>CM056993.1:210349565-213041174 GCA_029891345.1 Dryococelus australis | reverse complement strand
ACCTGGACCACGCTCTGGTCATGTCTGTGTGTGCCGTATATATCATTTTACGACACTTCTTCTGTGTACGGGGTTGTCATCTCATTCAGTCACTGCTTAGCAGAGATGGGTATTAATAAGTGGATTGTAATATTATCAGCTGATAGAGCAATATTTGTGGTGGAGAATAACAGTAATGGTGGATATAGTGTTCATCCTGTTCCTGTGTCAACTATTCTTCTTATAATTAGTAATGTTAATGATGGGGGTAGTAGTCAGAATCTTATGTTATTTATACGTGGAAATGCTATATCAGGAGCTCCAATTATAATTGGTAATAATCAATTACCAAATCCTCCAATTATAATGGGTATAACTATAAAAAAAATTATTATGTTTATGTTTATTTTCTTCATTTTTGGCGGCTACTAATTGAACTCCTTTTGAATTGCTGAAGGTGAGTCTGAATTGGTTTCTGGATTTAATGTTAAGTATAGTAGAGGTGGTTTTATTTTGATTTTTTTAAGAGAATATTCTATAATTTTGGAAAACTAGAATGGTTGTGATATTATTTCTTATTTATTAATTTTATTGAGATTTTTTATTTGTGGGTTAATAATTATGGCTAGTGAATCTATTTATCGATATGATTATTATTCTAATTTATTTGTTTTTTTTTTTATTATTTTATTGTTTTTAGTTTTATTTATGTCTTTTTCTAGAAATAATTTAATTTAATTTATTTTTTGAATCTAGCTTAGTTCCTACATTATTTTTAATTTTTGGTTGGGGATATCAACCTTAGACATACGTGTTAGCAACAAAAAATTTATGTTTTAAGTAAATTATTAGCTGTTACCGCGGCTTCAACCACATGCAAAAATCAAACCTTAATTATAACAACAAAGTGCTCTATCGTAAAGGTTAGAGGCATATTTTATATATTCCCTAAGAAACTGTTCATTTTCCAGGGATGAGAATTATCCAACGTGCTAATCCAGATTATAATCTACCCTATACCAAATTTCATCCAAAGCCGTTAAGACGTGATTGAGTAACAAACAAACATACAAATTTTTGCATTTATAATATTATTAGGATTTTTGCACCAGTAACAAGCCCTTCATTTGCAGTGAGATTAATGGCAGTGATGACACCAGAGTACACAGTGAATTTGAGTATATAGTATGAACATTTAAAATACTGTGTGAATATCTATTTTTTTATTTATATGATTAATTATTATGTTAATACGTGAATGTGAGAAAAAAAGAGGGTGGGGGAGTTTATCGGAGTTCCTGATTTTTGGAGATATCAATAAAATTAAAACAACTGAATTTAATTTTTAATTTATTTATGATATAACTATTCACATGGCTATTATTTACATTATGCCACTTAACTCCACGATTAATCATGTTACTCTCTGTGAGCAAGTATTTAATGTCTTTCAATTCTAATGAGTCGATATCGCTGTCATTGTTTGTTATTCACTTAATTCACACGCATTACTTACACATATTCAACATTTCTATTGCCATTATTTCAAGTTTTTTTCATTTACGTACACAGTTAAATTGTCTTCCTTGCTCCCTCCTCCCCCCTTCCACCTCATCCCTTCTGTCAACCTTTACCTGTGTGTGTGTGCGTGCCTCTCTCTCTCTCTCTCTCTCTCTCTCCTCTCTCTCTCTCTCTCTCTCTCTCTCTCTCTCTCTCTCTCTCTCTCTCTCTCTCTCTCTCTCTCTTCGTTGCCATTCGTTGTCTTTGCTGCACACATGACTTTTAAGGCAGCACACTGCTCCAAACTGTAGTGTTGGCTAGGAGGCCCATTATGGTAAATAGTCTTGATGACCCACTCACTGAAACATGCTGAAATAGGTGGGGATGATGACCAGAACATTCTTAAACGATAACCCCAGACAATCAATCATTTCAATGACATGAGAATACAAGTCCCAATTGGGTTGTAGTGGAATTGTGGCACGAAAAATATCTGCATGTAAATCTTTGCACACTTCTCGGGTTACCACTCTTCCCATGACACATTGCTTCACTTGCTCAAGCGGGATGTTGCAAGTAAAGCGACATGTAACACTGCCCCCTACTCAAACAGACTTTGCAACATTCAGACCTTCGTAGAGTGCCAGTCTGTCGATGTGGACAAATTTGGTCTTCACCTGAGACTTTTGATAAATCTGAAACATCACATAATTCACCTTATTCAGAATCCTTATGCGGCATTCCCCAACATTTCTGTAGTCAGGCAGTACCCTTTTTTTTATCTCTGTGGATTATAAAGCCACACAATTTGACCTCTTTGAAATACTCCTATCATACCAAGTCTTCTTCCTGTTACTGTTTATTCTGAGCTGCTGTCATGAAAAACATGAACACCATTTTGTTAGTGATGTAATTCGCTGGCATACTTGGGTGCAGCTGCTTTCTCTTCTGTCAGTCAGCCAAAGAGCAGTTCACTAGGAAGGCGTAGCTCAGCTCTCTTCCAAACAGCAATGCAGATAGTGTTACCCTTGTAGACTTGTGAACTGCTGTGCAGTAAGCAAGGAGAAACAATGGCATCTTGGAATCCCAGTCGTTTTGTTTTTCTGCCATGAAGATCGACAGGTATGTTGCTGCTCGAGAGTGAGAGGTGTGGAGATACCAAAAAATTACTTATTTTGTTTTTCAGTTTGTATGCATTGCATGGGATACCATTTTCCTTGAATAAAAAAAATGTACACTTCATGTTTTATTGTATAATTTGATGTCAAATCCAAAATATATCTGTTTTGCTGCAACCAAACCAAAACTAACAGATGTACTAATGAAAAATGTAAAACGTAAACAAATGCCATGGGCTACCGCGTGACGTATGTAATCACCAAATAACATTTTGTACATTTTTTTACAACAATGTTAAAAACAAAGAAATATTTGCATATTTTTGGCATTGTTTAAAAATGCACGAACTGTTATTTGGCGTCAACATATATGTCAAGTGGTAGTCCATGGTATGCATTTACATTATAAATTTTTTCATTTGTACGTCTCGGTTAGTATTTATATTAATGGCTGCAGCAAAACAGAAAAATTTTCATTTTGGCATCAAATTGTATTGTTTTAATAAAGTATAGAAATGTTTTTTATTAATGAAAATGTCATGACATACAATGCATACAAGTTGAACATGTTTGATACAATTATAAAACCATTAGTTTTTTTGGTATCTTACACTTTTAAGCCTCTCAATCATGCCATCAAACTGAGTGTGTAAGGCTGTAGTCCTACTCCTTTTATTCCCAGAATCCTTGATACACACCTGCTGTAAATGCGTGCTAGCCACAGTACATGCTTCTTGATTTGGGAAAGAAATGTAGCTGTGTATATACCTATCTGAAATATTGTAACTAACAGCACATACAGTAAGACACTGTAATAACCGCAATTGGGGTAAGTTATTATGTGTTGGTAATTACTGCACTTTAGTTAGCCAGTTTCCTTGAATGTACTTTGTGAAGCAAGAAGTTGGGAAGGGCATAAGTTTTGGCAAGGAGGGATGTGGTAAAGTTGTATGCGGTACTACAGCTGGCGTAAGAGTGTTGGGCCGTACTGGTGTCGTTATACAGTATATATACAGACTGGTCTACGGCGAACTCCAAACGCACAACTGTGATATAATTGGCTTGCGCGAAGTTGGTATGCCACATACGCGGAAGCATACCTGGCAGATACATATATACACTCGGAGGTTTGCACTTGCAGAGTTTTATAAATATATACGATGTTTTCATTGAAAGGTTGAGTCATGATTGCCATTAGTGGCAACATATTCCTAGAAAAATTTGATAAGAATCTGTTCAGGGATTAAAAATTGACAATGGGGGGGACATATGTCGGAACACATGCAGGTGATCTAATTAGCCTATTGTGCCAAAGGAAAATAGGCTAAAACTAGCTGTCAGTTCACGAAACAGAAATTATCAACAAAAGTAACTTAACCAAAATACATTGTGGAACAGCTATATTTTGTGTGAATAGCTATAAATATTTTGATGTGTCTATTTGGGCATGCTATTTGTGTATTGTAGGCATGTTGTTTTAAGAGTGGTCTAGGCTGAGGGGCTTGATCATGACATGCTGAAAATGAAATTATGTTGCAGAATATAAAAACAAAATCTGCTCTAGCGAATACCGTAAAACAGGTTAAGTTTTGTGTGTTAAGTCTATTTTTTATAAGACGTAAAATCTGTAATTCTAAAATATATATATATATTTTTTTAAATTCAGTGTTAGCACTTATTATCTTGATGTGCAATAGTGTGGTGTAATAAGTAAATTTCTCAGTTGTGAGATACTCACTTAATACATAAACTATTATTTGGAACAGAATTTTGCATTTCAATAATCTTTTATAGATGTTTGTTTCTGACATATTTAATCTTAATAATATTTTAATGAGTCATTAATTTTCATAACATCAGTGCAGAATACTTAATACCTTAAGTCAGCCACCAAAAATACTTTCATACTTTGATGTTATATTTGTTCTATATTTGAATGTTAGTTTCATACAAATTTTACCTTTTATGTAAACATTTGTTAAAAAAGTTAGTCCTTATTTTCAAAAATTTCAAGGAACATATAGTTGAAATGTGGGACGTGGGCTCGCCAACAATAAACATCATTTTGAACTCGCCTCAATATCAGTATGGCAGGAGTGTCGTCTCGTATTGAAGATGTATTTTGAAGTTACAGTTTTCCTCGCAGTATGTATATCAGAGTTAAATTGTCACACTGTGGTATCGTGTGGGTATACGGGACAGAAGACACTATGCATGTTTTTTTTTTTTTGCAATTGTGGGGGGGGGGGGGGGGTTGTGCTTCAACCCCTCCCTTGAAGCTCAAGTTTATACAGGAGATGATGATGATGTCCTTGAAAGCAAACATATTGGTATTTATGTAGTTCATATTAATGCAGTTTTGTTTTCTTTGGTTGGGACTACTTGTTTTAAATGTTTACGTTTTTTTGTGTGTACTGAAACATATCAAACTGCCTAGTGTCTTTACTGATTATTATCATAATTATGAAATACAGTAATAACCTGGCTATAGCGATTCATTTCTAACAAATGTGAAATTTTTAAAAAGTATTCTGAAACCTACACCCACTAAGTACAGATATTTATATGTATGGTAGCATTAAAACTTAGTTTCCTGGTAAGCATTTAGTTAGAATGTAATGCACACTGGCCCAACCCACGTGTAGCCTCATCCGTAATGGGTCTCTAAATCCACCAATGTGTGTAATAAATATAAGCTTCGTATCCCACACATCACAATGGTAAAGTCATTAGACTATTTGGTTGGCAGTTTGTTTATGGTGACTCCCAGCATACTAAAAGTAACACACTTTTTTTATTAATACCATTTTCAAATATTTCCGGAAGTGTCAGATATGCAATGTGAGTGCATTGTTAATGTGTGTCAGACAAAATGTGTTTTACCCCTTTAAATTGAAAGTAACCAGTCTCATAATATTCTGCTGATAGGTTTTATACAATGCTCTTTATGGCAAGGAATATTTACATAAAATTTGGTTTGCATGTTTTTCCTTAAAATAATTACAGTAATTTTGTAAAAATGTATATTTAAGGTGGTTAGTAAGCCTTCGAAGAGCATTTAATCTCAATTAATTTAAATAGGAAATGTGGGTGACATTAATATTAGAATTATAACAGTTGAGTGTCATGATTGTTGGGATAATAAATATTTTTGAACAGTATTATTGCACTGCTAATGTTTGAATAAGTAGCTACCTGTGCACACTTGCTCATTAATGTCACATCATCACCAAAATAATGTTCTCTAGAAGCAAAAATGTATTATGATATTTTTTTCTAATCATGCTGCAGATGAGATTGCTTTCAATATGTCCATGCTACAAATATAGTTGAAGTAAATGCACAGAGCTAACCCTACAGTTGATAATCGTATTGTGGTAGGGCATTAATCTATACTTTTCTTCAATACTGATCTGTATCATATACTTCTGAATGTTTTAAATAGATATTTTATAGTTCTTTCGTTTAAGACCATTGTTGCCTTAAGTGATTGAAAGTAAGTTCATTATAACCAATATAGGTAAATAAAAATTAAGCTTGTGGCGCGCTACAACTATTTTTTTTGGAGAAGACCAGCTTGCTGTGTCACTTACACAGGGAATTTGACGTGTGGTGAATGTCTTAGATATGTGTTGTGTCTCTTTACTAGTGTGTGTTTTTGTATTTCCCTGTGATTGAAACTGCTTTCGTAACGTATTTTTGAGAATATTTGCGATTCTCCTGATTAGTGCAGTGATGGCAGAGTGATAGGCTATTTTTTAACTCACTGGTGCACGCACACACTGCTAAGAAATGGCTAGGATACATCAGCAGAGTCTGAATGGATTGTGTTTTCTAAATGGCCACAGGGGCATGACTTGTGCCACCTGAATGCGTCAGCAATCAGTTTTTGCACCTCCAAACTTTGAAGTTTCTGTTACTAAGAATTTTTGTATTTTTAAAAGAGTAATTTTCTTGTCTCACTGCGGATTTGAGCGTTTTAGGAATTTTTTGTTTAAATGCGCTTTCGCCTTTGGTTTTCCTAAGTTATTTTGACTACGATCATTTATAATCTGTTTGCATTTAGTCGCATGGTAACCTTATTCTGGGTTGCAAGTAAGTTTTAGCCTTTTAAAATAGTTCTTGCCCCTTTTGGAAAGTAAGATTCCCTGCTCGTTTAGTCTGTGTGTGCTGGTGTTCTGTGGCGGCGTCTGCATCTCACTACCTTTTAGTTTTACTGTTTTGCATTTGTTTTCCCCTTTTTCTCGGAATATAGTCTGTAATTTTGTGGCAACTTTGTGGATTTCTTGCACCTAATTGTGTTTTAATTTGTGACATACTAAAGTATCTGTAAATTAAAACGAATTTCCTGTAGTCATAGTGTCTGTGGCTAAAGCCTCATTCATAGGCTTATTTATGTAATATAGTAAGGTTATATTTTGCATATGTGGTATAACTTTGTTTGTAACAGATTAATCTCGTCTGTATTTCCTTAGAGCTTGGTTTTCATGAGATGAATTTCTGAATTCTTTTTAACACTTACAAGCAATTCTTGCTACTAGTTAATATTTTTGTAAGCTTATTATTGTCTAATATTTTACTTTGTTTATGAATCATTTTCATTATAGAGTTCACCCTAACTGTTAGCGATGAGACCATTTATCTGCTTTCAAAATTATTCAATAATAAAAGGAAAAGTGTTATATTTACCAGTAAAATAATATTTTAAATTTTTTCAATGTTCAGGGTTTTTATAATTGTGTGTTGAGCAAAATGTCATTTCAGTTAGTATTTATTTGGTATTATCGAAATACTGTACTTTGTTTCGTTTGGCGTCTCTCCGAATCGATTATCCCGAAACCTCACCCTCGTCAAGGTCACATTCTGTCTTCTTCAAGAAATAAATAGCGTAACCAACATTTCTTTTATTGTAGCTTCAGATGTTCCTCTACTAAATATGTAGTTCCTTTTGTTTGGCCACTGCGGGTGAGTTATTCTTGACGGTTATTTTTACTGTCATATTTTTCAGTAATTAGTTTTTTTTTAAGTGGTTCCCCGCTCAGCAACTCGTGGCTGGCAATGGCTATTATGAAACTGTAATTCAGCTGCACAATGTTTCTGGCGTGACATTGAATATGTCGTGAATCTTCAACAAGGCAATGTGTTACCAGGCATTCGTGAACTCTTAAAATACTAACCTTAAACATCTATTGCCCTGAAAAGTTGATTACTACACTAATTATTTTGGACAGTTGCCAATTTTAAATATTTGAGCATCAGAGAATATGTTGACAAAAACAACTTAAAACTATGTATCAGGAGTATCATAGAGCTGACCTTGTAGGCAAGGTCAGCTATCCATCTTGTTTTTTGTTCAGTTGTAACGATTTATTTGTGAAGTATATTGTTTTCTATAATTAAGGAGATCCCCAACTAATAATTTGGCTAAGAAATTCAATTATTTTTATGGAAAACTTTCTGTTTAATCTATTTAAAACTATGTAAGAAATAGAGTGGAATAGTACATGAAGTGATATTATTAATTGTATATCGAGATTTTGAGTTGTTGAATATCAGAGTTTTTATGTTTGTTAGTATTTGAAGTGCAATAAAAGTGTGTCACTTTTTTTTTATGTACATGTAAGGGAACCTCAGAATCGAACAGTCTAGAAAGAATGCTGAGTATATCTGGAAATTAAATGTTTTGTATTAACATTTTTATATTCAAGACGCATAGAAGATTATTTATAATGTTTTTGACACACACACTTTGAACAAATTGTGATGCATGGGATCAAACGAGTTCGGCCTGGTTGTTTCATTCCTTATTAATTGTGTACACACTTGTAACCAACAAGGTGCACTATTTCGACCACTTGTGTCTGTGTTGGGGTAACATTTTAAATGTGCAGGCTTGGTGTAGCCTGGTGTCTGTACCCGCAGGAAACTGTTCATGTTGACAAAGTAAGAAAGGTTTGCCATAATGCAGTCAAAAGCTTGAGTTTGTCATCTATATCCACATGAGTTAGCGACTGACTGTTGTTTTATGTCTGTTTTGGTTTGAATATGTATTAAAATTAACAGGATTTGCAGCAGTCAGTGTGTGTGATAAGTGTGTTCTTGCAAAATACCATGCTGAAAAAAGTTTAGTCATGTAATTTCAATTTCAGTGTTTTAAATATAGCTAAAAAAATTCTAAAGTTTGTCAAATGTATTTATAGACTTCTTTACACATTTTCACTTAAACAAATATTTTAGTGTTGGAATAACACACACAATTTTGTCATGAAATAAGTTAAATTTTAACACAAAGTAGATTTCCCAGACCTTCACTTTAAAGGTGACCATTAGCTAACCTCCAATTTTGATAAAAATTCCTCCCCCTTAAAAAAAGTCATTCGATTTTTTATTTCCCCTTCTGAAAAATGTGTGTATGCCACTGCTTTTACTCCTTGCTGGAAAATCTTTCTTAGTTCACATGTGAAACGTGAGCTGTGCTAGTACACCATGAAGTGTCGCTCTTCTTTCTCTACATGGAAGTTGTGGGAACACAGCATGGGTTTGCATACCCAGTCGTCATACTTAGCAACACTATGGTGTATTGTGCCATATTACATATTCCAGAGAGATAGCAGGTGATTAACAATCAGTTTGTATGAAATGTAACTACACTTGTAATGTCCATATCCTAAACTTACTGAGAGACATGCAAGTTTTTTGCATTATCAGCAAATTTTCTTCTTTTTGTTACATTTTTGTAGGTTCTTATGCTTTCTTAAGTAATTTGATATTTAAGTGACAGAAAATATCAGCCAAAGAGTCTGTGTTTGCACATCACTCCTTGTCATTTAAATTAGCAGCAAAGTCTGGTTTCTCGAGCTGTATTCTCTGCTTGGGAAGTCTTGGCAGCAGACCTCAACATGAAGAATCTACAAAGTGTGATCTCTCTTCATGGGAAATTTTCCTACCAATATTTTCTTGAAAGCCCTTGACTTTAAAACAAAATTTACCATGTTAATGACTAATATCTAAAACCATGTTTTATTTGATGATGGAATGGTGTTCTGCACCATCACAGCCTCAAGTTGTACGAAGCAGTGTGTTGAATCTACACTCTGGAATTATACTTGTATGGTCCAGTTGACATTAAATGTAATACTCGCATCAGTTGAATTGTTAAATTGTACTGAAAACACACTACCATCATTTTGCTTTTCACAGTACACACCATTGGATATCGGAGGACAGATCATAAACTTGTAAGGAATGACTCTGGAATCAAGGATTTTTTTCTTTTGCACAGTCGCCCAACATAGATTTTACTGTTTTATGCAGAAAGGTAAAATAACATTCTTGACAGCGTGAGGTTGAAATTTTTGCTGTTTGATTTTTTATGATTGGCTACTTGTTATGTGGTTTTTGAAAACCCGAGTTTCTATCTACCATTTTCAGAGGACTGTTAAAAAATGTCCATACATGTGGACTTTCAATTAATGTGATCTTGAAATGCAGATAAATAAAAAAGGGGATGATACAATATGTTCTATGGTTGCAGATTTACATCTGGGTTCAATACATAGGGATTAAACTATAAAAGTTTATGAATCATGGTATGCCCAAACATACTATTTAGTAAATTCAATGTCCCTCTGTACTTCATTCAAGGCACACTTGGAATCGGTTTTTCTTAACTTCATATTGAGTCACTCATCAAATTTGCTTCTTTTCATCAGAAACTTTTCACATTAATGCATGCAACAAGTGTTAAACCTCACAATTAGCCATAACATGCATGAAATGGTGGTGAAAAACTGAAACCTATAAATAAGACTCCTCGAGGCAATCTGTTTGCATGCAAGACAGTACCCTCCATTATTTCCAACACATATGTTAATGGGCCATAATAATTTACTACAAAGGATAAGACAAAGTTGCACAAAAAATAAAATTAATTCAGCCTGTGAGCATTTCCTCTGTTTTCCATGACCGTCTTGGCCTTAACTGGTGGACTCTGGTCAAGGAGACAATAAACAATGAGAACACTTCAACACATTGAACATAAATGGAATGAAAGTCTGTAACCACACAATTTACTGTGTGCTCCTACCAAACTTCTCTACTGAGCAAATTCAATTTTCTTTATTCTTTCCGTAGACTGCATACTTAGTCGATTTGACAACGAAACAGTAACAGTAAATTGCATTATTTAAATATGGCTAAATCTGTGCAATCAAACCAAGAATAAAAAAAAATCATCCTACAGACAGGTTATATTTTAAAATATTTGTCAACAGCAAAACCCAAAACCAGGCCAAGTTTTGGTTCAAAATTGATGCAGGAATGATAAATGGGTGGACATGACATGCTGTAAATGGAAATGCATTCACCATGGCATGAGAGGTCGCAATTTTGCTGTGTGTACATACACAATTATTACTAATGATATATTAAAGGATAGGAATTCAAGTACTCTCAGTGTAGTATTTGTCGATACACACACACACGCACAGAGAGAGAGACACGCACACAAGAGAGGCTGGCACGAACGCAGACACACAGATAAAGGACGACACATTTTCCATGCGGTTGTGCAATTGCGACGTTTTGCTAGCTAAGCCAGTTTCATCAGGCGGCGAGTTGTAGCATACCATGGTATCGTGGAAGGGCGCAGTTGGTAGGAAACCTAGCGGCTGGGTGGCGAACTAGGGTGGGGCGGGAAAATTGAAAAATTGCTGTTATAGCGGATGAGTGTGGTTAGGAGCTGTGGTTATCTTATGTTGAGGCTTGGCGGCTGCTGAGCTATTTCTTGAATATTGTACAGCTCTGACAACTCTGGTATTGAAGCAGGAATCAATATCTTTGTTGTGTGACACTGCATGTGCTGCAACTGGTTTGTCCTGTAGGTTATTGATATGACCAGCTATGGCTTGTTTGGTGTCTGCTCTGTGGCCATTCATTCTCTGCCTGAGTGTGTTGGTGGTGAGGCCGATGTATTCTCCATTGTAGTGTTGGCACTCTAGCATATAAATCAGATTTTCTATTGCACAGTTGTAATTGCCTGGGATGGAGTATATATGGCTGGCGAGTCTGCTATTGTGGGAAGTTGATGGTTGGTGGATGGCATAGGAATCACAGCATGACCTATTGCATGGATGGGATCCTTTGGGGAAATATTTTGGTTTGGCATTTGTGGTTGGCTGCATCTTTGGACGAAACAGTTTGTTGTGAAGTTTAGGTGGCCTTTTGAAGACCACTCTGGGTAGTTTGGACAGCAGATCTTGTTTTTATGGTGAGGAAGGCAGAATTTTGTATCTAAAGTGGAGAATGTTCGAGTTGACTTACGCATTCATCATATGGGATCACGAGGGGTATATCATAGTTGTTGACCTTGGTTTGTGTTCTGGTATTTGAGATGGCTTGCTGAATCTGTTTTGTGAACAAGGTGCCTAGGGTAGCTGTGTCGAGGAATGCCCTGGCTACATACCCCATCCAAGGCAACTACAACTGTGCAACAGAAAAGCTTGTTGATCAGTTACAGTGCCAACACTACAATGCAGAATACACCAGCCTCACCACCAACACACACAGACACAGGCAGAGAATGAATGGCCACAGAGCAGACACCAAACAAGCCATAGCTGGTCATATCAATAACCTACAGGACAAACCAGTTGCAGCACATGCAGCGTCACACAACAAAGATTTTGATTCCTGCTACAGTACCAGAGTTGTGAGAGTCCTACCACCTTCAAGCAATAGCTCAGAACCCAGATACTGGGAATTAGCTCACCAATTTATAATAAAATCCAGGCAGACGCCAAGCCTCAACATAAGATAATCACAGTTCCTATCCACACTCATCAGCTATACCGGCAATTCTTCAATTTTCCCGCCCCACCCTAGTTTGCCACCCAGCCGCTAGGTTTACTACAAAGTGCCCTTCTACAATACCACGGTATGCTACAACTCGCTGCCTGATGAAGGTGGCTTAGTCAGCGAAACGTTGCAGTCATGCAACCATGTGGAAAATGTCATTTGTGTGTGCATGTCTATGAGTACTACCCTATGAGTATTTGAATTACTATCCTTTTATATATTTTAGGTAACCTAGCAACGTACTTGCAGTCTTACCTTACTTATTACTAATGGATGTCAAATTAAACAAAGTTATTTTTTTAATACAAATTGGATTTTGCCTATGTCTTACTGCGCTGTATTTAGACCTATTAATATTTACCACTTAACACCAACATAGAGTAGTTTTTATTGACATATCATATTAGCTTGGAATTACTTGATCACAAAAAATAATAAACCTATAATATAAATCTGAAATTACATTCCACGTCTTAAGTAATTAAGAAAAGCATTTCATTTTCAAAAGTGTTAAAAGTGGAAAATGATTTATTAAAAGTGTGCAAAAGGAGTTCGGTAATGCAAAGTGTTTTCTACATCAGCAGCCACAAGCAATGACAGTGACATGTTTTCAAGACTGTTATATTTCGAAATTTTATAGTTGTTTTGATAGTGTCAGTTTTTGAAGCAGCACAGTCCAACAGCCTGACGAGAACAATTTACATTTATATTATTTTTATGATCTTAGTGAGTTCAAATGTTTGCCTACTGCTTATTTAAAATTAAAATTTGTGTGCTTTTCTATTAATTAATTTTGACAGTTAAAGTAAGTTTGTAAAGTTTAAAAAGAGTACATTTTGTAATGTTAGTAATTACATGTCATGTCCACAGCCACTGAATGATAAAATGAAAGGAAATTTTGTCAACCCCTGAAAAATAATAGATAGCATGGTTCCAATGAAAAATTAACTAAATTGAATGTAGCTTGTAGCAAAAATACGTGAATTAGCTCAAACATAATTTGCTTTCTAAATATGAGCATTCTGTTCAAGGACTCTTTTGTTTTAAAGTACATAGGTAGCATGTTGTATAGCAGAGATGTTGGGACAGTGTACTGCAGGCTTGTGAGCAGGAAGCAGCTGAGTGTGTGCGACGTGGCTTTGTGCAGGTCAGAACGACAAGTACTGGCATGTGGACGGAGAGTCGGTGACGGCGGACTCGGACACACCGGAGGGCTTCCACCTGGAGCTGCGAGAACCAACAAGGATCTGCATAAAGAGCGTGAACGGGGAGTACCTAGTTGCCGGCAAGAACGGCTCATTCCGCCTGGGTGACCTAGACTACGAGAAAGCCACCAAGTGGGAGTACTGAGAGTCGCAAATCTTGCAATGTTCGCTGTTGTGTCCATGTCTCGTCGTAACCCCAGCTGTAGCAGTCTTACCCTTTCATTTCCAAAAAGAAGTAATCACCTGTGGTGTTGTATGTCTTCGTTGGCGTGTGTGCATGTGTTTGGTACGCTGAGCATATCCAGTCGATGAAAGAGGACAGGAGTAAAGTTGTGAAGTGTGTCAAATTATGTTCATATTAAATATTTGTGTGTACTCTGTGGTTAAATGCTGTGGAATGTTTCTCATGTGTAATAGAGTTTAATTTAAATAGTGAACAATTGCCTGTTGGTTTCAGAAAGACTGGGAGGTTCATCAGATGCTAAGAACAAAGGCTGAAAAGTAATTTTTTGGTAGAATTTAGCTTTCTAATGCATTAATGTGTGTGTTGTTTGTGTATGTGTGTGTAGATAAATAAAGCATAAAAAACTGATGTATTTAATCTAAACACTGAGCATATTCATGTCTGATTCAAGGTACTTGTGGTTAAGACTTTAGATTTAAGGGTAACCTATGTTTGTATTATATCATATGAGTAGCATAGTTTAATCTAATTTTAAGAGTTTTCAAATGAAACCTTTGCCTGTGTGCAAAGAACTTGTGTGATATGTCAACTAATCTGAATGCTGTGGGTTGCAAAACAAATTGTAAAAAAAATTCAAGTGGCAGGCCTGAGCAGTATGAAGATGTAAGTTATATTTAAATAAGTGTTGTCTGTGTTATATACTAGTTGCTACAATATGTTGTGGCAGTGTCATGTTTGCATGGTCGTAATTAAAAATATTTTATTCAGAAGTATACATAATATGACATTCAGCACCTAAATAATGCTCATTAATGTAATAGTAATTGTCAGTTTGCATGCGGCCAAAAATTTTATTTATTTGTATTTTATTTATTGTGTAAACATTATTCAGGAATAATCCAACTCGTTTGTAATCAGATCACCTTTGCACAAGTTGTTAAGGATTTAATGGTTTTTTAATTATTTGTTGGCGGACTTGTGAATGCATGAATGTAAATTCTGAAAGAGTAGCTGTTTAGGCTATTGAGATTGGGGTCTAACATGTTTTATTTCAATTGCATGTGGTGAAAGATGATATTTGATATTGAGAATAAATTAATCTCACAGAAATCACTTCCATGTATTGTCAAAAATATTAAGTTGGGCGGAAGCACCTTTAGCTTTGCACAGGAACGCAATGGTGGTATTAAGTACTAGTTCAACTTGGCTAATATTGTTTTATACATTATTGGTAGCTGTTTTTTCCTTTAATGTGTGTGTCTTATGCATGCATAGAATTGTTTTTTTTAAATATAAATTTCGGTAGTTAATGTACATTATAAGCAAATATTAGGAAATAAATATATGTATTGAATAAGTGAACATAATACTTCGTACATTTGAGTGTTTTATATGGTGTGTATATTTAAGCATAGACTAAGCTCACAAGAATTGCAAGGGAAAATGATTCCATTGTGAGAAATACTGGAATTAAAAAACTTTGGTAGGAGGATTTTTTTAAATGTTAGTTGATGTAAATACACAATAAATTATGTAAACTTAAATGTTATAGCACATGGGTATGATAGTAGAATAAAACCACACTTAGGGTTAAATGTATTATATATGTATCAACAGTGAGTGTTTTTACTGTAAACAAGGTGGTAACCCGAAATACCAGAGTTTGCATTTATCAGAAATCCTGTGGAGAGAAGAGATCATGTTGTAACTCTAGCGCACCTCTCTCTCGATCTTTTTGCATGTTCTCTTATTTTTCCTGTTGTTAAGTTTTCCCATGCCACCCAGCATGTGGTACCGATGCTGCATGCTTCGGCAAACCTATTACGCTCAAAAAACGTGTGTAACATCAAGTTTGCACATGTGTATGTGTGTAGGACTTTCGCAACTGTCTTTAATGCTTTGTCCGGTTTGTGGTGTAGTAACAAAATAAATGTTGAAATCTTTTAAGCAGGCCCTTCATCTTAAAATTCTTTGTATGGTGTGATTTTTTATATTATATGTCATAATAAAATACACATATAAATGGTTGGTTTATTCTGCATTTTTGTAGTTACAAATTTCGAAAAATTAAAAAAAAAGCACTTGGTGGTTAATGTTTCAGTGTAAACCGCAATGTCCCCTGTAGTGTTTTAGGGCATGTTCCATCTGTGCACTCTAGATGGAAAATTTTGATAAGTGATAAATGTTATGAATTAATGGTTTAATTTAAATTTTCGATCTGTATTGTGTATGTTCGACGTGGTGTTCCACAGCTTCAGTAGTGTCTTTGGTGTGTCCGTTGTGAAGAAGCTTAATTTATCTTGGTGTATTGTATACTTGTAGTAAATATTGGACATTAAAATTGACTTCTGTAAACATATATTAATGGTTGTTACTTTAACCTGTTCACTAAGCAAGTGTCTACATACAGTAAAAAAAGTGTTAGTTGTTACAGGCGGAAGTGGAGGTGATAGGGTAGCAGCCCTGTAATATTTTACTTCACTCCATAACCGAAGAGGTGAAACAAGGACATTTAGTTTCCAGAAATTGCTACTAAAGTGGAATGTGAAGGCCATGGTACCAGAAATGCTACCTAACCGGGATGCGAAGGCCACATTACACGGTACCAGATTCCGCAAAAGCAAGGTCTGCCATAGTGGCAGTTATACTGATAGTAGGGCACCCATCAAGGAATTTGTCAGTGTTTGGCCAGATTTCATACAATTTTGGTACTAGGATACGTCCTATTTTACACAAGAAGTTACACACCAGCTTTTGTGCTCAGCGAATTACATTGCAGTTACAGACCATAGTTTGCGCCATGTGGCTATTACTTGAAATTAGTTAATGAAGAAACTAAATGGCCAAACAGGAAGTCTCCATCTTGATTTAACATCTGCCAGTTTTAAAATTATTAAAATTACTTTCAAATGAGACACACACTCATATCGCAACATGACAATTTTAATTACTGTTAGGAACCATACTGAAGTTGACGCCGTCAGGTGAGACACGAGACGAACAATGACACAATTCACTTATGGGTGGTGGGCGCCAGCGGTTCTTCCCAGACACCGCACTTCGAGACTCAGGGTTCTCAGGGATGCTGTGGATTCTGTGTGTCAGTCTCACCCGAGCGTCTTTACAAAGCACTGATAATTACTAAACATTTTAACACTGAAAAATGGGTGGGAGATTTGCTGTTCTGACGCTACAAATAGACGCACATGTATCTACCTAATTTCATTGGGCTCTTTCTGCTAGCTCACAATTTTTCTAGTGCACTCCTAGATGAATGAGTTTCTCCGGGGTATTTGAGAACACAGCCCCCACAAGGAAAGAGGTCTAAAGCCTCTAGGATGGACTAGATATTTCCTAGAGGCAGCACACAGAAAAATAGATGAACCCTGAACACACGTGATTATTTTATGTCACAAACATGGACTCGGGACCCGTCTCCCAGCACGTGGTGTGTGTGGTAACGGTCTTTACACATACCCGGATAGGATGGAAATAATGTCACCGTACAAATTACACAAATAATGATGATATAATATGGGACACAACATGAATGGGCACAACAAACGCGCAGATGCGTGAAAGTATGTTTAGGTGGTGCGGATCCTGCTGGATACAATGCGTAGCTGACCACGTGGTGCAGGTGGAATTGCAGAAGTTTTCTTTAAAAATGGCAAATAATTACCAGACAAAGTGGTAGTGGTATAGGGAAACTTATTTCCTTTAATGTTTAAGCATTGAAGAACTTTTAGCACGCCTGATGGCGGAAAATCAACATTTTCAAAAGACCACGTGGCCATACATACAAAAGCATCAATCATGAAAAATATACGGAACCCTAAATAAAACAATACATATTACCCAGAGATTAATTATAGCGCACATGATATTAAAAAATACCCTTAAAGCGTATTCATAGCGAAGATACGGACGGACTTGTCGATATCTGACCGTGTGGCCATGGGCGATGTGGCCGTAACACACACGTAAAATACCCTGAAATTAGTACCTAGAAATGTAGCCCTTATTATTGCATGCAGCAATTAAGCAGAAATTACAATGAAAAGCCTTTTTTGTAGGCAGATGGCACCTGATTTCAAGTTTTGCGGGCTGCGTGGCCCCTCAGACATTTTCTCCTCATCCTCTCCTCTAAGTTCCAAAAAGCCACATGGGCTACAAATTATTAAGTTAAGCAGAAGCATAGTGCCCGGAAATGTCTGGCAAAAAAGTACGCAAGGCAAAAATTGACCTGTATACTATGCAATAAGGTTGAAGTTCATAACTGACAGTCTCTTACCTTGCCAGCTCTCCTCGACACAGCCCATAGGCAAGTGTCATGCGGACCTATCATACCCGCCTACGGGGTTCACACAAGCGGAAGTGCTATGCACGTAGAGTAATACTTTTAATATCAAAAAGAAATGGCACACAAATAATTTGCATACATAATCACTCTAAGCTTTTAAATTGTGAATTTTCTGTATTCGTTGTTTGTTCTATAAGGAGGTGTTTATGCCAGAATAATATGTCCTTATTCTTCGTGCAGCTCACATTTTGAAATATAACTAAATATTGTGCAACACTTTAGGAACATATCATTTTAACATTTTAGAACACTTGAATGCTGAAATAAAATAGAAAGACATGGTTTACACTTTAAAATGAACATCCTATTATGGTAAAGTTCAGCTTATGGCCTCTACGTGCACACCCAAGTATCACGTGAGTGGTGAGCAACATGATGTTCATAATGCTGCTGCCTGTTAACCAGTGTCAAACGACCTCTTCCTTGAAGTCCAAGACAGTGCGAGCAACTATACTTTGCTCTGGTGGTCTCTGCCCAGCTGTGGACCGGGACCACTGATTGCAGTCAAGGGAAGCATGGCCTTGGAGGTCTTCTTACTCGGAGGTGTTTGCAGGAAGTGGGGGTATAGGCTGGACACATGTTGGGACAGAGTGGTGAATCGGCTCGCCTCTTGCAAGTGCCGCAATGTGGTTTGTTTAAATTTGGTGTCACATTGACATTTCTACTAGCTTCCCCAAACCCTTTGAAACTTTCTTGTGCTATTAGGCTATCCCCTGTGGGTGCCGAAAAACTCTGAAAGGTGTTACACTTACACTTGTGGTATACCATCTATATTTTCACTTAGGTTACAACCATGTTGACTTGTGCATTGCGGAAACCTCTTAAAACTTTGTTGCCTTGCGAGGCTGTCCACTGTGGATACAGCAAAACCTAGAAAAGGTGTATCAATGGCACTGGTTGTGTTGCGGTTTACGTGTTGCTGTGACCTGTCTTGAGGATAAATCAGGCCACGCACGGAAGGGGAATAGCAACTAGATGAATAGATCACTTAATATACTAAATACTATATTCATTAAACTCACAGCTTCTATAAAACATTACACTTGCACTCTGTGTTACTTTGCAATGACCCGTATACCATATATCACTACTCTGCAGTTACCAAGTACAGTTTTAATACTCTCTGCTGCACGATTGCATTGACTATAGTTAGTGTGCTTGTGACACTGAGGGAGTCATCAGGATTACAGGACCTGGGGCTACTGGGATTATAATTACCCTTGCTATGTCTCAACACTTAGACATCCTCAACAGTGGCAGCGACTGAAGTCGAAGTAGGACCACTGGCCTAGTGGTCCTCTCTGAAGTCATTCCATCGTCCTCTGGAATCAAGGTGGCCACGAGCCGCCATCGCCCCAGCCTTATAGTGCCCCGCCTGGCTTCACTACCTTCCTTGGCGGGGTATGTTTTGCAAACAGCTGGGCTGGCGTGCCGAGTTCGCACCATCCTACTCTCTCGCGCGTCACCTGCCAGCCCTGGCTAATGATGACCACACCAAAGCGCCCTGTTTCCATAAGATCCATGCATCCCCGCATGATAATACTGGCCCATCTGGAGAGTGGAAGGTAGTGAGAGAGGCCAGCCCGAAGAACAGTCGGGCGGCTCAGCGTCAGAAGGTTGAACCATATACCATCAGTAGGGGGTTGCGAGGTGTCACAGGAAGAGGTATCGCTTGTTCTCAGAAGCCAGCAGGATATTTAATTAGTCTTTTATCCTTAATTCTTAACTCAAATTTTTTTCTATACAGGCTGTACATTGAGATTCATTAAAAATTAAAAACCTCTCTTTTTGTACGTATTTCACTATTAATATTATCACATTTGAAACTATAAAGTATATTTTTTTTACGAATCTAATTATACCTTTACGTACTATTGTTAGTACGTATTGATATACGGCTATATAGCTGGAGAATTCCTATGCCTATAATAAACATTCTTAAAAATATCTAATCCCACCACACATCTGTTTAACTCTGAGCTCTCTGTTTGAACATTATTTTCGCACTTGGAAACTATTCTGTTTACTGAAAAATTATCTTCATACATTGAAGTTAGGTGTATACCTTAAAAATATCATGTATTTACTTTTCTGTGAAATTTTTAAATTGTGTGTGCCTGCACGGTGATAGCGATCCACTATGGGGTTGTGTAATCATAGGGCAGGAAGGGGGTTTGGCGATCGGCTCCGCAATATATAAAATAACCCCATAAATTTGCATTAGGAAAATTAAATGTTCGGCGCTGAACTTGAAGGTATTTGGGAAAAGGTTTACGTGCATATTTTCATGATATACACTATGCCATGTGGTATTAAAAATGATTTTGACCTTAGTCTGTGATACTGTGAAAGTATCTACGTTATTGAAACATTTTTAAAGGTAGTTCAAATATCAGTCACGTTTATCTTGTGGTTAATTGAACTTGAGATCAGCGTTTCCATATTTACACAGGCCCGACATTTACTTTAAATCAATATAAAGTTAACTTTATAGCATGAACACTGTACGGTTGTTTTCTGCCTGTAATGCGCTGTAGCGCTTAAACCTAAAGCAACCTGCAGCAGTCCTGGCTGCCGGCGACACCTATTCATAGTACTGACTGTTTACTGTGCACAATTTGTTTACTGGGTCAGCTAAGAGAATGCACTCATCGTAGCGATCACCTTGTTGGCGGGTGACCCTGTGTAGCCCGAGAAATGCAGACAGGCCTGTCTTCATATCTGGGGCCATCCTTGTTTCACATTATGTTTTCAACATGCACAACTATATTTCAGTGTCATTTGAACCAGTTATTAGCGCTTAAAATATTCCCTTTTCTTTCTCTTCTGTAAGCGCTTTGTTGTTTTACAGATTCAACTGTGATTACCATTAACTGATGCAGCTTTTTGTAACAAAATGGATTCCCGTAAGCCACTGTATTGGCAAGACAGTATGTGCAACAGTAGTGATGGGGTTTTTTATATTGCACATGTGCGTAGCTTCAATTAACATTACTCTATCCAGGGTGACCTTACAACCACACGAAACTTGCAATTCAATAGAGCCATGTCTGGTCTTACAATTGTCTGGCAAAGTGATTTGTTTACACATCTTACCGCTAAATTGCCAGAGGGAATTGTGATCACATAATGGTCAGGCTGAATAGCCGTAACCTGCACTTGATTACTATCAGCACATGTCAATTTGCAAAAATGATACAACTCTTCAAGGTTTTGTAACTTAGTAGCCTCTGTGAAACAACTTACCTCACTAGAATCAGTGGAATGTTTAGATAGGAGATAAATACCTTGAAGCTGGTTCTGTTAGTCTGCCTCATCCCTAGTGGTATGAGTGAACATGTCTACAGCTATAATGCCTTTTGGCAAGTCAATGGTACAAGATTAATTTTTTAATAGGTACAGAGTTTGTACCTCTGAAAAATTGCCAAGTGAATTTAGTGCTTTGAAGAGGTATTTGAATTATCATGATTTGAGTGGGCGAAAAAGAGCATTTTGTTATGGAGGCAGTATAAGAAGTTATTATTTTGCTTACATGAATACTGAGTTTCAAATTCATTTGACTAACTTTTGATTCCAATTTTATAAATTCTCCTGTTTAGAGTGATTTAGATACCACTTGTAACGGTAAAAGATTATTCTGGCTTATTTCAGTTATGATTTTATTAATAAATTCTAAAATTATGCCTGCAATCATTTGGCTTTGAACTTTAAATATTTCAATTTCTCTTTCTTGTAAATTAAAATTATTTTCTAAAGATTGAAATTGATTTGACATAGTATTAATTTGACCTGATCTTGTTCTTTAATTTCTGCTACAGTGTTCACTATGAGATTTGAGATTGATGCACTAACATTACTCTAGATTTCACTTATTTGTACAGCTAACATACGTTTGTTAGACAATAACCCTTGAAAATGGTGTATGGTCAAAATGTCACTACTCCATGTTGCCACATCGCCAAGGAAGGTCGGGGATCTTTTATTTCTCTTTGACAGGGATACTTTAGAAAGGAATTGGTTTACAATGTTTACAGAAGTCGTATAAAAAATTGCTTTAAGCTCCTCAGTGTTTCTGCAGACTGTAGAGTTGCGAATGTCACAGGCACTGTGGAACTATTCATCAATGTTGGCTGGAGGCTGCTGTTCCTGCAGTGGCAGCGTAAACAGTAGCACCAGTTTCCTTGTATTGAATTTGCGGCATCAGCTGGCTGAAGTAGATACTGTGGTGTGTATTGTACAGCAGCTCTGCATTCACCATCGCTGCAAGGCTCTGCATCAGTAGCAGGACACAGTGGGCAGCCTTGTACATTCTGGAGCTGGAATAGCCTTGGTTCAAAAGTCCTCTCCCCCCTTGCAACATAAGGAGGGTTGTTACGGTCGTATATTGGCAATTTTTACATTTGGAGTGCTTACGGACTCTCATTCGTGACTCTCCTACGTATTTCCTCAGCAATCGTAGAGGGACCGAGTACTTGAACGATTCTGTAGGACACTTGGTATTTAAATGAGAGTGCCTTATGCCGGGCATGTGTTTTCACCCACACAAACTGGCGTACTTATAATTCATTAAGGCAATGTTTGCTGTCAAATATCCTCTTTTGTTGTTGCTGGAAGGAAACTTAATTGACTCGTGCTTGCTCCCGTATTTGTTTAAGATGTTCGCACCAATCATTTGCACGAGGGGAATACAAATGACTGACACCTGAATGTTGAACCACTTCGACCCCATGCAAAAGGAAGAAAGGGGTGAACTTTGTATTGCGGTTCACTTTTTTTATTATAATTAAATAAAATGTATGAGACATACTCATCCCAATGAGCTGGATCGTCGCTGGCACAGGAAGTTAGATGTTACGACAAAATCTTATTAACTTGCTTGGTCAAACCATTGCAAGTTGGGTTATACGCCATGATTTGTAATTTTTTGATTTGTAATTTGTGCAAGAGTTCCATCATCTCGGTAAATTAAGTACCTCTGTCCATAAGGATGGATTTCGGGCAACCAAATTCTAAAATGTTTCTAACAAAATTAGCACAAGTTGGCACATCAATCGATTTTACGGGATGGGCGACAGCATAGTGAATGGCAAACTCAGTCATGACTAATACATATTTGTTACCTCGGGCTGACATCTGTAGAGGCCCTTTAGCATCAAGACCCCATGACTGGTGGACAAAATGGGGGTGGGAGTGTGTCATCCGACCTATAGGCTTCTGATTAGGCGCTTTGATATGCTGACATGTGGGCCAGTATTTTTTACATACTTTTTAACATCTTTATTCATTGCCTCCTAGTGGTAAGCTGTTATAATTTTCTCCAACATCTTAAACTGACCAAAATGCCCCCGCCTAACAGGGCATCGTGGTGGGCTGTGATAATTTCAGGGACGTAATATTTTGGTACAAGTGTCAATTTGCATTCTCCAGAAGGCGTATGTTGCTTCATATAAATTTTGCAGTTTCCGGAAATGGCGTATCGTCTAGCAAGCTGGTGATATTTTGGAGTAGTGTTGTCTGGGTTTGTTAGAGCTATCTGTAATTGTTGAATATGGAGGTCGTTTGCATGTTCAGCTAGAAATGGAGACGCTGGCTGATCAATGAGGGGTAATAATAGGTGGGTGTCATCATCAACTTTGATATATTCCTGCTTATGGATATATACAGGTAGATAGGAAACTTTCTCATTGTTATCATAAGTGATAAGTATATGACACTGCAGTCTAGGATCAACATGTGCTAGAGATTTTGTTGGGATTGTTTTACTTAATAATTTCCATGTTGACATTGTAAAATTGTGGTGACCATTTTTGCAATTGCCTGCATAGGTAAATATTCTTTGTTAGTGATTAATTTAGCGACATGTGCCTTGTCTGTAGTGTGGAAATCATGTTTAATCAATTGTTTAATGTCAGCCCAGTTGTTGGTGATATATTTAACTATAGTGATTTTTATTTCGATATATTTTGTGGGCTCTTGCAATAGTGATTCAGCTAACGCTGTGTAAAATTATGGACACTGCAGGAACTGGGGATTTACCTTGTAGGTTACAGTGTTGACAGTGTAATGGATGTAGTGTCAGCTACTTGTACTGAAGGTATAAGACTCGAGGCATCTGCAAGTGTATTTAATTTACCTTTGACTATTTTCGTCTCAAAATCCTATTCGGTTAATGCAATGGCTATCTTCTGGATTTTTAAATTTTGTTCAGCTATCGTCTTCAAATATCTTAAACTTGCATGGTCTGTTTCTATAATGAATTTATATCCATAAAGATATTGGTTAAAATAAACAACGAAATACTTGATGGCGGACAGCTCTCTCTCAATAGCTGACCATTTTCTAACATTTAAGGACAATTTCTTTGATGTGAAAGCAATTATGTCGCGTTCTTTGGTCATGGGAATTTCCTGAAATAGCATAGCACCTATGGTGGTTTGTGACGTTTCTCATGCATGTATGGTTTGCAGTTTATCATATTTAGCCAATATGGGTGGGTTACTTGGTGCCGTTTTCAGTTTTTGAAATGAGAGTTGTTCTTTTTCGCCCCATTTGAACGGTGTTGTCTCCATAGTTAATTCTGCTAGTGGTTCCGCTATCTGGCCGTAATTAAGTATATACCGCCTTAAGTAGGATGTAAGCCCTAGAAATGTCGGGGTTTGTTTAACATTTTTAGGCGGTGCCATTTGTTGTATAGTGATTATCTTTTCCGGGTCAGTTTGTATTCCTTGGGGTGTTCTGAAGTGACCTAGAATTTTTATTTTGTGGTGTGCAAAATTACATTTCTTGCTATTTATTTTGATATTGAATTTTCTCAAGTGCTCCATTACCTTACGGATGTTTTCTAAATGTTCAGGGAAGGTATTCCTGATAATAAAAATATAATTGATACAAGCCAATATGGTATTCCTTCGCAACTGACCTAACATGATTTCTACAAAGTTTTTGCAGTAATTAGAACTTGTGGCGAGGCCCATAGGCATATGGACGTACTCGTAGTCAGATTCCATCCACACTAAATGCTAGCTTGTGTCTGTCTTCCATATGTAAAGGTATGGCGTAAAATCTGCTAAACATATTGATGGAGGTTATATATTTTGAATTCTGTAACGTTGTGATAATATCTCCCGTTCTAGGAATTAGGGTATTAGACTTTAGTTAAATATTTGATTTAGCAATCGAAAATCTGTAAGGAATCTGATCCCTCCTTGATGTTTTGGGATAACTAGACTCGGTGTAAGCAAGCAGATTTGGAAGGGATAATGATTCGCTAGTCTAGTATTTGTTGGATTTGAATTTAAATGTCTCCTTGCAGTTTGGGATTTATCTTATACAGCCGAGTGTGGATTGACTTATCCATATTTAATTCAAGCTTTATTTTGTAAGCATTTGTTTGTGCGAGTTCGTGAATCGAACTAGCAAATTGATTGCTGTATTTACTAATGTAATATTCTATGCAACTACTGTGATCTTATTCAGTGGAATTGGAATTTATGGGTATTTCAAATATTTAGTCATTATTTGACGCAAAAACGAACATATCTTTTGTTAAAATAGGGACATGTCATAGCATTCGATAGTCAATTCGAAGTAAAAAAATCTAGCTTTAAATGATCGATTAACAAAAATTCTTGCAAAAAATTGTGGCCATATATATTTATGTGGACTTGTATTTTAAATTGAGGTACGTCAATATACTCAGTTGCGCCTACTAGCGAAAATATCTCGACTGGGGTTCGTTTATCTTTATTCACTAAGGTGGTCGCCATGCAGGAACGAGAACATTCTGTATACAGTAAGACATATTTTTCCAGCAAGTCTTGCAAGGATACGCGGTGTTGATGTTTTGTCATAACCCATGAGACACTCGCCCTTGGTGACTGGCATGGTCTCTTCATTGAATGATTCTAAGAACGGCTGGTGGCTCATATTGCGCCAACCGGTTGCATTTTGTTGTTTACAGGAATGTGTGTTCCCGTGCACGCCAACTTAATTCGTGTTTCACCAATCCCAAACCTTTGTTCAAATTTGCGGAACCGCACCGCAATGTCTGTCTGAAATGGGACCTCCCGATTGGGGAACAATGGGCAATTGTCCGCTCTATGATTTGTGTACAAACACAACGCGTATGTGGATGACATTTCCGAGCGCGGCCCTACGAACGCTGTCCTTGTCACCTTGACGTCACTATTGTGCTTATGTTTACATTCTTGCTGCACGGCCTTGTCACCCACCGCTGCTTCCGCGATGCAAGGAGTTTCATGTGTCGCGGGCGCGACGATTGGTTTGTTTATTTACTGGCTTGGCCATGTAGGTGTTGTCGGGATTCATGTTAATTCGCCCTGACCTACTTTGTGGGTCGCAGAATGTGATGCAAGCTCGCCTGTCGGAAACATTTTCTTGCTTGCCATTTGTTTTATTTTCTGTCTTCTGCGATCCCTGTGGCGCATGAAATTCTTCCCTGCAGGAATTAAATGTAGTAATTACCGCGTATGTGCGATTGGGGTACCATTTTGCAAATAACGCCTGGCATGCGTCAATAACGCGCAAAACTTTGACGTCGGGTGGGATGTGTCTTTTGTACTGATTTTCCCCACGTACATCACCCCGTGCACGGGTCTGACGTTTATGCTGTTCTCTTAAGGACCCTGCCTGACTGTGTCGTGTCTGGAAATGATGTTGAGTAGAATGCTTTTGCGGGTGTTCTGTCTTACCGCGTTGTGCCCTTAAGGGGCCTGTCTGCCTGTATGGTGTGTAATGTGAATGTACCCTTCTTTTTGACCTGTTATAGGGGGCTGTGCCTACTGTGCCTTGTGTAGAAGTTTCTTTGGTGGTTTTGTTTGCTTGTGGTGATCTACCATTATATCGGTCTTCTCTCTGGCTGCGGTTATTTTGTTGTTGCCTATTATTTGCACAATTGTATGCTGTTAGAAGATTGGCGATCTTTCCTTGCTACAAAAGGCCGACGATTTTGTTGGTAACTGGAGTTTCTGTAATTCTGTTGAGTTTGAGGTTGATTGTGGTATTGGGTGCATTTTTGATTCTGTATTATCACGTTCGCGATTTCCTCTTTCAGTCTTACTACTTCCGCTCATAAGGAATCTGTCTGACATAGTGTGGTACTGCGTTATTGATTGATGGTACTTGAAAGACCTAAGTCTGCACTCTGAATACAATTTGTAATGTCTTAAATGGTGTCATCTTTCGGGCCAACAATTTTACCTGCTATGGTAGGTAGTATGGAGAGCCATATTATATTTATGAAGTCGGTATTGGTTACATTAGGATTGTATTCGCACCTATAGAACATGAGCGTTTCAATATGTTCCTGCGTGTTCTTATTTAGTTACTCTTTAGTGATGAAAAGTTCTTTTTGGTACTCTTCGATGGCCGGTGTGGAGAATGTGGTTTTGAGTTTGTGTACAATACCTTGCCACATTAGTTCACCCACATGAGTCTGTTGGTAGTTGTCTAAAGTGTACTTAGCTGATCACTTTACAAAGTATTTTAGCTTTTTTACATTTGTCCTCAGTCCAATTGTTGTTTTCGGTGGCATAGTTATAAGGTTAAATGAAATCTGTCCATTTTTCTTTATCATCCCCTGAAAACCTGGGTATTTGCATAGGTTGTTGAACAATGATATTAACCGGTGGAGCGTTTGTCATGTTGGCAATTTGTGGTGTGTCCTTGAGTGGTGATGCTAAAGGTGAAATTTCGTAAAAGTTTTCTGTGGTGTCAGTGTTAATGTGGACTGATCTAAGGTAATCAGATGTGTGTTGTTCAATGTTTTGATATGTGGGTGGTGGTGTAGTAGGTAAAATGCCACTGTTGGAGATCTTTGTAGTGAGGCTACGTGTAATGCATGTAGAAGTGGTATTAAAATGATAAATTAAGTCAGGGTTATCCTGTAAGAGTTTCTCTGCAGATTCAATTAAATTTTGAAATTTTTCTGTGGTGTTTGTGTTGCGGGCTAGTTTCTTTTGAGTGTCAGGCAAATTGTCACATTTTTTTATTATACTGCGAGCTGTGTTCAAAAACGACGTCTTAGTTTTATCCGTCATAAAGTGTGGTAGACTACCTTTCAATGGAACTTGTGATCTTAATAACTGACATGCACATACATAAGCTGGCTTTAGTACTTGTTTCCACACTGCAAACAAACTTGTGGAAATTCTTGTATTTGCAAAGATTAAAATGGTCCGAAAAGAAGCAGTGATTAGTCATGCATTAACCTTTAACCAAGCGAAAGCACGCACGCTAGAATGGGCGCCTTGGTGTGCAGAGGAAACTGCAACGCTGCTGTTTTTGCCAACGAACTTCGGCGTGGCTGGGATTCTCTGAATAGAGCAACACTTCGTGGCTTTCAATGACTGGGACAAGTTCACGATTATACTATTGCTTACTACAGACCTCTCTAGGTTACTACTGTATACTACAATTCTCTCTAGGTTACTACTGCTTACTAGAGTTCTCTCTAGGTTACTAATGTTTACTACAATTCTCTCTAGGTTACTACTGCTTACTAGAGTTCTCTCTAGGTTACTACTGTATACTACAATTCTCTCTAGGTTACTACTGCTTACTAGAGTTCTCTATAGGTTACTACTGCGCCTCCAGAGGTGCTGTGTTGTGTTCGTGTCCCCCCTGGAGCAGGTGGAGAACAGGAACTGGTGATGTACCCAGCGCCACGTTGTTGAATGGGGTCTTGCGGTCGACGCCCTACGGCGACTCTGGATACACAGTCAATATGTAGGAAAGCCAGTTTAATTACCAGTTAAATAATGTTGAATATAAAATATTTCCTTTAGGGCGAAGCTTTCTGCCACTTTGCACGCCTATATTATCACTGAATTTACTCTGCTTGAGGGAGGCAGGCCCTGTAAATGCAAAACATTTACTGAAATACACTTTAAAGTTGATGCTGTAATTAGGGCGCAGTACCCGATGAACTCAGGAGAGTTGATGCAGTAAAACACGTCTAATTAGGGTATGACTGTTTTATTAGCGCAAAGATACAACGAAATTATGCTTTACATGTGAATGCGTACCCTTGGTTAAGTGGACCCAGTACTCTGGACATTCCGGTGCTCGCTACTGCTGAAAATAAGGCGTAGGCCTTAAGTTATAATTAAGTAAAAATGTGTCTTGCGCGTTAAGTCCTGGTATGCTACCTCAGGATGCAGGGAGACCTGTCCTCGGCTAAGTAAGTAATCAAATGTTTTGGAATTAATGTCAACTATTGAATTGAAAGGTTACAGCTTAAATTGAATTTCCGAGGGGGGTAATGTGAGAGCTTACTGTCTCCCCTGCCTTTCGTCTAGAGTGCTAAAGACTGACTAAAATGGCGTCGGATTCGCTGCACGTCCGGCGAATCCGGCGCCAAATATGAAAACGTGAAAAATGGAACTTAATAATTAACATGATTAATGAAAATTACATTGTACATAATGCTGATTACTTAACTAAAACATGCAGGCGACGTACTCGTGAACGCCGGAGCCCCAGATATGGCAAAGAATGTGACGTCACGAGTGTCGACACACTTGAAGGGTGATATTAAATGAAATTATGCTTCAGGTGGTTGATTCTCTAGATGATTACATGTTCTCTCTTTTAATTAACATATTAATATCGGTGTGTGCCGTCATGGTGATAATTACAGGAATGCGTATGGATATGACGACACAAATTTAATATCCATACGCATTCCTGTAATTATCATCTCTCTACGCTAGAGTGGGCGCGTTCTCCACTTAATTGTGGTGCGATCATCACTAAAAATGCACTTATTAATTACTGCAGCTAGGGAGCTGCTCACCACTTGGCATTTGCTCCGGGAATGGGGTTCCCAGTCTTTTAATACCAATTGGAGCCACGTCGCACTCCGGATTCGGCCACGGGACCCGTCGACATCGCGCACATCGGAAAGCTGTGGGATTAAGCGGCGCCACTTATTCCAGTGTTCCCTCCTATGGCTGTTGCGTCTAACCATCGTGACTTCACAGGACACAAGTTAGTAGGTATTCTGGGTAACCCCACCTGGGAAAAAAATTAATTTTGCATGACATGCACAACCGTGTGTGCACGGACGTTACTGACAGAGAATGCCTCAGTCCACCTTGTAAACAAATGAGTGGCAACAACGAGAAAACGTTTCCCACCTTTTGTGTGCGGGTTCATGCCCATGATGTCGAGCGCGCCAGTTATGACAACCTCGGTTGTTGTGGAACTTCGCCGTCTGTTCTCTCCGCGGCTTCCGGGTGTTGAACGTAACACAACTCTGTACATGTTTACGCCCCCCCCCCCCCCCTTTTTCCCATCCTTGCACTCCTTGCCAATGGAAAAACTTCTGTACGTTCCCACATGTCTGTTCGGAACCCGGGTGGCAATGCTCTAAGCTATCATGCCCGTATGTCAGCACAAGTTCACGTGATTCCTTAGGTATGTATGTACGCCATTTTGTGCAGTTACCGGGGATTTACCTTGGATTTCCCGGTCCACTATTCTCCAGTGTACTGGATGTATCACGGGCGCAGTGTTGCCGGCGTTGTGCAGCATCCGGGGGATTTTCTTATGTAGTGTGCACTTCTCTTAACACATAGCGGACATTTAACGAGACAAGTTCTCCGGGTGGTGTGCCAACACTGTTTTGTAAAACAAAAGATGGTGGTTCTGTTTGTGTGGCACGGCAAGGTGGTAGCGCCTCTTCCCACTCAGCATAATCTGTTACCGTTATGTTTGGACATGGGTTCCTAGACAGTGCATCAGCAAGTTCGTTGATTTCCTGCCACATGTTCTATTTTGAAGTCACACTTGTAACAACAAAGTCCAGCGGGCGAGTGTACTCTTTTCGTTATGCATGCCTTCCAACCAAACTAAACAATGGTTATCGGTTTTGACGTTGCGCCATGGTGCCTCAGTGGGTAGAGGCAGGATTTAAGGAGCGGTGAAATTTTGAAGGTTATTCTACCTGGGGCGCCAGCCATCGCTGGACGAGGTCGTATAAGTAGGTAGAGACGAAGTTTCCTTCGGGTCGTTCAGCCGACGACCAATGCTATCCTTGACTGCTGCTCCTTATAAATGTGCCGTACAATTATTCCAAATGCGTAGTGCGCAATGGCCTGTTCGGGTCGCCTTACACACCCATGTTATGTAATATTGCGGCATACAAAAGCTCGTCGATTAAGTTGACGCAGTGACTTATCGGCTAGTCACACGCCTACGTTTACACACACGGTACTTGCACGTTAACTAATTTAAAAAATACATATTAAGACACTGGATGAAAAGGGTGTGGGTTTTCTAAACGCCCGTGCCCTGAAGAGCCCGAAGGCCACGAAATAATGTCCACATAAACAGTTCTCATTTCATAAATAATGTAGTTTATTTACACTTTACATTTATAATCGTACATTACGGCTTCAACCTGCTAGTGAGGTAACGCTGTAAAAATTGCGCGAAGCCGATAAAAATTATGTGCAAGGTTTTAAGCTACCCCAGGCGACGCAAGCTAGGGTGAAGGAGGGGGGGGGGGGGGGGGTGGTGTCTCGGGCAGCTAAAGAACAAAAGTTCCGGTGAATTAAAGCTATGGAGATTGAATAATTGAAAAAAAAAGTCGAAGGCTGTCCGAGCACGCGAAACCCGAGCCGCAATAACACACCACCACACCCCGATATACTCGTAGCTGACTGACTTGCACGCTGTGGCGCGCCGGCCAGCCACGTGAATCTACTTTATTAACATTGCAAATACATAATAACCCTTAGCGTTCCTTACCTTCTGCTGGAACATGCATAAATAATTCTCTAAAATATCATTTCATATGGAACACTGTTTACATTTGGGTGAATGAGGTGAGGGTGGCACACGTTGTGAATGATACACAATGAAACACTGAAAAACAAACTTTACTCGCTCTGAATTGCACTAGGGTTGTTTCCTTGCTTAAATGACGTAAACATGTGAACATTCGTGTTTACATATTATACGCAAATCCCTATATAAAATATATCACTGGAAAACAAGATATATGTTATATTACTACACTACAGCGGGTGCTCTGACGTCACGTGCTCAAGTTTGAGTTGCGTTGCATCCACACTGCACTGCACATGCTGCTCCACTCGTCGAGTGTGCATCCCAACTGCGCAGCTTCGTGGTGCCGCTGCTGTCAAACTGGCTTCTGGACGGGATACGTGACAAGTCAGTTTTCAGTGTGAATGTCCTTCCTAATAGATACGGCCGGTACTTCCTCAGTGAGTGTACAATTGCCAAACACTCTTGCTCATTTACGTATTATTTACATTCTGCATTACCAAACTTCGCGCTGTGGTATTTGATGATGTGCTTTTCCCCATGTTCTCCCACCTGATATAAGACTGCTTCAATGTCATCTTGGCTCGCATCGGTCTGAACAACAACAGGCAGTTCCGGGCTAAACCTGGCTGGTGGTTTACAGTTTTGAAAAGCAAGTTTTATGTCTTTGAATGCTTGATCGGCTTGAGGTGTCCATACAAATTTACACTTCTCACATAATTCAGTTAATGGTGCCGTAATTACAATCCGGAACAAATTTCCTCAGTCAATTTATCAAACCAAAACATTTCCGAACTTGTTTACTTGACCTGGGTGTGGGTTTTTCCTTCAAGTGTTGTACATGTTATTCTTCTGGTTCGTGTCCGTTCCCTGTTACATAGTGTCCCAAAAACTACATCTCACTCATCCCCAACTTACACTTGTGCATGTTAGCTTGTTGCATTCAAGCCTCTAGAACACAAGGCTTGTTAGCTTGTTGCATTCGAGCCTCTAGAACACAAGGCTCAGGTGGTGTAGGTGTTCTCCCCAGCTGTTCGACCATACATGTACATTGTCAAAATATGCTATCGCAAAGTCTCCTATGTAACCATCCAACACATTTACCATTACGTTCTGAAAAGTGACAGGAGCATATTTTATGCCGAATGGCATTGCAACAAACTGAAATCTACGCCCGTCTGGAGTGGTTTACCACTACCAGTATTTTTACGATCTTGTGGGTGGATAGGTACTTGTTAATACCCCGACTTATGGTCGAATGAAGTGAACACAGCAGCTGGCCCTAGTGTTGACAAAGCGTCATTGATGTTAGTTACGGGAGGTGGCATGTTTACAGTTACTTTATTGAGAGAACGAAAGTCTATGCAAAACCTCCATTCACCGTCCTTTTTAGGGGCTAGTGTAATGCCTGAGTTACAGAGACTTCGCCTGGGTTCGATTACATTATCATCTAGCATCTCCCATACTTGTTGATTGATTACATGGAAGAAGATACCTGGGTCTCGTGGCTTGGAGTACCCTGGGTCCTCGTGCGTCGTGATGATAGCGTGCTCGGTGACGTCAGTACGCTGCAGCTTCCCGTCAGTGTGGAATAAATTGGCGTACTGGTTCAGTAGATGTTGTAGCCTCTCCTGGTGTTGTTCGGGCACCTCGTGCGTGAATTCTGCAAGCAGCACTGCAGCTGTTGTTGTTGGCGGCGTTGCTCCTACTGCATACAGTGTCCACCTCCTACTTGTCCCCACGTGAAGATGGTCGAGATGCGGTTCAATCACTACTTGATTGTCGATCAACTACGGTAACCCCAAAATTATCTCCTCATACAAGTCCGCCACAACGTAAGCATCGCATTTTGTACGGAGTTCACGTATTCCTACGGTCAGGTGCATTACACTTTTCACCTCACCCTGTTGGTTGGTAGTAGCGAATTGCAGACGACGTGGCGGCACTCTAGTTGTAATTGCCTGTTTGAGTCCATTGCGTACAAAATTATGGCTTACGGCAGTGTATCACAGCGATCACATTTTTCCCTTCAAGTTCTACCTTGAGCTTTAATTCACGTATAGTACTGTGACTAACCTGAAACACTTTGCCACCTTCATTAGGTGGATTCGTACGATCTGGCGGTGAGATTGGTGCAGGTGCTGTTTCGCCAACCTCCCTACTCAATCTTCCGACCGATTACCCTGGTGGTAATATTCACTGCTGTTGTGGTGAAAGTTTCTTTGTCAATTTTTTGATCGCACTAGCGCAAACTGCTGCGGTGGTCGCATAACATCTGGCATCATTGTGGGTGTTGAGATTGCTATTCTTGTCCCGTGCGTACATCTCGCTCCTAGAGGTACGCCTCCCATGTGAATTGCTCTACACTTGCAAGTGTTGCCCATCGCACGTACGGCCTAATGACCGGTGTTGACAGGGCTACAATTATCTTTCTCTCTCTCCACGGGTTGACCAGGGTTTACACATTTGTAAAGACCTAGTTTGCACTGGATGAACTCTTCAATACCCTCACATTCGCGCTTTTTTTTCGTGGTACAATCGTGCTTGTGCCTTTTAAAATGAATATCCCATTACGGGAAAGTCCAAATTATGGCCTCTCTGCGCACGTACGTACCCACATGTCATGTGAGTGGTGAGCGCCATCATGGTCTTAACGCTGCTGGCTGTTAGCCGGTGTCAAAGTTTTGATACATTAACTGAATAACGAAAACTCAAATTGCATACCAAATATTCTAATGTTGCAGAGCTGCAGGGGTAGTGTCGCAATCAAAGACAATTTGAGTTTTGGTTGCGAGTTTAAATCTGTTGATAAAACATTGCTTTTTAATAAGAAATTTTTAGTTATTGAATGTTTATCACCTCTTTGTTACAAAATAGCTACGTTATGCATAATATTAAATGTTAATACTTGAAAAAAAATTACTCTTGTGGCTATAAATTTTAATCGTGGAAGACTGAGTTTGTGGTTGCACCAAACATCATCTCACCTTAAAACATAGACTAAGTATTAAAGATGCAATACATAAATAAACAAATTATTAATTAATTAAATGTAATATTCACCTGAAGTCCAGCACTGGTGCTGGGAGTTCGGTAACCTTCAAGTCTGGTGTAGGTAGAGAGTGCCATTTGCCTGCCCTCTTTCTTCTTTAGTAGCATTGGGCAATCCCAGTGGATATGCCTGGTGGAGCAGTGCCAGCACATAGGTGGTGTGGAGGTTGACGTCTAATGAGGATCGGCGTGTGTGAAGCCCAGTACGGGCGTGCCGATTCAGTGCTAACTGGCTTGACACAGGGCAGCGAGTGCAATCAGCAATTATTTTATGGGTGCCAGCTAACCTCGGAGGGGAATCCGCTCGTGTTAACACGAGACACTTGTCGTGCGCCGTGGTCGAAAAGCCCGGACTAGTGACTCTGTGCTCCCTAGCATTTACTTTCGGTAGTAGTATTTGTAAGCGGTGAAAACACTTTGCCAAACATAAATGCTCGTGGACTGGGATATTCCAGCTCCCCAACACGCCGTTACTGAATACACTGAATATTTAAACCTACTTGGATCACACGCACACACGCACACGCGCGCGCGCGCACACACACACACACACACACACACACACACACAACCACACACACACACACACACACACACAGAATATATATATATATAGATATATATATATATATATATATATATATATATATATATATATATATATATATATATATATATATATATATATATATATATATATATATAGGCTCCTCAGAACACCTTGCCAATACTGAAACACTCGACGTCAAATATAGACATGAGAATACTCTGAAGACGTGGTCTGCAGCACGTGTTGGTTTCTGAAAAAAAAAAATTGCTAGCACGAATTTAATACTAGCCTCACAAGCGAAAATAATGTAGGTGGAGTTGTTTTAGTTCAATAAAATCACTGATTATTCAGAAAGTACAGGAGATGGTACACAATTGAAGTCAGAATTGAGGGGACATGCGGCACGAGGCCCCGCACTGGCTAAAGCTGCGAAATGCCATAAGCGTGAAAAATATTAAAATGCGAAATAGACCGGAGGGGCAGCAAGTCTGCTCTGGATGGTGGTATACTTGGAGGTGCACGAATGATTGAAAAATGTTCCACAATTATAAGTCTGTTGCAGTTACTGATTGGTTACAAAGTAGCTTCACCTCTGAGCTGCGTCGTCGCGACCTACCCTGGTGCTCGTTGAACCAAGACTAATGATGGTAGTTTGGTGTCGGCCACGCCTTGTGGTCGACGTCATACCAACTACAAAAATACCTCGCCGGAAAACATGAAATGGTTGATATGGAACACAAAACTGCATGGAATACATATTGATAGACACCTTTAACCTAGCACTTGCATATACAAATATAACAGGCTGTAAAAATTACATAAGCCATTTAATGTTGCAGGCATTTTTGGAAAAGTGAGAAGACTTGATTACACTTTAAATTAAATAACAGATGCTCAGTATTAATTTGAATTACAGCAACCACATATTAATATTAAAAGAAAATATAAAAGGAATTTTGTTCTTCTTGGTTCGAGCGTGCCGCTTCGCACTAACAGTATCAACACGTCAATATTTACATTTCATTGCTTTACGGGAATAAATTTGCCCTTATATGGCTCTTAACTAATTTAATTAAGCAGTTTTCCATAATATAGTAGAGTTCTAAACACCCACACGTATTATTCTGTAACATTTCATGTGATTTTGTCACATTCATTTTTAGCATGATAATATTAAATGGGGTTAATTTTACACATAGTAGCACTGTAAATAAACCTTTGATAAGAATGATGCCCCTTGTGCACATTTAGAAACACTGCAATGATTTACGTCATGCTGTTGGTGTTGTGGTGTTGATGGCCTTCGGCAGGGCGCTGCAGGGCCAGCGCTCTACCCCGCATGATGCTTACGTCCTTCAGAGACAGCGTACGGGTCGACAAGGTCTGTCGTCGGACGAGCCGCGGATGGCGTCAGGGTAAGGGCGACTGTCTTCAGGACTCTCCGTGCTGCGAGGCAAGTGTGGTTGTACAGAACATGTCCACGCATCTTGTAGTCTCACATTCGTTACTCCACCACAATGGGCACCCTCATCTTTTTCAAAGGTGTCTCACTCTCATGACCACTACAGACTCTCCTCACAAGTAGTAAACACGTGTGGACAAAGCCCTGTACTCACAGCTGGTAGGGTTGCTGACACTGTCAAACACAGCAAGTACTTGCAGGGTGGACACGGGCCACTGTCTGGGAATGCAGTAAAATGGAAAAAGTATGCTGTTGCCCCTCCCCCCTCTTGAAAGGTGTCTGATATTTCACAACCACTTTGTTCCAGCCGAGTTTTTAGTTGAACAATAGCTAACTACAAGCAAGGCAGCGAAAAGGGGGGCAGGGTAGTCGTGTGCCAGGCCTCATGGCCTATTTGCTCCTTACAGCCCGTAAAGTACCCTGTCTCGCTGCTGCAAACTGTTACGCACTGCTTCATTGGGTCAAAACTCAGTAGGACAAAACCCATTAAACAGAACATAACTCTCAACAGCGCCACAACAACCGAAATAATCTACACGGATCTGCTGTAGGCCTACTGAGTGTAGATTACTAGAGTTAATAAGCATGGGATGGCCAAATCTGGTACAGCCCGGCAAATTCAGGAATTGCTCAATAAACCATAATTTTTTAACACACTTGGAATAAACAAATACCACAAATATACTTAAATGGTAGGTATTGGTGTGCTATAGGAGGTAAAACTGATTATTAAGTTTACTCTGTAAATAAAATAGCACTTTTCGTAGTGACACTTGCTTTTATTTCATAAGTTCTAGCTCAATATGTGTTTTGTGTTTCAACACAAGGCAACAACATACATCACTTCAACAACAAAAATTTATATTAATCTTAATTAGGTTATAAGTAGACCTACAGGTTATTTGTAATCTCATTTTATACAAAAAAAATTATTTTACATATTTTCTTATTGGCAAAATAAAAGTTAAGCTAATGGGCTCCCACGCGATAAAATTTAACATCACTAGTAGTTTTAAACTAAAACTTTAAATAATTTACCATGACCATAAGGCCGCCATTTTATGCACACAAAATACAAATTACATAGTAACTACATTTTTTATTTTAGTGATAACTTGTAGCTTTCTAAATCGTGCAAAAAAATATTATAAGAAAAGTTATGAAACCGAGCAGTACAAATTCCGGTGATATTAAGATGCTTTAAAAAAAAAAAAAAGTTCACAATATTACATGTCTGCTTGATACAAGAACATGCCCGCAGTAGACGCTCCCAGAAGGCTGGTTGGAACTTGTTCAACCCGAAACCAGAAGTGGAAACTAAAAGGGACTGCCACGCCTCAACCCACAATAGCAAGCTATGTCCTCAATGCCACATCCTTGGGATGGGCTGTCAGACTGAAGGTGCAGCGAAGTACAGGAGATTGCATTGAAGTAAAGTACATATGGTCAGAGCCACGAGATGAACAAGAAGGAACAGCGATGTTAGATCGTCAGTGCTCTATCATGGTACGGGCCATTCAAGCCACAATAGCAAGCTATGTCCTCAATGCCACATCCTTGGGATGGGCTGTCAGACTGAAGGTGCGGCGAAGTACAGGGGATTACATTGAAGTAAAGTACATATGGTCAGAGCCACGAGATGAACAAGAAGAACCAGCGATGTTAGATCGTCAGTGCTCTATCATGGTACGGGCCATTCAAAGTAATGGCACATGACACAAAATTATTGTACATTTAATAAAAAATACCTAAAAATCACAATTTGGTTTGTTTAACTTTCATTACTCAATAGTTATTTGAAAGTTACATGTTACACTATTGGTATCAAACACAATTGAAATATATAATGAAAATAATACCTGGTTTTCAAGAGGCGTAACAGATTTATCCTGGTTTAAAAAAAATCATACAATTTACTGATTTAGAGTTCGCATCTTTCAAAGATTTTTAATGTTTGCCTGATTTCCATGCGATTTGAACACGGATGTGTCAGCTTTCATAACAACATTACAGATTTTACATTTTGCCTTAAAACAGTTTTCTAAGTTTGGAATCGCCGAGACATTCATGTCATCTTCTTTTTCCCATTCTGGACGATATTTGTGAACACTTTTTTGTTATCACTTTTAGGAACCATTTTTTCTTGGCGGAAGAATGTACCCCAGGATCATCGCGGTCTTCTTCGCACGAACTCATTTTATAGTAACCACTACCTCGAAAAACAACTCTAAAAATGTAACAATGTCAACATTTGAACAAAATTTCACCTTGTTTAAAATATAGTTACAGACATGACTGGGTCACTGGTAGGTACTGACGTAGTGCCTTGCTGACAGTTGCCCCGCTTTGCGACCTTGCCCACTTTCGCCTACTTACCCACCGCCCTTCATCAACCCCCTGATAAGGTGGCGCGGCCCTCCTTTACATTACAGATTAAAGTGCAGGTGTGCCGACATGCAGCATGATGATGACGGAATATACTTTCACGATATTTACGACAGCTGTCTTGAGAAACGTTTATCTGCAGCTGCGTATGCACTATACAGTATGCACATCTATAATTTAGAGAATAATTGAGTTATCTAATATAACCATATTATTGTTCATTTGCGTACTATGACGACATTGTCATGGTACACCAGGTATAAATATGGTACAAGTACAGTAGTTGCAAAAGGACATATCTGGCCCAAGTGCAGCCTGTAGCAGGACGAGAGGACTGACGGCGGCCATCTTGTCAGCCAGTATGTAGTCGGCACTCTTGTAAGTCAGTACCATGGTGGTCATATTGTCAGCTAGTACAACGTCTATACCTGCTCTTGCATCTTGGTTTTCACTTCCCGTTCTTGCATCCCATCATCGAGGGTTTCCTCGGGGTTCTCCCAGATTTCCTTTCTTTTACATTCCACCTTTTCCCCCCTCTTCTACTCGTTCTCTCTCTCTCCATTCTCTTTCTATCATTCCCGGAGGGGGGTTTTCTTCTTCCATCTCGTTTGTCGTCTGCTGGTGTCAGTAATCTTGTTTTATAGTTGTCTGCTGGTGGCGACCATCGTCTGATGGAGGCAGCCATCTTGTTTCCCGTCCATCTTTGATTCCCACATCGGCCGCTAGAGTATGTGCTTGTGGCCGTCTTGCGTTCGCGGCGGCCATCTTGCGTTCGCGCATCGTCCGCCAGGGGCGCTGGTAATATATTTTAAGTGTGAACTCAAAAAATGCTGGAGTTGTGCGGTTTTGATCCAGTGGCACTTGGGTTGTCAGCCCAGTGTACTAACCACAAGACTGTCATCACACATGGACCGTTAGGAGTTGAAGTAAGGCAGTTACGTGAGAGTGAGCACTCGTCGGACAGACTTATAATCGCGGAAAAACTATTACCATTGCACGTACACTAACGAACCTACATGCACACACACACACACATACAAAGCACTGAACTTATTATACATACAAAAAAATATATTGATACGATTAATTTGTTTCACGGACTCTTTAGAATACAAAAAAAATTATTTTATTTTATTCACTAGATCTAGTAGTATGATAAATTATACTTACATGGCTTCTCTCTCACACATTCCGTCTACATGGCATAACTATGCGGACGGCTCCCGGACTTCAGACCGGGCAATACACTACGCTCGCGATGCCACCACTATTGTTTACTGTTTTTTCCACCTTATATGCAAACAAGGGGGAAACAACATTAGTGGCGTTGAAAGCATAATGTACAGGTGGTTTACGAAGCAGAAAAAGGAAAACTTCCCACATAAAGAAAAAAAAAAAAACAAAGCACAAATTTGAACGCACAGAAAAGATGAGACAGGCAAAGATCAAGAAAATAGGATAGAGGAAGAGAAGAGAGGGGGATAGCGCAGTAACGAGAAGAAATACACATATAATACGAACACACAGACTAATACAGTGGAGGTATGATACAAATACAATTTCACAGCCATAACCCCATTAGGATAAGCGTTGAGTCCCCCAGGAATTACCTCTCCCAGGTCGGAGACTCAACATAGACGCCAAATCCTATATGTGTGTGAAATCACTGAGATGTATGAGTGGAATTACATACATGATGAGTATGTATGTGAAATAGTACATGTATCATAGCAGTAACGTCTAACGATAACGCGTCAGCGTCAAGGAACATCTCTTGCAGGTGCTACAGAAAGCGGTTTTTTCCTACGTGTTGGCAATCTCATCAACCAGCCATTATCATGTGACTCTGGTGAGTCAAATGAATATGACTTTGTGGATGTCGAGAATGCGTTTCGCGGCGTAATGAAAACCTACGTCGCCGAAAAACACTGCGAGCCATGCCGTCGATATTTGTAATTACCTCGTGAGGATGAAGGCTAACATAGTACCTAGGTCAGCAGGAAAGGGTGGATCAGGGCTCAATTTAATATATATTACTCGAATGTGTGATAACATAGATGTTAAGTATGTATGTGAAATAGCAGTAACACACCTAGTGATAACGTGTCACCGACAACAGCCACTCTTATGTGTGCTACACAATGGTAAATTTTTCTGCGTTATCAGTCTGTCACCATATGTGGTATCAGTCAGTCACCATATTTTACTATGAATTATTCTATAAACACGTTTGAATGATTCTAGAAACCATATGAACGATTGTAGAAACAAGTTTGATAGAGTGTAGAAACATGTATGTATGATTGTAGATTGATTGCAAAAACGAGTATGATTGTATAAACAAGTATGATAGATTGTAGAAACAGGTGTAAATAATCGTAGAAACGAATATGATTGCAGATACAGGTGTTAATGATTGTAGAAAGGAATATGATTGTGGAATGATTGTAGAAATTGTATGATTGATTGTATAAACAGGTGTAATTGATTGTGACAACAGGTGTAAATGATCGTGAAAACAGATATAAATGATCGTAGATTGATTGTAGAAAATTGTATAAATGATTGTAGAAAAAGATATGAACGATTGTAGAATGATTGTAAAAATGTATATGTTTGTAGAAACGCATTTGATTGTAGTATGATTGTATAAAAAAGTATGATAGAGTGGAGAAACAGCTATTAACGATTGTAGAAACAGGTATGAACGATTGTAGAAACACACTCCCCTAGTCACACATTGTACACTTCACCTCTTACAACCCAGCAAGCTACCGAAGAAGACTACCCTGGAATAGTCGTCTGGATTATTGGAGAGTGAGAGCTAAGGGCATGTAGATTGTATAAACAGCTACGAACGATTGTAGATTGATTGTAGAAACAGGTGTCAATAATTGTAGAAACATGTAGGTACGTTTATGGAAACAAGTATATATTATTGTAAAAACAAGTATGATTGTATACACAAGTATGATTAATTTTAGAAACAAGTAAAATTGATTTGTAGAAACAACTTATATCGATGGAAGAACATGGTGACTGACTGGCATGTGCTTACTAGTGTGTGGGTTAGCGCTAGCAGACAATACATTCACACACACGAACGTACATTCGTTATGGGAGAGGGGATTGGAAGCGCTTCATGCTTCGACAATCCCGGGGCGAGGAACTGCCTCCTACTATGCATCCCGACCCGGTTGCCCTCCCGAGGGCAGACACGTATATAATTATACATGCCTGCCCCAGTGTGTGTGTGTGTGTACGCATATTACTCACGATAGCCGTACGGAACTGTGAGTATACCATTGGCTAGTATCTTTCGTTTATCGTCCATCACTGAGAGAGCTATTTTATTAGTACACTGTGTATAAACATCGTGATGGTGCGATTGAATACTATTGACCTGGATCCTCATTTCCTGCTGTTCCACTAAGATGCGCTTATAATCGTCGAATGTGATTTTATTTTTCACGACGCACATCTGTACCGCTTTGGCTCACTTCACGACCTTATCGCTGCATTTGTAAGCGTACATCTTAGCCCTCAGCCCGACGAACTCCATCATATTATTACCTCCGCACTCATCCCAATCACTTTGGCGTTGACGGGAGAGTAGCAGGGATGAGTGGGAGGGTAGGCACTAGTGTCTAATTCATCCATGAGTACTGGGTCTGAGGCCAGGTCGGTATAGAAGTCGGGGCAGGCAATTTCCATTACGAACGAGTCCGTGTCGGTATAGACCAAGCTGACACTATCACCATACCGTGCACGCATAACATCATAGTGGAACCTCTACATTAGTGTCTTCGACGGGTCTAAGATGGCAAAACCAGCATAGATGGACTTGTCAAATAATATACTTTCCAGATCTAATTTAACTAGTGATACGATGAATCATAAACTGTTCTACATTTAAAGGCAGGTTTTGAGATAAACGTCTTTGCACGTGGTCTGTCGCCTACAAGCTCCTTCCATTGTCGCTTTTGCTTGTTTTACATAAGCTTGCCATAAGTTGCGTTATTCATAAGTTAGAAAAAGTCGTTTTCGAAGGCATTTGTGGCTGCCTGGTGTCTTGCCATGATCAAATAAATATATGTCTTAAGCCACGCCTTCTGAGTGAATTGGAGGATACGATGAATCGCCTTCAGTCTCAACCCATGAGCCACCGCCTGCTTGAGGGCAACATAATGCACTGTATAATTTTTCTTCTCCTCAAGGGTGGTCATGAGTTTAGTATGTTTAGACCCCAGGAGAGACTCGCTCACGGCCAGGAATGGCAGATCCTTATGAGCCTTGTGAAGTTCTAAATGGTACTCTACATCTACCTCCAGTATGTATCCAATATCAGCATCGTCCGCTACGCTCATTATGTCAGTGGACGTGTCGCTCCATTCGAAATCACTGTATGGTAGTTGGAGGGATATTGCCCACCCATATAAATTATGTGCATCAACTTACTGGAGGTATGTAGATGGCTTGCTGGCATCATATGTGGTGGCTATGTGTTTGTTGTTCGCCATCACATGCCTCTTCATGCATTGAGCCACCCCTCCCCAGATACCAGCCTCGACAAACAGGTGGATGTCATAGTAAACGAGGAGCTCCAACTCCGCACCCGTCTTGTACAGCATCGCATCGAATGGGAATCCGGGGGCACTGACGTAGCGCACACAATCAAGGCCGTATGTTGTCAGGCACAGCCCCGTCAGATTGTCAAAGACGTCACATAAAATGGTAACGTCTGTCGTCAGTTAAAGTTTGGAGTAATCATCCAGCATCCCACAACCAAATGTTGCCCACACAGTCTGGGCATGACTGTATTCCTCAGCCATGATGTTTGAGTCGGTGAGGCGGTTGTGAAACGCTTCCATGCCTGGCAGCTGGGTTTCTTGGAGCTTCCCCATCGATGAGACATAGTCGTAGGGGAAAACTCCCTTACTAGTCACCAATTCAAACTTCCGGGGATCGGTAAATAATGATGCAGTTGTTTTATATTCAGCATTCGGTAGGTTCTGCGCAAGTGTGGCGAGGCTGGCAGACATAGAACGAAATGTATCGATTAACTGTATAATTAACTTGTCGCCTAAACATTTACTAAACGTGATAAGTTTCTCCTCCGTATGCGTGATAGTAAGAATGTCCTCCTTATCATATCCTAGCTGTCTAATAATAAAATGGGAATCGTACGTCAGGTTATGGAATAAGATTGGCAATCGCTGGGCGCGGCGACGAAGTTTGTTACAATTATTGCACGCCGCCCCGATATAATTACCAGTGAAGTGGTTGTGATCGTGCACTTCCCGGTTATTGAGGGTGAAGGGGCCTGAACAATGGCAGCAGGTGGTTGCCAAAGCGCAGCCAGTCCTTTCGCCTGGGTTAGTGCACGCATTGGCTCGGACTGGCTATATATTCCCTTCACCAGATGCCCAATCCTTACGATTTCGTCCATAAACTTGCTTGCTGCGTCCTCACCAACATACACATCCACTTCATTTTTGAAACAGGTGGTCTTGGAGGCACGTATTTCATCATTGTCAACATTGACGTAGATCCCATAACTATATGCTTGGTGCTGCTGGTACTTATAGCTGTATGAAGTAGCAGGATCAGGCTGGCAAGACGATATTGGAAGTAATACTGCTTCAAAATCTGCGTAGACAACTATTACACCTTTTCTATATTATGGTAGTTAGAAAATTTGACAATAGGAGGCTTGCCATTTTTCGTGGGGGTTGACATGTCTGCACGAACTAGTGTATGCTCGTTGCAATACCTCCTGTGCTCGGTTAGAGTTGCAGCACCTGTAAGCCCAGTCACACGTAGTTGGTCATCATACATTTTAAGGCAACGCTTGCAGATGTGCACTACTCCATCATGTAATGTCACCTGCAAAAGTACCAGTTGGGGTAAATTAGATATATAACAAGAGTGTGAGTTTGTATCTTCTGTTTTCAGGATAAATATATCGAAGTGATTGCATTGTTCTTCCCTGGATACACATATTGGGACCACCTTATCATTTTCGTCGTGTGCGTGGACGTCAACGCTTACCCCGGCATTGTTCCTTTCGAACTGCGATATTTGGTGTATCGGGGTGGGACATTCTAGCCTGCTGAAGTTAAATTTCCTCTCCAGAATGTAATATCGCTGGTTAACGCGCTCGGGATGTCCTCTTAAAACATTGTTGATCGTGGTTCTGGGGATTAATAATCGCATGTTTGCTGACAATGGATGCTGGAAGGGGAATGTATGATGAGGTTCGCACCGGGTCAAGTTTATTAATTCGAAGCTAGAGACTTTTTACAGTGGTGAGGGTCAACCACTTCCCTTCACCATATAATCTTCTTCCTCCTTACAAATCTTGTTAATAGTATTCGTCACAGCAGCTTCTGTATCTCTCGTGGTATAAATGGCAACATTGCGAGTCTTTAAGGCACGCTGGTCTGTCTCGTTTTCATGAGGTTCCGGCTTACCATACGCACAAGAGAGGAATATTTTGAATTTGACTGCGACTTGATCTTTGATTTCCTGCTCCTATGTTAACTGTCATCTTCTCGAGGTAATTGCAAATATCAATGGCTTTGCTCGACGTGTTTTCTGCTATGTACGTTTTAATAACACCGCGAAACGCATTCTCGACCTCCACAAATTCATATTCATTCGATTCGCCAGCGCCACGATTACGACTGGGTGGCGAAATCACCCATCTGTAGCAATATGACGTGCTGCAAAGTATGGCGAAGGCTGCGGAGCGGAGGATGGCCCTGGCTGGGAAACCAGGCAGGCGCGTTTCGCCGGCAGTGGAGTAGTGACACCTATGTACACTTGGCACTATGAGCCCGAAGATTGTTGTCCCTTGTAAATGGCCTCCCACAGGTCCCACACTCCAGTAATTTTGTAGGGTTGGAGTTCAACCAACAACTACGCTCATGGCGCCTGGCATTCGTAGCTAGTGTGAAACTCTTATTACAAAATGTACAGTGCGTTGAAGCACCCTGCCTGACTGCTCCGACACATCTGGCTTGGTGAGTAGCGAGATTGTCTGCACGGGTAAACGATGTGCGACACCTATCACACATGTGCTGCGGCACCTCCCGATAGGGGTTGAGCGTACAATTACACTCGTAGCGCAAACCATTCGAGCGATCGGCAAACACCCGATCGCAAAAACCACACTGGATTGCTTAGAAAGAGAATGAGATAATTGTGATGATGATGATGGAGAGAAAGAAGCGAAAGATGAAGAAGAAAAACTAGCGGAATCCATCTTGATTGAAGTAATGGAGAAAACGCCCAACGATGGTGAAGAACGTCTCGACTGGTTGACGGAATGCGCGGAAGGCAGCTCGACGTCAAGCGGTGACCAGGAGCTAATCTGTGTGTAGGGGAGGTGACAATGTAAACTAGTGATGGAAGATACAATGCCTAACATATGTACTTAGTATAGGGTAGAGAATGTGCCAAAAAAGTTCTCTCAGAGTCCTTCCACTCTCTCTCGTAGTGCCATTCCATTACATTGCCATCCCTATGTCGTCATGGAACTGCCGAGCGCGAGTCATACCACTACGACATTTGTGCACGTGAAGGCCGCGTACTCTCTATCTCTCTCCCGCACACAAACAAGAATAACATGTCATAGTTAGTGCTAGTTTACTTCAAACTTTATTCTGAAACACATCCCTATTCCATTCTTAAAAACGATATTTAGTTATAATTTTTTATGTTATGACAATAGCCGAACACTACGAATCACGGGAATTATTATTTATACATCGTTTTGACTTGAAGTACGTGTGAAGTAACTGATTTCGACGGCACTTAACATCGAGGTCTTGAGAGCCGATGAGGGTGAAGCGAGGTGAGTATGGTGCGAGTCCGCAATGAAAGGGCTGGTGAGAAACAATAGTAGAGGCCTGCAGCTTCGTCCAGCACATGCGAAAAACGAGAGCAACTCCGTAGGGGATCGAACCAGAATCGCCTTGGTGGAAGGCATGTGGGGTAAGCAGAACCATGTGAAGAGAAACGACATACTCTCATTACATTTTTTAATAAAAAAAAAACAGGAAATGTAACGTAGCGTGGACGAACTAAACATCACGCTTACATCGCTAATTGAATATATTCTACAAGAAGAGCATGCTGGAGGATGACGGTGGCAAGTAGGGCGGGTAACCTTCTAGTGTAACGGTATCTCGCTATTACTGGCATCGCCACACACACACGCACACGCACACGCACACGCACAGGCTGATCACTATAACATGAGTTGAATTCATCCTTACAACAAATAGTCACTGCTCCGTGCTAACGTAAATATATTTTAACAGATGTGCTGAATGAAATGTGCCACGGTAAGACTTTGGATATCTTAACGACTAATAAAAAAAGTGATTATTTTATTGTGAACAGCTTATAACGTTAACAGGTATAGGCTGATCACAGTAATTGAGCACTTGTTTTTTACATACTATTTTTTTATATTGATTAACCACCTCTACAGCACACGGTAATTACTGGCTAAGGTAAAAATGAAATATATTTTTTGACCATTATTCCAAATGAGAGGGCTGTCGAAATTAAAGAACTTTCACAAAAATATATATTTACTGACTATTTATTCCAAATGAGAGGCGGCTTTGAAGAAAAAAAAATGCTCGCTTTACCGTGAATAGCATATAGTTCACCATGTAACATTATATGATTATGATCACTAACCTCAAACGTAGGATATATAGTACTGCTAACGAAGACTTAAGTCAATGAAGACAGCGTGTTGATCTGGATGTGCACGATGTGAACAGGTCAGATGCCAGATGACAAGTGATTGGACTCGGGGCGGTCTGAGGCATTTTACATGTGGTGCTACCTACGTAAATAGCATATCCCGACTTGACTACGTCCTACCCTGCTCGGGGCGCCATTGCGTCGACCATAACTTGTTGTTCCTAGTCTATGTGCGTGAGAACAAGCTGTACACTCGGCTACGAGAGCCGGCGATGTTACGGTGCTGCCATAACTTATTATTGTCCACATACTATATTCGGACTGTGAGCGAGGCTGGTTGCACGGCCGAGACCAGGCGACATTACGGCGCCCATACCTGCTGTTAGTATTCTATATCAGTCTACGAGTGGAGCCGTGGCAGTCACGCATCGTCTTCAGAGGTTACAGTTTGTGTTCACAAAGTACATCCGGCTTTGCTTGTATGCTACAGTGTACATGTGGTACTTCCGCCACTCTCTCTACAGAGAATGTTATTTCCACTTGCTCGTATGAGCTATTTTGTTACATGCAGTCATTTTGCTGTTGCACTCTCTCTCTCGGCTGAAGGAACTTATATGACTCCATAGTACTTGCATTCATGGAATACGGATTAAGAAAATCAAGAAGCATTTTGTTTTTGTATGTTACCTTTACTGTTAATATAAGGAATTAAAGAAAGTACTTGCAACCTCAGACAGTTACAATTTTCTTGTTTATGATTTGAGCTTCTTCAGTTAGCAAACGAGAAGTATAGTGACTACTGTCAGCGTTATTATAAGGAAAGCAAGCATTACCTTTTTTTATATACATGTTATTACTATAATGAAAATAGGGTAAATAAATATCTAATGTATTGGTTACGAATACATTTTACTTTACCACACACACACGTACAAATCTTATCAGCTTTGTAATTCATTTTACAGATAGTATTTACTTTTGCGGTGATGCACAGAATTAGAGATATTTACATTAAACATATTTATTGTTTTTTTTACATACAATTTTATCAACAATTTGTATTATACATGATGTCTATGAATTCACAAACTGTTGAATACATGTGATTAATTTAAAACAACTATGTTGTGTGTGATTACTTGAAAACATCCAATTCGTCTCTCTCTCTTTCTCTCTCTCTCTCTCTCCTCTCTCTCTCTCTCTCTCTCTCTCTCTCTCTCTCTCCAAAATACACACACTACAGACAAAAATGTTATAATACATCTATTAATTCACACATTACTTGATTCAGCAAGTCTTTCACCTCGCTGGCAGGAATCGACCCAATGTCCGGCAGCGGCGTGCCTGGATGATATTAGACCACAAGCCGGACATATTGTAGGTTCGGCGCTGGCTAACTTGACGTCCATTCGCCACCTGCGAGCGACTCGAGGCCGTCTCCGTGATGTTTCTGCATTCTCGCTAACGCCTGGAGATGTCCTAGCCTTCACAGTCCTCTTACGGCTCGGTGTCCAGTCGTGGCATCAGGCAGCTGGACAGCAGCAGTAGCCAAGGCGTCAGGCAGCTGTGGAGCAGTAGGCGACATCGGGGCGTCAGGTAGCTGAGCAGCCGGTGAGGTGGGCGGCCTGGTGATATCTTCCGTGGTGAAGTCACGCTCGTTTATTGTGATGTTAGGCATCGAATCAGGCAGGTTGGTGAGGTGGTAGTTTATTGCATCTTTCAACAACGCGCGTGTTTCCACCTCGTCTGAACTGCAAGGTATCGGCGTGTCCTCTCTCATGTTGTACACAGTACACCTCCCAGGCACAGTGCGCTCTCCCAGCTTCTGGCTTCGCTCAAACATTTGTGGATTATGAGCTAAAATCCAATGTTTTGAGCCATTACAGTTCTCACTATACATTCGACTCTCCCCGACATAGTATGTGACACAAGCATGACCTGGTGTCACGCTGGTGTAGGCAGCCTCTGGGTGGAATGGCGCACTCATCTTCGCAGAGTAGTAGTAGTGATGGCGACGAGCAGGATACATGAGACTTATATAGCGCTCTTCAGTATGTGACGTTGCAGTTATTTTAAAACCTCGCCAACAGCGCTAGCAAGCATTCAAGGAGGACACAGACAGTCCCATAAACCTTCACCTGCTGCGACATCTCAACTCGCCCTGGACCGCAGCTTCGTCGTCGACAACCATGTTAATGTTGTACTGTACACATGTAAGGTAAGTTTTTTCACTTAAATACTCTGCATACTTTAGCTGAACACGGTAGAATCCATTTCCTGCCACAAACGTCTTGTGGTGAGGTATGTATGTGACCAGTGCATTCTTCCCTCCATCTGTAGATTGAGCCATCATCTTTGTTGCGCAGGGCAAATTCCACTTTTCTGTTCTCGCGCAGCATTCCGGTAATATCTTCAAATTCTGATTGTAGTGCTAGAATGTGGCTGCATGTAGGTAGGCGAGTGTTTGGGCGTAGATTAGCAACATCGCACCTTTCATACTTGTAGCATGGCAGAACCTCGCTGTGAAACTCATCCCAAGCATCGTGGTAACCCCACAAATGATTTTCACCATCGCATATCTGTACTTGTTCGCAGGCAAACTCGAGTTTAAATACAACTCGTCTATAACCTACATAATGGCGTGTGTAGGAGTTTGAATTTTCTGGCTGGAACTGCACACAGTGGCGTTTCTCGAACACATTGCTCGTGGTGTTGTCTCCTGAAGACTGCACTGACGATGACTTCGAGCTCGATGTAATGTCTGCTGCTTCTTATACGCGGGATGTACTCACATTCTTGTAGCCAAGTACACCTCACATGACAGGGGAGAACACTTTGTAACCCATGTAATTACTCCACGCTTCATGACCACCGCATGATGCTCACCGATACACATCTCAGTCCAACGAGTAATCACATTACTGCCGGGATGGTTCAGTTCATATGCAATTGACTGGGCAAACCACACCTGGCGTACATTCTCTTCGTTTGCGCGCTCTAGCAATGTGGCCGTGGTGCAAGGCAGCTCCGTGTTCGGACGTAGGTGCGTACCTTAACGATTCTGTCGCGAGCATTGTATGTGGCCAACATGTTGTGAATTACCATCGCATACACTTGAGTATTGGCGGGGAAATTCTCCCCGGTTGTCAATTCAATTCTACAGTCTACAACACCCGTCTTCAATCGGTCGTCCTGGTTACTCACATCAAACACCAGTAGGAGTGATGTGGTCATGTACTGGCTGGATTCCAGTATTGGCGACTGAGTTTATCCACAATAAGCTCTCTGAAAGTCAGCGTAAATCTCATATGGGACCATAAACATACCGTTCACATAATCTGTGTTTAAATCGCCATACGGGTAACACTCAGAGTTGAGGAACACTTTACAATTCTTTATATTCAAATGATCAAATGTTGAACGGTCTGCACTGAGAACATTTTGTTTGCCTGTCAGAAACGCAATTTTATGTAGCGTGGTTTCCCACTTGTAAAAGAAGTTCTAACGTTCCAGTGTACACGCGTTGACTACGGAATGCTTGGGTATGATTCTAAACTCCAAGAGCGAAAATCATTGTCAACGTTCCTACCTTTCTCTGCATATTTAAAAAAATTCACACATTCAGACATTTTCACCTGGACGTGTGGTAGCAGCCATTCGAAAGACCACATTGACAGCGATGTGAGTTCTGTTTCGGCTGCTGTATCCACCACCGCATTCGTTTTCATGTTAGCCATGAGAATGACTAGTTCCTGCTTGGAATTAATTATTGCATGACGGTAGTCTTCGGCGAAGCCTAGTAGCATTTCGAGTAGAATGCTAACTTCGACTTTACCATTGGCATAGAGAGGAACTTTAAGGTACTGCTATTTTAGCTGCAGCTAGTTGGTTGCGAGTGAGCGAGAGATAATTCTTTATGGTAGCTGTAATTCCAACATCGCATGATGCATCCACTTCGCACCCATTCAGTTCGTACGCAATTCTACTTAACATGTGTAATATTTCGTTCCTAATTATTCGAGTTGTCGCAGGTACAGCACCATTGGCCCTTGTAATCGATCCTCGAAACCTCAAATAAGAAATACATGGTGCTGTGTAAATATCTTGATTTTGTACCGGAATTCGAACCTTGGACGAAGGCAAGTACGGTGATCGCGTCTTCCAAATCCGCCGGCTTTGCTATGTTTAATATTTCCACATCCATATTTGACGACCTCGAGTCCCAATCCACGAAGGAAACGCACGTTTTTCAGATGTTAGCACGCTGGAAGCTCGTCTCGTACTGACTTGCGGTTTGGTACAGTACGTTTGCTTTTATTACCTTCTTAAATTTGAGACCCATCTTTGCATAAATGTACGCGTACGGTTATTTCCTCACCGCGAAAATTAATCAGACGATTGTCTTGGTCTACGATCGAGACTACTACGTCCTGTACGCTCTCTGTGACGATGGGAACATAAATGGGTGTTTTAGACACATCCACCAGCTTAAAGCCTGGTGCTACCATCGCGTAGAATTCATGTAGTATTTGGCTAGGCTTGGCGTTGAGATACGAACTGGTAACCAAGTTACAGTTGATTCTTATAACATTCCCTGGGAAAATATTTACCGGTAGTGTGTATACGTGTATTTTATTCGCATCGTACTTGACAATCTCGAATTCCAGCATTGTGGCGAGTGTGTCGCTTTGTGTAAAGTCTATCTGAGCGGAACAATAATTCTCACTCTGTAGAGTATTGGAATTGCCTCGCAGCGTCAACACTACTTCCGGTTCTAGTGCACGTTTAAGGACCTCTTCTGTATCTGCAATCTCATACGAGCCTGTAGGTATGCTCACCTCGCCTCTCTTACTGCTCTCCGTGACATAACGAAGCATACAATTACGTTTATAAATGTTCGACACAGAGAAATAAGTTTGAAAATCTATTACTGCAACCGACCACGAACCCTCCAGTTTCAGCGGAGGGAAGTGCACGGAGCGTAATTGTGAGCTATTGCCCGACACGATCAACGATACAGACATGACTGATTATTACATGTAGTGCATTCACGTTAAGTAGAGCCTATCTTGAAAGGAAGCGCAGGCAGAGGTGGCCACAGTTCGTTTCTCGTGGCAGTTGTTCTGTCACATAGTTATAATATAATCGCACGCCTCTTAAGTATGTTTTCAGTTCCTGTGGTGGTCGTAAATTACCATAACTCATAGTATTCAGCTGTATCTCCGCACTTTCTATATGCTACCCAATGACTTCAAGGTCCCCGACTATTAGCTAGATTTATTATGCCACACTCCACTCGTCTCGGTCTATGTGGCAGTCTGTTGCGCATAAACACACCCCGAAAATTAGATATTTTCAATTTACGTACACACTTTTGTATATCGAAATTTGCGAGGGGGCGGTTGGGCAGCAACCTTAAGACTGCTTCCTCCTCCTCCTTCGCCTCCTTTGTTTTCCCCCTCCTCCTCCTCCTACACGATATGGACGAAGATACAGGCCCCTGCCGTTTTTTGCAATGGTCTCCATATTTCTGCTGTGACCTATAGCTTCGCTTAATTGACTATTTTCTGCCTTAGCAGATTTCACTGTTCTCACTATACCACTTGCACCAGCGCTAAGGCTACCAAGAACGCCTAGGGCTGGTAGGATAAATGGCAAGATACCTCCACGCTTCCTCCGTGGTTTCCTCCTCGGCTTCCTGGTTTTTTCACCTTCCTTCTAAACTGCGAACCCATACCCCGTTTGACTTTCGTTTTCATGATGTTGGACACTCTCCACGCAGCTAGACGTTCGCCGAGTTTGGACTTGGGCTAACTAACTAATGCTTTAGCTTTATCCGCAAGTACAATATCGGCCGTGTGTCTATCAGTCAACTTACTACTGTTTGCGTACGCAATACCGTGCTGGCGGCACGTCTCGTCCAACGAATTGAAAGGAATGTCACCACGTTTCAATCTTCGTGCTAGTCTCGTGCCCGGCCCACAGAACTTATAACCGGGAATGTGAGCCTCGAAAGGAAGGTTGTTGATTAGCGTATTCAGCAGACCTCCTTTCCTCTTGCCTACACGACGCATTACGACATACTAACGCAAAACTTGTACGTCATGCATACTTTATACATGTGTCACCCCAGTCTCGAACATGGACCTTAAGTATCTATTTTTTTGCATTTGCGTGTTATCATAATGGAGATCGTGGCACAGACCACTACACTCCCCGTTCGCATCTCTGCCGATGATGAAACTACTGCTCGCGAATTGCGCCATGGTAAGCTGCTACCGTGCCGTCGACTGTGCGTGGTATCATAGCTCTACTCGAAATCTCTACAGCAGTCAAAGTACGTACGACTGGCACGAATATTACAAGTAGTGGATGGACTAGACTATTTTCCATATAGTGACAATGAAGCAGTTGTGCCGCCGAGTGAAGCTAGACCCAACTCTGTGTTTGTCTTTGACGATGTCGCATGCGTGAAGCAGCTGACAACGCAACAGTATTTCAGCACGGGAAGGCATGCAGCTGTGAACTCCATTTACTTGTGTCAAACATATTCACGCATGCCTAAGCAACTCCTCCGCGACAATGCCATTTCACCGTTCTTTTCCGTATGGATGACTTAAATTTACGTCATGTATACTCTGACCATGTGAACACCGATATGACTTTTAACAGTTTTAAAAATATGTGTTCATGTTGCTGGCGTGAACCGCATGGATTCCTTGTGATTGCAAAGGATTTTCCACTTTATAAGGGACTTTATCGACGTAGATTTGATCAGTTTATTATCATACATCGGTGAAGGATGAGCTACGCAGTATCCAAGTTCGGCGGCTTGAAGCATGCACCGGACAGCTGTATTACAGCTACCGACTACAGTAACTGCAGCTTTGTTGGGAAGCGAGCCAAGAACCTTGGTGGCCCGAAGCATGATGGCGATGCAGCTACGGCGTCCTTTGTCAGCAGCGTCACTTCAGAGACATTGCGTCCATTGACAACGTCAAACACGAAGACTGAGGCTTCCCTTCGCACTCTGTCGAGTCAGCTCACAGCACACTTCTCATCTGGATCAACATCAACTAGTTGCTCTCCCTGCCGAACTGAAGACTGATCCATACGTTGATCCTCGGACTGTGAGAAAGCGCAAGCTGGAGGCTGTCGATGATGAAGATTTATCTCTAGCAGATTGTAAACGACAAAAGGAATGACCTAATCCCCATCTCCACGTCTGTTCGCAATTACCTACAGTCGTACACATCAAGATTCAATGACGCCACATACGGAGTATATAGGCGCTATAGAAAATGTTATTTGGGAAACAAACAAATATTTTTCCTGCCCAACGATTTTATACAAGTTGGTGATGAAGCTGTGCGCGCCACTCCGTGTCTCTTTAAGCTACTGTTTTAACATACGCCTGGCGAGTACTCGCACGAGGCTCTTCGTCAATATAAACACCTACTTAGTCTCACAAGTGCACATTTGACAGACAATGGTCCTTCTGTTGATACATATAAGGATGAAACTCATCCTAAATTCGACATTATCAGTGACATGTTCCCGGATGCTGCTGTGACAAGCGGCTCTGGTCTGACTTCAAAATTGGATGGGAGCAGTCAACTTGAATATGTATTCTGAAACGACGTCAATGAACTTGTATCACGTCTACATCTACTAGTTTTATCTCAGCAGGTGGGCAATACTTCACACGGAAACGAGATTGTTAATATACTGGAAGAGCTTCGGGAAGGAGAATACATTTTCTAAAATGTCCCGTGCAAATTTCTCCGGTGAGCTTCACCGACCCGCACGACGCATTTATCCCAGACGAAAAGTAGTTGTGTTTGGACTGAGAGACCTCTATCAAGCAGACTTGGTGGAAATATTCAGACTGATCTCGGCCGGGAGTGTTATAATTCCTGTTTTCGTGCCCTCATGTCCACGAATAAGATCAATCATTACTTCACCTACAGCGGCATGAAAGCTTCAATTGCAGAACATTTTAATCGGACTTTGAAGAATGACATGTGGTGTGAATTCTCGGCATGTGGAAGCTACAAATGGTTGGACCTTTTACCGCATGGTGTCTGTATACAATCACAGAGTTCATCGCACGATTCACATGCGACCTGTAGATGTTAAAGACAATTCCCTGATAGATTCGGTGTACAAGATTGAGAAGACGGTGGATCCACGACGAGCTAAAGTGAAGGTTGGTGCCTATGTACGCATATAGATGATGAAAGGTGTATTTGATAAAGCATATACACCGAATTGGAGTTCGGAAATATACAGAGTGGTTAATATTCGACACTATTCTCTGTGTATGTTCTAATTGGAAGATATGGACGGTAAAAGCTCAGAGGTGGGTTTTATGCTGAAGAGATACAACCGAATCGATTCCCCGACACATACCTGATTGAAAAAGTCATTCGAAGGTCTGTAAATCGTCTCTTCGTAAAATGGCTTGGTTTTGACTCAAAGTTCAACTCTTGGGTAAAGAGCTCTGAGTTCATCGACTACGGTGGTAAATGATTGATATCATTACAAGAATATTTATTCCATGTTTTTACTAATGAATGTAGTTGTGTGAATACACACAAACTGATTGAAATTAACTTGTATGTGTGTGTGAATAAGCATGTACCAATCAATGTATTTTTTAAAATAAAAGATTATGTACAGCTAATCTATGTTTTTTTGCCATTACTTATACGTACATTAAACTAGGTGGTTATTATTTGGGAGAGGATTTACATTAAGTAAAAATGTACGTTAGTATTATGCTGGAGAGCGAGATAGTAATTCTACTTTGTCTGGCGAGTGGGCACTATTTCGTATCTACCTTATTCCAACTCCTATTGGTCCACATGCGATGGCAGTCTTGTGGTTAGCACACCGGACTGTTGACCCAAAAGTCGCCGGAATGAAATTTCATGACTCCAGCAAATTGATTGATTTCGCACTTAAAATAAATTACCAGCTACCCTGGCGGACGATGAACGAACACAAGATGGCCGCCAGTGCTCCTAGCTGTCACCAGTGTAACTTCGCTCTGGTGGCGAGTGCAAGAATCAAAGATGGTCGCCAGCACATACTCTAGCAGCCGATGTGGGAATCAAAGATGGACGGCAAACAAGATGGCCACCTCCATCAGACGATGGTCGCCACCAGCAGACGACAAACGAGAGGGAAGGAGAAACCCCCCGAAGATGTACGCTGTCCGTGACGAATGCAAGAGCAGGAAGAGACAGTGTACTGGCTGACAAGATGGCCAACTACATACTAGCTGACAATAGGCCACCAAGGTACTGACTGACAAGAGTGCCGACTGCAGACTGGTTTACAAGATGGCTGCCACCCAACAGGAATGATAGAGCAGGAAGTTCCACATGACATCATCCAAGATGGCCGCCGTCAGTCCTCTCGTCCTGCTGCAGGCTGCACTTGGCCCAGATCTGTCCTTTTACAACTACTAAGTACCATGAAAATTGTATGTCTAACAAGACTGAAAAGAAGTCGTCATACCCGGAAATTGTCTTATGCCAGGTATCGATTCAGTAAACCATAACGACAATCGATACACATTATGATGCGATTATTACATTAAATGATCCACGAAGTTATTTCATTTAAAATAAACAAACTGAGGCAATAAGAAAATTTATATTATAAATATAACGAAACGTTCTGGGAATAGCAAATTATAATGAAACTTATTTTGATATTTCATAATTGCTGATATCATAACTGGAAAAAACATAGAAAATTGTTGTGTTGCGATAAAAGGTCATAAAGAACAAGTCTTTCAACAAATGAAATTTACCTGTAAAAAGAATTTCCAGAAATGACAAACTGTGCAATTAGCACGAAATATTACTTTATATTTAAATCGCTAACAGTTCATCAAACAAGGTTTAAAACAGACAGACAAATTTTTCTTTTACCAGATTTGTTAAAATGAACAACACTAACGAAACCGTAAACATAACTCGATCACTTAGAATAATTATATAACACACTGGGTCACAGGATCAATGACTATCATAAATTAACAGTGAACGGAATTAGCCGCATTGCATGGCAAGAGAAACAAAGGAAAAGCTAAATAACCTAACTGGCCACTTAGCTTATGCCGGATAAACGTACATATTCCTAGAATCGGAATATAAATACGAAAATCACAAAATACAAGTAAAAACAACAGCGGGTGCCAAAAAGGCGGCACAAAACTGATCTCTAGGTATCGGACCAGAGGCTTACCAACTCCCAAACACCAACTTATGTCCAAGCAGTTGTTCTTTACTAACCAAACCCATTGGCACTAAGACAGTTTTTGAATTGACACTTTTAGTTTTCAAAAAGAAGGCAATGTGATCTGAATTAGCCATCTAAAATTTTGACATACTTGGTATTTTAGTATTTATTTTTTAGTATGCAACAAAATCTACTAAAATTCCAAACAACCACATCACAGCCATCATTGATAATGTGACTATCGATGGCGTGGGAATTGAACACTAGTAAATACTAAAATATGAATATACTAATTGGTCCATTTGAACACAGTCTAAGACACTGCGAGAGTATTATCTTTTTTGAGAGTTCACACTATGTACATGGTAATCCTAGGAATAATGTAAATCCCAGGTTTTGGTGTGCTGATTAAAAAATGTTAAGTATGAGGCGCGTAAATATTGGTGTGTGTATAGCGTTCAGAGCACCTGTTACCCTTGGTAAACCTCTCATTCCAAACAGTCATTTGCATCTCATAACGTACATCAATAAAGCTGCAACTTTTGAACATAGTAATAAAAGTACTCTATAGTAAGTCTGATTTAACCTGTATTACACGGGCTTCATGAAATAATGGCACAATTAGTCATTTCAGTAAACAAAATTAATATGTAGGTAATTGCAAAACAATGTGTTTTAAAAAGAGAGTATAAAACTGTTCTTCTTAAACTGAAATGCACAATTTACATTGTGCAAACATTCATGTGTAGGAATTGTAAAATTTTGCGAGTTCTTTTTAGGGCAAACTGTATTTCTGTTGTGTGGGCCATTGGTTCGCAGATTACTAGACACGTGCAAGTGAACTCTGAGCCGATAGTAGACCTGCAGGAGAACAAACAGTGAACCACCCGTGCAACTTAGAGGTGTGTCAAATGGAGCAGTAGCCAATGAACAGAGCACTGAGGCTCAAAAAGCCATAAGTCAGTTTAGTCTGTCCTACAGTTTGTTTAAAATGTGACATTTTCCTGTCCCTAGTAGTAATGTGTGGTTTGCAAATGCACGCTGCTTACTTATAGGTGTAGTTTCATTTGAAAAAATAGCACAACTTAAACTTAACACACAACACTGAAGAAAGTTCATTCAAAAGATGTTTATATTTTGAAATTAATTTAAATAAATTTTTTATTTTATTTTTTTCAGAAAGAAGCACTTGAAATTATCTCACTCACTAATCGTGCTGCTTAATATTTTAATACACACATTTCATGACAAGGGGTTATAATTTTTATGCTTCTAGGAAATCGTTTTATTTGTAAGGCATCGTAACTGTTGACTTTGCAACGCTTGAGCGTCTGCGTGCGTTAATTGGAACTATTTTCGGCTGCAGTTTGCTTGGCGCTGTCAAAAAGAATATGTACTCTTCTGCATTATTTCGTTATTGGACCGATATTGGAGCTCTCTACGTAGTTTCGTCGTTTCCCGCACGTGGACAGCGCCTGAACAGACCTCTTTGTAACTCTCTCGTTCCCCTTCCCTTCTCCTTGCTTCTCCCGCTACCCCTCTCCCTCCCACTCCACCATTGCATCACATATTCAAGCTTAGTTTTTTGTAAGCGAATATTCGGTGGTCACTTCTTGTCTGTGTCTTGCATGTGTAAGTAGCAATCAGCTGATATTCATAATGCTACTCCGATAGACCGATATGGTGAGCAATTCTATGAGAGATAGAGCTTCTGCGGCGCATCGCCATCAGTACAACTATTACTAAAAGTAATATCTGATTAATATTTTATATTCAATGTATGTAATATTCTTGTAATGCCGGGTGAGAGGCGTAAATATTTGTAGTGAGTTGAGGGCGTAGTGCTTAATGTGGCCCTTAGTGATTTTGCACTGTAGTCATTTTTAGTAGACTGTTAGTTCGTATTAAATATTTTGGGTAGGTTACTCCTTTTGGAGCTTTGTAGATACGTTTTAATATTTCTTAAGTGGGTTTAGACAGTGCGTTTGTTTACTTATGAGAAATTAATTGGCTCGTATAACATTTAGCCCCATTTGCCACTAGCCTAGTTCCTATTTGTTCTGTGTCGTCAGCTCACTGCTCGACTGGACAGAAGTATTTTAATTTTGTGTTTGGTGTACATAAGTTACTTTCCAGGGCTTTGTTCGGCTAACATATCTTCATTTTCGTCAGGCGTCCCTAGCGAAGTTGTATCAACTACGGCCTTTTAAGTTAAATTTTAATGTGTCAGGCGGATTAAGCGCTTTGGTAGGGCTGCACGCCGCCGCCTTTTCCGCTTATTATAATAATCGTGTTGTCTTTTAAGGATTTCAATTTGTTGAGTATTAGTTGGAGTATTAATGCACATGAATTTTAGTGTCACTTGTAGAATTTTGCGGGGTTTGAGGTTTGAGCACTTAATATTAGTTGTAATCTTCCACCATCCTTTTCGATGATTTTTATATTGCATTTTGGGAATTTCAGTGAGCTTAGTCAATGTCAATTCTAGTCCCATACTTGATGCTTGTACTCCTGAGTTGAGCAATTGTTCCTCCGCTGTTTGACGCAGCGTGAAAGCCGGTGGCGTGCCCCGTCCGTTCGTGAGACTCGCAAATTAAAAGTGAACAGCAGGGTTCATACTAAAACCTCAACCTTTGAGCGGAATTTGCATTTTAATTACTTTGTTAGGGCTTTGCGTAGAAGCTCGTTTCAAATTTGTCTGTGCAAAAACATTTACAGAGCTTGAGATTATGGTTTTAGGCTAGCATTGCACTTTTAAAAGCTGTTATTCGTTCAGGCATGAACGTGCCTTAGCACTTTCTTCGATATTGTGGTAAAGTATAAATCTAGGTTTACTTGCTTTAGGCACAATTTTGGGTGCTATTGAATTCTAATATTGTCAAGGATTACCTGTTCCGTATAGTATCAAAGCAATTGTAATTTTAATTGATTCGTTGGTGAGAATCAGTCCTTTTTGTACCTGAAATATTTTTAAAGCACCCGTCGTAATTTCCTGCATGTTCATTTTGGAGAATAGATATTATTAAAAGCCATGCTGTGTTTTTTAAAACAATTATTGTCAGTATTACAATTTGAAGAATATTTCATAAATTAAAATGTGTTACACTGAAATGTTCTGTACGCTGTTTTTTAATTGCTAGCTTTGAGATCGTGCCAATATTGTTTACTAAAGTGTGTGTTAGCTAATTTGCACCTGACTTGGTGCAACTCAAATTAGTGCGTCATATATAAATAATTTTGATTTCACACGCGAGATGTTTAAAAATGGTTTCACGGGAAAAAATACACTTTGAAGTCTTTCAAAAGCAATTTCTAGATTTCTTAGAGATAAAAATTTGTCGGTATAGATTTTTACTATGGTAGCGACTTACAAAGTCGTCATAAGGGAGTTTACTGTATGTTGAGATGCGATACCAAAACACATATATGTATTCAATTTATGCATTCAATATTTTATTTACGAGAATTCAAGATGGTACTGCTGCTGCTGCATGTCAACACCGTGTTGCAAGTTGACGGTGAGAGTTTGATTGTTTTCAGCATATAAGTAAACTATATACTGAATTTGACTCAAACAAAAACAATTTAGATTGAAATGGTTAAAAAGTATATTTTTATGTAAAGTCAGTGTATGGACATTTAATTAATCCAATTTCGGAAGAAACGAGAGGTCTTATTAAAAGTAAATGTAAATTTATTATGTTGGAGAGAAATATTTTTACATAGTTTATGTAGGGTAGGTTATATATGTGGGAATTGAAAATATTGCATTAAAGTTTATACATAACGCTTTTCAACAATGACGTCACCTCATCAGTGCGGATGATCTTGCTTCTCCATTCCAAGGAGTTTAATTGTTGGCACGGATTCCGAGACATCAAGAATTGTACCGTCTACCCACAGCAAAGAGCGGACATTCCAGCCAGAAGATTGTACTGTTCACCAGCTGAGACACCAAAGCTATGCATAAACATCGCGCTGCCAGATCGCACTGCCAGTATGATCGTAGAGACATGAACCTGGATCCAACGCCGGCCGGTGACGTCACGCTAAGATGATTTACGCCACGTCTAACCCCTCTCCAACTCCAGGCAATGTGCACCGGCCAGAGTATAAGTGGGCCACATCCTCGCAACGCCTGGACTCGGGCTCCGGCTCCGGCTCCCGTGGTGGACGGTAGTGTTCGTCGGGAACCTGGGTGGCTCAGTTGAAGATGGCTTCGCGCGTTTGCTGGGGGCAACCCAACGATCAAGGCGGGGAGACTGGGGGCTGAAACATGCGAAGTTGGCGAACCTCTCCACTGCTGGATTCTGCGGGCTGTCGACTGTAAATGTGTGTGGAATGGAATGCAACAGCACCGATACTTGGAAGCAATGGCGTCAACCTTCACTAGTGAGCCAGCGGATCCGCCTCCACAGCTGGTATCTCCTGGATGTCCCGCCGAGTGCTGCTCACCTACGACAGAGGGAGATTTTGGAGGAGGGAGAGGGGGTGGCTACCCGATCTGTTACTCCCCACCTTAACCCTCGATGTGGAGCTCCTGATGTCGGCAGAAGAGCGAAGATGGTGTAGGTGCCATGACTGAACTGCCCGGATTTCTTGCAGTCTCGGCTGGAAGTTTAAGGACCCTGTCTGAAGTCACTGCTGTCGATATTACTGTGCGGGCAGTCGGGCTGCCTGCGCAGGAATATGGATGGCGGTCTCACTTCAAGGGCGCATGTGACTCTGACATGCTGGCCCACAAGTCCCGTCGCCTCTCTACTAGTTGTTCGTCACACATTAAATCGACATGGATTCCATACCTGCTATATCCTGTAGCATTTCTTAATGCTTCCACAAGTTTTGAACTCTTTCCTGTCGGAAGGGGTTTTGCCGGGTCTATGTGGGTTCTACCCTTTCCCTTCTTACACTTAGGGAGGTAGTCATGGCCCCAAACACTGGCCATGGCTATCCAATCACTCACTGCCGCGATGCCCACCCCCATAGCATGTAACTCCCTCTCCTTTAGGCGTAAGGGGTTCACCCTGAGATGCTATTATAACCCGACCCTACCTTCGTTAGTACATTTAATAGTTAGCAATATGGTAGACTGAAAAAAAAAAACAAACTGCAACACCAGTCTGTTCTGCTCCTTCACAGCACTGCCTGGTGCGGAAGAAACCATATATTCCTCTCCTGATCTTTACCACGCTCTTGGTGCCGAAGATTATTTCTCTGTCGTGGTGCCGACAACTCCAGAATGCTCCAACCATTCTTTCCAGTTAATATCTAAGCCGTCGATACGATACACTGCCAACCTCTTCAGGGCAACATAGTAGAGAAGTCCAGTTAAAGTTATTCTCATAAGGCTCATTTTACTACCCCTTGTAAGCCTAGGAACAGTTTACCTTCACCTGTATGATGTAGGGTTCAGCTTCAATAAGCTGCAACTGGTAGAAAGTAATACACCACCATCACTTTCACTCTCTCTTTTTCTCTCTCTTCTCTCTCCCCACCACACTTATAGTGCTGGGTATGAGATAGGAATCCTGCATTGGGTGACCATAGGAGGTACGTGGTTCGACACCAGAGTAGGACTACAGAGTCACCTACTCCACTTTCTTGAGGTCCGATAGTAGTATTTTCTCTCAGGCCTCATGGAGACGGTATCTAAATACCAGACTGAGCCTAGCCCAATCCCCACTGGACTCTAGCACCTTAGTCCCCAGAAACAAGCAGCAGCCCTTCGCCATAGACAGACCATGACCGACAATGAACTACGCCTCTTTGGGCTACCCACTCAGCTTGCTGTTGACACACATCCCATATTAGTTGCTTCCTTGAGCAGATAGAACAAGTCACTCGGTCTTAACTATTTGCCGTACCCACAGCCTGCAACAATCAGCACTGAAGAGCTCCTGCACAGTCGTGCACCTGACAGAAGTTCAGCATAGCATAGCATGGTCAGAAACCTCGTAAGCTCAAATGGTCAAGCATCGCCAAAGTATACTAGCCAAAGGAATCCCTCCAAAAAAACAAAATCATTCTGGCCACACCAGATTTTGTGCCATGCAGAAACGCCACATGGCCCACATGCTCCAGTACCATGCAAGGAGTAGTCCAGAATCCACTCCGGATGCATCTGACCTTATCTCCTACCAAAAACACTATGCATTGTCACATGTCTTCAGTACCACAGGTCGTCACACGGTGATAGATCTGGTTTTTATGGTACCCAAAGTGGGCATTGCACTTATAATTAAGATAATTAATTTAGCAGAACCAGGCCTGCATGGCCCTGAACTAGCAGACCTAACCAGGAGCCAACCTCATACCATATAGACTTCGTCGAGTTTGTAAACACCCCATGGCACTCAACAATCGTGCAACATCGGATACCAACATGACTGAGCATGAACCAACCAGCAATGTAACTGTCGAAACCGAACCTGGCTGCTGTTCAAAACCCAATTACCCTAGCATGGGGATACACTGAATAGAGTGTGCCCATTGTCAACAATGGTATCAGTATGTGTGCCTAGGCTGGGCAGATGAAACCAGATTTTCAGACGGTCTCGAATTCAGATACAACAGCTGTCGAGTAGAAGACTATTGCAAATCTTGGTGCAGCACAATAATTTAACTAAAATTCACGCAAATTTCTCACTTTCAAGCAACAATTTCTCAATCACTTCTTCAAACACGATACATCTCGCCAATCTCACCCGCAAAATCAAGATAGTTTGTCCCAAATCTACGCTCTCAATTAAGCGCAATTTTTTTTAAACAAGCCTTGTTCGCTCTTTGATCAGTGCTCCATTTTCAGGGTGAATGAGGTTAAATTTTGGTCAAAAAGGGTAAATATTTACTTTAAATTTGAAGAGCTAAATCAATTAGTCAAAAATAATATCACAAGAAAAGTATGAAAAATTTTGGAATTTCATAAAAATATGATGATTTAGCTTGAAAATGAGTCTTTAAAGAACCACGCACAAAGAGTGAACACAAGTTGTAAATTGATTTTGACCTCAAATATGATTGATTTTGAGGTATGCGTGGAAAGATTCGACGGGGAATCAGACATTTGTTTGAATTTAGCTTGATATTGGTTGAATTTTAGTTAAATTATTGAGTTGTGCAAAGATCTGCAATAGACCTCTACTGATTTATAATAAATTATACATATAAACACAAGTGCCCAATAAAAAACACAAAGGTTTATGAGCAAGGTAATACCTCACCAGGGACCTTATGTTTTTGGAGTTGACAGATATTTCTATCATACCAGGGACTCTATTTTATATTTTTCTGGCCATATTTAGCACCAACAGAATGCCAATTGGAGAAACCTCCCACTTCACAGGCCTTCCTTTTTTTTTTTTTTTTTTTTTAGTGAAGTAGGTTTCTATTTATTATTTTTATTATTCCTTATGGCACTACCTCCTCATACATTGTGGCACCTTCGACATAAGAGAACATCCCTGCTTATATGTCTGCTACACTACAGTGTAGCCTTACTTACCAAGGTTTCAGAAGTACAATTTTTTTGCATCAATGCTCACATATAGAATATATGGGCTAGAGCAATCGAAATGGTTTATTTTGGCTCAAATTTGCTGTGCCTTGGTGATAATTTAATACATTTGGGCGCCTTCACATTTATTAAATTATCCTCTGAACTGGGGATCAAACCCCAAATCTCAAGTTACAAGACACACACCCAACCACTAAGCCAAAGTGGCTTGGCGAGCGAGGTGCTGATAAAAATGCTGCATGTGGTGAGCTACAAGATTGATAATGAGAGTGTTCGATGCTTGGTGAGGAAATAATTTTATTCAGTTTTGCAGCAGTGATTCATAGTGTGTTCACTGTGAATAGTAAACTTTCTGCATCTTTTTGGTTGCACTCGCCGGGAGCAGTGACGCAGATATCAACATAGCCTGATAACATGTTTCCTGTTTCGGACAGAGCTCACTGCGAACTCGACGAGGAAAATTTGTGTCGCAGAGGCCAGATACTCCTGTAAAACTACTTCTTCTTATCGCAGGCACAATGAACTGAAGTTCAGTGTGGCCTCCCAGCACAGATATGCTTTTATTTCACTATGAGTGTGCACTGAAATTTAGTTGTTATCGAATGTGTAGATAAGCTTTTTCTATCACTACAAGAGTGCACTGAAGTTAGTTGTGGAAGTGGTTCATTTAAACTAAAGATGAAATTGAAATTTTGGACAACAATAATAATAGAGGTGTTATTATCAAGCGTGTAAATGTAGAAGAAGCTTCCAATCATCCAATATTTGTGTTTGTGTTTCTGAGTCTGTGATGGACTATGGACTTCAGGTTGAAAATCTGTTCTGTGCTAGATCTGCCCTTTCTAAATCCACTTTGATATTCATTCAAATGACTGTCAAGTGTTGCTTCTACCCTGTTTAGTAATATTTTTGGGGATATCTTATAAGCCACTAACATCTTGCTTGTTATCTTTCTTATGCAAAGGATGTATAAGAGCCTCATTCCATTCTTCCGATATCTTTTCCATTTTACAGATTTCTTCAAAGATGATTTGAAGTTTATCTATAATTTTTGGCTGAGACCATTTTTTTTTCAAACATTTAAATTACAAACAAAAATATAAAAATATATAATAATAGAATTGATTCATATTTTCTAGATATAATATTAGTTATTGAGTGTGATGAATTTTACCACAAAGATAGAAGTGTTGCTTATGAAATAGAGAGGCAAAGTTATATAGAGACCGAATTAAATTGCAAATTTATAAGATTTGATCCTGATAAAATAAATTTTAATATAGGCGATGTGATTAATATATTTTAGTGCATTATGAATAATATAGCTAATTGAAAGTATAAAATATATTACTAAGACACCAATGAATTTTTCATACAAAATATAGATTATCAGGCCTTACGAGCATAGAGCCTGAAATATTAAGTAAAAATAAAACAAATTTGGTTAAAAAATTGTGAAAATTCTTAATAATTATAACTTAGACTATATTGAAATTAAATATGATAATAGATTAACTTTAGAATACAAATATATTCAAAATGAAAGAAAAATGTTAGTTCCTAATAACTTAAAAAAGAAAACGCGGATTCTACTTGCAAGAATAAAATGCACTTTATATTTGTGCTACATTTGAAATGATTATAGTTTTTAAGAAAGATGAATATTTGCTTTCTGATCTGAAAATAGTTTTTAAAAAAAGATTTATAATTTGTATTTAAAAATTGACCCATAAAAATTTTACACAGAAAAAAACCTTACAAAATTTGGTATATGTTTATAAAATTATATTCTTCAATTATTGGTACACAAATATTGATCAAAAACAGGCTAGAAAATATTTTGCTTTTCATTCTGAAGCAAACGACTAGAAGATATTTTGAGATTTGCTTTCTATTCTGAAATCAGTTTCTAAAAAATTATTCAAAATTTGTATTCTATTTGACAAGGATAAGCTACTCTTTATATATATATATATATATATATATATATATATATATATATATATATATATATTAAAGGGGGGCCCTGCTGCAGGGCCAAATATGCAACCACATACCATATTTATTAATGAATTTGGACTAGTTTTATAAAATTATTTTCTTCAATTTTTTGTTTTCTTCATAAAAAGAATATTAATAAAAACACTCACTACAACTCACCCATTTCACTTGTTCATAGATTCATATATAAAAAAAAATGGAGTCAATTCTAGATATAATTAACAACAAACTTATTTACTTTGGTAGACGAGTTTTTATGATTATTGATGAGAATAATAATCCTTGGTTTAAAGCCAAAGATGTTGCTGAAATATTAGAGTTTAAAAATACAAGAGAAGCGATTAGAGATCATCTTAGATAAAAACATAGAAGTAGTTATGTAGATATAGGAAGGCGCGAATCACTCCCCCCTTTACAAAATATGCCACCACATACAATATTTATCAATGAACCAGGTATATATTCATTAATTTTGTAATCAAAATGGAACAAGCTGAAGATTGTCAAGATTGGGTAACTGAAGTAGTTTTACCATCAATTAGACAACGTGGTGAATATAAGATTCAAAAATATGCAATGCATTTATTCAAAGGTCAAATAAAACACATTACAAACGAATGAAATTAAAGTTAATCATTTCAAAGATATAAATGAAATTAAAGATGATCACATCGAAAATGTAAAAGAAATAAATATAACTAAAGATGGTCATATTGAAAATTTAACAGAAATAGTTGATATATATATAATAGTAATAGATGGAATAAATCGCAGAAATGAGGTAATACAAGAAACACAAGATCTAAATTTAAATCCAACTTTTATTCTGCTAGAATTGTTTGATAATGATTGTGAATATGATTATTATGTGATTAGAACTCGAAGAAGTCTTCGAAAAAAATTGCAAAGAATCGAAGATATGAATCCAAATTTTGAAATATTATTGAGATTTGAATATATTCCAAATTCTATCAATTTATATCAAAGAATGAAAGAAACGATGAATGGTGTAATTGAGTGTTTTCACAACAATTTTAACATTGATAGAAATTAATAAATTATATTAATAATATTTATCAAATTGAGTAAGAAACTAATCTTTTTATATTTTCTAGAATTAATATTTCAAATTTTCCAAATATCAGTTTTATTAATCCTTGAATTATGCGAGTTATCAATTTCTAACCATTTAACACAATTCTTTTCATCTTTAGTTTTTAATACTTTTTTGACCAAATATTTATCAGGATAGTTAGTTTTCATAATTTAATATTCATAAAAACTACCCATTATTTCATCTCCATTAATATATTTTAATTTGTAAGTTGACACATCAAAATTTTAAATTTTGCAAATGATTTCTTTTGCTTCTGTTTGTAAAATGTTATCAACTTCATGCCCAGATTCTAAATCCTTATGATCTCTATAAGCAATATCATGATATTTGGAAGCTTCATTTAGTTTATTCATTCCTGCATCTCCCCTTTCATTTAATTTTGTAATGTCCCACAATAATTATAATCTGGCAATGCATTTCGGGTAAATTTAAATTGTTTAATACCCAGTTTATAATGCCTTTGTCATGGTGTTCAGAATTCCAAAATGAGCGCGGAATAATATTTAAATCTCTTATAAGATATGGCATACCTTTCCGGTTATTCACAACAAAACCAGAAAATTTATTATTTGGCATATTCATAATATTTACTTTTACAATGTGATAATTTTTATTTCCATAACTTTCTTCGCTGTGAATAACTAATAATCCATGAATTAATTTTCTAACATTGGCCATCCAAATATATTCTTTCGGCAAATTATTATATTTTTTATGCCCTCTCCAATTTTCAAATCATCATCACTGAAACCCTCCAGTCTATATTTTGCTTTCAATTTATCTTTTTGTATATCGTGATGAATTGGTCGAATTATATCTGTATATTTCCACTTCTTACTAGAAGCCACATTCTTTTAGGAACATATTCTTGATATACTGTATTTGTTGCTTTAACAATTTCTGCATAATTTTTATAGTGCTCATTGGTAAATTTATTTTTGCGTGTGTTTTCATCAAAAAGGATTTTTTTTTTACTTGTTAACAAATTAGTGAGACACTTTGTTAGATTATATTTTTTATCTTTGACAAATAAAAAATCACCATCGATTTTTACTTTGTATCTTCAATTTCAACACCGTGGTCAACTCGCAAACCAAATATATCATCAACAACATTAATATTTTCAGAAATATATTTGCCTAATTTTATAGTAGAAATGTTTGCTATAGGTGGCAAAATTTTTAATGGAGTAACACCCATTAGTGATTTTGGGAATAATTCTCTTTCAGAAGATGTTTCTTCTAGTCTTGGTGGATAATCTAAATTTTTTGCAGCAACAGGTATTAGTGCTGTTAGTAAATATTTATTTTCTTCACTTACTCGTTCTACTTTTTCTTTTACCAATATTTTGTAATGCACGAATAAACGATATGTTTTTCCTTGCATTTTTTTTTCTCCATATTTTTTCACTGTTTTTTTTTTTTAATTTCTATACTTCTAGAAGAGCAATTTCACTGGATGAACTCCCCCTCTGAATTCTTATATATATATATATATATATATATATATATATATATATATATATATATATATATATATATATATATATATATATATATATATATATATATATATATATAAATCTTGTAAATGAGTTTTGAGAAACAAACTTTCCCCTCAACTGATCAAACGAGGGGGAATTTGAATATTTACAATAATCGAATTTAGTTTGATATTCCTTTAGGAGGCGGCTTTTCTTTTTCAAACGATGCTTATTTTTTGGACGAATATCGCCTATTAAAGAAAGATAAAACTGGAACTGAGGCAAAATAAGAAAAATTAGATAATATTGATGCTTGTTCTTATTTTTTCCCCCATTTCAGTTTTCTAGAGTAGAAATTTCAAAACATAGACATATTATTGAGGTGTTAGTAATCCAGGAATAACTTCAACAATGATGAATACTTTGCTAAGATCACCAGATGAACAAAATTATTTAGAGTCTACTGGTGTTGATAGTAAATTCCGAGTAAAATCTGCTCATAGTGATAAAATAAATCAAATAATGTATCCATTAAGATATTTAATTGGCTTTATTCGCGATAATAATGGAGTTTACTGGAAAACTGGAAAGGTGGTTATAAAATCACTTTTTCAGAAATTCGTCTGATAACAATTGTTTATTTGTTTACGAAACTAAAAAAGCATATGTTTCGGTTGATAAAACTTATGCTGATCCAAGTATAATTTTTATTCAAAAATTATAAATTTTGTGGCCTATTGTTGAATACGAAGCTAACACATCAATTACAATTAAAGAAAAAAAAAATATAAAAATCCTAAAATTCATATTGGTTTTACGTGTTGGCAATTTTTAGAAAAAGAAGTTACTGCTGGGCAACTGTTTTTAACTTTGATACAAAAGATCAGTTTAATAATTTACAATTTGACATACCTGATTTTGTAGTTGTGGGTTTCCAAACTAATAGAAAAATTCGCGCCGAGCAATATGTGCATGCTTTAATGTTTGGTCATTGTAATGTGAGAAATATTTTTGTTAAAAATGGAAGAAATGAAATATTTCCAAAGTAATATTGGAATCTAGATATTGAAAATGATCTTTGTCTTAAAATGTTTCTCACTTTTAATGATTTTAGAAATTCAAGAAAAAATTGGATAGTATATATAGAAATAATTAACTTTATAATAAGCCAACTACGAACTATCATGGCGATATCAATTATTATTCATTTTGGTGAAGAAGACCGTTATGTGCTGTTGACTGCCTATATACAAAAACAGCAGTAGTTAAAGATAAAACAAATATACAGATTTGCATAGATTAAAAAAATGCTGTTAAGGCTGGTACAATTTGTAATGTTGTTTTAATTAGCCAACGAAATTTAACTTATGATTATCTGAAAGAAAATATCACTGAAGATATATAAATTTTTAATTTTATTAAATGGATAATGTACACGATTTTACAGAAACAAGGAATTGTTTCGATATTGTAATACAATTTTTTAGATATTTGGTTGGGTTGTTATATCTAATAAAAAATAATTTTTTAAAATCTAAGTGAAATTTTTTCTTTCTCTTGTATTTATATGTACACATTTTTTATACATTAGTAGAGGACTATTGCAGATATTGGTGCATCACAATAATTTAACTAAAATTCACGCAAATTTTTCACTTTAAAGCAACAATTTTTCGATCTCTTCTTCAAACACGTTTCATCTCGTCAATCTCACCCCCAAAATCAAGATAATTTGTCCCAAATCTTCATTCTCCGTTACGCGAACCTTTTTTAAAAACATTCTTTGTTCACTCTTTGATCAGTGGTCCATTTTCAGGGTGAATGAGGCTTAGTTTATGTCAAAAAGGGTAAATATTTACTTTAAATTTGAAAGCCAAATCGAGTAGTAAAAAATAATATCACAAGGGAAGAATGAAAATTCTTGGAATTTCATAAGAAATATGATCATTTAGCTTGAAAATGAGTCTTTAAAGAACCACACACAAAGAGTGAACACAAGTTGAAAATTGATTATGACCTTAATTATAATTGGTTTTGAGGTGCTCTTTGAAAGATTTGATGGGGAATCAGACGTTTGTTTGAATTTAGCTTGATATTGGTTGAATTTTAGTTAAATTATTGAGTTGCGCCAAGATATGCAATAGACATCTACTCTTGCGAACATGGCAAATAGCATTCTGCAAATGCATCACTTGCCCAGGACCTGGTACCAACATAGTGATCGACATTCTATGCGGGGAGTCATACCACCACGGATGCAAAGGATGGCAGGACGAAAGAATCCCCCGATCGGAGATGTATGACCAATGTGAAGTTGTTGGTGAGCCGCCGAATATAGGGAACATAACCCCGGACCAACCTCCCTGACAAGCACCACACGATGTACAGGGCAGACTCAACTACTTTAGTTCGCAGTCCGCCCAAACGGGGACTCGCTAATGTTTGCGGCCGAATGCGGGGGAGTAGTTTCGTGCTATGAAAATCCTGAAAAGCAATGGGTCACCAGGTCACAAGCGAAACTCGGGTAAAGCCCTCGAATGGTTGCAGAAATAAAGCCAATTAATTTCAGAGCGGAGCCAACCTGGCAGCCATCTCGCCACGCAGTTTACCAGCGAGGAGGTACTGGCACACATCGCGACGGAATTCTATGGCCAAACCCAAACAACAGACAACCAGGTTAAAATATTCGTACGTCGAAAAGTACACATGTACTGGCGAATATTTCCGGCCAAAGACGAACAAAGCTGCGTACAATGAAGTTTTATACAATGATGTACTCTTTAAGTTTATCATAACGTACAAGCTGGGCTTAGGTGTAACTCTGTGGTGAACACTATTTATCTCTTTATCGTCCCTATATTGAAATCATAACTTACAACGCGTTTGCAACATTTTAGTTTTATTAAGGTAACGTTTCATTTATTCAATAATACAGTACTATAAAGTTAACCATAGTGTTATATATTTGTAGAATAGAGGTTATTAAAAAAACCAGGTTGACATGTTTTGCGTAGAGTGTTTTTTCATAGGTTGATTTTCATAAGTCGCTTCCATTCGGGAATGGACTATAGTCTTCATATTGATTTCATCGTCTTTGTTGTCCTATGAAGCTGCAGAAAAATCTTCTTTTTACATCTTGTTGTACTCCGTTCAAGTGAGAATGGCGAGCTTGTGTAGTTAACTCAATTGAGAATAAACAATAGAGATATTATTACATTTCTCTCACGTAAGGCTATGTTTAAGCCAGGTAGAGACTGGGAAAATCTTGCAACTGAGCCGAATTAAGTTTACCTATTGTGTACGTGTGACTGAGAACATTCGAAGTCAACGGATGTCCAGTGAAAATGACGTGCTGTGCGCGGAAATGAACGCTACCACAATCCTACGGTACTTGTGCCCATAAGAACCTTGAAATGGGTAACGTCAAGATTATAGTGCACCCGTTCATGCGCGTAATAATTAACACACATTTTCACACACTTAAATCACTCGCTCGCCAATAAACGTTTTAATCTACCACACTGGTAGGCAGCTTGGTTTTCCATGCAAAAGTTCTTGGCAGCATGAATCCGACGAGGTGTGTTGTAATCCAAAGACAGCCATTTATTGCTATAGTGACTTTGTTTTAGCAAGCTAGCTGCCGGCGTTATATACACCTACCTCGTCACGGACTGACGCTGCAAGCGGAACATCGGAACGGAACGTCGGTTACAACGGGCAACGAGAGAAGGAAACTTCGGACGGCTTCGGCTCATCAGCGAGCATACACGACGGCGCCGCGACGAAGCAGAGAAGGTTATCGCCGATTTTTCACAGACAAAATACTTGTCATTACAAGGGAGTATCATCAATGAAGATAGTCTTGTGTTCGATGTATTTCTTATAATGTGTGCTAAGTTTTTATTTTGATTGATGCTCATACTGATATGTTTTTTTATATGTGTTTAAATTACTTTTTATTATTGAAGCATGATGAATGCTGAAACAACGTTAGAGAGTAACATGTATTTTTTCTTATTGTTGAGCGTTTATGTTAATCTGATCACTACTTGATAAAGGCTTGAGATTGTCATGTTGTAATGTTTATTAATAACCAGTGTGTTGATGTTTCATTTTAAAAGTGATATAGACATGATTATTAAAGAATAGTTATGTTGTGGTTTGGTCCCTAGTGAACCAAAGTCTTTATGTTGCTTGGAGAGTATAATCAGACGTCATATGTGTAAGTGAATAATTAGTTATAGTTTACACAGAGCCAAAATTATGGTGGCGCAATTCTGTAACGCCTGATTTCGGAACTATTTAGGCGCACAGAAATGTCTAATTTACATTATTTTATTTGTCACCACATATAATTATTGATGTGTTTATATATGTGACTGTCATGTGTTAAATATACACAATGTGTGGAGAGTTTATAGTCACACATTTGGGCGTTCAAATATGTTACAATATTATGGCCAATCTCATAGGCTATAAAATATTATTTCTGAGATATGTAATATAAGATATGAATGAGTAATGTAATGATAAAATATCGTTGTATATGTCAGTGAGTCTGATAGGTTATATAAATTATATATCTCGGCTGAACTCTATGCTGCCACGCTAAAAAATCGATGTATTCATCCAAATTTCCATTTTATCTGTAGTTAGAAATAATTGGATCATTAATTCTAATAAACAAATAGAGGAGTCTTACTTCAAGCAAATAAAGACGAACAAATAAAATTACTTTAATTTTAATACTGATGAACTAAACCAACATCCAATTATATGGTACTTTTGCAGAACTTTAGTTACGAAATATTATACTATTACTAATTCTCAAAATTACAAGCAACACCAGCCTGCACATTTCACATCAACCGATTTGCCAACATTTGACTTTACTAGTTCTGGTGTCATAAATTTATTTACATTTTCTTGAGGAAAAATACGACTTAGCTGTGTCGATACTGCGAAATAACCGCAACTCTGCCGATGTCGTGGAGTCATCCTTCACTGGTGTAGAACCCAGGAACAGCTCAGCTCTCCCGTTCACCACGGACAGCACATCTCCGGGTGGTGCTCAGCGAACTCGTCCTCTGCGGGCCGGAACAGCGGAGGAGGGTGCAGAATCGGAACCTAGCCAGAATCCGCAGCCAGTAGCACTCCTCTCGCAAAATTGGCTCTCCGAACACCAGACACCGCGTCGTCCTTGGTGAGAAGTCGAATAACCTGAAGTCCTCCTTTACTGGGCCGTCCTTCCTTCCGGGCTCATCGAACAGCTTATGTCGAATTAATTCTTCTTTTAAACATACATAGGCTCAGCATTTTAATAGTGCGTGAATAATTATGTATCTCCGTCGTAAATGTCAAATTTTGCCAATCAAATATTATAGATTGTCTTTTATACTCAGGGCTGACTTATTTTCTCAGCTGGCCTCTCACTGATTCCAAATTAGACTGAATAAGTTTTTTGTTCTGTCAGACTATTGATCGGAAAAAAATAATAATATGTGATAGGCCGGCTGGTGTGGCCTGATTATTTTGAGAAAACAAAAGGTAGTGCTTGTTATAAAGACAAATACTAATGCAAAGAAACCATAGATAATCTTTAGACTTACATAGTTTATATAACAGAACAGTCAGAATAAATAAGTTTACATATATCACATTGAACATACGCTAAACATCGTATACATTGCATTAAAGTTTAGCATTTAAATCAAATTTAAAGACATAGAATAATCACTATAAAATCATGAATATTGAAGTGTTATATTACTAATAATTGTGTGACATAATTATTTTTAGAGCTAATCTTTATCCGCTGTAATGTTTACAGGTTTATTAATTGTTTCCAGAATATAAGAGACGTTAAGTACTAGATTCGAGTTTAGCACTCTTTCCAATATTTTTATTGTTTTATTGCTCTGTGTTTGTCATAGTTTTATGAAAGAGTTTTTGGGAGAGGTAGCCGAGGGCAACCATTGTTAATTTGTGCTTGGTTGCCAGGGGCAACGACTGAGCTTTGTTTATCAGATGTGAAGTAGCTGACTAGCTATTGACTACGATTTTTAGCGTAATTCTTTTTTTTGTTTTTGATAAGGAAGAAAATCACTTCAAGACTGGAAAGGCGATGTGCCTTTCGCAGTAGGATTAGGTAACAATTTTTATAAGTAGGGCCAGTCCACGTTAGCTTTATAAGCTCCAGCCACCACGAAGTAGCGGTTCGTGTTTAAGAAGACCAGAAGATGGCTGGGAGCACGGCCGTAACAAATTATTTAGCATTTAGTTGGACTCCCGCGAGTTTCGATGTGGTACCATAATGAAGTGTAGTATCGTGTAGCAGGGGTTTGTTGACTGAGAATCAGGGAAGACTGTGAGACAACCCCCTGATGACCAGCCAGAGCAGCTGATTGTTCATGAGTTTCTACTTTGTTAAGGTCGTGAGTTGGCACTACAAGATAATTGGTTATCATTTTAGAAGATCGACGTTGCAGTAGGTTACCAAAACGGCTATTTCTTTAGACCCGCATTCCCCACTACAGAGTCAGCTCCCCAATATGGGTGTGCGACAAGCAGAAGTGCATAATTTTGAGTAAAAAAAAACCTTTTACAACGTTCCTACAATAATTAGACATGGTCCTGGAAGATGTTTCATTTTGGAAAGACAATCTATAAAGAACGACACTATCTAAATATTTCATTGTGTGAAACAACATACCCAAGAACATTTCTTTTAAGTTAAATTTCCAGTCCCTCTTGGTAAAGATTAAAACTAAAGTAATTTTTACTGCCATATATTGTGTCGATTTGTTCCTAAAGAAGTACATAGAGATCATGGTAGCATATATTTCAGGCGTAGTAACAGTTGTTCGCCTAGAACTTCCATAGTCATCTACAGGATGGTGAGCATAATTACCTGTAATTTTAATTGGTTCAACTAAGTTTGTGTTCGCATTTACACGTGTGTTACACCTTTGTGTTGGTCTGACACTTAAACTCACCACACACATCTATCTCTCCAATATTGTTACCATACAAATGCTGTTCCCCCGAGCAGTAGATTGTACACAATAGCAGCACATGCTGAGGCACGTTTTTGTAAACAACATGGCGCTCGTACATGCAATCGTGCTGAATCGCCTGCAGGGGGAGAGGTGTGTTGTCACCGCATTGTTTCCTTGTACAACTGGGTCTCATTTCGCTCCGGCCTTGGTTCTGCCATTTGGCAACTATCTAAACAGACCTTCCTGGCACGTACAAACATTTCCGCGTGTCATACAAGAAAGTATTTTAACATTACATATTAACTGTATGTATTAAGCACTCCATGAATTTTTCTGCCTATTAGATACACATGCATATAAAGTGAGCATAATACAACTCATATAAATAATTAAATCCAGCGTTACTATTATTTTACACGACACTGCCTACTAATAATTAATCAGTTATTTCCATCAATTTATTTTGTCTACAAATCTTAATATATTTTATATAATGTGTTATGTGGTATAGGCAATATAATTTGTAATAACATGTATTTTTTATTTTGCGCACACAGACATTTTATTTTTATTTTAGTTTACTCCGTTCAATTCCTTAAAAATTTATTTTTAGTTAGTTGAGAATGAATTCAAGATAATTCCATGAAAATTATTTTATTTATATTGGATTGCATGATCTCTTCAGTAATCTAGCTGACAATTTTCTTAACTGTTAACTTAAACATACAAGACAAACATTGTTATTTAATGTTATGTTTAATCGTTTGAAATATATTTTCCCTGAATTGAATGAATGTTATGATTTCTTGTAGTTTTGAGTTTTAAATAATCAATATTTAATGATTTATAACCTTAGACTTTGCTTAAAATTTCAGTGTTAACTATAAATTATTTTGTGTGGTTGGGTGATAATTTTTTTATCGTTTAACAATGTAACACATTCTGTTTATTTATTTATTTATTTTTATAGCAAAGCACGATAATGTAACTTTTTTTACTTTACTTACTTTATATTATCGCTTAGCAAGCACGAAAAAAGGTGGAACTTTAAATGCCAACGCCAGTGTTAAGTTTCATAAAATGACGTACTCTTTTAGTTTATAACAACACACAAGCTCGGGGAGGCGTAACTCAATGGTGAACATTACTTTTTTTTTTCTATCACCCCTATATTGAAGTCATATAACTTTCATGCCATTTACAACCATTAAATTGGTCTTTAACTCGGAGGAGCTGTTATATTAATTGTTTATTCGTGTTAATGATTATTACTACTATTCTTTAGTTACTTAATTACTTTAAAGCCACACCATTCTGAATATTTTCTAAAGAACATACCTTATTCATGATGCTGTAGGCTGATGACTAGACACACTTCGGTGGACGGCATGCCTCCATCCCTGGACATATTCCTGGTGCAGTGTATCGATGACAATGATCTCGTTCACCGTGATTTAGACCGTAATATTTGGCCCGTGTTTAGTAACAACCGGCCCTGCCTTCGATCTGCTGGAGGGGGTTTGTTTTAAGCAATCAAGCCTTCGTTCCACTTTCTCGTGGTATGTTTGTGATCTCGAAATCAGGCCCATAACAGTACGTCATGAAGCTCACATGTTGTTACCTAAGCTGATAAACTTCTTAGTAATTCCAAAGCCACTCACTGTGGACGAACTAGTCGAATGAGTGCGGGAAAAGGAGCACAACTTTAAGGTGCAAGCAGTCCTGGAGTGCCAAAGAATAAACAAGCTACTTGAGTCAGAAAAATCATTTGAACAAATAATAAAGGAGACCTCCTCCCGAACCCCCCACACCAGGACTTTTAAAATGCTGGTCTCTCCGGAGTACCACTTTAATAAGAATTGCCCGCAGCGGCAAATTAAACTGGTCCGTGCAGTGGAAGGGGATGCAACCCTTCCGCCAGGTACCACCCAGTAAACATCTGACCAGAAAACCACCAAGCAGGCAGGAAATGCCGCAGCCGGCGGGAGAAATAGTCCGACTGGACCAGAAGGGCCCATCATCCAGCTCCTAGACGAGTAAACCAAAGCACTAGAAGCTCCCCACATCGAAGTCAACGTCAATGGGAAAAGAGTTCTTGCACTGCTCGACTCTGCCGCAACCGGAAACTTTGTACGACGTGACATCTTAACAGAAGAACAAAACACATCACTGCGCCCACAGACGAAAACCGTACAGATGACCAAACCCGAACACCAGCTCAAAGTCGACGGACTGACCATATTCATTGTTGAAATTCATAAGAACTCCGGACTTGTGAAATTTGTCGTTTCGCTGGAAATCCACGAGGCCGTATTACTGAGACACCCATGGCTCTGCCAGGAACAATATGTTAAGGATCATGGGCAATGTAAGGTATACCTGGGCAACAAAAACTGCATGGCCATCAGATGGGAACTCTTCCCCGACGCCGTAGTTCCTCTGACTCTCAAAGAAGAAATCATCAACCAGAACCCAATGAAGAACAGTTCCAACAATTAAAGAAAGTACTCGATGAACATATCGGCGCTTTAGGATTTGGCGAGACTCTTTGACAAACGAGAACCATACGGCATGAAATATAGGTGAACAGAACCACTAGACATCATCGTCTCATTATGGAACAGCTAGAGGAGATAAAACAGCAAGGATTCTGTGTGCCCTCGGACTCCCCTTACAAATTGCATGTAGTACTTTTTCTCAAGACGAATGGACAACTGCGATTCTGCAACTACAAAGTGATACATGATATCACTCTACCAATTGCTCCACCAGCTATCAACCTACCACACACACACTGCGCGATGTACGAGAAGCCAATATTTTCATTACCCTAGATATGCAGTCAGGGTACTGGCAAACCGCCGTACACCCGAACAGTCAGACATATACCAAACTTACAATCCCAGAGGGTGAAACCCTCAAATTCCGAGTCATGCCTATAGGATTCAAAAATGTTCCTGCTACTTTTCAGCTGCTCATGTCAGCCGAGGTACTGACAGGGTACTTTGGGGCAATTCTGCTTCAAATGCCTCGAAGACATCATTGCGTACTCGGTCCTGAGACGAGCACCTGAGCCATATATAAAGTAAAGTCGAGCACCTGGATATCCATGTTATGACAGTAAAACACTCGAAGAGCCACTTTGGGAAAACTTCAATCGTTTACCTGGGTCATATCGTCTCACCCGGAGGCAACTTCCCTCAAGCCAGCTCGATACGAGCAATCCAAGAAGCCGAAGAACCAGCCACCGAGAAGCAACTACGCCGCCTTCTTGGCCTGTGCAACTAGCTCCGAGAATTTCTGCCCAACATCACCAAACACATGGCACCTTTGCCCCCATTGCTAGAGAAAGAAGCTTCCCAAGAAGCAAACCTCAAGCAGATAACAGTTGTCGAACTGTTGGCACAGGTGGTACATGTTCGCTCACATGACTGTAAGTGTTTTCTTATGTTGTACACAATAAGACCACGTGAACAATAGTGACTGTATTTGCTTGGGAAGTATTTTTGATGTGGGCCATTAAACACTATATGATTGACAGAATTTAATGTATGGCCCACAAACAAACATAAGTGAATCACCCACTGACATCTTCGAACATGTGGAAAACATGTGGCTGATGTATGCCAAAGAGTATTATTATAATATCATGTTTGCTTATGAAGCCCTATCATGGCAGAATGGTTCATTTCTGATAGTTGGGCATCATCATGTGGGAAATTGTGAGCCATTTAACACAAAATGACTTACGGAATTTCATATATAGCGCACAAGAAAATGTTTGTAAATCACCCACATCCATCTTAGAGTATGTAGAGAATGTGTGGGTGAAGTTTGCCAACGCCAGTTGTTCCTTATTACTGAGGAAACGTGATCAGCAAGCTTATGTTCCATTTATGACATACCGACTATAATATGTGTTTGAGCAGTAGTATATAGCATATGCGTATTCAACTGATATTTTTAGTTCTGTATATACGAAGTAAAATTATCACATGGCGTTGGTAGTAATCATAAAAAATAGTTTTTACACCAGAAACCTGTAAACCATTACACGCAAAACAGATCATTATTTTGCATTTTAAATTCTACCTGAAATTAGTCAGAAACTAAAATACTAGTCTTTTAAACAAAACACATAAATTCCAGTATGTGAAGTATGTATCCAGATTTACTTAAGTAGATGTATATGAATACATAGTAGAGTAGTTGATAACATACTTGACTGTAGACGAAATGTTTGTGAGTTCGATTCCAGGTTTCTCCAAGGAATTTTACTAATTGTGTAATAAAGCTGGATATAACATATATAAATATGTTAAATACATCTGTTTTATTTGGGTTAGACACAATTATTTTTTGGTTTTGAAAATACATGGCAAGCTATGTCATGTGGGCCACAAGGGGCCAATAGCTGGGACACAAGTGGCCAACCAACAGTTGGCTAACAATATGTGGTTTACTTACAGCAGGGCAGAAGCAGAAATCCGGAAGTGGCCCGCTTGTGGTTAACTTACAGGCAACTTTTGTTTTCCCAGATATCAGCATAGAGATCATCACGAATATGTGGCTTGTGGTTGACTTATGGGCAACTCTTGTTTTGCCAGACATCAGCCAATAGTACATCCAGAAGGGGCCTGCTTGTGGTTAAGTTATGGCAACTCTGGTTTTGCCAGACATGTGCTGACAGTTAAATATCCATATGTAGCCCACACAAAAACACATCATACCACAGTCATCATTCATCATATGTGCCACATGCATCTGTGGGTGTATTCCGCTTCTTGAATGCCTGTGGATGCCGCATGTGGGTTGCTTGTTCACAATCAGATCTGCACATGTGGGCCAACCATACTTTGCTATTGGAACTGGTGGAAATGGGGACCTGAGCATCGCACCACCTTTCAAGCTTCAAAACACTAAGCAACTTCGTTGGTCACACGAGGTATCCCTGATCCTACAGACAGGCGCTTGCCAGATCAGTGTTGGCGACGTCCTCTACAAAGAGAACCCTGATGACCACCCACTAGTGGTTGCCTGCACCAGCACATGGCTCAACACCACAGAACAGGAATACCATGTCAATGAGCAAGAATGCCTTGCAGTCATCTGAGTGATCCGGAAATAATGATCCTATCCGAAAGGCACCCACTTCATTCTGAGAACCGACAGCAAAGCCCTCCAGTGGCTACTGGAATCTGGAAACAACAAAGCCGAGCTCGGATGGTGGGGCCTGTTCCTTAATGAGTTCGAATTCGAAGTGCAGCACTGTCCGGGGAAAACAAACTACCTGCCAGACTAAACTATACGATGCCAAAGCAGATGAAGAATGGAAATTGATGACGCCGTCTCATCCTCCAGAATGCAGCCCAGAAGAACAAATTAAACTACTGCAATGGCAGATCACCCGAAACCAGATAGAGCGCCACCAACAAGATCCAGACATCAAAGACCTCCTACTGAAGCATCCTAAGCGGTTTGAGCTGCGAGAGCCAAGTGGAGCATTTGGATATCCAAGGATATATGTGCAGACATCTGCAGGCCCCATCATGACCACCGTGAAGCAGGGCCCCCCCAGCAATTAGGAAACATTTGCAGACATACGTGTGTGCTACATATGGAATGGAATGAGAAAGGATGCCTGTTAGTACGCCTACGGCTGCACGACGTGCTGCAGAAACAAAGCCTACCTCGTGCGACCACCAAAGACCAAGCCTCGACGACCCCACACCCCATTGATGCACATTGCCGCTGACTTAATGGGGCTCTATCCCCGAAGCACTGGGTAATCGCTATCTATTAGTTGTGACAGACCTTTTCTCAAGATGGGTGGAAGAGGTACCCTTACCAAGCTAACAAACCTTCCACATCATCGGATAATTCAACGCAAAAATTTTACCACACTGGGGTTACCCACAATATGTCCTCATGGACAATGGAACCTAATTTTCAAGTAGGCTGATGGCCTATAAAGAGTGGGAAGTTGAAACCTGGACAACCCCTCCCAACCTCCTACAAGCCAAACCCACTGAACAGAGGAACCAAGAACTCGAGAAAAGCCTCCGATTCAGTGTGGGGATGACCACAAGCACTGGGATACATACATACCCAGAGTCCTTTTCGCCTAACCACAATGCATGAATGAGGCGATTAATTCCAGAACCAGCCAACTCCTCCTGGGCCATGCACTTCAACACCCCGGGGATTGGCAATGGGATAATGCACCCACCGAGATGCCTCATCCAGAAGACTTCCGACTCGCCAACCTGGCCCGCATGGATAATTCAATGGACGGCCAAGTGGCCTACATCAAAAGGAAATACCCACAACCATGTAATGCCATCCGACCCTTTGGCATGCGCGAAACAGTCCTACTGCTCAGCCACCCCCTATGCAAAAGAAAAAAATCAGTTCAGCATGGGTCTAGCCGAAAAATGGGAGGGCCCATACAAAATAGTAGGACGTCGGGAAAATTTGTACTGGGCAGAGGGTCATTGTAGACATATCCGAAAAGCCATGAGGGGACAGATAAGGCCCTTCCCCAGGGATACCCCCAACCCAGAAGTACATGCCACAACTTCAATCACCTCCGAAACGCCGAACGACATCGACAGCCCACAACAATTGCAGTCAAGGAGCCACCTGCTCCCATGCCACATGAGTGGAGTTTTCGAAACCCAAGGCAGCCGAATATGTGACCACACTGCCATCAGCTCCCACGGATTTTAAACACAAGTTCACCAACCGACCCAGAAAGTGGACTCCTGGCACCAGTGAAATCTCTTGGCGAAGTACCTTGGACAGAGAACCACGTCTCAGACGGCCTCCTCCAAGTCCCATTGCCGAGAAGAGAGGAGAAGCAATAGTCGTCGAGCCGATAGAGCCACCAAAGCTATCGCCTCGACCGGCAACTCCAGCACCACCGGCTTTAACAGGCCACCTCGGCATAGATACTGTAGCATTGGACGATGTCGCTGCAGCTACCGAGACTCAGATTCCCTCGAGCGAGGCAGCTAGTAGAACTACCAGCCAAGACGAGACCTTTCTTTTCTCATGTCATACTTTAACTGCTACAATCAGCCGCGATCTACTTGGACTGCACGGCCACCATGCCGGCCATTACGTTACCCAGCGCAGAGGCTATCAGAATCCAGGTTCTGGTGCCATCCAGCACCGAGGCCGACTCCCAGGCCGCACTTCATGGACGTGAAGAAGGTTCACTAAACAATGCTGCCGAGATGGAGGCCTCGGCTGGGCCTCTGATTCGGGCGTCCTTAGTCAGAGGGTTAGGCGAGAGGCCCATCCACTGCCCCACACGACTCGAGCCAATTTATTTAACGAAAGTAACGGTTTCCAAGTCGTTGAAAATATTCAAAGGAACCTCGTCACCATTTCAAATGCTTCCCCAAAGTTCTAAACGATTGTTTGCAATTCGAAGATGGTGCAAACACAAAAATTTTATTCCACTAAAAACGCTAGCATGTCCAATGAAGGCAAATTGGTTTTAGATACCGAAAACTCGAAATATACTGCTGAATCGTATGTACATAATTTACAATTTATCGAAGATAATTGCGAGTTGTTTAAGTGTAATACCTTAAATGCCCATAACAATAACTGTGGGGATGTGGCATACGTATATTGTGGTGATCAACAAAGTCCGATCCAGTTTAATTTACAGCTGAATACAGATTTGGACCACGAGACACTAACGATTATGATTTACTTTATACATGATATTTCGATAACTTCCTTCAATATATAATTGCGATTGGCTAACTTTTTTTAAAGTATTTAAAGAGAAAAAAATCCCTAAACTAAAGCTCAAACAAGGAGTGTCGTGGGCCGACATGACTGTGCATTATCTCGGTCGATATGCAGCGTATAAACACGTTATGCCAAAGGTTTTTGGAACTGAATATAGACATATCTTTGAAGATATGTTTCCCGATTATTCCATCGTAATTGACGAGAGTAAATTAAACAAAATTCTTCCCGAGATGAGCAAAATTGCGCCGTGCGAAGACATTGTGGTTCATTTGTTTTTCATTTTGGAATTCAAAGTATGTTATGATAGTGGTAAAATTATATTTTCTAAATTCCACGAAAAAACAAGTGCTAATCCAGCGAGTGTAATTGAAAAGATTATATTGAATAAATAAGATATGTATCATAAGCGTACATTATTTTTAAAACTTCACAAAAAGTTCGGTACCCTTATATTTGTAAGACTGAAAATTATTTTAGCGGGTTTCATTATTTTACTCTTATAATACGTTATAAAGGTGTTTGTACAAATGACTGTAAGAGAAACAGACTTTGTTCGTTTTGTAAAGATAATACAACATTATCACGAACAATACTTGTCGACAAATGTTGATGATAGCAACGATCTCGTAATGAAAACATTTGAAACTAACTATACGCTTTTACCTCAATACGACTGGCTACAAGACACCGAGCAGTTTGGTAAAATTATTGAAGTTTTGGATAAGCTGATGATTAGTACAATGAACGAATGTTCAAAGTACTATAGATCAACGGATGTCTGGAATTGCATGAAATTCGCCATACAAACCATTCATAGCAAGTTACCGAAGCCACCAACAGACTATACTCGTGCGTGGGGTACAAACTGGTATAAATTTTCAATTTCCTTTCCATGGTTTATCGTCTTTTCAAGTTTTATCTAAGCATATTTATTTGACGAAATTGATGAAGATTTACGAAACAACTAGTTAGCGCGATTAAAAATTATTTACCCACACCTACAATGAGTATAGGTTGGCCTAGATCGGGACCAAACACAGTTATGATGGCGGTGCCATTTGTTGGCGCCCATGTTTTGATGGATGATTAAAAAATTTAAATCGACACCGAAGTGATGCAACATGTATTATCGCAACTGAAATTCCAAGTGGTTACTTCGAACGAAGGTTTGTATCCCGATGGAGGGTATGTGTTTCACGAAACTCTCCGAGCCTACGGTTATATATTCTTCGGCTTAGGAATTTTGTCGCCCTGCAAGAATTTTTCGATATAGATTCAAAATCTGTGATTGATAAAATGAAACGAATGTTGGAGCATCCAACAATCCCATTACATTTCGGTCCCATGTTTACGAGGATGCCGAGTTTGGTATCTCGAGATAGAGGTGACTATGGTTTTTTTGTGATTGATTCGATAAAAGCAGTGACGGTCAAGACGGAAAAATGGATGTTGCATTTCAACGGTCAATGCTCCAAACTTTGTTTTTACGAATCCGACCAAACCTATAATAAATGGGGTCAATGTTGGGATACGGCTCGCATGTTTCTGTATGCAAATTCCGATACGAAAATTCGCTAAGAGTTTTGCACATGTTATCCAGGAGTCATTAGCATAAAAAATAAATTGGCCTCTATCCGACTACGACAGAAACAACAACAACGTTCATGCCGCAAAGTTCTTTTTCGTGCTTTGCCCATTTGGATTGTATGTATAATTCATCGGTATGTATAATTCTTGGACGATAAACAGTTTCCAACTATAAGTGACTGAATTAATTTTAGAGAACGTAACAGACTACACTGTCGCCTATAAAGTACCATCTACTCTGCGGACTAATCGCGATCCCATAAAAGTTTCAGTAAATTTGGGTAAATGCATCATATCTTCCAATCGTTCTTTTAATGCGATGCCAAAGTACCAATTTGATCTAAACTATTCGTTTGTGCATGTGGGTACTCCGGAATTGACCAAAGTAGTTCGAACGGATGATAACGAAAGTTTCGATTCGTTGCAGTGCACACCAAGTATTACCGGCTTGGTTGCCTTCAGCACAGTTCACAATAATTCTGACAACGTACAAGTACAAAACATCTCGGAGAATTTAATCGAAACCTATTATTACACACTGTATTTCGAAAACGTTAAATTATTTCTCGAGGATGTGAATACAAAGAAAGTATCGATTGGTGTGAAATCCGACACTCCTCTATCCATTTTGGAATTTGATGGTCCGATGATTAGGCGAATATATGGCGTTGGTGCGAAAATCGTAAATGGAGTTTATTATGAGGGAAAATGCTTTACTTCCACTTCATACATGATGCTAAATGTGAAATTTGTAAATGTTAATATTAACCCACTGATAAAATAAGACAATGGAGACAACGATGCTGCAGTACGAAATTACTTGTTTACCTAGACAACTTCGACGAGTTGTACTCTGTACGAACCACCTACAAAATTTCTACTCGATAAGTAAATTGACCTTTATCGCAAAGAACATTTACCTCGCCAACGAAATAGACAATGCATACGTTGATGTACGATACTATGATAATAATGTGGCTGAAATTTCACTGAAAACCATTAAATCATCTACTTTATTGGCCGGTATGAGTACATTCTTAATCAAATTGTTTGGTTACAATTTCTAGTATAAAGAAAAGCCCTATTATGTCGATTATTTGAATGAACGTTTTCTTTTTTCACCCGAACAAATAAAAAAAATAATTTCAAAGACGTTTCACTTGCCAGTCGCTCGTACTTTTCAATACTTGAATTTGTGTAAATTTTGTAGATTTCCTTTCCCCGTCACTTTTACAATGAATCAGTTGAACAGTAATGGTAATCAGTTGATGATGGATTACGAAGGTGAAGACGGCAACGTGTGATTTACTACAGTAATCCCGTTCATAATGATATATAAGAAGATGAATAATAAAAACCAAATATATCTGTGGACGGGTATTGGCACCATTTTAATATTAGGGGACCTTTGTGATTTGGAAATTTAAAGATAAATCAAAACCTTCATCACTACGCATTTTGGTACTAGCGGCGCGTCGTTAAAAACAACTACCCCTGCAGGAACTGCTAAGACAACACAGATTTACTCAGCGAAAACAAAATGTACAAGAAGAAATCAGTATTGCGCTCTTGTCATTTTGGGTGATGCTGACTACAGTAAACATATATTATGGTTTTTTATTTCGATATTTGTATTCAAATATATAATCAAAACTTTGTATATTATATTATCGACTACATGTGAATTGTAAAATCAACAAAAATTAGTAAATAAGAAAACTAAATAAATAGAAAAAAATGTGTAAATATCTTTATGGTGTATGTGACGATATTCGTATACATATTTTTTGTAAACCACTTGCATACGATACACGAAGATGTAGGCCACCTTAGGAGAGCAATAAACAACATGTATACCTTTTCACCTCGACCAAAATCACCTTCGCCAAAACATTTACCAACATACTCTACCATGCGAAACCACACTCAAAACAGACGAATATATGTGTAATTTGGATTTTTACAAGAATGCTGTGTTGATTGATAACTTGGAAATACAGATGCTGGAAAAAAACAACCAAACTAGAATAAATTTACTAACGTTTCCTTTTACCAAGTCGAAATATATGCTATAAAACAATAACTATTAGAATATATATATATATATATATATATATATATATATATATATATATACATTAATTTAAAAAAAGGGGGTTATATGGGAATAATTTTTTCAAAATAATCAATAACATTTTCTTTAAATTATTTGTTAAACCCGAAATGTAATAATAGTAAAGAGCTAATAATATGTATTAACCATTAAGATACTCTTGTTTATAGCAAGTATTAATACCTGTGTGGAACCAATCACCAGGTTGTTGATTATTTTTAATTATATCTTGGCAGTCTATCTTACTGTCGTCGCCATCAAACTTCCCAAACCTCTAACTTGCGAATTATAACCAAAATAAGTATAACCACATAACAATGTTGAAGGCTCTTGTTAAATTCGCCGGTAATGTCGACAGGCGGGTCAACGTGCAATGATTCGACATTCACTAGTCCCGAATTTACCAAAAGATTCAGTTTTCAAAAATGTTTTTAACAATCAATCTTTGTATATCTTGAAAATGATTGTAAAAAAAAAAAAAAAAAAAAAAAAACGAATTGGCAAAAAAAAAAAACGAATTGGCAACACCACGATTGGCCAATTTATGAGCAAGATCAAAAAAGGCCAGTTTGACGCCGCTTTCGGTGAAATCGATTCGAGCATCCGTCTCAGCGACAAAATTCGTAAAGTTTTATTTTACGAAATAAAGAAATAAAAAAAATACCGGGTTATTTGATACATAAAATTCAGCTCGAATCCAAAAAATTATACTCGTTGAATCTGGCATTGAATAAAGCCACTAATTCTAACGATGTTGTAAAACTAATCATGACCGATCTCAATCTCACGAAAGTAAATAAACTTTTTTCCTCTCAGAGAACAATACTTGTCGGTTACACACTTATTTCTACCGTCGGTGTTTCGGGTTTGGCGGTCTACATCGATAGGTATAGGAAGGCAATAAGCGGATGCATTCGTTACAAAAACGACAATGGAAAACTCAACGTGTATGAAGTCAATCATCTCAGTTGTCGGACGTTTTCCAATCATAGTTACTTGGATTGATGCGACGATAAAGTTTTATGCGACGAGGTAAAAAACACCCGGGGTTTGGGAGCGGATGGTGACATTGCGTGCGTTCATTGTGTCAGTGTTCGAAAAGATCCTCCAGTGACTGACATCAAAGTGGGATATCGTTGTGTCGATGCTCGTGGACGGATGCGATCGTCGATATATTGGGCAAAGACATGGAGAATGTTGTGGCTTTTGGCGGTGATGTATTCGACTATACGAAAATCATATTTCGGTATTTGTGTTACGGATTAATTTTTATCGGTGGGGTCATTATATTGGGTTTTGCCACATACCTAATAAATGTTTTTTGGTTGTGGCTAAAGGGTAAAAGAAAGATAAGGGGAAATGACGAGCGCGGACAATGGGAAGCCCATACTCAAGCTGTTTGAGGTGTATGAAATCTTGTCGCAGATACCCAATTTAACCGATCGGCATTTCAAATTACTCGCAAATATTTTGGCAACTTATCGTATAATTGATCGCCCACTAAATTCCCTTACCGAACTTTCATTAACCGACTATTTAACCGTCTATTTTGCAAATCACGTTCAATGTGATTTCAAAAACAAAAAATTATTTACATTCAATGTGTCGAATATCTGCTTGCTTCTAATAAAGTTGTCTGTCGCAATGCACAACTCATCAAGTAGCGATTTGTTGTCCACACAAGTTTTCGGAAGTTCAGAGCATTTCGATTATATCCTATTCAAGTACTCTTCTTCGAAATTTATCGAAAAGATTTTGCCCATTTTTTAAATTAGTTCTTATTAATAAAGAGTATCTCTGATCCACTCAAGTTTAGCAATCGTAATCCGTATTCTATAGACCACATTTATTACAAGCATCCAGATGTTGCACGTAGAAAAATTCTAGACTATTTTATTCGAAAGAAGCAAAGTTATGAAGATACAAGATTCGACCAAATCCTCGACAATGACAAGAGGGCATTGTTACTCAATTTGAAAAATGTCGACCAGACGTCCGATACATACAATATAGTCTTGAAAAAAGTTTACGAGTTGTACACTTTTAATTTAGTATTATGGAAATGCCGATTCGAGCGCAACCGCAAAAAACTGGCTCAAAAAGTTGCGTTTGGGAGCAGTTGTAAAAAAGTGACTCAAAAAGTTGCGTTTGGGTGCATCTGCAAAAATCTGCTTTAAAAGTTACGATTGGGAGCAGTTGCAAAAAAGTAGATTAAAAAGTTGCGTTTGAGCACAACCGTAAAAAAATTCAAAAAGTTGTGTATTCAAAAAGTTGTGTTTGGTTAGATCGTAGTCTTTAGAAAAAAGTTGCGTTAAACTTTTCGTTTGAGTGCATCTGCAAAAATACGCGTAAAAAGTTGCGTTTGGGCGCAGTTGCAAAAAAAAGTGGCTCAAAAATTTGAATACGTAAAAAAAATTAAATATAGTATATAATAAATATGGATCAGTTGATAAAAGTATTAACGGGAACCAAACAATTTAAGAAACTTTCCGAACTTACAATTGGACAGTCCTATCCCATAAACCATGCTGAAATAAATGATACACGGTATGGATACAAAGTGGTAATTACTTCTGGACATTTTAAAGTAACTTTACGAGACAGATATGTTCTAATTTTCAGTGAAAAAGTTTTAAATGGGGTTAATTGTGGAGGTATAAGTTTTGCATATGATGGAATGGTGGATTGTGGTGCTAAACAAATGCATTCTATTCGTTTTTTTTAAAGAGTAAATGATCGTGGTCGTATAATTAGACATCAGTTGATTTTTATTTGTGCTCATATCTCTTTAAAGTTTGAATGGTTTTCCAATCATTAAAACACAATTATCGCTCTGACTTCGGCAATGTGCTACAACATAGTCTAATTATAAATTTAGATATGCATCTCCAAATTCGACATATTGAAGTAGCCGAAACATTGATTTCTTTTTTAAATCTTTCATTGCACTTTCTATAAAAATATTATTCATCTTTATCATATAAAACTTTAATATTTTAAAAACTATTAAAATTATTATATATAGAATATGACTACTGCCAACCTAAAAAATATCTACGGTCTCATCTCTAATACCACTGTTCTTTCGGACAAATCAAAGTTAATTAACTTACCTTTTTCATCCTTAATTTCAACTATTATTTCATTAACTTGATTTGTTTGCACTGGAAAAAATAATGGATAAGTTGGTTCGTAATAGATCGTGTCTCCAAATCCAAATGTTGTTCTTGGTTTAAAAGTGGTAATTATGTTAATTTCTCTATGATTATATTCATCATGTCTTAATATCATACCATTTACTGTTATAAAGTGTATATGTATTGTTTCAAATGGAGCAAATTTTGAAGTTGTGTCGCTATAATTATCCAAATTTGCTTTCAGAGTTTTATTTTCTACGAAGCCCAAAGGTTTCCTATTGAAACCCGTTTTCCAAACTATAATTTAAGTTTATATTTGACTTTTACTCTGTTTGTTATTTTATCCAGCTCGAAAGATATGTCATATTCTTTCCCATCCATTGAATCTACACTAAATGAAAAAATAGCTTTTATAGTTTTTTCAAGATCTTTTAAGCTATATTGGCCAACTGGAATATCAATTGCTGATTCCATACCATTCTGGACCCACAAAATATAGCTTATTTTTCCCAGAGATAATGTTATGCATTAGATAAGTAGTATATAACTGAACTAAAGCCAATGAGTGCCCCTCTATCTCTAAAGGGGAATGTAGTCTTTTCTTCAACATGATTTGTTATATGTTAGTTTGAATACTTTACTCATTTATTATATTATTTAAAAAGTATATTAATAAATGAGCAAGAAAAACATGAAACATATAGACTGGGATATTAAAATAAGAATACCGGACAAGACTGTACAGACAAAACGTCATGGTGAATTATTACCTAATAATATTAGATGTTTGATAACTGTGGAAAAACTACACTTATGATAGATAATTTTATATATGCTCAGGGATGGTTGAACTTTCGTACTCTCTATGTGTGTTCAAAAAGTCTGGACCAACCAAAATATATCAATTAAAAGAAATATATAGATGTAGCATTAAAATTATTTAATGAACCGATAGCATACTTCTTTCCATTAAAATGAAGAAATTGTTGATGTAAATGAATGTCATAAAGAGTCTGTAGTTGTTTTCGATGATATACTTGAAAATCAAAATATGGTAGGGGATTGCTTTACTCGTTGTAGACAAAAATATATTGATTGTTTCTATTTAGCCCAGACATACTCAAAAGTACCTAAGCAGCTTATAAGAGACAATGCCAATTTTCTTTCCATATTCAGACACGACGATACAAATCTTAAACATATTCATAGTGATTTTGTTGGTGGTGATATGTCATTTGAGAAATTTAGGGAGACGTGTTCAAAATGTTGGAATAATGAATAAGGTTTTGTTACAATTGATATGACTCGTAAGCTAAATAATGGCAAGTACTGTAATAAAATTAAAGACTTTTTAAATTCTTAGATTATAAGTAAGTTTTGTTTTTAATGGAAGTGTTTCCAATAAAAACCTACATAATCCGATCTTTTTAAATGTATAGGTATATCATAATTATTTTAATAAACACAATTGTACCTTCAGGTACATTGTGGGCTTTTGGTATTTTAAAATATATCATATAATCAGGGTATACTTCAAAAGTTTTATACATGTCAATTTTTTTTCCGTTCATGGTATAAGTTGATAACACTTTTATATTTTTTTGGTTTTTATTATTCTTTCAACTATAGTTCCATCTCTCATAAAAAATATTCTATTTGATTATCAAAGTAATAAACTTTTTCTTTTGAACTGTATTTTCCAACTAAACGAATAATGTTAATGCTGTTTTTCTGATAGTACTCTAAATTGTCTGCATCCATCAGTGCAATAGGATCTCCCACATGTCTTAGTCTTTTTTGTTCAAAATCTATATTATTATCTACTTCCAAGTAAGTAAGATAGGCTTTATCCAATTATCTTATATTTCTTGTCAGTGTGACTATAAAGTCGATGAACTGTGTGTTGGAAACAAAATCATTAGGATTGATCTTCTCAGTAGTTGTATCGTTGTCCGTGTGTTCTTTAATTTGATCTTCAATCCAAGAGCTCATTGATGCATTTCCACATATAGCCATTGTTTATTAATAGTGAAATAATTTTTGGAAATTTAAAATTATGTAAAAAATGATTTAGCACAATTACACACAAATGACCACAAGTTACTTGATTGAAATTTTGAATTCTATTATCATTACAAAAAATATTACTTCCTATTATTTGTCGGGGTGGATTTCCACCAAATGAATCAAAATAATATTTGTTGTTTGCTTTTTTCCAATAGCATACTCAGTGTGTACCAGAGTTTGTTGAAACGTCTAGATTAACGATCCCACAGCCATTATCGAGTGGCATGTTAAGTAGCTCATCGATAATAAATAAACCCCAAAAATTTTTATTGTTAAATTTTTTAACCATTATATCAATTTCAAAGGTACTGAGTGGAGTTACTTTTCTTTAACATTCTTTCCCCACTTAACATTCTTCAATCCCTTGCCGTATTACTGTATAGCTAAAATATGTCTGCGTTGTTCTTCCAATTCTTGGTTTTTCTTCTTGGCATTAATAACTGATGTAGTGATAGATGATGCACCACTAGCTAATGTTCCTAGAGCTCCCAATGCTGCGAAAATTAAGGGTAAAAATCCACCCTTGTGAACTGTCAGACAATTTCCAGTTTTCATTTCTTTGGACATTTTCTAAGTTGTGGAACTGAAAATGTGATAGTCATCCCTTTGTCCTCCTTTAGTTTCTTGTTTTTATGTTCCAGTTGGTGTTTTGTTAGGAAATAATCAATATTCAAACCCTCCAACTCCTCGTTAGGAATTTGAAATACAATGTTTTTTACTTTCATTTATTATAACAAATATTTTTATCATTTTATTTTTATTCCCCAGCCAAGCTTACGTTTAATATGCATCGCAGATCCAGTAACACCAGCCCACAATCTCGCATTGAGATCAGCATCTGAACTTAACAATCTTTTGAACGCTTTCTTTTCTAGTTCTTTTCAGCTAAATGTCTTTCATCTAGATCTTTATGATGATAAGCTATATCATGTTCCATTACAGCCGCATCTAGTGGATTAATAAGTTCGTCGCCACGCTCGATTCTCTCTTTTAGTCTGGTACCCGGGCCTAAATACTGATAACCAGGTGCATGCAACTCAAAAGGTAGCAAGTTTATTATGTCATTCAGTAACCCTTTTCCGTGATGCTCCGACTCCCAAAAAGTATGTGGTATTGTGTTTAACATTCGTATCAGATATGGTATATCTTTTGGATTATTCACAACAAAGTCACTAAACTTGCTTTTGAGCATATTCATTATTCCAACATTTTCATTGTAATAGTTATCATTTCCAGCATTCTCTTCGCTATAAATAACGAGAAGTCGATCAATAAGCATCCTAACATCATCCATCCATATGTATTATTTGGGATGGTCTGTATATTTCTTTATACATTTCCCTTTTTTAGGCGAGGGATGTTTCTTTTTAATCGAATAGTAGATAAGTTTGACAATAATGTTCCAATTATTCCCTTTACTCGATTTTGGTGTTCCCAAGTTTGGATCATTGTTTTGAAAAACTGTGTTTTTATCTGCCAGGATACGACTATTGTCGGTTGCAGTGTAGTCACTTTCTGTTACTTTCTTACTAGATAGTAATTTCATCAAACCATCAGTTCCAGTGTATGTCCGACCTTTTACAGTAAATTTGTCATTGATCAATGTTACTTCGCTATCACCAATATACAATCTACCTTTATCAGCCTTTAGTCCAAAAACATCGTCTTTGCAGTAAATTAAGAAATCGGCAACTATCATATCAATAAATGCTGTTTTGTAGTTAGTTAACTGTGAGATGTCAGTTTTCAAATGCTCCAACGCTTCGTCATAGCGTCCATCGTCATAGCGTTCACCATCATCGTCATAGCATTCCTTTTCTTAGCGTTCATCGTCATCGCCAATTCGTTTAATGCCATCATCATAGCGTTAATCGGTGCCTGTTTTACCAAAGAGTTTTCTTTCAAAAGATGTTTCTGTTCGTGTGTGGGTAGTCTAAATTCTTAACAGCAAATGAAACAAGTTCTTTTATTAAGTTCTTATTCTCATTGGTTACGTGTCCAATTTTTTGTCCCAAATCTTGTATTACATCTATTAAATGTTGATCGTGTTTTTATTTTTATTATATTCATCTTGGTGAAATTTTCTAAAAGTTTTGAACTTTTCAATCAACTGTCTTATTCTCTCTATATTCTTCTCTATATCGTTTAAAATTTCTGTTGTCTCATTTATTATATAAATAAATAAAATGAACAATAATAACTTAAATGTATACTGTCTCAAATGTATGACAAATACACTAAGTTCATATGAACTTACAAATATAAAAAAGTAAGAATGAAATGTGTTTGTAGATTTTGTGTTTCCAATAACTCTATATTCACTGGCGGGGGTATAAAAACGATCTTGTAAATGAAATTCATAAACCAATGCGAAAAAATGTCCCCAGAAGAACTGTTCTATATTTTGGCATCGATGATTTTTGGCAAGCTGATTTAGTTGAGATGTATTCTGGATCTTCAAAAGGTGTACACAGAATTAACAAAGGGTTTAAATATATGTTAACCAGGATATATGTTTTTTTTTTGTAAATATGCATGGGCAATAACAACCAAAGATAAACACCAGTGAAAATGTTACATTAGCATTTAAAACTATTTTGAATGATCGCAAACCCATGCATTTACAAACAGACGAAGGGAAAGAATTTTACAATAAATAATTTAAGACATTAATGTTTATTACATCATAACACACTATTCAACATACAGTGACAATAAATCTAGCCTTGTAGATAGATTTAATAGAACATTGAAGGAGAAAATGTGGAAAATATTTACTATGCAAGGAAACTATAAATGGGTGGCTATATTACCTAAATTAATAAGTGAATACAATAACACTGTTCACAGTACAATCGGAATGAAACCCACCCATGTGAATGCAAATAATGGAAGTCCTATTCTAATCAACATGTATGGAGGAGAAAGAAAAATGGTTAAACCAAAGTTTGCAATAGGAGATAAAGTTTGTATAAGTAAAATTAAATATTAGTTTGAAAAAGGATATACACCAAATTGGTCCACTGAAGCATTTGAGGTGTGCGAAGTATTGCACACAAACCCCACGACATATAGAATAAAAGATTTAAAAAATGAACTTATTAAATGTATTTTTTATGAGCCAGAGCTGCTTAAGACCAAATATGATAAAGACTACTTAGGGAAAAAATTTTTGCGAAGAAAAGGAAATAAGTTGCTAATTAAATGGTTAGGTTTTGATAGTAGTCATAATTCTTGGGCTGATAATAAAAGTGTAGTTGTTTAAGACAATTTTTTCTATATAATAAATGGACCAACAAAAAATTGAAAGTTATGTTCGCCAAACGATCAAACAAAAAATAATTTGAATGAATACAACAAGTGCATTGAGTTTGATATTCCTATTGGCGATGCATTTTCACATCCAAATGAAGCTTATGTGTACAAACAGTATAATCTAACTAAAAGAGATGTAAATGCAGATTATGAAAAAACTTCAACTATTGATCTTTGTGAGAATTTCTTCCCAATTCCATTTCTCAAGATTTGAGATCTCTGAACATGGTTGAAAAATCGAAAGTATTGACAACCCTGGTATCAATCAACATTGATGAATACATTGCTATGTTCGGAATCAGAATCAACATACTTCCAAATGTCGGGTATAGAACTAGGTAAATATGTTAGGAAAGATAAGCTTACGAAATTACCTATCCATAAAATATTTGTTTGGGTTTATGAGAGATTGTAAAGAAATATTCTGGAAAGGTGGGTACAAGATCACATTCATTCGAAATTCTAATAATGATGGTTCTTTTTACAGAAGACCCCTGCAGAATGCGGATGGATCTGATGATGAAGATAATAGACCAGATGCTGGTAAAATTGTTATTGAGAAAATGGAAATTCTGTGGCCAATTGTTAAATACGATCCTAGTTATGGAGACGAAATTAAAGCAAAATTATTGAAACACCCCAAAATTTCAATTGGTTTTAATTATTTGCAATGCTTGAAAAACCAGTACCTACTAATGCAAACTCATTTCAGTTTGATATAAAAGATCAGTTCAATTCAGTCCAATTCGATATGCCAGACTTTGTCACTGTTGGTTTTACCAGAAAAACAGAAAAGAATATCCTGGGCAATTCACACACGGTTCAATGTTTGACTCTTGTTTTGTCAAAAATATTTCTATTAAGAATGGGCGGAATGAAGTGTTTCCCAAAGAGAATTGGAATTTAAACGATGATAAAATTTTCGATAAGATATATATTGCTTACACTAATTTTAGAAATTCAAAGACGAAACTAGATATCCCTTATCGTAATAATAAACTGCGCTTCAACTCTGGGTCATTTATTGGGAGAAGACCATTGTATGTTATTGATTGTTCTTACAGAAAAACCGCAATTGTAAAAGATCGAACTAATCTGAAACTTGCATTTGATTTTAATAAACCAATATCAGCTACAACTATTTATAATGTGGTACTAGTAATCGAAAGAAACCTAATTTATGATGTTAAAAGTGAAAGAATAACCGAAGTCCAATAGTGCGCAAATATGCATGGTTATTAGTTTTTAATGGATGGTTATCCATTAAAAACATTTAATGTTACATAATTTTTTCTTTAAAATTGTATGTGTTTTTTTATTGAAAATTAAAGTACCCAATCGAATAGATTCCTGATACATAACAATATTTAATTAAAATTTAATATACAGAGATTGTCTTCATTTGCATCACTAGTTTTTTGACCTGATTAAGAATATCTGAGTATGAGGATGGTAATGTAGAACACTTTACATTGAACACTGACAGATCAAATCTGTCAGCTCTGGTCAACATGTTTGTAAACTCACTGAATTCATAGTATGTATTGTTCTTGCAGAAGTATAATAATCCATTGGGGTATCTAAAAGCAGAATCTAACCCACCTTGTAAGCCTGGAAATTTCTTTGAAATTTAACCTAATGATTTAGATCTGAATAAGCACTCGTCCAGTTCCATAAAATACATTTCATCTTAAAATACAAAAGTGTGACCAGAGAAGGTGTTTACAACTGCTTTTATTTTGGAATTCTGAGGTATACCCATATCATAAATAACATTTGAATATCCAGACTCAAGTTGCAGACTAGGATATTCAAATATATATACATTTGACTCAACAAACATTACAATTCCCCCGATGGTCTCTGATAAATTGATGCAAAGCTTTCAAAATTAGCGGGTAAGAAAAACAACTAGTTAGTAATAAGCTCTGGTTTACTAACTATTTTATTTACTATGTCATATGTCCAAACATATTTTTTTATAAAAATATGCATCACTTGGTTGACTACCAAAAATGTATTAATGTTTTTCAAGTCTACTTCTTTTGTAGGGAATAATATGTTTGGTTTAGGAGGGAATAACGAATGCATAGATCTTTTAGGTTTACCATATAGATTCTGTATTGCCAAAATATCGTCAGTTTGTAATGTTAGTCGATCTGAGACATAAATTGGATACATAAAATACTCGAAGACATTCGAATGATGTATCCCTAATGCATGTCGTATTTCATGCAATAGCACAAAGAAAAGATTTATTTTTCCATGAGATTTGTTGTCATGTTTAAGATACCAATCATCTTCAGCATCAATATGAATTTCATCTGGTGAGTTATCTGATTTCGGGAAAAAAGGAGCACGACCAAGTATTCTCCTTTCCCATCTTATTTACTATTACATAAATGCCGAGACTTTTGAAATGTATGGATACTACGTTTGTTTGATATTATTATGTGCAAGTTTTGAGTATCGTGTTTAAACATAATGCGAGTATGTTTGGCCCATGTATGAAACACTTCTTGAGTTAGTTGTAGTATGTCATGATCGGCCAACACATAATGCAATTTTATTACTTTTGTTGTCCATTTGGTAATAGATGTAGAAAAGACAAATATATCTTCTGGTACCCCACATCTAGGCGTTTTGATTAGTGTTTGTGCTTCTTTACTTATTTCACCACTAATTGTTATATTGCGATACTCTTGAAAAAGTTGGAGAGCATTTGAAACTACTGATGAATTTAATTGTTTAATATCTTTGTCAGATACTTTTAAGTACCCAAAATCATTTAAATATTTTATTTCGGAAAGTGTTTGATTTTCACCTCTGCTGGAGGTTATCAAAATTAAGGTGGCAATCGTAAAGGTAATCATTTTATATAATTTAAAAAAATATTTCATAGTATCACTCTTTTTCAGTTTTGTAGAGCCCCCATGGTAGTGTATTAATACCATCTTTAAGAATAAATCTTTTATCATCTTCGAAAATTAATTCTTTTTTTCTCATCTCAATCGTATAGAGTTCATGTTTCTTACTTGTAATAAGATTCATACTTTTGTACAACACTTTTTTTTACCTAACAAACACTTTTTGTAGTCACCAAAACTAATCTCATTTCTGACTACAGTTTTTTCATACCCTTTGCACTTTTTTTTTACTTTACACCACCTTCCACATTTATTGCATGCATTTTCGATTACAATCCAAAAAATTCTTCCATTATTTTTCCATTACATTCATCTTTCATTTTGCCAATAATCTTCTTGTTAACTAACAGTATACCATATGGAATATCTTTTTTATAGTCAGAAGTATCAAAATGATAGACCATTTCTTTCATGTCACTGTAGAAGTCTGGTGTTTTTATATAATAGATGTATGAATCAGAATCATGGTAGCACAGTTCAATATTTTCCCATACTTTGGTTTCAATATATTATAGTGAAATCGTACATTAAGACTTTCGATAGGTCAAATATACTCATTCCAACATAAATGGGTTTGTTAAAGCATAGTTTTGTTTTAATCATATGAACTGCAACCAAAGAGGTAGTAAATATAGTTCAATCTTTAAAGTTTGGTTTAGCCACTAGATCATCCATTTGCTTAGAATTTGTGCACAACCGTATATCCACTCTGTTTCTAATATTTTCCATTGTTTTTCCAAAAACAGAATTGTTCATTAATTTGTAGAAATCTTTTTCAAAGACATCTGTATACTTTCTTCGCATATTTGTGTTTAGATCACTATAGGACTTGAGCCAATCCAATTGATCAAACTCCAGAGCTCAATGGATCTTTTTCAACTTCATTCTGAGAGATAGATATTGCTTAAGATTTACATAGTGTAATACATGTTTCTTTATCATCCAAAGTAGTCAAGAGTTTGGGATTGTTTGAACCTTCTGGTATTTTATTCTCTGGTGCAATTGGCAGATCTTTGTGGAGATCATGTAGTTCATGTGGGTATTCGAAATCAACTTCCAATACATAACCTTTTCTAGAATCATCTTGTATTTTTGTTACATCTATATTTGTATTTCTCCACTTAAACCCACCATAGGGTAAATACTGGCTCATAGCCCATCCATATAAGTTACTGGCTTCCAGATATGTGAGATAAAAGATTTCCTTTGCACTATCATAAGCATTCATATATTTATTATTTGCTTAGTATGTCACTTACAACATTGTGAAATTCCACCACGAACACCTTTTTCTATCATCAAAATCATGTCATAATCAGTTAATAATTCTAGTTCTATTTTAGTATGTTTGAGCATAACATCCCACGCTAACCCTGGGGCTGTGTAACACCATGCTGGATCTAGCTTATATGTTTTGAGACATACATCTCTAAAATTTTCCATTACATCGGACAATATCAATACATCAGATTTGTTATAGAGTTCTGTGTACTTACTTAGAGATTTTATGTTGAATTTTTCCCACACCTTTCTCGCAAATTCGTAATCTTCGGGTGTAATGTCACATTTATTGAGGTTGTTGTAAAATGCATCTTTGGATGGAGCGATGAATCGCAAATTTTTTCAGCACTATCCATGAAGTCATATGAATAAAACACCTTTTCTTATAACAAAGTCAAGAAGTTCATTGGAAAAATGCTTACACGTTTCTCGGAATTGGCTTCTGGAAATGTTGCTAGAGAGTTTATCGATACTACTAGCCATCAATTTAAATGAGTCAATAAATCTAAGATTTACACTTTCACATACTTGTTTCGTAAAAGAAATATATTTTTCTTTGTTGGAAATTAGATCAATTTTATTTTCATCGATGCCAAGATCTCTTACGAATAAATGTGTGTCATAACCAGCTAGATTGTGTACGAACACTGGGTTAAAACATGGATTTCTATACGATAGTTAACAATCTCTGTGTGCAGTTCCCCTAAATTTTCCTGTAAGGTGATCATGATCTCTCACAGAATCACCATTCAAAGACTTTTGACATATATGACAATGGGTAGCTGTATCATAAGCAATTTGTTCTTTATGAGTTAGTGGAAGCATTGGTTTTTCATTTGTGTGTATATATATATATATATATATATATATATATATATATATATATATATATATATATATCACCAATAGACTTTGCTTCTTCCACTAGCATTTTAACAAATAGAGTAGATGCATCAGATCCTTCATAAGTTACTGGTGGTTTATAGTATCCATGTTCGTATTTTACATAGTAACAGAAGCTAATAGGCTCGTGATTTTGGTATGGTTTCGTGTAGGATTCGACGGGGTTTGGTTGGCGAGTTTCAATTTTAGTCAACAAACATTCAGAATCAGCATATATCGCAAACTGAACTCTCAGAGAATGATTATTGTTTTTAAAACTTTATATGTAGTTTTTTCCTTTAGATGGTAGTTCAACTCTAACACCATCATAATCTCGGTAGTCTTGTTCGTGATCTTTTAGTTTAATTACAAAGTAGAGATGTTACAAACATCTATCGTATATATATATATATATATATATATATATATATATATATATATATATATATATATATATATATATAGTGACCATTATTTGATACTTGTGATGCGATAAGTCTCAAAAGACTTTTTATCCAGCAGTAGTGTTCGTTTTTTTCATCTTTGATATAGAGTAGGTTAATGTGCTTATCCATCTTATTTTTTTGTGGTTTTTAATGGGGAGATTATATATTCTTTACCACCATCTTTTTCTTCGTATGTGTATATATTAATAGAAATTCCACCTCTTTCCTCAAAGGTTGGTATGCTACCCAATTTCATTGGAAATTTCAAAACCCTTAAGTGCATCAGCAAACTCATGTTCGTAAGCTATATATTTATTCACTCTTTGGGTATCTCTTTGTACTTGATACAATACAGATAGAACAGACCACAAAAAACATTTTGATCATTATTCTTAACATTAATTACCGCCTGCTTAGCTTTGAATTCTTTTCTGGGAGATCAACATAAGAACTACCCTAGAATGGTACATATTTATTTATTCGCACTTCTAGTTTAAATATTCTGTCGAGTTCCCACTGAGATCCCTCTTTGTTATTGAAAGTCCCCATCTCAGCTATGATTTTCGACATGCTGCTGTCACAATATTTTTCCACGTTAGTCGATTTCAATATAATTTTGTTCTTTGATTTAAAGGAGCTTCCTTCTGACCAATTCTCCTTTTGTGCTCAGTGAAGAGTTTCATGTTCACTTTGAGTGATTTTAAATGTTTATTAATTATTCCTGTGACAGTTTCTTTTACATCGTATAGGAAATTATTTGGGTCTATGTATGCATTCACATTATTTACAGCATAAGACTTTATCATACTTTGAAATGCTGTTTCGATGTCTTCTACACTGAATCTGAGTGTGTACTTATGAACTTTACTTCTCAAGTTACTTCTTATGAGAGACCGTTTGTAATAGTGATTACAAGTTTCACATTTCACTTGTTTCTCTCGTGGAAACTTCTGTTTTGATATTAAATGTTGTAATATTTTAAAAATTTCCCATGCATTTGTTGGTTCATGTGATTTATTATGTATTGGTGCAAGGCCTTTGTGCAATCTACTTTTAAAATGACTTCTTATGAGAGATGGTTTGTAAAAGTGATTACAAGTTTCACACTTGACATACTCCTCTAGAGATTTCTTCTTCTTTCTTTTCGCAAAAACATCTTTCTTAAATTTATATTCTTTCCATACATTACCAGTTGCGTTAGCCTTTTCCATTGCCATGGCCGTCATCACATTAGACATCAGTTGATTTTTATTTGTGTCCATTTATTATATACAAAATTTCATTTTTTATGTATTCAAATTTTTTGAGCCACTTTTTTGCAACTGCGCCCAAACGCAGCTTTTTGCGTGTATTTTTGCAGATGCACTCAAACACAACTTTTTGAGTCACCATTTTGCAACTGCTCGCAAACGCAATTTTTTGAGCCACTTTTTTGCGGTTGCGCTCAAATCAGCTTTTCTATACTACTAATTTAAAATAAAAGTTAGTCTCGTTTTATAAACAAACAGCTCGAAATTTACGAAAGTGTTCAAAGACCAATTTCTTTTACGTTACGATTGAACGATGTTTAGTGTTCGTTGCGAATGGAGATTGTGGAAACTTTTAAACATTATAATATTTTTCCACATTCTTTTGTAAACGAGGAAAAGGATATTCTTTACACTTTGTTGCACTGAAATTTTTTTTTAAATTACAAAAACGGCAAACAGTTATATAAAGAGACGAAAGAGCGCCTATTTGTTTCGCATTAATTGTTTTCCTTTCGTAAGAGAATAACAATGTTGGGGCATATAGAACTGGGAGATTTGTACGATTTTGTATCTCTAGAGGAAAGAAATCCCAAGTATTCGGTGAGCAATGGTCCACGCAAAACCTTTATCACTGCTTCGACATGTGTTTCAAACACCTTTCCAAAATTTCAGTCAAAGAAAATGGCCTCTTACATCGTGAATTCGCCCAATTTTTCCATCGGGCCATACTCTGATTTCCAAACCTTTGACGATCCAGGAGCTGCGATCAAGGAAAAATGGGAAAAAATCAGTCGAGAAGCCATTGACTTGGGAGTTCAACTGTATATAAATATCGAAAATTACTACAAATCTAACGAGCAAAAACTACCCGATGCGATAGACGATACGTTTACACAATTTTTAGATTTCGACCATGATGTTAGACAAGCCAGTGGCTGGACACCTTATGCGCCGGAGCTCAGAGTACGAGATGTTGATTTCACTTTATGTGGAACAATCGACACGCTTTTGAAGTCCAAGCAGGGGGATTTGGTGATGGTCGATTGGAAATTTTCGGAAAAGAATTTCGAAGAGTCTCGTGGCGATTATGGACTGGGACCTCTATGTAACGTATTAGCATCACATGTAAACAAGTACTCGTTGCAGCAAAACATTTATCGTTATATATTCAACAAGGAAAAAATATACATTAGACTATGTGCAGATGGAAAATCATCGAAATGTATCTACTGCAAATGCACGCAAACCTGTCGAATTACATGTAACTGTCGGTTGTTGATCTTGACGAAAATGTTATCGAGAAATGTTTAATTTACACAATCGATAATCAATAAAAATTGTTTGGTTTTTACTTCTTATCATCTTGAAATTTCTTATATTCTTCTTCATCCATCGTTCTTGTATTAGCAATTGATTGGTTGAAACGATCCAAGTTTGGCGTGAAGAAAATTCGATCGTTTGTCAGGGTGCTGTTCCGACACAGTTCGTAGATGGTTTCGAGATGCAAAGTCAACACTGTCGATTCGTTTGCATTTTCGAGTACTTTTAGCGCCGCTTCATACGAAATATGTTAACTCGCGTAATTATCCTTTGGTATCTGTATGAGTAAAGATTTATTGACGATCGCGAACGAGAATGGCTCATCTTTAAAGCTTTCCATGACGTTTAGAAAAGTGAGATATTGTGATAGAGAAATATTATCAATCTCCCGACATTGGTATTCTTCATCCTAGTCCTTAATATTGTGATTCTTAAACAACTGCGAGAGACTAATTAATGCGCCACGACATTCTTCCTCCAAGGACAAGTTGATAAAGTAAAAGGCATTGGTTCGGTCGAGGATTGTAGGTGTTATTGATTTTTTGTAATTGTAGCTACAATTAAAACATTATTTTTCATTTGAACATTTCCATCGAGACCGGTTTGTAGGGTAATTGCCACACTTCGTAAATGGGGTGGAATCACCAAGTTTTGAGACACTATCTCGTCGATTTCGTCCAGAAATATCACGAATCGCTGGTTCTGGTTCTCGATGGCCATCTTGAACAAATTTGCTAATTTGCATTCGGTATCACCGATGGTGGGTCAGGATAACTGCCCGATGTTGAGTTGGTATAGTTTGGTTTTCCATTCGGATGCGATTGCGTGGGCCAGTATACTTACTCGTACCTGGAGGACCGAAAAACATTATAAATTTTAATCGTGGGTTAAACACTTGTGTATAAATTAAAATTTTGAGTTCTACTTTCAACGGGTCGTGGCCACGTACATCCTTGAAAATAAATTGGGGTTCGATTCGCCAGGGGTCCAGCTCGGGTGTAATTTCCGAATTTGATTCTCCTCCAAATAAATCTCTAGCATTCTTGGGATTCCGAAAGTAACCCAGAAATAAATTTTCAAACTGGGCCGTTAAACATTCGAGGTTATTTTTCGATAGCGCGCATATGAAAATTGCCAATTTTCGTACCAAGTACACCCACGATTTGTTAATAGTGTATTGGTTTTCAGACAGTGTAGATTCCCGCTCCGTTAGAATTTTTGAAAATTCTTCACCTAAATCATTTAAAAGTTTGTCACCTTTCTGCGAAGTGATTTGTGTTTTTTCTAGCGAAGATGACAAAAATTCCGCACAGTTCAGCATTTGAGAAAATTTCTCCCCATTTGTGTGTTCGCCAAACGCGATTTTCGGCGTACATGTAAACTGGATCAGACTGGCTTCTACGATGGCACGAACATTTTCATTCATTGTTTTTTTTATCTGGATTTTCCGCAGTACTTATAAGATTATTTTTTTATCGTCATGCAACACCAACAACAGCAACGGCAAATAACCTTGTTTCCATTGTTGCAACTTCAACCACTCATACCCCAGTGCACCTACTCTGGCATTCTCGTAGTGAACCAGCAATCTTCTTCTCGGCTGCTAAACTCTTTTCCTTCCCCTCCACAACAACATTCACCTATGACTGAAATGTCCATTGCTCGTATCGGCATGCGAATAGAGCCAGATGATGGTCACGAAGAATTGGCGCAAAAACTTAAAAGTTACATATCTCGATTCATGGAAATTTTGACGGGAAACCCTACGACCATCAAGCAAACAAAAAAGACGGTCGGTAATTCTTCATGTGTGTTAAATAAATCAATCGCTATGAAACGAGTGGCTATACATTTCGCCGAGCTCCGCCGAATAGAATCGAAAATTGTGAATGATGGAGCGGTCAGTCATCAGTACGTGGAAATTATAAAATCCATTCTTGAATCGAAATATGAAGACGTGCCAGAAAATATAACGCGGTTCAGTCGAATCCTCGAACAACGCAATCTCCTAACCGCATATACTCATGTTCAAATGTGGCTGAACGGATTCATTAAACCACAGCCTGTACTCAACACCCACTCGTTCATCAAACACATTAAATTAGTTCCACCATTGCAATCTCCATTCGATGCTTCTATGAAAGCAGCTTTGGAAAATGCAACCACAGAACAAAAAATCAACTACGAACTTTGTCGTATAATATTGGACAATTCGGAAAATAACAAAACGTATGTCGTCAGCGAAATCAGACACGAATTTCTACCACTGAGCGAATCAACGTTTAAGAATGCATCTTTCAACACCTTCAAGGAACAGTACAATGGATTTTATAAAAAGTCTTTGTTTTTTCTAGAACTGATTAATAAGCAATGTATCTAATGTATATGCAAACATTCAAGTTTCATAAAAAATATTAATAAAAAAAAATATTTACAAGTTTATATATATATATATATATATATATATATATATATATATGAAGAAGAAATATGATGAAGAAAATATATCTATTGACAAGAGCACAATAGATATATTTTCTTCATCATATTTGTTACACTCGACAAGTTCAAATAATTCCCGTTGGGGAAACAAATGTTCAAAATTATGAGCTACCATATACCTAATATAAGAGCGAAAATCATGTCTGGCGAAATTGTCGGTGAAAATGTTCTTATTTATAAGGACCAGATCCCTAGTCACGCCTTTGATGTTGATTTAGCGATGCGCAGCATCCTTAAAACTTTCGATTTAGTCCTAATGGTTATAAAGAATAATTTCGTCATAGATTTAAATGAAGCCGATATTGGAAATCTGCGATATTTGTTTAAGATCATTTCACCAGTGTTTGATCAATCAGTCTACCATTACGACTACGTGTTGGCTCTGTCACCTCTGACGCGGTTGCCATTGTCTCTTTCGACATGGCAATATTTACCATTTCCAGAAACAGGTTTCAATGTTTACTCAAACATCGGTCCACTTTAACGACTTTCTGTTCTAGGTTATCGAAATCCATTTTCGACAGATAACTAATATTTGGAGTCTGTCGTTGCATGTTTTCTTATTACAAGTACGTATTGAAAAAATAATAATATTTTCTTTTTTTCCTCACTTTTTTGTTTTCACCTTTTCTGCCCCTTCAATGAAAGGGAGAAATTTTACCATTGTGTTTTAGGTACAATTTGTCGTATGTGCCGGTATTGGGAAACCCATCATGATTGGTCATCAATGTAGCCAATTCTCGATGGGGCAAGGAGTCGGCTGGCATCCTTTAGACGAGATGGATATTTGGGTAAAGAAATTGGGGTTTTGTCGTAAAGATGAGTGAATAACTTGCATTTTGGCTTTGTTGATTTTCAAATAAGGTATTGACCAAGTCCTCTTTGTGACAGAGTATATTTAAGTAGTATTCAAATTCCCTGTTTGAGCACGAGTATGAAATCTGGGGCAGAAAAGAGTTATCATCCCTCAACTCGAAAATTGCTATTTTATTGATGCATTGGTAAAAAAGTTTCAACATTTCGAGATTAATTCATTCCGCATCATGCATCTCGCTGTAAAAGGGAACAACATGATTATGAATTTTCATATCTTGGACATTAACTCTATCGAATCGAAATGGCAATGAGAGACGTGGTTGTGAAACGCCTGTACAAAACATCCGAATTGTAAAACGAACTCTTGTTTAGTATCAGGGTTTGATATGTTTGCGGAGAGAGTAGAATTTCCAAGTTTGATTCGTCAATGTAATTACACAAATAATAACATGCTCTGTGTGAATGCGGCTCGAGTTCTGCAAAATTGCAGTTGACAAACACAACGTCCGAGTAACCGTCGAAAATTGTATCGAGGGGAAGGATATCGACGTAATTTGAAATTGCCATCTTACCACAAAAAAAAGAGGGATTCTCTTTGTACAATTTCCGACATTTGAGCCAACAACAATGTGTTTTCATCTTCGTCGTTTTTATCGATGTATAAATTTGTGTATATACAAAGCATGGTCTTATTTCAAGAAGTGTATATAAGGTATTACAAAAAACACACGCCTATGTAAAAAATATTAATGATATGGGAATGCGGAACATAAAGAAATTATTGTATGATTACATCGCCATCAAACTTGCAGAGAATAAATTTAACGACTTGGTTGTGTGTTTTGGGCCTTGGTACTACATCGGAGTGGACGCTTTCGAAGAGTGCTTAAATATTTTGGGGACAAGGTACATTTTAAATGGCTGGTATAATGATAATCAAGTGACGGAGTTCCAGATAGAATCGGAGCACACTAATAAAGCAGTAAAAGGACTCGATGCTCTTTATGAAACAAAACGCATAAACATCAGCTAAAAACTCAATTCATCAGTTACTTTGAACAACACAGCTTGTTTTGTCCATGGGAAAACACGAACCCACCACTACAAAACTTGTACTTGCAGCTGCAATTAAACTTTTATTATAACTATTACCTTTCAAAAAATGTTTTACCAAGATATATTTCCGAGGTGATCGTGCAAAAAATCGAAACATACTTCACGAGCAGTTGGGATCTGGGACGAAAAGAGAAACTCGTGGAAAACATAGACAATGTTTTTGTGTCCAATCACGAGAGATCCATTCCCCACATGTCATCGAATATCTCCGCGATGGCTGTTGAAAGTGAATGAAATTACTCTCCTTTCGAGTGCGATTGTAGAAATTGTTTACGCCGATATGATGCCAATCGGTAACTGCGGTAATGGTTTATAAAAAAATAATTTTATAAATATGGATTAGTATCGAGATAACTCACTTGTGTGTATTGAAATCGACATTATCCCTCCCCCCCACTCCTACTTTCAACAACCAATCAAGTTGCAGTATTTCACCTCCACTCACTACCCCTCATTTCAGTTAAGCCTATATGGCCGCGAAATCTGAAAAAAAAAAAAAAGATGCCAATCGAAGGCAAGAGCTGTACATGGAAACATCACTCCTCCTCGCAGAGCAGAAAAGGAATATGGAGGAAGTGTAATAATATAATAAATATACCTTATATATAATAATAGTCATTATTATACATATTTCTTATTCTATCCCTCTTCTGCTCTCAGAGGAGGAATGATGTTTCCATGTTTCGCCGCCATATAGTCCAAACTGAAAAGAGGTGAAGGGAGGGGATGTGAAATACCGCAATGTGATTGGTTGCTGGAAGTAGGAGTGGGGAGATGAATGTTGATCGTGGAGATCTCTGGTGAAATCTCGTGGGAAATCAAATTTTAAAGGGAGAATTTGAGGGGCTTAAACCCTCAATGTTCATTTAAAGTAATCCTATTATGATGTTGGTTTTTAATGAAAGTGTTAGTGTATGTTTGAGGGGGGTTAAGGGGAGTCAGATAAACTCTTTATTGAAAATTAAAAAATCGAATTTTAATCCCTTCACATCTGCCCATGTTCTTTTCCATTTTGGTTTGACCAAATTTTAAATTGCATTACGTGGTTTCTTATATCCGAGAAATGAAACTATATCTTTCCCTTTGAACCATCATTTCTCACTGCCGTTATTATTGACAACCACGAAAATCCAAAAGTCGAAATACTTATTCCTCGACAACTGAAAAGTCCTTCTAATCAACAACATTTCGCTTGAAATGGTTTTATGAAATTATGCTTAATTCCTTATTAAAAAACAGGGGACTTTATATCAGTTGGTATTTGAAACGGTTTTAGAATACACATATTTTCAAAATTATTTTTATCAAAGTAAAATTCTCGAATTTTCTTCCATTTCTCCCTTTCATTTAGTATGAGTCGTATCAAATAATTTTTGATGCTTTTATTTCTAATCATGTATGCATAACCTTTAATTCTGAATTCTTTAGCAATTTTATTCTATTCTGAAACTTTCAAATCTTCTAAATTGTTTGGAATTTTTTTTTCTGAAAAAAAAATTATAATTAGCTATTTGTTACACCAAAGTATCTCTGTTTAGTATATAATATTTTTTGGATTTTTAGTACTTTTCCAATAGCTTTAATTTTTTAAGATTTAATGATTCAATTTTAGTTTCTTTTTTATAAGTTATTGTTTTTACATCCGGATGGTTAGTTTAGAGTTTGTCAATCCTCTCTACAAGTACTCGTTTTCATTTATAGGAATATCCTCTGATATTTAATTTTTTGCCATTTTCCTCAATTCAATACATTTTTATTATAAAGTTCTGTATTCTGGATGTAATATTTTATGAGTTCATATTCGTTAGAATATCGAATCCAGCCCTTTTCCAAACTGCTTTTATTATTCCCCGTGAGCTATTAATAACGACATAGTTTCCCAATAATAACCGACTATTGATCCACAGTTGCTGGTAAAAATATTAAAAACTTAATCTTGTTCAAAAAAGATTTTTAAAGTATTCATATGTGCAAAACAAAAATTCCTTAATTTCCAACCGTTGACAAAACTGGCAACAACATGTCAGCAGAGGAATCGAAAAACGATTGCGAACGACTGGAGGGTGAAATCAGACTATTGACCGAAGAACTTCAGTTTGAAAAAAAAATGTTTGCAATTGGAGAAAAAATGATAGTATAATCATAAGTTTTTGCAAAATTATGCAAAGAAAAAATAAATCCGTATTTATAATTTTATATTTGCCTTCGTACTATTCATTGTTCAAGTTTCCATCCGCATGTCGTTGGTGTACAGGCGATCCAATTTCTCGCAAAAATACCTAGAATATGGCATGAATTACATACACGGGTTGACTGGTTTTGAAAAACTACCGACTGTCGTGTTGAAGGAGAATGTGAGTGCAGATGACTGTGAAAATGGCGACGAGTTGTTTCAACAAAATAAATGCCGGTTCGGCCATTACCTGGGCGAGAAAAACGAGCCGGTATCTTGCACCTCGATTTGCAACAACGACAATGGCGAATTCGAATACAAGTTTTTCCTACCGAAACAATCATCAATCACATATCGTATCTAGATGCCTACTACATATGCCTTCGGAAGCAGTCGCTTGTAATCCCCATCTGGGTAAAATAATTTACGTGGATGACAAATGCCTTCCGCTCTACCCGCACTTGTTTGGAGGGTTCAGTCCCAATCTGATTGTCGGTAGTAATGGATCGATAGTGGATAGAGCGATGAATACAACGTACACTGATATGGTACCCAGCACGTTTAGGATAGAGGATGTGGACGAAAAGGTGGATGATGGAGATTACCGGATCGTGTACGCCGAGCAATCAGACACAATACAAAGTCAATAGATTCTGTTGAATAATGGATCGTATTTTGAGTACATGCCAAATAAATGTGCCTCGATGGTATTCAATTCACCGAAAAAGCGTGATGCCCGATTACTCCACTGGTAATTGTGACTGTGGCCCGCAAATTTTAAACTTGAATTTCGACCCCAAACTTCCATGTACGAAATGCGTTTCGAAATGGCCTGGAAGTGACCCGTCCATACAAGGAGCCCAATAAGTATTCAGTATAGTATACCCATGTATAAACCTAAATACCGATAGTTCTTTGTACAATCAATTAAAAATACTTTGCTCTTTCGACACAATTAACGACCGTGCCAAAAATTCATGCGAACGTGCAATTTTACTCGCGACTTATACATATAGTCCATTGGCCTAAGAAAAAATACTGAAATGAAAGAAAAAAAGAACAACAAATATTAAAATAAATGCATAAAAAATTAAAAGAACAAGAACATTGAAATAAATAAAAAAACAATAAAAAAATCATTCTTTTTCTCGAGATTGCGGCAATAAAAGAGGAGGTTAATTGTTGTTACTTTACCAGTCGCTCAGAAGAAACTCTGCACGATGAATGCCCCTAGTAAAACTACTGAACAACAACAGCAGCAGCCCGAACCACAGCAGTGTCAACTCAGCAATAGCGCTAATATGTTTAATAATCTCATGGCGGAAGACCGCAAGTCAGTTAAGCGAAAAAATTACGAATGTTGTGACGATGTAGAAGAAGCTCAAAACATTGAATCATTTATTCAAGCACCAATCAACCAACCACCAGAGGGGGAACCAGCTGTGAAATATCAACGGGTAGAGAACAAAACATGTCTACAATGCATTGTCGTGGATAGTTCCGAAGCAAAGTTTGTTTCAATGTTGGGTGAAATTGATAGCAACTGCTTCAAGTTATATTGCAACGATCAAATAAAGGTGAACGAGAGTAATTATCGCTCCGAAGATGATAAAATTACCAACTTCATCCGACTGTTGGCAAAATACCTTTAGTTGTTTAACTTACTCGGTTCAATAATTAACCTCGTCAATTTGGAATATGTCGATGAGATCAAGATAAACTCTCAAATTCCGTTTGTTGGAAACAAGCCGTTGAGAAAATATGTCTTTTTTTCATGATAGATCGCAATTTACTGAAAAAGACTGTTCGCAAAAATCACAGTGGAGGAAGTTTCAATTCATGGTACTTGATTACAGACAAGGTGCAAGATGATCCAATACACTCTTTCCACTGAAGAAGAAGAAAACATGGAACGTGTCGACCAGATGATAGAACTAAAACAAAGATCTCCCTTCCTGATACTCCAGAACAAAGATGGAAAATTTTTGAATCATAAAATCATGGATCCTGTCGGTTTAGAAATACTATTTAAATGCCAGGATGAAATCCCAACTGTATTTGCCATTTTTAGGTATCTATACAGCAGGAATGTGCAGTATTTAAAGTTCGAGCTAGCTGCATTGTATCTAAATGTAAAAGATATGGAAACAAATGTTAAGAAAAAGATTTTTTTTTTTTGTAATTTATTTATATATGCATATTTTTGTGTAATTTATATGTAAGTAAATTTTTAAAAATAATTTATAGACCTATTTGTGTTTATTTTTTTAAGTTCACTATATAAAAGGGCGATTTTTAACCAAATGAAGACAGTTTTCTCATCCGAGCACATTTTTTAAATGCACATATTAAGAGTGCCATACACATACCTAGAGTTGTGCCCCAAATAACCAAACACACAGTTTGAACAATAGTTTCATTTTTTATGCTATCAAAAGAGATATGTTTTATTTGTAGCTTCACTATTCGCCTCTTGAAAAGCTTCTACAATTTTTCGATCGTCTTTTTATGATCTTCCATTTTCAATAACATATCAGGACCAAGACTATCCATAAACCACGGGGAAACATAATCTGCATCTGAAACTGTTTCTTTTATTGTCAGTGTAGTTGTTTTCCAAATAACCTATTCAATTTTACCAATAATTCCATTACCTCTAGTCTCGTTTCGAGTAACAATACTGGCAGCTCCTTCATTTACAACATCTTCAGTTGTATCACTGTCACTTGGTTTCACACTAGAATTTGAAACATTTTTCACGTTCAATATAATTATACGAGATTGTATCCGCATCTCTCCCCAATAAATCATCATTGTCACTTTCCTCATTTCCCTATATCAGTGTATTAAAAAGTGTTAAATTTTTCTGATTTAAACTAGAAGAATCACAAAGTTCTATGTTATTGGATTCGGGTAGTAGAGGTAATGAAAAGGCAAGGTTGGTTATCACGCATAGATATAAAATACAAGGTAGTTTTTACAATGATTTTATTTTCAATGTTCTTATATATACATATTCATTACTCAATTTCTTCTGTAATTTCATAAGATATGTATGTTTTCAACAATCTGATAAAGGTGACGTTGCAAAAAGGCTCTTCGTGTAAATCTTCTGGAAGGGGAATAATCTTGTTGTAATGTTGCACAAAGTGTAACGTTAGGAGATTGTACAAGTACAAATATTCGTGCGAACACAAGAGTTTTATGTCGCTCGTGTATATCAACTGAGCCTGTGATCATTTGGCCCAGACCAATTTCGGATCGGGCCACGTGGATGGGATTTCCATCCATTTGTGTAGGACCTTGTACAATATTGACTCGAGAAAATTCCGCACGTGAAAATGAACATACATAAGAGATTGGTCGCTGAAAAAAGTGGTTGCGACAGCGAGAACTGAAGTTGAATATTTCAAAAAATGTCCATTAATGCATTTTCCGAAACGATGGCATACACATCCTTAACACTGACATGTTTATAATTATATGCTACGCGGCGCGATCTCAACCTCTTTCGAGTCGTCGTCTTTTCCGATTCATCGACGGATATCTCGTTGGCCTCATCTTTTTTTCGCGTCTCGAACATCTTTTCGAGTAATGCATAATGGCAGTCGTGGTGTACATAAATCCCCACCGACACCGCACTTGAAGGATGTTTCGAGTCCAAATCGTGCGCCATGATATATTGCCGATGGATAAATTTGTCAAACACTTCGTCGCGTATACACACTCGGTACTTGAAACACGTGTACAAAGCAGTTGCGTTTATGTACATTGCAATGCGTGTGAAAACCTAATCATCGGTTGTCCAGTCAAACAGTTCAAAGCCATTAGTATTTTCAGAAATTATAATTTTTGAATGTTTAATGTTGAACGCTCCCTGTTGCCTCGGCTCCAAGTCATTGGCAACGATGATGTTTAGAGACGAACTCGGGTCAATGTCGGACAGTAAGTAATACTGGTTGATCATCTGAACCCAGTTTTCATCCATGTTTGCAAACTTGTCGGCAATTTCGTCTAAATCTCGCGGGGTTTGCAGTGGATGCATCAAGAATCGAACGCATCCATCAATCGTAGCTTCGCACGATCGGATCGTCCCCTTGTCAACCTGTTTCGCCTGCAAACTCTGCCGTATTTTCTCTTTCACGTCTTCGCTATCGCATTGATTTTCGTACATGGTCGTCAACAGCGTGAGAAATTGTTCCGTCAAGATCGGATCCAGTTCCTTGGACATTAACACTTTAGGGAGATGGTGATTCACTTGTCGGGTAATGTACGAACATTTCCTTTGCCAGTAAATATACCATTTCGAAATTTACATTACACTCTTATCCTCTTCGAAAATTGTGAACAAAGAAATGCTTGGTGGAAAAAATCAGAATATCACTGATCTGAACTTGATCACCAATTAATTTTAATAAAATGTATGGCTCCAACTCACCCTTATTTAGTAGACGGTTTATCTTAAAATTGAATCGTCTTTTTCAGTCAGCGACCATGAGTAACTCTGAACATTAAATATTCTTTCCTGCGAAATTAGTTCGCATAAATTGCATGCTCTTCACTCAGAGAACACTGATTTGAGACTGAGGGGAAAAAAATGAAATCCCTTACTATATAACTCTGTTTTTTTTAAAGGTTTTTTTTTTTTTTTTCGTTTTTCTTTTTTTTTTTACACGTGGGTGTATGTATGTGTGTATATATATATATATATATATATATATATATATATATATATATATATATATATATATATATGTATATCAACGAATCTCCTCCAACTCATCAGAAGATCATCGTCAACCATGTCGGAAAGAGAAGATGTTCTCGAAAACTGTTTCACCGCATTGTATATCATGTGACTGATTACTTAGATATTGAGGGTAATTAGCAATGGATTTTTACGCGAAGAATACCTCAAATACATTTTCGTCATCATAGCAGGACTGACAATCAATTTGGGTTCGACCATTCAAACCCTAACATTGATTGTTTGGCGAAGACAATTACTGTCTCCAATCTGTTTGATTGGATTATTCATAGGTGGTTTGAAATTACTAATTTTACAACTCTATGAACATTTCATATTTAGAAATGAAATGATATCTACAATCATCAAAACGGTCTTTAGTTTGACTTGCAGTAGTTTGATGTTAATCACTTTACGAGTTTTTGCCCGACAAAAACCAGTTGTTTTTCTCGAAGGCACTTCGGGTGTGGGGAAGACTACAGTGTCTGTTCGATAGTTTGATTTTCTCCAGTTTCTGGCGGAATATCCCCCATACAAGAACAAGAACAAGAATAACCTACCCCAATCGACTTGGAAAACGAACTAATGTGCTACATACAAACGCTGAAGAAAAATAAAGAGTTTGTAGGCCGCTCTGCATACTCGCAGTTTGTGTATGGGTTGTTATTCTTTTACAATGGCCAACACGCCGACCCGCATACGTTCAATCAAAATGTGTTGCCCGTCTTACAACTTTGTGCCGAACGTTTACTTCACATACACAAATGGTTCCTGCATACATTTTCGGTTGCAAAGTCGAAATGAAATGGTGTCTCGCCACGGACATTCCATTTACGAAGGAATTGATCAAGAGAAGAAACATGTTTAAAATCACCAATGGGTTCAATTTAAATAATTACATTACTAATCAAAATTCCTTCCTAGCTTGGTTTACTTCCCTGTTTGAAGAAGAAATTGTGTTTGTGAAAAAATATGTATTAAATGAATGACAAAATTTAATGTATAAATAAAAACAATTGTGTATATATTATATATATATATATATACATATATATATATATATATATTTATTTACGATACGAATATTTTACTTACAGCAATGATTCTTTTACGACATATTGCGCATTTGGAATGTCTAAATAGAAATTCGATACATGAAATCGAATGACCACAAGGCAGAAAAACAACCTTCAATTCTCTTTGAAAACAAATCTTGCATAAAATAAATTTTGTTGTTCATCTTCATTGTCGCCACTGCTGCCGCCGCTCACACATTTCTCCAAATCGTTGTTTGCAGAATTTGCCATCTCCTCGTTCTCTTTTTGCTTAAGCAGTTGTATTATTTCCACCCAAATTTTGTCGTTGAAATACTTTCCTTTTGCCAAAAGGAAAAACTTACAGTCGGGATTCCAAAAACCATGTTCTATCCAAAGATCGTCTTCATCTTCCCAATGTATAATGTTTTTACCGCAATGAAAACAAGTCACTCGATCACCAAAACCCATGTAAAAGAACCCCGCATTACTTAGACGTTTCGGGTCTTGAACAAGAGATGGATCCCATTGTTTTATATTAAACGTTTTTATTCGTGCTTCACACGTATTATATTCAGGATAGGCATGTTGCTCTTTGTTGTTTTGTAAAAGTTTAGATATGGCATCAACATCGATATCATCGTCTGTGATGTAGATTTTACAAACATTTTTATCATCCTCGAAATTTACAGTCCTAATAGTATATATGTTATCCTTTAACAAGTAAGCATAAAGACATTCAATCATTGAGTAATTATAAACATGTTCTATCCAAGGATCACCTTCTTCTTTCCAGTGATAATATTTGCAGCCGCAATAAAGGCAAATAACCATATGTTTGTCCCCCGTGTAAAAGAAACCAGCTTGGCTAAGTTGTTTCTGTCGTTGTTTCAACGCCTTGGGCAAAAACTCGTACAATGCCAACCGCGATTCAAACCAATTATATTCGGGATACCTCGAACGTATATATTCCACAATACCCATCTCTTCGAAACACGCAGTTTGCAGTCCCATAAACACAGATTGCACGCATTGGAGGGCCATTGCCCATGTTCGTGAAAAGCATACTCGAAATTAACCATAGATATTTTCCTCCTCTCTCTCTATTCCGCCCACCTTTTTTCGGTGAATATCCTTACATATATAAATAAATATATATATATATATGAAAACAATTCACAAAGCATGCACAAAGTATTGCATGAATGATTCGGTAAATCGTTGCTTGGAAAATAACAACAAAGTTATTGATTTATTTCAAATTCGTTTTGCATTTAAATACAAACCATCATATCTCAAAGTTAAACCGTTTCATTCGATGGCCAAGATAAACGAATTATGACCGAGTCGGGGAACCATGTGCTCATTTATACCCATTTGGTACATTTCCTTATCGATTTAGGCCGCGATTTTGTTCAAGGAAAGTTTCGAGGAATTGATTGCATCTTTAAATTCGAGCGTACCGTCGAGCGAAACCAATTTATCCACGAGGCCCAGGTAGTGATGAATGTTTCCTCTTGCGCCGCTCAAAACGATGTGAATTAAATTTCCGTCCAATAAACGTGGTGAGTTTAACGAGTAGAGAAATGGGAGCAATTCGCAGTGAAAATCGTTAGTGATGCCATTTGCCACATCGTAAGTTTTCTGGTTCACCTCGCAAAAGAAATTGTATGTTTTCCTCGAACCGTATTTGAAATAAACGAAGACAAACATTTTTCAAAATATCTGCCGTTGGTTCGACCAAGTCGTAAACGGGGGGTATGTTGATAATCAGTTTGTCTAATGCTTCGTGATTCGAGTCGTCATCAAACCATTTCAATGTGTAAATGTTGCGAAATAATTCGTATAATTGGTGAAACTCGTGTGTTTTCAGTAAGCTTCGTTTATGCATGTACAGAATATGAGCTTCCATAAATTTCAACCTCAGTTTATTAAAAGTAATGTAAATACTGTAATTGGTAGATATGTTGATTATAGCTTCCTTGATGGCGACCGCATCCGAAACCATGTACAATAATTCTGTATCTCCGTCGATGTCGGCATTCTGAATCTTTAGGATCAACAGCGAGACAAACAGTAAATCTCTCGTCGCAAAAGTCACTCGATCGATGACAACGATCGAGGCGGGATGTATCACTGGATCTTCTTTGAGTAAAATTACGGTATCCCACCCCAGGTTGAAGAATTTCTCCTTCTGTCACATCCATGATGTTCGTCAGGTCAGAGAGGAGGATTCGAGAGACGTTAATGTCGATGCCTATCGATGTCATCCACGTTTGAGGAACGATGATCCAGTTTGGTCGTAGATCAACTCGTAAAACGATTTGACTGTGCAAACATTTTATTCGTGGTGACAGTAAATTCCTGTGCATCTGTCTCCTGCTACCTTGCAACATTGTATTTATCGACCCATAACAAAATGGAATGTAGAAAAACATTTGAATCTCGACAAAGGTTTGCTTGACACAGCGAAAAATTTGCTCGTCCTGGGCGTAAATAGCATATTCGTCAACCGTGTACTACTCACCGACCTTGCACGGTTCTTACGAGAGTAAAAATGTATATATTGTCTTCCAGTTGGCATAAATTTGACTCTACTGCCACGTCTTTATCCTATCTATTAAATTGTGGTACCATTTCCCAGAGTATTCTGAAAACAATGCAATCAGGGAATCAAACGAATCCAGAATGAAAGGTAAATATTTTTTTTCGAAATGTACTGGTGCTTCCCAATCATATTGAACAAGATGACCAATTCGGCCATTTCGTCAGATTCCAGAATGTTTTTAAACTGGGAGATTGATTCCTTCGAGTGCATTTTCAAGTTGGGAATAACAAAACATCACCAATCATCGAAATTGTTTTTTAATTGTTCTATGGCCCTCTGATTTCACCGATGGTAAATGTATGGAAATTTTGTTTGCAAGATGTAAATACCAATATGGTTTTGCACCTCGACTAAAGCACAATTTTTTGAATTTTTCCTAAACCATCAACTGTTGAGGATACACATCATTTGTTCCATGCTTACAATTGGCCAGTTTTGTTTTTTTGCACTTTCCAGGGTAATGCCCGACACTCGGTACTTCATTTTATTGTGTGTGTGTTTCACCTAAGAAACAAAGTCTTATATACTACATTTATTAATTTTTTATCACTATTTTTTATTTAATGTTTATTTCACCCAATAAAAAAGTCATATATGCTTTATTTTGTTGGTTTTTTATTTTTCATCCATCAAGTGAGACTCTTTCGAGACTCGAAAGAAAATTTCAAACAAAAATTTGCAGCAAGTAAAAAAATTATGCGAGATAAAGTTAAGGGCAATGAAGCAAAAATATTGCCATAAACTAAGGGTAAACTTGAAAAGTGGCTCAACTTTGCCTCAAGGTTATCCCGTAATTTTTCATAATATTGAAGCCAAGTTGAGGCATTCTCAAAATTGCCTGAAGAACCACGCAAAGCAAAGTTGAAGTTGCCTCATCTTTCCCTTCTCATTCCCTCTGATTATACTCATTCACTCACATAGTTTTGTAAATCGACCCACGATAAAAATTGATGGTGTTGAAAAAAAGCATCCAATATCGGCATCGTTAACCTCTTTGTATCCTAGGGCATCGACAGTGAATGTTACATCAGAGGCAATAGCCAGTCCTTTTATATGTGATCTGATGAATCTGCATCGAAAATAAGCTGCAGGTTTATCAATTGAGTTACGTTTCCATAACTACACATCTCGAGTTTAAGAAATGGTTCCGAAAAGTCAACCTAGTAGGTAATTTTCCCACGAAATTAGTTTTTGAATATGAAATAATCACGTAAAATGTATTTGATCTTTATCGTCTTGCCGCAGGTAAAGAAAATCGTGTGAAAATTCAAGTTGGCAACAACCCAATGCCGTTTATAGATTTTTTTCAACATCTACGACACTAAAACATCCATTGGCGAAAGCAAAAAACCACGGTGATCATTTCCAATGATATTGAATGAATACATGATAAGAGGAATAAATAATTATAATGTTTTGAGACTTGATGGAATTTAAAAACAATTTTTCTTTTGGACGATGTTGTGTCAAATGGACCGAGATGAGAGATGTTCGATATTTGCTAATTTTACCATACAACACAATGATGATGAATTATAATGGAAAACTAGCAATTGTACTCCTGAACGAAAAATCCAATAAAACCAAAATGACTCGAGTAGTGGAAATAGACAATAAAACAAGGGACAAAGTTTTGAGGAAAAAAACTATATACCTTAATCCCTCGACTCTGTTAAGAATACGAAATACCAACAGATGTGAAATTGATTACTTATTTGATGATATAACACCCATGGAGTATTCGGCAGTGCAAATCGTCACCATACTACTCGAACTGGTTATAATAAGAATCTGAGTTTGGGTGTTTATACTTTAATTTCTTTAGTTTTTCAATAACAAAAACATTTTTTTGGTATTGCCGTGGTTTTTTTATTAGTAAAAAACATTCCAGTGCTCTACAATAGTCATTCGTCACAAAGTAACTTGGTTGTTATGGCGATGTTACCAACAACGATGATGATGGTGATAACATCAGCGATGGTTATAATAGGAAGGTTGTTACTATCAACAATTACGACGATTGAAATACGATATTTGTTACAAAATCATTTTGCTTAAAAATACACGAATGTACATGTATATTAATTTTAAAAATATAAAAGAAAACTGCATATTTTATTGTTGGGATCCACGAAATTTTAACAGAGTGTGTCGTCATCGACATCCCCCCACCCACTCCTAATATGAACAATCAATGACATTGCTGCATTTCATTTCCCTTCCCTTCTGCTTCTTTCAGTTCGCCTAATGGTGGAGAGATCTGGAAAAAAGACTTCTCTCGATAGCGAGCAAAGGACAGAGAAACATCAACTTTTTCCTCCTCTCCAGAACAGAAGAGAAATATGGTTAGTAGAAAAAGGTAAGTTAATTATAGTATATGGAATATTTACTATTATTATACCTGCCTTATTCCTTTTGCTCTGAAGTGAAGAAAAGTTGAAGTTTCTCTGTCCACCACTCGCCATAGACTAAAGTCTTTTTTACTAGATTTCTTGGCCATATAGGCAAACTTGGGAGAGGGGAAGGGAGGGGAAATGAAATAATGCACTCTGATTGGTTGTTGAAAGTGTGTGTGTGGGAGGGGGAAGGATTGTCGATCACAACACACTCTGTTAAAGTTTTGCAGAACTAATCAAGGGTAATTTAACTCGTCCAAATTTACATTATTATTCACTTCACATTTACAAGACGATTTCTGAATACTAATTATCTGTATAATGATCAGACACCGATCTACAAGTTTTCTCTGAACTAAACATACTTTACACTTTCCTCCACTCCTTGCGAGATAAATTAAGTTGAATTCACCCCTCTCCATTTCTAATTTGAACAACCAATCATGTTGCAGTATTTCATTTTCCCTCCCAACATTAACAAGATGATTTTTGAATACTAATTATCTGTATAAAGAGCAGACACCCATTTGCAAGTTTTCTTCAAACTAAACATGTTTTACACTGTACTCTACTCCTTGCAAGTAAATTAAGTTTAATTCCCTCCACTCCTAATTTGAAGAACGAATCTTTTTGCAGCATGTCATTTCCCTTCCCTTCCCTCCTTTAAGTTTGCCTATATGGTGGAGAGATCTGGAAAAAAATTATGTGAATTGACATTGAGAGTTGGACACACCCATTTGTCGACTTAGGTTATGACATCACACTTATTTATGAGATTAATCCTATATCCATTGTATTAGGTTATGATGTCTCACTCCTTCATAGGATTAATCCTATATCCATCGACTTAGGTTATGATAATACACAACCCTAAGATGACAATAAAATCATATTTTTACAAATTAAAAATTAAAATTTTTGTAAAGAATATATATATTTTTTCTCAATGCCTTTGTAATAAGGAAGAAAGGCCGAACAGAAACGTCGGAAAGCAGAACAAGAACGATTACTGGCACTTGAACATTAAAACAAAGGGGAACAGGAATGTCAACATGCTCAGGAACAAGAATGCAAGATTGCCAAAATTTTATACACCAACAACAGAATGTTAGTTGAAAAGGTGGCTTCCTTGATTTTACCATGTCGCAAAACATTGTGTAAGCTGAATCGTATTGGCACATACAGTTTCGATAGCGAACATGAGGCAAAAGACACATTCAAATCGACCTTACAAATGACTGCATTAAAAAAAACAAGTTGAACGTTTGATAAATCGAGTCGTTATGGGTTGGTATTTCATATGGTATCAAATCGCAGTAACAAACCTGGTTAAATGAAGCAAAAAAAAAAAGATGGCCTTTTTTTTTGCAGAAATTGAAGGTGTACGACGACATGGGTAGCAGCATCAACATCACCAACATCATCATGGATAAACAAATATTGAAGCATAATCATTTCAATAGTCGATGCTGCCAATTACATGTAAGGGGCAACATGTGTATGTTCTTGCTTGTTCGTGAAGATGGTATTGGTATCACAGGCACGGAGTTGATCAATTTCGTCGATGTTTGTATTCAATACATTTCCATGAATCCAGCTCATAATTTGGCTAACAAAAACGAGCAAATGTTGGTCGACTAAAGAAATAAAAAAAGTCCATGAATGAAAACAAATTTAAAAAAGGGAAATTCATAAAAACAAAAATAGCAAGACTAGACATTTTGTATGTATAATAATAAGTCGAGTAACTAATGTCATGGAATATGGATAAACTACCGATTCACACTTTACCTAGCAATGTTCCTCTTCTCTGTTATGAGCAGATTCATCCAGATTGCAAGAACTCCAAAATATTCATCTCTGGGATCAGCTGCTTGTGATTTATATGCCATCGCAGATATCACTTTAGCTCTGGGAGAACGATGTGTACTATTTCTGGGTCTTTGATTACTGTATCCCGCTGGTCATTTTGGGTACATGATTCATTTATCGACAGGAAAACAAGGACTTCAACTTTACGCTAGAGTGTGCGATCCCGACTATTGCGAAGAACTACACGTTTGCAAATGGGTGGTTCCATCGAATTAATTGACTGTCAACAAAGGAGACAGCATTGCACAATTATTAATTCTTCCATATACACAACCTGTTATTTTCGAAAGTCATGAGTTAGCCTTGGCTCCAAGCAAACGCGGTGAAGGACATTAAGGATCTACTGGGCGGTAAAGCTCACTGTCCAGCTCTTGACTCTTAAACCCATTGGAAATACATCGGTTAGAGATTATTTTTTGTTTTATTATATAATTGTCAAATTTTCAGAGGATACCAATTATGATGTAACGGTATATTTCAGACCTACAGTGGATACCTATTGTGATGCAATGGTATGTTTCGAACCAAGGTTATACATAGGAGTGGATGATTTATAAAACTGTATGAAAATTTTGGATATGAAAAATGTTTTGAAATTCTGCCACTACTTTAATCAGCTATACCCATTTGTTCAATTATCTATGTTTGAAATAAAAAAATGGAGCAGCAGTGGCTGCGCAAACACATATTATAAATAAATTTCGATATTCCCAGAAAATTTTTGTGGTTGACGAAGGAAAGAAGTTTATCGACTTTAGCTTTCTGCATTTTTTGGTTTGTTCATGGTGATGCACAAGTATTAAAATGAGATACCTGTCTGAAGAAACAATAACCAAAAAGCAAAATTTTTATTTGAAACTACAATTGAATTATTATCGTTTCTTTCAATCAAAGAAGGTATTTCCGGAAAAAATGAAACAAACCATACAAGAGACAGAAAATTACCTGGGTAAAGATAGAAATCAAAAATTGGCTGAGGCTATAAACTATATTTTCGTGTCCAAATTCCAAAGGTTCATTAGACAAGTAGCTTCCAATATTGCTGTGATGACTGTCGAGAGTGAAGGAAAATACACTCAACTGACATGTAAATATGAAGAAAGAATTTTCTACTGTTAGTTATGTGTGTGATAATTGTTTACTCTATTTGAAAAGTTTTTTAATGAAATAAAAACTATTTATTTCAATTAATGTTTATTTTTGTAAGGAGTGAAACTTGTCGAATGAAAAAGGTTGGTCGAATAAAACAATTAGAAAAGACTAGCATTTGTGAAATAAAAACAAACACTTGTAAAAAAAATAGAAATTACTGCATTATAAAAGTCGAGTAAACAATATTGTTCAATATAACTAAACAACGATCCAAGCAGTGTCAAAAGTCGGGATTTAGTTTTCCGAGGTAGCACAAAAGCCACCTTATTTGACGTCATTACCACAGTCGACGAACAAGTAATGTCATAACCTCAGTCGACGAACGAGTGTGACATCATAACCTCAGTTGACGAACGAGTGTGACATCATAACCACAGTCGACGAACGAGTGTGACATCATAACCACAGTCGACGAACGAGTGTGATGTCACCACAGTCGACGAACGCGGGTGACATCATAACCGTAGTCGACAAACTAGTGTAATGTCATAACCGCAGTCAATGAACAAGTGTGACATTATACCCGCAGTCGACAGTGAGAGGTGGACAGAGAAACATCAAGCTTACTCCTATCCCAGAACAGAAGTGAGATAAGGTAAGAACAAAGAAGGTAAGTTATTTAATAAATATAGCTTATATATAAGATATATTTACTATTATTATACATGCCTTATTCCTTTTGCTCTGGAATAGAGGATGGTTGATGTTTCTCTATCCATCTCTCGCCATCGACTGATGTTTTTTCCAGGTTTCTCCACCATATATGCAAACTGAAAGGAGGGGTGTAGGGAGGGGAATGAAACACCGAATGTTGGAGTGGGAGAATGTTGTAATCGCTTTGATGTAGTTCCGAGAAAACTTCCTGGGTTGTGTTGCAATCGCTGTGTGTTGTAATCACATTGGTGCAGTTCCGAGAAAACCTACAAATGAATGTTGTAATCACATCAGTGTAGTTCCAAGAAAACCTACAAATGTGTGTCTTGTAATTGCTTCTGTGCTATTCCGAGAATACTCGCAGCTGTGTGTTGCAATCGACACCCCTCCCTCAGTCCACCTAATTTCAACAACCAATCATGTTGCGGCATTTCACTTCCTCTCCCTTCCCCTCTTCCAAGTTTGTCTATATGGCCGAGAAACCTAGGGAAAAGACTTTAGTCGATGGCGAGTACTGGACAGAGATATATCAAACTTCCTCATCTACAGAACAGAAGAGAAATAAGGTAAGTTCAAAAGGTAAGTTAATTAATACATACTATATGTAGTATATATTAATGAACTTACCTTTTTGTACTCTCCAGAATAGAATAGAAATAAGGTAACGTCAAAAAGGTAAGTTAATTAATACATACTGTATATGTAAACTATATATAGAGTATATATTAATTAACTTACCATTTTCTACTTACCTTATTTCTCTTCTGTTCTGGAGAGGAGGAGGAGAAGCTGATGATGTTTCTCTGTCCATCCCTTGCTGTTGACTGAAGTCTTTTTTCCAGATCTCTCCGCCATATAGGTAAAGTGAAAGGAGTGGCCAAGAGGGGAGATGAAATGCTGCAACGTGATTGGTTGTCCAAATTATGGGTGGGGGTAAAAGTCAAAATCATTTATCTCGCAAGGTGTGGACGACAGTTAAAGTATATTTAGTTCGGAGAAAACTTGCAAATAGAAAGGAGCGAAGGGAGGGGAGGGTAAATGTTGTACTCTGATAGGTTGTTGAAAGTGGAGAGTGAGAGAGAGGTGGGTGTGAAGGAATGTCGATCGTAGAGCACTCTGGTAATGTCTCATGGAAATAGACAAACTTATCCATAGGTCCCTATAGAGGTAATTGGTATTCAAAATTTCTCATGCACATAAAAGGGAATTATAAACGAGATTTTTGCTATAGATGCCAAGAGTGCTGTGATGTCCGTCGAAAGTGAAAAAAAAATCCATAAATGCGAATGCAGACAGAGTCCACTTTCACCTTTGAAAAAAAAAACGATATGTTTTGCTAAAAGACAACTACATTATGTTGTTTATAAATAGTCAAATATAAAACCAAATGTTAAGTTTTTAGGTGTCCTGTCCATAATTTTTTTTTCATTTATTCACCTTCTTGTTTCTCATGTTTGAGCTCATCGTACTTGTTCATCAAACCAACAAATTTCTCATCAAATACATTTTCCCTCGTGAGCCGAAATTTACTTGTGCCATACCAAGGAGACACGATATTAATTTGCCTGTTATGCATCATATTTATAGCCTGATCTAAAGATCCCACCTACGATTGTTGGGAGAAGGGTGTGGATAATAAAATATTAATGGTTTCCCTGAAGCCTGGTAACATATTTACAATTACCGTTGTTTTTTCGCATCCTCTTTTCTCCAGTTTGTCGCTGTTACTATTTATGAGCGAATCTATTAAAATAATGATATAATGTACAGCTACATAGTTCAATTGAAATGAGTTTGTCTGTCTAATTTCAAAATTATACAAATTGTTTACAAAAGTATTAAAAATTTCAAGGAATTGTTGCTAAGTCTGTAATAAATATACACTTATTTTTACATCATCTATATTTGGTTTAGCTTTATTAATCTCGTCGCATTAGATGTATAAAATTAGCAGCCTTTTCAAAAGCATCGCCACTATTTTCATATTTATTTTTAAACTAAGTGATTATTTTTTCCATTAACCCTTTTATTTTCTCATCCCTTAACTCATAAAATGCTGTGAAATGGAAAAGGATACATTTGCTTTTTTTTCCCCCCAAGTCTTATTAGTATTGGTATACCTTACCATTTTGAAAATATTGACCAATATAATTATAATTTAACGACTAACATTAAAAAAAACGTATATGTTATCCCGAATTGCATGCAAATTCTATCTATTAGTAATAAATATATTGCAACCTTCATCAAAGCAGCTTTATTCGCGTCCAACGATTCACCGACTTTAAACACTTTGTCCGCGAGGAGAGAGGAGATACAGTAAAATATCATTCCTGCAATCTATTTAATCGTCAAGAATTTGGATCGTCAGTGTTGCAGCAGCAGTATTCTCAACGAAATGTCGCCGTGGACGAATCGCTTATCAACATTCAAAATACCATTAGCTACATTTGGACGAATAAGGCCTACCACATACACCTGTTCCTGCTAAATCTAACGTATTCGATTTTAAATACGGGATTCAACCTCCTCTATGTGGCCTTTTCAGCCGACTCGCAAGATTTGTGTTTCCCGAAACTCTTTGTGAAATACAGTGTGGCCGATGCAAGAATAAATAACCGGCCCAATATCGGAATATCTGTGAAAATATGAACATCACAACCAAAGTCTGGAAATTGGGTAAAACCTCGTCTTCTCTCATCTCATCTTCCCGTGATAAAAAGGCTTGTAGTTTTGCAACGAGTGGAAATGCAAATAAAATATGGCGATCAAGGAAATGCTGCTCCAAATGGAAACCCATGACCGGTATAAAGGGATGTTTGATTTTTTTAATCATTTTTTAAACTGAGGTGTTTCAAACGAACATGATATCTGAAATGGCGATAGGGTCGATTCGGTTGATGACGATGAGGGAAACGACTATCTTTAATCTCTATCGAGAGGGGGGGGGGCAAATAATTTCAATCTGTTTCACAGGTTCATGTGTCATTCGTACACAGACACATACATTATTCGGCAATTACCAACTCTTTGGGAAAATTGTGGAGTTTGTGTCCAAATCAGGTAAATAATGTATTACATTACAAAAATAAAAAAAAATAAAAACTTTACCAAGGGGCACGACTTTTTCGTTGAACAAAGAACTGAATAAATGAGTCAATTTCGTAGATTACGATAAAATTAGAGATATCGATCTAAAACATGACAATTTTATTACATCCCTAACAATATTAGGCTACATTTGGTTAGAGAAACATTTCGGGCCGGTGAAAATAATTCACCCACTCTTTAAACGATACTATAATATTCTTCCCGAAAACATTGTTCATCAACTGATAAAAATGTATTAATTTACAATCATCGTATGATAAGAATGTTGATTAATTCGAATCCATTGATTTTTTCAAGACTTGCGAAAGAGGATGCGAACGATGCATCACATCCTATTGAAAGTACATGAATTTCATGAAAAATGGTGCTATTTTGGCAGATTTCCAAGATTCAGTTTCATATTTTATTTTTGGGTCTTTACTGAAAATTCGAGCATATTGCACCGTTGTTTGCAACACATTGGTGAGCTAACTGAAACGTCTAGATCCCTGTACCAAAAACCCTTTAAAATGTCCATGATCACTTCGGCTTACTGGCCAGCAGCTAAACTGAACCACTATGATTATCTTGTATTTAAGCGACGGAAGTCCCATCGCTGTCGAAGGAAAATAGAATAACAATATACAAATCGATCAAAGTCCAAAAGTCTTGCCTTGGAATAACGCAAAGAAAATAACACAACTATGCGGAAAATGCGCTTACCGAGTTTCTAAATGACTCGAACACTCCCTACTCATCGGAAGTGGAATTGGTGTTTTTAATTGATTTCCTGTACAAGACGGGTAGGCAAAAAAAACGAAATTTTGTCCCTGATGATGTGTCAAGTTAACAAACTGATTGAAAGTGAAAAAAAAAAACTGAAATTAAAACAAAAACAACAATAATGTGTATTCCTTCAGAGTTTATGCATGCGCTGAACGCGTTTGTGAATCATCCATCACATTCTATTTTTAAAAAAACTTGAATAGACTCTTTGCCACCCGATACGAAAAATTCAGTTTGATTTACATTGCCTCATACAAAAAATAACACGAGTGAGGCCCGATCAGGGAGTGTTGTTTCATGCTTGGCGAAATAATATTTCGGTGCGTGCAAGTGCAGTCGATCCGAGATTAGCTCATAATGCACTTGGGCACTGCAAAAAAAGTCAACGTTGTATTATGTAAATAAACAAATGTTGAACTATACTGACCTTCAGCAAATTTGACTCAACCAACTCATGTATAGTTAAAAAAAACAATAAATACATTTTTTTTTGTTGTTGGCAACTTGATGGTATATAACTGCACGAATGCATCGAACCTCATCAATCAATCTCTGTCGTCGAGAAGAGCATCATGTCGACGAGGTTTGATAAACATTGAGCATGGACCCACCAACCTGCCTTCTGCCAATGTTTTATTTGTGGATACGATGCTCAGTGTCTCGACATATATGATTTGCCTTCTCATACATCAGAAATGAAGAGATCGTCTTGGCCAAATTCCTCGATGGAAATTATCAGACGGCGAGAGGGTGGAATGTTGATGCCGCAGCCACTGCCGTCAATGTTCCTGTTCCTGTTGTAGATGATGCAGTTCACTCGATTTGCATCGTTTACTTACAAGGTTTTGAAATTCTTCAAACGTTTTGCAATAGAGGAGTTGGCTATTTTCGACATTGAAACGAATCGCATACAACACTACATTTTTGGACCACTTTTTCCAGTGACGAAACCAAATCAGCCATCCGAAATTCGATTTTACATTTGCTTAAATACACTGGTATGAAGAGTGGGTACCTTACAAGTGTGCGTTGAGTATAGTGCAACAAATTCTGAGGAATTACAAACACATTTACATTTCAAGTGTGGAAAAATACAAGATTTTGTGCAGTTAATTTCTACCCCCATACCTATTCACCAACTCGATCCACGACCTCGAAAACCGTATACCAAATTTTCTAGAGGAGGTGAAGGATGCACTCGACTCGGCACTTTTCTTAAGATGTTTCACCCACCATGGACTTTGTGTGACGGAAAATGTGTGAATTTTTTAACATGTTTTACTAAAAAGAAAGTTATAAAGTGTGTTTTTTATGTAATTAAGTATGTTTTTTGTATAAAAGGTCTAATAATGGCCCTAAATAAAGAAAGAATAAACAAATACATCGATACTATTTTGGATTCTCAAAAAAAATCCTACCTTAAACGATGATTCATATTCCACTGAAATATATAATAAACTTTTCTGTCATACGCAAGATGGAGAAATATTCAACAGTCATTACATACCAATATCGACAAAATATATATATATTCAATGTAAAAAATCACATGAAATGTACGTGATTTTAAAAGAGGTAATCAAACAACACTTGTGTATAGATTTTGTCATCTTTCTCTTGCATAAAATTATAGACCAAGTGGTTCTCGACGATCGGGATAAACATCCGTTCATAATAAACCGGTTTATTTTGACTGTTACTGAATTTCTAGACAATTTCCCAAGGACAGAAACCTTGTTTCGACGAACACTGATAAACCTTCGTCGTGGAGGAGGAGATTTCGACTTAATTGACATTTCGAATCATTCACCCATTTATGTGTTTATCATTTATAACTTTACAAAATCCATTCTCGAAGTCTTTATACAAGGTTTAAAGAATATTGACAAAACTTTTGACGATGCGAAAAAATTGAGATTATTGGACGAGACGGTTATTCCTAATGATTATTTCGAAGTTTTGAGAAATACATCTACGATCGGGGAGGTCGAAGGTGACCAAACTAGAGACGAGTTTCACGTGGAAAATGACCAAGTGTTGGATCTGTTTGATCCGAACACGACCGCGATAGAAGCGAATGATGGCAATAATGGTAAAGATGATGGTGATTAAAATAGCGAAGATGAATGCAAGTTACACAACGTAGATAATGATCGGGAGAATATTAACAAAGTCACAGTATCGGCCATTGTTTACCCGTGAAGATCATGTCGATGAGATCGAGCTGCTCGAAATTAGAAAATTAAATGAACCTGAAACCGAAGTCATTATTTCTGACGAACCGGTTATAACACAGACTTATTTAAATTTCCGCTAAATACGGAACAGAAATCGAACTTGTAAATACTGCTGACGAATCCACAACGGTACTGGTGGAACTGAATTCCTACATAACCTAGCCCGAAACCACATTCTTGGATATTGAAAAGCCAACAACCACACCCGTTGAAATATATTTCAGTGAAAGTGAATCGGAAACCGAAATCGAACGCGAGGAAATAGTAGAACGGCAATCACTTGAAGAAATTATTTTATACGAGCCTGTGTTGGAGGAATTGAGCGAAATGGAAACCAATCTCAGAGAACCTAACGAATCGACGGGGTGGAAACGGATTCGGGCGAAATTAAAACTGAAATCGAGCTTTTCGAAAAAGGCGAAAATAATAATAGTCGAAAAATACATAGGCATAAATTTCCGCTATATTTAGTCTGTTTGACGGGAAACGACTTGTTTGACTGAGTGGAAAAAAATATGCTGTAAAGAAAAAATTTATTTTAATATGTTGTGTTTGTATTTCCCTTACCATGGATACGCTTTGCATACACACAACGCATTGGATTATTCCCGAAAACTATGGCGATCGAATCGAGTATAAAAAATTTACAAATAATGGCATGTCTCACAAGACAGTCGATTGTCTATCACTACTATTTCACTGTTTCGATTCGTCAGATTGCCAATTTTGTGTAATCTATCAAAGTTGAATTTCGATTGCGATGAAAACAAATGCACCCAGCGATTAAAAACAACACCTACCGCAGTAACAACAACAACAACAACGACAACAACAATAACCCAACAATCACCCACAAACTCTTCCCATCGCTCAAGTATTGTTCCGTGTGATTCCAAACATGCAATAGTCAGAGTGTTGAAAAGTACAGATCCTTTGGAAATTGAATGGGCGTGTATCTCGACTTACCCACACGTGTGGAATGATGATGAGACTCAGACTCCGTACACATGCAAGAATGGAATCGTCATGAGAGAACTGACAACGTCCAGTTTTAAATTAAACGATTGTAAATGCAGGGCCAATGTGATATCGAGTGTTTTAGAATTTCAACCACACATACAGAGATGTTTCCCATCAACCCACATTAATTTCCTGACAAACTATCATGAAATTCAAAATATCAACGATAATAATAATTCATAAGATGAATGTATTTGTATATATTTTATTATTACTATGGATAACTGGGGTCGTCGTAGTTTTAATTTATTTTTCCACAGAGATGCAATACTTTATACCGGAAATTTACAAGAGAAGCGAAAATAAATTTCCTATTACATATCGAATATTAGTTCCCAAAATACCTTCGTATCTCAATAAACAATCAATTTTAAAAAACACAAAATTAATTTTCAAGTGTTAAATCAGCAATTTTAAGCTGAAGTCTTTACGTACGCGAATAGAAACAATTCCAATGTCGGCATTATTTAATTCGCCAGCCGCAATCATGGAGATAGGAACCTGTTCGATGGCGAAGATCCAATATGCGCACATGCATCCCTACCTTCCTTAAAATAAGCAGATGTTTTGACAAAGATAATAAATGGTCCTATCTTTTTTACCAACAGGTACTCATTCACGAATTTGGTCACATGTTGGGTTTATTCTACAATAAAAGAAAAGATAGCGTGATGTATGATCCGATAAAACACAATAAATTTACAAGCTTTGATGTGTACAACATTATTTCAATGTATCCATTTTTGAAAAAAAATCGAAAAAGTAAGATTATATATATAGATTTTTACATTTTTTCCCAGTATAAAAAAAAAGAGGCTACATTTCAAACAGGAATCAGAAAGCGAGAACTCGCGATAAACAGTGCATCTGTAAAGTGCTCTTACCAACGAAAAAAAAAAAAAAAAAAAAAACCGGATAAGATATTGCATTTTAAAAGTCATAATTTCTTGTACAACTAAAAAAATTGTTTATCTTTTGGATAGAAAAAAATATGGTTTAAATCAAAAACTGTTGCCGGGTTATTGGGATACGAAAAAAATAGGAAAGCTATTACGAATAATGTACAAGAGAAATATAGAAGAACTTTCAACGAACTGGCAACAAATACAACTTCAGTTGTGATTGGCAACGAGCAGCCACACGCCACCTTCCTCAACGAACCGGGTATTTACAGACTGATTATGTATTCCAAAATTCCCTTTGCAGAAAATTTTCAAGATTTAATTTACGAACACATTCTTCGGTGCATTCGCGAGGGTAAACAGCACTGTTTCAGAATCACATCGAGTATTTGACAAAACAACTCTGAGAAAGAACCAACGACGTGGAAGTTATGAAGAGACAATTATTGGCTCGAGCTGCATAAGAGGTTGTCGTCGCCAATAACACCAACGAAAGAACAGAAAAATAAGCAACTGTTTGAAACCAAATTTCTTGGTGTTGAAATTGAATGAAGACAATTTTGATTTTCCGTATTATGTAATTTGCGTACAAAAAAGAAATTTGAAGAGGCAACTCAACTTGCTTTGAAAGAAACATCCCAACTGCAAGGAATTGCTGCATTTAGAGTATAATTCACAGTCTCGGAACATGTACAGCCGTGTCAAGAATGCATTTAGCGCAAATTTGAAATTTTTTAAGAATTACTTTATGATTATATATATATATTGGTTATAAAGAAAAAAATTTAAAATTAAATCTAACAATGTTTTTATTATTAATTTTGCTCGATTTACTGAATTTATTTTAAGAGTATGTAGTAACCATTTCCGACTACTTGACCCACTCTACATTTTTAAAAAATTTTAAACTTTTTACTCATACTAGTACTTTGTCTTCTCCGTCGGTGTAGAATGGGTGACGATGATCTTCTATGCAAAGGACTCGGAGATCTACTCCTGCTACGGCTACACCGTCTTCGTCTCCTTTGTTTTGGTATGATCAAGCTCTTATATATATATATATATATATATATATATATATATATATATATATATATATATATATATATATACACACATACTAGCGACCCGCCCCGGCTTCGCACGGGTGCAATTAAGATAAAAAACTGCTTAACCTGGCGTTAATTAGGTTGGGTAAACTCTACTAAAGCATTAAAAAAAGCACATTATAATTAATAATTAATTTAATAATTTATAATTTAAATTTTTTTTGTTATTTTTAAATGATATTTTTTTTTACTTTTTTATAATTTTTCATATTAATATACATTATATTGCAATGCAATTTATCTGAGATAGAAGTATTTAATATGTTATTGGCTAAGGCATTCTCTGTAGACAATGTTTGACGTCCTGTTATTGTTTGGTAGCAAAATGTACTGTTTCTCGGGACTTCCAACTCGTGATAAACCAACATATAGCCATGGGAAAAACACTCTTTTCGTAGGTCGATTCCAACCAAAGAGAAAGTTTTACCCTGGGACTTATTAATAGTAATCGCGAACGATGTTTTTACGGGAAATTGCAACCGTTTGAAAGATATTGGCAAATCCGTGGGAATCATGGGAATCCTCGGGATGTTTGCCAGCTGGCCGGCTGCTGGACCGGTGAGGATGGTCGCGACAATCAAATTTTCTTTCAAGTCTTTAATGAGCAATCTTGTGCCATTACACATGTTAGGAGGGCTTATATTCCTTAAAAGCATGATAGGAGTACCGACTTTTAATGTTAGTTCGTGAGGTGGCAAGCCAGAAGGATTAAGCGAATTTAGAAAATCTTGAGGAAAGTGGACGACATCGTCAACATTGGTGACTGTGTCAAATGACTTATAGGTTTTGACTTGGCCGGGAACTCTTTGTATAATGAGATTGTTGATTTCATTGACAGTGTCGTTCCTAGGCGATACTATTGGCCTGGAACACAACCAGTGAAAGTCTCTTTCTAGTAAAGTTTCGAGGCCCGGATATACTGCTTCTATAAGATGCTGCAGACTGTGGACTATCTGACCTAATGTCTCATTTAAAATGATTTCAGCAGAATTAGTGCCCAAATTTAGAGAAGGAAAAACTCCTTCTCCAAGTCTGAGCAATTGTTGTGGGAAATCTTTATGCGTGTCTCCACCAAGATAGGCTCTCATATTCGTTCGCAAATTTAGGTGTTGAATAGAACTCCATAAGGGAGATGATTTAAGATATGCTTTGATGATATCTGCACGCGTCTCTTTTGTAACTACAGGGAGTGTCTGTCGAAAATCCCCAGCAAACACAAAAGTAACTCCCCCAATAATGGCAGTAGAGCTTCTAAGGTTGGCGCCGTACGCAGCACACAACAGGTTTTATTTTCCGAATCTGTCCGTCCTGCAAAGCCGTAGTACATTATTTTGTTCTATCATCAATAGTTTTCGCAGCGCACGCAATGTAAGGAATTTTATAGGTCATTTATTTACACTTTGGGTTACATTATTGGAGTTTTAGTAGGGATCCCTATTGATTTTTAAAATAAAATACAGCCCATGACACTCAGTGATAACGTATCATTCTACTGGTGAAAGAATTTTTTAAATCGGATGAGTAGTTTCGAAGATTACCTCCTACATCCAAACACACAAACACACAAAGTTACAAACACTGCCTCTTTATAATATTAGTATAGATATATGTGTGTGTGTTTTTGAAATTATTTATTTAGTAAACGTTCAACAATATTACCCAAAATGCAAACTGCGAGCACGTACTTGTATTTATTATGGACGTTTGATAAAACTTTACCCTGTTTTGTGTACACATTACACAACAAATTTAGTTTTGTAAATAATGCTCGGAGCTTGGCGAATTCAAAATGTTTTCTTGGATCTCTTCAAAAACTCTGTAATTTTGGTCGGGATATAGGTTGAGTTTCAAAAAGTTTAAATGTTTACTATATACACCCAGTCTCCTATTTTCAGCTTCGAGAAATAAATTATCTGCGAAAATCCTAAACTCCATTTTTTTTTCTGGATAACCGAGTTGGGTTAATAAAGTATCGGGAAATAAGTCATGATTAAATGCCATCGTGTCCATCTTACCGTTTCGCATAATAGACAAATCTTGGAAAACCCTATAAATACTCGAGCCTAGAGAAGATATGGGCCTGGCAGAGGAAGAAGAAGTGGACATCTTATCCACAAAATTATCATTGAGAATGCGATTTTCCTCATGTTCGTCGCCGATTTTAGGAACATTTTGGTTGTCGGGTGCCTGATCAATGTCGCTGAGCGAAATTCGACGACATAATCGTCTACATTCTTTGTATTCCTCTCTGAGTTTTTGATTGTTTGTTTTAACAGTACGATTGTGTTTGAATAGTTGGCGAGAATGATTTTCGGAGTTGTCGTCGATGGTTTTGGAATGGGGTGGTATTTGACGACCGATTAAAGGTAATCCCATCCTCTCTTCCATATCGAAACCTTCAGACGGTAAGCAATTACCCTCGTCCCTTCTGGTTTCGTCATCAGCCAGGCAGCCATCATCGTCATCACCGTGATTCGACTCTTCGTCAATGCGAGTTTGTGGAACAGACTCGAATACGTTTGTTGTCGAGCCACGATGATGACCAGGGGATTGCGGGCGAGGCGCGGGTGTGTTGGGAAAGGTGACCTTAAGTCTCAGTGTATGTGTTTGGTTGGAATCTTGCGATTGTGGGCATCTGGGTGATGATCAGTGTGAAGTTGGGGGCCTGGGATGAGATTGTGTTACAAATATAATTTTTTTTTTTTATAAATATTTGCGAAAATGCGACATTTGCAAAAAGTATTTTAACATCATTTTGATAAGCTTTATTTTTTTCCGTAGGATTAAACACCAATACAGCCCTCTCGTCATCTTTTTCAAGTTTTAAACGAGTCTATAAATTCTGATCGACATGAAACAAGTTGGCCACTTTGCGAATCACCATGTTGAATATAACGGTACTAAAAGTGGGCAAATCCATAAATATTTTTGGAGGTAATTTATATGGATCATTGTAACGAATTTTTAAGTTAATATTTTTAGATCCGTACAAAAATTGTCCAATTTTAATATAATTTAACATGAAAGTTTTTTCTCTTGGCTAAAATTTGTAATGTATAACTGAGATGATATATAATTCATATTTTTAGGCGGGTTATAACTTATAATAAAAAAAATTAGTCATTTCATTTAGTTATTTATTATTATATATATTATAAATAAATTGATTAATTTATAAGAAAAAAAATATTTATTTACATACGAGTTTCTCGGCAACTGCATCAGAAAGTGTATTTTTTGAGCTCCTCTCACGACGATGTGTCGGATCCAACTTTCGTTTACGATTTTGCGAATTGTTTCAATGTTCATCATCTGATGATGTTCGTTACGTGGAAGATTCCAAGGTATGCCGTGTATTTTCCGGTAAAGGTACAAATTTTGCCCAAAATCACCCAACATACTCGTTCGTAGGTGTGATAATGGAACCGGTCTTTGAACATGAGCCATGTAAATACCCTTTTTTGTAGCACATCCAAATTCTAGGGGAATGTTTTCACCAGCATAAACACCAAATTAAATGGCGATGACCATCGTTTTATCCAGATCCAAATCCACTTCATCCGTAGATGATATTTTGATGTAGTTTAATTGTGGAATTTCGTTAAAATTTGTTGCTTGATTAAATTTTTCGAGAAATTCCGGCAAAGACAAATTTTCTATGGTAGCACCTTTCCAGAAGCTCATCTCGTCATAGTCCTCAGCCCACTTCTGGGGTGATTGTGTTTGTTCAATGTCCATTTCGATACTAAATGAGTTTTTGCATTTTTCCTTATATATACACACTTGTTTATGCACAGAAAAAAAATATTTATTACAATCTTCCATTGCCCTTTTCACATCTTTAGTAGTTAGATCCTAAATCAACCGAACTATGGGTAGGGCACAGGCCCAAGATATCTTTTCTTTAGAATGGCATTGGCAAATTTTTCCAAGTCTGTTTGAACCCTCATGTGGCAACAGGTTATTTTCTTCCTGGCACTTTAATTTTTTCCGTTAATGTGTAGCCTGCTCGTCATTTGCTACATTTATAAATTTAATCCATGCTTACTTCAAAGTTGAACGAACTGTTTTGAATTTGATGTTTTTCTCGTTAATTTCCCAGTGTATTCCATGCTCTTTCATGTAAAAATTGCGATTTTGTTCGAGATCGTTAGACATACTCTTTACCAAGTGTATGTATGGAACAGGTCTGGATACATACAAAATGTTTGACCCTCATGCAGCATATCCAAACTCCAATGGATATTTTTTTCCCATGATATCTCCCAAATTTAAAATCAACAACTAAAACAGAAGATTTATTAATATTTTCCAACAGCTTACGTTTTTCTTCTGGCCTTTTTCTACTCAGAGTAGGTTTTTGTCATCTTCACTAGAGTCGTTTGAAGACCCTGAACACCCATCACTACTGTTGGTACTACTTTGTCTTTTCCTTTCAAACTAAATTTTCTCATTTCCTTTATACCAATATCTTGTTCTTCTCTTATATCAAACTTTTTCTCTTCTTTTATATAAGACTTTTATGTTTCCTTTACATCTTCATCAGTCGAATGTACCTCTCCTTCTTCATCATCAGTGTCACCATCAGTATTCCATGTTGAACGCCGTACTTGTTGATAATGTCTTCAGTCGTCTCTCGAAGAACATTGTGTGGGTTCAGCTTCAAGTTTACTATTCAAAGGCTGTAGTTGATGCACTTTAGGTCCAGCTCCACGTTCACTAAACATCTTGTTGAAATATTACCTCGTCGCTGGAAATAGTCAAGGTAGTTATCACTTGGAAACTTCTCGCAGTCACTGCAACTACATGAATTACTGCTCTGTGATTTCCGTCGCCTATATATACGAGAGTGCGAAAAAAAAAAAAAACAAGTGTTTTATAAGACAAAAAAATCACCAACCTTATCATGTATGGATTTACTCATTAATTTTTTTCTCCATTTCTAAAACCCGAGTTTGCCAAAGAGCTCGTGACATCGCCAAAAACAATTTAAATTTTTTCAGCACTATACACTTTGTGCATCATTGTGTTCTTATTGCAACACATTGGAGATTCAGATAGAATGGTTTTATTGGCAATTGAATGTTTATTACATTCGTTGTGTAATAAACGGAAAAATATATAATCTATGTAAATTTCAAACATAATTAAAGATTATCACGTTCGCCATCCAAACGACGTGCGAAAAAACATCTCTATGGTGATGGACGTTCTCAAAAAGCGGTCGGCCTTCGATGTGACCATACCCGAATATGGCGAAACTTTAATGACTCCCGAAATGCATAGGGGATGGAGAGGTTCGAAATCGGCTTTGATGTGGATATGGTTGCATTTAATGTTAGCCGGTGAAAATTATCGCAATAGAAATTATAATTACGCCAATCTTTATCAGAGATTATGTAATCGTATTAATTCATTCGAGCAGCGAAGATGAGAAAAATATTTCACAGATGTATAATACCGCCGCGGTGATAGTTTTTCTAATGCTCGAGTATCGGCAGTTGAAATTACGCATATTGGGCCAAGAGGAAAAACAAAATACACTTATTTCTGTAAAAGAAATCACTTGGCGGTGGGTAATTAAAAGCAACAACGACGACGAGGGTGGCGAGGGGGATGATAGCAGTGGTTAATCTGGTAAATGTAAGCAACATTCAAGACGTGAGAAACTAGGCGAGTTTTTTAAAATCTACAAAAGTGTTTTTTCGAACAATTAGTCATGTATATTTCTATTTTATTCGTGAAAATTTCGTTTAACTAAACATGCTTGGATTTTTTTCAACGATGAACAAAATCAACCTCGTATAAATATGTAAAAGTTATTTACAAATTTCAATTAGAAACGATCGGTTACGATTACAAGGATTAATGTACGACAAAAGACTAGGGTTATTTTATTTTTGGCAGGATAATGTTTTCGACAAAAGAACATCGAGATGAATCGCTGATGAGATTAATACTTGAAATGCGCAAACGAAACGATGAGAATTGGCGACAAATGACCCAGGGTAATAGAGAATGTTCATTCTCTCGGATTGTATTGTTTTCGAACAGGTTTGTTTCTCAGCTGCTTAAAATGTGGCAATGTAACATGCATATATCATGAAAATTGTAATCACGAATGTATTTGCAATAAATAAAAAAAAGGTCCTTTTTTCATGCCATATTGTTCCATTTCCTCCCTCTCCATTTGTAAAAAGAAACAATTTAAAAAATTACCAGCATACAATTGTATATAAGACGAAAAATTAATTGTTTTTCTTCCAGTCAAATACAACAAGTCAATGTTGTCGGACGAGACCAACGAATACGTACGGAATAATCTTGACGGTTTGTATTCTGCATTTCTGGCCAGAGAATACGGCCCTAATTTCTTCCTGTATACCGCTTCGATCACCATTTTTGTCTCGTTCTTGTTTGTAAGTATTTTGATATACGTCTTATTTGCGAAAAAGATTATTTACTCGAGTAAAATGGACGAGGTGTGGGAACATATTGGGAAAATTATCAGACGCATTGAGGAAATTGTCCAAGTAACTGTCGATGCGAATCTGGATCGCATAATAATGCAACTCGTCGGACGGTATGACGCCAAATATGATCGAAACAAAATCATCTCCATTGTCGGATACAGAGACCTCGGTAAAATTACCCAACAGGAAATTTCGCCCTTTGGTTACGATCTTTTGTTAAAGTGTATGTTTGCTCATTGATCGGCAAAAAAGCAACGTGGAGCAGAGGGCGACTGTGGGCTGGTTGTGCAAAAAAAAAATAAGTTTGTCTTACCAATGCATACTCTTGGACTTTGACGTCGACAAGGAACACAATTTCGACTCGTACGAAGATAACCTCGTTTGACGTGATCGTGTGATTGAGTTTGTCGAGAACATTACTGCAGCCACATTCCCATTTTACGTCAAGGGGTCTTGTCTGGTGACACATCGGCCCGAAAAGGCCAACTTTCACCTAATTCTACCCATAGTAATGGATTTTGTTAGTGTGCATGTATTTTTTGCCACCGTTCTCACATCTACTCGCAATCGAACGAGGGGTTGGCACTCAGGTTTGTGTTGGACAATCCAGCACAGTGTTCCTTGCCCACCGTCCGAGATCACGTTCCCGAATGGCTGAGCACATAATATCATTTCAAAAAACTAAATCCCATCATTATATGGACTCTAAAGAATGAGTTCGTGTCTTTTGTTCCCTCTTACGATCCCTTCAAGGAGGGCGAAGCCATTGTAGTTTCCATAACTTGCAGTTCATCAAGAGAAGTTTTTTCTTTTAAACTTGCTCGGACCGATGAATATGTCAGACGATACACGTTCATCGATCAGGCAATCAGGCAAATGCGAAATGGCGAGGAATTGATTGCGGCAAATGACCGTCGGGTGCAAACGCAAACGACATTGGTGGTTATTGTGAGGAAGGTTGGGTAAAGTCATCCATTGGATCGACAGAGTACCGGTTTGGATTAGAATATATCGTTGCGTATTTCGTCGTGTGTGTTGATGGAGAAATTACTCACAAAATTGAAAATCTAAGTGGAAGTGACGATGAGAGTGTAATTACCGAGATGTACGAATTGTATAGAGTGAGCACGATAAAGACAAATTTTCAGTTTGAGACTAACCAGTTGGAGAACACTTTGTTTAACATGAATGTGAATACGATGGAGATGAAGACTATCCTCCACGAAAATGGTTATGTGGACCTGCATCATCGGATACGTTTAAAGAAAATTGCTACTGATTCGTCTTTGTTTCATCGGAGATGGTGAATCCTGGTTATGTGACGAGTGTGTTGTCATTGCTCGTTCGCTATATCGAACGTAATAATTTAATAAAGTTGATCGGATGTGTGTTCAAGTTTTTCAACCCGAACCAGTATGCAAAGTTCATCTTGAGTGGTTGGTGCACCCACGAAAATGTAATAAATCACTTGTACGCGGGATTCTACAAGACCGACGTTCTATACTTTTTGCTTTCGTCTTAATGTGAAGGACCTCTCGACTGGACAAACCTGTTCAACATGTACAAATACGTCATATTTGGCGAATCCAATTGTCGAGACGGTGGTGGTGATAATGGGGATTTATCCTCGAATAAAAAAAAGAAATCGTCATCAGCGACAGCTTGTAAGGCGACTAATTTCTTCTTTTCGGACATTTTATTGACGAGGCGATGTGAGAACTTGGTGTTGTTCAGCAATGGAATGTTTTCGATCGTTTGCGAAAGCGAGTTGTCCTTTATTCTCGAAATACAAGAGTACGAGGCTGTTCTCGACCATCTAGGTTACCAAGTCTTTCGTGATGGGTATGTGTTTAACTCGTTACTAAATGTATTTGAAACAGCTTCGCCTTCCCTGATATATCTGGTAGCTATCAAGCACCGTTACGACATTCCAAAACCGATAATCACTCTGGTCCATTTCCCTCACATACAAGACCTGTGTTTCGACATCTGCCTTAAATTACCACATTTCTTATCACGGTTGCAATACAACAAGTTGATGGTTATGTTACTCTGCCCGATATTTTCAAACATAGTGGCAAAGTAGTATGCATTAATCGAACCTGATTTCAAATCACTCGACTAAATCGATAAAAATGTTGTGGTTACATTCAATTATTTGTCTCTAAATTACAAATGGCCTCCAACACTCGTAGAAAACTTAAAGCTTATTACCGGCACCAAATTGGCGATTGCCTTCAAGATGTTTGTATGCTTGCTGTATATTTTATTTCAGAAATACGCGGTGGACCAGAAACGAGTTACTCCATTTATACATTCCATTTTTGGAGAACACATGCCGAAACTACTCGGTTCGGCCAACTTTATTTTCGACTCAAAAAACATTATTCAGTTTTGTGATTTGTTAAAGAATGGCATAAGAAACAAAAGTAGGGTTGGCAGTAGAGAAGGAGACTCGGACGATGAAAATGATCGTGGTCCGGAAATTGACGATGACGATGAAAGAACGACCACGCCGTTCAACTTTTCACAATCTATGGATTCTTTTTATGCAACAATCGAGGAATTTTTGCGCGTAAAGCGAAAACAACTCATTGCCGAGGATAATGCCAAAGAAACTGAAAAAAATTGCGGCTACAACTTCATTGCCAATATATGCTGCGTTGTCACAGCCAGATCGTCCCGAGTCCAGTTTTCAAATATCGCCATTGTCAAATTAAATGCCCGCAATGGGTGATGGAAACTAGCCACTCAATGATGATAGTTTCGGATTTGTGATGCAAAATGTGAAGTTTGGGGAGGAAGGGCAAGTCGAATCGTCCATCGAGCTGACCGAGTTCGAGGATGGATTCGTGTGTAAGGCGTTCGTCATCTTTTCATGATTGTTGCATATGGGGTTTCACAATTCCAATGCGGATGGACCTTTTTTTTTCGATATTTACGTGTAAATCGCTTCAAAATTTACCATGATATGAAACAACTTCTTATGGAACACGCTGGCCAACCCGTGTACATGAACCACGTAAGGGCTTTGCTAATTTACTACGATCATTTTGTGAAAATTCGCGAGTTCAACTTCCTGTTTACATTGAGCCAAAGATTGAGTGGCACCATCTCAAATAACTTTACGATCTGTACAAACACTTAAATGTCTACCCAAGAGAGTACCAAACCACATCCAAAGAGGGCTTGTTACTCACTGAGTACTTGTATCATGTGTATATTGGACTTCCATTCATGATTTGATTTAGCGAATCAACATGGATTTCATAGTCACTCTAATGAAGTTTATGGCATCTTTAAATTTCCGAGGTAATCAGTTGCGGAATTTCCTGGTAATTTACGATAAGACTGGTGCGGGAAAAAGCATACTTTCAGATACTCTTTTGAAGCTACACAACACAGGTATCCCGAGCCATCTCGCGTTGAATTCGGCCAAGATCCCTGACAATTATCACAATCCCCTATCAGTTTCCCTAAGTCACAACACATGTGTATGCATCGACAAGTTGGACTCATTCAATGCCAGCCGCTTCAAAGTGTTTTGTAACATGGGATGTATGCCCACGAGGTTCATGTACTCAAACAAGTCTATAGAATTTCCGATAACTGCTAAACCTATAATTACCAGACAGAAATTTTTTTCGGTCGTGGACATGGCCATGATGGGTCGATTACTTCCCATCATGAAAAGTTTCGAATACGTTCAGTTCAATCCCAATAACCTGCTAGTCGACCGCTTGCTCGACAAGGTGGAACTTGGTGACCACAGCAAAGTGACCCCTCTATTGGGCGGCATATTATTGACTCGACGTGTACCAGGACAAGATTTTTGGGAATTCACCTTCTCAATACAATGTTACTATTTTTTTTTTTTTTTACAGACCCATTTCCATGACGAAGCCTTTGTACGTCGATGTAAAGTTTCAAGAATGCGTGCTGAATTCACACATCACTTCGAAATTCTTTCGATGGCAGAGGTACTCGTGGCCAACGAAAAGTTGTCAGAAAGATGACCAAAGGAATTTACGCAAATGTGGTACAAAAAAAAATAAAAGTTTGTTTCCCGAAACCAAATTTAATGATTTTTACCAGGAAGTTTGCGATGAATTAGACAAACATTATGATAAATGTGATAGAACCTACAATATTCTATCGTATCTCCCAAAAATGCAATGCTTTCGTAAATAAAAAAATTAAGAAATAATAATTTGATTTCATAATATTCCAATTTCCTGTATATTCTTGCCAATTAGTGGCTAGTTATTGGCAGAACTCTGTTAGCACATGCACACACACAAACATATATATGCCCGACACCAAGCAATGTATATATCGTACGTGATTTTTTTGTCGCACTAATCACGCTTTCATAATAAACTTTTTATATATATTATTAAACTCAAGCCGAAGACAGTCAAAGATCGATCAAGCTTAATGTACTAATATAAATCGATTGTTGACACCAACACTGTTTGCAGAGTTGGATTACCAATACCATCATCTGGTACAAATACCATCATTGAAATGATGGCGAGCGTACAAAGTGATCTACTCAAGCTTAACATACTGATATACCTAGACTTTTTTTGGACACAACGACCTTTGTAGAGTCAGATAACGTGTCAAGCCTGGTAAAAGTGGCATCGCAATGGTAAACGGGCATACGAAGCGAGAATTTCTTCAGCAGCATCGAGCTTAACATACTGATATACCTAGACTTTTTTTACGCGACCTTTGCAGAATCGGATAACGTGTCAAGTCTGGTACAAGTACCACAATAATGGTAAACATTTGTACGAAGCATGATGTTCTCCAGTGAGTATCTTTTTAAAAATATATATATAAATTAAGTGTTGCTTTAGTTATATATTTGTGGGTGACAAAAAAAAATTTAAATGTTTACATTACTTGGAGCACGAGTTAAAATAAAACAATATTTATTATTATACTTCCCCCCCCCCTTTTTTCCCTTCTGTCCTGGCATGAAGAGTATTGTTTCCACGTTCAGTTTTCGTCATTGATTGATTTCCTTTTTTTAGATTTTACCACCATATAAGCTATACCGATAGGAGCTGAAGTTCGGGGAAATGAAATACTGTAGACTGGTAGGTTATTACCCTAAGGGGGTATCCAATTATTGACTTGGATTATGACATTACACAAAAGTGTGTCTTGTAACCACAGTTATTTACTTTCGAGGAATAATGACAATTGTGTGTGTTGTAGCAACAGTTGTTTTCTTTCGAGAAAAACTACAAGGGTGTGTGTTGTAATCACTGTTGTTCAATTCCAAGAAAATTAATTATAATATAGTTCCAATCGGAGTGCAGCATTTCATTTCCCCCACCTCCCGCTCTTCAAAGTTTGCCTATATGACAGAGAAATCTGGGGAAAAGACGTCAGTCGATGCCGAGAGCTGAACAGAAAATATCAACCATCGTCCACTCCAGAGCAAAATGAATAATGTATATATATACACACACACATGCCTTATGTTTCTCTGCAATGAAGGCAAACTTTGAAGAGGGGAAGGGAGGGGAAATGAAATGCTGACTGGCCGGGAGACAGCCGCTGGAGCTGCTGCTGCGGGGTGAGAGGCTCCTGCGGCTGGGCGAGGGACAGCCGCTGGCTGGAGCTGCTGCTGCCGGGTGAGAGGCTACTGTGGCTGGGCGGGGGACATCCGATGGAGCTGCTGCTGGGCGAGAGACTCCTGTTGCTGGACGAGGGACATCCGCTGAAGTTGTAAGAGGAGCCACTGTATAGTTGATAAAGTATATTTCCGGCTCGTCTTTTTCGCCGTTTCCCCCAACATTGGCGGGTGAATGTACTGTGAAAAAAAAAGAAACATGTTACAATCTGTTTTACCGTAAAATTTAACAACAAAACTCTAAAGTCAAACAAAAATTTACCCTTAAGATTTCGTTTTTTTCCCTTCTAAGGAAAGCAGATTTTTTTTTTTTTTTTTTTTTTTTTTTTTGTAGTATTACATTGACAATGCTTTCGTGATTTTTTACTTTCTTTCTCGTAAAAATTTATATTTGTGCCATACTTCCAGAAACTCTTTATACTCCTTAACTAACTCCTTCCCTATTTTATTTTGAGCCTTTTGCATTTTCTCCAATCCTTCCTTTGCTTCTGTATATTATTCTAATAGTGATTGTATTTCCTTTTTGTACTGCGGTGCATCAAAAACCTATCATAAATATTTCTAAATTTCCATAATAAGATGTATTTATTTCTTTTACAGCTAATATAATTGATTATTATAGTAGTGTTGCTGTTTTAATACCTGAAAAGTTTTTAAATGCACCCAAACATGAACATTTTGTAAAACCTCAGATATCTAATCTGTCTCCACCACCATTGCCACATCCATCACTTTAGTCGTCGTCGACAACCGAATATAATTCCAGCCATAAAATATATATTTATTTTCGTTTCAGAAATAACTTTGTAACCCATCACTCTGTCAATTTTTGTTTCGTTTGTAATGCAAAGTCTGTTGACAAATTGAAATGGAAAGAGCTTTCGCGAAACTTGTACGTAAATTTTAATTTTACCAGTACGAAACACGCCATGCTGTCTTTTGCATTTGATGATATTTCGGCAAAGCTATTCAATTTATACAAAAATGACTTCTTTACATATTTCGCCCTAATAAACATCGTCGACGAGTCGAAATCGATTTTGAATTCTGCTTTTACGGTAATTCAAAATATTGCCAATTAACTCGCGTGGATGTGGCTCGAGACACGAGTCCTCTCTTCAAGAGCGCCGTGTTTTTCGCAATGGAAAAACGAAACAATATGTATAATTCGATGGAAATTTTACGAGTGAATAACGTGTCTACACATTTCGACTATAAAAAATACGATAGCTTGGTGCACATACACTCGACTTTCGGCCACTTTAAAGACTCCGTGGACGAGAACGGTGTGTTGTTTCAGTTTTGTGGTGGCGGCCGAGTCTTGCTGGAAACGGTAATCGTAAAACCTTCGGCTTCTCCCTACTACGACAGGGATGAGAGTGACGATGTAGAGGATAGTACCCTTATTTTATTCGATAATGGTTCCGAGATTGGCATACAAGACAAAAAAACAAACAATGTAATTATTTCTATGAAGCAAAACCCTCTGAGAAAAATCTTAGATTTATAACTAAGGACTGTGTTGAAAAACTCGCAAAGATTGTAGGCCACAGTCGAAAGAATAATATTTCGTCAGTTTTTTTTGGAAATTGAATATTACAAACAGGAGATGAAAAAAAAAACCTTTCTAAATCAAGTCCAGCGAAACAAACAATCTTTGCACGAACTCGTCAAACTAAAAAGAAAAGTGGAAAACAAATCATTTTAACTGGCATTTCTTCAGAAATTGTACTAATTGGCTCAAATAGATACAAGAATTAATCCCGAAGAGTTTTACTCGAAATTACTAAACATTATTCACGTAAACAATATACAGGCGGGTATTTCGTCAGAAGTCTTACTCTACAAGGTTTTTTGCGATGGTTACCTACATGTCTACGAAAATTCCTATATACCTACTTAGACACTGGCAGACATTATGCGAATCGTCAACGGCATTGCACTGAATGGTTAAAACAGGCCAACTAAACTTGTTTTACAGACCACTATATGAATATTGATCACAAACAAAAACAAAAAAATGCATGTATTACATTGTTTTAACAAAAGGGAGAGTAAACCGCCTTCCAAATAAAACGTAGTCTCCCCCCACCGCGCCACCAATGGTTACAAAAAAATCATTTTTGCAACGATTCCAATATATTGAATGGCAGACATTATGCGAATCGTCAGTAATATGGTAACCATGGTGTTTGCAATACGTTTTTACGACGAAGCCCACAACTTGATCAGTATTTCAACCAAACCTTTCTATCGAAACATTGTAATGTACGGTGCAAATAAGGAACATCGAGCATTGGCTTCGGAACTTCCTTGTGGGGTTCCTAATTATTATCGGTGTTGCATAAACTCGTACTATACTCACGAGTTGGAGAACCAAGTACAACACTGCAACGGATCTTAACATTTTACGTATTGTAAACGTCAGCGATGACGCATATTAAGTCTTAGCGTTTTCTGCAACGCCAAATGCGAAACGTATTCGAAAACTCAAATGGGAAGAATTACATTATTATAATTTTTATTGGCAAATTATCGAAACCATATACATTCAACTTTACCGAAAGAAAGAATTAACATGTGGTTATACGTATGTGAATTGCGCGACTCCTCGGGATTCGGAAAATTGCGCTTCAGTAATTGAAACCATAGAACGACACGAAAGAGAAGAGCATGTTACATATTGTGATCAATTTAGGCACATTACGGTATGTAGGGATCCAATACGTCCCGCCAGATGTTTGTGGAGTGGCCATACAAATTGCCAACACACATTAAAACAACAATGTAATTTATCGAGTAATAAACACGAGTTGATGAAAATCATAAAATATCACCAATTTAAATAAAAAAGTGTGTATTTTTCTTACCAAAATAAATTGCCATTTTGTTATGTGTGTTTTTCTCATTTATCCAATTCTCATTCGGTTTGTTTAGTTTTGGCGAGTACCTAAAAGTTTATCACTCGAAGAGATAATTTAAAATTCTTATTATAAACGTTTTGTTTTAGGTTGGCCTGTTATGGTACCGAGCAACTTACTGTTAGACTTTAAATTCTTTCGAAATTGTTTCCATAAATTGTTCGTTTCCCTTTAATTGTTCTATAATTACCTCCACTATAGAGTCGTGCTCGCGAATTATCGTAAAAAAGTCTTCCATAAACGAATAACTAAGTAAATTAACTTTGAGAATATGTTCAAACACCGATCTCATTACATATATGCACTCTGATGTTTTAATTTTTTTTGCGCTCATCGTTCGAAGACCAAAGTTAATGAAATAACCATAGATGATCGCCAGCCTCTGGCACTGGTCGTTCTTCCCACAGAAAATGAACGGGAACATTCGTTGATTGAAATCGTCAAATTGTAGTTTTCCTTTGACGGCTTCGATTAGGAGCGGTAAATAATTTCTGATTCTATCAAACAGATTTGTGCACAGTGTACTTGATCTGCTGTAATTGACTCTTTGGCCCGAGGTCCGAATAATTTCCGGTAAACGCCATTGCAGCGTCTGTAAAAGAATTTGTGTACGTTTAGTATGGATGCTTCGCTGTCGTCGTGTCCGAGCAGACGTGAAATGTAATGCTCATAGACGGCGTCGGTTTTGAAGACTTTTTCAAAAACTTGAACAACAAATTACACAAAACATCGTCCGATCCCGGTGTATTTTGTGCTTTGGGATTCGCGGGTAAATTGTTTTGCTTTTGCACCTCTATGCGTGTATGTTCGGCAAGCGCGAACGAACACTAGGCATGAACCCATCACTGGTACAAACAATACATGTAATAGCGAGCTTACCTGAACAAATTCAGTCACGTAGAATCCGAAAATTAATTTGACCAGGGAATCCATGATCACTTGATTGGGTTTCTTCACGAGCCTGAATACATCTCGAGTAAAGTCTTCGATAATTTTCGGTGATTTATTCGTTAGGTAACTGGCAAAGATTTGGTTTTGTTGCTTGATTATCCCCGAATGTCCGCCCATCCATTTTGGAAGAATTTTAAACATGCCGTAAAAAAAACTTTTCGTAGAATTGTGTAGATCTTGAACTATTGATAAAATTAAATCGATTTTGAGTTTCGGGATGAGTTTTAACTGAGCTTCGTAGTTGATTATACCATCGAGAAGAAATAAGTTGATTTTGACAATTTTTTATAAACTATTTTACATTGTACGTGAAAATGATATTGATGTGTTAAAGTTTATATTCTCGATTATCCAACATTTTAATGTATTCGTCGCTCAATTTATCGTACTTTTTACTTACTGTGTTCGAATCGACTAGATCCTTCAAAGTGTAAATTTTATAAAAATCATTCAAGGTAATGTCGATAGTATTTGGGTTGTTTATTTGAAGGGTGTTTTCAGTTTTAGAGAGATATTCAAACACGAATCTCGTATGGAGACCGTCCCGTCGCCATAGTCGAAAAAATTAAATTGGAAAAACGAAGTGACACAGTCTGAATTATTTTTCTCGCGAATAGTGGGCCATCTCGCATCTAGTGGCAGGGAATTGTTTGCCACGCAGTTCATTTCGAGATTGGTGATTGTAGCATAATATGAATTTGTAATGACTACATACCGACCGAATATTCCCCATTTAGCACAATTGAACAATCTTTCAACCAGCCAGTGATATTTGTTTCCTGTCGTCGACGACTCGTGATTTATTAGAGTAGTTTAAAAAAATTCGTACGGTAAAAACAACACGAAATTATTTCTAAATTGCCCGTAGAGCGCTAGTAATTGATCTTTGAAAAATAAATTGTATTTTGATTTGGCTGTATCTTTTACCAGCAAGGGTAAAAGCGAATCGCCGATTTTTTTTTTTTTTTAATTTATCAAATCGAATGAAGGAGCGCCTACAAAAATACACATTTCACATATTTGTAAAATTTCACCTCGTCGTAAATTTCCAATATTATTCGTACCAGTAAACCACCCAAAGAATGGCCCACTATGAAAATTTTCGAAGGAAATTAGTATTTCGACAAGTACTTTTCTATCGAAAGTTTTACCGAATATGCAGACTGCAATAAATTTTTACGCCAATCGTACGCGATTCCTTTAATTTTAACTTTCGGAACATTTCGCTATAAATGAGAAATGAAACTAAAATATACCAATTTTCCACACACGGAACATAGCACTTTGCCGGGTCGTAATGAATTGTCATTTAATAGTCGCTGAAAAACTATATCCAATATTTCTCTGAAAGGAAACAGTTTGTTTGGAAAAATTGTAGTTTTAGATTTATTGTCTGCAACTAGTGAAGATCTGTATAATACCGGCACTAGAAATATAATTCTACCCGACATTGTTTTACACAAACACACACACAATCACAAGAAATGAGTTTTAGAGAAATAATGTATAAATACTTGCATGTACCTACTAATGAAATAATGCATGGATACTTACATGTAGTTGCCGTATTGTGATCTGCACAGAATACATCATCCTTTTTATTCTGCCTTCTAGATCGATGACAAATGTAATAAATACTTCGCACATAATGGTGCAGAAAGTAATAATGTTGTTCTCACCACAATGAGAAGAAATAACGTGAGTGAGTTAGAATGTCGGAACTCGGAGAAGAGGTGGGTGTGGCGATGATGTGATATCATGTGTGACAACGATTGAAGGGAAAAATTGGAGAAGAATAATTGGGAAAAGGGGACAAGCGTCAAGCATGCCGATTGGGTGAAGGATTAGGTTTTATTTAAAAAAAGGAAAGAGGGAAGGATGTCGCACTCCAAATATGGTAATGAAATAAACTAAGCGTGCTGATTGGGTGAGGAAGTAGTTTTTTTTTAAAAACAAGAGTAGGGAGAGACAGAACACTCTCCAAATACAGTGATGAAATTAAACAAGCGTGTAATGTTGATGGAAGGAGAAGTAGGAGAATGAACTCAGTGATCCAGACAGTTACGATTCTTCTTCTGTGTTACATAAGATCACCGCAGAACTACTTAGGTAATTGTTCAGTATTGTGTATCATAATAGAAAAACCATACAAACATTCAGTGTGTACTACGAAGTATCAATCCCAATTGTTTGCTATGCAGTTTAGTGCAGTATCGCGTATCCGTCCAAGTTCCGTTTAGCATATCCAAATTCGGCAACTATTATTCTGTATCGCGTATCCAAGCCTTTTCTCCGCAAATTTTCTCTCGCAAATCGCAAGATGGTGTGCATGGTATGTAAAATCACAATGTTGAATGCCAGGCAAGTTATTCATTCCTCGCCAGAGATAAACGCGTTTCTCATCGAGCACGACATTCTCAAATCGATGATGTGGTACGAAAAATGCGGGGAAGGCGAAGCGAAATTGGTGGAAAACAGGGGTTTGTTTTACTGGTGCCGACGGCGAATGGAGGATGGTACAAAATGCTTCTTTAAAGTGTCGGCGAGACAGGGTAGTTTTGTGGGAGATTCAAACTTGTCTCCAGGCAAGATAGTCGAGCTGTGTTTACGCTGATGCCTGATCAAATACCCTCGACAGCAGACTATAGTGAACGAACTTTTGTGCTCGGGAAATATGGTTGTCGCCTGGTCGAGTTTCTGCCGCCAAGTGTGCATAGACTGGGTGTTGATGTACAGGAAACACATCGGCGGGCCGGGCAAAGTGGTCGAGATCGACGAGTCGAAACTGGGCAAATGAAAGAACCGCAATGGATGCAAAGTTCACGACCAGTAGGTTTTCGGCGGAGTGCAGCGGGACGATGCGAAGAAATTCTTCCTGGTGCCGGTGGAAAAGAGGAACGCGGCGACCCTGACCACATTAATTCGCGAATGGATCGCTCCGGGCACGACTATGATTTCAGACTGCTGGCGCGGTTACAGCAACTTAGACATTCACGCTTACCGTCACATGCAGGTGATTCACAGGAGGGAATTTGTGTGCAGCGAAAAGAGCGAAATGGTAAACACTCGAAACACGCTAAAGATGAAGAGTGGTGAGACGTTGAGGGTGCACATTCAAAATATCGAGCGAAGTTGGTGTTGTGTGCGATACAGCATTCCCTGCTTTGGTCGACGGAAAAAATCTTGGGTCGGCTACCTGACCGAGTACGTCTAGAAAAAGAATCATCCGTACGGAGCACGACTGCACGCTTTACTGATTTACGCAGCCGGCATGCACCATCGTAATCGGGGCAGAGGATATGGTGACGAAGGCTATCCCAATTACGACAGTTATTTGTTTGTTATGGTTGTTTTTAATTTGCTGTTGCAGTTGCAGTTATGAAAAGTTTATTGAGTTGTTGTGGCCATTGCAGCATAAAATTAAAGTGTGATTGACTTGCTGTTTGATTCAAGTTTAAATTAATGTTTTGATAACTTGCTGTTTGTTTCAGCTAAAAAAAGTTTGATTGACATACCCTTTGTTTTGGTTAAAAAAAAGGATTATTGGCATACTGTTTGTGTAAACATTCATTCGTAATCTGGAAAAAAGCCTAGAATATTCGAGTAGGTCATGATGGGTCCGCCCGGCCACGACGGATGTACATGCAACTGTTGCATCCGCAAAACTTGGATCTGCCAGTTTCAATTATTGATATAAATTGATTTTAAAAAAATTTATTCATTCGCGATCCCGAAAAGGCATAGTGCGGTCGTGTCTGTCATGACCAATTCGGCAGCGGCAGATGCAATTGCATATGCTGTTGCTTTCGCGGACTTTGGACCTACCAGTTTCGAGCGTTGAGGTAATTTATAAAAAAAATGATCGCGTGCATGTATATAAAACTTAAAAATCTATATGGATACATTTATAAAAAAAATGAATTTCTAACTGTACATCATATTACCGTTCCCTTTTAATGGTGGCTTATGTGTTAATCTTTATATGATAAATTGTTAAAATTATAAAAATAATATTAATGATTATTAAATATTCTCTTTAAAATAAATTTAAAAAAATCATGCATCGCAAATTGCGTGTATTTAAACAGAGAATATAAAAAGGCGAAAAAAAAAAAATAAATAAATAAATAAAATTGGATGCGCGATAGGACACTTTTAGCAATAGTTACTTTTGGCAACTGGATACACCACGGGAAACAAATGGGGTCTTTTACGCTATATACCTTTTTCGGTTTGGATACACTATAGGAAATAATTGAGTGTAGGTCGAAATTTCTCCCCCGACTCGGCTGGATACGCAATTCGAAACAAGTGGGGTGTCGCACCTATTCCCCCCTTTCCCGCATGGATATTCAATGTCGTCCTTTTCGGTCCTGCACGTTTTGTCAACTTGGATACGTAAAGGGAAACTTTAGGTAAAAACCAGCCTTTTCAAGGTGCGCTGGATACACAGGAGTAAACTTTGTATTTTGTTTGGGCTCTTTCCCGGTCGTGGTTGGATACGTAATTAGCGGTTTTTGTCTCGACTTTTTTTATTATTGGATACGTAATACATTGGTTTTTGAGCGACTTTGATACGCAATACGGAACAATCACTAAATTTTATTCCCCCCACTCGTAGAATCCCTAAGGCGTTGTCAGGGACGAAGGGTCGGGCGCATTACATAGATGGCAGCCTTATGCTAGTCGCAATGCTTAACCATTATTTTCTTTCAATTGTTATATACATGAAATTGTAATAAAAATTTTACTTTTTTATTTTTGTACATTGAGGTGAAGTTTTGCATCTGAAAAATTTCTTTGCTCTTGGTATCATTGTCCCTTGCCATACTACAACATTGTTGTGCAAGGACTTACTTTGCATGCGCACACTCGGTTATTGTATGTAATATTATGAAGTATTATATACATTCAATTATTGCGTAAATATTATATTATATACATTGTATATATTTTATATACATAAAATATTATATACATGTAATATTTTATAAAATAAATTTTTTACTGTTATACAAGCATAAGTAGAAAGTAGTTACATAGTTATGTTCCTTTTTACAATATGAAAATTATTTTTGTTACATACAATGGCAGTATTGCTTCCGTAAAATAGTCTAATCTTAAAAGGTTTTTGTGCCGGCACGTAACTAGTTTACGGCCGCTATTGGTTCGTGTTGGTTCATAGGGATCGGGAAGGGTGTGCTCGGCTGAGTTATTATAACTTAACCCCTTGAAAGAAATTGAAAAATAAATTAAACACGGCGTCAAACACGTAAGGTTGGGAATGAAGTGTGACGGAATTTTCCGTCCCAAATTGAAGGAGAAGAATGGAGTTGCATTGAAAGTCTATTACGTTGCAGTGGAACGCTTGTGAGTGGGCAACCCACCCGTCATGAGTGTTTGGCAATGTGCAGTGTTATCAGGGCTCGGCTTTTGTTCACGCACTAAGCTCCTATTGGTGGGGAGAATTCGCGGGCTTGCCGAGTATTTGTATAATTGTGAATTACATGGCGAGCGAATAGAGCACGCTCGGGTAGTAAAGAGAACGCTGCTGGTGTATAGGGGAAGCAGGAGTCTGGCTCCTGGGAGGGGGTAGGCTGGAGTAGGGATAGGCGACCGGTATATATATATATATATATATATATATATATATATATAGGGGCTCGAGCCTTAGTCGAGGAAATCATCGCCCACCATAGAGCGGGTTTCTGTGTAGTTATCTGCCCTTGGAACGGGATGCTGATCCGCAGCTCGCAAGATAAGTAAATGGACGTCGGGATGCTGGTAGAGGTCGCTCCAATCGACAGTAGTACGCGGGACTTTGAAAATTAACCAGGTCGTCGGGGTTGAACTTAGACGAACGACTGGGAGAATTCGGTCTTAGTGGAAGATGGCAGGGTTCCTAGAATCGGGACTTAGAAGTTCGTCACTGTATTGTTTTTTGGGACTATGTTGTTGGAAAGCCACTACGCGTGGGGACATAGTTTACAGCTGATGGGACCCGAATGCCACAGTGAATAACTATGGAATTTTCCGGGACTTCGAATTTTCGGTGCATGGCATTAGTGGACTTAGTCGTTTCCTGCATCTGAAAGAAAATTTAATGAAGTTATGGATTTTCCTATGCGGAGTTGGGGCCGGGGAGCTTATGTGTAAGAGACAAATTTATCTAGCTGGCTGTCTTTACGGCATTGGGGGAGGAGATGCGAAATGGAGTTTTGAAGCTTGATCACACGGTGTGGCATGTTGGTGTTTGTGAACTCATTGTCGCGGTTGGCCCAGAATGCATGTGAGGCTCTTGTAAATGTCGAGTTCCCTACTAGGCCATTGGTAGTGTTAAGGGAAGAGTTTCCTCCAGTGAGAATCGTTGGTAACTCTGGAGACATTCGTGTCAAGAAGCGATCCGGCAAATTGAGGTAGGGGAGACCTCTACGAGGGAGCGATAGAGAATCGAACCAGTGGAGACCTGGGCATTTTAGTTATATGGGATGTTGTGAGAAAGGGAACCTAAAGGGTGGGTTTTGGATATGTGTGTGGTGTGTGGTGTTTGTGTGCTTGGGCAAAGGAGAGGGAAGTACAGCCCGTTTGCAGGAAAGTGTGGGGACAATATCCTCAGCCCTTCTCCTTTGCCAGTGGTATGTGTGTGAGAGAGCGATTGAATGTCAGCTCTGGGTAACCTCGGCTACCGATGAAGAAAATATCATCACCCTGAGTTGGCAGAATGGAGATGAGTGTAGAGGCCTAGTGTACGCCATTACCGGCGGGAAGAGTATTCCTGGGTACTGGACCTGAATGGTGACCTGTATGAAAGCTCAGATGTGGAGTACGACTGTGAGGGTGGTTTTCATTAATGGACTTTTGTTCAGGCTTAGTAATTGGGAAATGTTTAGTAAGAGGGAACTCCTACTAAGAGCCAGGCCTCGGCGAGTTCCAGTATGTGTTTCATAAGGGGAGAGTTGTTTAAATAATTGTAAGTTTGGCGAAAAGACTGTAAGAAACTGTTTTGGCTGTTTGTTAATTTTAATGGGGTTTTTATCCATAATGGAAGTTTTATGAGGGGCCCTGGGCTTAGTGTTGAGCTTAAGAGGAGAAATGTTAAATTGCTATTGTAGCCTTTGTTTTTAAATTGAAGTTTATGAGAATTTTTAGGGTGACTTTTGGTGGCCCCAGCAATTTTTAAGTAGGCAGTATAGGAACCCTATTTGACTTGGGTGTTTGATGTTCTAAGTGCATCTTAAGATTCAAAAGGGACAAGTTGGAGTTGTGCCCAGGTATAGAATGTATTGTATTGTGAATCTCAAGTTTTTGTAAAGGAAAGTTACAGTATTTGTCAAGTATGAATTTTTGGGTCTTTAGTGAATTTTGAAGAAAAAAAATCCAAGAGGTTTTCTGTGCCTTATGTTTCGCCATAGTGTAGTTGCCTTCTTCTGAAGCTATATGATTTTGGATTGGACCCTGCATGATCTGGTGAATTACACAATACTTATACCTGGATATTTTTTGAGATTTTGTGAACTTTCTGCTGAAACTTAAGTTGACACCATCCCCATCCTATCCTGTGATAAATTGAGGTTAGGGCGGGAGAGTTGGGGTAGTGGTAGACCCACATGAACTGAGGCAAGGACGGGCTCAGAAGGTAAGCGCGCTTAAGGAATGTAAAACTCTCCAATAGCACCATGATATCAGTCTAATCGAGTTAATATTAATATTATATGCATGCCACATTCAGATGGCTGTAGCTAAACTTCTATCTTTGTGATTTTGCGTCCTGCATGTTGTTTATTATACTGCTAGAGTTGAGATATATAATATACAATTATACTGAATTAATTAACTGTTATATTTAATGACAGACAATTAAACTAATGGAACTTGATATGTACATGAGCGCAGTTGAACATAAAATACATTCATTTAAACAGAAATTATGTACATTTTTGGGGCCCCACAAGTAATCTAAGGCGAATCACGCCGCACGGCCTGTGAAGTGCCATCGAGTGCATTCTAGCACGAGTAAACTCTACTGCAGTAGTATGTGGGTGTAAGCTGCTGCTATCTACAGTTTTTTTTTGCCTTATTCTCCCTGCAGTTGCAAGTCTGTCCACTGTGCTTTGAATACAGAAACCTAGGTAGCACTGAGTGCCTCAATATACTGTTGTGCTAATATTATCTCATGCGCCCTGCCTTAGAAAACTGCGCTGTGCTACCATGACAATATATAGCTAGCCCTATGTCTCTTTTAGGAAACTTCGTATCGCAGCACATGTTAATATGCATTAGAAGGCGCTATATGTGCGTCGTTTTCTTTGGTTTTCCACCTAGTCGACCTTTATCGACTGTGACTTAAGCCCTGCCGCCTTATGTGGACTAACTTTGGACGTCCTACTTTCTTGTCTAGCACTATCTCGTAATACACTGTAAGAGCGAAATTAAGTTTTCCTTTTTTCTTCATATTTTATTCTAAAACACAATTCTGTAACAATGCTGCCCACCTTTTTTAGTTGTAGTACTTTACGGGTTTGTCTCCTGCGCCATGCGATTCATTAATATTGCTATCTTAATGAGCTGATAGAATATGCCTGCTAGGGCAATAGTCAGAATAGTAATCGTGGAAAGGCTGATAAAATTATAATGTTCGTGAGTTAATAACGAAAATATGTGAGTTTGACGAAATGCTAACCTTGATTCCGAATACATGATAGTGGTAAGTTCGACATGCGTAATCTTCCATTGACTGTCAACAGTGTCGTTAACTGAGTAAAATGAAATTCCTTCGGTGGCTTTGAGCTGTTGTGCTTCGAATTTGTTATAGTGGAGCCATTGTACTGACATGACAGTGTGCGAGATAGCTAGCTTAGGGCTCTTAATATCGCATGCATGAGTAGTCTTAATGATACTAACTTTTTCTGAAGTGATGTAGCTTCTACAGGGTACTTGTATTTCTATCTCTCTTACCATAGAATTGTGAATTACTTTGCTTAGTTTCTTGTTAGTTCACCTGTGTATCAAATTGCCTGATACGTAATGGTGTTGTTTTATGGCTTGTACTGAGAGTGAATTTATGGGACCGCATTGAAATTTAGAATATTGGAATTAAGTTTTGAGATTATTAAGAAAGATTGCCGCATTCAAGCAGTTTGTGGGTTGTCGGCTAATTGCTGAGAGAGAAAGTATATTACTTTGGCTTAGTCGGGCATATAGTAAAGTTTGCACGTTTCTTTTGTAGTGATATCAATGGCGACGATATTTGAAGGGGTTCCTACAATACATGTTTTGTTATTGTACTCGTAACAAACTTTAGTAGATGAAAAGAATTGCCAGGAACTTTTAATGGCTTTTAATGGAATTTGTATTTTTAACATAATTTGCATCGGCAACAGCATGCATTCTGTTAGAGGTGAAGTGTAGTATTTTAATATTTCTTTAATGGGGATACTTAATGCTAATTCTAAGCCATAAACTTGTTCCTGTAAGTTAAGGAGATTTGCCTTCAATATTTCTTTTGGCACTGCTTGGAGTGGTAAAATTTTCCATTGGCATTGCTGGATGCACGTGTTGATCCTAAGTTCATTAATGAGATTGTATATCAGTTCCAGCATTATATTAGTTAATAATTGAGATTGAATGATTGAGGATTCTCTTTCTCTACTCTGATTACTCATTTGACGTGTCATGGCCCCTATGTTGTTACCAAGCGAACTCACTTTGTTCTTGACATGAGTTTTTATTTCTGACATGCTGTGAATTGTAATATTGAGATTATTATTGGAAGTGATAACATTATTTTCTAATTCGTTTAATTGCAATGCTAACGATTCTTCATTTGTGAGGAGGGATTTTAGGTGACGGGTTGTGCGAATGTTGCAACACCATGTTGCGACATCTCCTAGGAAGGTGATTCCATGTTTTCTTTTATTTTACAAAGCAATTTCAGACAGAAACTCTTGTACAAAATTTTCTGTAGTTTCGTTACAGAATCTGTGCAGTTGGTCAGCATTTTTGAAGACAGTGCTGTTCTTTGCGGCGCAGGCCTGGTGGTACCACACTTCGACATTGCTGGGGAAGGCAGGTTGATTCACCGGCAGTGTGTACACCAGGGGAGTGGTCTCTTCTTACTGGATGTCCAGTGACAGTTGGAAATAAATTCCGCTGTGCGTTTTTTTCAAATGAGCGCCGTCGGACGCCGACACTATGTGGAGTGCTATTAGCCGCACCCCCTCTCTGTCGTCCTTATATCAGTGGTGAGTTACCTGTAACATTCAAGTTTAAATTAGTTTTACATATTTGCGTGTTTAATATTTCTAGTATTGACTTTGTCAATTTTGTGTGGCCCCTTTTCTTTATCTCGATCGATATTGTAGAGGGTCCCAGTATGTCGTGGATCCGATATGGCCCATGGAATTTAAAGTTGAGCACTTTTTTGCCTCATGTGGTTCTTTACCCATGTGTATTGTCCTAATTTGAGGTCGTCGGGACGAGCTTTTTATCGAAAATTGTTTCTGTTGTTTTTGTGCCTCAATTAAGTTTATACGAGCTTGCTCACTGGTATTTTGAAGTTGTTCACACCAGGTGGCAGCATGTTGCGTGAATGTGTGAGCTATGAAATGACATGGTTGGACGGCTTCAATGCTGTGTAACAAAAGAATGGCGAGAATTTTGTGCTTCCGTTGATTGTAGAATCGTAATTGAAAACTATGTATGCAACATATTCATTCCAGTGCGCTTGGTCTTCATTTGCGTAGGCGGTTAGTTGTTGAGTGATAACCTTATTTACTTGCTCAGTCAGCCTGTTACATGCTGTGCTGTATGCTGTTGTTTGAAATTTTTTTATTTGTAGTTTGTGTAACAACTCAGTGATCATCTCATTACTAAATGATGTGCCCAGATCTGTTAAGATTGATTTGTGGCACCTATATTGGAGTATGACTTCTTTAATAAATTTTGTGCATACTTACACATCAATAGATTGCACATGTTTTGCTACTACGTAGCACATGAAAGACTCCGTCATCACAAGAATATATTTATTGCCGGATGCCGCTGTTTGAAGTGGACCCTTGGCATTCAGAGCAGAGGAGTGGAATAGCATGAAAAAATGGGGGGGGGGGGGGGCCCTTCGATAGGGGTCATAAGGCCTATAGGTTTTTGGTTGGTATGTTTCACTTTTTGGCAAATGGGGCAATTATTTTATGTCTTTAGCCATTGTGTCCCAATCGTATTGGTCGAAATGCCCTTCTCCTAATAGGGCGTCATGGTGTGCTGTTATTATTTCTGGGACATAGTACTGAGGTACTAGTGTTAGGCATTTGCCCACGTTGGGTGTGTGTAATTTGTAGTATATTTCTCCATTACCTGTGATGCCATATCTGCAAGCTAGGCCTATGCACTTTGGTGTGGCATTTTGTGGGTCTTAAAGTGTGGTTTTTATTTGTGTGAAATGTGGGTCATTTGCGTATTCAGCCGAAAATGGGGAATTTGTTATTTCTGTGATGGGTGTTGGGAACAGATGTGTGTCGTCTTCGAATTTGAATTATTTCTTGTTGTGTATATGAATGGAGTGATAATGTGTTGTAGATTCTTTGATGGTTATTATAATTTTGCAATTTTTACGTGGGTCAGTGCATGTCGATTTAATTTTGTTGCAGTGTCCTTCCATGTTAATTTCTATATTGACCTGATATAATGTTGTTATTTTGGCAGTGGCTTGTAAGGGTAAATATTCCTCCTTTATAATCATTTTAGCAATGCGGGATTTGTTATTTATCCTGATATTAGGTTTGGTTAATGTTTTAATCTCTTGCAAGTTATTGACGATATATTTAGTTATATTTTGTTTGACTTCATCGTCTTTGTTTCGATTTTGTAACAATGATTCCACGAGAGCTTTGTAAAAGGTGATGCAATTAGTGTATTCTTTTTTGATAGTATAGTGTTTGTCTTCTACCGTTATGTGTGTTAAGTCTGCTTTACCTCTTGTAGGGATTGGACTGAGCACATCTGCTAGTGTATTTAATTTGCCTTTGACAATCTTCACTTAGAATTCATATTCAGTAAGTGCTAATGCTAGCTTTTGAATTCTTACGTTATGTTCGGCCCTTGTTTTTAAATATCGAAGGCTTGTGTGATCTGTCTCAATGGTAAATTTTCGCCCATAAAAATATTGTTTAAAGTAAATTACAAAATTTTTAATGGCCGACAGCTCCCTTTCTGTCACCGACCATTTTTTTTTTCAATTAGAGTTAGTTTTTTTCGACTCGAAGGCTATGATGCTGCGCTGTTTACTGCCTCGTATCTCCTACATAAGGATGGCCCCTATGGCGATCTGAGATGCATCGCAGGCTAATATGGTGTGTCTGTTTTGTTGGAATTTCGTTATGATGGGAGGATTTACTAGTGCTGATTTGAGGTTTTCAAATGCTTGTTGCTGTTCTTGTTTACATAGGACGGAGTTTATTCTTTAGTAAGGTCCGTAAGCGGTTTCCCAATTTTGGCGTGGTCAAGGATGTATCGTCTTAAGTAAGGTGTTAAGCCTAAAAATGTCCGCAGCTGTTTTATGTTCTTTGGTGGTGCCATTTGTTGAATGGCTTTGGTTTTGTCACTGTCTGTTCGGATTACTTCTGGCGCGATATTGTCCCAGGATTTTGATGTCTTGTGCGAAATGCCATTTCTTAGAATTGACTTTGACATACTTTTGTAGCCTCTCCATCACTTCTCTAATGTTTTGCAGATGTTCCTCGAAAGTGTCACATATGATGAAAATATCATCTATTTAGGCTACCGCCCTATTCCAAGATAGTGGCGCAAGCTTGATATCTACAAAGTTCTGAAAGTAATTAGGGCTTGTTGCGAATCCCATAGGCATACGAGCCTATGCCATCCACGTTAAAAGCGAGTTTTTCCTGTCTTACTGTCTTACTGGGATTGTATAGAATCCGCTAAATATAGCTATCGATGAAATATATTTGGAATATTGGAGTGTATTTATTATGTCTGCAGTTCTGGGGATGGGGTATTGTACCTTATTTAAGTGTTGGTTAAGAAGCCGAAAGTCTGTTAAAAGTCTTATGCCTCCTTGGGGTTTTTAGATAACCAGGCTCGGCGCAGCTTAAGGGAATTCGGAAGGCGTGATTAGTTGTGCATCAAACATCTGTTGTATCTATTCGAGTACTTGTTCTCATAATTGCGGATTTATTAGATATGGCATAGTCTGAATAGACTTATTTGTAGTTAATTGTAATTATATTTCATAATTTTTTGTCTCTGTTAATTCAGTAATGGTACCAGCAAAACGATCTTTGTAATTTTCTGGTAATTCTTTGAGTTGTTTTGCTGGTTGAGGAGTAATTTGTTGTTTATTTTACCTAGTGTATTGTTATCATGAGGGTTGTCCACGGTTTCTATTTTGTTTATGTAATATTCGATACAATTATTTGTATCACAGTATAATTGATAGATGTTAATTGGTATTTCAATTATGTTCTTGTTATGGTAGGAGCATCTTTGTTTAATATTGGTACAATGTCATACTTTTTTTATAAAATCCACTCTCAGTATTATGTCTAGTTTCAAATAATCAATTAATAGGAAGTCCCCTCTATGTTAATATTGATCTGCTTTGTATTTTGGAAAGTCGATATCTGTGGTGGCACCCACTAGTGTAAATTTTTCAGTAATTGGTTGCCTCCTGTTTTTATTTACGAGTGTTGTTGCTAAACACGATCACGAGCATCCCATGTCAAGCAACGCATTATAAGATCTGCCCGCAATCTGGACAAGGATGCGCAGCATTGACGTTTGCATGTAGCTTACGTGACATTCGTCCTTGCCAGTTAGCGGGGCTTGTTTTCTTTTTAGAATGTGACACAGTACTGTGGCTCAGTTCCTGCTTTCGCTTTTTATCATTGCCACTGTTTTCCATGTTTATGTTTGTAGTGTCATATGATGTGTTATTACTTGCTACCTTTGGGATGCATAATTTTACATCTGCCATGTCAAAAGTCTTTTGAATTTCTTCAAAATTTCATTTATATTTGTGTTAAATTGTAGCTCTTGATTTGGAATAAGCGGGCATTCCGGGGCTCGGTGATCCTGATACATACACAAGGCGCTTGTCATGGCTGCCAACGACCATGGTCCAATAAATGGCATGCGTGCACTGACTAATGCATTCTCTGGGCCCAACATCAGATTGCCCCGCCATTTCCGTGCTGTCTGCCATCTCGGCTTTCACAGGTACCGTGCTATGTTGGCATGAGGCAGTGTCCTTGTGTGAGGTGTCAGAATTGCCCTTGTTCTTCCATGACCTGCATTTTGTTTCTTTAAATGTACCTGGTTTCTTTGTTGTCCCGTTTGGGAAACTTCTCTGTAATTTGAATTTTGATTTCCTGTGGGAGTTGGAAGATTTCTGGTTGCGAATTGAACATAGCAATATCCGCATATGAGCATGTTGGTATTCACTTGCTAAAAAGTGCCTTGCAGTCATTCACTGTTTCTTCTGGTTGGATATTTGCACTCTCTTTGTTCTGTTTCATGCACTCGTTCTTTGTGGTCCTGATTATAACTTTACAATTTTTATTAACATGTTGGTAGGGTGTGTGTTCATCTTTACACATTTTTTCTGTTTTTTTCTTTCTTCTCTTAAGGGATCTGCCTGTCTGTAATTGCTGTAGTTCATTTTATGCACCTTGCATTGTGTTTTGTCCATGGGGGTGGTGCTTATTGCCCCCTTGTGTAGAAGTTGTTTTGTTGGTTGTATATATTGGCTGGGTTATATTTTTTATGTGTTTGATTAGAGTTTTAAGCATTATTTTGTTGTGTGGGTTTTGCCTGGAAGTAGTTCCTTGTTTGCGAATTACCATTTTGGGGCGGTCTTCTGTTGTCTCAGAGGAGTTTGTAGTATTATTTTTGTGTTTGTAAGTATTTCCTGACTATGACAACGGGTTGTCCATTTCAGTTATATTTGTTGAATTTGTAATACTGTGGTGTCTGTGAGTTGTTATTTCTTTGTGGATTTTTGTATGTTAATGACTTTTGCTGCTGCAATGTGAGGTTCGCAATTTCCCTTTCAATTTCACCATTTCCACTATTAGTGAGCCTGTTTTCGAATGCTAGTGTTGGCCTATAAGTGCCTTGATATATTGAAATAACCCTACCTCTACCCTTTGAATGTTCGTAAGGAGGTCGTCAATTGTATCATTCTTTAAGCCGACAATTTCGTCTGCGATAGACAGAAGAAGTGATCGCCACACAATGCTAATAAAATCCCTGTCTGTGTTGTGAGAATAGCATTTTCTACTGTAGATTAGGAAGTTCTCAATAAGCTTCTGGGCTCTTTGTTGTAGTGTTTGTTTGGTAGTGTATAATAAACTTTTCATGTGTTCCTCATTCGCTGGTGTGGAAAATGTCTTTCTCATTTTACTGGTGATATCATTCCAGGTGAGTTGGCCGGCCTATGTCTGTAAATAATTTTCTAGTGTGTCTTTTGCTGGCCCCGTGACATAGTATTTGAGCCGACTCCATTTTTCTGAATCATCGCAGTTATTTTTTTCCGCAGCATGGTTGTATTGCTCTATGAATTGTGTCCTTTTTCATTTCCATCGCCCGAGAATTTGTTAACTGCCATAGGATGTTGAATTGTCATATTGATTGGTGGTGGATTAGCCATGTGGTTTTTTTGCGTCTGAAGTGGGGAAGCAAAATATGAATTAGTGTATGTGTGTTCTGTTGTGATTGTGTGTATGTTAGAATACTGATGTTCTGTTGTCGTGTCAATTTTCATAGGTGTTTGATAATCTGTGTTGCAGTATTGTGTATTTTCACTTGGAGTGGGGGGGAGGGGTGTTGATGGCAGGAGGCCAATATTTGTGATTTTACTGATTAAGCTGCGTGTCAGTCGTGTTGATATATGTCACATTTTTCTACAATTTCTGGATTTTCTGTTAGTAGTTTCTCTGCCGAAGTTATTAGTTGATGGAATTTTTCTGTACTTGTGTGCTGTGCTTGTGATTTCTTTTGTGTGTCTGATAAGTCTATGGTAGCCTGTTTTAATATTTTCCTTGCTATTTTAACAAATTAAGCAGTAGGTTTGTCTGACATGTAATGTGTTTGTTGATTGCTGCCGTGACATATGTTTAATTACACTCAGCAATATCCCAAGCCTTCTACACTCTTCTTTTCCACAATTGCCACTCTTTTGTGGAAATTAGCTATAAGCAAAAGTTAAATCGGTCCGAAGCGCAGAACCATGGTTAAGCAGGCATGAAGTATCTTAAGCAAAGCACACATACTATTCTGCTGAATACAATGGGCGACTGCCTGGCCGGGCAGCTTTTTGCAATGTGGCAGTTTCTGCCCGCTTGCTCTGGTGCGGCCGTGAGATTCAGCTGACTGACACAACACACAATTAAGTGAATGAGTGCTTACTTCTTTTACAAGCGTTTACTACGGCAGATTCGTTGACCCAGGCTACTCGAGGGAATTCAACCTTGTGTGCAGGTGGACAGTGCTAAAGTCTTTACGATTTCTACCATTAATTTACTTTTACTTGAATGCCTAGTTAAGGGGAAGGTGGGAAATCTAAGGCGCCTCCACCATTTGCTGTGGCCTGTCCAGAGGGGATCAGGGCATGCATTAACAAAGGGGGATAAGGATAGCTGAAAGGAAAGCATTCAATTACAAAATACTACTTTTATTCAAATTAACAATTATAATTACACCTCAAGCAGGTGGCAAGATCATCAATTGAATGACAGTAATTACTCGACAAAGAGTAAAATTGATATTACCAAATAACTCTCAACAAGGTGCTGATGCCTTTAATTAATTACAGTAAACGTTTAGCTTTTAGGTGGTTCTACGCTCAGAGGGAGCTTAACAGCCTTCACAAGTCCCACGCCCTATGTTCCTTCAGTCCCCCTAACAAATAAATGATATTTAACCTCTTGCTGTTGAAGTCTCGTATCAGCTCTCTCGACAGCTGGCTCGTCGGGTGATGATCTCTTCTCGCATTCCTCGGGCAGGGCCTCTGACGGCGGCAGGTAAGATGGCGCGCCCAGAGCCACCATCGCTCTGAGATTAAATACTCCTGCTCTGATCTCGCGCTCAATCTCCCAGAATGTAGTATGTTAAAACAATGACTCGGCTGGCCGAGGTCGCTCTGCGCATTGCTTCAGCACGCAGCTTGACAACCCTTGCCGCAGCCAGCCACAGCGAATTGTTCACCTGTTCAACCCCATTTCTGGTTTCTCTATCACAAGAGTTTTGTTTAATATTGTTAATATTGCAGAGAAATTTAGGTAAGGTATTTTTGCAAGAGATGTGCATTTTAAAGTTTATCCATGCAAATTTTGAGCAGAAAGTAATTCCCGGCTTGTTGAATCCCACCAACCCAGCTGCATGTAATACGCCATGTAAAGTAGTAATGCCCGGGATTCCACTGAGCACGGTCTGAATCGCCGGCGCTCTGGTGGCACATCGCTTCTTGCAATCAATCACTAGTATATAAATAGCTTATTAGATTGCTTGAACCTATTGTGTTTATTTCGCCACTGGTGACACCAGCCCTTCTTTCCCAGTGCTTTAATTGCCTAGGGAAGCTTAAGTAACTCGTTTAAGTGTTTATGTAGGCTTCGCACCATTTTTCATACAGTGTAACTGACCTAGCGTGTCTCAGCCAGGACCAATGTAAGTTTGTACCAACAAGTGCAGATAATGTATGTGCAACGTCAAATACTTGCTAGAGTATGTAAACACCTTGAGTTATTTCCCAGCTTGGGGCGTTTCAGGCGTTTCAGCCCGCTGATGTAATCTTGTTAACATCAGTGCAGTAATTCGTGTAATAAATTTCAATACTTCCGCAACAGGTGTGTGGTTCAGCATTTAATAGGTCAACCACTTAATAAACACAGTAAGTAAATAAGGATATGGGCAACAATCACTGAACAAAAACTTACGTCCGGTCGTACAGCCCGTAGCACCCCTAGAGTATCCAGTTTCTCCAGTTCCAGAAACTCTGGCGCCACCAATCTGCGACGACTGGCGCTTAGGCGGGTAATTGCATCTTAACCAAAATGCATTAACAAAAAATCCACCACCCCTTAAAACTCATTCAACACAAAGTCATCCAACTACATGGCATTAACACATATCGAGTTAAAAAATAAGAATATAAAATAAGTTAGAAGACTGGCACAATGGAAACCAATGGAATCCACTAAAATACAACATACAATAATAGTCGCCAATGGAACACAAGAGAAATCAATGGGATCCATTAGAATATAACTGAAAACATCATGCTACAGCACAACAAAACCCAATGGAGACTACTAGAACTAAACAGAATCCAATATAAATTAATTAAGTTACATTACAATACCAGAGAATTAAATGCGACAGAAACTAACACGATATCATGGGAATCACTAGAAATACAACAGAAAACCACAAAAATCACAGAAAACATTAAAAGACAAAATAAACCAACACAACACAACAGAAACCAACCGAACACAACAGAAACAAAAACAACACAACAGAAAACAATGGGAATCAATAAAATTCAACAGGAGCCAAAAGGCTATGGCTAATCAAAACCAACAAAACACAAAAGAAACCAATACACAAAAGTCAATGAAAGCTACTAGAATACAACACAAACCAACAGATTAATTAACACCAGAAATCAACTTAATCCACTAGAATTTGTTATACTCCAATAGAAAACAATTAAGACCTATGGCTCCACTGTTTTCTGACTGCAAGAACGAACATAAACATCGAAAGGAGATATCAAATGTGGTGGACACCAGTGGCAGGCTCTAGCAGTCATAAACAACATGGCTGATATCAGTACTCCAAGCACCGAAGAACCGTTTTTTATTTCGTCTGTACATTCCATAATTTGTAGCACTGAATCGGGTCATGTACGAAGACAGGCGACAGGAGCACTCCAGCAGACGACATCCAAGATTGTGGTTATCGGTGGCTCACTCTAGCAGTCATAGGCGATGATGCAGACACTAACACCCCTAGCAGACGGCGAGGGATTTGCAGCAGAGGACATAGAATATGGCGGATTAAGAAGGTGACAGAGGCGAGAGCTGCCTGGTTATCAATATTGGGACTGACATCACTCTGCCCGCTGGAAGAGTGAACTACTTGGGAGACATAGCGCGAATTATCTGGTCATCGCCTCCCTCGGCGTGACTCGAGGTGCGAAGAACCTTCTGGAATAAGTCACTTCAGCTGTATAAGCGGTGCCATGTCTGTGTCGGCAGTCTGTGGTGGCCATTAGTGCGTGCAATGTCTGAAAGTAAACAGACAAGGGGTGACTGTACAGTGATCTGAGAGTGCAATTTGCGGATATAGGGAGAGCAGCGACCAGGTCTGACTGGCTAGAACGTGCATAATCATCGTGTATGTTTAATGAATGATTTAGGTGACTAGGAAGTGTAAGGACACTGATTATGACTTTGATTACAATAGAGCGCCGTGTCTGTGCTTTTATTAAATTGGAGTTGCTGTTCAATTCTGCACTTCAGTGGGCCGAGTCTACACTGCGTCCAGCAAAACTACAGGTTGAGGAGTATTCTGTTGTCTATGGGTGAAGCATTTATGTTGTTTGTAGCCAATGGCTTATGTTATAATGTTTAAAAATAAGGGTATACTTTGAGAGAGCAGGCACTCCTGGACGAAAGAGTTTTGGGTGGTATCGGGATTAATTAGCACTTTAATGTTCGGTTTGAAAATTTTGACAGAGACGAAGCCAGTAATTGACTAAGTTACTGAGACGTTGATGTCTCATTTGGCATGGAAAAATCCAGCCCGCCTACACGTCCCTAGATGACTACCTTTGCCTCGACATCGCCCTGTTGCGTCAGCCACCAGTCCGCCAGCTTGCTAAAGTGCACAATGCAAAATTATCGTTTTACAGCGAAATTATTAAAATAATATTCATTATCACATTAAGGTTTTTAATGACGAACTGTTGAGACTAAAGCCTTATCAGTGTTCACTTCCTAGATTATACGTTTTAAGAAATGTTGTTCGTGAGAGAATTAAAAAAAATTTGGTCATCTAATTCCCTGCGCGTCTCTATGGCTTTCTTTTTGGTTAAAAGAAAATCACGCCAGTTCCATTTCAGTGTGTAGTTATCGCCAGCTTAACAGAAATGTAAGAGTAGATCCGTTTCCAGTGCGTAACACTAAGTATATGCTGCAGTCCTTTGGGGAATCTAAGATTCTCTTCTTTGTTGATATTAACCAGGGTTTTAACCAGTGCTTGTTAGCTGAGGACAGTAAGCAATATACTTTGTTTGTTGTTCCCTGGTCATGTAAATTTTGGGAGACAGTGCCTCTCACGAATTTTGTATACAGACTTGGAAGAATATAAGTACAAGCTTGTCACTTTGTTTCTCAATGACATTTGTATATATTCAAAGAATGTGGAAGAACATCTGGAAACTGTTAGGATTGTGTTAAGTAAATTACTGGTATTTAGGTGTGTGAATTTGTAGATATATGTATATAGTGTAATGCATTGAAATATGTAAATTTGTGAACGCATATAACATTATGTGTCAACGACTTTAGTAATGTGATAATCGACATTGGTTTTTTTAATCCCCGTGCTGTGAACAGTTGGCAAAAGGCTATGGGGCACTGAAAGAGTTGGTGGCCCTGTGCTTCGGCTAGAACTTCAGTTATTCGTGCAGCATAATGGCGGTTAGTTGCTATTTGGCGTGCTCGTTGCCAATTGATGTTATTTGCTTTCATCGTAAAATAATTCGTATATACAGTCCACTTATTTGTTTGTATTATCATGTTGATCCATAAGGAGTGGATCGTTCTTTTTTTTTTAGTGCTTTTATCACCGCAGGCTCGTGTTGTGGACTACGTACATTATCCTTTGTGGCGGTAGCAATGGACTTGAAATTGTGATAAACATGATGGATTTATCGTTGGAATAGTCACACTGAGTGGCGCATTACGTGATTAAGTAATATGACCTAATCTAATTATTTTTTGGTTGCATGGAAATAAATTAACTGTTTAACATTTGGCCATTATGTGCCTTAAAAACATGTTGTGTAACGGTCTTGCGCGGCGTGTGTTCACAGTTGGTGGGTATTGTCATTGAATATAATTTACGTATTTTTTGCTAGTTTGCAGTTACTGAAGTAACATTATTATTCTCTCGGTTGGTGGAAAATGTGTATGAAGCATGTGTGTAATTTGGCGAAGGTGGTTGTTTGTGACCCGAATAAAGTTAAATGGTTTATCGCCAACATCCATGACTTTCCAGAATTGAAGCAGTCGTACATAGCAGACTACATAGCGGTGGAAGCTTCTCCGAACAAGATAGACAGATTAAACAGCGACAAACATCTGCAACGACTGACCGAATTCGAAGAAAATATCACATCGTCATGACAACTGTCGACTCACTGGACAAGAGTGCAAAGCAGGTAGAAAATATTGCTTTGGATTCTCACTCGTTTAAGTTTAAGGTTGCTTTGCAATAGTTTGGTCTCCTAAACTTTGATGGTACCACTAACAGTGGTCCGAATTTTCTAACCTGTTTGTCACATTAGTTTCTAATAACCTAGACCTCTCGTCGGTGGAAAAGTATGCATAATTCAAGAGTAGAGTTGTTGGAGTTCCTCTTGTGATTCTTCAGTCTCTCTCGTGGTCGGAGGTAAACTTTTATGTAGCCTGGAATTTGCTTAATAGACCATTATAATAACAAACTACGCCTTATTGTGAATATACAAGTCGAGGCACGGCTGCAAGCACCTTCGGCGTCAGCACAGTCGTTATACTAATTATTGACAGTCATTTCAGACAGTGTTTCGGCACTTGAGGCATAGGGGGCGCCTATGAATTAATGGGATATGATACTGCTACTCATTCTATGCAAGTGGCCGGACCATAAATTACAGTTAGATTTGGAAATTATGTTGGGCCATGAATTTCCAACATTGGATGGGTTCAACACATTTATGGAAAAAAAGCACTTCAGAGCACAAGAAGTTGTTAGTTCCTCTCATCGCAATGTTCTTGGATAGGCACCTAAACAAAAACTTTGTACTTCAGCAAAGCATAACCAGCATCAAAGGTTCTTGTCAGTACTGTAAGCACGTTGTTTTTGTAGTGCTCCCCTTCCCTTGTACGAGTGCCCAGAATTCCTTAAACAGAACCCACATGATTATTATGCAGTTGTCAAAAACACAACCTGTGCTTGAACTACCTTATTTATATTCATCAATCTAAAAAACTGCTCTTCAGCCTCATCACACCATCAGTATGATGGCAAACATCATTCCTTGTTGCATTTTGAAAGAAAGAATGGTGATGAGGACTCGAACTTAGCCTGCCAAAAGAGTAACTCCCATGCTAAACTTCCGTAATTCGTGCCATACCATTCTACTGTCAGCCACCCAAACTGCACTTCTTCACTCAATGGGCAATCTCTGTGTTGTACGGGCGTCATTGGATATGGCGAGCAAATATAGCTTCGTCACCGAACTATGTATGCAGAAGTTACAGTTAAAGCATGACAAGGTTAATTTTCCAGTTCAGAGTTTATGAAATATTCATGTTAATGTGGTGAGGGCGTGTGCAACCACTGGTTTCGTGCCAGTTGGTTGTGCTAGTCGTTAATTTTTTGCCTAGGTGTTGTGCTATCATGCATTACAAATAATTTACAAAAAAAAGTGAAGGTGTCTAGTGAAGTGTGCAATATTGTCTCTCACTTGAAATTTACTGACCCATATTTTGACATTCCTGGCCCTGTTGACTTGCTTATTGGTGTCGACCTTTGTCACAACTTTTTGACTGGAGGCAAGATTGATAGTCTGCCTGTGGCTTTAGATACTGTGTTTGGCTGGTTTATGTTAGCAAAGTTGACATCTAAGCTATTATCTCTCTAGTCTCAATTATTTTGAATAATGTTGTAATTAGTAAGTTTTAAGAGCTCAAGGAGTTCCCGATCCTAAAATACCGGGTACCTGAGGATGAGTTGTATGAGAGACTGTTTGTTGTAACTCATGCAAGACATGAAGATGGTAGGAATGTGTACCTGCCACTTCATAACATTCCTCCTGACATTGGTGATACTAGACCTCAGATTATACATAGACTTCTTGGCTTAGAAAGTTGGCTTGGAAGAAATTCGACAATCAATGTTAAGTACTCAGATTTCATGCAGGACTGTGTCGCTTTAAGTCACTTGGAGTCTACCCCTCCAGACCAAGTACATTTATCTCCATCCTTCTGTATTCCCCATCATTGCATTATCAAGACAGAGAAACGCACCACCAAACTGCATGTGTTGTTCGATGCCTCCGCCAAAGGATCGACTTTACCTCATTGAATGATAGCTTATTGACAGATCCAAAGTTGGAGAAGGAGAGAGGGGAGATGCGATATTTTCGTCTGCATGAGTTTGTTTTTAACAGTGATATTAAACAAATATATTGCCAGATCTCTATGTACTCAGACTATCAATACTATCAGAGTTGTATGGCGATTCGGTGATACTGACACTGTGGATGATTATCAGCTAAACAGTTTATATATGGAGTTATGGAGTGTCATCTGCTCCATGTTTGGCCCTCCATACAGCTCAGCGATTGGCGAGGGATGATGAGGAGATATTCCCTATTGCATCCAGGATTTTGTTGTCGGACCTTTGTGTTGATGATATAGTTGACTGTAGACTCGGCATTGTCCATGCAAAGTTAGATGATTGTGTACCATAGTAAGGTTGGTTTCCAGGTGCAAAATTTTACAAATAACCTTAGAGACCTTCTTGATTGCCTTCCAGGTGACGTTCATTATGTGCCCCAGTCATTCCTTCAGGATTGTGACAGCCAAATTGTTTTAAAGGTATTGGAAATGCAATGGAACCCAGCATTAGACTCATTTTCGTACAGAGTACACTTCACCTCGCATCATACCACCAAATGAAACATACTCTCTAATTTTGTAGAGATTGCTCAACTATTAAAATGGCTGAGTTCACTCTTAATGTTGGTGAAGCACCTTATACAAATCCTCTATTTGAAGATAATTGATTGGGATGCCGATATTCCTTCCGATCGTGCAGAATATTGGACTTACTTATGCCAGCAGCTTCTATCCTACCCTCAATTGTAGTTCCTTGATGTAGTAGAGTTCTAGAAAATTGCACATATCGAATACATGGTTTCTCAGACAGCTCTGAAATTGGCTACACAGCAGTGGTTAACCTGCATATCCTAGATAAAATTGGTGAAGTCACCATTCATTTATTAAATGGCAAATGTAAACTACCTCACATGGAGGTACAGTCTCTGACTCTGTTAGAGTTTTGAGGGTTCTCTGCTATTAGCAGAGTTTCTTAACCACGTCCATGTGTGTTATACATGTGATCTCCAAGTATCAGTTACAGCCTGGAGAGATTCTCACATTGTGTTAGTTTGAACAAATTCTTCCTTTCATCAGCTTAAAACCTTTGTTGCAAGACCTTGTACATTCAATTTTGTGGAAACATGTTTCATGTGGCGATAATCTGGCAGACTGTGCCTCCCGTTGTTCTGCTACCAGGTCAGCTTCTGGATCAGTACTTATGGTTGAAGGGCCATTATGGTTGAGGGAGCTCAGATAGCAATGGCTCCAAGTTCAGCAATGTTGGCTGATGTAGATCATACCTTTCTCGAGCAAAAGACTGTGGCCCTAGGTTCATTTACACAATGCAAAGAACTACATTTGTTGGTGATGCACTTCAATCACCTGACAAAACTGCTGAAAGCTACAGTATTCATATTGCATTTCACTCACTCACAATTGCTGTACCTCCCAAATGACAAATTGGTGTGGAAGCATAAGTTTTTCTGAATTGCATCATGCACATAAGTTTTGGCTTCGTTGCGTCCAAATTAATTCCTTTAAAGGTTATACCATTTCACTAGAGAAAGGTCATCTCACTTCCCCTTAGATTAGAATTTTAGTGCCTTCCCTTTATGATTCTAGCTTACTTAGGTTTGGCAGGTGGCTGTCTCAGTCTGCAATTCTTTCTGAACAACAGCACCCATTTCTACTCGTGCACTGACCGACCTCGTCATCAAGCATTACCATCACAAGGTTCTTCATCCTGGAGTGCAGACTCTTGGAGGCATTCTTAGAGAACAATCTTGGATCCTGGCAAAGAAGAGTGTCTTCAATCGCTGTTTGCACCATTGTATTTGTTGTTTCCGGTAGAGGCCCTCTTCCAGCCAACCTCTAATGTGATGCTTACCAGCCATGAAAGTCCAGCGAGTGAAACCATTTGCGAATGCGAGAGTGGACTATGCTGACACTTTCATGGTTAAGCTGGCGCATGTGTGTCGGACAGATATTTTGTCTTGATGCGCTGCTTCACAAATGCAGTCAATTTCGAACTGGCTTCAAATGTGTCAATGGATGTGTTCCTAGCAGAATTCAAATGGTTTATAGCTAGGTATGATAAGTCACCACGCATGCGCGCACACACACATATTCAGACAGTGAGACTAACTTAGTTGGGGCCAAGAATCACCCGGAAGAACTTCAGCAATTACTCTCATCACAAACCCAATAGAGTGTCAAATTGCACTTTGGTAGTCTTTGGGAGGCTAGGGCTAGTCGTTAAAAACTTAACCTTCATAAATTGATAAGTAAACAAGAGTTAATGTTTGAGGAGCTCTACAGTGTTCTGGTACAGGTAGAGGCTACCCTGAACTCATGACCAATATGTCTGTTGAGTAATGATCACAATGATCTAGGGGCTATTTCACCTGACCACATTTTAGCCTACTTTCCGAAGGCAAGAAAGGCTTGTGAGATCACTTTCCTCTCTGTGTGCCTTTTTTGTGTGTGTGTCTGTGCATGTGTCTGCATATGTGATTGGCCACCCTTTCAAAAATTGAACAGTTCAACTAAATTTCACAAAACTCAGTACATGTGTTGTACGTCGTAAGGGTACTTGTCTTTTAGATTTTCCAGCAATGCCAGGCACTTAGTTTTGAATTGGTGGCCATTTTAACATTTTGTGCTATGCAATATCTCAGGAACCATTCCACTGATTTAAACCAAATTTTTACGGTGGCAGAGCATCATGTAAGCATTGAATTTCGACATTTATATTGTTATTAATCGGTCATTTTAAAGGCAGTACCGATTGAAAACAATATTGATTTTACATTCTATCTCGAAAATTACCGGGGCCTGTTTGCCTCCCATCTAGGCAATCATGGTCCTATATCCGGCCAGGTCACTCCCGGATATTCACAAGTGGGAATCATGCTGGACGATGTCGCTGGTCGTGGGTTTTCTTGGAGATCTCCTGCTTCCTCCGCCCTTTCATCCTGGCACTGCTCCATAGTCACTTCACTTCACTCCCATCTGCTCTCCAAACCACACTGGTAAGAAATACCCAAACCTTTTTACTCATTCACTCGAAAATTATCGAATCAATTCTTACTCAATGTGGCATGTAAGTAATAATTTTGCATATCAGTTATACGTAAGTGATTGAACTTGATAAGCTACTTATTTACAAAATGGTGGCCATACAAGTATTTTTGTTTATTTGGTTTTTCTAATAAGATATTTAACCAATTTCGACCAATTTTTGTATGCTGAATGTATTTATTACAAGCATCATACATACCAACACATAGCAAATTTCGTCAGCCATTTTGTAAGATAGGGCCTCATGAATAAATGAAACTTTTATCTCATATCTCGGTAAACAGTTAATCAGTTACTACCAAATTCGACAAACAAGCAGTACTGTGGCAGATTATGTTAACTTATATATTTTAGGTATGCCAGACACTTATTTAAAAATGGCGGCCACTTAGACATCTTTGCTTAGAATGTTGTATAGTTGATACCATGTTATCAATCCAAACTTAGCATTTTATGCTGGGAGTAGATATTACAACTATCAACTGTGTCTTCATGGAGCATGATTTTCCCTCCATTTTCTAAGATAGCACCACATGAATGAGTAATTTTTTGTCATATCTCGGGAAACAATTGAGAGATTCCGACCGAATTAGGCGAAAAAGTAGTTGTGTTGCAGATGATGTAATATGGTATGTTTTATGCCTGCCAGACAATTATTTTCAAATTTTAGTGGCCACATAGGCATCTTTGCTTATTATAATTTATCATCGTAACCATGTAATCAATTGCACCTTTTTTTGTATGCTGGCAGTATATTTTGCAACTATCAAATAGGTCTACTTGGAACATCTTTTGTCCGCCATTTTGTAAGACATTGCACCTGAAAAAATAAAAATTGATGTGTCCTCTGTAGTGTTAGGGACTGTATACTTCAAGATCAGTGAGAGCCGTTGAAGGTGATAACTTTTACTAGTAAAATGTTTATTTTAAACGAAAGGAACTTGAGTGCATTTGATAACAAGATCTTACGCCGATTGTACGTGATGTGTGGATAAGTTCGCCACTTTTCTCTAGCACCAGGAATTTGATTTGCACACCGACACAATCAAACTTTAACTTGGTTGTACTCATATCCTTAGCAAGTAGATAAGATAGGGTGTTGGCTAGCGCGACTAAACAGATTTCGATTTATGATTATCCACATTAATGGATAAAGTAAGACGACATTGTGAATTGTCTTTCTAGAATATATGATGTGACAGATTATGAGGTAAAGTCAACTGACGGGCTGTCTTCGGCGGAGGATCTTGAGGGGAAATTGAGGAATGTTGTATTATTATGTTATCTTTACCTGAAGTGTTTGCTGACATAAGCAATTGAGAGGAAGAGGATAATTGTCAGGAAATAGTAATGAAAACTGCAGCAGGCAATATGTTCAATTACAGTAAAGATAAAGGCATATTTTTATCATCTAGAAAGGAATAGAGGAAAAAAATATTTTTGTCCCATGAAAGCAATGAGCATGTTGCTGAAATATTTTCATCGCTCAACAATAGCAGGGCATATGTGAATAGTTTAAGATAAAGCTTTGGTAAAGAGATAATTTTTTGGCCTGGTATGAATAAAGAGACAGAAAATATGTCAAGAGTTGTAAGGAGTGTCAGTTGTCTAAAGAATCTCTCAATAGAAAGGTGGTGACTTAATTGGTTGCGTTTTATGTTTAGGCCCTGAGATAAAGTATTTATTGTAATTTGTGGGCCTCATAAAGGGTCACATAAAGGGGATAGTCATATCTTGATTTAAGTTGATCTCTTTAGTAACTTCGCTAAGGGGTTTGCCCTTAGGGAATATAAGGCCAGTAATGTTAAGGCATTAGCTGATCGCGTATGGAAAATATTCGGGGGGTCTGAGTAATTGGTGTGTGATAATGCTAGTTGTTTGAAATCCAAGTTGCTTAAATATATTTGCTTGTAGTGCGACATTCAGCATATTAACGATTGTTTTAGTGTCTCCTTTAATGTATTATCACCACAGTTGGTAACACGGAGAGCGGTGTGTTCATTTAATTATAAGCTTTTATTTAACTTGCCTTGTTAGTTAGTTTGTTTGTACGTTCAGGTGAAATCTTGCAAATCGATTTTAAACCACTTCCCGTTATCCAATTGAGCTGAAATTTCGCATGCATGTGTAGTTCCCATGACAATACAATGTGAAGGCACAGCTGATCTTACGATGGAGCCTGAAGTTACAGGCTTTTATGTAACTTCACGTGTATGTATGTTAAACCATTTCTCGTTATACAATTGAACTGAAATTTCGCATACATGTGTAGTTCCCATGATCTGATGATGGAGTCGGAAGGTGGCCATAAGAACTCTACAACTACATGCAGTAAACGTCGTATCGAGTTTGTTTTACAGAATCGAATAACAGTAAAATGGAGATGAGAAGTTTCGCTGCTGTTGGGCGCGTGCCTCTTTTTTGTAGCGGCAAATAATTCTGAAAAACTATTATATAGTTTGCTCCTACAGTAGGTCCCGTATCGGAATGAAAGCGAACTACTGATCGATCACGATACATCATGGAGATCTTTCTTGGCAAGGGAAAGCCATATTCGTGACACAAACACAGGGTTGGAGACTAAAAAGTTAATAATAAAATAAATGTTAAACAACTCTTTAAACCAAACTTTTATTTTATAAATTCACTAAAAAGAGAAAAATAATTATAACAATTATACAATTTGTAGAACTTGTAGGATGTGGTCGAACAACCGTAATAAACTTGACTACAAATTAATATGTTTGTATAAATTTATATTTAGTACATAAAAGCTTGGCGCGAATAGTAAAGAGCCTTACTCACGATATGTTCTTCCTATGCTTACGCAAATGTGATATGTGTTCTGTATTGTGAATAGTTAAGATCCTTACGGAAGATATGTGCTTACTACGCTTACGCAAATGAGGTATACGTTCTACAAGACGCCAAGTTTTATATATAAAATATAAATTGATACAAACATATTAACTTGTAGTATAGTTAATTACTTCTGTTCTAACACATCTTACAGTTTCTACAAATTGTGTAACTATTATAATTATTTTTCTCTTTTTAGTGCATTTATAGATAAAGGGTTTGTTTTAAATGTTTATTTACATTCGTTTTATTTTTATCACTGTGATATTTATTGTTAAAACCGTTTCAATAGTAGGGATAGACAGTTTTATTTGGCAAATATCAGTTACGTTGGTTTTCGTACTCAGGAAATGTTATTACGTAATGTTATTTTATTGAGACCTCTATTCTGAATACATGTGACTTCTAATGCCAAGAAGAAAAAATAATCAAATGGAAACAGATACGAATTGTCACCAAATTACGTATAGTGAACAAAATGTGCAGTAGGGAGGTAATGTTGTATGTGATCAAATGTTAAAAAAAAAAAATGATGTAGCACAATTTTATGCGACATGTATTCTGCAGTAAGCAGATGTGATAAACTTATTTCAGGACTGAACTGCAACCGTTATAAGACCGGGTTGTGTGGCGAAACGCACACGGAAGGAAAGAGAAGGATATAAAGAAAGAGCGAGAGTGAGAGAGAGAGAGCGAGAGGGAGGGGGAAGGTAATCCCAGAAGATTTTTGTTTGAAAGAAAAGGGGGTGGTAAAGTAGGTTTAGTTTGGACAAGCGGGTTCTTTCAACTCTGTATTGCTCGTCAATACCGCAAGAGGTAGAGCTCGCCTCTCTTCTCTCTCCTATGCCTCGCTGCACTTTATGCACGCGTGACTCACCCCCTGACATATTTTATAGCACTCCGCTCTCAGAGCTCTAGACCCAGATAACCACTGCGCTCCACTTCGCACTTCGTCCGTCCCTCTTGTTCACGCCACTGCACCAGGCTTCTTCCCGCGATGCGCTTTGCTCTTCCGAGCCACCGATACTAATCCTCAGTAAATGTGTTTTAAAACCTTCTCTGTATGTAGCATTCTTCTTTCTGTGCTTACATATATATGTATATGTATATATATATATATATATATATATATATATATATATATATATATATATATATATATATATAGAGAGAGAGAGAGAGAGAGAGAGAGAGGAGAGAGAGAGAGAGAGAGAGATAAGCACATAAGAGAGGCCCCCTGAATAACACAGCCAATTTCAATGGTAGAAGAAATTGTTTGAGACAAAATTATCTTGGGTCCAAGGCGCTAATAACAAGAAAGTATTAATTTCCCCGTACGGGTACAGAAGATACAAAGGTCAACTCCGTTAGTTTAAATTGAATGATAATGTTTATTAACACCCCTCGACAGTGCGTATGAAGATGTGATAATTGCGATGACATTTGCCGGTCAGTCAAGATCGCTGATGGTCAATGACGAAGCAAATTGCGCCGCCTCACTCTGTGTATGTGTGTGTGTGTATATATATATATGCATACAGCATACAACAGAGCTCCGAAACTGCATCTAATTAGGATTAAGAATCCAACGAATTAAGTGTTCTTAGAGCATATTCATAAAATGTATTATATTTATTATATATGCATATTAAAAAGTTGGAAAAGTACTGTTATTTCTAAGCAGCATAATTATTTATAAATATGTCTAACTTATGTAACAATATGATATTTAAATATGCTTGTACGTATGTGTATACGTAAATACATACATTTAAAATATGTTTATATTCCCATGTTTGTATATTCGTACCGTTAATTAAAAATAATATTTCATCTCCATATTTAGGCTATATACCTATACATAATTAAGTAGGCCCCTATAAAATAAATTAAAAGTAATTTTTCTTATTCTATATTTATGTATACATAATTATCTGCGTGTTATAATCTGGGGCGAACGAGTATGTGGGTTTTCTCACAGTGCTGCCATATTTTTTTACATATACATTTTATGATGGAAGTCCTTTTATGGACAAAAGCTAGGCTCTATACTGTAAATAGAGCCGCATTTGTATATACAAAAAATTAAAGTTAAAGTTCTGACACCGTGAGGTGAACATCGATTGGGAATATTCTCTCTCTCTCTCTCTCTCTCTCTCTCTTTTCTCTCTCTCTCTCTCTCTCTCTCTCTCTCGTCATACAACGAAGAAGAAGTGCAAATACTATGGCCTGCCTTTGACCTCAACGATCATGGACCCGTTACCTGCATCATCGCTAACTGGTTGTCGACAGTGCAGATTCTGCGATCGAGTTTTCACCTATGTCATAATGCTCGTCGGCATGAGAGAACGGCCTATAAGAAGTGTCCTTTTCGCGCTATGAAGCATTATGACATGTGTTGTCTCATGAAGTTTGTGCAAGGCAGTACATTGAAAGATCATACCGAGGTCTGCAGGGATTTAGCTACATGGAGTCAGCAAGCAAATGTTGCCGGCAATACCAACAGAATTATTTTAGATTTTAGATACATATATCCCGGAGGACATATCCTACTATAGGCTATATTTAGGATATTATTATAGGTCAGTTAGGCTAGCTTAATATGTCTTTTCATCCACAGGTCCTTACCGTATTTTAATGTTCCAGCAAAAACCAGTAAGAGCCAGTCCTGCTGACACTTACTGGCAGCTCATTTACTCTCCTTTAGTTTTCAGGTTCATAGAAGAGATCGGGGGAAAGAGGTCCAATAGCGTCACTTCTCCCACCAGCGAGGCGCCCAAACACCTCTCTGGTTAGTGCCTGCATCAAGTTAAGAATAAACAAAGCTCGTGCCCCCTCTCTACTAGTGTTTACAGCCCTATTAACTAACAGCATGTTTTCCATACACTCTGTCTCCTGTAGCATTCTATTTAATTTAATGCATACAATAATTTTTTATTTTTTTACTTCTCTGTCGCAAGGGTTTTTACGTCTCTCTTGAGGGTTTTTCCCTTGCTCTTCATAGTTAAGACTAGCCGTTAGTACACTTAGGGAGGTAGTCATGGCCCCTAAATGCAGGCCATGGCTGCCCAATCCCTCTTTGCCACGATGCATGACTCCTTGCGTGATTTTTCCTAGAAGGCGTAAGGGGTTAGCCCTGAGACTCAGTTACATCCCGTCCTACCTTCGGGCCTTAACTTCACATATCACTTAGAATAATATAGTTTAGAAAAAAATTGTCGGCAATACCTCTTGCTGCGTCGACAGGCGATAATGGCGAGACAGTTAATGCTAAAGACTGAATGAGCGCAGAAGAGTCAGTTTGTGTGGAACTTACACTTGCAAGACTTTCGCGTGAAGTCGACGAACATCGAAAATAAACGGTCGACGGCTCTAAATAATGATGAACATACAACTCCTGCTGCAAAGAGAACAAAATTTAATAGAGAATACAAAACAGGAGGTGAAGATGAAGATAATTTTGATCAAAATAGACATGAAGACAGTTTTAGTGCTGAAGACGATGGATATATTCTCGATGCACTGACACACCTCTCCAACACATTCGCTGTAACAAGCGACATGAAGAAGGCAGAAGATGCCAAGAATACTGGCTATCTATTTCCCGAAGACCCGAATGAACTTGTTGATAGACTCAGCTATTTTATTGACCTTCAAAAATGCGGGATCTTACGTACATTATCGAGATATATTCAATCATTAGTAAACTGAAGTATCGGGGATATATCGCATGATGTTATAGACTGTTTTATTCTTAAATTGTAATTACAATATAATAATAAATTATTATTACAAAATAATTGTTTCTTTTTTTTGTGTGTGGTGTATCCTTTTCCCCTCACAACTTTAAAAGTTTTGCTATGAGCACTCGACTATTAACAGAAAAATCTTAAAATAGAATGATAATAAATACTTTAGTATAAAAATGTATGGTTAGTTGACTGCATACAAAACATTAAATCTGTAGATATGTACAAATTTGGAGATAGTTTGCCAACGAATGTAATTTGTGTATATATGTTGGGGGGGGGGGGGACAAACCGAAGGATTGATCGAACGATTGGGATTGATCGAAGGATTGGCATGGGTCGCTGTGGATTGTGGAGGAAGATCGAGGAGGAGGATTGCAGAGTGGATTGTAGAGTGAATTGCGGAGCGGATTGCGGTGTGGATTGCGATACTGATTGCGGTGCTGTTTGCGGTTTCATTATTTTAATTTTTTATGGAATTTTTTGGATTTTGTAAACGTTTTTCGATTTTATTTTTGTTTCAAGGTTATCCTAGGTCATGGGTACGTGGTCATGGTCACAGATGTCAGGTCAAGGTGAAGGTTACCTGACCTAGCATGTTGGTCAGAGTCATCAGTGCCACCTAGGTGTTGAAATGTAAACAAATGGCAAACGAAAAAATACAATAGGGCTGGCGTAGTGCTTCCGACAGAATGAGCAAAGGTGAGGGAGGCGGAGACCTGGCGAATAATTAACCAATGAGAATCATTGGTGTGGTTGGGAAATATTAATGCAGTGTGATATATTGCAGGGGGTGGGAGTCAGTCGTATGCTGGGAATGGTGCTATGGGGACCTCCGAAAAAGAAATTTTTTCAAAAAAAAAAAAAAAACAATTATGATAAAATAACTTATTAATTTTTATAAATTGTTAGGGAATTTCTGGAATTTTTACGATTTTTTTTTGGGTTCAAGGTCAAATGTCACCAGATCAAGGTCAATAGCCAAGGTCACCTGAATCCATGATGGTGGTAGGAATCAGTAACGTAATATGCTCGCTGAATTTTATGAATTTATTCTATTTTATATATTTTCCTCGAGTTTTTTAAAGGTTGCCTAATATCATGGTTATAAGCACAAGGTCATGGGTCACCTAGGTTGAACGTGGTGGTTGGGTGATGTAATTACATGATTGCTGGTCAGTTACAGTCACTCGTCTCCTCTAAGTCCGAAAATTAAAATTTTAATAAATTAATTTTTTAAATAATTTTTTAGAAATATATATATTTTTTGTAATTGTTTGGGATTTTTTGTAATTTGGAATTTTGGTTTTAAGGTCAATGTCATGGGGTAAAGATCAAAGATCAGGTCAGGTCCTTAATCCAACATGGTGGTTAAATGGCTGAACGATCAAAATGGTTAGTGGTCAGGCTTCGCTCGATCTCGGATCCATGTATAAAGTCAATATGGCCGCAATGCTCGCTTTGGAACGCGTTCCTCCATCCTTCCACTGATCGAAAAGTGCCATTCTGCGGCTCGTTTTTGTAAGTGCGGAGACTCGTGCATTTTTGGACGGAAAAGCGAAATTTTGAGGAAAAGGGCATTTTGAGGGAAATGGGATATTTTGTGAAGGAAAAACGAAAATCTTGAGGGAAAATGGCCAAGGGGACCATTTGACAGAAGCATGATCGCTCGAGCTCCCCTCCCCTTGAAAACTAAAACTCGAGAAAAATACATGAAATTCACACGGGGACATACAACACTATCGCTGTATTGGATGCATTCCCGTATACTCCATGACTAAACCTGAAAAAAATACCTCAGAAAAAAGCATTACAACACACATCCTTAGATGCAGATACCTGACTTGACCCTGACTTCAACGACCTTAAAACAAAACCTCGAAAAAATACATTACTAAACAACACATTTGGAGGCCAGCAAGCTGTCTTGACCCGTAACTTATACGACGTTAAGAAATCAAATCTTAAATACTTTTAAAAAAAGATGTCAAACAGAAAGTGATCAGCCTACAATCTTATAGAGATAGAGACTTGCAATTACTTTAAAAACAGTGTTACATGCATAACTTAATTGTATGCAGGACTTCGACACTGACGACTGCATAACTTATTTATAGTATATATATATATATATTTAAATTAAAATTTGTCAATTAAAAAAAAAAAAACTTTCTTTACTTAGTTACATAATTGCATATATAGTGCAATGGTGCTTTAAACAATACTTTTTGATAACATTTATTATATTTATGTTCATTTAAAATATTATGTATATTCTGACAAGTTAGGAAAACATTAAATAAATCACAATACTTTATTCACATGCATTTTTTTTATTTAATTAATATATTACAGTCACTAATGACATCAAAATATTACAATTTTCTTTAATATGTCTAAGTAAATGGTCGCTATGGCTGATTTGCTTTCCGCACCTGTCACACACATATTATATGCAGCAGGGATTTTTTAGCACCATTAAAGCGATCATGACGCCTAGAATGGCTGTTGCCCGAGAAGGTCTTTTCGCAGAAGCGACACTTATAATGTCGGAATGGTTCAGCCTAGGTGGTTGACCATACAGATGCTGTTGGAACAAAGGTCGTTGGTCCAGTTGATGATGCTGATGGAGCTGCTGTAAGAGGACCACCCGAAGAAGTCTATGGCTCTACCGTAGCTACAATTAGCTTTAGAGTACCCGAAATCTTGCAGATGTAGGATAAGACTTAGATGCAAAGCTGTAGAAGCTAGCCGAGACGATGTATCTTTCACGGGAGCTGTTGTTAAACTACGCTTCTCAGCTGACCACTCTACTGCTTATATTATAGAGCATTCAAGCTCTATGACGTCATATTGACTTTAAACCAATCGTGTTACACCATTTATACATTGTTCGGTCACCGATTAGCTAATCGCTAAGTTGCCACGTGATTGCAACTGACCAATTGCGTGAAGGCACTGAGAGTCAGTCTCTGACTCCAGCCAGACCGATCCCTCAGAAGTCTGACCCCTAAATGACTCCTAATCACCCTAAATAACTCCTAATGACCCCTAAATAACTCCTTATGCGGAAACGGAGGCGGTGGTGGAGGTGGTGGTGGGAGTAGAGGCGGAGGCGGAGCGGATTGTAGTTGCAGAGAACCATTGCTACAAGTTTTAAATGTATTTTCAAATAATCACTCCATTCAAACTGCCTCTGGCAGAAATTGCACCAATGAGATTCTTGGAATTTTCATTCAGCAGGTCTTCGTACAGACTGCCCTCTCATGCCGACGTGCATTTTTAACATATGCGACAACTCGATCGCAGAATCGGCAATGACGTCAGCCAGTTAATGATGATACAGGTCGCTGCTCCTTGGTCGTCGAAGCCAAAGGCAGGCCTTCGTATCCACAATTCATCTTCGGTGGTATGGGAGCACTCTGAGAAAACGCAAATACTCATTCGCCCCGGAAGAAAACATGCAGGTAATAAGTTTATTCTATACATAATTATGTATACTTCTATCTTATATATCGCTCTATATGTAAATATATATATATGATCAACCTATGTGTGTTCTTCTGGGGCGAATGAGTATTTTCGGGTTTTCTCACAGTGCTCCCGTACCACAAATACAAATTGCTAATACGAAGTCGTGCATTTGACCTCGACGATCATGAAGCCTGGCCTGCATCGCTTCTAACTGGTTGTCGCCAGTGCCGATTTTGCTATCGAGTTTTCACCAAAGTATAAATAGGCCCCTTTTATGAATTTTCTTTCCAGTATCATTCTAGACTTGAAACAGTACGGACATAAAATTAATTATGCATCTGCCTTGTCACTTCTGCGGTAAAGCATTTGCAGTTCTGCGCCGCATGCGACGACTTGAAATAACGACTTGCCGGATGAACACTTTAAGAATGACATTTTAGTGCAATTTCTGTCAGAGGGAGTTTACATAGAGTGATATTTAGATTATTCATACTAAAACATGAAACAATGGTTCTTCTCAACTACAATCAGCACCACATGCACCGTAATCAGCACTGCACACACCACAATCAGCACTGCATGCACCGCGACCAGCACTGCAAGCACCACAATCAGCACAACACGCATTGCAATCAGCACCGCAATCAGCACTGCATGCACTGAAATCAGCGCTGCATGCACCACAATCAGTATTGCACTCTCTGCAATCAGCACTGCACACACTGCAATCAGCACTGCATCCACCACAATCAGTATTGCTTTCTCTGCAATCAGCACTGCATGCACTGAAATCAGCACTGCATGCACCACAATCAGCATTGCACTATCTGCAATCAGCACTGCACACACCACAATCAGCACTGCATGCACCATAATCAGCATAACACTGTAACGTCTCGCCTTCCCTAACTCCTATTCTGACCAATGAACCAATGTTTTCTTATTCAACCTGTATCAAGACTAGGACGGGGTAGACGTATTTATCCAGGGGCGTAGCTCTACTAGTTCACTAACAACTTCAGCAAGTTCATAACACAACTACTTTATTGAACATTAGACATATACGTATATAAATGGAAATTGATACAACACTTTACAATGAACGATTAAATGAATGAGTATTCAGATCACAGATACTCACAGGCAGCTCTGTGCTGTTCAGTTACAATATATTCAAATACCTAACCTTGCCAGTAATAATAATAGCGTTAATGGGATAACGGGGTCTCGAAGGATGACGTTACGCCCTAACAGCTAGTTAGAGCTCCTCAAGGCCTCGGTGTCGTGGTACCTCCAGCGTTGTCAGGTCACTTTTGGCTAGGGGGGGGGGGCATATAGGGCCGTTTTATACGCCTCGCCCAGTGTATTAGCGTCATATGTTTATGAAACTCTCTCAAACCATATCTCGCCATAGTTTGGGTGATAATTATCATGTGGCCGTTGAAGCTTAGGTGGTCATAATTCGTGAGCAACCCTTCCTGGCCACTACACTACACAGTAACCAAGGCGATCCATCCAAGGGTAGTGGTAGAGAAGCAGATATAGGCCGAGGAGCTCAGGGCGGGGAGAACGACGACGAGTGGTGGTAATCGCGGTAATATTTAATAGCAATGTCGTAGGGGCAAGGCTAAACTCGAGACCTCGTCTTACAATGAAATAACAATTAAGTATTAGTGAAAATCAGTTAAAGGGGAATGTTTGCAAGTACCAAGGTGGGAAAATAGAATCCCGTGATCATCGGAATGTCAATAAAATAATACATAATTAGATACAAAGTTAGGGTGGCCACAGTAAGCTTAAGTTATCTGAACACGTTGAGCAGCGCGACCGCAGGAAGGCAGGAGGTATGTCCAATGCCACATATAATGTTATGAAGATTAAATTACCCCTGAAAGCTAGACGATGGACATGGGCAGAGGAAGTTTGAAAGTTTGCACGCACGTAGTACGAGTGCACTGAACAACGTGTCAGGTTATGAACTCTTAAAGGAAATACAAGATGGTTAATAACAATAAAGACAATTTTGCTTGCTGGCTGAAACAGTAATAATTTGAGAAAGGTAAAGGTAATAGGGGGTGTTAAGTACAATAGTTAGGAAGAGTACACGAGGGAAAATTAGCACAACTGCGAAAGTACTACCTGTGTGAAAGGTAGGCAACACTCCAGAAGTTGGCAGTGCCGGATGGTCGCGCATTATTTTGTTTGGTTTGTGTGAGCAAGAAGACTGACTGGGCAAGTTACAGCCAGGTGGCGACGTACGCTTTGTTTGTGCACTAGAAAATACTTACTAACTTACACTGATACAACTAGGTTGGATTGCAACTTAAAGATAATACACAATAGTTACACAAACACATTTGAGAGAACTCTTGTAAAAGCCTAAGGCAGGCTGTAAGTGTGATGCATAGCAAATGGCGTGGTCATGTGCTGAATTCTTAATGTGAATAAAATATTACAATAGTAATTGCAATGAAAACTTAACCTAAACAATATGAAACAAGTAGTGCTGAATTAAACATAAAAACAAATAGCAACGAACAGTAATAAAATACTTAAACAGTGGAAGGAGTTATACAATAACCTCAGAATAAACACACGTGGCGTGTTGTTAAAAGTTCAGAAACATGTCGCGGATCACTGATAGTCCAGGTAATAGTGTTCACTTTCAGATGCATTTTTTGTTTATACCAGTGTGTGGTATGGAAATAGCTCCCACGCGGGCAGTGCGTGAGTCCGATCAACAGTTTGCACTTTTGGGGTATTTGTACGATTGTCCACGGTTAATCACTGTTAGCAGGACACATAGTTTGCTGTAGTGCTATTTGCACACTTGAACACTATATATATATATATATATTTATTTATCAATAAGATTAATTTTTAATAGTTACCTGGTAACTATTACATGGAGGCATGAAGTGAAAATGCATAGAAATAAACAAAATAGTAATGCGATTAGTAACAATGAACACATGTATATGGCAATTGTGAACAATCGTTAGAGCATAAAATTAAGAAATATACTTGGCAAGGAATTGCTTTGCAATGATTAATACAATTTGTAAGTAATGGTAAACAATAATTATATGATACTTAAACTGTAAGCATTTACATACACCCCCTATAGGTATTTGGTTTCAGAATATATTTATTCACCATATTTACATACAAGAAAGTTTGTGAAATATGATATATACAACAACAATACCCGGCAGTGGTGAAGTAAGGTAAGGTAAGGTAAGGAATATAATAAAATGTGTTCACATAACTAACACAATACTTAAAATATACCTAATGAGAACATTTGGAACAGCATATTAAAGTATTATTGAATAATATTGTTGGCCTGAAGTCATAAGGTCCAATGTGGACTGCATGCCCATAAATGCAACTAATTTATAATACCCATGAAAATGGAATTAAATATTATACTAGAAGGGTAAACATAATTAACGTGAAAATTAACACAAGAAGGGCAGAAGGCAATGGCAGTTAGCAAAATACTTAACCAGTCACTAAATTATATATACATGGGCCTGTAGGCCTGAAGTGAATATAACAGCAAGGAAATGCTATTGTAAGGTAAACAGGTAGAAGTAATGTTTGTAACACCTGTGGTGGTGTATTATTCATACTTACACTTTCGTGAGAAATAGGCAATTAGACACCACTCACCAATAGCAGGAATACCACGTGTAAGTGATACGCTCTTATGCAGATGTAGACACTTGGACCAATAAAAATGTTATTTACTTTTCTGGATACCATTTTGGTAACAGCATAAGCATGACTGGAGCTGTTAAGGGGGGGGGGGAGGTGTTGATACATGTTAGAAATATAGATATCTTTACTAGATTTAAATACAATGCAATGACAGCAAACACAAGTAGCAAAAGAATAGCCATAGAGGCATAAATAATCAAAGTGAGCGGGTTCCACAAAAGAGAAAAGTTTACCGTAGCGTAAGGATACCGTGTGGTGGTTTGCATCAACAGGTTGCAACACTGGTAAGTCAGTTAAATTCAAGTGCCTTTTAGTATCAAGTGCGGACATAATGTTTGAAAATTTTATTCCAGTGGTCAGTGACAGTTGTGGAGGTGGAACAATTGTTCAAGCAGTCAGTGGACTGGCAGTACCGTCTGTTGTAGGGTGACAGAGGGCGCACGAACGTCACATAGACGCGTGGTCTCGATAATAGTTCACTGAGGAGTGGTAACGCGACATCCGCATTGCACATGAAGCTCCACACTGCCCAATTTGTGGTGGGTTATAGGTGAATTGAGCAATGCATTTGCAAACAACATGGCGGCACACGGAGGGGGGTTTGTCAAAATATACTGGTGAGGGAAAATACGTATGACAGTAAAAGATGTGTCGGGAGAGCACTGGAATTTGCATGAGAAGAACAAGGATTTAGCATCATCAAGTAAAATAGCAGATTTTACACACTTGGCACTATTACCAGTAAGGGAGAGTTTAGGGATGGCTAGAACATCCATGGGGGCGTCGGGGAAACATGAAATTGATTTCACCGAGTCCGTGGTAGGATCAATAGCAACAATGTGTGATGGGGTGTAAATGATACAGGAGTGATTCTGGAAATTGTAAAGGACTGAAATGATATCATGTACATGTCATGCAGAGTGCACACCTTCAACGGGAACTTGCAACTTAATAATGATCTGAGAAGTCGTGAGTGAACACTCAACCAAATCATAGGAATAATATTTTATTTTGCCAGAAAGGGGAATATTTAATGTGAGCTGCAGGTTGAAAAGTTGGGGATTCAGTTTTGTTAGGTCGTCAGTGAGCTGGATTTTTGACATAATTTAAATGTAATATTTTGAGCTGAAATGCATGGATATATGACTGTACGAAGTGTTCTAAGACTACATTATTAATCAGTTTCTAAGGCTAGTAGAAAGCAAATGAGTTTGACCTTCAAGGTTGTCCAGTTTACTGACAGTTACTAGTTGATTTTGCAATGCATTTTAAATGCCGTTCACAGATGTGGCGAGAGAGTTAACTTTATTTTCCATTTTATTCTGCAATTCATGAATGACTTTAAAGGACACATTCAGGGAGGAATTTGTATTCTACACATTATCAGCAAGGGCCGTGATATGGGAATCAAGCATAGCTTAAATGTGAAGCAAAGCACGTAAATGTTTCAATTACCTCCAAATAATTGTGTATAATGCGTCTGTTCTGACACGATGTGGAATTTTTTACAGCACAGCAACGTGCAAGAATTCATCAAGTTTTGTGGGCATTTTGGAGAGATGCAACGGCATTGTGCATATCAAAGGAACATATTCCCCACTGAGAAAATCAGCAGTGACAGGCTTGTAACAAAGCCCAGCATGTGTACGAAATGGCATGGGAGCTGACAGGACAGCTGATAGCGCCAAGGACAGTATGGCGATGACCTTGGCCACACACCAAGCTGTGGAGAGTCCCCACTCTACAACTGGAACTTGTACTGTGGTTGGCATTGCCATGGAGACGGGCTGCGCATGTGCCTGGTGTGACTCGCACCTGTGCAGTGTCGCGAACAACGATTGGCATTGGAGACAGTGCCTCGCGACTGCCGTTGGGAGGCTGCAGGAAGCGTGAAGTTGGCAAGCGTCGAGTCCCCAGTCCGCTCGCTGGCACTCTGCAGTGGTTGCCTGGCGGAGGGGCAGTCAGGAAGTCGATGAGCACCTCGCGCTGCTCGACTCGGGCTATGAGCACCATGCTGATGTGTGTCTATTGTCAGCACACTTCAAAGTGTGGCATAAGCAGGCTGCACAGGCGATGGTTCACGCCATGGACCCTTTGTGCAAACACTCTGTACTTCCCAGGGGAGAATGATATGAAGTGTAACTCATTTATGACACAGATTAAACACAGAACAATAGAATACTGACAATACAATTGCATATAAACTAGGTTAGCACACATAGACTGGCTTCGAATGGCACGTACATACTGTATCGAACCTGGGCGGCCCAGTTTTATTAGTCTGGATGCGCACAGTAGAATTGTCTAATATGTCGGTCACCCTGAAGGGGCCATGATATCATTGCTTTAAGGCCTTTTGCCAGCCTCTATTATAAATCCAAATTAGCCCTATGAGTACAGTCAATCTGGGTTTTCTCACTAACTTTGGCCTGAAGTAAATTAAGCTTGGCCGTTTCACGGTCCTGTAAAAGTTTCTCACACCAATTATGGGCACATGGGTAGATGTTGAGCAGCGACTACCTGTGCCAGAAGGGCAGCTTCCACACCATGTAAAAATAGAAGGGAATAAACTTTGTTGTGGAATGGACGCTTGTGTTGTAATTAAATTGGACGAACTCTAGGTTCAAATCCCAGTATGCCTGATCTACATAAGCACAAGCTGTAAGTTGGTAACCAAGTACTTGGTTCGAGCTCATTTTAAAAAACTGGTGCCCTTATCCGTTAAAATTTGTTGTGGGCAACCAAATTGGAGTACGACATGTTTAATCAATTCTGTGCACATGACGGCATCAATAGAAGAGACAGCTTTTGCTACTACATAATGGGTCATGTACTCCATCATAACTAGAGTGTATTTTTTCTTACATAATGTAACACGCAGGGGACACTTGGCATCTAGCGCCCACGTAGATAATAGGGGTTGCGGCTGAATATAAGTTAAGGTACCCATAGGCTTATTGTTAGCAGCTTTAGTTTTTTGGCAAACAGGAATCGATTTTACATACTGTTGGACATCTACATGCATTGTATCCAATGATAGTTTTGTTTGATTTTCTGTAATTTCTTAAGGATGCGGAAATGTCCACCCCCGAATATGGCATTGTGTTGAGCTTGAATAATTTTTGGAACATACAATTTGGGTATGAGAGTGAGTTTAGAAATGCTCTGGGGCATATTTAGTTAAATAAATATTTCACCATTTGCAAAGCCATATCGGCGACTCGATTTGCGATACTTGCTATCTGCCTGTTCGGGATGAAGTAAGGCCAATTTCAAGTGTTTAATATGGGGAACATTATCATATTCTCCAACAAAAGGAGAGGTGTTCACAACAAGGGGACATAACTGGAAAATTGAATCGTAGTCGATTTTGATGCATTCTTGGACGTGAGTATACACTGGGAGAAAGTGAAATTTGTCTGATTTAAGAACAATAAGAATTCGACATTTCAATAGAGGATCAATGCAAGTGGTTTCTAAATGTAGGGAGATTTCTTGCTTAATGATTAGAATATTTATCTAATATAAGTTGGTAAGAATTCTACGGATACAGTGCATTGGAAAATATCTTCATTAACAAGTGCTTTAGCAATGCCATCGCAATCTTGTTCTTGGTAATGTGACAAGAAATAATCTTTGACATTGTCCCAATGATGTTTGGTGTACTTGGCTACTGTGTTACGAATCTAGCCTGCTTTCCTGCAAAATGGCTTTCGTGAAAGCTGTGTAAAGGGATGTGATTGTTATTATGATTTCTTTGACTTAGTAAGGTGTGGCATTGACTGTATGGCACGTGTTGGCATGGGAGGGGTAGTGACAATTCTGCTGAGGGCATCAGGGAGAGTGTTTAATTTACAGCGCACAATGGTAGGTTCAAAATCATATTCAGTGAGTGCTATCGCCATATTTTGAATACAGATATTGTGCTCCGCTATAGAGCATATGTAGCACAAGCTAGCATCGTCAGTTTCAATCGTAAATTTCCTACTGTATAAGTAGTGACGAAAATGAATATACAAATACCTAATCGTGCCTAGTTCTTGTTCTGTGGCATTTCAGCATCTCGCTGGATAGATAACTTTTTGGAGGCAAAGGTGATGAATGCACACTGTTTGAAATGCAGCTCCTCCTGTAGGAGGGCTCCGCCGATCGCGTAATTGCTTGCTTTGCAAGTCAGTATGATCTGTTTGTCCTCATCAAATTTATTTTTGCACTGGTGCTCGTAAAATAGCCTGTTTCAAGTAATGGAATTCTGTAGCCTGGTCATCCTGCCACTTGAAGGGTACTGCAAGCTTGATTAATTCGATAAGTGGTTGCGCTAAGATGACATAGTGTTTGATGTAGCGACGAAGGTATGACCTCATACCAAGGAAGGTACATAAATGTTTCAAGTTGGTAGGGGGCGACATCTGCTCTATGGTGTAAACCTTATCTGGGACAGTAGAAATGCCATCAGGGTTGATGATATGGCCTTAAACCTTGATGGTCTGCTCTGAAAAAGTACATTTCTTAGTGTTGACTTTAATGTAAAACATTCTTAACCTATCAAAACTTTATGAATGTTGTCTAAATGTTCTCTGGAAGAATTTCCCAGTGTAACAATATCATCAATATAAGTGATTGTGACCATCAATATGAGTGGACCTAAAAGGGTGTTAATGAACATCTTAAAGTACCGAAGGTGTGGTTGAAAGACTCATCGGAATTATCTTATAACCAACCCCATCAACTTTAAAGGCTACTTTATGGTGGTCTTGTTGCCTAACAAGTATGCTATAAAACCCTGAAATAGATATAGGGAGATTTTCAGGGCTGTTAAAATGTCATCCATGCATCGTAAAGGGCATTGGACCCTTGCAAGAAATTGGTTTAACTTACAAAAGTCAGTTAAAAATCTTAAATTTTAACAACCAGACTGGGCACAATACAAAGAGAGTCCGTGGGTTCTATAATATTGTCTTGAAGCATATCATCAATCTGAACTAAGAGTTTGTCCCTAACTTTTGGACTAATATGATATGGCCGTACAGAAATTGGCTTGTCCATGTTTAAGTCGAGCTCAATTTCAAATTTGCAGGCTTCTGTAAGTTCTAAAATAGAATCCACAAACCTGTCTTTATGAGAGTTTATGACCTTTATGGTAGCATCCTTTTGTTTACTATTGAGCTTGGTGTTGATAGGAAATGCCATAGTATGCGGTGATTCAATGGAATCCAAGGCGGCTAAGGAGTGCTCAACAGTCATAGTAGTAATTTGTGGGAAGAATCCAGGATTGAGTGTTACTTGTATAAGCTTGTGAGGATCGTGGCCATGTATAAACATAATGTTGTATTTTAGAATTGGGATGATGTCATACTTGGTAATTAAGTCCACACCTAAAGTAATGTCTTGTTGAAGATGGCCCACCAATAAAAATTCCTGAGGATAAGTGCGCCCCGATATTTATAGGTTAACAATGGTTTCAAATTTAGGGGACTCTAATATGGAAGTTGCCACAATTAGTTTAATATGTTCTTGGAAGGGGAAAATCTGCAGATTGGTCACCAAGGTAGTAGCTATGCTACTGTGCGAACAGCCAGTGTCAAGTAATGCAAGGTATTGTTTGCCCTTATAGAAAACAAGAATGTGCAGGGTCACTGTTTGTACGATAGGTTGCAGATAGATGACAGTGGATGTGGGGCATACATATTTATTTAACTTACTTTGAGATCCAAGTTCGCTCAGCATGTCTTGTGATGTGGTTTCGTCATAGTGGCCTGCATGTGTTCTTACATTGTTTGAAATTGTCACCAATGTCCATAAAAAATTCAAACTTCTGGTTGAAGAAAAGATTACAATGCCGACTTTTATGTCCCACAGAAAAACAGAGGGTGCATGTGTCTTGGGCGAGACTGTGTGTGGCTGCTACCTTTGGCTGCGTGGTGGCAACGTACTGTGGTCTGGCAATGCTGCAATCTGGGGCATGTGGGAGAGGGGGTGGTGTGGCAATACAGCACACTGGCTGTGGGTGGGGGGATTTATGTGCATGTGATTCTTGTCTGGGGCAGGCTGCATACATGTCGGTGCTCGTACTGACAATTCACGTGACCAACTTGTAATCACTGGCCTTGCCGGCAGTTTATTTGCATTTTGCTGATGGGGAACTTTAACAGAACTATATGCGCTGGTGGGTGTTGCATGTGGTGCAATGTGTGAGGCGAGGTGAGAATGCTGTCTGTTGGTGACAGTAACTTTGTTCTCAATAACAGAGCTAGGTGTTGAAACACTGGGTAGTTGTAGGTCAGTATAGGCATAAATTTCGCAATGTACGCGTACGACTGCATAGTGATGATTTTATTGAAAAATGCACGACACAGGTCTCGATCCCCGAATGTTAGGGTCTGTGGGTGTTTCGCACTCTACCCCCTCACAATGTAGTTTTTTGTCGTCTGTTGGCCTGCTAGTGTATTATGATTAGTATGCCCCCGGTTGTTGTAGTGGTTGTTGGCTGTGTACGGGGGTGTGTAGGAGTCTTGGTTGCAGGGGTTGCAAGGGGCATATGCATGTCCATGGAAGTTTGTTCTACCCCTGTTGTAGTGTTGACCACAGTACTGATAGCAAAATTGTGGATGTGGGTGAGGGAGGAACATTTGCTGGTCATGGCGAGGGTAGTTTTGGCGGTGGGCATGAGATTTGTAGTATCCACGGGTGGGGAAATGCTGTTTGCAGTGTGGTTGGGGTCGGAAGCCATCATTGCGGGGTGTGTGTCCCGGATCTGAGTTTTGGTTGGGTGTTGTGTGTTGGCAGCTCAAAGTTAACTGCGCGATCTCCTGTTTTAATTTGCTTATCACCAATTCTAAGTGCTCAGAATCTGGGTGTGTGTGGGTCTGAGTGAGTGACTAACCATAACAATAAATATTTATATCAATGCATCGCAAATTCACCATCATGTCTTGTAAGTTATCGTTCGATAGACCGATCAGTTTGTTAGCGACAGAAGGGAAAAAGCAATCGCCAAAAAACAGTAATGAAACTGGCGTCTGTCATGCAGACATGGTATTTGTGGTGGTAAAATTGCATATTTCGGACATGTTGTGTTGTGTCATCCCCGACGGCTTGTTTCTTAGTATAAAGCAACAGCTTAAGGCGCTCAGTATCCGCTGGGGTGGTGAATGTGTCGTAGAGAGGATATCACATTTATTGCCATGTGATAGGTTCCTGGCGCTAACAGGACAAATAGTCGAAAGTGTGTTTTGCAGATCCTAAAAGATAGACTTTTATATGACGACACATTTCTGCCTCGGAACACTGGTAAGTGTCTGATATTTTGTTGAAAGATTCTAGAAATTCAGTGATGTTTTCACCCAGTTTTCTGGAAAAAGTGGGTAGATTCTCAGCTTGTGCAATAACAATGTTAAGGGGTTGTGGAGCAGCCATGTTGTGTTGTATGATCTGTGGTGCAGTGTTTCTGTAGCTGTGGGTGGTGGGGAGGGGTTGGAAATGTGCGTGTGGGCAGAGGTTCGATTCCAATATCTTTGTAGAGCAGGAACCCAAAGAAATCAGCAAGTCATGTAAGCGAGTTTGAGGTGGTGTTATCTGTGGGTTGTGTTGGGCATGGTGTGTGTCAATGGGGTAATGGGGTTCAGTGGTATGAAATGAAGTGTCTAAAGATTGGTTTTGAATTTGGCTGGTGGTGGCAGTGTTTGTGCCCTCTAAGAGAGTGCGTTTTCTGTCTCGATTGTCTAGTGAGTGTTCGAGGTCAGAAGTGTCAATTAAAACCTGTTTAATGATTTTGGAAACCATGGACGTTTTCTTATGGCTGTGTGTGTCCATGAACAGTGTAGTGTGTGTGTGTAAATGGTGTTGCACATTTGAGTACCTTATGATTAAATCAAACTACAAGGAAATAAGAGTTTTAAAGCACTCCAATGGCACACAAAAACAAATGGAGTGTTTCACGCCAATAAAAGGAACAGAGAGTTCCACATGCATTAAAAGTGGTACACATGCATTTTACTAAGCTACATACAATAACAAGCAGTTTTGGCGAATGGTAGGGCAACAAGGCTGGCCTGGCAAGGCATGCTGTGCAAGCAGGTGATGTGCATGTGTGGCAAACTGACCTGCCCTATGATGATGCTTACTGCACATGTGAGGATAAAAGCTGCATGGGTTGAAAAGAAGCAATGGAAGTATGAATACCTATAATAGAACAATGAGGGAGGCTGATATGAACTGAATTACTAGTTGACATGAAAAGTTGGGAGGAAAGTAAAAATACTAAATTCGAGTTAGGGGGGAAATAATTATCCATGCGTGATGCACAGCCATGCGTCTTGCTAGCTACGAGCAGTATTCTACGTGCTGCACAAGAGAAAATGTGAAAGAAAATATTAAGCTAACTTGCCTAGGGGTGAGGTGGGACGATAGGCGCTTCCACTAATGTAACATCTTTCCTTTCCTAATTCCTATTCTGACCACTGAACAAATGATAACTTATTCAACCTGTATCAAGACTAGGATGGGGTGGACGTACTTATCCAGGGATGTAGCTCTACTATAGGCTGTTCACGGTACAGTGAGCATTTTTGAAGCGCTAGTTACTTTTTTCTTTCAACCAATTTATATCCTTCCACCATTTGTGCATGTAAACCCTTTCATGTGAGTATTAAGCACAGTGTATACATTTATCATACCCAAAACGAACAGTCCGAAGCCACAATGAAATGTATTTATTAGTTATTATGACTGATGAAACACCTTCAAAAAGTGCTCACTTTACCATGAACGGCCTATAGTTCACTAACAACTTCAGCAAGTTCATAACACAACTACTTTATTAAATATTAGATATATATGCATATAAATGGAAATTGATACAACACTTTACAATGAATGATAAAAGGAATAAGTATTCAGATCACAGTTATTCACAGGTGGCTTTATGCTGTTAAGTTACATTATATTCAAGTACCTAACCTTGCCAGTAATATTAATAGCCTTAAGGGGACAACGAGGTCTCGAAGGATGACTTTACTCCTAACTGCTATTTCCAGTTATGCTCACCAATTAACGCAGAGAGGACCCAGAGCTCCTCAAGGCCTCGGTGTCGTGATGCACACATTGCCAGCTCTGGCAACTAACATCGTGGTACCTCAAGCATCGTCAAGTCACTGGGAAGTGGGGGGTGGCATCTACGGTCGTTTTAAACTCCTCGCCCAGTAGGTTAGCATTGCATGTTTATGAAACTCTTTCAATCCATACCCTGTCGTAGTTTAAGTGGCAATTCTCATTTGGCCAATGAATCATAGGTGGTAGTAATTCGTGAGCTGCCCTTCTTGGCCTCTACAACATGCACCACAATCAGCACCACATGAACCACAATCAGCACAGCATGCACCAAAATCAACACCGCACACACCACACTCACAGCAATATAGTATTGGTAACATACATATCATTAAGCAAGATGTTGCTTCACTCATACATATTCATGCTGAAGATAAGGATATTTTCCACGAATCGTGACATGGAAGCCTATTTCCGAATACAGTGAAGTGCATCATCACGGGACCATAAGGTTACAGCAAGACATACATCCTACTGAGTCTGCTGGAAGAACCGAATGTCCTTCGATCCGAGAATGTATATATTTATTCAGATCTCTCCAGCAATCGAAACATCAGCGACTAGCACGAATACTGCAGGCTGTGGAAAGCTTGGGTTATTTCCCATACTGCGATAATGAAGCAATCGTACCTTCAAGCGAAGCACTGTCCAACTCGATATTTGTCATCGATGACATTGCCTGCGAGAAACAAACTGGCTTTGAAGAATACTTTAGCATTGGACAGCAGACACACGTGGACTGCATGTACTTTGGCCAGACTTATTCACGCATACCCAAACAGGTACTTCGTGATAATGCAAACATGTTGGTGCTGTTTCGCATGGACGATATGAATTTGTGTCATGTTTACAACGATCATGTTAATACGGAGATCACACTATCAGATTTCAAAGATATGTGTTCCCTCTGCTGGAAAGAGAAATATAGATTTTGACGATCGTTTAGGACTGTCCACTATGTAAGGAAGGTACAGTTTCGGGTTCTATCAATTCATTGCTCACTGCCGAGAGGGTTAGTCTACTGGGAGCCAGAAAATGATATCATCAATACCTCCTGCTACATCGATGGGTACTATTTCTATAAACGATTGTGACGAGACGGTTAATGCTAAATATAGAATGAATGAGTTCGTTTGTGCGGTAAGTACACTTGCAAGACGTTCGCATGAAGTCGAAAAACTTCAAAATAAATTACCACCAGCTCTAAATACTGATGTACATACAACTCCTGCTGAAAAGAAAAGTAAACTTGATATTGAGGGGAAGCAGGAAGTGAAGATGATCATGAAGACAGCATTGATAATGACTATGATGACAGTGGTAGTGTTGAAGATGATGATTCCCTGGATGTTCTCACACATTTCACAAACGAGTTTCCTTCGACAAGTGATGCGAAGAGAATACTGACTATATGTTTACAGAAGATCTGAATGATCTTATAAACAGACTAGAAATTTTGCTCGATAAGCAACAATGCAGGGATTATTCAAACATGAAAGAGATAGTTTTGATCATTAGAGAACTTAATGATCAGAGTTATGTCAGATGATGTGATAAAATGCTTTCTTCTGAAATTTTAAATACAAAGTAATAAAAAATTATTATAATAAAATAATGGTGTCACTTTATTTTCGTGCACTGTATTCTTTCACCTTAAAGTTTGTACTGAAAAACATATATTTAAATTATTTAATAAATTAAGCATGTAGTGAAAGTTCTGCATCATGCATGTACGTATACCGCTGATTGTGAAAAAAATATTTTAAATAATAGGGTGGATAATAACAGTTTTTTATGTATACAAATATAAGTGTCGACAGCTTGCTTGGCAATGAAGTCGAGAAATTGATATAGTTGCAGCAACATAATATGTTCGTTGCTTTTTACGAATTTTTCTCTCGAGTTTTGTTGTCAAGGTCATTCAGGTCATGGGGTCAAGGTCGAGCTTACCTGCATCTTATATGGTGGCAGGAATCTGTAATATTATATGCTTGTTGACTTTTATGTAATTTCTCGAGTTTTTGTATTCAAGGTCATTCAAAGTCAAGGGGTCAAGGTCGATGTCACATGAATATTATATAGCAGTATGTAATGTAATATGCTTGTTGACTTTAATGAATTTTTTTCTCGAGTTTATGTTCCTTAGTTCATTCAAGGTCATGGGGTCATGGTTGAGATTATGTGAAACTAATATGGTGGTTGTAGTCTGTTATGTAATATGCTTGTGAATTTTTTATCAAGTTTTGGTTTTCAAGATTATGATGTCAAGATTAATGCCGTCTGAATCTAATACGCCGACAGTAATTTAATATGCTTGTTGACTTTTATGTATTTTGTCTCTAGTTTTTGTTTTCAAGTTCATTCAAGGTCATGGAGTCATGGGCATGGTTACGTGCATCTAATTAGGTGGTAGTAGTCTGTAATGTAATATGATTGCTTACTGGGTATGGGCGAGAGGGGGGGAGTCTTGTCGAATAATTGGTTTGGTTTGTGTGGAGGAGACACTTCGGGAAATTTATTTTTAAAATAAATTTTATAATAATTTTTTAGTAATAATAAAAATATATATAGATTTTAAAAAAATACATTTTTGGAAAATTCTTTTGAATGTTTTTTGGAATTGGAATTTTTGGAATTGATTTGATTTTTGAGTTCAATGTCAAAGGTCAAACATCCTGGCCGGTCAGCTTGCCCTGACTCATGGTCGCCTGGGTCACTGATCCACCTTCTTGCTATCACCCTGGGTCACAAGTCTACTGTGGCTTCTCCGGGAAAAACGGGATTTTTTAATGAAAAAAAGTAATTTTTTAGAGAAAAGGGGAAATTTTGAGGGGGAAAAAAGGGAAATTTCAACATTGCGGCCAGCTGAATACGAATCCTACGCCTGACGCCCTTGCGCCAGACTCCCCATTTTCCTAATACTACACTACCGTTTAGCTCGAATACACATTTTATTTTTTAAGTTCTTGGCTACAGAAGCATCTTATTGACACCTAGGCGTTGAATTCCGTGTCAGCAGACGAACAGTGAGCATCAGATAGCATCAGAAGACCATTTGAAAGCAGTGACAATTTCCACTCTATATTACTAATGTAGGTGCCTTAACTTACAAATAATAATGCCACTAATGGTTAAAGAGTAAGTCCATTGGCTACAGGTTTTGTTATGTTGCTTTAGGTTTCGTTTTAAGTTTAATAACATACCCATTACCATATGACAATTTCACATTATATCTATAGTCGGCCATATTTACAGCATATACACAATTGCACCAACAACAATATTTAAGTATTGTTATAAATTACCTGTTATATTTAGTGATTCTTCAACCTCATCCCACAATTTGCGTGTTGTTGCTGTGTTTATGAAGTCACTGTGATAGTCGTTGCACAGGCATGGTCTCGACTGAACTGCCGAGTATAGCACTTTACATTCTGAATCAGTCAACCTTCTATCGTATTTTGTTTTCTTTGCTGAAATACTCGCTGTATATTCTCTCTCAACAGGAATCACACACTGCTTGCTCAGAACATCCTCATCCCTGTTGAGCAAGACTGAAACGAGAGCGGCACACGTAGAAAATCGGAGTCTTTTCAAGCCATTTTATTTACTCTAATTTCTCAAAACTAAGCAATATTTTATAACAATTTTTTAGACCGAAGATGTATGTGCTTACTTTGACACTACCGTCGAAAATATTTTGTTGGATTATGAATATGTCTTTTAAAAATTACAAATCCCGCGAACATTTGCTCATAGAAAGCTCTTTTTATAATGAATCTTTCTTTGCAAAACAATAGTATTATCACAAGTAACAAAGCCTCATCTTTTGTGAATAAAATTATGTATTAAAACCACATAGTCACGGCTAAGAATACAGAGGAAGCAAAATAAATGCTAAGCTATTTTTCGCAGTTTCCTCACTTCTGATAGGTGCTGCATTCTCGGCTTTGTCTGCGTCGGCTGTGCGAGTCTGGAATAGGGTAAGCGGAGTGGGGCGAGCGCTGACCTGCCCCTCGAATGAGACCAGCTGGGGAAACCAGTGATGGAAGGATCCCTGGCTATGACCGTGCGTCACACACAGCGTAAAGTCCATTTAACGAGGGGGGAGTGGGGAAGTTACTGTTTAGTGTCGCAGAGTGAAGAGGTTTGTGAAGTCTTTGTGCGTGATTTTTTTTTTGTCGTTATGGATGGAATAAACACAGACTGGAGATTTTGGAAGAAAAAATGAATGTTTCTTAAGCCGCCCCTACATGATACCCAATTTTTGCTACCTACTGTTATACCCATGGGCACAACATTAGGCATACAAGATTCTGTAGCAGAAGAGAAGAAAGAATGCATCAGTTCATACCCACACGTTACCTAAAGTGCTAACAGAAAACTGTAAATAGTAGTCAATAACAACTCGCAAATGGCAGACATTCCGCAGTTGGCGGCTACAAATGCAATCAAGTATTATATGTAGGTGTTTTGTGGTACATCCAAAAAGTATTATGACTATTTTTTTCCCTGAACTCTGCATTTATTTAAGTTTATGAGTACAAGCATAAAACTATTAATGTATGGAAAATGATATGCTTATGTATAAAAAAACAAGGTACTGTATTACCATTTATGTACAGCGGACGTTTACGCTACTAATTAAAACAGTATTACATTTTTTAAATATGTATCTTTAACAGGCACAATAATTAATCTTGTGCTTTCCGTAACTAAACAAACTTGTACGGTTAGGAGACCAAAAGAAGGCAAAAATATCACAGTACCATTGATAAAGCTTTTATGTAAGTGGGTTAACATCACTCATGCTACATAGATTAAATTACGCTTTCACACCTCTCGTTTGCAAGTTGTATGTCTAACTCAGTTTGTTGGTTATAATTTATGTCTTTGTTCGAAAACTATTTCTTGCGTTTCTTTGTATACAATCAATAATACGCGAATAACTGCTCAGTGCAATCGGCTGCCCGTGGTTATTTTTATTTAGCTTTGGTTTGTATTATTGCTTTGAGACAAAGATATTCTAAAATAAATGTTTTCTGGCTGTAACTTCAATCATAAAGCGCAATTATGTATCACATAAAATAACTTTAAAAATGTCGTTACGCGGCGGAGATTTGAACTCTAAAACTTAAAATTATGCGGTGCGAACCCGCGCACCAAAACACCGAGTTACGGAAACAACTTCCAAACCGCGTTGCGTAAAAGTTTATATACATGACAACGGTCCATTGTTATCAGGTATTTCTTATGTTGTGTTTAATGTTTTATTATGACTGTGGGTGTTAACTGAAACGTTTACCATTACCTAAGCGTATATTAAGTTTCATTTTGTATGTAAACACGTTTTACAGAACCCGTATTTTTTTTCGTAAACGGATATATATACCTCGAGGTTGTTATACGAGAGTCCGCCATCTTGTCTGTCGCTGCTCCGTGGGTATTATAGCAGAAACTTAGAACACGTTCTATTATCGTTGCAGGCATGGCCATGAGTACAATAACTGTTATACCCGGAGCCAGAGCCCTCCGGAGGGGCTGGATTGTAACCTACACAGGAGCAGAAACGCTACCAGAGAATGGGTTAGAAAACTGCTACGGAAATAGGCATCGTGTAGGACCGGCTTAAGCGCCAAAAGAAGGAATAGAAGAGTTCCACTAGGACTCACAGAATATTCTAAGAAGAGGTAAGTTAACAAATGGTTGGTAAATGACTCGTGTTCAGGCATCAAAAAACTATAATAACTTCCTTGATAAACATATCTTGGGTTCAAATCCCATACATTGAAGGGGAGAAATACACATGCTTATGGAAATGTAAATGCAGGTATTTACTTTTCATGTTTTTTTAATTTTTTACATAATTATTGGTGTAGATACAGTTTTACCGTATTTGAAAAAAAAATGCTCTTGTGGACGTTAGTGGTTGTTATTTTTGCATGCAGAAAATCAGCAATCTGTTCTGACGAAAGTGTCAGAAAATATCAGCATTTTGTTATCCAGTGAAAGCAGTACGCGAAAGTAACCCTAATTATATGTCCAGCGATTAATTAAGTACTTACGAGACCAAGTGACGCAATGAATTGTTAAAAAAAACAGAACTGTTCTGTTACACACATTCAACGCCTGTATTTCTGCAAATATGCTAATCACTGTTTATACTGAGCTGTATGCAGTTATGGGTAAGGATTTTGAATGTTTTCTTAAAAAGTGCCTAAATGACCGCATATTAACTATAGTAGAGTGGCAATATACATAATTGGTGTACTATCTTTGTTTGAGAAATTTTGAGAGTTAATTATGTTTGTAAGCATACGCAGGTATTCAGAACTTGGAGTTAAACTTTTTCACACAAAGCTCACATCTATACAAGCCATTTAAAAATGCGTATCACATGCAGGCCAAATCTATGATGCAGCAGACAGTGACTATGGCCTCTCTGCAGCGGTTGTACAAGAAGAAATGAGTGAAGCATATTATAAAGAGCTGCAGATATTTGGCAAGATTTGAACCAAGAGGACAAGAAGGAAGTTGAAGAAATTACTAGAGAGCCAAGTGCTTGTCACGAATGGAAGGAGCACCGAAGCAAACGATTAACGGCATATTTCTTTGAAACAGTCCGAAAAAGGAAGGCAACCACCTCATGTGCAAATGAAGTGAAGCAAATCCATTGTAATATTTCTAAAGGGAACAGAAACGCTTCGTGGGGCTTAGAAAAAGAAGCTGTTGCTTTTCCCAGTACGCCATTGAAAACAATATTTCCATCTTCCAGTGGTGTAGATTGGTTATTGAAGACGGACACCCATTCCTTGGAGCATCACCAGATGGGCTGATTGGTGATGATGCTGTACTAGAAGTGAACTGTTCGACTACAGCAAACCTTGTTACACCACTAGAGACACTTGGCGATAAAATATTAAATTCGTTGACATGCGAGATGGTGTACCGAAACCAAGAACAGATGATACCTACGTGTATTAAGTTCAAGGAATCCTCCATATTTCAAAAATAAAATTCTGTCGCTTTGTTGTTTAGTCACCCAGAAGCATAATATGCGACATAGTTGAAAGTAATGACGATTTCTGGAGACAAAAATGATCAGTAAGCTCCCGAAATTTTATTTTAACTGTTTCCAGAAATAATTGATTTTAGATATGCAAGGCAGCTGCCAATACGGGACCCAGACAACATCACAAATGCCCAAAGAAAATGTTGGCACTGAAGGCGACAAAAAGTAAGAAGAATTTAATCAAGCAAATGACTTGAAGATTTGGGACAATTTTTGCTAACTTTCTACTATCACATATTCTGCATCTCATTCATTGAACCTACTTAATGTATATCTCAATGGAGTTCGGTAAGCGAATAAACAGACACATTTTCTGAAATTGAACTTCCAAAATTTTAAGGCATTTTAATTTGATAACATCGATTTTATGATCTCGATATTCATGTTTGGAAATGTACAAAGCTTGGGTTAGTGCCATATTTCAGTGCCATTACTGACCAGTGGTTGGAGATGGTGATTTATTGTGAAAATATTTAGTTATATGGTATTACTAAAATTCTATCACTTTACCTAGCCTGTTAGAGTGTATTTTTTTACGCAGCTGAGTTGTTTTCGGGTGAATCACGCATGTTTACTCTTAGAGTGCACATCTCGAAATAGTTTCTCTCACACACGGCACATTATAACGACTGCATTGTATTGTTATTGTTCTATAGTGTATTGTTTGACTCTGAATATGTGTTGATTTTTCACACCATGTCTGGAGAAATCATGATTATTGTTCAAGTTAATGCAGTAGTTCATTGTCAATGTTGTCTTTTTATTGTTTGATTTTTCCAGTAACAATAAGTCGCTATTAAGATTTATGTACATTAGAATTACTGTGTTGTGGTTGTATTTGTTGTTGCGGTGTTATTTTGTGAAAAAATTCTTGGAGTTTCTGCATATTACTGCAGCATTCACTATGTCAGTTCATCATCAGTGTATTTATTAAGAGGTAATTTGTCTTTGCAGCTTTTAAAAAATGTTTGTAGTCAACTTTTTTCTGAATTTTCTTTAGTTCGTTCAATGTGTGAACTACTTGTGTGACATGGCAACGCTGCACGGTGAGTCGACTCTTGCATACAAATGTCGACATTGCCAGGATAACCTGGTTTTTATATTTTAACTAGCAGCTCGGCATCGCTTCGCTCAGCTTTTATGGAGTTATTAAAATACATACCTATATATTTGAGACTACCAGTGACTACCTGTGACTACCCATGACTACCCGCGACTACTTGTGGCTACTCGTGACTAATTGCGACTACTCGTGACTACCGGTGACTACTTGTGACTACCAGTGACTACCAGTGACTACCTGCGACTACCCATGACAACTTGTTACTACCTGTGAGTACTTGCGACTACTTGTGACTACATGTGACTACCTGCGACTACCCATGATAACTTGTGACTACCTGTGAATACTTGCGACTACCATGACTACTTGCGACTACCCGTGACTACATGTGACTACTCGTGACTACCTGCGACAACTTGCGAATTTATAATATTAAGATAATATCAAGATCCACTGAGCCACTGCGGCCCCACTTGGGATCGCTCTAGCCACTGGGTCACTGCAGTCCCACTTGGCATACTCTACCCACTGGACCTCTGAGACCCTACTTGAAATAGTCTCTGTCCATCTGGAAGAATGTAGCTTCCTAACAGTGACAGAATTACAAGTATCGGCCCTGTAGTTTGGGTAGAGAATGCTTAGAATCAGCCAAGTAGCTAATTGTTCTCTGACTTGGTATACAAATTTTGAAATTACTCAAGGACTTTTTTTTTCTTTTCGAATTTAACATAGTCTACGATTATCTGGAAGAATGTAGCTTTCTGATAGTAATAATATAGATTCGCTATTCATGATTTTTCTCGTCTCTGTTATCAGGCGTATACTGTATGCGTAATATTATTACTTAATGTTAAAATAAAACTAGTATTTAGGGATTCGAAATAAATAGAAAACTATTTAAAAGCGATTTCATATATAGTTCCAAACCAACATCGTTGATGTTATTTTTCTGTGACACTGTTGAAAGTGCTTCTATCTAAATGTGTCATATTGCATTTATTACTCAATTCTCAAAGCCTTTAAAATTAATACACTGATGATTATTTGTTTAAGAATGAATATTTTATAAATTAAAAAGTCTGGTACGATCTCGTGCATTTTAGATTCAAATTTAATGCACTCAGACAAACACGTGCAACATTATACTATACTGATGCTTCAGTACATTGACGAAAATAAGCCAAAGTATTCCAAATCTTAACTTCTGACAACAATATAAAGACTGATGATTTTTTTTCTGAGATCAAAAAAGTGTTTCATCCAACTGTACAGTGAAACTCACCACACTGTGCTATAACTGTAAGTGAGCAGCAACTGAATGCAATGGTGAAGGAAACGAGAAAACCCCAAGGAAATCCCACCGGCAAATGGCAACGTCCTCCATGTTTCATGCGTGCCTAAATCTGGGGTGACCCCGCAGGGAATTGAACATGGAGCGCTGCGGTGGGACACGAGTAATATGACCACAACACCATCGTAGCTCTCTAACAGCGGAATACAGTCAGTGTACTAACCCATGGTTGTAACAAAATAAGAGGAGCTAATACTAAAGTAAAAGAAAACAAAGCTCAACTCATATTGCGGTGTACAATATTTCCGAATAATATTATGACAATAACGGACGCAAAATTATCCGAACCTGAAAATTAATTTGCCTATTGGTCCACACTTCCACCTGAAGACCTCGCCTGTTATGAGGCGCCTAAATCTCTCTCTCACACACACAATCAATTGTTTATAGTAATGATAATGTACAGGTTTTTACTAAGTGTCTGATGTTCGCAACAAAGAGTCTACTGTATATCCTTCTTAAATATTTCTACATTCAATATAATTTTCTGATCGCCTGATTTTTTTCCGCGTGTTTTTTCCTCGTCTCGTTTACAATAAAATTAAACCAAAGTTTAAAAAAATTTATTTTAATGATAAATAACACACATTTTATTTATAAGGCATAGCCGTGCAGAAAATAACAAGTGCATTATACCATTAATAATGACTAGTTTATGTAAGATTAATGCACACAAAGTCTTGTTTGGTTGTGACATTAGAAGAAATTTGTGAGTTTTAATTTATGGTTACTATGTGAATGAACTTTAAGGAATTATGAGTATCTGCTATAATCTTTCTCTCTTTATGTGTAAGTTTGTATCATGATCAGAGACCCGGAAATTTCGGGAGATCATTTTAAGCCACGCTAGACTTCAAACACGTGTACATTTGACCTTCTTTCCAATTGGATCGCGGTTTGTAAGCCACGCCTTGGACGAATTTGAACCAATAAGGAACCTACATTAAAAAGACGGCCGAATCCGGTGCTACGTTGTCTGAAGTTTAACTAGATCAATAGCCAATAAACAACTAACTAAGCCCCGAGTACATGCCGGGTTGTGGAGTCTTAACTTGTTGCCGGACGAATCTGAGAAATATCCGGGTCAATGATATGTACAAAATTTGTAATTATACCTTTTTAATCCATCTTGATACCCTGTTTCCATGTTTGTTTCCTCTTCCAATCTAGTATTACTTGCCTAAGTTTGTACTCAAATTTAGGTATGAAGCCACATTTTAGCTTTGAATTCAGGTTTTTTTTCTATGCACTTTAGGTATTGAATGGCAGTGAATAATGTTGTTCTTGTGCCGCAAAAGTTTTTAGTAAACGAAAAAAAACCGGTTAGACTTACAAATGATAACTGAAACACTTAATCACAAACCTTTCATATATCTGGACAACAATTTGTAAATGTGAAAGGGGAACTATTTTTATGGTTATGTAAATACATTTCTTTAAAAGTGAGTTCGAGCATTTCTTCTTCACTGTTTATGTTGTTAAGTCTATGTGTTTATTTGACTTGTCTTGTGATCTTCTCTTCTACATGCGTTGACACTATCCCTCACGACTAGAAGTATTACATGCTTACATTAAAGAGTACCTGCACATATCATAATCCGTTAAAATGTCTACTTTCATGTCATATTGTTTCTTGTGACTCACTACAAAGTGCTGCAATTGCGAATGTCCTAATTAATTGAACGGTTAGTCTACTTCCCCCATTGCAAAATGCATTCAAAGATAACATTTGTTGATGTATATGTACAAACTATCAGATACGCATTATCTCATACAAATCATTTTATACAGTGAATAATTACGCGACGAACATGCCAGTTCTGTTAACTGACACATTTTTTTGGTGCCAAGTCCCGAGAACACATTAACTTGGCAAAACATCCCCTCCCCTTTGGTTACATATTTTTGAACCACAAAGTTTTAAATATCACGTTAGGTTCTTTACTCCCGTAAATGTTCCTAGATCAAACATTTAATCTTTCAGTAACATATGCAAAAGTGAATATTGTTTGGTATGACAGTGTGTCTTAGTTAAAATAATTTTTGATAGGAATTCATGGCAAGGTGTTCCCTTATTTTACGTGACAAACTGAGGGTGCATTCATGACTATAAACTCAAATTTATGAAGTTGATTGCACGTGTTTCGTTTCATATAAATATCAGACACTTCAGCATTGTAACTTGAAATTTTATGCAGCAAATACAGCACCTAACATAATCTAGCGAAAGTTTCGGACCATTGGCACTACGTCACGTGGAGAAGGGAATCCCAGGAGTTCGTACCTCGCGATAAGGGAAGACGGCGATGACCTTGGGGCTGGGGTGTTGTGGCCAAACGTACCATCTGTCATTCGGGCCTCGAATGCCAACGCGCAACCAGACGCGCGCATCTTCCCCTCTCACGGCCGCGCGGCTTCTCCCTCCCCTAGCAAACCAACCGTGAAGTTAACAAGAGAGGGCACGCCCAGTTGTCCCCGAAAAAATCCGCTCTCGCGCCGCTTGCTGTGTTTGAGCTAAATAGGGAAAGCCCGCGGGAAGGTGCGGCTAGGACATAGCGAGCAGTTGGTCTGACGCTCGTATTGTACCCGAACGAGGCCTGTGTATCGTTGGCCCAGAGGAACGACAATACACAGGCGTCAGCCATTCACACCAAGTAGCTACTTAACATATTTACACAGTCGTTGCAAACTAACCAACAGTCAACTGCTTGCCATAACTCTACTGCCGCAGGAAAGATTAACTACGTACAAGTGAAATGGTTAGGAGGGTTTTCTATGCTAAATAAGGGCTGTTTCCCTTCATTATATATGTATATATATATATATATATATATATATATATATATATATATATATATAGGATGAGTAGAAAACTTTGAAGGCATATAATATTAAAACCAAATAACCGACAACCTTCGTTGACCAATCAAATGAACCGTGGAACCGTGAATTTGTTTACAATTTCTTCATAAATGTTCTATATGACCACCACGAGAGGCTGGAAAATGAAGTCCCTCTCCGCCTCTTCTAACTGAGGAAACAACCACTCTGTATACATGTCCAAATAAGGGATTCCAGTAACAGTGGGCTCGTGTAGAAAGAAAGGGCCGAAAACCATGTCTTTGGGTACAGCGAAGGGACATGTTTACTTTGAAGGAAGCGCGCTCGTATTGTGTTTGGTGTTTTCATGTGGAAGCTCCTGACTCCATATCCGCAAGTTGTGCCGGTTCACCTTACCGTTTGTAGGAACGTCACTTTCCCTAAAGTAAATGTGTTCTGCGCTGTACCCAAAGACACCGCTTTCCGCCCTTTCTTTTTCACGAGCCCACTGTTACTGGAATTCCTTATTTGGACATGTATACAGAGTGGTTGTTTCCTCAGTTGGAAGAGGCGGCGAGGGACTTCATTCTCCAGCAGGATAGTGCGCCACCCCATTGACACCTAACTGTTGCCGGATACCTGAACGAGATGTTGCAGTAACGCTGGATTGGTCGTGGAGCAGCTGGTGACCAGGCTCTTCATCTCTGGCCCCCAAGAAGCCCGCATCTTACCCCGTGCGTCCTTTTCATATAGGGGTACATGAAAGATCAAGTGTTTCGTCCACCATTGCTGGCTTACATTGAGGACCTCAAAACGAGAATTACGGACTCCATCTAAACCGTAACATGAGACATGCTGACAAGAGTGTGGAACGAGATTGAGTATTGCGTAGATGTCGTTCGGGCCGCTCGTGGTTGTCACAGTGAACATTTATTAAGATATGGTAAACAAACTTCAAGCTTCCACCGTTCATTTGATGTAGGTTGTTTGGTTTCGATATTATAGACCTTTAAAGTTGGGGTATTATTAATCCCACCATTATAATTATATATGTTTATTATATATATATATATATATATATATATATATATATATATATATATATATATATATATATATATATATATATATATATATATATATATATATATATATAACGATTTTGAACTGACTTCCTTCTGTTAAAACGTTTTTTTTTTTTTTTGTTTCACACAATGTTTATTATTGCTGTGTCTGCCTTTGCTCTAAGCTTGGGTTAAACTCATCGGTGTGCTGTTTAGACTCGTATTCACAGAGTACGGATCCGGATAATCTAAAGGTGGACTCAAAACCATCTGTCACATCCGTCTGTCGCCCGACCGTTAGTAAGTCATCCTTCTGTGTTTTCGTCCACTGGTTGAAAGCGATTCACATTCACAACAATCCGTCATCTGTCAATCATTCTGTACGTCAAAATTTCAGCGTGACAACTAACATCATTATCTTCCTTTAGTTGAAGATTTTTTTTTTTTATACATTTTCAAGATATAAATATTTTGGGAAATAATTTTTTCACTCGATAAGAATTTATATTAAAAAATGTTACACTTACAATTTCAACCAAAGATAAATAAACACATACCCACCGCCTTGCATTTTGTATTAAAGTGTGTATTCGCGTCTGCAAAGTGTAGTCAGAAGGCGGTAGTCCATACGTTTATCCGTCAGTAGTTAACGTTTGAGAAATACTTTACAAATTTACGGGGGAAAAAAAGTTGACTTGAGATTGGTTGAAGATCACGTGACCACCGGACGGACTGACTGATGCGACGGATGGTTGTGACTCCACCTTAATGCATCTGAAATGAAAGCTCTGTCTGTTTCATGGCGGATGCATGAAGTTTCCGCAAACAGCGTTATTTCCATAGCTCGCCGCCCCATTGTAAACAAACATGGGAGACTCGAAGAGAACCGATGCTCTACGAACGTTTCCGAACGCGCAGAGCGACAAGAGTATCGGGGAGTAGACGGTGGTGCTGCGCTACACACTCGAGTCGCCAGGCAGCGCGCGTGTCGCTCTCAGGCCGGAGAAGGGGCACTCCGAACTAGCGAGCAGCAGTAACGCGTTTGTGCACGTGGCGGCCGGCGCACTTAACGTTTCTCTCCTACGAGTGAGAGAGGGAGAGAGAGAGAGAGAGAGATATGTCGCGGCGGTAGTATCTAGCGACCCGTGTCTAAATCGACATTCTGTACCTAGTGTACATCTCGTGTGCTCATGTGCGTGTGCTGACACCATGCTCCACACTATCGCTCCTTCTGTGGTAAGCGCAAGTATTCTGCCATCGATGTCATACTAAACTGAAGATAATGTTTAAGCCTATTTTATTAACAGCGCGCCTTTTTTTGTTTCATTTCGAACTAGTAAAAGTGTCTTATTTTCAGCAAATCTCCTTGAATTTTTTTAAAATGTTAACTTAAGTTTTAATTATTCGTAAAAAAAAATGTTATTTACTGAACGTGTTAAGCATATTATATTCCATTATCTGTGCGTGCAAAAAAAACTAATAGGTACGTGAACGGATTCATGAGAATGTATGATAAGTTAATTACGTGGGCACTAGTGACCACAAGCTTAGTTTCTGCCTGTTTGTGTATTTGCTTGAATGTGTGCGTACATTTCTCTGGGGAAAACTTCACTAGAACTAGTGGAACACTGTGTTTTTAGTAAGTTTCTATTCATCTCTTCACCGACCCTAACCACAGAGCACAGCAGAATATATGTCACCTGACAGGACAACGGAGAAACGTAAAGGTAACGACACTAGTAAAATATTAGCTGCAGAGATTCTGCATTAAAAATGTCTTACTCTTTTCCTCTTACTCTGGAAGCATGTATGATTGTGTGATCAAGTACATATGAGCCAGTCCTTTCTGCTCGATATTGAACTGGATACTTAGGAGGTAGGTATTTGCAGAATACATACATGCAACATTCGCATTGTTATTTGAAGACAGAATAGATTGCAAACGCTGTAGAGGCTTGCTACATGCCGCCTTAAGCCGGTCGCCGGTCGCTGGACATCCGTCTGTGGCAGAGAATCGAACTACAGCCTGCCAGCGCCAGGCAACAAGCCACTCTCTGCCACAGATAGCGCTCTTATCAATAGAGGGCGTCCTCTCTCTCTCTCTCTCTCTCTCTCTCTCTCTCTCTCTCTCTCTCTCACACACACACACACACACACACACACACACACGATGCTCTCTAATTGAGGTAAGCAAATACAGCAAATGATCAAAATAAAAACACGTGAAAGTTTTAAAGGCACTTATAATGAGTACGGGCATATGTATACGCGGACAATCACAATGAAAATTAGAAATTATCCTTTACATTCTTTCATAATCTAAGCCCATTTTTACAGCTTAAATAATTTTAGCGCCATATTCCCTCATGGATTACAATAACACTGATTACCCAAACCAAAGTAAAGCGCAGTTTTGAATCCGCAAGGACAGGAAAATGCCGTGTCTCAAACGACCTGTAGATTAGACTCCACGGTTCCATTAAACATTGACTGATGCCCCAGCCAGTGTTACCTCGGACCAGGTGGCACTGGATTCGCCGCTTGGTTCTTTGCGGGTCTGTTATTGGCTCAGAGTTAGTTCACCTGGGCGTGTCTAACAAACTCTGTTCCAAATGCCGATACAACACAAATACGCATGTGTTATCTCAACTATAGCTTCCTCTAGAATGAGTTCTTTACAGAGCAATCTCATTTAATATTATGCCTTAAAAATATTTAGTCTCTCCGCCGTTTGAAATAACGCCACGTTACAGTTGCACATGAACATGGTGGCACAGAGAGTGCAGGGAGTGTACAACTTCGTGCTCTCGCTCTCTCTCAGACAAACTGAGGGCGTGTCTCTACTTAAAGGATACTCTTTCGAGAGAACACGCTTTCGCACAACGTGTCGAGAGCACTGCTTTGCGCTCTCTCACGTTCTTGCTCTGTGGAATTGAGACAACCACTCTCCCGTTTCTCTCCGATTCAGCTGATGCCGAAAGGCGGGAAACGAGTGAGCTAAATTCGTAATCATAGCTATTGTAAATAACACATATGTGTTCAAAGTAATTCACGAATAATTATAACACTACCAGAATAATTACTAGCCCATAAAATACTACAGACATGTTGCAGTAAAGTGACAAAAAACGGGACTTTTTATTTTCATAAATACGTTTTAAGTTAAGATATTTCGTTGTTTAGAACAGTTGGAATTATTCACTTACAGTTAAAATGCGACGAGGTTTCGGCTCAGAAAGCTGCTATAACGTTATTCAAACACGGAAATAATGTAAACAAATATGGCGTGTGGTGAGAGAGCGCGAGAGAGTGCCAGCGAGTACACAACGTCGTGCTCTCTCTGTGCTGTCGTTTTATCGCGCTCTCTCCGACGAATTGAGACGGCCAGAGAGCGCTCTCTGTGACGTCATACGCGAGAGAGAGAGCGCTCTCTGGGCTAGTTGAGACACGGCCTGAGACGACCAGAGAGAGCTACGAGAGAACGTTCTCTGACACAGCCTGTATATGCGAGCTGCTGAACACACTAGGTCACAAGCATGCTCGTCTGGTTGCAATTAAGCTTTTATCTGTACTCCACAGTGGCTTGTCCATGAACTTACCTTCTATGTTCTAGTTAGCAGTGCTTGTGTTTCAATGTTGCGTGTATTGGCGACGATAGACCGAGGCTATGTTCAAATTCAGTACAAAGTGCCCTTGACCATTCTCCTCTTCCCTTCATGAGAAATAATGTTAACTGACTTCCGACGCCTGTGTTCTTGTCCACCTCAAGTTTTATTTCACTATACGCGAGTTACGTTTATTTGTATCAACGACGTTAGCAAATGTTTTCCACGGTCATCTTGTGAAAACTACACAAACAATATATTATAAATAGTTGCATTTCGAAAAAACTACCTAGGGCTCGATAAGGGCAAGTAAATCGTGCCCTTGGCTTAAGGGTACATTCTAGTGTGCATATCTGCCTTTACCGCAAATTCGGAGAGCGGCAATGTGACGTCACATCCGGGATACGCGAAGCCAGGTAAGGGCCCTTAGCGCGTCAATTCGAACAGTATGAGAATTCTGAAATCTAGGTCTCTCGGTTTATTGGGGTTTGAAATTTTCCCTGTGAATATTTTCATCTTTCCTCTTGGAAATCGGACAAATTGTATTCTATTAACGTAGGAAATGACTTAATTAAATGCGAAATTGTTATAAGTTACATGAGCGTATACAAGTTAATACTGAAACAGTTAAACTACTTAATAATTGAGTGCGTGTCGATAACAAGCATTTTTATGTATGTACATAAGTTTATATTAATTTATACATGTATGAAGATATAAACATTTACGTTTGTTGTATGTTTGTAACATAGTGAACATTCTTATGACAGCGTGACAGTGAGAACATTAAATCCCGTTCGCTGGATTTGAAAATTGGAGCTGCACGTTGTTTTTGTTATTGACAAAGCTTTTATCATCTTTGCTTTCAGTTTCATGCCTAACTAATTTTCTTGGAATAGCCCAGTTATAAAACTATTCAAGGGACATCAAAATGGTATCACGTTTTGGACGATAGTTAAATCTAATATCGGAACAGTTTGTTTGTAATTGTTATAATGCTATTCAGTTTTGTTTTCTTTTCTGCTACTTCATGGGAGTTGTTTGATCTAGCTAAATTCCTGCCGTGCGCATGTCCCTGAGAGATTTGTAATAAAACATTTCGTTAATTTTATTATATCTCCGATTACAGTTCATTATCTGAACCCATGTAAATTCCCAAATAAATGGATTCCCTGTTTCTGGTTTTCCAACATTCATACACTCACACTATATATATATATATATATATTCATCGTCAACCATGACATATGATTTGTGTAATTTTTAGCTAAACTTCTTCTAAATGTGTGTAATGTACAATAAATAGAGTACCTTGTGAGGATTAAATTATACATTAGACTACACTTCAGGTTAATTTTTGTAAATGCCATTGATGTAGTTAGTTGTGGAAATAGACGCGACAATACCAATCCGGAAGGAAATTGCTCAAAATTCGTGCAACGTAAACTTTTTCGTGTGCCAAATATTTTATTACATGTAATGTGCACGATTCAAAGAATATTAGAATGGAAAATGAAAAGTAAAATTTTGACAAGCCGCCGTCACGCTCAAGATATCTTAGCAAACAACTAAGATAAGGTGTAAGTCAATACGTGTGTAGTATGTCTGGCTGGATGCTGGACCGAGTGTCGATATCGACTAGTGGCTAGGAACTTGTCACTGTTCACCTGGAGAAAAACTACTCTCTCGCCTAACTTGACGTCAGTTTGTTTTCCTCCCTATCACAGGTGAGCAGTGGATAGATTTGTGTGCAGTATATCTGGCTGGACAGTGGATCGAGTGTCGATGGCCGCTAGTGGCTAGGACCTTGTCACAATTCACCCGGAGAATTCCTACTCCTCTCACCACACTTGACGTCAGAGTCTTGTCCTCCTTATAACAGACGTGCACTGGAGAGATTTGTGTGCAGCATGTCTGGCTGGATGACCGATCGAGTGTCGATGGCGGCAAGTGGCAGGAACTTGTCGCAGCAACTACTCTCTCACCACACTTGATGTCAATGTGTAGTTCCATCCATCACAGGTGTGCATATGGACAGATTTGTGTGCAGCATGTGGCTGGACAGTAGACCGATTGTCGATGGCTACTATTGACTAGGACCTTGTTACAGTTCACCCACAGTATACCTACTCTCTCACTACACTTGACATCAGTGTGTTGTTCCCTCCAACACGGGTGTGCAGAGGAGAGATTTGTGTGCAGTATGTGTGGCTGGACAGTAGACCGATTGTCGATGGCGGCTAGTGGCTAGGACCTTGTCACAGTTCAGCCGGAGAATACCTACTCTCTCACCACACATGACATCAGTGTGTTGTTCCCTCCATCACACCTGTGCAGTGGAGAGATTCGTGTGCAGTATGTGTAGCTGGACAGTGGACCGATTGTGGATGGCGACTAGTCGCTAGGACCTTGTCAAAGCTCACACAGAGAATACCTACGCTCTCATCAGACTTAAAATCAGTGTGTTGTTCCCTCCATCACAGGTGTACAGTGGGAGATTTGTGTGCATCATGTGTTGCTGGATGGTGGACCGAGTGTCGAAGGCAAATAGTGGCTAGAATCTTGTCACAGCTCACCCGGAGAATACCTACTCTCTCAACACACTTGACTACAGTGTGATGTTACCTCCATCACAGGTGTGCAGTGGAGAGTTTTATGTGTAGCTCGTCTGGTTTAAAAGTAGAGCGATTGTCGATGGCGACAAGTGGCTAGGATCTTGTAACAGCTCAATTGGAGAATACCTACTCTCTCACCACACTTGACATCAGTGTGTAGTTCCCTCCATCACAGGTGTGCAGTGGAGAGATTTGTGTGCATCATGTGTGGATGGACAGTTTACCGATTGTTGATGGCGACTAGTAGCTAGGATCTTGTAACATCTCATCTGGAGAATACATACTCTCTCACCACACTTGACATCAGCGTGTGGTTCCCTCCATCACAGGTGTGCAGTGGAGAGATTTGTGTGCAACATGTCTGGCTGATTGCTGGAAATTATGTTCGATTGCGATTAATGCCTTCAATCATGCCACAGCTCACTCAGAGAATGCCCACTCTCTCACCGATCTTCATATCAGTGTTTTGTCCTCTTCTTCATACACGTGCAGTGTAAACCTTATTGTGTACAGTATGTGTGGAAGGACATTGGTCTGAGTGACATTTGCGACTTATGTCCACGGGTTTGTCACAGCTTATCCAGAGAATACCTTCTCTATCACCACACTTGACACCAGTGTGTTGTCCCCTCCATCACAGGTCTGAAGTGGAAAGATTTGTATGCAGAATATCTGGCTGGATACAGACCGAGTGTCGATGGCGACAAGCTCAGCTCACCCGGTGAATACTGCTCTTTCAAAACACTTGGCATAAGTGTGTTGTACTATTATCACATGTGTGAGGTGGAGAGATGTGTGTGCAGCACGTGCAGCTGGACAGAGGATTTGTTGTCGATGGCGTGTAGTTGCTAGGACTTTGTCACAGCTCACCCATAGTATAACTACTCTCTCATTACACATGACATCAGTGTGTTTGTTCCCTCCATCACAGGTATGCAGTGGAGATGTTTGTGTGCAGCTTGTCTGGTAAACAGTAGATAGATTGTCAATGGTGCCTAGGACCTTGTCAAAGCTCAACCGGAGGTACCTCCTCTCTCACCTAACTTGATGTCAGTTTGTTGTCCTCCCTTACAGAGGTGTGCAGTAGATAGATTTGTGTGCAGTATGTGTGGCTGGACAGTGGATCGAGTGTTGATGCCCGCCTTTGGCTAGGACCTTGTCACAGCTCACCCAGAGAATTCCTACTCTATCACCAAACTTTACGTAAGATTGTTGTCCTCCTTATCACAGACGTGCAGTGGAGAGATTTGTGTGCTGCGTGGCTGGCTGGATGCTAGACCGAGTGTCTATGACGACTGTTGGCGAGGAACTTGTCACGGCTCACCCGGAGAATACCTACTCTCTCACCACACTTGGCATCAGTGAATTTTTCTCTTTGTCTCAGGGGTGCAGTGGTGAGATTTGTTTATTGCATGTGTGGCTGGTCAGTGGACCGATTGTGGATGGCGACTAGTGGTTGGTAACTTGTCACAGCTCTCCCAGATTATACCTACTATCTCACCACACTTGAAATCAGTGTGTTGTTCCCTCCATCACAGGTGTGCAGTAGAGACATTTGTGTGCAGCATATGTTAGTGGATGGTGGACCGTGTAACGAAGGCGAATAGTGGCTACACACTTGTGACATCACCTGGAGAATACCTACTCTGTCACCACACTTGACATCAGTGAGTTGTTCCCTTCATCACAGGTGTGCAGTGGTGAGATTTGTGTGCATTATGTGTGGGTGGACAGTGGACCGATTTTGGATCGCGACAAGTGGCTAGGACCTTGTCAATGCTCACATGGATAATAAATACTCTCTCATCAGACTTGAAATCTGCGTGTTGTTCCCTTTATCACATATGTGCAGTGGAGAGATTTGTGTGCTGCATGTGTTTCTGGATGGAGGACCGAGTGTCGAAGGAGAATATTAGCTTGAATCTTGTCACAGCTCACCCGAAGAATATCTACCCTTCACCACACTTTATATCGGTGTGTTGTTCCCTCCAACACACGTGTGCAGTGGAGAGATTTATGTGCACCATGTGTGGCTGGAGAGTGGACCGATTGTCGATAGCGATTAGTGGCTAGGACCTTGTCACAGCTCACCCAGAGTATACCTACTCTATCACCACACTTGACATATCTGCGTTGTTTCCTCCATCACAGGTGTGAAGTGGAGAGTTTTGTGTGCAACACGTCTGGCTTGCCAGTGGAGCGATTGTCGATAACGACAAGGGGCTAGGACCTTGTTTCAGCTCACACGGGGAATAACTACACTCTCACCACACTTGACATCTGTGAGTTGTTCCCTTCATCACAGGTCTGCAGTGGAGAGATTTGTGTGCACCATGTCTGGCTTGACAGTGGACCGATTGTGGATGGCTACTAGTGGCTAAGAACTTGTCACAGCTCACTCAGAGAATTCCTACTCTCTCACACCACTTGACGACAGGTTGTTGTCCTCCCTATCACAGACGTGCAGTGGAGAGATTTGTGTGCAGTATGCCTGGCTGGATACTGACCTGAGTGTCGATGGCGGCAAACTGCCGGGACCTTGACACAGCTCTCCTGGGGAATACTGCTCCCTCAAAACACTTGACATCAGTGTGTTGTACTCATATCACATGTGTGTAGTAGAAAGGTTTGTGTGCAGTATGTCTTGTTTAACAGTAGAGCGATTGTCGATGGTTGCAAGTGACTAATACCTTGTCACAGCTCACCCATAGTATACCTACTATCTCACCACACTTGAAATAAGTGCGTTATTCCCTTCATCACAGGTGTGCAGTGTAGTAATTTGTGTGCAGCATGTGTTTCTGTATGGTGGACCTAGTATCGAAGGCGAATAGTGGCTAGAATCTTGTCACAGATCACCCGGAGAATACCTACTCTCTTACCACACTTGTCAGTGTGTTCCCTCCATCACAGGTGTGCAGTGGAGAGACTTGTGTGCAGTATGTTTGGCTGGACAGTGGACCGATTGCGGGTGGCGACAAGTGGCTAGGACGATGTCAAAGTTCACACGGGGAATAAATACTCTCTCATCAGACTTGAAATATGTGTGGTGATCCGTCCATCACAATTGTGCAGTGGAGAGATTTGTGTGCAGCATGTGTTGGTGGATGGTGGACCGAGTATCGAAGGCGAATAGTGGCTAGAATCTTGTCACAGATCACCTGGAGAATACATACTCTACCTGAACACTTGACATCAGTGTGATGTTCCCTCCATCACAAATGTGCATTGGAGAGTTTTGTGTGTAGTATGTGTTGCTGGACGGTGGACCGATTGTGGATGCCGACAAGTGGCTAGGACCTTGTAAAGGCTCACACTGAGAATAAATACTCTCTCATCAGACTTGAAATTGGTGTTTGTTCCCTTCATCAAATGTGTGCTGTGGAGAAATTCGTGTGCATCATGTGTTGTTGCATGTTTTACCGATTGTCGAAGGAGAATAGCGGCTGGGAACTTGTACCAGCTCAACTGGAGAATACCTACTCTCTTACCACACTTGACATCAGTTTGTTTTGGTTCCTCCATCACAGGTGTCCAGTGGAGAGATTTGTGTGCAGCATGTGTGGCTGGACAGTGGACCGATTGTCGATGGCGACTAGTGGCTAGTACCTTGTCACTGCTCACACGAAGAATACCTACTCTCTCACCATACTTGACATCGGTGAATTTTTCTCTCCGTCACAGGGGTGCAGTGGAGAGGTTTGTGTGCAGCATGTGTGTCTGGACAGTGGACCGATTGCGAATGGCTTCTAGTGGCAAGGAATTTGTCACAGCTCACACGGAGAATACCTACTCTCTCACCACACTTGACATATGTGTCTTGTTCCCTCCTTCACAGGTCTGAAGAATAAAGATTAGTGTGCAGCATGTCTGGCTGGATACTGACCGAGTGTCAATGGCGGCAAGCTGCTGGGACATTGACACATATTTCCGGAGAATACTGCTCTCTTAAAACATTTGACATTAGTTTGTTGTACTCTTATCACATGTGTGCTGTTGAGAGATTTGTGTTCAGCATGTGTGGCTGGACAGTGGACTGATTCTCGATGGCGACTGGAGGCTAGAACATTGTCACAGCTCACCCAGGGAAAACCTACTCTCTCAACCACAAATGACGTCAGTATGTTGTTCCCTCCATCACATGTGTGCAGTGGAAAGATTTGTGTGCAGCATGTATGGCTGGACAGTGCATTGATTCTCGACGATGGCCACTACTGGCTAGGACCTTGTCTCGGTTCACCCAGAGATTGCCTACTCTGTCACCATACCTGAAATCAGTGTTTATTCCACTCTAGCAAACACATGCAGTGTCAAACCATTTGTGTGCAATATGTGTGGATGGACAGTGGTCCGAGTGACATTGGCGACTAATGGCTAGGACATTCTCACTTTTCCCCGGAGAATACATCCTATCACACCACACTTGACGTCGGTGGGTTGTCCTCTCCCTCACAGGCATTCAGTTAAGAGATTTGTGTGCATCATGTCTGACTGGAAGCTTGACCTTGTGTCGATGGCTGCCAATGGCTAGGACCTTGTCACAGCTCACCCAGAGAATACCTACTCTCTCACAAAAATTGACTTCAGTTGGTTGTCCTCTCCGTCAGAGGCATTCTGTGGACAGATTTGTGTGTAGCATGTCTGGCTGGATGATGGACCGAGTGTCGATGGCCGCTAGATGCTAGGACCTTGTCACAGCTCACCTGGAAATAACCTACTCTCTTACTTATTTTGTTGTCAGTGGGCTGTCCTCTCCATCACAGTCGTTCAGTGGAGAGATTTGTGGGCAGCATGTATGGATAGATGCTGGACCGAGTGACGCGGCGACATGAGTCTATGAACTTGTCACTGCTCATCTAGAGAATGCCCACTCTCTCACTACACTTGACATCAGTGAGTTTCCTCTCCATCATTCAAATGCAGTGTAGAGATTTGTGCGCAGCATGTGTGACTGGACATTTCATAATGTGTCGATGGCGACTAGTGGCTGGGACCTTGTCACAGCTCACCCGGAGAACACCTACTCTATCACCATACTTGACGTTAGTGTGTTGTCCACCCTATCGTAGGCATTCAGTAGAGAGATATGTGTGGAGCATGTCTGGCTGGTTGCCTGACCGATTGTCGAATATGGCTATTGGTTAGGACCTTGACACTGCTCACCCGGAGTATACCTACTCTCTCACCACACTTTACGTTGGTGTGTTGTCCTTCCTATCACAGGCGTGCAGTGGAGCGATTTGTGTTCAGCATGTCTGGCTGGATGCCCGAACGAGTGTTGATGGCGGCTAATGGCTAGGAACTTGTTGCAGCTCACCCGGAGAATGCCTACTCTCTCACCACACTTGACATCAGTGTGTTCTCTCCATCACAGGGGTACAGTGGAGAGATTTGTGTGCAGCATGTGTGGCTGGACAGTGGACTGATTGTGGATGGCGACTTGTGGCAAGTGACTTGTCACAGCTGAACCAGAGAATATCAACTCTCTCACCACACTTGACATCAGTGTGTTCTCTCCATCGCAGGGGTACAGTGGAGAGATTTGTGTGCGGCACATGTGGCTGGACAGTGGACCGAGTGTCGATGGCGACTAGTGGCTAGGACCTTATCACAGCTCACCCGGAGAATACCTACTCTCTCACCACACTTGACATCAGTGTGCTCTTCTCTCCGTCACAGTGGTACAGTGGAGAGATATGTGTGCAGCATGTTTGGCTAGATAGTGGACCAAATGTCGATGACCACTAGTTTCTAGGTACTTGTCACAGCTCACCTGGAGAATACTAACTATCTTAACACACATGACATCAGTGTGTTGTTCTCTCTGCCACAGGAACTAAGTGGAGAGATATGTGTGCAGAATGTGTAGCTTGACAGTGGACTGAGTGTCGATGGCGACTTGTGGCTATGACCTTGTCACAGCTTCCCCGGGGGATACCTACTATCATACCACACTTGACGTCAGAGTGTTGACCTCCCACCACAGGCTTGCAGTGGAGAGATTTGTGTGCAGCATGTATGGATGGATGCCCGATCGAGTGCCGATGGCGGCTAGTGGCTAGGAACTTGTCGCAGCTCATTCGGAGAGTAAATAAGCTCTCACCATATTCGACGTCAGTTTGTTGTCCTCCCTATCACAGGGGTGCAGTGGAGATATTTGAGTGCAGCATGTCTGTCTGAATGCTGGAAATGAGTGTCGATGGCGACTAGTGGGTACGGTCTTATCACAGCTCACCTAGATAATACCTACTCTCTTACCACGCTTGAAATCAATGTGTTGTACCTTCTGTCACAGGTTTGCAGTGGAGAGATTTGTGTGCAGTATGTCTGGTTGAATGTTGGTAATGAGTGTCGATGGCGAATAGTGGCTAGGAACTTGTCACAGCTCATCCAGAGAATACCTACTCTCTCACCGATCTTCACAGCAGTGTTTTGTCCTCTCCATCGTATACGTGCAGTGTAAACCTTATTGTGTGCTGTATGTGTGGATGGACATTTGTCCGAGTATCGATGACGTCTAGTGTCTAGGACATTGTCACAGCTCACCCAGCGATATCTACTGTCTTACCACTTTTGACATCAGTGTGTTGTTTCCTCCATCACAGGTGTGCAGTGGAGAGATTTGAGTGGACCATGTGCAGCTGGACAGTGCAACGAGTGTCAATGGCAACTAGTGGCTAGGACCTTTGCACAGCTCAACCGGAGAATACCTACTCTCACCACACTTAACGTCATTGTGTTGTTCTCTCCGTCACAGGGGTGCAGTGGAGAGATTTGTGTGCAGCATGTGTGGCCGGAAAGTGGACCAAATGTCGATGGCCACTAGTGGCTAGGTCCTTGTCACAGCTCAACCGGAGTATACCTGCTCTCACCACACTTGAAATCAGTGTGTTATTCTTTCCGTCAAAGGTGTGCAGTGGAGAGGTTTATGTGCAGCATGTCTGGCTGGATACTGGACCGATTTTAGAAGGCCACTAGTGGCTAGGACCTTGTCACAGCTCATCTGGAAAATACCCCCTCTCTTACTTCTTTTGTCGTTAGTGGGCTGTCCTCTCCATCATAGTCGTTCAGTGGAGAGATTTGTGTGCAGAATGTATGGCTAGATGCTGGACCGAGTGACACGTGCGACATGAGGCTATGAACTTGTTACAGCTCACGTAGAGAATGCCAATCCCTCACTACACTTTACATCAGTGTGTTGTGCTCTCCAGCACACAAATGCAGTGTAGAGATTGGTGCGGATCATGTGTGACTGCACATTGTAGAGTGTGTTGTTGGCGACTAGTGGCTAGCACCTTGTCACAGTTCCCCCGGAAAACACCTACTCTATTACCATACTTGACGTCAGTGTGTTGTCCACCCTATCACAGGCATTCAGTGGAGAGATTTGTATTGAGCATGTCTTGCTGGATGCCTGACCGAGTGTCGATTTCGGCTAGTGGCTAGGACCTTGACATAGCTCACCCGGAAAATACCTACTCTCTCACCACACTTGACATCAGTGTATTGTTCTCTCCGCCACAGTGGTGCAGTGGAGAGATTTTTGTGCAGCTCGTAAGGCTGGACAGTGGACCGAGTGTCGATGGCGACTAGTAGTTAATACCGTGATGCTGTTCACCCGGAGAATACCTATTTTCTGAACATAATTGACGGCAGTGGATTGTCCTCTCCATCACAGGCTTTCCGTGGAGAGATTTGTGTGCATCATGTCTGGGTGGACAGTGAACTGTGTGTCGATGGCGACTGTTGGCTAGGACATTGTCACAGCTCACCCCGAGAATGCCTACTTTCTCACCACACTAGACTACAGTGTGTGGTATTCCCTATAACAGGCGTGCAGTGGAGATATTATGTCCATTTTGTCTGGCTGGATGGTGTACCGAGTTTCGATGGCGGCTATTGGCTAGTACCTTGTCACAACTAAACTGCAGAATACCTACTGTTAACCACACTTGACTTCAGTGTGTTGTACTCTCCATCGCAGGTGAGTAGCAGAGAGATTTGTGTGCAGTTTGTCTGGTTTAATGCTGTACCGAGTGCCGATGGCCACTAATGTCTAATACCGTGTTACAGCTCACCCAGAGAATATCTACTCTCTCACCTCACTTGAAATGAGTGTGTTGTACTCTCCATCACAAGTGTGCAATGGTGAATTTTGTTTGCAGCATATATGGCTGGATGTTGGACCGAGTGTCAATGGCGGCTAGTGGCTAGCACCTTGTCACCATTCACCTGGAGAATACCTACTCTCTCACCACCCTAGACTTTAGTGGGTTGTCCTCCCTATTACTGGCGTGCAGTGGAGTCATTTATGTGCAGAATGTCATGTTGGACAGTGGACCGAGTGTCGATGGCGACTAATGCCTAGGACCTTCTCAGAGCTCACCAAAAGGATGTCTACTCTCTTACCACACTTGACGTCTGTGTTTTGTCGTCTACATCATATGCGTACAGTGTAAACCTTTTTGATTGCAGCATGTGTGGATGGGCAGTGGTTCTAGTATCGATGGTGACTACTCTCTAGGATCTTGTCACAGCTCACCCAGAGAATGCCTATTCTCTCACCACACTTAAAATCAGTGCATTGTCCTCTCCATCATACGCGCAGTGTAAAGAGATTTGTGTGCAGCTTTTCTGGCTGGACAGGTGACCGAGTATCTATGGCGTCTAGTGGCTAGGACCTTGTCACTGCTCACCCAGAGATGATCTAATCTCTCACCACTCTTGACTTCAGTGTGTTGTCCTCTCTTTCACAGGCGTGCAGTGGAGAAAGTTGTATGCAGCACGTCTGGGTTGACAGTGGACCGAGTGTCGATGGCGACTAGTGACTAGAACCTTATCACAGCTCACCCAGAGATTACGTTCTCTCTCACCACACTTGACATCAGTGTTTGGTTCTCTCCATCACAGTTTTCAAGTGGAGAGATTTCTGTGTAGCATGTGGGTCTGGTTCCCGGACCGAGTGACGAAGGCGACTCGTGGATGGGAACTTGTCACAGCTCACCCAGAGAATGCCTACTCTCTCACCACACTTGCCTTCAGTGTTTTGTCCTCCCTATCGCAGGCATGCAGTGGAAGAGTTTTTTTGCAGCATGTCTGGCTGGGCAATGGACCGAGTTTCGTTGAGTGCTAATTTCTAGGACCTTAACACAGCTCACCCTGAGAATACATACTATTACAGCACACTTGACGTCAGTGTGTTGTCCTCCTTATCACAGTCGTGCAGTTAAGTGATTTGTGTGCAGCATGTCTGGTTAGATGCAGTGCCGAGTGTCGATGGCGACTAGTGGCTAGGAACTTGTCACAACTCACCCGGAGAATACCTACTCTCTCACCACACTTGACATCAGTGTGTTGTTCCCTCCATCACAGGTGTGCAGTGGAAAGATTTGTTTGCAGCATGTATACCTGGACAGTTGACCGATTGTCGATGCGACTTCTGACTAGGACCATGTCACAACTCACACAGAAATACCTACACTCTCACCACTCTTGACATCAGTGAGTTTTTCTCTCTGTCACAGGTGTGCAGTTGGGAGATTTGTGTTTAGCATTCTGGATGAATGCTGGAAATGAGTGTCCATTGTGACTAATGTTTAGGACCTTGTCACAGCTCATCCAGAGAATACCGACTTTCTCACTACACTTGACATCAGTGTTTAGTCCTCTCCATCATACGCGTGCAGTGTAAACCTAATTGTGTGCAGAACGTCTGGATGGATGCTGTAACGAGTGTCGATGGCGACTAGTGTCTAGGACCTTGTCACAGCTCACCTAGAGAATGCCTACCCTCTCACTGCATTTGACGTCAGTGTTTTTTCCTTCCTATCACTGGTGTGCAGTGGAGAGATTAGTGTGCAACATGTCTGGCTGGACAGTGGACCGAGTGTCGATGGTGACTAGTGGCTAGGACCTTGTCACAGCTCACCCAGAGATTACCTACTGTCTCACATTTGACGTCAGTGTGTTGACCTACGTATCACAAGCGTGCAGTGGAGAGATTTGTGTGCTGGATGTGTAGCTCTTTAGTGGACCGAGTGTCGATAGCGACTAGTGGCTAGGAAATTATCACTGCTCACGTAGATAATACTTACTCTCTGACTTCGCTTGAAGTCAGTGTGGTGTCTTCTCTGCCACAGGTATGCAGAGAAAAGATTTGTGTGCAGTATATGTGGATGTACAGTGGATGAATGTCCATGTCTACTAGTGGTTATGACCTTGTCACAGCTCACCCAGAGAATGCCTACTCTCTCACCACGCTTGACATCAGTGGATTGTCCACTCCGTCACAGGTGTGCAGTGGAGATATTTGTGTGCAGCGTGTCTGCCTGGATACTGGAACGTGTGTCGATGGCGACATGTTGCTGGTGTTTTTTTAGAACAGTTGTTTCTCAAAAAAATGTGTTTAGTACGAATTTGCGCAGGTTTTTTGAATGTCAAAATCAACATGGCGCTGATTTTGTTATTTTGTGTTTTTGCTTACATCCGCTATATATAAAATTCTAAATATAAATTTACCAAATACGGCACAATGGTTTTATAAAATACGAACCCTATATACAAATTGGATTGATCTGTAAAAGTAGGGCGTTCTTGTGTGTTGGCTTTGTGGCGTATATACATAATTATAATTTACTTTTCCCTAAGTAGTTATGTTCTGTGTTCCCCGTGTTAATTTGAGTGAATAAATACTATTTCATTAACGAACTCTTATTTTGTTTGCATGATTATGCTATACTAACGAAATATTCTTCATAACGTATAAGATTATATTTTTAGCAGGAAATGTTAATTCATACAGCAAGTGTAGATTCTATTCGTTTATCGTGGGTATATTCTCTTTCTTACTAGCATTTCCCTACCACTTAAAAAATGTCAATCGTAATATGTTAATATAATATTAGCAGTATGTAGTGTATCATATTTTCGAAACTTTTTTCTTCCGATATTTAAAAAGGATTTAAGAAATTTCTGGTGCCTAAATTCTGCGAAAGTTGTGAGCCGTTTAAGCCGACCTTACACGATGCCCAATTTCTGCTACTTACTGGTATACTCATGTGCACAACAGAAGGCGTACAATTTTCTATAGCAGAAGGGAAGAAATAACGTATCCGTTCATACCCACACTATATCTAAAGTGCTAGTAGAATCTCGTAAATGGTAGGCAAAACAATTAACAGGGGACAGGGCTACAATGCAACGAAATTTCATAAGCAGGTGCGTTGTGGTACATCCAATAGGTACGACGGTTATGTCTATTTCCCCTGAAGATTGCATTGGTTTATATCTTAACTTACAATCAATGGCTTCATGTACAGACATGAAACCACACAAAGCTATAAACATTCTTCATGTTCAAGGAAGTTCACATATTCCTTGCATTAAAATTAAATTAGACTTGTCATTCTTTTTTCATATTTTATTTTAATTTTGTAGATTTAGGGGTGGATATTTCCCTATATATAACCCCCCATCCCGGCTATGCCCCTGTTTTTAAATGTGTATCTTTAATGAGTATAATAATCTATATATGTTAAAATTGAATCATATTTGTTAGAAATCTTTAATAAGTATTATTAAACTATATACCCACGAATAATTATTTTACCATATAATTTAAGTATATGCTATTAATAATAAACCGAATGATATTGATTTTGTTTCCAGCTCAAGATACTTACATATTATTTCCGCATTTCACAAATTACGTGGTCACATACTAACATGTTTCATACCTGCATCACTGAACTCAGATAATATTAATAAATGCTCTAGTGAAACATTTGCTGCGAAATTATGGTAGTTTGCGCGAATATGCATCTCTCGGCAAATAAATGTTCTACAACTATGACTTTGTTTTGCAGAAAAGTTAAAAATCAATTACTTTTATAGCCAATACTCTTTTTTTTTATGTTCTCACAATAAGTGTGTTCTTGAAGAGAGAATTAGTGAAAATGATCAAATATAGAATTTTTTAAAGCTTGGCCTATGCAGTTTACTTAGACGACAAGAGAAAATACAATCATATGAACATAGTTTATTCTGTAGGCTTTCATGTTGTGTTATAAAGTTACACTAAAACAGATCTTATTTACAAAATACGGCTTCACAATGAAAACGCCACAGGCATTATGCATACGAGCAATGAGATAGTGGACATGTATGTTAGTGTCAACTATATTACTCCCTCGCTCCACTATCTTAGACACAGAACTCCTTCTCACCCTTAAAAATCTTGTCCATCTCAATGTATGTTTCAAAATTATTGGTCAAGTGTAGTATTCTAAAACCCACATTCCTTACAGAGAACCAGAATTTAAATCCAACGACTTAGGTCACCCAACAAATCTGACAAAATTTGTATTAGTGTGGAAATGATAGAAAAAGGTTTTATAGTGATATTTTAAGTTTTCCATCCCATCGCCTTCATTAAAGACAAACATTCTCGCATTATATACACTTGTCAAAGAGTAACACAACACTACTATAAAAAGTTTTATTCAAAATGTATTTATTTTTTGTCTGCCTTGGTACATACTGTCATTAAAAGAGACTAAAAACCAACTACATTACATACTCACTTAACATGCAATTTACTTTTTCTAAACTAAGTAATGTGTTATCATATTTTTTTGTACTTACATTTACCGAACACGGTCAAACGCACATATTTTTTTATATGTGAATAAACGTTCTGCAAACAAGTCAACCCATCACACAATATTTATCCATCTTTGCTGTCGGTCATATCCTAAACATTCAAAAACTCTCGTTAGCATCAACTCAAAACACTCACATACATTTTTTCATCGCAGGGAGTTACATTCCTGCAGAGCAGACTGCAACCAAATATGCATGCATCATTATCTATGTGTATCCGCCCATTAAAAAAAATCCTTTACATATATATATTATTACACACAAACACAAACAAATCTCTAATCACAACAAATAAACAACTTAAGTATCAATCAAACAAATATATTTATTACAACCATAAAACATTATATGTGATTACATAAATACATATTATACACAATTAAATACAGAAATCATGAAAAACACAAACAGCTAGTGCATTACATTACGTTTAAATTTGAGCAAATGCTTGTTTATAATAGATTTTTTATAATCGTACGCACATCAAACATCGGTGTACGACACATTCAGGGTTCTTTAAACAATTGCCTCTCATGTGACGATACATATTACTACGTAAAGTGAATGGCTTCCTACAAAATCGACAGGTATTTCCAGAAGTAGACGAGATTTCCAACTCATTATCTTCCCTGCCATTTGACATGTGTTTTTCAAGCAGTAATCAGCACTAAATACGGACATACACTTGTTACAAGAATATTTCTTTCTAACAATGTTTAACAAACAAATTTTTCTGGTGACTTCTCAATTTTCAAAGTGTAGTAAATTCCTTCTCACAGGATTCGCACTTGTGATAAGGTGTTTGATCCCCTTGCATTTTAGAGGGTGACAACGTAATCGAATCACTACTCGTTTTTGTTAAGGAAAATTTGTAAATTAAATCATGTTTCCTTAGTGCAGCGACAATTATAAACAAACGTAAACTTATTCTACATCGACATACTTTCAATTGATATTTCATAGAACATAATCTCATTTCATGTCACTTCACACAACAAGATGCTATAAATGTTTGTGCACATAAACGACATACAGGTTTTATTCATGTTGAAGCATTATTATTACATACTGCTATATGCTTTGCTAATATGGATTTTCTCGGTGTGTACGTCCAAAGCATGCACAACGATACTTATACATTAAGGATTCCATTTACAACCACTTGCTATATGATGGTGCATACTACACCTATGTACGATGTTTTTATGACTACATTGCGACCGAAATCCAGATAATGCTTCACCCACTGCAGGAGTAAAACCACAACACTTCACCAGTTTCCATTGTTTGTTGCAAAGTTTCTACTGAAGAGCGCATATCCGACATATTATCCTCTAACATCCCAAACAGAATGAACTCTTTACCTTTTCCAATTATATATCTATATATTACGTCTTAGTTTAATTTGTATTTAAGTATATAGGCATGTTATTATTATTAATATTATAGGTACTTGTCCTAAGAAACCTTTCATTCAATTGTAATTTATTTCTGTTTTAATTATAATTAATCAACTATTTTGTCTATATACTTATGCATATTTTATGACATAGGAATCTATCAAAATAATATTTTTTCATACAATTTATTAATTTCAGCAAGAAATTCATATACATGCACACGCACTTACATTACGTTATAGTTACAACTTATAGTTATGACATATGTAGTGATCGATATACAGTTCAACATTAAATAAAGAGACATAAACAGAAATTTGTGTAATGTTTAGAACAATTATACCTTACATTTGCCCAAGCAAAGTTTCAGAAAGTTATCTTCGGCTTTGGAAATTGAATCACTCACAACAGGAATCGTGTCGGTTGTCTCCGGTAACAGCAATGTCATGGGTTCGGATGTAGGTTTGTGTTTAGAGCGAGGTCTCTGAGAGGCTGCTCGTGGACTCGAGTTAACAGTTTGCTATACTGCGGTGCCTGAGTCTAACGACGCCGACGTAGATGGATCTGCGATGGAGGCCTTCAGAGTATGAAGCTTCGCTGTCGATGATGCACAGTTTGACGGCTGCAAGGTTGAATTATCTCGACATAATCTAGCAGCTATGATGTCGTCAGGCAAACACGGGAGTTTGGTAACTTCTCGCAGATAAAAAACACAACACTTGCCGTCGCCTGGGGTACAATCGAACATCTGCTGAAAGGTTCGAACGAGTCGGGATTCCCAGAACTGAGCCAATAGAAATTACCATCATAAACCTCTTCAAAGTTGTTGAATTTGCTATCAGACAATAACTATAGGCAACACAACCTATTCCAGGTTTTACGTAATGATATGCTCTTGCTGGATGGGAGCCACTCATGTTGTCTGCCTACCTCGAACTGAGTGTTCGTAGACATAGCGAAGCCTGTGTTATATAGAACTGTTTATAAAATGGCGATGCCAACTCAATGTTGGAAATCGACCATGACAACCAGTAACAGGAACCTTGAATGAAATTTGCAAAACAGATTCCTAAATAACCGTGAGTCCTAGTAAAATTTCTCATAGAACAAGTTGCCACACTATTTTTGATTGGGAATCTAATACCTGTGAGACCTAGTAAAATTTTTCACAGAACAAGTTCACCTCATTATTTTATTGCAATATTAATAGCAGTGAGAGTTTGGAAACTTTCCTATGAAACAGGATATTAGTATAAACATTTACTTATCGATATAGCAGGAGATATGGATCATATCACTTGTGGGCTATGAATAGACGAACCCTTGCAAATCTCAATGTGTTCCTTCATTGAATCACCTGCCAGAAACTGTATATTATCATTGTCGTAACCCCTCGTTATTCGAAAATGGCTATTTGTAGAAGTAGTTCTCTCATGACATCGATCATGACAGCTTTTTGCCGAAGACCTTTTCCACATTAACAACTCTGTTTTACATATATAATGTTTCAGTGCTGCAATAATGTATATCCATAGGGGTAATCTCTACACTAGACTTCGTGTAATCATTGGCTTACGGCATATTCATGAAAAACTATCGGTATTTCTACACTAACTACATGTATTTCTATTTTAACTAGACACCACTCATAACACAAGCTTACTAACATATTTCATCTGGGATATTTAAACATTTTATACATATGTTCAAACATATATTTTATACACTTCCTTCATTACATTTACATTCAGTTACATCATTAAAAGTTTCTTCCATTTGGCTGTGCAAATAACCATCAGAGACCCACGCTACTTATATATTGTTGAGAGTACAGAACAAACAGTTTATGTTAAACATCTCCGTATATGCCTAAAAATATTTCTCGACTGTGGGATTCGAACCCCCCCCCGTACAACGAACTAGAGCTTGAACCCACGTCTTAGACTGCTCGAACAATAATGCATATATAAATATAATCAATACTCGATTTCACAACACCAGAGAGTAATTCTACATATTCAATCAGATACAATCTCATACATCCTAACTACTGTCAATGCAATCAACATGGGAAGGAGATAACATTTGAGAATTTACTGAAATCATGCAACTATCTCATTATTAATATTCAAATTAATACACAAGTAAGCAGGAGAAAACCACTTGTTATTATTTCGTTTACCTGAGGTCCAAACAACTATCATTTTTTAATAGAATTTGCTTTTCTCTTATTCTCAGTTGACTCTCTACTCGAAAAATAATTTTGCTGTATCCTTTTTAATTACCAGTTATAATTCATCAGAATAATCCAAAACCAATAGTTATACTAAACATGTATACATATATATGATGTTTTTATTTCATATATAACAACACATTACATACATATATCAGGAAGGGAAAAATGGTATGTATTATGATAAAATGAATAAAATAAATATTCTTCCATACACAATAACTTTATTTCACACATTTAACAATAATTACATAACATCACATACTGACGCCGGCTGACAGGCAACAGGGCTAGAGCCCATGACGACGCTCACTACACACACATGTCACGTGTCCAGCACGTGCGCAAAGAGGCCAATATTTTGAACTTTCACATAAATATTATTTTTTCAGTGTAAAATGTGTTTAATATTTGTATTTGCAGGGTTTCATATGTCTTAAAATATTTTGAAGTATTTGATATTTTGAAATTGTTGGTTATGAAATTCAAAGTGCCTGCAGCACCGAGATTAAATAAGAACACTAATATTCCGGCGTGAACGCTGTCATAAAGAGACATTGAAATAATATGCAAAATATTTAAGAAAATTATAACATGGAAAAGAGTATTTAATTTAATTTGTGATATTTTATTTCCAATAATAAAATATTTTACTCGGTGTGCATAGCACTTCCGCTTATGTGAACCCTGCATGCGGCCATGGTAGGTCCGTGCGACGCTTGCCTCTGGACATTCTGTCGAGGAGTCTCCAGCTGGTGAGGTAAGACACTGTCACGTACGCACTACAACTTTTGTTCACTGATTTAGGTTTCCATTGTCAATTTAATTTTACTTGTCAACCTTTGCTTGCGTATGTTTTGCCAGACATTTTGCCCAGCATTATGCTTACGCTTTTGTAACTTATTTCGCCCTTGTGGCATTTTTAACGTGATCGAGGAGGAGGAGAAAGATTCCGAGAGTTCACGCGACCCGCGAAACTTGATTCAGGCGCCATCCGCCTGTGTTTATGGCGTTTCATTGTAATTTCTGCATTACTGCCACGTGCAAATTTAAGGTCTTTGTTTTCATGTATGTATTTGAGAGTACTTTCCATGTTTGAATATTTTACGGCAACATCACGTACCACGTGGCCGACCGACGCCAAATATTTGTATACGCCTTCATTGTGTTTTGAGAGCTTATTTATACAATATCGTATGTGCAGTATTTTATTCAGGGTTCAATCTTCAATTTTATCAGGTTCCGTGCAATCTCACGTAAATTGATGGTTTTTATGTTTGACCACGCTGTCACTTTCATGTTTGATTTTTCCGCCATCAGGCATGCTACACGCCTGCGATCACTTATATCGTAAAGAGAATAGTTTTCTCGCTTAGAATTTGCCGTTTTCACAAGAAATATTGCAATTCCAACTGTACCACGTGGTCTGCTACGAACTTCATCCAGCGGCATCCGCACCATCTAAACTTGTTTTCACACATGCATGTGTTTATTGTGAATACTCATCTTGTGTCCCATCTTGTTTCATGTGTCTTTTGAGGGTTTATGTAATTTTGCAATTTGTGTACGGTGCAATTATTCCCGTCCTAGGCGGCTCTGTGTACAGGCCGTCACCACACTACCCACGTGCTGGAGGGCGAGCCCCGACGAGTGTGTGTTAGTGATGCAGAGTAATCACAAATGTTAATATGTATCATCAAGGGTTTCTTTTGTAATTCACCGAGTCCTGTCTTCAGGGAAAAACCGTTAGTCCACCCTAGCGACTGTCGACCCTATTCCCTTGTGAAGGCTGTTCTTTCACGCACCTCGGTGAGATCATCCATCTAGGCGTGCGCTAGATTAATTGTGGGCTGGGGAGCACCCAAGTGGAATTGGCTAGTCATGACCGAGATAATCATAATTCCATTGGCACGTTGATGTGTATGCATAGTAACAATAAAAGCGAGCATCAGTAACCTATCTCTTTTATTCAGTAGTGACAGTGTACTTGCCACACGTATGTTATTAGGTGTTTATTTCAAATTTATGTTTAGTTAAAGTTTAGTATTGCCTACGTGTTTGTAAGTACGTACAGGTGAGATGGACACACAGAACTCGCAGCATCTCTGAGAACCCTGAGTCTCAATAGTGCGGTGATTGGGAAGCACCACTGGCGGCCATATTACCAGTAAGTATTTGCGTCATCGTTCATCACGTATCTCACCCGACGGCGCCACTACATTTGATCAAACATATTTAACATTAAATTAAAATATTTTTGCTGTACTTTTCTTTTAGAGTACAAGTCTTTTTTGTGAAATGTTATGGTATTACGATTCTAATACACCAACCTACACTTTTCACAGGGATACATCTGGTATGAACGTGTAAACATATAATTATTAGCTTCATGTTGTTTAACATTAGAGTTACTCATGAATGTCTTGGTGCATTACTTGCACTCGATTCCCGATGAATGACAGACATAACCTTTACATGTCTTGTAATGTGTATACAGCTTATCTCTGCAGGTAAACACAGCCTCACAGTTATCACAGTGTAACGTCTTGTATGATGGGCTGAACAAACAATGACTACGTTCATGTTGGCGTGCACTACGATGTGTAGTAAAAGTATTTCCACATTAACAACATTGTTTGTGTAATGCTTCTAACGTATATCCAACATTTCTTGGTGTTTCCGATAATATGTCTTCGACTCTTGCTTTCATGTTAATATTACAAAAGCTTACATTATAATTAGATGTTTCCACTTTTGACGATCTGTCTTCCATCACAACTGGTGAAGTAGTGAAAACATAATTACAGTATGCATGTTTATATACTATTTTCACAGCAGAACAATTAGTTTATGTTAAATATTTCAAATATCTCACTATACATGTGATGAGTATGAATATTTAAAAACAATATTCTTGATGCAGTGTTATAAGGAATAGAATCAACCTGTTTATTATTTTACATGCGAAGTCATCCATCAAACAATCCTTCTTCATTACAATTATACATGATTCAATGTTGGAGACATATTTTCTTTTGCTCCTTGTTCGTTCTATGCTTTACACCAACTCTTTGAATGTGGTTTGTTCTTAACAGTACCATGACTTTGAAAACACTCAGTACATGGAGACAACTAAGAATATCTTCATCCTATTGTAGATAAGCAGGTAGATATTTGTAAACACGTGATATTTCGTGTTGTGCACACATCAATAGAAATTATGTAGGTATATATGAAAGTTCAGTTTCTTTGTTGAGTGCTGCTAGTCATTTAGTCTTTCTATATCTCATAATATCTGATAAAATTTTTTTGACCACTTGAACAACACACCATCATTTTTTCATTGAAGCCTTACGACGAGAGAAAGAATTTTTGGATGATTTATAGTGGAGTCACAAAAAGATTTTACATGTCTAAAAATGAAATAGATAGGTCTCAAACCATTCAATAGGAAAAAGAGATCTCTTACTGCAACCACAGGCGAACTATGAATGAACCAGAGAGAGAGACAGAGAGAGAGAGAGAGAGAGAGAGAGAGAGAGAGAGAGAGAGAGAGAGAGACACTCGGTCGAAATTGTGGAATTTTTTAAATCGGCCCAAAAAGTTTAATGTACGTGTAGCCAAACAAATCTTTAGTTGCACCAACCAAATATTACAGTTTCTGACAACCAAATGAGAACAACAAAATAATTTGGTTTCAACAAAAAATTATTTCACTTCCCCTATACAAATAAATAGTTCGGTTGCACCAATCAAATCTTGTTTGATTCAACGAAGCCTCTTACTCAGTGTAGATTTCGTACTAGCTAATGCAAGGTTTTCTTTGCAATACGAGCTGTTACACAAACCACCTAGTGCGTCAGTCATCAAGTAATTTCTAATTTCGTGTGACTGGACTTCATGCCACATCTCTGAACAGAACCTCATTTCTGTCGCCAATTCTACACAACTTTCGTGTGTAATCATCACATAGCATTTACAGTGCGTAGGACGCTCCCCGTGACAAGCATCTAAAGTTAACTGCTGACGCCATAAGGATATCTTAATCCTGACAATTCATCAAGATGCGGATATTCAGTAGAATGGATTTAAAAACAAATCAAATAACTGGGTCTGTTGATGACGCCAGAATATAAATAATTTTTGAAGATGCGATCAAGTCACGATATGTAAGGATTTATAGCGTATATGTACAATTAATGTAGCATTCCGAATTGCGAACGCAACAGTGATAGGCAAAAGATTGTCTTGGGACGATAGTACATATTAGTATCGTAATTACGAAACTTGATATTAAAAAAAAAGGAAAGCATTGGATTGGGGGTAACAAAATAAAGGTAAGAAATGGCGGTATTTTATGAAATAATGTAGACTGCACGAATACTTGGAAAACCTAACTCTAAGATATATAATCTAGATGGGTTGAGAATTAATTTAATTGCATCATTATTGAAACAGTGTTATACTGGTGTGTGTGTGTGTGTGTTATTATTTACGTTATTATTTACAAGTTCAATGGCTGAGAGCTGAATTTAGTGTGGCAAACCTATGCTCAGTAGTGCACCCGGTGAATGTGCCTCATGGTAGTTACGCCATTTACTGTGTATTTCACGCCGACTCTCTTAGCAGGTGTTATATCGGATCATGCATCAGGCCTTATGGTAGTTACGCCATTTGTTATATATTCCACCCGGGCTCCCTTAGCAGCTTGTATTTCGGATCATGTGTCAGGCCTCATGGTAGTTACACAATTTGTTGTGTATTTAACGCCAACTCCCATAGTAACTGGTATACCGAATCATGTATCATGCTTCATGGTAGTTTCTCAATTCGTTGTTTATTCCATGCCGGCTCCCTTAGTAGCTGGTATACCGGATCATGTATCAGGCCTCATGGTATTAACGTCATTTGTTATGTATTCCACCCAGGCTCCCTTAGCAGCTGGTATACCGGATCATGTATCACGCCTCATGGTAATTACGCCATTTGTTGTGTATTCTGCGTCGGCTTCCATAGAAGCTGCTATACCGGATTATGTATCAGGCCACATTTTAGTTACGGCATTTGTTGTGTATTTCACGCCGGCTCCCTTAGCAGCTGGTATACCGGATCTTGTATCATACCTCAAAGTAGTTACCATATTTGATTCGTATTTAACACCGGCTCCCAGGGCAGCTGGTATTCCGGATCATATTTCATGCCTCATGCTAGTTGTGTAGTTCGCGCCGATTATCTTAACAGCTGGTATACGGGATCATGTATCAGGCCTTATGGTAGTTACGCCATTTGTTGTGCATTCCACGCCGGGTCCATTAGCAGCTGGAATACCGGATCGTGTACCAGGCTTTATGGCAGTACGCCATTTGTTGTGTATTTCACACTGGCTCACACAGCAGCTGGTATATCGGATTATGTATCAGGCCTCATTACTAGGCGTATATTGTTTTGTTGCAGGGAGGGTGTGAATTTGTATCTTTCCTCCTGGCGGCTCCTTAATAGAATTTTTCTATTCTAGGATGAGTCAAGTTGTTGAAACCCGAAATACATTTTACCGCACGTCTAACCAACTCTACGTCGTCTTATTTTCACAGTAATGATTTGTGACCATTTTTATTAGCTACCAAAAATCAACAGTAAACAATGAAAGCATTTTTGTGTTTGATAATGATTGTAACAATGTATGGATATGTTTATTTATGCGTAACGAAACTTAAAAACTGTTTTCATAATGTACCTATGTGCGTGTGTTGGGAGGACGGGTTGAAGGGGCCGGGGAGGGAGTGGAGGTGCTGAGATTTGGGCGGTTGTTAACTGCGAGGTCTTGAGAGAAAATGAGGTTGACTGAGGTATGGATCAGCGCCAGAATGAAAGGGCGGGGGAAACAGGAGTTCCCGAGAAAACACCCCGACCAATGGCATCGTTCGGCACCATTCCCACATGCAAAAACCCGGGAGTGACCCGGCCGGGAATTGAATATGGTTCGACTTTTGTGGGAGGCGAGCAGGCTAACCACGTAGAAACCGTGGCCCCCGGAAGATAGTGAGATGTGTTTCCCTGTATAGTCCAACTCGCTGCTACCGGGCTTGTACAAGAGCTAGCATGGCAGTAGGTATCCTGTAATACCGGTTATAGCGAGCCAGTTATCTACACCCCAGTCCCATGCTGAAGTGAAGGTGCTGTTTGGCAACTTATTCATATACATTTCATTTAGTGTAAAAAATGATTGCTTAGGTCACTGGCATATCGGTGAGGGGGATTGAGTAGTTATTCAATTAACTGACCCTTGTCCCATGAATAGCAGAGTGTCTTTAAAAAAAAAAGGAAGCCGGGGGAGTGGCGAAGGATAGCTGTTCCTAAGTACTGCTTAGGTCTTTGGGGAGTTGGTCCCTCTACTAATGGCATTGCCTGTGAGGTGTTTTAACTGCTGGCTTCTTTTCTTTCCCACCGCACCGTCCGTGGGGGGGGGGGGGGGGGTCTTCTCGAAATAAGAAGCTGGTGCCTATGAATATATGCATATATGTATGTGTGTATATATAGGTATGTATATATATATATATATATATATATATATATATATATATATATATATATATATATACATGTCCATATATTTAGTCTATTCACGGTTTGTTCACAATTTAAAAAACTTTAAAATAACAACTTGAAAGTAACATGATCACGGCTTTTTTTAAATAACTTAAATGGTACTAATATTTTAACACTATGATTAACATTATACTATTATAAATAGAGTTAAGTGACACTTTACCTTATATAACTGTTACATGGAAGCCTAAGGGGCGGATCAGATTTCGTGAGGGATGGAGATCTTAATTACAAAATAAATAAAAAAACTGGTTTTTAATTTATTTAGACATATATTATTTATGGTATTAGATTAGCTGTCTCTAATACTACTCTTTATTTCATAGTGAACGCATATTTCAAATCTGTTCAACATCCTTCTTAAAATTTCTGTTTGGTAATTGTAAATCAATACATACTCATAATTAACATATGTTCAATCTTTCTGTTGCTATCATTTGTAATGCCTTCAACTTATGCATCCCGTACAATAGTCCAGCCTGCAGTCTTACTCATCAATGCTCTGATGTTCGCAGTTGCATATTTTCCTCCCGCCGTTCACTTCTCTCGCCGCGTGCTTCTCTTCTCGCTAGTCGTCTATCGTTAAAACTCATCAATTCAATAACTGCCGGCTCAGAGGCTCGGCGCGCCTTTTATAGCCACTGCCCTTGACCTGGAAGGAAAGCCGCACCCCGAGTCTAGCTGAGACACGAGGTCAGTAATCCAGAGCATTCTTCAGGTGCCTCAAAGTCACCCAGTACCCAAGGTCGGGAGCGGCATGCGCCCTGGCAGGCATGACAATCACGCTTTGTAAACATTCATTTATCAAAAGTACGAGCGAGGTGGCACAGTGGTAACTCACTGGACTCGCATTCGAGACGACTTGAGTTCTATTCCCGGTCCGGCCATCATGATTTCGATTTTCCACGGTTTTCCGAAATCGCACCAGCGTAATACTGGGATAGGTCCCAAACAAAGGCCATGAACGATTCCTTCCCATTACTTCCCCAATCCCTCTTCCCTGTGCGACTTTCACTCTCTCTTATGACCTCGCTGTTGACAAGACATTAAGTCCACAATTTCCTCCCTACCTACCTTTGTCGAAAGCTGCTGTGTCTCCAGTTTCAATGGATAGCGCGGGCATCAATAAATCGTAACTCGCCAGACATACTTATTATACCTCATTTTCATCCTGTCATTATTTATTCTAAGTTGCTGTCGAGCAAAACCATGAATGCCAATAATTCTGTTACTTAATTCACTGGCATAATCAGGGGCTCCAACTTTCTCTTCTGTGGGTTGGCCAAACAGCAGGTCACTAGGGTGGCGTTTCTCTCTTCCAAACAGCATTTTTGATGGCGTTAACCTTGTGGACTCATGAAGGGCTGAGCGGTTATGCAAGAAGAAACAATGGCACTTTTGAAACCCAGTCCTTTTGGTTGCCTGCCACAGTAATTGACAGGTACTGCTCAAGAGTGTGGTTAAGCCTCTCGACCATTCCATCCGACTGAGGGTGTAAGGCTGTAGTTCTACTCTTTTTCATCCTCAGAATCTTTGTTACATCCTGGAACACCGTAGCCTCAAAGTTCTTTCCCTGATCGGAACGGAGTTCTAGTGGCACCCCAAACCTCGATAAAACATGTTCTATGAATACCTCAGCCACATTATGTGCTTCCTGGTTCGGGAGGGGAATGACCTCAGGCCACTTAGCAAAATAATCTTGGGCCATCAGTTCATACAGATTATATTTCTCTGTTGCAGTCAATCGGCCCATAATGTTTGCTGCGATCCTTTCGAGTGGGGCTCCAACATTGTATTTCTGAAGTTGACCTGGTCGCCTGGTTCTTGGGTCCTTCCTCGCAGCTCAGGTTCCACACATTCAGCACCACTTCTCAACATCTTCCCAACAATGAAGCCAGTAGAATCGAAGTATATCTCCGTCAAGGGTCTTTTTAACACCGAAGTTTCCACTTGCTGCCACATTATGCTGTTCCTTTAAGACTTTTGGAATCCTGCTTTCTGGAAGAACCAACTGCAAGTGCGTGTGTTTTCCATCATTACTTTCCCAGTTTCTGTAAAGTATGCCATTCTTCAGTATGAGGGAATTACACTGTGCCCAGTGTGCTTTGACTGCTGCACTCATTTTGGCCGACCAGCTTCTTTCCACTTTAGTAATGGTTGCAAAGTGCGATCATTCAGCTGGTCTTTCCTAACACCTTCATCACTCCAGGTATGTATCCCATCACAAGATAGAGAACCTTGAATTATTGTCATCCATATCTTTAGCTATTAGCAATGACGATGGATTGGCACACATTGCCTTCATGGCAATGCTGTAAAGGCATCCAAATATGTGCTGTACTTGAAAGTAATATCCTTGAAGATGCTGTATCCAACAGCCTATTTGATCTTCGGGGTTCTTGAAATTTAGTATCCAGTATAGTTAAGCATTTTCAGTTCTCAAAATAAAATTTCTACTGGCAATGTAGATTTGGAAGTGTGAAATTTCTTTCACCATGGTTAGACTATCCTTATGTGTAACAAAGTTAAACCTTTCAGGTATATGCAATACGTTATTGAAGTATTCTAGTGATCTTTCCTTCTCATCTTGAACCTTACATAACACAGCTCTAATGCCTAAATTACTAGCATCAATGTCCAAAACGAATATACTCACTATTTGGGAAACCAAGGAATAGTGGTGATATCAGAATTTTCTTTATTTTACTAAAAGCATTTTCACACTCAGTAGTCCAATGAAACCTCCTTTTTGCCTCAGTCAGTTCATGTAGTCGCTTGGCGATTATGGCGAACTCAGGTGAAAATGTTTTGGTAATATGCACATAATCCAAAGATAAACTCCGCACTTCAGTTTTGTCAGTTGGTATGTGCCAAGTTGTCATTGCTTTCGTCTTCAGGGTCTGTTTCGATTCCATGGATGAAAACTACGTGTTCCAGGAAATGTATTTTCTTTTGGAATGGGTGCCACTTCTTAGGAACTAGTTTCAAATTGGCTGCAGCCACTTTGTCTTATTTCACCAAGATGAACTGGGTTCAATCTCTGGCCGGGTCACACCTAGATTTTCGCATGTGGGAATTGTGCCATACAATGCTACTGGTCGGCGGGTTTTCTCGAAAATCTCCCATTTCCCCTTCCTTTTCATTCTGGCACTGCTACATATTCACCTTAATCACCCTCATTGACTTTCAAGATCTCGCTGTTAAGAGCCACCTAAATCTCTTCACCCACTCACTCACTTTCTGTAATACAGAGTCTAAGCATGTTAGGTATTCTTCAAATATCCTTCCTATCACAACAATTTCATCTAGAAAGACCTGGCAGATATCTAAAGGCAGAACTTTTACCATCAGGCATTTGAAGGTGGCAGGGGCATTACATAGCCCAAAAGGCATAACTTTGAACTGCCAGGTTCCTTTCCCTTGGACACACAATGCAGTCTTCTCTTAGTCTTCTGGAGCCACCTCGCACTGCGAGTATCCACTCTTCACATCCTAAAGTAGAAAACCACTATAAACCTGCTATTCTGTTTAATGTGTCATCTGTCTTTGGAAGCGTATAAGTGCCTTTTTTGTCACATTATTGAGCTGGAGACAATCAATACAAAACGTCAGAAAGCCATCTTTCTTCTTAGCAAGTACAATGAGCGACTACCGCTGACTCAATTGGTGGTTCTATCACCTCTAAATCCCTTATTTCCTTCAGAATTCCCTCAACTGCTTCATGCAAAGCTAGTGGCAGTCGTCTTGGTGGCTTGCTTATGGGCTTGATATCTCCTGTATCAATGTGGTGATGGGTCACATTAGTACTTTCAAGGTCATGCAGCCCACAGGAGATGGGATCCCTCATTATTTGCAGTAATTAAAAAAACAGAATTCTTCTGGCATCAGTTATGATTCTCTTTTGTTAGTACTAGCAGTTCATCCAGTATGTCTGGTAGAAGGGGTACTCTAGAATCTTCCAGAACATTTGGAAGTATCGGCGTGACCTGCTTACAAACACCTAACATGGCCTCCTCTTCAAGGCGAATTTCACTATCACACAAATGTATCATTCTAACTGGAAAACTGCCAGAATAAGAAGGGACCAAAATTCTACAATGACTTTAACTAGCAGGATGTTAGTCCTCTTTGCCGGCTCAATTAGACCCAAACATTTGACAAACTTTCCTTGACATCTGCCGGGAATGTCTGTTTCACTAGAAGCAGACAGTGCAATGGGTTGACCACATAGTACTGGACAGCCAATTGGGGAGGACGAATCACTCCGCATTGCCACCTCAAACTCTGTACTGCCTAGGCTTAGCACACCAAGTCGAGTATCGATACGGCACCACAGCCGGCTGCAATGATGTCGCGCGCCTCCTCGAGGCGCCCTTCCAGAGATAGGTGGGAAAGCTGCACGATGTCTTGCCACAGCTGATGCAGTGGCTCTCCTGGTCGCTGGGCGCGGCTTCACAGTTGCATGTAGCAGGTACTGGTCTCCGAAACGTAACTCCAAGTCCGACACCAGTTGGGGTACTCCAGTCACTGTCGCTCTGGGAGAGATTGTAGTATGCCCAGAGTGGGGCCTCTCAGTACTGTGGCGAGGTATTAAACCCAGTGTTCTGCTGACCAGACATTCAGGTTGGCGACTATTTCCAACTGGTGTTGGCATTCTCGGCAAGAAGTCTGGCTATCGTAAGGAGCGGGCTTCATTGAGATCCCCTCCCCACTCCTGACTGTGCGACACCAATGCTGCGGGGCTACTGGATATTCTCTGAGGTTGCTGCATTGGTTACGACTTGTACTGCTTCGTCACTTTTATTGGCTACCGATATGGCGATAGGTTAACTCCGCTTCTGAAGAAATTCCTGCCATTCGTTCTTTATCGTACTTATTTCCTCTTTCACTTCCTTGTCGACTCTGCCCATTCTGTCGTTTGCACTGCCAACCACATACTCGACTCATTCAACTCACTAATGCAGTCAATTTTCCGGTCTACATTTTCACTTTAAATGTCTATTTTCCTGTCTACATTTTCACTTTAAGCATCTATTTTCCTGTCTTCATGATCTGATTTCTTGTCTACTAAATCGCTCACAGTAGTTATCTGGCTATTAACATTCTCATTTAGACTTATAATTACTGAAATAATTTGGTTATTTACAGTTTCATTTACACTTATAATTTTGCTACCTAGTCCTTCAATCAATGTCTGCAGTGCTTCCAGTTCTGCTAAAATTTTTTTAGTCCACATTCACTGGAACAGTTATATAAAGTAGTCTAAATTATTTTCATCAAAACGTTACTATTACAATTAATTAATTTGTTTTGACTTCACAAATATATATTATATTACCTAACTTGATTTACAACTGATTAATTAATGATTGCCTCCATCCCACTTCTGACAATAATGTTACATGGATGCCTGGCAGGCGTATATGTGTTCGTGAGGGATGGAGGTCTTAATAAAGATAAAAAGAAACTAAATATGATTATTCATTTATTCTCACAGCTATTATTTGCAGCAATATGTTATCTGTCTCCACTATTACTCTATTTACTACATTGCGAGCACAATATTTAAAGTATATTTCTACTCCAACTAATGTCCTTCTTTATGCCTCTGTTCTGTTATTTTCAACTAACTCATACTTATCATTAACACACGTTCAGTTTGTTTATCTGTTGGCATCATTACTACTGTCTTTCACTCACACATCCAGTTCAATAGTTCAGCCCACAGTCGTACTCTTCACTAATCTGATGTTCGCAATCGCAGATTTTCCTCCCGCTGTTCACATCTCTCGCCACGTGTTTCTCTTCTCGCTAGTCGCATATCGCTGAAACTCATCCATTCAAAAAATGCCGGCTCGGAGGCCCGACGCGCCTATTATAGCCACTGGCCTCGACGTGGAAGGTTTGCCGCACCCCGAGTATAGCTGAGAGACACAAGGTTAGTAATCTAGAGCATTCTTCAGATATCTCAAAGACACCAGATAACTAAGGTCGGGTGCGGCACGTGCGCTGATAGACATAAGGCCTCAGGTACGATACAAGCAGCAAGTGTCGAACGGCGCACGGCAAAGCGGTAGAGCGGCGCCGCTCAAAGTAATGTCGTAAGTGTTCGTTATAAGAAATAGAGAAATCCAGCTAGGATGGACTGCAGCGGCAGGGTGGCACCGCTCACTACTCACACGATGCCGCTCGCCGCTCACACGATGCCGCTCGCCACAGGTTCCAGACATTAGAAATTTCGTGTGCCGCTCTGGTTTTAGTCTGGGTTAGGATGTCGGAAGAAATTGTTATGAGCAAACAGAGTGTTGTTCCTGTTGAAAGAGAACATTCAGCGAGTTTTTTACAGCGAAGAAGGCTAAATATGATACATGGTTTACTGATGCAGAATGTGAAGTGTTCATTTCGGAACTGTTTGCTGAACTACATCGTTTACTTGTATTTTATAAATACATGCTTATATTTACTTCTTAATCAATGCGAATCAAAACCAAGGAGAAAAGTGCCATGTTGTCAACAGCTCGTAAAACATAGTTCATATGTAAAATAATGTTGCACATACTTTTTGAAATATACCAGCATTGTTTGGACAGCTACAACATCAACACATCAAATTTGTAACTAAAATATATAAGCAACATGCAAACATTTTTATTTTCATATAGGGCTAGGATACATAACGAGTATTTGAAGGTAGAACATTGCAGGTTTCAGAAAAATGTAAACTTCCAGGGGCGATTTCATATCGAGTGTAGGCCCAGTGAGAAAAAAAATGGGGGGGGGGGGGGGCACAAACATTTTTTTTTAAATATATGGTAAAAGACAATATTCATGATAGGCAGTTGAGACCTTTGCAGCTATAGTCATTATGGTGACACTGTATTCATTAAGTTTCTCTGCTACATTATCAAGAGCTATAAATTATTTACACTTGTCAAACATAATTTTCGCTCATTATTTTTATTTTGGGGGGAGGGGTTATATACCGATATTCTCTCCCCCCCCACCCTTCTGTTCGCCCCGGGAACCTACTCTGAATGGACTTATACGGTGTGGATGGAAAGTGGTTTGTGCCTGTGTTGCTCCGTTTATGGTGTATTATAATTATGTGGTGTAAATTATTTTTATATAGGATATATATAATTGTAAAAAAAAAAATCAAGTTTTCTTTTTGTTTAAGTCGAAGAGACGAAACAGTAATGGAAAAACATAAAGGACAAATTCCGTAAAATTATGCAGTAACCACCCATAAAGTCAGGTTTCAGCTGCAGGTACTTCAAAAGCCCGTATGGAAGATTTTTGATATGATGCAGTTTGCTAAATAAGTGGTCTTGCCGAGCCGTATGATAGGCAATCTTGTTGACTATCAGGATGAAGGAGCTGAAGATGATTCAGAACAACAGGTAGAAATACAAACGGAACCAACTCAGTCGCCACAAGCTGAGCGAGTATCCCCACAACCAGAGACACCAAGATCGCCGACCACTACTGGAGCTGGTACAAATAAAGGATACGCCCGACCATACCGTGTAAAGTACACTGCGTTAGCAAAAGAAGAAATGAAAAGAAAATTGATGCTGCTGGAAGAGAGAAAATTTTATTCCAAGACTATTTTCTGCTCCAAACGAGGCTTAATCCTATCTAGTACTTATGTAATCAAAAGTTCCTGTCAACATTCTTATATATTGGAAAAACCCAGTTTAGTCTGCACCTCTTTATGGGATGTACTACGTATTTTCTCCTAACCGAACGCAACACCCGCCTCTTTAACAAAGGGATCTCGCTTAACACAAACAGCTGCACAAGCTCCTCCGATGACACCATGCTAACGCGTGGATTGGAAAATGAAAATAATGGCCGCGTGTATTGTAGCCAGTGCAGCTCGTATCGTACCCGAGGCCTAACAAGCACGATTTGTAAACATTTCCTTGACAAAAGTCGCTGTGTCTCCGCTTGCAACTAATAGCATGCTCTTCAATAAATCATCAGTGCCTCACACGCTCAGAGCAGCCGCCTGTACCAAACCCTATATATCCTTCTCAAATTGAAGAAATATTTCTTTCATATTCAATATGAATTTAAAGCCCAGAAAGCAGCGATGTGTTGACAACGACTATAAAGAAAGAGTTCATAGTTCAAATGTTTTTTAACGTAGGTTTTTGTGTTGTATTTGTAAAGTTAACATTTTCTTTTGAAATATTTCTATTTTCAGGCAGAACTGATACAAACATATTTCATTGATACTGCTAAAATTCAAACGTAAAATACAGCACATAAACCCTAGTGATGTGTGTTTTTCTCATCCGGGAAAAAAACTTCAACTTTTTTTTTACAAGTTTTACGTTGCTAATAGCTAAAAAATTATAGGCGTGTTCAGTTTTAGAATATTTTGTACTTATTTCAGCAAAAATTATGAGGTCTTTAATTTGTATTCTGTAACTGTAACGAGATTTTAATGTTTGACTACCTATTGTTATATTTAGATGTGACAAAGAAATGGTTACAAGGGTAACCTGGCAAAAGTAGCGACATCATATGGCGGATTGCTTTTTAATGAACCAAGTGTTAAATTCTCTTCCTGCAAAGAAATAATTAACATAACCAAATCACATGTTTTTATCAACTTACTTAGTCAGATGTGTATAGGCACCTCACAAGTACTGGCTTATTTTGACCTATATTGACTCCTTGCATAAGGGTCATTGCAAAAATTTTCGTCTTATATTTCCTCCTCCCACCTCGCCCTCCTGGAGGTGGTATCTGGTGACGGATACCCCACATGGTGTTTTGAGACCGGTTCCCCAGCCCTAACCTACCCCACTCCCTCCACATATAGTAGGTGGTTCAGGGCGGTACTGGCATCTACTTTATGCAAAATGGCAGTGGGTGCATTTGTTTAACCTGGGAAAGCCCTCGGGGAGGGCGGGATGGGAGGTGGTGTAACTCCCTCCCATTCCGCCCACCCCCGCATGACTTAGTTTCCTTTGTTGGAGTTCTCCCACCTCCCCCCACCCAGGAGTTGTTGCATGGCTGGTTACATCCCTCTGCTCATCTCCCAGCCTCCTGGAGCTTTACCGCAGAATTCTGCCAACATTGCACCTGCAGTTGAAGATGCACTTTCCCCTCCCCTCTCACACCGCCTGTGTGTGTCGGAGGTTTGGCGGGCGTCATGTGGTTGGTGCCCGCCAGACTGGAGTTGCAGCGACCGGCGCTTGTTTAGGGAGGGTACTTATATTTTATTTGTACGACGAGAGTAAGTACACATGTTGACTTTTTGAGTGCTGGAGGCTGATGAGGATTGAAGGGGAAACGCATTTAGGTGTGTAGGAGCTGGAAAAGTAGAGGAGGGGGAGGGGCTATGCAGTTGCATATTGCAAGGATATGTACATAAGAATAGTTTAATCTCTGTGGGACTGACTTTCATATATGACAGTTTTGACCTCGTATGTTACTTACTTCAAGAAAAGTATAAAAGTTTAGGTAGTTTAGGTACTTAGTTTATTCTGTCTGTGTGTGTTTACATGTAATGATTGGTAAAAGAGAATTTTTAGATATTTTTCAGTGAAAAATCGAACTCTAATGGTCACATATATCCAACTTTATTTTCTGCATAAGGCATGTAATTTTTCCCCCTTTTTACGATTTTTAAATAGATTATTTTGCGATATTTTCTAGATTTTTTGAGTTCCAGATTTGTGTAGTCGAATAGAAGAGTGACTTTTGAAAGATACAACATGTAAATATTTAAAACATTTACAATCAGTGTGCCATTGATATAGCAATAGTCATAAAAACAAATTTAAATATGTAACAGATTATATATACTAATGAATTTTAATTCTTCTCAGTCTCACTTTTTTTTCATCACTGTTCGTCAGGTTGTAGCCCGAAGTGTGGAAGGGGTGTCCAGTGTTTAACTGCACATTTGTAGTATTTTTAGTCTCACTAACTTAAATATATATACAAATACCCGAAGTGTGGAATGGGCCACCAGTGTTTAATTGCACATTTTTAATCTTTGTAGTCTCACGATTGTAGAAATGAATGTATCAATAGTCTATCGTTATAATAATAAAATAAAATTGGCGAGACTAGAAAGTGAAAACTAAATCAACTTTAAAAACCCTTTTAAAACGAAAATTTTATTTGTAAATGCCCTAAAAAGAGAAAAATAATTACAGTACTGATATAATTTGTAGAAGTTGTAGTACGTGATAGAACAGGCGTAATAAACTTTACTTCAAACTGTTATTAATTTATATTTAGTATATAAAAACTTGGCACTAATCGTTACGAGCCTTACCGAATATATGTGCTTACTGTACTTGCGCAAAGAGTTATACGTACTATATTGCGCCAAGCCTTCATATACTAAATATAAATAGATATAAACCTAACAATTTGTAGTAAAATTTATTACGGTTGTTCAACCTCATCTTACAAGTTCTACCAATTGTACAACTACTATAATTATTTTTTTTCTGTTTTTAGGGCATTTATGAATAAAAGTTTGCTTGGAAAAGATTTTATTACGTTTAATTTATTATATAGAATATTGTAAAATTGCATGTCAATACTTCGGGGAAACATTCCTCACATCTGGAGGATGAAAAAATGTTACATGAACATATGTCCGCAAACGCTCCGTTTCTTTACTACAACCCATAATATATAACGTACAGTGTTTGGCCCGCGGGCTGGATCATGTTACTGTGGAATGCCATCGCAGCGTTCGTTTGCATGATACACGACACGTCACACTACGACACAGGCATTAATTACACGTGGTTGAAAGCATATCGTCGGCACCAAAGGAAATGTTCAAAATGCCCTCCATCATCACGAACACATGCATCAACCCGCCGTTGCATGGGAACCAGGATGCCTTAATGAATACCTGTATAATCCCTGATTGTTTCGCAGCCCACCGCAATTTTGGTTACAGAGAGTGACTACATCGTCCACTGGGGTTGCATACACAAGTGCCTTTAAATGTCCCCACGAATAAAAGTCCAGTGGATTTAAATCAGGGCTCCTCGTGGACTGGTATGGGGCTGCCAATTATAGCTGCGATGGCATTACACAGTGACATGATACAGCCCGCGGGTCATACACTGTACGGTATGTATTACGGGCTGTAGTAAAGAAACGAAGCGTTTGCGGATCTATATTCATAAAACATATTTTCATCCTCCGGATGTGAGGAATGTTACCCCGAAGTATTTAACATGCAATTTTGCAATGTCCGTCGTCGGTATCGCTTGCGATAAGGCGAGTTTCAGTGCACTCTTTTCACAGGAAGTTGAACCGGCATGCTGAATATCCATTAATAATCTCACGCGTGTGTGTATTTCGATGTATTTGGCATTTCAGCACGATCTCACGCAGATCGGAATATTCAAATGGTATTTCATACACAAGCGCTCGCGCACGCGTGGTCTATCATTTGAATTCCTTCTTGTGTTTCAAAGTTTGGATGGTCTTTTACCCACACAACTATGTGTAAACGAGGATTTCCCCGGAACTGAAACTTTACACATCACCAGTAACCGACAACTAGTCTACCAAGTACATTGTGATTGCTAGTGATTCGGTGGGCGCCGGACGGACACTTACCGTACATACAAACAAGTGAATTTAAATATAGGCTTGTAAAAATACCAAGGTCATGATTTGCAGATTAGCCCAATCATCCTCTGCAATTGGCTGCATCGTTCCTGCTCTGAAAGAAATCCGCACAGAGAATTTAAGAGAACAGTTCTGTAATGGTATTTTATGGTAGCGACAACTAAAATTTAGTACCAGCAACGGAATATTTTGTAATACTTAACCATAAAAATTGTTAGCAGAACAATCTCAATATTGTTAAAAGTTATTCTGTTATAGGAACGATCTTTTACTTTATGGAAACAGTATTTTCTGTAGTAGGAACTATACATATAGTTGTGAACACAATCTTACAGTAGTGTTACGATAACAGAACAAAATATTGTAAACATAGCTGTACTGTTTGGAATCTGAAACGGAATGTTCTGTAGAAATCACCTCGTTTTTTTTCTCAAAAGTTTACAGAAAACGTCTGGTAGCTACAACAGTGTCGCGGACTTTTGGAGGTACCCTCCGATTCTGTAATATTACCGAGCTATTACTGTAAAGTTGACAAACAAGTATAATACTTATAACAGTGCTGTGGGCTCTTAGATGCACCCTCCAATTCTTTGAAAGGTTATAGAAGTTGTATAATTGACAATACAGAAGATAAATAGCAAAAAGTTGCTATTGTGAAGTAATATTTCTTTAGTGGAGGCTGTTGACTATCTGTGAGGGTTCTGTGCACATTTTAAAGTGTGGACAGACACCAACATGTTAGGTGTTTAGCAATAAGAATGCTGGATGCTGGAATGTCTTGTGTGTTTTAAAAGACGCTTATCACTTACATTAACAGGATATTAAAATGCAATAACTAATGCCATATTTGTATTGGTACTACATATCTGATGTCAAAATAAAACCTTTTACACAAGCGTTACATGAAATAACATTTTTATGTCAGACGACACCCAATTTTGTATAACATAAATATATATAACATACAGGAAGGATTATTTTTGGAAAATTAATGAACTTATTGTGAATTTTCCTCGCGTCGTGATTCTTCTGCAGACACATTACTTGACGTGCTTTAAAAAATTAAACAATGTAATACAAATACATTTAAAAACCTGAATCTCATAACGGATATAATAGCCGAGCAGTTTAATGCGTTTGTCTATCAACATAAGGTCCGGCAGTTCGAGGCTGCCTGCTTCCACAAGGAATGTTTCAATTAGTAAAAAATAAGTACAGATGGCAGCGCATCCTATAAGCCGACGTGGGAGTTACAATAGACCACACAAGATGTTTAGGGCTACCATTGTGCTCAGTAAAGGCAACAGAGCAGATAGTCAGGATTACCGTACACTCTGCTGGAGCCACCATATTGCCCAGTTATGGCAACAAACAGATTGTTAGCACTACCATATGTTACTGCTGGGTGTACAATAAGCTCTACAGTGGTATCAGAGCAGCATTTTAGGAAAAATCATACTGGACTGTAGTCAGAACCCTACTCGTTTGTAATCGCAACATCCTATTCTATTCTATTCTGTAGAATGTAAAGACGTCGCTGATTTGTGACACACTGACATTTTACAATATGTTCTGTTGGCGTTACCAAATACCTTTAACAATATTTGTAGGATAACCACAACCAAATAGACTGTTGCCCCTATTTTAACAGTCTTGGATGGTAACGGCTACAGAATTATGGTTCCTACAACAATATTTTTCGTCCAGTGTGGTTTAAATCCGCATACTCCCACAAAACTATAAATTGGCATATGAAGTATGGTGAAAGGCGGCATATAGTGAAGGGATATGGGAGCGAAAATTGCAAATCTGCCATCGTTGAGGGGTGGTGCAGCGGGGTAGCCAGGTGCGCGCGCAGCTGCGGCCTGCAGCCAACGGGAGGTCTGCTGTGGGGGTAGCCACTACCCGAGCGAGGCCACATGCAGATGTAGACTCTTGTCCCAGTCTTGTCGAGTGTCGTTGAAGAGGGTTTTGTTGAGGGGGGGGGGGGACACACTATAGGCCCCGTCCAGCCGCTCTTTTCTCAACTCACAGCCGCCTTGCCAACACCGTGAGTAAAAAATGACATTTAAACCAAGGGACAACCAAAATAGCTTTGCTCAATAGACTACTGTTAGGTGGTTAGAAAAACAAATCCACAGGTATTTATACGACGACAATTGTCTGACTTGGCATGGTCTTAAAATAGGTGCTGCCTCGTTCCACTTGCTGCTGCTATGGTCGACGTTTACCAAGACCGTTGGTTTTATAACTGGTTTGTGAGAATTATAACAGAGGACCAGGCCTCGCAAGTCTTCAACGACTAACTGCAAAAAGTATTTGAAGTCAATACTGAAGCACTGCTTAACAAAAACGAATGCCACAAGGAAAATATATTGTATGTTTGAAATGCAAAGAGTTATACATATATGAAATATTTAAAGGAGAATAGATATATGTGAAGAAACATAGATATTAACTAGTTAAATTACCTCGGCTATTTCTAGTAGAAATTGTGTAACAACTTTCTCTATATCTTCATATAGTAAGTATATATAATACATAAAAAATAATAATTTTCCATCAAATTAAAAGAAAATGTAAGCGGGAAACATGCTACAATCATACACCTCAAAAACATTGCAATGTTAATTAATTCTAATTTTGGGAAGAAATAATAAGATTGAAAGGCGAAGTCAGATAATTGCGTTTCTTTTAAGGAAACTGTGAGAAATCAATGAACAATCCTGAATTATCACCTTCAATAGGCTCAATTTCCAAATGTTCACCTTATCCAAGGACATGATTAAAAAACATTGATAATAAATATCAGAAACAATCAATTATTTTTAATTTACTGTTTATAATCAAACTATAGGCGACACCAGCCGGCCAATCCCACACGCCAAATGATTGCCTGTTATTCGGAAATGAAACTATGATATTAAAACTTCCCAAATAAATACCACTACAGTGACTTACCTGAGCACATCTTGAAATCAGCAAAAGGCGATGAAGGCAGCTCTAGATAGTTGTACGCTAATGGTCCACACAGCCACTCGGTCGAAACTCATCCTCGGGCGGAACTGCCAATATAGTCCATTCACGCTTTCTTTGACCTTTTGGATTTGAACCTTTGAAAAATCACCCTAGGCGTATTGTGTCAACCTGTTGTTTTACCAATAACTTGTATTCCACAAATATTTAACTCTGTGATTAACTTTAGAGTACTGTATTAATGAATAAATGAAGCTTTACCTTACCATCTTATATAATTTGTAATATTTATTTCGTTTTAAATATAAATTAACAACTGTGAGAGCAGCGACGTGTTGATAATGGCGGGTAAGAAATAGTTCACATTTACAACATTTTTTAACCTCGTTTTTATGTATACTATTTGTAAGTTAAACGTTGCCAATTGATATATTTGTATTGTTAGATAGCACTGATGGAAACACATTTCATTGCTGCAGTTAAAATATCCACACAAATTCCTGTGTTGGCTGGTGTTTTTTTCCCCGTCCGGAATAAAGGTTCATTAAGCGAAACAGAGCATGTCGCTCTCTCTCGTTCTCTCTGTCTCTCTTCTCTCTCTCGGGAAAATCGTACCACCTGTGTAGGAAAGGTATACATTTAGTTATTTCTAATTTCAGCACATTTCATACTAATTACAGCAACAATAATGATGTTTGAGATTGTAATTTACAACTGAAACGAGATTTTATTGTTTAAATACCTATTATAAGTTATTTAGATGCAACGACATATTTTATATGCGATGGCACGGCACAGCTCGTTGCGCGACACTTACAAATCTTGCAGGTTGGCAGACGTGGTGTTGTAAGCGTTCCCAATATGGCGACGGCGAGCGATTATATCCATTGCATTGCGACTGGCAGTGGTGTGGCGACATACAATGACACCGCATGTTTCTGAATGAAGCGTCAAGTTCGTACTCGTGTTTTTTAAACATCCTAGGGAAGTTATAATGTTGTGATAAATATGTTTCCACGGCAGGGTTGATTATTATACTGTAACAAGTGTTGTGATCGCTGCGTGTACAAGGGCGTAGCCGCCATTTTCGTCTATGGTGGTTGCGTTGTAATCGTTACGCAGACTTCTGGATTTCAAATATGTGCAAAGTTTATACATTTTATTTATGAAATTATGTTGAAATTATGAAATTATGAAATTATGTTCACGTCTGTTTATCACAATGTTGTACCTTCGCGCTAGGTGTTTGAAACACAGTTGTGTAACGAGCTTACGTTTCCGTGATTTGAATGTCTGCCACAATCCAAACGAAATACTAGGCCCACCCAGATCAATTTAAATAAGTAATAAAATTAACCTACAAACCAGTAAGTACGGTACCAATGCATGTAAATATTAGGGGCATAAATGTCACTGTAGGCCTATGTGTTTGCATGTTCACCACTATCTTTTACGTTTGTCGATGTACAATAAATAAGCGACACGAGTTGCGTGCTTGAATTTACTGTGTCGTTTCGTTGAACTGGTTGTCCCTTCGTTTTAATTTTTATTCCAAACACATATTGATGACAACAGGTTAAATACTACTGTTGTTTCCGCCACAGTTGTAACAAACACCGCCGTGGCAAGATATTGTGTATTATGTGTAACGTCCTATATCGTGTGTAACGAATAATAATAATAAAGCTGACCTAAATATTGTTATAGGTCTAAATAGTGAACATTCGTAGGAAATGGTTTCTGCAATATGCCAGAATTCTTTGAACAGCTGTAAACAGTAATCAACGCATTTGACAGTTATAAAAGTAGAAGTCACATGGCAGTGTTTATGTTCACGTGTAGCGGAAGGATACGTAATCAGTAACCAAAAGTAAAAATTTGGCAGAGCTTCAGAAAAGGCCGAAGTGGTGGTGAATCAACTATACCGTCGTCGAACTCTGGATACGTCTCAACCTCTAACTGGTCCGTCGGTTGCTGGACTCGACGAAACTTTTCCTCGGCCGAACCTCCGACGAACTTCTTCACAAGATTCAAGTCTGGCTGTGGTTCATCTTATTACGAAATTAATTCTTCTATATGCAGCTTCAATAAAAACTATTATTCATGTTCACATATATATGCCATATTTCATCAAATAATAGTGTCTAATGTAATTAATAACTATTGATTCCTACTGAAGCCGAGAGCCTGTGTTCTTTTCGTAGCAGCTCGGTCGGGAATTTATTTTTCTTTAAAAAAATATATATTTTTAATTTTTCCTTTCCTATAGTTACGAAGTCAATAAAATTTGATTAGCTAACTGGTGTGGCCTGATATTTAGAAACAAATGTTAACTGTTTTTTTTTGTTTACTAGGGAACATATCAAAATCTCTACTTCTAATCCAGCAACATATCTTTCCGACTTAGAAGGAAAAAAAACTTTAACATAGATGCTATCAACAGGCTGAAATTCGACATCCAACACAACTGTCAAAAATAAATAATTTTACTTATTCTATACTAAACATATGCAAAAAAGATTACACATATTAACATTTATGGAATTCAATTTAAATTATACACATTCACTAGTTATCATATTGTTTAATAAATTTAAGTGTTACAATACCTAAAATCATAAATGCCAATTTCACACTCGGTGAACAGAAAAAAAGGGGCGAAAAAAAGGGGGCGGGGGCATTTAAGCTAAGTTAAAAAAAGAATTGTAATGGCCCTTCCTATCAAGCCGGCAGCCGTGAAATTCAAATGGTAAATCAGTGTTAAACGATATTCCTTCTCAATGCGTCCATTTTAAAGATAACTATTTCAAACAAAAGATATTATTTGTATATTGGCTAAAGTGCATAAAGCGTTGGACACAACTAGGTGTTTATTCTGACTTCACCTACTGTATTACGTCCACTAACACTAGTTGCTATTTATATAATTTGAGCTACGCGAATATCCCTTACTAGTGCGTGGCCTCCTCCCTTCAGGAGAGGTCACAGCAAGTGGTGGAGTCACCGTGCCTTTCCAAACTCTCGTAGGCCAAGCCAGTCAAGTAAATAGCTAATAGCCAATTTATAGAAACGCTGATGGTGGCAAAAGTTGTGTTCTTCCATTCTCGCAGGCTAAAGGTAGCAATTAACTTAAAGCTATTCACGATAAACTGAGCACTTTCGAAAGCCCTCTCATCTGGAATAATAATTAATAAATATATTTTATTTTAACCTTAAACTTTAATTTCCGGTTGCGGTGGAATTTACACATTGTGTTTATTACTTAAAAGGCAATATAAATTTTAAAAGGTGGTTACGGGATAAAATATGGCTGAAATGAAAAAGTAACCAGGCCCTCAAAAGTGCTCACTTTATCGTGAACAGGAGAGGTCGCAGCAATGGGATCCCTAAATTCATAAGTGCCTGTGTTATTTCGTACCGGTATACTACGTTCGAATTACAGGATAGCCACCACCTGTGTTAAGGTCGATCCTACTCAGGTTGGGAAGAAAGCGAGATAGGTAATTGATGGGAGACCGTTTCATTGGTCACATTCCCGCCGCAATGTTCGCTGGCGTTCCATAGAGGCCGCTTTTCAACTGGCGGTAAACGGACACAATGTATTAGTTTTTGTGTAATTCGCCCCGTATTTTGACACGTAGGCTACTTGCCCTAGTCTAAATATTAAGTATCAACTTTAATTTGTTAGTATAGTTCACACCCCACAATACTGTTTACAAAAGTAAACAGCAAAAGTACAAACAGGATTTGCATTGAGTTTTCGTAAACGAGATTATTTGACTTCAGACGAATTTAATATGGAAACAAAAATTAGAATCCATCAAGGGAATTTTTTAAATTTAGTTGTCATAATTTGTTAAATCCAGTTTGCTGTGACCTGTTATGTAGTCGAACCAGGACACGCAAGGAAGGGGGAATGTTCGTAACCAGAGGATAAAGCACTCTATCAGATTTACTGTACTTTATTACAAATACTAGATCTACTACAAGAAGTACATATAGCCCTTGGCTATTACAGCAGTGTTACTCGTCTCATTAAATTACTTTATATCCAGGCCAAGTTACGGCAATGAAACATTTACAATAACAACAGCTAAATAGTGCTCTTGGCTGGATGAGCCATAATTATTTAATCCGAGTACCCTAATCCAACAAGACCTAAGGCGCCCTTCTGGGATTATAATTACCCTTTTAAAATTGTCGGCATTGTCGTGTTGAGACACTCTCGGCAGTGGCAGAGTGAAGAGTTGACGTTATGCTACGGCCTTGTTGCCCACGGCGATGGCGTCTCGCTGGTCCCTTCAGAGCAAGATGGCCACCATCCCCACCTTATATACTACCCCGCCTACCCTCATGACCTTCCTCGGCGGGGAGAGTGTTTTCTATACAACGGGGTTGGCTCGTTGTAGCTGCACTGTTTCAGGTGCAAAGCGTCGCTTGCCAGCCCCAGCTAACATGGCTTGCACCAGGCCCCCCTCTCTCCACGAGATTCATGCGTCCTCGCATGAATGTAAGGAACAACCTCAATGGTAGGAAGGTTATGAGGTGAGGCTAGGCCGGAGCATAGGTGGGACGGCTCAACGGAGGGCGAAGTAGGTTGCTCCGTTAAGTGAAGTGGTCTGCACTATGATGTGTCCCATTCTCTGTTGTTCACACTATAGAGGGTATTTTTAATGAGAGTGTCTTTCGCGCACTGTTATAGATTTCCCCTATGGCGATGTCAGCCATGTGGTTAGGGTCTCGTTTACAGAAAATGGAAAAACAGAGCACGGTAAAATTAAGTTAAAAACTATTGGCCATACTTGTGGGAATGGTTTCGTTTAACATCAACAAATAGCTTGATAGCTGTACAAGTGAGAACTATACGTACGTATTTCCAGAATTTATATTGTAATGCCTTAAGTGTTTGCTTCGTAAATGCGCGAGCGTACTGAAAGTATATTTACATACAGGTTACTTTTTGGCATAACTACGGTATTATACATATAATGTTTAAATAATTCACTGTCATTTGTTAGATAATTTACTTTATAAAATGAACATATTTCGTACAATAAGTATTTTCCTTTCTTTTTATGTACAACCTTAAACTAAAATATCCGTAATTTACATTAAACGTGACAAAAGTTATTGTTCATTGTTTACACATTAAACTAAGTCGTGCCGGCACAATACTAATGGAGCTACTATGGTTTTCCGACATCATGGGTGTTGAGGAATTTGCTTTCTGCACCGAAATTAGATAAGGTTACCCCTTGAAAATACAAACAGCAATATATCACCAGTGCAGAAATGCTAAGGGAAGGTCGTGGTAGGGTACGTGCACGTTTTGGAATGATGCAGTCCACCATAGGGCTAACTCACTTGTCTTAATTTCCTATTCTGTTTTCTGCTAGTGACATAATTTATTACATAAATTAAATTTAGTCTTATAGATATTACAAAATATAACTATATTATTAGCCACGCAAACTGTTTTGCGGGTGGCATGTCATGAGATTTTAATATTGCATGTTCTAACATTAAGTCCATATAATGCTGTAATTCATATTACAAATTTTAAGAATTAGTATATACATTTGTACACAGGCCTGTAATGCGCATTGCTAAACTACAGATAAGTACGGCTGGTAGCCACTGTGCTGCACTTAGCGCCTAAGTGTAAACTAATTTCATACCTAACCGACTATGAGCGACACTTATTGTGCGCGAACAATGAGTGCACAAATGTTCAAATCTGCTCTGCGCAGAATGCGCTGTAAGCACTATTGGACACCTCCGGGCGGTAACTGTGGCCCTGATCCCGTCTTTTAATTTACCGCTACTGCCATATATGTAGAGTGTGCGTAGGAGTACACTGGCCACCTATTATCATCACCCATCCTTGTTCCTGTACTTAAACTGCTTTATCTAAAAGGATTGATACCTTAATAAGTTTATAGTATAATAGCTCTATGGCTGCTAATGAGCAGAAGAATGATGGAAGTACTAGCATAATTAAAGTGATCCTGCGACATGATAGAAAACACGTGGTTCTGCCTGAACGTGTTTGTATTAGATACATATTTCACCTCAGGTAAGCTAGCATGGGGAATCTTCCAATCATTATTAATATACCAGTTAACTGAGGAAATTGCTATACCTTCATTGAGGTTAATTGTGTCACTTCAAAGTTATTGGACATAAGCCACTGGATTTGTAACACAGTTTGCGATGTAGTAATACAGGGGTTTTTGATGTTGCAAACATGCGCGGCCTCTATTAGCGTTATTTTATCCATTGTCACTTTACACCCACATGGTACCTGAAACTCAATGGAACCTATATCAGTTTTCTGAATATATTCACCAAGTGACTGGTTAAGACATCTTACCGCCAGGTTGCTGGTTGGATTACTTATTAAATAGTGATACGGCTGTACGGCCGTGACCTGAGTTTGCCTACTGATTTCACAAGAAAACTTACAACAATTAAAAAATTAGCTGAGGTTCACCATATTAATGACGGCACTAAACCATGCATTTCATTTGTTGCCGCAGTGTGTTTAGAGATAAAATACATACCATGGATGTGATTACTTTCTTCTGCAACCTCCCTAGTGGCGTGATAATTCTTGTCAATAGCAATTATACCTGTGGTAAGTTGAATTGTACATGATTTGTTCTTTTAGAAACAGGCAGTTGGAACTGCCTTGTAAAATTGCCAACTTGCATGAACATTTTGCAACGGGAATTGAATTTTAATCATTATCTTTGTTGGCGAAAACGTGCACTCAGTAATAGGAACAGACTTATGCATTATACCTCTCGTCTATCGCGACATGCAACGAAACAAGAGTTAATAAGTAGTATATAGCTTGGAGATGAATAAATAATATTTTGCCTCTCATTACAGAAATTATATTTTAATCCTTACAGAATTTTTAAGTATTTCATTTGCATATCAATAATTTTTTTGTTTTCCTATGTAGTTTTTAATTTTGTTATTTACATATTAATAATTTTTAAGTTTTTATAGAAATCACTAATTATTTAATTTTTATTACTAATTAAATTATTTTTAATTATAGATTTTGAATTTTTTATTTCTTTGGTTTAACATAAATACGTATTATTTAATATTTAACTTGTATACGTTAAAGTATTTTATTTTTATTTTAAGTATTTTTTATGAAACTTTAAATTGTATCAAGTGAAGAGACTACACATTCGTAATTTTTAGGCAGAAAAGAATTCGTCATAAGAATATATGATTACGTGAATATGACAAGTGCCATATTGTATTTTGTATAAGCATATATTTAAAAAACTTTTTTATTAGATATGTGCAATTTGCTATATATTATTATCGTTGGTTTTTCACACATTTTAGATTTTTATTTAATTATATGAATTTTTTTTCCTTTCCAGACTTAATTATTTACATGTAGGGACTTCTATGTTTAACTTAGAAAAACATTTACTACTCTTATGTAATGTATTGCTTGTAAATTTGTTTTCAAACACACCTTCCCATAACCAAACAGTTCAGTATCCACTTCATCTAACCTAAGATAACTTCACCTTACTTCACTTAACCTAATTTCACCTAACCCAACTTCACCTAACCTGAGATAATTTATTCTAACTTTACTTAACCTAACATCTCCTAACCTAACTTCACCTAACCTTACTTAACCTAACCTAAGATAGCCTAACCTAACTGCACCTTACCTGAGATAACCTTACATAACATCACCTAACCTAACATCACCTTACCAAACTTAACCTAACTTAACTTCACCCAACCCAACATCGCCTAACCTAACTTCACCAAACCTAAGATAACCTAACCTAACTTCACCTAATTTAAGATAACCTAACTGAACTTCACCGAACCTAAGGTAACCTTACCTTACTTCGCCTAACCTAGTTTCACTTAATCTAACTTCACCTAACCTAAGATAATTTAACATAACCTTACCTAACCTAACTTCACCTAACCTAAGATAACCTAACCTAACTCCACCTAACTTAATATAACCTTACCCTAAGTAACCTAATGTCACTTAACCTATATTCACCTAACTTAAGATAATTTAACCTCACACATACAAACAAGCCATACCAGCTGCCGAACCAATCAAATATTCCATCCATGCTATCATAATAGCAATACTATTAATTTAACTCTCTACGACACCCATATCGTATTAATTCCCATCAAACCAATTCGCTCTTACTAACCAACTATACTAGGTAAGCATTCTACCCTTCTCATACTACCTAAACATCCCATCAAACCACTACGCTCTTTAAAAAAAAAACGAATCACAGAACGATACCATTCTCCTAACACCATCGGTGCTACACTTTTTTCATACTGCCAAAATAACCGAACATTTGATCAGGTCATACCAATCAACATAACATTTATACCAACCATACAAGCAAACAAACTGTACAACCAAGTCATACGTGTGTGTGTTCCACCCCATGTCAGACCTTTGAAAGACGTATTAACCTAAGCTAACTTCACCTAACCTAACCACCACACTCTAGTCATGTACCTTATAACTTAGAATAATTTTTTAATTAAAAAATATTAGGTATATTTTTTAAAATTATGCTATGGACCCATGGAGCAATGCCAACTTCAGGTATAGGAAAAAAACAGTAAAAAAATTAACTGACGTAATTATGCTAATAGTGACGCCATCGCCACTACCACCACCTCCCCCGCCGCCTTAATAGACTCTGATATGTCGTTTAGAGTCTTCTTTGGGTCGTTTTTGAGTTAAGGGACAAGGGTCATGGGTAAAATAATTAGTCTAGTGAGTAGCCGGTTTGATAGTTGTCTGCTTTAAAGTGTGATCATGAGTTCAAGCTGAGCGAATATAACACAAGGAACAAATATATTTTCACATGAAAAATAATTTATTCACTGGCATGGCAATTATGATTAGTTAGCAGATATCGTAGGCCATTTAAAAAAACAAGTACTATAGCCCTCCTACGACATGCACTCTCATAGTTCCTCGACATCTTCTTAGGCCGGTCACCATTAATAAAATTAGCTAGTAATAAAGACACTCAGCGCTCTTCTACACGCGGCTGACTCTTAACACTGTAAACTATTACATCTGGTGTCAAAAACTTCACCTAAACTTAGGGTGATGCTAGAGATTTTCCTAATGAAAATCACAGCGAATATTACCGCCGCTGGACCCTTCAAAGGCCAACCCCATAAGCAACGGCTTCCGGCAACTGCCTGTAAACCTGATATTATTGGCGAGAAACTACTTCCGGTAAAACAAAATGGAAATAAAATTAAAACATTAGTTCTCTCTTGAAATAACAAATAAAAGAAATAGCTGGGTTTTAAAGTAAAAATAAATAAATATACAATCATGTAAATAAACAAATAATTTGAAATTAACATATTCAGATCATAAGCTCTTATCTCAGAATTCATATCAGTATGTCATAGAATAACACAAATATTAAAAGAAAACTTTAACTTGCTGGTTTACAAATTAAAATATGACATGGTTTTAATAAAACGACTCTTCGTACAGGGCGTTCTCTCATGTCGCCGATCATTTTTACCGAAGGTAAAAACTCGATCGCACGCAGAATCGGCACTGGTGACAACCAGTTGGCGATGATACAGGTCGCGGCTTCATGGTCATTCAGGTCTAGGGCAGAACTTGATAATCATCTTCGCATTATATCAAGAGAAAGCTTCCAAATCGATCTTAGCTTCCCCTGATACTCAGGTATCAGCATGTTCTATATGTAAATTCTCCTTTCATTGGCAAAAAAACGTCGTCCGATATTTTCAAAAGTTCGATAGAGAAAATTGATATAGTTTTAGTAGTTTCGGGTCTGGAACTTGGGATGTTACACCATGCTTCGCAGTTAGAGAATATGAATACTTACAGTGAGAAAGTAATGTAGGAACATGGCTAAGAAGGTTTCCAAAACTCAGCTCGCTAATCACATTGCAAATCTCTTATTTTACTCTGATTCCCATATCTGATAGCTAAAATTTGCATTCCCCGTTTATTATAAGTTCTTAAAACAGTCTCCGAAACACTGGGTAAAATTACAAATTTATTTTATGAGTCCGATAGAAAAAAATATTATTTCTATGGTTTCGGGTTTCGAACCCATGCCTGTACACTACACCACGCCTTTGGGCATTGCTTAAATTTTTTTAGTTGGTACATTTTAATAAATCAGAAAAAATCACGTACAATAGTTTATTTAAAACGATTCAATGTACAGGCCAATATACGAACTGGGGTCCCTAAATCATGTTTTTTTGTCAAAAATTTGTCTAACAGCATACTTTTTATGTTTCATACACCATACAATTATTCAGAATTTAATTCCAGCGACTTTTTACTGAAGTATCAGTTAGGTTGCACTAGAAAGCCAGTAATGTTCTTTTCCAATTATTATCAAACTAATACTTTTCTTGGAAACATATTTATAAAGATATTATTATGTACAGGCACGAGGCATAAAAAAATCTGCTGTTTTACAACCGAGCTGTTGTTATCGTGCCGTGAGAACTCAGGCACCATGGTGATGCATCTTGCATGCTTGACCAGTTATGTCATGAGCGAAGCGACAAGTGGGACCACAATGCAAAGTTGTCACCTTTATGTTATCTAAGCATGCATGCTACGCCTTCCTTTTGTGTCAGCAGAGAGGCACGGGTGTCTAATTTAATTGTGAAGTGATACTCGAGCAGCAGGTGACATCACAGTGCCTACTATGGAATTACATCCTGACCTGCGCTACCCCCGAGATTCGACTGAAATAAACTTTGCACTAGGTGGAGGAATATCCTGGAAGTAACAATGAATGTGCACGTATTATTCACGGACAACCTGCTATACCTCCAAAACTTCCCCGCATTGTAAAATTGCAATGCATTTTATTTACAGCTTACAAACCTGATTTTTTTTAAATTATTTCGTTTCGATATTTATACGCAGAAGTGTTTGTAAATCATACACAGCGACGAACCCCCCGAAAATATTAACGTCTATATGGCATCATCTACCAAAATAATTATAATCAGTTTTTCTTAAAAAAACTGTGACCTAAATTGGAAACATTCGTACGTAATGGTTTATGATAATATGGCAAACATTTTCTGAACAGTAAAAAAAGTATCTAGGGGTTTAAACGTAGAAGACGCATGGCGGTGTTTTATTATGTAACAGATCGTAATATCCACGGATAAAGATGGTGAAAGACACATGTAACACAGGTATTTTGTTTAAGCTTGCACAATATATATAAAAAAAAATATGTTTCCTCATTTTGCGCGAATGGCTTAGACAATGAATCTCATATATTAATCCAGTATATAAAAAAAATATTGTTTCAAAACTATGTTCTAATTCTAAACTATGTTCTAATTCTAGACCACAATTATATTTTAATTACTTTTCTTCGCATTACAGAAGTCTCCCGAACCTATTCAGACTCAGTCTCTAATGATTTGCATAAAAGCAAAACCATTAATAATTAGAAAATATGTTATGACGAGATTGGATGGTTCTTAAAATATTATTCCGAGTAAATTTGTTCACGTATGACGTGATGTAGAATAATCATGATTGGTACTGGATAAGGGGAGTAATTGACTGGATAATGCTATTGGCTACTGCTGGCGCATAGGAACTACTGAAACCCTTTCCACAGGCTACAAAGTGTTAGTTGTTAAAAGAAATTTGTAAGTACAGTCGCAACAAATATTTCCTTTCTCTGCAACACCTGGTGCAAAAAAGTTGTCTAAGTTAACGAGGTCTTGAGAGCTGATGCGGGTGAAGTGAGGTGAGCATGGACCAGCTCTGGAATGCAAAGGCAGGAGATCACCGAGAAAAAACCACGCCAGCTAATAATTGACCAATATATGAGGCCCATTGCACCATATAGTGGAAAATTCACAAGTAGAACCTAAGCAGGAAACAGTCAAATGCGTAAGGAAGTTCCCAACTTCGTATAGTAGCGACGCTGAACATTACTCAGCTTGATTATAGAATTATATCCATACAATTTATAGGTTAAAATCTTCCATTACAGTTTTGGAAGTTTCCCAAAAATATTTTTACAGAAATTGGAATACTAGATAATTTCATAAGCAGCGTCAACTTAGTCAGAAGTACAATTAGCGTATCGTATGTGCCAAATACACTAAAGTAATGTGTTTTTAAATTATGCTTACCCTATCTCACTTTTCATTTTATTGCTGAGTAGTACTTATTAAAAAACAATAATCAGGTCTGGTATTACATAGCTTCTGAACAAACTATGTAAATCACCCATGCTGAAACAAGAAAGGGTAAGAATTTGAAAATGAGACATATGTTTATGTATAAACAATACTATAAAATGTCATTTTATCTAACTAGATATTTCAGCCCATCAATACATCTTGATGCTAAAATCACGGAATTAATCAATTATGTGTGTGTTTTTTATTATCAGCACTTCTTAACTGACTAAATGTTCCAGAAAAAAAAATTAAATTAATTTTCATCAGTAGTCCTATTTAAAAACTAACTTTATAACAGTATTGTGTCAGTCGTTTAACACTTGATGGGAAAAAAATACCCGACTGCTTTAAGGACATGGCAGAGAGCTTTATGTGAACATACCTGCGTTATCAATGTAATATTCTTATGAAAGTAACAAAATTGATACTTGGCTTTTATGCTTTTAATCAAGATATCTAGGCAAGATGCTATGTTTTGCACAGCAACCTAGTACTTTCGAGTCGTGAGCTGTACTGCTTGGAAATTTTTATCCTTGCCCAAAATTGCTGCCAGTTGTTGTGGGCCCCCACCCGTGTTATAAGGTGTCTGCAATAGTGAGGCTACATTGTCGTGGTTGCCATGTTTCGTTTAACCCATTCCATGTACCTGCAGTACCGTCTGTATTGTGCACTCATAAGAGAGTACTGAAATGATCTGACTTGAATACAGTATGTTTCACTGCTGGACAGTTGAGTTTTAAAGAGGATGTCTACAGGCAGTTCTGTTCCTTAGAATGATGATGTAAAAAACACAGTGCACTTCTCCCACACTCTATATCATTACATATTGTTTTGTGTATTCCTGCCTAGCAGTTTACTCCACCCCTGTCCTGTTATCTTGGAATAAGGATAAGTTAGGGATTTGGGTTCAAACATGGTTATATCTGAAAGATATATGTATTGGATCATGCCAAAATTATATTTAATTCATAAAAGTAATAAATAAATCTAAATTGGTCGTAATATTTAAAATACTTGTAATAAAAAATGAATTTTTAAAAATGATTATGATTATTTTCATATATTCTATTATTAAAAGATAGGTAGTTCCACAGACAGACATATACACATTCCACTGATTAATCTTTACTCCTGTGACAGTTGACTTTGATATCAGTTACCTGCAGGGGAACTCACTAGGAGCGGGTCACTCTTGTGGTGATATGTAGTTGTAATTGAACAGTTGATTTAATATCCAATGTGGAGACAATAAGCCTGTATTTGGCCATTACTACTTATACTAGACAGATGTAATTGTATGAAACTAATTGGTATAAAAATCAGAAAAAATTTCTACATTGTAATGAGTAATATTTTCTTCTACACCAACAATCATCAGCTGACACAGTACTCTGAAAATGGTGGTGGAGTAATTAGTTTACAAGTTCTCCTAACCTAACAACACCTCTTTACTTTTTTTATGAAAACAAATAATTAAATTACAACCACATCACACCTCAGGGGTTAATTGACCCTACAATTCATCTTATAGGTGAATAAATTTTGCTGTCAGTGGTCACAGTGTTCAAGTGAATAAGTATTTTTATATGTGTGTCACTATACCTTGGTTTGAGACTGGTAGGGCAATGGACATTGCTTCTGTTGTAGTAATTCTCATAACATCAGTAATTAATTGCAAAACATGTGTTTCTTTAAAGCGAGATCGGCAAGAAAAACTGCTACTTCGTCCTGCTTGAAAATACAGGGAAGCGACTCCAGAACACATAATTGATAATTCACTTAGATAAATAATTTAAGTAAAATAAAAAAGTAATTCACTTTTATAATTATTTTTTATCATAAAGAAATAATATACAAGAAAATAAAATTTATTATATTGCAAAGAAATGTTACATGGAAGAAATTAATAAAACACACAAATAAATTTTCATACACTGTTTATTTAGTACATGGTCAGTACAAAACACATTTATAATTGAAAAATAATTAGTTCTTGTAGTTATCTACTTTATAAGACTGTCAGATACAATGCTAAGCAGTTCTCGAATGATTGTTAATATTAGCTTCATGCGAAAGGCAGCACCAGTCTCTGGAACATGACAATGTCCATTGGTCGCCAGTTGACAATCCACCTCATCATAGCAGTACAGCAGATCTTGCTCCTCAGTAACAGTTGGTTCTACAACATTCGCCTCGCCAATATGGGACCACCGCCAACAGCAGGTCTGGCATCCACAGTTCTAAGAATATACATTGCTGGACGGCGCCGACAGGTAGGTGTTGGTTAATTTCCCAAAATGGAGGCAGAGACAACTGTGGTGGGTACAGTCACAAATGGCTGGCACCGACACTGTACTCGGCGACATCTGGTATTTTGACTGACAGTATTGTTATTCTTGGGTCCAGGATGCTGTGAAAGTTTGTTCCTCGCCTGGGACAGCTCCACAGCACAGTCTGGTGCATGGAAGGTAGCAGGCAGCTGGGTCGAGGTGCTGATTTGGCCGGTGGTGTAGCGCAGTTGTGTCTGTGGTGTAATATGGAACATGATGCAGGCCGATCACCCTGGACAATCCAATTGAAACTGTGTTGGTTTGTAGGAGACTAGATAATGCGCAAAATGCCAATGCTGCATGCTGCTACCATCGCAGGTCTCTGTGTATGTGTAGTTGTGAAAATAGCCCTCTTCTGTGACGAAACTGTATTCAGTTATGCCATAGTCAGGCTTGGCATTTGTATAACTGCTTGTAGGACAGAATTGAGTCATGGTGACGATCAGACCTCTAGGCGGCGACTAAATGAGCACACCGATAGTTCGCACTTATGTATAATACGGACGATAAACAGATGTGCCACCCCATAAAAACTAAAATTCTCGTACATTTCAGGTGACTTCATGTCTAGTTGTAACTTGCCGATTCACGGTCCAAAAACGAAACACACCAATTGTGCGGCAGCTGTGTGATTCTCCACGCATATGTCCAGACAGGTTCTGAGTGTCGCAGACTTGTCGGTGCTTGTCGTCGTAAAGTTTTGCCCGCTTGTGCAGGGAAGGACAGCCATACTCGCACTGCACATTGATGATTTCAACTTTGTTTTTGTACAAGTCGCTCAGAAATTTCTTCTGCATGGACCCTGTCATGTTAATCAGTCCTTGTGGATACTGCATCAGCAAGTCGCGCAGCACATTTCGCACCTGATGGTATGAAATCTTGCTTTCGCCCCACTCCAGTCCATGGTGGTACATGGTCAGCCAGTCGTTCATCTTCTTGCTTTTCTCATCCAAAAGTGTGGTAGGAGTATGTGCATAGTTTGCCATCGTCGCCATAGGTCACTGCGATCGCCTTGAGCATGTAGCCATTCTGGCTCTGGAAGCCTTGCAGATTACTGTACATCCTGTAAACTAATGTGAGAATCAGTGATGGTACCCTACTGTTCATATGTAAGTGTTAGGTGAATGTTACTCGAAGTGCTAATTGGTCGCAGTCAGTGTGATGTTCATTCTTTATGTTTGGAGACACCAAATTTTCTTAAATGGCTGAAATAAGGCTAGACATGTAGGTCATATGTGTGCTTAGAATACGTGTATTTTTTTATCTGGACCATGTTAGGTCATATCTGGATTTTTTCTGGCTTTTGGTGAGTTACTGCAGGTATGGCTTTTTTAGTACATTCATTTATGTTAGTTTTACAGTGGTGGTTGTAAAAGACACTTTTTCTCAACTTGTGCAAGAATATAGCTGGAATATAGTATTGAGCTAAAGGTTGCTGGTTCATCAACACCTCAATTTGGCACACTGCTATCGACTTCTTCAGATTGGGCTGCGGCAGCAGCATCGACTTCTTCGGATGGTATTCCTACAGCAGTGCTGTCATCGACTTCACCAAGGCTTTGTTGGTGCTACTGTGACAAGGTATTAGCCTACAGCTGCCATGCTCACGGAATGAGAGAACGGCCTGTACAAAGTCTTTTCCGCACAATGAAGCATTCCAACAATGGTCACATGCAGCTTTTGCGAGATGATACAATGAAGGAACATACTGAGATCGGCAAGGGTTCGTCTATTGGAAGCCAGCAAGTGGCGCCATCAATATCTACTGCTGCATCAATGTGTACTGTTTCCACAGACAATAATAAGACAGTTAATGCTAACGATGGAATGAGTGCAATGAAGTCGGTTTGTGCGAAACATACACTAGCAAGATGTTCGTGTGAAGTTGACGAACTTCAAAATAAACGACCAAATACTGATGAATATACAAACTCCTGCTGCAAAGAAAAGTAAACCTGATATTTATGATGAAGCAGAAAGTGAAGACATCCATGATGACAGTTATAGTGTTGAAGACGATGTTGATTCCCTCGATGTTCCCACATTTCCCCAATGAGTTTCCTTCGACAAGTGGCGTGAAGAAGGAAGAAGACACAGACTATACTGACGATATGTTTACTAAAGATCCCAATAAACTTGTAGACAGACTTATATATTTGCTCGATAAGCAACATGGGGATTACTCGAACATGAAAGAGGTGGTGCCGATCATAAGAGAACTTAAGGATCGGGGTTATATCAGATGATGTGATGAACTGTTTTATTGTGAAGATGTAAATACAAATTGATAAAATTATCTCTCTTCAATTTTCGTGCAAACAGTTACAAGTCCATGTTCATGAGTGGCAGTTGCGATAAAGATTTCATTACTGCCTACTCCTGCTACAACCCTTTTTATTTCTCGTTCCTCCTCCTCCTTGGTAGGGTCGTGGTATGTAAGATCGTTTGCCCTTTTTTTAAATGTGGTGATAGCTTCCAGTTTATGGTTGTGGCGACAGGTTTCCTCCAATTGTTTATGTTCGTTCGAAGTTCGTTTCACCGCACTAGCAAAATTCGTTAGGGCCATGATGATAACCCCCCCCCCCCCCTAGGGAGCTGATTGCAGGTATTAAGGCAGGAAGGAATCCTCCCTTCTTTTTGTTCCCTCTTCTCTTGGAACTTTGTCTTGCTTTATTCGCTCCCATGCCCATCTTAACCTTGGCTTTCATTGTGTTGGAAACACCCAAAACAGGTACTTTTTCATCGAGTCCTGTATCTGTGCGATTTTCTTATCTTGTCGGCCTTTTGTGCAAGTATCTTGTCTCCTTGGTGCGTGATTTGCAGATCCTTGTGCAAGGAATAAGCTATATTGTGCCACTTGCACTCCTCGTCCAGTACGTTGATACCCGTATCGCCGCATGCCAACCTTTTGGCTAGTTTGGTTCCTGGCTCACAGAACCTGTACCCAGGAATGTGTAGCTTGAACAGAAGATTGTTGATCAGCGTATCGACGACACTACAGCCCAATTTCGATGATTTCACCTTACGATGCATTGAATTAGACACACCTGAAACTTAAAAATACAACCCTTTTATACTTTTTTTGTTTCAGTATCATTCTAGACTTGGAACAGTGTGGACATAAGTTGCTAATAATGTATCTGCTTTGTTGTTTCTGTGTTAAAGTATTCACAGCTCTCCGCAGTGTGCGTCGACATGAAATAACTACCCGCAGAATGAAAAGTTCGAGTGTGACTTTTAGATGCCCATTCTGCCAGGAACTGTTTACTTGGAGTGATATTTTGTAAAGACATGCTAAAACTTGTAGCACTGGTTCTTTGCAACTGCAATCATCACTAAAGGCACCACATTTAGTACCGAAGACACACACTTAGCACTGAAGGCACCACATTTAGCATCGAAGGCACTGCATTTAGCACCAAAGGCACCACACTTAGCACTGCAGGCACTATACTTAGGGTCAAAGGCACCACAATCATTACCAAAGTCACCGCAGTCATCACCACCTTTACAAGATTGTAGGGGCAACATATAGATTGTCTAGCAAGATGTTACTGTACCCATATGTATCCATTCTGAAGATGAAGCTATCTCCCACGAATCGCAAGATGGAAGCCTATTTCCGAATACTGTTAGCTGCATCATTTTGGGATTATTGGGTTGCGGCAAGTCATTTGTCCTATTGAGCCTGCCGGAAGAACCTAACAGTCTTTGGTTCGAGAATGTGTACCTGTACTCCAACTCACTCCAGCAACCAAAGTACCAACGATTGGCACGAATACTACAGGCCGTGGAAGGCTTCTGTTATTGCTCATGCATCAATAATGAAGCCATTGTGTCGCCGAGCGAAGCACTGACAACCTCGATATTTGTCTTTGATGATATTTTCTGTGAGAAACAGACTTGTATTCAAGAATACTGTAGCTTGGGACGACACGCACATTTTGACTGTGTGTACATCGAAATGTGTGTACATCGGACAGACTTATTCACGCATACCCAAACAATTTCTTCGCGATAATGCTAATGTGATAGTGTGACGAGTTGATCGTCAACAGTTTAAATTTTTTTGTGCCTTGTGGCCATTTTCTTAAGTTGGTAGCTGTTCATTTACTGTATTGTTCACTAGGGCAAATTATTTTTATACTATTTGTTATATGCACTGGTGCAGTATATTTATTATTGTTAATTAGCGGATTTATTAATCAATATTTTGTATTTGCGAACGTATGGTCTTGTTTGAAATATATTTTATAAGTTTTAATCCGTTTAGTATTTACAAAATATTCTGTAACGTCTGTGTTTGTGGTAGCTGCTGTTTGAGGGCGCTGGTGGTGCGGAAAAGGCGGTGCGGTCGGTATAAGAAAGAGGTGTGAGTCACGACCACGGCAGGTTGTATTTGGGAGCGGCAAAATGTTGTCGCGAGGTATGCGACGGTTTTTGTGCCGTGTACAAGGAGTAACGTTTTACGGCGTCGTGGACAACGGCTTTGAGACATTTTGCAGTTGCAAACAAGTTTGTGAAGAGATCATGCTATTGGCGAAGCAAGGGCGAGTCTACGAAGTCAGCTGATCGGGAATGAGCGTTGGCTGTGTGAGGCGCATGTGCTGGACGAAGGCGCTGCTTGCTGACTGGAGTATTGGGCCGCTGTCTTCATCGGAGCGTCACGACTGCTTCGTTTAAGAAGGTATTTTCTCAGTGCTTTGGTTTTTACGCTCGTTTATCTTGTGGGTAGTTTCCTTGAAGATGACTCACTGATTTATAGTAATAATTTTTTTTAGATTGCTTCAGCGCCGAAACAAACCATGGCTCTCCTCTTTGCCCTAAATTTTGATTATGACTGTAACATAGGATCCTGTTTGTGAGCATATGGATGAGAAAAAATATTTCACACACAAAGTTTGTTATAAAAATTTGTGAGGTTAATAGGAAGTGATTATGCAAGTGGCATTTTATATGAAATTTTATAAACTATTTTACTTACGTACTATTTTTAACTAAAGCTATTAGTGTGTCTGCAAAACACTTTAATATTGTTTTAGAAAGATTGCTGTACTCTTGGGTGAGAATAAATGGAAGGCTATTTACCGTTAGTGAGTTTATCAATGTTGAATATTACCTTCAGCTACTTGGGATTAAATATTGAGAATTACTGCCACAGTAAAATGGATAAAGAATTTATTGTTCAGTTAAAATAATATCATACCAAATGCTAAAACTTTCCAACCGAGGTCTCTCCTATCCTTGGGCTATTGCTTTATATTTTGTTTAGTCAATATGGCTGAGTGTGGTAGAGTTGACTAACCCGAAGCCTTTGCGGTAGAGGGCGTCTCAAATCCGCGTTACTCTGCTAATTTTGCCTTTTTTGGGCCAATGCTGGTGTTTTTTAAATTGTGTTATATTGCCACCATGACCATCTGGGTGTACCGAATCAACAAAGCTACGCTGCTTGCCAATTTGGGCGCAGCCAATGTACCAGTTGAGGAGACGGAAATGGTCGAAGTCCTGCGTAAGAAGTTAGCGGAAGTTGTAAGGGCAGGTGACCAAGGTGGCAAGAGCAGCTCACAGGAAACAGGCCAGATGGGGCACCACCTAAATTCAGATATTACGCGGACAATTGCCACGTCTTCTCTGGGCACCATAAATGAATTCTAGTTGCTAACCCAGATAATTGATTGAAATTTTGCTTGGAATTTGAACAAGTTCTCAGATTGTCTGTATTTTATAATGAAGGAGTTTTGATGCATGCTATAGTGAGTAAATGTTCCGATGTCGCCGTTGAAATAGTTTAAACTGCTATTGCCGATGGGGAAGAGTGGCAGGGCATTAAGGACAAACTATAGGAGGGATTGTATCCACGTAGGGCTAAGAGTGATTTGGCTAAGAAGAGTGTGTTTCATTTTCAAAAGCCAGGTGAAAGTTTGAATGAATTTTATAAATCTGTGAGCAATTGCGCAAGGGCTCTGAATATCCCGTTTGAGGTAAATAAACCAGTAGCTTTGGTTATTGAAAATCTATCGCCGGAAGTTAGGAAATTAACTATGGGGTATAATTTGCCTACCAATCTAGGTCAATTGTGGAAATGAGCCATTGAAGTAGAAAGCAGGTTATATATAGCTAATGATTACGTACATGAAATTGAAACTTCCCAGAAAGTAAAACCAACCAATACATCCGGCGTAAACAAACCCCTTTTCCTGAAAAGCAAGCAAGGTGAGAAACGTTGTTTTAACGTTGTTTTGGCTGTAATATGCCTGGACATTATATTGCTCAGTGTAGAAAAGTGAAGGAGAATAGGTAATGTTTTATTTGTGGTGTTAAAGGTCATGTACAAAAACACTGTCGGATTCCTAAAAATCAGGTGGATAAGTATTCGAGTAAAGTCAGAGATGGTGAGAATATTGCTGTCGTAGGCCGGAGCAATAACAGTAATTATAAATTGCATTTGCCACTCAAAGTTAAGGAAAAAGAAATTTTTATATTCAGGAGTGAATAGTTGCTTTATTAGTTAGAACCTAGCTAGCACGCTCGTGAAGGAAATCCCTGATTTAAAGGGAAGTTTAAAAACCAGCGATGGATTTCGAATATATGTTGCCAATGGAATGGCATGTAATGTGACGATGAAAATGAGATTACATTTCAAAGTGACTAAATATTCTTGGACGAGGAATTTGTGGGTGGTCCCGGGTCTAGTTGGTCCTATAATATTGGGCTTGACAGTCCTTTCAGAAACTAAAGCGACAATTGATTTTCAAAATAAAACCTTGGAATTTAGACTCTATCATGATGGGCTGGAAATAAAGTTAGGAAAATGCACTACGCAAAAGTTTACATGTTATAATATAGATGATACAGGTGATGTTCTGAATAGCGAGCAAATAAATATATTTAATGATTAGTTAAGGGAATTTCAGGACATAGTCACCAAGAAACTAGGATGTTGCAGAACTATAAACATCTAAGCGCTTTTGAGAAGGAAGCCCTGACATGCGTGTGGGGGTAGAGAAGTTTGCTACTTAACTAGAACGCAGCGAGTTTAGTTTATTTACTGATAACCAAGCACTCCTCTGGTTATACTCCCATCCTAAAGAGATTTGAAAGATAGGTAGATGTATTATGAGGCTTAATCATTTCCGTTTAAATATTATGCATATTCGGGGAAAAGAGAATGTCATTTCCAACTGTCTTTCGAGAATGTACGTTCACGATGACTACGAAAGTTCTAGGGACTTTTCGCCTGTCAATGATTATGAGTAGGAAGGAAGCAATGATGAAGAATGTTGTTTTATGATCAGAACGATGCATGAGGCATTTACTAATTTTCCTGATTGGCAAAAGGAGGACGTGGAATGTCAAGAGATAAGGAAGCAATTTGACTTAGGAAACAGTCCTAATTATTGTCTGTTAAGGGGATTATTTAGTTTGTTGATCGATCAAAAAGGAAAAGGATATATGTTCCTAATAAAGCAAGAAATTTATTACTTAAATATTTTCATACTTCAACTAGTGGAGGACCCATGGGGTAGGAAAAAACGAAAGCGCTTATTAAACATTAACTTTTTTTGGCCTATTATGAATCAGGATATTAGCAAATATGTTATGGAATGTAAAGATTGTCAGCTTGCTAAGCAACCGTTGAATACTAAGATTGACAATTATTCGGGTGAATTACCAACTAGATCATCGGAATGAGTATTCATTGTTATGTATGGGCTTTTGCCTAGGTCTAGAAAGGGGAATAATTGCATCCTTATTTTAGTAGATAGTTTCAGTGAATTTGCCATTTTATTATCATTACGAGACATGATGGCTTGGAATATTCCAAAAGTGTTGGAAGATATTTGGGGGTCCTGAGGGAGGACAATGATAAATGTCATTTTTATGTCTACCATGACTTACATGCAAATGAACCACATGTGGTAGTAGCATATAGTTCCTTCGAAGGCTTCAGACAGAGGATCGAGAATCTGACCTTGGATGACATCACGTGGGCGCCATGTTGGATTCCGGACTTTCTGCTCTGTTCTGGTCTGGCCGTGCCATCTTTAAGCATCTTTGTACCCAGTATGCCTCAATATTTGATGCTGCAATTTTGGACAGCCATATTCTTGCATTCTTTCTTTCTATTTCCTTGCTTCTTTTCCTTTCTCTCCTGTTCGTTCATAATTTGTTTCCATCGGTGTTACCATACTGGAGGCCGCCATCTTTGTTTATATTAACATTAGTTCTGGCATTGGCCTCTAGGAGCACCGCCATATTTGTTCTGGCTTTAGCCACTATGGGCACTGGTGTCGCTCTCTTTCGATTAGTCGATCGGCCGCCATATTTGTTCTGAAATTGGTTGCTAGGGGCGCTGTTTTTTTTAGAATGGTGCGGGATCGAACTGTAGGACTTTGGGTCGCCAGACTTACGCCTTAGACCACTCGGCTATTGCGACATGCACTGGCACAAGAGTTTAGAAGTAGTATATAGCTTCGAGACAAATAAATATTATCTTACCTCTCATTAAAGACATTACATTTTTTATTCCTTATAAAATTTTAATGTTTTTTTATCTACATATCAGTAATATTGTTTAAGTTAAAATACAAATCAATAATATTTAAGAACATATTTTTTATCATACTACTTTTTTAAAAATTATTTAAGTATTTTATTTTTATTTTAAGTATTTCTTAAGTATCTATTTTCTATTATATTGTTTTCAATTATATTTTTTATTATTTTGGTTTAACTTGCATATATATATTATTTAAGATCTAACTTATACACTGTTTTTTTAAGTATTTTAATTTAATTTTTAGTTTTTTAAAATTATTTTTTAATTATAAAGTTTTAATTTTTTTGATTATTTTGGTTCAACTTACATACATATATTAGTTAAGATTTAACTTATATACTTTTTAAGTATTTATTTTTATTTTAAGTGTGCTTTAAGTATTTTTATTAAACCTGAAAACTGTATCGAATGACGAGTCTACATATTCTTATTTGTCAGGCAGTTAAGAATATGTCATGAGAATATATGATTATGTGTCTATGACAAGCGCCATATTGGATTTTTATAAGCATATATAAAAACTGTTTTGTTAAATATATGCCAAGTGGTATATATATTATTATCACTGGTAATTCGCACACCAGACTAAATATACTCGTACTTCATACTAGAAGTCAAGCACACTTCAGCCCACAGTTCAGAGATCTTGAAGAAACAATTGCTAGATTTAAACAGAGGACCAGCTGACCTTATTAATGTCACGAGAAAGTCTATACCTGCACGGTAATTGGAGCCTGTACATGCTTCCAGGCTGGTTTTGTACCTGGACGGTGTCAGATAGCCTAAGTCAGCACATAGCATTTCTCCACCTGCTTGGTGTCTGGTAACTGGAGTCTGTACGTGCTTCCTGGCTGTTTTCGCACCTGGACAGTGTCAGATAGCCTAAGTCAGCACATAGCACTTCTCCACCTGCTTGGTGACTGGTAACTGGAGTCTGTACGTGCTTCCTGGCCGTTTTCGCACCTGGGCAGTGTCAGATAGCCTAAGTCAGCACATAGCATTTCTCTACCTGCTTGATGTCTGTTAAATGAAGTCTGTAGGTGCTTACAACTCTTTTTCGCACCTGGATGGTGTTGGATGACCATGTGCGTGGGAATAGCTATGTTAGCAGGTCTGCACCTGCACTGTGTCTGGCAAATAAAGAGAATGAGTCAGCAGGCTTCACGAGCAAGTACAAGTCTGCAACTGAATTAAACATTGGTTCAGCATGAAGGATGTTTTCTACATATCCTAAGCATCATGTAGGACTTTGCAAATACTAAAACTAGACCAACACATGTAAATAATAATATATTTCTTTTCACATAAATTGTTAGTATACAAATATAAAAAACACAATCAACGAACAAACCAGTTAAGTATGCCAGCCATCCATTCTTAAAGCTGCTCTTACGAATCCTACAGTATAACATACCTCCAGTATAGAATGGTACTGAAAGAGATATATAATAACCCATGGTAAGGGGTTAAACATTTCAGAATTTTTTAATTCATTATTCAGATATAACTTAAAATTTTCTAATTGTTTATTTGCTTGTAGAAGCTTTGTTACACACATTGACCTTACCCGTATAAGACTCTTTAAATATGTTTTCATTTATATATATATATATATATATATATATATATATATATATATATATTAATATTCTGAAAAATATGAACCTTTGAAATAAAACACAGCATAATTTTTTTACTCAAATTTATTATACACATAATAAAAAATACATAACCGGCAAAAAATTACAATATTCTTCAATCGATATGTAACTTTTTTGTAGGTTACAGTCTTTGTGCATCTCGCTAATCAGACTCGTTTTGATCTTGTGCGAAAATATCATGATATTTATTACACCGACACCAGTGACGATTCGTGCTATAATTTCATGGGCAAGCTACAGTGTGCAAGGTGCAGTAGTGGCGTTGTTCTCCCTAATACAGGGGCAGGGGTCCCTTGGGGCCCTCCCCCAAGAAAATTTGGATTTCAAAGTGCAAAACATTTTTTTCGCACCTAAATATAAAATACACAGCTTGCAAAATTATTTTCATATTTTTAAGTATAAAATTTGTCCGAGTTAAAGATATTACAAAGATATATTCATCAAATCCGGAACTTTGTCCACTCAAAATCAATATTATTTTAATACCCATCGACAATGAGGTAATTGCATACAGAGAAATTTTGTTTGTACATAAATGTAGACAGGAAAAATGATGTATTCGTTTTTGTAAAGATGGAAAGCAGTCAACTCTATTTTTACCAAATTCTTTAAGAGACAATAACGAATTTATGTGAACTTGAGAACGCTCATATTTCTGAACAGCATTGCACAGATTGTTAAGGTCACAATACCCAGTTGCAGTCCTCGTGTTAATATATCCTTTGAAAACAATAAACATGGCCAGCAAAACAATTTTGTTTAGGCTGTTACATCCAGCTAACCACGAGTGTTTCTCATAAACTTTTTTTTTGGAAATAATGTACAAAATTACCTTCCTTGCATGTTGTCGTGATCGTAAGTTCAGGTGTCATCCTACCGTCTTTTATGATGTCACATCTTTACTGAAAAGTGAAAGCATTGCTGGAAAAATACTTCACTTGCAATCTACACACACCACACTTACATCCACATGTTTCTGTTGCACTCATTCTATCTACACGGTTCTCAGTCTCACATGGTAATTTTATAATTTTTATGTGGGGTATACATCGTGCAAGAATATGTATAAAATTCTCAGTACCAAAACTATACTAATAAAAACAATACGATTCGTGTTGTGGGCACGAACTTGCCCACATATCGATCTAGTTAATGTAAACTACACCACGCCAACTGCCTGTGTCTGGGCCAGCTTTGGCTATGTCTGCTTCAGTTCGGTGGAGAAAGCACGACCATCGTAGCTTCTAACACAGGTTGACACAGCCACAAGCCCCCCTCCCCCCCCAGGCGGTCTCCAACCTTGCCATACCTTCGTTGGCCGGGAAACCATTGCGACCGCCTACCTGCTGAAAGCATTACTTACAGCGCTTCCAAACATCTTGGTTTTGCTAGCTATCGAACGAGTTGTTTTCTTATAATGTACAGTATTGTTTCCCGAGAAGAATGTGTACTGCATGAGTGAAAAGTTACCTTAACGAAAATATAAGTTAAAACTTAATGTTTATTTTAAATATAACACTGTTGGTAAACTGTCTGGGATAGCACTGCTTTCCTTGCTTTTCCTAACGAGGCGCCATTGACCAACACACTGTGCAAGGACGGGTTATGTACATAACTACAATTTTGAGGAGATGTACCAAAGTCACAAGATACCTACTTGCAGCAAACTTTGTACTAAGGTGCTGGTGAGAAATTCAGTTCACCTTTACAGGTCTTTGCATGTCTAAGTAAATTGCCGCTAGGGCTGAACTGTATACTACGACTGTCGCACAAATATGACATACGACAAGGATTTTGTGGTCCAATTTAAATACTCATGTCGGCGTGTTAGCGATAATGTGGGTCGTAGCTCCTTGTTAGTTGAAGCCAAAGGCGGGTCTTCGTATTCACTGTATAGAGAGAAAAAGCTTGCAAATCGAACTTAGCTTCCCCTGATACTAAGGTATCAGCGTGCTCCATATTAAATTCTTCTAGCACTTGGAAAAACGTCACCTGAAATTTTATAAGTTCAATAGAGAAAAGCAATACTGTTTTAATAGTATCGTGTCTCGAACTCGGGGCGTTACACCATGCCTAACGGCTACAGATTTATATCATGTGCACATGAATATTACAATTTAAAAATTTAATGTATGAACTTTACTAAAAATGTTTCCAAAACTCAGGTCGCTAGTCGAATTGCGATCCTCTTATCTTACCATGATTCCTATATATGTTGCCTAAAACTTATATTTCCCATGCATTTCCATTCCTAAAGCGGTCTGCGAAACACTGAGCGAAATTGTGAAATTGCGAAATTTTAAGTCCAACAGAGAAAAAAATATTTTTTAGATAGTTTCAGGGTTTCGAACACAGATCCTTACGCCATGACTTGCCACTATATATTGCTTAGGCATTTATAACGAGTATGTGCAATCAGCCAGAAGTTCGCTCGCACACGAACCTCGCTAATAAGCTTCGGAAACTCACGTTATTATTCGATTTGCGCCACTATTATCTGAATCTGATTCCTATATCCGAAGCCTAAAACTCCCGTTTCGCCTTTAATATAAGTTCTTAAAAATAGTCTCTGAATTTATTTTTATAATTCCGATAGTAAATTAATATTATTTATACTTTTCTGAACTCGAACTCTGGGAGTTACGCCGTGCCTGGCGTACGTGCGTGAGAATAAATGAAAGGCTTTTTACCTTTAGTGAGTTTATCAATTTGGAATATTACCTTCAGCTACCTGGAATTTAATATTGAGTATTGCTGCCATCGTAAAATTCATGAAGAATTCAGTGTTCAACTCAAATAGTAGCGTACCAAATGCAGAAATTTTCCAACCGAGGCCCCTCATATCCTTGGACTAGTACTTTGTATTTTGTTTAGCCAATATGGCTGAGTGAGGTAGATTTGACTAACCCGAAGCCAATTGTGGTAAATACGTATTAATGATACGGTTTCGCATGATGATATGAACTTGCGGCATGCGTACGACAAACACGTCAATACGGATATGAGGTTTGCAGAGTTTAAGGATATGTGTGCCTTGTGCTGGGAAGAGAAATATGGATTTTTAGTGATGGTAAAAGACTGGCCTCTGTATAATGGCAGGTACAGGTGTGGCGTCGATCAGTTTATAGCAAGACACTGACCATGAGTCACAATAAAATTCCTAAGGTTGGACATGGTCTACGATCCGAAAATGATTATGATGGAAATGTGCTAACGGAAGCTCACCTCACCAGTGTTGGCAGCTGACAAAAAAGGAAAACATTTAAAACCAGACAAAATTAAAATGGCCTTATTAACAAATCTTTTTAGAATACGGTTCCTATACAACCGTTAATAAAGTTAATAAAGTTACAGGATAAGGTATATTCCCAAATTGAAATTACTTTACAGTAATTTAATACAACATCCTTACTTTTTGCATCTCTTACGAAGCGCCATAGCACAAAAAAGAAGCGGTTCCATACTTACAGTGGTCAATATAAAAGTACCGTGTTTTTGATTGTATGAAATTTACACACATATATGTATAATAATATTATGTGTATGCTACGTTTCACACTGACGAGCTGGCTTGCAGTTAAGTTAGCAGTGAGTTAATAAGAAAAGTTCTCAGAAGTGACGACGTTGTACTGAGAGTGTAGTATGTACGTTTTTGGCTACTCAGGTCAAGATATTTGAGTTTTATTTGTATTGAGTATGAATTTGCATATTATGAACATATCTACTTTCCTAACAATTCTACGTTTTTCTCTAAGCTGGCGCTGAAATACAGAAACGGTCTATGGCCATGTAAATGCTTCATATATCTGAAGGATAAAAAACCAGAAAATAAGTAAATCCTAAGCAAGGCCTTCAAAAGCGCTCAGTTCGCCGCACGAGCACAGTCTATGCTGTTGTGGTCAACATAAGTCGGAATCACGGAAATGCGTGTTGTTAACGACTGATAAGGAATGGTTGTCATGTAAAGCGTTATCAAAATGATTTTTATTTCTAGCAGGCAATTGGTAAAATAAATAACACTAAATTGTTAGTTTAAATTGCAAATAGCAAATACAACGTATGGTGATGTTTGTAGTTTTCTTAACACGTCTAAATTAAAATGGTACTAGTGCTCATATAGTATGTGGAAGAACACTATGCACATTTAATAAAGTAAAGCCAAACATAACAATTGTTTGCAGATTTGAAAATTTCAGCAAAATCTCAAAATTTTAGCATATTCCCGAAATATATAATTCGTTTTTAGTGTGGATACGTAAGGAACATTTTATAGTTAAGGCAAATAAAACATTCGTGACAGAGTTCAAACAAAATTTTAAAAAACTATTTAGGCGTGACTAATTAAAAATTCCAATTATTCATTTAGTAATTATTTTATAGGTTTCTGTTCGGATACTGGTAGTAGTGGTTTATATAGTAGGTATGTATAGTAATTAAATAAATCTTAATACAAAAAAAAAAACACGTTTTAAGGAAATTTAATGTTTATAAATAAATTTAATGCATTTATATTATTCCCGAACTACATAAATTTACTACATTTCAAAATAAAATTTATAGAACTAGTATTTCGCATGAAAATTATCAATAAAAGTACATAACAATTTAGTTTACTAAATCTGTCAAGTTTAACACCACCTTAATATATGCATACAATACATAAGTGCATTGTACGGGCATTTTCTTATTTCGGTTGTTTCCTCGTGTTAGGTGAAGACGCCCTCCTAGATCTAAATAAATATTTGTTAACGCACAGTAGATATTTGTTAACGCACAGTAGATATTTGCACTGAATATTTTTACTTACTACCAAAGAAATTATCTTTCAGTTTAGAAAATGGCAAACTGTTTTCTTCTCTGTGCTCAGAGGTGCAAGTTTTTAGGTTTCACATTGCAAGGAAAAATTATTCATCCGGAAGGGGACAGGGCAGATGGCAGCGTAGGTGACGGTATTATTCCTAGGACTGTGGACCGAGACGTCAAGCTACCACCCACCCCTCTCTCCCCCTCTCAACAATCCTCTTCATCGTGCTACTTCAGCTTAAGACTGACGAAGCTCCATTTACTTAAGCTATACTCGCTGTACATGAGATGAAACTATTGTGAATCGAAAAGTAAAGTAAAAGTACATTTTATTTTTCTGGCAGTTCCAATTAATTATTAAATTTGTTAAGTTAGAAATTACTATGCAAAAAATTTAACCAGTTCCCCAAAAAGTGACTTTAAAGTAATTTGTTACTGAGTAACTTTTGATATTAGTTTCGTTGCTACCTAACATTTCACAGCCCCAGTAATTTGTTACTGAGTAACTTGATATTAGTTTCGTTGCTACCTAACACTGCACAGCCCCAGTAATTTGTTACTGAGTAACTTTTGATATTAGTTTCGTTGCTACCTAACACTGCACAGCCCCAGTAATTCGTTACTGAGTAACTTTTGACATTAGTTTCGTTGCTACCTAACACTGCACAGCCCCAGTAATTTGTTACTGAGTAACTTTTGATATTAGTTTCGTTGCTACCTAACACTGCACAGCCCCAGTAATTCGTTACTGAGTAACTTTTGACATTAGTTTCGTTGCTACCTAACACTGCACAGCCCCAGTAAGGAACCTCTTCCGTGATTGATAAGAAACGAAGTTGGAAAATGACAAGTTTTACAGTTATCGTGGAAATTTACTGCCAGTGTGTTGGCATACCTTATGCAATAAAGACGTTTTATTTTTATTTTCATGTGAAAACTTAAGATTATCTTTCTCCCCAAGGAAATTATTTCTGTGGTCACGTGGATATTGATAGTGATCGTTGTAAAATGCAAACAAATTCTCTGTAACTTTGTACTGCTTTAATTTTTATAACAAGTATTCGGGTTTTCAAAACTGGCAAGAGCTTAACACACGAAATTTACAACAAATCGTTATCATCTTCATAATACAAACGCAGCACGGACATATGTGTTCGTGGAAATAAATGGAATATAGATATGGAGGCATTTACGATGTTCATTTAAATACACTTCTACCAAAAGTTCGTTTAGCGTTGCTCCCGTAATTGGAAACTTGTAATTGGCTGACATAAAACATAGCATAAAAAATTAAATTTTTTAATTCTTCTTATGCTATTACTGCAAGCAGGCCTCCCGTTTCATGCCATTATGCTGTGATGTATAGGAGGCCCCATAGGTATGTGCGTGTTAAAATTTTTTACTGTTATTCCTTACTGCAATAATTGTAGCACGAAATAGATATCTACATTTTAAGTCTAGAAAGCCGTCGAATTTAGTGCGAACGGATTTTGTACCATTCTAAAACAATTAAAAGTAATCGAATAGCTGCAATGAGAGCATTAATGTAGTAATATCAGCAGAATTCTGAGTCGCAGCTAACTTCATAAAGTTTCGTGCCAAAAACTTCTAACGCATAAACGTTATAAGGCGCACTACTTTCATTCAAATCAGTGGTGGTTACCTAGCACATTCGCCAATTTACAATCAAAAGAAACATAACTACACAAAAAATATATAAATTAACAGAATGGTGTCTGTCAATAAACCACATTTACAGAACTTTTACACCTCGCTTCTTACAAATATTATATAGTTTTCTAAAGGTTCTGCCATTTGTTGACTCGTTTACGTATGAAACTTTGCTCATTACGAGTACCATCTGACATCGATGAAAGCAACTAACCTACAAATGTCACAACTGGGGTTTTTATTAAAGAGGAAAACTTTAAGCCAAATAATATTAGGCTAAGTGACTTTAGGCCAAATAATTTTAAGGTCAGGTGACATAAGGCCAAATAGTTTTAGACCAAGTGACTTTAGGCCAAATATTTTATGCCAAGTGACTTTCGGCTAGATTAATTTTAGGTCAAGTGAGTTTAGGCCAAATAAATTTATGCCAAATTAATTTAGGCCAAATCATTTTAGACCAAGTGATCTTAGGCTAAATAATTTTAGGCCAAGTGACTTCAGACCGAATCATTTTAGGCCAAGTGATTAGGTCAAATTATTTTAGGCCAAGTGACGGTTCTGAACCTGTATAGGCTAAATAATTTTAGGCAAAATGACGTGCACCTGCATTACCTTGAAAACACATAGACTTAAAGTTAAATTAAAATGCAGACTGGCGACTTCGTGCATGTTGCATGCCGATATAACAAAGTAAGCATTGCTATTTTAACTTTTGGTCTAACGTTAGCAGTACGGTAGAACATTTCTGCAAACAAATGAATAAGGTAAGGGTCTCGCACCAAGAGCTTTATACAATGGAAAAACTAAGCAGTATTCATTAAGAATTAAGCTTTAAAGAGAAGGGTCCAAAAAGTTACCGACACAGTTATGATCCTACTGCCTCATTTCAGCCAATAAGAACATATTTTACACTGTGTTATTTGAAATAAATTTAGACATGTGTTTTACGTAATAATGCTTTTGTACTCTGCAATTGTTTTTAGCAGTGTAACAAGATGTAACATGTATTGAACGGTTCTTATTTAAGACAAAATTTGAAATATTGTCACAAATACATGTACGTTCCTCTGTGATTGGCTAAAGAAAAAACTTTTTATTTTATTTATCTAGTTACATATATTTCCTACTGCGAAGCTTAAGCCGTGTATGGTTGGAACTTAATAGTGTATACGTATATTTGACCTGAGACGATGAAAATCTTTTAAGTTCAACTACTTAATGCTGAAGTTCTTTACTTCCGTGTATACATGATAGTTTGAACAGTGCTCATGTGTACTACTGTGGTGTATACGTATATTTGACCTGAGACGATGAAAATCTTTTAAGTTCAACTACTTAATGCTGAAGTTCTTTACTTTCGTGTATACATGATCGTTTGAACAGTGCTCAACACCGCCTTAAGATAAATTTGTTGGCGATGAACGTGGTGGTCTAACAGATATTTATGATGTTGGTTCAGCCAAACATTACATCACACTACGTAACACTACTAACACAATTAAGTTCAAATGCCCATATTTACATTTATAAAACACAATTAATGGTATTCTTCAAATGATTCTGTATTTTTATTATGTTAAAAACCATAGCGTGTGTAGAAACTATAAATATCCTCCAAATATGGAAAAGATAATTTGCCTCCTGAACAGCCTTAAGTTCATAGTTTCTTGGCTTCAGTGTCATTCTGGCACGGGAACGCATGATACAGTGATGTCATCTACTTAGCTTGTATAAAGGTGTTAACACAATGAGAAACCTGACCACAAAGCGGTATAAATTATAATGTTTTCCATCGCCTTGGTTCAACAATGAAGTTGTTACTTCTTACACTTTAAATCTGAAACATTGAGAACTGAGCCAAATCAGCGATAATAGTAAAAACTGGGCGACTGATAATCAGTGGCTAATATCTAATTAATATGATGGCTGAATTTCACTAATTTTCTTGTGATTCCCTCTAAATGTTGAGAATTACAATACCTTAAGTCATTTGAACCCGAGTTCATTTCCTTGATTTGGCAGTTGGCAGTAGATTATCAACTAATATTCAGTGAATGTTATTTCACTGATTGATATCACTGATTCGGGCTTAGAGTGTACTGCTGAAGTTTCTCAGTAGATAACAATCGGAAACCAGCTCGATCAACTCCACGGTTTTTAAGTTTGTTTTAAAAAAAATAAAAATTCAAGATTACTTTCTGTTGATCTGCTTGCTGAAAACAACTGACGACCTGCAGATATATTATAAAATAAAAACCTTCTGTGTTGAGATTTCAAATTACACACTGCAAAATTATTTTCTATTGGTCGAACTTAGGCAGTAGCATAGTGATTGTGCAATTTAATTTCCGGAGCCTACTGTTTACTGCTTGTTCCTTTCTGCTTGCTGCTTACATTTATCATTGTGTAAACCCTGTATTGCTGTGTGATATATATATATATATATATATATATATATATATATATATATATATATATATATATATATTAGAAGCAACGTGTATTACACGGTAAAAAATTAATATTTACTAAGAATATTTATAACGTAAATATTAAGAACCTATGACATCATCTAAGCATAAAGTTAATACTTTTCATTACAAAAAAACTTGTTCTGGAATTTCCGCACAATGACAAACTGTCAGGTTGGTCGAGTGGTCTAAGATCCTGGATTTAAGCTCTGGTTCCTTGTAAGAAGAGCGTGGGTTCGTTTTCCCACCTGACAAATTGTTTTCAGGCATATATTGAGACAGTCGAGATGGTCAAAATAAACTGCTTGTTCTGTAGTGGTAACAGTATATAAGCATGCAACATGTAAATAGGTTTTCACGTCTCTCGTGAATAGATGGTTTCAATGAAGTCGTGTTACAGATATAACACATTCTAGGAGATGGTGTAAAATATTTCTCGGGACTGCTGGGAGTTGTAGTGGGTGAAAAGCGATGTTATATATGGAGATACACGAGCTCTCTGGCTCATTTGCAGTTCGTCTGTCGTTCGAGTAAGAACTCTCTTTCTTGACTGACTTTGAGTGACTTGAGAGTCAGCTGTATCACTTTAGACATATAAAAGCAGGTTTTTATCGTTGCTACAAATGTCGGAGGGCATATTGTTACGAGTAGAATTATCTAGTGATAGTGTAAGCTCTTGTAATATGGATAAGGCAAGAGCTGTTGAGGATATTTCAACATCATCAATATTAATGCGAAAGCCCTCGGACTCATGGACTGGAAATTATATAAGTTTTGCGAGCATCTGTAAATAATGTGGCAAGACATTCAAGAGTAACTATAATGCTAGATGATATGAAGCTAGTTACTGTATGTTCAGCACTTCATACAATATGTATCCCTGGGTTAATTGTGGTATGGTGTATGCGAATCGGAGCAGCTGGACTGCACTCAACAGGATTGGTTCTATAAAATTAGACTAATTCATAAATATATTTATTGAATGAAGACTATGTTTAAGTGTTTTTTTTTTTGGTTAAGTGTGTAAAATACAGTAAAATTGTACGAAATACTAGTGTTTTTATTCGTTCCCTCTTTAAATTAAAGTGATCGGAGGAAACGTTTATGTCTAATCTGAGTTAAATATGTAATGAAGATGGTATTTATTTTATTATGAAATATACATTATTTTCCCTGAAGACCGTATGCAATGTCTTGATATACACAAATATCTGTAACCTATGGGACTATAGTTGTTCAGTATATCTAATGATTATTGTAAAACGTTTTAAAGGAAAGAATATAAGGATGTCTGATGAACAATAAGGTTAGAGTGATGAGGAGTCAGTGGTGATGAGCCAGTGAGTGAATTCATGTATGGTTGAAGATGTTGATAAACACTGTGTATGTGCAAATAAGTATTGTTTGTACAAGTACATGCAGATTTTCGCTGAGTATTAAACCATTTCACGGAAAACAATGGTGTTTTTATGATAAATATTTTAGTAATAATTGATGTTGAGTACAGAGCGAATGTTTGAAAGTAGTACTGACTTCTGAATTGCTGTGATCTGATGGATTTGGATGCGATTTACTAGTAGCAATATTTTTTTAATTCTTGTTTTATCCGGATTGCTTGGTTTAAATGTTTTGGAAAGTAAGTCGGGTAGCATGTCTTTAGTATCATAGGTTGAAATACTCTCAGTTTTTATATGATTGTGTCAGTTTTTATACGATTTGTTCATCTGAACTGTATGATATGGTGATATAGTTGATAAGTATTTAGTTTTGATTGTAATGTTTGATGCTAGGGATTTTGCAAATGAACTGTATGATGCAAAATATTTTTGGGAGTATTGATGTATATATAATTTTTTTCAATTGGAACATTTGTTTTATTGGTCTGGTGTTTTGACATATTGAGATGGGATTTCGTTAAGGTTGGATTACTTTCGAGGTTGTAGTGTGTGAGTGATGGTATTATTTACTAGTGCATGATGTAATGCCTTGTCAGAGTATTTTGCTGGAATATTTCGTAGGAATGCTTATATGTTTGCTTTGTTGTCTTGGAATGATTGAAGTGAGGTGTTTAGTATATCCCATATGGCGTGGGTAATGATTTACCTTATGGTTTGTTTATGTAATTGGGATCAAATACGATAGATTTTTTGGAGGAACAATGCGTACATATATCAGTTTGACATTTTTTTAGCAGCGAGTACGATATTGCACCAAATGTTATGAGTTAGTTTAACCATTTTTTTCGATGGGTAGTTGGAGGTTCGGGATATATAGTTGGATCATATGATATTAATTATGCTAGTGCGGTAGGGAATGTCGTTCAACATATTAAATTAATGATATGGTGTTAGGGACGGGATCTCTTTTTCTTGCAAATGAAAGATTGTATTAGAAGGATGCAGAAAACGGAAATTAATAAATAATTTAAACATTATTAATTATTTTGTTAATGTGATGTACTTAAGAAAGTAAGGCAAATGTATAAACAGATGCATAGCATTGTCGTTCTTAGTTTACTTAAAGTGTTAGTTCAAGGGATATTCTAAAATTTACAGCAATAGTTCTATGCACTCTTTCCCTAATAAAAATCGACAACATACATATTTTCATGTTTATTTATAGATCTTATAAATGCGATGAATAAAATGATGATATGTTTGAAAAAAGAATTATAAACCTTTTTAGTGTAAGCATTATATAATTTGAGTGATAACTGCTAATTTCATATTTACTAAGAATATTGATAGTGTAAATGTTTCTAGTTTTGATGTTGAGCTAAAACTATTCGTGGAATGCAATATGGAGCATTTCACATGGGATGCTACTTTAAAGAGATATAACAAAGCCTGTAAATGAAATGTTAGTTGCTAGAGTGGTTAGATAGAGTGTGTTACTTTGTAGGAATGTTTTTGATGCATGTTTTCTAAGGCATGAGGAATGTTTTTGAGGCACACGAAATAATTTTGAGGCATAAAGAATGTTTTTTAGGTGTGGTTTTGAAGCATAAGGAATGTTTTTGAGGCATGTTTTTGAAAAAATATATTTCGATATTGATTCACGATAGTGTCCGATAGTATGGCTGCTAGGTTTGTATATGTGTGTGTGTGTGATGGTTTGTTTTTTTTTGTAAATATATCTGTTTATCAGTGTTTTCTTGTAATAAAAATATTTTAGGAGGGGTTAAAATGTTTGCTATCTGAGTACCTGCTGCAACTTGACAACTACATTTCTCAGGAGTATAGTGCCACGCCTCACACAGTAGGGCCTGCCTTCGTAATGTCAACGTGCTTCCTTGGCCAGCAAGTTCTCCACATCTCTCGCCCATAGACAATGCTAGAGACCTGATTTGATGGCCACTTGGGCCAGAGGGAAATACAGCGGAGTTGGAGGGTCAGTTGCGCCAGCCAGCTATAGCAAGATCTCCCACAGGAGAGTATGCGATGTTTGTAAGTCACCATGGTCTCAGTGCAACGGGTGGTCCCGAAACATACTAAGTGCATCCTGTAAATGTTGGTCCCATGCAATACATGCTTGGTGTGCCTGTGCAATATTTTGTTGTTTTCTGAATATATACTACCGTGTCTGTGCCTGTACGCACTTTTGTGCCCCGGAGGTAGCACTTCAGGGTAATCAATTTTTTTGCATATGAGTGTACATTCGACTCCAACTATTATTTCCCCCTTTGAGTGATATTTTTTGTTTAGCACGTAGTTTGAGAAAATGAGAACTACGACATTTAAAAATGATTTTGTACCCACTGCGATGGTTTACTATAGCGAGATGATTACATACAGAAATAAATGGATAATCAGAAAGAATATTATATTTGGATTAAAAACCTATTGGTAGACATACGAAAACGTCCGGTTTTAAATGGTAATTGCAACACAGTTTTGTATTATGACAGTTGTTATAAGAATGGATGTTATGATAATTTTTATTTGAATTGTAGCAAGGCTTTTACGACCCTGTAGGCTAGTCATGCCGCTATGAGACGGTAATGAGACTCAGTGGCGTAGAAAAGATTTTTTCTAGGAGGGGAAAAGAGAACTATTGTTCTAATGTTAACTAGGTATATTTTTTTATACAAGCATAAATCTTCAGGAACTTACTGCAACAGTTCAATCCAGAAATTAACCCTCGAGTAGTTTATTTTTGCCAGCAATGCAGTGACAAACATAAGACGCGTGCATCTCAAAAATAAATAAAGTATGTTTAATTCAGTGAAACTTGAGGTATAGTGAACGAAACAATTTCTCGGATACACTATAAAGTTCTATCGTCAAAACATTAGGGGCATTTGGAAAAGAAAATATAGTTGTACGGCTACAAAGCAGGTAGGTTTATATTTAACTTTAAAAATGTGCAAGTTAGTTAGTAATATCCAATATACGTTAAGTAGTTGACTTGTGGTTGGAGAAGTGTGGTCCGTGCCCCGTGCTGATAGAACGGCAGTGGTGAGACTGCAAGCAACGTTCGGCCGTGGCAGGGATGTGATGGGGGTTGCCATGGCAACACTGTCTCGTGACACGAGGGCGCTGTGCCATCTCGGAGCAGCGCGAGGCTGTGTAGCGTCACAGCCCTCACCCTACCCTCGCGCTCTCAAACCCTTGCTTCAACACACATCACAAGCTGCACCACCCTCTATCCACCACAGTAGCACACATGAGCACTGTTCAAACTATCATGTATACACGAAAGTAAAGAACTTCAGCATTAAGTAGTTGAACTTAAAAGATTTTCATCGTCTCAGGTCAAATATACGTATACACCACAGTAGCACACATGTAAATGTGGGAAAGCTTTAAGTATGGTGTTTGCCAATTAAATCTTTTGTATTACATTTATATGGTGCTTCAGTGTCATGCATATGGGCGCCAGTATGTTATGTAGACCTATAAAGTGTGAGCTGAGACGTTTATATGTGTGTAGGGCAGGTAAAATATACGTGAGTATATTCTCGTGGTGTAATTGTATAAGCTTTGTTTGTACGTACGAGGGGGAGCATGCCCTGAGTATGACTTCAGCAGGCCAGGCTCCAGAAAAGTTTGAATTTATTGTGAATGGACTATAGTGATCTCCGCATGTTTGTTTTGCCGCATAAGAAACACATCATTGACTTAATGACTTTTTACCCTTAGTTTGTAAATCCATATTTAGCGTAGTGCATGGGACCTTATCCATCGTTAACCCTTGCAGTAAGAGTTTAAAGTACGCATTTTCAGGTGTTGCAATGAGGAATGTTTTTTACACTGAATCGTACAAGTATTAGTTTAACTGCTCCAGGGGCGAATAAAAATGTGTTGTTATTGTCAGCTGATGTTTATGAAAATGCAGGGACAAGTAATGTCAATTCCCACGACGTGAGGGACTTTTCTTATTGTACGTTGTTTCCTGCTGTGTTCAGTCTACATCATTAAATACACTTGCTTCGTGAGAAACGTTGTTCGTACAGAACACTGTAACTGGAATGGTTAATGCAAGAATTATAACACCTTTTAATATAGACCTCTGAGAGATTGAAGATAATCAGAGGGGTTTGTAGTGACAAATCTTAAAAAAATAATATCTAGTAATAAAATATTTTTGCAAACCCTTGCCTTGTAACGTGGTATCGCAAGCAAGCCACTGTGGGTATCGGATGTGCCATAAGAAGAAACACGTTGTACAAGGAATGGCGAATAGAACGTGCTTATATTTGAAATCAGATTACTACCCAGTATATGTTTCACTTTTCTGCCAGGAGTGTACAGGTGTGGAAAGATGCAGGGACACCCAACATGGGCTTACTTCGAACATCCTTGTCGTATAAATTTTACCCTTCGATTTTAGGCCATGCTAATAAAATGCTTAATTGGTGAAAGGAATTAGATTATGTGTGTGTGTGTATATATATATATATATATATATATATATATATATATATATATACATAGACGATGATTATTGAAAGCACATTATTGTTTTGCAAATAAGTTCAGTTCAGACTAGTCACTGCTTCTAGATACGGTGACTGTGCTCAGTTCACTCACTAAGGCACCGGCGATTTGCTACATGTCTCACACAAAAAAAAAAAGCAGCTGCCGACCATGGAAATAGAAATATCACCTTTGTCCATTATTTTTATGTTTTATATTTTCTAGTCTAATAAGTTCTATTTTTAGTTATGTTAGTTAGAATAATCCGAACATCGGCCAATACGAACTGGCCTCAATCTCAATAATTGGTACGTTTCTATGGTGGGAAGGGGGCTTACTGTATTTCATTGCCGTTACCTTAAATAATGGTCAGTTTTACTTTAATAAAGCACTGTTATTTTAATAGTAAGACAATGTTTTTTTTTAAACTATTTGTAGCTCTTTATTTAGGCTATTATTCGTCAATGTTATTTTATTTATTCGCCAGTGTTATTTTATTTATTCGTCAATTTAATTTTTATTCATGACGTTTATTTAAATTATTAATTTTCTTATTGTAATTGTTCATTACTATTTAATGAATTCTTGCCATCAGAAATTCGCTGGCAATACTTTTAAATCATCGAAATAGCATGGGATTTTTTATTACTATAGTGAATCAATGAGTGAACTTAACTCAATTAATCTTATCATAGTAACATAAATGGTGCAAATAAGATTATTTTCACGCTTGCTGTAATTATGTCGTTAGATCACTTGTTTTGTTACCACGACCAATGAACACTAAGTTTGTGATTCGGGTGTCGAAGATAATATGAACCACCAATATCCCGCAACAGAGCCTTTGTTCGTGAATCGAGTTTTGCAAAAGTTATTGCTGTCATACGATAAGTGGTGTTCGTGGTAAACAGGGCACTTTGAAAACTCCTTCTTAGGATCTATACATATATGCACATCCTTACGTCACATGTAAAATTAGCACTGTAATCGGCATAATCACTTCATTTAAGCACTGGTCAAGTGATATTGTGGAATTATTAGAAATAATTATAAATTTCGAAATTTGTACAATTATGTGCATTTAGAAGGGGGGAAAAACAAAAAAAAATGACTTATGTGCTAATGTTTACCTAACACTATTATTTCAACTTTAATGAATGAAACTATACGCCTATTCCTTCTGTCATTATCAACTTTATTAGGCGCTTTCCAGTCAGCGAGTCCCTTAAAATATGTGCATGTAGGGGCAGTAACATTTTCCAAAGGTTTATCTTAAATGTGTTAATTAATCGTGAACAGGCTACTAAGACTTGTACTCATGTCCTCGGTGGCATTCGCAGTAGTTTCAACTACTGGGCACCTGCGTATCCTGGAGACTTGTGACAGGCTAGTACTCGGTACTGCAGTCGCACAGACAGTACAATGTCTCTCAGGAAGACTCACTGCAGTGGGCAAGCAGACTGAGTGCGTGTCACATATACCGAGCACACTCATTACTGCCTCGCGAGACTACACTCGCCAGCGGCTGCCACATATCACATAACACTACTTGGCTCACGAAATTATACAAAATATTGGAAGATTGCACACACATATAAACAAAAGGAATACCATAAGTAATTATACGAATTATACTCTTCTTTTCCCAACATAGAAAACTCGCAGACGCCAATGGTTAACACCTCAGTATAACTAATAGTGACCAATAGTATTGCAATTATATTCACAATTAAACAACTCGAATCACCTTGCGGACCTCAGCGACGGATGGCACCAATAGTAAGCACATACCCGGTTACACGTTATAACTCAAGGCTTACTGCCAATAGTACGCACATACCCGGTTACACGTTCTAACTCAAGGCTTACTGCCAATAGTACGCACGTACCCGATTACACGTTCTAACTCAAGGTTTACTGCCAATAGTACGCACATACCCGGTTACACGTTATAACTCAAGGCTTACTGCCAATAGTACGCACATACCCGGTTACACGTTCTAACTCAAGGCTTACTGCCAATAGTACGCACATACCCAGTTACACGTTATAACTCAAGGCTTTCTGTCAATAGAATGGTTTTTGACGCACGTTCCATGTACATTATAAAGGTAAATTGATTAAAATTATATATATATATAATATATATAAAGCAGTGGAGTAAGAGATTTGGGCAACTGTAAACACCGAGATGTTGTATCCAGGACCCGCCCGCCCCTACTTCTGAGGTGTTGTGAGCTGATGAGGGTGAGGTGAGAAAGGAGCAGCGCGGGAATGCAAAGACCGGACAAACTCGCGAAGAAAGCCCGCCGACCAGCGGTATCGTCTCGCACGACAACCTGGGAGCGAGTCTAATTGGCGGTTCGCCTTAAGTGGGATACAAGTAGTCTGACCACTGCACCACCGCGGCCTCCTACTATTTTTCAGTGATTCACAATATACAAGGACAATACAGAGGACTGTCAAATGATACCGCTTTCGTTTTGAGCTACGCAATGCTGCAGCCCTGGGCGGCAGATAAAGCCACGTCTTGGTGTTTAGGGCGTGAATCAGTGTGTGTGAGTGTGCGTGTGCGTGCTAGCAGGAAAGAGAGGGGTTCTAGTGTGGGGAACACCCCACCCCCTCCCTGATTGAAGGAAGGGCACGGACGCACCCTCCTACAGCTCACTGCCGTCACGGCTAGCCACATAGCAAGAGACAGCTTCCATGAGGACGACTGGAACTAAGAGACAACATACTATAGGCCCTGCCGAGTATTTGTTATCTCAGTGCAAGGTGGTTAGGCTACTCGCCTTCCACCAAGGCGAACTGAGTTCGATTTCCGGCGGGGTTACTCCCGGATTTTTGCTTGTGGCAATCGTGACGGACGATGGCGCTGGTCGACGGGTTTTCTCGAGGATTTTGCGTATCCCCCACCCACGTCTGTGTTCCCGCGCTGCACCATACTCACCTCGCTCTCCCTCATCAGCTCTCAAAACCTCGGTGCCCAATCATCTTCGCTCACTCACCCACTCATCTCACTGTCACGTTGCCAATACCAAACATAAAATGGAAATAGGTTCGTATTTAAATAATTTCACTTGTATTAAATAGCAAAGACAGGACAACATGTTGTAACCTCATACGATATTTGCCCAGTTGCTGCCCAGTTCCTCTAGATTAATTGTTCCATTACTACTGTTCTGTTTATCAAGATCGTTGATTTTCTAATTGGGTTGGGAGAAGGGCCTGAAATGTAAACAAAGGGATGGGAGAAAAATAAGCCGTTGCCAGTCCCCAGTGCCGAATCGTAAAACGTATTTAAAATCAGCCACTAACTAAAATCGTGTATAAAAGTTTTCAACTGAATGAACACTACTGAAAAAACTTACTAAAAGGAAAATTACGTAAATTATGTTGAACATGGTGAACATTGCTAGCCTAGATTGGTTAATGTTCGTGTTGTTTATTTCAATGCGTGTTTACATTCCGAACTCAAAATGAATATGTACAATTCTTATATTAAAATATATACAACTGTAATGTTATGGCACGTGAATTCTTATCTTCGAAAACACTTAATTAGCTACCGTCTGTTAATACGTCGTATAATATGTTCACAGAAGACGAGGGGACTATGGTCAATACATCCGACATTCAGCATGATATACAGTCGGTTCATAGGGATATAAACTTGCTAAACTGCACATGAACTGGACGAGGTTTGACAAAATAATGCATTGCCAGTATCTGCAAACACGATTACCACCAAAGATGCCTCAACTCTCAAGAAAAGCTATCTTAATGCTGAAAAAGAGAAAGGCGACGAAGATGATAATAGCAGTAGGATTTGTATAGTTGAGAACCGAGGAGGTCATGGCTCGGAGCTCGGACCCAGGGGCCCGCCATGTTGTGATGTTACTCGACCCCCATCTTGGATCCATGTCATCTTCACCTTAGACACGAAAAATCCAGAACCCCCCCCCCCCCCAAAAAAATATATAAAACAATCCAGAAAGTATAATATTTAAACGTTATAAAAAATTATTTAAGAAGGACGAATAATGCTGAGTGTTCCCGTTTTTGCTGGAGCAGGTGAGACGGATTATCGACTCAGGTAACAGGGATTAGCTACCTCGAGGCCAAGAGAGCAGGATCCACGACATTTGACCTTTAACATTTGACCCCAAAAATTAAAAATCCTAAAAAGTAAAAAAAATAAATAAAATGAAATAAAAATATTTAAAAAAATTTGTCATTAAATATTATTAACATATTTATTACAACATTAAATTTCCTGAGAGAACCCCCCCCCCCCCAATAAACAAATTAGTCGACAGGCCTCCATTCATCCCCTAATACCCAGTCAGCCATCTTGGTGCTGTCAGCCATCGTAGCAACCATATTTGATGCAGGTGAGCTTGACCTTGACCCCATAACAGTGAATGGCCTTGAATACAATAAGTCTAGAATATACATAAAAGTCAACAAGCATATTACATTACAGACTACTATCACCATATTAGATGCAGGTGACCTTGACCCCATGACTGTTAATTACCTTGATAATAAAAACCTCACAAAAATGCATAAACGTTACCAAGCATATTATTTTACAGACCACTACTAGAGTATTGCATGCAGGCGGCATTGACCTCGACCTCTTAACCTTGAATAACCTTGAATAAAGAGAGAAAATCCATAAAAGTCAACGAACATATTAGGTTACAGCTACTACCACCATATTATATGCAGGTGACCTTTAATGTGACCCCATAACCCAGAATGACATTGAAAAATAAACCAAAAGAGAAAATACATAAAAGTCAGCAAGCATATTAAATTAAAGACTACTACCTCCATATTGGGTGCAGGTGACCTTATTTTTGACCCTATAAACTTAAGTTACCTGACCTTGATAACAAAGACTCGGAAGAAATGCATAAAAGTCATTAAGCATATTACGTTACTTGCTGCTACCACCATATTGGTTGAATGTAACCTTAACCCCCAGACTTTGAATATCCTTGAAAAAAACTCGAGATAAAATACATAAAAAATTCAAGAAAACCCCAAACAATTGTAAAAAAAAAAGTATTTATTAAAAATTAACAAAAATTTATTTATAAAAAATTAATGAAAATACTTGCATTCCAGGGGTCCCCATGCACCACGCTCAGCAGACGACTGTTGCTTATTGCTATTGACTGTTTAATCGGCAGGTCTCCATCCCCACACCCCCACTCTTCTCATATCCATTCCCCTCACCTATACTCAATCTATCATATGCCGCCATCTTAGTGTTTTTCATTTGTCATTTGTGTATACATTACTGGAGGTTGCCTCTCACCTTCGTTCGAGTACCATATTGGATTTTACAAGATTTCAACACGTAGGTAGCACTAGTGTATTAATTCACCCACCAGGCGACAGTCATATTTGTTTATGATTTTTTTTTTTAAATTCAGGTACTTCCGTCTACTACATTGGATTCTCTTTTCAATACATAAGTGAAGTTAATTTCTTGATTCAGCCGTCAGGTGTGCTGTCGACACTCATTTTTATAGACATAGAAAAATTTGTAATTTTCGTCTTATTTAAATTTTCTTTTCCAATCAACAGTATACCTACATGCATAAGTTGTTCTATATATATATATATATATATATATATATATATATATATATATATATATATATATATATATTACTAAAACCTTTAAGAATGATAGAGAGATACGACCCACAAAAATAAAGAGAAAACAATTATTTTTAATAATGATTAATTACTATTTTGTTATTACAATTTCAGAAGAAGGAAGTTCATTACATCATCTGACATAGCTGACCCCGATCATTAAGTTTCTCTAACTATAGAAACCACATTTTCCATGTTTGAGTAATTCCCGCGTTTTTAATGCTCAAACAAATATCTGAGTCCGTCTACAAGTTCATTCGGATCTTCGGTAAACATATAGTCAGTAATCTCGATGCTCTCTGCCTTCTTCACATCACTTGTCGAAGGAAACTCGTTTGTGAAATGTGAGGGAACGACGACGGAATCATTATTATCTTCACTGCCAACACTGTCGTCATAGTCACTATCTATGCTGTCTTCATGATCGTCTTCACTTCCTGTTTCATCATCAATATCAAGTTTACTTTTCTTTGTAGCAAGAGTGTTATGTTCATCAGCAGTTAGAGCTGATGGTCGTTTATTTTGAAGTTCGTCGACGTCACGAGCGAGCACGCCTTGCAATTGTACATTCCACACAATCCGACTCAAACATTCAGTCTTTACCATTAACCGTCTCGTCATAATCCTCTGCTGAGACAGTATCCATAGCTGTAGCAGGAGGTATTGCCGGCAACACCTGCTGGCTCCCAGTAGACGAACACTTGCAGATCTCAGTAAGTTCCTTCATTGTACACCTTGCATAAACTGCATGTTGTCATTGTCGTAATGCTTCTTCGCGCGAAAATGTATCTTCGTAGAGGTTCTTCTCTCATGCCGACGAGCATTGCAATTTTTACTGAAAGACCTGACACAGAAACAGCAACGAAGCCTTGACGATGTCATCGATTGCAGCACTGCTGTAGGTGATGAATTCGGAGAAGTCGATAGTGACATTGGTAACGTGTCCATAGAAGATGACAACGGTGCTACTGTAGGCAGCCCATCCGAAGAGATCGATGGCGATGTTACTATAGGAATGCTGTTCGGAGAAGTTTATGGCAGTGCCCTAGCTACCATTAGCTCTGGAGTACCCGAAGACATCGCAGATGCAGAATAAGACTTAGATGCAGAATAAGACAATGCATATTTCATAAGAGCTGCTGTCAAACTATGTCTTTCAGCGTACCTCCCTACCTCTTATAATGTACGAGTATGCAAGCCCTATGACGTCATATTGACATTGAACCAATCGTATACACCATTCATTAGGAGTCATTTAGGTGCCATTGAGAGTCTTCTAGAAGTAATTTTGAAGTCAGTCTGGAGGAGTCATGGATTCATTAGGAGTCATACTGGATTCAGTCTGGAGGAGGACGGGTCATTATGAGTTATTAAGAAGTCTTTTTGGATTCATTTGGAGTCATTTTGGTGTTATTTAAGTTCATTAGAGTCATTTAAGAGTCGTTACGAGTTCTTAAAAGTCATTGGCAGTAATTTTGCAGTCAGGCTGAAGGAGGAATCAGTTTGCAATGGAATATTTACGGGCTCTTTGTGTTGGTGTGCGTGTGCATGTTTGTGTGTGTAGGTGCGTGTGTGCGTAGGCGTGTGAAGGTCGTGTATGTGTAGTTATAGGTGTGTGTATGTGTGAAGGGGATTACTCTAACATGAAAGATGTGGTTTCGGCCATTAGAGAACTTAAGGATCGGGCATATTCTCAGATTATGTGATGAACTTTTTTTTTCTTTAATTGTAATTACAAAATAATAATAAATTATTATTAAAAACTATTGTTTTTAATAATAATAACTAATTAAAAACAATTGTTTTTAACTATTTTTGTATGTCGTATCCTTCTAACGGCCTTCAAGTAAAAAAAACCACATATTTAATAAATTATGCATGTAGGTATACTGTTGATTGGAATTTTTTTTAATACTATTAAAATTACACATTTTTCTTATATCTATAAATATAAGTGTCCACAGCTCACCTGATTGCTGAATCGAGAAATGAATATCACTTTGGTATTGACAGTATAATCCAACATAAAGGCTGCTGGCAGCGCTACCTAAATGTAGAAATTAACATAAACAAATGCAACTGTCGCCTGGCGGGTGAATTAATACACTAGCGCTACCTACTTGTTAAAAACATATGAAATCCAATAGTGTGGTCAAACGAATGTAAGAGACAGCCTCCAGTAATGTATACAGCAATGACAAACAACAAACTCCAAGATGGCGACTTACAATTAATTGAGTATAGGCGAGTGGTGAGGGGATGGAGGCCTGCCAACTAAATAGCCAATATCAATTGGCGACAGTTGCCTGCTGGGCGTGGTGTTGCGGCGGGTGGGGACATTCGGAAAGGTAAGTTTTTAAAAATAATTTCTAAATAATACATTTTTGAAATTTTTTATTAATACATTTTTTTTTACAAATTGTTGGGACTTTTTGGTTTTTTTTGTTCTTCATGTATTTTACCACGAATTTTGGTTTTCATGGTCATTCAAGGTCACAGGGTCAAGGTCAAGGTTACTTACATCTAATATGTTGGTAGTAGTCAGTAACATTATATGCTTGCAGAATTTTATTCCTTTTCCTCGAGTTTTGGTTTTCAAGATCGCTCAATGTTATGGGTCAATATCAAAGTCACCTGCAAAGTATGGTGGTAGTAGTCTTAATGTAGTATACTTGTTGACTTTTATGTAATTTTTCTCGAGTTTTTGTTTTCAAGGTCATTTAAGGTATTGGGGTTAAAGACAAGATCACCTGCAAATAATATGGCGGTAGTAATCTGTAACGAAATACACTTGTAAATTTTTGTGTATTTTTCTCGAGTTACTGTTTCCAAGGTAATTCAAAGTCATGGGGTCAAGGTCAAGCTCAAGCTCACCTGCATCCAATATGGGTGCAATGATGGCTGACATCACCAATATGGCTGATTGGGTATGGGCCGGAGGGGGGTGGAGGCCTGTTGACTTATTTGTTTGAGGAAGTGGGTAAGGGGGAAACCTCAGGAAATTTAGATTTTTTAATAAATATTTTAATAATTTTGATAATAAGTTTTTGGGATTATTTAAAATTTCATGATTTTGTTTTTGGATTTGTGTGGTTTTTATTTTTGAGGTCGAAGGTCAAAAGTCAAAGGTCATGGACTCTACTTACCCACGGGTCGCTAATCTGGGTTACCTGAGTCACTAATCCATCTCACCTGCTCCAGGAAAAAAACTGGAGTTTTCTGGTGGCTCTTTTAATTTATTTTATAATAACTTTTAAATAACAGAATATTTGAAATTTTTTGTAGATTTGTTTTTTGCATTTTTTGAATGTTTTGGGGTTTATGTGTTTTTGGGGTCTAGGTTACTGGGGTCAACATCAAAGTTCAAGGTCAAACGTCAAGGTCAGATAGATTTAAGATGGTGGTCGGGTGACATCACAACATTGTGGTCCTCTGGCTCCGAGCTCCGAGTCACAGTACCTTCGGCTCTCAACCATCCAAATCCTACTTATAATGAAGACATGTTTTATTATGAAGGTGATGGTGATTTTCCTGTTGTACTCACAAATTTCTCCAATATGTCGGTTGCCACATGTAAACAGAAGAAGATAGAAAACGTCAAGAACACCGACTATATACAGTATATCTCGAAGACCCCAATGAACTTGTTGATAGACTAAGACATTTGATCGTTTTGCAACAAGGTGGAGATTGATCGCACATTAACAAGATATCTTCAATCATTAGTGAACTGAACTTCAGGGATTATATGGCATGATGTCAGTAAGTGCTTAATTCTTAAATTGTAATGTGCAAAATAAAATTTTCTTAAATAAAATATAGTTTTCCTTTTTTTTTTTGTCATATCCCTTTTCCCATCACATCTATAAAGTGGTTCTATTAGCACTCGGCTGCATATATACAGAACTATATACAGAGTATTAATGTAGACTTTAAGTATAAAAATGTAGCGACAGGGGACTATGAGGCCCTTGCTTAACCCTTTAGTTAAGTACCAAGCAAGGATACTTTCTGCAAAGACAAACCAACGATCAAGTCAAGTTGATAACCAACAGAATATAAATATTCCCTAAGGGCTAATGGTTTAAAAGTTGAATCAGGCTTACTACTAGGTAAACACACATGAATTAAGAAAAGTTCTATATTAAAACATTCTATTACATTGTTCTACAAACTTCATGTACAAAATACCTACATTTCAAACCTAGAAGAGAAATTACTGGCATACAATTAATATGAAAGATCAATATAAAATTTCCAAACTTTGATAATCTTATAACAATAGTATAAAATGCCTGGAAACACAATACCTGAATATTTGGTAGGCTATTAAAAACAAACCCACTATAAATGTCTCAAAAATTATCTTGGGTATTCACATTGTATGTTATTTCAATTGGGAATAACTTTCCCTTATTACAATTTCCAATTTCATGTTTAATACTGGAAAGGGTATGTGTTTATGGATTGTAATTGCACGAAATCTTAAAGAACTTTTGACAATTGAGAAATGATTAAGATGTTAATCAATATTTTAGAAATTATTTGTACATATTTGTATTTTGAGCAAAATACTACATAAATAAGTAAGTATTTTCAACTTAATTTACTCAAAACTTTAAATATTAATGCATTAACACAATGTTTTTGCTTAATTTATTTTTCTTGTTACATGACCATTTTATTTTTTGATAGTAAATTTTTATCTCGGATTTTATACTGAGTAATTTATGTGTTCTTAAATAATTTAGATATTACCACGAATTTCTGAAGTGTCTACCAATTTACAGGGTTACAAACCAATTTCTGCAGAATATCTGGCCTTATGGTTCTAAAGTTTGTTACTTATCTCATTGTGTGCAGTGCTGTACTGGTCACCCCCAACAGCCAGGTGTCTCTGCTTGACCATTCCGCTGGAGGGACTATTTATATTTAAAAAAAACTAACAGGGGAAAACTTCCCCACAAATATTCTGGTTGGCTTAACCTGTCGTCAAATCAGAAATAATTTCCGGCGAAACTAATACCACTATTTTCAAAATTACAACTCAAGAATAGTCTTTACAAGTATAGAATATTCCGGTGATCAAAGTATTTCCGGCACAGTAGCGCTCTCTTTACGGATGTTGCCCACAATTACCTGCCGTCCAGCGCTTCTAGCGCCCCAGGCGTACAGGCCAGTAAACACACTGGCGACTAGTGTCTGCTATTTTCAAGTCCTATTTTGGTGCGCGTAACCAGTGGCCGCATATGCCTATGCATCGGGAGTGTCACTGCAGCAAAAAGTATAGTTCACGTTCGGTGTCAGCACACATTATTTCTTCAAAAAGTAGAGTGTCTTCTAATATAATTAAATAATAAACATGTCATATTAGGACGTATTATATTGTAGAAAAATACTTTATATTTATGAACAAAGCTGGGATAACGATGAGCTCTCCAAACAGACAAAATCGTAGCAGGCAGGGGAGTTGACGGTAAAATCGGAGTGGCAAGCAGGCGAAAAATTCCAAGTTATGAGACTCCTTGTCTCAACTGCATGCAAAACAATAATGCAGCCGTCAAACACAATGTGTGTAGACAGTTGGTGAATGAATGTTTTGTTATATGTGTGAGGAGGGACTGACGATAAACCCATGAATTGATTATGGATTGATGATTGATCGAAATATTGGACGAAAAATTGTAAGATTAATGGGAAGATTGCAGGATTGGTCGAAATAACGATAGAAAATTCTGAAAATGGACAAAAAAGTTGAAAGATTGATGGAAAAATTGCGAGAATGGTCAAAAGGTTGAGAAAGTTTGAAAAGATTGACAGAATGATAGCGAAAGATTTATGGAAAGATTGCGATATTAGTCTAAATATAATGGAAAGATTGCGAGTTTGATCGCATGATTGGTATATTGATGGAAAAATTACGAAAGTTTGGTGGAAATATTGCAGTATTTATCGGAAAATTGGAAGATTAATAAAATATTGGAAGGTTAATAGAAACATTGTAAAATATTGATGGAAAGATTTAAAGATTCATGGAATGATTACCATATTGATCGAAAGATTTGAATTTTGATGGGAAAATTGGTAAATATTTAAGAAAAGATTGTTGAAGATCTATGGAAAGGTTGGAAGACGGATGGAAAGATTGCGAAAGATTAATTGAAACATTGGAATTTTGATGGAACTATTGTGAAAGATTCTTGGAAATTTTGGAAGATTGATATCAAAATTGCGATATTGGACGAAAAATTCGAAGACTGATGAAGTAATAGGAAGATCGAAGGAATGATTGAACGATAGATGTATGATGATCAAGAAGAGCATCGAAGATAATATTATTTATCGCTCGAGTTGGGGTCATACATTCCAAGTTTCAACGTTCCTATTGTAATTGTTTGCGAATAGCATCGACAACGACGTAAACAGTCCAGCTGGTGGAGTCAAAGATAGTACCACCAAAGACAAGGTGGGATGATGGTCATAAGCATGCTATTAAACGAATTCTTCATCTTTACACCTACACACCAATTTACTCGTTTGTCCGAACTGGTATTCGAAATTTATGCAGAGTTTTTACTTTAGTGCGGAATTGTTTGTCGAAGTATTTTAAGGAGCTCTTTCGATTGTACCCTGCAGAATTTAATGGAAAATTTGAACATAAAAAAAATTACTTACCAGAATGAATGCTGAAAACGTCAGGGAATAGAAAGTGATGGGTCTCCTCTTGCACATTTGGCTACATTTATTATCTTCAGAGAACGAGATATCATGCGACCAACATACAATCACATGCTAGCAATGTAATATTATCGTGAAATCGCCATCACAGCCTAGTAGAAGTAGTGTCGGTGATTGAGCTGTAGTCTTTAAATTATGGGAGGGGCATGAGTTGGCATGGAGTCAAGCGAATATGAGTAGTAAATAGGTGTGTTTTTAGCCCACGATTCACTGTAGGGGGTAGTTGGGTGGATATGGGGTCGACTAGTCAATTGAACTTAGTGGTGTGGTGTAGTAGAAACGTAGTAACATAATAATTATAAAATGGAAAAATGGTTAAATTGATTGATGATATGGGATGAGGGATCAACTTGAGTCATTCGGGGGTGTGTTTAGTGAATTTGTGAACAAACAAAGAGGGACGACGAGTTGGGGGGGGGGGGGGAGAGACAGACGTGATCTAAAACCAACAAAATGTCACATGGATGAAGAGGGGAATGGGGTCAATTAAACTGCTCATAGATTTTTTCAATGGTTGGGGCCACGAAGGGGTTCAAGGAGAGCCAATAACATTTTGGTGTGAAGGTAGTGGGTAGAGATAGTCAAGCGAATATGAGTAATCATCCAAAACATATTCGAGGGATTGGGTGTGGAGTGTCGGTCGTCTGGTGGTGTTTCATGCTGAGAGCTTAGTCGCTCGACCTGTTACGAAACCTCAGAACTCATGCACGTACGTATTTAAATGTTTTTAGCATTTTGAGATTTTATATTTATTAATTTTGAGTTTGTAAAATACATTTCTGAAAGAGTTTTTAAATATTTTTTAAAATTTCGCGACTATTCTGGGCTTAAGGTCATCCAACGTCACGGACATGGAGTCAAGGTCATGGGTGCAAGGTCAAGGTCACCCATATATAATATGGCAGTATAATGACATCACAACTTGACACCTGGTTGGCTTCAACTCCTATCCTTGATCCCATTGTGCCAGACTCATCTATGTTATTCAACTTGTAAAACAGGCCAACAAAAAGGGATCTTCAAATGCATAATTGGTGCTTCTAATGAATACTGTTAGCGTACAATATTTGGTTGGTATTTGTTGAGTGGTTTAATAGATATAACACATTGACATATATTATTAATATAAAATCCATTAAAAAAAGGTCTGTATTATATAAAACATCTTAGTCCACATAAAATTCTGCAGCACTACTTGGATGTAACATTTGGCCGGAATCGGATAATTGGCTCTTGAGATACCACATAAAACCTCTATTTTTCATCTGAAGACCTTCATAAATGGAGGAAAAAAGAAGTTATTGGATTATTTTCGTATATATATATATATATATATATATATATATATATATATATATATATATATATATATAGAGAGAGAGAGAGAGAGAGAGAGAGAGAACAAAATTAATTTAATATCAGTTATAAAGTTTCGTAGATTTAGCTACCGAGCTGCTCTAGTGCGAGGGGAAACACAGTACACATCACATGTGCACATATTTTATTTAGCACTTCTAAACAGTACATAAGCATGTTGTTCTGCTCGAGTGGTAGGCAGGAACTGCCAGCTGCTCTCTTGGTCGTGATCGGTCTCGGGCTAGAAAATACCTCGCCATTTTAATGGTGCTTGTGCGCACACATGCACACACACTCACGTTGTCGCAATATTCCATTAGTGTTCTCGCCATCCCCCGTAGCAACATTTTGTTTGCCCAACATTGGCCTTACACCTGGCTTTGGCATTTGGCCAAGGTTTGAAAACGTTAAGTCGGCCCAATGCCAAAATGTCACTCGGAGCAATGTATTTTTGCACTAGCTGCCAACTGTAATATAATGCTCAACCTACATTATTGGGCTAATGAAAATTTATTGTTTTCTGCATGATTTCCTAAATTCTCTTTCTTTCAAACATATATCATATCAATCAAAAAACGAAAATGCTTGTTGTTGACTCTGTGGCGCTCTCTGTGTCACAGGATGCAACAAGGGGGCAAAACTACAAGCCCAAATTATCATCAGAAACCTGAAAGTAAATATACTTCAGAAAACACCCCTATGTGCAAAATGCACTGTTATATTGGGACACACACACACTGTGCTTCAATAAGAAAACATGAATTAACTTCCTGGGTTTTTATTGATATTTCATTTTGCATTTTTTGTTCTGTTTTCGAGATCATACAAGTAGATCTACAATCTGCATCACATAATAATGCTCACACAAGATATAGATCTGGATAGAACATTCTACATGAACTTCTATATTCATTACATTTTTGCTTCAACACAACAACACAACTTTGGAAAACATTATTAGTTTGAATGTAAAATTTTATCTTTCAAAAGTTTAAATATAAGTCAGTTCACACTGACATAGCATATATATATATATATATATATAATATTTAGATATCTTCTCTGACTGGGCTAGCAAACCCAGCCCTATTCACATCCCAGTTACAAAATATGTATGTATATATATATATATATATATATATATATATATATATATATATAATATTTGAATAACATTCTGGAACAAAATAAAATGTACAACAATCTCCACAACCCTAGAATAAATAAAAGAGCAAACAACTGTGCCCTTAAAAATCTCCCACACTAGATTATTTTAAGACTGCTGTATTTTTTTACATTATAAATTCTGATATTTTGTTTTTTGAAATAGCACATCTTGTCAAAACGAAGGGAAACATTTATACTTAGTGCCCACTAAGATAGCCCGAGGCTAACAAGAAATAATTACTTTTGTTAATTTTAAAGTCAAATTATGGCCACTAGAACAGCCAAAGGCCACCAGAACCACAATGTTTATTTTATGCATTTTTAATACAATTTTCTGGCCAACCAAGCAGCATAAGTCCACTAAGAATGACACAGTTAATTTTATGAATTCCAAAAATTTACTGGCCAATAGACCTTATTAAAAGGCCACCAAGAAAATGCTATGTCTATTTTATGGATTATTTTAAACCTTTACTGGCCATTAAAGCAAGCTGAATGCCACCAAAAACAGAAATGGTCTTTTCATAAGTTATTTTACCTTTACTGGCCCATAGATCTACAAAGGCCACCAAGAAAAATACAATGTCAAATTTTCTATTATTTTTAACATTTCTGGTCATCAACATATGACACTGAGGCCAAACAAGTATTTTCACATTTAATAACAGGAAAAGAAGTTCGTAAATTGGTAACTGTAATAAGGTTTTTCAAAGTCTCCTATTAAGGACTTGCAACTTGGTCCTGCCTGAACATGCCACAAGGGCCTATATTAATAACGTTTTTTTTTCTATTTTATATTTCAAGAATATTTTACAATACTTATCTCAGCTGGGTGTTTGTACCCACGAGGATGCCACCTCTCATCAGGCAGCCCCCTCGTAGGTATATTTATACTAATGAAACTCAAGTCCCCGTAGTGGGTTTGCAATATTAGAATGCCCAATGACAGGGTGCCGAAGTGCCCAGAGACAAAAGTATGTGTATCGGTACACTTCGCTGCCGCTGGGGAGCTGAATTCAATGATTAGAAATGTTTTCAAATCACAGCATGTTTCGTCAGCGGGCTTCTGGCCGAAATGGCTGCACGCGCGATTTAGACCACCTGAGCAGGAATTCCGAGATGTGGGTGTAGTTCACCGCTTTGCCGCAGAGTGGGCGCCAATGTCGCGCTGCGCGCGTACCTATCAGCCATGTTTGGTAGTTGCAAATTTTCTTCCGTGCCTACAGGACTTCATGCTGTTCGTTCGTGTGCTTCACATGTCGGTCTCACGTAATTACCTGAACCATAATTACCACCACCGACCGTCCAACGTACATGGGAAAAAAGGTCGGTACATATTATAATAGGCTCGTAGCAAAATCTACCACATAATTTTCACAAAATTGTAGTTTTTCAATCAAACACACTGGATATTTTAAGAGGAAAATGGAGCTCTCCAACATGCGCAAAGGCAATTTCCAGTTTTTTTTTTAGACAAGCGTCTCTCAACTTTATGTTGGTTTATCGAGTGTATATTACAGATCACCAATCTAATATGAGAGAACACAGCCACTATTTAATTTTGATCATTTACTAAATAACATTATTTTCTTTTTCAGAACCACAGTTAGCAATGTTTTGCGAAGATGTGTTGTTGCATACTTAATGCTAACTAATAAACAACGTTCTGCCAATGTTGGTTACCAGTTTTATAAATACATTTTACCCAATACACAACAATTTTTAAAAATGCATTCACCTTATTATTACTCATCACATACCAACTTACATTATGACCAGACAGTTCCATTGGCAGATATCGGGTTCGAAACCACACTCTTTGGGTTAGCATCCAGACACCTTATCCTCTAAGACTACTGTAACTTATTATCACTAGTGTAGAAATAGGTACATATCATTATATTCCAGTTCGAATATACTGTGTTGAAATTGTTGTATATTTAAGCCATTTTTTAATACTCTGAAACTGTGTGTGTGAAAAGAGGAATATATTATTTATAATGGTACTATATATATATATATATATATATATATATATATATATATATATATATATATATATATATATATATATACACAAAATTCATGTTTTACTTATCTAAGCTGAGTATTTAGTACACATATAAATGTAAGGTTGGCTATGTGTATCATAATTAAAATATTCGTAAAAGATTTCTTTTTAGCATTATGAACAATTCCTTAATATTGACAAAAATGTTGGTTATACAATGTTGGCCCAACATACGAAATTCATGCCAATTTCCAACTTTATGTTTTCCAATGCCCTGCTAACAATCAGCCAACCATAACCATAAAAATATATTTGAAACAAAAAATTATATGTATTAAAATTTTTACTGGTAAGCAAACATGAAGTATCATCGAAAATTTTTTCATCCGATACATAATATTGGGTATTGTTGGAAATATGTTAGTTACGTATCATTGGCCAAACCAGCGAAAAAATTAAAAGAAAAAGTACTAATTAACAATGGTTTGGTTTTCAACATTATCCCAATATAAGAGCAATGAAACATATGTCAATGAAAAGTTGTCAGTTATGTGAGAAATATTTTTACTTCAGTAAATACAAGAAAGGGGCCTTATTTTTATTAAGAATATATATTCCCTAATATTGACTTAAGATGTTGGCTATACATAGTTGACCCATGATAAAAATACATAACAATTACCAACTGCATATCTACCAACTATTTGCCAACAATCAGAAAACCTGACAATGAAAATACATAGGTTAAATATAATTAGAGTATTTACTAAACAAACAAAAGTTTAAGCAAACATGGAAAATTATATATTTTTTTCTCATCTCAAACTTTTTATGGAGCATTGTTGAAATTATGTTAGTTGCACTATGTTGGCCCAACTAACGAACGAGGACCAAACATCAACCATTTTGTTCCCAATATTGCTCCAACATAAAGTCCACTAAAAATATCTCATAAAAATGTTCATTATCCTGAACAACATTTACATCTCATACAATACAAGGAATATGATTTGTTTTTATTAATAATAACTATTATTAAGTTTGACATTGGTGTTTGTTGTATAATTTTGGCCCAACACGAAAATTAATACCAACTACCAACTGTATGACTACCAACTAGTAGCCAATAATCAACCAATCATTATCGTGAAAATATATTTTTAATACGAATTTTTTATGTATTTAAAACGAATTGTTTAAGCGAACATAGAAAATGTTGTTTTTTTCTCTTCTAATTCCAAACTTTCTATGGAGCATTGTAAAAATTATGATAGTTACACAATGAAGCCCCAACTAACAATAAAAGACCAAACACCTACCTTTTGATTCTGAACATTGTTCCAACTTAAAATCAACTAAACATATTTCATTGAAAAATGTTCAGTATCGTGAACAACATTTCCATCTCATACAATACAGGAACTAGGCAGTGTTTTCATTAAGAATAACTATTCCCTAACTTCGACACTAAAGTGTTGTTTGCACAGTGTTGGCCCAACATAAAAATTAATACCAGTTACCAACTGTATACCTACCAACTTGTTGTCAACGTTCGGCTAACCTCGACCATCAAATTCCATTTGAAATAAAATATTTTTTGTATTGAAACCTAAATGTTAAGCAAACATTAAAAGTTATTGTTTTTTTTATTCATTCCCAAAATACAATTGAACATGGTTGGAAGTATGTTAGTTACACAATGTTGGCCCAAATAGAAATAAGTTTAAATCACCAACTATTTAGTTTCGAACATTGTCCTAACATTAAACAAACTACACATATTTCAAAGAAAAATTGTCGGTATCGTGAAAAACATTTGTATTTTATAAAATGCAAAAAAGGGGCATTGTTCTAAAATGTTGGTTTTACGATGTTATTACAACATTAAAATACATACACATTACCAACTGTACGTATACCAACTTGTTGCCAACATTTAGCCAACCATTTTAAAGTTTTCAAAAATTGCTCTTGCGACATGTTCTGAAATTTTTTGATAGAATGATATGTTGATGTATGTTTTTCTCAGGTATCTAATTAAAATCTTCAATTAAAAATATGTGGTAGGCATATTATATTGGGCCAACATTTTATTAATGTATGTTTTTAACCCAAAATACTGCTAACCTTTCCCACCATTCATGTAGAGGGTTACAGTCTTAGATGTCCGAAGCAGCACTGGGAAGGGGCATTCATAAGAAGGCTGAAGACATCCCTTTGGCACCTCGCTATGGATGAAGACTTCTGCTGTTGTCCTTAAAGAAAAACAGCTTTCGTTTACCATGCCAAGCGCCACCAACAGGTCGGAGATCACTGAAGTGTTGCTGTAACACTTTGATACGACTTATTGCATCCATATATTGAGAACTGGTGTGATCTGCCAGGGATTATCCGGGCAGCCACAGGGGTTGCCCATACACCATGACTGTATAAGGGGCGTGCGTGTCCTCTCTCCAGGCTGCTCTGATTCCCAAAAGTATGGTGGACAAAATTTCAACCCATTGTTGTGTATAGTGGCAACATACGGCATCCTTGAGCTGCCAATTTATGTGCTCGACAGTGCCATTACCAGCAGGATGGAATGCCGTGGTCCTCAAGTGAGACATGCCTGTCAGGTTTCTGAGGTCCTTGAAAAGTGTAGACTCTAACTGCCTACCCTGATCAATTTTTATCTGTAGTGTCTGGCCAAAGCGAGCTAACCAAGTAGTGTAGGATGCTGGGGCCACTTTTGAGGCTTCGGTGTTCGCCACAGCTACTAATTCTGACCACCTGGTGAAGCGGTCAATGATCCTAATGCAATATTGGAAGTCCTGCAGAACTGGCATGGGACCAGCTAGGTCAACATGCAAACAGTCGAAACGAGCAAAAGGTGACAGGAATGAGACCACTGGTGATGAGATATGTCGAGATATTTTTGCATTCTGACATGGAAGGCAGGAATGTGTCCATAGCCTGTAGTCAGACTAACTGAAAGCCTTACAAAGCAATCAGTGACTGACCTGGTAGTAGCTTTGATGCCTGGTTGTGCCAGCTGATGGACAACATTGAAAGATGTCTGGCGAAATGGTGCAGTGATGTAAGGTTTCGCAGTAGTGTTGGAAACATCGCAGTAGACCTCGAATGGGGATGCTTGCAGGCTTAAATTCCTTAGCTGCAGGCCAGAATCCCTCCTAGGGAATTGCTTTAATTCTTCATCTACTGCCTGTGAAGAGGCAAGAGCCTGGTAATCGAGAGTAGCAGTGACTGCATCAACCTTCCACAAAGTGTCAGCGATAACATTTGCTGAACCTGCAATGTGCAGAATATTGGTCGTGAATTGCCTAATAAAGTCTAAATGGTGGGACCCATGGGGCGAGCATCTGTCTGGGTTCTTTGAAAGTGCGAAAATACCAAAATGAGGGGCTTGTGGTCTGTAAAACAATGAAGTCTCTCCCCTCGACTGTGTGACGAAATTGGTGAATCACAGAAAAGATGGCGAGAAGCTGCCCACCATAAGGCCCATATTTCTGCTCAGCAAGGCTGAGTTTCTTCGAGAAGAAAGTTAAGGGCTGCCGAACCCCTGGGACATGCTCCTGGAGCACTGCCCCGATCGCAAAGTTCGAGGCATCTGTCAACATCGTTAAGGGGGCATTCGGGATGGGATGAACCAGAAGGGCAGCTTGAGCATGTTCTCTTCAAATGCCCTTTCACTGGTGGGTGCCCATATCAGTATAACACAGCACTTCAATTCACCTTTGAGAAGCTCTTGCAAGCGAGCCTGTTACACAGCTTCATTTTGGGTGAAGCATCATTAGAAATAGTGAGTGCCAGTAAATTTAAGGAGCTGTTTCGCAGTTGTTGGTTTGCTCTAGTGCAGAATAGCCTCAACTTTCACTGGTAGAGGCTTGGTACCATCAACAGTGATGATCTGCCCTAAGAATGTCACATGTGGTTCCCCGAACACAGACATATAAATGTTGATAAGGAGACTGTACTTACTGAGGCATTTCAAGAGCTCCTGATGCTGTTCATATTCTGCTTTGTTACACAAAGTCAATAGGATACACAAATTTTAGGCCTCTGAGAACTTCATATATGAATCTCTGAAATGTCTGCGTGGTATTGCGAAGCTCAAAAGACACGAAGGAAAATTCACATAGTCGTAATGGCGTATTGTTTGCAGTCTTGTGAATACATGCCTTAGTAACAGGAATTTGGCTGCAGGCCTTGAGAAAGTCAATAACAAAAAAATGTAACCTTGCCATGGGGAGTGTGGGAGCAGTCCTGGATGTGTGGAACTGGATCTCTGTCTGGAATTGTGCGAACACAGAGCTTGTGGTAGTACCCACAAGGTCTCCATTCCTCTTTTTCTTGGGGACCATGTGCAGGGGCAAATACCACGAGCTGTCAGAATGACAAGCTCCCCCAAGCATGAACATAGCTTCGAACTCAATCTTCGCGATTAGCAGCTTATCTGGAGCCAGACGAGATGGCCTGCTGTTCTTGCGTTGTCCAGCAGTGGCATTGTGTGGTGAACTGTGGTATGCTGGGCAGACTGCAATGTGCCAGATGGGCGAGTGATGGTAGCATAACTATTTGAGCAAATCAGAGAAGCACACTTACTCATGAAGTGTCCTGATACTGCTGGTTTCACACAAGGCCTTGCGGCAGTCTGCAGCCAAAAATGTGTTGCTGTCTACAAGATGACGGTTTCTGATGCCCACCAGGATATCATAATGGTGGAGGAAATCTGCTTCAATAATCAGCTTAGTCAGATAGGCTACCACAAAATGCCGCACCAAATCTCGCCTCAGTCCAAAGTCGGGTGTTAATGTCACAAAGCCATACATTCCGATGGTTGAGCCATTTGTTGCAGAGAGAGTAGTTGGATTTAGGATGCCTGCCTGGTAATCGAGCACATGGAAAAAACACAAATATCCTCACTTGTGTCATCTATAAGCTCAACTTTCGTCCTTGTGTCCATGACGAAAAGGCTGCTACCAGACGCTTGAGCAGGGTTGCTGGCCCCCATCAACAAGTCCCATGGTCGTTTCTACGGAATAAGTACAGGGCATGGTATATTTTAAAAACTCATCACCGAAGCGCCGATGATACCAGCAAGCCCTAGGTAAACTCTTGCTGGAGTAATTCTGGTGGCGTAATTCTGATGGAGAACAGTCTACCATGTTAAGCTGTAACTGCTGTTATCTCCTGATGTAAGGCTTAGCCACTTCACCAATTTGGAAGTCATAAACATCGACATTTTCTCAAACATGGCATTAAGTGAGGGGGTTTCTGCCACTTGCGGCCTCGGATTGGTGTCCTCAATGGCATCTGCGAGGCCACCGAGAGAATCAAGGGTAGAACTTACTTGGGTTGCAAAGATCGCTCGCATCGGTGGTGGAAGATGGCCCAGCCACAATGACTTGAAGAGCTCATCTGGGACAGCTGTCTCCATTAAGTTTCGAAGGTGCCGTAGGAACTGCGAGGGCTTTTGGTCGCCAATCTTTACATTTTCTAGCAGTTGTCTTGTTTCCTATTCCTGTGAGGCACTTAGATGTTTATTAAGTTCTGTGTTGAGTTTGGTGTATTTGTCCTGGGCTGGAGGACGAATCAGAATGGCACGCACTTAAGTAGCATATTTACAGTGTAGGTTGCCTGCTACAAAATTAAACTTTGTCTCACCGGATGATTTTCCAGCAAGTGAGAATTTATTTTCCACCTGTGCGAACCACATTTTTGGGTGTAGGGCCCAGAAAGGTAAGATCCGGACAGCGTCGCGATCGACAGAGACAGTTGACGATGGGGAAACGGACATGACTGCTACTGTGTTCCAAGACCGCCCGTAAAACTACTACGGGAGCAAATGCAATGGTTCTTGGGAACCGGACATGAATGCACTTAAATTTCCCAGAATCACTGAAGCGACGATCTATGTTAGTTCAACATGGCCCAGAAGACAGATTTGATATGTGATGGATCGCAGAAATGTGAGATGCATGGATGATCGTGCTGCTGCAGGACATTTGAGAGCACGTCAGCCCGCGGAGCTGCATTGTGGTGCACGACTTAGAAAATGGATATGCCATGGAAGTTGTTGCTGCCTCTACTCGCGAGTGCAACAGACCACGGGAATGTGACGTGGTGCCTGGCGTGGGCGGAGTCCCTGCTGCATGCCAGAGGATTTCTTCGCACACACCCGCGATTGGTGGAGGAGCGTGCGACGCAACACAGACTGAAGATGCACTACTCGGGGACGTTCAGTACGTCTCTGCGCTATATTCCATTGCGGCATGCTGTTTAGTACGGCGGTTTGCTACCTCTGGTGGCGCGGCATTATCGTGTGGCACTTGTCACGAACATGTTACTTGTACTTGCCCTAGTCACTTTGGGGTCATCACTGTAGCTACTGAGCGACTCAAGTGGAAGGGAAAGATAGGGAGACTATGAAAACACGGTACACATCATGTGAGTAGTTATAAATAGGCGATTCGGACACAGGGGTGTAGGGCTGGAGATTGGGGATTTGCAGCCGATATCTTGGATGAATTCACGCAACCATTTGTCCTTGTCTTCCTTCCGAATTTCTCTTTTTTCCCTTCCACTCTCTCATTCGCGACCAATGGTGGCTGTATTGGTATCCCTACTTCGTGCTCTTTCATTCCGAAGAGGGGTTTTCTTTAGGTCCTCCTGATCACCTTTATTTTATAAATTATTCCCACCGAATGAGCCAATTTCATGCTATTGCATTCCCATTGGGATATTCTCTCGGGGTCCTCCAATCTCCTTAATTTTATCATTCCTTACTACTGTATGTGTCCACTTCACACTCTTGCTTCTGGGTGGGAAGTTTTCCCCAAGTCCTCCTGATCTCCTTTATTTTCTCACATTCTCTCATTCCTTCCTACCTATGGTCTCCATTTCATGCTCTTGCATTCTGTGTGGAGAGGTTCCTTCCGTGCCATCCCTCCCGAATCCCTACCAGGATGCCAGGTGTTTCTCCGTGCTATCCCTCAGGAATCCTCGCCAGGATGCCAGGTGCAGCAAATCTCCCCTTTCACCCAGTCTCCTTCCTACCTTCTGTCCATTCTCTCTTATCCCCTACCCCTTCCTGACCATATGCACATGCTCCCTATATCATTGAACATTTTTTAAAAATATCATTAAGAACAACTGCCTAATCGAGTACGTGCTGCAGCCTATGGAGGAGAGGGGTTTAGATTCACACATTACCTCGCTGATTGTGCATGGGCTGGCCTCCTGGTCCCCTTCCAGCCTCTCGTCCATTATCTCATCCTCGCTTTACATGCACTACCCCTAAATATGGCACTAAAGCGAAACGGACTATACATACCTCACCTTGCTGTGCATGGGCTGGGAGGCTCACACACCCTGCCTCTCGTCCATTATGTCTTTCTCACCTCCGTAGTCGCTCTCTCTCACTGCCGCCCTCGTAGTGTTGTCTTCGAATAAAACCAGTCACATGGTTTAAACATGCGAGCAGCTCCCGGGCTTAGGACTGGGCAGTTTACTTTGCCAGCCAAAGGCACCACCAAAATGTTTTTCTCCCTATACACAAGCAAGCAAGTGTGCATATAAGGAAAACAAAACACCAGTGATGCTGCAAGCATAATGAATTGGCATCTTGCAATGCTGCAAGGAAAAATGAGCCACCTAAAAACAAAATCAAAGCGGACAAAGGATTTTACAAAAATGCTATAGCAAAGGAAAGAGTACAGTATATTTACAGAAAGAGAAAAGGGGGCAGCACAGTACAAAATGTATAAAAGCAAGTACGATGCCGCCACTAGTAACTACAGACGAATACCATTTCACTGTCACAACCCCAGTTCGGAGAAGAATCCGGTGTGCAAGTATTTGTATGAATGATTGTAGAATGAGAAATAATACACACACCAGGTCATATTGCTAACACGCGAGACAATATATGTATACTTCTTGCACGTACTACAGCATGCCACTATTCATCTGCTCCACCATCCACCAACAGCATTACTCCTGACAATATATTATATATATATATGACTCTTGCATGTGCTACTGAATGCTGCTGGAAAAAAACAATACATATATGGAGCTGGACTTACTCGTTACATGCCTGGCCAGATAATATTGCATCTTGCATGGGCTACAGTGTGCTACAAGCCTGGCAAGGTGAATATGGCTCTTGTATGTGCTATAGTATGTCGTGGCAGGCAATCTCCACCACAGTCGAATCGGTGTCTGTGAATATCAGACTCACATTATCGCCGTACCATGCCCACATTATGTCGTAGTGGAAGCGGTACATGAGAGTCATTGAAAGGTCAAGTATGGTGAAGCCAGTTTAGATAGGCTTCTCAAATATAATATGTCCATGTTCCAATTTTTCTGCAATTGTTCTACATTTGAAGGCAAGTTTTGAGTTGAGCTTCTTCACACGTTGTTCATTCCGCATAAAGCATTTTCACATCACTCTTACTGCTTCTGTTCTACTTGATAAGTGGTTACTTTTATACTATGCATTATCGTAATGTTTACACACACCTTACCACACTACTAATTTTTCACATTTTTTTTGTTCTAGGACACTTGTCTGTATAGTCTAGGCTGTCGACTTACACTCGATTTTAGTACTCGCTTGGCTACGCTGTGTGATGTTACAGAATAGAGCTTACTTATATGTATGATTACTATATCATTTACAACACTCACGAGTTATGAAAAATTCCAGACATTAAACTGGCCTCCTTGCTCTAGCTATATAAAATGCTCCAGAATGTTTCACAAAAAATAATAACCAGATATGTTGTGGGAGTTCTCTTAGTAAAAATTTCTGTTCTTGTACTTTTACTTTTTATGTACTCTCTGGTATATCCATTTGTTGACTCCTAGACTTTATTACAGGAGGAGAATAACATCATCTGTTGACCATGTATTCTGGTGACAATCAGAGGCCTTACACAAATATTGCTATAACAGTCACATTCACTCCAACCATTTTTGCTTACTGGATAACATGGCAACATTAACGACAGCAAATGCATAATACAAGACTCAATACTAATTGCAATTACGGAGTATATTAACCACGATGCTTTAATTCTGTGAAATGCCTTAATTTTCTTTCAATCCCCTTAGTGGATTGTTTTCTTTCTTTTATTTTAGTACTTGCAAATATTGTTTTCATATGTGCTATATTTTATGCATAGATAAATTTATCTTAGTAGTGTTCATTACAAATGTGTAACTACTTCACAACAATCATAAATGATTTTTTATGAGGAAGTGCGTCAGTTATAGTACTTGTGGTATTTTTAATTTGGATCATTATTTTCACTCTGAATGAATTACACTCATCTGTAAATAATTTTCCAGTGCCACTTATCACTACATCATTAAGATTTTCTTCTGCATGAATATTGTTTCGTTATAAGGTTTTGAATTGCACTTACATTTTTGTGTTCCTTAGCTATATACAATGGTTCACTACTAGATAATCGTGCAGACTATATGGTAGAGTATAGCTGCATATCACATTCTCGGCCATTAGTCGGTATTTTAGAGTATATTTGAAAAATATGTTTACCGGTATTAATTCTTAGGAAGATTATAATAAAGATCATAGGTGTTTGAACAAATATTTTATTGTTTAATTCTTTACAACTTGCATATTAATTTTTCCTTCCATTTTTACCAATATCTCGTAATTCGTCAATTAAAGGTAGATCTTTCTTCTTATATTTTTTCATATTCTACCTCATGATTATTTTAATAATATCTGTATTATTCAATAAGTAATTTAACTGCAGAAACGTTCTTTGATAAATCTTTAATTTATATAAAATTTTTTCTTCAAAATGAGTTACAAAATTATTGAGAGCTTTGATAGACAATCTTTTCCCCAACATATCAAACTAGGGGGAATTTAAATGTTTACAATAATATAATTTAATTTGATATTCCTATAGGAAATTGTCTTTTTTTCCCCATATGATGCTTACGTTTATGAACAACCTCGCTTAATTAAGAGAGATGAAGAAGGAAGTGCGGCAAAATATGATATATTAGATCATATTGATGTTTGTTCCAACATTTTCCCTTTTCAATTTTCTAGAGTAGAAATCTCAAAAAATGGAAATGTTATTATGTATGTTGATAATCCACGAATATCATCAACAATGATAAATGATTTGTTAAGATCACCAAGTGAACAAGATTATTTAGAATTCACTGGTGTTGATTATAAATATCAAAGAAAATCTGTTCATAGTAACAAAACAAATATAATAAACTATCCTCTGAGATATTTAATCCAATTTATTCATGGTAACAATGAAATTTACTGGAAAGGAGGCTAAATTTTTTTTTTTTATTATTTTTTTTTTCGTATTTCGTCTGATAAAATTTTTTTATTTGTTTATGAAACAAAAATTGCAGATGGTGCGGTTCATAAACGCTATGATGATCAAGGTAAAATTGTAATTCATAATTTATAAAAGATGTGGCCTATTGTTGAATACGAATCCGACACAGCAATTGTAATTAAAGAAAAAATATACAAAAACCCTAAAATACCTATCAGTTTTAATGATTGGCAATTTTTATAAAAAGAAGTTCCTACCAGGACAACTGTTTTAAAGCTGATATAAAAGATGAGCTTAATAATTTACAATTTGACATGCCCGATTTAGTAATTCCTGGGTTTCAAACTAATAGAAAAAAACCGCGATGAACAGTAGTTATGTTAAAAATGGAAGAATTGAAATTTATCCAAAAGAAAATTGGAATCTAGATATTGAAAATGGCCTTTGTGATACAATGTTATTTGTTTAAAATGATTTTAGAAATTCAAAAACAAAATTAGATGCTATATGTATAAATAATGAACTTTATTATAAACCCACTATAAACACTGAAGGTGATATCAATTATTACTAAGTTTGGGGGCGAAGACCATTATATGTTATTGATTGTGTATATAGAAAAACTACTGTAGTTAAAGAAATAGCAAACATAAAAGTTAGTGTTGATTTTAATAAGGCTATTGAAGCGGGAACAATTTGCAAAATTGTTCTAATTAGTAAAAGGAATTTAATTTATGATTATTTGAAAGAAAGAATTAGTGAATATACATAACATTTTTAAATTAATGAACGGAGGAATCAACAAAATATTTTGATAGTTCAAAACAATGTTTAAGACGCATAGTTATATGGTTACACCTTTCAGAACTTTTAAAAAGTAAAAAATGTTTAGTCAATTTTTTTTAAACTTTACAAAGTTTAGATTAATAGTTTTAGTTGTTTTAATAAATTTATTTCTTTATAAATAAAAAAAATGCCTTTGTTTCCATGCAGTATGACTAAAAGTTTTAAGGGTGATAGCCGTTGTGATCCCCCTGCCTATAAATTAGATAATGTGCCTTAAAAATCTCAAAAAATTGGTTTACAAATTTCATTCAAATTTACAAAACTTATAAATTTTGCTTTTAGAAAGCATTGACGACAAATATGAGCTTCGAGAAATAGGTGAAAATCTAGACCATATATACGAAGTTTTTAAGAAATTACTAAAGATTCTAATATAAACGATAACGAATAATAATTTCAATTGATTTTAGCTTAACTTTGCTTGATTTTTAGCTTAAAAAATATGCTACTTTTTTAATTAGCACAACTCCTGCACCACCAGTTTTGAAAAATGTAATATGTGCTTGTTTTTTTGTCATTTTTTATGTATTTTTGGGTCTAAATTGGATTTTTCCTCAATTATCACATATACTACAGTTATTAGTCACATAAATCACTTAGGGCTGAAGGAACTGGTGTCTGATGTGTGGTGATTTCAGCAACATCAGTGGACGCTGGCTGGTGGCAGCAGGAGTAGTTAGGAATAGGGCAAGTCAGAACAACTGGCGCCTGGCGCCCGACTGCCGGACTGGACATGGCCATTTTGGACAGCGTCACGTGAAACTTCGCGCTCTATCGTTCCACTTCGCCACCCGCCATCTTGGCAGTCAGAATTATGATCGTTGGAGACCATCCTATCAGCCAGTACATCTCATACCTTCATGATCTTACATTCTGCTTTACTGTTCAGTCATTCATCTCCGATGGCGATCATCTTGGATTCCATTTCGCATTCTATAATTCCGAGGGTTTCGTCGGAGTCCTCTCAATTTTCTCGTTTCTCTCTCTCTCTCTCTCTCTCTCTCTCTCTCTCTCTCTCTCTTCCTCTCGGACGGGTCATCCTTTTCCACTACCACTCCTTCATCATCGTCTGCTGTGGGCGTCCAACTTAGTTGTCGTCTGCTAGACGCAGTCATCAGGTTCGCCGTACGTCTTGTATTGCAATCATCTGCTGGAGGCAGACATCTTGTTTGTCATCGTCTGCTGGTGGCAGCCATATTTGAATCCCACATCGGCTACCAGAGTGTGCTGATTCGCGGCCCTCGTTGATTCCCACACTTGCCACAATAGTATGTGTTGTGAAGTTCCTCGGATGTCGGCTCGGGACGCTCGCGAGTTGGTTCATCCGTCGCCTGCCAAGAGCACTGGTAATTTATTTTAAGTGTGTTCGAACTCAAAAAATGCTAGAGACATGCAGTTTGGTTCCGACGATCCTTGAGTCGCCAGTAAGATGTGCTAACTATAAGACTGCCATTGCATGTGGACGAGTTGTTGTTGAAATAAGGTATATATGCGTGCGAGCACTATTCAGATTTGTAATCACAACTACGAAAAAAAATAACATAGACATTGCCCCCCGACAACGAAAAGGATCTAGGGGCCAAGCATAACGTATGTCTACTTGTAAGCATGGTTGGCTGTAATCTCCAAACCTTTTGAGATAAAGTATGCCAAATTCATAACATAGGCATCACCCTAGACCGCGAAAAGGACCGTTAAACTATTAGTCATGAAAGAGAGACATTACCGCCACACCTCGATACAAACAGATATATAATAAAATAATTATAAGCAATTAACAACGAGTGTATATTGCGCGAGCATCCCATGCTGTAAGTTATGTTAGGAGAGATATAATGCAGGAACTGTAAGGTCCTTACTGATGCAACAGATATCAAATTAAAATATAAGAGAAAACATTTATAAAGTACTTACCAACCAGTGCAATCACATATTACACAAGCGTCGGATGCTGTATGCTATGTGGTAAACGATCCTAGACAAGGCCAGGCCATCCTGGTCAGTACAACAGAATAAGAAACGACTTCCTTACGAAACGATTGGCACGAAAACGCCAAAATCAACACTTACAACACCAGCGGCAGAAGACGTTTGTCTTGTCCAACATTGCACGATCAACTAATATCTTGCGATACCGCATAGGGTATTAGGAATTACACTTCAACCACAACAGTATCATAGTCAATAAATTACTATTTCGCTGCTTAAACTAACTTATGATATTTGTAAACGACGAATAACAATTTTTGGTAGTTCAACCACACCTTGGTTATCACAGGTCGTGTGTCGGTGGGTTACTGTAGTTAGTGAATTACAATTTTGCCGCCTAAACTGATATATGATATTTGTAAACGATGAATCACAATTTTCGATAGTTCCGCTACACTTGTTTGTTATCACGGGTCATGTATCAGTGAATCACAGTTATGGGTGCATATTTCACAACTTGAAATAATTGTTTCAACACAAACACTTTTGCCGTATAGGTAAATACAATTGGTTCTATATTATACGATACGCTGTAACGAAAACCGTATAAACACACTACCCTAAACCTAACAGTACCTACCTACAAACATCAAAACTATCAAATTATTAATTACAAATATTTAAAACTCGTTACCTGCTGAAGAATTCTAACTTAACATTACCTACCTACAACACTTTTTACTGCACTGGATACACACATTTCTAATTAAATGTCTCCACTTACCTTTACCTAACTTATCCGTTTTCTGCCAACACGTAATGCCGCACTTGTCTTCAATATCCGACTTCGAACATGTAATTTGTACTACGGTACTTATTTTACTATACATTGAACACAACACCATAATTAACCCTTTTTTCTGTATAGCTCCGTACACTATTCTATACCACTTAATTTCATATAATGCATACTATTTTATCACTCTATACGGTACGTATTCATTTTATGACAGACTGATACGTAATATAACTAACTCTGAACACGTAAACTCTATGAACTGAACAAGCGAATAACTAGGCATGGATTTTTACCTATTTTACAATACGAAGAATTATACAGTCATACAACTTACGAAATCAAATTACAGATATGGGTTCTCGTTTTTTTTTTTTTATTCTACCAACCTAATCAACTATACAGCTAACGCTCTGGCGTAAATAACTGCGTCACACATATAAACAAACCTGTGGTATCGAAATGAACACTAGCCCGTTCGTTTTACCAACACTGCAGCAGCACATGTGCCCTATTGACAGCGTCTAAAAAATCATCCCTAGCGATGTCGAGTGGCGAAATCGATATTCCTATTCAAATAAAGATAGCGTCAATTAGCTATCATTAGCACTCTCAGTGACTCCATTTTTGGCATATTTGAGGAGTGACGAGTCTCTCTTCATCTGTCTTGCATTGAACTTGCATAACGGGAGAGAGACGTATATAGCGGGGAAACAATGCTCCGGCTGCCACTGCGACTATCCCAAAACAACTTGTACTGGCGAGAACGTTCTAGATGGCAGCTACCTCAAGTATAAACACCATATGCGGGTCTCAGAGGAGAGAGTGATTAAGAGCCGGGAGTGTGGCGTATTGCGTGACCTTATTCGACAATTGGGCGATTCCAGAGCAGCGAGAGACGACTGCAGCGATCTGTGAGATTGCGTCGGCGAACTTGTGTGTAGTGAAGAGTGGGACTAATGTGCGAGACTGTGGACTGGATGCGTGAGTGAAAAGACATTCGAGATGATGGAAATAGATAGATTTAACTAAACGTGTGGAAATAATTGGAGAAGTGTAAGCGACATTAGCAAGAGTAAAGACTGTGACAAAGACTTTAATTAGAGTTGAAATAGACATTAAAAATTGCACTCACTCTTAAATAAAAGTAGCCGACCTTGGTGGCGCAGTCGGCTGGTACGCCACTGATCTGGGGAGCGGAAGGCTTTGGTTTCCAATCCCGGGTAAGGCATGGATGTTAGTTTAAGTTTGGTTATACGTTAGTCTGTAAGCCATCCCCTTCTAAACTTCCAAGCGTAAAACCATGCGATGTTAAAAAGCCCGTTACGAAATAAAGTGTAAATGAAACTGTAAATATCCAAATAAGTTCTGTAATTGAAGCTGTAAACAGTGTTAATGATAAGTTAGACATGATAGATACGAAAATAGACACAATAAATTAAGATTTTAACAGGAAAATATAAGGCATTAGCGAGTTAGTGAATGAAAGCGTTTAATAGTAGGAAAAGAAGATTGACAGCACAAATAAAAGTATGGACAGTGTCGAGAACGAAATGAAACATAAGTTACGTGTGGTAGAAAAGCAGATGAAGGAAGTTTTTCAGCAACGGAGCCACTTCCATCACACCTGCAGCCGACCAAAAGTGAGGAAGCAGTACAAGTCGTTACTAACAAAGCGACCTCGGAGGATAGCAAGTAGATCTGCACATTGGTGTTGCGCAGCCCGCCACTTACGATGGCCAGATATCTTGGCAGGAGTACCAACACCAGTTTCAAATATTAGCTACCCTGAATGGCTGGTCAGGCGAACAGCGGGTTTACTACCTCGCCACTGCACTGAGAGGCCCCGCACTGAGCATACTACAATGTGTGCCAGAGCGACTTCGACTGGAGTACCCCACACTGGTGTCACCCTTGGAGCTACGTTTCGGCGACCGATACATACGACATGCCGACCATGCACAACTGCGAAGCTGCACCCAGCTATTAAGGGAGCTACTGTGCAGGAGCTATGGCAAGGCATTATGCTGCTCTCCTACCTATCCCTGGAAGGGTGCCCCGAGGAGGAACGTGACATCATCCCTGTAGGCTTCTTCATCGATGCCATTGCCGACACAGATACGGCGTGTAGTACATCTGGCTGCACCCCACAACATACAGAACGCCCTGGTCCGATCACTGGAGGTGGTGTCAGCAAGACAGGGGCCCACACCCTGACGACCAATCCAATACGCGCAGTGACGCTGAACAAATACGAAGACAGGAAAATGAAGACACTGGAGGACTTGCAGTTGACCTTGAGGGACATCGCTTCCAGGATTCATGCACATAAATGGAGGAAGTGTAGGTCATATGGACAGCTGGAACCCCTGAGAGCTCATGGCCTACAACAGAAACAGCAACCAAGAAAGAGACAGCGTGGTCAAGAACAAATGGTTTCGATGAGCACATACAACCACTTATGTGAAGAAATTTGTGCGTTTCGTGCATATTCCCAACAATTCAGACACAGCATCGACGAGCTGATGCTGCAAGATGCACACCTCACAAAGCAGTTGAGAAATACACATTATGACCTGCAAGTGGTTTCCAGAAGCCCTGTGCACACTGTGCCACATAACAGTGAAATATGCCAATATCATGTAGTGAATGATGTAATGGTCCCCCTCAGTAGTGGCTCTGAGGATATTGGTCCCCTAAAGGAAATGATTCGGGGGGGGGGGGGGGGGCAAAGAACCAGTTGCATGAACTCGAGAAAGGGAGTGAAGTGAGGCAGTCGACAGGAGATACTATTGCTTCAAGGCACGTCCTACGAGGATTCAGCCACAACCTGCAGCATCCACTACAAGTGCCAGTACTTTTCAGATAGGAAGACATTATCTAAAGGAGGACGCATGGGTATATTTTGGAGTTTCTTCATATATTCAAACCAGTAATGAAAGGATTAGTCCTTATGTAAGGCACAAACGACCATACAGTGAACAGTGACAGGATGAAGACCATGTAAAAGAGGAGAATGTAGGACGAGTTATTTCAAGAAAGTCAACTGGTATGGCTGTTGAACTCTAGAGACGAAAACGGTACTCAAATCTACAGAAATGTTGGGAAGTCCCCTATATGATTCTGAAGCTGATCAGTGATGCAATCTTCCGGTCTGGTGGTCACGGCTCCCAGATGGAGACAAAGATTTTCCACATCGACCGTCTGGAATTCTACGAAGGTCAGGATGTTGCGGTGTCTGTTCGGGATGAACTGACTTGAGGAGGGGGCAGTGTTGCATGTTGCTGCCTGGTGTTTCCTTCGCATGGGAAGGAGCCAAGAGCAAGGATGTTGAGATATTGGATGTTTCATGTACAATGCAATACTTCAACATGCCCCTGTTTGATTAGATTCGCACGGAACTTACCATGCCACGCTAGATGAAAACCTGCCAACCGCTACTTGTATGCGACGTAAGAAATATTTCACGGCATTTTCAGCTAAAATCACATCTACTAGACTTTAAAATTAATATGGAGTAAGTGTTTACTTATCTTTTGTAGACTTGCAGTGTGATATCGCCGAACGCGAACGATTGTGTATATTTCGTTAGCAAGCGATCGCGAGTGACTGAACAGCATGGCAGCACGTGCTAGACTAGCAGCATGGCGGTCTGTAGTTGCCGCTCGTCTCGAAGTGAAACGCTGTGGCGCGGCATACTTTTCAAAATGAATAAGAGCGTTCTCAAAGTGCATAATTCTTGGAAAATAAGGTATACAGAACATGACATTGTATGTTATTGGTTGATAATGAAATCATCGCCACCTCTACTTGATGTTTCTATTCCAATATACATGTATAAATACCCCAGTAGCAGCCTTGGTAGAGAGATACTTAAGCTCCTGGGGACTGCCATGGAAATAAGCGAAGTGGTTACACTCAATAAGTACAGCCCTTCAGGCTGTAAAAATTAGAAAAACTTCATCATCCTGATTTGCTGTTGTTATGTTTATTTTTTTATGTAAGATCAAACAGAATTCATAGTGGTAAAAAGTAATGTAATAATCTAGAGTCTCACGGTCAAAGTTTTTCAAAAACAAAAAGTAACACATAATTCTTTTAATTTTAATATGTGAGGCATTTTGGATGGCCTCAGTAAGTGATAAAGGAATGATGTCTGTGTCGTATTTTAAAGGTAGATTGAGGGTGAGGGGAAATGCTTAATAAGTACATTTTAGTCTTTGTCTTTGAAGATGATCAGAGATTTATAGCCGAGTTCATCACTACATTAGCTATCAAAAAACATGTGTTTTTCTGAAAATCTCATGCATGTCTGCATTTTTAAAGTTTTCTCAACTGCAGAAGTTAAATGTTAAGAGCATCATTATTTGCAATGCGTCAATTCTAGGAAATTTCGTTTTGAGATATTTACTCAGTCAAGTTCACTGTGAAAAAGATCGAGATGGTACATTTTTTTGTCTTTTAATTGTGAATTGTAGTCATTTTTAATACCAGCCTTTTTAAAGGATTATTATAATTATTGTATTTAGGTACTTTTATGGGAAGATGAGTATTAATTGATGTATTCTTAATCCTTTTGATGTGTTTTAGAGAATCTAGTGCTTTTGTATTTGTCGCATGCAACATATGAAATGTAGTTTGGGATTTAAAAAAAATGGTTAATTTTTCCAGAAAACTTTTGTGTTGCTTTGAAGATGTGCATTTTTACCAGTTATACCCTTCTAGAGTCCTTGTGGTTTCTAAATAAAATAGATTTTGTAATGTAATTTTCAAGTTGTTTGTGTTTTAGGAAAGATCCCCCATGTCACCCTACAGCGTAGAGTGTAGCAGGTGGTGTTAAGCTGTGTAGCAATCTGCTTTGTCCTTACGAGATTATGGAGAGTCTGTTAGTGCATGTATTGTATTTAGTGTGTTTTGGATTGAAAATTGGGATGCACGCAAGTTGTCTGGAAATATTCATGTTCAGTCGAAAATCAGCGCAGTATTTGTCCATAATCTGATTTTCACAGTTTTTTGAAAAGTGAATTTATTGTCAGCCATGTCTACAGGATGGTTCGAACCCTCAACGGTGCGGTGTTGCAACAGCTCTTACGTGAAACGGGTGAGGTGGTGCTTGATGATGAAGGGATTGCCGAGCTTCGTGTGATAACCCGCGCATTGGTGAGGAAAGATGACGGGAAAACCAGTGCCGAAGGCGCCATTGGTGGTGAGGGTGAGTCCTGCCTTCTGTTACGGGCATGGAAGCATTTACCTTCAAGCTTGCTAGGCAAACTTCCCGTGCTAAAATAGTCATAATTGAGTTCTATAGTAAGATTTTTCAAAGCATTGAATGCCGTATTGGAGTTACATTTTTGCTCAAGGCAAATAGTATATGTAACTGCTATTTTCAAATTTCCTGAGGACTTACAGCCTTTCTTTAGGGTAGCCCGAGACGAAAACCGGGACACCAGTGGACTATGTAACTCTGTTTTTGAATCCGTATTAAGTAAAGTCACCCTGGCTAAATTGAGGTTAAAGTAATTTGAAAAATGTCAAAGCCCAAATCAGTCTATGAAATAATTGACATGTTCCGAGGAATACTTTACTCGGGTTACTTTTCGTAATATTTCACCACAAAACAGTAAATTTATTACCTTTGCTTCCCGCCCTACTTCGTTGAGCCAGCTGTTACAAATAGTGTTAGACATGGACAAAACTTTACAGGATTGTGGTGTAGCTTCACCCTCTAAGGATTCCAATGGGAATGTAGGGGAGGATAGGATGACAGTGAATCGTGATTGTTTTATTTGTGGCCATAAAACCAATATAGCCAAGGATTGGTTTTTTCCGGAAATCAGTATATGCTCTTATCCATAGGAGTAAAACTTGCGCTAAAAATAATAATAGGTGTTCATGTATCCAGACCGAGGAAACAAGTCTAGCGAAAAGTACTTTCAGTGATAAGGTAAAGGATATGTAGTGTAATTTTTGCAAAGAGAAAGTACACCTTAGAGTGTATTGCCCGCGATAGGGAAACAATTGGTAAGCACAGCATTAATAGCTTATCTTTTGTAAGAAGTTATGACTTGCTATTCCTTCCTATAGTTATAGCCGATAAGGTTAAGGTAACAGCTTTGTTGGACTCCGGAGATACATGTTCCCTGATCAATCAAGAGTTTTGTAAATATTGTTTGTGTGTTTTACATAAAGGTGTAATTTATTTTCAAGGACGCGAAACAATAGGATTTTCATTAGCTAATGAAGGAATAATAGATTCTTGTTGTGTAGCAAAATTTAACCCTACAATTGAAACATTTTGAATGAAATCGGACTTTAGATTATTGACAGGACGTAGCTATGAAGTGTTTTTAGGTATAGATTTTCTGAGAAAAACTGAAATTTATATAAATGTGCATACCAAAAAATTCAGTTATGATTTCTGCATTAGTGCTATGTTGGGATTTTATAAATAAAAAAAAAAAAAAAAAAAATTCTAAAGGTTTTGAATACTGAAGGATCTGCAATTCAGGAAAAGTAAATTGCAAGAGTTACGAAATGAATTTGCTGGAGTTATTTCAATAAAACTTGGTCATTATGACAAAGAACCTATTGTTTTGCAACTAAAATATAAGGATCCAGTTTCGTCAGTTCCGTATAAGGGGCTCCTCCAAAATAAAAGATTTTTAAGATGTTAATATATGAGTTACAATAGCAGGATATTGCAGAACTTTCGAATAGCTCTTATTCCAGTCCGGCGTTTCTATTACTCAAGAAGTTGCCAGGTAAGTACTGTATAATCTGTGACTATAGCAAGATTAATAAAATATATGTGTGGCCCCACAACCTTTAAGAACCATAGAGTTGGTCTTTCAGCATGTGGGTCAAGATAAATATTTTTCCATCTTTTACTTAAATTCAGCTTTTCTACAATAAATTTGCATCCGACTTTTCGCACAATTTTAGCTTTTGTGACCTGATAGGGACAATTTCAATGGAAAGGTTTACCAATGGGAGTGAATTGTGGGCCTCGGGCCATGTCTTGGGTTCTTTTCAAGTTGCTTGGATAGTATCAATATGAGTTTCTATTTACTTATATAAATTATGTGTGCATTTAAAGTAATACTTTTGAAGAGCACCTGCAGAATCTTAGATCGTTTCTGTCAGCTTTGTGGTATGCTGGTTTGACTGCGAACCTGGAAATGTAACAAAAAGTATTTGGGAGTTATAACCATTAATGGTAATGTCTTGATCGATCCTATTAAATTCATCCCGTAGTGACTCTTTTTTCCTGCTCCGAAAAACCTAAGATGAATACGTATATTTCTGTGAACGGTAGGATTCTACACATAATTTATATCTAACTTTTCCATATTTGTAAACCATTTAATGCACTACAACGGAATGTTGTATCTTTTGTGTGCGGCCCTGAACAGCAGTCTGCTTTTAGTTTGCTTAAGGAGAAATTAGTAAAACCCCCTGCCCTGCCTGACACTGTTTCTGTCTACTCGATAACACCAACAGAATTATCTTTAAGTAGTAGTAATGTTGTGTGCAAACGTTATAAGTGAAAAAAAAAGGTTTATTTTTGTTTTCTGTAAACAAGGTAAGATTATTTAAAAATATGGTATTCAAACACTATAATTAAAGAAAAGAAACTTTTGTGGTCAAACACTATAAGTTGTTTATAAAATGTTTTACTGTGTCCATATAACTCCTGGAACATATTATATCCATTATATAATTCTCTATATCATAATCAGACGATGATAAATCCAAAAAATTGTTTAAAAATTTAATGCACCATATTATATATATATATATATATATATATATATATATATATATATATTTCAAATGAAGATATATTTAAACTGCTTACTACTATGCAGTATATATTAGAAGTGTTTCCTATATCGTTCCAATGTTGAAAATTTGCAATTTTATCTGTCTTAACTATAAAAAAAATTCAAGTACTAATTAGTATCAAAAAGTATGACTATTTATGGTTACATGTATGTGGGATACATTTTAAAGTGTAGCATCGAGGAATAAATAAAGAACTTTTTGTAATTGCCTGCAACTGGTACGATATAAGAAACTGGTTTCCTAAATCTTACCACCTATGTCCTAAATCGTACCACAACATTATATTTTTTAACAAATGTGAGAAGAAACAAGACAGCATCTAATAACACACAGGATTATTATAGTATTTAAATACTCCTAAGTTTGACCATTTTTCTACGTTAAATGTAAGAAATATTCAATTATTTACAGGCTACGCAAATACAATGTTTGAGTTCTGACTTAACACCCGCACAACTCTCATGGACCCAGGATGCGCACACTAAACACTGAGCCATATCTTCCACAAATTTTTCTTCACATACAACAATACAATGTGGAATGTGATTGTGCTCTGCTATCTGATATGCCAACTTGCGTATATCGTTAATCGTGACTACAAAGGTAGTTCTTCCAATTTTAATATGTGTTCTAAAAGTTGAGTTTCTATTTCAAGTGGCAAGGTAGTAGTCCGTCCAAGCGACTTCGTACCATCGTTAGCAATTACGTTTTTACAGTCCAAGTGGCGCTTTAGCATTGGTTTCGGAATACCGTATTGGCGGTAGCGCTCGTTGAACCCCATGTCCACATTTCTGTACACTACCGGCGCCCTTTCCATGTCTGATTCACTCCAGGCACCATGTTTCCTTTCCGCCATTATGTATCACACTATTGTCACGTGTGTTACTTGTGCTTATTTAAAATTTATTTATTTTATTCAAATAAATTGCAATTATAGAACTTTGAATAATATGATATCCCAATTCGTACCCGTGGTACGATTTAGGCAAATGCGCACAACTTCACTCTTTACATCATTTCTAACCTAGAACAGGTGCCTCGCTACAAAGCCACCCGCCCTTACGTTCAATATTACTTAGAGCACAATGATAACTGAATGAAATCCAATAACGATTTCATTGAAGTACTGTATTATCTTACATATGGAGTAGAAAAACTACTTCAGCAAACACTCAAACCATATAACTGTAATAAAAACTCAACACGTGCTTACACTGACTAGCTATATTCACGGACTGCTCAATATATCTAGTAGTTCAAGTATTCACTGTGAGAGCACTCCACTAGTTCTGCTGTATAGAAAACCAGTGATGGTACGATTTAGGTGGTGGTACCATTTCGGCGAATTTCCACTACATGTAGAAATAAGTACATCGAATTAATATCAAATGGAAAATAGGATAGAGAAACCCTTGAAGAAGAAGCAAGTGATTGATAAATTTTCTTACATAACTCGCAAACATTTAGTGTTAATCAGTGCTTTGCCTACTTGCGATACGACATATGGTATATATCTACATGGGAATGTTTGGTACTTGGGGGATTAGGTTATTACATTTTTACCAGGATGTATAATACAAATAGGAGATAATATGATGGACATGAACCGAGGTATGTTTGTATTATTATTAAAAATATAATGAATGGGTACTCGGGTGTTGACTTGGAAAAGTATTAACGACTTGTGAAAATCACAAACGCTCATTTTCACAATAGCATTTCATCTTTGGGGAGTATTAAAGTGTTGGATTGCCTGAAATTAAGTATATTAAGCGATACCGTTGGAATTGGTTTATATAAAGAAGATGTGTATGACAGACTTTCACATGTGTACTGGGACAATCCTAATGAATCAGTGGATGATTTAGGACTTCTTGCTTCTAAGCATTCTGGTAATAATTCACACACAAACAAATTAGTATCGATTATTGAAGAGTTAACTGAAATTGAATATATTTATCAAATTGAAAAAAAAATTTTGTAAACTTGTCACGGAATTAAATTCGGTGGCCAGAGTTAATTTTCCTAGAAGAAAGGTTATTACTTTGGGAATTAATTTTATCTTTTTCAAGCTTATTTGTGTGATATGTCATTGTTCGAAACAAAGTTTTCCATTTAGGTATACTTTGAATGTGATTGATGTATATTCTAAATTTGCTTGGGCAGTACCAGTAAAGAATAAGTATGGGGTAAAAGTAATCACTGCGATGGAGTCAGTGTTAAAGCAGAGGTTCTCACATAACTTGCATACCACTTAAGGAACAGAATTGTTATTGCACATTTCGAAAAATTAATGTTGCAGTATAGGATTAACCGTAATGTTACGTACCGTGAAGAGAAAAAAAAAAAAAAAAAAAAGCTTCTGTATTAGAGGTATTAAACAAAAGTTAAAACCAGCTAAAATACAAATATTTCACATTGAATGGAACTTACAAGTGGGTGAATATTATGCCTAAAAATGTCATTCTGTAATTCAAGGCATCACAAAATGATGAAAACTGCACCTATAACAACACAAAAGACAATAGTTTGTTACACTATAAATATAGCAACCTCATGTTTTATGATGATTGCAAACAGAAATTTAAAATTGGTGATAATGTTTGTGTGTCTAAACTTAAATGTGTTTTTGAAAAAATATGAGGTTTTTGGTCTTATGAGATATTTAATGTATATTTCTGTGAAACATATGTATCATCGAGTATAGTACCTCGAATCATACAATGGCGAGCCAGTTAGAGGCATGTTATATGCTTATGAATTGCTGAAAGTTACTTTGCCAAATGAGTGTTTAATTGAAATAACTTATTAAATGGAAAAAAATTGATTGTTGGTTAGATGGAAAGGTTTCACAAAAACTCATGATTTGAGTGTAGTAACCATAGTATTAGCCATTTCAAATAAACCTTTCTGGTGGTGCTCTCCTGGGCCTGATCTACTTTTCAATAGGCTGGAGCCACTCGCATAGTTTGAAAAGTTATATACGAAAGGTAAACAACTGTTACCACTACTGTCTTTTGTATTCGTCCATGTGTGCTATACAGTTTTTAAAGCATGCCTTCAAACAGGTAAATTGCGGTTTTGAAGACATAACTACTGTGACCTTAGATATTAACTGCGATGACGCAGACTCTGCGTAGTTAAATGGTGCGGTGTCGCCTGCTTATTGCCTCCCCAGGAACCGATCTTCCCTCAACTCTATTCTGCCTGTGGGGGTGACGTGTCACAGGATGGAGGCATTGTGGGACATTGCTACTCTCTACTGAGGGAGCTGGGGGTCTTCCTATATTTTGAGGGTGCTGTTGATGAATGCAGAAGAACACCATCACCACATTTGAGTATGTCATATGACGAGGGGGATTATCATCATCATTCGCTCTACAGTTAATTCAATGGATGTATATTGTCACCATTGTAAGGGAAATGGAGTTCTCAAGTTAGGGGCATCAGCCCGGATTTCAGGAGATATCCACTTTCCCTGCAATGTTGGTAAGAACATACATGATGCAAGCATATATTCGCACAGGGTTGGGGGGGGGAGGGCAGATGATTTAGATACAATGGATAGACGTATTGACGTTTTTAACTTTAATTTTTTTTTAGTATAATCCGTGTTTAAAATTATTGTATAATCCTTAATTTAAAGTGATTTTAAAATTCTAAATATTTTCTATTACTCCAAATTGATTATCATAATTTTTTAGGGTCTTATTTTAAAAAAACCTAGATATGATATACTTACATGTTCAGTTGTAGTAATCTAGAATTATCTCATGTGAAATATATTTCTATTTTGCAGTGATAAAACAAGACTGTGCTTCGTAATTATCTGTATCGTGTGATAAAAATTGCTTGTTGATATATGGAAGAGAGAGCTTTGGAATATGTTTATACTTGCGAAGTGATTTTTTTTGTGTTATTAAGATTCTCTGTGTATACAATTTTCAAGTAATTAACAAAAGGATGCCAAGGAAACATATTGGATAAGTCTTTATTTATTAAAACAATTAAGAAATTAGGAATTTTTTAATTAAATAAGATAATGCATTATCTACACATATCATATTTTACACATTAATTTCCTCTTAAAAACATATAGTGAATAACATACACATTTTTCACTTACTAAAATATACGTGTGATGTACAGTGTATTCACTTATATTCATAATGCATAAGAGCAGAATAGGAAATTATTTTACGATATTATAGAACATATAACCAATATTTAAAACACAATTACCTTAAACATAATTATGTATACTATGTATAATGAATAAACCTTTTTTTATTAAGTTTGCATCAGAAAATTAGCGTACATGAATTCACGCAAACATTTGCTTTTGTATTCAGAACAGAACATTGGTTTTGAACAGGTATATAGTTTACAAGTATACTGTTTTACTAATGTATTAAGTTTATTACATACATAGTTTTTTCTAATGTTAAGTATTTGAATATCTGAGAAGGAATTTGCATGTTTATTTTGTGTTTTACATAAAACATATATTGTAAATAATATAGGGTTATTCCTGCAGTTCTTGTGGGATAAAATTGTACACGTATTTTATCTCATGTGATGCGAAATAAATTATAAAATGTTTAGGGAGGAATGACAGTTTATTCACAAAGTCTAATGTAAGTGAAATCTTACTTTTAGCATATGCCAATATTTGGCAGCAATGTGCCTAGTTGATCGTTACCTTGAAAAGGAAGAGTAGCCCTTGAAGATGAATGGAGGGCTGGTACCTCTTCCTAGCTGCCGACAAGGGAAGCTCGGCATAGGTATTGTGCCCCATAGATCGTGAAGTTGAAAACCTCATTTCGAGTTGCTTGACCTGTACTGTGGCGAGCAGGCTGCGATCCTAAGTGTTTTGTCACTCACTTATTAATGCACACAATAACGTTATTGCTATAAATTTAAACTATTTTCTATTATCACTGACTAACGCAGGCTGCTTTACACAAACCAATATGGTTTTTGGTTGGAAGTTAAAAAATATTCTAAGAATTGTTCAAATATATTTTCACCATGTATATTATTAGGAACCAATATGGTGGTTCCCCCTCGAAATTTGTATTAAATCCACAGCAACTCGAAGATGCTCAGTACACCGTGCGGTAGCACAGAGAGGTATATTTCAGTTCGCCCTCGGAGTCGAAGCCAGCCGTAGACCCATTCCAACATATTCCAACATATATATATATATATATATATATATATATATATATATATATATATATATATATATATATAGGCCCTATTGACTACATTCCGGCATAAACTGGCTATGTGAACTGTGTTCGAACATTGTGGTTGTTGTAGGAAACTAATTAATGTGAATAAAATAACGAAAATAGATTATATGGGTTGCCTTGCGGTGATTACACAGGCGGGAAATAATGAAGGAGAAATCAGTCAATATATGTGCTTTAAAATGTCCTGAAAGAGTAGGCTTGCAGTTCCGTAGTAACGAGAAAATGGATTCTAGATAAATGTGTCAATTTCTCCCTCTCCATATAGTACATAACATTTCAGATGCATGCAAAATTTGTAACATTTCAACTATTGTAAAACAGGGCAAAGCATTAAGAATCATGCTACTATCAAATATTTAAGAAATACCAATACGCTTATCAAGGAACGTTACATTGACATCTTTCTAGAACATTCCGTAGAAATATTATTCCAGGATTGTTGTAATAATGAGTCAAAATTACCGCAAGAGATTTTACTTTTTTAAATATTTATGTCAACATTCCCGAAGAGTTTATAAAACACACCAGCACCAAACCAGACGTTTCTGTTGGTGTTAACTATATATTTCAAGTAAACATATTTTTTAAGTGCATTTTTAGTTGTTTTTTTTAATGGTGTTATAAGTCATAGGTGATATTCTTACTTATTTAAATAGAGTGAAATTACACTTCTGACATCCCATAGCAACCAATGGTGTCTATAAGGGCGCCGGTACACGTAGTATTCATTTTAAGCGAACCTGTGTAGTGTTCGATAGAGTGCAATGGCATTTATCTTCGTACAAATGTTACTTCTATAAATGCTCCCTCTTCGCACACTGCGATGACGCATTACAGATCACGCGCGTGCCGAATTTTCACTAGCTATGTATAGTTGACAATGGACGCACACGTTTCCGATGTGAGCCTCCTACACGTGGTGCGTTGCATAAAGAAGACTTTTAAAAGCCTTCAGTATTTTCTTATTGCAATCACAGAATAGGGACTGTACAGAGAAGTGATATTTCGTGGCGGTTCCTAAGCTGACCACTGACGACATTCTGCTTGTGTGAGAGTGGAGTGGAGAATTTTAGGCGGCTCTGAACATCGAGGTCTTAAGGGCCGATTAAGGTGAAGCGAGGTGAGAATGGATCGTCGCCGGAATGCAAAGGCGGGGGAATGGGAAATCCCCGAGAAAACTCTCTGACCAGCGCAATCGTCCGGCAAGTTCCCCACATGCGAAGATTCGGGAGCGACACTGCCTGTAATAGAAGCCGGTTCGCCTCGGTGGTAGGCGGGTAGTCTGACCACTGCACCACCGCGGCCTCTAAGTGAGTAGTACAAGAGGTGGTTTCACTTCTGTATTCGTGTGTATTGTTTGTTTCACCCCTCTGTGTGTACTCCACGATCAGTAAGAGACCCTGTCAAACTTTCTCGAATGTAAGTAGTAGGCATATGGGGCTTCAGGGACAGTTGGATCGGGGAGAGAATCGAGTATCTGCTGCCATGTTGAATTCCTGACTTCCTGCTCTGACAATCTGGATACGCGTCCACCATGTAGGATTATGCTATGTTTTTAGCCAGTATGTCGTCATATTTGTAACCAGTATGCTGCCCTATTGGGCCACGATTTTGGTAACCAGTATGCCGAGGGTTTTCTCCACGAAATCCCGTTTTTCTCATGCATTTTTTCCATGTATTTCCTTTCTTTCTCTTTCTCTCTCTTTGCCACCCATTCATTTGTGATTTGTTTGTATCAGTTATAATCTATCTCTCAAATTCGTTCGACCCGCCTACTTAATTTACATTAAATTGTGGCCAACCATCTGGGTTTTTCATGTCATTTGTTTCTCACCATTGTTCGATTAGTCGCATTCGTTACACTGCCATCTTGGTTCTGGAGTTGGCCACTAGGTATCAATTACTCACCTTTGTTAAACTGCCATATTAGTTCAGGAGTTGGCTGCTAGGGGCACTGCTTTTTTTAGAACTGAAATATCATCTGGAATGGTGCGAGATCGAGCTGCCGGATCTTGGGTCACCAGATTAATGCCTTAGACCACTTGGCTTTCAGAAAATGCGTTGGGACAGAGTTTATAAAAAGTATATAGCTTGGAGATGAATAAATATATAATTGTGACTATTTTTTCATTTCATTTTTTTACGATTTTTTTAAACACATAGTTATTTTTTTTAATATTTATTTTTTATTTATGTTTAACTAACATATACTGTTTTTAGATTTAACTAAATTATTTTTATGCATTTATTTTTTGTTTTAAATATAGAAATTTTTAAAGTAGTTTTTATTAAATTTTTTTATATAAAAGTTTACAAGAAGTGTATTGAAGGATGTGTCTACAAACTCATATTTTCGAGAAGAATTCGATTATGGGATTACAACTGTCACATAATTTTATAACATAATATAGTTATTTATTTTTAAATTTTTACAAATAAGTTTATCGAGTAATGTGTCTACAGATTCGTATTTTTTTTTTAGGCAGATAACAATATGTGATCAGAAAAATGTATGATTACGTAATTACAACCAGCAGCATATTGGATTTTTTATAAGCATATATTAAATAAATTGGTAAATATATACCAAGGTGGTATATACTTTCGGACTTGTGTTTTCAAGTCGAATGCTAAAGCAACATAATGAATGTTGATTATTTGCTCTTTTTAGATTTTTTATTCACACATAATAAGTTTTTTTTTGACATTCATAGCCTTAAGTATTTTATAGGGACTTTGTGCCCTTTGCTGAACTGAGAAATTATTTCCTACTCGTATTTAAGGACTTGTAAATTTTTTCCCACACACACCATTCCATGATCATACATAAGACTTCAATATCAACTTAATCTAACTTCACTTAACTTAACTTCATATTTTCTAAGATAACCTAATATTATATAATGTAACTTTCTTGTAAGAAATCTGAATATTAATTTTATTTCTTTCGCTATCCACATAACCTAACCATCTCGTAAGACTTGTTTGTACTCCACTTTTTCTCACATGCCCTCCATCCAGATTTCTCGATGTCATGCTCTATCATTCCACCTCACCTTAGTTGCCCATTTATTATGTATTCTGTAACATTCGTTCCACCCCATTACTCACTTTGTTCGACTCCGCCATCTCGAATTTCGTATATTGCAGGCAATCATGTTTTCTTAATGAGCCATAGCTTATGTATATCAGCATCTGTTATGCTATTAGTGAATCCACCTCCACCTCCACCACAATCAGGGGTCGTTATGGATTTTTCATGGTAATTATGGGTCATTTTTAGGTCATTAAAGGGTCAGTAATGGGTCATTTATGAGTTATTTTGAGGTAATTTTATCCTAGGGCCAGCTGACATCGCCAATATCAAGATCAGTGGTAGCAAGTCTGCACGTGCACAGTAACTGGAGCCTGTGAGTGCTTTCACATCCTTTTGGCACTGGGATGGTCTCAGATAGCCTAAGTAAGCACATAGCATTTCTACACCTGCACAGTGTCTGGTAACTATAGTCTGTACGTGCTTCCTGGCTGTTTTCACAATCTACATATTGTCGGATGACCATATGCATGGGAATAGCTGTGTTGGAATTTCTGCACTTGCACTGTGTCAGGTAATTGGACTTAACTAAAGAGAATGAGTCAGTAGGCTTCATGAGCAAGTACAAGCCTGCAATGGAATTGAAGATTGGGTCAGCATGAATTAAGAAGGTAATTTTTACATATCCTAACCATCATGTAGGACATTGAATGTATTAAAACAAGACCAACTCAAGTAAATCATGTACTTTTCACATCAATAGTGTATGTATGTATCTTCTCCATCGTCTGCAAAGGACTGTTGCATCTGATGACATAAAAAAATTTATGACAGGATTTTTATGAAATAAAAGGTTCTCTATAAAAGTAAATTTTTTAACATATTAATTAGATATATTTTTTTTATGAAAAGATTAATATTTTTGTTTGGTCATCCATCCTTCGGTTTGGAACTGCTCATCCTTTTTCGGGTTGGAACTTCTCATCCATCCTCCGATTTTGAACTGCTCGTCCATCCTTCAGGTTGGAACTGCTCATCCATCCTTTGGTTTGGAATTTGTATACTTTTTGGCATCGCTCTCCCCCTTTACCAACCACATGGCTGCTAAAGGAAACTTGCGCGCGGGTCTCTGGCTCGGGATGGAGCAATACAGTACACTCATACAGTACTACAGATATATATATATATATGTGATCTCTATGGTGCTGCAAGAATGATCTGTACAGGCAAGTTATGATGCCAAAAAGTATACGACATTGGACGAAAAACACCTTGAGCAGAAGATACATTAAGAATAATGATAACAGCCAAAAGTAAATAAAATGAATTGTAGATGAGGAATAAAATAAAGATAAGAAAAAGATAGATAGGATGGGTAAGAACAATACTGCCTCTAGTGGTACAATGGGTCAAAATGTCACAACTCAAAATATTTCACCCCCACAACCCCGGTAAGGATAAGGGTTGGAGCTCCAGTAATTAGTTTCAAACCCTGGTCGGAAGTCCAAACTAAAGTCGCGGTCTCAAATCCCCATGCAGAAGTGCACAATCGAAATTGCCGAAGTGAAATACTAGTTGCAACAATGTATGGTCAAAATTGATATTGGTTGCACAATCTCTTTCGTGATAGCATCTGTAGCAGTGTGTCAGGATCTCATATGTGTGTGTGTATATGCTGTCAGTAGTAGTTACAACATTTTATATACATACAAAACCATATGCTTTTATTGGACAGAAATACACTTATCTTCTTTTCTTCTATTATTCTCTCCTTTTCTTCTCTTCTTCTGTTCTTGATTTCTAACAATATGACCATATGATACTGTATGAAACTTTGTTTATTATTAATTCTTATATCCATATGGCTCTGGCAGTATTCAATCTGGTAGTAATATTCTCTTGTCGCTCATCCATGAAAGCGGTGATTTATTATTGCATTCTGGGAAAATATCACTGTGGTGCAACCTTATATTTTGAACTTTAATACACATGACTTGCTGTTGTGTCAGCACTCTCTTGTAATCTTCAAAAGTACATATGTTATAATGGCCAGTTGAAGGTCATCTTCATATTTATTCTTCATAAAATTATAATGGAATATATAAATCAGGGTTTTGGAGATCTCTCATACAGCAAAGCCTGCATATATTGGTTTGTCAAATACTATTGTTTCCCTTTCCATCTTCACCAGGGTTAAATTTTCTGTATATATTGCGCGACTCTTGAAATGTGGATCAGCTATTAGTTTCTTAGATTTTCATTCTGTGGATACCAGTTCTATATTCTGAAATTTTATTTTATTTTTCATTAATTTACCAAATGTAGTCATTGTTCGTTAATTTATAGAAATCTTCTTCCAAATTGTTGTCTGCTGTCTGCCATTTTTTTTCAATATTCACATCAGTACATGGTTTAAGCCATGTCTTCTGTTAAAATTGAAGTCCCCTACATATTTTAGTACTTTTGAGCCCATGTTCCAATGCCCTCTTCAAATTTCTATAATGTTTAGTAAAATTAATTTTATCTTCCAGAGTAATCATACACTTTGTGTTTTTCGAACCAGGGGGGTTCTCGTTGAAAGGCAGAAATGTAAAGTCCTTATGTGCTTCATGCAGATCTGGGGGGTACTGCACATCCACCTCCAATATGTAGCCTGTGGTGCTGTCGTCGGGCACACCCATGACATCGATGTCTGCATCTCTATCCACCGAAAATCACGTACAGACAGAGGTAGAGACATAGCCAACCCATACAGATTATTTACATCCACATACTGGAGATAGACCAGTATATTGGTGGTATCATAGGTGGTGGGATTTACTTGTTGTTTGCAACACAATAGTGTTTGATACATTGAGAAACACCTCCCCTTATTGCCTTGTCAATGAATAAATGAATGTCATAATCAACAAGTAACTATATATTAACTTTTGTATGTTTAAGCATATCATCTAAGAGAGAGTTGGTGCACTGACACAGCAAACACAGCCAAGGCCATAGATATTGCTACATAGCCTCCTTATTTTCTCAAAAACATCTGATATCAATAACATATTAGTTTTCAAGTATACATCAGAATAATTGACCAGATTCCCGCCGATGGCTTTGTGCCATTTATTTTGCACATGAACATATTCCTCGTCAGTAATGTCGGTGTCGGTCAGCTGGTTTTGGAATTATTCTTTCGGTGGTAGCTGCAGCTCTTTCAGTTTCTTCAGGATGTCTACATAATCGTAGGGGAACACACCCTTTCTGGTTATGAGCTCCATTTCATCAGGTGCAAAAAATTTCTGCTGCATTTTTAAACTGGCCTCTTAGCAGGTTTTCAATGAGCGCGGTGAGGCTTGTAGACATAAATCTAAATGTCTCGATATATTGTATTGAAAATTCCCCCCCCCCCCAGAGATTTTGAAAATGTTATTAATTTTCCCCTGTGTTTAGGATTATGAAGATTCCCTTGTCGTCTTAACCTAGCTGCTGGGTTATAAAGTTTTCATCATAGGCCAAATTGTGAAACAATACAGGCAATAATTTTTGGAATAAATTGGGGGGGGGGGGGGGGCAAATTACAGTTGTTACATGCAGGTCCGATGTATAGCCTTGTGAAATTACAGTGGTCCATTACTCTGGGGTTGCCATATTTGAATGTTGTGGAGCAGTTGCAACACTCGTCGGTAGTCCAAGGATGTAGTAGTTGCAGGTTCGTTAGGGGTTCCATCGTCTCAGTTACATCATATATGTCCTTCACCTTATGTCTAATGTCAACTGTCATCTCGATAAATACTTTCTCCGCATCTTCCCCAGTGTATACTACCAATCGATTAGACAGTCTTAATGTTTTTGAAGCAGGGATAATACTATTGTCTACATGTACATAAATGCAAAGACATTGAGCCTTGTGTTTCTGGTGTGCATATGTGATCGAGTAGATGGGGTTTGGCTGGCATATGTGTACTGACTTGAACATTGCCTTGAAGTCGGCATGGATCACAATGGGCATCTTGTCTCCATTTTGATAATTCTTGAACTTGGGGGTTGGTCTTCTTCCCATCTTGTGTCTCGGCATCTCGATTCTTGCTGGGGCATGACGGCTGCAATACTTCTTGTGATCTTCTAGGGTTTGGGTGCCATCAAGACCCATAATTCTTGTTAAGACATAAAGCACCTTTTACATATATGCATTTCTTTCTTGTGGGCTGTCAACTGTTAGCTCACTAGTCTTAAAAAATCTTTATGTAGATGTAATGCGAATTTCCATATTCATCGGTCTTTATCAGCTATAGGTCAAAATTATTTTCGTTATCTTCTTTCACCATCCGTATGGGCACGACCTTATCTGCATCGGTGAGCAATTATGTTGACTGATATGGTAGGGTTGTTCTCAAATTTTGAAATCTGGTGCATAGGTGTGTAGAACTCGAGGCCTGTAAAGTGTAACTAGATGTCCAGGGTTTCATAGCAGTGGTTGACTCGCTGGGGATGTACACCTTCAACATACCTGGCGAATATGGCCCATTTGAAGCACATAGGGTCCCGTGTTTTTTCGGGTTTATGGTGGCCTCTTTCCTCTTGATTTCTGCAGGCAGCTCGATGTAAGACGATGCTTGGGGGAGGGGGGCAGATTAAGCTTGTTGATTCAGAGCTGAAAGCATTTTACAGAGTTGAGGGTCCAGCAACTTACCTTCCCCTGGTCCTCACCTTCCTCCTGACAAATCTTTCCGATGCTGGTGGTCACTGCATAATCCATATCGCTTATATTGTGTACTGGTACATTTTTAATCTTGAATGCCCTGTTGTCGGTCTCGTGCTCATGAGACTCAGGCTTCCCGTAGTCGCATTACAAAAATACATTTAATTTAATGCCGCCCCTTTTCTTCTATTATTTGCTTCAGTTGCACGATGGTCTTGTCTTTCATGTTCTCCAGATAGCTGCAGCTGTCCATTGTCTGTCTCGAGGTATTTTATGCAATGAGGATCTTCACTACACCCCTGAAGGCCGCCTCTGCCTCCATGAACCCTAACTCATTAGGGTTCGCCGGCCCCACGGCAATCCTCAGACAAGGTGCTGGTGCGGGGTGACATCACATTTGGCCTTCGCTGGTGGAGGTGCTAGGCTGGTGAACTTATTTGCTGGTGGAGGTGCTAGGCCGGTGCACTTCTTCGCTGGTGGAGGTTCTAGGCCAGTGAACTTCTTCGCTGGTGGAGGTTCTAGGCCGGTGCACTTCTTCGCTGGTGGAGGTTCTAGGCCGGTCACTTCTTCGCTGGTGGAGGTGCTAGGCCGGTGCACTTTTTCGCTGATGGAGGTGATATGCCGGTCACTTCTTCGCTGGTGGAGGTGCTAGGCCGGTGCACTTTTTCGCTGCTGGAGGTGCTGGGTCAGTGCACTTCTTTGCATGTTCTCTCATCTTGTCCACCCTCGTGAAATCTTTGTTGCCGTCTTCACATATATACGTCTTCTCCAGGTTGAATCAACAGCTTGCCTAAAGTCTTCGCGCCAGGCATTCCTGTATAAATTATGTGTTGCAAAACTTGCATTTGCTAGCTGCTTTCTGCCGCACGTCTCCATTTCAGCTTCTCTGGTGACGTTCCATGATATCCTTCCACCCAATTTTATCTCCACATTTGTCGCAGAGTTGCTCCTCTTCCCTGGGTGGATTATGGACGCAGGTCCTCTCGTGCTTTAATCCATTATTGCGTACCAAAAAATATTTCGAACAAAACCCACAAAATAACCCTGGCAGTGGTGTTGAACTTACTCCAGAGACAGTAGAAGGCGGAGGAAGATTGGAAGCCCCGAAGTTTCCACCACCCTCCATGCTGATATAAAGTATACCTGCAATATAAAGTAATAAATTATATTAATAATGTGGACATAGCATTAATGCAAAATCGCGAAGATGGAATAAAAATATTTTTTATTAATGTGCAAATACTTCTGACAAGAACGCCTGTTCACACTGTAAATTTTTTTTCTAATTTTAATTAAGAAATTGTTAGTAATTTTACAAATCCTTGTATGAGTACAAAAATATATCTTCTAAAACTACAATTGTCATGCGTGTACTATTCTGACCCCCTATCCACGAGCTCAAGCAATATGGTTGACACTCAACAAGGAAAAACTGTATATAGTTGTTTTGTGCGAAAACTAGGGTCAATATAAAGTGTGGTTGCGTGCAAAAAGAAGTGTATTGCAACTTTTAGAAAACTTCAAACAACTGAAATAATCATTGCGACGGTATTAAAAAATCCCGCCGCCTAGAAAGTGTGATCGCCGCCACAGCGCGCAACACTGTTTCCCCTACCTCGCTGGAGGGCCTTGTTCCCCTTCCTTTCTCCTGCCATTGCCCCTACCCCGCCTTCCCTCCTTGAGTGCGCCCCGATTTTTAATTGAATGTTTCATTCACATTCGCACCGCCGCACAGCGGGCTGGATCCAATTAGCATAGTGCCAAAAATCGAAAAATCGAAATTTTTTATTTTGGACTGAAATAATTACGACATCGTCTACAGAATGTAAACTAACTGTGAGAGAAATATTTTTTTTTAATTTTGGAGGACTATTGAGATCACGGTGTTTACGAAAAGTTACTAATTTGTAGAGAGTTATTCTCACTAGGATTTATCAACAATTTTCATTTCTTTCACATAAGAATTGAGCTATTTGTGGAAGTTGAGGTAAATTTATCTGTGGTATTTTCGAAAACTACATTGAATTCAAGATAAAACCGTATTTTACAATTTAGTAATTTATTAATAATATAAAAGGAATAAATTATTTAAAAACAACTATCTTTTGTTTTTTTTTTTTTTTTTTACATTTCGATGTAAATCAAGTTGTACAATTCGAGGATTACCGAGGCTCACGGAGTTTCACAGCTTTTATTGTAGATAAAGTATCAGAGAATCAAGGGATGTAACGTTTGGTTGCCTCAAATTGCGGCTTTGGGATACAGATCAAATTTAAGTAGGATGCTACGGCAGGCTAGTGAGACAAGGCGACAGCGAGAACTCCTACGTATTGAGCAGTAGGCCTACGCTTTTGTAAACACGTTCGTATTCCTTGGACGTGCCTGCAGACGGAGAGACATTTCCGTTGAGTCATGGCCCACTACATGTAAGGCTACGAGAGCTGTCGGATTCAGGTTGAAAACTTAGCTGTATCAGTATAAGGCAGTCAGTGTCTACGTCGTAAGGGAAGAGCAACAACATTCTGTTGAGTGCACTCGTTCTTTTGCTGTACTTGGGGATGTATCATTTCAGGTGATTAGCCGTCTGTTTATTTTTCTTGTCCCTCATATTTATCGTAGCTAGAGTTAATAATTTCAAAATTAGTAATATGGTTTAATCTAAAAAAATTCATTTAAAAACGTTTTTTATCATATTTACGTAACTCCACAATTAAGACGTTTACTAAATTACATATGTGTGATGTTCCCAGATTGCTAGATTTAGTAGCTCTCTGTTTATATTACAGGTATCAAAATGGTAACTAGAATACAATTAGGAGACATTATAATTAATTCAAGTGAATTTGACGATTTCTATGCTCGTGCTTTGGAAAATTATCGTTTACATGAGCACAAAGACTCATTGAAGTCAAAGTGGAAAAATGTCTATAAAATTTTTATATTAAGGTGGAAAAAATCTTGTCGCAATCGGAAAACATTACAATGGAAGTATTCTGAATGGCTTGATAGCGATGTAAATTTTCCTGAACACACGGTTTCAATCCCTGGACAGAGTAAAGCAAAAAAAGAAACACCCAAAAAACGTGGTCGGCCACAAAAATCGTTCAGTGAGGCGAGCGAGCGGACCAAAAAAAGGATCACAAAATGTGCATCCGACCTTGTCACTACTCCTGAAGCAGACCGAATTCTTTCTTCTCGCCTAAGAGGTAAAAGCAACAAAGCTGGAGCGTCGGCAGTAAAACTTGTGGCTGGCAGTACACAAACATCTTCAAAAAATTTACTTCGGTAATTACCCGCAGCAACACATGAAAAAGCATGCGTTCCTTATTCTCCCGAAGAAGCATTGTCTCTACTAATTGCAGCCAGAATGTCGAAGCAATCATACAATTTAATCAGACCTATTCGAATTTGGTTGAAGCGAAGAAGCTATGCTATCCAGGTAATATTCAGTGCTCAGAAATTGGCTGTGAGGTTCCATTGCAAAATTTACTTGACCATACACTGATAAGAATATTACAGACATTGAACAACCAACTTGGAGGTGAATTTACATTGCTTTGTAAATGGGGTTCCGATGGCTCATCTGGGCAATCTCAATACAAGCAGGCTTGGGAAGAGAATGCCGAGGCTAAAAACGAAAGTGTTTTTATTAGTTCTGTAGTCCCGCTTGTTTTGAAAGGGCAAGATGGTGATGCGTGGAATAATACTCGACCAAGATCCAAGAGTTTTTGTCGGCCCATAAGGCTCCAGATAGTTAAAGATTAAAAAAAAAAAGTTATGAAAGAAGAAGAGGATTGCATCCAAAATCAAATTAACAATTTATGTAATTTCAAGAGAGAAGGGTTACAAATAAAATATCATATGTTACTGACAATGATTGATGGCAAAGTTCTCTGTGCCTTGACTGGCATCTCTACATTGCAGTGTCTGATTTGTAAGCAGACTGCGAAAGGCTCTTCTTCGTGGACAGTTTCAAAGCCCATGAACGAAGACGTCCTTAAATATGGGGTATCTCCGCTGCATGCATACGTCAGATTTTTGGAATTCATTTTGGCGATTTCCTACAGATTAGGTAAGTATTCAAATAGTGTTATAAGGTATTATGACTTTTGTAGGTGCAATATTCCGACTTGACATTTTTTGCAGGTTCTGAATCAAAAAATTTGTGGCGACAAAAATGATCCCGAAGACCGTCAGCGCAAGGAGGTTGTTTTGCAGGAGTTCAAGCTATTAATACACATTAATACCGATTGCCCAAGACAAGGATTTGGCTCCACGACTGACGAAAACTCTACACGAAGGTTTTTTTGTGATCCAGTTACAGCATCCAAGCAAAAGGGGTTGACCAGGAATCGATAGTATTGATAAATTTTATTCTTATTGGAAAAGAACTTTGTTGTACTATAAGAAACTGTACAGTTGGTATGAGCTAACACCGACTGTACATAAAGTATTAGAGCATAGTGTAGTTATCATCAAATATTATCTTTTGCCTATGAGCAAGTTGACTGAAGAGGCTCAGGAAGCAAGAAATAAAGATGTCAGAAATTGTCGCTAGTTCTGCCGGAAATCAAGTAGAAGTTTAAGTGTCAGTGATTTGTTTTGTCGGCTTTTATTATCATCAGATCCAGTAATTTTATCTGTGCGAGCGAAATTACCGACAAAGACTGTTCGGGAACTTCACCCTCAAATTAGAACCTACTTGGAATATTTACTCATCTCCGATGAATCCATTGTTGACAGTGCATATGACGACAAAAATGACCTGGAAGACAACGGTGAGGATTCATCGTCTGGTACAGTTTTTTAATTATCGTGTGAATATATATTTTTTCTTTTATAGGCCTATTACTTTAATGTTTGTACCACAATTATAACTTCACACAATGGAACATGCATAAATGTCAATACATGTTCATAAGCAGTTGAATACGAAGTTTAAAATTTTTCCTTGTGCCTCATACAAATACGGATTTAGATTTAAATTAGTTATATAAAAATAATTAATATGTATATCACATGTCAAAACAAATATATATCAATTGTTAAATTGAATATTTAATTGTAGGTAGTTTGTTCAATATATGCATAAAAATTAATAAATTGTAAAATAATATATTAAATACTAAATATAGAAAGTAAAATATAATGACGAAAAAAGGGGACCCTATTGAGGAATTATTGCGGTGCACATCATCTAACCCGCAACTCTGAAGGGTTTTCTGGAGATTCTGTATTATTTTTGTTATCGGTTACTGGATGATAACATTAATTTTTTTGTGTCCTTCCATGAAGGTGTGACAAATTCCACGAAAATCACCAATGTTATTTTCAAATCCCACTCCCTTCCCCACAAATTCCAACCCTTTTGGAATTTACTCAAAATTATAAATACAGTTGGTTTTTATTCACATAATGTATAAGTGTGTCAAATATGAAGTAGATATTGCAATTAGGAGAGTAAGGAAGGATTTTTGGCACTATGAAGAGTGAATCCAGCCCACTGTGCCGCCGCTCTTTGTCTGCCTGGGGTGGGCCCGCTCAGCTGTCTCTCGGCCAACAACTGGGGTTGCAATAGTAGAGTGTACTACGCGATGGGCTCGGCGTACAAATAATTGCCGTAATTAAGTTTACAGTGTTAATTCTTACAGTAGGAAGGTGTCGGCTGATAGTAAATGGCGATTGGTGGAATTCTGCGCAATAAACATTTTGGGCAAAATTTTCACATGTTTCAGCGGAAATGAATTGCTAATGTAACATTGAGGGCGTGCTGTAGATTCTTAGATGTTGCAATCATTGGGGCCGCACGGTCTAAATTACTATCACGTAGTTTTAGGCTTCAGTAGGTTGGTGGAACTTTTGCTTACTTATAAAGGTGTGTGCTTAGTTTGCTCACGCGATTGCGTCTTTTTTAAATGTGTTTCATCTACGTTAATTTTAGGGCGGTACAGCTTTAATGGACCGCCTAAAAGATTTTTCATAGTTTTTAAAAGGTTCGTTTTATCGTACGTGTCGCTTGCTGGGTGATGTTCACTGCGTTAGGTACGTACGTAATAATGTTTAGCGTGCAAAGTGAAATATTCTTGTTATGTTTTAGCACATTAAATAGTGCGGGCACACATCTGTTTATTTTTAATTATTTGTTGTGAAAAGAGTACCTAGCCTACAGTAGAATATTCATTATTCAGATGCATATACTATACGCTCAACCAAGAGTTTGTTTATATTTATTGCTTGAGTGTATATTTTATTGAGACGCCCCATTGTAAGGTTTCTGGAGTGGAGTGTTTCTATATTGGCTAAACGCTGAATGTGAATTAAATTTATCATAGTGAATTTCAAATATTGTTTATGAGATCTTGAATATGTTTCATGTGTTTTGCGCACGGTCAGTTTATATATTAATTGGCAAATTGTTTAATGAATTTTCGGCATTTGAACTGAGGCGCTGTCAATAAAAATTTTATGAATTGGAATTGTGTTTATAATAGTGTTTAAAGTTGTATGTCAATTGTCCCTGCCGGTACATCACAATAAAATGTGACTCTATTACTCATCTCCTAGCTACACAAATCTCTTAAAATGTACAATTCTTAATCAATAAACTTATTTGATATTTTTGTATGTTCTTGCAGATATATTTACTATAAAAATAAGTGCTAAGTCAAGTTGGTCTTGTGGTTGAGGTGTAATAATACAAGACCTGTCTGTAGGTTCTAATCCCTGTGCTGACAAAGTATAATTTTATTTTCGTAAATAGTATTTTTAAATATTTGGCCTAGTTATTCGCTGTTATCAGTTTATCGCTTTTCTAGAAGAAAAATTTTGTGTACAGTTCTCAATTATGTAAGTTGTAAGGCAAGAAAATCTTTAAAAGCATTTTTATAGAGTGTTTGCCCTAACTACTCTGTATCTAAGTATATTTATACACTGTGTAGGAAAATTTCTTAAAAAAAATGTTCATCAGTGGGTTTTAAGTAATTTACAAATAATTTTAAAAAAAGTGACGAATTTTTTTTCTGCTGGACACAACATTAAATTGATCTGACGAGTAAATTAAAAATCGTCACAAACAGTTTAGCATGTAGGCAGCAGAGTTACATACCACAAGAAGAAAGGAAGACTGTAGTCACTCTCCTAACAATAATAGGCTGCATTGCTAGGGACTCCCATGAAACCGACGACTTGACTTGCAAAGGCAGACTCTCTGACGTCCGACCACGGAAGTTAGGTCACCTGGACAGAAGTTCACTTTATAAAGAAGAAAAATTATATTAAAAAAATAATTCACAAAATATTTGTCTGGTAGTAGTAAATGCTTACTGCTTGTATTACCATGCAGATACTGTTGTTTCCTTACAGCCGAACAGACTTGACGGCAAGACGACAAATCAGAAACTCCAGGAATTGGCACGGCCTGCGACTGTTGAATGCGAAAACTTACAAAGGATCAATGCGGGTAAAAAGAAAGTAATGTAAATAAATTTTAATATCGGCAGTAGTAGTTACTTTCAAAAGAATTTACAACATGCGACAACTGGCAGTCGGTGCTGACTTGCTCCGTGGTCGGCTGGCAGAACAAGCACAAACCTTTGGCATGGGACTGACGCACTGGCTGACAAGCACTGCACAAGATAAAACCAACTTCGTTTATAGCATTGCATTGTTGTAACATGTACACAAAAAAAATATATTTAAAAAATCATTTGCATAAAAACTTTATTATAAGACTTAAGAACTCATTCTTCAACGATCATTCACTTACTTTAAAATTTAAGGGTCCATTTCCAAAATCGTTTGCATTAAAACTTTATTTAAAAAAAAATTAAGAGCTCGTTGCCAAAAAAATTAATCTAACGAGTTATAAAAGTTTACTTTAAAATATAATATACCTTAGCGAGTAATTACTGGAAGCTAAACTTGAAGGCGACAGTGAAACCTCGCAGTAACTCACAAATTGCAAAATGGCGATGAAGTAGAAGGGGTACTCGAATATGTAGACGACAAGCACTGCTACCAGAGTGAGAGATTTAGTGAGGTTTCGGCCTTTATACAAGCTAGCAGAGCGATTTAAGGAATATAGAACCTCTAGTTACTATAGCATTTTCATTGGCCAATTTCCCCTCCCTCCTGGTGTGACATGCTCACTAACCTACTCATTAACTATGTAGGGAAAAACTACCACGTGAATTTGCGACAGTTAAAATCGGTTGACGTTTTAGTGACTGCGTACTAAAATAAATAGTATTTGAGTGTTTTTCAATATTAAAATTCTGCTTGATTTACATCATACAGTGGAGGAGCAGGAGGAGGGAAGGAGATAAATGGTTGCGGTGTTAGCTTATAAAAGAATGCATTCTGCAAATAATATTGAATTGTGGTTTTTTTTGGACTTAACTATTAATGTTCTGAGAATTATTGCTACAGACTCGATATTTAAGGCCTACCAAAGTTTTTGAAAGTAGTTGGGTTTGATTTTGACTATCTTGGTTCAATGAGCACTTCCAGCAGTACACACTTTCCTGTGCAAATGAAAACAGTAACACTAGGTGGTTAAACATGGAACGAAAACCCACAGATGTAACTACGCTGTTTTGTTTTTATCATAACTCCTAAGGAATCTGCTCAGGCCAGCTCGAAAAATTTGATTTCTTACCAATTCCACGAAGCGGGCTTAAACAATCGGTTTTCAGATTTTCTGGCCAAAACTGATATTCCTAGATATTTATTTGTTGAGCTCACCTTAGTTAAAACAATGTGGTTATGACAGCTATAATGGAGTAAACTGCTAGGCAGAAATATAGAAAATGCGGGACTGATATGTACGGAAATAAAGGGTTGGAGAAGGGTGCTGCCCTTTTTTTATCTCGTCATTCTTAAGGGACAAAACTATCCATAGGTAGTCTGTTTGAACCTTAGGTATTCAGCAGTAAAATGTAATTTATTCAAGTCAGATGCTTTCAGTACTCTCTTATAACAGCACAAAACAGATGGTACTGCAAGTTCAAGCAAGGGGTTAAACTATGGCCAAACATCTGTGACGTGAATACGTCTTTAAAATCAGACTCACACATGGCAACCAGGACAATGTAGCCAAACTATTGCAGAAATATCCATTCCACCCTATAACAATAACAATATTGAAATAATTATGGTTTTGTTAGATTTGTATACAAGGATGCAGACGTGGCCTTGAGTTGGTGTCGCACATGTGTGTGGCACGTAGGCGTGTTCACGCAAAGCCATCTGCAGTGTCCCCAAAGCAGCCATATCCCCCCCCCCCCAATCAAGTGTTAAACGATTAACTCATTGTTGATATAACTATGTTTTTAATTATATGTAAACTACTACTTAAGGAAAATTTATTACAAATGTGATATTTCCAAATTAATAAAAAATGTTTTCTGCAAAAGCCTGTCGGTTAAAAAGCACTGAGAAAAAAAAACACACACTTAAATGCTTGATTTCGTGATTTTGGAGTCAATATATATTGATGGACTGAAATATTTAGTTGGTGACCACGTAATATTTACAATATTTTTTTGTTTATACAAAATATATAGCACATATTTATATTCTTAGCCTTTCTCGTTTAAGCGTGAGTGAGTTACAAAGCTTGTTAGGAAGCAACCGTAGCGAAAGTCAAAAATTTTCTTAAAAACAGCTCTTACTTAACAGTGAATGTGAGAAATAAACAGCTCAGAAATTAGAAACGAGTATTCTACAAACACAAGAAGTGCCCTAAACTGATTCGCACTATATATAATACCAGATATGATTTGTGTTTCATAAATACTACTCGGCAAGAACAATAATGAAGTAAGTTGGATAAGGCACTAATGTAAGCATAATTGAAATAGATTACTTAAGTTTCCTTGACACACACGGCACGCCAATTGTTGTTTAGATCAAGTTTACGCTGTAGTGTTACAGCTTATGAAGTTATCTAGTTCCCCACTTTCTCTGACTCTAGCCGGAAAAAAGAACAGGATAGGGAATGTGTTATTATCCTCCTAAGCAAGTGATTGCTGATGTAATTCGTTGATGCTAGACTTTAAAATCCGTCAGCCTATAAAGCTTAATAGATTTTCTTACAGGCTGTTCGCGATAAACATTTTCAAGAGCACCTGCTTACGATCTTCTTTTGTATTTTTCCAATATATTTTTGACACAGGCCTTATCACTTTAATAATGCGTCCTTCAAGTGAAAGTCTTATTTGAATAGCAGGCGGGTTTATCTCGACGATCTCCCGTATCCAGCACCAAACATGATTATTCTGCAACACGTCATAGGTTTAACAAATAAACTCGGGGATAATATGTAAAGAGCCGCCCATATATATATATATATATAATTTTTAAATTATAAATTATAAATGGTGTTTGGTAACCATTATTTCATAGTCACTGTTCGGCTTAAGTTATTTTTTCTCTCTCGTTATTTCACGCACCCATCTGTATATATGCGTGCCTAGGGTTTCGAATCCCGCATCACTGTGCATACAGGGCCGATAGCTATTTGTATATAACTTTTATTATACGTATATAAAATAAATAAATAAATACAAATATATATACAAATATAATAATATAATACATACTGGCATACATATTTCATTTATAATTTGTGTCTAGGAAACGGAGTCATAATTTACGTACTGGCATATATATATAAACGGAGTCATAATTTACGTATATATATATATATATATATATATATATATATATATATATATATATATATGCCAGTACGTAAATTATGACTCCGTTTCCTAGACACAAATTATAAATGACTATATATATATATATATATATCTGCCAGTACGTAAATTATGACTCTGTTTCCTAGACACAATTATAAACGACTTTGTTCTCTAATAATGCAAAAATATTACGTGTACAATCTTGCTGTAGAAATATGGTTTCAGACAATTCTTCCATCTAAATATCTACACGAAATAATAATAATAACAAAAAAAATTGAGCTTTGTAGAATGTAAAAAAAATATACATTTAACTTACATTGCGGGTAGTTTTCAGGCTGAAAGTGTAACAGTGCATACATTTTTTATTTAGCACGTATCATGCATAAATCTTACCCAAGTTTTGCCTGCGAATATTGCGTGCATATTCATTGTTACTTTCCACTTATCTGAAGCCCTGCTAAAGTCCTAATTTCTGGGTACTCTTCCGCCTCGTGCAAATAAAGATTAATCGGGTCTAGAAAATCACTCCAAAGGGGACAACGAACCACATTCGTGTGCGTATTTATAGAATAACTGGAAGCATAGAAAAATGGATATTATAAATAGTTATATAGCCTAACAGCAAACTCATGGTTTTGTGATATGCCTGTTTCAGGGCAAGCAGTTCCAGCTATGTGGCATGACGTGTCACTTAATCGCTGTCTCATCACTGTACGCCTGTTTGCCAACTTGGACTTCGCACAGTGCGTACTCTACGCAGCGTAATACTTTGCCTGCGGTGTAGTTATCCCACGAGAACAGCAGCGTCATTGTCGTGGCACGCTAGCGCCGATCTCTGCTTTCCTAGGCTCGCGTTGCTTGCAGATTGTTGAGATGCCGCGGCATGTGAGAGTGCAAAAGTCTGGCACTGAGTCACTGCCAGCCCGTGTAGGGAGGGATGCCTGCCACTGCGCTTGCGGAAACTAACATACGTACGTGACTAGTTCAAGGCAGCCGCTGTCTCACATGCTGACACTGCATTTTGAGGAGGCATCTCAACTCTGCTGTAAGGTGCCTCATTATAAATTGTTTTAAGGAAGTGTATACGGTCTTACACGAATACATATCTCAGTTCTACACCCAACTAAACAAAAATATTATGTTATATACAGATACTAGTGTCGTGTAAATTTATTCTTCTCATAATTCCCCAATTTTTTTTTGTGATTGGACTAAATCTAAGTATTATATTAATTCCATTAATTCCCAAGATACCGCAGGATATGTGCCAACCGCCGAAATAAAGTTGCCAAGGTGTGATCTCTCTTATTTTGACAATTATAACAACTTTTGTCTCAAATGTTATTACTAAAATTCACATATGAAAATCTCTTTAATTTACCACTGTAGCTACATGGACCCGCTAAATGCATTGTTATAACGTATGCTGTGGATGATAAACATTGGAGCTCTAAAAACAGATACTGTGTTTTCAAAGAAAGAAAGTTGACTATGCTTATTCCAGCATTATTTTATCTAGAGCTGCACCACATAATTTGAACAAATATTTTACACTTAGATCACCTGATAAGTATGCTCGACTTCTATATATTTAATCATAGCCGATACAAAACTCTTATTTAATTTAAAATTTTTGACCATTCAAATATTTTGTGCTACGCCCTTGCCCCCAAGGTCGTGGCAAGGTAGACAATAAATAGTCCGCAGATCAAAACATCGAAAAGCAACAGGAAAAAAACTCTCTTTGAAGTATAAAAGATCTGATACCATAAATCATAAGTGTACTTAGAATAAGTGTTAACTTTCAACATGTTAAATTTATGAGTAGTTTAATGGGTATTTATTAAGAGTATTTTTTTCTCATATTTCCTTTCATGTTTTGTTTGCACAACAAATATCTTTGGTTGTTTCACTGAAAGTTCAATTATATCTTCGTACCAGTAAACAAATAATTAAAATACATATAAAAGTATTATTTTTCAAGGTACAATTGTGAATTATTTTCAGAATTTTCAGATAACATTACATTTTCATTTTGACGGAATATATGATTAACAGGAGAAAAGTTGCAGAAAAACAATAAAAAATATCCGCCCAAAGGTGATTCTACACGTATCCAACAGTGCGCAAAGCACTTGATATAATTATTTACATTAGGATCATTTAGTTTATACTGCTGAATGAGCATAAAGTTCCGCCAAAAATGTAAGTGCGGAAAAACTAACACTATACCGTTTCTATCAAATACTCTCTCTTCTCTGGCCACATGGTTAGAGACTACACAAAAATATTTATTATTCTTACAGGCCGAATAATAATTAGTAATTGACAAAAGTTAAATAATGGTATTATGTTGGGTTCAAAACTGACAACAATATTTATATTTTGACTGGATTGACTGATACGCAAACAATAATTTTGGATAACCATAAACCAACCAACAAATAATTAGGTTTTTTAATAATACCAAGTCTTAATTCAATTTCTTCAAGAATTCTAAAGGAAAATTCATGGCTGAAGGATCTCCCAACGAGGCCGACACGATCCTTCAAAATAGTTTTTAAAAAATCCGACAAGAAAAACCATATATTAAAAATTTTATGGCTGATGAGACTTCAACTGCCATGTAGAAAACCTCTGGGAAACACAAACTCCCATCTACAATTGTACTTATTTTGGCGTATGGCTAACATAATTTTAAAATTTCATTTTTGAAATTATTCCAAGTTTTACTTTTGTGATATGAAATATTCTCAACATTAATCCATTAAGGCTCTCCTCGCCAACAAGGCGCCTGACTCCTAACTCAGGACACCAAATGTACCTACCTGCTTCCTTTTTGTCATAAGGGAGACGCAGAAAATGTTTACTTGTTTTACTTTACTTAACAGGTTGGGTGATCCAACCCCGATCAAGAGATTGCACCCACCTTAAATACATATGACAAACCAATTCACCTGGGAGGGGTGTTAAATACCACTGGCCAGTGGGAAAATAGATGGCCATATATGGAAATGTATGTTCGAAGGTAGGCATTGCCCCTTATAGGGGGACTTTATTTATGTTCAATCATTTGTTTTGAAGCAGAAACATGTCCATGTATGGGGTGCACACGTGATCACATGTCACAAACACCCCGTCGTTCAAGCAGCTGACGTCACAGGAATAGTTCAACGAAGCGCCGCTGTCACACGCTCAGCAGCACCCAGCTGTGTCGCGCTCGCCATGCGTGCTGGAAGCGAGCTGGTGCATTGTTGAAACCCCGAACTGCTTCTGAAGTCCACTCAGGTGACAACGATGTCGAACGCAGTAGTCCACCTGGGCTGCGTCGTAATCAGGTACCACAAGAACACCAGGTATGTGGTAGAGACCATGTCTTCCTCACAATTTTCGGGCAGGTAGAAGTTACGATTTTTCGGGACGATAAGCAATAAATTTTTCAAGCAACTCCGCGCTCAAAAAAGACGTTAATTCTTCGTGTGATGCGTCACACTTGCAAGGATGGTTTATACTTGCAACGATCCATGTAACCAATTTGAGCCAAAACTGGTATATTGCCAGTATCTTTGTTAACAGTAATTATACTATTTTCCATTGTAATTAATCAATTATTTATATATATTTTAAAAAATGTTTCGTTTTCTTTCTCTTCAGTTACTAAACCTATTGGCCTATATAGACCAAATTTGACTTCTGGTCGCAAACTACGCGAACAGCAAATTCATTTTTAATAACATATACCATTTTGGAAGAGCATTAATCTGGTAAACACCCAGTAAATTGTAAGAGCAGGAAATTATCATACTGATAACATTTTGCATAGGCAATCTTTGAGATACGTCGTTTTTTTAATTGTTATATCGTAGGAGTTATTTGAATAATTTTCAATCAATCTAGCATGCACACGTAGTAATGAGAAAGACAGCGAGTATTTCTGAAATCGTATTATCACGTAACTATATTCAAAAGTGCAGCTTACAAAATTTTCTGTAAAATTTAGTATACTTCTGGAACAAATAAATCTGTTGAAACCAAAGTATCATATCATGACATCCAATAACAAGAATGAATTTATTATTTAAAACTTCTTTCATCTTCAACAATGCAAAATAATGTCATCATAATTTAATTACTATTAGAGTTAATATTTTTAGAGTGGTAAAATGGGTTAGGACCGGAAAGCAGGATAAAACCAGGTAAGCGTGTGTCTAGTAAGTATGATAGCAGCTTTTATTAGATTTTTGATCAAAATAAGAGTGTACACACTTCTAACAGTAACGGATAGAGCACCGGTGTTTAATAGTTTCCACATTATTCATATAGAGGCATTTAAAATGTCCATGGACAACATTTTAATACTGCAATAATTTCTTGACGTCATCAGATACAAAATAATTACTTTGACGTTATTATAGTTAAGAACAATATGGCTCTCTAGTTTATACAAATGCAGATGCCGAACGCTGGGAAAAATTACCACATTTCTTTTAAGTCCGAAAGTGAAGTAATATGTCTATGGTTTCGGGCTATGGACAAGGTTCCCTGCACAAACCTTAACTGGTGGAGATGGCTTAAACATTTATATCAGGTGCGCATGAGTACTAATCAAATAACATCGCTAATAAGCTTAGAAAACTCGGGTCAGCCGTCGGCTGCAATCTTATATCCGATGGCTAAAACATCTTTTTCGCCTTTAATATAATATTCACCCAACAATGTGGTTACTGTGCCAAGATCTTCAGTAAAAGCACCCATAACATTATGCGAGCTTGCATCGTGTTTCAAAACAGTGAGCGATGACGGAAAATAAAAGTGCTACAGACATTTTTCCTATAGAAAATGGGAGCCATACGGATTGACAGCAGTTGTAAACAACATCCAGGCGGCATTTCTAAGAACGAAAATGCGGACTCCAAGACTGCTGTGAAAATGCATATTTTACAGATGATGATGAATTGACAACATCTGCAAAGTGTAAAAATGTTGCTGAATATAATGACAAAATGAAATTGGATTCGAACCCAGTACTATGGCCCAGAGGTATCTCGCAACCTACACATCGCAGAAGAACAATTACGTAGCCCATGGGAGTCTAGGACTATATGAATTGTTTAGTATGTTAGAGGTATTTTACCTTGAAGGTTTTGTTGGTTGATAGAGTGATTTATATTAATGTCTGAGTGGGCTGAGGTATGCTTAAAATGTAGTTTGAGTGGTGCGTGTATTTAGTCTGGTGTTGGTTGGAATAGCAGATATTCTGCAAAAATGTGGGGATCTATCGATTGAATGACATGATATTTGTGTGAATAGGAATAATTACAATGTAAATAATAAAATAAGAAATGTTTATATACAGGATGAGTAGAAAAATACCCCAGTTTTGAAGGTCTATAATATCGAAACCAAACAACCTATATCAAATGAACGATGGAAGCTTGAAGTTTGTTTACCATATCTTAATAAATGTTCACTGTGACAACCACGAGCGGCCCGAACGACATCTACGCAATACTCAATCTCGTTCCACACTCTTGTCAGCATGTCTCATGTTACGGTTTAGATGGAGTCCGTAATTCTCGTTTTGAGGTCCTCAATGTAAGCCAGCAATGGTGGACGAAACACTTGATCTTTCATGTACCCCTATATGAAAAGGACGCACGGGGTAAGATGCGGGCTTCTTGGGGGCCAGAGATGAAGAGCCTGGTCACCAGCTGCTCCACGACCAATCCAGCGTTACTGCAACATCTCGTTCAGGTATCCGGCAACAGTTAGGTGTCAATGGGGTGGCGCACTATCCTGCTGGAGAATGAAGTCCCTCGCCGCCTCTTCCAACTGAGGAAACAACCACTCTGTATACATGTCCAAATAAGGAATTCCAGTAACAGTGGGCTCGTGAAAAAGAAAGGGCGGAAATCGGTGTCTTTGGGTACAGCATAGAACACATTTACTTTAGGGAAAGTGACGTTCCTACAAACGGTAAGGTGAACCGGCACAACTTGCGGATATGGAGTCAGGAGCTTCCACATGAAAACACCAAACACAATACGAGCGCGCTTCCTTCAAAGTAAACATGTCCCTTCGCTGTACCCAAAGACATGGTTTTCGGCCCTTTCTTTCTTCACGAGCCCACTGTTACTGGAATCCCTTATTTGAACATGTATACAGAGTGGTTGTTTCCTCAGTTAGAAGAGGCGGAGAGGGACTTCATTTTCCAGCCTCTCGTGGTGGTCATATAGAACATTTATGAATAAATTGTAAACAAATTTCACGGTTGCATGGTTCATTTGATTGGTCAACGAAGGTTGTAGGTTATTTGGTTTTAATATTATATGCCTTCATAGTTGGGGTATTCTTTTATACCCATCCTGTATATACATATGTATATCTGCTTCTCTGAAAGACTGATTAAATCTGTGGTGTTTTGAATCAAAATTTATGCGACTGCACGCTGTAGGAGGGCTATAGTACTCAGGTTGTTTAAAATCGGCTGAGTTCTACATGGCTAACGAATAAAATGAGGTGTATATTTTTAAGTACTGTTTTAGGCCTGCCATTCGTTTGGGAATAAAGACGCATACAGGTTATTTGCATTTGGTGTCGACCAACATGACAAGTGTGATATTGAAATTGGTGTTAATCAGTCTCTAAAAATGTGATATTAATATGAAAACTTTCAATATTGCCAGTTTGTTAAACTTCCTTTCCTTTGCATAACACTTTTGAATATTATTATGGCACATGGGTTATTATATATATATATATATATATATATATATATATATATATATATATGTGTGTGTGTGTGTGTGTGTGTGCGCGCGCGCGCGTGTGATGTGTTTTTACATATATACATTTATTTACATAAAAAAAGAATATAACAAATCAGTTAATATTTGTTTATACTGTTTGTCTATACCTGAAGTTGACACATCAAGCTCTATTAAGGTGTCTGCAGTGCCAACTGTGGAGCCTGCGGTGTTGACCCATAATGACTCCCAAATAAACCATAAATTACCCATAAGTGATCCATACTGACCCCTATATTACACATAATGACCTATAAATTACCCATTATGACCTATAAATTACCCATATTGACCTATAAATCAGTCACAACGACCCATGATTGTAGTGAAGGTGAAGGTGGAGGTGAATTCACTACTAGCATAACAGCTGCTGGAGTACATAAGCTATAGCTGCCTGCAGCAGACGAATTGCAAGATGGCGGAGTATAACAAAGGTGAGTAATGGAGTGGAGCGAAGTTTACAGAATGAGTAATAAGTAGGCATCTAAGGTGAGGTGGAATGGTATGGCATGATTTCAAGGTAGTTGTGTAGAGGGCATGATAAAAACGTGGAGTACATAAACGTCTTACGAGATGGTTAGGTTAAGTAAATGGCAAGTAAAATCAAATAAATATATTCTGGGTTCTTACAAGGGGGTTAGGTTATATAAGGTCAGGTTATGTTAGGTTTGGTGACGATAGGTTATGTTGATGCTGAAGTGTTATGACAATGGGATGGTGTGTGTGGAAAAAAATTTACAAGTCTTAGCATAGGGGTAGGAAATATTTTCTAAGTTCAACATATAGTACAAAGTCCCTATAAAAGATGTAAGTCTGGGAAATTCAAAATACTTATTATTTGTAAATAAAAAAATCGAAAACGTGCAAAGAGTCAACGTTCAAAATGTTGCCTCAGCATTCGACTTGGTATAAGTTTACTAAAACATTTTTATATTTCTATAAAAAAACGATAGGGTGCTTTTCATTGTCACTTAATCGTATATTTACTGACAACGTATTCTTATCGGCCTAAAAATACAAATCTGTGGACACGTCGCTTGATACACTTGTTTGTGAAAGTTAAAGAAAATTTACATAACTTTTATGTTATATAATTATGTGACAGTCGTGATCCCATAATCAATTTCTCCTTGAAACTAAGAGTTCATAGATACATATCTTGATACACTGGTTTGTAAAATTTAGATTAAAAATTATAATAAGAATATGTATTCATAAAATAGAAAAATTAAATACTTTAATATTTTATAAGTTATAACAAACCAATACATATTGCAAGTTTAATCTTAATAATAAAAAATTTGTCTACTTAAAATACACCTAAAAATATTATATGTAAATAAAAAATTTAATACTTAAAAAATGTAATGAAAACATAACCACGACGGGACATTTACTCGTCTCCAAGTTATATACTTCTTATAAACTCTTGTACCAGTGCAAGTCGCGATAGGGGAGTGGTCTAAGGTATTAGTCTGGCGACCCAAGGTCTGGCAGTTCGATCCTGCACCAATCCAAATGGTATTTTTGAGCAACATCCCCGACAGTCGAACAAAGGTGAGAATCGACTAATAGAACGACTGGCGTGCCACCTAGCGGCCAACTCTATAACCAAGATGGCGGCACTTCTAGCAGCCAATGCCAGAACTAAGAGGGCAGTGGAGCGAAGCGAGTAATCGACCAAAGTTGAGAAACAAATGCCAAATGAAAAACAAGATTGTGGCCTGTATGTAAATGTAAACAAAGATGGTGGATATAACAAATGAGTGATAAATGACAGGCAAAAAACTAAGATGGTGGGCCAAAGTGTGAGAGATAAATGACAACCGATATAAACAAATTACAAATGAACGGGAAAGAAAGAGAAAGAAAGGACCATCCGCCATTACTTCGCATAACTGCCATTTACCACCACTTGCAGCGCTAGTGTGAGAGTCAAATACAGTATGCAAAATGTCTCAAGTAATACAAGTTTTAAAAATGTGAGTGGAGCCAAACATTGCGCCCACCGAAAAATAAGTGTTTTCTAATTGTAAGAAGACTACCACTGAAAGAGTACACATACACACCACAAAACAAAAATGTTCTTTATCACTAGGGTTCATCAGCTGCTGTTCTACTCCACTGGCAAAGGACAAAATTGGTGACAGGCCGAGTAAGCTCTCCTTGAGGTGTGAAACCACTCGAACAACACCATCATCAGACCCAGAATGTACTGCAGCAACTAGTGCTGTTTTCCTCTTCGGGGGGGGGGGGGGGCAGTGTTTGATCCTTCAAAAGGACCAGGTCATCCACACTGACATTTGTAGTGGGTTTGGTCCAATTTACTCTCTGATGAAGTGTTTGGAGATAGTCCAGACTTCATTGTTTCCAAATTCTCTGATGAAGCTTAGTGACTATTTGCCACCTATTTAGTCGATTAAGAGGCAACTCCAGTAGATCGTGGTCTGGTACAGTAACAAGGGGTTCCCCACAAAGGCAGTGTACTGGGGTGAGAACATCAAACTCATCTGGACTTGCTGACAATGGGCACAGAGGTCGTGAGTTGAGTACTACACATATCTGAGCCACAAGTGTTGCTAACTCTTCGTACTTCAATATCTGGTTGCCTACAACTCGCTTCATGTAATGCTTAACACTTTTTATAGCGGCCTCCCAAATACCGCAAAAGTGAGGCCGGCAGGAGGGTTGAAATGTCATTTTATTCCTGGCTTAGTCGCACTGTCTGCTATCTGCTGCTTGTTCCCACCTTGAATCATTCTTGGTGAACCTCTTTCAAATAATTGCTTGTCCCCACCATGTTGGTTCTTGTCAGAGTAGATGTCTGATAGCAAGCTCTGAAGGAAACAAAATGCTTCAGAGCTGCTAGAAATGCTGCCACTGACAGATCTGTCAGGATTTCAATGGCATTGCTTTGGTGGCCAAGCAGACAAACACACATAAATCCACCTTTAGTGCAGTCTGCTTGCGATTTACAGCTGGCATAGCACAGAGCGGGCCATGAAAGTCAGTCCCAACTGAACGGAAGGCTCTCCGCTGACTCAACCTAACCTTTGGCAGCACAGACATCACAGGATTGACCGACCGAGGTTTTGATGTAAAGCAGTCAACACAGTTATGGACCAACTTGTGGATGAGTGATCGTGCTGAGATGATCCAATAATATCTACTAGTGAGATACAATGTTGTTTATGGTCCAGCGTGTAAGTGGCAAACAAGATAGTGAAGCACAATTAGCTCTGAAAGTTTACTCCGATGGGCTAACAGGATGGGATGCCTAGTCGTTTCAGGTATCACTGCATTCTGTAACCTGCCGCCATCCCTGGAAATTTCTTGCGAATCAAGAAACGGTACTAGTGCGTGGATGTGCTTGCTACATGATTGAGCCTGTTTGATAGCAGTGAACTCATCCTTGAAGTATAACAACTGGACAATTTCAACTCACACAACCTAGGTATGTTTATGCTCTTCCAATGTCAAACCTGGCTCGCATGAAAGTGTCTGTCTCTGAAAGGCTGCCTAAACCCACATATCCCACGCCATAACACACTGCAGTTTCTGTAGAGATGAGAAATTCTGAAGGAGGCCCAGCTGGTCTTCTGAGATGTGGGCTTCCTGCAGTGCAATCAACACTGCAGCTGATCAGTGCTACAGACCTGGATCTTCACCTGGGTCTTGAACATTGTGTGATGGCCAGTGTTCGGCCTGCTGCAGCAACTAGTCAGGACCCAGGAACCAATTAGACTGTCCCAGCAACTGGTCAGGCAGACTTCCATGTGAAGCTGTGTTCGCTGGGTTACACTCCGAGGGAACATGACTCCATACACTTGGAGGCACTACTGACTGAATTTATGCAATTCTGTCGGCTACTAAAGTTTACAACCTGTGTGGCGACATTCTCAACCATGTAACACAACTGTAGAATCTGTTCAAGCATGGAATACTGCATCCGTGATCTTAGGTTTGAAGAGTTCCAAGACATGTTCTCACAGCTTGCTTAACAGGTGTGCTACACAGAGCTCAAGTTTAGGAATTGACATAGTTTTTAAAGGAGCTACCGTTGATTCTGCAATCACCAAGTGAACAGTGACTTGTCCATTCACTCTTTCACACCGAGCATACATAACTGCAGCATATGCCTTTTCACTTGCATCACAAAACCCATGGAATGAGTATTTGTACTCTGGCCAGATATAAAAAGGGCAATGTCTCCTTGAAGGTCTCCCAATAACTTAACTCGTCCCCTTCTACATGCTAATCTCAACCGAGGCCTCTGCTCCACATTACCTGGGACATTATCTTATTTGCATTCACCGCAGGGCAGCCAGCCACATGGATTGTACAACCGTGCAATCAGGGATAGGATACCACCTTTGGTAGTTGGTACCACTGCCACTTTTACCTTGTAGCAGAAATGATCATTTACTAGGTCCCAGTGTATTCCTAGCACCTTCACTGAGCTTGTGCTTTCCAAATTTATAGCACCTTCACTTGGGTCAGTGCTGTTTACTACACTTCTATGATTGGAACACCACTTGTGTAGCTGGAAACCACCTGCTCTTAGCAATTACACTAACTGAGCCTTCAGTTCAAGTGCCTCAGCAACAGTCTCTGCCCCAGTCACAATGTAATCCACGAACACATCATGTAATAAGGTGCGAGCAGCCAAGGGATACTTGGCACCTTCATCAATTGCCAGTTGCTGCATTGTTCGGAGTGCTTGGAACAGCGAAGGTGACTGGTTCACCAGTAGAGTTTCGCCAAAGGATGCGCTGGAACTTCCGATCCACATGATCAATTATTACCTGGTGGTACATTTTACACACATCAGCTGTGATAACAACTGGTGATGTCCTGAAGTTCAACACTATGTCACCCACATCCTTTTGCAACTTAGTCCCCGACAGAAGCACACTATTTAGAAACTGTCCATCACTAGTCTTAGAGGTGCCATCAAACACAATGTGTACCTTAGTTGACACACTTTCCTCCTTGATGACTGCATGATGAGGAATGGTGTATACTGGCTGACTGTGCAGTTCTGATGCTAAGGATGCAGCAGCCTTCCCATTGGCACCAACTGTTAAAGTTCAAATCTGCGACATGTGACCTAAGCTCTCGTACTCGTCCATGAGCTGCCTGTATTGTTGAAGCAACTATGGTGACCTACATAACCTATGCTCCAGTTCATGTAGTCGCTTAAGTGCACTACTATAATAATCACCAAGTGTGACATCTGCAGCTGCAAAAGGAGGTCTCAACACATACCAGCCCTCACTGTCTCGAATGTGGGTGTCCTGGAAGTACTGCTCACACTGTTGGTCTTCAACAGATATGAAGGTTTTCCGAGGTAGGTCTTCAATTTCCCAGAATTTTTTCAGGGCAACATCCAAGAACAAATCAGTACTTACCAGTAATGACGATGCTTGTTGGGCAGACTGTTCACATGATGAATTACCTGCAAACACACATCCAAACGTGGTATGGGGTATGGAAGGCATGTGCATATCCAGTGATCTTGGGTCCTGTCATCACCTCTGCCACTATCTCTGCTGACAGCAACATGTCTATTGTACTAGGTGTGGCAAACTGTGGATCAGCCAGTGGCAGCCCATCGAAATGCTCGAGGACTCCAACTGCAAATGGGACAAAAGGCATGTCTCTGGTTATCTGCTTTATAATAAGAGCTCTGCTGGTGATGTGAAGCTCTGGCGAATGAAGAGAACCAATCTCAAACAAAAGCGCCCCTCATGTTTCTGGAACCGCAACGTCGCCGACACCAACGATGCTCACTTCAGTCTGTTGTCGCCTGATACTTAGGCTTTTTTTATGCAAGCCTCTGCGATAAAGAAGGTCTGAGAGGTCCCGTCTAGCAATGCACGAATCACTTGGAAGTGTCCTGCCACATCCTTCACACGTACTAATGTAGTCTTTAACAAAACAGTAGAAACTTGAGCGTCCACTTTACTCCCTTCTGTTGCACACATCACAACTGCACTGACATCTCTAGCTTCGGGTTCATTCTCGCCTGAGCTTGCAGGTGGAGTCATGGTTTGGGCCTATCTACTATGTGGAGGAGTGTGTGGTGGCTGCCTTGGCAGAGCTGGCAGTGATACTTGGAATTATACTGTAGCAGAATTATGCCTCATGACGTCCTCTTAGGCAATTAAAACACAGTCTCTGCATTTACACACACATCCATCTCTCCTCAACAGACTGTGCGAGGAATAACTCGTAGGACAGCATGAATTCCGTCACACACACACAACACTTCAGCTTATATGACTTGTCGTGCGTAGATACAAGCATAGTCTTTGTGAGGCTTGTTGCAGGCTGGCCATTCTCATTCAATGATAACCACTTGGTCAAACCAGGAAATATTGTGCCTGTAATCTTTCGGGAATGGCTACGTCTCTGTGCCCCAACAGTTGCCAACTGCACTTACTCTGCTGCCTTTGACTTCCGGTTCAGAAACTCCATTACCCGGTGGTACGAGGGAAGGTCCTCTTCATTCGATATCTCAAATGCCTACTTCGAAGTTATATCCAGCTTATCCAACCAATTATTCAAAAGTAAGAAATCCCACTTTTCAACTGGAAATTCTTGTGCCTTCAGAACATTCAGGTTCTTTTCTACACATGTTACGAATTTGCTGATAGCACCCTCACTGTGACTGTCCAATGAAGATAAGTGAAGAATTTTTTGCACGTGGAGAGTTGCCATAGTGCGTACACTTAAAAACCTTTTCTCCAGCAGGCTCTATAAAACACATAATTCTTCTCTGTGACTGGTACATTGCTCACTATGTCCCATGACTCACCTCTCAGACATCCCAACAAATAATGAGTTTTTGCACCTTCATTAAGTGAGAAATATTGCTAACCATGGAATTAAATAAGTACGCGAATCCTTTCCAATCTGCACAGTTACCACTGAAAACGGGCAGTGGCAACGCTGGCAACATTCACACCTGCGGCCAAAATGCTGCTTGCACCTCATGAGTAGTGTCGCAGGGAACCTGACCTCACTTTTTTTGTAAGCAGTTTATTATGCACTTTATGTAGCTCGCGAAAAACAATCTCGTAAGCCGCAAACTGTTCCTTGACTTCATTAATGTAAATTTTGTCGTTTTCTGGAGGGCTAGCAGAGAATGCACATAAGTTTTCCCAATAACTCGTTTCGTTTGTCAATAATTTCGTGGAAGATTATTTCAATTGTCCTCTAACTTAGACTCATCTTTATGCGACTCTTCATACATTTCACACACTTCTTCTGCTTTACTCAATAGAAAGCAGAAAATTGTGTGTTCCAACTCCGGTGTTTGTGCTGCCTCCTTTTTCTCTTGTCAGTAGTGATCTGTTCCCGCTCCTTTGCGTGAAATTTTGTGCACTTCTTACGTTACAAAAACAATCACCCGATACCATACACTGAAACACAATGTATGATTCACTAGAAGTCTAGTTTACTGTCCCAAGCTCTTGCAGCTAATACACTTGGCGCCACGAAGTCACATATTTTTTATCGCTCAAAAAGCATTGTGCTGTACGTAGTATTATTTTGAGGATACGGCATCGCTTATCACGCACAGATAATATTCATTTTCCGTTACAATCTGGCCCAGAGGACCAAAATGTTTGAGCACAAAAATAACGACACGAACCATCTGCCTTTACTTCGCGTAACTGCAATTTACCACCACCCGCAGCGCTATTGAGACAGCCACATTCTGTATGCAAAACTGTCTCAAGTAACACAAATTAAAACATGTGAGGGGCACTAACACCCTCGGAATGATAGAGCATGAAAAACTACATACTGGTTACCAAAATGGAGGTCCAAGATGACGGCATACTGGCTACAAAGATGGAGGCGTACTGGTTACAAAGATGGCGGCATACTGGCTACAAATATGGTGGCGTACTGGAATAAAAAATGGCGGCGTGCTGGTTACCAACATGGCGGAATCCAAAATGGTGGATGTGTGACTGGATTGACAGAGCGGGAAGTCCGGAATACAACATGGTGGCAGATACTCGATCATCTCCGCTATCACACCGTCCCCGTAGCCCGATATGCCTACTACTAATGTAATGGCCCCGAAGATGGGGAAACTGTGACAGCTAGATCTGACTCGCGCAGGAGGACACTTTTGAAATGATCACTTCAAAAATATCCTCGCCTGTAAGTGCATGTACGGACTTACGTACACACTCACTGGTTTGCCCCCCCCCCAACTACAACGTAACACACTAGTGCCGGTAAAAATTCTCCAGGCTCTGGAAAATTATTGGCATGTTACTTTTTCGACTTTCTGTGAATTCACGTAATTTGTCCCAGAATATTCTAGTAAGTAGTTCAGCATTGTGCCTACTTATTAAAATATACTACACATAAAATTTTAATTTCCTTTATTCAGGTCTTTAACTGTATGCAAAAGACTTATAAAATGTTAGAGTATTTCATTCCAGAGCGAAAATTAAAAAAATAATAAAATCTTTTGTGCTACATTACTTTTAATATTCACATAGGTCTACGGCCTTCTTTTTATAGAGTGGGGTATTAATGTGTTGTTTCTAGAAACGTCACACGAAAGTTTCCAGTTCCCAGTAATAATAGTGTGTTTTAAGTGCTGATAAGTGCTAAGAGATGCTCAGCTCCGTTCCTCGTCATTATGGACTGCGTATTCTAACTCTATACATATTTCCGCGGGCATACGGTAATTTACAACATTGAGTAAATTAGGCAGCCAGCATTGTTGGATAACTTTTAACAGTCTGAGTACTGCCTACGTAATATTACGTCACCGGAGCTTAACTGAGCTCTATGGAGTTTGCTGTTATCCGCGTTATTTGAAGAAACACGTGAGAAAAAGTTACTTTGCTCTAGAAGTATTGATGAGTTTGTACGTAAGGTAATGTAAATATCGGCGACACTTGGAGGGATAAAAAGAAGGCGTAAAGTGACACTGTAAGGGAGGTGTTGATCACCAACCACGTAGGTATATGAACACGTGAGAGCGCCGTGTCATCATGCCTCTTGGTGCTTGGTTTCCAGGCGAGCGAGATCAACAGCTGTAGGTGTCTAGAGAGTTGACACAGACGTGAGGTGTGTGTTTGCATGTGTGTCGAGTCAACCACAGCGCCTACAATCAGACATGCCGACACATCCACCCCTCACTCCACTAAGGCCGACACACCCACCCCTCGCTCCACTAAGGAAACCGGCATTTCTATTTAAATTTTTAACTAAATGTGGCCAACCTGTCCTACTACCTTAAAAACTTTTGTATACTACATCAAAATATGCACCGTATAAACACCTTTCTATATTAAACAAAAAATAAGAGAATTTTATAATGTTATTGATGTGTGGCTGTATCGTGTGAATAATCAAAGTTATGCTACTTCGTTGTAAGCTCTCAAGTCAATATCTTCCTGGTTTTCCTCTATTTTAACATACCTCTCGTATATGACTCTCTCTATAGTCGGCGCTTACTCCAGAGAATGTCCACTAAGTATCCGAACTTACACAAAGGCTATTGTGCTGTACAAGCTGACCTCCAGTGGAAGATTTCGGAACCCAAGGAATAATGATAAACAACTTGGCCTTACATTTAACGTGTGATGATGCGGAATACATTTTAACCTGAAAAATTAATTTGAGCCAGTACTTCTCAGTTTGCCAATAAGAAACTACCTTATAAATAGTTCTCCATTTCAACAAATCCACAAATATCAATAAATAGTGGCGCCAGGAAGCAGAATTGGTGAAATATTGTCATGGAAATGGTCACTTTTAAACATCGAAACTTCAACGAAATGTTGTATACTCGCACATAACTAATAATATCATTAAGATCTACCCCATATGAAATTATTATTTTTAACATTCAACATTCCATAATCCATGAACTTCGTTGCCTCACCCACTAGTAATTACATCCGTCATCTCAGGTATACGCTACAGTTATTGAACAACAGAGGGCGGGTTACGCATTAAACATGTATGTGTACGAAGGCCTACAACTGTTCTAATTTTAGTACAAAAAGTAATTTTATCCTAGACGCGATACCATACGCCCAAAGATTTCGAAAATATTTTAATTTATTTGTAGCTTCTGAAAATTGTTTTTGCATGTCCCTAATACCTTTGATAACCCCTATAAGAATTTGTTTTCAAAGTATCTTTGTTGAATGTAAAATAATTCGAGATAATTATACAACACGAAGTTACTGGTATAACCAATGAGCGTGCTTTCTTCAACGTGGCTGCAATTAATTTTCAAACAATTCCTTAAAAGCTGAGTAAGTATGTAAGTCTTGTCTCGTTGAAAGCAATGCCATTTGTGACGCTCCGACCTCCTGTGGCGCAGTCGGTTGGTGTGCCGCCTGTCTGGGGGGGGGGGGGTAGGGGGCTCTGGGTTCGAATCCCAGGTAAGGCATGCGTGTTAGTTTAAGTGTTAGGTCATATGTTAGTTTGTAAGCCGTCTCCTGAGAAGCTTTCATGCATGACCCCGGAGGACGGTAATAGTATCAGTCCAATACAAATACAAATACATGTGTGAAGAATTTGGTGAAAATTGGTTGATTGCTCACTGAGATATTGCCTAAAACCTTAATATTTTCTATGAAGAACAAACAAGTCATGTATTGGCACACTCAATAATTGTATAATGCTAGTATACAAATTAAATCTAAAATCAACTACATAGTATCATATATATATATTAATGTAGTTTTATGTCCTACCATAGTATAACTACTTCGCTAAATTAGGAAAGAATGTGTAGATTGATTCCCGAGATATAACAAAAACTATTTTTTTTGCGTGGGCCTTAGTTACAAATTGGCAGAGAAATGGGGCTCGTACAGACAAATTTGATAGTTTTAATTGATACTACCAGCATAAAAATTTAATTTCATATTTATTTCGTTAATGAACTAGAGTGAGCTAAAATATTTTTTAGCCCCCATTTTGATAATGAATGCTTGACCTACTAAAACATAGCACTTTACACTAACTTCTGTAGTGCAAATAGTTTGTCAAATTTGTTTGGAATCGGTCAATTGTTTCCCGAGATATTTCGTAAAAATTTAATTTTCCATGTGGCATATTTTACAAAATTGCAGACAAAAGATGCTACTTGTAGACGAATTTGACAGTTGTAGTATATACTGCCAAAATACGAAATTTGATTAGAATTTATTACAATGTTTGTATTGGTCAATCTTTTCTCGAAATACTGCATGAAAATATATTTATCCGTGTACAAAATGCGGGTCAGAAGATAATCCGTGTAGTCGCATTTGCTAGTTGTAATATATCTTGTCAGCATGCAAAATTAAGTTGGCATTAATTACATGGTTCCGGCGATATAACATTCTACGTTAAGAAGACTATATGGTCGCCATCTTGAAAATAAGTGTCTTACATACCTGAATCACATTAACATAATTTGCCACAGTACTACTCGTTTGCCAAATTTGGTAGAAATCGGTTCATTGTTTACCGAAATACGACTCACAACTGTATTCATGTGGTGCTATCTTACAAATTTGGCTGAAAAGGTGGTTATGTGGTGGCATATATGATCTATAATAATAATATTTATTTTCAGCATACAAAATTTGGTCGGAATTGGTTAAATGTTGTAATAGATAATCTAAATAAACCTATATTATTTGTATGGTTGCCATTTTGAAAGTAAGTACCTTTCCGATTTAAATCACTTAAATTTACCTGACTTATAGTAGTTCCACTTACATACCAAATTGAGTGAGAAATGCTTTGAGAATTTCTAGAGCTATAATGTAAAATCTCAATTTTTTATTTGGTAGTATCTTTCCATTTAACCGACCCACTTGCTTAAGCTATGCTCTTCCAGCATCACAAAATTTGGTTTAAATCGATTGAATGGTTCCCGAGATATGACATCACCATAAATATTTGAATGGCCACCATTTTGAAAGTACGGGCCCAGCGTGATCTAAAACTATAAAAGTCAGGGGTCCTTTCTAAATACTATATATGTACTAAGTTTAGTGAAATTCGTTTAACACTTTCAAAAATTTATGGGGGCATACACACAGACAGAAAAGTGATCTCATAAGCCTTTCTTTCCATCGAAAAGTAGGCTAAAAACTGTGAGACATTATCTAGATTGAAAATACCCATGTTACTGAACTAACTGGTAGAAAAATTGTCTTCGTTGAAGCACCGTGTTATGCCCAAACTCTTACACGAATAGAACAAAGAAAGGATGCGTTGCTCTAGTAAAGAAAGTTAACACCAGTGAAGAAGTTCTTATAAAATGTTTAGTTAAGATATTTATTCAGCAGTTGTAACAAAAATAATAAGTAACAGAGGAGTTAAAGCTATATGGTCAACGAAACAAGGAGAGAAAGGAAAGGCTACTTTAAAATGGAGTGACGATGGCACTGAGGAACTCACCCAGTCTCACACACCGCACCCTCTGTCCAGATAGCCACCGACTCCTCGGCTGGTTGCCATTCCGTCCCTGGCCCCACAGCCACCTTCCATTATCTGTCAGCATTTGTACACTACCGAGCGCTGATAACACGGGTTTTCAGTATTGTCCACTACAGTCCACCGGTAACTCGTGTGTTCAGTATCGATCACCAGCGTGCACCTATGTCACCCACTGTGAATCCTTTCGACTAGGCTGCGCAAATACCAACTTGTGAATGGCGACGAGGTCCAGACGACTCTATATTTGTATCATTCCTTCAAGTATGCATTTTGACATATTTAATTATTATTTCTCTTTTCATCATATTTAATACGTCATTATTTTTCGTTGAGCCACGATGATTGAGCGGTTAGCCTGCTCGCATCCCACTAAGGCGAACCGGGTTCAATCCCCTGCCAGGTCACCGGATTTTCGCAGTGGGAATAGTGCCAGAAGATGCTGTAGGTCGGCATATTTTCTCGAGAATCTCCCGTTTGCCCAGCCCATTAATTCCGACGCTGCTCCATAACTACACCAATCACCCTCATCGGCTCTCAAGACCTCACTGTTCAAGACGCCCAAATCTCGTCAGTCGCTCACTTATAATTTTTTTCTTTTCTATTTTTTTCACATCACATCATTTTCATGTAATAAATTTCAAAGCAAATAGGTTAAGAATTCTTTATAAACATCCATATATTCTTTAATTAATTTTATACAACAAACACTATTTACTACATCAATATGAGGAAATCCCCAATAATGCATATACACATTTCATACTATACTGAGTGTTCACCTCTCGACGTAAGCATCTGTGACCCAGGAATTGTAGTGGTCTAGGAAACAACACTATTTGATATAGGGCATATCATTCCGCCGATGCTTCATTTTCTCGATGAAATACACACCTAAAAACTTCGTAGGCTGAGTATCCTCCAGATGGAAACCACCACCGATAGATACGTTGTTCAAAACTTCGAGATAGTTGGTCCTTGGAGCAAAGTCTGTATATGTCGCACACATAAGAGTTCGGTGCTCCGAAACGTTGTGAACCCTTTCTCGTAAATGACTTTGTGTTTGGAGGTGCGCACTAGGTCGCAGACATTGGGTAGGCTTGTGAGAATCTCTCCTCTTCGGATCGTAGTACACTGTTCGGGCTTCACATATATAGTGGAGTAAATGGTGGAGTTATATTGACGAGAATGTTTCGGCCGTACCTGTAAAGAGCCATGCTTCCCATCGGCTGAAAATCCCTCAACTTCTTGTGCTTTAGTGGCCTGTTGAACATATCGACGGTGTATGCTTTGAAATTGCTGTGTGTGGAATAATGGCTTATGTTATGTTTCCATTTCAGGGCCTTGAACTTCGCATTGCAGAATTCCTTTCCCCGGAATGCTTGTAAGTTGGTTGGGACACTTCCTTTGCGCAAAACATCTGCCATCACCTTCGCAACATCAGCCAGCCACATTCTTCTATGTGACTAGCCTGGCCCAGGCATATTTGATATACACATCGATGATGGTCATCATGAATTTTTAACCCACATTGATGCCGGCATGTGGTATCATCTCATCGAGGTTGGAATGAAACAGATTGTTTTTCCCACATATCACGACATTGCACAGAGGATAGTTGTATCTCGCAGCTGCATGCAGTTCAATGAGAATTACCTATCGATTCATCTTATGTAGTCTTTCTCCTTTAGTTATTCGATCGTCAAAATTATTTCGTAGCTTTGTGAATAATTTCCAACCCTTTGCAAAACATCCAGCAGTTGCAGCCTACCGACAAGCTCGATTGGATCGTCCCAGAAATCTTAGAAGATATCTTCTTCGTCGTCTAACTTCTTCAGAACTTCATTATTTTTCTGTACTAGTCAACTGGGAATGTTAATTTTTTTGCGATTCTCGTCTGTATTGGCACCAACAACGAGATACTTATCTTGGTGAACTGCAATGGGTGAGTCCGAGCCCCATATTGTATTTCAGCATGTCGGATTTTTATATATTCTCTAGGCCCCTTGCGAAATAGAATTACATGAAGACCTGCGGTCCCATGTATCTTGTCATCACGTACTTGGATGATCATGGGAATAAGAATTTTATTGATTGACACTAAGGAACCAAATCTCTTTATAGCTGTATACACTGTAAGATGAATAATTTATTGTGAGACGAGTACGATCGCAGGTACGGCGAACCAGAGCATAGTTTGCGAAGGCTCTCTACCGAACTTAGTCCTTGCTTTGCAAATGTACATTCAGTGCATCGTCTCGAACTATACTCATATCGTAGCGTTTATTTTTCTTGATTGGTTCAGCAGTATCGTCTTCACGGCCACAGTTGCTTCGTCGGCTACTCTGAGTACAACGATATGGTGAGTAATGGGCTTAAATATTTCTTTCACTATCAGGTCGGGCGAAATACTCGTACCATTTGCAAGCATATAAACTGCTCGAAAAAAGTTTTGCAACAAACGGAAAGTCACGAATGTTCCAATGTTATTACTTGGAATGCGTTTCTAGAATAATGCTGACTCAATTTTCTAGCGTTTTTATCGAAATATATGTTTCCCACTAGACTTTAGTTCACTTTTGGTGCGCTATCTCTGTGACAGACGAATGTCGGTTTGCTTTTATTCAGCGATGTGGAGACTTGTCAGCGAGTCCTTGAATACAGAAGTGACCGGATCATGCCACGGAACACAATAACAAAGTTTCAACATACTAGGATCGTTTCTCTAGTACAAAGTTGTGTTTTACAACGTACGATTTCTGGAACTCTGGGTGTGCCACAAAGTGATGATTCTAGCATCTGAAGGCAATACATATAAAGTTTTACTGTTACTGATCGACCACAATCTGGTCGCCCGAGGATAACACACGTGTTCATGACCACTATGTGAATATTAATGCACAACACAACATTAACTCAACAGCAAGACAGATACGAGATCGTCTTCGAGCAGCCTCGGGTGTACATCTCTCTGACCAGGCTGAGGGCAATTGTCTTCGAGAGGGATGATTACAAGCTACGAGACATTAGTAGGATTTGGTATGTTCTGAGGCAAGGGCGTGTGGCATCGGACCTGGAGCTGACCGGCCACCATGTAGTTATATCACCCAACCGCCATCTATGACCCATATTATCTTGGCCTTGACCTTTGGCTCTTGACCCCATACCATGACTTTTGACCTCTGACCCAAAAACAAAAAAAACTATATATATATATAATCTATTAATAAAAAATTTAATAACAAATCTTTTAAAAATTTTTGAATAAATTATAAGAAAATTTAATCTAAAAATTAAAAATTTACAAAAAATTTAGTATGGAACGATTACTAAATAGTTTTAAAATTTATAAAAATTATATAAACATTTAATTTAAAATTGTACAAAAATTTATAACAATACGTTATTAAAAAATACTTTAAATATTACAAAATTTGTTATTAGATAATGTAATTTAAAAAATCGTTAAAAACCATCAAATATTTACTACACAATTATTTAAAAACTTATATTTCAGGAGGTAATTAGTCGCATCAATCCACCCCCTCCCCCTCATGTTCGTTTCATAAATTACTCACTTCAGTTAGATCAATTAGTCACATCCGTTCCATCACCAGAAGACAACTGACTGCCTCATCCCTATCAATTAGTCGGTGGGCCTCCACCCCCTCATTAATACTCATTCTGCCATCTTGATTTTTCGTTTGTCATTTGTTTCGAATGCCACCGTATTGGTACGCGAGTTCGATGCCATTGGTAAGAATCATAGTCAAATAGTGGCATTTGTTTCACTGATTACTCACCTCCCATAAAATAGTTACATGCGCTCCACTGATTACTCACATTCGACGACATATTGGTAACCGTAATTTTTTTAATCACCTAAGTAGCGCTAGTGTATTAGGTTATCCTCCATCTTGGTATGCTTTCACTTATGTTCGACCAATTAGTCATATGCACTCCACCGACCAGTCACATTCATTCCACCACCATATGTGTTTTTTGGGATCATCATTTGTTTGAAAGTTTGTATCTCAAATTCGTTTGACGCCATGTTGGATTCTACTTTCAACAGGCACAGGTAAGTTGCGATTCAGCCACCAGGTGATATTTATAGACTTAAAATTAATGTAATTGTTTTATTCCTATGTTCTTTATATAGTGGTTTCTTACCAATCAACAGTTTACTTACATGCATTGCTTACGAAAGTGAAATTGTTTTTTAGTGAAAACTTTATAACTGATTTAATTTTCTAATTTATTTAACGATACTCAAAGTACCATCTTGGTACCTTGTAATATTATTTTATTCCTAAATGCATGTTTCTTTTGTAATTTAAACTTCAAACTTTATGTACGATAAACAAATACTAAATTAAACTCGCAGTCATGTCCAAAACAAATATTTTTTTTTGTTGGTGCAAAATCTACATTCACATCAACTGTCCCAGGTTTAAGCAAAACCAAGCTCTCTGTACACTCGCGAACTTCATGGCGGCGCAGGACGAGTTTCATTGGACACTCCACGAAACAAAAGTAACAGCAACACACATGTTACATAAAACCACGTACCCCCATGTACCCCTTCCACTTACATATCTCGTGTGCACGTGTCGACACCCCCCGGCTTACCGCCCATACAGCTGTAATCAGTTCATGTGAGCCTTTCCTCGGACTTTGGGAACGAGGACTTTATATTACAGATATGTTTTTTTTTTTATAAAAAATGCTTTAAAATTGGTTTTCTGGCATAATGATTATCTCCATAAAATGTAGGTGGATTCTGACGACACAACCCGAAACGAGCCAAATATATTGTAACATTAACTAAGCAGATAAGCTGCAGGGAAAATTTATTGACACCACCAATAAATAGCATGTAGAATCCCCAATGACGAACCAATAAAAAAAAAATTCTAGGCACTCTATGCGGTGAAATAGTTGACACAGCCATACAACGTTGTAAAGTCTCATCACATCCCAATTTAAATGAAAAGTATAATTCCAACATTCGCAGAAATAGTCACCCCACTGATGAAAAATTGTAGAACCCACCATGAGAAATTGTAGAACCAAAAATGAAAAACTGTATAATAAATGACGAAAATTATGAATAAATACAGAAATACACATCAACACCAATGAAAAAGTGTCGAACCAGCGATAAAAAAAATGCCAAAAGTAGCAGAAACCTATGTCCCACCAACGATGAACATATTACAGGAACAATGACGAAAAATACAGAAAAAAATGCCAACACAGAACTATACAGGGACCAATGAAAAAAAAATGTCAGAAGATACAGATGTACGCACCCCACCGACGAAAAGCTATACCACCAATCACAGCCAATATGAATAAATACAATAGTATGCAGCTCACCAATGACGAACAATATGAATAAACACAGAAGAACTTATACAGACACAAATGAAAAATCGTCAGAACATACAGACATACCCACCCTACTGACAAAAAATTGTTGCACCAACGACGAACAATATGAATAAATAGAGAATTGCATACCAACACCGACGAAAAAGTTTAGAACGAGCGAGGAAAGATGTATTTACACATACAGAAAAGACTCTCCGCACAAGTACAGAAGAACATTGACCAGCAACGATGATAAAATGCTAGGGCCAACAATGAAAAAATACCGAAAAAAAAATGTCCATGCAGAACTAAACAGACACAGATGAAAAAATACCCACAAGAAGCATAAGTATGCTGCGTCCTACCAACAATGAACAAATTGCAGGACCAACGACGAAAAACTACAGAAAATATACCTACGCAGAAATATACAGGGACATACGAAAAAAAATGCCAGGAAATACAGAAGTACGCACCCAACGACGAAAAATTGTAGCACCAACCACAAACAATATGAATGAATACAGAAGTATGCAGCTCATCGACAATGAAAATTGTAGAAACAATGTTGAATAAAAATACGAAAAGAAGGATACGCCCCCACCATCGATGGAAACAAAAACACAGGGCCAACGACAAACAAATACAGAAAAAAAATGTGGGAAGATGCAGAAGTATACAGCCCACTAGGGATGGCAGAATCAGCGATGACAGGGCAAGCGTTGACAAATATTAATAAATACAGAAAGAAATAATCACGTAGGCACATAACCAGACATACACCAATGAAAAACATATCGTCTGAATCTCCTAACAAGGAAAAATACAAAACCAAATTTCATGAGCGATGACGAAAAATATTAACACAGAAGAAACTGCTCCACACATGTAAAGAAAGAAATTGCCTATACGCTCCACATCCACCTCCTCCTCTTCCACCTCCGCCTACGTATGCTCCGCACAGATACGCTCTACCTCCGCCTACGTATGCTCCGTACAGATGCAAAATTACATAGCCCAAAAAATATGTAAGAATACATAAAAACATGTTCCACACAAAAGTATGTAGCAAAAACGATGAGAAAATAGTAACACACAGAAGTACGCTCCGCGCAGGTAGAGAAGTATACACCCCACAGACGAAGTAAAAATAACAGAGCCAACGCTGAAAAAACTTGCAAAAAGATGCAGCCCGCCAAAGAAAAACAGTGTCAGGATTAATGAAGACAAATAATAATAAATACAACCACACACTCACAGGCGCAGAGCTATACAGATGGCAATGGAAAATGTGTCAATCGAACAAGGAAAAATAAAGACAAAATGTCCCCACACCGGTATGCAGCACACCAAATAAAAATACAAACGTAGGATCAACAACGAAATAACAGAAAGAAAGGCCCAATCGAGGAAACGTAAGTAAACATGGAAATTAAGAAACATACAGACATCAGCAGTGATAAAACTACCCCTAGGCGGATTGTTCGAAGAACCAGCGAGAAAATAATTACCCAAGTACCGTTACCTGGAAACAAATAATTAGAAAAATTGGAATAAAGACATAAAACCACAGAAAAAAAACAGTCATGGGTGAAAGTGGAAAGTAAATTGACTGCCGTAGAAGCACAAAAATCAGTTACACATATAGTGCCACCTGCACATGTTTTTCGCGGGAACAGTATAGCTGCCATTTTGCACCTCGCAATTCCGACGGGTAGGTAAGCGCTGATACCTTCCAGGTATTGACTTTAAAGGCTGGTTAATCACTGATGCATTACACACGTGTATGTGCGTGGTTACAAATGTGAAATTGCGAAAGCAAAATGGTTCATCTCGCATTGTGGCATCTCACACCAGCCCGTTATGATGAACATATTTATTTCGATGGGGGAAAAGGGGGAGTGAAATCGTTTAATATGTGACAACCTCGAGGTGAGGAACTACCCTTGCATTCCGGCCTCATTCACCCTCTCCCAGGAACCATCACACATTTTAGAGCATGTTGACCTCTTTTCCAACTACATCATCGATGTGAACGGCTGATCGACCAGTTGTTACATAGTAAGGCAAGCAATCAGTGGACCTGGTGTATCGCCATACGCAGATGTGAGTGAAATAGATGTTATAATAGATCTATTTTTATGTCGCATTGCACCCATACGGTAGTTTTGTAGCGGTGCTGCGCTCTCTTAGGTTAGTTCGCACGCACGCGAGGATGATCTCTATGGCCAGTTAGGCTCATCTTTCCTTCTCCTTTCTCTTACCCCACTCCTCTTTCCCCTCTCGACACATCACATATATGTAACTGGAGGGGTCACGTGACTACTGGAGGGTAGGAGTGCTAACCCCCCTCTTGTTATTCTGCTGTCGATCACCACGTCGAGAGGACCCGTATATTACAACAGGGACATCGCTCAGGCACAATGGACACGACGTGATCAGAAATTGTAATGTCAATTTCAGCTTAACAGCGTAACTGCTAAAGGCTTTTAGTTCTAGTTAGTGAGAAATGGTATGCCTCGATGGGAGCGAGTATGAACGCTGAGTGCTGGACAGTTTGAAAGAATATATGGGCATAGTTTTGTAATTTTTCAAGTAGCTGTTGAAAGTGCTTAATATAAGGTGGCAAGAGGGATACATTTGGTTGCGTTTGGTATTTATACATTTGGCTTGATCGTTCTAAATTTTAGAAGTAATCATTTGTTTGAATAATTTTGCGTCTCAGTATTTTAGAATTGTAGATGCGTAGTCAAACTTGCTTGCCACTGCCCCATTTGTGTGGGCCGGACCATTGTTTGGAATTGTAGCTGCGTAGTCTAACTTGCTTGCCACTGCCCCATTTCTGTGGGCCGGACCATTGTTTGGAATTGTAGCTGCATAGTCTAACTTGCTTGCCACTGCCCCATTTCTCTGGACCGGACCATTGTTTGGAATTGGCGAACTGTCCACACTTTACCAACTAGCAGAAACTTTTAAATGTCTTTCGGTAAATTTTTTAATTGTCATGTACATGAAGCTTTGGAGACCCGTAGACTCAGATGGGTGCCGTCGTGTAAATCATGCTTGTCAGATATTTTTAATGTAATAACTTTTAACTTCTTGCTTTTTATGGCGAATACCCTTCAATGGGTCGGTAGCCTGCGTAGCTTACTAGGTTTCTAAACATAATTTATATTTTGGAGCAAGTAAATATTTTGTAATCATCTTATGTGCTCCATTTCTAAAATATGTATGTTACGTGTGTGTTCATGGTTCGCACAAAAGGTGAGCAGCAATCTTTAAAGAAATCACAATAATAATGAGTGTAGGCACTTTGAAGTAATTGTGATTATTTTGATACTGAGTTTCATTAATTATCGTCTACCATTCAGGACGAATTTATTTGAGAATATTTTTAAACAAAAGGGTAAGCTGGTGAGACTACTGGTAACCGCATTACAGTCAGCAAAAGCAAACATGTTGGTAACTTGGAGTTCATTCACACAGTTAAATGCAATACATGAGCACGTAAGATCGTGCTTGTTCAAGTGTCAAATTGGCGGACTGATAAGGAATTATATAGCTGCCAAACAAATTAAAATATTATGATACTGGTCAGAATATTTTGTGACCGTAAAATATCCGGAAACATAAGTGTGAACTTTAAGTGTTATTATGGAATTGAATTCTATCAGCCGCTGAGGTTTTAAGGGCAATGTGGCTTGCTGTCGGGCCTTAATATTTTTTATAATAATTATCGTGCCCTTAAAGAGTATTCTCATGAACAATTTTACCTATGCCAGTATTAATTGATAGAAACTATGTGAAACTCATGTTTTATTGTTTGCCATGTTGTTAAATGAATTTATTACTCATTGTGTATATTGAGACTGCTCAAGTAATTCAAATTCCAGTTTTTATCAAGTGTAGTTAGTTATTTGTGTGTCAATGCACTGAATTATGAGTGCAGTGTGTGTATGCCATCGTCCTGTTTCCACCACTTTTCATCCGCCAACGTCAGGGCCAATTTATTTGTACATTCTGAAAACAAATCGCGTTTCTGTGATCGTATAGTGCGGACATTAACTCGGATCATATAGTGTTGCTCCAGAACATAAAGAAAATCTTGGAATGTAATTTTAGTTTTCACCACGCATGATTGAATAACTTTCGCTTCATTGGTGATTTTGTCCCCGCATTTGTACACGTACAGTTTTGCCCGCAGCCTAACAAATAATGTCATTATATCCACTCTCCCCTCCCGCCGCAGAAAATTATACATTAAAATTTTCGATAGTTCGAGGACAGTGAACCCAGCATGGGTAGGCTTATCAAAGAGAAGGTTGTGCTGTAGATAGAGGAGGGAAAGATTTTCACCATAAATTGTTCGATCTAAGAATGACGGTGTAGTCACCAGTTTCTAAGTCGCTTTTAGCTACACACTAGCTCCATTTTTTAGCGGTTTCTTTTATTTTTCTTAAATTTTCCGTATGTTGCTTTATTCGCCAATTTAAGGAATTCTTTTTCGAAATTGTTCTGGGCAGTTTGACGTTTTGCGGTGTTGAGCTCAATGTAGCGTTTTAGCCACTGAGTTTGTTCAAATTCAAGTGCACGATGGATCCATGTCCGAGAGCATGTTTTTGGTTACGGTAGTAGACGATGTAATTTTTTTTATTGTTAAGGTTATTATTAATTTCACATGTTTGGAGCATGGGGCACACTGGTTAACGAGAAGAAATGGCAAATCACAATGATCCTCGTGCAGAGTCGCGGGGTACTCGACATCGACCTCTCGAATATAGCCGGCATCAGCATCATCCGGCACGGACATAATATCGATGTTCCTGTCGACCCATCTAAAGTTGCGTACAAGCAACGGTTGCGACATGGTCCCAGTTGTACAAGTTGTTTGCTTCGCGGTATTGAAAAAACGTGGTGGGCTTGCTGGGGTGGTATTTTTCTAGTGCATAGGTGTTATTTGCTACCGCATGACATTTGACGCACTGGGCCACACCATTGCGAATTCCGTTTTCCACAAACATGTGCATATCGTAATCGTTTAGAAGCCCCAGAATGACCTCTGTCCTTCGCAACAAACCATCGAAAGCGAATCCTGTGGCGCTGACATAGTGTGCACAATCGAGCTTGTATGTTGACATACACAAATTTCTGAAATTTTCAAATGCGTCTGATAGAATTAGCACGTCTGTCTGCAAATACAATTCTGAATAATCCTGAAGAATGCTACAGCCAAACTCTTGCCATACTGCCTGGGCGTGAATATAATCTTCACTGATTCCCGAGTCCGTCAGCTTGTTACAGAAAGTGTTTTTAGGAGGCAGCTGCGGCTCGTTCAACCTCTTCCACGAATCTTCATAATCATATGTAAAAACGCCTTTGCATGAAACAAGAGGTAGTTGGTTGGAGATGAAGAAGTTGGCAGTGTTGATAAATTTTGATGGTGGTAGGTACTTGGCCAAGGATGCTAGACTGCGGGCTATGAAACGTATCGACAAACTGTATAGGCAAACGATCGCCCAGCTGTTTCTAAAACGCAATAATCTTCTCGCTCGTGCGCGGAATAATGAATATGTATTTTATATCGTAGCCTAGATGTTTGATAGTAAGTAATGTTCTCGCGTCGCAGCTGAGGTTATAGAACAATACAAGGGCGGCGGTACAGCAAATTGCAGCTGGTGCATGCAGGTCCTATGTAGCGCCCAATGAAGTGGTCGTGGTCCCTCACTTTGTAATTTTCGTACGCGAACACCGATTCGCTGTAACAGCATTTCGTCGCCCGTGAGTAGCTGGCATGTTCGGCTGGAGTGAGCGGTGTCATTTGCTTAGATGCAGCGTAAATATGTTTTACTTTTTGCCGATGTCTACGATCGTCTCCATAATTTTACTTTCCGCGTCTTCTCCCATGTATATGGAGCACGGATGTTAGTTCTGCTGGAATTACACCATTGTCGACTTTCACGTATATACAAAAACTATAGGCTTCCTGCTTCTTATAGGCCGGCGTGTAGGCGCGGCTGGGCTCCGGTTCATAGGTCTGAATGGGCTGAGTATTGCCTCGAAATTAGCATAAATAACGTTTTGCAATTTATCTCCGGAGTTGCAAGTTTTAAATTTAAAAATGGGTGGCCTACCATTCTTCCCTGGCTGTGGCATTTCGGTACGCGGTGGATCATTTTCTTTACACCATAGCTTGTGTTCACCCAGACACTGCTCTGTGTCAGTCCTGAAACCCGTGGTCGTTCGTCAATCAAGGCGAAACAGTGCTTGCCAATGTGTATTTGACTACATCTACGATCTCACCAAACACTTTAAATTCTTTATGTAGTAATATTGTGCGTTCCGTCATCGGTGGTGACCAGCAGGTAGTCCTAATGTTGGCTTTTTCTTCTTTGGCTATACGAATGAGATACATTTCTGGGTTATCGTCTACACCATAAATATTTACAGATGCTGATTTGTTGTTCTTTTCGAAAACTTTGATTTGCCGAGTGGTGCAGGCCGGAAAAGTCGAATTTCGTTTCCAGTTGGTGATAGCGGTGGTTTACTCGTTCAGGGTTGCAGCCTGAACAGCCCATAGAAGCACATATGGGCGTTGGTGTTGAGCGGTTAATCACGTGCTTCCTGTTTTTTAATAGATTCAGTGTACAATGAGACTAGGAGGAGGTCCAGCTTGTTTACGCAGAGCTGCAGGTGATAGACTGACGACAGTGTCCACCTCGAGCCATGATCTTAGTATGTTTCCTCCTCTTCTTCGCACATTAATTTCTAAACTGTTTCGCACTGCCTTCTCAATATCGCTCGCCTCGAATATCGCTATTTTTTAGTTTTGAATGCCCTCTTGTCGGTTCCTTCGTCGAAAGGTCCTGGATTTTAATAATTACATTCTAGCCAAATATTAAATTTAATTGGGCTCTGCTCTGTAACTTCTTCGGTGAGCTGCCCAACTAATTTGTTCTCCATTGATGCTACAAATTTAAAAATATCTTTTGTCGACTCACATTTTCGGCTATATACGTCTTTAGATTGGTCCTGAAAGCTGTTTCTGCCACAAGGAATCCGTGAGACGTTGGCTGAGCAGCGCCGGGGCTGCAGGCTGCTGCTGCTGTGGAGCTACGCTGTGTTATGGCGGGAGGAGGGACTGCACCACTCACTTTGCCGTCTGCTCTCTTCATTTATCCGCCCTCGTTAATTCTTTGCAACATTTGTTTTAATTTTAAGCTCGTTTCAATGGATTTAAATGACAACTAGTTTGGTGTCGACGTGCCTCGCTGGTTCGCTTAAAATGACAACTAGTTTGGTGTCAACGTGCCTCCCTGATTCGCATAAAATGACAACTAGTTTGGTGTCGACGTGCCTCGCTGATTCGCTTAAAATGACAACTAGTTGGTGTCGACGTGCCTCGCTGGTTCGCTTAAAATGACAACTAGTTTGGTGTCGACGTGCCTCCCTGATTCGCATTAAAATGACAACTAGTTTGGTGTCGACGTGCCTCGCTGATTCGCTTAAAATGACAACTAGTTTGGTGTCGACGTGCCTCCTGATTCGCTTAAAATGACAACTAGTTTGGTGTCGACGTGCCTCCCTGGTTCGCTTAAAATGACAACTAGTTTGGTGTCGACGTGCTCGCTGGTTCGCTTAAATGACAACTAGTTTGGTGTCGACGTGCCTCCCTGGTTCGCTTAAAATGACAACTAGTTTGGTGTCGACGTGCCTCCCTGGTTCGCTTAAAATGACAACTAGTTTGGTGTCGACGTGCCTCGCTGGTTCGCTTAAAACGACAACTAGTTTGGTGTCGACGTGCCTCGCTGGTTCGCTTAAAATGACAACTAGTTTGGTGTCGACGTGCCTCGCTGGTTCGCTTAAAATGACAACTAGTTTGGTGTCGACGTGCCTCCCTGGTTCGCTTAAAAAGACAACTAGTTTGGTGTCGACGTGCCTCCCTGGTTCGCTTAAAATGACAACTAGTTTGGTGTCGACGTGCCTCCCTGGTTCGCTTAAAATGACAACTAGTTTGGTGTCGACGTGCCTCCCTGATTCGCTTAAAATGACAACTAGTTTGGTGTCGAAGTGCCTCCCTGGTTCGCTTAAAATGACAACTAGTTTGGTGTCGACGTGCCTCGCTGATTCGCTTAAAACGACAACTAGTTTGGTGTCGACGTGCCTCCCTGGTTCGCTTAAAAAGACAACTAGTTTGGTGTCGACGTGCCTCCCTGGTTCGCTTAAAATGACAACTAGTTTGGTGTCGACGTGCCTCCCTGGTTCGCTTAAAAAGACAACTAGTTTGGTGTCGACGTGCCTCCCTGGTTCGCTTAAAATGACAACTAGTTTGGTGTCGACGTGCCTCCCTGGTTCGCTTAAAATGACAACTAGTTTGGTGTCGACGTGCCTCGCTGATTCGCTTAAAATGACAACTAGTTTGGTGTCGAAGTGCCTCCCTGGTTCGCTTAAAATGACAACTAGTTTGGTGTCGACGTGCCTCGCTGATTCGCTTAAAACGACAACTAGTTTGGTGTCGACGTGCCTCCCTGGTTCGCTTAAAAAGACAACTAGTTTGGTGTCGACGTGCCTCCCTGGTTCGCTTAAAATGACAACTAGTTTGGTGTCGACGTGCCTCCCTGGTTCGCTTAAAATGACAACTAGTTTGGTGTCGACGTGCCTCGCTGATTCGCTTAAAATGACAACTAGTTTGGTGTCGACGTGCCTCGCTGATTCGCTTAAAATGACAACTAGTTTGGTGTTGACGTGCCTCCCTGGTTCGCTTAAAATGACAACTAGTTTGGTGTCGACGTGCCTCGCTGATTCGCTTAAAATGACAACTAGTTTGGTGTCGAAGTGCCTCCCTGATTCGCTTAAAATGACAACTAGTTTGGTGTCGACGTGCCTCGCTGGTTCGCTTAAAATGACAACTAGTTTGGTGTCGACGTGCCTCCCTGGTTCGCTTAAAATGACAACTAGTTTGGTGTCGACGTGCCTCGCTGATTCGCTTAAAATGACAACTAGTTTGGTGTCGACGTGCCTCGCTGATTCGCTTAAAACGACAACTAGTTTGGTGTCGACGTGCCTCCCTGGTTCGCTTAAAAAGACAACTAGTTTGGTGTCGACGTGCCTCCCTGGTTCGCTTAAAATGACAACTAGTTTGGTGTCGACGTGCCTCCCTGGTTCGCTTAAAATGACAACTAGTTTGGTGTCGACGTGCCTCGCTGATTCGCTTAAAATGACAACTAGTTTGGTGTCGACGTGCCTCCCTGGTTCGCTTAAAATGACAACTAGTTTGGTGTCGACGTGCCTCCCTGGTTCGCTTAAAATGACAACTAGTTTGGTGTCGACGTGCCTCCCTGGTTCGCTTAAAATGACAACTAGTTTGGTGTCGACGTGCCTCGCTGATTCGCTTAAAATGACAACTAGTTTCGTGTCGACGTGCCTCGCTGATTCGCATAGAATGACAACTAGTTTGGTGTCGACGTGCCTCGCTGGTTCGCTTAAAAGCGACATACAGAATTTACATTTGAGTGTTGTTCCGTGCCTTATTTCGCATATACAGCTGCGGAAGTGTTCGGGGATATCGTCTTTCCTGTTATTGGCGATACCGGACCCCTCGCAAATTTGGGATACGGCCCTGAACGGTTTGTGTATTCACAGCCTTTCATGTCGGAGCCCGTTTTTGCGTAAGAGTGAAAATCTCCGCACAAAACCCGCATGCAAAAAATAATGGAGGCGACACAATCCCTACCCCAGCATGAGATGTAACAATGCATACAGGAGATGGAATAACAGATGCAGATCATGGAACGGATGCAGGATGATGATCGGCCATATTGAGCTATTCTCGTGCAGAACCTGCAACACGAATACAGTTGCATTAGTTTCTTCTGTAATACAAATTATATGCACTAACATGTCTATACCCTGTGCATATTCCGCACGTCATCTCTCTCTAGGTTTATTAGTGTACCCTACATTTTTTTTACAACAGAATATGCATTGCCTAAAAGATGGTTCAGATAATGAACGGTGACGAAGGAAAGCCAGGAAAGGACAAACATCGCTGTAATGACTATTCTGTATTTTTTAATTACCTGCAAATTAGATATGCAATACGGCGTGGAACCTTGTGGAAGACGGCTCGCCGCAGAGTTGGCACACGGGGTTCTTGACCCAGGCGGATAACACCAAAATGGTAGCTCGATGCTCTACGAAAACACACGTGACGGTATCTGTAAACAGAATACAATGGGTAATAGAGTATCCTGTGTAAGTACGTGTTTTGGCATACACCCTACCTTGAACCGAACCCGGCTCGCCATAGTGGGAGACATACATTCGGGATATCTCGCGGTAAGGTGTGCAAGAAGCAAGTATTTTTTAAGCATGTTTTCTTTCAGCTGAAGCAGACGCTGAGGCTCGCGAGAACGAGATAGTTTAGCGTGCTGAACTCTCATCGCCATAATATCAGGTGTCAGACGTATGCGGGCCTCTACCAATACAAACTATTTGTTGAGGGCCAATATTTCTGTAGAAATGTCTTAAGGGCTCGCCTACCTATATTTTCCCAACACCTTAAAGCATGCTGTAAAACCATGCTGGCCGAAGCTTTTATACTTCATCTTTAGTGATATATCCAAGACACGTATTTACTGCACATTTTTTTTTAATACATCGTTTTTCTTGATATGGTGGAAATTAACCGGTTAATTTTTTTGTTTTAATGAAAACTATGACTTTTAGTGTGTCTGTATTTGTTTCATAACACAAGCAAAAAGTCTATCTTTACATTTAGTCTGATTTGATGGTATGCGATTTGCAACACCTTTAAATTATGGAGAGTGATATGCAAGGAAAAAAATACTATCTCCTATTTTGCAGTCACTTTATCGTAATGTTTTGAGTAACGCGAAAGGATACGACTAATTATACAATATTTCCTAACACTTTTTCAGAAACGAAACTCGACAAAACACATCACCTGGCAGGACTTAGTTTATTTGTGATAAGCAAGTTTTTAAAGCCGTGACGAGAATTACTCCATTAAATAATCATTTTAAAAAGTAATTTCCTAGCTCAAGCGCTCGCCTTGGTGGTGTCTCGCCAGCGCGCAGCTGCTGCCCTCACCTAAACTAATTTAACCAAGTTCAAAACAGCTAGGCAATCATTCACTCGTATGAATGCGAAAGGAAGAAATGCAGTTTCGTTTATAATTTGACAAGCTGGATTAACGTTTCTTTACCCACAACATTGAAGGTTTTTAGTCACGAACTTTAATACTTCGGGCCCTAGAAATTTTTTTAAACAGTATGTATGGACTTCGAACTGAAGGATGGTTGATGGAAACACACAAGAAAAGGCGCTGAAAGCTGGATAAAACTTGAAATGCACAAAGCAGATTCGCATGATGAAGGGGGGGGGGGGGGGGAGCTTGTTTCCAGATTATATTGTTTGCCACTACGATATTGATGTATTCTTCCGCGGATAGGGTAGGGGCCCCGATTCTCCTGTCCGAGGATTTTCGTCCACGAAAATAAAGTATTTCGCGGTCTTCGTTTTTTACATAAAACTAATTTTTTTTTCGAACAAAAAAAAATAAAAACCTTACAAGGCACGTGTTGTTGGTTTCCTTCATCATGTATATTTTATAGTTTTTGTAAAATATTATATTTTCGAAAATATATACATTTTTATTGGCAATTCGTAATACACTCTTTCACTGAAAGAAGGCATCTCCTGTAGATGTGTCGATATGAGCAGGAAAGTGGCAATAGTTGTACCTCTCGCACATTTTTTTCGGGTTTCACCGTACCCGTCGTGAGACTGTACTGTAAATTATGTGCACTGACGACGCAGATTGTGCGAGAGAAATGAAATGAAATTTTCTGTCTCACTACATGACCTTAACCATTTTATGCACTTCTCTGCGAGTGTGCGCTAAGTTACGCTTATAGGAAACATGAAGAAAGAGAGAGGGTATATATATCTTCTGTCTTTCACAACATAACCTTGAAAATTTTATGCACATCTGATATTGGACTGGATTTTATCAGGAATTCTTACCCCTCCCTCGTTAATTTCTCCTCAATTCCTACACTCCGACTTTTGGCAACCCATAGGAGATCGGCGTATGTGGTGAGTTCAGAGTTCATTTCCCCTCATGGCCAATGGGAGATTAGCGCTTTGGAAAAGTGCAAAATTAGCTTTCCTTTGCAGCCAGTGGGAATGAGGTTTGTTCATGGTATAAGGTTCAGTCTTCCTCTCTGCTAATATAAATTAGATTTTTGGTTGCATCCAATGGCAATGGGGCTCGGCGTGGGCGGTAGGCATGTCTGAAAATAGTCCGATTTCCCCTCAAAATACTGCCGACAGTCAGAACTTTTCTGGCAGTCGGGGTAAAGTCCAAATACAGGCCCGGTTTGATACAGACTACTTCAACAGTGTAGAGCCAGTTGAATGGAATATTCACTACTAATCGGCCAAAATAAATACATTTTCAATATAATAATTACAGTTAAAGCCTTGGTGATGTGCGTAGTAGCCGTCAAATTCTTTTCTCTCGCACAAGTGTAACAAGAATTTATATAAATGTATATTATTGGTTGACGGGATAAACTTTTTTTCTCGAACGTCTTTGGCAGTTAGCGAGCATTGGAAAGTATTCCTTGTCATGACAAACGTACTTTTACCAGGTACATGTGTGTGTCTATATATATATATATATATATATATATATATATATATATATATATATATATATATATATATATATATATATATATAGGGGTTTACCTTGGGTGTGCAAGGATATATTTCTATATGTTATGTGCACTTGTTTTGCCATCGTCATGTCTCCCGCCTGTGTTTTACCAAGTGTTGAACCTGGACCAGGTGTTGAAGAAACTGCCCCTTCCATATGTTAGGTTTCGTCATGTGTAGGGAGACTTGTATAATTTGTCATAACTGAGTTTGTTCTCTCGTCAATATAGCAGCGCGTATTTTGCACCACCTGTAATATTTTTTTTATTATAAGTGTTGCACAGTATATTTTACCGCCAGTACTGTACCATATTTTCCCTTCAGTAATGCACTTCGTATTTTTTCTTACCGTTATTGCGCCACATATAATGCTTTTCCCATCAGATCGATATGTCTGTTTGTCCCATCGTGTAGTGTACATGTTTCTTTTTTCAGCCGTATTGTACAGTGTTTTTTTTCGTAACTCAGTATAGTGGCGTGTATTTTTTCTTACTTGTTTGCTGCTATGTCGCTTTGTTCTCCCAGTATTGTAAGGTGTATAATTTTTTCTCGTAAGTCTGATATGTCTGTTTGTACCACCAGGATAGTAGAGTAGGGTGTATGCATTTCCCTTGTTGGTATGTTCACTGTTTGCCCCATCAGAATAATTTTTCTCATCATGTACTGCAACGTGTATAGTTTTTCATAAGTGCTGTACTGTGTTTTTCATAAGTATTGTTGCGTTTTTTTTTACATAACTCTGTATGTCCCCACCAGTGTAATTTTTTTGGTTCGTGTGTGTTGTTTCCGAGGTGTACTAGGGGTCGAACGTGGTCTCTACTTATTCCGGACTGGGGTGCGACGTTTTACGTGTTAATTTAATATGCGGTCGCTCTCTGTTGGAACACTACACACTTATTCTAGACTTTATAAGTATTGATAGCTGGCGTGAAGTTGTCTCTGGAACATGGCTTGCATGTAAACAGTTCCTTACGACGTGCAATTGTCTCACTGCCGGCCGGCGGCAGGAAGTTCGCATCCACCCAGGTAGCTGTTATGCGCAACATTTGCTTAAATCGCGAAAACATCTCCCGGTCGGCAAACGTCTTCCATGAAGCGAAGTGAAAGAAAAGAGAGTCCACAAAAAAGAAAAATATATATATACACCTATATATTCTTTTTTGCGTACTCTCTTTTAGTTTCACACCGAGCGAGGTGGTGCAGTGGTAACTCACTGGACTCGCATTAGGGAGGACCCAGGTTCGATTCCAAGTCCGGCCATCCTGATTTCGGCCTTCCATGGTTTTCCGAAATCACTCCAGGCGAATGCTGGGATGGGTCCCTAACAAAGGCTAAGGCTGATTCATTCCAATCCTTGTGCAATCTCCCTTCCTTGTGCAATCCCCCCTCCTTATGCAACTTGCACTGTCTCTAATGACCTCGCTGTCGACGAGACGTTAAGCCCACTTACCTACGATCTTACTTTCACATGTAACTACACTCAGTTTACCGACAGTGAGTTTTATTAACACCGATATAAAATTTGTTTTAAAAAATAACATATAAACGCATATTTTAATACCAACTGGAAGGAGTGACTCGAGCTACACACATTACATTAATATTGTTCTGCATAGTGGACAAATACAAAGTTTCATCTCCGAGTCTTTATTACACACACTTTCTTTTTTTTAATAGTTGTACCATGGGTTCCTCAGAGTCTTCGTGCTTTTGCTGCATGGAGTTTGCAATGAAACTCGTCTTGCATCACCATGACGTTCGCGAGTGTACAATAAGCTTGGTTACTCTTATACCTGGCACGAGTTGATGTGAATGTAAATATTACCAAATAAGAAAATATATGTTTTATATGTAATTGCAAGTTTAATTTATTCCTTGTTTGTCATAAAAATATGTTTGAAATTTAAATAACAAAAACAAGCATTTAAGAATAAAATAATCTTATAAGGTATCAAGATGGTACTTTGATTATCCTGTTAAAAATGAAAAATAAAATCAGTGATAACATTTTTAATAAAAAACAGTTTCACTTTTATAAGTAATGCATGCAGGTAAACTGTCGATTGGTAAAAAACATTATTAAAAATATAGGGATGACAAAATTACATTTTTCTCAAGTCTATATGAGTGTCGCCACCTCACCTGGTGGCTGAATCGCTGCTTACCTATGCGTGTTGAAAATAGAATCCAACATGGAATCTAACGAATGTGAGAGACAATCATCCAAACTAATGACGATCACAAATAAACAAATATGGTGGTGGAACGAAGGTGACTAATTAGTGGAGTGCATGTGACTTATAGTTCATACATAAGTGAAAGCCTACCGAGATGGCGAATAACCTAATACACTAGCGCTACCTAGGCGACACAAACAAATGATGCTTACCCTCATGGCATTGGTCGTGTGAGTTATCAGTGGAGCACACACTACTAATTGGTCAGAAGTGAGTAATCAGTGGAGCGAAAGCGATCTATTGGCCATGATGCTTATCAATATGACGTCGTTTGCACCGACAAATATGGTGGCCTTCGAACCAAATGACGAACAATAAAATCAAGATGACTGAATGAGTATATGTGAGGGGGTGGTGGCGCGGGAGTCAGTCGTCGGCTGGGGATGGAGCGGAATGAGTTATTAATCGAACTGAAGTGAATAATTTATTAACAAATGTTAGGGGAGGGGATGGAACATAAGCGACTAATTACCTCTTAAAATGTACTTTTTTAAAAATTAATTTTTGTATAAATTTTTAAAAGATTTTTAAACAAAATTTTTAATGATATTTAAATTAAATTTTTAATAATATATTTTTTAATTTTTAAGAACTTTTTATTAATAAATGTTGTTATAAACTATTAAACGATTTTTTAAATTACATTTTTCATGATAAATTTCTTATAGATTTTAAAACATTTTTAAATTTCATTTTTCATTATATATTTTTTAAAATAAAATAAACGATTTTTGATTACTAATTGATTCATAATTTTTAAAACAATTTTTAATTAAATGTTTAATAATATTTATTAATAATTTTATAAGAAATTTCCCAGATTTTTTGTGTTCTCGGTTCAGATGTTTAAGGTCATGGATCAGGGGTCAGGAGCCCAAGGTCAAGGTCATATGTGTCAAAGATGACGGACGGGTTACATAACTACATGGCTTCCGGTCGGCTCTGGCTTCGACGACCGGCACCCTTGCCTCAGAACATGCCAAAACCTACTGCTCGAGACCTAAGAGCCGCATTGATCAAAGCAGACAACATCAGAAGAACCACTTGAAATGGGCACATGATTATCATCAGAGTGGACAGCTGAAGAATGATCCCATGCCCTGTTCACTGATGAGACGAAGATTTGTTTTAGGACAGAACCCAGAATGACGAGGGTGTGGAGAAGATGAGGTGCACAAGCAAGATGTCGTGCTGTGCAAGACGTCCATGCATACCGAGGTGGAGGAATTCTGGTCTGGACAGGAATTATGCTCGATTATCGAACACCTTTAGTTCATATTAAGGCACAATGGTAGTTCGGCAGTACAACACAGATGTTTTTCAGACTTCTGTGCACCCTTACCGATAGGCATTTGGTGAAATGTGTCTGCTGGCGGTAGGTAATGCCCATGCACAACGTGCAAGATTTGTTGATCATTATTGTCAGCAAGCTGGTATCCAAAGAATAAATTGGCCAGCAGTAAGTCCAGACATGAACTGAATAGAGTATGTCTAGGACCTTCTTAAAATTGTCGTTTAAGCACACCATCAACAAACCAACAATGTACAGGAGCTTATATTGACCGTGCAAACAGAAAGGGACAACTTGCCACAAGAGCGACTGGATAACCTCATTCCCAGTATGCCTCGGTGCATCGGAGATCCTGTGAGTTCTTGAGGATGTCACACACAATGTTAATCAATGTGGAGTGTTACAATACAAAAGAGAAGAGGACAATGGTGTTTCCTAACCAGACAGGCAGTAAGTGTATTTTGTTTATTGTTATGATACAAAATGAAACCTTTTGCAATATTTGTGTTGGTTTATAAAACATGCATTTGCAACAAGCTTGCACAAAGCGAAAATTTTATGTTACGGTATTTTTGGTACAATAAATCTCTGATGCAAAACATGTTTTTAGCAGTTTACTTCGAGCTGTACGACTGTGTCGCTCGATGTAGGTCTCTAGCTATGTCTGACATCATGCAGAAAAAAAAAAGTTTATTGCCACTCTCTTTTACAGGTTTAGTCGCGAGCCTCCTATAAACGAAATTCGATATTTCCCAAGCTTTCGTTGCAGAGATCCAATATATCTCTTCTAGGTTTTTAACTCTCGCTTTTTGTCACGAGATTGGAAAAATAGTCATCGAATGAACATCTCACATATCCTTCATGGCTTTACAGTTAATCTTAATTTTGTGCACATGCCACACTCAGTTTGTTGCTAACTTGCCATTGAACACTCATTGCTTGCACTTCAGTCTTTCTTAAATCGCAAACGATCACCATCTTAAATCATTCCATCTGCATCCCGAGTTCGTATGGGTATTTCCAATAAATGTGTTTTTTGTTGTGACAAAGTGTTATTCCGAGATGAGGTCATTGCAATTATCGAGAATGAAATGGTTAGTAGCAGATTATTTTCGATCATTTGGATCTGCCATATTTTGAATTAATATTCTATTACCATTGCAAGTTCCATTATTTCTCAGTACGAGACCACATAGATATTCATCTTCGTAATGATGCATCTTGAGATTATTTTACCCGAATTTCGTTTTGCTGTAAATCATTCTCGATGTTCAAAGATGAACTGATCGAACCCTTCGCAGTGCCTGCTATTATATATAGGCCAAAATTTTATGATCATCGAAATTCATACTTGTCTTTCCAGCATAAGTAACAAAGTTTATTGAGTACCGATAATGAAATGTCCATACTCATGTAGTCTTCACGCACATGCTGAAAATTCCTTTCTTTTAAGTGAAACCACACCAATAAATTTACATTGACGCACAGCACCACAAATAAATCTAACTGAGGTACACACATTCCATGTTCGTGTGCCATCCCACACTAAAGTACTTATATATAAACATTTGTTTCTCACGTGCAACATAATGGAAGACGAGCATGGAGTTCAGTGGTGCCTCATTCCGCACCATGACAGCTTCGTTACATCAGCATTGGATGTATCCACACAATCCATGCTCTAAATTAAACAAGCCAATTTTTAGCATTTCAGTTGCTGAAGCTATTATGGATACATGTACACTTTCTCGAACTGAAGATCACGTGGTTCCTCGATCAAACTCAGCGAAACACGTGTTTGGCTGCAATGTCTATGGACCGGGAACCAAACTAGGTAAAAACTTAGCACGTGGATGTGTGGGTATCAGTGAACTTTATGAAGAAATAATGACGTTACCTACTCTCTGAAAAATGATCTTGAAACGAGATATTTGGCAGAGAAGATGATCGTGTGGAAGGCCGACGAGATTCGCCAATCACTATACATCGGGCTTGGAGAGAAAATAACCACCTGGAGTGTTTCAACCTTAATGAAAGACACTGTCTGCACTTGGGGCACTTGGGTGTCTAACTGAAGATACGAGAGCTAATGTCCGAACGGTCAGTGCTTCATCAAATTAATGGAAGCAATTGTCCAAGGTCCTACAACAATGCAAATATTGAAGCTATTGCAATGGGCAAAAAAATCAAGGCCTCTACTTAAACTGTACCCAGTAGGAGGCAGAGAATTACGCCAAAGCGATGGATCAGGGGAAATTAAGCTAAGCATATAATTAATAACTACCTAAATGACTACTAATAATATCTGACTTAAGGATTTATATGCAAATTAAGATGCTCCTTTTTAAGTTAAATTTATATGCGAAACGACTTGGCAAAGAACTCAAAACGAAACGAGATTGCCATAATTAACCTGAAAAAATTGAAAGTGCCTATTGTCCATTAGGTAGCATATATTAAATGAGGCAAACATGCGGAATACTACAGCGAATTCTGAAATTTAAGGCACCCACTCAAACTGCAATGATACTGATGTAGAATGTCCTCTCTCTCTCTCTCACACACACACACACACACACACACACACACACACACATATATATAAAACTATGAGTCGAAACAGGTTTGAAACAGATGGAATTGTGACATTTGTGCCTACACTTCCTTGTGCGATTGAACAATTACATTGAATATGAAGCTTAAACATAAATTGAGATCCATCAGACGTGTCGATAACACCTCCTCTGAATTAACATACCTCCAAGCTGCATGTAGTGCACTTCCCACCACTCGACCTGAAGGGAATTGGTGCATAGACCTAGTCGATTTTCAGATGCACAATGCGATACCGGACATCGATAGAAAGTTGTACCTCCTGAAAAGTGATAACGTCTCCCACAGAGTAGAGTTGCCAGAGAGCTCTTTCAAAATAGATGACATGGCAACATACATCAAAGAATTTTATCTCCTGACAAAGACTTCAAACTACATGGAAAACCCAATTTATTTTTAACGTGTTATCAGATGCTGCGAAAAAGTCAAATTTACGAAAATGGATACCGTCGGACCAATGCTGGGGTTCAAGTCACGATTCTACGAAGCTGGCCAAATTCACGAATCATCGCAACCTGTAAACATATTACCAGTCAATGGATGAGGATAAACTGCAATTTGACTAGTGGACTATAAGTCAATGGGAGGCCAACCAATATTCTACATGATATTTCGCCTAAGATACCTCCAAGTTTCAAACTGATGGTGAAACAAAAAGCATAATTTACATTCTGGTCGTCGCGAAGTGAATATGTGATGCAGTTTTGTCTATTTTAGACTAACACAGAAATTTTCTGAACTTTGGAAGAAAAGAAATCACTGCATGCCTGCACGTGGGATGATGCAATTAAAATTTACAGTCAGAGCTGATAAAAGAAAGCACCACATCGAACGAGCTATTTGTATACTACATATCATCAAGGTGTTAACACATGCCAACGAGATTTTCTCTTCAGTCTCAGCTTCTAAGTTGATCTCCAGGGATGATTACGTAAACATCGAAAAACTGGTCGTTTTGAAGACTACCTGAAGAAGGTGGAACTTCACATGTGCCAGAATTTCCTTAATTTTACCATTCAAACTAACATGATGAGTTCGGATCGCAGTACAACACTGTGCCATTTTTGTCGCACCGTAAGCATTTTTCTTAAGTGCTTTTCTTTATTTTCTGGTATTTTGTGTCTTTGCCTTTCTAGGTAAAGATTTTTTGTCGCAAAGTCTTATCCATGTTATCACCTGACTATCTGAGTGTAATTGTGATCATATGTATCGATAGTTGTGTACCATTACTCTCTGGGTCGATATGTGTGTTGTTCATGGGTGATGATGCGACCCTCATTATTTTCCTTCTCAATATGGTAATATGATGTGACAAATTTATTAATAGCTGCTGAATAACTTACTCAAAATGCTACAAACAACTTTTACTACCCCCATCAGCAAGTTTAAAGTTTTCTTCATTTGCTCGGCGACGTGTTAACATTATTGTTAGTGGCGCAGGGTTATTATTTTGTGCATAATCTTTTTTCTAAGTGAGGTCGCCGTATAATGTTCCATGAACTAGCCTGTTTAACCTTCTGCCATGTTGCATTGTTGAACACGTGTGTGGCGGTGATTTTCAGCCGCATGTAGCTGTGTGCCTGTATTCGGAACGAGGCGAAGATGGCTCCTCATAAATCAGGAAGTAATCTAAAAAATTTTCATTTTAAAATTTGGTTTCGAATCATGGACTGAAACTTGAGGATGTAGCTATCACCCATCCTCGTATTTCGGAAGCAACGTATCATGATCTCTCTTCTGTTTAGTGTGTATATAAAAAATCAACACTATGTCTCCCTTAATTATAATGCTATATTAACACGATGTTCTGTAATATATTTTATTCCAATGCAAATTTCAAGGCAATCTTCAATGTTCATTTAACTTATTTTTTTAAACAAAATAAACTAACGTAAGCAAGCAACACCTGTAAACTATGATATTAAAATTTAAAAAATGAGAATAATAGACTAGCAGAAAATTAATGTAACTAATAAACTTATTTATTTGTTTTAAAGAGAGGAGCTATTAAGAATATTTTATGTCACTTGAACACAGGGTTGCCTTTTCATAATTATGTTTATTTATTCCATTTTTACTTATTATTGGTGAAATAAAAATAATACTGACATATTTATTGTTGAGTGAAAATTGATTGCATGCTAAGAATGGTGTCCGACTCGTCCTATGTTGTTAAAGTCTTTCCACAAAACGCAGGCAAGCACAACTAGATCCACTCCTTGCATTCGCCAACATCGGTCTTGCAGGTTGTATGTTGTTGAACTCTACTGGACCACGGATATATGGCTTGTGACACTGAGGGTGAGGGATCAACACCATGATATTTGCACTCTTATATACCAGTTTTCCATGCGATTTAGGGAGATGGTTACAAAGAAGATGGACACAACCTGACATCGACTAAAATTTTGAGCAAAGTAACCCTTCACATGATCGATTGCACAACATATTTGCTCGGTGTTGTCGAGGTGTACCAGTCATGAGATGTGGATTTAACGTCGTTGATAAAAAACGACCTCTTGTTCATTCCAAATGAGCAGTCTGCTGCCTTGATAGTTGGCTGGGGAGTCCAAGGCTACTTCAGTGTTCCTATATACACTGTAAGCAAGTTCGAGCTGTGCACACTACTACCGATATTACTGGTAATCACTCAAGTCTACAAACAAATTATTGTCAATTCAAAGCAAGAATTTGTGCTATTTCTAGAAAATACACACGTGGACACCATAGTGGGTAAAGGAGAAAACCTGGATGCTGTGGAACTAAAAATACTATTTATCGAATGAATGCTGCTTCACATTCAATCGAGATCCACTGTATATATAAAGATGTTGAAGAATGTGGAAGAAGGAAAAAACATTGTGTCACATAAGAAATCTGAAAATATTTTTGATTACCAAAACTATCCATTAGAAGATAAGAAATTGAACACCGAATATTATCAGTACCTTCTTGGATATCAAATGTATGAACAATTTCAAAATGCATATTATGGACATGCTTTGTCTCCCATTTTAAACCATGTTATTTTCAAGAATAATACTATATAATAATTAAGAACGGAAGTTTTTACACAAAAAACTCTGTTTTTGGAGGGTCGCTGTGGGCAAACGAGACATAGGGGGGGGAAGCCTACCCCCACTTACTGATCCCCATCCTTCCTCTTTGAAATCCTTCCCCCAAATTTGTCCCCCCCCCCATCCTGCCCCCTGGGAGGAGTTGGAGGGACAAGGGGGGTATGTTTTCCATCTTGTGCGGGATTGGGGGTTTGCTTTTCGCCTTCGAATCGGCTTGGAAGGTACATTTTTCGACAGATTTCTTTTCAAATTAAGGGAGGTGTGTCTTTCGTGCCCCGCCCTCCCCCCCCCCATTGACAGTTAGGCCCTTCGTACCCCTAAGGCCTGAGTCTTAATTCTTACATCTTGATTTTTACGTATTAAGTATATAGTGTTAAGTCTTAAGTCTTAAGTCGAACTTTCACTATAATCGCTACTGTATGTCGGGATGTGCTAGCGAGCGCTGACAGGCGCCGAAATTCCCAGACGACATTGCACCATAAATACTAATTTTTACGGTTACTTGCTTCATCTTTGGTGGCTCAACCTACGGTTTCTGTGGGCCCGACCTCTGGCAGCCCCATGAATGGTATTCGATATGAGTAAATATGATGAGCATGTTACTTCGAATTTAACGGATTGTAGGATCGAATTCACGACTCTCGGGAATATTTATACATATACATACACATTCCGCATGATACTTCGCAACCAGCTCGTATTGTAAAACTTTCAAGACAAGAACATCCAAAACACTGCTGTGAGTACTGCGGATAATATATACTAGATATAATGGTTCTACACAATACAGGTTAAGTTGCCTTCTAGCAGTCAGTAACAATATTTCGGCAATCTGCAAGGTTTCTGTATCCAAAGCAGATATGTGCTCATAGAGATTACAGTGACCCATGACGATGATGGCAAAATATGAACACGATCATTAAGACCACTCTGCCCTTGAAAACTATTAGACGAAAAAAGCAAAAAACCCAAAGAATTTCTAACCGATAAATTCCATGGGCTTGAGTGGAACGAAGGCAAGGTTTCATACCATCAGATGGAAAACATACTCTGTGATCTTTAATGCAATACCCGAAGTCCCCGTTTTATGTGGCAAGATGTAAGCAGAAGAAAAGGCAAAGTGAATTTTCTAAGTTAATTTGGATATAACCGATGTGCGGGCTAAGTAAGGATGTCCTTCGATTCGTAAACTTGTAAAAATGTATAGTAAATAACACTGTCAAATCTGCGACAGGTCAGAACCCGCCTGGGCCTGTACAATGAAGAACGTTCCGTTGCTACCCAAATGGCACACCTCTTTCTTGGACTGGCATTCGATAACCCACGATTAGACACGAAATCGCTCGAAGCAACCCGATGCTTTCGGATATTCTTCTCGTCTATACACATTAATTGCCCAGTCAAAGTAGGTTTCTCAAGTGAAATAAATACGACAGTTTTGAAACATGGCACACTTATTGATGGGTATTTAGAGTTGTTTGTGTTAAAAGTCCCGATGAATCAGAGGTGAGCTCTATCCGCCATCTTGAAAAATAGGTACGATTTTTCGGGTTTTCGTAAATATTTCGAAAACTGTTGGTCTCAGCTCAAAATTGTTTTGTAAATAATTGAAGCTTACAAAATTCTACACAAGGAAGGTTATATTCATTTACTTCATATCTCTAATAGTTTGAGATAATTTGATGCGAATGATGTATATTTTCGCTGCTTGCTGCAATAAGGCTACTTGTAGCATTACAAATCAGCTCATAATTTTTTTAATGTCAGTTTTTTTTAAAGAGTACACAAACATAAAATGGTGGGAGAATATGGTAAATATGATGAAATAACCAATTAAAAAATAATTATCAATATATTATAACATTTATTTAAATTATTGATTTATTGTATACATGACTTTTAAAGTTAAAATTGAAATCAATGACAGAATTAAGATTTACAGTACATTTGTTTTACAGTATTGTTTGATTTTTCCTCTGGTGAGACGGTGTTGAGACTGGTTTATCAACAGCAGACGTAGATGGTTCTGGATTACATCCTCATCGGTGGCCTCCAGAAGTGGTTCTAAGTCGTCGACTTTCTCGTTGACTTCATACAGAGTTATACTGATGCCATTTAGGCACTCGCCATGACAGTTGTGGCAAATGGTGATGCAATTCATTGCATGTTTTCTACAGCCAGTGGTACACTTGCAGAATGACATTTAAAATAGAACCGGGTGCGGTGGGGTCTTCTGTGGTCACTGGCATGAGCAGATACTGTTTCTGCCCCCATCCCCAGAGTTCGGGTGGTAGTTCATTCCCTAGCCACAGCTGCACCTGGTGGTATACTCGGAAGGAGTGCTGTTTGGCTGCTCCTTCCGTTGGTAGCAGCACAGAAATATCTGATTTGGCATTGAATACTGAGTGTGTGAAAGAATGATAGTGGTGCAAGTTGAGGGAGGTTTCTTTACCAAGTGCTCTGTACAATTTCAGGGAACATCTGTTCCCCGCTTCTGCAACAGCATTGTGGGGAGATGTAGAACTGTTGAATACATTAGCAACATCCTGCAGATCAGTATGCTTCTTAAAGAGTTTAAAACAGCTAAGTTTTCCTTTACAGAATGCTGCTGATGTTGTATAGCACACAGTAAATGCATGTATGAGAATTATGCTGTTCTTCAGTCCCAGTCCATGTAAATACTTCGATGAATATATCTTTGTCTTAGTCTTACCATGGCTCGGCTTCACAAATAATATTTCCCGTTCGGATGGGGTTAATGCCGTGAGCAGAATGGATGTGTCAACGGCATTTATAACAATTTATGTGCCAGCATCGTCGGATGCGGTTTGGCATTAAATCCCACTGTCACGAAGTCTGACTGATAGAATGGAAATCAGTCTTGATTTATTGTTTCAATTGCCAAGGAAGTGGTCTTGCTTGAGTGCGATATCTGTGTCTTTACCAAAGTGTATGTCCACAGACTTCTTAAGTCGATATCTTTGGATCTGCTGAAAATCTTTGGTACTTTTTGCTGTGCTGGAGTAGCCATCAAAAACAACAGTACAACTCTTACCAGAGTAATATTTGAGGATGTAATCGAGGTAGCTTTGGTAAATAGTCAAACATGTAGGGCCTCTTCGCCATCCAACTTTGTGTAAGAGGTATTCACCATCCATAACTATGTCAAAGTTGTGGAGATCGACATTCTTTTCTCTTTCTTCGAATATGTCATATATGGCACATTTCTTTGTTTTCCGCATTCCAGCTTCATCGAAGAGGTCTAATGGAAATGAATCCGACTCATGCTGCAAGTATGTCTTCAAGTCGTCATTGGTTTGCTTACTGATGGATATCCTCTGGAAAATCAGGAAAGCGTCAACTACTACTTTAGCATCATACATTTTAACAGAACAAGTCGTGCTGGCCAGAGGGAGTGCTCTATCTTTTCGTGACAGTTTCACATCTATAAAATGTTTACCAAACATGTTGGCTGTTACTTGCTTGCCAACTGCTAGAGCGTCATAGTATGTGATTTTGTTGTCTCCCACGACTCCAGTAGCTATTTCGTCTGTAACAGGGAATTGGGAACGACTTGCAAATTAAAGTGAGACCTTAGCAATGTCTGTGGCGTCTCTAGCTTTTCGCTATTCCCTGAAATCTTTGTGCAGCTCCCTGGAGGAAAAATTAACTTCACAAAATTCTTCTAAGGACATCCAAATGTCATGAGTTGCAGTCAGGCCCAGAACCCACTTACTTACAACACTCTCTGTGACACCCGTCCTCATGTTAGGCCACCCACACTTTTCATACTCTGCATCAAAGTCTGTTCAATGGTCAAGTATGATGAAACTCCCGTCCAAAATCGATTTGTCCTTCGCATCGTGAAGTACCCTTTATTTACAAATTTCTCCTATTATTCGGGTGTCATTATTAATGGTAGCTTTCTCATATCCTGCACATAAAGATGGCAAGATTTAGCATACGAAGAATGACCACAGGCATGGAAGAATGGCATAATTTGCTGTACACATCTGAGGTGGCCACCCCAGTCACCTGATCCCTCAGCATGAATATATTCCTTTACCAAGGTGACTTGTTTGAAATATAGAACCCAGAGTATTGCAGTCAGTCCATTTTTCTTAAGCTGAGTCAGCTTGTTTTCCATTTTCTTTGCTAGAGATACTAGGTGGGGATTTTGATTTAGTGAGCTCAGTGAAGGAGACTCATCTTGAAAATCTGTCATGACCTCATCGATAGCCTTCCGTTCCTCAGCATCGATGTCAAGTTGCTCGAGTATTATGTTTGACAAAGCTGTTTGGATTAGTAAATGAGCTCGCACTGCTCTAGCAAAAGCATGACGTTGCAACATCTTATCGAATGATTCTGGGTCATAGATGGTACACATCAGTTCCTTGAGACCACTTATATCCATGAGATATCCAATGCACCCCAAAAAAGACATCAAAAGAAGTTAAAGTCCTTCTAGTCGTACTACACATTTAGACAGGGGTGATTCAGGTGGAGCTGCTGCAACTATTTCTTCACCTTTAATATTATGTGTTTGGTCAAACATAACAATCGGGGACTTCTGATTGCTTTTGACATATAATTCAAGAATGCTGTGTAGATTGTGTCATAATCAGATGGTGGTGAGTTAATGAAAGGAAGGGGAACAACATTTGTCTTTTCGCTGTATGTGTCTTGTGTTATAGAATGCATAAACGCCTTCTATTCTAGAACCCCAGGAATACTGAGCCATTTTACAGACATCCATAGGATATCGTAAGGTTAAGGCTATGCCATTTCCTGTTCCAGGATTCCTAGGTACTCCACAATAACATTTTTTTAAACCACCTTCCATTTTTCCTAATACTTCCAGTGGAAGAACTCCAAGCTCTCCAGAAGATTTTGAACTGGGAATCTCTGTTAATCTTGATATTTTTGTTCTTCTTACGACTGAAATTTCTGGTGTAGTGCATCTAATGCCTCCCATAGCATGCAAAATGTTTAATTGATCTATTGTGCAGGCATTGAAGTCAGTATTGTCGAACACGAACTGACTGAATGACCCATTCATGTTAGGATGAGTGTGAAGAATGGTTGGCATTTCCAGCAATTGAACTTCATAGTATGAAGAACAGAACCCCAAACTAGATAAAATGTTTACTATGTTTTGGAGCCATACTTCCTGTATAGCAATAAACCTAGGCTGATTAATATGGGGGACATGAAGGTCCGTGGTCGCACAGAAGTGATGACAGGAGTGCGCAATGGAAATGCATTTCCTTTTTCTCTTTTCAAGGTCTTTTGTTTTATTCACTGTCACCTTCTCCAGAAAAGTAAGTAGGGTTGTGGGAACACAGGTACTCGCGTCTTTCAAGAAGTGATCACCAGGAGGGTAGGTGGTTTTATTATACACATGAGACTGGATACCCTGCCTTATTATTACCACTGCAGTTTCAATGATTCTGAGTCGCTTCTCAGTTGCGTTTCTCTGTTTGTTTTGTACCATGCATTCAATATATTAATCCCTGTATCAATAAAACAGATTGTCTTAACCTTTCTTCCATATTTTGCTGTAATGACACTCTCCATATTTTTCGATGAGTTTAGACTTTATTGCGTGGTCATCAGGGACACGCCCTGTCACAGCTTAGCGCAATTCTGAGAGGGTATGTTGGCAGTCATCGTTATTTTCTAAGAATAAATAAATTTCTGCCATAACTGCTGAAACATAATCGGTTACAAGATGCCCGAGTTTATCTCCTTTTTGAGTAGCATGCAGGTAAAATTTTGTAACAGTCTTTGTGGTATACTCCTTCTACAGCTACTAAATCACTTACAGCGGACAGGCGGATTTCCACTTGTTCTGCCCACTTGTCTGTCCTTTTAGAGGCTGCATCCAAAACCTTATCTTTCTATAACAAGCTTCGAACATCGTATACTACTCTACGTCTCTCTTTGGGGTTCTTACCCTCTCTTTCCTTGAATTGTTCGTCAATCACTTATGTACAGAAAAAACACTTTGTTTTGAAGTCAAATGTCGGCAGTGAAGACCTCAGTTACAGGCTGATCGTCATAGTCAGGTTGTGGCATAGAGGCGACATGCTGCCTCTTCACTTCAGACTCTATGCTACCCGGTATCATGTAATTTTTCCGGCACAAAGTATGCACCTTCAAAGATGTTAGGCCACTCACCTGAAACACCTCGTTGTTATTTCTTGCAGTGCTATCTCGTAATAACGATGCTATTCCTATTTCACTCACTGTGGAAACACCAATGCCTAACTAGTTTAGGTTTTGGTCACAAATAAAACACTTTGCTGCCATAGTGCAAGCATAACACTCGTCTGCGAGAACATCACCCCTCCGCAAGTTATCGAAGTTGTTTACACACTGAAGCTATCTGGCAGCTGATGCCAACTCATCAACCCTAATGTGGAGTCGTCTAGTCTGAACAGAGGATGGCGGGAGAACCTAGCTACCTGACTGCTGACATCATCCTCTTTGTTATCTGCAAGTTCCAAGTCTTGATGCAGATGACAGCGCAGGTTGGCTGTACAATAATATGTATATACGCTTATTCAAAGAAAAGTTAGGATGATACGAGCTGATTTGTATGAAAACACATGTGCCATATAACAGCGATACTGTTATCAGCAACAATGTTAGACATTCACACCCGATTATCTCGGAAACTATTAAAGATACGAAAAAAAAACAGGACTTTTTTTGTAAACTTTTGTGATCTTCAGTTTGGTCCAGCGCATTTTGAGCTGCGACAAACCGTTTTCGAAGTAATTACGAAAAACAAAAAAAAAAGTACCTTTTTTCAAGATGGCGGCTAGAACTCACCTAGGATTCATTGGGACTTTTGATGCAATCAGCACTAAATACCTATAAACAAGTGTGCCATGTTTCAAAACTGTCATATTTATTGGCACCCAACTGGCCACTTTGAGCATTTGTTGACTGGACTAAAATATGACATATCTGTACCTTTAGTTGGCTCCCAAGACACAGGCGAAGATATATGATTTTCACCTTGCAAGCATATTCTTTAGTGCCGCACCTAGTCACGATACCTTTGACTACAGCTACTGGGATAACAGATTTCTAGTGTAATGTACGTTATATTTCTGCCAACTTATTAATTTTCATTTTATTTCCGCTGCAAATTTATTGTTTACATTCATTATTTGCGTGACAGTTCTATGGCAGAATTCTTTGTTACTTAGTTACTCAATGAGCATGCAATGCTTTGTAAATATTTGTTCATTTAATTGTTTACATCGTTAATTGCATTTTTAGAGTTGAGAATGACCAAAAATTGAAATATTTTTAACAATTATTAAAATAATTTGATAGTTTAATGCAGCTTTTTAAGATAGCAGTCGTAATTTGATAGAGAAAATAAATCTATTTACATGTAAACATTGATCGATAGTTGGCATCATAGTACAATATGTAATATTTTGCAAGGGAATTTTTGGAAGTGCTTTGCCTATTGCGCTATTACACATTCAAACTGGACAGTGTTGAAAAATTATCTCTGTTCTTAGAACTTTGAATTCTGAAGATCATCGAGAATATATTAAAATTTTTTTATTTAAAATGGATTCTATAGACAAAATTAATTCAGGACGTTATTTTATGCCGCCGGTGTGCGAGTGGCGTAAAAAAAGACTGCTGGGAGAGTCAGTTTACTGAAAAGGGCTCTCTGAGTTTATGGATGTCCTGTTTGATAGCAATTAACTTGCTATCATTAGCTACGAGACCTTTATGATCCAGAATAACTACAGTTCCAGATAAGTAAAGACTGAAATAAGTTACAGATGGCAGCCGTCCAATATAATATGATTTCTCCAATTTAGTCTTGAAATAAATTTAGTCGAGAAAGGATATTTGCTTATTATTGGAGTAGAAGCAAATGAGACCTTTTTGTTTATTGGTCATTGAATAATATATTCCCTAGTGTCATCTTTAATTATAATTATATTGTGAGTTGAGCATTTAGAAATTGAACTACATGTATTCTTTAATCTGAACATTGATTGCTTATATTTATTCACCAAATGTTCAAATGCAATAATTAAACGCTCCTCAATAATTAACTCCTGTATTGGTTGATAGTTTGCTCAGTACCTATTGGTATGATTCTTATTATTATAATTACAATGCTGATATTTGCTCATTTCTAGTAAATGTTGCTATTCTACTACAAGTCCTACTATTATTTTCACTACTATATACAAGTAAGCTATGTGACAACTAGGTTCGTTAACAACTTCTCCCGAATAATCTCACATACCCGAATACACACTGTCATATTCATTTCAGTGGCAGTCCACATGAATAAATAGTGAGTGAATAGATTTGGGCGGCTCTTAACAGCAAGGTCTTGAGAGCCGATGAGGGCGACTGAGGTGAGTAAGGAGTAACGCCGGGATGAAAGGGCGGGGAAATAGGAGATCCTCGAGAAAACCCGCTTACCAGTTGCAGCGTCCGGCACAATTCCCACATGTGAAAATCTGGTAGTGAACCAACCGAGGATTGAATCCAGTTCGCAATGGTGGGATGCAGGCAGGCTAACCACTCAGCAAATGGGGCCCCGGCAACCCACGTGGTACATTATATGTATGATATAGGGGATTCGGGGACACAGGAGCCATTAGTTGCTTCTGCTCCGATCACCACTATCTTGGATTACATCATTTCTGGCAACCATCTTGAATTTTATTTCTTCATGTGCTTACATTCCACCTCGGCACCCACCATATTGGATTATATTTCTTCATGATCTATCATTCCACCTAGGTGTCCACCATCTTGGATCATATTTCTTAATGCTATATCATTTCACCTTGGTTTCAACCATCTTGGATTCTATTTATTCATGCTCCACCATTCCATCTCGGCATCCATCATCTTGGATTACATTTCTTCATGCTATATCATTCCACCTCTGTGTCCACCATTTTGTATTTCATTTATTCATGTTCTATCATTCCACCTCAACGTCCACTATCTTGATTCCATTTCTTCATGCTCTTTCATTCCACCTCGGGGTCCAAAATCTAGGATTCCGTTTCTTCAAGCTCTAACATTTCACCTCGGTATCCAACATATTGTATTTCATTTCTTCATGCATTATCATTTCACCTTTGTATCCACCATCTTGGATTCAAATTCATCACCCTCTATCATGTTATCTCAGTATCCACTATTCTGGATTCTATTTATTCATGCTCTCTCATTCCGCATTCGACATCCACCATCTTGAACACGACTCTCACCTATGCTCGACAACCATTTTGTCCGCCACATTGTTTCTGGTCGCCATCTCGTTTTCCACTCTATGCACCTATACAGAGACGCCTACACAATGCCCTACCTACCCACAAACCCACTGCTGTTCTTACCATCCCACCTACACACTGTCCTACCAAGCTACCTAATCTTTTATGTAACCACCTACTGATCTACATACCTACCTGCCACTTCACCTATGTACCCACTGTTCCACCTATCTACCGAAATACCACTATACCCACATACTGCTCTATCCAACTACCCTACCACACTACTAACAACTTAATGCTCTACCTCCCTTCCCTCAACTCTAACAACAAACCCATCTGCCTACCCACTGCTCTACTTTAACCTCTACACAGCACAGTATCCACCTACCCACAACAATACATATATAATCACTGCTTAACCTGACTACACACCCACCTACCTTTCACTCTACATACCTAACCACATTTCAACAGCTATTCTTTCGACCCTATTTACCCAATGGACTACCCACCTATCAACATACTTCCCAACCACTCTACACACTCTCTCACCTACCCAACACTCTACCTACCTACACATCCACCTTTAACTCTACCATTGTACCCACATTCCTAAAGCTCTTCTAACCTACACACATACCTGCTACTCTACCCATCTGACCAACTGCCTAACATTCTACCTACCCACACACCCACTGCCCTTCTTCGCTTCCCACCTACCTACTCATTGCTCCAAACACCTACCCAACTACCTAACCACATCCTGCTCTACACACCTACTCACCTCTCCAACCAATGCTCTACTCACATACCTGCCACTTTACATACTTACCTATATACCCCCTACCCACTAAACACTCACCCTCCTATATAATTACCCACCAACTGCTCTACTTAACACTCGACCCTCCTACCCTCCTAGCTTGTGTTCTACCTACCACTCTAACTGCCTACTCACCTATCTACTGCTTTACCCATCCCTGTACCCAAAAATGTTTACCCACTTCTTTACCCACCAACCCGTCTACCTACTGCTATAGCCACTGTCCCACTTCACAACCAAAAGTTTACCCACATCATTACTCAAAAGTCTACCCACCTCACTGTCCTCCAACACATTGCTCTATCCACCTACCCATCACTCTACTTACTTACCTATATACCCACTTACTTACCACTCTAACTACCTACCACTTCACCCATCTATTCACCACTCTGCTAATTTACTTACATAAAAACTAATATATCCACCCACTGCCATACCCACCACTTTATGCACCTACAGAACACCCACATACCTACAGCTCTACCCATCTACATATCCACCCACCTACCTACCACTCTACCTACCTACCCATCCACCTTTCGTTATACCACTCTACCCACATTTCTAAAGCTCTACTAACTTACACACATACCAACTGCTCTACTCATCTAACTAACTGCCTACCATTCTTTCTACCCACACACCCACTGCTCTTCTTAACTTCCCACCTACCAACCCACATACCCAACTACCTAACCACCTCCTGCTCTACACACCTCACCATTCCAAACAATGCACTTCCCACAAAGTCACCACTCTACATACTTACCTACATACCCACTGCTCTACCCACCTCCCCACCAACACATTGCTCTACCAACCTAACCACCTAGCCACTAAACACTCACCCTCTATAAATACCCCACCAACTGCTATACTTACAGCCATACCCAACTACCTAAAACGCTACTCTCCTACCCTCCTACCCACTGCTCTACCTACCACTCTAACCACCTACCCACATACCTACTTCTCTAACCATCCCACTATCCAAAAATCTACTCACTCCTCTACCCACAAACCCATTGCTTTGCCTCTTATGTATCTACTAACCAACCTACCTACCTGCCCATTACTCTACTTACTGTCCCACCCAATGATCTACACACTTACACACTGCACTATCCATATACCCACCACTCAACTGTCTTACACACCACTCTATCCATCTACCCACCACTCTACATACCCCTCACTGCTCTGCCCACCTACCTACAACTCTAACAACAAACCCAACATTCTACCCACCTTAACACCTACCTATCAATCTACCCACCCACCTACCTATTACTCCATTCATCCACTTACATGCCCACTTACTCATTGGTCTACCCACCCAACTAGTTACCACTTTATTTATCTAAAAATATACCCACCTACTTACTGCTTTATGCACTTACCTACACACCACTATACACGCCCACCCATCGCTCCACCCATCTACCTAGAATTCTAACCAGCTGCTCACATACCTACTGCTTGGCCCACCTACCTACTGCTCGACCCATTTACCTATTACTCTAGCCGCCGGTCCACTTCACAACCCAGAAGTTTACCCACATCATTACCCAAAAGTCTACCCACCTCAGTGTTCACCAACCCATTGCTCTACCAACCTACCCGCCACTCTACTTACCTTCGTTCATATCCACTGCTCTACACACTGCACTACTTACCACTCTACCCACCTACCAACCAATCTACTTACCTACTTACATAACAACTAATATATCCACCACTCTATGCACCTACATACACCCACCCACCTACCTACAGCTCTACCCATCTACACACCCACCTACCTACCACTCTACCTACTTACCCATCCACCTTTCACTCTAACATCCTACCCACATTCCTAAAGCTGTAATAACATACACACATACCTATGGCTCTACCCATCTAACCACCTGCCTACCTTTTTACCTAACCATATTTAAAGAGATCTACTTACTCCTCACTCCTGACTCCATACTCATCTCCACACCCTCCACACGTAGCACCACAAGCACTGCAGGCACCGCACAACTCTCTGCACAACTCTCAGCACTCTCCACAATTAGCTCCGCACATTCCGCAGATAGCTCTGCATACTCTGATGTTAACTACGCATGCTCCGCAGTTAGCTCTGCATGCACCACAATGACACCTCATGTATCGCAATTGACACAAGATGCACCGCAAAAGGCCCTGCATGCACCGCAATTAGCACTGCATGCACTGAAATTGACACCACACTCTCCGCAATTGACACAGCACGCTCCTCAGTTAGCTCAGCATACTCTGCAGTTAGCTCTGCATGCTCCGCACACATCTCCAAATGCTCCGCACAACTATCTGCACCTTCCGCACATTTCTCGGAATGCTCCACACACCTCTCTGCACCCTTCACACTCATATTTGCACCCTCAACACACATATCCGCATGCTTCGCATGGCACTCCACACATTCACACTCTACTCTGCACCCTACCTACATATCCATTGTTCTACACACCTATCCACCACCCCACTGCCTTACCCACCTACCTACCAACTGCTGTACCTGACACAATATTTAACCCCAATGCCACACTTCTTACCTACCGACATACCTATCATTCGACACACCTACCACTCTAACCACTTACTGCTCTACTCATCTACCCAAAACTCTAACAAACACATCTACCTACCAACCTACCTATTTCTAGGCCCACACACCAATCTACCTACTTCTCTACCCACCTACACACCACTCAACTAACCTACCTGCATACAATCTTATATATCCACCTAACCACTACCTACCTACTATTCTACCTGCCTACCTAAATATCACTCTATCTATATACTGCTCTACCCACCTACCCATCACTCAACTTACCTACTTACATAACAACTAATCTATCCGCACACCCACTTCCCTACCCACCACTCTAGGAACTTACACACACACCCACCTACACACAGCTCTACCCATCTATACACTCACCCACCGACCCAACTCTCTACCTACCTACCCACGCAACACTATAGATACCTACCCATTTACCTTTCACTCTTCCATCCTACCCCATTCCTAAAGCTCAACTAACATGCACACATACCTACTGCTCTACCCATCTAACCAACTGCCTAACATTCTACCTACTCACACACCCACTGCTCTTCTTACTTTTCCACCTACCAAACTACATAACCACCTCCAACTTTACACACATACTCACCACTTCAACTAATGCTCTGCCCACAAACCCACCACTCTACATACTTACCTATATACCGACTCCTCTACCCACCTCCCCACCAACCCACTGCTCTACCCACCTACCTACTAACTGCTCTACGTGACTACCCAACCAGTATTATACCCACACACCCACTTCTCCTCTTACCTTCCCACCCGCCCATTGCTACACCCACCTACAAAACTACATAACCACCTCCTGCTCTACACACCTACTCACCACTCCAACCAGTGCTATAACCACATACCCACCACTCTACATACTTACCTAATCACCTCCCCACCAACACATTGCTCTACCGACCTAACCACTTACTGCTCTATCCACCTTCATACCGACCTACCCACCTTCGTCTCAACTCAAATACTCACCTACCCACCACAAGTCATACCGACCACACTTCATACTTAACACTCATCGTAATTACTTACTTACTTATGGTTCTATCCACCTACCCACTAAACACTTACCCTCCTCTATAATTACCCACCAACTGCATTACTTAGAGCTGTACCCACCTACCTAAGACTCTACCCTCCTACCCTCTGCTCTACCTACCACTCTAACCACCAGCTCACCTACCTACTGCTCTACCCATCTAACTACCCAAAACATACAATTCATATAATTAGACTAACCAACAAAATATTCAAACCATACGTTTCGACCTTTTATACTAACTATCTCATCTGTCATCATACATCCTGCCCTTCTTTTCAATAGCCATACATGCATGTCACACTGAGAGACAAAGCTATTCAATCAAAAAACTTCCCCCTGAAATCACCCAAACTACTACAATGTTCCAATTAAATCATTTCAGGCATCGCTAGTATCATACTGATATGCTATACAAGCAAGAGACACCGACAAACCAGTTAACCAATGAATATACCGAGCTCATCGTGTAGAACAGTTAAAAAAAAAAAAAAAATCTGGCCACACAACTCTAGCAAAATCTCTCAAGAGGTTATATCTCTCGAACAGTAGACGCGAGTACGGCTGACCAAGTTGCAAAGGAGATGGTGGCGAAGAGTAGAGGAGGACGAGACTAGTTTCAGCACTGTTGCTAGGGAGGTGCTTGTCGACAATAAGGAATTTGTCCCCCATTACCCTTCAAATTAACACACACCTTTACCTAGCCACCATCCAATACTGCAATACAAAAAAAATTGCAAAAATTGGGGGAAAAAAAATAAAAATCGTATCTCCAGCATACCTGTCATAAAATCATTGCCATCAGACACAAGCCAAATATCATATAACTCATCAAACAAACCACATGATTGTATCAACCATTCATTCCAATAACATCAAATGCTGACCACCGCATCTCAGAAATAAAAAAACAAAAATACGAGTCACACTTCTTACCAGGAGTACTGAGTATTATACCAGCCATATCACCCAACATACCCACCATACCATCCATGCTAACCCAAGTGTACCAAGTCACTTTACACTCCGGACTAACCAATAAAACAAACATTCCTCCCATTTATCAACCTAATATAATCAACTGATTCCAGAACACCCAATGTACCAAATCTTTAACCAAGGAAAAATTCAAACATATCATCCAACACACCAATAATACCATCCATCATAACTCGAGGAACTATACAGTTGAGATCAGCCCACAACCTATTATCAATTCCATTTGCACTACTGACCAGCACCAGCCAAATATCATACCACCTATAAAAACAAGCCATCTGATTAAACCAACCATACATACCAATACAAATGCTAACTACCACACCTCAGGCATACAAAACAAAATATGAGAAACCCTGCTGACCAGGAGTACATGGTACTCTACCGACTATACAACTTGCCATGCCAACATAATATACCATCTGAATATTTCAACTAAATCATACAGCCCCAAAACCATATCATTCCCTCTAACACAAGGACACCTCAATAATGCTATGGTAATACAGACCATATCAACCACCATACCACTGACTCACTGATCAGTCATAACAGCCAACTATATTGACTACTATCTCAGGCCATCTAACTTTAGCAGTTACACATAAAAACAAGTCATACCAGCCACTGTAACTCATACCATATGCTCTACCAACAACACCAGATGAAATATACTCATTATTCATACCTCTTAGTAAAACTCAAGCAAATCTCAACCATTCAGTCCACACTGACCTTAAAAAAAAAAAACTCCTCTACTGGTCGACACCAGCCAAATATCACCCATCTCCTATATCCAAAAGAAAAATTCAATTCAACCGCACCACCAAATACACAAAGCATAACATCCATCATAGCTCAAGTGTACCAAGCAACTCTACAGTTGAAGCCAGGCCATTACCTACTTGCTCTACCAACCAACACCACTTATACCTACCAACCATAACTCTAGTATATGCATCAACCATTCATCCACACATTTCATACAGCCCGTGCCAGTGAAACATTCAACTTCTTCTCATACCATCCACCATGCCGACTGACACCAGTCAAGTACATTGGCCACCCATACCTCTTACTATTACTCAAGCATGCTTAATTTTGACCTCGACGACCATCGAGCCGCTTCATGTATCATCGCTAACCAAAGTTCTACATGAGTAGTTGAGTCCTACAACGTGAGGTATAATTTTTACAAGCCCTGACATGGGGTAGAATGGATATGACTAAGTTAAAAAATATTCTGTATACTACACAATGTGAAGATATATATCGAGTCCTACACAAGGTGTAACGAAATTGTCTAAATGGAAAAAAAAAAAAAAAATTTAGTCTGATATGAGATGAAAGATATTCAACTTCCTACAAAATGTAAAAAAAGAAAAAATCTAAGGCCTGCGCAGCATTAAAAGTTTTTATAAGACGTATTTATTTTTAGTAGAAATTTTCTACGTCCTGCAGAAGGTCAGAAAAATTCCAAGTCCTACACTAGCAGAAAAAAATTACATGACCTACCATTACATTACATCGGAGTAGGAAATATTCCACGTTCAACATGGAGTATAAAATTTTTTTAGTAAGTTAGGTGTGAGAAACAAAGTCCATACACATAAGAAAAATGATTATCTAAGTGAATAAACAATTGACCTATCGCATTGCACTGTGATTATATTGTTCGTTGAGTCAATCATCGAATTGCCATGTGATTACAGCTGGCCAATTACATGAGATGGTGGTGGTGGTGGATCGATAGATCTGAGCATTGGTGGATAGGTGGATTGAATTGGTCGATCACTGGATTGGCATATCGATGGATTGATGGATTGGATTATTGAAGGGTCAAGCTCACCTACGGCCCAAAATGATGGTTGGGTGACATCATAACGTGATGCCTGCTAATAGTCGATTATGTTACGTTGACAGATAGTAAGAATGTTTGTTTTGTGGGTTGGTCTGAACGATAAATTTGATTTGTACACTTGGGTTAGAATGGACGATGCGGTTGATATGCTGGGTGATATGGCTGGTATAATACTCAGTACTCCTGTTGAGAAGTGTTACTCGTATTTTTGTTTTGTATGTCTGAGATGTGGTGGTCAGCATTTGATGTTATTGAAATAGATGGTTGATACATTAAGGTGGTTTGTTTGATGAGCGATATGATATTTGACTTGTGTCAGATGGCAATGATTTTATGACAGGTATGCTGGAGTTACGAATTTTGGTATAGTTTTTCTCCAATGTTTGCGATTTTTCTTTGTTTTGCAATATTAAATTCTGGCTAGGTAAAGGTAGGTGTTGATTTGTAGGGTAATGGGGGACAAATTCCTTAGTAGCAGAAAAAGGATGGTTCTGGCACACCTGGAGTCTGGCGGCGGACATGCGGACCTAATTTTCATATTAAGGTACCTGCCCATAAAAATTTTCAAAAATTATTCTCTCTTCTTTCGGAAATTCTAGAAGTTATAATTCCACGCCACGGCGGCCATTTTGTCGGCCAGTAAAGTGTGGCCAAAACCAACAACGGCCATTTTTGCAGCTAGTGAAAAAATATACCCCGAAATCGATTCCCTATCACCCGAATGAGCACATACATCGACGTCGGCCATTTTAGTGGCCAGGAAAAGGTGGCCGAAACCGATGGTGGCCTTGTTGGCAGCCAAGAAAATTTTTTTCCTACATATGTCAAATCCTATTTTTTATTCCTCTAATGAGCACATACTTCGATGGCGATTATTTTGGTAGCCAGTCGGAATGATTGCAGTGGCCATATTGGCAGCCAGCACACACTGAAGTTTGTGATTACCACTGCCAAATTGGAGCCCATACACACCGACGTCCATCTACGACGAGTTCCCAGCCAGCACTGACCCCTTCCCCGAGGTGTTGATGACCTGCAGCAGCCATCTTGGACACGCAGGATAAAACCCCTTCGAAAATAATAATGACCCATTCGATTGTGTGGTCATGAACATGATAAGCAATCCTAGGAGTATGTACGTAAGAAGAGTGAGGGGGGGAGGAGGGAAATAATAACGGTCACCCAAATCCATCAAAGCGCTCTCTCTGTGGCACAACCCGCATGTACATACTACTACTGTGATGGAGTATTCAGGATCGGTGTGATACTTGCGTTAATGTCGATTTGCCTTAAGTGGGGAACATGTAGTATGAGACAGTCACCCCTGTGAGAACCAGCCAGCCGCAAGAAGCTAATATATGCAACCTTCACTGTCTGCTGGAAGATGCTGGCTGGCTGGCCGGGCCAGTGTGTGGGGAAGGAAGGGGTTAGCAGTGGCGAGGGAGGGGGCACACATGCTGTAGCATATAAATACACTTCCCTGACAAGGATACTCGTTTATTCATCTTTCAGTGTCCGCAGTGTTTTAATCTCGCTGACTAGCTGCACTGACGCCCTGAACCGTGAGAGAGACGCGTACAGCACAACTGATCTGCATCTCCATCTACGTGGTGAGTGAACTGAAGCTCATAATGACAGGTATTATTGTAACATTTGTTTGCATGCAGATTATAATGATGGGAATGGTACATGTACCCCAGTCTCAATGCTGAGTGGCCAATGTCGTGCGTGTACGCAACAATTTTACATGTTGGCGATTAATTTTCACGTGTGCGCTCTATGTGGGAATTATTACATTTATGTAGCAGTTAGACACTGAGCGATGCATCTATACGGGTACCAACACTAGTAACCTGCCGGGATTCATCCTATGTACACGTTTATACCCCGTGGAGGATACATGTTCACACACAATAAACCGAGCACCTTCTAAGACCCTCCCAACAGGGGTTAACCGCTAATAAATATATCTTATTGCCACCCCAGGCTTTTTTACCATACCTCGTCATCCGAGCTGAAACTGTGAGAGATATGAGGAGGAGGCACTCACCAGCACCGGGTTTCTTGTACAGTCGGTGCCATTTTTTTTTTACTATGGCATAGTTGTGAATTCAAGGGTTGCAATCACGTGATATTTTGGTGTGCACTGGACTTGTGTTCAGTATATTTCTTGCAGCCAGTAATCTACGTGTGCTGCATGCTCGTTGATATATAGGCGGTTCATGATAAAATGAGCACTTTTTAACGCCCTTTAACACCCACGAGTAAGCAACACATCTGTGAATAGTGATGTGTAGAACGGTACACAAAAACATTGGCATGCAGTTGACCGCAACCCTCTAGAGCATTGTGATTATTTATTCCCCGTGGAGGAACATGGACGAACAAATGATAAAAAAATGAGCATATGAGGACCTTTTTTTCATGTAGGTAGTGGGTTTTTAATAGAATTTAGCAAACTTGTATGCTAATGCATTTGTATTATTATAAAAAAAAATAATTTCTGTCCTAAAATAAGCTAGGCACAATAATAAAAAATGGCATGGTGTTCCCGTGGAGAAAAACGTGGCCGAACAATGCCGACAACCCCCCCCCCCCCCCCCCCCCGCCAACACCAAGCTGGTTATACCTGACGTAATATATATGATGAAAATCTCTGTACCACTTTTACCCTAAAGAGGCCCTAAAAATCAGTGGGTTGGTAAAAATTATAGTAACCGCCTAAGATCACTTTGGTGAGGGGACAGACGTGACATTATGAAGCAATAGAAAAAATTAAAACGGTAGTAAAGTAATACCAACAGGTATAGGCTGTTTACGGTAAAGTGAGCACTTTTGAGGCCCTAGTTACTTTATCCCTTCATCTATATATTATCATTGATCCACTTTTACAAATAAATACTGCCACTTTCAGAAATTACCCTCTAAGGCTAAGATAAAATGTATTTAATGAATTTTATTCAAACGGAGAGGGCTTTCAAAAGTGCTCACTTTAGGCCTATTAGCCTTACACACAAAAAAAAACTGCAGCATTCAGGTGACTGCATGCCGTCGCGCCCCTCCGAGGTCCGCTACATTCAGGACACACAGGCTGAGAATCAGCCCTTCGAGCTATGTTGCATACGGGCCATGTACACGCTAGCAGGTTTGTAGTTTCCTCCGACACGTTAGTTCCCCCTCGAGACGTAGACAGCCCAGAGTTTCTCCTGTAATGTCTGGTTGAGAAGACAATACCTCAGTACCATGCATCCCCCTTTGCCGTCAACGTGACGATAACCATCGGCCATTCCCTCTCATGATGCCCGGTTGAATAGACATTAGACCCACCCCCTCTTGCCATCAACATGCCGGTAAAAAAAATGCCACTATCTCTCCCACTCCACCCCTCATGCCAGGGCCAACACTGCAACAACAAAACACACAGAGATCTGACTCTCTCTCGTCCCACTACAATGGGACACTAATTTCGGGAAAAAACAGCGTGGGTAAATATTTCGGACGTGTGTAAAAAGAACCCTAGGGATGGAGATAATTTGTTTTGTATATGCCAAATCACGCATAGCTATCAGTGAATAAGTTGCTTATGACAGTGGGCAACTCGGGGTGCTGTTGCAAGCTCCATGCACAAACATTCCGATAACTCCCTATCCCCTGACCCAACACCTAGGTACTGATAACAAGCCAAAAAGGAAATATAATGTAAATAAAATATTGTTGGTGGCATTTTTTGTCTCTGGGTACTCCCGCGTACACCATACCGTACAATCCATCGTACACCCATACCACACAGGCCTGTCGCTAAGGGGACCCGGGTCAAACCCGGCAAGTCCACTGGATGTTATTTTCACAAGTGGGAGGGGTAGTGAAATATATTTGTTTATTTCAAATATGCTCAAATACTATTCATTTCAAAGTGAGCCTTTAGAAATGAACTGTAGAAAAAAAAGTCACTGCCCTTCCGTCCATATATTTTAATGAGCGCGCTGAACGACATTCGCCTGTAACGATGGAGTTCCATATCTTAACATCGAATAAAAATATTTTATTTTAACCTGTGCCTTTAACTTTCAAATGTGGTAGAACCGACATAAACTGTGTTTACCACTCACATTGGTATATTTATTTAAAGGTAACATTTATAAACACACCAATCGGGATACTTTGTGCACGTGTGTGTATGCGAGCGTGTGATTAGCCTTAACCCGAGGTGTTATCGTTGGTAAAATGTGTATTAGCCGGCCAGGTCTGCACAAAGTTGGCGGGGGCAACGGGGGCACGTGGTACCACAGCATGCTCGTTCCTCCACCAAGATGGTCCGGGTTCCAGTCCCGGTCAGGCCACTGGTTTGTTTTATGTTGTTTTCACAAGTGGTAGGCGTGCCTGGGACCTCCCGTCCCTTCATTCCCTTCATATACTCACGTCATCTCACCCTCATCGACTCCAAAGACCAACTGTAAGAGCTGGCCAAAAAATTGCCCAAACAATCACTTCATAAAATAAAGTTTTAATTTGTATATTAATTCAGGTGTCGCTTAATACTCATGTCATTACACACTCAAGAGTTCCCAAGACCTCGACCTAAAGAGCCACCAAAAGAAAGAATTATAATAATTAAAATGTTTTATATTATCAGCTTTTTCCCAGTGCCTAGGTGTTGCGGCGGAGGAGATAGGCAGTTATCAGAATGCTCGCACGTAGAGCGTGCAGGGACACCCCATGTTGCACACTGTCACACGCAATAAAATTTGTTTTTATTTATTTTCATTCCAGTTGGTACCTAGTGGCCGGGCTCTACATCATGATAGTGGAACGATGGATTGTACGGTGTGGTGTACGCGGGAGCACCCAGAGACAAAAAATGCCACCAACAATATTTTATTTACATTATATTTCCTTTTTGGCTTGTTATCAGTACCTAGGTGTTGGGTCAGAGGATAGGGAGTTATCGGAATGTTTGTGCATGGAGCTTGCAGCAGCACTCCGAGTTGCCCACTGTCATATGCAATAACAAATATTTTTTGTCATTCCAGCTGGTACCTAGTGGCCGGGCGCTACATCGGGGATAGTGTTACGAAGGATTGGCCAGGGTGGTATATGTGGGAGTCCCCAAACAAAAAAAAATCATTTATTTTATATTTTGATTTCATTTGTTATCAGTGCCTGGGTGTTGTTTCGGGGGATACGGAGTTATTTGAATTCTCGCACATGTAGCTTGCAGCAGCACCCCGAGTTATCTACTGCCACAAAAAAATATATTTTTTATTTTATTCGCTTTCCAGTTGGTACCTAGTGGCCGAGTGTTACATTGAAATAGTGTTACGGTGGATAGCTCCAGCATGGTGTATGTGGATGCACCCAGAGACAAAGTTGTGTCACACAATTTACTTTATAATGCAATTTTGGCTTGTTATCAGTGCCTGGGTGTTGGGTCAGGGGATAGGGAATTATTGGAATACTTACCTGTGGAGCACCCCGAGTCGCCCACTGCCACGTGAAAAAAAATATTTCAGAGGCAATCCAATGCTTTTGTGTCCACGATGACCTATGTTAGTGCTCATGACCTCACACCTACTGATGAATATATTTTCCCAATATCATCCATTCATTTTACTCCTACTATAGCGCATGTTCACATGTAACTATTTATGTTAGGTTTAAGGTTTTTTAACATTCCCCTCACAGGCTCCTTAGGCCTAAACTGTGGTCCATAGGGATTCATCTCCTCCTGGCCTACCTGCATCGTGAGTGGTATTAAGACAAGCTCCATTGCCCACGACACAGTCTCCCAGTCGTGTCGAGGAAGAAACAGAGGGAGAGAGGCCATCCTTCGTAGACTAACCTGTTCTTCTTTCAATACAATAGCTTCTTCACGACCATCATTCCCCTTTGTTTCCCACTACCATCACAACCATCATCATCATCACACCGACTGCAGCATCCAACATCACCAGCTACATCACACCATCGTCATCTCTAACCCCCTTTCAGCCACCCCCATTACCTACTCTTGCAGCTCCGATATGATGGCCGGCCCTTCAGTGTGGCTTTTGTGATCTCGCCTTCACAGATCACGGGAATGGTCTTCGATACTAGAGGAATTGTGCCCTCAACTCCTTCAGGGAGGCACAGGTATTCATCTGTAATTAATGCAGGAAATCCTATACCTTCTCAGACATCCTTGTCAGGCATTGTGCCATATGCGCAGGGCAATCCAAGCAAGCTGCTACGGCCCATTGCAAGTACTGCAACATGAACTTTCAGCATTCCTGCGAAGCTAGGCGGCACGAACACGGTTGTTGGACCAATACCAATACTAAGTCCCTGGAGTGTAGGAGCTGCATTACGCAGTTTACCAGACAATATAACCTACGTGCTCACAGCATGAAATGTAAGGGAACCCCCACCACCACCCACTAAATGCTTGCACAAGATCAATGACACACCACCACCACTGCTTCGCCAGGGCCTTCCACCTCACCCCAACCAGGACCACTGACCATTCCGTAGCCATTGTTCTTTGTGCCTGCATGCGAGATCATCGCTGAAGAATGATGGCCATGCTACACCCCCATCTTCAGTGGAGCCAGTGCGGCCAACGAGCATGGCATTGTGGAGTAGGAGAGTGCATATAGGGGTGTGATGCGGACATATGTCACAGAGAACACCTTGTGCAACACTGTCGATATTTGTGGCTACCTCTAGAGTATGAAGGCTGGCATCATTGGCCAACTGGAGCAGGAAATACTTGTACAGGGCACCATAAAATTTGACATCTTCCTGGAGTGTACACATGGTAATCCCGATCCACAGGAGGATGAGTTTGCTCAAAAAGCATTCAAGATGAAGAACATACCACTCTACAATGTAGTCAATGTGGAATATGTCGTGACAACTTCCATCGCAAGATATGCCAGGAGGAGATGGACTACATGGGGAAGGACAGTGATTGGATGCTTACCATGGTCAAGAGGCTCCAGCTAAACATCAATAAGCTCAACACCCGTCGAGCCTCTTCCTACATTGCCCTGTGTGCTGCGATCACACAAATAAGGTAATCACGAACCTCAAGAACCATGACTAGCAGTGCTTCAAATGGACTTTCCTGGTATGCTACATAGAGGGGCCAAAGTATAACCATGTCAACCAGTGTTACCTCGACCTGGAGGCTAGGTTCAACTTCACTGGTCTGGCCTTCCCCACCCCTTTGCATCAAGTGCCTATGTTCGAGCTGAAGAACCAAGGGTTCAGTGTCAATATCTATGCTTATGAGAAAGACAACACCATCATCCCAATACAAGTGTCGAAGGAGGAGCAGGTCATCCACTTCGATCTCTTCCTTGTGACGATGGAAGATGACAATGCACATGACTGCCTCATAGCTGATATCTCCCACCTCGCATGCTCACAGGTGACTGCTGATTCATATGCCATCTACATTTGCAAGAGATGTCTGTGAGCATACTACAACCAGATGTGGCTGAGCACAGAAGATACTGCAATATCCACACGGTCATCCATGCCGATATGCCCACCATAGAGAATGGCCAGCCCCCTATGGTAGCGTTTCAGAACTTCCATCATGTCGACAAAGTACCTATAGTAGTGTACGTGAATTTTGAGGTAACCTGCAAAACATCCAGACATGTCAACAGGGCCCAACAACGCCATACACCTATAGCTACCAACAGCATGTGATGTATAGATAGCTATGGGATGTACTCCAAGGTGGGCAACAACATCATACTGCCAGCCAAGACTGCCGGCCTCCCCATCAACATGAAGATCTACACTGGGGAGGAAACCGGCGAACACTTCATGGCAGAAGTCGTGAGGATTGGCACTCTGGTGAAAAATATATATAGCCAGTCCGAGCTGATATTATCTCTGATGCCAGTCGAATGGGCTGGTTGTAATAGAGCCACCACCTGTTATGTCTGTTCGTGCCCCTTCACTGGAGCCAACAACTAGAAGGTTCGCTAACACGACCACTTCATGAGGGCGTTCATCGGGGTGGCATGTAACAACTGCATCGAGATCCATCGCCTCACCTAATGCCTGTTGATCCTCTTCTACAACCTGGCATATGATTCACATTTTTTTACACAGCTTGGATACAACCCACAGAACATTTTCATAATCCTGAACACCGAGGAAAAATCGATAACGTTCAGCAAATGCTGGGCGACCAGTTTACCATACAGTTCATCGACACCTACAGGTTCATGTCTGCCAGCCTCGCGATGCTCGTCCAGAACCTGCTGTCTGTAGACTTCTGGACCATGGAAGAGGTTCACCAAACCCCAGCAGTGTGAGTTGGTGACTCGGAAGGGAGTGTTCCCCTATGACTACATCATGTCGTTGGGAATGCTCGACGAGCTGCAGCTGCCTGGCATCGCATCCTTTGCTAATCAGCTCACCAGCTCCACCATCAGTGAGGAAGAGTACCACAATGTGCAAATGGTCTGGGCGACCTTCGGTTGCTCATAGTTGAAGACATACACAGAGTTATACCTCACAACTGACATCCTCCTCCTATGTGATATCTTTGAGAACTTCAGGGTGCTCTATTTGGCGACATATGTACTAGACTGTGTCCAGTATGTTAGCACGCCGGTGTTCTCCATACTTGTAGACTACGACACTGGTAACCGGGGAGAGGTGGCCCAGTTCATCTACATCACATGGTGGCAAACAACAAGGACCTGCCCACCACATACAATGCCACTCGGCCGGCTATCTACCTCCAGTATGTCGATGCTAATAACCTGTATGGATGGGCAATGTCCCTGTCCCTGCATCATGGAGGGTTTGGATGTACCAGCACTGATATTGGCGTTATTTCAGTGTTGGATGATGGACCAATTGGATACATACTGGAGGTGGACATAGACTACCCTGCTGCGCTATATGAGGACCATTGCAACCTGCAGTTCCTGCCTATCAATGAGTGTCCCCCCAGATCCAGAAAGCCCGAGCTGATGACCACCTTTGAGGGGAAGACACGCTATATCATCCACTACGTTACACTCAAGCAGGCCTTGGCTCATGGGTTTTTGCTAAAGGTTGTCCTCAGGTCTTGAAGTTCTGTCAGAAAGTGTGGCTGAAGCCGTATATATATAGATGAACATCACCAAATATCAGGCTGCCCCAAACACCTTCTAGTGGGGCTTCTTCAAGATAATGAACAATGCTACATACTGCAAGCTGATGGAGAACAAATGGAACCATCAGCTTATGGATCTCATTTTGCACTGAGGTGTGGGCGAGGAATCTCATCTCCAAGCCGGCCTTCCTTAGTTGGACAATAAAAAGGAAAACATTATCCCTTGTCAAGCTCACTCACAAACACATATTGTTCGACAAACCAGTGTATGCCGGCTTTGCCGTATTGGACCTGTCAAAGACTCTAACGGAACACTTCCATTATGATGTAATGAAGGCATTGTATTTCTCTGATGTGGGGTTGGTTTACATGGATACAGATTCCTCCATCATTGCCATATTGTGCTGGGATTTCTACCACAACTGGCCCTGGACCGGATGATCATGGCAGAGTTGGATCGTAGTGGCTACCCTCCCACTCTTCCTTTCTAATCCAATGCCAATGTGAAGGTCATTGGCAAGTTTAAAGATGAGTACGGGGGAAATTGCATGATGTTCGTCAGGCTGAGGGCCAAATTGTATGTGTATGCATGCAGAGACAAGGTCATAGAGCAGGTCAAGGGGATTCAAAGGAGCATCGTCCATCGAGTCATTACCATTGATAACAACAAGCCCGTTCTTCTGGATCACCAGCTCATGAGAGTGCAGGTCCATAGCATTAGATCACACCACCACAACATCTACATAGAATGCAGCAATAAGCTCGTACTGTCGTGGTTGGACAGCAAGAATCAGATCTTGGTCAACAGAATACACACCGTCCCCTATGGCTATGTTGGGTAAGTTTCGGCGCACACACACTAGGGCAGGTAAGTATCATCATATATGTGTCTGCCCTTGGGAGGGCAACCGGGTCGTGATGCATAGTAGGAGGCAGTTCCTCGCTCCGGGACTGTCGAAGCTGAAGTGCTTCCGCTTCCCTCTCCCATAATGAACTACCTGTGTTATGTGTATATTTGAGGCCATCATGCTGGAACTTCAAGCAGAAGCTGTATAGGAATCCTGCCCGGTATGCCGGCAATCTCCTGTGCCAGTTTCAACACACTGTGGCATATGTAGGAGTCATATCTATCCTACCAGGTGTGTTGGCTTGCCTGGATGGCATGCTCGAGTATGTACAGAAGTTGTACAATGTTGTTGTCAAGCATGTTGCCAGTGTGTGTTTTGTGTCTGCACTGTGAGCATTTACTACACGTTGGGATACATACTACAGCTGGTCAGGCATGCTGGCCAGTTGGATGCTATGGCACCTTGTGTACGATCGGTTCTTATACCCCATACTCTGGTTCCCCCTATTTCAGATTATTCTCCACCAAGTATACCGACATGCATCTTCTTCAGAGTGTCCTGTATATTTTATGGCTTGGTTCTGGAATATGGGAGCATGTAATGGGGGGCCTGATCTGACCTGTCACGTATGTCAGCTGGTCGTGCGCTGGAGAACATGCAGGGAGCAGTCCAAATACTGTGCAGGCACACGACCAGTGTCCTGGCGTATGTTTAGCAATTGGAGGCACACTCGAGTACATACAGTAGCTGTATAATGATAATATCCTGTGTGATACTGTTTTTTTCTTGAAGATGGTGCTAGTAGCATGTTGGGGCCTACTGCAGGGGATGTCACATCCATCCCTTGTGTCTATGGTACTAGCACATTTTATATATGTACCATATCACATTCAGTCACTATGTATCTGTTTATATATCTACTGCTAAGTATTTACACAAACTGTTCATTGTTACATCTTGCAGTATAATGGTTATACTCCTCTGCATTTTGCACACACACACTATCTACCTGGGGATATGTCATCTGTGTTGGGTCTCAGACCCAGGGAACTCGGTTTTTCACCCTCCCCAGGGGTTTAGCACTTATCCCAACTGAGTGACATTAATGTGGATGTCTGTACATGTATCGTTTTTTACTGCTGAAGAGTCTGGTCGCCCTTACCAAAGCTGCATGACTTCTTCTTACATAGTTTTTAGCCTCTACCTGTCTCCCCTTTACTCTCCCCTGCCCCACCCCCTTTTACGCTGGGCTGTGCTGTGTATTTTGTTGTTTGTTTCATAGTATGTCTGCCTGTTTCTTTGTGATCGAGTTTGGCAATCCTTTTTCTTTAGGTGTTGTAACCAAACCAGTCCCATATCTATCATGCCAGCCTCACCGACAGTTGTGTTATTTGTGTCTTGTAGTACATCCCATGTACATATGGCTCAAATAATTACCTGATGGTGGTGTTGGTGGCCTCTGGGACTGATTATAGCTTGTCCATAAGCTCCCCACATGTTTTTTGGGTGGTGATTAGGGGCGCAACGCCAAAACAGAAGTGTGTATATGTGTGCTGTTACAGGTGCAGGGGACTTGGACCTGTTCTGTCTGCAGGGGTGGCTCGTCCAGGCAGCACCATGCCGATCTCGGAGCTGTGGTGCTATCATCTTATTGGTTGCTAAGGACAAAAGTGAGTGTGTGTGCACCATATGTGAGGTGTTGGTGGTAGTATTCAACTTTGATTGTATGTATATATTTAGATACCTTTACATATACTTTGTTTCTAGTATATGCTTATATGACATACACACACTACAACAGTGCCAATACCAAGTAGACATAGGAGTAGTAGTATGGGTGTCAGGGGCACACACACACAAAATAAGAACACACACACATACATCATATACAAACAGCTATTTATTATTATAAAACATGTCCATGACTCTCTCTCCCATATAAAAATACACATACATAATAAAAAAGTGACCATATATACACATGTACACATCGCTAGGTCACACACACCATACATAGCGGCCAGCATGGTCTCAAAGAGATGCTGCTGCACAATCTTCCTTTTGTCCTGTGTGAGGAGACATACGTCTGAGAGTGCTACTGCTGGCCTCTGCTGAGGGCATCAGGCAGGCGTCTGCGTGGCTGTCGACCTCCTCGCAGGGTGGGTGGATGTGGCAGCATCCACCATCACCATTCCCTTGGTGGAGGTGTCTGCATCGACCAGAATGGGGGCGGTGGTGGTGGTGGTGGTGGTGGTGGGGGTGTCCGCTTGTGCTTCCGCTTTGGCGCAGGCACCAAGAGCGTGGCCTCTGATATTGTTGCTGATACTGTTAGATGGCGTCACTTTGATTATGGTAGTGTGGGTGGTGGCTTACTGGCAAACAAGTCCAGCAGATCTCTGATAGTTCCACCATCATGTGTGATGCCTCACTTGACCACTTCTGGCTCAGCCGGCATGCAACCTCCAGCAGTGCCTGTGCCGCCTCCACCTCCTGGATGGTCGCTGCCCTCTTGTTGTCCAGTGTGATGATGACCGAAGGCAGTCGGGGCATGGAGGGCATCATGAAGGAGGATGTACGCCCCTACCTTGTCCACATTTCAGGGTACAGGTGTATCGGGGAGCATGTAATGTATGGTGCAGCACCCTGGCAGGATGCACTCTAGCTACCTTTTGCACCGCTCATACGGTGCCAAGGGTCAGTGCATACAGCCAGTGTGCGACCCCATTACATTCCTCCACATAGCTCTGCTCCTCCTTCCCTGGTAAATTGTATATGCCAATGTGCCCTGCCCCGGCACCACACTGGCATAGTTATCTTCGGGTGCGAGTGGGATGCTCATGATGCTGGACTGAAGGTGGCCTGTCCAGTCGCACTGGACTTATAGGGCTCCATCAGGTCCCCCACTGCTGCCTTTTTTCACAGGCATGTTCAGACCAGTCCAGCAGCAGGCGTGCAACAAGGGCACAAACAACTTCCCAGCATCTACACTTGCTGTTGCATGTCAGCTCGCCCTCGGTAGTCCATGCATCGTCGCCCTCCATACTGTTCAAGTAAAGTGCTCATTCTTACTTGTATACACAACACACACGTTCACTGCATGGTAGATACCATTTGCTGTCCCCCATCTACGCCGTATGTATATGTTCCATGCATTCCTTGCTCCAGAGACATGTCTTGCCATCCTCTGCATGCAGGGAAAACTCGACTTGCCTGCACATACACTGGTGTTCCATAATATCTTCAAAGTCTGTATGAGCAGGGAGGATGTACCCAGCAGTGAGGAGGCAACTGTTGGGGTGCAAATGGACGACCGCACATCCATCGTACTTGCAGCACAGTTGTATCTCGCTGTGGAATACATTGCAGGCAACTTGATAGCCCCACATGTGGTTAGTACCATCACACACCTGGACCTGCTCGTACCTGAGCTCTGGTAGCCCACATAATAGCGTTCGTAGAGGTTAGCAACTTCCAGCTGGAACTGCACACAGTCATGTTTGTCGGAGCCCATGGTGGGTGTTGCAGTGGTGGTTGAGTCTCCTGGAAGCTACGCCGCCAACAACGTCAGGTCAAAACTCATGTCTCTCTTGGGTGATGCACTGACACTGACTGCACGTACGATGTAGCACACATGGCCTCTTATTCATACTTTGCTGCGAGAAACACCTTGCAGGTCAGCAGCACACACGGTGTCTTCCATGTCACTATGCCATGCTTCGTGATGGTCATATGCTGTTCACCGGTGCAAGACTCGGTCCACCATATAAGTCTGGTTGGCTGGTACAGCTCATAAGCAATTGTCTGTTGTAACCATACCTGGTGTACATCACCTTGGTTTGCACGTTCCATCAGGGCTGCTGTGGTATATGGAAGCTTGGAGTTCAGTCAAAGGTAGTAGACCGGACAGGCGACAATACTACAGGTTGTTGGATTGAGGACAAGAAAGTCTCCATCACTGTGACTCAGCCAATGTTCGAGCCTGGTACAACATTCCATGTGCTTTGGCCATCCTGGCAGTTTGAAAAGCACTCGATGGTAGCAGACCATGATGCTATTGTACTTGTCCACATCTAGCTGGCTAAAGGCATTATACATTGTATGTTGAGAGAGAGAGAGAGAGAAAGAGAGAGAGAGCTGGCGAGGTCCCGTTTATGAAAACTCGACAACGTGTATTGTCTTGCCATTGCCTGTGGGCTTGATTCCGTGCTACCTTATGAACATGTTACCATTGTTCATCACTGCCATTTAATAGGCATGTGATGCACGAGCCATGTGGTGTTTTGGCCCACCGGCAGTCCTCCACTGTGTACCATTTTCCCAAAGTGAGGTCGGCCAATGCCGTGAACTGGCTGTTGCCATTCAGTTTCGTGAACAGAGCCTTCATCACTCCACAAGTGCATGCAATTCAATGGTCTGTCCTATCTTCAGGCTAGTTTTTTATACACCATCGGGCACTGGCCTTACAGTGTTCTCCCCTCCTCTGTTGTGCATAGTGATGGTCATGCACACTTGCAGCCGATGTGGTGTACGAAACCTTCATACCTATATGTAGAAGTACTATGTCCGACGGTCATTGCTTTGCCCCCTCCAGTGCCCAGGGACCATGAGCACAGTAGTAGTACGTTCATGTCTGGACATGCCTAGCCTTGCCCACACTCGCAGCACGAGTGGTTCAGCATATACCAAGACCTCAGCACCCACGACTAGGGGTAGTCGTACTCTGTCTGTACATCACACACCCTTGTGCTGCAGCTACAATGAATACTCAGCCACCACTTCTATTCTCATCCGGCATGTAGACTGTGCCCTTGGGCAAGTGAGTACATCACGTATCTTATTGTAGGCTACATTGCAATTGTTGCAATGTATGCCATGGTAACATTTCACCAGCCATGTATTTGTCACCTTACTCTTCTAGTCAAGCATATGGCAGGGGAAGGGCGGTAGGAAGGCACATTATGCCAACCCACTTTCCTTGTAAGCTATGCAAATATGTTTAACTATGAAGCCAATCTGTGAGATGCAGCCCTGGACGTTCACGAACAATGTGATGGATGGGAGGTGCAGTCTCGCACATTGTACATTATGAGCCTGTCGTGAATTATCAACATGTAGGTCTGGGTGTTGGCTGGGAAATAAGCCGTGGCTATCATTTCGATTCTACAGCCCACGACACTGCTCAGTATTCTGTCATCCTGCTTACTGACGTCGAACACAAGCAGATGGGTCGTGTTCACAAACTTGGTGGGCGCTAGAGTTGGGGACTACACATGGCCATAGTATGCTCACTGAAAGTCGGCATACAGCTGGTATTGTACCATGTACATCCCTTTCGCAAAATCGATATTTATGTCACCATAGGGATAGCACTCCGAGTTGAGGTGTACCTTCATGTGTTTGATACTTGCATGGTCGAATTTAGAGTGGTCTGTACCGAGAGCATTTTGTTTTTCCATCTAGAATTCCATAATTATGTAGCATGGCTTTTCGCTTGGGAAACCTGTTTTTACATTCCGGTTGATACTCATGGCATGTGGGATGCTCGGGTACGTTTCGAGACTCCACATGCGGAATGTCATTTCGATGTTCGTACCCTTCTCAGCACACTTAAACAGTTTCACCCGTTCCGACATTTTCACCTGCACATGCGGCAGAAGCCATTCAATGGACCAGATAGCCAGCATCATGGCTTGAGGCGCCTCTGCAGTATCCTGCAAGGCATTAGCTTGCATATTGGCAATGAGAATAACCAGTTCCTGCTAAGCATTGATGATCACGTGGTTGTAGTCCTCGGCAAAGTCCAACAGCATGGCCAGCGGAATGCAAACTTCGAATTTCCACTGTGGGTTGACCAGGGCCTTGTAGTCCTTCTCGATACCCCAGCCAGCCATTTTCGCAGCAGGAAGCTGGTTTTGTGTCAGTGAGAGGTAATTCTATATGGTTGCTGTGATGCCTACATTCTGCAGTGCATCTACTTCACTACTGTCGATCTCGTATGCGAAGCAGCTTATAATGTGTAAAATATAAATTCCTACCGATTTTCATTGTCGCTGGTACCGCGTTTCCGGCCTTCAGTATCATCCCCCGAAACCACAAATAGGAATTACAGGGTACAGTGTAGACATCTTGGTTTTGGAGCTGTATCCGCACTTCGGACAAGGGAGCCTATGAGCCCGGCAGATAAGGCATGTACACGAGAAGTTCTGCCTCGATGATTGAGTCTTCGAACACCATCGGCTCTCTCACATTTAGAATCTCTCTGTCCATACTGCTTCACGGATAGTTCCAATCTGCACAGAAAAACTTCTGTTTGCTAATGTTAGCAAACTGGATGCTCGCTCTGTACTGGTGCCTGTCTTCGTGTGGTAAGCTGCTTTTATTACATTCCCATGCTTAAAGTTCAGTCCCATATTTGCGTAAATGTAGTCGGACCATGATTTCTTCGCCTTGGAAATTGATCAGATTACTGTCCTAGTCGACAATAGATACAAGCATTTCCTGTACACTCTCCATAGCGACCAGGACGTAAATGGGAGTCTTCGGCACGTCCACCAGTTTTAACCCCAGTGGCACCGTCGCCGCGAACTCGTGCAGTGTTTGGCTGGGTAGACCATTAAAGGTACGAGCTGATCACTAAATTACAGTTTATTCGTATCACATTCACGGGGAATATGTTTACAGGTAGGGTCAATTTTTGCAGGTTATTGGCTTCGTAAATGGCATTTGCGAACTCCAACAAAGCTGCGAGCATTTTGTTATGTGTGAAGCTTATGTGGGCAGTACTGAACATTTTGCTGTGTAGTGTGTTGGTATTGCCATCCAGCTTCACTGCGACGTCCTGTCGCAGGTCCTGCTTCAGGTACTCTTCAACATCCTATACCTCATGCGATCTGGTGGGTATGTGCACCTCGCTGTCTTCCCATTATCCTTAATGTATCAAAACATGCAATTGTGTTAGTCAATGTTTCGTATGGATAAGTACCTTTGGATGTCTATTTGCGCGACTTTCTGTGCCCGCTTTAGTTTCAGAGGTGGGAAATGCACGGTGTGAAGTTCCGAGCATGACTGATTGGTATGTACGGTGCATTCCAGGTTAAGTAGGAATCTCTGACATAGGTGTCCACAGTTCCATTCCCACGGCCGCTGCTAGGTTCCGTGGTTGTAATAGATCCTAGCACCTCTCATGTATGTTTTCAGTTCGGGTGGGACCCTTAGGTTACAGTAGTTGTCGCAGTAGTCGACCCTATGTCCTTGTTTCACATATATGGTCCAGTGTGTCCCTGGCCCACGACTGGTATCTAGGTTTATTACCTCTCTCTGCTCACCATGGGTGGCGTGGTAGGCGGTTCCAAATGAAGATGCCCCTGATGTTGGTTATTCATAGTTTCCAACACACTTGTGTATATCAATGTTTGTGAGTGGGGCATTGGGCAGGGCTCTTATGATTGCTTCCTTTGTTGTCGTCCTGCCACCGCCCTTCACTTTCTTCCACTGCCCCCCTGCTTGTATGGGCAGAGGTACACACCATGACTATTTTTTGCTCCCTGGGCGAGAGCTTCCATTTTTATATTATGCCTGATTGCTTTCAAGAGTCGTTGGTTTTATCCTTTAGCACTGTTCGCTGCTCTTGCTATCCTGCTGGCCCCTCCGATGAGGCTACCGAGTACGATGGCTCGTAGGAGGAATGGCATGATTCCACAATGCTTAACTCGGTGATGCAGTTTCCTACTCATGGTTGTCTTCTTTTTCCTCCCGAATGCCAGGCCCATTACACGCTTCACCTTTGTTTGCATCCCACATCCTCTCTTGACCGTGCTCCCATGAAGCATTACTGCATATTATACATTTATATATACTGCATATATATTACACTTACACATTTCGCATAACCATAAGTACATGTGGTTTAGTGGTCACATCTCCATACAATGGAGATAGTGCCCCAGACTACTACGCTTCCTATTAGCATCACAGCTGAAGACGAATCTATGGTTCAGGAATCACATCATGGGAAACATCTACCGAACACTATTCGTACTATTGTCGCAATTCCGAGCAACTGTGGGAAGATGTGTGTGCTCCTTAGCCTTCTGGAGCATCCCAGTGTTATCTGCTTCGAGAACATGTATTTGTACTCCAAGTCTCTCCACCAGCCAAAATACCTTCGCCTGACACAGGTTCTACAGGCCGTGGATAGATTTATGTATTTCCTGTTTTGCAAACAATGCTGACATTGTGCCGCCGAGTGATGCTAGGCCTAACTCTGTGTTTGTATTTGATGATATCACATGTGAGAAGCAGAACACGATACAACAGTACTTCAGCATGGGTCGCCATGGATGCAATTTATCTCTGTAAGACATACTCCCATATGCCGAAGCAACTTCTGCATGGCAATGCCAATTTCCTCGTTCTGTTTCATATGGATGACCTGAATCTCCGTCATGTGTACTTCGATCAATTGAACACTGATATGAATATCGATAGTTTTAAAAATATGTGCTCGTGTTGCTGGCACAACCCGCATGGGTTTCTCGTCATTACCAAGGACTTTTCACCTCATAAGGGCAGGTTTCGATGTGGCTTCGATCAGTTCATTATCGTGCACTGGTGAACTATGAGCTATGCTGTGTCCAAGTTCGGCAATAGCGGCCTGAATCATTCAGCAGAAATTTGGTATTACATCTACTAATGATGGGAACTGTAGTTTTGGTGGGAAGCAGGCCAGCTATCTCGGAGGACCTAAGCATAATGGTGATGTGGCGAATGTGTCCTTTGTCGCAGCATTACTTTCACAGCTATGGAACCCCTACGGACCACATGCACCACCACAAAGTCTCATATTTGCTCGCTCATATCCGATGTGTCTTGGCTCGTCGTCTTGTAGACAAAGCTTAGCAGTGTGGGCGAGAAGCTTGTCAACATGTTGACCACTGGCTTACAGACATTGATCCCCGATGTGCGCAAACTGTCTGACTTGGATGCGAAGATGACCACCCTGGAGGACCACATTTATGCTACCAATATACTGGTCACAGGTATGGATTTTAACTTTGTTGGGCTGGTCAAGTCTGTGTCCAGTGTCACCGATTTCGCCTCTGGAAATGTGCTCTGGGTTGTGGAAGGGCGGATATTGACTAGCACGGATACCCTGTCTGCCAATATGGAGGCCCAGATTCGCTCGTTGACTTATACAGATGTGGAAATACTTACGACCACCCACGGCCGACAGCTTGAAGCTTTGGAGAATAAACTCGATATTGTGGGTACTCAAGTTACTGCCAGCAGCCTTACTAGCATGACTGTGAAAGTCGACAGCACCCTTGCATTGACTACTCAGCTTACTGGTCTGGAATCGGGCTTTGCAACCATGAAGACAAAACTGGATGATGTGTGCTTGCAACGTTCATGAAGAAGCTGGTGGTGCTGGAATCCAACATCGATGCTGTGTCGGTATGTCATTCAGTCAATCGTCTAGTCAGATATCGACCCTCATGTCTAATGTGCAAAACCTTGGCAGTTTGGGCGGTACACTTGCTGGTGTTGCGAAGAAGGTGGATGACCTGAGCTGGAATTCTTGGTGCTAATCGAAAAGATCCTATGCTCGTGGCAAGTGCCAATTCAAGCAAACTAGCTGCTCCAGGTACACAGATAGAGCATGTCTCCGACATGATCACGAACCCCGACCTCATGGCCAAGCTCTCTGCTGTGGAGGCACAACTCGGCTCTTTCTCTTCGACATTGGACAGTCGTCATACTGCCGGGGGTACGCAGCAGATGGCTGTGGCCACCCTGGATACACGGATCAGCACTGTCATGTTGGGGAGACTACCAGAATCATTGGAGATGTTGCCACCTAGCTCACGTCCCACATCAATGCTTTGAGTGTATAGCTTTTATGGCATTGGAAGATGTACCTCCCACGCTCTCAAACCTTCTATCTGACATTTGTGTCGGTGATGACAAATGGGATCATTGCAACCATGTATGGGATGATGTCATACGATGCATTGGCAAAGTGTAAGACATCATTACCAAGTTGATCGAGCATCGCTACTAGATGCACACACACACTCTCTCTCACACATATATAAATCCGTGTACATATAGCAGCATGTATCAGTGCTATGGCCACCCCCGTCGAGGACCTGTCCTGTTGTTGCGAGCATTCGAAAAAAAATCTGCTCGCCAAGAGGGTGCACATGGAACATGATGTGGTATTTTCGGAGGTCTTCCAGCTGACAACATCGTGGCTCGACACATTGCAACCACCACCACCTTTTCCCCCTGCTCTGAAGGATGAGCGATGCTTCGCGTCAAAACACAAGACTGCAGCGGAGGAGGAGGTGATCACTGATGCAGATGATGTGCCCCTGGGATCTTTAAAACACAAGAAGGTGCAAGCCAATGCATGCTCAATGGTGCTTCACCATTATCTACCTTCGTACATGTCTCATCTGAACGATTCTACTAATGGTGTGTACAGACATAGGAAGAAGTGGTTTCTCGACGACAAACAAGTTTTCTTTCTGCCCAATGATGTTATCCAGGTAGGGGACATTGTCATGCAAGCCTCACCAGGCCTCTATGAGCTACTGTTTTAACGTGTGCCTGGGGATTATTTCCATGCTGCACTTCGACAGTACCATCAGTTCTTGTAGCTCACACATGCATATTTGGTGGACAATGATGCTAGCAATCATGCATATAAGGATGAGACCCACCCTAAATTTGCTATTATCGAAGATCTGTTTCCGAACATCGGTGTGAGCGGATCGGGTCTGATGCTTGATGGTGGTAGCCAGTTGAAATACGTGTATTGGGATGACGTAAAGGAGCTTGTGGATCAGCTACATCTCCTTGTCACATCCCACATTGCTAGCAATACATCTCACATTAACAAAATAGAGAATATCTTGGAAGACCTCTGCAAAGCCGGATATATCCTGTGAGGGCTGGGCCTGACCTGCGACTATGTTGGAAGCACCGATCGCCACCGAGTTGCAACGCCCTGCATCACATAACTTCCCCAGACGTAAGGTGCTTCTCTTCGGACTTCATGACATGTTCCAGTCTGACTTGGTGAAAATGGTTTCTTAAACCCACATCAATAAGGGCTTTTGCTACATCCTGACAGTTTCCAATTGTTTCTGCAAGTAAGGATGGGCTGTCCCTGTGTGCCGGAAGCGTAGTGCCGATGTTGCTACCACGATGAAATTAGTTTTGGACAAGACAGTCGCGCCGAACAACATCCAGATGGACAGCAGGAAGGAGTTCTACAACCCTGTGTTCGTGCGCTAAGGGTTGCTAAGAAGATTCGTCACTACTCTACTTTCAGCGACCTCAAGGCTTCGATCGTCGAACATTTCAACTGGATGCTTAGGGGCATGATGTGAAAGTTATTCTCGGCACAGGGTAGCTACCGAAGGTTGGATCTGCTTCCTAGACTGCTTACTCAGTACAATACATGCAAACATAGCACGACTGGTCTTCGTCCATCTGAAATTACTGCTGCCAACACCGCTTCTCTACTTGGGATTGTGTACCGACACTCCAAGATGGTGGACCCGCGCCGACCACAGGCCAAGGTGGGCGACTATGTATTTAACTGCAGAAGCAGAGGTGTCTTTGATAAATCATACTATCCGAACTGGAGTGTTGAGGTCTTCCGCATCGCCAAGGTGAGACACATTGCACCACACACTTTACGCTCACCAATATGACCAGCCAAGAGATCAGTGGTTCTTTCTACGATTACGAAATATGTGTCATGAAGTATGCTCATGACTATTTGGAGGAGCAAGTGATCCATAGACATGGCGAGCAGGTTCTCGTAGAGTGGTTGGGCTTCGATTCCCACTTCAACCAATGGGTGCCGAAATAATCGCTTACAGCTGTGTAGTGACTGTGCTGCTTCTTGTTGCTCTACTGTTTTTTTGTGATTAAATATCATTGCTCTTAACTGTGTATGCGTCTCCGTTGTTACATCTGCATATACTCCTAATGTGCGAGAGGAAGGTGGTCTGGTGTGTGTGTGTAGGAACTCTGTTTTTTTTTTTTGCCTCCCCTGCCAGTCTTTCCTTATTGTTAATGGTATTTGGGACAGGGCTACACATCTCATGTCTGTGATAGGGTGGTGGGGTGGTCTATTATTATTCCATTTCTGCAGGGGTACATATCTTGTTCACATCCTCTTGGCTGGGTGGGTCATTATTCCTGTTGTTGCGTTTCTTTGTGCACTGGCATTCATCTCTCTCTTCTTATTAACATGTTCCAAGCAGGCCTGGTGACGTATCATGTTCTCATCCACCTGCCTCAGCTGTCATTATTATTCTGAGCGGATTTTATCCTGCGTGTCCAAGATGGCCACCACAGGGCTTTGTCGTGAGGACACCTTGGGGAAGGGGTCAGTGCTGGCTTGGGCATCATCGCGGACAGACATCGGTGTGTGCGGGCGCCATTTAGGCAGTGGTGATTATGAACTTCAGTCCATGCTGGCTGCCAATATGGCGACCACAATCATTCCGACTGGCTACCAAAATAACCGCCATCGAAGTATGCGCTCATTCGGGTAATAGGAAATCAGTTTTGACAAACATTGGAAACTTTTTCCTGGCTGCCAACATGGCCGCCATCAGTTTTGGGGGACATTTACTAGCCACTAAAATGTCTGCCATCAGCATATGCACTCATTCGGGTAATAGGAAATCGATTTAGGGATTTTTTCACTGGCTGTCAAAATGGCCACCACATTCTTACTGGCTTATAAAATGGCCGCCATCTGGATTAAATTATATGTTCTATAATTTTCCGTTGGAAGAGAGAATAATTTTTGAAATTTTTTATGGGCAGGGAACTTAATATGCATGTCCGCCGCAAGATGCCAGGTATGCTAGAATCATAATTTTTATACTACTTTCGTTATTGTCGACGAGCACCGCCCTAGTAGCAAAGTTGAAACTAGTCTCGTCCTCCCCTACTCTTCGCCTTCATCTCCTTCGCAACTTGGTCATTCGTACTCGCATCTACTGTTCGAGAGATATAGCCTCTCGAGAGGTTTTGTTAGAGATGTGTGGAGAGTCTCTTTTTTTAAACTACTCTATATGATGAGCTAGGTGTATTCATTGGTTGACTGATTTGTTGGTGCCTCTTGCTTGTGTGCCATATCAGTATGGTGTGTATGGGAATATTGCAGTAGTCTGGGTTGACTCCAGGGGGAAGTTTTTTTAATAGAATAGCTTTGTCTTCGAGTGTGACATGCCTGTATGGCTATTAAACAGGAGGACAGGATGTATGATGACAGGTGAGATACTTAGTATAAAAGGTCGAAATGTATGGCTTGAATATTTTGTGGGTTAGTCTAATTATACGAATTGAATTTTTTGGGTAGTTAGATGGGTATAGCAGTAGGTAGGTGAGCAGGTGGTTAGAGTGTTACGTAGAGCAGAGGGTAGGAGGGTAGGAGGTTAGAGTGTTAGGTAGGTGGGTAGAGCTCTGAGTAGAGATGTTGGTGGGTAATTATAGAGGAGGGCGAATGTTCAGTGAGGAGGGGGATAGAACCATAAGTAAGTCAATAATTAAGATATGTGTTAGGTATGAAAAGCGGCAGGTAGGACTGGCAGTGGGAAGGTTACTATTTGAGGTGAGACAAATGTGAGTAAGTTTGTATGAACGTGAGTAGGGCAGTAGGTGGTTAGGTGGGCAGAGCAAAGTGTTGGTGGGGAGGTAAGTAGAGCAGTGGGTATGTAGGTAAGTATGTAGAGTGGTGGGTATGTGGGTAGAAAATTTGTTGGAGTGGTGAGCAGTTGTGTAGAGCAGGAGATGGTTATGTAGTTGTGTAGGTGGGTGGAACAATGGGGAGGTGGGAAGGTAAGAGGAGCAGTGGGTGTGTGGCCATAATTGTGGTTTGGTGGTTAGGTAGAGAAGTTGGTAGGTAGGTGGGTAGAGCAGTGGGTTGGTGGGGAGATGGATAGAACAGTGGGTATATAGGTAAGTATGTGGAGTGGGTAGTATGCGGGTAGAACATTGTTTGGAGTGGTGAGTAGGTGTGTAGAGCAGGAGGTGGTTATGCAGTTGGGTAGGTGGGTGGAGCAATGGGTAGATGGAAAGGTAAGAAGAGCAGTGGGTGTGTGGGTATGTAGAATGGTAGGCAGTTGGTTAGATGGGTAGAGCAGTAGGTATGTGTGTAGGTCAGTAGAGCTTTAGGAAGTGTAGGATGGTATAGTGAAAGGTGGAGGGGTAGGTAGTTATAGTGGTAGGTTGGTGGGTGGGCGTGTAGATGAGTAGAGCTGTAGGTAGGTGATTGTGTGAAGGTGCTAGAGTGGTGGGTAGTGCAGTGGGCGGATACATTAATAGTATGTAAGTAGGTTAGTAGAGTGGTGGGTAGGTGGGTAGAATGGTAAGTAGTGCAGTGGTTGTGTAGGAAGGTAAGTAGAGTGGTGGGTAGGTGGGTAGAGCAATGGATTGGTATACAGTGAGGTGGGAAGAATTTTGAGTAATGATGTAGGTAAATTTTTGTGTTGTGAAGTGAGGCGTTGGCTAGGGCAGTAAGTAGTAGGGTCGAGCAGTGTGTAGGTGAGTTGGTTGTTAAAGTTCTAGGTAGATGGTTGGAGCGATGGGTGGGTGGGTAGAGTGCTGGGTAGGTAAGTGCATAGAGCAGTAAGTAGGTAGGTTGATTTTTATATAAGTGAAGTATTGACGAGTTGGGTAGGTAGGTAGGTAGAGCAGTGAGTGAGTGGGCAGGTAAGTGGGTGAATTGTAGAATAGGTAGGTGGGTGGAGTGATAGGTAGGCGGTTAAGTTGTTAGAATGTTAGGTATGTAAAAATTGTGGTAGGGTAGGTGGATAGAGCAGTGAATAGATGGGTAGTGCGATTTGTGGGTGGGTAGAGTGATGGATAGGTATGTGTATATAGCAGTTAGTTGGTGGGTAGATTTTTAGGTAAGTGAAGTGGTAACTATTTTGGTGGGTAGGTAGAGCAATGAGTGAGTAGGAAGGTAGATGGGCGAATGTAGCAATAGGTAGGTGGGTGGGTGGAGTGATAGGTAGGTGGTTTACTTAGGTAAAATTTTGAGTTTATTGTTATAGTTGTGGGTAAGTTGGTAGAGCAGTAAGTGGTTAGTAGAGTGGTGATTAGATGGGTAGAGTGGTGGGTAAAAGGGTTGAGGGGTGGGTAGGTGGGAGGGTCTGTAGAGCGGTTGGAAAGTGTTTTGGTAGGCAGGTAAACCATTGGGTAGGTGGGGAGGAAAGTAGAGTTGTTGAAATGTGGTTAGGTAAGCAAAGTGAAAGGTAGGTAGGTGTGTAGTCAGGTTAGCAGTGGTTCTGTATGTAGTGTTGCGGGTAGGTGGATATGGTGCTGGGTAGAGGTTAAAGTAGAGCAGTTGGTAGGTATATGGGGTTTGTTGTTAGAGTTGTGGGTAGGTGGGTAAAACAGTAAGTTGTTGGTAGAGTGGTAGGGTAGGTGGGTAGAGCAGTATGATATTGGAGTGGTATTTGGGTGGGTAGGTAGGTAGAACAGTGGGTACATGGGTGGAGTGGTGGGTAGGTGTGTAGATCTGTAGGTGGTTAAGTAAGAGGGTAGGGAGGTTGGTAGGACAGTGTGTAGGTGGGAGCATAAGAAGAGAAGTGGGTTTGTTAGTAGGCAGAGCAGTAGGTAGGTGTTTGTGAGTAGGTGCATAGAGTGGGAAACGAGATGGCGACCAGAAACAATATGGCGGACAAGATGGTTGTCAAGCATAGGTGAGAGGTGGAATACAAGATGGTGGATGTCGAAGTGAAATGATAGAGCATGAAGAAATAGAATCCAGGATTGTGAATACTAAGGTTGAAATATAGAGCATGATGACATTGAATCTAAGATGGTGGATACCGAGGTGGAATGATAGAGCATGAAGAGATCTAATTCAAGATCGTGGACGCTGAGGGAAATGATAGAGCATGAAGAAATTAAATCCGAGATAGCGACTGGAGATGAGGTAAACCAAGATGGCGGCCAGAAATGATGTAATCCAAGATGGCGGCCGGAAATACGTAATCCAAGTTGGCGGCCAGGAAGGACGTAATCCAATATGGCGGTGGTCGGAGCAGGAGCCGGCTCCTGGCTCTTGTGTCCCCGAATCCCCTATATCATACTAATTACGTTGATAATTATTTCAGTGGCAACGTAGGCAGTACCTAAAATATTCATAATAATTTTCACTTGACATATACATGGAAGTTTGCAATGGTAGTGGCATGCTAAATAGGATATTTTCGCACATTCACTTGTCATGCAAACGAACCAGCTCTTGGTAGCCTGTTGCGAACTTCGAAAGTTGCCTGCGTCCAGCAACATATCTTACTGCCAACATATAATTCATGGAAACGTTATCTGCATTACGATTGCGCTTACAAAGTACTGCATGGGGCAGAACTCGCAGCCAGAAGTGAAGACTGGTGAAGCCATAAGCCAGACGATCAGGTGTCAGAGAATGTGTCGTCGGTGTCACGTACCCATCAGCAGTTCCACGACCGATCATGCTGCGAATTCCTATATATGTGCCTCCAGGTCTGGAAAATGTTGCAGCCTCCCAGTGAGGTATTATCCTGGAGCTGTCAGTGCTGGTCCTGCTACCATCGCACCTGGTCTTGACATATCAAATACCGATTCTACTGTCATCGAGAGGAATATCAAGTCAAAAGTCATCCAGCAGTTGATCAAAGAGTAGCCAGGGTTCACGTTGCAGTGTCAAAGAAACGATTAGTAAATCGGAGACAAGTACAATTTCTGCTTGTATCCATGGTCTTCGTGACCCCTGCCATTTGTGTGGCCCTGTAATTAAATATCTGTACTTTAGTAAGACGATTTGAACTACAGTATCACAAAATTTTGAAACACATTTTCAAAAAATATTTTTTAACAAATATTTATTATTCAGTTAAGTTGGAATAATTATACATCCTTCAGTATTTTTGGAATAAAAAATAAATTATTATACTCTAGGTCAAACTTAATTATGTACATTTTGAGCAATGAGTTATTCGCAATTTAGTGTAACAAGATTATAACTATAGCTTCTCCTCAAGGTTAACAGTAGTATATTCACTAAACGAATGTTCAACCGTTATCTTTGCTTCAGTTTAAGTGTCATTTTGTATTGGGACTGCTTTTCACTCGCTATGGTTATACGTGACACATACAACAAAGCCAGAAATCCTAAGTATGGACATAAAACTTCTAATAAACAACAATGATGCAAAATAGATGAGTACTTGTTTGGCGGATAAAATTATGCATTGGTGTGTTTAATTTGTTTAATTTTTGGGAGATAGTTTAAGGAACGCTATATTTACATTGTGCTTATAGTTTTATGTCGGCATATTATACAAAGCCAATTTTACTTCGTGCACATTGTAATAAATTCTGTAGCTTAGAGAATTAATAAATTATTTGTTTTAAAATTCTTTTTTTTTTAAATTAACAATTTTTAACATAATTGTTTGTAACGGAATACTGAATCGAGAGCCATGAGCACAGGCAATATGAACTGTTGCAGTAATGTTTACCGTAAATTAATTACGCAAAACATTTTTCTGAATACACAGCTGTAGTAGATAATGCGGGAGCTGGCGCAACTCAAATTTTCATCGAAAAATCGTGGCTTTTTGCTTCAATTTCAATGTTTTGAGGCAAGATTTAGGCTCTAAAAATGTTTAAGAAGGATTTCTCAAAACAAAGATTTTACTCCAAAATAAAGCATTTTTACCCCAAAATCTAGAAAATTTACCAGTTTTTCAAAAATGCTCGCTTAGGATTTGTATCAGTTTAAAAAAACAAGCAAATTTTACCGCAAAAACAAGCACATTTTCACGTTTTCTAGAAATACTAATTTTGCAAGCGAGTAATCTAAATCAAGCAAATTTATGCCAAAAACCAGCAAAATAAGTTAACAATCAAATTAAATATTATCTTATTATTATTTACAGTTTATATGAGCTCTACTGATTTCTTTTTAAATTCTTCTATTTGCTCTAGATTTTCACCAATATCTCCAATTACAAAATTATCGTCAATGATTTCTGAGTTTGATAATTGTAAGTTCCGTAAATTTGAATTAAATTTGCGAACCATATTTTTAGGATCTTCGGATGCATTATTTAATATATAGGAAGGTAGTCTTGAACCGCTAACATCAACTTTTAAAATGTTAGTCAAACTGCATGGAAACAAAGACATATTTATTTCTATAGAAAAAGAATTGCATTGAGAAGAAACGTAGATTGTACAATAAAAAAAAGCTGCACGAGAGCTGCACAAATAAAAAAGTTGTACAAATGCGATACACATAAAAATGGCACATATCCTGCACAAAATATGACACAAATACTGCACAAAAAATTACCCCCAGATATCCTAAACAATAAATTACTTACAAATCCTGCACATAAAATGACTCACAAATCTGCACAAAAATGACACAGAAATGCTGACAAAAATGACTCACAAATCCTGCAGAAAAAAAAGGCTGTACAAATGCTGCATAAAAAAAGTTACACAAATAAAAAACTGCACAAAACTGCATAAATAAAAAAGCTGCACAATTAAAAAAGCTGCACAAACATTATACAAATAACAAGACACACAAATCCTGCACAAATAATAAGACACAAATCCGGAATAAATATAAATGCTGCAAAAATCCTGCACAAATAAATATAAAAAATGTAGATGTGAAAGATAAAGTTAAATTAGAATAAATTAGTAGGGGAGGCAAAACGCCGCCCCTATAAAGACCTGGGTAGCACCACAATGGTGTTATCTGAAGATATACAAAAATATTACTAAATTTGTTAAGTTATATCTAATAACTTCGTGTGTAATCCACTTTTTAAATTATTTTGTTTCTTCTTTTTTAGAAGACAGAATTAAAGAATAAAGGCCATGTTCGTTGATAAATATGGAATATTTTTCGTTTCCAACTAACCCCATCTTGTAGACGGGGTTTAAAGTTTAAATATGTTTATAAACTTTATGTATTTGTTTGTATTCTAATATTCCAGGCGGGAAAAACTTCCCCCGTTCAAATTTTTATGTTTAAGTAAACGTTTATATTTAATAAATGGATGACCAAGAACTTAACTCCAAGCTTTTAGCTTTGTTCTGCAGCAATAAGAAACATTACCAAGATATCAGCGAAAAATTAAATAGTTTGCTAGAAGAAGATTACCAAGTAGAAAGTTTATATATATAATTTTGCTTAAGAATGGCTGCTCTAGAATTACAATTTACGACAAGGAAAAAGATACATTTCTATAACTAATGGACTTAGATAAGCAAACTAGATCGAAATATATCGGAATAATCTTGTATGCCATTAATAATTGTCTTAAGGAAGAAGAGTTCAATGCAGAAGGCGAAGAAGAAACGGCTATGGCCTTGGATAATAAAATAGGCAGTGGCTGTCCTTATTTCTGCAGGAGTTAAGTATGATCTACTATTAAACAAGTATAATTATTTTATCTTCTCTTTACATTTTTGTATATCCTTAAGTAGCGCCTTCCATAGAAGAATTTTGTTTCCAACTAGTCCCTGACTATTCGTCTGCCCCGCAAATAATTCTTCTCTAAACGTTGGTTTGCAATCCAGCATCTTCGCAAAATTTGAACTTTTTAACATATTTTTCTATAGAAGATTTTTTTTTTTGTTTCCAACTAGTCCCTAGCTATTCGTCTACCCCGCAAAAACCTTCTCTAAAGGTTGTATGCTATTTGGGGTCCCCGTAAAAATTCATCTTTTTTTTTCTATTTATAGATTGTCTTTAAAAATTAAAGATTATGGGCCACATTCGTTAACAAATTTCGGCCAAAAACAAACCGCGCATTTTTGGACCCCTCACAAAAATTCAACTTTTTATTAAAATTAAAAATTAATAAATGGAAACAATTTAAGCGATATAAGAGGATTACAAGAGAGTTTTGATAACTTCTCTAAAAACTATGAATCTTACGAAATTTTTAATTGAGATCTTCTCGAAAGTATTATTTAGAATTAAGAGAAATTGCAAAGAATTTAAACATTACAAGCTATTCTTACAAAAAGAAACACGCTTTAATGATGTCCATAGATTAACTAAAAATAATCTCCCAGAATCCAAAAGATTGTTATATCCAGAAGATTCAGATATAGAGGCTGTAGATGTTAAACAACTTCGAAACCTATTTAAGATGTTAAAGATAGAAAAAATTCTGCACTATAATTATCGAAGAGAAGAACTAATATAACTAATAAAAAATTATAAGCTTATATTAGATAAACCATTTCCAGATATTGAAAGGAAGAAAGTTTAGGAGTTAAAATAAATTGCAAAGGGTTATGAAATTCAAGTATATTCGTACATTAATGGAAGCAAAAGTATTCGCAAAAAAGATGTAATTAATTGAATCGTACAAGAGAAAGAAAGATTAATAAAAATATAAGAATTTAATTTTGGATAATCTTTGGTGAAATATCTGTAAACCTTAAGTAAATCTTTTAAAATAAAGCTCGCTATAGGAGAAATGAGGGTTGAAAGATGAAAGAACAATCGATGAACGAACGATGAACGGACAATGAACTAACAATGAACGAACAATGAACAAACAATAAATGAACGATAAACGAACCATAAACGAACTCTGAATTATAAACTCATGTTATAAAAGATAAAAAGCGTCTTAAAAATGTGTTAAAATAAAAAAACATAGCTTTTCTAAAAAAAGTCTCAAAAGACTCTCCAAAATTATATTCTTGTATTTTTATTAATATTTCTTTCTCTTGTACGATTCAATTAATTAAATATATTTTGCGAATACTTTTGCTTCCATTAATGTACGAATATACTCGAATTTTATAACCCTTTGCAATTTGTTTTAACTCCTAAACTTTCTTCTTTTCAATATCTGGAAATGGTTTATCTAATATTAGTTTATAATTTATATTTGTTCTATTAGTTCTTATCTTCGATAACTGTGGTATTTTTTATCCTTAACATCTTATCTAAATTTCGAAGCTGTTAACATTTTTAGAGCTTCTATATCCGAATCTTCTGGATATAACAATATTTTGGATCCTGGGAGATTATTTTGTACTATATCTATGCATACCATTAAAACCTGTTTACTTTTGTAAGAATAGCCTCTAATGTTTAAATTCTTCGCCATTTCTCGTAATTCTAATAATAATACTTTTCGAGACGATCGTTAATAATAATTTTGTAATTTTTATAGTTTTTAGAAAAGTTATCAAAACTCTCTTGCAACTCTGTTTCTCGCTTAAATAGATTCCCATTTTAAATTTTAAGTTTTTTTCTAAAGGTGAATTTTTGTGAGCGGCCCGAATAGGCGCTGTTTGTTTTTGGCCGAAATTTGTCAATGAATCTGGCCTATAAACTTTATTTTTATAACAATCTATAAATGAAAAAAAAAACAATTTTTGCGGGGCAGACGAATAGTCAGGGACTAGTTGGAAACAAAATCTTCTATGGAAGGCGCTACTTAAGGGTATACAAAAATGTAAAGAGAAGATAAAATAATTATACTTGTTTAATAGTAGATCATACTTAACTCCTGCAGAAATAAGGACAGCCACTGCCTATTTTATTATCCAAGGCCATAGCCGTTTCTTCTTCGCCTTCTGCATTGAACTCTTCTTCCTTAAGACAATTATTAATGGCATACAAGATTATTCCGATATATTTCGATCTAGTTTGCTTATCTAAGTCCATTAGTTATAGAAATGTATCTTTTTCCTTGTCGTAAATTGTAATTCTAGAGCAGCCATTCTTAAGCAAAATTATATATATAAACTTTCTACTTGGTAATCTTCTTCTAGCAAACTATTTAATTTTTCGCTGATATCTTGGTAATGTTTCTTATTGCTGCAGAACAAAGCTAAAAGCTTGGAGTTAAGTTCTTGGTCATCCATTTATTAAATATAAACGTTTACTTAAACATAAAAATTTGAACGGGGGAAGTTTTTCCCGCCTGGAATATTAGAATACAAACAAATACATAAAGTTTATAAACATATTTAAACTTTAAACCCCGTCTACAAGATGGGGTTAGTTGGAAACGAAAAATATTCCATATTTATCAACGAACATGGCCTTTATTCTTTAATTCTGTCTTCTAAAAAAGAAGAAACAAAATAATTTAAAAAGTGGATTACACACGAAGTTATTAGATATAACTTAACAAATTTAGTAATATTTTTGTATATCTTCAGATAACACCATTGTGGTGCTACCCAGGTCTTTATAGGGGCGGCGTTTTGCCTCCCCTACTAATTTATTCTAATTTAACTTTATCTTTCACATCTACATTTTTTATATTTATTTTTGCAGGATTTGTGAGTAATTTTTGTTAACATTTTGTGTCATGTTTTGTACAGGAGTTGTGAGTCATTTTTTGTGCAGGATTTGTTAGTCTTTTTTTTGTGCAGGATTTGTAACCCTTTTTTTCTGTGCAGGATTTGTGAGTCATTTTTGTACAGGATTTGTAAGTCACTGTTTGTGCAGGATTTGTGAGTAGTTTTTTGTGTAGGATTTGTGTCATTTTTATGTGTGTCGCAGGTTTTCCTCTTTTTTTATTTGCATAACTTTTTTATTTTTACAATCTACTTTTCTTCTTAATAAATTGTTTTCTTTAGAAATAAAATTGTCTTTGTTTCCATGCAGTTTGACTGACATTTTAAAAGGTGATGTGGTAGTGGTTCTAGACCGCCTTCCTATAGATTAGGTAATGAATCCGAAGATCTTAAACACAGGGTTCGCAAATTTAATTCAAATTTACAAAACTTACAATTAACACTCTTAGAAATCCTTGACGATAAATATGAACTTGGAGATATTGGTAAAATTCTAGAGCAAATAGAAGAAGTTTTTAAAAAATTAGTAGAGCTTAGGATATGAACTGTAAAGAATGATAAGGTACTGTGTTATTTGATTTTTAGCTTATATTGATTGTTTTTTGCATAAATTGGCTTGATTTTAATTACTCGCTTGCAAAAAAAGCTTTTCTAGAAAACGTGAAAATGTGTTTGTTTTTGAGGTAAAATGCTTGTTTTTAATTGACACAAATTCTAAGCGACCATTTTTGAAAAAACTACAAAATTTGCTTGATTTGGGGTGAAATTGCTTGATTTTGGAGTAAAAATCTTAGTTCTGAGAAACCCTTTTTAAAAAATTTTGGAGCTTAAATTTTTCTTCAAAAACGTTGATTTTGGAGCAAAAACCTGGACTTTTTAATGAAAAATTGAGTTGCTCCAGCTGCCGTATTATACATGTACTACAGTTTATCTGTTTTAATTTTTGTTCTATTTCTGCAAGCCGTGTGCAGAAAGAGATCCAAGAAGCAGCATTTGCTGGCATTCTCAGTTGCGTGGCACATGTAAGACTCCAGGGAGCAGGTAAGTAAACAACTGAGCATAGCGGGCCGTCTGTGTTGGCACTAGTGTTACCTCTCAACTGCCACAGGATACACTATGTGCCGCTGCGTGGCGTGGCTGGCAGGAACCTGCCCAGCAGCAGACTGTTATGGGCTCCACTGCAGCCTGTGATTGGCCACTTCCTCACACTCTCTACTGCCCGTCCACGATAGCTGGTTCCTCCTCATCCACTACCTGTAACACAACAATCTACACTCTCGACCCCTACAACCAACAACATTTTGTTTCTACACTAGTCATGATAAAGTGAGCACTGTTCAGACCCACACAAGAAGAATAGTAACCAGAAAAATGTATCGTCAACTCGGGCGTTCACTTTTGAGAGATGTAAAACATATACACTCTTTTTATCAGTCCCATTGCAATGTTTATACTAACAATTGGCAAAATGATACAAACAATCAAATTGTAACTTTCAAACGCGCACTTAATAAGTGCTCATTATGCAATGAAGTCGATATTAACACATTCTTGTTTACTTTTTTGTTACAAAATACACACACATGATAAAAACACACACACGCAATGTTATAATTCCCATATATTTACGAAAATTTCAACGCAATTGTTTAGCTAGTGTACGGAATCGTAATCCGTAGTGACGAAAACGGAAGTGAGTTTCGTAAATATAAAATACGAAATTCCTCAGTTTTCTGGAACGACCAACGCTGACCAACCTTTCTTCTCCACAGTACCCCAGAAAAATGATCGTTTCTATGGCGATGAGGTTGCGTTATACACGCCTTCGAGACATATTCATTCAAACGTCATTACATAGTATCATGCACCTGTCGCAGTTAGGAACATTTCAAAAACTCGAACATTACTAGAAACGAAAAAAGTGACTAACGTCGCATTTTTATAAATACCGCATTTGTACCCACCATTGTCACAGGAAGACTGTGGATCAGTGGTCAAATACTTCACAAATTTTGATTCGTGCTTAGAGCTTGCTCCAAATTATATTAATTAATTTTTTTTATTCAATTTTTAGCAGAGTTAAAAACACGCATATAGAAAAATGAAGAACTTAAGTTACTTATTTCACACTGATGCATTAAAAAAACGGAAGCTAAAAAGATAAATTAAATTATCTCTAATGGTTGCCTAACAATTTTTATTCGACTATAAGGTATGGAATTACTACGCCTAGTGAATTGGGCAGAGCGAGTATTGAACACCGTGGTGGAAAATAAACTTCTCTTAAAATGGGACTGCAATATAGCCAAAGTCGTTAAAATTAAATTTGATCTTTACTTCCTTGCATTCACGCACGTTTTCACGAAACTGCGCATGCATATAGACGTTTCGTTTACCTTAAATTTATACTCAAGAAAAGTGAAACTAGTAGCCTCATTTTTTAAAAATAATTACAGATTATTTAAAAAACTGTTACTAGAACGTGAGCCTAATGTAAGTCAAGATTTCACACTACATTGCTGCGGAAAATGACCTTGAAAAGAAACAACTTTGCTCAAGTTGACTCGTCCGTCCACCTACAAACAGACCGGACATGCACGTCTAGCCACTACCAGGCGCATGGCTATACTGGTGGGTGGTATGCTGCACTCGCGAGGCAGTCACGTCACCCCTCGCGGCAACAGCTGGAACTACACATTGGTCCACCTCCAGGCAGACCGGACATGCACGTCTAGCCTCTACCAGGCGCATGGCTATACTGGCGCGGTGGCATGCTGCACTCGCGAGGCAGTCACGCCACCCCTCGCGGCAACAGCTGGAACTACACATACGTCCACCTCCAGGCAGACCGGACAGGCACGTCTAGCCTCTATCAGGTGCATGGCTATACTGGCGCGTGGCATGCTGCACTCGCGAAGCAGTCACGCCACCCCTCGCGGCAACAGCTGGAACTACACATACGTCCACCTCCAGGCAGACCGGACATGCACGTCTAGCCTCTACCAGGCGCATGGCTATACTGGCGCGTGGCATGCTGCACTCGCGAAGCAGTCACGCCACCCCTCGCGGCAACAGCTGGAACTACACATACGTCCACCTCCAGACAGACTGATCAGGCACGTCTAGCCTCTACCAGGCGCATGGCTATACTGGCGCGTGGCATGTTGCACTCGCGAAGCAGTCACGCCACCCCTCGCGGCAACAGCTGGAACTACACATACATCCACCTCCAGGCAGACCGGACAGGCACGTATAGCCTCTATCAGGAGCATGGCTATACTGGCGCGTGGCATGCTGCACTCGCGAAGCAGTCACGCCACCCCTCGCGGCAACAGCTGGAACTACACATACGTCCACCTCCAGGCAGACCGGACATGCACGTCTAGCCTCTACCAGGCGCATGGCTATACTGGCGCATGGCATGCTGCACTACGAGGCAGTCACGCCACCCCTCGCGGCAACAGCTGGAACTACACATACGTCTACCTCCAGGCAGACTGGACAGGCACGTCTAGCCTCTACCAGGCGCATGGCTATACTGGCGCGTGGCATGCTGCACTCACGAGGCAGTCACGCCACCCCTCGCGGCAACAGCTGGAACTACACATACGTCTACCTCCAGGCAGACTGGACAGGCACGTCTAGCCTCTACCAGGCGCATTGCTATACTGGTGCGTGCCATGCTGCACTCGCGAAGCAGTCACGCCACCCCTCGCGGCAACAGCTGGAACTACACATACGTCCACCTCCAGGCAGACCGGACATGCACGTCTAGCCTCTACCAGGCGCATGGCTATACTGGCGCGTGGCATGCTGCACTCGCGATGCAGTCACGCCATCCCTCGCGGCAACAGCTGGAACTACACATACGTCCACCTCCAGGTAGACTGGACAGGCACGTCTAGCATCTACCAGGCGCATGGCTATACTGGCGCGTGGCATGCTGCACTCGCGAGGCAGTCACGCCACCCCTCGCGGCAACAGCTGGAACTTCACATACGTCCACCTCCATTCAGACTGGACAGGCACGTCTAGCCTCTACCAGGCGCATGGCTATACTGGCGCGTGGCATGCTGCACTCGCGAGGCAGTCACGCCACCCCTCGCGGCAACAGCTGGAACTACACATACGTCCACCTCCAGGCAGACCGGACAGGCACGTCTAGCCTCTATCAGGTGCATGGCTATACTGGCGCGTGGCATGCTGCACTCGCGAAGCAGTCACGCCACCCCTCGCGGCAACAGCTGGAACTACACATACGTCCACCTCCAGGCAGACTGGACAGGCACGTCTAGCCTCTATCAGATGCATGGCTATACTGGCGCGTGGCATGCTGCACTCGCGAAGCAGTCACGCCATCCCTCGCGGCAACAGCTGGAACTACACATACGTCCACCTCCAGGCAGACCGGACAGGTACGTCTAGCCTCTACCAGGCGCATGGCTATACTGGTGGGCGGCGCGCTGCACTCGCGAGGCAGTTACGCCACCCCTCGCGGCAACAGCCGGAAATACACATACGTCTGGCATGTTCTATCAAATCCTTTTACTTTCTTGCCCCTCCTTGATATTTTGACCTACATTTTAGGGTGTATAAATAAGCGTCTGCCAGCATGAAAAACTGTTCAGACTTCTTCGACGGTTGCATGCTGCCAGGCGAGGGGATGACGTCGACTTCGCAATCTGCAGTTAGGCTTCATGTTGCTAGGCGCGGTAATTTTGAAAGTTAAGGAAGTGAATTAGTGTGTTGTTTTTGTATGTTGACTTGGTAATTAGCAAATTAATTACGTTGTTGGGATGTTGTATTGTAGAAATATTTATATCTTCCTTCCGTTTTGAAGTGTAGGTTTTTGTTAGTAGTTAATTTTAATATTCTGGTGTCCCTTGCCAAATTCGGTGAAGTAATTCTTCAGCGGCTATATTATAAAAATCATAAATTGACATTTCTGTAGGTTTTGTAAGAGGTGGATTTTCTTGGCACTGAATCATAGTGGTTCGTAGAATGCGTTTTTTTTTTTTCAATTGGGAATACATTTTTTGAAGGATGGCAGCTACCTAAGTATGCTATTATCCGCCGAAATAGAGGGAGTTATAGGGGTTGTTTTTTAATGTAAATTTTGTAGTGAGCTTTTATGTTATAGGGTTTGCTTGCTACAGTATTACCTTTTTGCCTGTCATGGTTGATCTTGAAAGAATTGCGTAATTTTTGGTGTGATTAAGACCATCTTTTTTTTTGTATGTTGCATTATATCTTCCGGCCTTCCCCCAGTATGGCAGCATCAAGCAGTATTATATTGGAAAAACAAAAATTACTTTTGTGTAATCTCGAGTTCAATATATGGAGTGTGAACCCTTTCCTGTCTTTCTTAATCCTTGCTGCGTCCCAAAGGGGCGTAACAGGTTGATTTCAAAAGTGCTTACTTTATCGTGAAAGCCTTTATCATACTGTATATTTGCATTAATGATATAGCGTAGTATGAGTGAATTACAAAAGTGGGTAACGGGACTGTTGACTCACTCTGTATGCACATGTCACTATTGGCGGAGCCCTCCCTTACAACGCGATCTGCTGGCTGCAGATTCATGTGTCGAGTGGCTGGGGGAAGAAACTAAAAGAGTCTAGTGTTTCCCCTCCCCCTTTTCATACGACAGTACACGCATGGAAACCACGAGGGGGGAGGGGAGCTAAACAAAGGACAAAGCCGTGCTGAAGAAGGGACGGCGTGAGAGAATGAAGCAACTTACATATGTGTTGAAGAACAAAGAGCAGTACGTGATTGTGTTTGTGGCCGCGCCGTACAAGAAGAAGAAGCAAAAAAAAATAGTGTGGTGGTATTGTAATGAACTTCATTCCGTGTAGTACCAGTACCAATTTGTGTAAAAAGTACTGCAAATCTCGTTAACATGAACTTCCAACAGGTTTCATCCATGAAAGAACATTTCGCAAAGTTAGATTCTCATTGTTCATTGAATTCTGTTATATGGTTATATCAAATTTTTTTTATCACTCATGGCCAAATTTTAAAAATGTTCTAATCGTGTTTCGTGTCACGTATGTTACAAATATTTGTAAACAAACTTGCGGACGTGGTAACATGTCAGTCTTTTATTAAGTAGTCCTTGATGCGTCAACCAGACTAAAGATGGAGTGAATCTTCATGTGAAACTTCCTAACCCATCTTCCATCACAGTGAAGCCAATGGTAGGGCCCGCGGAAACCTCCGCATGAGCCACCTAAGATGAAGCAGGCAACCGTAACAATTAGTATTAAAGGTGCAATGTCGTCTGGGAACTTCGGCACGTGCTCGCTCGCTAGGACATCCCAACATGTAGTAGCAATTATAATAAAAGTACGACTTAAGGCTTAATGCATAACTTAATACTTAATACCTAGGCCTTAGGCTTACGAAGGGCCTAACTGTCAATGGGGGGAGGGTGGGGCACGGAAAGACACACCTCCTCCCAAATTTGAAGGAAATCGGTCCAAAAATGCGCCTTCCAGGCCGAACCCAAACCAACATAATGGAAAACATACCCCCCTTCCCCCTTGATGTTCTAACTCCTCCCGGTGTTGGAGACTGGGACCACTTTGGGGGGGTTTCAAAGATGAAGAATGGTGTTGATAAGAGATGTGGGGGGGGAGGGAGATCGGTTTCCCTCTCCACTCTTCCGTTTGCCCACTGCGGCCCTCCAAAAACAGCGTATTTTGTGCAAAAACTTCCGTTCTTGATTATAAAGTATGAAACTGACTGCCTATGCCGATTCACGTTGGGGTTTACGCGGGGCTAAGTTTGCGTTAACTCTATGACGATAGTATTTTATAAAATTGTAGCTATGTTCACATTGCAGTTAATAACGTCTAGTCTCTGATAAATCTGAACGCAGTGCTACCAAATATTCTGTATCTGAGACCTGGACAGGGCTCGTGTGTATACCCATGTCTGTTTGCCTTTATACATATCTAAAGTATTTATAAAGTTGGGGCTTAGTAATATTAAAACATTAGTGTTCTATGTGACACCAATAATAAGGGGCTACCTTAGCTCTCTCATACACACACATATATACATATACATATGTGTCTATAATTTTTTAATTCTTGAGATCATTAACTTAACAAATACACACAAACTAAACTAAAACTTGAACATCAGTAGTAGGGTTTGACCGACTTGGTCACAAGGGGATCGGGGATAGGAGCGCAGGAGCCACCAGGGCGCCATGTTGTGATGTCAGCATCAGTAGTACGGCTGTGATGGTTTGACCCCACTTTAAATTAATCGGATTATATTTTATATCAAATAGATTATCGGATTAATCCGTAACCCGATCTTAATCCAAACAAAAATGTTAATCTTAATCCGATAAAATACTTTTGATTCATTGATTCACTTAATTGAATTGAATTAATTAATCATAATTTTTTATTTTTGAATTTTCTGTGAATTGATAAGTTTATAGTTTGGTGCAAGAATGTGCTAAGATTCTTTATTTTATTTTTTATTTGGGGGGGGGGGGAGGTTTGGGGAGAGGTCCTCACCCTCGGAGGTCTGGCGTTGTACTGAGGTGTGATTCGTTGGGGATGGGATGTATATAGGTACTGTGTAATATAGTTTTTGTATGTTATTGAGGAGGGACTTCCTTCCTGTTTACCGTCTGGCAGGCGACTGATATTATCTCGTAAATAGCTATTGAAAATGAACTAAACGAAAAGGTAGGTGAATATGATTTCCTGTATGCTAACAATATAATTTACACGAAGGACTTATCGAATCACAAATACAAATTTCAAACGAATTACAGACCCCAGCTATCCTGATGTCATAAATATATCAAGTAACTAGTTATAGCTACTATTTCACCATAGATATATAATTTAAGACAGAACAAATTACACAACTTGAATTAAACTGCACTATTTCTAAACACTTTAACAATGGATTTGAAAACACATACCTTACGACGTTAAATAATTTTAATATATGTCTGTTCGGTCGGAAGATCGCTGAAGGAATGACTCGAGTGTATCACGTGCGACGACTTATAAGCTGAGCGAAGTTTTTAACAGTGGGTGGTTGGGCAGAAACTAAAAATGTCCTGTTTAGGAATTCACCATTTTAAATTTCCACAGGTAGCTAATCTCAATACTAGCCATGTATGGCTTATAATTTTATACAGAACGATTTAGCACTTCAAGTAATATGGACTAATAAAGATTTCCTAACAAACATTTTGTATTATACCTAAAACAAAGTCAAAAACAAATAATAAAATTTAACCAGACACAATAGCGTACTAGAAATATGCGCAAGCCTCCCTCTGAGTTCTGCACGTACCTTCCAAAATTAGATGATTTTAAAACACATCAGTTCGGTCTGGAGGCTGTTGTAGGAATGAGTCCATCGTAGCAGTTACATCGATTTATAAGCTGTCTGCTAGAAACAACCAGAGGCACCATTTGATTGTAGACTAATGTTACGGTTGAACTCCTCGACATTAAAATAACTAAATATTATGTCACAAATAAAAAAAAATCCTTTTAACAAATTCACCGGTTTATACTTCCAATAGCATTGTAGACACACTTTTAGAGGAAATTCTGAAATGTACTTGACTATATAATCAATGTTTTTAAAAATATAAAACTAAAAAATTATTTAAAATAAATATTAAGTTACGTTTTAAAAAATAATACTTGCACATAAACACAGTTTATCGAATAATTTAAACAGATATTCAGTTTAAGTCACACGAGACCAGCTTCAGAAAATCACCGCAGTTCTTAATAAAAGCGATCACGATGGCACCTCGGTATAAGTATCCAGACATAGGTCGACCCCAGAAACTTATTTCACACTAACTTTTCCGAGATGAGATGGTTATTTAAAAAAAAAACGAAACTATTTAATTCACACACGTAAATAATATTGTGATGCCTATCGCATTTAAAGAAACAAAGGATATGATATGGAAGAAAAAAATATGTTTGGTCTCCGGAGCTCTGCCTTGCGTTCAAGTCAAGGGCTGTCGTGAAACTAAATATGGCGGCGGTTGGAACAAGGTGCGAAGCACCCAACATGCCTGCATGCCAGGTCCCATTTCTCCCTGCCACACCCCTTCCCCCTGCACACCAAGCCTGGAGCAGGTCATCAACCCTGAAGCCTTTGTGCCAAGAGATGTTTGAAAAATTTTCGCATCTCGTCTCTGAACGTTTGCTTCCTATGAATATAATTTAACAGGAAATCACACTGAAAAAATATATCCTAATCACGAAGAATTACATTCAAAATTAATTCTAATCCACTAAATTCAATGTAAATATAAGCTGTTTCTAAGAAATTTTAAGGTTAGTCCGATATCTTAGAATACATTTTAAGTTTCAAGTATATTCCCTTTTCCACTAAAATTCAAATAAATTTTAACTTTAAAGAATTTCCAGTAAACATGCAATTAATATTAAAATCCCACAGACACTACAACTAAATATAATTTAATACAAGAGATATTTCCATTAAATAAATCTTATGGGAACCCAGTACTTATTATGTTTTTTAGTGAACGTCGTTTTCAAAACACATATTCGATTACTAAAATCTACGCGATACACAAGTCAACGGTTTTATTACGGAAAATGTTCAGAGTCTAATATTTATGTGTAGCAGAGGAAAAACGTTTTCTGCATAAGGAATTTCTTTACAATAGCAACGTTCCCATGCGAGATTATTTTTGGCTATCCCATCTATCAAATATAGCATAAATGTGTATATTTAAATAAATAAAAACTTATTTTTATTTAAAAAATATCACATTTCGACATAATATTAATGAAATACCACGAATCCCGCCTGGAATTACTTTTACTGGAGTTGGAATATGTCAAGTTCCAGCATGTTTGGGAAAATAATCAAATTAAAAAAAAAAATCAAGGAGAACACCTGTCATTTTGATTCGTATACCCCATCTTTTAGGATAATAAATTCCGATTACCAACGAAATACTTCCGAAGCCATCTCTCCCTTTTACGTTACAAAAATTAAATTATTCTTTAACCAATTTTCGTCGAATATCGAGTAAAGACGTACCGAATATATAATTCCAGATACTAGGTAACATATTCCATTTAATACACATAGATTTAATCACATGATGAATTAGTATGCAGTATTCCGCAATTAACATACAGATATTACAGGGGAAGCCATTTTACCGTCAACAATTAAACCCGATATTGTTTAAACACTACATTTATACATAAACACATTTGTTGTCATTCTAACCCCCAAGAGTAATGTCACAATCTACTTTAATGTCAATGGAAATGTATGCATCACCGAATAAACTACACTGCAAATACTACAGAGAAATAAACACGTTCGCCTACAATGCTCGTAGGCATGAGAAAAGTGAATGTTTTAAGAATGAATCTCGGGACATTCTTAACTGCAAAAACAGTTTTCGATAGTTCGCATGAACAGATAATTTGAATAGACCTGCAAAGATACGTGAAAATAATGTTCCTACCGAGAAACAATATGTAATATCTCCACTACACAATAAAACAGAAGGAGAGGGAATTAACTTGAATACAAGTAATGGAATAGAATCGGATCATATGAAATATACACTAACCTGTGAACGTAACTATCTTCGACATAATGCACCGCAACTAGCTGTGGAGACCAGTGTCGGTAACAATACACCTCCTCTTTCTAAGCTAAGTAAACTCGATATTTATGATGAAGACAGCAGTGATGATTGTACCAACCAGTTGTCTTACACAAGTGATGCGAAGAAGGTTGAAGCCATTGATTTCCCCAAAGACTTTACTTCAACAAATGCTGTGAATAATGACTACATATTTTCCGAAGACTCCAACGAGCTTGTAGACGGACTTGGATATTTGTTGAAGTTTAAAAACCACTAGGAATATTCCGGAAAAATGAAATAGTTTTGATCAAAGGAGCACTTAAGGAACGAGGATACATTAAATGAAGTATTATCTGCAAACATCCGAGAAGTATGAAGAGAGCATATGTTAAAATATCATAATAATAAATTCAGTTAACCCTTCTACTTGTCAGAAAAAGAGGATTTATTTCAAGTAACATTTGCGTGATAGAAATATGTTTCAATTTGAAGTATTATGTCTTTGTCAAATTGATTAAGTCGTTTGTATTTGGTTGATAAAGTGTTTAAATGTGACAAATGAGTGTTATTTGAGGAATAAATTATATTTTTCGAGGAATAATGAATGGTTTTGAGGAATGAGATATGTATTTGAGGAACATGGAACTGTCAAACACCCCATAACATATAACCAATACTAAAAGTTGTGGTATCTATGTCTGTGAGGCAACCTATTCTTACTGGTACTATGTTTTGGAACATTCTGTACTTGCTTGTGTGCATTTTGAAACAACTTTTTTTTAAAATTATTTTGCTAATTTTTGAACCAACCTGTACTTGTATATATTTTGAAACAATTGTCTACTATGTGCTATGTTTTGGAACATTCTATAGTTTCCTAATTTGCCAATTTTTTTTTTGAGAATCAATTCCTTGTTTATTTAACATCTCTTAAAAAAGTGTATTTGTTTTCCTAAGAAAGGACTAACATTGATAATTAAAAAATATCTCAACAGATAGATTTATAAATGGTGTTTGGTTTCTATCAAAAAACAAACTACGTTCATTAAAATGAACGAGAGTTTTAATTGAAATTTAATATTACACAATACCTATATACACCCCTTCCCCAACACATCACACCTCAGTACAGTGCCAGACCTCCGATGGTCAAGACCTACCATGCTGCTCTCCAAAATTAAAAATAATAAAATTAAAATTAATAAACTAAAATTCTCACTCCTATCAACCTCATATAAGATTCTCTCGAAAGCACTTCAAGCCTGAGAAGAAGCGCAAATAGATTTACAATTGGGAGAATACCAAGGAGGGATGAGGAAAATACTATCATGTTTTGAACAGACCATAAATCTCAAATCAATACTCTCATGCCTAAAATTGAGAAGTCAGATATTTGTGGTGACAGTCATTGACTTCAGAAATCTTATGACTCGATTGATCGAAGTAACATAATTCAGGTTCTGGAGGAATTGGGTTTGTATAACAAGACAAGAGCAATAATTCAACAAACTCTCTTGGATATTACCTCCAAAGTGAATTTTAGGGGAGAGATATAGGACACCTTTGAATTTAGAATAGGGGTGAGGCAGGGAGATGGGCTCTCGCCACTGCTCTTCAATTGCGTTCTAGATAAAATTATTCGTGGGTGGCGGAAAGAACTGGAAAAGGAAGGTGTCGAGATCGGGGTAAGACTAGGCTGTAAGAGAAAGAACCTGACTATCGATTGTTTAGCTTTCGCAGATGACCTAGCGATTTTCTCTTATTCTCTTGACAATGGTGCTAAACAAATTAATCAGCTTCAGATGCAAGCAGCTAAGGCAGGCACCAGATCTCCTTTGAAATTACACATTTAATTACGAACATCAAGTAAGCACCCAAAAAACCAGTGGCGAATCAGGGAAAAATAAAACAGATAGAGAAATTAAAATACCTAGGCGAATGGATAGAGCCCAATAACTGTGAGAAAGAAGACTTTACCGCCAAGCTCAGACACTACTGTAAACTCATTCGACCGGAGGATTTATACACAGCAGAATACCATGCAATGAATAAGAAAGGCCTTATGGAACAGCTAGAAGCCAAAAAGAGGAAGATGCTGAGAAAAATCCTGGGCCTGGTCAAATAAAATGGTGAGTACAGAAGTAGACACAACCATGAGCTATATTTACATGTGGAGAAAATAACAGATAACATTAAGAAATGGAGGAGTGCTTTCTATCGGCACTTGATGCAAATGAGTTCAGAAAGACTATCCAATCATATATTCACATTTTTTTTTTAGCAAGAAGAATAAAGGGGCCTGGTTTACCGAAGTGGGAAAAGACTTGCAAGAACTGGGGATCTCACATGATGACATCTTGAAATGTGACCCTTTAAAGAAGAAACTTCAAGGATATTAGGGTTTTCAGCCAAAACCCAAAATGAAAACAGGCAAGGTGGGGACCAAAGAATGGAGGGAAGCTCACCGAAAAAGACTGCAAGAATACTGGGGAAACATTAAGGGAAGAAGGAACCAGTTGAAATAGTGTGGTCCATAGTTGACCAAAACGAAAAAAAAAAAAAGTATCTTAGCACACACTTGCACAAACTATACACTCATAAATTCACAAAAAGTAAAAATTAATCGATTAATTAATTTTATTTAATTATTTGGATCAATCGATCAAAATTATTTTATCAGATTAAAATTAATTTTTGATCGGATTAAGATCGGATTAAGGGTTATTCCGATAAATCAATTAGAAATCAATTTGTTATCAAAACAGTAATCCTATTAATCAAAAGTGGGATGAAACCATCACGCCCCGACTACTATCCACCATATATTTTTCCCTTTTTCCCCTCCAAATCGTCCAAAATACCCTCAAAATTTCCCCTTTTCCCTAAATTTCCCCTTTTTCCCTAAAAAATTCCCAATTTTCTCAGAGCAGACAAGAGTGATTAGTGGCCCAGGGTCAGGTATAAGCGACCCAGGTGACTGAGATCGGTGAACCAGGGGCCAGGAGAGCAGGCTCTAAGATCTTTGACCTTGAACTTTGACCTTTGCCCCCAAAAATTAAAATCCCGATAAAATCTCATAAGATTAAAAAAATACCCAAAACTGTATTACTCAAAGTATTATTAAAAATATTGTTTTAAAATTTATATTAAAAAAATTAACTTTCCTATGGTTTCCGCTCACCTGCTTCTTGAGCAAAGTCCATCAGAGGTTTGTGGCAGCGACAGTATGTCTTTTGGTTTTACTGGTGGAGTAACAAGTCCTTTCCATCTTTTCGAATGTTCGCATAGTTTGTCAGTACGAGTAAACAGACGAAGGCACTTTTCACATGTATATGCCATGAGGAGGGGGTTCATCTTACAGTGATACTTTTAGTGTCGTCTAACATTGCAGCTATTCGCAAAGGCTTCATCACAGTACACGTATCGAAGTCTAGACAATGTTGGATTGGGTAGCGATGCCGATAGAGTTGCTGTAGGTGGCCCACCCGAAGAAATCGCTGGTGCTGTTGGCGTCATTCCTGAAGAAGTCGATGACACTGCTGTAACCACTCCCGAAGACTTCGATGATATTGTCGTAGCTACCATTAACTCTGGAGTACCCAAAGGCACCGCAGATGCAGAATAAGACATATATGAGAAGATCTGGAAACTAGCCGAGACGATCCACCTTTCACGGGAGCTGCTGTCGAGCTTAGCCTCTCGGCTGACATCCCTACTGCTTATAACATACGCGTAAGCAAGTCCTATTACATCATATGGACGTTGAAACAATCGTATTGCACCATTAATATATAGTAAAAAAACCGACCGGCCAATCACTGACCAGCCAATCACCGAGTTGTCACGTAATTGCAGCTGGCCAGTCACGTGCAGGCACTAAACAGAATTCTACGAGGAAAAAAAAAAACATTCCATGTGTACTAAAGACTCGGAAAAAAGTTTCGTATAATGCAGAACAATACTATAATTGTGTAAATTAATACGAAATCTGTTTAAAGAAAGATATTTTTATCTCGAGTCACGACCCCATATACACATCACTGTTAGTAATGAAACATATTTTAAATCAGTGTTTACAACACTCTTGGTAAAAAAGTATTTTAAAAAGTTTTATATCAGTGATAATAAAACATACTGTCCGTAATGTAAGTCTAGGTATAGTGTAAAGTAAAAGAGAGTCAGGGTCTATCCGCCAGAAACATAAATATTACATGTACGAACGTCATTGAATTTATAAAACAAAGGAAGTGTGTGCAGCTGAAGGCAGGCTTCCGTAATTGTCGTCTCTAGACTTGTACGGCAGGAGGTATTCGCAACATTGGCATTTTACTCAGTAACAGCTGACCGGAAGTGCACGTGCGAATCACAGCGGCCAGCCTCCGGACGCGCCGGCCGCTGGAGATAGAACTATGTTACAGAGACACCTATCAAGGCTTCAATATTTCACACATGAAACATAAAGTCTAGAATAAATATGTAGGGTTCCAGCATACAGCGACGACACATTTATTTATCATGTAATATGCCGAGGAACTCTGGCACCAGTTGAGAATAATTAAGGTCCAAGTTCGACCCCTGGGATACAAGTTTACCTCAGAAACAACACACACTAGCAAAAACAAATATACATTGAGACATACGTTTAATATATGTGGTACTACACCGATGTTAAATATGTTACAGCAATAACGAGAGAAAATATGGTACAATGCTATAAAGGTATAGTAATCGAACGAGGAAAGTATTATACAGTACAACAAAATAATATTCCGTTACTATACCGATTTACGAAAAAAAGTCATAACACATTGACAGAGATATACTGAGGGAAAAATTATACCGGTGGGAACATATGGGAAATACACAGTACAATACTGATGAAAAACTCTACACGTTAAGAGTACATGATGGGGAAAATAATACACACATTACTACTATACTGATGAAAAAATGGAAAAAGACGAATCATTCCAAACACCTTTATAACTAGCACACAAGGAATATACGATGTATAGAAGTACCTGCAAAGTCCCTTCATAAACTGCCTCAGGCTAACACATTCCCTATAAAAAAATATGCCTGTCAATTCGTCCACTTCAAAATACGTGGTAAAAGTATAAGTACATGGGAAGAAGGAAGATATCGTAGATAAGTTTATTCAGTGTCAAGATGCAGAAGTATACCGCCCACCAGCGATAAAAATAATTCAGGAAAAAGATGGACTAATGATAGGACCAGCAATGATAGGACATGCGATGACAGATATTAATAAATACAGAAAGAAATGTTCACACAGGCACAGAACTAAACAGACGTTAATGAGAAATGTATCATCCAGAGCCCTTAACAAAGGAAAATAAAAACCAAATTGCATGACCAATGCTGAAAATCATATTAACTCACAGAAGAAATACCCTGCACGAGTACAACAAGTACACAGCCCACAAACGATGAAAAAAAATTCATGGACAATGCTGAAAAAATGTAGGACCAATGGCGAAAAACATTCTCTCCCATGTTTAAAGTGAGTACACTAGGAAATGTAGGCAGCAGGAAAGAATATTCACATGGTTACTCCACGTACATCGATATTTATATATCTCAGTGTCCACATAGAGAACTCTTTATACATGCAAAGCATGTTTGTACAGTAAGTTGTGCAGCGATAAAACTATATACCGCGAGGACACGCCAGTGTAAAGGTACATCCAACACAAGTAACATTATAATAAAAAAACCGTAACCTTCAGCAAACAAAATTGATGTATTTTCATACATTTGTGTGCGCTTGCTCCATTAATAGATTATCTGAGCGACGGTAAAATGCCTCCACCGTCTCCCTCCAGAGTCCTATTACACTGCAACTCGACTTAAGCCGAATATAAAGCAACATGCGAACATGTGAATGTATATGTGCAACCTCAAATCCAGCAGTTGTCAATAGTATTCGCCCTTTATGAACTATGCGAACTTAAACACAATTTTTAATCCCGAGATGCTAGTCCACCAAGCAGAAATATACCACAATACAAAGTCCCACAAAAACACGCACATGGAGGCATTCATTACCCTTCAACCGCATTCAGACATATAATGAAAGACTTCACAAGTGCGAAAAAACTAAGAATATTTAGTAGTCAGTGCATTACGGAGACCTAAAATTGTAGAGTTATGATAATACCTTTCGAATGGTAGAAAATTTATTCTATGTAAAAATTTCTTTGCAAATAAATTGTGACACGAACTTGACCTTTCTTTATTTTATCGTATAAAAAAACAAATCTGAAATTATTTATTAATTCTGGTGAAACCTAAGATACTTTGTGATGCTGTGAAACTAAAAAATAATTTAAAAATTGGTACATTCTCCACATGCTGATACATCACACACACACACACACACACACACACACACACACACCCATATCTACACACACACACCCATATCTACACACACCTCCGCACACACCTACATACACACACACACACACTTTAAACCTAATTAAGGCAAGAGAAAACAGGCCAACCGTTACAGAAATATGAAAGAAATTGCTCAGTAACGAACTTAATATAATACTCTTCATGCTCCGTAAAGTGCACCATATTTATATTTTCCGAATCGAAGCAATATTCCGATGTAGAAAAAACCTTAGTATTGTAATTTATCTTCTGAAAGTTCAGAGGAAACATCTATATTAACACACCAAAGATCTATCCATTAAATAATTAAATTTCTTGAGGTTCAATCCTCACACCCCTCACCTAATCTAATTAGTCGGCAGGCCACCACCCCTCTCACAAATACCCAGTCAGCCATCCTGGTGCTGTCAGCCATTGTAGCAACTATATTTGATGCAGGTGACCTTAACCCCTTGACCTCGAAAACAAAAACTTAATAAAAATACATAAAAGTCAACAAGCACATTACACTACAGACTAATACCACCATATTAGAGGTAGGTGACTTTGACCTTGAACCCATAAACTTGAATGATCTTGACAACAGAAACTGGAGAAAAAATGCATAGATGTAAGCAAGAATATTACATTACAAAATATTACTGCCATATATGCATATGTCCTTGACCTTGACCCCATGACCTTGAACGACCTTGAATACAAACAAATCGAGAAAATATACATAAAACTCAGCAAGCATATGATGCTGCAGTTCACTACCAACATTTTAGCAGGATGTAACCTCAACGTTAACCCCATGACCTTGAATGACCTCGAAAAAACTCGAAAAAAATATATAAAAGTCATGCTGGAGGCCAAGCGAGATATCAGTCCTTATATTTATAGGCATAAAAAAACAGGTACTTTTCCACCCTATTAAAAAACTGTTTCCAATCAGCGGTATTCCTATAAGCATGATGAACGACTTTGACTACATGCATACTTTATTAAATATATATTTGTTATTAAATTTATTTTATATCTGTACCTTTTAAATTTTAATTTTATACTGGCAAATTATGTAAACATGAAATAAAATATTTTTATTTTCCACACACATTTTTATTCAATTAATATACATGACTCACTCATGCCCTCTAAAAAATTACAATTTTCTTCAATATATATGCTTCCCAAAACACGCAACTTTATTGTAAGTTGCAGACTTTTATGCATCTTGCTATTCACATTCGAGTTGTCCTTAAATGAAAATATTGCGACATTTATTTTACCGCTACACTGTGCAGTATAGTCTATATAGGTAACTATACTTTTGAGGAGATGCACCAAAGACACAAAAAAAAAAACCTGCTTGCAGCAAACCTGATACGATGTACTGATGAGTAATGTACTTCTCCTTTACAAGTCTTTGAATGTTTAAGTAGATTGTATCCAGAGCTGAACTGCGTACCACACCCATCATAAAAATATGACATGATACTAAGATTCTTGGCACAAATAAAGTGCTCATGTAACCGTACATTGCAGTCGACAGTAAACGTCTTATTCCAAAAGTGACATTAATGACAATGTAGTTATTCAGGCAAAGAATCGAACGGACCTCTTAGAGATGTAGGTACTGGAGCTAAATAAGCAAGTTATTTCAGCAATGGTGTTCTCGATACCTCAGCCGAAACGTTCGATGGCTCCATTGAATATTTCGTGGAAGTAACAGCTGAAGAAGTCGTTGGTACTGTCACATCTGTAGATGATACTGCTGATTGTAGTGATGTAGGTGTCACAGCTGAAGAAGTCGATGGCACCATATCAATCTGAAACGATGGTGTTTCACTGGTGAAAGTAGATCTGCTAGTGAGGTAGCCATCGCCGCTAAAGAAGTCGATGGCGAGAAACTATTGGTTGACAATATCCACCATGGATGACCTGCCGTATAATATAAATGAATATCGTTCATATCAGCCATTGCCAAACTGAGCCCCTCAGCTGACCTCCCAACTGCTTACAACTATTCAAGCCATATGACGTCACATAGACGTTAAACCAATCGTATTGCACTTTAATACATTGTGCGGACACCGACGAGCCAATCACCGAGTAACCATGTAATTGCCAATGACCAATTACAAGTGAACATTGAAACACATCACATGCGGGAGTCAGTCTCTCACTACAAAATGACTCCAAAAGACCCCTAAATGATGCATAAATAACCCCAGTGGTGCCACCATTACCACATTGACCCCTATGTTACCCCTAATGATGCATTGATCCAAGACACATTAATGCATTACCCATTGAACCATAACCCATTGACCCATGGCCCACCATTGACCCATGACCCATTGACCCATGATGTATTGATCTATAGCACAACTTGGACTTCTTACTTAACAATGCGGCACCATGGCAGGCTAAAACCATGCTTCCCAATCTGCCGTCGCTTGAAAAAGGACCCTTTGTACAGACTGCACTCTCAAACCGATGAGCATTCTGAACATAGGTGAAAACTTTATAGCAGAATAAGCATTGCAGGTCACTGCTCCATGATCTTCGAGGTTAAAATGCAAGCCCATTGTATTCGCAGTTCATTTTCACTGAGTGGGAGCACTGAGAGAAAACCCAAATACTCGTTCGCATAAAATATTTCGATGCTCGTGCAATATTCATTGGTTGGTTAATGTTTCTAACTATTTTCGCTATTTGCCTCGGTGCATAGTGGTGTCGTTTCTCCTGGTGGTGGTTTTGTTTCTGTCGGTTAATAACGAAGGTGTTCTTACCAAGGCGGTCTGGTCGTGTTCAGCATCGTCGCAGTGAACAGCGCCCGATGCTTGTGCTGGTTGGCAAACACTTGCATTTCTCTCATAATGTAAAAGTACATGTGTGTGTGTGTAACTCGGCTGACCTCGAGCCCTGATGTGTGTGTGTGTCTCTCTCTCTCTCTCTCTCTCTCTCTCTCTCAGCTAGTGTTCTTTACCATCCGTTCGGCTGGCCTGTGCTGTCAGTCGACCTACTGGGCTACTTTACAGTGAGCAGGACGGTCTGGGTGTGTCTACCATCATTTAACACACAGAATACGACACCTGTTTCTTGTGTAATATGTGATTGTTTTGGTTGGCAAGTACTTGAATTCCTCTTCCACCGTATTCTGCCAGATTGAGCAAATTCCGGCTGAGTGAGCAAGTTTGCGTATTTGGTGTGCGAATGTGTGCAAAAACATGTTTCCTGCACAAAAGTTGGTTTATTTTTACAGTCAATTCTTGCGATTTTGCCCGTTTTTTCTGTGAGAAAAAAAGGTAATTTGTGCCAAAATTACGACAAAAAGTATGGCGGTCGGGAAATCCCCTTGTCCACAGCCTCAAGCCCCTGCGCTGGATTTTCCATTTTTATACTACTGTAAATATTTATGGCATAGATGAGATACAGAACATTATCCCATATGCGTAGTTTAAGAGGAAAAGAAACTGCATATCGACATCCTTCTCCTTGCCACCGATGACGAGAACGCCCATTAGTGTTGCATAATATATTTTTCCCGGCTTGTAAGATCGCAGCTGACGGCCCATGGTCACAAGTTCCACGTATGTCAGCGTTGTTTCACATTCTATCATGACCTGCCGTGAAATTCTGGTCTCATTGGACAGCAGTTGCTAGATAAGCAGGAGAAATATTGTAAAGAAAATGTCCCACTTCATGCTGAAATGCCACAGCAAGGGAAATATGGTAGGACGTCCATTTTGTAATTTAAAAATGACAATAACGGCGATAAATTGCCGATGGTTGTGTATGCTGACCTAGAGGCAATACTCAAGCCTACACGTACGCCTATCAGAAGCACGAGACCTATAGTTTTTGTGTATACGTGCAAGTCGACAATAATGTAATTCCAGCAGCACTAACATCTGTGCTGAGACAGGACCCCACCATATACATGGGAGAAAATTCGGAAAATAAATTTATGGAGACGATCGTACACATAGGCAAAAAACTTAAGGCGATTTATGCCACATCTAAGCTAATGACACCGCTCACGCCAGCCGAACATGCCAGCTACTCACGGGCGACGAAATTACAAAGTGAGGGACCACGACCACTTCATCGGGCGCTACATAGGACCTGCATGCACCAGCTACAATTTGCTGCGCCGCCGCCCTAAGAAACTGCCTGTATTGTTCTATAACCTCAGCTGCAAAGATAACTTTACTTATTATCAAACATCTAGGCTACGATACAAAATACATATTCATTATTCAGCACACGAGCGAGAAACTATTACGTTTTCGAAACACCTGGGCGATCGTTTATCTATACAGTTTGTCAATATGTTTCGTTTAATGGCCCGCAGTCTAGCATCCCTGGCCAAGTACCCACCACCTTCAAAATTTATCAACACTGCCAACTTCTTCATCTCCAACCAACTACCTCTTGTTTCATGCAAAGGCGTTTTTACATATGATTATGAAGATTCGTGGAAGAGGTTGAACGAGCCGCAGCTGTCTCCTAAAAACACTTTCTGTAACAAGCTGACGGACTCGGGAATCAGTGAAGATTATATTCACGCCCAGGCAGTATGGCAAGAGTTTGGCTGTAGCATTCTTCAGGATTATTCAGAATTGTATTTGCAGACAGACGTGCTAATTCTATCAGACGCATTTGAAAATTTCAGAAATTTGTGTATGTCAACATACAAGCTCGATTGTGCACACTATGTCAGCGCCACAGGATTCGCTTTTGATGTCATGCTTCGGATGACAGGGGCAAACTTGGAGCTTGTAACTGATAACTATATGCATAAGTTTATTAAAAACGGAATTCGTGATTGTGTCGCCCAGTGTGAAAAGCGGCATGTGGTGGCGAACAACACATATGCGCCTGAAACCTACGACCCCAGCCATTCGACCACGTTTTTGCAATACCTCGACGCAAACAACTTGTACGGCTGGACCGTGTTGCTACCGTAGCCACTACATAATGTCAGGTGGGTCGACACCAACATCGATGTTATGTCAGGTGGGTCGACGCCAACATCGATGTAATGTCATTCTGAGATTGAACAACTTATGACGAAAATCATTTCCTTCTCCATCTACAGTATGAACTCATTCTCTTTGATAAGCCTATCTATGTCAGGTTTAATGCCCTGGAATTATCAAAAACTTTAATGTATTATTTCCATTACGATGTGATTAAGGCACGTTACGGTGATGACATTGATCTCTTTTATACCGACATCGACTCATTCCTCTTGCAAATTAAAACCCCATACTTTTACCAAGATTTGCCAGCGATCACAAATTTAAAAACGAATTTGAGACTAGCGCCTACCCCACTACACACCCCTCCTACTCCGATACAAACAAGTCAGTTGTCGGCAAGTTCAAGGACGAGTGCGGGGCTATGGGCGAAACTGAACACATACAAATGCGGGTTCAAAATCACCAAACGAGCGAAAGATATTCAGTCAAGCGTGGTGAAAACTGAATAAAATTCCAAGTTATTCTTTCTGTGCTGGAGCAGCATTATTTCATGAGGGTAAATGTACCTATGATAAGGTCGCACCAGCACGAACTCTATTCCGAATGAATGAATAAGTTGGCCTGACATGGACGGATGATAAGCGACAGATAGAGGACGATGGTATGCACACACTACCGTAAGTTACAATGCGACATAAATAATATATATCTATTGCCACATGTATTTCAATTATATCCGCATCGGCATATAGCATATAGGTCCACTTATTGATTGCCTTGCTATGTAGCTAATGCATTTCGATGGGACAGTTAGAAAGGGGTTCAACATGCTATAAAATGTGTGTTAGTTCCTGGGAGAGGGTGAATGACAGTGGTTCACTTCCGGAGTGTCAAACCTGAAGCGATTTCACTTCCCCCTATTCTCCCAAGAAAATAAATACAACAATCATAAACGAATGATCCGGTACACTACAATGCGAGATGTGCTTGCCATTTTTGCTTCTGCAATTCCACATTTGCAATCACACACATACACATGGGTTCTATGTCACTGATATACCAGCGCTTAATGTCAATCCCTGGAAGGTTCCATTTCTTACCCACCCGTCGGAATTGCGAAGTACAAAATGGCGGCCATATTGTACCTGCGAAAAACATCTGGCGGTGACACAATATTTGTAACTTGTTTTTTGGGCTTCTATGGCAGTCGTTTTACTTTCCATTTTACACCATAGCTGTTTTTTTCTGCAGTTTTATATCTTTATTACATTATTTACTACTTACTCGTTTCCAGGTGATGGTACATGGGTAATTTTTTTCTCGCTGGTTCTTCGAACAATATGTCTAGGAGGTGTTTTATCGCTGCTGGTGCCTGTATGTTTCTTGGTTACTGTATTTATTCACGTTTCCTGGATGGTGCCTCTATATTACTGTATGAGCATTTCTTTCTGTAATAATTAATATTATTTTCGCAGTTGATCCTGCGATTGATTTTCCTTCGGTGAGCTGCATACCTGTGGCATCGCAATTTCGAGTTTGTATCGCCTTCCGCGTACCATAACATTTGACTAGGAGAAGCTACGATGCTCGTTCAAGTTTCAGTCGACAGCTCACGTCAAGATAAATCGATTGTGTGTATAAAACATTTGTGTGGCATGGTATTGGTGAAATTGTATGAGTTTAGTGTAAAAAATTAAGAAAACTTAACACAATGTCGGCCTATATTCGTCAAAAAACCCAAGTCGAAATACAGAAATCGTATACGATTGGAAAGAGCATCTCAAAATCAACCCAGTGATACCCATAAAACCTCATATGATTGAGTGAAGCGGTGCTGGGAATGAAAAAAAAAAAAAACTTCAAGGGTCCGAGCGCATCAACGTAGATGTAGTCATGCAAAACAAACTGAAGTGTCCCCAATGCAGCCGCACCCCATTTTTCGTCAATGGTTATACATCTCGTCAATGGTTATACATCTCGTAATTGTTTATACATCTCGTCATTGTTCCTGATATTCTTATCATTGCTATTTGCATACCGGTGTTTGGATGTTTGTTTCGGTAATTATTCATATTTTTCGTCATTGGTTCTACAAGTTTTCTTCGGTGGCGTCTGTAATTCTACTTCTTCCGACCTTTTTTTTTTTATCTGTGCCTCTGTAGTTCTGTGTGGACACTTGTCTGCATTTTTTCATTGTTGAATTTGACATTTTCTCACTGTTGGTGAGCTATGTTCTTCTGTACCTGTGCGGAACATCTTTTTTGTATGTGCTAACAGTTTTCATCGCTGGTTCTACACTTTTTCATTGCTGGTGGGGTGTGTACTTCTTCATCATTCCGCGAATATTCGTTCGTTTTTGGATCTGCACTTTTTCGTTGGTGGAGTGTGTACTTCTGTATCTTCTGACATTTTTTTTCATATGGTCCTGTATAGTTCTGTGTCTGTGTAAGCATTTTTTTTCTGTATTTTTTCTTTGTTGGTCCTGCAATTTGTTCATCGTTGGTTCTACAATTTTTCATTGTTGGTGGGGTGAATATTTCTGCGAATTTTGGAACTATAATTCTCATTTAAATTGGGATGTGACGAGGCTTTTCAATGTTAAATGGCTGTGTCACTCTTTTCGTCATTTAGTGTGGTTGGAATTATTATATTTTCATTTCTTTACCATTGCTGATTCTACATTTTTTTATTGGTGGTTTCAAGATAGTTTCCCTGTGGCTTATTTATTTGAGTCTATGTTATTATGTATTTGGCTTGTTTCTGGTTTTACGTCTTCGGAATCCACCTACATCTTACGGAGATAATCATTATGTCATTAAAAAATTTTAAAATCGTTTTTATAAAAAAAAACTGTAATATGTAGTCACTGGGCCCTATTGTCTGAGGAACTGCTCACATGAACTGATACAGCATTATGAGCAGTAGGAGAGAGGAAATCGATGCATGGCTACCAGATATGTAGGTGGTAGGGGTACATATGGGTATGTGGTTTTATGTAAAGTGTGTGTTGCTATATAAGCCAGTATATTCATGACAGAGAACTCTTTTGCTAGCAGACATCTTATAGAGCGGATTGTCTCTATCAGATTATCTGCTTGGACTACTCCATGGTCATCTTTCCAGTAGCAGCTACAACGCTGTCTTGAATCGTTCCGGTAGCTCCCTCAACTGTGGTTGCAGCAGCCGCACCACTGACAGAGCCATCTGGTTATTTCGCTGTACCATCTTCAACAGAGCTCGCTTCATCGACTGATGTATCCTCGCCGAAGGTAGGTCGTGCCGTTGTGACATGTTAGCACCAGGGGACCGGCTTCGGCCTGTGAAGTGCGCCCGCCGCAAATGTCCATGTGTGATGGTACCTGCTGGTGTCGCCGGCACAGGTTCATCTACGACCGACCTCAACTTGGAAGAAGATGCTTCGAAGATTCCTGTTATACTGTGATGGATTGAACGTCAAAGACATTTAACAATTATTTTTTACGAATGTGTTTTGACTGGCACATTGAATTTAAATATAAACTCCCGCATTTGTAGTTTTCTTTGATTTGTCTAAATAAAATATATACATATATAACAAAACTGACTTGGTTGCATATTTTATTTAAACTTAAAAAAGTTTTTTTCTAAATACATAATCTTTGTGGAAATATTATTTAAAGGATTGTCTCGCGGGAACAGAAGGAGTCCCTCTTGCCAAGAGATGCGCAGTTCCAACGGTATCCTCTCCTGGGAGTCGCGACTTGGTTCTTATGGCGGGGAACACCTCCCACTTCATGTACTTGTCTGTGCCCATCCTCCATTCCATAACCTTATCTTTGGCTATTAGCAGAACTTCGTCAGTAAAATATTAATACTTTAATAGTAAACAATATGTACACAGTTTAAAAAAAAGACGAATTTTATGTCAACTTTTTTACAGGACCTGTCTACCTGAAAATAAAGTCTAATATATAGGTTTTTTTTTTTTAATTCGCGAACAAACAAGCACATCATGCAGGGGGAGTCAGGCGTTGGGGGGGGGGGCAGTATGCAGAGCTTTATAGGAAGGAGGGATGGACACTCGTTCATAAGCTTTAGTTTGGACGTTGATGCATCATTGTTGTACTCCAATGGGATGCGAAAGGTATGTCGGCGAATATTACAAAGTGCTTGCCCTGTTTTGGAGGGTACGAGATATGTACGGGCTGTAATTTGTACGAAATAGAGCCTAGGTACCCTTGGCAACCTCACCACCGTGTATGGTGCGAGGCACGTCGGGTGGAGAAATGGAGTGCCATGGTGCCAAAGGATGATGCTGCCGTGCCATGGTGTGACACTGGTAGGAAGATGCACGAATATTTTTCTTGATCTGTGTCCTACAGCCGACAAGTAATTTCGCTGTAGTAGGCATTATCCTCCATCGCGACTGTATTAATATCGAAGATTTTTTACTAATGCTACTTTTATGGGCATAAGCAACCATCTTCGTAATGTTGACGATCGATTTCTGGTCCGAGAGCTACGATGCTCTCCTAATTCCAGCAGGAGAGTTATTCGAAAATATGGATGCCTCCATCTCAGGGTGATGTGGCACTGCACCATCGGAGACCATCGTAGAATCTAGTGTTATACCTATAGCAACGCCCGGCATCGTTATGGAGACATCCTTCCAAAGCAACCAGACAGCACCCTCCTGGAGGAGGACCCGGCCAGCATTCTTCCAGGCGGCACCCATCTGGAACTTTCAGACGGCATCCTTCCAGGCAGCCCTCATCCAGACGGTGTCCTTCCAGGGCTCCCAGTCACCGCTGTTGTGTGGCTTCCAGACAGGTGAGACGGCTACTTGCGGTAACGACATCACTGAGGGTTCGCTGCTGCTGGAAGCTGCCAACGTACCGCAGCGCGAGAATGTAGAACATCCGAACTGTCTGCTTCACATGTCCAAACAATAGGGACTCATGGAGTGATGGACTCGCCTGTGTCGGTACGGTACTCTCCAGTATCCAATATTGCTTATACCAATGCTGAAAGTTGTGAGGACACGTGGTCTCCGCCGCCTCTCGAAGCTATATCTCCCTCCCTTAGGCCCGATGGAGATGAGATTCGTTATTGTTTACTGATTGGCACCCAGAACTGACTAACTGTGTGCGTTTTCTTATAGAAGTGAAATGTAGCACGGAACGTCTTGTGAAACGTTTTCTACAAAACAAGTGTCTAGAGCACAATCAATACATTTGTACAGATGTAAAACAAATGTGACTTTAAAACGAGACATTCATTTATCCTAATTTGTGTGTGTGTTATTTGTATGTGTTTTTCGAGTTCAATATAACGACATGTAATTTAACTCATAGCTGTGTGTGTGTTAAGTACTTTTTCTTCTCAGTGTAAAACGAAAAGTAAGTAAATTAGTTAAAATATCTGTATATATTGCGCTTGCTTTTCCTTTGGAGAAGTACGTGCATTGTTTTTATTAAATATGTTTGTTGTGCTGGTTTTTCCCTAGGAGAAGGTACACGTACGTGCAATAGTTTTTCAACAATCTGTACATATTGTGCGTTCTTATCCCTTTTACCTACAATAGTAACCAAACTTAAATTCGATTCACATTTTTTGCTTATTTTGTATTATAACAACAAATAACCTGTGCGACATAATTTAGAAAATAGCCATTTAACGTAGGGTATTGATTTTAAAAAATGCACACTGAACGATGGAACTGTTATTGACCTATACTATCTACCTCTTGAAATTGTGTGCAGACGAAAGAGGAGCAAGAATGCTGACAGGGAGGAAGTACTTAAGTAGCGAACTTCATTATTCCATGCCGTGCAAGGACGATACCGGCCTCTCTCTGTATTACTCGCATGCAGCAGCAAAATTGCCTCGTCATTTTTAAAATGATTTTAATGCGAATAAAAAAATATTACAAAATACTTGTAACCAAAAAAAATATTTATTTTAAATTGTATTTACATACACATTATATTTACAAAACCTAGAAAGACAATAATATATACATACATACATCATAATTCCAAAAAATATTGTAACAAGTAGACACACACATACACATACATCGTATTTACATAAAACACGTGACAGAAAATATTTTACAAGATACATATATTTAATGAATAAATCATTAACAAAACACTTTATAAAAAACTTTTACAAGTTAAACATGTTTAATTAAAAAACTTAAAAAAAAAACACGGGGAAAGAAAATATTTGACAAGATAAACATATTTACTGACAAAAACAGGGGGAAAAAATTATGTGATAATAAAACATACCATCATTTCTCTGTACATATTAATGATTTTACTCACACCTGACGTACTTTTTTCCCCGTTCATAGTATTAATCACATACGTCGATATGTTGTTTACACAGTGTGTTTCTTCAAGTATAAAAATGATGGGGTAATGGGCGTTTCTTATCACCTTGGTTTTTCTATAGATAGAGCAAAGCTCTTATGCACATACACACACACACACGAGCACCTCTGACTATGGGTTGCATGGTGTTGTAAGCTGCAAACTGTGCCAAGCAGCGTCACATCGTTCCGAACATACTTTTAAAAGATTTTAATTTTTTTTTAATTTCGTGAATAATTTCGCAAAATGACCTGTCGTACTTGGCGGAATGTCTTTCACCTACAATTATTTTTTTCATATTTCCAATATTTGTGGGTAATTTAGTTTGTGGATGGCACAAACGAAGCGCACAATTATCACTATCACAAATTTGCACTTCTAATTCAAACGCCTTGCCATAGATGATTCTTCTTTCGAGGAGGAGGAAATGAACATTTTCGTCACATCGCTCCACGGTCACAGTATCTGATGGTTGGTCCGTGTAGGTTACCCCGTGCAGTAGAGGAGATATACTTGTGTATTGTTTCTCTGGATTAAACTTGTCGTCTGTACGTGCTCTGTTGTTACGAGAAGACTTGGTGAAAGGTCTCGGCCTCGAGCCTAGGTGCACTTCGCATGCATACGGCGTGCGGTTGGAGGTCCAGTCCGGAAATTCTTTTCTTTTCACGACTTGGCTATGTCCATCGCATTCTCCTGCCCTTTACACACAAAATTATTTTTACTTTTTCGGAACAGTTCGTACAATACACATTCATACGTTCTTGCCTTGCTTAACGTGAACATTGCAATTTTGTTTTACCAACTCCTCCAGTGAATCCGGGGCGTAAATTGCACAATTAACAGTTTTTACTTTCGCAAGTCAATATGTTCAGCATGTAACAGCCTTCGAACTCATCGTAGCAGAATAGCCAGTGAATTGCACCATCGCAAAATTGAATTTGCAGAGCGCCTCTAGAATCCCGAAAACCTATGCCTCGGTACTCCTAATTCAGTTCGCTGTACTTGCTCGCGTCTTCTGATCTGAATGAAAAAAATTCGGTGACAGGTTCTTCTTCGATGCCGCTGTGTTTGAAATCGGAGTTGATGGGTGATCTGCGAAGCTGGGCGAGAATACACCGTATGCTCAATCCGGAGGATGGTACCAGTGTATTCAGCGTTGCTGATGGTTTCTTCTGCACTTGACGACATGGCTACCAACACAAGCGTTTGAAACGAAATGATTACCGGGCTCTCCTCTCAAAATAACACGGTACAACTTTTCCCCAAGACCCTCGGGGCACATCTTATAAAGCCAGAGTTTAAGGGGCATGGAATGGATGTGACTAATTAGTCAATGAGAAACCTTGGCGGGGGATAACATAGTCTCTGTGATTAATGTAGTATTAGGTCGCTGATTGGTCGGGTAGATTTTCATGTAGGTGGAGGGAGTGGAACAAACGTTTCTAATTAGCCAATGAGAATCTTTGGTGAGCATGGTGCGAACGCAACTGATTGGTGCGGTGAAACGGAAGTGACTGAGGCTTGCAAACTAAACAGTAATTAGCCAATGAGGAACATTGGATCGAACGAAGGTTTCCGAAGATACCAGAATATTCAGTCAATGAGAAAATAGGGGAACAGGGGTAATTGGCCAATGAGAATCATTGCAGGGGGTCCAACATATGTGAGTAATTAGCCAATGAGAAGCATTGGCGGGGCACTTGAACACTTATATATATTGCTTGGCTGGAGGGGGGAGTGGTAGTCGTCTGCCGGGAGTCAAACGGATGTGATTAACTGATGGAATGAACGTGGTAGAGGATTGCTGAATAGATACCCAATGAGAATCGTTGGCGGACTAATTGATCGAAGGTCAGAGACAAAGTCTGAAACAAAAAATGCTTATCAAGATGGCTGTCGGACGATGGTGAGAGAGACAGTAACGTATAAAAAAATTACGAACGAAAAACGAATATGGCGGCCTCCAGCAAAGTATAAACAAATTATGCTTACCAAGGGAATCGAATGGAAGTGAATAATTGGTGGAGTGAGTGAAGAGATTTGGGCGGCTCTTAAAAGTGAGGCCTCGAAAGCAAAAATAATTGGTGGAGCACCTGCGACAAATTGGCGGGGAGAGAAAGTTTTTTAAACAATATTTAAAATAAAAAATTTGCATACTGAATTTTTAAAATAATTTTTTAAAGATTCTTTGATAATACTTTTTAAAACAATTTTTATAAGTAACTTTAGAAATATTCTTTAACGATATTTAAACGATTTAGAAACGGGTTTTAAAATAAATTTTTCATACTAAAATTTTTAAATAATTTCATTCATTTTTATAATAATATATATTCAAACTATTTGTATAAGAATATTTTTAACGATATTTAAAAAACTTTTTAAATAAATTTTTTATAGTAAAATTTAAAAAATTATTTAACAATTTAACTAAGGTTTTTAAACGATTTTATAAGAACATTTTAAAACGGTTTATAAATAAATTTCTTACAATATTTTTTTAGTAATTTGTAAATAATTTTATAAATTTTTGGTTTTTTGTGGTCACAAGTCATTGGGAGTCAAGGTCAAAGGTCAAGATCCAATGTCAAGAACAAGGCTACATAGACCCAATATGGCGAATAGGTGATGTATCAATATGGCGGCCAGCCGAATCCGAATCCGATCCCCTTGGCCGTTAGTGCTTATTTTCATACCACTGCAGTTCATCACATCATGTGATATAACCTCTCCCATTCAATTCTCTAGTGATTTAAGATATCTCGTTAACATGTGAGAAATCTCTACCTTGAAAAGCAACCCAAAGTATGAGTCTGTCAACATGTTCGTTCGGGTCTTCGGGAAATAGGTAGTCAGTATTCTCCGCGTCTTCTGTCTTCTTCATGTCGTTTGTTGCAGCATATGTGGTACCAGGGTTGTGTCAGTGCATCGAGAAATTCACCATCGTCTTCAGCTCCAGCACTGTCGTCATAGTCATCATCAGTGCTGTTTTCATACTAGTATTCACTCCCTGTTCCATTCTTCATATCAAGTTTACGTTTCTTTGTAGGAGTCGCAATGTCATCATCATTATTTAGAGCCGTCGGCCGTTTATTTTCGATGTTCGTCGACTTCACGCGAAAGTCTTGCAAGTGTAAGTTCCACACAAACTGACTCTACTGCGCTCATTCAGTCTTTAGCATTAACTGTCTCGCCATTATCGCCTGAAGAAACAGTACCCACTGATGCAGCATGACTTCCAGTAGCATAACCCTTGCAGATCTCGATGTGTTCCTTCACTGTATCGCCTTGCATAAACTGCACGGGACCAATATTATAATTCTTCCTCATGCGTAATGGACTCTCCGTACAGGTGATTCTTTCATGTTGGCGAACATCTTGACTAAAGGGTAAAAACTCGATCGCAGAATCGACACAGTCGGCAATCAGGCAGCGATAATGCACAGGTCGTGGATCCATATTCGTTGAGATCAAACGTAGGCCTTCATATTCACAATTTATATTACACTGTATAGCGAATGAGTGCTTCCAGATCGGTGTTAACTTCTGAACGTGTGAACATAGACTAAGGGATCAGCATGCGTCAGCTGTCTATATATACTTTCTCCCATCACTCGGAAAACTCCGTCCGACCGTTTCGAGCATCACGATAAATCGATATCTTTTTATGGTTTCGAGTTCCGAACTTGCAGTCCTACACCATGCCTACCCGAGGTATATTTCTTAAAACTTTGTACGCGTTGCAACACGAATAATAAACAGTGTACGAACATTGATAATACGCTTAAAAAATAATTCACGACATTAATCGAATTGGGAACCTCTTATCTCATTCTGATTCCTATATCCGATGCCTAAAACTTACATTTCCCCATTATTCTGTGTTGCGCAGGTAGTCTCCGAAACACTGGGCAAAAGTATCAATTTTTTTTTAGTCCCAAAGAAAATTAAATTTTTTTTTGGTAGTTCTGGGTCTCCAACTAAAGGTCCTACAGTTTGCCTAAATCCTTATATCGGTTGCGCATGAATAACAAACAGTGAGAAATCATTATAAGAACATTACTAAAAGGACTTTCTAATCTCAGATCACTATTCAAATTTCAAACCTATTTATCTCAATGTGATTCCTATACCCGATGCCTAAAACTGATATTTAGCCTTTATTAAACATTTCTGAAAGTTTCTGAAATACTAGGAAAAATTACTAGAATTTTTCAAACCCAATAGAAAATTTATGTATTTTCGGTGTCGGGTTTTGTACACAGTTCCCTGCACTCATGCGTAATCGATGGATATTGATTAAATGTATATATTAGGTGTGAATAAGCATGTAAACAGAAAGAAATTCACACATATATATGGTTCAAATTGATTCAAAGCCTAGGCCGGTGTACGAACTGTGGACCATCTATATCGCACTCTATCAGCTCTGTGATTCGTCCAAAATTTGTCTAACAGTCTGCATGATATGTTTCATACACCATACATGTATACTGAATTTATTCCAGCAATTTTTAATGAAGTTTTACTTAGGTGGTTCTTCCATGGGCAATATTAGAAGAGTTATCTTCCTTCGGGCAGTGGTATCATGATTGCGGAGCATGTGTAGCTGAGTGGGGTGTGGTGCATGCAGAGCTGGTTGCGGAGTGTGCGAAGCTGATTGCGAAGTATGTGGAGCATGGAGCTGTTTGCAGAACATTTGCGGAGCGATTGCGGTTTAGATGGAGTAATTGACAGTTACAAATACGTATTACTTGCAGACAAAGCTGAGTTACATTAATTGTAGAATGGTCAGACGGGGAGGGGGAGGCGAAGGTGGAGGAATGGGTGTGAGGTTAACATTTCATGTTTCTACAATTTTTATTGTCTTTCGATTTTTACAGTTGCCTTCTCAATTTTTATGACTAAAGATATTAAATGGGTATGGTGAGTGGGTGGTGGAGGGGTTAGGGTGGTGCATTGGGTGTGATGTTAACGTTATATATTCCGTAATTTTTATGTTTTTTTTTTTTTTTGCGTTTTTTCTAAATATTTTTGATTGGTGGTGGGGGAGAGGGGCAGGAGATGGCGTTTGTTTCGTTTTATTGTGGTTGTAATTGTTGTATGTTCGTGTTTTCCAGACATTACGGCAATTTTGGCAATTTCTGGTCAAGATGTACGTTAACAAGTTTCGTAGAGGTGGAAGTTTATATTTTCCAAGGAAGGCGTTTCGTAATATACATTCTATTGAAAAGTACGTTAACAAAGATGATACTGAATTGACTGTACGAGTCATGGATATAGAAGAAAGTTATATTTTATTGTCATTGTTGTTCAGATTTGGACTACAAGCTACTACTGCAAAAGCTGGCTCTGGATTCTTAGAGTTCTGTGTCTTCAGACGAGCAAATAATTCTAAAGACCCAAAACCAAAAGACATTAGTGAAATAGATTCTCGAGATATAATTTGTTGGAAAACATTCCCAGCTAATGAAGGTGTTATAAGTAGTACTGCTGTTAAAATGCTAATTTGGAAATCCTGTTACGTATTCAAGAAAGAAAATGAAATTTAATGTTGGTGATCAAATTCATATGTTTAGAAAGTTAATAGGCACTTGTGGTAATATGATAATATTAGGTTATGTAGAATTGGTTTATATTCCTTGATATGTATTCAATATTTTATTATATGTATGTGATCATATGTGATTTAATGTATAATAAAGGGGTTTACCATATACAGGAAGTTTCATTAAACATCCATAATGGTAGTCGGGTGCCATCACAACAAGGCCGTCCTTGGCAGCCTCGACAAACGAGGTGGCTGGTGACTCCTGGTTCCTAAATCATGAATCCTGCACTCGAAGGAAAATAACCCTACTACTGTTTTACATGGACGAACTACCCAAGTGACACTTCATTTAAAAAGCTGGAATAAATTCTGTATAGATTTATGGTATATTAAACGCATAATCTAGTTTATTAGACAAATTTTTGACGAAGAATAAAGCTCATACAGTGCGATATAGAGTCCACAGTTCCTATGTCGACCTGGGAAGAGAATCAATTTTAACTATACATATATGTGAATTTCTTCCTGCTTAAGTGATTATACGCACCACACACACACACACACACACATATATATATATATAGATATATATATATATATATATATATATATATATATATATTCAATTAAAATTCATCGGCATTAGTGTAGGGACCTGTGTTCAAAACCCGAAAACATAAAAATATTAATTTTCTGCTGGACTTAGAAAAAGTATGGTATTATTTCCTAGTGTTTAGGAGACTTTCAGGAATGTATAATAAAGGTGAAATGAAAGTTTTAGGAGGCATCGGATATAGGAATCAGAGTGAGATAAGAGGTTCGCATTTCGATCAAACGGGCGATATTTCCAAGCATGTTAGCGATGATCGTACACTTTTAGTTTATGTTTAGACGTGGAAAATGTAACATTTATTTGTAAGCCCTCTTTCGCTATACAGTGGATCTAATTGCGAATACGAAGGCCTGCCTTTGACCTTAATGAACATAGAGCAGCGATCTGCATCATCGCCGCCTGATTGCGACTGTGTCGATTCTGCTATCGAGTGTTTACCTTCGTTCAAAATGCTCGTCTACATGAAAGAAGCACCTGTACGAAGAGTCCATTACGCATGAGGAAGAATTATAATATTAGCCCCGTGCAGTTTATTGCAAGGCGATACAGTGAAGGAACACCTCGAGATTTGCAAGGGTTAGTCTACTGGAAGCCAGCAAGTGATGTTGACAATACCCCATGCTACATCAGTGGGTACTGGACACATATTTCCCGAAGATACGAAAGAATTTGTTGATAGATTCATAATTTGGGTTGCTTTTCAAGATGGAGATTTCCCACATGTTAGCGAGATATAGTCAATAATTAGAGAACCTAAGTGGAGAGGCTATATCGCATGATGTGATGAATTGCTTTCGTCTGATAACATAACTAAAAATAATAATAAATCAATGTTATTAAATTATTATTTTTTCTTTATTTTCTTTGTGGTGTATCGTTTCATCCCTCACAGATTTAAAGCGGTGCATGAGCACTCGACTATTAAGATGAAGATCTGCATACAGAATTTTAATGAAGAATATTAGTACCAAAATGGATGAATAGTGGACTACATTCTAAACATTAAGTCTGTAGTCATATAAAATTTTTGGAGACAGTCGGTGAAAGTTTTTTTAATGTGTGAGAATGGGGGACATACATGAAACCCATGGATTGAATATTCACTGATGATTGATTGATAGACTGGACGAAACACTGATGGTAAGATTGGAAGATTGAGCTAAAGATTGTGAGATTGATGGAAAGATTGTGTGAGCGATCGGAAGATTAATGGGAAGATTGCGAAAGATTGATACAAAGATTGAAATATTGATGGAGGTATTGCAAAAAAAATGATAGAAAGATTGCGAAAAATTGATGGGAGGATTGCGAATGATTGACGGATTGATGGTCACGAAGAGCACGTTAGTTAAGACTGTGTATCACCCTCTCAAATTCCGAGTATCCAGGGACTGGCAGTATTGGAATTTACACTATCTACCAAAAATAAATTAATCACCCGTGAAGATAGGTAATTCAGTACGTCAGTTAACTAGTGTGGCAGCCATATGCTGCAGGTTGGTGTAGAACCAGTTGACAAGGAGATGGTACAAGTTACAGAGCTATTGGACTTCGATAAGGGAGTGATTGTGGGCTGCTATCTCAGTGGGGTGTCTAGTCGGGCGATTACAAGTAAGGTAAACAGGCCCAAATCAACAGTCGCATTCGTCCTGTGTAAGTGGAAGGTCGATGGGCATTGTGCCAATACTGCACGTTCTGGGCGACCTCCAATCTTGACCGACAGAAATCGCAGTACCATGAAACGTGAAATTGTCAAAATTTGGGCACAACCCATGACTACCATCTGACAGGAGTTTCTTGCAGCAACAGGATTATCTGTTTCCATTGGAACATTGCATACAGAGGCCAACCGATTTGGATATTTCGGAAGAGCAGCTGCACATAAGCCCAATATCACGACAAACAATAAAGCTCGGCGACTCAGGTGGTGTTTGGACCATCGCAACTAGACACTGGAGGAATGGATATCGTTTCTGTGGAGTGATGAGTCGAGGTTTACATTATTCCGGTCCGATGGACGTGTATGGGTATGGCGTCTACCTGGGCAATGGCTTCTGCTGGAGTGTATAGTGCCAACTAGGAAATTCGGTGGTGGTGGAGTGATGGTGTGGGGCTGTTTCATGACGTTCGGTGTAGGACCACTGGTGTTTGTCCGTGATAGCATGAACACAGAATCCTATCCAGAATGGTACGCCGATAATAATCTTCGCCGATTGGACTGGCCCGCCCAGATCCCCGACCTCAACCCTATAGAACATCTTTGGGACGAATTGGATCGCCGGGTGAGGGCTAGTCAGGCGCGGCCAAAATCCATTGCTCAACTCATGGAATGGTTGCAAGAGGAATGACGACGAATCCTCGTGAATGTCCTGCAAACACTCGTAGAGGGCTTGCCAGACAGGGTGGCTGCTGTTATAGCTGCAAGAGGTGGCCCTACGTGATTCTAACAGGGTGACAACCACCGAGCAAACATCGTGGACACGTGCCCAAGTACTTTTTGGTCTATAGTGTTTATTAACACCAATCAAGTCTATAAAAGTTTTGAAGATGCTGATCCATACTATGACTATAACATACACGAGCACGTGCTCGCTACTAGTGGGATGGGCTTGGTTTATTCACATACACACTTTAAAAAAATTCTGAGTAGCATACTTATGCCCTACAAAACAGTCAGAGCAGTATATAATTTTACATTTCTGGCATCGTGTATTAATTAATCTTAGAGAGAAGGGACTGTAAATGTAGTAATTGAATGAGTGTCTTTTGTATGTTTCCACAATACCCTAAGTATATTTTCGGCACAATATAAAAACAAAATAATAATTTTGAATTAAAATATATTTTTTATAATGGAATAATAAATCGAGAATTACGATGTGGCATACTCTATGCCTATAAAACCAATACAGTTACCAGAAAAAGACAAAACTTTTTGAATAATTAGTGGACGTAACTGCTGAGCACATTTGGGTACATTCGACAAACCCGAGACGAAGTATTCCAAGCATCCCCTCTATCGAGCCATAGCTGCCGAGTTCGTCGGAGTCAGCCGAAGACCGCCATACACCGCCACACAGCTCCCATTTAAAATACATTGCGCCAGACTCGCTATATATATATGGGGAGCGTCGAGCTATCTACTTATCTACCGTGGCTCCTTCCCATAAAAATTGTCTCTCCAGGTATGGTGGAGTGGAGTGAAAAGAACGTGCGGCTCTTAACATCGAGGTCTTGAGAGCAGGTGAGGGCGAAACTAGTTGAATGTGGAGAAGTGCCGGAATGCAAGAAAAGGGAAACAGGAGATCCCCGAGAAAACCCGGCGATCAGTGGCGCTGTCCGGCCCGACTGTCAGGTGGGAAGCGAGAGCTCTAACCACTAGGGTAACCGCGGATTCTCCAGACGCTGTGATTTACTGGCGAGCGCAGTAACTTTTTCTGAACTTAATGACACTAAAACGACCGTAGTTTACACGTGCCATCTCCATTACTTTAAAAAATTAGATTTTTATATATTGTATTTAACAAGAGCGTATCCAAAGAAGCATCTAAGTAGTCTGGTTCCCTTGCAAAGGTAAAAAAAAAACTCCACTTTAATGTGAGGAACTGTAACAATCAGAAACAAAAGTTATGAATTAGAAAATGTTGTTAGAGCAGCTATTGTAGTGCTCATGAACTAGGAGCTGAGGTGGTCAAACTTACAGCACCTCCATAGGCCCCTATTTACTTTTGTAGATTCTCTGTTAGTAAAATTGTAGTTTAAAATTTTTTATAATTTTTGTTATTTTAATGTCTGCGTGTAGTGTTGTAATGTATAAACACATACAGTATTCCACTGGCCACGGGCGTATAACCTACTGAAGATTAAATCGCATAAATAGTATATGACATCGATGAGCGATGCTTGAATTTCAGTTAAAAGAGAGGTAAATATTTAATTTGAAGGAAACTGTTAATAATGTACACATTTATTGCTTTATTAATTGGTTTAACTTTCACAGTGAAACACATACTGAGACTTGTGTAATATACAGTAGGGTGCAATACATTTAACAAGCATATTTTATCAATAACGTCCGTAGTTCCATTGCATCTCCTCTGCTGCGTGTGGACAGATACCTCCCCACCACGACCATGCTCACACATTCCTGGTTACGCACCTGCTATTCTGTTATTTTTTATTTAGTATTGTTGTGAGCTGTTAAAAGCGAAATTGCTAATGTTTGCTGGAGATATTTTTATTTTTTTCATCATCTGAAATAAATTAAGAACAGACGATAACCTATCATATTGCTTCCCTCAATCCAAAGTTTAAGAAGTAGTGATGGAAGATATGGTGAGAGCTATTTGTCTTGCGATGGCAAAAGGAAATGGCTTATAAATATGAGAGCGGAACTTTGAAGGTTCTTCGACCGAATTTGGTTTTTCTTGGGTAAGATTTTCTTCAGGCAGCTAAAATATTGGCTGACAAAATAAGTGGACTTTGGCCATTTACACTGCAAAATATGGTTGATGAATTAGTCATGTCCTGCACGGGAATGTGAATGCTGGTTATGGAACGGCTATAAAGAATCTCCGTCGAATGGAACATCAATTTGCCATTCATACAGATATCGAGCATCCTTCCTTTCTCTAATGATGAAAAGTGGTGTACTACAAACTGAGACGCCTCTGTTTTCTGAAGACACTGTCAGTTGTGACGAATATCCAGGCAAACATTAATAGGGGGCATAGGGGGATACTGGAATATAATTTAGCGGTGATGCACTTCCAGTGCAGTTTCACTTTAAGTGCAATTGTACTTCAGGTGCAAGTGCACTTCCGGTACAATTATACTTCCGGTGCAAGTGCACTTCGTGTCTAACTAATTGAATTTTATTTACAATTGTAATTAAATTGCAGTTAGATTACCCCCCCCCCCCTTTCTAACCCTAGCCCCTGTGAGTGTGCCGGAGATTTGAAGGGATGTTCTGGCGGGCGTCGTCGAGTCGTTGACCGCCAGACTGGAGTTGCAGCGACCGGTACTTGGTTCGATGCTTGCTTGTCAGGGATGCTAAAATTTTATTTTTGTGTAATTAGCAATTACGTCAAGTACAAATGTTGTCGGTTCGTGAGATATAAGTAGACTGAGGTGTGAGGAGTGGGAGTAGCAACATATATGGGCTTACCCCTTCTGTGATTAGTCGGTTTGGTGTTGGAGCAAGAATGTCGCAAGGATCATTTTAAACGGTGACAGCTCGGAGTCCGTCGATGGAACGAACTGGGCTTTAGGATGAGGGGAGGGGATGATGCAGTTGCTGAAAAGAGGAGGGGGTGTTTCGTAAGATTTGAATTGTGCATGTAATAAATATTCAATGCATTATTTTAATCGCACAATTGCATACGCAGCAATGCAGTGTGACAAAGAGACTGCATGTGCTGAGAGAGCGAGAGAGGGGGTGAGTACACTGCCGCACCATGTCGCTTCTCACTGCAAACTAAGCTCCAGTGGGAAATGGTTACATCCCCCAGCACTGCACTTTCTCTTCCCTCCTGCACCTCCCCCACCAATAGATCCTGTGAGTGTGCTTGAGAATGAAGGGGTTTATAAATAGCTTTCAACCTTCCTACCCCACCCCTTTCCTGATACTGAAACAAAGTGGAAAGACCACAGGAACTTGAGTAAACGCTACCCCCTCCTCCCTGTAAGCTAGTATCCAACTGCAATAACATTTTTTATGCACACTTCATGTACGTGAAATCAGGTCCTCCACCCTTCATGGAGAGGTGTTGCGTGGGTGCTTGCTCCATCAATACCCCACCCCCTAAACCCTCCATCCTACATGTTATTTATTCCTTCGTTATATATATTTAATATATTATTACATGCACTTGCATGTGTAGCAATGCAATACTTAATACATTTACTAAGAGAACATAACACAATGAATAAATGTTTGATTTATTTAATGAGAATATTCAGTAATGCATTATTAAGCACATTTTATATTTAATCGAAGTCTTCTATGCACCGAGAGAGTACATATCGCAATTACAAACTCTAATTACACAAGTATGTATACAGAGTGCCTTGTCTTGCACACACACCATAGGTGTCCATATTGCTTTGTGTTGTAATATATAAGATTCGAAGATTATGTAGAAAATACACAGACTAATTTCTGAAGTGGTAGAGTTCGGAGCTGTGACAGGCGCAACACAGGCAGTGTGACTCAACACATAAAAGTGTACCATTTGGCGAGTGCATCTCTTTCAAGACGTGGTTAGCTGCGAAGCTTGCATTCTCACCAGGAAGCTCTCTAGGAAGAGAGGCGCTACAGATGGAACATGAACTCAGCAGGATGATGCAAGACAACGCGCGGGCAATGACTCCACAGAGGTACCTGCATTCACCCACTGCCACACTTTGCGGACCTGCCTCCCTGCAACTATATGTTAACTGAGCTAGGCATTTATTAGTATGAAACACGAGCATTGGTGTCACTATTTTTATATCGAATGCGTAAATATTTTATATGCTATTTTAGCATTTCGAAGTTCCAAAAGTTTACTAGCTTTAGACATTCATTCCCAACTCGCTCCTTACCATGGAATTTTTTTATTTTGTTTGCTTCGCACGAGATATCGTATGTGTATCTATTCATTTCCGAAACATCAATAGGATATTCTGATATTGTTTATCATTTGCCCTGTCAAAACAGCGACCATGGCACCCCTGCGTTTGCGAATTTTCTTATTAATTCGCACATACGTCGAGATTGTTTGCTAGGTAAGATGCAGCAGATCATTTAAATTACTAGAGCTTATGGTCCGCTTCCAAGTGACTCTAGGGTAGACGAAGTGGACAATGCGTCAATTAATTCAGAAGCCTCAACAGTTATACTCAAAGCATTAAATAAAATTTGCTGTGAGTGGATTATTTTTGTAGTTTTCTTAAGTGAGAAAACAGTGTTTTCTTGCATGCATGGTTTCCATAATAATTACAACAGAACATTTACAATTAAAGGGGATTGCTTTCTCTTATTCGGATGACGACAAGATACAAAGTGTAGCGATTTTCCGACTTAACTCCAGATCTGAAGAGAATGTTCAGACATCAGACAAATGAGGTTCATGGATTAAAATGGGCTAATGGCTCTGTGCTTTATAGTGAGAGATTCGACTAAATAACTAATTTCATTGTCCCAGATTTTCTCGTCTACATTCTAGAAAGCTCTCAAAAGGGGTTTCTAAAATCTATGTCAAATTGAGTAATTAATAATATTAGATTATTTTACGATATCTCAAACTTCATGAAGCTACTTCAACAGTATCACATGAATCACTGCTCAAACTCTTTATTCCGTACATATTAAAAAAGCGAACTTTTAAGATATTTTATTAACACCCATCCCTCTTATGACTGATGTTTTAATAAGAGCAAAAGTAAATTATGTTGTAAAAATTAATTCATTTGTGGGAAGCCTTAAGAAAAATTATTTGCATTCTAAAATTCATTTCTGTTGAAAAATTCTCTTGTGTTGGAAAATTAACATTGTAAAAGCATGTGTTATTAGTAAGAATAATATTTGATTATATACATATATTGTAGAAATATTCATGTTAAAAATATTGTTACCGCTGTTTCTCAATTTACCATTAGCACTAAATTGTAAAACTTATTAAATTGAAACTATGTACAAAAATTCATATTGAAACATTTATCAATTGTAATGTATGTACTGTCAATAAAAAATATTTAAATTTACTATTATCACAAGAGTTGTAAAATAATCCCAATGTCAACTTCTACCACAGTAAATTAAATGAAAATCGTGCAGAATGCATCAACAGTAGTGTTGTAATTAAAATATTTACACAAGTAACAGTTTTTTTGTGTAAATAACCACTGACCTCGAAAAGCAGTCTACTGTACTTTGTTCTATTATTCATATTACATTCACATTATGTTTAAACTTAAATATGTATGTATGAATACATTATTTCATATAAAGCTGACTTTATCGATATACAGCTGAAAGTTTTACACAGAAATTGTACGTAAAAATGGTGGATATGGTAATCACTTTACATTTAATAACGATGCAGAAAAGATGTTTCAAACAAATTTTTTTAAATTAACACTTAATGAAGCAAGAAAAAATTGTATATCAATAAACACTTAAATATTTACATTCACTTAATTATTTAGGGAAAACATATGTACAAGAACAATACTTGATGAAAATCAGTTTAAAAAAAATAGCAGAAATGATTATTCGCACAATAAAAAATAATCGAAAGTCAATAAACATTAGCTCTAATTAAACATCAACTAGCTGTATTCACATAAATTAAATGGAAAAAATATTCAAACACATATCTAAACCATTTAAGAATGATATTCCTACTTCCCCACAAGTTGTGGTTACAAATGAATGCAAAAATTCGTTCTCCCATCAATACTGTTCGTTATAAAACAATATCAGCTTTTTTTGGTGTTAGTGGGAGTGACAACACTACTGCTTGCACTTCTGGGGGAATCCAACTCCTTGTATTCATAAAATTAAATTTTAAAAGTTCGGTTAACTCACTATGTACTGGTGTGCCCCCTGTGTGCACAACCTCAACCAAACCCTCCTTTTTCTATCTCCTTCAAGAAAGGATCGGGAAAAAGGACGTGTTCTCAAAAACATAAAACACAAAACCTCATCAGAATTGGTTACTTTTGTTAGGCTGTAGTACTGTAAACCTTGTCCGAATCTTGGGGAAAAGCCTCTTGCCACTATCAAAACCAGAATACCCATAGAAACTCGGTTTCAATTTCTTTACTGAACTCTTCAGAGACAAATGCTCAGAATAAAAAATTCATCTCATAGAAGAACTCTCAGGCACCGATCTTTAAAAACACAATCACTGAAAACTTGGAAATAGCTCTTTTTAGAAATGACACCCATAAACACCATTTTAATTTCAAGCATTTTACGAAAACTTGAGCCAGTAAAAACTTTATTATAAAAGAACTTTGACCAAAATTGGGTATTCGCCAAACAAAGTATCTTATAATAGATATTTTAAACATCTCAGTAATGTTATATTTCTTCAGCAATACTACGACAGAAATTTTAATACTACCATTTAATATTATTCGCTATCCCACCCAAACAAATGGATGTTAAAACATCTAAACACAACCTTTACTGTGCTACTAACGTTTAAAACCATTTCCTTGGCTTCAAACCACTTTTACAATACAATAGCACTAAATTCCGACACTTTCGGCTTCTAATGTCAACTTAAAATTATATTTTAAAACCTTTTAAAAGGTCCAAATATTGAGATACAAACCATTATATCAAATGCACTATTAACACTTCCTCTAAGACCTGCCTAGTAACCTTGAAACATTATTTTGAAGAGATATTTAACATTTTTGGCACCTCACAAGTATGGCAAATAAAAATCTTCATTTTAAACTTCCACAAAGCCAATTTTTACAACACTGGTGCCTGTTTCCAAAAACCTCAATTACGCCCTCCAGAGGGATGGCCTCCAAGAGCTGGCCTTTCCACAATATTTACAAACTTCCCTTACAAATCCCCATTTTAAGGTGGAAATACCACCTTCTCTCTCTCTGTCATTGAAAACATCATACAACAATGCACCATCCAGATCCAACCAGGCCTGAGGATAATCTTCCCACTTACTTCCACAAACATTGTGGTATTGCCGTGGATATCCAGTGTCTCAGCATAGGCAGCCGAGGAAGCTTAGGGATATTCTCCCCACTTGAACACCAGGTGCCGGCAGTGGCCCCTCGATGTCATTCACCAACAAACACACCAAGTAGGCAAGAGGTATTGTCCCTACCATTTCCACTGCAGTAGCGGTGCTTCCTCTTCTCCACACATACAATCTCAATCCACACATCATCACACCACGCTCACCACACTATAAGTAGTAGGGGAATGGTGGTTTCATATCACTTTTATTTAATCGGACTATCGATTTGATATAAAATTGATTGACCCAATTAATCCGGGAATTAATCCTATGGCAAATTTGATAATCGTTATTCCACTAATATTAATTCAATAAAACTAATTGGATAAAATGTGATTGATGGATGAATTAAAAAATACATATTTTTTAAATTTTATAAAAAATATTATTAAAAACCTTTTTGTGTGATTCTATGTATTTGGTATGTGTGATAAGGGTCCATTATAATTTTTTTGTTGGAGAGAGGCACCATCGATGTCCACCTTGGATGTCTGGCATGTGATGTGTTGGGGAAGGGGTATATATATGTATTGTGTAATATTTAATTATGGCATTGAGGAGGGGGCAGTGGGCATAGGAGTTCCTCCTCTTTTTTCTATCTGGCAGGTGACTGAGGTGTTGGAAGAGTAGCACCAAGACATGGGCACCACTGGTGGCGTCTGAATGTAGACTGTGTTATGCGAAACAGCGGAGTTCAGAAATACGTATTTCGAGATAACGAAGTGTATAATATGATTGAAAATCAATTAGGTTCGAAGAATACGATTTATGCTCAAATCCACAATGACAGTTTACTAACCCATCCTGTTTCGAAGTAGTATAATTGATGACAAACAACAGGATAAATCTGCAGCATAACCACATGTTAACCAAATATGAATAATTCCCTAGCATTATAATACATCTCGAATACCACAATAAAATTACTCTTTGAATGAAATAATAAACAATTGCACACTGAACCTAAAGCAATTATGTGATGTCCAGATGAATTACATAAAGTAAAACTAAAAGATAATTGGAAAAGGGGTAATTTAATGTCCTAACAAAATGTCCAACATGAAATCAAGTGAATGAATACACTTAGTCCTACAAAGTGCAACGAAACGATTTGCACGCAAACAAATTAATATAATTTATCCCTGCTTATGAATGGAGCACAAATTCAAAACATCAGTTTGCCATCCCAAAACTATTTTCCTACTAATTTAAGTTATACCAGAGAACATGCAAACCTACTAATGAAGGAAACTATTTCCACAATAGTCATATGCATGCTGAATTATACCTACAACAAAGCCAAAAAGGTATCCTATTTTCCTACCAATGTAGATGTTATAAATTAATGAGTTATTAAAAGCACACACAATGAATATACGTAGGCCAGCTTCGGAATTCACACACAGGTTTCCCGAAAAAAAAGCATATAGATTTGTGAAAAATGTACAAATACTAGCCGAATGACTAGAATGAAAAATCACACACATTATTTAAAAAATATTAGATGAACTTATATGTTAAATGTCTTCATGAAATCGCACTTCTTACCCATTCCAAGCTTTAAAATAATTCACAAATGCAGTGAAACCCTACCAACTTTCGCGAGACATAGTCAATACTTTATCCAGATGTAGTTCACACTTTGCACTTATGTTTCTCGATAATCCACATTTTCCAATATCAGATGATTAAAAAAAATTGAAAAAGTTATTAATCTATCTCATTGTATGTTACAAAGAGTAGAAGCAGGTTTCCATCCTTACATAGCGAGACTTTTCGAGAAACTAAAATGGCTTCACTAGCATGCCGGCGGGCAGGTGGGCATGGAAGGTCCTGCTAGCCATACACTCCTTCTGTCCACCACAACCTGCTTCTTTGTTTGTCTTTTCAGCCCTCAAGCAGGACAGAAGCATAGGAGCGATGACTCCAGTCATTTGTCATGTGGACTATTGCAAAAATCCTGTAGCACCAGAGTCTCAGTCATTATTGAACAATTGCTGGCAGAAAATATATTTTAATAATTCCTACTGAACTAATTATTTCCTCAAGACTAAGACTTACATCTTAAATGCCTTCAAACTATAAAATTCGAAGAAAATATATTTTAATTCCAAGAAAATAATCCAAAATTATTTTTAATCCGCAAAACTCCACAAAAGTATATACCGTATTCAAGAAATATAACATTAAATACACAACATCCCACAGAAATCTAATCCGAAAAACTATTTCCAGGAAATGTACCATAACAAGAAAAGAAATATATTAAGGAATCACATCCCTAATGGCTTTAAGCCATAAAATTCTGGGAAATGCATCGATGAACTTAACATGTACTTTAGATAAAATATTACGAGATTTATACTTACACTAATCGGCTCCCAAGACCCCAGTGCCCATACGTGCACATTATGTTCTAAAATTAAGTATATGTCAGCTATTAGAAACGTTTAATTACTGTAACATAATAAAGTATATTAAAAAAAGGTTTTCCAACTAGCAAAGAGTGCGATGTTGCATACCGTACTAACACAATGGAAGACAAGTTAAGCAAACGTGCATACAATTTTGTTCAAATATTAAAATTTGTTAATTGCCGAAAAAAATAGGTTTTTGTACACATTTTTGTATGCATTTCTCTACAAGACAAAATTTTAGAATACATAGTTTTATGTAAGTGAAAATAAAGTATTATTTTATAAAGCTTCCACCCAAAATTTTCGTATATGCCGTCGTAACTATCAGAAACATGTATACTTAGACAAATATAAGGCTATTTTATTTTAAAAATACTACATTTCAGCTATATATTATTAAATAAATACAGCATATTATGCTTCTAGCCTGAAATGAACTATATCAGAGTTGTAATATGGTAAAATTAACAATATTAAAAAGAAATTGGAAAATACCTTATTATAAGCAAAACCAAAGGAAAATGGTGGCCATTTTTAATTCGAATACTATATAAGAAGGGAATAAATTAATTTTTTCTTAGATTCAAGTCAGTAGTTGTCGAGGTCACATTGTGTCGGGAGTGCATCACCACAAGGTTTTGGATTGCATCACCAAGATGTGCAACAGGCTGCAAGGACATCGAGACATGCAACAAGATTCTCTGAGATGTACATCTACACAACCAGGTAATATGCACGAAGTATACTGTTGCGAGGATTGCGATCAAGAGTGTATGAATGTTTTCAATGCAATATTAGTTTATGGGTGAAGCAAAACGTTAATCCTGGACACTCATTCGCAATTATGGTTGCTTCCTAAAGTATTTGTAATTACATTTGCATCACATGAGATTTAAGATGTGTACCTGTTTCTCTCAGAGGAATTTAGGGCAGACAAATATATTGTTATTTATTTACCCTGTTATGAAAACTGTCCATGCGCTACACTGGCATACTTTAATTATTCGAGCATGCCTCATTTGAGAAGGGATTGTGTTATGTGAAGGTGGTAACAGATAATGAAACTTGCTAGTAATAATCATCCTGAATTACCAATGGATAATTCTTGGATTGACGAAGTTGATCCCCGTGCAACAATGGGTATCCTATGAGCAAGTGGTGATAACATAGTGAAAATAAATATTATGTCTTTGGTACTTTCAATTCTGATGGAGGCATGATTTAAATAGTCTAACTATGATATGTTACTTGCAAGGCTTTGAAAACCATTACAAAAAGTCCTTTATTGTAAAATAAATTGCTATATTGTATGCAAAAGATGATGACACTTAAGTACTAAGCTTTAAATATCCTAAGCCATGTTCTGTCCCAAACCCTGGAGTGAAAATTATGTTTCGCCAACAAACATAGGAAGTACGTGATTTGAAATGGTATTCGGGTGTTTTAGAATATGAAGACAGTTTCCAGCACATAAACAATGCACTCCATGAAGAATATCCCGTATATGTATTAGGAAAAATGCAAAAGGAACTTATGAAGATGTTAACTAATGGAGAATTTATAAACATTCGAAGATATTACAAATGTCCAAACATCAAATCACATGTAGAACGTTATAATAATCATCCATGTTCGAAAAATGTTTTTTTTACAGTATAAAAGTGAATCATCAAAGTTATATATGTACCAACACTCCTGGTTCGTTTATCAAGATTTGTTTGTTAGAAATTGTGTTGAGAAAAGGCTAAAAATACAGGAATATTTACAATTCTTATGTCAGTTCACACACATAATTGAAATGGAAAGGTTTTAATCCAGTGCGGTCTTACGAAAGCATAGTATGTGATTATAGGAAAGTGTCATTCCAGCCTAACTTCAAGACACTATACCAAATATATTTCTGCTATGGGAAAAACATTGGAGTTTCTCTCAAATTAGTGCAGAATGCATGTATGAAGGACAGAGTTTGTGTGTTGAAGACGGATGTCCTGTTTCAACATACAGTCTGATATGGAACTGCCAGGTACTTAAAACGAACAACTGTTCCATGTTTTATCTAAAGAAATAACTGGGTATACAGGATATAAACAAATAAAATATAAATAAATGAGGAAATTTTAAGACTGTCTTACAATGTGGTCTGAAACCTCCAATAATAAGCAACATACCACTCATATTTACGATAGTAATCGACGTCTAGTCTCGCCTTGTGGAATGTGGAAGAGCAAGGCATGGATAAGCAATACTTGTGCCTGCAAATTCGACCTAACAAAAATGTTGCTGTGAAAATATTAGACTTTAAGATGGTGTTAGAAACCTACTTTGTGATACACTCCTGACTAAATGTTGGAACGTTTGAAACTATATAAAGGAGGAACCATATACCAGAACATCAGTTACGATGGAGAGGTACAACCCATCACTTCAATGCACAAGTATTGCTATGGGATATATGAGAGTGTGGTTTCGAGAAGAAGATAGTCTACTACAGATTTAAATGTGTAATGGGAAAGAGCATTAGCATTTCTCATGAATAGGTGCGATATATACATAAAAAAATTACTATGGGAGAAGATTTTGTCCTTTGTACAATTTGCATCCTGACAGTAAGTTGCCTTGCAGTGAGAATGTCCTAGCATTTGATGCTCTAGATAAACACATCACGAAATGCATGTCATGCAAGAAAATCGAATACATAATGCAAAAGGAATGTTGTTCTATTTCTATAGTGTGGACCAAACAATGTGACAAAGAACATGTTATGTACATAAGCAACCAAGAATTAACTACTCCCTGTGGTATGTGGGAATGTGAAGTTTAACAAAGTCAATTAGTGAATGAGAAACAGTGACAGCACATCTATATAAAGGAAGCCATGATGTAAAAAACTATTAGTCATGGTTAGTTGTTCAAGCCTAGAGATGTATATGAGGTCCTGCAAATAGGACACAGAAGAGTGTTATTTAAACCTTTCGACCTAGTGTTACAAGTTCAAGCGTATAACAATATTCAACATTGGTGCTACACATTCGATGTCAGCCTCGGCACTAGATTTGGTAAAGGCTTAGCTTGCAATGATTGTGCTGTGAGGTATCTCTGCCCTGACAGTGAACTACCATGTACAATAGAAGACATGATGATAGCTAGTCTTACTGAAGAGGAACAAGGAAACTAAGTAATCGCCTATCAACTCCCCAGACCTCACCTTGGAACCACTATCCTCTGAAAGGAAACCTGCGATGGAGACATCCAAAACTTTATTTTCGAACAAGGAAGTTTAGCTTTTCTGTCTATTTTCAACATTTATGCATGTGAAGTAGCTAATTCAGAATAATATTCACAGTGAATTGCAAGTATTCATTTACTGAAAATGGTTTGTATTATCCTATGGTTTTCCAAATTCACATGTCACTTATAAGGAAATGTGTGTCAGATATTCATTTTAAATGTGCATAATTTCAGGATAATATGTTAACACATAATAAATCATGTATTTCTGAACCTAGTGTCACTGATTGTGTTAATTAGAAATGTTTTGTTAATTAATGTAGACTGTTTAGGGTAGAGAAAAATGTAAGCTTAAGGCTGAAGGTGAGCATACTGTTACAAATTTTGTGAGAAAGAACAGAGTTTGAAATATCATATTTATACAGCAGATAATGCTAAACCATTTCAGTATTTCGAGGAATGGGACAAAGATATACATATGTTTGTTCATGATCGCAAAAATTTTGGTTATACATTGCATACTAAGTGTGTTTCTTCGGTGTTACATACATTGTGTTGTAAAATTAGCAAAATTAAACATAAGTCCCAATCACTGTTCAACTTAAAACAATAGAGAGGTTTTTCATTATATGCACTGTCATTTAATATTTGTGCCTGGTCGAATATTGGATCTCATACCATAAACACGTTTTTCACCCAGGAAACCAATACATTAGCAAGTCTAATTTATCATGTACTTTATTGTGTAATGGTTTATTGCGAGATTTTACAGAGATCTGCAAAAAAGTGTTCCATTTTGGAGTGATTTAATTTCCTCTTGGGCCGAAAAAAGGCATGATTTAATTCAATTTAGTGATACTACAAAATGTTCTGTGTTCTACAAGACTATAACTATGCATGTTACCTCTAGCATTGAAACCATCCCCTCACACTTTGTTGAAACATACCCAGATTTAGTGGAAAGTGTTATTTTAGATTCACCTGAACATAAAGATGTTTGCATCCAAACTGACCAAAATAAAACAGGGAAAAAGAAACATTACCTCCTTGAAAGAAGACATCAAGAGCAGGACCTAGACTGAATATTATGGAAGTGTTCGAAAACATTGTTTACCAAAGTTGAAAATTGCTTATAACCTGTTTTAAAATATTTGGTATCAATTTTTTTTACACTTCCTATACTTACTTGTGTAAGTTTCGAAACACCCTATGTTAAAAACGATTTCATATAACTGTTTGTATAACAACCTGTACTAGTGTTTTGTAATTCCCTATACTACCTTGTATTATGATTTTTGAAACAGCTTGTGTCACTTATGTCAAAATATTTGGTATCTGCCTTTCTGAAACATCCTATTATTTACTTGTGCAGTTTGAAATATCCTGAGTTAAAAAAGATTTGTTATGTATGATGTGAAACAACCTATACTTGTAATTATTGTAGATATTTTGAAACAGCTTGTATCATATGCGTAAGATTTGTCAATTCCTAAGAAATGAAAAATATTACATGGGTAAATAAAATGCTCAACAGACGACAACCACTAATGGTGTTGCGATGAGTTAAAAAGTCTTTGGTTTCTATCAAGAAAAACTATGTTCTTATTAATGAAAAAGACGGAGGAAAAACAATAAACAAACATACATATTCATTTGACAAAAATACTGGTTAAATTGCAGTTTAGACTGTATAAAAGATGCCTGTTGAAAAACATATTATTTTAAAATGTTAATTCCTAAATCCCCAAAATTACACAAAAATTGTTAATTCATGTCGCCGACCTCCGTAGTAGTTCTGGGTTCGAATCCCAGGTAAGGCATGAATGTTTATAACCTAGTTTGTAATTCATTTACCTTATAGACCACCATATATAATAGATTTTTACACTATCACATGCACATGCAATTTTTCATAAGTAATTATTTCAATTGATATTAAAAACAGAAATTTGTTCATTTAAGTAAAAAAATGCTGCAAAGTGTTTGATAAATGTTACTTATTGCACTACTTTAAAACTTGTAATGAATTCATTCTGGTTTAAAAAGCTGGTGCTGCAAAATAAATTTGTTAATTGTTTACCAAATCACACAGTTAACACACAATTAAAATTAAATCTAATTGCCATTAACAAAGAAAAAACATATTTCACATTACATTTCCAATACAACAAAGTGTGCACAGTAAATTTCAGAAAGCTCGACCGATAGTGAAATAGACCTTTTAATTCAGCAATTTTGTGTTAAATGAGGTTAAATTCTGATTTTAATGTTTCAGTTTCATTATTTCTTCATTAGAAATACATTTTAATATCTTTCAACCAATTAGTACTATGTAAATTATACAAGGAAGGGTGCCGGCCCTTTATATAGGGGTCCTACTATACCTCTTCATTAGCCAACCAGCCGTTATGGAGTGAAGACCTCCTCTACTGTGTGCATGTCTACCATTCACTTTGTGATCCAGTTTCTGGGGTTGCTGTTCGCCACACAACATCCACCTCTGCAGCTGCAGGCAGGCACTTGCACAGCTGTTAGGGTGTAGCACCCACCACCAATGGTCAGTAACCTGTCGCCCCCTGTTCACCAACCCACTGCCCACCGCTGCTTGGCCCTGTTTCTGCCGGGGACAGTGGTCACCCATATTCTTTGCAGTTCTGCACAGACTCCGTGCTTTGCCTGGCTGGGATGGCTACCCGCTTGCTCGCTTCTTGTACCGACTGCCTTTGCTCAGGATACCAACTGCACTGAGCACATGCCTCCGGGTTCCTGCCCACTCAGCTCACAACCGTTCAATGCTTTCTTCGACTACCACCTCTGGTGGTGGACTTTATGTAAGTAAATAGGGTTAACATTTAGGGTTTTTTAATTATTTCAATTAATAATTGCAAACCCTTAATTATTTTTTAAATGGTAAGGTAGTCGAGATTTTTTAACAAAAAGTGCTGTTTAACAAAACTTAGTGTCTGTATTTAACATTTTTGGTTAAATTATGATTCTGTATTGTAAAATTGGTTTTGGTTACTGCTATTGGTATTTTCATAAGTGTTTGGGGGGGGGGCATGGGGTTTTTATGATTGTGTGTGATTGGTGGAGCAGAGAAATAATTTGGGAACCAAGCCTGTAAAGCCTAGCATTATTGGAAGTATAATACACATGACCTACTCTCTGCTCAAAATGGTGTTGTATGGTGATGGATGGCTGTCTCAAGTTGATTGGAATCGAGCATATGTAATGAATGTGGATTAATTGTGAGAGATTGAGATTTTAGTTATGTTTATTTTGTAAGTAATTTTTAAGACTCTGGGTTGGTTTTATGATTTCTTGTGTGCTTGATGAAGAAGAGAAAAAAAATTGGGAACTATGCCTGTAATGCCTATCATTATGGGAAGTGCAATGCACTTGCCCTACTCTCTGCTCAGAATGGTGTTGCATGGTAATATATGGATGTCTCAAGCTGATTGAAATAGATTATATGTGATGAATGTGGATTAATTGTGAGGGGTTGGGATTTTAGTTGTGTTTATTTAGTAAGTTATTTTTAAAATAAATGCAAAAGTAAAAAATAATTTAAAAAATTTAACTAAACAAATTTATTTGTTTATTCTTTAGTTAGCATTTTAGTGTATTAATTGATAGCATTAAATTTTATCTTATAGTGTATTAATTGCTAGTATTAACTTTTATGTTAGAGTATAACATATTAATTCTTCTTGGCAAACTTTCTAAAACTTTCTGGACGAAATTGTTATTATTCTTCTTAAGGATGTTTGAAAATTTAAAATTTATTAATATTTTAGCTGTGTCAATGTAATCTACATTACTTAAGAAATTCTTTCTTTTTAAAATGCAAAATTCAATTAATATTTCCATATTAACACAATAGTCGAAGTTGTGTCTTAAACAATTAGCATTAGTATAGAGTTTAACAAGTTGCTTAAAAACCAATACAATGGTGTGAGTTAGAATTATTAAATGTGGTGTAAACTCTGCTGGCCTGTTGCAAAGTGCAGAGGCTGTGCACAGCTTGAAAACTAAATACATGGTAGGTGGATTGCGTGCCTTGCATTGAGGTCTATTGGAGACTGCTAGCAGTGTCGGAGCCCGCCATGAGGAGTCGCAAAAGTTTAGTGTATAGGGTTAGGGGAGGGGAGTGGCACATTCATGGATGCGAAGGGGGACAGGGCACTGCTTGGTGCATGTGCGGTGGGGAAATGGGTGACATGGCATGGCAGGGGATGACCTATCACGGCTGGGAAGTGTCATTTGTTGTGGTTTCTTCCCCAACCACGCCTCTCTCTGCCATGCCTCAACATCAGACATCATGCATGTCTCACGACTCAATAATTTGTGCTCGAAGCAGGGATTTCTGTAAATATGTTCCGCTCCATCGTGGTTTAGCATGTGCATTGTGACATCCGGTGGCTCATGCGCTGCTGAAAAATATGTGAGCAAGATTATTTTTTTCAAATGCAGCTCACAAATGAAATTTAAAACTTTTAGAATAGAATTAGATTCTTTCTGTACATATCCCCTATGTTCATGTTGTTACTAAAAAATGTTTTCTTTCAGATGCATCTATGTGCTGTGGTGTCTATAATGGTGTTTTCTTTCTTTTATAAAAGTATGCAGCAGTTTAATTTTGCTGTAGTACTGAATGTAGTGTTATGGGAAACAAAAAAAAATTATTAGGAGTAGCAATGAGTGAGCGAAAACGACAAAGTCTTGACAGTTTGTTAGAATATAGTTTCGTCAGTGATACAGAGAGTGAGTCTGAATTGCGGACGGAAAGACCGACTTATGCAAGCGGTCAGAACGTTTTCCCTTCACCTAAGTATCGGCGTTTCGATTTGTTATTGGACGACCTTTACATATTGTGATTCAGGCACTGAATCACACTAGGAAAGGCCATCAACTGCAACAGATCGGAACACGAATGCTTCTCTAAACAAAGTAAAGTCGATCTGCTGCTAGGCAATCTGTATCTGTCTGACACAGAAAATTCGTGTGATTCAGTTAGTGCTTCATCCGCGTCACAAACAAGTTCCGAGTCAGATTGGGAGAGTTCATGTAGGGAAATGGAAAACAATTGGTTTTCTCCTTCCTCAGCTTCAGTGAAGTCTTCACCAGACCTCAGATATTAACTACTAGCGAACGCTTTCACCACTAGGCTTAACTGATGTGCGGATAGTTAACAGCCAGATTAACACTGTCGCAAACTTTGAACGATTGTTTAAGAGGTGTAGGGTCCCTCTGAAAGAATTATTATTGGCACCACCATGACCAATAATGATTAGCATCACCATAGAGTGCAAGTGCCTTAAATCCATCATGGCAGAGGAAGGCATTACAGAGATATTTAACTTTCAAAGTAAATCTCTTCCTGTCCTGCATTGGTTTGATGTTGGCGAAATTTATGTTGAGACAATTGTGCCTTTTCTAACAGACTTGAGAAGTTTAGTGCATGTGGGAGTGGCTGGGCTTTGTTATGAATATTGCATTAGGACGTTAATATTCAACAAGTTAGAGCATTAAGTATCAGTGCTGCGTACACTAAATTGCCAAAGTTTATTCCTAATAGGAGGGCTTGTATCGATGTACACTGTCTAGAGGGAATGGGTTTCCACTAGACTGTCATATCAGCATTGTTTCCTGCCACAATCAATGTTTGCAGAACTGCTTCATATCCAAAACCTCATGTGGTGTTGAATACTGAAGGTCCATGGTACACCTGTAAGGATACAGGATATTCATAAGTTCAAGGAGAACAATTCTATTTCTATCGATGTCTACTGTGTTGTGGACAAAGTTAGCAATATAATTGATGAAACTTGCGATAAGGATGAAACTTGCGATAAGGGTGCGGTTGTGGTACAAGTGTATAATTCTCCTGTACGCTATGCTCGCCATGTAAATATTTTGGCTATTCACGCTAGTCGTAATGCTGCACATTTAAATTTTGTTTCTATTAGAAATTTGTCAATGCTGGTTGGTAGTCAACTGAGTAAACATGCACACAAAAAATTTGTTTGCCAGTGTTGCTTCCAGTATTTCAGAACTGAGGAGAAACTCGCAAGTCATACTGTTTTTTGCTAGCAACCAAAGGCTGTTCACAGTACTTTACGCACTGGGAGGAAAAATTACTTGGAATTTAAAAATTACAGCTAACAGCAAAGTTTGGGTTTCGTCGCCTATTACAACATTGGAAGTTGCTTGAAACCCTTGTCAACTTGCTTGCCCAATAATAAGATGAGTAATACCACTACCAATAAACAACATGTTCCGTATGCTTGTAGCATTTTGTTGGTCTGTTCATACAATCCGAATTTATCTAACTACTTTGAGTTTGTGTCTGAGGACTGTTAATGAAGCTAGGTTAGTGGCTCAAAAATGTTGTTACATTTGTAAGAAAGAGCTCAGGGGCAGAGTTTTTGGTCGATCATGACCATCTGATTGGCGAAATCAAAGATTGCACACATCAAAAATACAATTTGAACTTCAAACTCACCAAGAGACAACTTGTCACTGTCTTTCATAGCCTGCAAACTTTTCTCATAAAGCCTTTGGTTGAATGTCACGTAACACTACCCAAAGGAACCGTGGTGATTGAAAACTCAGGTCAAATCCAGGTGATTGGATGACCCGAGAGAAATATAAATCCATCACCAAACAAATTTACAATGGAATTGTCTCGAAAGTAAAGGTGCAGCAATTAAAATTACATTTTATTGTTTCATTCCAATTCATAACTGCCTCTTTGGAAACTTTGGCAGGTAATTTACAATCTGTACAATTGAGTATCACTCTCTCGAGATTTCCAGATAACACCCAATTTTAATAGGCAAAATTGAAGTTTTTCCTTATCGCTTTGTTAAGTCGACAGCCAGTCTGATGTGCACGTCAATCTGACCAAAGGGCACATTTCATAATGTGATGAAAGGCGAAGTAATTAGCGATGAGGTTTGCACTCATGCTCAAGCCACATGGGATTCGTTCAACTGTGTAAACTTGTTGCAGTATACCATTTAATACTTACGTGTGGACACTTGTTTGCTAGAAGATGTTTTTAAGAATTTCAAGACCATATGTTTGGCTCATTACTGTATTGATCCCTTCATGTACGACACAGATCTGTCATTTTAATTATAGACTTTGTTGTTAATGTTGACTGACCCAGACATGTATATTTTTGTAGAACAAGGAGTTAGGAGTGGCGTTACCCATTTATCCAGAATGCATGCAGAAGCCAATAATATTTACATGGATGAAGATTGCAACCCCAGTGTGACATCGAAATGTATCTGTTTTTCGATGTAAATGGGTTGTACTGCCACACATTGTGATGCAAGATTCCCATTGGCATTTTTAAGGGGGTTGAGTCTGGCATGTTTTCATCGTGGGATTTCGCGAACACAGTGAATGATGGTGACACTTTCTTTTTCGTGGAAGAGGATTTGCCTTTTTCAGACAAATGCCACAATGCTCTATCAAATCTGTCTTTGGCCCCAGTAACTGGCATGCCTCTGAACAGCTTGCATGAAAAACTTATTTTGACACACTCACTGCAGAACAAATATATTATACGTGGGGAAACACTGAAGCACTATTTGATGTGTGGCGCCAAATTTGACTCTGTTCATCGCATTCTGTGCTTTGAGCAGAAGGCATGGACAGCACCATACATTGAATTTAACATTGACAAGCGTGCTCAGACTATGAACGAATTCGAGAAATCGTTTTTTTAAGCTAATGAATAATTCTGTATATGGATAAACTGTGCAGAATGTCCCCCGGGAAAGACCTTATGTAGGGGGAAATAGCAGATTCTGGACCAAATAGAGCCTCGCAGCTGCCATATTGGATTCACATGACCTTAACCTTTGACCCAGTGCCCCTGACCTGGGCCACCATCTTGAATGATTTCGCCATATTGTATGACATCACCATCTTGAATGATATTGTATGACATCACCATCTTAGATGACATCATCATCGCCATATTGTTTCCAGCCACCATCTTGGATTCAATTTTTTCATGCTCTGTCATTCTGTCTTGACTTCCACCATCTTGGACTCCATTACTTTAATCACATTCGTTCCATCTCATGCTCTATCATTCTGCCATGACTCCGACGAATCTGGAGTGAGGGTTGAGAGTTCATGGCAGCCATATTGGATTCCATGTATTCATGCTCTATCATTCTGCCTTGATAACCAGTGGAGCTGGAGTGAGGGTTGAGGATTCATAGCCACCGTCTTGGGTTCATTTCTTTAGTCCCATTCATTCTACCTCATGCTCTATTATTCTGTCTTAGCAACTGCCATCTTGGATTTCATTTCTTCACCAGGACAAATGGATCCAGATCGAGGGTTGAGGGTTTATGGCTGCCATCTTGGATTATGTAATTACCAGCCTTCATTGATATGTGGAGAAGTGAGATATTAAACGATGTCAATTCCAACAGTCATCATTACAAATAAATATTTAATTTCTGGCTGCCATCGTGGCTTAAGGGTATGCTAGGTGGATCGATCATTATTTATTTTATGTATTTGTAAAAAATATATCACTTATGAGGATAAATTATAAGAATACATATAATTTGCATGTGCATACCTCAACATCGACAATCGAAGGTATACAAGTGCAAAGCTGATCGCGATATATTTAATATATTTAAAAAGACATCTCTGATGAGGAGTCTGCAATGGGAGGTCAGCTGCAGTGATGTGTGCAAATTTGTGCGTATTTGTCAAACACAAGAGCTGCCAGACTAGTTATCCCCATCACCTGTCCAGAAAAATAGCTTGCTTCCAGCAAATATAATTAAACAAATAAATGTACAGGAAATCACACTGAAAAACTATTACCTCATTAATATTATTTAATTCTGATGTTTCATTAATCCCAAAAATTCCAAGAAACTTTATGTTTCAAGTATATTTTCCAGCAAACTTATTAAAGTATTTCCCAGTAAACTTACAATAGATTTTCATAGAAATCCAAGAAACTATGAATAATTTCGCCCAAGATATATTTTCACTCACTAAATTTTATGTATTTAAAGAAGAAAGTTTGCAAACACGCATTATTTGATTTTAGCAATACACAAGTAAAAGTTTTCAACTTTTGAAAAATTACATTAGAACCAAATGTCCTTAAATTTAGGGTAATGTGAAATAACACATCCGAAACTTTCAATCTGTGAAATATTTAAGCATAGCAGAGAAAAATATGTATTTCATGTGTATATTTCTCTATGAGACTAAAATTTATTTATAACTTAAGTTTCATGTACGTGTAAGAAAAGCTTTCCAGCCGAGATTTTCGAATACATTGTCTACTAGAAATGTGTTTATTTGAACTAATATAAACTTATTTTATTAAAAAAATACTACATTTCAGCGTAATATTAATGAAATAGCACGAATTCATGCCGACATTTTTTTATATCGGAACTGGAATGTGTCAAATTCCACTATATTTAAATGAATTTTAGTAAATTCAAAGGAAAAAGACTGCAATTTTACAATCGTATACTCCATTTTTTTTAGGATAATAAATTCCAATGGTCAACAAATTACTTACATCGTAAAGAGATACCCGAAACAAATAACATTATTCCATACAACTTATGGAATCGACATAACGAATTAACAAACATAATTTACTGGGAAAAATAAAAATTGTATTCCATACGGACATTCAAAAACAGAACATACTTCAAACACCATTAAGACAATCACAGAACAAAATGAGTTACTCAACAGACTAGCCTCCAACTAACACAATTGTTTCAGTACACAAAGTCTTCAAACATTTGCTGCAAAATACTTCCAAACCCATCTCTCCATTTTAAAATTCTAAAATTGAAATATTATTTATTCAATTTAGTTGAATACCAAGTAAAGACGTATTCCGTCTAACATATGTGCATTTAACCCCATGGTGAATATATTATAACACTTCTGCAATTAACATACAAATATTATAGGTGAAGACATTTATATCGTTATTAATTAAGACCACTACTGTTTAAAACATACATTTGTACAGAAACAAGTAAGGTTTATTGTCTGACATTACAAGGTGAACATGTATTCGGAAGAAAACTTTTCGCTGACACCGAAGATTATTCATTTAATCGAACCCAATGAAAATGGAGGCATCACCGAATAAACTACACAGCAAATACTGCGGGAAAATATACACATTCGCCTACAATACTCGTTGACATGATAATAGTGAACGTTTGAATAATGTATCTCGGGTCATTCTTAACTGCAAAAGTGGTTTTCGTCAGTTCGCACAAATGAATAACTTGAATCGGCATATCAACATCTGTAAAAATAATAATCTTCCTCCTGAGAAACAAAATGTACCGTCTACACTACATAATAACACAGAAGGAGAGGGAATTAAATTGAATACAAGTAATGAAAAAATCTGATTGTATGGTATATACACTAACATGGGAACGTAGCGATGTTTGACATAATTTAGCACCAATAGGTGCGAAGACTAATGTCGATAACAATATACCTCCTTCAAGGCAAAGTAAAGTCGACATTTTGGAAGTGAAGGAAAGCATTGACAATATCAGTGATAGTGTTGAAGACTTCCCTTCAACAGATACTGCGAATAATGACTATACATACTCGGAAAATTCCAACACTCTTGTTAAACATACTTAGGATACATCGAATTAATTATTATCTGCGCAAACACCCGAGAAGTAAGAAGACTGCATATATAAAAATAAATAAAATTAATTTACTTAACCTTACTACTTGCCCGAAAAAAAATTATTATTTCAAGTAAACATTGCGTGATAGGAATATGTTTCAATTTGAAGTATTATGTCTTCCTCAAAAGGATTGGTTGATTGAATTTATTTGGAGTGTTAATTGAGGAATGCATAATGTTTTGTGAGGAATAAATTAGGTTTTTTGAGGAATTGTTTTGAGCAATGAGAAACGATTTTGAGTAATAATATATAACCAGTATTAAAAATTTTGGTATCTATGTTTGTGAAGTACCCTATATTTACTGGTGCTATGTTTGTGAGGCAACCTATACTTACTGGTGCTATGGTTTGTAACATTCTATACTTAAAAGTGTTAGAATGTTGTACATAAATTTTTGAATCAGTCTGTATTTGTATATATTTTTGTTAATAAAGTATGTTGTTAAATGTATTCATTCATACATTTATTTACCTGATCTTTTACAACTGAGCAATTAAGTGAATTGTTTCCTTAAGGGAGAAATTATATATTGACAAATAAAATGTCAGACCAGAGAGTTTCTTAAAAAAGTTAAAATATCTTGGGTTTCTATCAAACAAATGTTCTAATGAAAAAATCTAGTATCAAACAAACCTATTTTTTTGCCAAAATACTATTCAACTAAAGATATATGAAACTATCTACTAGCAAAGATATTTGTTGGATAAGTACTATTTATTTACAACAGACCATAAATACATAAACTCCCTTGTTATATATCGCCAGCCACCATGGTGTAATCTGATTATGGTAGGTGGCTCTGCGATCGTATCCCAGATAAGGCATGTTTAATTGTAATCTAGTTTCTGGGTCCGAGTCCCAGCTAAGGCATTTATGACTGTAATATAGTTTTGGGGTTCGAATCCCAGATAATAAATGTGCTATTGTAATCTAGTTTGTAACCATTAAGTACATCAGATAAAGGATTAATGAATGAAACACTAACTAATTTACAATTGATTAAATTACAATAAAATAATTAAATACATATAAAATTGTTTGATATTAGTTTGTTCGTGTAAGTAAAAAATAGGTCATGAATCGTAGTATAACATTCTGGCTGCAACACCTCGTATTGCAAAAAGCTTGTGTTACAAAGGAGCCAAATAAATAGAAAAAATAATAATATATGCTAAAAACCAAATAAATACATATATGCCACAGTAAATTCCAATATATATACACACAGAAATTCAGAAAACGCGTTAAATTAGAAAATAATCTTTTTAATTTGCATTAAATTAGGTTGAAATGTATTAAAAAATGTTTCAAATGTGCTATTCTTTCATTTGATGTAGGTTTGAGGTGAATTACGATATGTAGAATGTTTTGGTAAGGGATGGTGGTGGGGGTGTAAAAAGGGGTCCTGCCCAGAGCAAGCCATTTGTTAACCTGTTGCTAAGGGCGTCTGTTTTCCCCTTGGTGCTGGGCGCATGTCAACCGTCCACTCCTGTGCACTCTCGTGAACCGGTTTTTGGTCGCACCAGCTGTGCTCTCAGGTATTCACGACATTGATAAGGGCGTGAATCGCTCGTGTTCGGGAACCCAGTCGGCTGCCTATCCCTTGCCTCTACCGATATCTTCGGCGACGGTCAAGGAACCCGAGTTTCAGCCTCCGCCGTTAGCAACCCTAACACTAGCAAGTATAGAATGTTACAAAACATAGCTTCAGTAAGTAGAGGGTGTCTCACAAACATAGCACAAGTAATTATAGGGTTTTTCACAAACATAGATAAAAAAATAAATTAATATAGGTTATACATTATTCCTCAAAATTGCTTCTCATTGCTCACAACCATTACTCAAAAACCTCATTTATTCCTCAAAAAACCTAATTTATTCCATTTGAGGAATACATGAAAATTCAAATTGAAAAATTTTCCAATCACGCAATATTTACTTGAAATAATATTTTTTTTGGTAAAGTAGTAGGGTTAAGTAAATTAATTTTCATTTTTTTATATATGCTGCCTTCATACTTCTCGGGTGTTTGGAGATTATAGTTCATTCGATGTATCCACATTCTTGAAGTATACCAATAAACGATAACATCTATTTCATTTTGGAGTATTTCCTTTGTTTAAGCAAATACCTACGTCTGTTGACAAAACGATTGGAATTTTCCGAATATGTATAGTCATTATTCACAGCATTTGTTGAAGGGAAGTCTTCAACATTATCACTGACATCGACAATGCTTTCTTCACTGCTATTGGTCCTAAATTATGTCTAAAATCGTAACATTCACATGTTAGTGTATATTTCATACAATCCAATGCTATTTCATTACTTGTATTCAATTTAATTCCCTCTTCTGTGTTATTATATAGTGTAGATAGTACATTTATTTTATGAGGAGGAAAATTATTTTTTTACAGATCTTGAGATCACGATTCAAGTTATTCATTTGTGCGAACAGGCGAAAACAGTTTTTGCAGTTAAGAATGACCCGAGATACAATATTCAAATATTCACTATTCTCATGTCTACGAGCATTGTCAGTGAAAGTGTATATTTTCCCGGAGTATTTGCTGTGTAATTTATTCAATGATGCCTTCATTTTCATCAGAGTCGATTACATGAACAATCTTTGGTACGAGGAAGAAGTTTACTTCCGAATAGATGTTCACCTGGCAATGCCAGAAAGTCTACATACTTGTTTCTGTATAAATATATGTTTTAAACAGTAGTGGGCTTAACTAATAATGATAAAAATGTTTTCTTCTATAATATGTGTATGTTAATTGTGGAATAATGCATACTAATTCACCATGGGGTTAAATCTATGCATGCTAGACGGAATACATATTTACTTGGTATTCGATGAATAAAGAATAATTTAATTTTAGGAATGTAAAAGGGAGAGATGGGTTTGGAAACATTTTGCAGCAAATGTTTAAAGACTTTGTTTACTGAAACAATTGTGTTAGTCGGGGGCTAGTATGTTGAGTAACCCATTTTGTTCTGTGAATTTCTTAATGGTGTTTGAAATATGTTCTGTTTTGAAATGTACATATGTAGTAAATATTTTATTTTTCCCAGTTAATTATGTTTGATAATTCATTATGTCGATTCCATAAGTTGTATGGAATAATGTTATTTGTTTTGGGAATATCTTTACGATGTAAATAATTGGTTGACAGTTGGAACTTATTACCCTAAAAATAGGGTATACAATTGCAAAATGACCATCGTTTTCATTAAATTTTACTTAAATTTATTGAAATATTGTGGAATTAAACATATGCATGCTCCAATAGGAGTCATTTCAGCATGTATGCATGCTATTTCATTAATATTACGTGGAAATGTAGTATTTCAAAACAAAATAAGTTTATATTAGTTCAATTGTACACAGTTCTGGTAGACGATGTAGTCAAAAATCTTGACTGGGAAGCTTCTTTTCACATAAATTAAACCTTTGATATAAATCAATTTTATTATCATAGAGAAGTCTACACGTGAAATATGTATTTTTCTCTGCTACACATGAATATTTAACCAACTGAAAGTTTTGAATGTGTTGCTTTACATTACCCTGAATTTAAAGACATTTGGTTTTAATGTAATTTTTCAAATGGTAAAAATGTTTACTTGTGTATTGCTGAAATCGAATGAAGCATGATTGCAAACTGTGTCCTTTAAAAACTTAAGATTTAGTGAGTGAAAATATCTATTGTGCAAAAGTATTCATTGTTTGTTGATTTCTGTGAAAATTTATTGTAAGTTTACTGGGAAATACTTTAAAAGTTGGCTGGAAAATATACTTGAAACTTAAAGTTTTTTGGAATTTTTGGGATTAATGAAACTTGACACCTAAATTATAGTGATGAGAAAATACTTTTTCAGGGTGATTTCCTGTACATTTATTTCTTAAATTATATTTGCTGGAAGCAATCTGTTTTTCTGGAGAAGTTAAAGCTTTGGGAGAGTTCTAAAATCGCTGCCTGAGGTGAGGTGGGTAGCTAGGCAGGGAGCTCTTATGTTTGACAAAAAAGTGCTCTGGTCTAAGGGCGGTGGGAAGAGGGGGACGCATAGCATAGCGGGTGCAGTCAGCCCTCGAGATAGCGAAATACATGCTCTGGTCTAGGGGAGGGGTTCAATGGAGGGGCGCATAGTGGTGGACAGGTCCTTGCCGTCGGGCACCCTTTTTAGTTTTATGACAACCCTCGCTCTGAATAAATGTGCCACTGGGCATCACTCTCTGCTTTTCCGACCTTACAGACTGGGTCGACGGTTGGTTGGCGGCCTCCCGTGTCACGACCAAGGGATAGGACCTGCGGATCCGGAGTTTCGATCTAGCCTACAGCGGGCTTCAATTTTCGTTTAACACTTTCTTCGAATAATATCATCTCTGGGGTTCAGACCTGGTTGCATGCTATATTGTATACGTGTTTTATGTAATAATTTTTCTTTTTATTATTGGGAAATATATTTTTGCCTGTTAAGACCAGATCGATAAAGTGTGTCCGTTATTTGAAATTTCATTACAGTTGTTCTTCAACCAAGTGTTTGGACTGAAATCATTCCTTATTATTTTGTTTTTAAATATCCTACGTTTCTAAAATAAGTTTTGCGGGATTAAGTCCTTCTTTACGCGATCCGAGTCACCCTACGCTTCGAAGGATATTTTGTTAAAAATGAATTATTATAAATTTGTCTTCTTACAATAGTGAAATTTAATTTTCCCAGGGAAGTGAAATTGTGAATTTATAATTGTTTAAAATGTGGCATATGGATAAGTTTTAAGTTTTCAGTTGCACTTACATGATTATTTTCCTTTCTACGTGCTATCGTTCCATATTGTGTTAATCATCTAGTTGCGTTTCGCTGCATAAATTGCACGTCGTTAATAGTAGCTTGCTAGGGATACCTTTTTGGCTTTTTTTCTAAATATGATTCAGGATGCAAATGAGTAGTGTGAATTGTTTTGTTGTCTGTTGCAGGGTGTAGTGTAATTAATAAGTTCGTCAGTAAGTCTGCATATTTTGAACGTGTTGTTTAGTTCAAATCGTTTGCTTCCATCTTCAAGTTATCAGAATGTGCGTTAAGCAAGTTTTCATTTTAATTTGGAAATAGACTCTGTAATTCGTTAGAATATTTGTTTTGTAAGGAAATATTTCTTATTTTTTTAAGCTCGTTGTTTAATTTAGTACATGTCGTAAACATAATTTCTATCCATTTGTCATGTAGTTGTATATTCACAGCTCTTTCCGAGTAGCTATAACCTAAGTTGCCTGCCAACCAGCACTCGAAACAGAAGTCTCTAGTCGTACTCCTGACACACAGATTAAAGTCTCCGCAGATCCTATACTGACATCATTCATACAGCAACCTCCCGATCGAATGGACGTATATTAAAATCATTTAATGTACGTGTAGAACTGAGAGGCGTATACATCAAGTAGAGTAATTTGTATATGTTAGTCCCTCTCATACATATCCATATTTTCCCATATCTTTCAAAAAATCTTCAAAGTGGCACAACAATGCGAGGCCTTCGATAAACGAGATAAATTTTTCATAGGCACTAACATCAGAAACACATATATGTCTAATCCTAAGAAAGCTCAAACATGGAAGACAATACAGTATACAATACAAGTGTAGGTGGCAGCACACAACCTACACCACCTACACCTGAAGATGTCCCAAAAACATCACAACGACCCTTGTCTACTCCAAGAAGTATACAAGAATTATCTGAGCTGATATTGCTACAGCTTTAACGGATGATACCTGACAAGTAGAGAAATTTTGATGAGTTAAGAACTGACAATCGGCAATTTCAGGCTGACACCCAGAGTAAATTTTCACGATTACAGGCTCACACCCAACATTTAAAGACTGACTATGTAGAATTAAAGGCTGACTATTTGCAATTAAAGGCTATTTTACACGATAACATACAGCAAATCATAGCTGATCGCCAGTAGTTTAAACAAGATTAAAAATAATCAGGGAAAAGCTATTGATAGGCATATACCGTGCACAAGAGTGGCAAAAACTCCAGAAACTAGCACAGAAGTAATAGAAACTCCAGTTGTCCCAGACACAGATGTCACTCAATCACATCAAGAACCAAGCTTCGTACAAGAAGAAAACAATGGGAATACTGCAGACACACCAACAAATACAGCTTCACTTGAACACAATATCAGTATATTACTGAAACAAGTGAATGGAGCAGTGGTAGTATGGCACTACTATGAATTATTCGACGAAAGTCTTGTTTCCATCACAATAAACATTTTGTCATTACTGTACAACGACACGTCTGAGACCACCACACACAACTGCACACAACCCAAACAAACTGGAATAGTTTCAAAACACCAATCAAGAGGCAGACATCCAGACGTCGCCCACGTGAAAGCAAAGAGAAAAAAAATATTTTCTTCAGTTCTTTCTCCAAGGCCACGTACAACAAAATATAAAAAACAATTTTGACATGGAGGAAAATTATGAAAAAAAGACGCAGAGTATTGAAGAAGAGAGGAGAAGGAAGACATATCTCGAGGAACGCACCTCAAAAATCAAAATAAAAAAAAAAAATTTGAAACATAATCAAGCCACGGGGTGGTGTATGCAGGCACAAAGAGTTATGAACACTGGAGGGACACATGGCCAAGTGAGGAAGAATATTCCCACACAACGCAAGATGTCAAGAGTTTGTTGTAGGCAACAACACAGGTTTAGAGTCTTACACCATAGTATTAAGTTAATCTAGATGTCGTAGACTGTCGCGAGCAAGTTGCTAACTAGACTATTGTAAGCAGATACATCTCTTGATGAGGACAGAACGCCTGTTACACAATAAGCACTTTTGTATTTACTTAAAAGAAAATGTTTTTCTCAGCAGAATCGAGGAGAAAGAGACAGAAGCTGCCTCGAGTTAATAAGGTTCACGTGGGTGATTTAGTGCTGAAGAGAGCAAGTCACTTGCTGCAGAGCAAGGAACCAAGAAACTTTATCTTCTTTTCAATGGACCTTTCCGAGTGACAGGAAAACTGCTACAGTTTGTCTACTTTTGATGTCGATTTTACAGGCCGATAGAATATAATGCAACTTAAACCATTTAAAGTTCCCTTGGCAAAGAAGTATATTTTACAAGGATTTTTTGTTTCTGGAATTTTAATTTGTGAAGTACAAAGTTTTGTTCTTTGAAGAGAGAAATAAGTGGTATGCGTTACAAGTATTTATGCGACGGATATAAGGATATTACGATGTTTTATTGTTATGGTTATTATTTATTGAGTTATGGTTTCCTATGAAGTTATTGCCAGAGATGACGTATATTTTTTAGTGTGATATGTGTTTATTACACCTACAAATCGTCGTGTCGTTTATGCAGTAAGGCATTTTTTATTTGTGAACTAAAGGGCCTGAAATGTTCCTAACACGCCGTTTGTACATCTTACCAGAGCGTTAGTTGCTACGTCGAAGAATTGTTTCGTGAACTTGTCACGCATTTACGGATGATTACATTTTAGTTTGTCTTTAGTGAGAGAGAGAGAGCACGAGTCGCTTTTAGAAGGAAGGAAGAGGAATATATCCTAGTCAGGTTATAAGCTGAACTTAACACGTTGACACATAAACAATGTTTACTTTGGAAATTTTGCCACTCACCTGCTGAAAAACTTAACTTGTATGAGTATATCCATATAATTATTATTTTTATTTTTATTTTTTCGTCGAGGAAGAATTAGAGGGAAACAATTTTACTTTATTTCATGAGGGAACTTTTTTTTTTATGGGCGTAGTTATCTTCATAATATGCGAAGTACTTTGAAACCTAATTTACTTTTTCACTTTTCACTTTAATATATTTTTCACTTCACATTTCACTGTGATTTTTCACCATGTGTGTATGTTTTTTACTTTGTAGATGAGTCTAAATATGTTATATTTTTGGTTTTTCTTCATGGAATTGTTGTACGTATGTTGTGCAAGGAGAAGTGGTTCCATATAAGAGACGTTCTTAAAGAGACTTATTCATTAGGTCATCTATGTGAGTCTTCTGATATTTGACTTGTTAGGAAAATTGAGAATTATTAAACAATTCTCAAAACCCCATTCCTTTAGAATGTCTCTTAGTCTACGAGAAGAACACGAAGATGTTTGGTTAAGCCAGGAGGCTGGAACAACTAGTTATTTTTAAAGTTTGAAGTTAATAGTATTTTCCTTATGGCACTCAATATACGTAATTTAATTCATTTAATTTAATTTGGTTGTTAAAAGAGTAGAAATTATTTTAGGTTATGCAGAGCCTACCACCATTTCATTCTTGTGTTGATGATTTATGTATATGTTGTAAATAATAATGCGTTAGTAATTTGTAATTTTTAATTATTAATATTGTTTGCTGCTTTGTTGAACGAGTATAACGTGACGAAATGCACATGATGATGCCACAATTTAAATGAACAGTCTTCGCAGAATCTGGAACACACACTGAAGTTAGTAAACAAATTCTGTATGTAGAGCTAAAAAAGTTAACGAGTCAGGTGAAACAGTTTGTTTTAAAAGTCACAGTTTTTCAGTGGGTTAAAGTTTGAACACTTTCGGTACACAGTCTTTGCAGTCGATAAATCTTTAAGTGAAAACTTTCACTGTAAACACACGTTTATCCTTACGTCAAAAATGTATGTTGAATTGGTAAGAGACGTCGCTAGTACGATGATCTTCAGAGTTAATTTTCACGTACCAGTGCATTGACGGACGTTATAATCCCACATTAATCCACAGCTTCATTACATGTGCTACGAGATTGATATAGTGAAAGAAAGTGCCATTTAAACGATTCTAAATGTTTACTTCGACGATTATATGGGACTCCAAACGCGTACGATCAACAAGCAGAGTTAACCATATTGAACTAAAGGATATAACATCGTGTCGTTACTGAGAGAGCAGCAAGTTGATTGACTGTCCACATCACGTGACCACGAGTGAAATACTACCAGGACAGCGCTACTTGGGTTGCACACAGCTGCAAATAGACGCAAGGAGACGGCGTAAAAAGAACAGTAAAACAGGAGTTTAAAAAGAGAATGTTACTTCTGTCTTTCTCTTCTGTATTGTCTGGAATAAATATTTTTTTTCCCCTTTTTCTTTTTGCACAGATGTTTATAGTTAAAGATATTAAAAATGTGTTTTATTTCAGCATGAGTGTGTGTAATTATTACTTGAAGAGATGTATGTGTGTATTTTAATTTTCATGAAGGAGAACTTTCATTTTTGATTGTTGGACTGACTGCAAAAGATATTGTTATGTTATGATTTGTTTATTTAAGTTTTTTGTTCTCAGCTCATGGTATTGTTTAGATTTTCGTTATGTGTTCTCAAAACGAGTGTGACTAATAGTCTTGTTGTAATATATGTTAATTATGTTATTTTTCAATACCTATTGTTACACTGCGAGTAGTAAAAATTGTTATTTACAAGAGGGGCGTTCTGTGATAGATTAGCACCCACGCATTTTTATGTATACCAGGACTGATATGCAAATGACATATTCAGTTTTGAACTATCTGACATTTAAGCTTACAAATGATTTATGATCTTTATTTTAACTTCAAACCTCTTGAAGACATTTTGCAACGTCCATATTTATTTCAAAATGTCTTATGTGTGAGTTATTTTAGAAACCACCATTTGTTTTATTTTATTTAAGTTACTCTAGGTTAAGATAGTATCTTATTCTGAGTAATAGCAACTTAACTATGTTATGTTAATTTTTTGTCACTTGTGAATTATTATGTTTCAAAAATTATTATTTTAATTTTAAACTTAATTAATTTTTCTTTGTTTAAAAGTTTAATTTATTTTTATGTGTTGGTCTTTGTTGTATTTGTGTGACCAGATATAGCTGAGCCCATGTTAGTTGGGAATTTAGGACGTAGCCGGAAATTAAGGGGCTTCTGGGTACAGACCTATTGGCCCTTGACTCTATATATCGCCGGGATTCTTATAAGGTAAAATCCCCGGCATCAGACAAAATTAGATAGTTTATTTTGGTACCCGAAGTGAGTTTTTTATTATTAGCTAACCATGTCAGTTGTAAGAGGGCTTCAGTTAAGCATTTCAGATATATTTTGTAAGTGGTAGCTGACGACGATGGCAAGCGGCACAATGCCGAGGTGCCATGATGGCAGCGTTTGCAACGGGATGTTTCTTGAGGTTACACTAACCCAGTTTAAGGTTGAGTGTAAGAGTGTGCTAAGTGTTATTTTTCTATTTTTGGTGTGTTCGTAGGGATGTTGGTGGTAGATAGGCGATTTTTACGAATATATTTAACACACGAGAGATTTCCAAAGTGTTCTACGAATGAATAAATTGTATGCATTGAATCACAAATTTCAAATGACTACATGAATAATAAGTGGAATTACTCCAGTATAGGATTAAATGTAACATGAGTCTCGATATTAGAAATATAATTTACATGAGAGAAAAGTATAACACAATTATGTGAGTGTGGAATTAAAAATCTACAACCAAATGTCCCTATAAATTACTTTAATTAAAAGATAGTCTTGCTAAACACAGTAACAAGTTTCCACGTACAAATTTATATTACACAATTCAGCCTGGTGAATAATATCTTATGGCAAAAAAACGCTGAATACAAATTAAACCAGACACAATCATGTACCTGAAATGATATTAAAATAAGTCCGTTCCAGGTATGATGAGTAGCACTTACGTCCAGCTGTGAGACTGGCAAGGAGGAAATTTAGAAATGTAAACTACACGTAAAAAGAAATTAATTGATTAACATATGTCTGTTCGGCTGCAGAAAGGAATGGCGTTTGTATATGATTTGCAGAGACTTATAAGCTGTTATGTGGAGCACGACCAATGCTGTCTGCCTCGAAGGATGGTGAAGGAATGGCGTCAATGCATGATGTGCGCCAACTTATATACAAGGAGCTTGTGGGCAGGTTTAAATTACGGCAAAAAAAAACTCTGAAAACAATTTGCACACTACTCATATACACCATAAATTATATTTTTAAAAATTTTTCCCTACCAAACACTGCATGCAATTTAACTATCGAAACACACATACAATGATTTAGCACTTCCCGTTTAAATAAAGAATTTACAAACTCTCATTTTGAATTTTAAACAGACATAATAGAAATTGCATAAGCAGCTCCCCGATTATACAACCTACAATTTAAAGCAGACACAATATCGTACATCTATTATGATAAGTAAAATATATAATGATCAAGAAACTACTTAACTATAGAAAATCTCACCCTAAATTATTTGTTTCAAAATAATCAACTTGCGTCGAAGCATAGAGCTTAATCCCACATTGCTTTATATATAATTGAAAAAATGCACAAACGTCCTCGAAGAGAAAATTATTTTTCAAATAATGGACGTACTACATATTTTTTCCGTAAAGTGTGGTAAATAGAGCGCACATATTAACACAAATGTGATTTGAAAATGCCACGAAGGTTCATCTACCGAACACAAAAACGGTGTTTACACGATAAACGCACTACCATACGAATAGTTATAAATTTTTTCACCAATAAATTAAAATATAAGTTTCCTGATAAAATAGTTTTATATTAAAATACATATATTATAAAACATTAATTGAGGCTATCACTAGAGATCAAGGGAGGTAATCCGCTGCTCGAATGTGATGGTTGCTGGTCCGTAGTTGTGGTAACCAGCGATCATGACCTCGTCGACCACTAACTGTCTACCCGCCCGGTGAAGACGAGAGAGAGCTGGTGATGTATACATCTGTATAGTCCAAGCTTCTATGAGCAACTGAAGATGGCACCTAGTATCCAGAGAGCTTCAGAAAAAAAAAGGGGGGGGGGGGGTTGCTTGCTTGTAGCCACTCCCTCCCACCTTCACCCCTCGCCAGACTGCTACACTGGGCTGCCTACGACTGTCACTTTTTTGGCAATTCAACAAGATGGCGTCCACTTCCCAGTTACATTCAGATCGGGGCCCTGTCTGCTTGTAGTCAACCCCCCCCCCCCCACCTCCACCTTCCACCAATACCCAGCACCCCTCGCCTGAACGATGTGTCCTGGGGTCATTCACCCATCTGCTCGCGATTGTCATTTTTCGCAACTAAGGCAAGATGGTGACGATTGGGTAGATGCGCTCAGATCGCCGCCGCTCGGCTGTAGACATCCCCTGCTCTCCACCCCTTGTCTAGAGAGACGTTCCCCGAGGTCAAGAACATAGACCATCCCTTCCACCCACACTCCAGAAGTTGTCTTTGTTCGAAAAGCCAGTTATACTCCAAGGCCTCACATCCCTAGCCCGGAACACGTATTTTCGAATATCTCGAGAGCTGGCCTGTCCACACAGCTCGCCCTCACTGCTGATCCAAGGACACGCAACCCCAACTCCCTCCCTTCACTGCCAGCCTAGAAAACGTCTTTTGTCCGACAACAACTTCAGGTAATCTCCAACTGCCAGACATCTCTCAAGACACCAACTTGGACTCTTCCAAAACTTTTATTTGAGTACATAACTATGCTTTATCCATGAAAAGTGGACTCTCCCGAGAATCTGCCCTGTCCCATTCTGTGGCATATTCCCACGCCACCCCCTTCCCCAGACTCGCCATACCTGGAGCTGGTCAACAACCTTCAGACCTTTGTGCTCAGGAGATGTTGAAAAATTCTCGCATTTACACTCTCGTGTGTTTGAATGTTTATTTCCATCGAATAAATGTTAACAACTCTCACTAATTAGTTATTGCACATAATTTGTGAGAAAATGTGCAAATACTACCTAATCACGATATAGACGAACGACTTGTATGAATAATCAATATAAATTTGTCACAAAAAGAATAAATATAGGTAAGATTCGAGTCCCTACAACTTTGTGGGGGAAAAAACCGATGAAATCAATAATAAGTTACCAAACACAAACACAGTTTATCATCCGAAATAATTTTAACAAAAACTTAGTTGAAAACATATCGCAGAGTAGGTTTAAAAAAAAAAAAATCCCATAGCGAACACACTTAGACAAGCTTCAGAAAACCATATTTTCGAATCCTAACCGAATGAGATACGGATTATTTGAAAGAAATATTATACAGGCGCAAACTTAAAAAAAAAAAAAACAGAACAGATTTCTACATTATAAGGTATCGAAATTAAATCTTACCGACTCCCGTAATTAACACTACTAGAGTAACTGAATTCAAACGTTAATCAACGATTATTATGTTACAAAGGTTAAATATGCTAAAAACGGAAATATTTCGAAAAATACTGCTATGAAGACGGAGCGAGGTGTGAATCCCTAGTAGATAGATGATGATATCACCTAACAAACTTGTGGGTTGGGGAGCAGCTAGGTGAAGTACGGGGTCGTTGGAGTTCGTAAACAGGAGGGGTCGCCGCTGTAGGCTGCCGCGACTTTCTCCATCTTTCTTCTATCCTGTAACAGACCGCTAGGCGATGAGGGACGATCTCCTTCGCTTGTCAATGGGGAATGCAACACCCTGGCGAACTGTCTTCAAACGACCAGCGGAACTCTCGCACATGACAAGGGCTGCTAGCAATGCTTTATACATGTCCTGAACACGTCCCAGCTATAGGAATCCTACAGACTTCACGTGTAGTGTAATCCACATTTTCTTTCTGAATAAACACTTAATTAGGTGACTTACACAATACAGACAGATATTGAGTAAATAACATTTCTAGGTGTTTTAAAATTTCCCATGAAAATCGTCAGTGTTTGTTAAACCTATTAACTGCATTTTACACTTGTCTATAAAACTAGTATACTATAAGTAAATTATTTATTTCGTCTTATTTTCTGTTAAGACACAAAATCGTTAACTCATTACGAATCTCTATAGTCTTTACTATGTTAAATATTAATGATTTCGTAATTTTTAGGTGATATTCACGCAAACTGATTTCACAGCGAGACAGTATTGTTCGCTTTTATGGAAAGCGCTCCGACAAAGTGTTTCGCCAATTGTTGCGAACAAACACACACTATTTAAACCGACTGAAGGAAAAACTACATATTCAGTTCACACAAAATATATCAATTGCCCAAGTAATTTTGGTTCTGTTATGTTGAAATACCATCTTCAATATATATATATATATATATATATATATATATGTGTGTGTGTGTGTGTGTGTGTGTGTGTGTGTGTATACATATACACAAGAAAATGAAAGGTCATGCCCACAAATAAATAAATGTTCTTCACACAGACAAAGCTATGACCCCTGGTGGATAAAGTAATAAAATATGTTTTTGCGAAAACATTCACTCACTCATTTCTGTAGGATATATATTTTATAAAATTCCATATTTTAAGTTTGGAGATAAATAAAGCAGCACACATTGACGTTGAAACTCACTTCTAATATATCAAATTTTTTCAACACAATATTTATTTACATATACAAAAAATATTCTTCTTGAAAATATTTATTTATATGTACAATAAAACTCAATCTTCTTTTCTGGGAACGAGGTTGGTAATATTTGGTTGATGTTACAGGAAGATGAACTCGTTACTCTCAAATCTGTGAGAAGTTGTTATTCATAGCGGATTCTAGATGAGATGTTGGTTGTTATAATTTCAGATTAGTTGTTTTAAGACACTAAATGTCAGTTGATTGATTCACTATTGATATGGCTGGTAAGTTTAACTTACTTTTATAGATGCTACTATGCCATTTAAATACCTCATTAATGGTATTGCGTATAGCAGAGCTGAATTTATTATGGTATATATGTTTGTAGTGTTGCGGAAAAATGTGGAGATGAATTCTATGATATCACACAGGGATACACCAGTCAACTGAATGTAGCGCTGAAATACAAGAAGTGTAAATTTTGTGGAGGAAATCTGACATACACATCGTACTGACATGAGGCAAGGCTCGCAGTTCAGGGCCCCTACGCATATTTCAGGTTTCGTGGAACAGGAAAAATTTACGGATTTCTAATAGTATTAAAATCTTGTAGAGGAAACTATTTATCTGTGCACTTCGAGCGAGTGAAGAGATTTTAACGGCTCTCGAAAACTGTGGTCTCGAGAGCCGATGAGGGTGGAGCGAGGCGAGTAATGAAGCAATGTCGGATTTCAAGCCTTCTTATAGCTAATAAACTTGGAATATTTACCACCAGCGGTGAACAGCTGGTATTGGCTAACATGTACATTCACCTGCTTCCACGAGCACTAAACTCTGCAAGTGTTTAAGTATGGTACTATGCTATTGTCATAAATTTCACCAACATCAGATGAATGTAGGACAGCGAGGGAATTACTTTGAAAATAAAATATTTGCCTAATTTGCCTAACGTCTTCCTCCGCCGTGAGAGATTTCAAGTACTTACCCGCTACAGAAACGGATAATCTAACTGCCCAGGGTGATGCCATTCATAAGCTTAATAAAGGGACTTTTACACCTCTCAAAAAAACGAGAAAAGTTGGCATCACTGTCAAGCGTATCGTTAACTAACTCCGCGCCAGTTAACCTGCTGGCGAACGCGCAAGCCAGTGTCTCGTATCTGAAATAGGATGATGAACTTTTCACTGAAGCGGGGGACATGGAAATCAAATTACTTTTCATCCCTGAATTAACATATAGAATATTTGGAGATAATTCAGTGGATGGAGCTGGAAATGTTAACTGCGGAGCTGTCTGCGATGCTGTCTGCAGAGCTAAGTGTGGAGCTAAGTTTGGAGCTAACTGAGGAGCAGATTGTGGAGCTGTCTGCGGAGCTAAATGCAGAGCTAACTGCAGAGCTGTCTGCTAAGCTGTCAGCGGAGCTGTCTGCGGAGCTAAGTGCTGAGCTTACTGAGTAACTGTCTGAGGAGCTGTCTTAGGATATGGCGTTGTTTGCATTGAATCAGTGTTACAACTTCTACCATGTCTCTTCAAAATATCGCTCCGTGTAAATTGTCTCTGGCATAAATCACACCAATACTGCTTTCTTGAATTTTTCATCCCACTGCTAGTTATTTTATCATGTCGTAAGTTACGCAGAACTGTAAATTTTCTACCGCAGAAGCGACACAGCAAATACATCATTTCTTCCATACTATTCAAAAATTATAATGAAACTGTAAAGCATACACCTTTTATAGGTAGATGTAGGCAAATCCAGGAAGCAATTCGATTACATTGTTTGTTTTAAGGGCAATATGCCTGAATTGTAGGTGTTAAACATGGATTTTAAACGTAAGACATTTGAATCTTTGAATGTACATTTAAATAGTTTTTTACATTGCTTTCAAATTACTAAAGGTTTATTTAATCATTATACCGCACACAAACCTTTATGTTCAAACACATATAGATTTAAATGTTAAATTCACGCAAACAAAGTTTACATAACATTTGATTGTCAGAAAATGGGAATATTACAATTCATGCATTCGTAAAGTCAGTAAAACGAAAAATTTGTTTCAAGCCATTAACTTTATTACATTTGCTTACAGAATACATTTTCCGATCACTGTGTTTTTACAAAACAATTTTTTACATCATATCTTTTCCATTCACTCCTTGGCAATATTTATAGTATTTTCATCTGTTTGATTGTTATAATTTTTCGTGTATTCGGGTGCATGTAATATTATACATTCTGGTAAATCAGGAAAAGTTTCATAAATGTACGAAGACACTTGTTCGATGCTCGCTGGTAGACTTGTGTTCGGACACATTATATACAGGACATTTTTTTTCAGATCTGGACAAGATATTAAATTATTGCATTTTTCACCCTCTAAGGGAAATTGCATATTTTTGAAATGAAACAGCCCATCGAAAATGTCTCCAAAATCACATATTATTCTGTTAAACAAATAAGAGTAATTAATACTTAAGTTTACAGGGGCGACAGAGACATAAATACCAGTTGGATGGAAGAAAGATATGTTTACAGTAGGAAGGTCATATAGATACTAAAACTATTTGTTTCCAAAACAAAGTTGAAATGGTTTGGTCCAGCGTGCTAATAACTTGCTAATATTCAATTTACATTTTGATTTCTGTATGCATGAGCATGTAACTTCGTTCTCGTCTTGTTGATCCATCTTTATGAAGTAGTGGATTACACACAACCAAATACTTTTAATATAAAATTTCACTCATCCTTAATAATGTCATATGACTCGAATAACATCCACAGGTGATTCGGGAGGAGAATCATCATACTCTGTTTCACCCCAGTAAGACATCATTGACCAAGGGAGCATTAATTTTGAGTTTTCCTCTGCAGAGAAGAATGTCGTATTAGATCCACGTGTCTTACACTATTGTTTGAATGAGGGACAATTGTATTCTTTTTTAATATCTATTACTTTCCCGTTATACAAACTACAATTCCACCTACATATATTTCACAATAATTTAGGCAATCTTTGCAGTTATATTCAATATTCTCATATTCTATACATCCACTTTCCCATTTTAAACCGTGGTGATGGTTAGTAATCCATCTAGTAGTTTTCTTGTATTTGGGAGATAGATATTTACAATCAAACGGTGATTTGAAGCTGAATACAGTTGTATGTTCTTCCAAATCTGTGATAGCTAATTCTTGTATGATAAATTCTTTTTCTGCAGACTGAAATCCTTGCACATTGCAAAACATCTCGTCATAGCCATGGTTCGTCGTCTAGTGACTCAATTCATTATTTTCACCAGCTTACCTCTTACATTGTAACTCGTTAATGTATCGTGAATTATCAGAGTGTAAGCTTGCGTATGTGCTGGAATTGGTGTATATGCAATAATTTCAATTTGTGAATCAATTACGCCTTTGGTAATTCTGTTGTTCTTTTTGCTTACATAAAGCACAATTAACGTTCCTCTGGTTTTTAATGATTCTGGTTCTAGGATCGATGAACTGATTTTGTTATAGTATGTTTCCTGAAAATTTGTATACTTATAATATGAAATAAGGAATTCCCATTTCCAAAGTTTATATTTAAATCCACATAGGGGTTAGCTTGACTGTGTATATACAGTTTAATATTTTTCTTTTCACAATTATCGAATACTGTTAGATCTGCTTTTAAATTGTTCTGTAGATTTGTTTGAAAACAAATGACTACATATCTCGGTTTTTCCTATGAAAAACTTGATTTCACATTCCAAATGACGTTTGTGATGTCGGTATACTTGGAAACATCTCCAAACCCCATCATCTGAATTCAGTGACCAGATTATTCCCTTTTCGATATATTTAAAAAACTTCACACTTTCACAAGTATGAATTTCAATATGTGGTATCAACCATTCCACACTGCTTTATTCAAATGTTACACCTTCCTTGTTATTAGCCAAATCGTATATAGCATCCAAATGTGCATTGCTGAATAGAATAACTAATTCTTGTTTAGCATTTAATATGACATGTTTGTAGTCTTCAGTAAATCTCAAAACCATACTTAACGGTATAACAACTTCGTATTTTCCACCTGGGTTTATTTGTAGTGAGTAATCACTAGCATTACTCCACCCAGCCATAACCGCTGTATAAATATCGTTTACAGTTCATGAGAGATAGTTCTTTATTGTGGAGGCAATTCCAACATCTTGTGTTCGATCGATTTCCACTCGATTTAGCAGATATGCAATTCTGTCGATTAAATGAAGTATTCCATTTCTTACAATTGTTGTAGTTTCTGGATTATTGCATAAGCTGTCTTTTTAATTGTTCCTCTAAACCTTAAACTTGATTTCGATGGTAACATGTAAATATCATGATTTTGTACTGAAATCCTTTTTTCCGAAGGAAACGTGTACATACCTGCTCGGAATGGTCACACACATGTACTTCGGCATTGGTGATTGCATTTTTATAGCTGATAGGTTCTTCACCATTAAGTATGTCTTCCATTTATATTAACAGTATATCCTAATTATTTTAAATATGATTCGTTACCTCGTGTTAACTTCACGGGTATCTTATCTGAAGTGAGCGTTTAATTCCTACGTTTACGTCTGTTTATACTTTCTTTCTTCGAAATAGTTCCTTAGTGACAAATTTCTTAAAAGAACCGCCTACTTTACATCCGAATTTACTATTATACACAATAACCATTATGATTGTATTGCTTAACGGAATACAACTGTTTATATAGCTTTTTTTTTTAAATATAAACGAACTGTAATTTCTTAGTTTTTAAAATTTAGAAAAATTGTAACAATTATTTCATCAACGCGATTCGCTATTACTGGAAGATATATCAATGTATTAGGTTTTTAAATTATTTTATATCCTGGAGCTACAGCATATGTCAATTCATGTATTGTATTTGTCGGTTTTCCATTCAAATATGAACTGCCTACAATATTAACATTTATACGACGTACATTTACCGAAAATATATTAACCTGTTTTGATGATTCGTGCAATTGATTAGCTGGATACAATCTGCGTTCATAACCCAACATATTTGCAATTGAATTGTCTTTCGAGAAATCGATATCGACGTTACTATACATCGCACTAGTTAACATATTGGGATATCCACGTAATTGTATGTGTACGTATTCAGGTAATACTGCTTTAATGAATGTTTTAAGGTCATCCAACCCATAATATCCTACTGGTATCACATTCTTGTACGTTTTATCACCAATATTAGCTATAAATGATGGTTATGCTTATCAATGTTTGGCATATTGCTGTAAGTAACGAATTCGATTACGCTTATTTGCCATTCTCCATTTAACTCCAAAGCTGGGAAATATACAGCACGCGATTGCGACAAATTTCTACTTTATATCAACGTAATTGGAATATTACTAATATGGTTTAGAATTACAATTACTTATATAGTCTATTTAGAGCCAAAAAAACGTAAACTTATATGTCCGCAATTAATTGTATTTGGTAATTGCTCCATTTTGTAATTGTACCATAATTGCTTGTTTTTTTAATAATTACGTATTTCAATTGGAGGACATAAATCGCAGAAACTTTCGTAATACAATGATTGATTTACATGTTTAATTAATGCAACCAAATGCATTCCTTCATTTTATTTCGAGTCTAAATTAACAATCGTACATTCACGAAGATTTAGTTTATTTGGTAAATCATCTCATATACACACACCTCGGAAATAGGGAATATCCAGTTTCTTTACAAATACATTAATATCTTTCTTAATGCACGTTTAGGAAGACTATTTAGGACTTTCTGCATTTTTTTTCCACGTGTGGAGTGTTTTCGTCCTTGTCCAACTTTATAAAGTTTCAAATAAATCCATTTACCATTTGATGTAACTGCTCTACTAATTGCCGAAACCCCTCCGAGGATTGATCCAAGAGCTTTAAATACTGGAAATAGGAATGGAATGATTCCACCTTTTTTTGTTTTTCTTTTGGTTTGCATTTTAGACCCATGCCTCTCTTCACGTTCACACGCATAACTTTATCAACAACCCAAGCTCCAAGCGTTTCACCTATAGATGTAGATGGATTCTTCCTTATATTTGCTGCTTTATCGGCTAGAATTGTATCCGCTATATGTCTTTCTTTCAAATTGTTTGTTCGATTGTAAACTATATTGTGTCCTTTACACGTGTTATCCAAAGTGTTTATTCCTTGATTATTCCATGCCAGACGTTTTAAAAGTTAAGTACCTGGTCCGCAATAAGTTTATTTAGGTAAATGCAGTTCAAATGGTAATTTATTAATCAATTTTACCAATACACCACATCCTTTTTTGATAGGTTTAGTATGAGCCATTCTTTTCAACTGAACGTGAGTCTATGTATATACCTACATTTATAGTTTTTACATTAGTACATAATGTTAGTTTTACATTACTAAGTTACATCAATATGTTATAATATATTACAATATGTTAGAATACATTGCAATATGTTACAATACATTATATAGATGTGTTATGATACATAAATAACATTATGTCAGTATGTTATATTTATTATATAACATTACATTATATTACTACTATACTATATGTTACATTGGTATGTTATGATATGTTACTAATGTTTCGTTAGTATGTTATATTACATTATATTATGTTACAAGCATTACGATATGTTGCAATGTATTATGTTGGTATGTTACAGGATGTTACTAATGTTACGTTACTACATTATGATACATTACTAACATTATGTTAGTACATTATATTACATTATATTATATTATGAATCATTACAAACATTATGTTACAACATTACAATACATTACTAATTTTATGTTAGTACATTATACTATGTTGCAATATATTATATGATGTTACAATATGTTATATTTGTATGTTACAATATGTTATGTTAGCATGTTACAATACATTACGTTAGTACATTACAATACATTATACTGTGTGTATATATATATATAAATTAACATTATAAAACAAAGTGTACATCTACTGGTAATTGTAAATACAAAAGAAAATGTAATTGAACAGAAACTTGGCATTGTTTTACCAGCTAATAATATAAGTTGTATAATAAGCGGTCCTTCTCCATGTGGAAAAACTTGTGTTATGTCGCGGTTGGAGCATCCAAATAGACTTATATGTAATGTGTTTTCTAAAACAATACAAAAAGGGAAATATCAACAATGAGCTACAATTTCTTTGTAAATTGAAGGAATGCGATATATTCCTTTTATAAATCAAGAATATATAGTGCCTTCGACTGAAGCATTACTCAATTCGTCATATTTTTGACGTTGTATGGTGTGAACCGCAGGGTGAAATGCAGCAATATTTCAGTTTGGGTCGACATTCCAAAGTTGATTGTTTTTATCTATCACAAAGTTACGCACGTATACCAAAGCATAATTTATTCGATAATGCAAATATTATGTATTTAAAATGGATAATATAAGTCTGCAACATATTTACAATGATTATGTTTTAGGCGATATGACATTAACAATGTTTAAAGATATGTGTTTTTACTGCTGGAAAGGAAAATACAGTTTCCAGTATTATACCGACACTTCCCCTATATAAAGGCAGATATAGGTCTGGTTTTTACAGTTTTTTACTTCCAGAAGAAGAACAATGAGTATTTCAAAATTTGGATGTAACGTTTTAAAATGCAATCATTACATTAGATGTGTAACAAAAAATCGCGATGGGAATTGTGATTCGAACGGCCATATATTACGTAATATGGGTATGGCAGTGTAAGATAACGATGCAGTAAATAAGTGTTGCATGGAAGACTTAAACACTATTATGCTAAATGTATTTATAATGTAATCGGACGATATTCAAGAGAAAGTAATTAAGTTATTTGATATGATTGATAATTTTCATAAAAACATGAGTGTAATTGCAAACATTTTAAGCAATATTACCACTGATTTGCAGAGTAATGAATTTAGAATAGAAGAACGTTTAAATAGATTTAGTAAGGATTTTAACGATATGACAAACATAGTTTTTACAACACAACTTACAGAAATGGAAGAAAATTTAAGAGTTGTAATTAATGAAGCGGTAAGCACTACTATTACAAAACAACTTGAAACACTAATGGAAAAAATTATGCAATATACAGGAGATGATTTATTAATTAATAAAATATTAGGTTTAGTTACACAAACAGATTTGAGAAAACAAAATAATTATTTGGAAACACAAATGAGTTATTTTATAAATGATTTAAAAGCTTAAAATGTAGCAAAATTATATGTTGGAAGCAATGTCGATTAGGTTGAAAAACAGTGGAAACTAATGGACCTATTGCAATCAGTTAGCAAATCAACAAATTAATTCATATATAAATAGATTAAATTTAATGTAATTTAGTCAAAACATGTCTGACTGCTTCAGAATCACATAACGTTATATCTGCTGTGAAAGATAAATATTTACAGTCAGGCGAGCCCATGTGGAACAGGATGTTTGGAACGAAGAAATATTTATACCTGTTACGACTAGAATGGATATATTTCATTCTGTGATAAATAAGCTTAAAGAAACAGCTCTGGAAATTAAATCGGAAGAACCTTTAATGAAGGAAAAGCAACTCCTTTCTCAATTAACACATAGTTATTTATACTTACAACATTCTTTACCTCTGCGAGCTACCACATTTGTTGTTTATCGACATGAAACGTCTGGTTCTTGGGAGATCCGGTAATGAAAGTTTTGCCTGACAATAAAATTAAAATAGGTGATTACATAACTGATGTGAGTTAAGGATTATTTCAATTATTGTTTAACAATTTTCCAAATGGATATTCCGACAGCGATTTATATAAATATAAAGAACTTATTTGACGAAATAATGCTAATAATCGTTCAGGAGATGAAAATCATCAATAAATACATTTCATAGGGGATATAGTCGGAAGAGGAATAAATAAAGATGAAATTGGCGACCTCTTTTCACCTGTATATTGGAATAATCCTAATGAATTGGTCGCTAGATTAAAACTTCTCATCACTTCGAGAGAGTCTGGGAATAATTCACATACAAACGAAATTGTTTATATTATTGAAGAGTTGAAATAAAACGGTTATATTACAAATGAAGTGTAGTAAGAAATTGCTCCGGAGCTTCTGCTCCTGCAGGGATAAGATATCTTAGAAGAAGAGTAATAACTCATGGTTTAACTGATCTTTTACAAGTCGATTTGTGTGAAATGACATTGCTTTCCACATACAATAAGGGATACAAATATATTTTTGCCCATAATAGACTTTTCTTAGAAATATAGTTTGGGTATACCAAAAAAAAAACAAAGCTGGAAAACAGGCTAGCGATGCAATGACGATCGTTTTGAAATAGAGAGTGCCCAATTTGCTCCAAATAGACAGAGGATCTGAATTTTTTTCTGCACCGTTCTGGAAACTAATGACCGAATACGGTATTAATCACTAAGCAACGTATTCGGAGCTTAAAGCCAGTGTTGTGAAACGTTATGACAAATAGATTAAACAGTTAATATATAAACATTTAACATCGAGGAGGAATTAAAAATGGGTTGACATTTTGCCTGAAATAGTTAAATTTTACAATTCCAGATATCATATAACTATCGAAATGGCTCCCATAGAAATCACGGATAATAGTTTAATGAAAACTGTTTATAATAATGTTAAAGTCATCGACAAAAGGAAACCAAAGTATAAAGTTGGGGAATTTATACGTATCTAGAAGTAGAAAAAAAAAAATGGTGAATTGGTCTTTTGAAATATTAAAGTTATTTCAATTGGACAAACACATCCCAGAATGTATTACCTAGAATCATATGATGTAGAACCAATAAAAGGTGGATTTTACAAACATGATCTGCTAAAGTTCAGTTCTCCAAATGAATATTTGGTTGATAAAATCATTAAAAAGAAAGAAGATATATCCTTGGTTCGATAAGAGGGGTTTCTCAAAAACACAGGATTCGCGGGTTAAGAATCAAGACCTTAAATGATTGTAATACAATGTTTGTAAAAATTTGTAATTCTAATTAAAATACTTTAAAAATAATATTTGATGTGTTATTTTATTTAATAAACCCCTTGATGGGGATTGGGTGTACAATTTACTGTTTAATCAATCCCCTTGTTGATTGGATTAGCATTTCAGCGATAATCCAGTATGATTAAATCCTTTTCATTGTGCCGTTATTTACATTGAGGTTACATTCCATTTGAATTACATTACAATTTTTTTCAATTGGTAAGTGTGATAGGTTCGTTTAATTGGAAATTCGCAATTAGGTGTTTATTGGGTGTATTTGGTACATATTATAATTCATTTTTTTGGGTGGTATTCCGTTGCATTTGATTCCTTTTAAGTGTGACGTAATTGATTGTTTTTTATTTTGTATTTCTTGGAATCTAGAGGAAATTTTGTGGAATTTCACAGCTTATAGGCATTTAAGACGTGATTTGTTTAATTCAATGTTGTAATTTCCTTGAATTGAAATATTTTTTTCACAGAATGTTTCAACTTAAAGGCATTTGGGATGGAGTTCTGTTTTGAAGTTATTTAGAAAGTATTTGTAACTTTATATATTTCTTGTAATTTAGATATTTGTTTCCCCGGAATTCGTTTCTCGGGTTGGATTTATATGGTATTTCGTGTCTTTTTTTTCATTGTGACATAATTCATTGTCTTTAAAAAATTCATTAATGTTAGAGTGATGGTAATTTTTCGGAATACATTTCTGGGTTTCATAATTGTTTTTTCTAGGTTATATTTCTTTACTTTTATAAATTCAGTTTTTTGGAAATTGGTTGGTTTTAAGAGAGCAAAATACTATTCCCCACGCTAAATACTTTCAATACGCAAATTGTTATTAATTTTTACGGTGTAAACAATTTTTACGGTGTCAAATTCATAAATATTTTTGAGGGTGTAAACACTTTTTACGGTGTACACTACTTTGACTGTGTAAGATTCAAAAATTTAAAAAAACTGCATTTATGATGGAAATTATTTTGCTATTAAATAAATGATTTACAAAACTATGCTTAAAATTCAATGCAATATTGTAAACGCAGACCACTTGCTTAAAACTTGTGAAACACAGGCGAGGGTGGTCAGGTCCCGTGATATGTTGAATTGTATAGTGAATGCGAGCTACAGGGAGGGCGATGCATGTCGATGAGTGAAGTTGTTGGCGAGGTGGGGTAGGAAGGAAAGTGTCCAGTGTCCCTCCCGCTGTCGCGCATGTGTGCAGGTGAGCACCAGGCTCTGCGTGTGAAGGGAATGTTGTCAGGCGGATGGAAGCGGCCGGGTATCGATAGTGGCGCGTGGTGCGGATTGCGACACTTTTCTTAACCATTCTATCATTATCTCTCAATTCTTGGCTATCCATTAGATGCTATTGTACATGAGACTATAGAATGACTTGTTCCTGTATATTGTGGAAAAAAACACATCGCTGTAGTCGACCCCCTTTCACAAATAAATTGGTAACTAATTTTTACTTAATGTAGAATAATAAAGTTTACCAAGATTATATTCTATTTTCCTATATGATAGTAATGTCTAAAAATTCGGGGCAATGAAAACTACACGTGAAATAAGTATTTTGTTCTGCTAGACGACTGAAAATATGTCTTGTTTGAATACTTGAACAATACAGTTAAATTTTAACGAGTGAATCAGATATATCTTGTATTTCTGTATGGTTTTTTTTTTAAATTTAAAAGTTTCCTGGATTGTAGTTAGAAATTGATGTTCGAATTTAAAAAAAAACTGGGGCTTATACTGGGAGCTTGATTTCAGGGAGATTTTTTATTTTTTATTTTGCTGCTCATGTAGTCAACCTCTTGCGTAAGGTTGAATCGACAGCAAGCCAGGCAAAATCTCTCGGGGTATGGATTCAAAGGGCTACGGGCTGGCGAGCTGAAGCAGGGAAGCCAACACTAGAAAAATACGTTCTGAATACTGTAGTGCATAGCCAGGAAACAGATACTGTAGGAGTGCCAACTCACGAAAAAATACGAAAAAGCTTTCTGAGGGCTGAAGCTGGGGTGTGTAAAACAGGTTTGTGCGAACATCATACTCGATCGATAATGGGGCTCTTCAGAAAAATAGAATTTCAAGGCACGTCCATCTGGACAAGGGGGAGAGGGTAGGGGATTTCTACAGCAGAGCAGGGGTAGATATAAGCTCATCTACCACCTAGTTGTTGCCATCTTGCCTCAGTTGCGAAAAATGACAATTACGAGCAGACAGGTGAATGACGCCAGAACACATCGCTCTGGCAAGAGGTGCAGGGTATTTGTGGGTGGTTGGGGAGGGGGAGGCTACAAGCAGGCAGGGTCCTCGAGCTTAACACAACTAGGCAGTTGACATAATCTTGCTACATTACTGAAAAATAGACAATCGCAGATAGCCTGGGGTAGCAGTCTGATGAGGGAGAAGGTGGGAGGGGGCAGCTACAAGCAGGCAGCCCCTCCCCCTCATCTGAAGCCCGCTGGACACTTGGCACCATCTTTAGTTGCTCATAGAAGCTTGGACTTGATGGATGTATACCTCACCAGCTCTCTCTCGTCTTCACCGGGCGTGTAGACAGTTGGCGATCGATGAAGTGATGATCGCGGGTTACCGCAAGGACGGACTGGTGACCATCACACATGAGCAGCGGATTACCTCCCTTCATCTCTAGTGATAGCCTCGATTAAAGTTTCATAATTTTTTTTTATTTTAAACTATTTTATCAGAAAACTTTTTTTTTAATTTACGGGGAAAAAATTTAAATTTTGGCATGATAGTGAATTTATCATGTAAACCCCATTTTTGTGTTCGGTAGACAAAACGTCATAGCTTTTTCAAATCACGTTTGTGTTAACAAGTGCACTTTATTTACCACACTTTACAGAAAAAAATATGTACTACGTCCGCTGTTTTAAAAATAATTTTCTCTTCGAGAATGTTTGTGCATTTTTTCGTTATATATAAAGTGATGTGGGATTAAGCTTTACGCTTCGATGCAAGTTGATTATTTTGAAACAAATAATTTGGGGTAATATTTTCTTTTGTTATTTACTTTCTTGTAGATCGTTATATATTTTACTTATCAGAATAGATGCGTACAATTGGGCCTGTTTTAAATTGTAGGTTGTATTCGGGCAGCTGCTGATGCCATTTCTATTGTGTCATTTTTAAATTCAAAATGTGAGTTTGGAAATTCTTTATTTAAACGGTACGTGCTAAATCATTGTCTGTGCGTTTCACTAATTAAATTGCATGCAGTGCTTGGTAGGGATACATTTTTTGTATATATAATCCATGATGCAATTATGTACTGTGTAAATCGTATTCAGAGGTTTTTTGTCATAATTTAAACTCGCCCGCAAGCTCCACGTATATGAGTTGGCGCACGTCATACATTGACGCCATTCCTTCACCAACCTTCGAGGTGGACGGCATTGGTCGTGCTCCACGTAACAGCTTATAAGTCTCTGCAAATCATATACTAACTTCATTGCTTCTTGCAGCTGGACAGACGTGTTTTCGGAGAGGTGCAATCTGTTATACGTGTTAATCAATTCATATCTTTTTACGTGGGAATTATGTTTCTAAATTTCCTCCTCGCCAGTCTCACAGCACGACATAAGTGCTACTAATTCATACATCGAATGGACTTATTTTAATATCATGTCAGGTACACGATTGTGTCTGGTTTATATTTTATTCAGAGTTTTTTCCGTAAAATATCATTCATCAGGCTGAATCATGTAAGGTACATTTAATTTGTACGTGTAAACTTGTTAATGTGTTCAGGGAGTCTGTCGTCTTATAAAATAATTTATAGGGACATTTTGCTCTATGTCGTTAATTCCACACTCACATAATTGTGTTATACTTCTCTCTCGTATAAATTATATTTCTAAGCTCAAGACTCATGTTACATTTGATTCCATACTGGAGTAATTTCACTTATTAGTCACATAGTTATTCGAATTTTGCGATTCAATGTGTGTAATTTATTCACACGTAGAACGCTCTGAAATTCTATCATGTGTTAAGCATATTCGTAAAAATCGCCTATCTACCACCAACATACCTAAGAAACACATCAAATAAAAAAAAATTAACCTAGTGCATTCTTCCACTAAACTCAACACCTATAAAACACATTACAGCCCACCACTCTGGTCAGTCGCCTCCAGAAAACCACACTGTCAAACATCGTACAGAGCTTGTGCCCACAAAAGGATAGAAAGAAGTACAAAATCAAGAAAGAAATTCAACCCTTTCAAATAATTTACTCTTTCATTAAATTTAACCCTCTCAATAAATTTAACCCTTTCTATAAATTGAGCCCTTTCAACAAATATAACACTTTCAATTTTTCGATAGTATTAAGATCGGATTAAGGAGTACCCCTTTCAATAAAATTTATAATCCATCAATTAATCCAAGATGGCCTAAAAACCCCTACTACTATCCAGGTGTTGAAATGTGAACGTATTGACTTCTTGATAGTTGCATAATTTATACACGTGTTAAATGAACGTCGAAGAATTAACACAAACTCAAAAGCAATAAAATACCCTGAACCGAAATTTATTAGTTATTTTCTTTAGGTATATAATTGATTTAAGCGACTTGAGTTGCTTGTAATTTCATCATTATAGACTGTCTCACGAACGAGTGCACTTTTTTCGACAGTCTTGAAGGAAGTCCTGCATACAGTTGTTTCCGTGTTTGCTGTGGTATCTCCGCCAAAAAAATATTATTTTTACAAACCCTCTCGGAAGACACTCAGCCCGCCCATTTCGTTAGCAGAAGATATTTAACTCTGGAGTTTTAAAATTATAACAATTCACACAATTACTTCCAGAACTGTCAAAAAAAGTGCACTTGTTTGAGATGTAGACTATATCTAGGATGATATATTATTAGCAATGTTCGGACTTTATGGATCAAGAAAAGACGTCCAAATACAAGAGTGATTGTAAAAGGTAGACCTACCATTATATTCAGAACAGATATAATAATATTTAATTTATTACGTTGGTTAATCAAAATTTAATTCTGGATTACGTTGGTTGGGAAGAATTTTTTTCTCGTCATTTTGAATGTAACGTGAGCAAAATATTTATAATATAATCTTCATTTTTTCCTTCACCATACCATTCAAGTACATGTTTCAGTACAGCGAAGCACTCAGTACGAGCGCATATCTCAACACAATGCACTGATAAAGATTTAAGTTACGATTTACTGTGACGACTCTGATCGTCACAGTGTTATTTTTTGCTAAATGCCAAAATGTACTAGTTGGCCATTTTGGTGTACCTGCAGTGTAACGATCGTATATTAATCTTGTTATCTTGGTCAACCTATGTATCACCTTTTAAATATATGTATGAATATACATATATATAATTAAATTTTTACCTTGGTTATAATTTAATCTTTATTAAGATTAGTTGTTTGTCACATATTTGATAATTAATATATTTTGTTCAGGGAATTGCCGCTAGGCAGCGCTGCGAGCGGTGTAATTGGCTTTCGCGTCGTGTGGTAGGCGCGTCTTGTGTGTCGAGCAGTCGGCTCTATGAGTCCGTGCCAAGAGACGAGATGGGCAGGATAAGTGTGCGAGTAAACAAGTTGGCCGGTATAATGCGGCTGTTTGAACGATGCCTGTGTCTTAAGGCATTCATGAACACGCTATTTGTTTTTGGTATCGCAGTATGTTAAACTGAGTTTCGTTCACGCTCATGTGCGGCATGAATAAGTGTGCGTGGTATTTCTCACGGGAAAGTACTGTGGAAGTATGTCGTGTAAATCGGCCGCTGCGGTAAACTCTAAATTTGGCTCGAAAATGTTAGTGAACCATCGCACGTCTGTAATACTAATGTCAAACTCTCTCACGTTTCTTATAACGTGTAAATAAGATATGTTCTGCTCGCCTACTTGAATATGTTGTGCTGCACGTCCGGCATGCGGCAGGGGAAACTAGCTATGGGCGTCAAATCGAGCTCGTCACATCTGAGCTGCGAAACGACCAACAACTGGCATGGTAACTCGGGCAATGTGATTGCCTATTGCCCATCGTGGTGGAGTGATGTCTCGTCCTTCCTACGCCAGTAAATGCAGGTACGACTCGACTGTTGTTTTGTGCCCTGGGTCCGAGGGCGCCTCTCTGCGTAGGCTTTTCATAGCTGTGTAAGCCTTCTAAACCGAGTTCCAAGCTAAATAGCGGCAACGCCCCCAATAGTTTTGCAAGTAAAGTGCGTTATAATTTTGCACAGTACTGTTGTACTGTAATGGGCCCGTTTTTATGCGTAAACTTTTAGCAGTTTTGGAATGTATTTAACCTTGTGCAACATAACCAAGGGCCATATTATATATATATATATATATATATATATATATATATATATATATATATATATATCTGTGTGTGTGTTGAAGTTTAACATGCTTAGTCCACAGATATTGACAGTACATGCTGATGGCAAGCTGTGTGTTGTGCAAATGTATGAGAAGATTGGCAAATTATTTAACAAAAACTGGTTGCCTTTGAAATAACCGGAACGTTAACCTTTCTTATTAAATTTATCTCCTGTATATTCCTGGTTATGAGTAACAACTCTCATGATTTCTATATAAAGCTGATGTGTAGTTTGTTGAGAGCCCCATAACTCAATTACGGCATAAATTATATTTCTTATAACACCTAATGAACCTCCTGACTACCTATGTGTGTTGTAGCAGGTTATTAGCACTGACAGTATGATGAGGTAGCATTGGCACTCCTGAAATTCACTGGGTAGAGGCCGGTTCATTACAAAATAAACTAAGTTTAACTTATGTAGCGCAATGAAGTGAGGTCGTTTTTTACTTCGTAATAAACACCGAGTTCCGTCTTCAAGGAATAGCAGTATGCGTAATACAGATTTAAAGCACAGCCCCGATTTCTGCCAGAAGAAATAGTTTTCTCCTCAACCCTTCCCAAAACCCCGCGTACAACCCTAGCTGGGCAGCCACTTAACAGTGAGGAGTGGTGTCCCTTGAGCAAAGTGTAAAAGTGTTCTATCTCCATACACAATTTCGAGACCACGAAATTTCAGTGTTTTTTTTTTCAGATTTGAATTAGTGTCTTGCATTGTGGGTAGATTATTAACACAGTTTTCATCGTAGAAAACATAAACAATGAAACATTTAACGGCTAAAAGTTATTTTACACTTTTATTTATGCTACATATGATCAAGTTCATTTGTGAAGGTATTTTCAAATCAATTTTTACATATTTAGTACAATCCCCCTTCGAATATTAAACTTTTAACATTATATTCATCAAGGTATACTAAAGACTTTTAATTTGATACTGTATTTCATGTTGTGACGTAATCAGTTTCACCGGAAAACTCAAAACGAGATTAGCATTAGAGTAAATGGGGTTAATGTGTGTTGCATACTTGCTCCTGCTGGGGTAAAGATGACTCTTAATGTTATATGTTTCTTGATTTTCAGTATGTATTTATTTTTATTTTTGTCTGTTTTTAATGAGTGGGCAGGGTAGGTGAGAAGGGAGTGTTTGTTAGGGTGGCGCAGTTAGCGACGTGTAGAGTAAGGTAACATATGTGTTCCTTTACTTTTATTATCTTTTCCGATTTTTTACAATTTCTCTTAATTTTTTGGGGGATCAGAATCATTCAATGTCATAGGCACTGGGTCAAGGTCGTCAACAACCGATATGGCGCTTGGGTGACGTCACAACATGGCCGTCCCAGGCCTCTGATCACCTCATCAAGCAAGTAGGCAGGCGAATCCTGATTCATGATACCTGCGCCCGAAGGAACCAAATACTACGACTGTCAGAATTACACTTTAATCGATTAAAATTTGGCATATTTAGCTCATGTCTCTGTGGTGACATGATTTCTGCAGTTTGTGGTAGTTTTAAATATATTCATGCCCTGTATCTATGTCTATCTTTTCAGTCGACGTGGAACTTCTGAATCCTGTTTTCCTGAAAAACTACATATAGTAATAAGGTTAAAAATTTGTAAATTTTCGGCAGTATTATCCTGTCCCGATGAGCCATGCATTCATATATTCCGGGTCAGTACCTGAGTGTTGGTTGTGTCAATCTCGCAGTTCAATCCACGCAATTTTCTTTATACAAATGTTTATCCAAAGTAGCTTCTTTTGTGCGCAATTTTTAAGATAGTGCCACATAAAATATAAGTTATATAAACAATCAACTGATATCTATAAAATTTGGCCATCATGTTATATTTCAGCAGACCATGTTATCTGATATATTTTACGTAGGTCAGACACTTATTTTCACAATGGCGTCCATATGTAAATTTTAGCTTTATTAATTTTATTTCCGAAATCATTACAACAAATTTCAAAATAACTTTTTATGTTATGAGATACTTTTTTCCGCGTCGCAGCGTGCCTGGAGCAACCCTTGGTAACGCCTGTCTCACAGCATATTTCAAGTTATCAAGCATATAGTAACATTTCTCTGCAACAGATGAAACCTCGTGATGAGGGCTTCGAGCTGTCCAGACAAGTGGAGCTGGGAATATAGGTGATCCAGGGAGCGCCTCATTGAGATATTCCGGCACCGAGATGGCAAAATGGGGAAGGCGCACCATCATGCGGAAGCTAGCAATCCCATGTGATCACTTGGCTTCGGAAAGGGGTATGAACCAGGTCCTCAACATGTTAAGATGATGTTGTTGGTTGGCGGTACCATCAAAGAAATCAAAAACTGCGCACAGCAATGCAGTAATGTTATGTATGTATGTCTTTTTTGAGTCCGGGGTGGAGGGAGTGGTGTTGACGTGACTTCGTACCCATCCTGTGTGTTAGGTCAAATAAATTGACATATTTTAAGTTAGTCAGATACTTATTTTTTAAATCGTGGTCATTTAAAATTTTTAGCGTAGTATACTAAATTTGCAAAATTAAGTAAATAATTTCAACTTTGTAAGATTACAGTGTCTATTACCAAACAGTATGTGTATTCACAGCGCCTCTGTTGTGCACCAATGTTTACGATAGTGTCATATGAAAAATAAAGTGTTTATCTCATATCTTAGGAAACCATTAAACTTATTCCCGCCAAATTCAGACGAAAAAGTATGTTTCTGAAGTTCATCTAAATTGATAGGACTTGAGTGGAAGATATCATATGTTTAACAAAACAATGTATATATATTTTAGGTTAGCATGCAATATGTCCCAGAAAATGTCAACCGAACTTTATATATTGGCAGTATTGGATACATCGAATGTGTTCATACATAACCTCATCCGATTTTCATGAAGATAGCACCACATTGGAAAATTGAGCGTTTATGCAACATCTCGGGACTAATCAGAAATTCCCACAAAATTTTTCACACCAGCAGTGCCACAGTACGAAGCATCTTACATACATTTTTTTTCAAAATGACAACCATGCAAATATTTTTGTTTAGAAAATATTCTACACCAAAACATAAAACTGATAACTACTGAAGTTTATGCTCCTAAATCTACAGTTGGTTGCATGCAAGCTTTCATTACGAGAGTTCTGGTTTCGAGTTCCGGATAAGACACGTATGTTTTTTGTAATTGGTCTCACTACTGTTGCATATTTTTGTGGTTTCATCCGTAGTGATATCTCTGTCAACAAGTGTCAAGGTCTGCTTACAATTCTAAGCTTTAAAGAACGTCTTCAACATTATTGTCATCCATGTGGATGAAACCGCTCATTAGTTATATCGGTATTATTTACGTATTTATTTAACTGGCTGTGAAACATACGTGAGATAAAACATACTTGCAAAAACTTCACATTTTTGTTTTTACTATTTTCTTCGTTTTTTATTGTCAACTGTTGAAATTTATCTGAAAACGGGAAGTTTCTCTCCATATTGGTAACACTATCGTAGTATGCTACGCACAATGTATCTGAGAGCCTGGACGACAGTTATAAACAATCAAACCCTGCACCTGCTATTATCTCTTGAAGGGGTGTTATAGAGGAAGAGGAAGATTGATGAGATAACCGCATAATTATTCTTAGTAAGATATGGGAAAATACTGGCTCTTTCAGTAAGTTCGGCACTGAGAAGGCGAAATATTTTTCATTGTTCAAACTAGGCCTAACTGCTCAGCACGTGTGTGTATTAAATATACTACTATAAAATATGTCGGTATACTAAGAAGCTGTAAAAGAAGCTAACTTGTACACAGTAAGTGAAATGTAACGCATGTCTAAGTGGCAGTATATGTGACTGCTAGTAAACAAAGTTCGGAACGTCATGACAAAATTGGTTCTTTCCTCAGCATACGTAGGAAAGCTGCAATGCGTGTGTGATAACAAGCTATACCCCTTGCAGCTGTCTCACACATGTGGTACATTTACGATCACTTTCTTAGAGCGCAAGTTTCAACAATAACTGTAGCAGAGTTATTTGAAATACCACAAACCCTATTAGTAATAAAAAGGGAAAGCTGTATTTTTAAACGTGACAAGTAATTCACAAATTGGCGACCTTGATTAAAACAAGGCTATATGTAAGGATCGAATTAACAATTCGTATTTAGAATGATTTTGAAAAATCATTGTGTAAAACAGCAAAGACAGAATTAATTCTGCTTTAACTGAAAAACTCAACATTCCCCAGGAATGCACTGAAAAGATTATGCACATAATGTAAATAAAATTGTGAAACATTATTGTTACACATACGAATATTTTCGCTATAAGATAATCGAATTAATACGAGGGTGAATCTGTAAGTTTAGTGTGTGAAGGTAGCCAGAGGCATACTTGCTTATGGGAGCACAGCCGAAATACAGATGTTATTTGATCGCTATAGGAGCTGAACTGCACTGATGGATTAGGATAAACCATTAACATTCAGACAGAATAACACTATTGTATATTTGTGGTGTAAAAGTAGCGAGGAAATGTCTTGAGATGGCCAAAAAAGTGCAAGGTGAAGAAGTGATGCGCAGAGAAGCCGTATTAAAGCGGAGAAAGTATTTGAACGAATGAGAACACTGTATACATGATCAGTCAAGAAGTGGCCACTCAGCAACAACTGTGAATAGTGAAAACATCATGAAAACAGAAACACTGTTAAAAGATAAAGAAGCATTTATAGATTATTGAATTGTCAGCCTAACTAAATTATTATGTAGCAAGGAGACACGAAATGGTCAGGAACCACCTAAAAGTTTGTAATGTTTGTGCAAGATGGGTGCCTAGTTCATTGGTTGAAGAACACAGTCTTATGGACATTCATTGCTGGCAGGCATTTCTTCAACAAGTGGAGAAACATGGAGAGTTGTAGGAAAGTGTCTGAGGAGTAGAGAACCACTCGAGCACCGTGGTCCATCATCAAAGCAGGACCTAACAAGTGGAGAAAGATGAAGAGCTAAAGGAAAGTCCCTGAGGAGTACAGAATCACACACACAAAGTGGTCCATCATCAAAGCAGGAGCCAGCGAGTGGTGAAAGATGCAGAGTTGTAGGAGAGTACCTGAGGAGTACGGAACCATGCACACACGGTGGTCCAGAATCAAAGCAGGAGCCAACATGTGGAGAAAGATGCAGAGATGCAAGTAAGTCCCTGAGGAGTATAGAACCACGCACACACCATGGTCAAGCATCAAAACGGAAGCCAACAGGTGGAGAAAAATGCAGAGTTATAGGAAAGTCCCACAGAAGTACAGAACTATACAATCACCATGGTCCAGTATCAAAGCAGGAGCCAATGAGTAGAGAAATATGCAGGGTTGTATAAAAGTACATAAGGCATATAGAACCAAGCAAGCACCTTGGTCCAGCACCATAGCAGGAGCCAACAATGGAGAAAGATGCAGAGTAGTAGGAAAGTCCCTGAGGATTACAGAACCAAGCACATGCTGTGGTCCAGCATCAAAGCAGAACAACAAGTGGTGAAAGATTCACTTTTATAGAATGTACCTGAGGAGTTCAGAACCATGCACACACTGTGGTCCAGCATCAAAGAAGGAGCCAACAAGTGGAGAAAAATACAGCATTGTAGGAAAGTCCCTGAGGAGTACAGAACCAAGCACACAATGTGGTCCAGCAATAAAGCAGTAGGCAACGAGTGGAGAAAGATGCTGGGTTTAAGGAAAGAACCTGAGGAGTATAGAACCACCCACAGACTGTGGTCCAGCATAAAATCAGGATCTAACGAGTGGAGAACGATACAGATTTGTAGTAAAGTCCCTGAGGTGTATAGATCCATGCCCTCATGGTGGTTCATCAACAAAGCAGGAGCGAACGAGTGGAGAAAGATGCAGATTTGTAGGAAAATCCCTGAGAAATACAGAACCATGCACACACCGTGGTCCAGCATCAAAGCAGGTGCCAAGTGGAAAAAGATGCAGAGTTCTAGGAAAGTCCCTGAGGAGTACAGAACCAGTCACACGCCAGGGTCTACAATCAAAGCACTAGCCAACTAGTGGAGAAAAATGCAGAGTTGCAAGAAAGTCCCTGAGGAGTACAGAATTATGCACACTCCATTTTCCAGCAGAAGAGCAGGAGCCAATGAGTGGAGAAATATGCAGAATTGTAGGAACGTCTCTGAGGAGTACAGGACCACGCACATACCATGGTCCAATATCAAAGCAGAATCCAACAAGTGGAGAAAGATGCAGAGTTGTAGGAAAGTCCCTGGGGAGTATAGAACCATGCACATAATGAAGTCCGGCATCAAAACAGGATCCAACGATAGAGAAAGATTCAGAATAGTAGGATAGTCCCTGAGAAGTACAGAACCACGCACACACCGTGGTCCAGCATCAAAGAAGGAGCCAATGGGCGGAGATCGATACAGAGTTTTATGAAAGTCCCTGAGGAGTATAGAATAATGCACACACTGAATTCCAGTTTGAAAGCAGGAGCCAACAAGCGGATAAAGATGCAAAGTTTTAGGAAAGTAAGTTCCATAGGAGTATAGAACCAGGCACACACTGTGGTGCAGCATCAAAGCAAGAGCCAAAGAGTGGAAAAAGATGTGGAGTTATAGGAAAGTTCCTGAGTAGTACAGAACCATGCATACCCTGTGGTACAGCATCATTCCAGGAGTGTACGAGTGGAGAAAGATACAGGTTGGTAGGAAGTCCCTGAGGAGTAAAGAACCACACACAGCGTGGTCCAGAATCAAAGCAGGAAACAAGTGGAGAAAGATGCAGAGTTGCAGGGAAGTCCCTGAGGAGTACAGAACGACGCACACACCACGTTCCAGCATCAAAGCTGGAGCCAACGAGAGTAGAAAGATGCAGGTTTGAAGGGAAGTCCCTGAAGAGTACAGAACCACGCATACACCATGGTCCAACATCAAAGCAAGAACCAATGAATAAAGAAAGATGCAGAGTTGTAGGGACGTCTCTGAGGAGTTCGGAACCACACACATAACATGGTCCAGCATCAAAGCATGAGCCAACATGTGGAAAAAGATGCAGAGTTATAGAAAAATCCCGAGGAGTACAGAACCATGCACACACCACGTTCCAGCATCAAATCTGGAGCTAACAAGTGGAGAAAGATGCAGAGTTGCAAGTAAGTCCCTGAGGTGTATAGATCCATGCACGCATGGTGGTCCAGAATCAAAGCAGGAGCCTAAGCATGGAGAAAGATGCAGTGTTGTAGGAAAGTCTCTGATGAGTACAGATCCACGCACGCACCATAGTCCAATATCAAAGCATGAGCCACTGAGTGGAGAAAAATGCAAAGTTGTAGTAACATGCCTGAGGAGTACATAAACATGCACACACCATGGTCCAGCATCAAAGCAGGAGCCAACAAGTGGAGAATGATGTAGAGTTTTATGAAAGCCCCTGAGGAATACAGACCCAGACACGCATCGTGGTACAGCATGAAAGCAGGAGCTAACGATTGGAGAAAGAGGTAGAATTATAGGAATGTTCCTTGAGGAGTACAGAACCACGCACATACCATGGTCCAGCATCAAAGCAGGAGCCAGCAATACGGATACTCACCATCTCCTGAGAGATTGAAGGGTTTTAGTTTCTCAGAGAAGTGATGGTTGTATCTGTATTATTTAAATTCCTGAAATTGTACTGCAGCCTAGTGTCCCGGAGAAACAAATAGAAAATGGTGATTATTATGCTAATGTTCTGTAAAATCACTGGATGAGTGCAATCCGGAAAAACATACTTGTACTGCTTTGTGAAGAATGTTTTTTTTTTCAGGCTGGGCCAGCTTCGGAGAATATTAGTGGAAGGTCTCTAGACGATTATGATTGAGTTGTAAGAGTAAGGAAGTTTAACATGGTTCAGAAAGCGAATGCCACCAGAAGCACAAATCTCTCGGTTTGTAACATATGTTTGAGAAGCTAGCGCGTCGCCGGCAACAGTGTCTGGAGGTCGCTTTTTTGAAAAGGTAATCCACACCAAACAGCCTACTGACGCGAACTACGAATAGTGATCTCAGTCCACGAACATTCGAAACAGCTCTCGTTGTAAATGACTGCAATGTTTATAGCCAAACCAGAGATGACGATGGTGCAGCTTTGTCAGCAGACATGAATGGCTTTGAAGATGTCAGTGTTATGGGTGAATAACGCTCACTGTGGACAGTGTTTACTATTATTCTTACACAGATTTCAGCTCTAATGTGTTTTCTTCTTTCATGTAAAGGCGGATGTAATTCTATGAATCGTTAATGACGTTCTTTGTGACGTTACTTTGGACGCATATATTTGTGCTCAACTTAGCCACAGCGCTAGACTGTATTTCCAAATGAACAGAGAATTCCCACTGCTGCCGGCTTTTTCCCTCAGCTCGCAAGTGGTGTGGACTGCAGAGTAGAATGCGAAAGTCAGTTAGAATAAATTACCCTTTCACTTCAGGAAGAAGTTTTCACAGTAAATTGCTTTAATCGTCGAAGACTTCCCCTCCCCCTCGTCCTCCAGCGAAGTGCGGTATCTCTCCACACTTGGCTGCTGCGGGAATCATTTGTTTTCCAAGTCCCTCCATCCCTATTCTACAAAGGTTGTAACCTTTGTAATTTTTATCGGAGAGCGTGCCTCGGCTCGCCATGTAGTAGCGGCGCGTGTTTCAACTCCGGCTACGCACATTTACGTCAAAGTTATAGTCCACTCTCCGTTACTTCCAACTTCCTTGAAGCCTGGCCTGCTAAAGTTATACGTCCACGATATTCCTCTGCCTCATGTAAATGATACTTAACTGAGTCTAGGATATTACACCAAAATGAGCGCGCACTGTATTCGTGCGCACTCACTGTAATAATATTTTGCACAAGAACTATTTATAATTAGCCATTACAAACACACTAATTTTCTCACGGTTTTATTCATATTAATTATAAATGAAATGTTACAATTCGTATATAAAATTCGGCAAAATTTCCACTTTAGCAAGAAATAAGGAACTTTCATGTTAACACAAGCATAAAATGCTTGTGCTAGATGGTTAAATTAATTTTTATGAGAAAACCAAACATATAATACATTGTGATATTTGTAAAAGTTTGATTCAATAAGTGAAGAGGAAACATGAATGGACTTATAACAATGTGCTCGTTATGTTACCCATGCATTAACATTCTGTCGACATCTATACTAATATATAAAGAGGTAGTGTTTCTAACTTTGTGTGTTTGGATGTAGGAGGTAATCTTCGAAACTACTCATCCGATTTTAAAAATTCTTTCAACAGTAGAATGCTACGTTATCACTGAGTGTCATAGGCTGTATTTTATTTTAAAAATCAATAGGGATCCCTACTAAAACTCCAATAACGTAACCCAAAGTGTAAATAAATGACATATAAAATTCCTTACATTGCGTGCGCTGCGAAAACTATTGATGATAGAACAAAATAATGTACTACGGCTTTGCAGGACGGACAGATTCGGAAAATAAAACGTGCTGTGTGCTGCGTACGGCGTCAACCTTAGAAGCTCTACTGCCATTATGGGGGGAGTTACTTTTGTGTTTGCTGGGGATTTTCGGCAGACACTCCCTGTAGTTACAAAAAGGACGCGTGCAGATATCATCAAAGCATGTCTTAAATCATCTCCCTTATGGAGTTCTATTCAACACCTAAATTTGCGAACGAATATGAGAGCCTATCTTGGTGGAGACACGCATAAAGATTTCCCACAACAATTGCTCAGACTTGGAGAAGGAGTTTTTCCTTCTCTAAATTTGGGCACTAATTCTGCTGAAATCATTTTAAATGAGACATTAGGTCAGATAGTCCACAGTCTGCAGCATCTTATAGAAGCAGTATATCCGGGCCTCGAAAATTTACTAGAAAGAGACTTTCATTGGTTGTGTTCCAGGCCAATAGTATCGCCTAGGAACGACACTGTCAATGAAATCAACAATCTCATTATACAAAGAGTTCCCGGCCAAGTCAAAACCTATAAGTCATTTGACACAGTCACCAATGTTGACGATGTCGTCCACTTTCCTCAAGATTTTCTAAATTCGCTTAATCCTTCTGGCTTGCCACCTCACGAACTAACATTAAAAGTCGGTACTCCTATCATGCTTTTAAGGAATATAAGCCCTCCTAACATGTGTAATGGCACAAGATTGCTCATTAAAGACTTGAAAGAAAATTTGATTGTCGCGACCATCCTCACCGGTCCAGCAGCCGGCCAGCTGGCAAACATCCCGAGGATTCCCATGATTCGCACGGATTTGCCAATATCTTTCAAACGGTTCCAATTTCCCGTAAAAACATCGTTCGCGATTACTATAAATAAGTCCCAGGGTAAAACTTTCTCTTTGGTTGGAATCGACCTACGAAAAGAGTGTTTTTCCCATGGCCAACTAACTATATGTTGGTTTATCACGAGTTGGAAGTCCCGAGAAACAGTACATTTTGCTACCAAACAATAACAGGACGTCAAACATTGTCTACAGAGAATGTCTTAGCCAATAGCATATTAAATACTTCTATCTCAGATAAATTGCATTGTAATATAATGTATATTAATATGAAAAATTATAAAAAAGTAAAAAAGTATCAAATAAAAATAGCAAAAAAACTTTAAATTGTAAATTATTTAATTAATTATTAAATTATAATGTGCTTTTTTAATGCTTTAGGAGAGTTTACCCAACCTAATTAACGCCGGGTTAAGCAGTTTTTTAATCTTAATTGCACCCATGCGAAGCCGGGGCGGGTGGCTAGTTTGTTCATAAAGTTGTACTTGTGTACGCGCTGGAATCTAGTATGGTTCGTATTTGATAAGTTGTAATTCAGTACTTCCAAATAGCCTCTATCTGGGATTTGAATAAAAACCGAGAGAGCATACGTGTACGTTTGCTAAATTAAAAGCACATACGAAAAGGTGGAACAATATTTAAACATTTTCCTCTACGGGCCAATAACGACATCACATTTACATTGATTCACGCCAGTTTTCACTAATATATTTTGTTTGATTTTAGAGTTCAAATCGTTGATTTCTTCGTCATTCATACACACAGAAACGAAACAATTAACATCAGTGTCTGTTGCGGGGAGACTCTTAAAAACAAGGTCTTGCGACCCGATGAGGGTGAAAAGAGGTAATTATATAGCGAGGGCGGGAGATCCTCGAGGAAACCCACCGGCCACTGGAATTGTCTGGCACCATTCCCACATTGGAAAATCCGGAACAGAATCCGCTTCGCCTGGGTGGGGGCGAATAGTCAGACCATTGCACCATCGTGGCTACTTTACTCCGTCAAATTCGAGTTCATCTTCGTGGAAAATGTAGGATGAAAAAAAAATTCGAGAACAATAGTTGGTATTACGTTTTCTTTAAGCTGATGCCCTGGAGATAGAAAGTTGTCTATAAAGCTACTTAAAGTTTACAATGGATACCCTATGTGTGTTCCAACTCACTCTATCCCTTATTTTCCCAGGCCCTTCTTTTGTAAGCAGAACAAACTAAAATTTGCATTAAGTCTATTTAACAAGCAATGGTACATTTATTCGCGGTAAATAGTAAATATTTTTATGTTGTTGCAGATAGCAATATAGCAAAACGTTTTTAATTATATCGTTACATGAATGCCTGAGGGACGTATCTGAGTTCATAAGGGATGGAGGGCTCAATAAAATTTAAATTACTAAATTTTATTTTTAATTTATTCTCACAGCTGTTATTCATAGCATTAATCTATCTAACTCCACCATTACTCTTTCTAGTTCCCTGTGAGTGCATTATCTAATGTGTATTACAACTCTAAATTACGTCTTCTTGATGACTTTGGTTTCCACCAAATTCTGCACACAATAAGTTCAACTCACATTATTTGAATGATTTAAATTTTTGTTTTCAAAATGATTCCCCTGGAATAATTTGAAGTTATTAAACCCAGCCTACCAAAACTGTAGACTGAAGATAATGCTGCGAATCCTACCTCTGTAATGTAGTGGCCTGTACGACAGCTTACCACACGAGGAGTTCTGTGTTCGAGTACAAGGTAACGCGACCACCTGGGTACGTACTTGTAATTGCATCACTAGTACTGCGTTTGTTTCTGGTCACAACTCTAATGATGTCGCTATCAACGATACGTCGAGATCCACCTTACAGCTAAACTTTTTTAAACTTTATCAAAATTATTTGTATCCATGTAGAGAAAAAAATTGGCTTATTAGTTATATCGGAACCGTCTATTTTATTTTCAATTGAATGATTTTTTAATGAAAATGAGCGATGCACTCAATGTAGTCAAGAACCGACGCATTATATTGATACATGGAAGACTGAGGGGAGTATCTAAAGCCGTGAGGGATGGAGGTCTTAATAAAAATAAAATAACTCAACTTGGTTTTTAATTTATTCACACAGCTATTATTTACGGCTTTTAACTATCTCTCTCTACTATAATAATTTTTATTAAGAGTGTGCGCAATATTTAATGTCAATTTCAACTATAATTAACGTAGTTCTTTGTGCCCCTGTTTGGTTACAGTCAATAATCTCATACTCATCATTACACACGTCCAGTCTATCTGTTACCATGATTTGTATTGTCTTTCACTCACGTATCTACTCCAATAGTCAAGTCTGAAGTCGCACCCTTCACTGCTCTGATGTTCGCAGTCGCAGTTCTTCCTCCTGCTGCTCAGTTCTCTCGCTACGTGCTTCTCTTTTCGCTAGTCGCATATAACTGAAACTCATCCATTCAACAACTGCCGGCTCGGAGGCCCAACGTTTCTATTATAGCCACTGGACTTGACCTGGAAGGTTCGCCGCACCCTGAGTATAGCTGAGAGACATGAGATCAGTAATCTAGAGCATTCTTCAGATTCCTGAAAGACATCCAATACCCAATGTCGGGAGCAGCACGCTCCCTCATAGGCACAACATACCCGCTTTGTAAACATTTCTTTCTGAAAAGCCGCCATGTGGCCGGTTGCAACTTATATCGCGCAAGTCCATAAATCATCTAACTACTCTGTCCTTCACATCCACTCACGCGCGCGGGACAAAGCAGCGATAGTGTAACACTGCCCCCTCCTCGCATCTGCTCTTCCCGAACAGACTCTGCAACTTCTGGACCTTCGTAGAGTGTCAGTTGTTCGATGTTGACAACCTTCGGCTTCGTTGACGACAATTCCGAAAGACCTCATCATTGATATTATTCAGAATCCTGTAGGGGCCTTCCCAATCTTCTGTAGCTTCGGGCAGAGCCATTTTCTCCTCCATGGGCTGTACAGCCACACCAGTTTTCCTTCTTGAAGTACATTGCCCAACTTCTCCTATCGTACTGTGTCTTCATTCTGCCACTCATTTATTCTGAAGTGCTCTCGAGCAAAATCATGAATGCCAACAATTCTGTTACATATTTCGCTGGCATAACCAGGGGTTGTAGCTTCTTTTTCTGTCTGTCGGTCAAAAGCAGGTCACTAGGGAGTCATAGCTCTCTTCCAGACAGGATCTTTGATGCTGTTGCCCTCGTTGAAATGTGAACTGCTGAGAGGTAAACGAAGAAAACAATGGCACATTTGAACCCCAGTGCTTTTGGTTGTCTGCCACAAAGATCGGCAGGTATTGCTCAAGGGTGCGGTTAAGCTTCTCGACCATTCCATCCGAGTGTGGGTGTAAGGATGGAGTCCTATTTTTTTCATCCCCAGAATCTTTGTTACCTCCTGGAACACTGCATCCTCAAAGTTTATTCCCACATTGGAATAGCTTTATATTGACAACCCATAACTGGAAAAGACATCTATAAGTACGTAGGTCACAGCATGTGTTTCTTGGTTTGGGAGGGGAATAGTGTCAGGCCACTTAGTAAAGTAATCTTGAGCCACCAATAGCTAAAGATTACCTCTCTCTGTGACAGACAAGGGACAAAAATATATATTGCTATCCTCTCGAATTAGGTTCCAACATTGTATTTCTGGAGGTGACCCTGTCCTCTGGTCCTTGGGCCCTTCCTCACATTGCAGGTGTCGTACAATCCGCACCACTTCTCAAAATTCTCTCTACAATGAAGCCAGCAGAATCTCAGCCCAACTCTGTCAAGGGTATTATTAACACCAAAATCACACTGGCTGCAGTATTAAGCAGTTCCTCTAAAACTATGGGAACGCAACATTCTGTAAGTACCAACTGTAAGAATGTTTGTTTGCCATCATTGCTTTCCCAGTTTCTGTAAAATAAACCTTTTTCAGTATGAGGGTCTTCAACTCTGCCTTGTACGTCGAAGTGGGATCATCCAGCTGATATTTCGTAATAACCTCATCACTCCAGGTAGATGCCCTATCATATGATAAAGAAGCTCGAATTCTTGTCATCTGGATCTTCAGCGATTCACCACTTTTTTCGCACTGGTATTCGCAACGACGACAAAATGACTCACATGACCTCCAAGAAAGTGTATCTGCTTTGCTATTAAGGAATCCAGAGCTGTGCTGTATTTCAAAGTCATATTCTATAAGATTCTCTATCCACCGAGCTATTTAACCTTAGTGGTTCTTAAAGTTTAGTAGTTAGCATAATGAAGTATGGTCGGTTCTTAGAATATAATATCTGCCAAAAAGGAAGGGTTTGAAGTGTGAAATTGCCTTCACCATTCCCAGAAGCTCCCTGCATGTAACAGAGTAATTTCTCTCGGGTTTATGCAATACATTACTAAAGTATTCTTGTTGTCGTTTCTTCCCATCTTGAACCTGTGACAACACAATTTTAATGCCCTCATCACCAGCACCTGTGTCCAAAATGTATACACCTTCACTTTTCGGGAAACTCATGACTTGTGGAGATATCGAAATTTTCTTTAGTTTACTAAAAGCATTTTCACTCTCAGTAGTCCAATGAAATCGCCTTTTCGCCTCAGTCAGTTCATGTAGTGGCTTGGCGAACGTAGCAAATCCAGGTACAAATAGATGCTAATAGATGCGTATTCCCAGAAACTCCGCACTTAAGTTTGGTTAGTTGGTGTCGGCCAGTTTCTTATTGTTTGGTCTTCTCGGGGTCTGTTTCGATTCCATAGGACGACACTATATGTTCCAACAAGTTTATTTGCTTTTGGGACAGGTGGCACTTTTTAGGAACCAGTTTCAGATTGGCTGCGGCTGCTTTCTGAAATACAGAGTCTAAGCATGTTAGATGATGTTTAAATGTCCTTCTTGTCAAAACAATGTCATCTAGGTAAACCTATCTATAGGTGAAACTTTTTCATCCGGGTCATTACATAGCCCAAAATTCATAAATTAGAACTGGCATGTTCCTTCCCATTGCACACAAAATTCAGTCTTTTCTTGGTATGCTGGTGTACTTCGCACTACTAGTACCCAATCTTCATGTCAAAAGTATAAATTTATTGCGAACCTGCTAAGCTATTCAATCTGTTATCTATCTTAGAAGCGGTAAGAATATTTCTTTGTTACATTATTAAGCTAGTGATAATCTACACAAAATGGCAGACAGCAATAATTCTTCTTAACAAGTACAATGGGTGACGACCACGGACAAACTGACAGTTCTATCACATATACCTCCCTCATTTCCTCCTGAATTCCCTCAACTGCCTCATGCGTAGCTAGTGGCTGTCGTCATGGTGGCTGCTTTATGGGCGCAGCATCTCCTGTATCAATGTGGTTGCAGGTCATGTGACTACTTCCCAGGTCATTTGGTTCACAAGAGAAGGCATTCATATTTCTCTGCAGTAATTCAGAGATAGCCTTCTCTTTTGGCCAGTTGACATTTACTTTAGTTTTTAATAGTAATTCATCCAGTACTTCTGGTAAATTACATTCTATTTGTTTTACTGTAGAATCTTCTGGGACATTTTGAATTACCCGTGTGACCTGCTTGCAAATACCTTTCATGGCCCCCTTTTCAAGACAATGGTACTATCGGACAAATTTATAATTCTAACTGGGAAACTGTAAGAATTAGAAGAGACCAAAGTCCTTGCTAGAACGACTTTATGTGGCAGGCAAACTTTGTTTTACACGTGCCTGGAATGACTATTTCACTAGAAGGAGGAAGCATAGTGGGCTGACCACATACTACTGGGCAGCTAATTCGGGAGAACAAGTCATACCATGTTAACACCACAAACACTCTACTTCCTACCCATGGCACACCAAGTCGAGTATCGATACAGCAACCAGTCCATGTAGTACATAAAGCCCCAAAGTCATTCATCCTCTAATTCTGCCATGTAAACATCGTACTCTATGCTGAAATCAACAAGTTTCAAGACCATTTTACTCTTTCTCACCGGTTACTGTAGTCCCTCGTAGTTGTCTGCAACTCCTTCAGTATCTTCGTTATTCTGTCTTCGTCATCTTCGTTCAGCAACACTGCTCATGGGCCAGGGCATCCTGCATGTTGTGGGGTGCAGCCTGACGTACATCTAGCCATACCTTTTAGCCGGCGATTTCATCGATGAAGAAGCCGACTGCGATGATGTCGCGTGCCTCCTCGCAACACCCTTCCAGAGATAGTTGTGACAGCTGCAAGATGTCTTGTCATAGCTCATGCGGTGGCTCCTCTGGCCGCTGGGTGCGGTTTCGCAGCCGTGCATGGTAGGCATGTTGCAGGTACCGGTAGCCAAAACGAAGTTCCAAGGCCGACACCAGTGTCGGGTAATCTTGTCGGCGTCGCTCTGGCAGACATTGTAGTACATTTAGTGCGGGCCTTTCAGTACATCCACAAGGTAGTAAGCCCGCTGCTTGGCTGACAAGCCATTCATGGTGACGACTATTTAAATCTGGTGTTGGTACTCCCATCAAGAAGTCCGGCCAACGAAAGGGGCGGGTTTAATTAAGAACTCTTACCCACTCCTGGCCCTCCGACACCAATGCTGCAGAGCTGGGAACTATCCTCCGAGGTTTCTGCGTAGGTTACGACTTTTACTGCCTCTTCACTCTTCTCGGCTGCCAATGTGGAGGTACTGGAGCTGCGTCGCTGAAGAGATTGGTGAAATTTTTTCTGTGCTGAACTGGTCTTATTTTTCAATTCATTATCGAGGCTGTCCATAGTTTCATTCACACATTTTTTACTTTTCATTTATATAGTCAATTCTCTTGTTCACAGAGCCAACCTTCGTATTTACTAACTCGGTAATGCTTTCTATATTCCTGTCTACATTTTCATTTACAGGGTCGATTTTTCTATCCATTTTCATTTACAGTCAATTTTCCTATCTATATTTTCATTTACATTGTCTATTTTCATGTCTACATGCTCATTTAAACTATTTACATTCTCGTTAACACTTTACAGTTTAATTCACACTTTATTTTACATCTAATATTTGGCCTATTTAAATCATCTTTTTAGCTATTTACACTTGCACTTACACTAACCATCTGGCTACATAACCCTTCAACCAGTACTTGCAGTGCTTCTAGTTGTGCCGACATTTTCCTTGTTAACATTCACAGTGTTTGTTTTACAAAACATTCTAATTTTGCATACTACAGATATTATAATTAATAAACTTTCAAATATCACTAATTACTTGCTAATCCATGAATTAAATTACTATCAAATACCTCCATCTCACATCTGACACCAGTATTACATGTAAGCGTAAGGGGCTTGTCTGAGTTCGTGATGGATGGAGGTCTTCATAAAAACAGAATAACTAAATTTTATTTTTGATTTATTCACATAGCTATTATCTATAGAATTGAATTAACTCTCTCCAGTATTACTCTTCTTGTTTCACAGTGAGCGCAATATGTAATGTCTTTTTCAACTTTAATTAATGTCCTTTTTATCTCTGTGTTTGGCAATTGTCAATTATTACATACTCATCATTAATACATGTTCAGTCAATTAATTGCTATCATTTGCAATGTCTTTCACTCCCACGTCTAGTTCAATAGTCTAGCCTGCAGTCGCACTTTTCACTGCTCTGATGTTCGCAGTCGCATATTTTCCTCCCGCTGTTCAGTTCTCTCGCCACGTGCTTGTCTTCTCGCTAGTCGCCTATCGCTGAATCTCATCCATTTAACAACTGCCAGCTCGGAGGCCCGACGCGCCTATTATAGCCACTGGCCTTGACCTTGAAGGTTCGCCGCACACCGAGTATAGCTGAGAGACACGAGGTCAGTAATCCAGAGCATTCTTCAGATATCTCAAAGACACCCGACACCCAATGCCGGGAGCGGCACACGCCCTGATAGGCATAACAGGTACGTTTTGTAAACATTCCTTTGACAAAAGCCGCCGCGTCTCTGGGGGAAAGTGATAGCATGCGCGTCCATAAATAATCCAACTGCTCTGTCCTTCACTTCCACTCGCTCGTGCGGGATAAAACAGCGAGCGCTATAATGAAATTTTACTCAAGTTAACTATTAAGTTAGTATACTAGTTATAATAAATCATTAGCTTTTAACTTGTGTCGGTAAAATGTGTCTTTAAAAGCAGCTCGGTTTTTAAAGTAACTTATATGGTATCTCTGTAAGTTTGTTTCTAAAGTTCATGAGATCAGAGATTTTATTGGCTTGGACTTAAGTTTTAGATACAGAAGACGCTGAAAGAAAAACTTAGTAAGGTCAGAAAACCATTCTTTTGGGATAATAAATTTCCATTTTAAAAACAGCTTTATTATCCTTTTTATAATATTATTATTTTTATTTAAAGAAATTGAAGAACCATTTCTTTCTCATCGATGTTTTCAAATCGATTTATGTGTAGAAGACACTGCAGTAATGGGTACTGGATTGCTTGATTGACAGTACTAATTTTCTACTAAAGTTTCTGGTATATAATCGTCATCTATCTGAGAGTTTGAAACGCTGGTGTTGTGAAAATGTTGTAAGAGTATATGTACAACTCTTTCATGGAGGTAACGTTAGTGCAAAAGTAATTTAAACTAATTTTTCCTTAAAATTGGCAGTGAAACGAAGTTAAAAGTAAAACTTAGGCTACTTACATAAAAGGTTTAAGTATGGTTTCGTTAAAGAAAAAATATAATTGTAATAAGAAACCACCTATTTCAAATGTCGGTTATTGTTTTCTAGTGGAGACCATTTGACTGTGAAATACGGCAGCATAGAAATACGCTCTTCAGAGAAAGAAGTCCTTTGAAAAAGAGATGGTGTGAAGCAACCTTCTGCATCCTGTCTGCAGGATTCCTACAAAACTGAAGGCTATGGTGAGAGATGGCGGGAAGAGGAAGATTGAGGTACCTAACGCATGCATTACTTCTCGTGTTACCCAGAGAAGGATGCTACTCCTCTGTTTACACGTTTACTCTATTTTGACAATGTGGGATAGTTCTCTGACTTAATCAAAGTTCTTTGTTTTGTAACTGGGAAGAACATAGAGATGTTGTGTAACGCGCTGAAAATCCAAGAAATCTCTTAAAACATAAAACATCGTATAAAAAGATTATAATATTTTGGTATTATTCGATGTTTTCTCCGTCGAATTCTCTCACGCGCAAAAACGCAATGAACCCAAACAAGCATATAGCAGCAGAATCTCCATCGAAGTCGATGTCGTTTAATACCTACAAAAGCAGATACTTTTCACTTTGTGTCCAAGTAGACTTATCCTAAACATTAGTAAAATGACGTGTACACTGTGCTACGCATATTACGCTGAATTGTCCCAAACTACTGCTACTATGTACCAGAAATTAAACTGTTATTTCCTGTATTCTTACTCAACTACGAGGAAATTTGCAGTCATTACAGTTGTAATCTCATCTCAGTGTATGTCTTTTTTCATTAAAACAGAAGTAAAATTAAAGATTCACTATGGTTGAAACATGATGTCGTTACTTTTTTTTACTGCTGCATCAAGTAGGTAGTAGACACTCCGAGTAGCTGTAAAAGGCCGATTCGAACGCGCCATATGTTAAGCTAAAAATCATGGAATTTAAGTCTAAAATCATGAAATCTCCTCAATTTTTTATGGTTTCAAGAAATCTCATTATTACCAATTCTTACATCTAAAAAAACCAGCAAATTTTCCCACAAAATCAAGCAAATTCCAAGCAAATTTATCACAATTTTTAAAAATAGCATGCACGGCATGTTACAAAGTAAAAACAAGTAAAATTACGCAAAAATCATGTAAAATTATACAAAAATCGTGTAAATTGAAGGCAAATCTGCAAACTATATTAAAGCAAAGGTTTAGTCTAAATGAAGCAAATTAAGCTAAAAACAAGTGAAATATTATAAAATATAATTGAAAGATTCAAAATAATAGAATTTATAAATTATTTTCAAGAAAATTCTGTTATGCAAAAATATACCATTTTTTATTTCTTTAAAACATTTATACATTATAAAAATTTATTTCTCATTTATTAATTTTAAAGCATTTTTATCAAATACATTTACATAACGATCTGGTAATGCTCTTTTATACTTCATATCTAGAATACAACTAATGGTTTTTCCTAAATTAGAATCATAATTTTGGAAACCTGTATTAGCAAACGATTTGTTTTGTTCAAATTATATTGTAGTTTGGTCAATTTAAACGAATCGTTCAACTTGTTGACAAGTTATTCCATTTTTTTTGTTTATTTATAAAAGAAAATATAACTAAAGAAAATTATTTTTTCTGTCTCTTAATAAATTAATTTTCTTAATAAATAAAATGGAAACCATGCTCGAAATGGAAAATAATATCATATCTAAGCAATGTAAAAATATGGTGAAGTATTAAACATAGGAAGTTTTGCCTCACATAAATATACGAAAGATAAACACATAAATACTTATAAATAATATGCCACCGAATATTCTAGAAGTCATTATGAAATAAATTAAGAGAAAATACTAAACCGATATGAGTTAAAAAAGAAGAAAGTACTATTGATTGAGGAAAATATGTTTGTAATTGAACTCTCAAAAGACATAAAAATAATATAAGGCACAATACAGTATTAGCTATTGTAAATGAAATCCAAACTTGTGATCATCAAAGAAAAAATGTAAATAATAATGAGAATAAATCGATACTATTATTTTCTCCTAATAAAAATACAAAGGATAAATATGCATCAAAATGTAAAAATTGTATTGGTGAACTTATGAAGAACTATATGTAGGGATATAATCAAAGCAAGAAGTTATGCAGTTAAAAACTATATAATAAATATTAATATTTTTCATTAATAGTGCGATTTATTCTATTATTTTTCATATCTAATTTTTTCCATTTTTCATTTTTCATAAATTCGTTTTCTATAAAATACAACTATAAAAAAATTGAGGCTTTTTAAACAGCTTATTTGAACGATGCGAGAGTGAGGGAGTTGAGAGTTATTGCTAGACATGTTAAACTAACATACATAAACAGAATAAGGAAAACAATTAAATTATGACTCTTATACCAGTTATTAAGCAACAGATTATAGAGAAGAGGGGAGAAAAGAAGATTGCAAATTTAGATGACGACAGAAAAAGAAACTTCGAAAATTTAGCATATTCAAAAGTCAAATATATATATATATAAGATAAGATAAAACTAAATTAAAGAAAATATTTCAATTATATAATAATTATTTTGTTAACAAAAAATTAGAAGAATCAATAAAAATTACTTACTTAATAAGTTTTTAAAAAAGGACATCAACATATAACATTGAAAATAACTTTAAGATCAATAAAAAATTACATTTTTGAAATAATACACAATAAAATTAGAATATTTAGTGGGTTGAAAACCAGCATTAAATTATATACCAAGTGTCGCAAGTCAGAAAATATTTAAGTAGAATTGGCATTTCAGTCATTTAATCATAGAATATTAAACTAAGGAGAATTTACAAATATTTATAACATAATAACAGAGGAATTGCTTACAAAATTATCTGAATTTCAAAAAAGAGGTTCTGGATAGGCTTTAGATAAAATAGTTGGAATACAATGAGCAATAAATACGTATAATCCATTAAGAGGCTCATCATATAGTAAACTAACTGATTTGATTAAGAAACAATCATCCATTAATGTGAAGAATGAAGATTAGAAATGCTTTCTTTGGGCAATAAAATCTGCAATGTTTCCAGTAGGAAAAGATCCTCAAAGAGTTACTAAATATAAAAATGTGGGCTTGTTATCGATCAAATAATAGATAACTATGAATATCCAATTAAAATGCATGGTATATCCATTAAAACTCAGAAAAAATAAAAAGGAAAAACATATAAATTTACTTTATTTTAAAAATTGCGAAAACTCACATTATTGTTGGATAAAAGATTTATCACGATTAGTTTCAACACAAGAAAATAATAAGCAACATAAAGTTTATATATGTGATATGTGTCTTGAATTTTTTTACTCTTAAGAGAAATTAAATACACATACAGAAGACTGTTCTCAAAATGAAGCAGTAAAAATCCAAGTACCTTCAAAAGGAGAGAAAATATTTTTCAAAAATTATAAACATACGATGATGGTTCCTTTCATAATAGATGCCGATATTGAATCAATTTTAAAGAAAATATCAACCACTATACCTGACCCAAAGAAAACAACTAAGTTTAATTAATTAAAAAAATATCCAGTTTTAACAGAATGTATTGGTAATGGTTTTTCTAAGGAAGTAATTAAAGAAAGATATAAACTTACAAATTGAACAAATAACTACAATTGATTTAATGTTGAATGATGAATCATATGCAATGAAATCTTCTGGTTTTTGCTATGATATTGTATCTTTTTATGGTGATAATAAGCCTCCAGAAGTATATCGAGGTCCAAATGCACACAAAAAGTTTATTCAATTAATGAAAAATGAAGTAGAAGAAATTCGTGAAATATATTCACAAATTGAACAAATGCATCCTCTAACAAAAGAAGAAAAAATATTATATAGGAAATAAAAAAATTTACACTATGTACATGTGAATATACATATGATAATAAAAGTACATCATAATGATCACATAAGTAGAAAATCCATTAATCCAGTATGTTATAATTGTAATATAAATTTAAAATTTCCAAATTTTGCTCCGATTTATTTTCATAATTTAGTTGCATATAATGCACATTTATTTATTAAAGAGCTAGGATATGATTCTAAAAATATACATTTAATAGCAAATAACGAAGAAAAGTTTATCACTTTTCGACAAACTGAAAATTTATAAAATTAGATTTATTGGCGCATTTCGATTTATGACCACTAGTTTAGTTCAATTATTATATAATTTAACTATAAATCGAATGAAACATACACATAAGCATTTTCCAACAGATCAAGTAGATTTAGTTATCAAAAGATGTGCTTATCCTTATGATTATACTGATAGTTGGAATAAATTTCAAGAAATATAACTTCCACCAAAAAGCGAATTTTATAATAAATTAAACGAATCTGATATAACTGGTGATGATTATGAACAGGCAAAATGTGTATAGTATAAATTTTACATTAGAAATCTTGGCGAATATCATGATTTATATTTTAAAAGTGACATATTATTGTTAGCAGATATATTTGAAAATTTTAGAAATACATGTATAAATGCTTATGATTTAGATCCTGCTTGGTATTTGACGGCACCCGGTTTATCATAGGATGCAATGTTAAAAGTGTCTAAACAATCATTAGATATTCTGAGTATGGTTATATATTAGAAGTTGATTTAGAATATTCACAAGAACTACATTATTTTCATAAAGATCTACCTTTTTATCCTGAAAATAAGATAGTTCCAACAACAAATCCATCTAAATTATTAACAATATTTCATAAAAAAGAAAAATATGTATTATTCACTATCATAATTGAAAACAATGTTTAAAAAATTTTGATTATAACTTACAAAAACACACATAATATTAACGTTTGATCAACCCGATTGGTTAAAAAGTAAATAGATTTAAACACAACAATGGGAACAAATGCTAAAAATTATTTTGAAAAAGTTATTTAGAAGCTCATGAATAATTCAGTGTTTGGTAAAACTATGGAAAATATTAGAAACAGAGTTGATATAAAACTGGTACCAGATACTGAGAAATTTGAAAATTAATAGCAAAACCAATTTCAAAAGAAGTACTATATTTAATAACCATCTTGCTACAATGTACATGAATAAAACAACTGTAAAATTTAATATACCCGTTTATGTAGGCATGTCAATTTTAGATATATCAAAAGAATTAATGTCCGATTTCCATTATAAAGAAATGAAACAAAGATATGGTGACAAAATTGAGTTGTGTTATCAGTAAACAGATTCATACATTTATAACATATAAACTGAAATGTTTATGAATATATGAGATCGGTGTTAGATAGATTTGCTACATGTGATTATCCAAATGAAAATATTTATATCATGCCTCAGATAAACAAAAAGTGTTAGGAAAAAGAAAAGATTAATGTAATGGTAAAATAATGAGAAAATTTGTTGGTTTACGAGCAAAACTGTATGATTATAAGTTTGGCAATAAAGGAAATAAAAAATCTAATGTAGTAAAGCAATGTGTAGTCAATAAGAGAATATAGTTTGATGACTATAAGAATTGTTTGCTTAACGAGAAAACACAATACAGAGCAACGAATTTAATTAGAAGTGAGAAACATGAAATATATACTGTTGAAGTTAGTAAAATTGCATTTAGTCCTTATGATAACAAAATAATTATATTAGAAAATATATAGGTACATTACCATTTGGCTATGAAATGAATAATTTTTATATTATTATATTTTGAACTTCTTAATATCAATATCATGACCATCGAAATCAATAAATCTTCCATTTTCATGTCTTATTTCTAAAACAATTTGATTAAATGTCTTATTATTAATTTTATAACAAACTAGATATGCGGCTCATAATTTATATAATCCCTAAAACCAAACATCGTTTTTGGTGGAAACCTTGCTATAATACTAGTCTCGAAGTGATTAGATTCATCATATTTTATAAACATCGGATAAGATACAATGAACATCTATTGTTTTTAATGGATTAAAATTTGTTATCTAATACCTACAACAATTTCATCTTTCTCAATAATAATATTTCTTTCAAATCCCACAATATCAGAACATGTATCATAAAATTTAATATCTATCTTAGATTTTATTGATATTCCATTTTTTTTTCATTATCTGCTAATAATTCAATATTATTTGTTGATAATGTTTAATTGAATTGATGGTTTATTTTTAAGATCGATACCAATTTGACCTCTAGGAATTGTTATAATTTCTTTTTTATCGCCATGACTAATTTTTTAATTGTTGTTATAGTATTATTGGTAATATTTGGTGGTAAAATTTTGCTATTAAAACTTATTAAAGCAATTGATTTATCATTATGAACGATATAATGAAATTTTTTTCTTTAGAACAGAACTATTACCCAATAATTTAAATGCTTTCTTATCCATTTATTACAAAAATAGTTATATTAAATGAAAAAGCAACAGCTTAAGCAGCCTAAAATTCATTTGGCGTGTCGGTGTTTTAATTTCCAAAGAAAACCCGCTAAAAAAAAAAAAAGGTGAACTTTTGTCTTAAGACTTTAGAGCATTGATAGCTGGATCTAGTAAGTGTGAAAAAACTAATTTGATGATAAATTTTATTTATTACATAATATAGCTAAATCTTAATAAACATTATTTTTGTTCAACAAATTTTAATCAAACCAAATATATCGTGTTACAACACTATTTTGAGGCAATCTCAAAAAAGCTTAAAATTAATGAAAATATGGCATATTTTTTTTAGTAAAAATGACGAAATAATACTATAAGATGAATGTGAAAATGGCTCTCTTGTCATATTTGATGATGTTATTTTTGAAAATCAAGATATAACTTGCGAATATTTTTCTCATGGAATACATATAAGTATCGAAGTATTTTATTTAGCTCAAATATTTTCGAGAGTTCCGAAACAATTAGTAAGAGATTACACAAATTTTTTGTGTATTTTTAGACAAGATAACACTTATTTAAAGCATATTTATAATGATTTTGTTGGTGGCAACATGTCTTATGAAAAATTTAAAGATATTTTTGCAAATTTTGTAAAATGAAAATTATGGTTTTATAACTTTAGATGCGAATAAAAAAATTAATGATGAGAAGTATAGAAATAAACTTAATGATTTTATAAAATAAAAATTTAGTTATAAATTTATCTTTATATAATCATTATTCTCGCTACCATAAAAATAAATTTTGCAATATTCGAAAAAGATAATCGTACAAAATGTGTTATCGATTATTTAAATAAATATGAACATATGGAAACAAATGCAAATTCACTTTCAAATATTGATCAAGAAAAGTATGGAAATTCTTTAAAAACTTTCCAAGAATACCATAATGTTTCTTCAATTGATGGTAAAATCACTATAGAAACACTTCATTTAGTCGATAAGCAAATATTTTATGTTAAGGATGATATAATAGGTAGCTTTTCATCTGCCAAAAAATGGATTTAAAATTAATTAAAATGAAATTTTGCACTTGTAAATAATATAATTAAAAAGTTAGCTGAAGAGACTTTTAGTGTTTGGCAAGAACATTCTTATATCTTACAAACAAGGGAAACAGAAATATCAGAAACCATCTAGAAGCCAGTGTTATAGTATTTTATATCCGCACGGTATGGCATTGGCACAAACTTTTTTTCGGAACAAAAAATACTCATGATGAAATTAATATCAATATGCAACAGTATTAGCATAATCGTGGGAAAAAAACACACCCGAAAATCAAGTTAATTTACTAGCAGTTTTGACTTATAATTGGTCTTCAATACAAAAACGACAAAAATGCAATATGTATCCAATTCTTAATAATCAGTTTGATTTGCATTAAGAAGACATTAAAAATATTCAAAACTTTTGTGGGCCGCCTCCACAAACTAATTTCAATGATAATGTACCAATTGATTTAAGCAAAAGTGAATATACGAAAACATTTTAAATTATTGATAGTGAGTTGTTTATTTGTTAAAATAAACACATTTGGACTAAAAGTTTGAATGACAACAAAGTAATCAATAAACAATTCTTGATAACAGGTTGGTTTAATTTTTTACCAATGATTTTAATAATTTTTTTATATATCGAAGACTTTCGGGTGAATTAGTTGTGTTTGTAGATGACAAAATTTAATGACTGAATATAGTTATAAACTTATAAACGGATATCCAAAAGTATTTTCTTCAATTGGAATATGTGATCAATATAAAATAAATTCTGTATTTAATTCATATTCAGGGAAAACTTAATTTTACTATGAAAGTTGTATTATGCATTATGTATATACGAATATCAATTCCATATAAATGAGCATGGCCAAATTAAGGAAACATTTCCTTATTTGCCAAATACGATAGAGTCCGCTTTTAAATATACAAATGGTTAACTCTATTTTTTTAAGTAATGAACTGTTAGTATATATAATGAATTTACAAAAAAAAATACTAGACTTGGTAAAAATAACATTTCTTTCTTTGGTATAAAATGTATATCATAAAACGAAATTATATATCAAATGAAAGACATTGTGAACGTTTAGAAAATTTAACCCTTTAAATATTGATTATTCTGTATTATAATCAATTTAATTCATTTTTAATTTTTTGTTTCCTTCACAAAATTGTGGTTTTCTAAATAACACACATTAACACTTAATTACTGTACACTTGCCAAAATCGAGTCAATTCTAGATATAAATAATAACAAGCTTATTTACTTTGGTAAAAAAAAGTTTTTATGATCATTGATAAGAATAATAATCCTTGGAGTAAAGCAAAAGATGTTGCTAGAATTTTGGACCATGAGAAACCTAGAAATGCTATTCAAAACCATGTATATGATGAACATCAGCTAAATTTTGAAAATGTTAACGGGGCCCGAAAACTGGGCTTCCTTCAAATATGCAACCACATACCATACATATTAATGAATCAGGCTTATATTTACTGTATTTTCTTCTATAAAGAAGAAGCAAAATGATTTAAAAAATGGGCAACTTCTGAATTTCTTCCATCAATAAGAAAGCATGGTGAATATAAATTAAAAAGTAATTAAATTATATGATAGAAAATATAACTATTAGAGTATAAAAGTGAAATAATATAAATTGAAGTTAATAATATAAAAAAATATTAATACAATTAAAGATAAACATAGTGAAAATTTAAGAGATAGAGTTCACATGGCTTACGATGTAGTAAATCACAGAAATAATGAAATCCAAGAAATGTTCCCAGATATTGGACCACAAACACAAAATCAAATTTTTAATGCAACTTTCGTACTTTTAAAATTATTTCATGATTATTGCGAATATGATTATTATGTCATTATAACTCAAAGAAAAAATTTTCAAATACAATTATATAGAATTAAAGCTAGACATCCAAATTTGTGAAAAATTATTGAGATTTAACTATATTCCAAATGCTATCAATTTATACCAAATAATGAAAGAAACAAGGAATACATCCAATGAGTTTTATCATAACTATTTTAATATTGTCAAAAATAACTATTGTCGACAACATTTGATTAGTTATATTAACAATCTTTGTAAAAATCGAGTGAAAAGTTAATTATTATATTAAAATCTTTAAAATGTCAGTTCCATTAATCCTAGAATTATGTGAGTTATCGAAACCTAACCATTTAACATAAATTTGTTCATCTTAAGTGTTTAAATTTTTTCTACTAAATATTCATTGGGGTAGTCTGTTTTCATTATTTTGTATTCATAAAAAATTGCTTTTTTTTTCTTCTCCAATAATATCTTTTAATTTGTAAGTTGGTACATCATAATAAAAATTTCTGCAAATAGTAAATAATTCTGTTGACCAATTAGCAGTATAACATTTGTTCGATTTTTTATTTTTATTTTGCTAACATGGACGACATCTCCAATTTTATATTTTGGTTTTAAAATATTCACAAAATCTGGTTGCAATAAATTTTTTTCATTTTTTAATTTCTTCAATTGTCTTCATTCCAATAGTTGTATGTTTTGAATTATTATATTCTTTCACTATTTCGTCTAATATAGTTGTCTGTTTATAATTGCCATTCAAAGCATATTTTTTCCACATTATATTTTTTTAAATACAATTACATTTTGAATAATACTGCCTTTTAATTCAGAAAACTTAGAATATGGTTGATAATATAGGTTTTCATAAGTTCAATAAATGTCTTATTATAAAATTCCGAGCCATTATCGGTTTGTAAATTATTTGGGTTTCTTTTCATTTTTCAAACCATTTACTACATTTTTGGCTGTTTTATCTTTAAATGGTATGGCAAATGCAAATTTTGAAAAGAAAAACATCAATTATTATTCAAATATATATATGTATCCATTGTTTATATGTGATATACATTTTTAATTACCAGTATTCATTTATACAAGTACAAATTGCCATAAATTGTCAATTCCATACCAAATTACTTTACTCTTGGAAAATTCCTTGTTGCTGGCTTATTCGTGCAGTAATTATTCCTTCTTTTACTTCGTGCAAATTTTCTTTTAAATTTTTTGATTTATTAGAATTCTATATTGAACATTTACTTTTCTGAACTAATCGTCCATTTTTTGTATTTTCAATTTTAATATTATAATTTCCAGTGACTTCCTTGCACTTCAATCACCAAGTGTTAGGCAGCTGAAGCTGCTGAGATGTAGTTGTTTCCATTTAATAGCAAAAAAATATGTAGAGTGAATAAGTATATTTCACAAAACATTTCTCATACTATAGTTATACCATCATATTCAGATATTCTATTATTGTTTTTTCTATAAACAATTTATCACCCATTGTAACATCAAAAGGATTGTTTAGCTGTTATAATAAGAGTGAAATAATAATCATGAAAGTTGAAATTAAGAGCTTTTATTTTATAAATAGTACAGTTCGTCAAAGTAGTAAAAACAACCTACATTACCATGTAGGCGAAAAATTTAAAATTTTTTTAGTCCACTTTGCGGATACATAAGATATCTGAGATTTTTCTTTAATTTCCGAGTCAACAAGTGTATGATAATAATTCAAAATTAATTTGATTAAATATTGCTATTTAACGTGTAATATTTTATCAGAATCTCCTTTGCTGTTGTCAACTTTTGTGTTAACAAGTGTATGACAACAATTCACATCTGATTTGTTTAAATTTTGCAATTTATCAGCCATTTGTTTATAGAAATATCTTTTATTGACCGTATATTTGCTATCCACAGGATCAGCCATATTATTAATTCTACGATTTTGAATAGAAACATATTCTGTTGTGTAAACAAAAACTTTACTTATTTGATCTCGTAAAGCAGAAACAATGCTATTGTATTTTAATTCTACATATGATTTTAAATCAGAAACACTAGTATTTTATTTTGATTCTACATTGGTTTTTAATTCATAGTCAGAAACAATAGTTTTGTGTTTTGAATCTACATATTTGTTTAATGTCTGTTTCGCATTATTTGTTCGTTTTATACAGTCAGCAATAGTGTTACTGAATTGTAAATATGTATCCTCTGTTAGAGCATAATCAGAAACAATAGTTTTATATTTTGAATCGACATCCTGTTTAATGTATAATCTACAATGTATATTTCGAAACATCTTTTATTTACTTCATCTTTATTATTTATAGGCTCAGCTATATTAACAATTCTACATACTAGAAAAGAAACATAAGTTTTTGTAAAATCAAAACCGTTTGATAGTTAACTTGTATAACAGAATTTCTCGAATTGAATTTTGAATCTACATATGTTTTTAAATCTTCAGTAATATTGCCATAGTCTTTATTAAAAGATTTGTTAAATTGTTTCCCAAATATATATGTCGTTTAATAACATAAAATTATATTCTGAAACTTAGAATTTCTCGAAAAAAGATATAATACAATTAAACATAGATGTCCACATATAAAAGAATTAAAATTTTGAACTCGATCATAATTGTAATAAACATTACTGTTTTTAAATAATTAATTAAAATATTAGGAATATTGCCACCAAATGAATATAAATATACCAAATAAATATAAACCAAATAAAAATAAACATCATTGTTTTCTTTAAAATAGCAAACCCAATCAGTACCGGTATTTGTTTAAATATTGAAATTAACCACAGCACATTCATTTTTGTGCATTCTATTTGGTAGTTCGTCAATCATATTAACATTTCTGAAATTTTTTATATTTCATATTTTTACTTATTTTTCAATATCGACTATACAATATAGAGGGTACACATTAAAATTGTTTTTCATAGTCCTCTTTTAGCAGCTAATCCTTTTCCAGCCTTGTTTTCCATTGCTAAATTATGTCTTTGTTGTTATTCTAATTATTTTTTATTTTTGCTAGTTTGTTCAACATAATTATAAATTGCACTATTTTCTTCAGCTAAAGCACCGAGAGCTCCTAATGCTGCAAATAAAATTGGTAGAAATCCTCCATGATGTAAACCACTTTCTGTTTTTGTAATATTTTTTTAGTAATGGTATTGATAAAGCTAGTACGAAACTTTTGCTTTCTTTTAATTTTTAATTTTTTCGCTCAAGTTGATCTTTTGTTAAAAATTTATTTATAACGAAGTATCTTAAATGATCAATGGGTATATCGAAAGTTATGCTTTTTATCTTCATTTATATAATTTATATTCAATAAAACATTATAACTCCCCAACCTAATGTTTTTTTTGTAAACATAGTTGACGCACCAGCAGCAGAAGCAATTTTTTCTCCACTTGTAGTGTCCTTATTTAAGACAATTTCTTTAGCTTATTTTTGTAAAATTTTATCAGATTCAAGTCTAGATTCTAAATCTTTATTATCTCTATATGCAATATCATGAAATTTACAAGCTTCATCTAATTGATTTATTCCTGAGTTTCCTCTTACTAATCTTTCAATTAATTTTGTAAATGGGCTACAATGATTATAACGGGGCAAATGCATTTGAGGTAAATTTAAATTGTTTAATGCCCAATTTATCACACCTTTTCCATGGTGTTCAGAATTACAGAATGTGTGTGAAATTACTTTAAAAACTCTTATTGGATATGAAATTCCTTTCGAATTATTAACAACACAATCAGAACATTTATTGTTCGACATATTCATTATACTTACTTTTATAATTGTAATAATTGTTATTATCCAGCATTTTCTTCGCCTTGAATAATTAACAATTTTCTAACATTGTCTATCCAAATATGTTCTTTTGGCAAACTATTGAATTTTTATACCTTCTCCAAATTTAAATTCATTTATAAAATCCTCAAAATCCTCAAATCCATCTGTGCTTTGTGCTGGTTGAGGTTTTTTATATGTCCATTATAAATTCAACTAATTATATTAATCCACTTCCAACTACTTTTTGAACTTGGATTATTCATCTTCTCATTAGGAATATAAATTTGAACGGCGGCATTGGTCTCTAAAACAACATCTGTGTAATTTTCTTAATCATTAGTAGTGAATTTGCCATCAAGATCTGATTGTGTTTTTTTTTTAACAAATTACAAAGTCCTGGTGTTAAATGATATTCTTTATCCTTAACAAATAGTGTATCTTTATTTAGCGCTATACTTCTGTATCGCCAATTTGAAATTTATCTCCAACTCCGCGTAAACCATATTTTTCATTAATAACAGAAATTATTTTTGCAATTTCTATTCCGAGATTTATAGTAGAAACACCAGCTATAGGTGGCAAACCTTTTAATGGAGTAACACCCAAATTAGGCGATTTCGGGAATAAATTTCTTTCAAATGATATTCCTTCAGGAGTTGTTAATACAAATTTTTTGATGCAACAGGAACAAGTGTGTTTATTAAATTTTTTTTCCTTCACTTACTCGTTCTACTTTTTTGGTAATATTTTGTCATTCATCTATTAATGGTAGCTCTTTTTTGTCATTTCTTTCATATTCCACTACATGCTGCTTTTTATATTTACTATATTTTTCAATCAGTAATTTCACTCGATGAACTCTTTTTGATTCTGCCATTTATATATAATTTTTCTACTTATAAATTATAAATAAGTTATAAAAGCATTGAAAGCATTGAGTGACAAACTTATCTTCCAATTGATCAGACAAGGGTAATTTAAATATTTACAATAATAGAATCGAGTTTGATATTCCTATAGGAGATGGCTTTTCTTTTCCAAATGATGCTTATGTTTATGAACAATTTAGATCACAAAAGAGGGATAAAGTTGGAGATGCGGCAAACTATGATAAGTTACATAACATTTATGTTTGTTCTAACTTTTTTCCTTTTCAGTTTTCTAGAGTATAAATATCAAAACATGGACATATTATTGAAGCTATTGATAATCTGGGTATAACTTCGACAGTGATGAATACTTTTTTAAGATCGCCATGTGAACAAATATATTTAGAATTATCTTGTGCTGATGATTATTATCGAGTAAAAGTTACTCATAGTGCTAAACCAAATGAAATAATTTATTCAGTGAGATATCTGTTTAGTTTTATTCGAGATAACAATGCAATTTATTTGAAAGGTGGTTATAAACGTATTTTTATTCGTAATTCATCCGATAACAACTGTTTATTTGTCTTTCAAAATAAGAAAGCAGATGGTATACTAGATAGAGCTTAGGCTCATCTGGGTAAAATAGTTATTCAAAAATTAGTAATTATGTGGCCTATTGTTAAATACAAAGCTAACACAACCATTGCAATTAAAGAACAAATATACAAAGAACCTAAAGTGCCCATTAGTTTCGCTTATTGGCAATATTTAGAAAAAGAAGTTCCTACTGATACCACTGTCTTTAGCTTTGATATAAAAGATCAGTTTAATAATTTATAATTTGACATGCCCGATTTTGTAATTGTACGGTTTTAAACTATTAGAAAAAATCGCGTTGAACAGTATGTCCACGCCTCTATGATTGACCCTTGTAATGTGAAAAATATTTGTGTTAAAAATGGCAGAAATGAAATTTTTCCTAAAGAAAATTGGAATCTAGATATTGGCTATAATTTTTGTGACAAAGCGTTTCTTGCTTATAACGATTTTCGGTCTTCTAAAACAAAACCGGCTACTGTATATAGAAATAATGAACACTATTATAAACCGGTTCTAAACTTTGATGGTAAAATCAAATATTATTCATTTTGGGGTCGAAGACCTTTGTATATTATTGATTGCTTATATAGAAAAATAACTGTAGGTAAAGAAAAACAAATGTAACAATTAGTGTTGATTTTGATCAAGCTGTTTACGCACATACAATTAGTAATGTTATTTTAATTAGTAAACGAAATTTAATGTGTGATTACTTGAAAGAAAGGATAGCTGAAGATATATAAATTTTTAATTTTATTAAATGGAGGCTGTAAACGATTTCACAGAAACAAGAAACAGTTCCGATACTTTAATACTATTTTTTAGGTGTTTGGTTGAGGTGTTTTATCGAATAAAAAATTGTTTTCCTAATTCTAATTACAATTTTTCTTTATAATTAACAATGTCTGTGTTTCCTTGCAGTTTTGCTGGCATTTTAAAGGGTGGTAGTGATTCACGACCACCTTCATACAAATTAGATAAACCATCTGAAGATCATAAAAATTTATTTCACAAATTTCATTCAAATTCACAAAGTTTACAATTAACAATAATAGAAGACATTGACGATAAATATGTACTTCGTGAAATGGGTGAATATCTACAGCAAATTTAAGGAGTTATTTAAAAATTTGTTGAGCTTCGAATGAAAACATTATCAGTTCAAAATTTATTTCTATGTTTGGTAAAAAAAAATTATTGTATTCTAGATGGGATTTATAAAATTAATTTACCAGATCGTTATGTAAACATGTTTGATAAAAATGCTTTAAAATTAGTAAACGAGAAAGAGGTTTTTATAATCTACAAAGGTTTAAAAGAAATGGAAAATGGTAAATTTATGCATGATATTGAATTTCCTTAAAAATAATTTATACATTCTATTATTTTGAATATTTCAATTATCTTTTATATTATTTCACTTGTTTTTAGCTTAATTTGCTTAGCGTCGACTAACCCTTTGCTTTAATATAGTTTGCAGATTTGCCTTAAAATAAACGATTTTGTATAGTTTTACTGTATTTTGACATAATTGTGCTGCAACCTTGTGCCATGCCCTGCATGCAATTTAAAAAAAGATAAAAAAGTGATTCATTTGCTTGATTTCTGCTTGATTTTGTGGCAAATTTGTTTGTTTTTTGAAATGTAAGAATTGGTACAAATGAGATTTCATGAAACCATGAAAAATTGATGAAATATCATGATTTTAGACTGGAATTCCATGATTTCTAGCTTAAATTTGGACTGCGCTTGAATCAGCTTTTTACATCTACTCCGTACCCGCATTATTTTTTGCCATTCCTGTCGATTATTTTACAACTGTGTCATGTTAATACACGTAGTGTATATGTAGTTTTACAATTTTCACTTTATTTTACTGCATTATGCAAAGTAAACTTACAAGTAATACAAACTATACACTTCTTAAACGGGGCAACAAAACCACATGTCGTGTATTTTCGCCAAAGGCTTGTAGTATTCTTCGCATTCCTAAAATAATTATGAAATATTGCACATATCTAGTCACATCAAACTAGTTACGAATAGATCATGTAAAATTGCCAGAAATTTACATGTGTAAATTTACATTTCATTTTTATTGTGAACCCTATCCTGTTTTATGTTAGGTGTTCACTCTAGAACACGGCGGAACTTAAATGTGTTCACGTAACAGACACAATTAAAGTCCTTGTTTCTAAAGTTACCCAAATCGTCGATTTTTAAGAGACCTGAACACAAGGGACCACAATTCATCAGCTTGGCATAACCAAACTGTAGATGTCAGTTGAAATTTTTAGCAATAACATATGCTATTGTAAACTATATGACAACGCACTTGCACAAATTATGGTGAAAATCTTTTTCTATTGATACAGTTCATGTAGACAAGCATGACTGTCAAAAAAATTTTTAATGTGTTAATGTCTACTTTCGACATTTTAACTTCAATTGACTACGCTCGAGCGAAGCCTTTCATTAAGCTACTGGCATGCACTACAGCCCTTCTCAGTCACATATCACCGGATAACTTAGGGAGAGTTTGAGATTATTCAGCCAGTACACAAAATTGAGAAAAAAGTTACTATTGCTTTTATGTGTCCGCGAGAACGTAGCCTACATTGAGTGTGTCAGAGCTTGTTTCATTACGTCTTTGTCGCTTTATGTGTATCACGCCACTTTGAAAATACTTTAGTCATTGCAAACAACATTAGTATGGATAAGTAAGCAGTCTCCTGATACTGTTTAACAAGAGCTACTAGAAGTAATAAAAATTAGACCCCAGCAAGGATAATTTCCCCAGGACAATTGCGGTCGCGGTGGTGTAGTGGGTAGACTACTCGCCTCCCACCTAGGCAAACCGGGTTCGATTCCCATCGGTGTCACTCCCGGATTTCCGTATATGGGAATCGTGCCATAAGATGCCGCTGGTTGATGGCTTTTCTCGGGGATCTCCCGTTTCACTCGCCCTGACATTCCGGCACTGCTCCACACTCGCGTCCCTTCACCCTCATCGGCTCTCAATAACTCGATGTTAAGAGCCGCCCAAATCTCTACACTCCACGTCTAAACAATTTTTTTTATTTGTAACCTCAAAAACACTTCTCACAATAACACATATTTGAATGGAATAAAATTAGCCGTGCATCCTGGCGAACGGTGACCAATGTATATTAGCAGTTGTGGATCACAGTGAGCTTGCACGGTGTCGTCTGGACAATATGACAGTATGGTCGAGGAGGGGGGGGGGGGTGGGTATACAGAGGCCAACACAACTGGCGATCGTGCTGTAGTGGATATAGCTGACTCGCTTCTCACTTGTCTTATTTTTCAGTCATTGTGTTGTGTCCTTAGTGACCACCACCGCATTCTATCAGATATATAAAACATGCCCTCAACTTCTCAACCATGTCATTCGTGATGCACTTAAATGGGAGGCGAATAACAATGATTGAAAAATCGAATTTATAAGAGCACTTGATAGTTTTAGAGGGCGACTGCAGAACGTCAAAAATATAAATTTCCCCTTTTAACTTTAATTTTCGGAACTTCTCCCCCCTTTATTGCCTTCCTTCACACCAAGAAATACACAGTGTTCAAGTGATTTTTTTTTCATAATTTATGCAAATATTACATTAAAACATTTTAATATTATAATTCCAAAATAAAATTATAACGTATATAACATTCAAAGTGTTGCAATAAAAATGTGTCGTTTAAATAAATATATAGTAATGTTAATATGTACAGTTACTGAGCGGGCACAAATTCCCCAATAAATCCACGTTCCCAAATTGCCATGTCTTGAAGTGAGAACTAATGCCCCTAGGTGAGGCCTCTACCCAAGAGTCCGCCGTCTATAGTGAAGTTTCGGCAACAGCCATCCTCCCCAGAGCTGTGGAGGAGAACATCCTCGAAACCGTAGTCGATCCTCATCCAGTCCAATGCAAAGACGACGCTGACGTCACGGGACGACCCATTGTCAGTGGCCGCAGCCGGCGCTATGTGGAAGGAAATGTCGCGCTCCTTACAGTTCCTGTCGAGGATTGTAACACTTCCTCGGGCTGCCTGTCTGCCGTCAACGTAAGTACCCAGGGCAGTCGTGAGGTTGCGTTACACTGCGCACACCTCTAATTTTTAAAACTCACCCCAGTGAAACTACAATCTGGTTTGAATATCAGGATGCGCTGCAAACTGTCCCCCCCCCCCCCTTCCGGTAGTGGTCGTTCATTACCATTCAATAAACAATGAACGGCTTGATTCATTATTACGTGTTTTCTCAACTCCAACCCATTAACTTAAGACCCTAGTTCTCCTATTATTAAGACCCTAGTTCTCCTATTACTAAGATCCTAGTTCTCATATTATTAAGACCGTAGTTCTCCTATTATTAAGACACTAGTTTTCCTATTATTAAGACCCTAGTTCTCCTATTGTTATGATAAATTGTTTCCGCATTCTTCTGCATTCTTAATATTATGGTTTCGTTTCATTTGTTAGTACACATCATCTAATAAAAAATAAGTTATGAAACATTTCTCGTTAATAACAATTGAGTAGTTTTGTTTTGTAAATAATACTGAGGTCTTAGTAAAAATACAACCTTGTAAAATATTTTCTTTGTGGCATACTGTCATGTTTATAATATAATTAAAAACTGTATATTTGTTTTGACTAGTAATGGCTTTAAGTCATAAAGTCAAAGTTGCAAACTACTGCTTTCTAAGATAAGTATTTTATGTGAAACAAGTTAATGTGTTTATGAATAATGTGCTATTAAAATAATAATCGTCAGTAAAGTTTCTTTACGACTTTCTTCAAGTACACAACACCTCATTGCCTTTTGGCCTACTTTTCGAATAAAGACCGGCTGGCTCATACAGACTTTCACCTATGTGAATTTTCCCTTGCCCATCAATAAAAATCGTAACTCACTATATATCCTGTAATAATATCTTGTATGTACTACATCCCAATAACTCTCGTCCTCAGACAAATATCCATAAAATAAAATATACTGCAATTTTAAAACCACAACTACGCTAAAATGAGATCCGCCTACAGATTTCACTATATTTCTGAAATACGGTATTCTCTAAATTGCGAAACCTCAATTCTTTCCAGGAAGTGATATTACGATTTTCCTAGTGCTAAGATGTATTCGTTGACTAATTGTGCCCACTTTATCGTGAACATTATTTGAAAGATATACGTTTTTTAATGCGTGTTATTTCTTCACAACATTTGTTTCGCGAGCGCAATAAATATGTAATTAGGTAGATCTCTTGACTGAATTCCTTGCTAGATTATTATTTATTTATTTATTTTTATGTTTTAAGTATTAGTTAATAACAACTTGTCTTGACTTGTTCTCGTGTAGGCATATGATAAGAATACCATAATTTGTTTTACTCTTGTAGAGCTAGCTCTGAAATATCATATTATGTTCTAAGTAATATTTAGTTAAATAAAAAATGTATTTTTCAATTATTGTTAACGTGAGTTGAATACAAAATTGCAATCTGTTGCATTATAAATATACTTAATTTACCTATAGGTGCTTAGAATGTCGTTTACCAATGTCCCATGATGGAATGAGACTCCTTAGCTTCAGGAAAAACCGAACCACTTGTACAAATTCTTACGTTGGTATTTCCCTTTGTGTGTAATGAACACCATGACACACAAAAATGCCGGTGTATTTGTTTCGCGTGTTTAATGTGGATATACAGTACACAATGACTGGAGGGAGGATATGACTGACGTGAAGACAAGAAATCCACGCACTCTATCATAGAGGCCATGTTCGTGCAACACGTGTGAAGAGAGTAGTTTTTCGATGCCATGGGCGGAACTTCGCACCGTATGTAACTCACAACGGACTACACTTACTTTTTCGTGAAGTATCCCTAGGATGGACCACTCGACTCATGGCTACAGTTAAGTGCAGAGATAAATGTGTAGTGTGCCCGAGCCAGGCAGGTTTCTTGTCGCCGCTGGAAGATACTGCCAGGCACATCGCACAACGCCCACACTTGCGGCTATCCTTACAAATGGCGTTCAGGGTCCTCTACACATGATTTAGTTCTGAAATGCAGCTTTGAAATTCTTTTGGATAACATACTTAGAGCGGAAAACAACAATTTTTTACTAATGGCCTTTTTGAAACCATTATTGTGGTAATGGACGAAATACCGTAAACGGAAAATTAATTTCGTATTTAAGTTAGAGATAGATAAAGCCGTCACCTTTTCTTTAAGCCTCGTTAAAATGCACTTTGCATGCCTGACATGAACTCACTCTTCTCTCATCTATCGCCTTGGTTTTGTTGGCCGTGAGGCGTTCTCATATAAAGTTTTGTATTTATTGGTAGCGAAAGTAACCAATTTTGGGCACCCATGATTTTCAAATTATGTATTGCTCCTTTATTGCCCAACTTGTTATTAAAAAAACCCAACAGTATACTTATATAAATATGTATTAGTAGTATTTGATTTTGTGTATAAGCAGTGGTTTTAAGCATTTTTAACCAACGAATTTTGTATTTGTTTTGGTACACCTGCTGAGTGATGCATTTGTATAACTTGACGAAATAAAGTGGCATGCATTTAACGAAAATTATGGTGTAATTTCATGATTTTGCATGCATGTAATTGCCCATCTGTTATAGTCATACGTAAAAAAGAAATATATTAGTGTTTTACAGCACTAGAAACATTTCATTTTGCAGAGATTCAAGTCGGTAATCGTGCATATATCACAAAGTATTACTTCTTTTTTTTATAGATTTTAAGAGAAATTTGAAATGATACCGAAAAATAATGCAAATGGTACTGCGATATGAATGTTGATTATTCTACCTTTAATAAAGATTTTATTAACGTACACAAACAATAATACATTTGTGTTACAAAGCCAGGCTACAGTGTAACTGTTATTGAAATATGAAATATGAAACAAGAAATACACTTAGATAAAAGCCAACAAAATATTAGTTTGTGTAAGGTAAAAATTATACTTACTTTCCCCAGAAAAATATTTGGCTCAGTACACAAAACTTGATAAACAACAATTTTTTTTCCCCCTCTAACAAAATACACGATTCAATCAACAATACCTCGGTGTTGGATCGAAAGAAATTAGACTGTCAACATACTATTTGATTGAATCATCTATTAAATTTATTTGGTTACTCATTAGATTGCCTTCTTTGGCAAATACAGGCATAGAGAGTTTTTTTTTTTTTTTTTTTTTTTTTTTTTACAATTCGAATTGTAACAGTGCTTGTTAGTACATTTTTTGACGCGCAATAGCGGTATATACATCTTAGTAAAACAAGGTTAACAGGAAACTAGGAAGTAAAGTTACAAAATTTTGAACATTTATTTGCGCACGTTGTCCAGTATTTGAAATGTTTGTATTTAATACCATCGCTATTTCGTCAGTATTCAGTGTATGCGAGGTCGGTAAGGCTTGACGCTCGGTAGCAGTCGGTATGGGGTTGGATCTCATCACGCCTGAAGTGTTTCTAATATTAGACGGAACTGTTTAATGTACGTAAAGCCAAACAAATCTTTAGTTGCACCAACGAAAACTTTGTGGATCAGTTGCAGTGACACTTACTTCCACCATAGGTTACTTATAAGTTATCGTAGAACATGATCATTGCCTTAGCCTATATAGACATTTTATGTCAAATGCTCCGTCAGTAAAATGCTTATACACCTAATCACAACATAAAATAACCATTATTCAAAACAACACATTTTGATGATATACAGAACCAAACATGTGTTTATGCTCTGCAACTCAAAGAATTTTTGCAAATTAATCATCTTTAACATTATTATTTTAATTTAGAATATTGTCACATTCCTAAATGTACTGCTAGAGGATAACAAAATAACCTGTTAAATAAATTAAAATGCGACCATATTTCTGAGAGCCACAAATAATGAAGTAGTTAAAGAAAGCATAGCTGTGGCCCTACCATAGCTTGTGTTCTGTCCGGCGAATATCACAAGCGTATCAGAATGGTTTGACTTTTGTAAGTGGTGCAAGAAGAAGGGGTTGGGGGGGAGGTTAGCAATAGGTTTTAGCGAGCTTCCGTGCCCCACACTGCAGGCATGACGGACAATCACCTTGGTGCAGATGATAAAGTTTGAGCGAGGCCTTGCAATGGGTCCCTGTGAGGTCGTGTTATGGCAAGTTAGAGCAGGAAGTGCAATGGGTCTGTGTGAGTTCCTTTTGTGGAAAGTTCGAGCGAGGCCGTGCAATGGATCACAATCAGGTCGTGTTGTTGCAAGTTGAAGGGAGGCCGTACAATGGGTGTCCGTGAGGTCTTGTTGTGGAAATTTTGAGCGAGGCCGTACAATGGGTCTCCACGAGAACTTGTTCTGGCAAGTTTGAGCGAGGCAGTGCAATAGGTCTCCGTGAGGTAGTGTTGTACCAAGATTGAGCAAGGCCGTGCAATGAGTCTTCGTGAGGTCGTGTTGTGACAAGTTTGAGTAAAGCAGCGATATGTTTCACTGTGAGGTCATGTTGTGTTAAGTATGAGCGAGGCCATGTCATGTGTCTCTGTGCGGTCGTGTTGTGGCAAGTTTGAGAGACGCCGTGCAATGGGTCTCTGTGAGTTCGTGTTGTGACAAGTTTGAGTAAAGCAGCTATAAGTTTCACCGTGAGGTCGTGTTGTGTTAAGTTTTAGCAAGGCCATGTCATGTGTGTCTGTGTGAGTCGATTTGGATATCGCGTAACACTGCCCCCTCCTGAACTCTCTGTGTGTGTGCATGCATAACACGTGTAAGCATAGTTGGCTATAATTTCCGAACCGTGTAAGTTATTGCTGTCTTATTCATAACATGAGTATAGCCCCAGATGACAAGAAGAGACCAGTGGTCAAGTATGACATATGCCTACTTATAAGTATAGATGGCTATAATTTCCGAACTATTTGAGGCCGTTCAGTGAGTCTCTGATCCGTGGCACCTGGGCCGCTGATCCCTTGTAGCATTTCTGGAAAAATGGGTCAATTCTGTGGATCCTTCTTATAATTTTTTTAATAGTTTTTAAAATTTTGAATAATTTTGGTAATAATTATTTTTAAATTTTTTTAAGAGTTTTTAGAATATTTTAAGGTTTTTTTTTTTAGTGATTTTTGAGGTCAAAGGTCCTCGCGGTCAAGGTCAAGGTAAAAGGTCACACGTTTCGGGGTGAATGGTGAATGACATCCAAGATGGCGGTCAGGTGACGTAACAAGTTGGCGGCTCCCTAATCTGAATCCGATTCCCCAATCCCTTGCGCATCAACATACTATTTCCTACTACTGTAAAACACTTGTAATACGTGGCATATTTAGAAAACAATCACACACGTCATACATGGAGTGATTTTCAAAGGTCTCTTTGAAAAAAAGTGAAGAAACCGCAAACAGGCTATACGCATATCTGCCCTCTCTACGATCGTTTCCATGCGTAATAATGGGGACACATTGCTTTCAGAGAAGGCATGTCGAGTGAACAAGGATTTCTTACGACAAGCGATGCCGAACCTACAGACCTAATAATGGCCTCGAGTGAATTATTGTGCACGGTAGAGTGTCACTAGTGTAAACAATACGTGTGAATACACTTATTACCTCCAATAAAACCTGCAATAGTTTTTCTCTTAGTGACATGTACGGCCATAAGCACTGTTCTTACATTTCGACACGTCTGACAGCTCGAAAAAATTTAATATATTTTGATCCCTCTGTATTTCAAAACACTTTAGGTCAGACAGACTTTCGTCTATTGGATGGTTTCAACTACTAAGAGTCTTAGATATTCAAGTATGTGCTGTCACAAATTCTTACGGCAAATAACCAAAATAAAACTTAAGGTAAACTCGTTTGTTGTTGAATGTCTAGCGTGAGTGAAGCTGTTTTCGTTATAATTACGTGTCTGTGTTTAATTTTATCGATCATGCGAGGTACGACAGTTACATAAATTAATAATATAGAATTTTTCATTTCCCATCTAGGGGAAAGCAACAGCCAGAATTAAAATAACCATGTGTTATAACGTTATAAATCGTGGTATATTTTCTTGTGATCTGATACATTATATTTTTTTTAACAGTTAATGCTGTGTACCAAGTCGACACAAGCAGACCCCTCCGATAAATTCTGGGCCCCGGAGCAATGCGTGCTCTGGCCCCTCTACTCCATCCCGGCAAAAAAAGAAGCAACAATTTACTACATCATAAATAGCCGTGATCCATGCAAAAAAACGTGAAAATATTTTGAGTGTCGGAATTAATTTTCTACGTAATAGTTCGTTTTATAAATAAACATTTATGATTCGGCCCCGACCCAAACCCCTAAGCGTTGAACCCCCCCCCCTCCCCTTTTTTTCCACCAACGGGTCTTGGCGGGTCTGGACACAAGGTACCATACATTTTGACATATGTTGAGGCCGGTATGTGCGACTGGCCTGAAGCTAGTGAGAAAATGCCTAGGAAATCGTCTAATAACGTCCACGTAAACTACTGAGTTAACAGGAAATGGCGTTACCAACAATGATTTACTTCCATGTGTGTATAATATATTCAAGGTAAAGTGAGCGTTTTTGAAATCAACGTTTGAAAAATTCGTTGCCCTTGAGCTGCATTCATGCTCTACACACACTAGCGTGCTGGCTGTTAGCCGGGTTAGCAGCGAATCAAGTAGAGTAGTCCTAAGTCTCGACGTTGTATTGCAAGTGTAAAGCCGCATCTACGACTGGTACTGCAACAGTGTCGTACGATCAAGTCGAGTGACCGCCCTCATATGACTACCACCTGTCTACACAGAGGCAACGTGATCACGTAACAATGTCACGCGACCGTGTCTAAGCATAGTTAGTGTAGACGCAAGTCAAAGGAAAGTCAGTTAATCTGGTTGAGCGACATGTATAGACACGAAGTCACGTGAGTCGCCCGACCACCATGTACTGTATCAGTGATCGCGGAACTTACGCCGAGGGGAGTAGTGTTGTGACTGCGTCGTGTGTGCTAAATAATTGTGCTGCCAACATTTTCGGTATGGAGAGCAATTTACAGTGGACCGTAGGAAATACGACAAAGTTAACTGAACTCTATCGTTCATATGAAGTACTGTGAGACCCCAAAAAAAATTACAAAGTTCAAAATGCTAGATGCGATGCACTATACGCTATCAGTACGGTTTTAGATATACCTAGGGACACGCTAATTTCGCAAAAAGATATCCCCGCATGCTAGATGTCAATACCCTACGGACATACCAAGAGTTATCTTTTACTTAACTTATTGGCGTCGTATTTTCGTGAGAAGATATTCTCCTACTTGACTGGCCAATCACAATTAGGTAACTTCAATACTGTGCGTCTACGATTCGCGTTACACGGAAACCATCTAATAACGGAAGTGTATCTTAGATAAAGTGATATCAAATACAACTGGTCGTGAAATCTTTTCGGGAAATTCGGGTGTCCCTAGATATACCAAAACATGAAGTGGTAAGGAAAATAATAAATTTAGTCGGGCAGTTTGCAAAGGAACCAAAGAATGTGAAGACGGCAGGGGAGTGGAACAGACCCTGAATCGATGTCAACATGGACGTATTTCCGGGCGTTTCTGTTCCTTACAGAGTACATTAGAGGTAACAATGAATAAGCTAAATAAATAATAGGGAGTTTAAATGTTATGAAGTAAGTAGAAAAAGAGCAGTACTAGCCGAGAGGGGTGGCGAAATGGTAAAACGTTCGACTCGCATTCGGGAAGACGCGGGTTTGATTTCCGGTCCAGCCATCCTGATGTCAGTTTGCCATATTTCCCAATATCGCTCCAGGCACATTCTGGGACGGTCCATTCACAAAGGTCATGGCCGATTCCTTCCCCAGTTTCATGCACGTGTGTGTAGGTGTGTACACCCCGCTAAATAAATAGATTGTATTACAATGACCATTTACAGACGGGGTTTTATGAATTCAAATTACCTCAGGAAGCGAAAAATCGTATCGGGTTGACAATAACCATTTATTACTGTCTGGACTACATTGGAATTGCAAAATAATCGGAACAAAACCATCTAATTTGAAACGGGTCCTTAACATAAGGTAAATTTTACATAACTTGACACACTATATACACTTGTATGTATACATGCATACGGTCCATTCGCCGTACATTGAGCACTTCAGGTTCCACTCAAGGCAACAATTTATAATTACCAATACGTCAGAGCTTGGAATTACTGTCCGTAATTCATAACCAACATACCTGTTAGTTATTAACATACACATACAACACAGCCTACGTGTACGTAGTCCTTCAGTGCTTCTACAAGGGCTTCACACATCTCTGGTATGCACTTTGAAATAGTTGAACAGGATATCTAGAATGTCATTTCCAGCGACCTGTACGAATCTCCAAATTTCAACGCGACTCCTAAGCGTTCCTTTATTGGTATTGCTTTTCTATACGAGGTATCAGCCTTCTTAATTTTCGGACCTATTATGCACAATAGTTATTCAAAATCACTAGGCCTACTTGACACCCGAAAGAAAATTTTGAACCCACCATTGCTCCGATATTCTAGACTTAATTCATTATTGTCATCGCATACTAGGTCTGCCATTAAACCAGTGCCACGGTATGAATTTCTCCTCATTAAATAAGGACGTACCCAATGCCGCCGTGGTTACGGGGACATCCTCATCGTTCCACGTCTTGCTAACTGAAGTTCTGTCGATCAGGTGTAGCCAGGGCAGTCGACATATAGTGTCACGTTGTCTGATGTGCTTTGTGTAGACAGGTGATGGTCATCTGACCGAGGTCACGTGACGTGATCGTGCGACAGTGTCGTGTGACCAGTCCCTTGGTGTTGGCGCAGCTCAGGCGATGTGGTCGCGCGACAGTGTCGCTTGCACAAGTCGCCCAGAGTGTACACGCGGCTTAAGGCTGGTCCCTCCCTCTCCCCTACTACCACTTTATCTAAGTTCAGAGTACGGACCGACGTATCAATAACATATGTTGGTCCCTGACTGCCTCGTGAATAATGCGCTCAGGCCCGTATTACATATAGCGGAAGTATAGAAACTGTGGCGACAAATAGATGTGAAGCAGGACTTTCGCAAGTGCTCAAATGACCGTGAACAATGAATATTAGAAAGTGTTGGTGTCGTTCTCGGTGACATACAGGACAAATGCATGTTGCGAAATTGAAGCAGTGTGTGTGGGGAAGGGTGCAGGCATAGTGGTGTGAGAGAGGAGAGGCACCACAAGTCCAGGTAAGAAGTGTAGTGGTGGTGTATCAGTAGCTGGCTCGTGTAGAAGCCAGATTCGTGGAGCAGGGTGTGTAGCACCCAACACTGTCAATCTATAACACGAGGGAAGCCTGCCAATCGCACCACACGTGTGTAGTACTCGCCCCGCCATTGTGCCACTGCGACACGTGCTCATATAGCCTGCGCACTGTCTCGCTTTACTTCTCACTTTGTATCCTTCCGCCGTATTACCAGTCACTTCATCACTTCATTCGTGCACTTTACAACTAACATTGTCCCATTTTTTGCAGTGTAAAGAAAAAATATATCCGCTGAAGAAAATTGTCAGTATTTACATTTTTTTAATTCTTTTAATGAATAGTGAAAGTCACATAAAGTAACACAAAGTTAAAATACAACAAGAAGTTCCTGATAACTGAGGAGTCTACTTTCCTCTACATGGGTGCAAATATATTTTTAGTGCAATTTTTAAAAGCTTAGATTCCAGATAGGCGTTGATGTCTCAATGACAGCAATATAGTTAGAGATGAAACCAGAAACATGTGAAATAGTGCGAAGGCAATTAAAATACGCGAGTGACTTATGCAGGGTTAAAAATCAGAAAAACTCTTAAAAATAAGCTAGAATGCAATCAACTGCATCACAGAGATAGGATTCAAAGCATTAACTTCAAATATAGCCCTAATTAGTCTAATGTTTTCAATGATAGGGTTCACTAAAGTGAAATATTCACACGGCCATCATTTTAAAATAAGCAGGTCATCTACTAAATACACATAAATTTACATTGTTTACCATAAAGCCACTTGTGTAAAAAATTTGATGGAAATCGGTTGGTTGATCTCCAAGATATAGCATAAAATCTCCACTGTTAATGTGAAGAAGCTCTTCATCAATGGAGGACAAAAAGTGTATGTATTATCAGATCAGATGATTGTTGTAGATACAATATACAAAGTTAAATGTAAATATGTTGTATAGTTTGTTAGATATAGCGCACTAAGCTAAAATGTTTGTATATGTGCCATTAGGAAATAAGACACTTACACACTTATAACACATAAATAAAATAACTGTAAAGAAACTTTTAAAACCAAGCTTTTATTTATAAATGTACTAAAAAGAAAAAAATTATTATAGTAGTTACACAATTTATGGAACTTACAAGAAGTAGTCGAACAGCCGTAATAAATTTTACTACAAATTAATATGTTTGTATCAAATTATATTTAATATATAAAAGCTTGGCGCAAATAGCCAAGAGCCTTACGGAAGATATGTGCTTACTACGCTTACGCAAATGAGGTATACGTTCGACCACATCTTAAAGTTCTACAAATTGTGTAATTACTATGAATATTTTCCCCTTTTTAGTACATTTATAAATGAAAGTTTAGTTTTAACGGTTTCTTTACAATTATTTTATTTTTCACTTTTTAGTTTCACCAATACTTTTATTTTATTATGTAGCAATGCACACCTCGCGACAAGCTTCGTGTCTGTTAATGTGCATTGCTACAGACCCTGGTCACCATCTACAACAATCAAATTACTCATCGAGACAAGTCCAACGAGGCCAAACTCGATACATTTACTATGCGAGGAGAGAAATTAGTTTAAATCAGCATTTCCAAGACATCGAAGTTTCTCATAGAATTTTCCCAACATACTAAAACATTTATGCCAAATGCATTAGTTACGTAATATTAAAAACCTGCATTAATACACTAGATAAGGACGCAACTGGACTGTGTGCGTGTGTGCACTTGCGCGCGAGCACAGCTGATCGGACGCACCAAGCCACACTGCCTGATCGAGGCAGGCTTGTGCCACCCACACAAGGGCGATAGTCGTCAAAGACAGGGAGGTCTGGCAACATTGCTGCAGCAAGCTTAATTGGATTACGGGAAGTGGTTTAACATAATTACATACACGTGAAGTTACATAAAAGCTTGTAACTTCCGGCTCTATCATCAGATCAGCTCAATGGTACCTTCACATTGTATTGCCATGGGAACTACACATGTATGCAAAATTTCAGATCAATTGGATAACGGGAAGTGGTTTACAATTGACTTTCAATGTTTGACCTAAACATACCCACATGCATACAAGTGAAATTAAAATAAACTGTTGACTTGCCTAGTCAAATGAGCCCAAACTCGAGTCAATACTATTAACCGTTGAGGAGTTCCCTCGTGAGGATATGATCCTGGCTGCAGCACCAGGTCGCTGTCACCATATCATTGCATTGTCATCGGGTTTCTATATGTATACCAAGTTTCAGCCCAATTGAATATCTAGAAATGGGTCAAAATTAACTTGCAAAATTTCACCCAAACGTACAAATAAACTAACAAGGCAAGTTAAATAAAAGCTTGTAATTAATATGGCCTTCTGCATCAAATAGGAAATCAGTTGATAGTTACACGAGATACGACATAAAATTATATTATATCATGTGAAGCTATCTTAAAAATTGACAGAGAAATAAGGCAGTGCATAAACAATTTTTATGGATAAAATTGATACAGTCAGCATAAAAGTTCTGTTCAAATTTGTTTTGTAGTTTCGTAGATAATGAATTCTGAGATTAGCATTTATATGGCCGCAATTTTCAAAATATGTGTGTCTGACCCTTTCAAAGTTTATCAGTTTACATAGTATGGCACACTGCTCTTTATTTGCCAAATTTGGTAGAAATGGCTTGTTTTTCGGAGATATTACGTAATTTAAATTTGTGATGTAATACTATTTTACAAAATGCAGAAAAAGGAGATTATGTGGGGACACGCTTGATGGTTGTACTATATACGAGTAGTAGAGCATAGTATGTCCGGGGACAAAGGGCTAAGGCTTGTGAATTGTGGATCTGCCGGGTGCCAGCCGCCATATTTGAATTTCTGTTTTTTTTTTCCCGCTAATTTTCGCACAAAATCGTACGTTTTAGCCCGAAAATGCCTTTACATTTCCCTTTTTCCCAACAAATTTCCTGTTTTCCCTCAAATTTCCCGTTTTTCCCTAAAAAGCACTGAGCCTCCCCCCCCCCTTTTTTCCCTCTTCGCGAGAGACCCATATCTACAAAAACGAGCCAATTCAGGTGATTTGGGGGGCTCGCATCATACTTCTAGCCTACGTCGATAAAATAAAATAATTTCAATTATAATTTTTATAAAATTAAACCTATTTTTGAGTTTAAAATTTTTTATTTATTTTTTTATAATTAAAAAAATAAAGGTGTACGTATTAAATGTTATATATCACCGGACTCATCTTTTCAAGGTGCATACGATCGTGATGTCATATCAACACACTGCCTTGTTTTTTTCATTCTCTATCATTCCGTGCTCTCTCTCGCTTTCGCTTTCATTTCTCTTTTATTCTCTCATTCCATCTCCTCTCTTGACTCTCTTTCTTTCTCTCTTTGTCTTATTCCTTCTCTTTCTCTCACTCCATCTCTCTTGTCTCTCTTTCTTTCTCTCTTTCATTATTCTCTCTCTTTCGTTTCTCTCTTAATCTCTCATTCCATCTCTTTCAATCTATCAGTCCACAGGTTTTCTCGGAATCCTCCCATTTTTTGTTGTTTCATTTTCTTTCCTTTCTCTCTTGTCTCTCAAATTCGTTTTCTCTCTTTCCTTTTCCCTTGTCTGTCTCATTTATCCGACCAATTACTCACATTTGTTCGATTAATCACATTTGCTCCACTGATAACTTATACCTTTTCGACTCTGACATCTGCATAGTTCCTTCATCGCCTGATAGAGTGGGCGAATCGTCAGTGTATATATTTATTTACGAATTTAAATGTGTAAGTTTTGATGCACGAGAAGGTATTTAAAAATTATTGTAAAGTACATTCCAGGCAGGACTTTGTAAAACATATTCGATTTTCAATAGTTAATGTTTTGAAAAACAATATCTTATCTTAATATTTAACTTTATTCGATTTATGTTTACATTTGTCGTCTCGCCTTGTAACCATGCTTGCATGCACGTGCTGCAAAGCCCGTAAGCCAGCTGTGACAGGTCCGCCAGGGCAGACGCGCCTGCTGTAACCCGCCAAGTGTGGTATCATCAAGATGCACATGCAGGGACATAGGTAAGCACCATGCGAGGGGGAAGGGACAGAGAGTAAATGACTGCAGCCTCTCTGCTGGTTGGCCTTGTACACAGTCATCTAGGAATCGCTGCATTAATAAATACGTACAATTATTTAATTTCAGTTTATCATTTGAATAATGCCAAAAATAATATTCTTAGAAAATGTATTAAAAATTATTATTTTTTTCATTTGTAATGTAAATTCTCTTCAAACATCTTAAATTTTGTAAATTTCACACTTTCCATGGCAGCTCGTGACATTTAAAAAAAGAAAATATTATAATGTTTGGACGGGATTCAAACCTGAGACCTTTAGGTTACAAGTTCAGCATCGTAACCACGGGTCTACTACAAGCTTACATCGAGCAGAGTCCTGAAATATTGTATTTAAATCGTTCATTATTTTCTGAATCGTATATGCCTTGCTTGCATTGATTTTCATATATATTGTTTTTAAAATAATTATGTAGTAAGCAAGTGAATATGTACAGACAATTAGGTAGGCAAATATAATTTGCGAACCCTTAGGAGCTAGCAATCTCGAAAAATATTTAGTTAGCAAAAAAAAATTCTAACCCCAGGAATCTTTTGTTTATGATTATTATAATCATAGTGCCTAGTTAAAAATAATATTTCGCTTTTTTTTTCAACGAGATCTGTTTATAACAGACTGGTTACAATACAGGATAAAATAAAAGAATAAAAACCTTAATTTATTATTCGATTTTAAAATTAATTTTTTTAATTTGTACTGAAATTATATGTAGAGTACAGCAAACATGTTCTCTCAGCTTCATTCCGGGACTTTTCTCTTCAAGTGTAAATATTATGCAAAATTAATTATTATCTCAACTATATTTCGTAGGCATAACTATCCTACTCGGAATTTGATTCAATGTTTACGTGGATAAACCAATCACCATCATATTCTCTATATCAGGCAGGGTACAACATCAGCGAGAAAATAAATACATTTTTTATTTATAATGTATATATATATATATTTACATACTTCAGACCACAATCAGAAACCACAGTTTTCCACGCCATTAACTTAGTATCTTTACACCAGCAAGCTCACTTTTCACTAAGGGAATATAGTCTGCTTATATGCAACTCAAGGCAGTCTATGCTAGCAAGTATCCAACCAGAACCCGTCACAATATATTCTACTTCTTTACTGCAAAGTCTTTCAAGGCCTCTGCAGACCCTGGGATAGTATCAACATTGTACAGTGATTGATTCGCAGTCCTGAATGCTTGGCGACTGATGGCTTCATCCAAAGGCTGAGGTTTCTCTTGGTACCCTCTGGTCAAACATTGTATTTTATTGGACCTTCTTTAACTTCTTCGGTTAATTGATTGATTATCCTTTGCTTAATATGGTCCAGGCATACATATGTCTTTCTTAACTACAAAGTTATTTCCAATCACATAATCCTTTAAAGTGCCTTAGAATGCCGATTGTTTCACGTAGAATCCGTTTGATGTGGTTTCACCAACAGCTATTACAGATTGTTTCTTAGCTGCAGAAACTCGACCATGACAGTTCTTATTATGTCTATTCAGCTAAGCACCACGTTAGAACAGATTTTTGAACTTGCCACATTTTTGCATAGCACAGGAAGTTCCCTTCATACAAGTAGTTTTTTCCATGCCTCCTCTCACTTTGGATGTAGGCAAATATATTGCCACAGTAAAAGCAACGAAGCCTTGGCGAAGTCGTCGATGGCTACGCTGCTGTAAGTGATCCACCCAAAGAAGACAATGGTGCTGTAGGTGTCATGTCTGAAGAAGTCGATGGCACTTCTGGTACCACTCCCGAAGAAGTTCATGGCATGACCACAGATCCTATTAGCTCTGGAATGACCGATGACATCACATACTGAATATGATGTCGACTGAAGAAGCTAGCCGATACGATCCATCGTTCACGCCTACCGTTGTCAAACTAAGCTTCCCAACTGTAACCCAGCTACTTATAAACTCGCAAGCAGGCACCTTATCATTCAGTGTAACTAACCACTGTAACTAACCAACACCATACCAACCAATACACCAAGCATAATATCCATCTTCATATAAGTTTAAAATTTTAAGTATATATATATTTTAACCTACATATAATAATAATGTTCTTGCTATCCCAGGCATAGGGACTTTTACCCTATGTTGAACATGGCATATTTTCTACTCCTATGCTAGGAACTTGTAAATTTTTTTCTACAGACTTACATACTGGCGTACACTTAACCTAACCTCACCTAATGTATTCATCTTGTAAGAACTATGAATCTATTGTATTTTATTTCTCTCAACGTTGACTTAACCTAACTCAACTTCAGGATCAACTTACCCTAATATCACCTAACCTAATATCACCTAGCCTAATCTCACCTAACCTAATTTAACCTTATCTAAGATAACTTTACCTATTCATGTTGTAAGAACTATGAATATATTGTATTTTATTTCTCTCGACATTCACTTAACCTAACTCCACTTCAGTATCAGCTTACCCTGACATCACCTAACCTTACTTCATCTTACCTAACATATCCAAGGCACCACATATAATACTGAAGACACCGCATTAAACTTCAAAGGCACCACACTTAGCACCGAAGGCACCACAGTTAGCACCGAACACTCCGCATTTAACACCAAAGGCACCACTTTAAGACCAAAGACACCACACTTATGGGTTATTTAGAGGTCATTAGGAGTCACTTAGCAGTCATTAGGGTTCACTGACAGGTCATTTAAGGGCCATTAGCGGTCATTAGGTGTCATTAAGGGTGACTGAGGGGTCGTTTGGCGGTCATTAAAGGTCATTTAGGGGGCACTGAGGGGTCATTAAAGGATCGATAGGGTCCATTTAGGGGTGATTAGTTGTCATTCAGGGGTCGTTAGAGGTCATTTAGAAGTTCTTAGGGTCCAAGGGCTAAATAATCAGTCCTGTGAGTGGCTGGTCTAACAGTAGTTAATTATCCACTGTAAGTGTGACCATCAGCTCAAGATGAGAGAATATAACATGAGTACGAAATATATTTTCACATTGAAAAGAACTTATTCACTGCAGTGCAATGATGATTTCCTAGCGCTAATCATTGGCCATGTAGAACTCAGTCGATGTTACAACTTCTATAGCCCTCGTACATCCTGCATCGCATAAATTTGATTTAAAACAACACTGAAATATAATATTAAGTGTTTAATGGACGCAGAAATATTAGGAATATATACATCTTATTTTATTTTTACTTTTATTCGTCTATGTAATATACTTGTCAATAGATATATCACAAATTTTTTGCAGATAATCTGCTCTACTAACTGTCATAAGACGAAATATACTTAAACCTCTTACTAGAAGTCAAGCAGAACTCAGCCCACACTGGACTTAACAAAAAATAATCACAAGTCCAACACGTTTCTCATACCATCAGACACCAGCCAAAATATTACACCAGACATTAATATAAATTCACTCTATCAGCCATCCATAGATAAAAAGAATGCTGACCACCACATAATAGATGTACAAAAACAAAAACTTGAGTAACCCCTGCTGACCAGGAGTACTGGGTACTATACTAACCTTAATCCCAGCATACTTCAGTCATACCAAGATAAAATTATATATGCAACATAACAACTACTCATTTCATACCACCTCTACACCATCCATTAACATCACCAATGAAACATACTAGGTGACCACCCACCACATACCTGAGATTAGTATAAATGACTATAACAACCAACAAACAAGTTAATTATGCCAGCTTTCCTTACTAATAGCTTCTCTTACGAAACTTGCCAGGTAACACACCTCCAGCATACTTAAAAACCATATCGATAACCTAATGGTACTGAGTGCCATAACAGATATAATAACATTAACCATGACATAAGCTTTCCTCAGCCATGCAATGTACAAATCATACAAACCAGCATACTAAAATACTATACAATCTGAAGATATCAATGAACCACCACAGCAGATAACTATACCAACAAAAAAACATACAACTCAAACCATATCTTTCCCTCTAACACAAGCATACCTTATTCATCCTATTAACAGTATAGATCATATTAACCACCACACATCAGACTTACTGATCAAAAATAAAAGTCAACTATATTGACTACCATTTCAGCCCCATATAAATTTGCCAGTTCCACATATAAACAAGCCATTTCAGCTGCCGAACCAATCAAATATTCCAACCATGATATCATAAGACCAAAACTACTAATTTAACCGTCTATGACCTCCATACAGTGTTAATCCCCAAAAATACCATCCAATAATACTAACCAACCATACCAGCTAATCATTCTGCCCCTCTCATACTAACTTATTATCTGATCAAAACTGTTCTATTCTTAGAAACTGATCACACAATTAAACCATCCTCCCCACACCAACAAAGCTATTATTCATTTCATTATACCAAAAAAAAAACCGAACATAGATCAGGTCATACGAGTGAACCTTATTGCTATACCAACCATACAAGAAACTAAGTGTACAAACAAGTCATACTGATAGGTTATACCATCAAGGTGTACTAGCTCTGAAATAAACCAACCCATACAGGCAGACCACACTAGTAGACTCTACCATCGTGTTACTCCATCCATTTTAGCCATTCCAAGAGACCACACAAACCGAAAACATACTAATCAGACTTACTAACAGAACATATTACCAAATCAACCTACCTAAAACAAACACGCAGAAATGTCTTATAGTATAATCTTCATAAAAGTACATCTACTAATGATGAGCCTACATACAATTCGATTTATTATCAGACTGGCAAACATAATATTCAATCCATACATTTCAACCTCTTATAATACTAACCATAACTACTGTCATCTCACATCATGCCCTTCTGTTTAACAGCAATATAGGCACTTCACACTGAGATACAAAGCTATTCTATCAAATTATACTCCCTCCTACTACCAACCCAAACTACTGCAATGTCCCCATTATACATTTAAGACTTCAATACTACCATACTGATAGTCCATACAAACAAGGAACACCACCAAACCTGTCAACCATTGAACATACCCATGTCATCATATTAGAATAGTATAAGAAAAACATGACAGACTTCACTTACATCTCTAGAAAATCTCTCGAGAGGTAAGATCTCTCGAATGGTAGGTGCGAGTATGACCGATCAAATTGTAAGGGAGATGAAGTCGGTGGGAAGGGGAGAGCAAGACTAGTTCCAACATTACCACTAGAGGATGTGCGTGTCTACATCAAGACATTTGTTCCCCACCACCAGACCAGATCATATTCACCTAATAGGGCAGCCTGCGAAGTTATCCATACAATGCTTGCGAATAGCAACTCTGCCGTTCGCTACGTATCTACTAAGCTATCACGTTGCATAAAACATACATAGATTTCGTCCATCACACACAAACCTATGCAAACATCTCAGCAGACGAATGACTGTCACAGATTGTTTTTTTGTCAATGACTCATGTGAGCCAACATTTTATGGGTAAAAAGTAAATATCCATTTTATGAAACTTTCCACACACACACACAGAATTAAGTAAATATCTAAACCTTTATTGCTTGGTACCAGTATAGTTTACTTAAACAAACAAAAAATGTATACATTTGATAAATATAAAATATGCAAGGGAATAATATATCTTATTTGAAATCCTCCGAAGATCATATAGTATGTAATGAATTTATTTTTTTTAATATTTATGTAAAACTGTTTAAAATAGCAATCTCCATGTATATTATACACATAAGAAATAAACAACATCTATTTCTTAGTTGTATATCACACAAATGCAAATAATATCTTTATACACATATTCGGAAGTTGGTAGTTTCGAACATTCGGACTAACCATTCAGCTAGGAAGTATTTTATCAAAGACACTAGCATCAGCCTCTAGGTGTTTTGTCGTTTGGTAGGCAAATTGCTTTCCTAAATCCCTGCCTAACTTCACCTAACCTAACATATTCAACACCAACACCACCACCACCACCATCACCGTGGCCACCCCCTCCTTAACAGACTCAGATATGTCAAGATCAGGCATACAAAAAATGTTTGAAAACTATTTTTAAATAATATGCACTGACGTCCAGGCAATATGAAAATGACAACAAGCAGAGTACAGTATACAGAAATCAGTACACATATATATATATATATATTCAATTATCAGTAAGTTCATTTGCTCAGCCCATATAAAAAAATATCAAAATATCTCAGAATTCAAAATGTGATAAAATATATTAAATATTCATAGGGGCTGTGGCCAGTAATAAAACATCATAACAATACTTGACTAGAAAAACATTGACTCAGAAAAAATTATTGCCGACTAAATCCTTTCTTCTTTTTCGCTCCACAGTAATGTTTCTCAATTATTTGACACTACACTCAGGTGTGTAAAACATGAAACGTTTCTAAAATGAAATGCGGACAGGTGTCTTACAGGTAATACGGCCACTGCCATTAAATATTGTTTCCTCCGTCAAAACTCAGCCTGATACTAAGAGCACATTTGACCTTATGTAAACTATGCTGTTAACCACAAGCCATGTACAAGGTCACCAACAGGCTGTTAAGTGAATATTTCAATTATATTAGTGCCTCAAAAGGACACACCACCAAATAACTGATATTTAAGAAATTTAGGTGACAATTACAATTAATACTTCGACAAACCATTCGACGAAAGTGTTTTGAGCCAGTGCTATAAATACATGCAATTCCTTGAGCTTACAAAAATACTAAAATTTAAATTTGAAAATTACGTACAGGGTGGCTATTATTAAAAGTACTAAGCGACCAGAGGGGGCCCATTAAGGGGCGCAACTCTAAAAGATAACACATTAAAAAACTTCAATAAAACTTCAATAAAATATGCAAATTATTTGCGGCACCCAGTAAAAATGCACTGGCCGTCAAAGCACCTGAATATTATAGACAGGACAAACACATTAAAATAGTATTTACTTTCTCTGCCTAGGCACTAGCTGTGGACAAGCCTCGTAAAAATACACTGTGGCTGGGTGAGCCGAATGGGACAACAATCTAACCACTATTCTATGCACTTGAAATCTCCCAGGTACACATGGTAACTACAGAATACATCATTAAAACTATACGAGCTACAAAATGGATCAAAAATACAAATGTATAGACTAAAATCTCGCACCCTGCTAAATAATGCACTGCAAAAGTGCCAAAAACTAGCCCAATTACAAACGTGCTGTCCACAACTTACCAGTGAAATTCCCCTTGTCGCTCTTAAACCGTAAGAAAATATTGATAAATACCGAAAGAGGATACTTAAAGCTAAACAACAGTACCATTTTTATTTTAGAAATTCGTAGTCACGCTCCTTTGTGGTGTTCCGATATCTGATGTGCGGTCTAGTAGAGCATGTCGTGTACGAGTGGTGGCTGATGTAGTGCCTGCAGGAATTGCCGAAGGTAGAGTGCCGGACGGTTAGCAGCTCACTACCTAGATGACTTTAGAACCCCCTCCAACACCTACCACATGATGTATCAGAAGTGGTTGGGGAGAGGAGAAAGGCAAACTTTAAGGAAGCGGACCTGAGTGGCGAGAAACGAAACTATTGGTGCTGCACATGGAAAATTACCATACTATTCACGATGTCATGGCAGCACTGTCACTACCTCCTGTGCTAAAGTGTCTCTCACTGTCCAAAACTAAAGGACTTTTTTATTCATGATAAGCTCTGGTGACCCTTACTGAAAGAAAACAAAATGCAGTACGTCCACAAAACAGTCTGAAGAAAAGGCACTTGAAGAACAAGAAGAGTCGAAGGAAGGAGAAAGTCTCAAGGAGGGAACAGTCTCACTGATCAAACAAACAGTACAGTTCACAGCAAAACAGGTATAACAATCCTTCTTGCATAGCAATCAGGTAAGCAGTCTTGACGTATGCACAATAACAAGCTTCTTCTCTAGGGAAGACTCTATGAGCAACCAGGAACAAGTCCCAGTGCCAAGAGTAGGGCCTCTTCTCAAGCAGAGGGCCTCTTCTCAAGCCTGGCCTCAGCCAGGCAAAAAATTTGAGAGGTGGCATCTTCTGGCAGCAGCCAAACTCCAAACCAGAAAACAAAGACAGGAACATCTCCGAGCTGCTCAGGGGGATGATGGGTTAAAACAAAAAAAATTTGGAGAGATTAGCCAAGGGAATAAATAACAAGCTCAAATAGTAAGGGAAGGAAAAGGGTACAAGGTAAAAGGGTGCAAAGGCACAAAAGCACATTACAAAAACAAAACTCCGGCACCACTGTTACAAAAAATTTTCTTCAGTTTGTACAAATGTATCTTCCGAAACATTTTGCCACTAAATGGGGAAATCAATTCCACCATGTTGGGCCCAAGGAATTTGCTCAATTTAAAGGGGCCTAGATATTTCAGAATCAGCCTGCTTGTCACATTGTAGCCGAGGTCAGCCGAGTGGCATTTCTTTACCAACATCAAATCCCTGATAAAACTGAGCCAGAGCGTGTGGAGCTTTCACCTGGTCATTCACTAAATATTTGACAGACACAAGACACTTATAAACCTCCTCCATAAAACTGTACTGATCCATCTCAGACAATGATGAAGGAACAGGAGGGATGTCTCACAGCTGCAGGAGAGGGTAAGACATTGGCCGACCTAAAAAGGGCAATGAAAGAGTGGTCCCTGTATAACCATGACAGGCACTGTTAAAATAAATGTTCATCAGGTCGACATTCTCATCCCAACAGGTGTGGTCACGATTATAAAAGATGGTCAAGCACTTTTCAGATATTTGTTAAAGTGCTCTACAGAATTACCCTTAAGATAATATGGGCTGGACATGAAGTGTTTCATCGCCCAACAAAAACACATGTCTCAGAATATTGTTGAAGTGAAATACCTGGCATTCATATTACAAATAGGTAACAAAATAACAAACTTAGTAAAAGCGTCTAGAATGATGAGCAATCTCATGTTCCCTTTTTAGAGCATATTAGAGGACCAAACACATCTAGGGGGACAGTGTCCCAAGGCACCTCTGGAGTGTGCACCTCACTTTATCCTGCCTTGCTCTGCCTGGCCTGCTTGCACTTCTGGCATGCTTTACACTATCTTACAAATGCAGCCATATCACTCCGAAGAGTAGGCCAAGCAAAGTAAGACACAATCTTCTGGAAGGTGCGACTTATACCCTGATGTACTCAGAAAATGGAGTCGTGAAAATAAGGTATAGCCATAGGGCATAAAGTCTTTGGATCAATGATCTTACGTGCCCTAAAATTCTTCCCTGTGAAATAAAGAACCTCCTTATCCTGAACATAAGGTAGAACTAATTAATTTCAAAAAGGTCCTGTGAAACCTGAACACAATATTCATTGTTGGATTGTGCCTGATACATCTTAATAAAGAACTCTGGGTAACCTTGAATCATATTAATGGATGCCAAGGGCAGGTCTTCCTGTTCCACTTCAAAGTCTTCCGCATTGTACATACGGGAAAGAGAATCAGCGACCTGGTTTCGGCGCCATGAACATGGTGCACTTTGAAACAGTATCTGGATAGCCTCAGCACCCGCAACTCTAGTTTCCCCAGCTGTTGAGGATGATTTAAAACCCATCTGAAGGCCTGATAATCGGTATAAAGGTCACATTCCTCATGCTCGATATAGGCAGCGAACTTCGCTAAACCAAAAATTCAGGCAAGTGCCTCATTTTCATAAATGCCTAAATTACGTTCCAGAGGTGTAAGGGAACGACTCGTAATGGCCACAGGTGCGAGACCACCATCAACAAGCTGGCTTAGCACAGCTCCCAAGGCAAGTAAGAATGCATCAATCTGCACTACAAATTGTTTCGTGAAGTCGGGTAAATTAATAGCGGGTGGAGAAGACATGATACTTTTAAATGAATTGAAGGCTCTTTCCTTATCGGGACCCCAAACAAAAATCAACATCGTTTCTCTTGAGGTGGATAAGGGGGGCAGCAATTTCGGAGTACTGATTTATAAACCGCTAATAATACCCCATGATACCTACAAATGACTGAACTCCCTTCACAGTTCAAATTCATAATAGATACCACACAATCCAGGTCAATAAGCGAATTCCCTTCACATAACAAATATCCTAAGAACTTTACCCTATTTGAACCTAGAGTGACCTTGTCGGAGTTGACGTAAGACCAACCTCACACATTTTAGTTAAAATCTGCCTCAAACAATCCAGATGGCAATCAAGGTCCTCACTGAACCCAATTAGACCCCATGGATATTCTCGTGAATTAGTATTGGTTCCAGGGAGTGCTGAAGGCTGTATATTTTTTGCAAGAAGGATCCTGGAGGCAGTGGTGGAAACTATTATTTAAATATAACACTTGAAATATACAAGCTTTACCATGGTGTTGAAGTGCACAATCTGTTGTAGGCAAAGGGAAAGGGTATGTATGTATTTTTTTTATTTACATGAGAGTGGTTCACAACCAAACTGTATTTATCGCCAACTTTCTTTCTCACAAGAAAACTGGGTGAACAATAACCAGAAGTGGATGGTACTATTACACCAGCTGTCAACAACCTATTAATAATTTCCCAAAAAGCCTGGAGCTTAGGTGGCGGGCACTTAAAATTATGATTGCCCACCAGGGTATCGTAGGTGAGGGCGAACTTGTATTTGAAGACATCACATTTACCAATGCGAGAAGATATTATGTCACTAAACTCGCCCTTCAACCACTCCAGATTGGCTTGAAAATCCATCTGGGTACAGTCGCCTTCAGCAATGGTGGAACACAACACCAGCACCTCCATGGTGCACAAACCGATGTGAATGCCAGGGGCGAAACCAAATGGCAAATAATTTGAGTCTAATTTTACAACAGCCCTAGCCATGGCTAAGAACTCTTAACCCAAAATAATATCTTGAGTGAGGGCATCCAAAACTCAAAAGGGATACATCCAGGAGAAATGGCTTATTTTAAAGTGCAAGTGAACCAAAAGACTAGAGCAAACATCACCACCATTGGCAACACATTACATTTTCTCAGGCACCACACTAATGCATCTTTTGGAAATTATTTTAAGATTTAAAAGTTGTTATGTAATTTCCGATACAACCAAATTTGATCACCAAGCTCCATATTCATCTTCTTATGCAAAAGTGTAGACGAATTACCAAATTACCAAATACACTCATTACAGTAGTATTATAAACCTTCCCCTCATGAACAGGAAAATTCTTCCATCATATTATATCACAAACACCAATATCACCAATTTCCTTAGAGGCAGGTTCCTTCTCAACATGAGACAATCTGAAGAAACACAATTCCAACAAACTACTACCTGCTTTAGCAGTTATTCCTTCAAGACCAAAATGGTACGAAAAAGAAAATAGAATATAACTCTCTTCTACATCAACAACCTTAACTGTCCAGAATCTACAATATTAATTAATATACTTCGTAAAAGACTAAATATTACGATATGCCTTCCTCTGGTAATAACCAGAAGAGCGAATGTGCCTGCTATACATGTCAGGATAAAATCTGCAAAAAGACATCATAAAAGCTGTTAATAATTGTAAATATAATGTAATATGCAAATATAAATTAAAGTATTAATACAACAGAGATACATACCTCAAAACAAGTTAAAAACACAAAAAATTCGAAAACAGAAAAGTCCAGGATCAGCCCGCACCTACTACTTCAAACAACTTCCTCGGCATTTAACATGCGAATGGAAACTCCACGGCAACGCTCCTTATCTCTAAACGTTGCAACTACAGGCTTATCACTATCAGCGGATGTGGGATGTTATATACAAACCACATCTGTTGCGCAACAGCCAAGGTCACACAGCTGGGAGTGCTTATCAACATGCGCTGATAACATACATCCGGTTTCATTGCCGCACACTCACAATTTTAAACATATTTTTTAATTTATTTAATCCTATCACATATATTGTTTTACAGAACACTGACTAATAGTGCAATGGGTAGCGCCGTATCAATTGAAGCCGAAAAACTCCTTCCCCCACAGGTAAGAGTAACAAGATATTTAGAAAAAAACACGTACTTGTTTTTGCACTTGCCTGACTGGTACGACCACACCCCTGACCAGTACTTGTGATCCACCAACTTAACAAACATAATTACTCTTTTCGGGCATGTTAAAGGAATCACTTCGGAAGGGGGGGAATAACACATTATTAATGACTATGCATTTCTTTATAATCAAGTAATGTTATTTATTTATATTTCTGTATACCATGATGGACGATTCCCTAAGGAAGCCCCATAAATGTCGCTATTAATTTTAATAATGGGATTTTTTAAGTGTCCACTTTGTTAAGTATCTAGTGTGATGTCCTTGACGTATATTTATATCACTTCGTATTTTTAATAGCTTAAAATAAATTTTCGCGTATTCCTTCTTCAATTCACCCCCCCCCCCCGGCCCTTTTAATGTAAAGGAGAGGAATAAAACAAATACGGGAAAAAGCCACAGTACATTTTGTACCTATAAAACATGTATTTACAAAATAAAAAACAGATAACACATAATCACGGATTGAAAAACAATTCCACATGACCAAGAATATGCATGTCACCAGTAGTAACAACTAATTTCCGATACAACCAAATCTGATCACCAAGTTCCATCTTCATCTTCTTACGTGAATACATAGACACATTACCAAAAATACTAATTACAGCAGTATTGTCTGCCTTGCCCTCATGAACTGGAAAAGCCGGATCAATCTCAGTAATCTTCTTTGGTGCAGGCTCCTTCTCGAAGTTGCGATAGTGCATTGCGCTTGGTTGTAACCAGAAGCAGTGGTGGCTGGTGACTTGAAACTGGGAGGGCTGTGGCGATCCTAACTAACAAATGACATTTTTTAAATAGGCACAGTGATAAATGTTTTGCTTATGACAGGCTTATGTAAGTGAGGTTTGTTCAGCTAAATATAAACATTAAGTGCGGTTGTTTGAAGAAAAACGTATCATCACTCGATCTGTAATTGTCAACACACTGTGGCCACTGGTTCAGATCTAATCTCTAACACAGGTATATATTTGTTTAAAGTTTGTGTAGGTTATATACCTTCCAACCAGTACCTGCATGGCGTGGTACATTACACGAGACGATGAGAAATTAGATAATAATACTAATTCTACTATACTAATGAAGATGATAACTTAAATATACTAAAACAAATATTTTTTTAAAAACCAGTACTAATTTACATACTGTACATACAAAATGTATGTCAAATTTAAATTAGAGGATAAAAGTGCCACGTCTTAATTAATGTATTTGTAAACAAAATCCATTCGTCAACCTGTACGCGCAATCTAACGGGCAATGAACCTTACCAAACACTGAGAATTTTATGGCATTATTTACATGCTGTGAACATGATTTATATATTTTTGTCTCCCAAATGTTTCAAATTTTTTACCCAATTGACAGTTCACGCAGGATCATTAGATTTCACTAGCAAAAAACAATTAAACAAAACAAAGCATTTCTAACTTCACACGATCATAGCCAGTCCGCAAAATTATATGAACTTAACGTTGAATGTTCGCATATACGAACCAGTGTGTTTACCATCGTGGCTTTGTTGTTTTGTTGTATATAACTGTAGCCTTTCTGGTCCAAAATGTATAAGCTCTAGTTTATTCCCGTAATTCAAAACCTTTGTGGTAATTAGGTCTTAAATGTTCTTCACTGAATTATCCATTATTTACAAGTTTACATAGCATAACATGAACAACACTTCAACCCTGCTTCTGACCGATGCTCACAGCTCATCATTAACAACAAACTTGTTAAGAATATTACACCCGACTTTTAAAGATATATATTATTAAAAACTATTTGAAATAAATACAAGCATTGTTGAGAAATGTGTTTGACAACTGCAGAAGAGCAGAGTGCGAAAGTGCGCCTACCTAGCATGTAGTATATAACTGTAGAACACATTCGGTTTACAGTGGAATTCAAAGTTCTAGTTTTGGTAGCCCTGTCGAGTTCCAGGAAAACGTTTTTGTGTGAGAGCAGGGGCGCGCCCAGCTCTCTCTGATTTACAGCATGATATTAGCTGAAAAGTGGCGAGCCCCTGAAGTTTCCCTCCCTCCCTCCCGCAGCTCCAATATCTACTGTTTCGCCGTCTCTCTCTACTCGTTCCAACCACTTCGGGGCGAATAATCTGTAGCTCCGCCACTCGACATTTCCAAAAACGTTTCCCTCGTGACAAGAGACTCGTCCATCTCAAAAACATTCGTTACGAAATAACATCCGTATTCGTATACAGTATTATTTGTTGAGTAGTAGATAAGTAGAGGTCTGCGTTCTGAGATGTTATTAGGAGGGTTGCGCCCCGAAGCCCTCCCTCAACAGCCGCCACTGGTCGGAAGTTGCATATCGCCCGGAAGTGGCAACTTGGTGGTAATTATGTGTTATGTATTTCTTATTACGTTATCAATCCGTGATTATGCGTTGTGTATTTTTTATTCTCTAAATAAATGTTTTGTGGGTACGAAATGTACTGTGGCGTTTTTTCGTATTTTTTTATATTTCTCACCTTTACATGAAAAAGGGGGGTGTATTGAGGGGGGATATTTGAACATTTATTATATGCTATTAAATATATGGAGTGATATAAATATATGTCAAGGAAATCACACTATATACTCAACAAAGTGCAACTTCAAATATCCCATTATTAAAATTAATAGCACCGGAAACACTTCCGTTCTCCTAGACCAAAAAATTTTTCTTTGCGATTTGCCGCCACTTGTCTCGCACGTGAACAATTGGCACAGCGAACAACTACACTCCGTGGCTCGCATCACCCGTCGCCTTTCAAGGTCAACAGCTGACCAAGAGAAATCACTGCCGCATTCCGGCCAAGAGTGAAGAAGGTGGAAGGGGGCGGAAGAGGGGACTAGATGATACTGTTCGCTAGCCGTGAATCTGCGCTGAATTTCAGCAGCGGCCAGTTGACAGAACTCGTACAAATTATGTGGCGGGTACACCATTGTGCAATGGCATTTAACAAAGGGAGAGAAATTATCCACAATTATGTTTACAAGATCACCTTCAGTTAAACCCAGGCACATAGCGTCGTGAAGAAGCATAAATAGACTTAACAAAGTTGCATACAGATTCTTGCGGCTTTTGAACTCGATATACCAAATCCGTCTCGCATTTCCACTGTACGCGGGGTGGAAACAGGGCATGAAGGACACGGAGTTAAAATCCTGCGAATGTACCATGGGGAAGGGACAAGAACTCAAGTGCTGAATTAAGACATCCACTTTGACCGAAAGGGCTTTTAGGTGAAAATCCTCCGCGCAAAGACACAGCACCGCTACTTTAGCAACTGCAAAGAAAAAAGTCAATATGGGAACCGGATCGAGTGACGTGAGCGTATCTATGCAATGTAGGGAAAGCATGAATAATTTATCGGTAGGCATGGAAGTGGAAGCTAGGCTTATCGAGCCAGGCTGCTGTGAGGAAGCTGAAACGTAATCCTGCTGGAGGTGTTGACCTGCCGCCTTATGGAGCTGTTGACCTGCTTCCTTACGGAGGTGTTGACCTGCTGCCTTATTGAGCTGTTGACCTGCCGCCTTATGGAGCTGTTGACCTGCTGCCTTCCGGAGCTGTTGACCTGCCACCTTATGGAGTTGCGCAACAGTCAACGAGATGTCCCCAGTCACTCCCACTTCCTCCATGAAGGCGATAAATGCATCTCTCGGCAGTGTATAGACAAGGCTGACATCGGTGGAACTCAAATTGAAGTTATTTATGAAACAGAAAAATCAAAGTGATTAGCAGAGTAGTGCAGAATATTTACACTGACTATCAGGGCAATTGTAAATGACAACAAGCAGAGTACAACATACAGAAAGCAGTACACATAGATATTCAATTTTTGCCAAGTTAATTTGCTCAGCCCAGCATTAAAAATATCAAAATATTTCATAATTCTAAAGGTGACAAAATATATTAAAAAGACATAGGGGTGGTGGCCAGTAATAAAACATTATGACTAGAAAATGACTAGAAAAAACATTGACTCAGAAAAAATTATTACCGACTAGATACATTCTTCTATCTCTCTTCACAGTAATGTATCTCAATTACTTAACACCGAACTCAGGTGCGTAAAACATGAAACATTTTTTTAATGAAACGTGAACAAGTGTCTTACAGGTAATACGGCCACTGCCGTTAAATATCGTTTCCTCCATCAAAACTCAACGTGATTCCAAGAGTGTATTTGACTCTATATAAACTACGCCGTTGACCGAAAGCAAAGTGCAAGGTCACCAACAGGCAATTAAGTGAATACTTTGTTATATAAATGCATGAAATGGACATGCCACCAATTAAGGAATTTTTAGGAAATTCAGGTGACACTTAATTACAATTAATACATTGACAAACCATTCGACGAACATGTCGTGAGCCGATGCTATATATACACACAATCCCTTGAGCTTACAAAAATACTAAAATTTACATTTGGAAAAGACGTACATGGTGAATATTATAAAAAGTACCAAGCGAGTGCACCGCGACCGGAGGGGGCCTATTAATGGGTGCAACTCTAAAAGAAAACATTAAAAAACTGCAATAAAAACTTCATTAAAATATGTAAATTATTCAGGCGGCACCCGGTAAAAATGAACAGGCGTCAAAGCAACTGAATATTAAAAACAAGACGAACAAATTAAAATATGATTTGCTTTCTCTGCCTAGGCACGAGTTGCGGACATGCATAATAAAAATACACTATGGCTCAGCGAGCCGAATGGGGCAACAATCCAACAACTATGTTACGCACATGGAAAACTCCCAAGTACGCATGGAAATTACAGAATACATCATTAAAATTACACAAGGTACAAAAATGATCACACATACAAACAGATATATTACAATCGCGCACCCAGCTAAATAACACACTACAACCTTGCCAAAAACTAGCCCAATTACAAACGTGCTGTCCACAACTCACCAGTGAAATTCCCATCGTGACTCCTGATACCTTAACAAAATATTGATAAATGCTGAAAGAGGTTACTGAAAGCTAAAGTACTGTGCCACTTTTACTTTAGAAATTCGAAGTCGCACTCCATCGTGGTGTTCGGATATCTGACTTGCAGTCTAGCAGATCATGTCGGGGACGTGTGGTTGCTAAGGTAGTGCCTGCAGGAATTGCCGAAGGTAGAGTGCCGGAGGGTTAGCAGCTCACGACCTAGCTGACTTTAGAACCCCCTCCAACACCCACCACATGATGCAGCAGCAGTGGTTGGGGAGAGGAGAAAGGCAAACAGTAAGGAAGTGGATCTGAGTGGCGAGAAGTGAAGCCATCGGCGCAGCACATGGGAAATTGCCGTACTATCCACGACGCCAGGGCAGCACCATCGCAAATACAATTATGCTAGATGTGTATCTACCACTATCACCACCACCACCACCTTAATGTACTGAGATATGTCAACTTCAGGCATACAAAAAAAGTGTAAAAACAAATGTTAACTGATACAGTTATGCTAGTAATGTTTCCACCACCACCGCCCCAACAATCCAATCCAATCAAATCCATATTTTCTCATACCATTCACCAAGCTGATTAACACCAGGCAAAATATACTGACTAGCCATACCAAAAACTCTTAACTCAAGCATACCTTAGTATTACACACATTCATACTGTCCACGCCATTCGACATACACCAACAATCCCAAGACAGATATATTGGAATACATATCACCCAACACACCATACATATACAAGTATATTTTATAGTCCAGACCAATCCATAACCTAACATTAATAAAATATTCTCTACTAACCATCGCCAGACTAAAATACTCATACCTCTTAATAGAAGTCAAGCGTACCTCAACCCACACCCACTAAAATATACCAAAAATAATCATAAGTCCATTATATTTTCACTCCATCAGACACCAGCCAAACATATACTAGTTACTATACAACCATACCAACCTTTATAATCCAAGCCATACCAGGCCAACTAACATGTTTTCACTTATTACAAAAAAACTCAATTTGACCATACCACCAATACCGTATTCTCTACCAACAACCACCAGAATAAATAAATGCACTGTTTACTATAATTCAAGCAGACCTTCGCCCACACTGGCATTACCAAAAAAAAAATTACGTTTCCAACATGTTTGTCATAATATTAGACACCAGCCAAATATGATAACAGACATTAATATAAATAACTGTGTGAACCACTCATACCAAATAAAAAATGCTAACTGCCACACCTCAGATGTACAAAACCAAATATGAGTAACCCTGCAGACCAAGAGTACTGGGTACTATACCAAACATAATCCCAGCATACTTCAATCATGCCACACATATCACAATGTATATGCAACATATCAACTACTAATTTCATACCACTCCTACATCATCCATTAACCCCAACAACCAAAACATTTTAGGTGACAACCCTCCAGCATACCATTAATGTCATATTTAGCACAGTACACTGTCATAGTATATGACTCAACTCGGGACGATCCCGTCTGTCATGGTCGTTGGCGAAATTATATCCTTTCTTACATGACACAAGCTTATGTACTGTTTTCACAACAGAACAATTCGTGTAAGTTATCCATTTTTACTATCTCACTATAGATTTGCTGAGAATTAATATGTAAAAAGCAATATACCTGACGCAGTGTTATATGAAGGATAATCAACCTGTTCATTATTTAAACTGCAAATTCATCCATCAAATCAACTTTCGTCTTTACACTTATACATCATGCAAAGTTGGATACACATTTCTATTACTCTTGTAACCCCATTTTATTTAATGTCATCCATACATCGGAAGGAATAGTTTAGGTATGTTGGTATGTGAGTTCAGTAACTGTGTCGAGTGCTGTAAGTTATTTAAGATTTCCATATGAAAAATTGGCTGATAAAAATTATCTGACTGCTAGAACAACAAACCACCATTTTCACTATACCTTCACGATGAGAGAAATATGTTTTGGATTATTTGCAGCGACAACACACACACTGCTTTCATATATGTCTAAAAGTGATGTCTCAAATCTCAAGACACTCTAACTCAGTTAGAGAAAGCGAACTCTAAGGACCCTTGCACACGAGCGACTTTACGTCGCTGCGTCTGAGCGACAGACAATCATGGCTTCAGGCGACAGACACTTACCCATGCACATGAGCGACACTTTTGTCGCAGCTGCAGAAAAGTCGCTGTGGTGGTCTCAGTATCGTAATGAATTTTGTAGAGCTTGGATGCGTTTTTGTACAAGTACAGAAGGTACGAGCGAGAAGATAAAACAGAAGACGGTAATGGGTGCATCCACTTGTAAGTCAGTGGCTACTTAAAGGAAAATTTCACAAGATATACCAAGATTTGATGTGTGAGGAATCTAAATTTTGTAATTAGTTCAGAATGTACGTGCCTTCATTTGATAACTTACTAGTTTTGGTTGGTCAAAGAATTACGTACCAGACAAATAACTTAAGAAAGCCCGTCTGTCTAGAGTAAGATTGGCAGTTACAATCATGTAAGAGAGGTGACCTTTTTGGATTATAAATAATCTATAATATTGCAGTTATTTAAATATATGACTAATTATATGAGGACCTGTTTCTGCTGATAAAGTAGGACACAAATGAATGTAATGAATTAAATATCACTATGTTTATCGTAATAAAGTACATGGGAAAAAAATAACTTCTTGTAAGCACTAACAAAACTGACTGTACTCTACTTCAGCGTCTAAAAGTTCTGAACAGTCACTGCCATCGGAGGATTCCAATCACAAAGGTGATGTGGCAGGAGCAAAGAGTTAGTAGGCCAATCAGAGAATGTTTGCTGTAATTGCTGTGACGTATATTTCACTGAGTTGTTTCTTGGTTGTTGCTGGGGTATGTGTACTAGACTCTGAAACGGCTAACGTTTATGTTGACCTTTCCTGTTACGAATATCTACCTGAACTCTTCTGATTGTATTCATAATTCCCACTCGAACCATAAGCTTATCACACGTTCGTCGAATTTCTTCACAGTTGGTAAAAGAGATAGTAAAAACTGTTTGTCGTCATTGTTTTCGCCTTCCTGTGTAGCTTTTTTTCTTTAGTAATTGCAAAAGGTCCTTTTCAAAAGAACTGCCATGCGACTTCTTCAAGCTTATCTTGGCCTGGTTCCGGTTTGGATTGCAAGTTGGAAGTCTGTATCTATTTCCGTTTGTAGTTCATTTTCCCCAGCAGGGTTTGTTTCACCAATTTTTGGCAAAGATGAGGTAGTCAAGCGCTGTTCAAAACAAGGTAGCAGAGACAGAATTTGATCAAGGTATTTATAATTCCTTCTTCTGCAATCTGTGCTAGATCCGGAAGAAGTTTATTTTTGTGTAGCTATTTCCCTACGGAAAAAATCTCTGAACGATTTCCAACGTTTTTGGACCTCCTTACCTGAAACAACCGTTAAATTTGAAATGTTAGTCTGACAACATTAATGACTTAGATTTCACTACCCTACACTATCTGACTTTGGGAAAAAGATTTTCCATAATTATTTTTACTTTTTCTGTCTCGTTAATGCTTTCGTTTAGGTCACCTGCCCACTCTATCACAGACTGCAAAAGTTCTAATACTTTTCATTAGATTTTTGAAAATGGTATACATGTGTTTTGAGTAGGTCAGCTTTAGCCCTACGAGGGCATAAATCGTCCCAAATTCTAACTTTAACACTCTGCCACTCTTCCCTGCCTGCAATACTCGTTAACAATATTTGCAAAACCATACACGTACATTTTCCTGTTAAATATTGCATCATATGCGCATCTGACTTGAAAGTTTTCATTTCACGTAATTTATCAACTTGCATGCAGAACTGCAAGATGTTTTCAGGTTCACAGTCATGTCACATATTTACCATACTCAGGGAAGAAATGGCAAAGGAATTTTCACAACCTCCTAAAGTAATTTGTTGCTGCATCTGACCTATTTGCTCTGCCCACTCGTTTCACCTGTCTTGGTCAACACGAACATTTTCTTTCACAATGCATCGATTCCTTCAGTCTCCTCCACCGGGACATTCGCGGCCACCAAGTTCGCGAGAAGCGAAGCCATGTCCAAACGGTACATCGAGGACGTCATGATGATGCTACAACACAACCACCAAGTGAACAATACTCTGCACATAATAGCAGAGTAGCGCAGCTTTGCAACCCCCAAGCGTGAGGCGACTGGGGAGGGTCACAGCGACCTCACTCGTACGGTGTTTTATAGTCACAATAAATCACTTTCCCCTTCCCCTTACACCTGTAGCCAGGAATTTAATTTAACTAATGAAAAATAATGTGCCAAGTTTTTTGTTTATTTTAATTTCTTTGAACAGTTTTTCTTGCCATAAAAAGCCAGCACATTATGATAATGTCACTATCCTTGAGGCCAGCTGAACGGCACTATCGTCAACATTATCCAAGTAGTAACGGGAATCGAGCGCAACTTGCCCCCACATAAAAGAACAGCTGGACAGTACCTTCAAATTTGAGGACGCCGAGAATTTTGCAGGCATAGCGCGCCTTCACACAAACGTCCGCAGCTCGCGGACATTTACGAACTGCAAGCCGCCGTTCAGGAAATGCAAAGGCAACCCCCCCCCCCCCCGCCCCATTTAACACATAGGCAGTTCCCCGGCGAATTTCGTGGCGATCATCCACAGCAGGAAAATAGGGCTCCACAGAAGTTCGGCAGCGTTTTCCAACCAAGCTCAACACACAAGACGTGAGCATTTAGAACGAGCACGATTATTTCCACAAGTTTTATAACAACCACGTCGTATACAATGTTAAAAGAAAGACAGCTGTAAAAACCCGAACTCATACTGTGGCTCTCTAGGCAATGCCATACCAGAGCTGGGTGTGCTACAACTTCGCACATGTTACCTTGTCTGCTGCGGTGACAAGACCCTCCCCGTCCCGCGTGACAGCTAACTCAAGTGGCAGCGATGGCGATGCGAACGCGCTTATCTTGCTTTCTAAATATAGGTATAATACAAACATATTAAATAGCTGGCCGGCCTAACCATATATTTAATAACATATTAACCACTCATAAGCGAGCGCCCAATTCAAAATTACCAACCGCTGCATATCTTTTGTTTCTTAATTGACGACTCACTCGTTACAGATCATAACCTTACTTACAATCTGTTCGAAATCTACCCATCAAAATAAAAATAAATATTTTTTATCAAAATTTTAAATACGCAGAAAAATCATATAACTTTCCCGATAGGGAGCACTCTGAGAAACCCCCCAAAAATACACATTCACCCAGAAGAAAACACATGGGAGGGTTTCCTCGGGGTCCTCCCAAGTTTCCTTTCTTTAACATTCCATCTATTTTTCTCTTGCTCTCGTTCTATCTTTCTTTGTTCTCTCTCTTTCATTCCCGGAGGGGGTTTTCGCCTTCCATCTCGTTTGTCGTCTGCTGGTGTCGGCCATCTTGTTTTGTAGTCATCTGCCGGTGGCGACCATCGTCTGCTGGAGGCGGCCATCTTGTTTTCCGTCTATCTTTGATTCTCACATCGGTCGCTAGAGTGTGTGCTTGCGACCATCTTTGATTCTCACACTAGCTACCAGAGTGACGTTCCACTGGTGGCAGCTAGGAGCGCTGGCAGCCATGTTGTGTTCGCTCATCGTCCGCCAGGAGCGCTGGTAATTTATTTTAAGTGTGAACTCAAAAAATGCTGGAGTCGTGCGATTTCGTTCCGGCGACCCTTGGGTGGCCAGTCCGATGTGCTAACCTCAAGACTACCATTTTTTTTTTTTTAACCATTATGTTTCTCTTTTAAAGCACACAATCTGAACTAAACTTAACATAGAATTACTATCGAGCCTTACAAAGAAATGTACCTACGTACACATAATATGTGTATATTTCGACAACATGAAGTACTTCCACATTACGAAACTTACAGTCGTTCGCCATTGTAACTACGCAAATGCGAGACCGTTTCACTTTTTTTAAAAATAAAAATAGATTTATTATCACACAAGATATACAGAGGCGTTTACTCTTAACCTATTATATACAGTACACATTCAACTCACAATATAAACAATAACAAAATACTCAATAAAATATCTACACAATTCTTACATAGGGGCACAAAACGATATGAACATTTGGTGAACTGATTTTACTGACAAAGTCGATGAATACATTAAAAATTATTTAACGTGAGGGGTAGCGCACGACGTACACCCCGACACGTGCCACTGACTTATAACACTACCACCTATCGACGATTACTACTGGAACATTAAATTGTACACTTGTAAGGACCGGGGGGGGGGGGGGAGGCAACGCACGGCGTACACCCAACCTCGGTAATATACACGCACTTCCTGTAGGCGTGAACGTCAGAATGAAAATAAAAAATTGCCGTACCGCTGACGCAATGTGCCACGCCGGCCCATGTTCCACCTATCTTGACGAAGAAGCTTGACAAAGTCTTGAACTGTCACCGGTTTCGAATGGTCCACCAAAAAACCGATCGCATGAAGTATGTACCAGGCCGCAGCTCTTCGTCGAACGAAGGGGAAGGTGAAGAAATCGCAATGAAGCATGTGCGTGTCGCTGACATCTCCACGTTCATCGCGAATTATTTTTCGTACTCGTACGCGACACCACTGCCAGATGAGAGCTGCATAAACAGAGGAAATTACCCTATGAAGGGCCGTGTCGGTGTTGCCACACAGCGGGCATGTAGGGTCAGCTGTCAGGTGAATGCTGTATTTACGCTGCTGAGTTGTCACGATATTATTGTAGAAGCCGAATGCTGCAGCTCGAAGATCCGAGGAAAGGTTAGGATCGGCAAGTATTTTCCATGGGCGCCTCCAGCGGATGGTTGGGGTGCGATTCACAACAGATGGTGACAGCCGACATTTTGGAAGCCCGAATGTACAAATATCTCGCTGATGCGACTGTCCCTTCCGGTAAGTGTTCTAGTAGAGTTGCGAGTGCTTCCTTTGCCTGACGGTATTGAAGTGGCACGCGTCTAACTTCAGACCACATCATTTTCTGTAATTCTGCGTAAATGTCCTCTGGGCGCAAAATTGTTACAATTGCTGAAGACTGAAATAAGGTCTCACACTTCAAAAAGTGATTAATTAGACTCAGGCATCCGTCTTGCTAGGAAAGATAAAGTTGCGGCCTAGATAATTTAAATATATAAGATTTCCACAACATGCGGCCAACAATCTGTATTATTTGTGCACTTTGTTGACGTGGTAGTGGGAATATATGTGTCACATATCACAGCTTCGCAAGTAAGAATACGTTTATTAAAGTAACCCTCTGCATTATATTTGTAAGGCGATAATTCATTTCTATTTGACGAGCACTGAGTTTATTTACTGTCATGTTCCAATTATAATGCAACATAAGAGTGGCATCTGCGTGGAAGTACTATTTATTGTTTACTGTTTTTTTCCTCCTTATATGCAAACAAGGGGGAAACAACATTAGTGGCGTCGAAAGCACAATGTACAGGTGGTTTACGAAGCAGAAAAAGGAAAACTTCCCACATAAAGAACAAAAAAACAAAGCAGACATTTGAACACACAGAAAAGGTGAGACAGGCAAAGATCAAGAAAATAGGATAGAGGAAGAGAAGAGAGGGGGATAGCGCAGTAACGAGAATAAATACACATATGATACGAACACACAGACTAATACAGTGGAGGTATGATACAAATACAATTTCACATCCATAACCCCGCTGGGATAAGCGTTGAGTCCCCCAGGAATTGTCTCTCCCAGGTCGGAGACTCAATATAGACGCCAAATCCTATGTTTGTGTGAAATCACTGAGATGTATGAGTGGAATTACATACATGATGAGTATGTATGTGAAATAGTACATGTATCATAGCAGTAACGTCTAACGATAACGCGTCAGCGTCAATGAACATCTCTTACAGGTGCTACAGAAAGCGGTTTTTTCCTACTAGTTGGCAATCTCATCAACCAGCCATTATCATGTGACTCTGGTGAGTCAAATGAATATGACTTTGTGGATGTCGAGAATGCGTTTCGCGGCTTAATGAAAACTTACGTCGCCGAAAAACACTTCGAGCCATGCCGTCGATATTTGTAATTACCTCGTGAGGATGAAGGCTAACATAGTACCTAGGTCAGCAGGAAAGCGTGGATCAGGGCTCAATTTAATATATATTACTCGAATGTGTGATAACATAGATGTTAAGTATGTATGTGAAATAGCAGTAACACACCTAGTGATAACGTGTCACCGACAACAGCAACTCTTATGTGTGCTACACAATGGTAAGTTTTTCTACATTATCAGTCAGTCACCATATGTATCAGTCAGTCACCATATTTAATTATGAATTAATGCTGAAACAGGTTTGAACAATTTTAGAAACCAGTATGAACGATTATGGAAACCAGTATGAGCAATTGTAGAAATCAGTATGAACGATTGAAGAAACAAGTACGTTAGATTGTAGAAACGGGTATGAGCGATTGTAGAAACTAGTATGATAGTATAAATAAGTATGATTGATTGTGAATGTATAACCAAGTATGATTTATTGTAGAAAAAGTATTAAATGATTGTAAAAATGAATATGATTGTAGAAACAGGTATGAACAATTATAGATTAATTTTAGAAACACGTATGAATGATTGTAGAAACAGATATGAACGATTGTAGAAACATGTGTAAATTATTGTAGAAGCCAGTATGATAGATTGTAGAAACAGGTATAAACGATTGTAGAAACATGTGTAAATTATAGTAGAAACAGATATGAACGATTGATTAATCAAGTATGTTAGGTTGTATCAACAGAAACATGTGTGATTGTAGAATGATTGTATAAAAAGTATGACAAATTGTAGCAACAAGTATGAACGATTATAGAAACAAGTATGATCTATTGTAGAAACACTCTCCTAGTCACACATTGTACTATAAAATGTGCTTGGTACGCTTGGGTTAACATGGATGGTATGTTGGGTGATATGTATTCCAATATATCTTGTCTTGTGATTATTGGTGTATGTCAAATGGTGTGGACAGTATGTATGTGTGTAATGCTAAGGTATGTTTGACTTAAAAGGTCTTGGTCAGCTGGTCAGTGTATTTTGACTTGTGTCAGTCGGCTTGGTAGATGGTACGAGAAAAGATGGATTGGATTGGATTGTGGTGGTGGGAACATTACTAGCATAATTGTATCAGTTAAAATTGTTTTTACTTTTTTTCTGTATACCTGGAATTTGACATAACTGAGTCTATTAAGGTTAGGATGGTGGTTTTGGTGGTGATGATGGTGATGGTGATGGTGGTGGTGGTTGTTGTGGTAGTAGTGGTGTTAAATATGTTAGGTTAGGTGAAGTTAGGTAGGGATTTAGGAAAGCAATTTTCTTACCAAACGACAAAACTCCTACAGGCTGACGCTAGTGTCTTCGATTAAAAGCTTCTTAGCTGAATGGTTAGTCCGGATGTTTGTAACTACCAACTTCCGAATATGTGTATAAATATATTATCCGGCTTCGCGTGAAACAACCAAGATATAAATATTGTTTATATCTAGTATGTAAGATGTATATGGATATACTTATTTTTTAAAGAGTTTTACACACACACATATATATGTGAGTATATATATATAATGCATTATAACCTCTATGATATTGTTAATTAGCCATGGCTGGATTTTTTTAATGAATTAATCTTCCCTTGTATGTCACTACGTTCAGTAAAAGTATACATTTTTTGTGCGTTTAAGTAAACTATACTGGTACCAAGAAATGAAGGTTTAGATATTTACTTAATTATGTGTGTGTGTGTGTGTGTGTGGAAAGTTTCATAAAATGGATATTTACTTTTTACCCATAAAATGTTGGCTCACATGAGTCATTGACAAAAAAACAATCTGTGACAGTCATTCGTCTACTGAGATGTTTGCATAGGTTTGTGTGTGATGGACGAAATCTATGTATGTTTTATGCAACGTGATAGCTTAGTAGATACGTAGCGAACGGCAGAGTTGCTATTCGCAAGCATTGTATGGATAACTTCGCAGGCTGCCCTATTAGGTGAATATGATCTGGTCTGGTGGTGGGGAACAAATGTCTTGATGTAGACACGCACATCCTCTAGTGGTAATGTTGGAACTAGTCTTGCTCTCCCCTTCCCACCGACTTCATCTCCCTTACAATTTGATCGGTCATACTCGCACCTACCATTCGAGAGATCTTACCTCTCGAGAGATTTTCTAGAGATGTAAGTGAAGTCTGTCATGTTTTTCTTATACTATTCTAATATGATGACATGGGTATGTTCAATGGTTGACAGGTTTGGTGGTGTTCCTTGTTTGTATGGACTATCAGTATGGTAGTATTGAAGTCTTAAATGTATAATGGGGACATTGCAGTAGTTTGGGTTGGTAGTAGGAGGGAGTATAATTTGATAGAATAGCTTTGTATCTCAGTGTGAAGTGCCTATATTGCTGTTAAACAGAAGGGCATGATGTGAGATGACAGTAGTTATGGTTAGTATTATAAGAGGTTGAAATGTATGGATTGAATATTATGTTTGCCAGTCTGATAATAAATCGAATTGTATGTAGGCTCATCATTAGTAGATGTACTTTTATGAAGATTATACTATAAGACATTTCTGCGTGTTTGTTTTAGGTAGGTTGATTTGGTAATATGTTCTGTTAGTAAGTCTGATTAGTATGTTTTCGGTTTGTGTGGTCTCTTGGAATGGCTAAAATGGATGGAGTAACACGATGGTAGAGTCTACTAGTGTGGTCTGCCTGTATGGGTTGGTTTATTTCAGAGCTAGTACACCTTGATGGTATAACCTATCAGTATGACTTGTTTGTACACTTAGTTTCTTGTATGGTTGGTATAGCAATAAGGTTCACTCGTATGACCTGATCTATGTTCGGTTTTTTTTTGGTATAATGAAATGAATAATAGCTTTGTTGGTGTGGGGAGGATGGTTTAATTGTGTGATCAGTTTCTAAGAATAGAACAGTTTTGATCAGATAATAAGTTAGTATGAGAGGGGCAGAATGATTAGCTGGTATGGTTGGTTAGTATTATTGGATGGTATTTTTGGGGATTAACACTGTATGGAGGTCATAGACGGTTAAATTAGTAGTTTTGGTCTTATGATATCATGGTTGGAATATTTGATTGGTTCGGCAGCTGAAATGGCTTGTTTATATGTGGAACTGGCAAATTTATATGGGGCTGAAATGGTAGTCAATATAGTTGACTTTTATTTTTGATCAGTAAGTCTGATGTGTGGTGGTTAATATGATCTATACTGTTAATAGGATGAATAAGGTATGCTTGTGTTAGAGGGAAAGATATGGTTTGAGTTGTATGTTTTTTTGTTGGTATAGTTATCTGCTGTGGTGGTTCATTGATATCTTCAGATTGTATAGTATTTTAGTATGCTGGTTTGTATGATTTGTACATTGCATGGCTGAGGAAAGCTTATGTCATGGTTAATGTTATTATATGTAGGTATGGTGAAGTTAAGTTAGGTGATGTTAGGTTAAGTTGATACTGAAATGGAGTCAGGTTATGTCATTTTCAAGAGAAATAAAATACAATATCAGAGTTCTTACAAGATAAATAGTTTAGGTTATCTTAGATAAGGTGAAGTTAGGTTAGGTTCGGCGATGTTAGGTTAAGTTGATACTGAAGTGATGTTATGTTAAGTAACTGTGGAGAGAAATAAAATACTATTTATTCACAGTTCTTACCAGATGAATAGGTTAGTTATCTTAGGTAAGGTGAAGTTGGGTTAGGTTTGGTTATATTAAGTGTACGCCAGTATGTAAGTCTATAGAAAAAAATTTACAAGTCCTAGCTTAGTAGTAGGAAATATACTATGTTCAACAGAGGTTACAATGTCCCTATATATAAATACTTAAGTCTGAAATAGCAAAAAAAAATATTATATGTAGGTTAAAATATATATATTTAAAAATGTTAAACTTAAAAAGAAGATGGATATTATGCTTGGTATATTCGTTGGTATGGTGTTGGTCATTAGAGCATATGGCATGCATGTGTTTCAGTGGGTGGAACATTGAACATTATGGTGCCTGCTTGCAAGTTTATAAGTAGCTGCGTTCCAGTTAGGAAGCTTAGTTTGACAACGGTAGTCTTGAATGGTGGACCGTCTCGGCTAGCTTCTACAGTATCCACCATATTTAAAAGCTGTGATGCCATCGGTCATTCCAGAGCTAATGGGATCTATGGCCGTGCCATGGACTTCTTCGGGAGTAGTACCAGCAGTGCTATCGACTTCTTGAGACGTGCCACCGACAGCACCATCGACTTCTTCGGGTGGATCACCTGCAGCAGTGCAGCCATCGACAACTTCGCCAAGGCTTCGTTGCTGTTACTGTGACAGTATTTTTGCCTACATCCAAAGTGAGAGGAGGCATGGAAAAAACTACTTGTGTGAAGGGAACTTCCTGTACTATGCAACAATGTGGCCAGTACAAACATCCGTTCAAAAGTGGTGATAAGCTAAAGAGAAATAAGAAGAACTGTAACGGTCGAGTTTCTGCGACTAAGAAACGATCTGAACTAGCTGTTGGTGAAACCACATCGAACGGTTTCTATCTGAAACAACAGGCATTCAAGGGGACATTAATTTATTATGTGATTAGAATTAACTTTGTAGTTATGACAGGCATGTTTACATACTTGGACCATATATAGCAAAGGATAATCAATCAATTAACAGATTAAGTTGAATATCTCATAAAATATCATGTTTGTCCTGAGTGTTCCTACGAAAAACATCAGCCTTTGGATGATGCCATCAGTTGCCGAGCATTCGAGACTGTGCATCAAGCACTGTGCAATGTTGATAGTATCCCAGGGGTTGTAGAGGCATTGAAAGAAGAACTTTGCAGTGAAGAAGAAGAATATATGGGGAAGGATTCTGGTTGGACACTTTCTACCGTAGACTGTCGTGAGCTACGTATAAGCAGACTATATTCACTAAGTGAAAAGTGAGCTTGATATATATATATAATATTATGGTGCTTATTTTATTCACATATATATTTAATCAACGTGCCAGTGGGATTGTTATGCCTACGGAAAATAGTCGAGGTAATAAGTAATTAATTTTGCATAATATTTGGACTTGAAGAGAGGAGTCCTGAAATGAAGCTGTGAGAACTCGTTTGCCATACTCTACATAAAATTTCGGTACAACCTAAAAAAATTTCATAAATTTTAAAATCGAATAATAAATACAGTTTTTATACTCTTTTTTTCATCCTGTATCATAACCAGCCCTTAAGTGTTCACAAATTATATTTTCCTACCAAAATGTCTGTACATATTCACTTGCTTACAGCCCGACTTGCTACATAGTTATTTTAAAAAGAATATGTAAGATAGTAAATGCAAGTGAAGGCATATACTATTCAGAAAGTAACGAAATAATTTAAATACCCTTTTAAGCACTTAGCTCATGATGAGCTTGTAGACCTTTGTTTAGCATGTTGAACTTGTATCTCAAAGGTCGCAGGTTCGAATCCTATTCAAGCATTAGTTTTTTTTTTTTTTTTTTTTTACCAGCTGCCATGGCAAAGTGTGAAATTTACAATATTTAAGCTCTTTGAACTTAATTATATTGCAAAATGAATTTTAAAACATCGTTACTATATTTTCAAAGAATATTTTTTTTGGCATTATTCAAATGATAAATAAAATAATTCTACTTATGTATTAATGCATCGATTCCTATATGACTGTGTACAAGGCTGACCAGCAGAGTCATATACACTCTGTCCCTTCCGCCTGCACAGTGCTTACATACATCACTGCCCGGTGAACCCGTTGCAGCTGGCTTGCGGACCTGTCAGCGCCTGCATGCGTGCATTGTTACAAGGCGATACAAATGTAAAAACAAAATGAATTAAGTAAAATGTTAAAAAAAAAAAAATCTTGTTTTTCAAATATAGAGTATTGAAAATCGAATATGTTTTACAAAGTCCTGCCTTGAATGTACTTTACAGTCATTTTTATATACCTTCTGGAGTATTGAAAATTACATCTTTAAATTCGTAAATAAATATACACACTGAAGATTCGCACACTCTAGCAGGCGATGAAGGAACTACGTAAACGGCGGAGTCGAACAAGTATAAGTTATCAGTGGAGCAAATGTGACTTATTGAACAAGATTGAGTAATTGGTCTGACGAATAAGAGAGACAAGAGAGAAAGGAAAGATATAAAGTGAATGTGAGAAACAATAGAGAAGGAAAAGAGAATGGAAAAACAAAAAATGGGAGGATTCCGAGAAAACAACTGTTCTGATAGAGAGAAAGAGATAGAGTAAGAGAAAGGAACGAAAGAGAGAAAGAAAAAGAGAAAAAGAGAAAAAGAGATGGAGAGAAAGAAACGAAAGAGAGAAAGAGATGGAATAAGAGAAAGAGAGAGAAATTAAAGGAATAAAGAGAGACAAGAGAGGAGATGGAATGAGAGAATGAAATAAAAATGAAAAAGAGCAATAAAGAGATACCAGAGAGGAGATGAAATGAGAGAATGAAAGAGAAATGAAATAGAGAAAGAGAGAGATTGCATGGAATGATAGCGCATGAAAAAAACAAGGCAGTTTGGTGATATGACATTATGATCGTATGCGCTCTGAAAATATGAGTTCGGTTATATATAACGCTTAATACCTATGCCTTTAATTTTTTCATTATAAGAAATATATATAAATGTTTTAATTATATAAATATGTTCAATTTTATAAAAATAGTAACTGAAATAATTTTGTTTTATCGATTCAGGCTAGAAGTATGAAGTGAGCCCCCAAATCACCTGAAGTGGCTCGTTTTTGCAGAAATGGGGCTCTCAGGAGACTCGGTGCTTTTTGAGGGAAAAATGGGGAATTTTTAGGGGAAAATGGGAAATTTTTAGAAATTTTTGGGTTAAAACATACGATTTTGGCAAAATTAGCGATTTAAAAAAATACGAAATTCCAACAAGGCAGCCAGCGCCTGGCAGATCTACGATCCACAAGTCCCAGCTCCTTGTACTTGGACCTACTATGCTCTACTACTTATACGGCCAGCATAAAAAGTTTCGTTCAGTTAATTATATGGTTTCGGCGATATAATATTCAAAACTAAAATGGCGATGTAAACGTCATTTTGAAAATAAGTGTCTGATATACCTTAAACATATCACTTAACATTTTCTACTACAGTACTTCTTGTTTCCAATATTTGGTAGAAGTCGGACAGTTGTTTCCAGATATATGACAGTTTTAACTATTCGTTTGGCACATCTTACCAAATGTAAGACAAAAGAGGCTATGTGAAGACATATTTGTGATTTGTTATATACACTCCCAGCATACACAATTAAGTTGGAATTGATTACATGTTTTTTTTAAATGTTTAGCATACTGTGTTAAAATAGCAAGGTGGCCGCCATTTGGGAAATAAGTGACTGACATACTTGAAACATATTTATACATATCAAATGCCATAGTACTACTTGAGTGTCAAATTTGGTATCAATCTGTCAGTTGTTTCCTGAAATATAATACAAACAATTTTTAATTCATTTAGCGCTATATTTAAAACTTGCTAACGAAAGTGGTTGTTTTTTAGAATGCATGTAGTAGATACTGTCAGGGTACAACATTTGGTTGAAATTTATCAGACGGTATGGTAATCATACCAAACAAACAACTAAATATATATATGTCCACCATTTTGAAAATCAGTGGCTAGTTAATTTGAATTACATACATTTATCTGGCTTATTACAGTATAACACACGTGCCAAATTTGGCGAAGTTTGTTTGAGTAATTTTTGAGATAAAATGTAATAGCTTAATATTTTTTGTGGTGCTGTCTTCCAAAACGGCAGACCAATAACAACATTCACCACTGAATTCAATGTGTATGACTTGCGATGTTATTTACAAAATTTTGTTAAAATCGGTTGAATGGTTTCCGAGATATTATATATCACCCTGAATGTGAAATGGCCTCCATTTCGAAAGTAAGTTGGCGATATTGTCAAAAACTATGGTCGGGTATTCTTCCTTAGTAGCCTACTATATGTGTACCAAGTTCGGTGAAATTCGGTTCACACATTCAGAAATTGGAAAGGGGGGACACGCACAGATGCACGCACAAAAAGCACACTCACATCTATACACACACCTTCATTCGCCTTGAGTTATTTCGGAAAACCATTGAAAACCCAAATCAGGATGGCCAGACCAGGAGTCGAACCCGGATCCTCCTGAATGAGAGTCCACTGAGTTACATGTAAATTTTAAAATTAAAAAAAAATAGGTTCTATGCCTACTAAATTCAATATGGCGTCCACAAAGTGCGAATAATCTAAGTTCATAATTTTAATTCAGCATTTGGCTTGAAAACACAAGTCCGAAAATATATAACGCGTAGATTATTCACTAATGTATATGCTTATAAAATCCAATATGGCACTGGTCATAGTCACATACTCATATTTTCTGACGACATATTACTATCTGTCTAAAAATACGAATCTGTAGACATGTCACTCGATACACTTCTTTATTAAAGTTTAAAAAAAAAAATATATATATATATATATATATATATATATATATATATATATATATATATATATATATATTGAAATACATAACTTTTATTTTATAAAATTATGCTTTGAATATTTGGCTGTTGTGATTCCATAATCGAATTCTTCTTGAAGATATGAGTTCGTAGACATGTTGTTCGATACACTTATGTATGAAAATTTTAAATATTAAATAAAACATATTAATTTACATATTTTTTTGTAAAATTATACTCTACCTAACCGATTGCTGTATCATCATAATCTAATAATCCTTGAAAATACGAGTTCGTAGACATGTCACTTAATACATTTTATCGGTAAATTTTACTAATTAAATAAAACTGATTAAAATGCCAATACTTTACTGAAATTTATATTGTTATATTCATATGTAAAAATCTTATTAAAAGTATTTTTCTTATTTTAATGAGTACATATAACTAATCGTTTTGCTTTATGCATGGAAGATGGAGGAGTTCCTTTTTAAAAAATATGTAAATGAAATATTACAACATGTATATTTAATATTTTGTATTTTGTGTCTATAAAGACATATTTGTATAAACATCATTAAAACCCTTGCTCCAGCACATGTCCAGATAGCTCATTGCCCTGCCCTCATAGCTCAGGGGTAGGGTGGCCGACCTTTAGTCGGAGAGTCGCGGGTTTCGCGCCCCGGTGCCTCCGACGTGGCAGATGCTCAGTTCGATTGTCGCACTGGGAATTCGTCAACAAGTCGGTCTCATTAGAGCTTCGTCAACGTAAAAAATGTCACAACAACGTCAAATGAAGGCTTAAAAAAAAATGCCCAGGGCGTCGACCATGTGCTACGATCACAGGGTCTGGCAGTTCGATTCCGCACCATTCCACAGGAATTTTTTGAGTTCCGATAAAATAACTACTTTAAACAAGATGGCGGACGCACACCAGCACCTCCTCGCAGTTGATGAAGGAAACAACAGTACGGCGATGAACGAACTCTATTGCAAACAATATTGCTGACCAGCGCGCCCCCCTGACGGACACACCAGAACTCTTGACGGGCGGCCACCAAACTATGTAGCCATCAGGCGAAGAAGGCGACAAGAGAGAGATAGAAAGAGAAAAGAAAGAAAGGAAGAGAGAGGGAAAGAAAATGAGAAAAGATGTGCAAGACGAAATGAGAAAGCAAGACAAAAATAAAGGTGGAATGATAGGGCATGAAAAACAAGACAGAATGATGGAGCAGGAAAAATTAAGGTTAAATGATAAAATTTTATTCTTGGCTTACTTCGTTAATATTAAAGTTTTCACTTCTGGACACACAGGCCAGCAGTCCTCAAGTATGCAGGGGCAGTGGGACGCCAACTTCTTAGTCGAGCGAAATACGACTAGAACTGGCGGCGTTATTGTGTGCGGCGGAACAGCTTACTGTGGTTCTGGTATTCGTCGAGTGAACACTATCGGCACGTTCACGACAGTCTGCGGCTTCGTGGCGTAGCTTCAGTGGACATTTATCCAACAGGTTAATGTCCGCCCACATATAGCATGGCTTCCCCAGGACCCCAGGACTATCTTTGTTCTGTCGACAACCTTCCTTGGTCAGCCATGTCTCCAGAATAGACGCCTTTATAACATGTAAAGACCGACCCAGGTTGGCAGTCTCAGGTATAAACGTGTCTACAGCATGTAGAGCCGCAGTTGCAACAACTACAGTACGATATTTTCAAGGGTAGCAACAGATGCCTACTCTATGCCGGACAATATAACCTCGCAAAGGGTGCTACAACAATGTAACCTCGCGAGAGGTGCTACAACAATGCACTCAATACACCTTTCAGCTTGTCCTGAATAACCGGCATGTTTGTCACTCTGTTTAGTCTATAGTTTACATACTCGTTCTCATTTCCCGTGAAGCCTTGATCCGTTTTGAAATCTCCTTTTTTTAATGCCATGTAGTGTATGATATCGAGCACCTGAATGCAACCTTCTAAAAATAACAGCTGAAACAATTGCGGTTTTTATGCAGCAACTGAACTGTACTACCTGCGTGTGATTACTCTGATATATCAGATATTTTAATTTTGTTTTATACATTTTAGGGAACAAGCGAACCACGACAGGCAAATGGTGGGTTGGCAAATATTATAAAATGTCGTATTATTTATTGTTACAATCATCAGTCCAATATATAAATTATTTTAATAGATATTGATAGAAACTTGTTTTGGAGAGCATTGTAATGTGTGTTGTTTAAACATTGTATATGTTCATTGTATTGCAATCAAATTTATATGTTAATTAATATCAATGTGTGTATTTAAGCTTTCTTTTACGTTTTGTATTATTTAAATTCATGTTTAATACACTTCCAATATTTTCATAACATTCATGGTATAGACCATTATTTTAGACTGGCTAAGACAAACAAACTGTAATGTTCCACTTTAAGTAAATAAAATTAAATATTGAGTTTTATCTTAAACTATTGGCTGTATCTATAAATAGCACCTTCTTGATACCCATTTTGACGTAATGGTATTTATTGAACCAAATGGCTCGAGGATTTAATATTTTAAGCACATGTTGCATTTGCGAAGTGATGACGCTAGGTGTTTATTTTACAGAGTGGATCGGTTCGTGGTAGAGGGGTTCGCTGCCTAATCGCACGAGCAGTGAACTTCAGCAGTAATGTGACCTGGCCAACTGCAGTCACTCCTATGTACTGGACAACTACTGAGATGGTCTCCGACCCACCAACTATTCCGAACTAACGCCACCAAGGTGCTCACCATGGCTTCATATCGTCACGTCTCACAACTCTTCTCATTTCTGCGACGAGAGTACTGAGAGCGGCAGAGTCCAAGATTGAAAATGAAGAATGGCACAAGTGCCCATTTTATTAACCTGTGAGGGGGTCTCTGAGGCGGGGATACTTATTAGTACTAACCCTTTGGAGAGGAGGACACAAAGTGCATGCTTACACACCCTTCCAAAATCTCCTCCGCCGCCCCTCCTTTCCCTTTTCACCGCCTTCCGTCCTTACACCTTCTTACCTTACGACGTATGCTGTGGTTGGCTGTTGGTTGGTGGTGGGGCTACCCATTCCTGCAGATGGCTTACTACTCATTACCCTCCTTTCCACAGAAATTTTTCTGCAGCTGGCCAGTTGGTTGTTCTAGCAAGAACGACACAAGGGACATTTCGGGAAAGTATATGTTCTCTCTTTGGAGTCTGGCGAGCGATGAGAGCTCTAACGATTGAATGGACGAGGAAGGAGAAGGTGGGAGGGTCGGCTTCTGCAGAGGTGTTGCTTCTTCGCTTTCTCATGCATGACTGAGGATGAAGGGGGGGATGTGTAATGTATAGGCCAGGGAGAAGGGCAAGGGTTTGTGTAAGAATGAGATTTCGGTACTGGGTTCGAGATCCATTCAAGAGATTTAAAAAAAATTCAAGGGAGAGTTTAGGGAAAGTATAGGGTTGAAATCAGAAGTTTGAGGAATCGTCTTCCGTCCTTGGTTCAAAATCCGTTGGAGGTAATTAGATTTTTGTAATTAATTTTTTATCGCCTAATGAATCAATTGTATAATAAGTAACTAACAATTACAAAGTAAGTATTTGTAACAAGAGTAAATACATAATTACCAATACGAATTACACACTAAGTACGTGCAATGAGATTTATTGAACAAGTAGCCATACTAATTACGAAGTAAAAACACATTACAATTAACAATTGCACAAGTACTGAGACAATAATTGCATGTCCGTTTGCCATCAATCCGGATTGCAGACGAAACATAGTTTATTTGACGTATATTATAAACGCCACGGGCAATGCGCTCCGCCGCACCCCACCGGCAGGCTGCTCAGCTCAGCTATCCCGTGCGACATGTAACAACCCACGACGCCTTCTGCAGCCATGTTTCCACTAGCCTGCCGCCCCCAAAGAGCCCAGCGTCGCATTTGCTACCCTGCCCGACATTGTTCTGTACACATCATACACTCCCATACTTATACTATTTCAGTAAAGTATTATTCAGTGTTAAACATTCCCATAATTTGTGTAAGTCAATTTGACATAATTTCATAACATAGTATTTTTAAATATAGTTTAATGAAGTGTGTTAGACATGCATTCCTGCTACTATTCAAGACGCATGCCGGCCGAACTATAGCTCTTGCTGCGACTATTCGCATCGACTGTTTATAACAAAAACAACTCGTTGCAGTTAGATTTTAATATATATATATATTATTAATAATAAAAATATGCTAGGGTTAGAAATGTGCAACTACTACTTGTCTGACGTGACATCTACTAAACTCCCCGCTGCTTGGTTCCACGACTGCCGGCTGAATACTGTAGCCTAACGTGACACATGTTGACCCGTCGGCGATTTTCTTACAATACAAACCTTTACTAAGATACGTTTCTTCTCACTATTTCAGTTAATTATTATTTACCATAACTTAATTGTTATTCTACATTGTCTCGTAAGATATTCTTAAAAAATATTTTAATAATAACAATAGTAATAATGATAATAAAGGATGTGTGATATGTTGCTCCGTGTAATGGCAATACATCAGTAAAGTATTATTTAGTGTAAAATAAATTTTCCTCTCTTCTTATAACCTTAAAATATCAGCATCCACTTTGTGTAATGGTCTGCATAATAAGACTATTCATATAATGTATTATTATATGAAAACTGTTCCTTTGCGTATTCTCACATGTCAACGTTTAAATATTACGTGTAAAATAATGTATATTATAGTAGTAGTGTTGCAGTTATGTATAGCATGCAGGCATACTCCAGGCACAGTGCAAGCCAACAGCCGATGTAGGTAACCAGCTGTACTGCGAAGGGTACACGGACTGTGTTAAGTCTGAACGTTAATGCCACAAGCCAGCGCGCAACACCAGACGACAGCTCTAAGGAAGGGGGGCTAGGGCGGGGGAAACGGGAGATCTCTAAGAAAACCCGCTGACCAATGGCATCGTTCCCACTTGGGAAATCCGGTAACCCGAGGATTGAACCCGGTTCGCCTTTGTGAAATTGTGAGTGGTTCATATTCCCGCTGTGAGGGGGCGCCAAGCAAGGAACTCTCCCCTGTCTCTCTTTCCCGCACTCTCTCCCTTCCACGGTCACCTTGGTTTCTCTGGGAGGTAGGAATGCAAGCCAGCGATATTAACGTTTTTTAGTTAAGTACGAGAGTTTGACTGTTGAATACATTTCCCTTGTATTTGTATAAGCAAAATTATATTTTGATTTCATTCTACAACTTGTGTTGTCAACATTTTTTCCAAGTATAAAAAAAGTTTTATTAAAAAAAGTACACTTATGAAGCAAAATTACTATGAAGTAAAAATTACTGTGTTTAGGGTTTAAATGAATTCTCACACATTGTGCAAATGGCGCACGAAAGAAATTACGAACACTTACTACAAACCCTATAGCTCAGGAAATTTAGATTTTAACCCGAAAAAAAATATTATAAAGCTGCAAATGTTTTCATTAATACTATTCACCCTCCTGAACAACATACTGAATTCTACCTATTCTCCTGTGCCGGCCTCCTTGTTTTTTTTTTGGGCAAGAATATCTTAAGTCACAAGAATCGACACAGAGGCGAGATTGATCCTTCAGATATTAAACCCAAAAATGAACACTCTTCTATATAATTTTAAATTCACCGTAAGACCATACTGCATTGCCTTACGTGTTCATTCAGTTAAAATAAATATTTAAGGGGTTGTTATAGCGATTTTCTTTCAAGAAATCATAAAAAAAATTAGCAAAGTGAAGACTAAGCTGACTCAGAAACGATAAAATATGCCAGAAAGCTCAAAAGTGGCTTCTACAGTTGATATTCGTTATAGTTTTTACTTTACAACGGTGTATAAGTCATTATTCTGTGATGGACTTTTGATGAGATACGGCCGTCTAATCATTGGCGCGTGTCGTCTAGTCACAAGCAGTGGCGCGCGTCGCCAAGTGAAACTGCGAGCCGACTGAATATTGATAAGTGTAAGCCAGTTATAATTCTGGAGTAACATATACATAATTAATTTATATATATTATTTATATAATTAATTTATAAATAATTAATATTTACAATTATGTACTCAATGTTCGGTTATGATAAACATATATAACGTGGAACAACACTATGTCGAATTCTAATTCAAGTTCGAATTAATTATTTTCAAAATAAATAAATAACATTTGACCTATGGTATTATAACTCTTATTACAGTATTTAGTTGTAAACATTTATCTTATTAACACTGAAATAATGTTTTCCAAGTTAACAACTCGTTCTTCAAATATATTCAAAGCACATATGTTTGAATTCTAGTCCACTCTTCCATTTTGCGTTATTAAAAAAAAAAAAAAAAAAGGAAGGCATTTTAGTTATTTTGTTTAAGAATTACCAATAATTATTTATAAAGTAACTTCCCGAGGATCATCTTCGTCATCATTTCCGTGAAAATCTTGAATTTTTATATTCATGCAACTTCCTCCTCCACAATTCCACACATTGTCGAGCAGGCCAATCCAGCACGCCTGCATTCACATCTGTAGCCACAGTATGTCTTACAGCCATAGGAAATCAGGCGCAACAAAGACTCAGGTGCTAGTGCCCAGCTAGTCAGTATTGGCACCAAGAATCCTCCAGCCAGTTGCGACCCCCCAGTCAACTGGATTTAGGAATATGTTATCGCACCACTGCTGAACCTAGGGAAAAGAACAAGTTTTTGTTATTTAATGTTTCGAAATTGTGTGTATACATTTTGACTCTCAGTGTAGACTTGAAACTACGTACCTGATGATATGTCCGAAATTAATGTTCTGCACATGCTGCACTTGTTGGTGGAATTGTCGCTGGTTCAAAGGCCGCCGTCACAGGCTGCTTAACGATGGAGCGTGCATACTGGATTACTCGAGTTCTTCCAAACTGTTGACATTTATCCCACCGTGTTGAGCTTTGACGAACTTCTCTCCAGCAGCATAAACCTCCTCTTTCGTAGACTCTGGACTGTTGAACACTTTAGTGACATTTCTCATGTCAGGTCTCTGGAGAATTTTCCATGCTTTCTTTTTACCTTTGCAAAAGAAAGCAGATGTTGTGTAACAACCAGTAACTGCATGACAGAAAAGGACACTGTCTTTGCTCTCCCCGATCTTTTCTTGAATTTCCCTTACATTCTACACGTTGTCATATTTTGTATTCGTACCTGGACTAACGAATCTTAATTCCATGTCATCAGCGGCGCGGGCTAGCAGCATGACTACAATGTCTGTGTCAGAGGCAAAGACTGTGGCGTTATTTCCCACTGAAGCCAGCTCAAGTTCTCTTTTCACAATCAGAGTATCGGCATCGCCCTCAGAACTGCACACTTCGATTCCTGATCTTTCAAAATGGTGAGACAAAAAGGATATAATTCGTTTCTTATTGTGATGGTTGCTTAATAAATCTGCTTGTGTTGTACTCGCAGATGTGTTCATGTCAAACATAATTTCAGCAGATGTCCTTTTAGAAGCACGTCGAAAATGCTTCTGTGATTTTGTAGACCGAACAATGCAGTCGTGAAGTACAACAATCGCCGATACTCTGTAATGCTTCTGCACAAATTCTAAGTATGCATCCGCTGTTTGGCCATATGTAGCAGGACGTAGCCAAACCAGAGCATGAAGCACATGTCCGCCATCAATTACTATTCTTCTTGGGTCGTTTGTGCAGTTTTCCTCAGTTGTGGTTGATGAGAATAACTGCAAGAAAGCTGATTTGACTGTCTTACACATTGCCACTGCTTCAAAAATAACTGCAGTTCTTGGAAAAGTACGTAACTGAGATAGTGTTTGAGATAATTCTGTTGTGACCCACGGATCTCGAACCCGTTGATGTTGAGGTCATGGCTCCAGCTTCAAAGGCGAAAAGCAGGTCATTTTGCAGAGTGGCAACGACGTCATATGGTCTCCTATAAAGTGGCGTACAGTTCCGAGTCAGCCCCCCCCCCCCCAAATCACTGAACGATACTCAGGCGTAACGGACTCCGGGCAGGGCGTCTGCAAATCGGTGAGCAGGAGATACCAGGCGACGGAGGATGTCAGCCAGTCAGCTGCGAGGGAATCTGGATCATCCCACGATGGAGGAGCTTCGTGTGTGGTTGATGTATCATTTAGTAATAGGTGAATCCCGTTTCCCAGTGCAGATCGTAAGTTAAGGAATACTACAGACAGCGTTTTACGAGCATTAATGTATGGAAGTAATTCAATATCTAAGCTCAAATATTTGTCATTTGTTTGCAGAATATCTCTTGAAAGCTTCAATCAAGCACGTTGCTACAAGTCATACTTGTTATTTTGACATTATTGTATTATATATTCAATTGTAAACAAGTAGAGAATAAATGTGTAGTTTTATATTAACAGATTATCACTTGTAAATCTACAAGCTCGCACCTCAGATATTTGCATAGTTAACTGAGAGAGGTTTAGAATCTGGATGAGGGACCAGAACAGTGGTGGAGGCGCCGGCCTTTTCACCCTTTAGCAGCCAGCATAGGATTAATAAGTTTTCTGTAAATTTTTCTCACAGTTCTGTTTAAGCATTTTTATATTTCGCGCGTTGTATTGTAGCATTAATTGTATACGTAGTACAATTTCATCATAGAATCAAGCATAGTGTAAGTAGGTTATTCTGCACAGCTTTCAGCGCGCAGCTTAAGCACAAGGCATTTAAATCGACATAGTACTTACGCCAGCAGTTGCACCAGCGTAGCATGTAGCCTACATTTCGCGACGTGATTAGCTCGCACCTCGGCACGTGAGCCAGCGAGTGCATACCTGCACTGTGTATACTGTAGTAGTAGAATAGTATATTTGCTGTCGTTGGGTTAAAAGCATGTATTTCGGTACCGCTCTTCGGTGCTTTGTGTAGAGCTAACAGTCTCCTATTTAATTGTAGTAGTGTAGTTAGTGCTGTAGAGGAGCACGTAGTATTGCTGTAGTGTTGCCTGCAGTTTTAAGTGATGAAGTACGGGCACACATAGTATTTTACACAGTGCACAGTGACACCACTCAAAACTTACATAAACACTAGGAGTAAAACAGCACCATCTTCAGTTAAGAAACTAGTCAGGACATTGTTGTTAGAAACCTCCGAAGCAGATAATATTTTAAAAGAACGAGAAAGGTTTCGAAGCGATCGTGCACGTTCAGGATGTAGCCAGGACCTCGCTGGCAGAACAGAACGTGGCGCTAGAATATTCCTTTCACACTAGCCCAGAATCACACTTAAACGTGAACTTCCGGAAACCACTGTTAGCGAAACCTTATTACACGTTTACGAGGAAGTACACAGTACACCGCGTACAGATTATTACGTCAAACCGCGAAGTTTACATGAACTACAGTCTACACAAGCATTTAGTTTATACACACCACCCAACGGTTACACAAACACAGAACATTCTGACAACATGGTAAACACAAACACCGTGCAAATTATAGTTAACCAGCCGGAAAAGTTGCCGACATTTTCAGGCTGCAGTGACGAGAATGTAGCAGAGTTTTTAGACGATTTTCAGGCGGTCAGCGAATCTAACAGGTTGACAGCCATAGAAGGATGCCGAAGGATTAAATTTCATTTAAAGGGCACTGCGAATCAGTATCGGCAGACACCCTCCACGCAACGACTGATAGTGATAGAAAAAGTATAATCCCATGCGGACAAGGAACCGAACTTTTTGCAGCAAAGGCATTTTCGATCCACATATTGAAATCAGGCGCGAGGAGGTTGGCGATACCCGCAAGCATACATCACCCAGTACAGGGATGCTGAGCCAGTATCGAACCCACGTTCGTTTCCACAGAGAGGCAGAGGAAATTACGTGAGGGGCAGTAACATGGCACAGTATTATAAAAAACTAGCTTACGAGGGGGTTGTTCGTATTTCCCCCATGGACAAACAGAAACGATCTAGGAATGTATGCAGCGCTATGTTTAACAAAGTCGTTCCGACACAGTCGTACTCTATGATTGCGACTTAAAACGGGCACAGTAATGGCATAGTTACTCTGGGCGTTCGACCACCGCACTACACTGACCAGGGCTGCAATTCCGAGTGCAGTGATCCCAGTACACAGGCTAGACCACAGCATCGGTAGAAACACAGTCCTGTGAAGTGGGAAGTAAAGCCGTTCGCTCAGCACATTGCAATGTCGCACCAGCTGATTTCCCGGTCGCACGCACGGGTTCCCGCAACTCAAGTGGCAGTCCCAATCATGCTGCGATGCGGTCAGTTAATGGGACCCCTTAGCAAAGCACAAAATATGTGTGCTTTGTGCCTCTATGTCGGTCATAAGACATGCAATTATACTTTGTTCCTAAACCAGAAGTTTCATTTTCGCACTGATGCCGCACGGTTCAGGAATTTTAAAATACTTTTCGTATAGGATACACAAAACTGCACATCAGCGCGAACGTCAGACAGCATCGCGTGAACCAGGAAGTGGTTATAATGGTACTTAAGGACGGCAATGATTAAATGCATTCGCTAAATGTGCTTAGCTGTACCTCGTCTCAAACGCCAATTTACCGTAATAGTAGCCGAGGAGTGAGATTGGACTGTCAGCGGGCTTTTGTTCGTTTGACCATTCCTCGTATTAAAGTGAAAATATGCGAAAGTATTATTATGCACTTATTGGTACTGGCTGTTGTAAATCTTGTATCGCCTCAACCTTAGCAACAAAACATAAATTAGAATGTCTCACCGTGCAATATACGATAGCTGGCACGACAGAACTAATAGAGCCACCCCAATTTAAGACAGACATTAACTTAACCATTTGAGGCCACACATATTGCCCACAATTTTGAGTTACTGAGAATCTAAAGATGGATATCATTTTAGGTATAGATTTTATGCAGAAACACGATGTTATACCCTTTTTGAAGCATAACATGTTATTCATAAATGTTAATTACACAGATAAAATTCTCCAAGGGCCCATTTATTCTTTGGTTATCGAAAATGAGCAAGTTTACAGTATTGAATTCTGTATAAATGGATTACAATTTGTATAAACATGTTAGTTAGAAGATAATTTTCCTACAATTAATTCCAAACTGCCGCCAAACCTATTTCAAGGAAAATAGGGCACTTATTAGCGATTTTCTAGATATATTTGCACATTCTATTCTACAGCTGACTGAAGCATGGGGTTATGAAGTGAAAATAGTCTTAACCTCACCAAAACCTATCGCTGTAGGCCATATCGCATCACTGAAAATGTCAGAAAATATTTATTTCAATAAATCAAGAACATGCAATCTGCTGGAATTATAGAGCTGTCGAATTCAGCATTTTCGGCGTCACTAGAATCCAATATCCTCTTCCGTGCATGGAAAATATAATTGCTTTACAAAATTCAAGGTTATTACTAGTTTAGACCTGTTTTCCTGATTTTATAATTTGACCATTAAAAAGGAAGATAGACGTATGCTGGCATTTTCAGTTGATGGAGTTGGCTTCTTCCAGTAAATCTGATTACCAATGGTAAACCAATAGTAGTAGCCCACAACACTTCCAGCAGTTTATCAACATGCTATTAGGTCCTCTCCATTGACATTCAGCCTTAGCTTATATATATAAATTATATTTTCATTATTGGTAACTCTTTTGAAGAACACCTAGAAAATATTAGCAAAGTGTTTCAAAGGTAACGGGAATTCAACATCAAGGTAAACACTAAGGAATGTAATTTTGGGGGACAAGAAATATAGATATTGGGACATTATATCACACCTAACGGCGTTTCCACTGACCCAAATAAAGTTTGCATCATCCAACAGATGGCACCTCCATGTAATTAAAAGAATGTACGCACATGTATGGTAATGATGTCCTATCTCCGCCGTTACATACAGAACAATGCCACAATATCTGTGCCTCTGATTGAAATAACCAAGCAAACTGCACAGTATAAATGACATCACGAACAACAACAGGCATTTTCTAAACTCATACAAGGTATACAGGAGGCACCAATACTACAAAAGTTTGATGATGACAAGCGCACCATTTTGGCATATGATGCCTCTCAAACGGCTATTGGGGCCATTCTTATGCAGGAAGACACTATAACAAGTACTCGCCAGGTCATTACTTATGCGTCCAAAAAACTCTCCTTACCAGAAACAAATTGGTCCACTATTTGCCAGTTTTCACACATGAACAAGAATATATTAAAATGCATGATGATAAGTTATTGCAATTATTTTCCTTGACAACCACCCCTCCCCATTTATTGCGAGAATATGAAAGTGATCCCCATATTGCAAAACTTAAAAATTCTCTCAATGATTCGCAGAAGGCCAATCTTCGGTATTTAAAATTAGCTAGGAGATATGGAATAGTGGCCAATGGGAAGGTTTTTTGTAGATCAGCATCCCGGTTGGGGAAAAGGCTTACTCTAGTACCCACATATTATGTCCAGGAGATTATTGCAGCGCACCATGATGCAGTGCTCGGCGGAGATCATTTTGGGGCCTTCAAAACATTAGCTAAAATTAAGAGTACGTATAATTGGGACACTATGTCCAAGGATGTTCAGGACTATGTAAAATAATTGCCCAGTATGGCAACAAATTAAGGCTTCTACCACAAAACTGATGGGTCAATTAACAACCATTAATCCACATTCTCTCTTGAAACTTGGGCTATGGACACCAAAGGGCCATTGCCACCAGGGCCACCAGGGCCACCAAAGGGCCAGTCACCACAAGGGGTAATAAATATATTTCGGTGATGACAAAGTTTCTTACTGGGTACATGGTAACCAAGGTGATGCCTAGCATTGCTGCAGCAACTTGTATGTTTTTTATAACGGAAGTTATTTTACAATATGGCTGTCCACAGCAGATTTTGACAGACTAAGGCATGTCATTCAATAATGCCCTAGTAGCTGAATTACTAAAGAGTCTTAACATTACCAAGCTTCTAACTACGGCGTACAGCCCCGAATGCAATTGTCTAGTGGAATCTCTTAAACGAGTCCTAGGAACCCAGCTAGCTGCTTTTGCACACAACGATCCTAAGAATTGGGACCAATATTTACCATTCAATTATAATTGTTCTCCCAACTCAAGTACAAAATTTCCCTCTTTCTATCTCCTTTGCGGTACGGAAGCTGTACAACCAAATCAAGTTGTTGCAAATCACTTTTCAGAAAGAGGCCACCAATGGTGCGCGAATTTAGCCCAAGTCAGAAAACACTCTAAAATCAATCTTATGAACGCGCAAAAGGCTAAAAAAGTTCAATTTGACAGACAGCATAGACCCAAAACCCTTAAAATTGGAGTCTGGGTGTGGCTGCGCAACCATGCAAGACGAAAAGTGCTCGCATATAAATACAAAGGCCCATTTCGTGTTGTCAGTGTTCGTGGCCCATCAACAATACAAATTCAATTAAATAAGACAAGCACACCAAAACTGGACATCGTCAGTACACGCAATGTGAAAATTGTGCATTAAATATGAGTGTTTTTATGTGTTTAACAATAATTCCATTTCATGGAATTAAAATGTTCCTAGTATTTTGCAGTTGTTAGTGCTACTTTGTAAGTGTGACTCCAGCTGTGTCTCAAGCGAGGACCAGTGCCCAGTGGAGCTGTCACGAACTGTGACGAGACGCGACCAGGCGTGCACGACAGTCGCTGGGTCGTATCCCCTCTTCTGTTCCAGGGCGTTGGCATGGCCAGAGGATGGCGGTGGTCGCAGCCATGGTGCCACCCACAAGAGCTGAAACACTCACCCTTCTGGTGTGCCTCCAGCTGGCGCTACCATGCGACGCCACTCTCAATACACTGGCGGTTGTTCTTGGCGTCCCCTTGACATCGATTTGGTGTACAGTTTCAGTGTTCCACTATGTTACAGTATTACTTCTCTATCACACGTTCACACTGTCTGGCTGGACCAAACAAACTTACATACACGGATTTATACAATGTACACGGATATACCGGCCAGAAAACGTTACATGAACACAATTAATACATTCTCGCTGCAATAATATATTCCACTGCCCCTTAACACATTTTCAGGGTAGTGCCAGTTCCATTGCGATTTCCGAACGATTAATGTTTTATTAAGGCGCCTACACAACTAGACACTATCAATGATCATGTCGCTCAAATCAGCGAATTACCAGACTCGCGCGAGATTATTACACCAACTTGCCAACCAGTACCGCCTTTTCTTTTCTTGACCAGGGCACATTCAATTGCATTTCAGGCGGTACTTTGATTGTACGTTTGACTGTGATTATAGTATTGTTCATCAAAATGTTACGTCGCTCATTTTTAATGAATCAGATTGCTAGAGAGAACTAATGTGAATTTTCGTTTGTATTAAGCCGACTCCAGCTGGGCCTTAGTGCATACTTGCCGCCTTCCGCTTGTCTATGCGAGCCTATTTCCAGCTGGGTCATCCCTGTCCAGCTGTAACTGTTGTCATTTTCTTTATATTTTAGTGTTCACTATGTTTATGTCAAGTGTTGGTTCTGTAATTTTCTTAAGTTTGTACAGGCATGTGTTGTCACGTCCACGTGTCTTCACGGAAGCACACGGAGCTGATATTACATGTAAATTGGACTACGTCACCCAACTGGTGCCTTTCTAAACTACCGTGGCGGCATTGTGAATGCTTGTCCTGTCGTCAGCGTGTCACCTTGCGTGGAGCGTGCAATCATGCCAACCCGAATTTATGCCGACTGCAGTTGCAGGGTTGCCAACACAGGCGTGCCTCGTGGCCTGTTGTTTTTTTTTTATTTCCTGTAATTTCAGTGTGTTCCCACATGTCACGTCCTTGTGTATAATTAGTAGTATTCTAAATAGCTTTGCTGCTAGTTTCACCTAATGTTGTTGGTCTTAGTTTTACTAACTTTTCCTACGTTGTGGAGAGTCGTCTCACAGGCGCCTATATCTCTTCCCTCCCTTCCTTGTGTTCGGAATCTAGGAGTTTATGTTCACGGTTTGCTTTGCTTGCACGAGCTCCTTACATGTGGTGGCGAACACTCCCCTATTTCCGTGGGCGACATGACACAGCGGTTTGAGTGGAGACGTTAACTGCCCTATATATATATATATATATATATATATATATATATATAGGGCACCATTATCATGCATTACATTGGCTTGTTTACATCACTAACAATTTCAGTTCCTGTCAATCCATGTTATTGTGCTACTGCGTAGTTGCCCCTTCCTGATTGGTATGCACCGGTTTGAACTCACCTTAACATGTGCGCATAGGACACTCTTGGTTATAACCCACTGAACGGGGCATGTTGACGGGGAAGAGAGCTCTTACATCATACCACCCTCCCATTTCTGCCTGCCCTGTGGAAGTCGCTGCCTCATACCTCACTCGTCACATTGCCACTCACTGCCTCTCACGACGCCTGCCATCGCTGTCCCAGCGGCCTTGCCAGTCGCCTCCACTACAACTGGGGAGGGGGGGGGGTGCGCCCGGAGAAGGAGAGCCCTGTTGTGACCCCCGGGTTTCGAACCCTCGGCAACCTGGTAGGTGTGATTCACGTCGGCCATGATGTTGAGGTCATGGTTCCGTCTCCAAAGGTATAAGGCAGGACGTTTTGCAGAGTGGCAACGACATCATATGGTCTACTATAAAGTGACGTACAGTTTCGGGTCAGCCCCCACTCTGGACGATACTCAGGCATGACGGACTCCAGGACAGGGCGTCTGCAAGTCGGTGAGAAGGAGACACCAGGAGACGGAGGATATCAGTCAGTCAGCTCAGCCAGTCAGATGCGAGGACATCTGGATCATCCCACGACAGAGGAGCTTCGTGCGTGGTCGACATAATGATTCAGTGGTAGGTGAATCCTGTTCCCAGTGTAGGTCGTAAATTAGGGAAAGCTACAGGCAGCGTATTACGAGCATTAATGCATGGAAGTAATTTAATATCTAAGCTCAAATATTTGTCATTCGTTTGCAGAATATCTCTTGAAAGCTTCAATCAAGCACGTTGCTACAAGTCATACTTGTTATTTTGGCATTATTGTATTATATATTTAATTGTAAACAAGCTGACAATAAACACGTAGTTTTATATTAACAGATATTTGTAAATATTTGTAAATTTACCAGCTCGCACCTCAGGTATTTGCATAGTTAACTGAGAGTGGTTTAGAGTCTGGTTAAGGGACCAGAACAATTCTGATTCTTCGTTACACAAACTATCCGCATAAAGAGCTGGTGAGAATTTACCTCTTAAACATCATCTCGAATCAAGATACTTCGAGCCACTGCTGAGAGTGGTTTGACTCTATTCTTCTGTGTAAGTTTCACTTCACCAAAATTTGAGCCTATTATATGTTTTATAGCAGCCGAACCAACATATTCTACTCGATGACAGTTAATACTATCATCTCCGACAGCACCAGATGCAAGTGATCGCAAGCAGTCAACATCCCAAGGTGAGTGTTCCTTAAGCCAAGACTGTAGGACAGCAACATCGCGAGCTTCTCTGGTGCTGCGGGAATCCCTTAACTCAACATGGTGCACAGATGATCCAGCTTTGATGCCAGAAGCTCGTCCAAGGCATTGCACAACTTCAGGCATACAGGAAAGCATATATGGATATGGAAGTGTACTTTCTGTGATTCCGCCTCCTGTTGTAAGTCCTTCTTTAATTTTGAGATCACACATAAGATCCTGCTCTATTGACAAGTCTGTCCATACTCTTCCTGGCAATGCTGACTTTTTGTAACAATTAATTTGAAATTTGCCTCTGCCAGCTATGGCGTCTCCTGATGGTCGATAAAGCAGTCTGTCAACTCTCATTGATTCTTGGTTTTGGGCTGGGGTAATAAATTGCACACCACCCATTGAGTGGAATGTTCCATATCCTGTAAAGGTTCTGATATTTAAATCAACATTGTCAAAGGTATATTGGATATATACTTTCTTGCTTGTACGTGTTGGCTCTGTTGTGCGCCAAAGCCGAAAATTCACCTATGCACAGAATTGTATAAAATAACATAGTAAAGCTAATAAGTTACGAACTGCAAATATTACAATTAAGGGCGCTCTTACAAAGGCAGAGAGAAGGAATTGCTGGATAAGGAGGGCTGGTAGGAATTAATTTTGTAATAGAAGTGCATTAATACAATGCATTACCTTTGAACCTCCTTGTAGCTTATTGAGAAATAAAGACGGCTGAGAATATCTACCAACTGTCTCGATGCATGATGCCAGTGGACATATACACCAAGTGCCCAGAAGTGTAGGAAATATGTAAGAACGGGGGCGACATGCAAACATTGTGGCTTCTCCGATTGCTGTGTTCTGTCTCTCAACGACTTCACCTTTAATTACTCTGTTCAAAAATGTTTTCAATGTTTCAGACAGCTGTCCTGAATCTAGAGACTCCATGGCAGGGTAAATTTTGGTGTCGAATACTTGTGATCGAATATCTCGCCTGGTTATATCTGCTGCTGCCTCTGCAATGCGAATATAACCCTCTTCTTCCGTGTTCTTCTTGTCCAAGTACCATTTAACATGCAGAATACTACTCGCACTTCCCTTCAAGTTTTCAGTGGACGATTTTCCTGATAGTTCAGTTATAAAAACACATTTCCCGTAATGTGCATTTAGTTTCTCCTTCAGATATTTGACAGTAGAAACGGAGTCATTAGGATTATTTGTATTGAAGTTTTTCATGGTTTCTACGAGGTCACTTAGAAGGAATTGTGAATCGTCAACACTATCCATATAAGCACACAGTTTTGTAAACGCGAAAGCTCTGCACTCATCTTCAGGCCTCCCTCTTCCTCGAAAAAAGGTTTTATTGTCTTACAGGCTTTGCAGTGTTCCTAAAATAGACATAATAAACACTCACTGATAAAAATAATTTTGTAGCATTTATTATACCGCTGTACACTACAGTATGCTACAAGAATTACTGCCAGTAGATCCAAATAGCAATCGACATTGCTTGTGGTATTTAGCCTCAGCAGCCACGAGATCAGCTACACTTACAGCCCGAGCATGGACGATCTCGCCCCACCCATCCCGTCGTTCAAGTGCTAAAGCAATAACACTATCCTTAAACTGCAGTGTAGTAACTTCACATATATATTTTATGAACTTTACTTCCATTTTGGTTTCCTTCCGAACAGAAGCTTCTTCTCCACAGTAAAGCCAGTCCTGCTTTATATTGAAGCCATCTGCAGAGGAGCGAAGGTGCTGTTCTGTACCAAGATCGGGATCTTCAGATTTATTTTCACTTCTAAGATCTTTAATATTGTACTGGGCCTTGTGTAGTCTTTCCTGGGACAGAAAGCAGGGAATGTTGTGAATGCGATTATTTCAGTCCCATTCAGATTTGTCAACAAAGTTAGGTTTCAGTATAAACCAAATCAGACTTTCACTAGCTCCTACACTTCTAAGCATATACATATTATCAAATAAATAAACTGATTTATTTTGTAGAAGTATGTGGAATATCTGTTTCATCTCTCTTAAAGGTAAGTTCAATGTGTTTCACCTACATTTGTTTATTGTTTATTTCGTGATAAACACAGGGACCATGGCGTCAAGCAGTCAGAGCGCTTGTCTTCCACCAAGGCGATCGGAGTTCGATCCCGGTTGGGGTCACACTATGTTGCACGATGTCGCTGGTCAGCGGCTTTTCTTGGGGATCTCCCGTTTCCCCCACCCTTGCATTCCGGCACCGCTCCTTACACACATCAGTCACCCTACATCGGCTCTCAAAATCATAGCTGTTAAGCGCCGCCCAATTATCTTCACTCCGCTCTTGATAACACATGTTATAGGCTGATTTATTTTCGTTTTAAATTATTATTTTAACGGTTAAAGATTTTGTATTTTTTACTTTTATGGTAACATGCACATTCATTTGCATTTGCGAGACAAAATCTATTACATTTTGGAAAAAAAAAAAAACATTTCTACTTCTTTACAAACAAGTCATTCAACATGCATATATGCCACTAAGAGTGTTATTATGGTAATTGGAATACAAAATCAATAATACTGTTTATGAACGCTGGAACAAACAAAATATATGTGCTTCCTAACAAGGTAAAAAATTCGATACAGCTCGCAAACACAATGCACATTCAAATATAATGTAAAATCGGTTTATTTAAATGTTTTAAAAAATCACACGCAAACTTTACTCAATCTTAATTTTGATTCAAATGAAAACAGTTCAATACACACAAAAATGAGTTGCGTAAAAATATGCAGGAAATGGTTTATCTAAATAAAACAGGTTTAAAAACATTTGTGTTAATTTACACTGTAAATGTTATTTAGTTCTGCATTATGGAAGAAGCAAATACATAACATTACTGTAATTGTTAATGGTGTTTACAAATCAATATTATTGTATTGTGTTACAATTTATTTTATCATCTCTCGCAGCTGTATTTCATGTAATAATTAAAACTTTGACATCACATAATTGCACTTTCGAGATCAGAATTATTCAGTATTATGAAATAGTAGCATATCTTATAAATATTAAAGCTGTGCAGTATAAAATCAATTAATATTTAGAGACCGGAAAAGGTTTATTGAACATAATTATGGACTACTTTTTATTTGCTTATTTTTGTTCGTTTTGAATGATTCCCGAACAGTCGCAAGGCCTTAGAAGAGGAACACTATTTAACAAGAATTAGGAAAGAATCGGCCACCGTCTTTGTTGAGGAACCATCCCAGCAATTTCATGGAGAGATTTTGGGAAAACACGGAAAGCCGATATCATAATGGTCATACCGGGATCGAACCTAAGTCCTCCCGATTGCGAGTCCAACGTATTACCGTTGCGCCACGTCGCTATTGTAAACACTGGAGTAATAGAGGTGCAACACCTAATGCTAGGTCTAGACGAGTGCGCGCGTGTATAACATAGCCATAGTAAATAACCTTACCTGCATCGTTCGTGCAACTTCAGTGACGACCCACTCGCCACGAGAGACCGCAAAAAAGGGACGTTTCCATCAGCCCTTTGTTCACTGGCATTAACGAGTCCCAACAATCCTCTTTTTACTGTAGTCACTTCTTCCTGGCCAGGCTCCAGTGGTTTTTGTAAAACAAGCACTCAGACCGACTAGCCACATCTATTAGTACTTCATTTCTAACCACAAACTCACTCTACAAAATAAATAATTCATTCTGAAGCACCAGCAAATAGGCAACTGCACAGAGAACGTTAATATTACTGACACGTCCGGACAAACACTGAAAATTTATGCGACGAGTTAGTGATTGTTCAGTCGACTGCATGTAATCGATATGGTAGACAACAGACACGTGTGTAAGTATTGAAATACGATATGTTGGATGAGCAGCCCTTGACAGCACAACCTGCACTTGGCGACGCGCGCCACTGCTTGTGACTAGACGACACGCGCCAATGATTATGCGACCGTATTTCATCAAGAGTCCATCACAGAATAATGACTTATACACCGTTGTAAGGGAAAAACTATAACAAATATCAATTGTAGAAGCCACGTTTTAGCTATCTGGTACACTTTATAGTCTCTGAGTCAGTTTATTCTTCACTTTGCTAATTTTCTAACGATTTATTGAAGGGAAAACGCTATAACAACCCCTTCAAATTTTTTTTTCAGCTGAATGAGCATGTAAGGTTATTCAATATGGTCTTACGGTGAATTTAAATTTTTAAGGAAGAGTATCGATTTTTTGGTTTAATATCTGAAGGGACAATTTCGCCTCTTTGTCGATGATTTCGACTTAAGGCATTCATGTCCGAAAAAAAACCAAATACGCCGGCCCAGAAGAGTAGGGGAAATTCAGTATGTTGTTCAAGAGGGTGAACAGTACTAATGACCAAATTTGCAGCTTTATATTATTTTTTACTGCGTTAGGGCTTTATTGAGCCTAAAATTCTTGGGCTGCTAAGACCAAGTGATAATTTATAAAACGGAAAGGTTTTATTTGAATAAATGTCCTACAATAAGTTAATCTAAAAGTTTCGCTTCGTGCATCGCAACTGCCATTAGTCATTTATATTAGTTGAAAATGTAACAGTGTGACGCAAAAAATGCGTTATTCAGTGTAAATACTATTTCGTTTCTCATCATTATTCAGTTTTTAATAGTTTGAAAATAAAACACTGAGTAAACAAGCATGTGCGATTCAGGCCAAGAGAAGAAAATCTTAGGGAGTGTGTGTTGTGAATGGCTAATGGTAACCGATCGTGGGAATAGCGATAGTCAGTGAGTATCAGTCTTAATACTATATAAAAAACAATACTATTAAAATTCTTCAGATCGTGTAGTTCAATCAGAGTTATTCAACTCAAAATAGTTTGAAAGTCGAACACCTACTTAACAAGCCGGCGAGATACAATTTAGTCTGGGAGTCTACATTCATATTTTCGAAGTTATTACTTGGTAAAAATTAAAATAACTTAATACACATTACATTGATTCAAAGTATGTTCCCCCAACTTGCTTCAATTATGAAAACAAAATTATAATTTTATGCTAAAAGTAAATATTTTATCTTACTACATTTAGCAAACAGGATAAGTTTATTTGAGAAAACAAAATTCCATAATCAAAGAATGTCCATTAATTATTACTCCTTTTATATGTTGGTGCGATACCCTTCGAGGATCCTTTGATCTTAACTGCGTTAGTAGTGGCGGAGAAAAGTGAGGGGGCAGGGGCACACTGTCCCTCTCCTATAGCAGGGGGGAGGAACAGTAAATGAATTTGTCCCCACCCTAAGTTTCACACATAATTTTAATAATAAAGTAGTTAATTCTCTCTCAAACCATGGGAATCACAGTAATGAAATTAACGAGAAACTCATGACTGAATTTTGCCATCAACTGAAGAGGAAGATAATGGGTCTTGCCCATCAATTTGACAGCTAAACAGCCTTGGAGGTTCAGTGTGCTTGACCATCAACTTGACAGCTAAACAGTTGCCTTATAGGTTCAGTGTGCTTGACCATCAACTTGACAGCTAAACAGTTGCCTTATAGGTTCAGTGTGGTGACCATCAACTTGACAGCTAAACAGTTTGTTGCCTTGGAGGTTCAGAGTGCTTGACCATTAACATGACAGCTAAACAGTTGCCTTGGAGATTCAGTGTGCTTGACCATCAACTTGACAGCTAAACAGTTGCCTTGGAGGTTCAGTGTGCTTGACCATCAACTTGACAGCTAAACAGTTGCCTTGGAGGTTCAGTGTGCTTGACCATCAACTTGACAGCTAAACAGTTAGTTGCCTTGGAGGTTCAGTATGCTTGACCATCAACTTGACAGCTAAACAGTTGCCTTGAAGGTTCAGTGTGCTTCAATTTCCACAACCTTGGAACCAGCGGAACAGTCTGACATTTTTCAAAATATACACGATGGAAATAGGAGGTAAAGTGTCAAGTAAGTCTTCGCATAGGAGGATCCAGGGGTGGATCACCTGCCCCTTACTTGGTCATGTCTTTTAAAAAAAGTTTTTTTTTTTTTGGGTAATTATAAATGCGCTACTCTTAAGTTAACTGGCCAGAATTTAGAATTTTTTACAGCAATTTCAACCTTCACAATCGAGTTATTTTCGATAAATGTCAGCATTGCAAATGCACAATGATGAGGGTTAGTAAGTATTTATGATATTAGCGGTACAAAGAGGTTTCTCTTGCCGCTGACGACTAAACAGTCGCGCAGTTACGAGCTTTCTTCTTCCTCACGCACAGCGCTCTCTCTAAGCTTCTTCCACTCTGGCAGCATGGACATTACTTTCTCAGTTGGTTAGTAACAAGTGCAGGTCAGGTGGTATGTGTACTTGAAGACAAATCCTGTTGTCAACATAAAATTAATGCCATACATGTTTCCACTATTTCAAAATATTACAATGAATTTTATAAATTTACATTTGTGCAAATAAAATTTTTATCCAAATAAGTGAGACTAAGGAGCGTCGAGTTAAAGATGTATTGGAGTTTATGAAATTTTTCATTAGTGCGCGAGGTCAAATTATGTGACTTTTTCCGTTGTTAATTTAACGGGAAAAAGTTTCAAGCAATTCTCCATCCCTCATTATTCCGCCGAATGCATTAATGGACTGTGGTCTAGAAGTTGTATTCTGTTTATGGTTTACCATAACCTATGGATTTTTCCTTGTCGAGAGTTTTCAGCATTAGTCCGGGAAAGTTACGAAAATAACATGGACAAATTGCAAGAAAAGATTTGATTACATCAAAATACACAGGGAAATTCGTAGATTAGAATATCCTAAATCCACCGGAATTCACGTATTATGTTCCTCTATTTTCGCGGAAAACCATATCAAAACTGATAAGACTAAAATGGTGCATTTTACAACCAAAAGTGCGCAGACAAATTAAATAATAAAAAATTACATATATGGTAACCAAAATCCGGCAAACATTTCTCACTATTTTTCCAGGATTTTTACCGTAATAAAACGATTAAGTAGGCCTAAATGATAAATTGAAATAACGCGTTTTAATACGAAAAGTGCGCAGACAATTAATAAAGAAGAAAAACTTTTCAATATGACATCCAAAATCCACCATAAATCATGTAATATCTCTTATTATTTTCCAAGAACTTTTCTCGGAAGAACGATAAAAGAAAATAATCTTACAATCAAAAGTTCACATACAAAAATAAATTAACACAAAATTTCCCATTCGATATCCAAAATCTAATAAACATTTATAATTTTTTCCCCATGATTTTTCCTGGGAAAACGATAAGAATTGGTAAGTCGAAAATGGTGCGTTTAAATACCAAAAATGGGCTGACAAAAATTAAAGACACAGGATTTCGTATGGTCTATCCAAAATGCACCATAATCCACGTAATATTTGTTATTTTTCCCCAGGATTTTTCCCGGGAAAAACTATTTAAAAAATTGATTTATTCAAAATGGTGTGTTTTGCCACCAAAAGTGTATAGACAAAAATTAAAGAATACGATTTTCCTGTATGACATTCAAAGTCCACCAAAATCCACGTAATATTTCGTACTATTTCCCCAGAATTTGTCTCGTAAAAACCGTAAATTTAAGTGGTCATTTCATTCTAGGAAACATATTAATGTATGAAATGGACCAAGTCTGAGCATAAAACTGCACAACGAGCTATTTTATGGTTCCGTCAGTTATAGTTTTTCACCAAAATGGTTGATCAAAAGTTAGTACAGGCATAGTTTTCATCTTTAAAGCTTGATCTGTGATTAAATGAAGTGCCGAATAGCTTATATGCAAGTCTTGTCCCCATGGTTCATGTCTATAATGGGGAGAAATTTAACACTTGATTTTCCCAGAAGTGAACCATTGTACAACATTTGCATAATTCCTGACCATTTGGTCATTTGAGACCTCAACAACCATCCCATCTTCCACAGTAAATCGAGATTTCTGGTTGGATTCTTAGCTTTAGCAGAAGGAAGGGGTTTGTATGTAGCTTCTAGTTCGTTGCCAATTTTTATAATGAAGGTGAATATTCCTGAGCTCTCGAATTTCTTTGAGAGTGGTTTGATTTCTTGCGATCAGGATGCATGTCTGCAGTTCCGGAGTGGTCACAGCAATCATTCCCAAGCCGTGTAGAGTATTATGACCATCCAGAGTCCATATATTGTGGTGTATATTATCAGCTACAAACTGAGTAAAGTTTCCAGGAATGATTCTATTTGAGTCGCATTTCCTCTGCAGCATTTCCTTCAAAATTCATAACTGCTTGATAAGAGCAGATGAATGAATACCAGTTCGTGGAAATTATCAATTAATCGCTTGGATGCAAAATAATGAATTTGGAACTCCAAGACTTAAATGAAAAGGCAAGCTCTTGGGCTAGTTTTAAGTCATATTTTTTAGTAGCAAGCATTTCAACGAAAGACTTAAGGGATGGCGGCAGAGCATCTAAGCATTTACTTGTATACTCCAATTCAGAAGATGTTGGGTAAAATCCTATACCCTGAGTTACAAACTTACATTCCCTTCTAATGAACTTTGCAACTGTTTCTATGATCGCACATTTTTATCATAAAAATTAGTACTACCTATTTCCTGGAAATTATCGCTCACATTGTCATGGAGGCCAGCAACATTTGTAGTTTCTTACTTTTTCGAGAACAACACCTCACCACGAAAATCCTCAGAGATTCTTATCATAAACTTTTCTGAATAGGCTTCCAAGTTTTCTTGCAAATTTCATGACCTGATATTCATCAATATTGTTTTAATCACTTATTCAAACCTTTCAAATTTTGTTCCGTAGCAATGAAGAAGGCAAGATTCCGCAATCAAATTATATATACTCTCCTTTAGATACTCTAAGCTCGACTCCCTTATCACACGATGCAGACTTTATTATTACTGAACACTTTTTTGTAAATTTAACAATTTATTTATATCAAAATATTCTTCACAATATCATTGTTCTCTTTATCCATGATATTTCTTATAAAGTTCCTTAATTTAATCGTAAGCATAGCATTTCACAAATATCGTGGTATACTCCAACTCTTAAAGAATAATGATTATGATTACACTATGAACACTATAAAACTGCCAGTCTCCATGATCGTTCGTGAAAGTTAAACACACGTGATATAAGTGACACACAGACTATATTAAGCTTGTTGTAATCCGTCATCAAGATGTGTCGTATATAAGACAGGACACGAGTTTAGAGTAATACTGCTACACACCAGCACGGAACCACAATTAATACTGTCAATCGTGTTACAATACTTATCTAGGATCTATACCCTCTCTGCATGGCCCGTGGCTGAGAATCTGTTTTCTTGATGATAATGTTCTGCTTCTTTTCTGCAGAGGAATAAAATGAACCATGTAAATATGTGTGTTAGCAATGTCACTCATTAAACTCAAAACTATGCTTGGGGCAACTCTCTACAGATAAAGTCCTACACCCATGTTCCACATTACTATATTTAGGGATAGAGTTTATTGTGAAGTTTTTTTTTTTTTTTTTTTAAGGAATCGGGGGGTCTATCGCCGCCACAACCCCCCTTCCAGGAGTTGTCCTTAGAGCGGAGCATACAGAAAAACAGAAAAGAATTACAAGTAATTGGGGAAGGGATCTGGTCATGGCATATACCTGTAGTGATTTCTAGACACCATGGAAAGCACGATTCAGGATGGCGGAATCAAGAACTCAACATGTATCCTACTACTTTAATCGGTGCTTCATGCTGCTAAAGCTTATTTTACTTGACAAATAATAATTCAGCATTACATGTGTGTACTGTTAGTTAAGCACTTTTATTAATTTATATAATGTTTTCCGTGACTAAACCCTGGAAAATAAAATTTTTGGGTTCATTGTTGGGTATATAAAAGTAAATTTCGTGCTCTTCAATATTTCTCTTCACAATTTTGGTTGGAAGAGACACTGTTTTCGAATAATACAATTTTTGAAATGTTTTTACGGGACAGATCCTGGGAAAATAAATATAAATTAGTAATGTATTTCTCAGCTAATTTTGGAAATATTATAGGAAATTTCGTGTGCTCTAATTTTGTCTTTGCATTTAAGGTCTTAAGACAAGTTGTCTTAGAATTATTAATTTTTAAAATATTTTTCAAGGACACATCCCGGGAAAATAAATATAATTTATATATTGATTTTTGTTACTTTTTGATATGTTGCAGGAAATTTCGTGTTCTTTAATTTTTGTATTTGTATTCTTTGTTGTAAAATGCACCATTTTTTACTTATTAATTTTATCAGCGTTTTTTGGGAAAAGTTGAGTGGATTTCGGTATATTTGGATATGTGAATTTACAAACATTTCTGCGATTTTTGATTTCAAAAAAACCTTTTCTTGCAACTTGTCCGAAAGAAAACTTTTTTTATTATTAAATGACTGGACTAATGGAGAAGTGGCTTGTTCATTATGCCGCCTAAAAAGCCTCGTTTGGACGCAAGTAGGCTCTACGTCTCTAGTTAGGCATTAAATTTTTTTTATTGAATCACAGCCATTTTCAGGTCTTAGTTATACCGTTATAGAGAGCACAGATGCCTAAACCCGATATTACACGATTCCTGCAGCCGTACTTGGTTCCTGTACAAGCTTCCACAAGCCCTGGTACACGAGCCGGTATACCAGCCGCTATATGAGCCATATTTCAAAACAGCTTTTTGCGTACTACCATTTGGCACCGTCGCGCAATGCGTGGATACATAATTTTACTAACTAGTTTACATATCACAGTCAAATTTCCATTTTTAAAAGGAAAACAATTTTATTTTGTTGCGTATTTTAAGACATAGACTACACAAAAATTCTAATTCACATATAGCGCTTACTGCTTAATATTTAGTTAGAAATAATGATTTCCGAAATGTATATAGTAATATACATGTCTGTTTTGGAAAAAAAACTTAACATTATAATCTGCATGTCTATGTAACTAAAAACTAACAAATTGGCTTTGGCAAAAATGCAGTTGATATCTAAAACAACCGCGATTAGGAAATTCTGCTGTCCATTTTGTCGAGATCATCGTATTTTATTATTGTTATTATTATTCTAGGGAAATAATGCCACTAACAGTCATAAATAAAACGCAGTGAGAAAAAGTACTCTTTATATTAATATTATGTTCAGCTTTGTCATTATTTAGTTAATCAATGCCAAAAACATCGTCCAGGTAGATTTTTAAAAAATATCTTTGGGTAAGGTATTGAGGATTCGAGCTTTGCAAGCTTCGAGCTTTATCGAGTCACTAAACAAATATTTTTATATTATGACATAATGGTGAATTTACGCTGTCGGGACAACATGCACACATAGCAGCTTGTATTCTTGGAGCGGTGAAAAGAGCAGCGCAGGCATTTTTTGTATAGCTGTATTTTATTGTTACATTGTGTCTCATTAGTTTCGTAAATTTTATTTCCGAATTCTAGAGTGTGAGTTTATTTATGTATTTGTGCGTTCCTGTGTACAATAATTATTAGCATATTTTCCAACACTTCTCATGTATGGCTTCAGAATGACACACCAAACTGTTTGACTCTAAGGCTAGAAATCGATTATCACGACAAAATTTTGCAAAAAAAAAAAAAAAAAAAAAAAAAAAAGCGAAATCTCAACAGATAGGCTACAGCAAATTTTATTCGTTTCATACAGAAGTTTCATTTAATTGGTTTAAACTACGAAAATCATTACTGTGCAAGACAGAAATACTGGTTTGTCCTCTGCGCAATGACGCACATTGCAGAAAACAAAGTTGTGATCGAAGGCAACTACAAAAGTTGCCCCCCCCCCCCCCCAATTGTGAGAAAACCATCCGCCGCCCCTGAATGGCGTAAGAAGTATTTACAAAATTAAGCTATGTGTATAGCGAATTAAACCTTGTTTCATCTCCCAACAAGCTTATGTGTTGTTTACATTTAAATGTATTAAACTACGTAATGTTTAATTTCCAGTAACAGATGTTTACTAAGGTTTTCCCGCCTTCAACCTAAGCGAAGGTAAATACATTATTTTACCATCATATTCCTTGATTCAAATCCCAACGAGGTAAATGCGCATATATCAATCACCAATTGCGATGTTTTTCAAACCCATTCATCTTAAACATTAAATTTTAGATAATGGTTAAAAATTAATGTTCTTTCTATTTTATATTCTTTTTAAGTCACAATAATTTTAATACAGATAATTATCAACTACACCAAATTTGTGTACATTGTTTTGAAACAAAAGAAACGCCCTTGCCTTCCTATCAAATATTCAGTCCCCAAATCGACGGGAGACTTAAGATTTGTTTCAGCTAGGAATACATATTGCAGAGGAACAGGAGAGAAAAGCCACACTCTGTGCGGAGTGGCGTGAGGACTGGTCTCTGCTTGTGAGGACTGAGGAGGTAAGGGGAAGAGGTTAGTTCCAACATCGCCGCTAGGTTCGCTCGCCGACGAGACAACACCAGTCGTTTCAACATGCTCCAACCAACCAACACACTTGCCCCTACGCAGGGCTCATCAGAGGTCGTCCTTGCATCATATCAAATAAGTTGATGTAGAACTCGTTACACTTACACGACGTCAGACTGTCGCACAGCAACAGAAAATACTTATATATCTAACAGTTGCCTCCATGAAAACATAATCACAATCTTACTCATAATTAATTGAAAATTAAAAAGTAAAAAATCTTTCTCATAATCGATATTTTTCTAAGTTTAGAAAAAATTATATTTATGCAAAACTCTTAAAAAAATATCCATAATCAACTTACATGCATGAAATAAACATTATTTTTATCTTACTCAACCATCATATAAAAATTCATACTATATTTAACCCCATATTCGAAGTAACGTGAGTTCGATATTCAATCACAACATTCAGATTAATTTTCTTTCCAAGTGCTTTCTCGAAATCACTCTAAACGATTGCCGAAATATATGCATAGTACAGATCATATCCAACTCCTTAGCATTTAAATTATAATTAAACACAGGAACATTCTGTCTAACATGTTTGTGGAAACAACAACTAAACCACTCGCCTCATACCAAAATCATGCAATATTTGTGATGCCATCGTACATATTTTCGATACTTTATCACTCAACTATTCAATACCGATGTAAGTAGAAGTCAATATTCGCTCGTAATATACACATCCATTCCTGTATATGATAGAAAATTTTCGTGACTGTGCTGATATATAACAGAATCCCAACACCGAAAGAGAAAAGTTTCCCATTGCATACTAACTAATTACTGCAAACTACATAAAATTCGTTAAAGTGAGTACTCTAGAAATCAACCTTTGGAAAAAAACACTGCCCGCAACTGCGTATTTATAACCATGTATGTTACCGCACAGGCTGGGGAAGAACACACCCAGTTATGTTGGCAATGAAATTTGAAAAGTAGTTCTGAGAAAATATGCTGTATTGCAAGCGTAATGTTTAAATTTATGGCGACTTAAATTGTTTGAAGTTTATTTTATACAGTTGGAAGTAATTATTGGCGTAAAGAAAATGTATATACTGTAACTCATAATTAATTATATTGTGTCACGTGATCGGCGCAACTGTCAAAACGAACGGCCCGTCGTTGTGGTTCCTTCATGCCTGTTGTTTGGCTTTACACGTGTGGAGTGGTAGCGAGGCAAGCTACACATTTAGAAGCTGGAAGTTGTTGTGTTTTAATATTTATCACTTAATTTCAGCTTATCTGCAATGATCATTGTTTTATTGTAGGTCGTATAGTGTTTAACTGTGCTGTAGTGACTTTGTGTAAAGTCACGACTTCCAGCAAACTGCGTACGAATGGTCAGTGTCAGGAAGACATTATAAATCTCGCCGAAAGTATTTATTCTTTAATTCGTCGAGGAGATATGAAGCCATGCAAGGTCATCGAACGAGTTGCAGAAATGATGAAAATTTTACCTGCAAATGTCCGGAGGTAAGTGTAAATGTGTTTTTACGACGTGTTTCCCCAAAAGGTTTTACGACGTGTTTTCCCCGCTTATCCCCAGTACGTTATTGAAGTAAATCTTTGAAAAAGAACAAGTAGGAATCGACAGTTGCAGACGTGATATTATAAACAGAAAGTTAAATAACAATGATGAAAGTAAATGAACGACAGCAGAAATGCGACATTAATATATCCATGTGAGTATGCGAAGTGCATGTCATATCATAAGTTTGACAAATAATATAAAAAAGTTATGTGTACCTATGTACCCTACGCACACCTGTTTAACCTTTCTTTTAAATCGGTCTTGATAAGTGAAAATTTTGCCATTAATAATTATACGTTAATTTTACGAGTTTATATGACACTGTGTTATTTTGTAATGTAGGCCTAACCTCAAACTTGTGTTCATGTAATTATTCATCCTTAGTTACAGTGTTAAGTTTTACTATTGTTAACATAACATAAACGTCACAGTTTGATGCTACACCAAAGGTGTTCCAACATTCTGTAAACTATAAAATCTTGAAGCTGGTTTTGTTAACTATAGACCTATAGCTGTGCTTGTTGCCGACATTCTTTCGTGATGCAAGTGTAATTTTCTATTTGGTAATGCTTGCCATAGAAAATTAGGAAGTATTTACAATTAATTGTCAACAGTTATAGAATAATTCCATGTTTAAATTTTGAAATGGATATTCGACAAGAAAACCTTTTGAGAAATATCAACGATGATAGTATGCATTCTTGAGTAGGAATAATTGTTTGTTATATTTGCCACTCTGGCCGCAAAAATATTGTAGTTATTGAAATTTAATGTAACTGTAAATTACGCGGCATAGTCAACACCCCAGACTCCCAGAACTCTTGTTTACTGGCGAATGTATGTTTTGCTAAGGTTAGATTATATTACGCAGTGTATGTGTTAAATTACGTGTTCCTAAAGTAGCTGTATGAGCTAGCTTTCAATAAGAGCCGGGCTACAATTGACATACCTCATACATTCACAGTTATAGTGATAAGTACATACAAAACACAAAGCACAGTGGCCTGGCTACAATTGATATAATGATAATAACATTAGTTTATTTATGTTGACTACATTTGTACCGAAGAAATTAAGGTCTGTACATAGAGTTGGTTGATATTTTTTAAATAATAAATTATTTACATTTGAATTTTTACTATAAATGTTACCTAAAAACGTTGCAAAACTTCCATGATTGTGATTATCCAGAAATAAACGAAAGAAAATATCTTCCCCGGGAATGAAGTCAAAATACACACTTTCTTGATTTATAAATAAATTTTTCAATTGATAACATAGTATAAGTGTCGGGGTTTCCGATTGGCTGTTTATTGACACACAGCTATAGTGACAAGAAAGTTAAACGAAGGGTTTATTGCTATGAACAGTTGCAGCCAGTATAACTGAAAACAAGCCGTTTAAGTCGTATGTTGTGTTAGTGATATGCTTATAGCAATTGTAGCCCTGCCTTAACTGTACCAGTCAATAAGTGATCTAGTTTGTTATATTGTGAAATACAAATAAAGTCGATGTTACTGTCACTGCTGTGTAAAACATTTCAGATAATACTCATTTAAGTCTTCAATTTTGCTGCAGTCATTGCAATGAAGAAACCACAACAATGACGAGAGTCCATGCACTTTACCTGTAAACTTGGTTTCTTGATGTCTGTGTGGGTTTGACAAAAAAGAAATGTCGCACCCAATTAGGCCACAAGAGACACCGGAAATGTGGCCATCGCCGGATCGGCATTTCACTTAGGTATAAATAATGTACTTTACTTTACAATTATTTTGTACAAATGAAGGTGGTGCCAGTTACAAGCCTGGTATACCCTTCTGTTACCTCTTCAATTCATAGTATAAATGTTCAGTTCTTTTTTGGATGGTCTCAGAAGGGTCCAAACACAGAGTACCGTTGCCAAAAAATATATACGTATACAGAAATGCATTTGTTGATATGTTCATATTTTTAGTGTAAATTATTTTTATTTTGTATATATACATAATAGGCCCATGTTGAAATGTATTTATCTTCACTTATGAAGGTGCATATAAAACTATCCTTAAAATGTAGATATGCATGCACATATTTTTATATCTTACTTTTTTATATATTACATTTTTTTATATACTGCCACATTAGCTCACCATGCTAAGTTTATTAGCACCATCTACTTCTGTGCAATGGTAAACTCTTTACTCGACTCAGATCCCCTTGTTTTCCTCGCTGTTCTGCCTCCCTGCCTTCGTCCTTTCCCCTTAGTGCGTCGTTGTTTTTTTATTTGTCGTTTTTTATTTAAGGCCTTGCACGGTCTCGCTCTGTCCACTTTATATGCTTCAGACGTCTGCTACGTTACGTGGCTACCTTATGCTTCCATGATGTATGTTTTTTCCGGATGACTTAGTTGCACTTCACTTTGGTCAGCTGAAGACAAATACAGCTACCATGTTATCGAGCTGATGTTTTTTACTAGTCACGCTACAGAGCGATGGGGCACTTAGACAATGGTGATCCATGGGAAATGTTAATTTTGCGGTACAATTTAAAAATATTTGGTAATTTGTGTGACAAGTGGTGTTGTCTCTTGGGTATGCAGTAGCGCTAGTCTATTTCAAAGTCTGGATTAGGCTGCCCTTCTAAAATATTTTTTGGTTTAACTAATGTGTGTCCGTTTTTAACGTGCCGTGTTGGTCCTTGTTTACCACCCATGTTTAAGGTTGGCTATTTCATGGTTTACATGACTTCATCGCTAGGGCGTACATGCATACATATATGCGAACATGTATATATCATGTGTTATATACATCATGTATGTTACATGTTTTATATATAATATTATACATGTTACATTTTGCAGTCCTAAAATGTAAACATTCAGTTTATTCACATGTGGCAATCACATGGCAGTCACATGGCAATGTTTGTTTACATGTGGCGGAAGGATACATAATGGGCGAGAAAGTATAACTATAGCAGGGCTTTTAAAAGTACTCACTTTATCGTGAACGGCACATACCAGTCATTACACGTAACTACACACACAAATAATGACCTGGCTACTAAAATGTATATACTTTCTGTGAAGTAAGAAACATCCGGGCAGACAATGTAAAATATATGAGAAACAACTCTTTAAATGTTTTAAAATCTTTTTTTAACAGTTGGTTTTAAACAATCATATCTTGGGGGGGGGGGGGGTGATTTGGTAAAGATAACTTAGCTTAAGGGTTCCTGCTAGGGAATCGAAGCCCCTTCGGAGCAATGTTATAAACTTGACATTTTAACTTAGTGGTCTGAGTGTTAGTTACAGGGTTATATGCCTAATGCATAATATAAACACATTTTTTTCTTCAGATTATATGTAAACACCCAAACAAACAGATTGAAGTAATTACGTAAACGTATATACATTTCGTGAACTTACTAACATACAAGGATAAAATAAACTTCCAGGAAATTACACTAATCATAGGTTGTAACATGGAAGGGGAAATATTATATTTTTGATAAACTCTTAAAAAATTATTGGACCATAAACAATTACTAGAATATCATTCGAAGGGAAATACTATATTTATTGCCATATTCGAAATAACACAATTTCGATTCCTATCCAATACATTCAGCTTTATTAATTTTCTTCCCATTGCTTTCCGGAATTCACTCCAAGCGAATGTTGCAATGTTTACCTTCCAAGCTTCCTTAAAAATGAAAATATAGCTAACCATTCCCAATCTTGCATAGGGTTAAGATAGAATAATCATCATAAATAATATGTATATTTGCATAGACAACTTGATATCAAAATACGAACTGATCATATTTACCCTCATAGCAAATATTTTGAACCCTTCTACCAAACATATTGCCATACTAAAAAAAAAATAAAAAAAATAAAAAAATAAATAAATAAATAAATTTTCTCCTCATAGCAATCATTTTAAAACCTTCTACCAAACATTTTACTGTACTAACGAACCTTTAAACCCCTCATTGCAAATATTTTGATCCCTTTTATCAAACTTTTTGAACCCTCATATCAAACATTTTGCCATACTAGCAAACATTTTGACACTGCCTTAAAACATTTTGCCCTCTCCTAAAAAAGTTTTATTATAATAAAAAGAAATACTCTTAAACATAAGTGAAATGTATTTACAGACAAACACACGGATTCATGTACAAACATGCAAACACACCTAACATACCATACTACCAGACATTATGAATACATTTTGAATTACATTCCTTATTCCTCAAAAATCATGTCAAACATATATTTCTACAAATTCTTCCAGCCAAAATATTATAACTTGTATTACCTCAAAATACCAGAACGCTACCTACAATCCATTCCATTACTTCATAGTGGTTAAACCAAATACTTATTTTCATTATTTCCAAGACGACACAGCAATCATATAAGCTTTACTATGAAATATTTCAATAAAAACTTTCTTAAAACATTTTATCATGTATTAACAAAACATGCACACGTGCATATAATACAACATTGATACACTTTACCATAGTAAATGATCCGGACTTAACGAAAACTCATTCCAAAGACCACATCACCAAACCAGCATTGCATATTTTTTTGGTCCCTCAACCAGACTCTAAATTACTCTCAACTTCATTAAGTTAACTCTCAGCTAACTATATCCATACCTGGGGAGCGAGCGGGTGGACTGCAAATGATTAATCCGTTATTTACAATATTACACATTTATTCTTAGCTTGGATTACAATTAACATATTGAATACTATTTTTAAAATATCACAACAATGAATAAATTTAGTGACTCGCTTGATTGAATCTTCTGAACAGTTCTTAAAGCAAAAGGGACAATTTTTAAAGCTGCGATACAAATTAACTTTCATTAAATTATACTCATAATTCACTGCACGTAACTTTCCCAACTGACGACCTGCACTGAGAAACGGGATTCACCTACCACTGAATGATATCTCGATCACGCACGAAGCTCCTCCTTCGTGCGATGACCCAGGTGTCCTCGGACCTCCGGTGTCCCCTACTCACCGACTTGCAGACGCCCTGCCCTGGAGTCCGTCACGTCTGAGTATCATACAGAGTGAGGCTGACCCGGAACTGAATGCCCCTTTATAGTAGCCCAGATGACGTCGTTGCCATTCTGCACAACTCCCTACCTTCCGCCTTCGGAGCCGGAGCCATAACCTCAACAGCATGGCCGAAGTCAGGCACACCAACCGGGGTGCCGCAGGTTCGAGACCCGGGGTTCACAACATGGCCCTCCTTCTCTGAGCGCAGCCGTCAGTGGGGGGCGACAGGAAAGCCGCTGGGACAGCGAAGCAAGACGTCGAGAGTGGCAACGTGAAGAGTGAGGCATGACGTAACGACTACTAGAGGGCAGGCAGCAATGGGATGGCGTAGAGACGGAAGAGCACTCCTCCCCTTCGATACGCCGTGATCAGTTGTTTAAAAAAAAGTGTCCTTCGCACACAAATTAAGGGTGAGTTGAAACCGGTGCAGGCAAGTCAGGAAAGGGCTTGTCATCGTCGAACTTATATAGAATAGATATTTCCTGTATAGTTTGTGTGAGTGTAGAAAATGCCTGTTGTGTTCATGACGCCATTTATACTCTGTTGTTTGCTTTGTTAATTCAATCAGAGGCACAGCTATTTTGGCATAGTTGTGTATGTGACGCCGGAGATAAGACTATATTCCTAGAAATGTGTGTAATTGCTTTAGATTACTTGGTGGAGCCATCTGTTGGATAATATGGACTTTATCTGGGTCAGTAGAAACGCCGCGAGGTGTGATGTAATGGCCCAATATCTTTATTTCATGCTCGCGAAAGTTACATTTCTTAGAGTTTACTATGGCATTGAATTTCCATAATATTTGAAATACTTTACGAATGTTTTCTAAATGTTCTTCAAAAGAGTTACCAATAGTGAAAATATCATCTATATAAGCTAAGGCTGAATGCCAACTGAGAGGACCTAATAACATATCGATAAACAGCTGTAAATGTTGTGGACTGCTATTGAAGTCCCATTGGTAAATGGAGGTACCGGAAGAGGACGACTCCGTCAATTTAAAATGCTAGCTTATGTCTATCTTCCTTTTTAATAGGCAAACTAAAAAAACCAGAAAACAGGTCTAAGCTAGAAATAAACTTTGAATTTTGTAAAGCATTTAATATGTCTTCCGTGGGTGGAAGTGGATACTGGATACTAGTGATGTATTTATTCAGCTTGCGAAAGTCAGAATGAAACCTAAGGCCCAATATTGCTTATGAATAACCAAAGATGGTGCCAAAAATGCTGAATCCGACGGCTCTATAATTCCGGCGGGTTGCATGATCTTGATTTGTTGTAATAATTATTTTCTTCTAACATTTGCACAAAATGCGATAAAGCCTACAAGCTATTGGTTTTTTTTCACAAGATGACACCTTGCTTCAGTAAATTGTAGGATAGAATGTGCAAATCTATCTTGAAATTCATTAATAAGTGCCTTAATGGCTTGAATTTGGTTTTCCTGTAATTTGGAATAAATTTTGAGGTAATTATCTTCTACCTGACATGTTTATACAAATTGTAATCCATTTATACAGCATTCAATACTGTAAACTTGCTCATTTTCGATAACCAAAGAATAAATGGGCCCTTGGAGAATTTTATCTGTGTAATTAACATTTATGAATAACATGTTATGCTTCAAAAAGGGTATAACATCGTGTTTCTGCATAAAATCTATACCTAAAATGATATCCATCTTTAGATTCTCAGTAACTCAAAATTGTGGGCAATATGTGTGGCCTCAAATGGTTAAGTTAATGTCTGTCTTAAATTGGGGTGGCTCTATTAGTTCTGTCGTGCCAGCTATCGTATATTGCACGGTGAGACATTCTAATTTATGTTTTGTTGCTAAGGTTGAGGCGATACAAGATTTACAACAGCCAGTATCGATAAGAGCATAATAATACTTTCGCATATTTTCACTTTAATACGAGGAATGGTCTTACGAACAAAAGCCCGCTGACAGTACAATCTCACTCCTCGGCTACTATGTCGATGATTTGGCGTTTGAGACGAGGTACAGCTCAGCACATTTAGCGAATGTGTTTCATCATTGCCGTCTTTATGTACCCCTAATGCCACTTCCTGGTTCACGCGACACTGTCTAACGTTCGCGCCGATGTGCAGTTTTGTGTATCCTATACGAAAAGTATTTTAAAATTCCTGAACCGTGCGGCGACATCAGTGCGGAAATGAAACTTCTGATTCAGGAACAAAGTATAATTGCATGTCTTATGACCGACATAGAGGCACAAAACACACGTATTTTGTGCTTTGCTAAGGGGTCCAATGAACTGACCGCATCGCAGCATGACTGGGACTTCCACTTGCGATGTGGGAACCTGAGCGTGCGACCAGGATGTCAGCTGGTGCGACATTGCAATGTTCTGAGCGAACGGCTTTACTTCCCACTTCACAGGACTGTGTTTCTACCGATGCTGTGGTCTAGCCTGTGTACTGGGATCACTGCACTCGGAATTGCAGCCCTGGTCAGTGTAGTGCGGTGGTCGAACGCCCAGAGTAACTATGCCATTACTGTGCCCGTTTTAAGTAGCAATCATAGAGTACGACTGTGTCGGAACGACTTTGTTAAACATAGCGCTGCATACATTCCTAGATCGTTTCTGTTTGTCCACGGGGGAAATACGAACAACCCCCTCGTAAGCTAGTTTTTTATAATACTGTGCCATGTTACTGCCCCTCACGTAATTTCCTCTGCCTTTCTGTGGAAACGAACGTGGGTTCGATACTGGCTCAGCATCCCTGTACTGGGTGATGTATGCTTGCGGGTATCGCCAACCTCCTCGCGCCTGATTTCAATATGTGGATCGAAAATGCCTTTGCTGCAAAAAGTTCGGTTCCTTGTCCGTATGGGATTATACTTTTTCTATATCTATCGGTTGTGGTGTGGAGGGTGTCTGCCGATACTGATTATAGCCACTCTGATGGCAATACTGGTTCATGGTATTTTGCCTCCGGGGATAATTATTGTGGCGGAATGGAGTTCTACCCCTCTGTCTACCTTGCTGCATTTCTATCTGGTCTTGTTCCTCCAGAGGTAGATTATGTGTTCTGATGGACAAGTTAGCGATTTCCTCTTAAAGTTTCCCTATCTCCGCCTGAAGTCGCTCTGCGTCGGAGTCACGAAGTTGCGTGCTTACTGCTTGACTGTACCAGAAAATTCCTAATTCCACTTGTTTAAGGTTATGTGCCATTTGCTGTATATTGTCATTCTGAAGTCCTATAATTTTGTCCGCCATGGAAGGTAGCAGCGATTTTCACAAAATGCTTATAAACTCCGCATTTGTCACCTGCGGATTGTACTTGTGGCGATAGTATATCATTGTCTCAATATGTGTTTGGCAAGATTCGCCGAGTTGCTGCCGCTTGGTGTATAGCAACTGTTTGTATTTCCCACCATCTCTGGGGGAGCAAAATGTCCTTGAGCTTGGCCACAATATCTGGCCACGCGAGTTCTCTGCCTGCCGCGTGAGTAATATTCTCAATAGCATTATTTCGTAGTGCCCTTAAATGAAATTTAATTCGTCGTCATCGTTCTACGGCAGTCCACAAGTTAGATTCGCTGACCGCCTGAAAATCGTCTAAAAGCCCTGCTACATTCTCGTCACTGCCGCCTGAAAATGTCGGCATCTTTTCCGGGCTGGTTAACGATAATCTGCATGGGGTTTGGGTTGGCCATGTTGTCAGCGTGTTCTGTGTTTGTGTAACCGTTGGGTGGTGTGTAGAAACTAAATGCTTGTGTAGACTGTAGTTCATATAAACTTCGCGGTTTGAGGTAATAATCTGTACGCGGTGTACTGTGTACTTCTTGGTAAACGTGTAATAAGGTTTCGCTAACAGTGGTTTCCGGAAGTTCACGTTTAAGTGTGATTCTGGGCTAGTGTGAAAGGAATATTCTAGCGCCACGTTCTGTTCTGCCAGCGAGGTCCTGGCTACATCCTGAACGTGCACGATCGCTTCGAAGCCTTTCTCGTTCTTTTAAAATATTCTCTGCTTCGGAGGTTTCTAACAACAATGTCCTGACTAGTTTCTTAACTGAAGATGGTGCTGTTTTACTCCTAGTGTTTATGCAAGTTTTGAGTGGTGTCACTGTGCATTGTGTAAACTACTGTGTGTACCAGCACGTCTTCACTTAAAACTGCAGGCAACACTACAGCAATACTACGTGCTTCTCTACAGCACTAACTACACTACTACAATTAAATAGGAGACTGTTAGCTCTACACAAAGCACCGAAGAGCGGTACTGAAATACATGCATCTAACCCAACGACAGCAAATATACTATTCTACTACTACAGTATACACAGTGCAGGTATGCACTCGCTGGCTCACGTGCCGAGGTGCGAGCTAATCACGTCGCGAAATGTAGGCTACATGCTACGCTGGTGCAACTGCTGGCGTAAGTACTATGTCGATTTAAATTCCTTTGTGCGCTGTGCAGAATAACATAACCACCGTATGCTTGGTTGTAAGATGAAACTGCAAGAACATATACAAGTAACTTTACAATACAATGCGTACATTATAACGATGACTTAGCTAAACAGTGAGAATATTAACAGAAAACTTACTAACGCTATGCTGGCTGCTAAAGGTCGCCATCTCTACCACTGTTCTTGTACCTCAACCAGACTCTAAATTACTCTCTACTTTACTGAGTTTACTCTCAGCTAACTATATACATATCTGGGGAGCGAGGTGGTTGATGGCAAATAATAAATCTGTTATTAGCAAAATTACACATTTATTCTCAGCTTGGATTACAATTATAACATTGAATACTATATTGAAAATATCACAACAATTAACAAATGAAGCAACTTGCTTGATTGAAGCATCTGTACAGTTTCTGCAAGCAAAAGGGACAATTATTAAAGCTGAGGTACAATTTTTTTTTGTTCCATTATACTCGTAGTTCACTTTGTGTAGCTTTCCGTAACTGACGACCTGTACTGGGAAACGGGATTCACTTACCACTGAATGATATCTCGACCAATCGCGTAGCCCCTCCGTCGTGCGATGACCCAGGTGTCCTCGCACCTGACTGGCTGACGTCCTCCTTCGCCTGGTATCTCCTGCCCTCCGACTTCCAGACGCCCTGTCCTGGAGTCCTTCACGCCTGAGTATCGTTAAGAGGGTTGGGGAGGGGGCCTACTCAGAACTTTACTTCCATTAATAGTAGCCCAGATGACGTCGTTGCCACTCTGCACAACTCCCTGCCTTGCGCCTTCGGAGCTGGAGCCACTACCTAAATAGCATGGCCGACATTACGCACACATACCGGGTTGCCGCACGTTCAAGACCCGGGGTTCACAACAATTTGTTGCAACAAAAAAAAAAAACATTATAACAATCTAGGTGCAATTCCGTTACCATTGAAATTTACCAGCAAATCTAATATACCATACAGAAGAGATATATTATCCATGGAACCATTCATTACGACTAGCATTACCAAAACACAATATGATCAGTTTAGTCAACCGGATGGTGCCCAACACTCATACTATCAGAATGAAAAATATTAAAACTAAATCCTTGAGAACTATATCATCATATCATACAAGACACTCGCTTCTAGTAATAGTATACCAATTCCATCACATCGTAGAATTTTGGAAGTCAGTAGTACTTTCTAACAAATTCTCTATACACACCATCAGTTATTACTAAGAGAATAATAATAAAAATACCATTATTATTATTTTTTCCTTCTAATGATTGTATATTCGAATGAGTTATGCATATACAAATATGCTCAGTACTCGATTTCAATAGACAGAGATATGTTTCATTTTCAAACAAGTGCTATCCCATACACCCTAACTACTGTCAAAGCGATTGATACTGGGGGTGAATAAAATTTGAGATTTTACTGAAGTTATACGATTATCTCTATGTAAATATTGAAAATATTCTGAGCTGTGTAGGAGGAAAAACATAGAATTATTATTTTTAGTTGCATTCCAAACATCTCCCATTAATTATTAGACATTTTCCATCCTTTGTTTACAGATGACTTAACTTGAAAAAAAAAATAAAAATAAATTTCATCAAAAAGTCTCGTATTATTTTTCAAATACCATACACTAATCCAAATCATTCCACACACAAACACACATACACACACAAACCCATACAAATTCACAACAATCCTTCAATCTTTCCAGCTATCTTTCAAAATATTTCCATTGATCTTTCACAATCTTTCCATCAATCTCTCACAATCTTCCATCAGATTTTAAACATTTCCAACAATCTTTCACAATCTTTCCATCATTATTTTAAACTTGCACTGTCTTTTCAACAATCTTTCACAATCTGTACAACAATCTTTCACAACTTTCCATCGATCTTTCACAATCTTTCCATCAATCTTTCATTCTTTACATCAATCTTTAGCAATCCATGTATTTGTCGTCTGCCTGTATCCATACATATAAGAAAAACGATGCACCTACTGTCTCCTAAAGTTGTACATATCGACAGATTTAATAAAGGTTTTCCTTCCTATATTCACAGATGACTCTTTACTAGAAAAATATTTCATCCAAAAGCCTTGTATTTCTTTTCTTATTACCATTTAAATTGTCAGACTGGTCCAAGCTGATAGATAGCTATACCAAACATTTACATGCATATTGTACTGCCTTAGAATTCAGCCAATATAAATATTATACTGAGGTACTACAGGCAGAGTCTGCCTGGCCATATGAGCCTTTAAGTGGACTAGGGGTTAGTAGAATATAAAGGTGCGGTTCTCCTTAAATTTATATATATATATACATATATAACAGTATTTTATTTATATAAGTAATATTTATATATAAGTTATATATATATATAACACTCTCAAGTCGAGACTCAAGATAACCACACATTACATTATATTTAATATTTTTAAACAGGAGAGCAATACTTATATCAATAATACTGTTATGCGAGCCATTCTGTCAATTAGCTAATTATTGTCCTTACGATGTATCATTGGAACCGTTTCACCTTGTAAGATGCCAAAGGCTGCATCCCTCGACGTATCGCAACGGCGGCTCCGGCACACCCTCTCGTTGCTCTTGTTGAGGTCGGGCACTGACTGACGTCCAGACAGCGTCCTCACGCTTCTAGCAGACGTCTGGTCTCGCAACGAGCCTTGCGGTGCCCAATATTGCTGTTCATTTGGGGTATTGCCAATTGTTTATAATTCCCGCTTGACGTAATCCCTCGTGTCCTGCTTTCCCGCTTTCTGTAATGAAGGATTCACGCACGGGTGTTAACTAAAGGGCGGGTTCAACGCGCATCAATATATTCAATGTTTTTATATCCTCAGAGCTTACCCTCATTTTGTATATTTCATTGTAAGATTAATAAAAGCGTTAGTCTTCCATACACTTTAACTTTATTTTACACACTTGTTTAAAATACATAATATTACCTGCATACACTCAAATATATTCTCCATTAAACATATAGGAATATATAATTATTTTTAAGGTAAATCTATATATGATTATTTATAATATAGGAATATACATAATTATATATAAGAAGATAGGACTGTACATATAATTTGTTTTCTTTTAGGTTTACGTGTTTTTGTTTTTTCTCAGAGTGCTCCCATATCGCAAATATTTTATAATTTTTTCTGCTAGTTAAATAATTTTGCTAAAAAATTATGTTTAATTGGTTTTGAATGGTAGATTTTGAACAGATGGTAAGTAAAGTTATGATCATATGATGTCATCCAAGGATAAGGTTAACACTTTTCATTATAATAAAAATATTTTCTGAAATTACCAGGTTGGTCGAGCTGTCCAAGATACTGGGTTTAAGCACTGGTTCCGTGTAAGAGAGCTTGGGTTTGAGTCCCACACCTAGCAAATAATTTTCAGACATATTTTGAGACATTTCAGTTGGCCAACATCAACTGTTTTTTCTATATTTTTAACAGTATATAAGAATTCAACATGTGAGTATGTTCTCACGTTTCCCATGTGTATAGAGTTTTCATGGAAGTCTTACAGTAGCAGACATAACACATTCTAAGAGATGTTGTATGGTATTTCGAGAGAGTGTTGGGAAATGGAGTGCAGACACTTCAGGTCTCTCTCTGGCTCATTCGCTGTTCGTCTGTCGTTCAAGTTAGAGTTCTCTTTCTCTGAGTGAGTTGGAGTGATTTGAGAATTAGCTATAGCATTGCTTCTTTCACTGCTATAAATCATCCAAACTTGTATCTCTCATCGTGAGAGTTCAGTGAAAAATGATGGTGTGTTGTCTGATCAGCCATAAAATTTTATCAAATATAATTGTGTCATTTGGAAAGCTTACATTACTTGCAGCACTCGGCAAAGAAACTGAACTCGCATACCTATCTCAAGAATTCCTTTTGGCATATGGGCAAAATAAAAAATAAAAAAAATTCTACAAACATCTACCTCTGCTTATCTTCAACAGAAGGAAGAGATTGTCGGTGATATCCTATATAGACATAACAAGAAGTGCAAAGGCAATGTTGGTCGCTCTTTGGGAATCGAGTGCAAGTATTGTAACAAGATATTCTCGACTAGCTCTAGTGCCATACAACATGAAGGTAATAACTTTATGTTCAGCAACTTGTACAATATGTAATAATGTGTTAATTGTTGTGTATTGCGAATAGGTGCAAATTGACAGCACATAACCGGATATGTTCTATAAAATTAGAGCAAAGCATAAATATTTTTGTTGAATAGAGAATATGTTTGAGTGTATGTAAGTAATATTATGTATTTTTGACAATTGTGTGAAATAAATTTAAAGTGTATGGAAGACTATGATTTTAATTAATTTTATCATCAAATATATACAAAATAATTGTAATCTCTGAGAATATAAGAACATTATATATATATATACATATTATCGTGAACAGACTACATATTTATATATATATAGGCTGTTAACGGTAAAATGAGCACTTTTGAAAGCTCTGCTTATGATCTACTTGTATGCACTTTGTGTACTCTTCCGGTATATGTAAAATTAACATTGTCATGCGCCTCATCACTTTATTCATGCGTCGGTCAAATTAAATTGTGAAATTATTAAGAAAGTAAATACTTTACAAACCTGCTAATTTTTACACTTCGATGCATTAAAAAAACTGAAAGCGAAATAAATATTTTTAAGATATCACAAATGGTTACCTAACACGTTTTATTCGACGTTAAGATATGGAACTACTTTCCATCCATCGTTACCAACTTTACTGGGCGAATGTCACTCAGTGCGTCCATTAAAATGTATGCACGCAGAGGTAGTGACTTTTTTCTAAGGTTCATTTCTAAAGTGCTCACTTTATCGTGAACAGCCTTTACATGTATGATATAGCTATCGGCTTGTATTTGTCTGACAATTTAAATAATAATGAGAAAAGTAATACAAAATTTTTGATTGAATTATTTATCCAGTAGAGACATGTGTGAATAAAGGAAGGGAAACCTTTATTAATACTGTCGATAAGTACAATTTCTGGAGAAAGCAGGTGGATTGCTTTTCTTATATGTATGGATAGAGGCAGACGATAAACCCACGGATTGCAGAAGATTGATGTAAAGTTTGAAAGATTGATAGAAAGATTACTAAAAAAATTGATGGAAAGATTGTGAAATATTGTGAAATATTGAAAGAATGATGGAAATATTGTGAAAGTTTGATGGAAAGATTGAAAGATTGATGGAAAGATTGAAAGATTGATGGAAAGATTGTGAAAGATTGATTGAAGATTAAAGGATGTGTTGTGAATTGGTATGGATTGGTTTGTGTGGAATGGTTTTGATTGGTGTATGGTAATTAGAATGATAATACGAGACTTTCTGATGATTTTTTCAGTAGAGGCATATACTATTAATCAAAAATGAAAGTTTGTCGCATCAAACGCTTTGCACCCAAATGGCGTGGTGGCAGGCGACGGGCCTAGGGGGGATCGATAGTGCCTCTGGGGTAAGGGGTCCAGTTATGATTAATTCCCCTCACAACCCTTATTTAGGTGGAGGGGGGTTTATGCGACCGCTCTTTTCGACCAATTTTATTGAAATTTGGTTTAGGGTTGTATTTCTTCGCCCCGCCCCCGAGATATGGTTTTCGCTCCCAATCCTCCTTTTGGGATTTATGCCCCCAGGTTTTGGAAGGAGCATTTTTCGACCGATTTCCTTGCAATTTGGTTTATATAGTGCCCTTGGGGAAGAAAGTTAGTTATGATTTCACTAACCCTCCCCCCCCCCAACACGCCATATCCAGGTGGATGGGGTTTTTGTGCCCCAGGCTTGAGGTTCGTGTACACCATGCAGCGTCGTACATTTTACGCCCAAACGGCAAGGGGCAGGCTGGCGTAGGGGGCATCGATAGTGCCCCATTTGGGAAGGAGGTGAGTTATGGTTGCCGACTCCCTTCCCCCACTTCTGGATGGAGGTGTTTTTCCCCACAATTAAGATTTGTGAAAGGCAGATTTTTCGACTTATTTTCATGGGATTGGGGGAGGGGTTGTCTTTCTATACCCCACTCTCCGCCAATGGTAAGTTAGGCCCTTCAAAGCTACACAGTCTCCCCCTCAAGTTTTAAGTCTTATATCTTAGGTCTTAAGTCCGCCCACAATTATTAAATGTACCCCACTAGTGCCATACATGTTTTGCAACTGCACGATGGGATGTGCGAGCGAGCACGTGCCGGAGTTTAAAGACAAACTTTGTTAGATTACTGGCTTCATCCTCGGTGGCTTAGCCCGCAGATTCCGCGGATCCATCCCCTGGTTATCTGTAAATAAAGGATGGCAAACCTCTATTAAATAATGTGCGAAATCTGGAATACAAGTAATAATAATTTATTTTTCCTCCTACATATCTGAAATTGGTTTAAATATGTATATAGAGATAATCGCATGACTTCAATAAAATCTCAAATGATATCTATTCCCAGAATCAATCGCTTTGACAGTAGTTAGATTGTATGGGATCGTACTTGTTTGAAAATGAAATATATCACTGTTGATGCGAAATCGAGCATTGCGCATGTTTATAAATGCAAACCTTATTCGATTATCCTACCATTAGAAAAAAAAAGAGTGGTCTTTTTTATTATAATATTCGTTTAGTAATAACTGATGGTAAGTATAGAGCAAATGTTAGAAAGTACTACTGACTTCCTAACTTCTAAGTTGTGATGGAATTAGTATACGATTTACCAGAAGCAAGTGTCTTGTATGATATGATGATCTAGTTCTCAAGGATTTATTTTTAATATTTTTCATAGGAGTGTTTGATAGGAATGTTCTGATAGTATGAGTGGTGGGTCCATCAGGTTGACTAAACTGATCATTTTGTGTATTCGTAATGCTAGTCATAATGAATGGTTCGATGGTTAATTTATCTTGTCTGTATGGTATGTCAGTTTTGCTGGTAATGTTTGATGGTATTAGAATTGCAAATGGACTGTTATGATGTTTTTTTTCTGTTGCAACATATGCATTGATGGTTTGGTGATATGGTCTATTTGAATGAGATTACGTTAAGGTTGAAACTTTGACTACAGTATAGTGTATGTGTGGTGATATTATTTGAATGTGTGCATATTTTGCTAATACATGAAAAAATATTTTATCTCAGAGTATTTCGTTGGAATATTTCTGAGGAAAGCTTATATGATTGCTTTGTTGTTTTGGAAGGTATGAAAGGAATTGTTCTTTAAACGAATATGGTGTAATTGAAATTTTTGTCGGTAGTGTTCAGGTATTTTGAGGTATAGAGGTTACAATATTTTTGCTGGAAGAATGTGTAGAACTATCTATTTGACATTATTTTTGAGGAAGAAGGAATGCAATTCAAAATTTATTAATAATGACGTCTGCTAGTATGGTTTGCTAGGTGAGTGTTTTCATATGTGTGCATGAATGTGTGTGTTTGCCTGTTTGTGAATACATTTCACTTATGATTAATAGTATTTGATTGTAATTATAACTAATTGTTTCAAGACGATGGCAAAATGTTTGGTATGGGGGTCAAATTGTATGCTAGTATGGCAAAATGTTTGGTAGAAGGGGTCAACATTTTTGGTAGGAGGTGTTAAAATGTTTGCTATTATGGGATAAGATATTTGTTAATATGGTCAAATGTTTTGCATATGGGTTCAAAATGTTTGCTAGGATGGAAAAATATTCGGTGAAATGGTTCAAAATGTTTGCTTTCAGGGTAAATACGTTCAGTTTGAATTTTATATCGAAATTGTCTTAGCAGATACTTATCTATTTTATGTATGATTAATATTCTACCCTAACCGACTGCGAGATTGGGAATAGTTAACTATATTTGCGTCTCTAAGGAACCTTGGTAGGTAAACATTGCAACATTCGCCTGGAGTGAATTCGGGAAGGAGAAAAGAAATAAATCTGAATGTTTTGGATGGGAATTGAAATTATGATATATCGAATATGGGAATTAATATGGTATTTGCCTTCGCATGATATGCTAGTAATTATTAATGGTCCACTTTTTTAAAGAGTGTTTCATAAATATAATTTTTCATTTAGCATGGTACACCCTACGATTTGCTTTCTTTCACGGGGGATGATTTTCTCCCCGTATGTCAGTAAGTTCATGAAATGCATCAAAGTTAGGTGGTTACTCCAGTCTGTTTGTTTGGGTGTTAATATGTAATCTGGGAAATTATAAGTGTACCCAACACGTATTGTGCATATTACTCTGTAACTAATACCCAGACCTGTTAAGTTAACGTGAAAAGTTTGTAACATTGCCTTAAACGGGCTTCGATTCTCTGGCAGGGACGCTTAAACCGTCTTCTCTTTACCAAATCATCCCCCAAGATATGATTGTTTATTAAAACAATCAGTTCAAAAAAAAGTATTTTTAAAATTTTTACATATTTTCATGGTAATATTTATATTACATACGTAACACTTTTGATTGATTATCATATATGTAAATATCGTTTTTATATGCTTTACTCTTGTAATATGTCACATATTTGAATTTTTCTGTACGCGTAGTAATTTTAATAGTTTTCATTGCTTTTTATTTTTAAAAACACGTTAGGATATTTAAATTTTGTGGTAAGTTGGCAAACTTTATTCTGTTTGTGCTAGGATTTAGTTAGGTCCTCGTATGTTTGTGTTACTTATTTCAATAGCTTCTTTTTGATCTCATTTGTAAGTCATTCTTATTAATTAAATATTGTATATTTTGCTTAGAGACGCGTAACTCTATATTTTGCTATTGTATGACGGAGAAAGTGGCACCTACGGGGTTGGTTGATAGTTTTCACGATCCCATTGGACTACAGGTTTGATCCCTGTCTCCCATTGGCTGAAACCTCTAGGCTCTTTATGCATACTCCAGCACTTTGAGCAAGAGGTTCCTTTCTTCGCACGACGGTATACTGGTGAAATGTAAAGACAGGACTCTCCCCTGCGAGTAGGTCGAGTGTAGGCATTTTTGATTAGAGAGTAGGGCGTTAATTATTTTCCCCGGATTTTCTCAGTGTGTCAGCTGACATGTGCGAGGTTTTACGCCCCAGACAGGATCCCTAGAAGACAGGAGGTAGAAATAATTACGTCTACGTTAGAGCTAGGACTCCGCAACGCCTAGGATGCCCCATCGCCTACGTCGCTGCAGAGGTCCTTTGACGTTGTTGATGACCGACTACGAGAGGATATTATATGTCTACAGTAGCAACTACGATTTTTAACTTCAGGTCAAGTAACAATTACTCATATGCGGTGCATGGTTCTTCTGATAGCGTCGTATTAAGCAATGAGACGACGCCATTTTTCATCACAAAATTTTCTTAGCTGACATTTTGCTTACATATAAACCTGAGTAGATTAATTACTTTACCCTGAACTAGTCAATTAACATTTAAATTACTAATACAGAAGAAACATTTATAATTTTTGTGTAATTTGTAACTTTCTTTAAGTACCAACTTAATAACTTTAGTGACAGTTAGCGAACTACATGTGCAACTACATATAGCCATTGGAAGTTAGGTACGGCCACTTTTTCTTCGTCGATAGGAGGGTATGTGTTTATTTATATTTGCTGTTTGCCATCAGGTTTTTCAGAAATTAGTTAGTTCAAGTAAATTTAAAGAAAATATAAATTGAACATAATGAGAAAATCATTAAAATATCCTTGGATTTTTAACTAATCACCAGTGGTCGCCTAACTTATTTGTAGCTATCATATATTGTGTTTCCAGGGCTACTGCATGCACGTGTTTTGTCATAATTACTTACAGGTTATGTTGCTTATTCGTATGATTGGTCTTAAATGCTCGAAGTGTGTACTTGGTTACTGAGTTGCTTAAGATAATTATAGGAGATATGGTAATTCTCCTGACTGCCAATAAATCCGGTCTAGTAAAAAGTGTCCCACTGTGGCAGTTATGCTCGGAAATATTACGTGCAAACAAAACTACACATCTTTATCTGATTAAGGCTAGACAAAACAATTTTTTTGAGGTTGAACCGTAGAATATTTGGTTGTGTGAGGTGATCTTTAGGATATTATGTGATTGTGTGAGGTGATCTTTAGGATATTATTTGATTGTGTGAGGTGATCTTTAGGATATTATTTGCATACATTTGCTCACACACATCACCACTATGCATGGACATAATACCCAACATATTTAGCCTTTTCAGAATTTTTACAGAAAGAGGCTTACGAAAGAAAGAACGAGTAAATATTCTGCAGCGGAGTTTTCTCTCCGTAAAAAAATTTGTGAAATTGCAGGACAAATAGTGGGTTGTTTTGGTAGGAGACGAGTAGTTCGATCGTTGTTTCCACAAACATGTCAGACAGAATGTTCCTGTGTTTAAGGAGTTCGTTAAGTTCGTGTTTAAGGAGTCTGTTATGGCATGTAGTATGTATATATTTCGGTAATCGTTAGGAGTGATTTCGAGAAAGTACCTGGGAAGAAAGAAATCTGAATGTTGTGATTGATAATCGGAGATACGTTATTTCGAATATGGGGTTAAATATAAAATGTGTTTTCACAATAAGTTTGAGTAAGATATAAACAATGTTTATATTGTGTATGTAAATTCATTGTGAATCACTAATATTGTGGTATCATTTACGTGGAGGCGAGTGTTGGAGATCTAAGTATGTTCTGTTGCCATGGCAGAATGTTAGTGGAACGGGTTCTGCATCTACTTATTTGATGTGATGCAGGGACGCCATCTCATGAGCCCTGCATTGGTGCAAGCATGTCGATTGGTTGGAGTGTGTTGAAACAACTGGCGTTGTCTCGTCGGCGGGCGAACCTAGCGGCGATGTTGGAATTAACCTCGTCCCCTACCTCCTCCCATCTCATAAGTAGAGACCAGTTCTCACGCTTGCATGACGCTTCTCTCTTCACCTTTCTCTGTAATTCGCATTAATAGCTGAAACAAATCGTAAGTCTTCCATTGGTTTGGGGAATTTTTAGGCAATTAGTAATTAATCCACTCATATTTACCTCGTTTGGATTTGATTCAAGGAATATTATAGAAAAATAATGTGTTAACTGTCGTTTACGTTGAAGTTGGGAAAATCTTAGTAAATATCTGTTACGGGAAATGAAGTGTTCGGTAACCCAATACATTTATATTTAAACAACGCTAAACTTGTTAGAAGATGAAACACGGTTTAATTCGCTATGCCAATTGTGAAAAAACTTGTTACATCATTGGGATCAAAGTATCCTCGAAGGGTTTTGAACCAACAACTAAACAACATTCTTTGATCATGGAATTCTGTTTTCTGAAATAAACAAATCATGTTTGATAAAAGTAGGATAGATTATGTTACCAAAAAAAATACTTTTAGCACAACAGGATAATTTGGTTTTCGTAATTCAAGCAAGTTTGGGAAGCATAATTTGAGTGAAAGGAATGTGTATTAATTTATTGTAATTTTTATTATGTAACAACTTAGAAAAAATAATATAGACTCCCAGACATACCTGTTTCATGCAGGCTCGTTTACTCAGTGTTTGATTTTCAAACTAATAAAAACTGAATAATGATGTGAAGCAATATACTATTAACAATGAGTAACGTATTTTTTTATGTCGCACTGTAACACTTTTAACTAATAACAATGACTAGGAGCAGTTGCACTGTGGGAAGCACAGCTAACTTATTTCAAACTTGTTGTAGGTATTTTATTAAATAAATTTCCATTATATATATATTTTAACCCTAGGACTTTGGGTTTGTAATCAGTATTTTTAATTTATCTCATGCGCCGTTACTTTTGACTAACATCTGCACAATGTGAGCATTTTTTGAACACTAAATAATAGTAGTTTTTCTTCATAAACATAGTTTTTTTATTAGAAACTCTTCGTTTTATAATTGGAATAAATGTTTACAACACGAGTCACAGAATGAAATAAATATATAATTTTGCTCAAGCAAATATAAGGGAAATGTTTTCAACACCAGCCAATCTCTCGCACGTATCAAGAAAAAATTAACACGGCTGGCTTGTGTTCCTATTTCCCAGAGAAGCTGAGCAGGCAGTGAAAAAGGAGAGAGATAGAGAGAGAGAGAGAGAGAGAAATATAGAAAGGGGCTAATTCCTTGATTGGCGCCCCCTTGCAGCAGGAATATGAACAACAAAAAGTTCTTTCATGGAGCTAGCTGGCTGATTGCGTCCCCTCTGTAGGGGAATGTCGGCGTGTGCACCCAAGGGCTAAAGCCTGTCTCCCCAGTTGTGTTTGTATGTATAAGAGTAAGTGAAGAGATATAGGCGCTTCTTAACAGCGAGATCTTGTACACTACACATAATAAGAGACTTCACAATAACAAAAATGTAGTTTTAATACCAAAATATATTTTTTTTACTAAGTTATAATTAAAGTGTGAATGTTTATAACACATTAATGGAATGCAAATATTGATGAAAACAAATTCAATATTTAACACAGGTAACACGAAAATGATAGTAAAAATTAAAACACTTATAAACTTAAGTGAATACAAACAACTGAACGCTATGACAGTTAGAGACATATTTTAATAGTAATTGTTGCACTGCTTAATAGATTTTTGTTATTATTTGAAACATAAAAAAAACTAACGAAAGAGAGGAGCTGCAACTTGCAAAACGTGTGTGTGAGAATAAGTTATTGTGATGGCACAGTATATGTAATTAAATAGTTAGTTTAAACATATAGCTCTTCCATGTGTGTTGTGTTGGAGCAAGCAGGCCAGAGATGACGTCTGGTGTTGCGCGCTGGCTTGTGGCATTAACGTTCAGACTTAACACAGTCCGTGTACCCTTCGCAGTACAGCTGGTTACCTACATCGGCTGTTGGCTTGCACTGTGCCTGGAGTATGCCTGCATGCTATACATAACTGCAACACTACTACTATAATATACATTATTTTACACGTAATATTTGAACATTGACAAGTGGAAATACAGGAAGGAACAGTCTTTATATAATATGACATAAATTGAATAATCTTATTGTTAATATATTTACACAAGATGGGAAATACCCTTCTAATGTCATAAGAAGAGATGTTAAATCATCTTATACTAAATAATATTTTACTGGAATAGTGCGATTACACGAAGGAACATATCAGACAGTCTTTCTTATTAAAATATTTTTTAATGATATCTTACGAGACAATGTAGAATAACAATTAAGTTATGGTAAATAATAATTAACTGAAATAGTGAGAAGAAACGTATCTTAGTAAAGGTTTGTATTGTAAGAAAATCGCCGACGGGTCAACATGTGTCACGTTAGGCTACAGTATTCAGCCGGCAGTCGTGGAACCAAGCAGCGGGGAGTTTAGTAGATGTCACGTCAGACAAGTAGTAGTTGCACATTTCTAACCCTAGCATATTTTTATTATTAATAATATATATATATATTAAAATCTAACTGCAACGAGTTGTTTTTGTTATAAACAGTCGATGCGAATAGTCGCAGCAAGAGCTATAGTTCGGCCGGCATGCGTCTTGAATAGTAGCAGGAATGCATGTCTAACACACTTCATTAAACTATATTTAAAAATACTATGTTATGAAATTATGTCAAATTGACTTACACAAATTATGGGAATGTTTAACACTGAATAATACTTTACTGAAATAGTATAAGTATGGGAGTGTATGATGTGTACAGAACAATGTCGGGCAGGGTAGCAAATGCGACGCTGGGCTCTTTGGGGGCGGCAGGCTAGTGGAAACATGGCTGCAGAAGGCGTCGTGGGTTGTTACATGTCGCACGGGATAGCTGAGCTGAGCAGCCTGCCGGTGGGGTGCGGTGGAGCAAGCCGGCAGTGTTTATGATTAATGACAAATACAATGTCAGTGCAGTCTCCAGTCGGGAGTGATGGCGAATGTAAATGCAATTAAAGTCTCGGTACTTGTGTAGTTGGTAATTGTAATTTGTTCTTTCTGTGTTATTAGTATCGGTATTTGTTCAATAACTCTTGCTACACGTAATGAATGTGTAATTTGTATCGGTAATTGTATAATAAGTCTTGTTATCCATACTTAATTGGTAAATGGTAATTACTTATAATGGAATTATTCATTAGGCGATAAAGAATTCAATTACGTCCGACAGATTTCGAACCAAGGCCTGAAGACGATTCCTCTGCCCTCCTACTACAATCTTATACTTTCCCTGACCTCTCCCTATAAAGATTTCTTTAAATACTTTGAACGGATCTCGAACCCAGTAGCGAAACCTCAGTCTTACAATACCCCTTACCCCTCACCATCGCCTATGCATTACACATCCCCTCCTTCATCCTCAGTCGTGCCTGAGAAAGCTAAGAAGCAACACCTCTGCAGAAGCCGAATATCCCCCCTTCCCCCTTCTTCACAATTCCATCGTTAGAGCTCTCATCGCTCGCCAGACACCGAAGAGACAAATATGCTTTCCCCAAATGTCACTTGTGTCGCTCTTGCTCGAACAACCAGCAGGACAATCACAGAAAACCTTCCGGAGAAAGGAGGGTAATGAGTAGTAAGCCATCTGCAGGAAGGGGTAGCCCTACCACCAACCAACAGCCAATCACAGCACACCTCGTAGGGAAAGGACTGTAAATGAAGGAAAGGGGTGGGGAATAGGCAGGCTTCGGCCAATTATAGCACAGCAAGGCGGTGAAGGAGGGGATGTTGGAGGTGAGTGGTGCCTGCATTTTATGTCCTTCCCACCAAAAGGGTTAGCACCAATTAGTATCTTCGCCTCCGAAACGCCTCACAGGTTAATCAAATAGGCAATTGTGCCATTCTTGCATTTTCAATCTCTGACTCTGCCACGCTCACAACTAACGATCTACTTCACAACGAAAAACTCCCGCAGTGGTATGATTATGGGGAGTCTGGGATAATGTATTTTAAATGGCAGCCACAGCAGCTTGTGCGGCTGCACTGCTGCGACGATTTTACGTCGAAATTTCCGTTTTTTTCCCTCAAAATCAACTAAATTGTCTACAAAATTCCCTTTTCCCTTCAAATTTCCTTTTTTTTTTTTTTTTTTTTTTTCCTTCAAAAGTTTCCCTTTTTCGTACAAATTTCTTGATTTTTTCCTGGAGCTGGTGAGGTGGATCGGCGACCCAGGTGGCCAGGATCAGTGACCCAGGTGGCCAAGATCAGCGACCCAGGTGACCAGGATCACTGACCCAGGGGTCAGGAGAGCAAGTCTCAAGACTGCTGCAATTTGCTGGGCGGCTGGCAGTCTTCGGCACGACTCGGATCAACTCGGCAATCTTCGGTTCGTCTCAGGGGTGCTCCGCAGTCTTCAGCTCGGGTTTGCCGAACGTACCCGACAGTGCTTGGCAATTATGCCCCACTAATTATGTTCCAGTATATATATATATATATATATATATATATACATATATATATACATGTTTCTGGTAGCCATATTGGTTTTATAGTCATATGGTACGCCAAGTCAAAATTTCAGTATTTATTATTTGATTTTAAAATTGATTAATTTTTAATTTAATTTTTTTTTAAACTAACAGTTATTTCATTTTATATTGTTTTGAAGTTATACATCGGGTATTGTGGAAACATACAAAAGGCTCTCAATAAAATTCCCTGCCTCCTCTCTTTTTAAGTCTCGTCATTCACTACCTTGTTTGTGTTGTAGGTATAAGTATGCTACTATAATATTTGTATATATCACTAAACTAAGCCCAAACTAAATACCACTTTCGCAAAAAAATGCTGGAATGAAACCCATATAAATACATTGTGTATGAAACTTATAATGCAATCTGTTACACACATATTGCATGAAGAATAGTAGTCTTATGGTGAGATAAATGGTCCACAGTTCGACTACCGTCCTGAGTTTCGGATCAGTTTTAACGAATTTTGTATGCGATTTTCTGTCTGTTTACGTGCTTATAGTTACCTGATATAAATATTTATGCAATATCTATCAGTTAGGCACGTCGTGAGATCGTGGGTTCGAATCCCGAAACTACAAAATATGTTAATTTTCTGTCGGACTTCGGAAAAATATCCGGCAATTTTTCTCAGTAATCATGGGCAACTGACACAACATTTTAAGCAATCACTAAAGGCAACGTGCGATGTAGGGATCTAAATTCGAGACCTAAAAATGTAAAAAATATTATATAATTTTTTATTGGACTTAGAATAAATTTGGTAATTTTTTCTCGATGAGGGATGAAAGTACATATGCAGCGCTGACTATGCAGATACCTTAGTTGATGATCTGACACCGCGAGGTTAACATCGATTTGTAAGCACTCTCTCGTCATACCACAAAGATGAATTGCAAAAACGAAGGTCTGCTTTTGACCTCAAGTAATGTGGAACCGCGATCTTCATCATCGCTAACTGGTTGTCTCCAGTGTCGATTCTGCGATCAAATGTTCACCTATAGTCAAAATGCTCGACGACATGAGAGAACGGCCTCTAAGGAGAGACCTTTCGTCGCAATGAAGAATTATGACAATTGTCACATGCCGCGTTTGCAAGATGATACAATGAAGAAAGACATTCAGATCTGCAAAGGTTCGTCTACTAGGAGCCAGCAAGTGCTGCCGTCAATACCTCCTCCTACATCGATGGGCACTGTTTCCACAGACGATTATGACGAGACGGTCAATGATAAAGACGGACTCAGTGCAGTACGGTCGGTTTGTGCGGAACGTACACTTGCAAGACATTCGCATGAAGTCGACGAACTTCAAAATAAATGACTATCAGTCATAAGCACTAATGAACATACAACTCCTGCTACAAGGAAAAGTAAACTTGATATTTATGATGAAGCACGAAGTAAAGACGATCATAAAGATAGCATTGATGATGACTACGATGGCAATGATAGTGTTGAAGACGATGATGATTCCCTCAACGTTTCCACAAGTTTCACCAACAAGTTTTCTTCGACAAGTGATACGAAGAAGACAGAAGACACTGGCCATACTGGCTATCTATTTGCCGAAGATCCGAATAAACTTGTAGACAGACTTAGATATTTGCTTGAGATTAAAAATTGCGGATATTACTCGAACATGAAAAAGGTGTTTTCGATCATTAGAGAACTTAAAGATCGGGGTTATATTAGATGATGTGATGAACTGCTTCCTTCTGACATTGTAATTACATAAAAATAATAAATTATTATTGTTATAAAATAATTGTTTTTTTCCCCGTTATTTTTTGTGTCGTATCATTTTAACCCTCACAACTTTAAGTGGTGCTATGATCACTCGCTTATAAATGTTAAGATCTGTATGTAGAATACTTAAATATAAAAATGCATGGATAATTGACTGCATACACAAACATTAATTCCATCCACATGAACAAATTTCAGAGACAGTTGGTGAATAGTATTTTTTAATGTATTGGTAGAGGCAGAAGAAAAGCCCATGGATTGTTAAAAATTGATGGAAGAATTGAGATTGATTGAAGGATTGGGATTAATTGGTGTGGATTGGTGTGGATAGGCGTGTGGATTGGTGACGGTTGGTGTGGATTGTTGCAGATTGGTGAGGATTGGTAAGTATTGGTGTGAATTGGTGTGTGGATCTTGGAGTGGATTGGTGTGGATTGTTGTGGATTGTTAAGTATTGGTGTGAATTGGTGTGTGGATTTTGGGGTGGGTTTGTGTGCATAGGCGTGTGGATTCGTGTGGATTGGTGATGGTTGGTGTGGATTGGTGATGGTTGGTGTGGATTTGTGATGGTTGGTTTGGATTGATGATGGTTGGTGTGAATTGGTGTGGATTTGTGTGTGGATTGATGGGTGGATTGTAGAATGATTGGGTGGATTAGCGTTTGAGTAAAGCACGGATAATTATCGCCCTAGCTGCCCTCGTACATTACAAGTCTCCAGGGCCCCTGCAGTATTGACATTTGAAATAATACTAATTAAGCCTCAAAAAATGCCGATCCATACCATTATCATAACATACTCGTGCGTGTGGTCGGTATTAGTACCATGGGCCTGGTTTAGTCATACATACAAACATTAAAAAAAAGGACGAGTAGCATACTTATACCTACAAAAAAGACGAGGTAGTGAATGATGAGACTTAAAAAGAGAGGAAGCAGGAAATGTAGTTGAGAGACTTTTGTATATTTCAGCAATACCTGATGTATAATTTCAAAACAGAATAAAAAAAAAATTTAAAATCGAATAATAAATACGAATTTTCGATTTGACATCCTATAGCTATAAAACCAATATAGTTACCAGATATTTACACACACGGTTACCAGAAACACACACACACATATACATATATATATATATTCTTCGAACAAAATTAGTGAGGCGTAACTGCCGAGCACCGTCGGGTACATTCGGCAAACCCGAGCAGAAGACTGGTGGGCACCTCCTTAGTCGAGCCGAAGATTGCCGAGCTCGTCCGAGTCGTGCCGAAGAAAGGGCTACGATTTTATTCAACTTTTGATTTCAGAAGTGCTCACTTTAGCGTCAATAACATATAATTATATTAATATCAACTTTAAAGATAATGTATCACCGGAGAGCACAGCAGGGTCAGGCTTCGGTCGTTCAGCAATGAAGTTGCTTTGTTCTCACAAGGTTGGTCCTTAGTGTTTACTTAAGACCGAGAACGCCAGACTGGGAAGTGAAGAGAGTTAAAATAAAATTACAGCGACCACATCTCGTCATCTCTTGCCACCTCTCATACTTTAGTCTGATATAAAGAAACTAATGTGAGGTTTGAAATGCCTCTAAATTCCATATCAAATACTTTTATTTGTACTCACACCAAAGTTATAATGATATTCTAAATATGTTAGTAGATGAATAACACTCTAGTATACGCACGCACACAGTTGGCGCATTACTTTAACATTGCGCCAAGCACACAACATTCTGAGAATACTCTCAACCGCAAACACATAAGAATAGTTTGGTTGTTATTTCAACAACATTTACCGGAAATGTATAGATATTTCATGGAAAAAAATGGTGTATGGGGAATTAGTCGTTAGCAACGACCATATTATCTAATCGTTACATGCCACAAAGGGGTTTCAAAACAGGTATGTAATGCTTTGTAGCACTTTTTATAGTGATGAAAGAAAAATGTTAGGTCTTACAACCCACAGTTTTCTGTCACGAAACCTAAATAGTGAAACAAGATGCACAATATCGAGAAGAGAGTTTAGTATAATGTGTTTTTGTGTCGTTATTTGCTTCAAGAGATGCATGTAATGTTCAGAGAGTAAGCTTTCCGTCGCGGGCCATGACTCGCTAATAAATGCACTCAAGAGACGAAGGCAAAGAAAAATGAGGACGACAGTAATTAGATTTTCATCGAGCTCTAGGACCCGGGAGGCACTGATGATGCCAGATACAGTCAAGCCTATGTCTGGATTATTGACTTCGCGTAGCGTAAATAGCCCTACACACAACCCATCTTGGATGAGTACATTCTCATAATTTAAAGCTGGACTCACCAACCAAGATATTTTACAAAACCAATTCTTAAACGCTATTTTAATTAAAAATTAAATAACACTTTTTCAGATTTGTAACCATTTCTGCACAATCTCGGATTAAAATTTTTATTTGTACGCCACTGAGTTCTACCCGAGAGTTAACAAGTGTCTAATACAGTACAAATATTTAGAACTAAAAATATTACTTTATTACATGGTGGAGTTGCATACATTAAACAAGATTTCGAATTATGATTTTCCCGTACTAAAAAGTACATTTTGATATATGAGCATGTGGGGTAAATGTACACGGTATAATTTTGTTGTATATAGCGATATTAAAAAAAACATTGTGTATGTATTTTTTGCAGGAAGAAATAGTTTATAAAACTGTGTATTTGATCTAGTTTATGTATGTAATTGTTTAATTGTATTGGACAGCATGTCTTTCTAATTATACATCTGAAATTATAATTAGTCCAATATGAGAGCCTCGTAATGTAATAAACTAATGGTATCTGATCATCACATTGTTTGCATAAGTCAGTAGATATGTATGGTAGACTCCAGCACATAGGCTTCGGCTGGAGGATCGAGTCTTGAATGACTTCGACCAAAAATTATTTTCCCTTTTCCCCCTCAAAATAGTACGGTTTAGTCCAAAAATGCCTTCATTTATCCCTTCATCCCTTAAGAATTTCCCATTTTTTCCACAAATTTGCGGAAAAAAAGTGGTGACTCCTCAATGCGTGCTGAAGGCCACCCAAAAGTCAATTTTCGAGCAATTTTAAGTAGTTTAGTAGCTTCCTTAATGCTTCTACCCTACATAATGAAAAATTGATAAAAGAGAATTAATTTAATAATTATTTTATGAAATTAAATATATTTTAATCACTAAACAATTTGGAAAGCGTAAGTATTAAATATTATAAACTATATCACCGGACTCGTATTTTCAAGTCACATACGATTATGATGTCATGCCATTATTCTGTATCGTTTTTTCATGCTCTGTCATTCCGTGTTGTCTCTCTCTTTCTCTCTTGCCTCTCTTATTTAACCCTTTTCTCTTTTGTCTTTCTCATTCCATCTCTTTCAAACTTTCCTTTCTCTTTCTCTCTTTCTATAATTCCATCTCATTCTCTCTTTCCTTTATATTTCTATCCTCTCGTATCTCTCTCATTCAATCTTTTCTCTCTTGTCTCTCTATTTTTCCATAGGTTTACTCGAAATCCTCCCATTTTTTTTGTTGCTTCGTTCTCTCTCTTCCATTCCGTCTTGTCTTTCTCTCTCCATCACTTTCTTGTCTCTCACATCCATTCGACCAATTACTCACACTTGTTCTATTAGTCGCTTAGCTCCACTATGCTGTCTACAGAATTCCTTCATCGCCTGCTAGAGTGCGGAAATTACCAATGTGTATATTTATTTACGAATTTAAATATTCAATTTTCCATACACGAGTAGTTATATAATATTAATGTGAGGTGTATTTCAGGCAGGTCTTAGTAAAACATATTCGATTTTCAATACCTTATTTTTAAATAAATTTTTTATAATATTCTACTTTATTCAATTAGTTTTAGTTTTGTACGAAACTGAAGTCGCCTAGACTTGTAACCATGCATGATTTCACGCGTTGACAGACCCTGCGAGTAAGACTCGCCAGCTGTAACGTGCACATGCAGTGATGTAGGTAAGAACTGTGCACTGAAAGGAAGAGAGTTCAATGACCGTGAGGTACTCGGCTGCCCAGCTTTGCCAGTATGTCATCTATGAAGCGATACATGTACAGTGTAACTAAGTAGAATTATTTAAATATATTTTGATTTATGATTTGAAATATACCCAAAAAATATTTTTAATAATTCATTAAAATGTATTTTAAATGCATTTTAATGCAAAAAAAAACCGTTTAGAAACTTAGATTAGGTGAACTTCAAACTATCCTATAAAAGCTGCTACAACTTTAAAAAAGGAGAAACTGTCATGTAGGTGCAGGACTGAGTTACAAGTCTGGGTTTGCTAGCCACTCAAACCTCCAGACCAACAACAAGAAACAATGCTTACTAGTAGTAGTATAACTTCCAAGCGAAACTGACGGATTCCCTCGTACAATTATGGAAATATTTTAAATATTTCGTTACAATTTTTCAATCAAATCATATATGGCTTATGAATACTATATTTTAGAACAGTTTTTATTTTTTTAAAGGCAAGCGATGTACTGTATTAAAATCATCTCATTATTTTCAGTCGGAGGCAGGCTCGCGAAATTCGGTATGCTAATAACATTTCTAGCTCCAGGAATTTTTATTTGTTTAAGCCCTATAAAAACATAGTAATCAGCTTAAAATAATATTTTTCTCTTTTAACAAGATCTGTTTAGAAAATATTCGTTAACCTGAGACAAATCTTTAATACGAAAAACAACTGAATTTATTATTCGATTTTGGAATTTATTTACTTTTTTTTAAGTTGTACTGAATTTGTTTGTATAGTAGTACTGTAAAACGTTCTCTCAACTTAATTTCATGTCTTCTTTCTTCAAGAGTAAATACTACACGATGTTAATTATTTATTACTTCGACTATTTTTCGTAAGCATAACTATCCTACTCGGAATTATTCAATGTATATGTGAATTAATAAAGCGCCATCTTATTCTCTATATATTCAGGGAAGAAGGCAAGGTACAACATCAGCGAGAAATTAAAGATTGTGTCTATTCATATCGTATATATATATATATCCTATTATATAAGTAGACTATCTCTATCTGTACGTCTTTAGTACCTCTAAGTACTTTGAAAGTCAACAGAAGTCCTTCAAATTTTGCAGAGCGAATCCTCATGGTAAAACACAGGCCAAGTTCGAATTTCAGCAAGATCAGAATACACAACCACTAACTTTTATCCTAAAAACTAATTTTTAATTACTTTTTTCGCATGAAAGGTTTTGTATTATTTCATAGAGATTATTGCATAGAGATATCAAGGTAATGAAATATAATTTTTGTTTACTCTAAATGTCTCGCTTCAATGTTAAGTTAATTTCCAAGTGGGGCCACAGTGGCTCAGTGGATAGAGCGATTCCAAGTGGTAATCAATGGCCCAGTGGATAGGGCGATTCCAAGTGGGGCCGCAATTGCTCAGTGGATAGAACTATATCAAGTGGGGTCACAGTGGCCAAGTGGATGGATATCTATCAAATGGAGCCTAATTGACTCAGTGGATAGAGATATTCCAAGTGGGGCCTTAGTGGATCAGTAGATAGAGCGATTCCGAGTGTGGCCTCAGTGACTCAGTGGCTAGAATTAAGTTAAGTGGGGCCGCAGGGGCACAGTGGATATAGAAATATCAAATGGGGCCGCAGTCTCTTCAATGTTTTGTTAATTTCACATCTTCTTATTACTACCCACATATCTATGCAATATGTTTTTTTTTTCATTCTTTGTATGATAACCAAAATTTGTAACATGGTAACTATTCTAGGTATGTGACAATACTAAAAAAAAAGGTGTATGCACATAATTCACACTACAAACATAAAAACAGAAATCCTAAATTTTTCCAGACAATTCACGTCGTGTCTTTATACCAGCATTGTTGACTTTCACTTAGGGTATATAATCTGTTTATATGCCGTTCAAAACAGTCTGTGCTAGCAAGCATCCAACCAGAACCCTTGGCCATATATTCATCATCTTCACGACAAGGTCTTCTTTCAAGGGCCTCTACTGCCCATGAGATACTATAAACATTGAAAATTGCTTGGTTCGCAATCTTGAATGCTCAACGTCTGATCGCTTCATCCAAATGCTGAAACTTTTCTTAGGTACAATCCAGCCAAATATTTTATTTTATGGAACCTTCTTCATTATCTTATCTTGATTGATTATCCTTTGCTTAATGTGGTCCAGGTATGTACACATGTCTTAAGTACCTTCAAAATTATTTCCAATCACATAATGCTTTAAAGTACTCTTGAATGCTAATTGTTTCAGGAAGAATCAGTTCGATGTGGTTTCGCAAACAGCTAGAACAGGTCGTTTCTTAACTGCTGAAACTAGACCTTTACAGTTCTTCCTATGTCTCTTTAGTTTATCGCCGCGTTTTTGAACAGACACTTGCACTTGATGCATTGCTGCATAGCACATGAAGGTCCCTTCGCAGAAGAAGTTCTTTCATGCTTCCTTGCACTATGACTGTGGGCCAATATCTTGTCACAGTAACAACAACGAGGCTTTGGCGAAATCGTCGATTGCAACACTACTGAAGGCGTCCCATCAGAAGAAGTCGATAGCACTGTGCCAAACTCATGAATTGATGAACAAGCAACATTTGGCTCCATACTACAATCCAGTTGCTTATACGAGCTGAGACTAAGTGTCTTACATGACTGCCACTGTCAAATTAAGCTACCTAACTGAAACCTGGATGCTTATATAATCGCAAGCAGGCGCCTTAATATTCAATGTTCCACCCACTGTAACTTATGCATTCCATCTGCCCTACCGACCAACTTTAGACTTATATGTGCTAGCAATAAGTTATTTTTTTAAGTTAAGATTTTAAGTGTGTATATTTTTTTAACTTATATATAATATTTTTTTGCTATCCCCGACTTATTTTCAGGTATTTTTTTCTGTTATTCAGATTTGCTTTATGAAATTTTTAAGTATTTTATTTACATGTAGAGACTTTGTTACTCCCACTGACTTTTCCAAAAATGTACCTTCTTCTTATACTTTCTGCTCTACTGGTCGACACCAGCCGAATATATACAAGTCACTATACCACCATACCATCCATTAAAACCCGAGTCATACCTTGCCACCACACCCCACCTCCTATAACCATAAAAATCTCAATTCAACAGCAACACCCAATAAATTATAAACAAGATCCATCATAACTCGAACAACTATAGAGCTGAGGCCAGTCCATAACTTAAAGCCTATTCCACTTGTTCGACCAACCAATACCACTAATATCTGCCAACAATACCACCCACTATATCTCTAGCATGCATCAACCATTCGTCAACACAGACCAAACAAAGCAAACATACAGCCCAAACAAGTGGCACAATAAACTTCTATTCGTACCATTTACCATGCCAATTGATACTAATCAAAATATACTAACCACAGATATCAAACACTTTAACTCAAGTATGCCCAAGCATAGCATGCACACATACTGTCCACACCATACGACAGACACCAACAATCACAAGACAGACATTCAGTAAAACATATATCCTAACACACCAGCAAATGTTGTAGTCCAGACCGACCCTTTGACACTTAACCCTTCTTGTGGTGCTAAGTCCTGTACTTACGGTGCCTGCTGTGCTAAGTGTGGTACCCGGGGAGCCTATTGTTGCGCCTGCTGTATTTTGTGTGGCGTTGACTCCTAAAACCTCAGCTATTCAGCAAACACAAGTCTTGCAAAAATTTTCCTACCAGCTATACCATATGCTCTACTAACCGTCATCAGAATTAATAAAATCACGCCGTCCACAAGAATACAAGCGAAACGTAGCCTACACCCACAAAATATACCAAAAATCATAACCTCAACATGTCTGTCGTAGTTTCATTACGACCAGACACCAGTAAAATATAATACCACCTACCGAATAAACCACCTGATTATACCAACCAGCACCAGACTAAATATACACAACACTCACACCATCCACTATAATTCAAGCATACCTCAGCCCACACTGAACTTACCAAAATAATCACAAGTCCAACATGTTTGTCAAACCATCAGACACCAGACAAATATCATACCAGAAATTAATATATATAATTCTATCAAAAATCCATACCTATAAAATTGCTGACCCAACACCTCAGACATCCGAAAAAATTGTGAGTAACCCTGCAACCCAGAAGTACTGGGTAATACACTAACCATAACCCTAGCATACTTCAGTCAAAAGACATAGATCACACAGTATATGAAACATAACTACACATTTCATACTATCCCACATCATCCATTAACACCACCAACCAAAACATACTTGGTAACAACACTCCATCATACCAGGCATTAATATTTGTCACTCTGTCAACCAACAAACCAGTTAATTGTGGCAGTCATCCATACTAATAGCTTCTCCAACAAAACCTACCAGATAACATACCTCCAACACACTTAGCAACCATATCGATAACCTATTGGTACTGAGTACTAATACAGATATAATACCATTACCCATGACATTAGCTTGCCTCAGCCTTGCAATCTCTAAAGCCATACAACCCAGCATACCAACATATGAATATGAATATATCAACGAACCGCCACAGCAGATAGCCATACCAAACAATGCATACAGCCCTACCCATATAATTCGCTCTAACACAAGAATACCTCTGTCATGCTATTAACGATACTAACCATGTCATCATCCATAGCTCAGACTTACTTATCAATCACAACAGTCAACTATATTGACTATCATTTAAGCCCATCTAACTTCACCAGTTAAACATATAAACAAGCCACACCAGCAGCCGAGCCAAAATTATTCCAATCATAAGCTCCAAACATGCTATCATAAGATTAATACTTTTAATTTAACCATATATGACATACATAGACTTTATTGACAGATACCATATCATACCATCTAATCATTCAATCCAAACACACGAGCTAAGCGTTCTGCCCTTCTCAAAATAACTAAAGATCTCATCCAACCATTGTGCTCTTACAAACTAATTGCACAATTAAACCACTTTCCCCACACCATTGGAGCTAAGCTCTGGTCATAATGCCAAAACAGCTGAACATGTTATCAGGTAATACCAAACAACATAACAGTTATACCAACCATACAGGCAGACTAACTGTACAACCAAGTCATAACAATAGGTTATACCATCAATATGTACCAGCCATAAAAAGCCAAATCATACAGGTAGCCCACACCGGCAGACAATACCATCATGTTACTCCATCCATTTCAGACATTCTAAAAGACCATACCAACAAAAAATAATATTAGTCAAACATGCTAACAAAACATATTGCCGAAATAAAGCTACCGATAACAACGATTCAGAGAGGTCAAACAGTACAAACATCCTAAAATACCTCTACCAATGATGAGCCTACATACAATTCATATTACCATCCTTAATAACATAATATTAAAGCCATACATTTCAACCTTTTATACTAACGATCACACATGCCATTTTACCTCCTACCCTGCTGTTTGATAGCCATACAGGCATGTCACACTCATAGACAAAGCTATTCCACCAAAAATAACTTCCTCCAACCATCAACCCAAATTACTACAAAGTCCCAATCACAAATTTTGTACATCGCTACGACCCACCATCAAACCAGTCCACCAATTAATATACAAAGGTCATCATATAGAATAGTTGAAAACACAAGCGAGACCACACTCACATCTCTGCTAATCTCTCGAGAGGTTAGATCTTTCGATTGGTAGACGCGAGTACGGCCGACAAAACTGCTAAGGAGATGAAGGCGAAGGTCAGGAGAGGGCGAGACTAGTTCCAACATTGCCGCCAGGAGAGGTGCGTGTCGACAACAAAAAATTTGTTCCCCACCACCTGACCAGATCACATTCACCTAATATGACAGCCCATGAGGGTATCCATACAACCCTTGTGAATATGAACTTTACCGTTCGCTACAGAATATATCTACCAAACTATCGCACTTCATAAAATATACATAGATCTCGTCCATCACATACAACCCTACCCAAAACATCTCAACAGGTGAATGGCTGACAATGATAATTTTGTCAACGACTCACATGAACCAACATTTCTAGGGAAAAATGTAAATATCCATTCTTACTATACTTTCCACACTCACGTAGAATGAAGTAAAAACGTAAATCTTGAATGTTTGCCATCAGTCTGGTTTACCTGAACACGCCAACAATTTATACATTCCGCGAATGTAGTAACATACAACGGAAGAAACTATCATGTCAAAAATCCATCCATGGGTGATTAAACAGTTCATAAAGGTTATAAAGCATGCCTTTTTTTAATATTTTTGCAAAACTCTTTAAGAAAGCGACTCCATATACATATTACATAAAATAAATAAACAACATACCTTAGTAGTATATCGCACGAAGGTGTATACCATATTTATACACATATTAGGAAGGACATAGGTTCTAAAATTCTACCAGCCCTTACTTATACACATCCAAGATATTCCATTTTCTAGAAAACTATAGCTATAAGTATTCTAATTCATCTCTCCTATAGACAAACATTTTGAACACTCCTCGAAAAACACGTTACCACCATACCAGGAAATTCCATTTACTACCTATAAGAAATAATTATGTTAGACCAATCTCAACTACTACACACTACCCACTAATAAACTGCATTTTAAAATTCATGTTGTATTGTAATTGTTTAATGCATTCATTTATTTTTATACTAACATATAATAATTTCCGTTTTTTACTCATCCCGATACGTCAAGGTTTCATTGACAGAAACTGAGACTTATCCATAAAACAATATTATTATTAATTGAAATATGTCGGCCATATACCCCCCCCCCCCCCCCCCCAATGACCAATCAAAATTTAATATCATATCAAACACCTATATAGCCCAAACCTTCATAAACCCATTAAAAATAGTTTAAAATATCTCATAATATTTTGATGTCATATTATAGTCGCTGCTAAAAAACAGATCAAACATCCATTTACACATACCTTTGCTGATAAAATATTGTAACTTGTATTATCCCAAAATACCTTAGCACTACCAAAAATCCATTCCATTACATCATATCGGTTATAACAAACACTTCCCTCATACCATCCAGGACAACAAAGCAATCATATAAGCATCCCTATGAAGTAGTCCAACGAAATTATCTGATAAAACATTTCATCATTTAATAGCATACATACAAATAATACCAACACCCATACAGATTCCCATAGTCAACGATCCGGCCTTAACTAAAATCTCTTCCCGTTAGACCATATAACCAAACAAGAAATTCATAAAGTTCCAGCAGAAAAAAATACCATTATAACCATCCATATGCAACTCCATTACCATCAAACTTTACCAGCAACACTAACATACCATACAGAGAAGATTTAAACATTTTATCACTATTGGACCATGCATTACAAATAGTATTACCAACACACATTACGAACAGTTTAGTCAACCATATACTACCCAACACTCGTCTATCAGAACATTCCTATCAAACACTACTGTAAAAGATATTGAAAGTAAATCCTTAAGAACTATGTCATAAAAGGGTCTTTCTTCTAGTAAACACAAACCATTTCGATATCATCGCAGATATTGAGAACACAGTACTACTTTCAAACATTCTCTCTATTCTTGGCATTAGTTATTACTTAATTATTTATAATAAAAACACCAGTGTTTTTTTATTCATACATTCCAAGGATCAAATATATATTTTTGAGGATAAAATTAATAAACACAATAGTCATCCATACATTTTAAGTTTATTTCAAACACTTGTCAAAAATACATACTGTTACTTACATACACTCAAATATATTCTCAATTCAACAAAAATATTTATGCTCTACTCTAATTTTATGGTACAAGTTCTGTTGTGAGCTATCAAAGTAGTGCTATTAGCATACACAATACAACAATAACACATGGATATATCTTGTATAAAGTGCTGAACATACAGTTACTAGCTTCATGTTGTCTGACGCTAGAGCTAGCCACGAATATCTTGCTGCAGTACTTGCGCTCGCTTCTCGATGAACAACGAACATTGCCTTTACAATTCTTCTTATTAATATGCTGTGTATCACTGCGAGTCACATTATCGCACAATATCACAGTGGAATAACTTGTATGCTGGACTGAATAAACAATGACTAATTTCATGTTGGCGTGCAATACAACTTTTGGATAAAAGTATTTCTACAATAACAACTTTGATACAGTAATGCTTGTAGCGACTCATCAGAAACACTTGCTGTCACCGATGCTGTCGGTGTTACAGATGGAAAGTCTCCAACCATTGATGCCTTCTTTAGCAGAGTACATGGCTATGATATATGATTGCAGTCGTGAAGATCTACCATTCACCATGGTCGTTGGCGAAATTACATACGTTCTTACATTATGCATGCTGTTATACTGTTTTCACAACCAAACAATTAACGAATGTTATCCATTTCAATTATCTTTATAGGTCTGTTAATTATAAATATGCGAAAGCAATATGCTTGATGCAGTGGTATATGAAGGATATTCAACCTGTTAATTTCCTAAACTGCCAAATAATTCATCAAACAACAATTCATGTTTTACGCTTAAACATCTTTCAATGTTCGATACACCATTTCCTTTTCTCTTGTAAACCCATTTTATTTAATGTCTAGCATATGTTAGAAGAAATTCTTTAGGTAGTAAGGTATGCGAGTTCAGTAACTGTGTCGAGTGCTGCAAGTTATATAAGCTTTAAATATGCTCCATTAGCTGGTAAAATTATCTGACCTCTAGAATAACAAAAACTTCGTTATTTTTAATTATATCCTCACGATGAGAGAAAGGCATTTTGGATTATTTATAGCAGCGATACATATGCTGCCTTTATATGTCTAAAATAGATGTAGCTAAGTCTCAGGTCACTCGAACTCCGAGGAAAAAGAACTCTTACTGGAGCAACAGACGAACTGAGAAAGAGACCATCTCTACTATCTCAATATATGTCTGAAAATCAATTGCTTTGCCCAGGTTTCAAACCCAGGCTACACTTACAAGATAGAGCTTAAATCCAATGTCTTAGGCCGCTCGACAACTTGACAAGTTCAGAAAAAAGTGTGCATAATGAAAAATCTTAACCATGTCCTTTGACGATGACATGAAATCGTAACCTTACCATCGGTCTAAATCTACCATTCAAAATAAAAAGAAACATGATTTTTGTTAGCAAAATTTCTATTTCGCAGAAAAATCGTAGCACCTTCGTGATTGGGAGCATTCTGAGAAAACCCAAAGACACTTTTACCCAGAAGTAGCACATAGAAATATATATAAAGGAAGAAATATGTATAAGAGATAAATGGGAATATATAAATAGGAATATAATATAGGAATATATAAAATTATTTACATGATATGAATATAAATTTATAGATATAATAGAAATATTGATAATTATATATAAGATAGGACTATACACATAGCATGTTTTCTTCTGGGTAAACATGTCTTTGGGTTTTCTCAGAGTGTTCCCATTCACAAATGTCATGACTTTTCCTGCAATTTTATAATTTTGGTAAAAAAATTATGTTTATTTTTGTTTTGAAATGTAGATATTGAACAGGAAGTAAGTAAGGTTAAGATCATATGTCATCATAAAAGGATAAGGTTAAGAGTTTTCATTGTGCACATTTTATTATGAACTTGTCAGTTTGTCGAGCAGTCTATGACGGATTTAAGCTCTAGTTTCTTATCAGTAGCCTGGGTTTGAAAACTGGGCAATCCAATTAATTTTCAGACATATATTGAGATAGTAGAGATGGTCTCATTCGCAGTTCGTCTGTCGTTCGAGTAAGTTGTCTTTCTGTGACTGAGTCCGAGTGACTTGAGGCTTAGGTACAGCATTTTTTGACAAATAAGGGCAGTGTGTTTGTCGCCGCTACAAATAATCCAAAACGTCTTTCTCTCATCGTGAAGCTATAGTGAAAAATGATGGTTTTGTTATTCTAGAGGTCAGATAATTTTATTGGCTAATGGTGCATATTTAAAGTTTAAATAACTTACAGCACTTGACAGTCACTAAACTTGCATACCTACCTACCTAAATAATTCCTTCGGATGTATGCACGACATAAAATAAAATGGGTTTACAAGAAAAAAAGAAAACATATATCCACCACTAAAAGTTATATAATTGTAAATATGAATGGTTGCTTGATGGATGCAGTCACCTTCTTATAATACTGCATCAAGCATATTTCTTTTTACATATTCATATTCAGCAGACCTATAGTGCGATAGTTGAAATGGATAGCATATATAAATTGTTCGGTTGTGAAAACAGTATATAAGCATGCATCATGTAAGAACAAATGTTATTTCGCCAACGACCGTGGTGGAAGGTAGATCATCACAACTGGAATCATCTACCACAACCGTGTACTCTGTTAAAGATGACATCGATTGGTAGGAGACTTGCCATCTGTAAGAAGGACAGCATCAGCTACAACAAGGGGTTTTTTAAGAGTTGTTGCAAACATTACGGCATCAATATTACTACTACTGTGATCGCGTACTCTGCTATAATATGAAGAATTGCCAAAGACTTACCATTTGTAACACCGCCAATGTCGTCGATAGCAAGTGTTTCTGAAGAGTCGCTACAAAAACTACTGTATCAATGTTGTTATTGTGGAAATTCTTTTAGTCAAAAGTTTTAATGCACACCGACATGAAAGTAGTCATTGCTTGTTCAGTCCAGCATACAAGTCAATCCATTGTGATATTGTGCGATGATGTGTTTACTCGCCGTGATAACCAGTATAGGCATAAGAAGAAGTCTAAAGGCAATGTTCGTCGTTTATCAAGAAGCGAGTGCAAGTATTGCAGCAAGAGATTCGCAACTAGTTCTAGCAACAGACAACATGAAGCTAGTAACAGAATATTCAGCACTTCATACAAGATGTATCCATGTGTTAATTGTTTTGTTGTGTATGCGAACAGCACTACATTCATTGTTCACAACAGGATTTGTACTACAAAATTAGAGTCAAGCATAAGTATTTTTGTTGAATGGAGAATAGGTTTATGTGTATGTAAGTATTTCTAAAAACGAAATTTTATGAAAGTGTGAGAAATAAAGTTAAAGTATATGGAAGATTATAATTGTCTATCAATTTATCATCAATTGTATATTTTATACTAGCAATATAAGGGAAAAATTAACACTGGTGTTTTTATTAAAACTCTTTAATAGTAACTGATGGCGAGTATAGAGCGAATGTTTGAAAGTAGTACTGAGTTCTTAACATCTAGGATGATATCGGAATGTTGGGCGATTTACTAGTAGAAAGAGCCACGCCTGATATATTTCACAAGGATTTAGTTTTAATATTTTTCACAAGAGTGTTTGATAATAATTTTCTAATAGTATGAGTGTTGGGTAGGGTCTGGTTGACTAAACTGTTCATATTGTGTGTTGGTAATGCTATTTGTAATCCATGGTTAGGTGGTTAATATATCTGGCCTGTATAATATATTAGTTTTGCTGGTAATGTTTGATTGCAAGGGAGTTGCGAATGAGTGGTTATATTGATTTTATGCTGGAAAAACTTTAATTACATTACCAAAAACACTAATTACCGATGTATTATCTGCCTTGCCCTCATGAACTGGAAAAATCTTCCAGCAGATTATCCTGTTTGGATCAATCTCACTAATATCCTTCGGTGCATTCTCGACATCAGACCTGAAGAAACACATTTCCAACAAACCAGTGCCAGCTTTAGCAGTTATTCCTTGAAGACCAAAATGGTACAGAAAATACAAAACAACACAACTCTCTTCTATATCAATGATCTTAACTGTCCAATACCTGTAATCTTTATTAAAATTCTCATGTCGAGAAGGATCCTGCACCAAAGGATATTAGTGAGATTGATCCAAACAAGATAATCTGCTGGAAGACTATTCCAGTTCATGAGTGCAAGGCAGACCATATTGCTGTTATTAGTGTTTTTGGTAATGCATCTATGTTTTCGCGTAAGAAGATGAAGATGAAGATGGAAATTGGTGATCAGATTTGGTTGTATCGGAACTTAGATGGTACTACTGGTGACATGCATATTCTTGGTCATGTCGAATTGTTTCTCAATCCGCGATTAAGTGTTTTTGGAATTTTATATTTTGCAAATTAGTGATTTGTAGTTACAAAATGTACTGTGGCATTTTTTTTCGTATTTTTTATATTCCTTTCCTTTATATTAGAAATGGTGGTGTATTGAGGGAATATTTGAAATGTATTTTATGCTATTTAATATACAGAGTGATATAAATACACATCAAGGACATCAAACTAGATATTGAGAAAGTGCACCCTTCAAAAATCATATTATTATCTTTAATGGCGAAATTTATGGAGCTTCCTTAGGTAAATGTCCAACACGGTATACAGAAATATATATAAATACCATTAGATTGATAAAAGACATGCAAGGAGAGTAAAATTCATTCCTCCCTCTATTTCTCTCGATATGATCCCTTTAACATATCCAAAAGGAGTAATTATGTTTGCTAAGTTGGTGGATGAATTGTTTATGTTAGCCAACATGTTTGCACTTGTGTTTGTGTTACATGTAACAGGATGTTGTTATCAGTTGTGATAGTGCATTTCACTTGGTTGTAACCGGAAGTTGTTTATCGCCCGAAGTGGCGGGTATTGGTATTATTTGTACGTGTGTGTATGCTTTGCTATTACATGACAAAATGTTTTACCAGAGAATTTCATTGGACTACTTCATAGGAATTCTTATATGATTTCTTTGGTGTCTTCGATGGTAAGAAGGGAAGAGTTTGGTATAACTGATATAATGTAATGTAATGGAATTGTAGGTGAATCTCAGGTATTTTGGGATATTACAAGTTAGAATATTTTGTCTGGAGGAATATGTAGAAATGAATGTTTTTTTTTTTGGCAGTGACTTATGAGATATTTTAAACAATTTTCGATGGGTTTGTGGAGGTTTGGGATATATATTTGTTTGATAAGACATTATATTATGATTTTAAAATGGGTGGGGGGAAAAGCCGGCCGACTTATTTTAATTAAATAATAATATTCTAATATGGGTGAGGTCTCCTTTTCTGCAAATGAAACACTGACATATCGAGATGGGCAAAAAAGGCAATTATTATATAATAAGAGTAAAAATTAAAGAATGTATCAGACGGTTACAATATACCATGGATTTCAAAATGAAGTTTATAAATGAGTAGTTTGTAGGAGTTGAAATGGCTCTCACATAACTATTTCTTATAGCAAATGCTCTCTAGTAAATGGAATTTCCTGGTATGGTGGTAACGTATTTGCGAGGAGTGTTCAAATAGTTTGTCTATAGGAGAGATGAAATAGAATACTTATAGAGAATGTTTTCTAGTAAATGAAATATCCTGGATGTGTATAGGTAAAAGCTGGTAGAATTTTCGAACCTACGCCCTTCCGAATGTATGAGTAAATATATTACACACCTTCGTGTGATATACTACTTAGGTATGTTGTTTATTTCTTTTATGTAAGATGTATATGGAGACACTTTTTTTAAGGGTGTTGAATAATTATTTTTTAAAGTAATGCTTTACAACCTTTATGATCGGTTTAATTACCCATAGGTGGATTTAAGATATGGTATTTTCTTACCTCTTATGTTACTACGTTCCGAAAATTAAAAATTGTTGGTGTGTTCAGGTAAACCAGATTGATAGCAAACATTTAAGGGTTAGGTATTTACTTCATTCTATGTGAGTGTGGAAAGTATAAATTGCGGTTCGCCCCTTGGCCTATAACTATCACCTTCATGTGCGGATTAGTCATGTACCTGCCCTTTGTGGCAACCGTCTGCGCATCGTGTACCAATATTAAGGCAAGCTCTGTGTGTTGCTGTTCGCACCATTTTGCCAACACACGGTCAGATTTTAATTGAAGCATGACTTAACTCATTTAGTGCATGTTGCAACATGGAGAACTCCCAATCCACCCGGAATTTCCCAAGGTGTAATCTTTGAATTGTGTGTAACTGCGTAAACTATTTGGACTGAAATGGAATCTACTGCTGGACAAAAATTAAGAAATAAAAATAAAAATTTCAAGTTTCTATTGGTGATATAAATGTTAACCAATATTAAAGTTGTTCACAAGATAATGTGTATCAGGTCAACATTTCAGTAAGAAAGGTTCATGACTGTGTCATTATTCTTCTGAGGATATAATCAAATAAATCAGTATGTAAGTGAAGGTAGGGTTCACTCAGTTTCTACTGATTAATGTTTAAAGTCAAAATATCAATATTAATAATAATACATATAAAAAAGTAAAGGCTACAAGCACTTGATAAAGCTAATAATACTTATTTTATTGTTGATTGTCAAGAATATCATGTTATTTATTTTTGTATAATTTTGGTTGTTAATTCTTTTGTTTAAGAGTATGTTTGTTCAACATACATAAGAATAAAATAAACCTAAACAGGGTTTCTGAAATATTTTATTTTCATTACAATAATTTGAGTAGTTCCTTCTGGTCACCTATAATATGATATAATATAATTTTTATAATTAAATATATATATTTTAAACAATCTCTTTAAATTACCTTTTTTTTATGTTGTACTGTGGATTCAGCCCAAACTTGTGTGCCTGACACAGACAAACGGTGAGACTTTTTTTTTTTTTAGGCTGGTCATTGTATATTGATTTTACTTATTAAAACACTAAGGGATCCCTTTTGCAGTGGAGGATTTTTTGTCCATGCTCTCCTCTGGGACACTCTGGTGTTGAGTTAGAGTCCTTTCGGCTGGATATATTTACTTTTTGGAAACCTCCTTAGCTGTTTTCTTTGGGGGCTCTGTACTTGGACACCGAGTGTTGGTACACACCGCAGGTACCGCAGTTAGCACTGCAGGCATTACACTTAGCACCACAGGTACAGGACTTAGTACCACACTTAGGGTCAAAGGTCAAGGGTCGGTCTGGACTATAATATTTGCTTTGTACGCTTTGGTTATCATGAATGGTATGTTGGATGATATGTTTTCCAGAATATCTGTCTTGGGATTGTTGGTGAATGTCGAATGATGTGGACAGTATGTATACATGTAATACTTCGGTATGCTTGAGTTAAAGTGTTTGGTATGGGTAATTAGTGTATTTTGACTGGTATTAGCTGGTATGGTGGATGGAATGAGAAGTTGATTGTTTCACTGGTGTGCACTGTATGATTCCTTTGTATAGTCTGTGTGAACGAATGGTTGAGGTATGCTACAGTTGTAGTGGGTGGTATGGTTGGTAGGTATAAGCGGGGTTGTTTTGTAGTATAAGTAGAATGGGTGTTACATTATGGACCGGTCTTAGATGTATAGTTTATCGAGTTACTGTGTAATATACACAGTAACTCGATAAACTATACATTGGTGTATTGGGTGGTACGGTTGGATTGCGTTTTTCCTTTGGTTATAAGAGATGGGATGTTGGGTGGCCATGTATGACTTGGGTTATAATGGATGGTATGGTGGTTTACTGACTAGTATATGTTTTGCTCGTGTCGACCAGTAGAGCCAAAAGTATGAGCAGTAAGTACATTTTTGGCAAGATCAGTGTTAGTAACAAAACTCCTACATGTAAACAAAATACTTATAAACTACATAAGTTAAATCTGAATAATATATTTAAAAATCTTGAAAATAAGGATGGGATAGCAAAAAAATTAATTAAATATAAGTTTAAAAATGTAATTATATATACTTAAAATGTTAAACTTATAAAGAGAAACTTATGCCTGACCTAAGTAAATCTTATGTTGGTTTGTAGAGCAGATTGCATGTATGAGTTACAGTGAATATATCATTGAATATTAAGGTACCTGCTTGCGAATATATAAGCAGCCTGGTTTCAGTTAGGTAGCTCAGTTTGACGGTGGCAGTAATGATGAAAGACACTTTGTCTCAGCTCGTGTAAGCAACTGGAATATAATATGTACCCAGAGGTTGCTGGTCCATCAACGCCTGAGGTTGGTATAGTGGTATCGACTTCTTCAGATGGACACCTACAGCAGTGCTGCAATCCACGACTTTGCCAAAGCTTCGTTGCTGTTACTCTGACTATATATTTGCCTACACTCACGGTGCAAGGAAGCATCAATTAAATTATGTTATGCAGCAATGCATCAAGTGCAAGTGTCTGTTCAAAAACGCGGCGATAAACCAAAGAGACATAGGAAGAACTGTAAAGGTCTAGTTTCAGCGGCTAAGAAACGACCTGTTCTAGCTGTTTGCGAAACCACATCGAACTGATTCTACCTGATAAAATCAGCATTCTATGGTTTTTCAAAGAGTTATGTGATTGGAAATAACTTCATAGATACGATAGACTGTGTACTTACCTGGGCCACATTAAACAAAGGAATATCAATCAATTAACAGAAGAAGTTGAATTAGGTCCCATAAAATGCAATGTTCGGCTTTAGTGTACCCAAGAAAAGTCTCAGCGTTTGGATGAAGGGAATTAGTCGCCAAGCATGCAAGACTGCGAATAAGCATTGTACAATGTTGATAGTATCCCAGGGGCTGTAGAGGAATTGATAGAATAACTTTGTCATGAAGAAAAATAGTATATGGTAAAGGGTTCTGGTTGGACGCTTGCTAGCGTAAACTGCCTTGAACTGCATTTAAACAGATTATATTCCCTAAGTGAAAGTGAGCAATGCTGATGTAAAGAGACTATGTAAATTGTGTGAAAAAATTAAAGGTTTCTGTTTTTATGTTTGTAGTCTGAAGTATGTATGTATATATATATATATATATATATATATATATATATATATATATATATATATATATATATATATATATACACACACACACACACACACACACACACATGCATGATGCATGATACAAAGTAAAAAGTCTAATTTCTCGCTTATGTTGAACCCTGCCTACTTCCCTGGATATAAGGAGAATGTGATCATGCATGGTTTATTCACATATCTATGCATTGAATAAAACCCAAGGAGGTTAGTTATGCCTACAAAAATAGTCGAGATATTAAATAATTATCTTTTCACGTAATAAGAAGGCCTGTAATGAAGCTAAGAGAAGGACTTTTTTGCTGCACTACTCTACATACAATTTCAGGAAAAAAAATTAAATTATTTTTAAAGTATAAAATTTATATTGCTAATTAAACCTATAATGTGTGGTAACCAGTCTGTTATAAACATATATCGTTTGAAAAAGAGCAACATATTATTTTAAGCTAATTACAATGGTTATATATTGCTTAAACAAATAAAAATTCCTGGAGCTAGAAATGTCGCTTGCATACTGAACTTCGCGAGCCTGTCTCCTTTGAGTTCGCAATATATACAACGAACCCATGACTTTAAATATTCACTTCTTGCTTATGAGTCCGACTTGCTATATAATCATTTAAAAATAATGTATAAAAATTATTAGATGTCAGCTTAAGCAATTATGATTCAGACTCCGACTGAAAATAACGAAATTATTTTAATGCAGTACATGGCTTGCCTTTACATAAACAAAAATTGCTCTAAAACATATTATTCATAAGCCATATATTGCACTTTTTGAAAAAAATATAACGAAACATAAAAAATATTTATGTAATTGTACAAGGGAATTCAACAATTTCGCTTGTAAGTTTATATACTACAGTTAAGCATAGCTTCTTGTCATGGGTTCGGTGGCTGAGTGGCTAGCATGCCCGATTTGTAACCCAAAATTCCCGGGTTTAAGTCCTTCACCTACATAAGAACGTTTCTTTTTTGAATGTTACCAGCTGTTGTGGGAAAGTGTGAAATTTACAAAAAAATTAAAAAATTAAAAACTGATTTTGCATTAAAATTTTATTTAAAATACTTTTTTGTGTATTTTTTCAAAAATAATTTTACTACATTTTTTAAATTATAAATATAGTATATTTAAATAATTCTACTAAGCTATACATGTATCACTTCATAGATGTCTGATTGATAAGGCCAGCCCACCGAGTACCTCGCTGTCGTGGACCTCCCCTCCTTTCCCCGAGCGGTACTTACCTCAGTCACTGCAAGCGCATTTCACAGCTGGCACATCTGACTCGCAGGGTCTGTCGGCGCGTGAAAGCATGCGTGGTTACAAGGCTAGGCGACATCATTTTGGTACTAAAGTCAAAATGAATTTAATATTATAAAATTTTTAAAAATATTGATTTTTTTTTTTAATTGAGCATTGAAAATCGAATATGTTTCACAAAGTCCTGCCGGAATGTATTTTACAATACATTTTATATACTTTCCCGTGTATGGAAAATTACATCTTTAAATTCGTAAATAAGTATACACGCTGATGATTCGCGCACTCTAGCAGGGGATGAAGGAGCTCTGTTGATGGTGGAGAGGAGCAAATGCGACTAATCGAACAAGTGTCAGTAATTGTTCGAACGAACGTGAGAGACAAGAGAAAAATGGAAAGAGAAATATAAGACGGAATGAAAGACAGAGAACGAAACAGTAAAAAAACGGGAGGACTCCGAGAAAACCTACGGAATTATAGCGAGACAAAGGATAAAGAGATTGAATGAGAGAGTGAGAGAGAAACAGAAGAGAGAAAGTGAGGAAATTAGGAAAACAATGGAAGAGGAAAGAAAGAGAGAAAGAGACGGAATGAGAAAGACAAGAGAGAACGATAAGGGGAGGGGTAAGGTATCGAGGCTACAGGTTCATCTTTGGCAATGTGTGAGACTGGACTGGATTCCTGGAGTGAGGATACACATCCGTTCGGTTGGGAGGTCAGTGTTGGAATGAGGTAGGTTGCTGGGCGAGGGGAGGGAGGTTGTATCAGGAGCACCAAGACAGAGAGTTGTGTGTTGTCATACTGAACTGTACATAGGTGTGTAATGTATAGCAAGCGACTGAGGTTAAAATGTGCATTTAGAAAATGTAATAAATGTATTGAAACACGACAAACCTCACACGCAATTAAATAACATTGAATCCTAATGGCACGAAACGAGACGTAAATTATGAGCTACGGATCACACGAATATACAACTCACATCAAATTAAATATTAATAATGCATGCACAAATTAAGTTTCACAGCCTCGCCCAAGAATATATATATATATATATATATATATATATATATATATATATATATGTGTGTATATATATATATATATATATATATATATATACATATATAAACCACTGATGGCAACTAATACTGATTGAATTACAAACAGAGCATAGTTTACACGCAAAGAAATATAATTTATCACATATCAATTAAAAAAACCCATAAATATACAATTACCAGGAAAGAAATACTACCTAAACCTAATATAGCAGAAACAATAAATAGACTTACTAACCAAATGTAAAGAGACAACGACTAACTATATGTACCGTACCACAACGTCCATTTAAACACAAGTAAAAACGAGTTAATACATTTACACTTAACACCTACGATGCATAGGCAATCAGATGTAAAATTTCAAATACGCGCATGAAATAAATTACTAAGCAAGCACAAAGTCAGTTTACTGCCTCGCCCTGTGTAGCTTTTTCCCTAGCAATAAGAAGGTTTTTGTAAAACAACTCATTGAATGATCACACACAACAAAACTTATGTTTAAGCCTAACAAGCCGATCCAACGAGCAGCGATCGTACTGGCTCTCCCACCATCGCGTGTCAGTCTGGGCTGCGGCGACTCGGCCACCGGCGGAACCTGTCCGCAATGACTGGCCATACTGGCCATTCTGTGGCACCACAACTCTTCTACGTGTGGTTTTTTCTTTCTTTCTTGCATCCAGTGTCTTTGCCTTTTTTTTTAGGTATAGTTTTTTTTTTTGTGTTGGTAAAGTCCTAAACTTATTTTAGCAGCATTCAATTATCTTATTCTATTTCTCAACTTAAGTTTTCCAATCGAATTTCCCTAAATTTAAAGTTTAATTACGTCTATTTATGTATAGTATAAATAGTTTATGTATCAAATGTTAAATGCAGTCCACAACTTATATTGCTAAAACTATTATTTATTAGTTGAAACTTTATTTGTTTTCACTGTGGAATGTGTTTCACAATTAGTAGCAGCACCACCTGTAAGTAATTTATATTTGTTGCTTTGTGTTTACATCTGGATTTTTTAGAGGGCAGCGCTTTTTGTAAATCATGTAATTATAATATTTATGTGCCTATTAATATTATTATTAATACTATTATCAGCTGCCGTTAAAATTTATTATCAAATTTATTACGAATCACGAAGTTTTAAACTGTATTGTGTTTTAATTATATGAGCATAAGTGTAACCATCATTATAGTAACAATTTATATCGATTGTTAGATCGTAATCTCTCTCGATATCGCGCCTTTGTTCTGAATTGATGACTCCGTCTTTTTTCCTTCTCAACCTTAAGACTTTATTATGACGTGACTGTATATTTCCCGTTTGTGGAAGAACTTCATTAACATGTTGTAGATTCCTTCATTCTACCGCCCTAGGTAAGTTTATTGTTTCCGTTTTTCCCTCGGGAAAGTTTTAACATAATGTTTACGTAGGCGCGATTGTTATTTTGCATATTAATTTTTTTTCTTAGAGCGGTCCAACTTCCACATCCGAGGTACCTGTTAGCTGTGCGACCCAAGTAGCCTTCTACCATGTGGTGTGTTTGCCCACTGTGCCTCACGTCTCCAGTATGAGTGGAAAATTACGTGCCTTCACTTCAGAACATAACTCAGGAAAGAAATAAATTCAATTTATTCTGTGTATATATGCATGCACACTTGTGGTCATCGCCAAGCTACGGACATTGTGAACGCCATCAACTGAATTTTTTTTGGCTAGAAGAGATATCAATATTTAAAAAAAAGTAACATCTGAAAATATAATGAAATTTTAGTAAAATATAATATATATATACATGTAGTACAATTCTTGCAGGTGCACGTTGCTCTAAAATTGCTCTAGTTGTTTTATCTTGCATTAATTAACCTTGCATGCATTGTTTCTGTTTTCATTAACTTTCACTTGTCTCAATATAATGGATTTTATATAAATATTATTTGCAATCATGATGACTTAAAATGATGTAATACGTTTTCCGTGTCTTAATCAGCAAGCAACTTGATATTAAGGACGACTACTACAAAATGATGTAACAAAAAATACTCAACTAATTTATACATTTTATTTACAAAATTACAGTCCATGACATCCGATATCAATGTTTGTATTTTCATGACATTTTGTCCTATGAAGTAATCACTTGGTGATGTGCAAAGTGACCACATAGTAGTGTTTAACTTTTTTTAAATAGTTCTTTTAAATGCATGGATAATTGATTGCATTGTAAGTTGAGAAAAAAAAAAAATTTTTACATTTTATGTTTTTGGGACTCAGCCCTCGACTGTTTGAATCTCTTAGTTAACAAATAACAGACATATATGCAACTGGATTCACTTTACTTGTAATCGCCCGTCTTGGTCTTGTATGTCATGTGTTTTAGAGATGCTAGCGATCACCGACATATGATTTGTAACACAGAGGGTTGTGGTTCATAACAATACACCATCATAATGTTACACACACACCTTGCTTTGTTGCTCTCACCTCAGCTCTAATTCACACGTTTCCCAGCAATACACTTACGTACATACGAATCTAATTTCCTATGTGTACATGCGCAAGTATGAATGCTGTCACTGTATTGTCTGCAGTTATGTGAAAAGGGAGCTCAGCGGACCTGGCTCGCGTGCTCTGCCAGCTTGCCCATGCATGAGTAACTGAAGAGAACCATTACAGCTGCCTGTGGTCGAGAGAGCTCCTCCTCGCTCTCTCTCTCTCTCTCTCTCTCTCTCTCTTTCTCAGTTCCCTGTGACACACACCACGCCTGCGTGAGGGTGGTGCCCAGCCCGTTGTGAATGTAAGTGTACTGTTAGACCTCCACCTGAGTTCTCCCCAGAAAACGTTCCTTCTCTCGCAATTACCAAGTTCGACGCAGGACACTAACACATTTCCATTAAGAAAAGTTCAGTGTTAAGAAACAGTACTACCGGGTTTCTTTTCCTCAGCGGGTTAACATATTTTATTTTTGAAAAATAGAATACTAAACAATAACCACGTACCTAACCAATAGGCACAATGTAACAACGAAACAAACAAAGTGTTATGATTGCAACTATACTCGCTTATGTAAAATGCAAACTTTATTCTTATGACACGTCCCAGAAGAAAAAACAAGTATTTAAACCAATACAAGTGTTTGACCAAGAGAGCAAGTGAGTCTTGTATGTAAACTCATTTCAGTGTTGTGAGATATAGTATAAAAACAATTATAATATACTTGTATGGATGTGTTAATTAACTAACCAATCTCTCCATCATTGATTCACTTCATCGTTCAGACAAACTTTATAATTTATTCACTTCATCATTCAGGCATTGTATCATTGATTCATAAATTCACTTCCATATAATTAAAAGAGGTCGAACACATTTTGTATTATGACACTTGCATAAAAAATAACTATTACACAGAGAGTTGTTAAATCAAATAATTAACAATACATAAATTCACGTTACTATTTTACTTTTTTTTTTTTTTTTTTGTTGCCAGATTAACCCAACACAATTATTAAAATTTCCTCTTCTTTTAAAAAACAAGTGTTGAATATTTACACAAACATATTTACATAAAAAATCACTTTGAAAACACCTAAAAAATTGCACATCTTTCAAAAAAGTATTGAATATTTACACAAACATATGTACAGAAATATTTCTTCTGAAAACAATTACTCTTCTTTCAAAACATCTTTAAATATTTACACAAACATATTTACAGAAATCATTATTCTTGCCATCATTATAAATAATAATTATAAACGTTTGAGCATTGGAAACTAATTATTTATAAATTTATGACGCACTAGGGGTGTCTTAAAAAAACTAACTATTTATATACAACTTTCGGCGCAATTAGGAGCGTCCATAGGACATATCCGGGATATTTATTCTTGCATTGCCAAGCACACAAAATGGCACACACCAACATATGTAGGGGAATCCAGGGTGGGATGTAGCAAGTCGATTCTTTGAAAATTAAAAAGCGGAGTCGGGATATATTCGTAGATGGAAACTTCCAAGAGAGGATGTGGTCCCTCGCTGTACAGCGACGTTTGTAGGAAACTGTTACCCCTTGCAGTTAGATACACAGGCAGATAGCGAGCCGTGCAGATCGACAGGTCCGCAGAGAACACAGGGGGTAAGGTAGCAGACACGAACGGAGAGAAGTTGTTAGTTCGAAGGATTTGAAGACAGATGTTGTAGAATGCTGTTATGCTTTCACATCAATGTATGATGTGGTTAGCGAGGAAGAAAGCAGGCGTTCAAAATAGTGAATGAAATCCAAAGACATTACACAGTGCAACCTTAAACCTGTTACTTCAACTACACTACATGTGTTACATCCACAGAAACATCTAAAGCAATCATTAATACATCTCTGAATAGACTTGCAAACTGAATAATATTACATCATTGCATAAGAAAAAAGAATAAGAAATGTGAAATGTAAAATGAACTGTAGGTATTTGTTTACTGACTGTGTGCTCCATTCTCTTATTTTAATTAGGTATTTTAATTACGCACTGCAGTTTAGAAGTACAAAACATATACAAATGGCAGCAGCCTATATATGAAATATTTATATATTATAACATAGGTTATGTTAGTTTAGGTTATGTTTTGATGAATCACATAAAGTAGTACATGGGACCAAGCAATTCATCTAGTGAAATACAGCCAATTCTTTTCATAGGAACTGGTAATGTATCTTCCAAGTTACTACAAATATATGCACACAAGTTGGCATTGTAATCTCTCAGATACTTAAAATTTAAATGCATAAAGATTTTTTGTGTAAGTTCATATACCACGAATTCTATTGTACTGAGTGCTGCAATTATAAAAAAAACATATAACAACAAACATATCTACTGCAAATGCCTAAGTTATAATACATAACAAGATTTATTACCTCAGAGAGCACTTGAAATGTTTTCTTGCGGCCATCTTGTACTAATGTTCTGTATAGTTGCTAGGGTAACTTGGTAACTAAATGAATACATGTATGAGTGCTACAAATTCCAAGTAGACTTATATATTGTAATGGAGTTACGCTGCCTCATTCCGATCATGCGTACTAAGGTTTTGGAAGATGTTGCTCGTTGATCGCAGCCGAGGAGGCATTAGACTCAGTGATGCAGGTACTTGGGGGTTTCGACAAAGGTCGGAATTATACTGAATGCGTGGTGGTTCCTTCTACCTAGAGGTGGCTGGGGCGACTAAGAGGGGGTGATTTTGAATTGTATTGGACCAAGTTCGGCTTCCACTTAGAGGTTGTTCTGCACAGCTCTGGGGAGGATGGCTGTTTCGAAAACTTCTCTATAGATACCCTGGCAAACTAAGCGATAGTGGTCACTATGGGGGGGGGGGGGGGGCGTTCACACCTAGGGGTTTTAGTCTTACTTCGAGACATGTAGTTTGGGAATGTAGTAAATTGTAAATTGGGGAAAATTGTGCCTGTTAAGTAATTGTATATTTTTTGCAACTATATATATATACTTTTTAATAACACATTTATATTGTAACCCCTAAATTCTAAATGTTTTTAAAGTAAGTTGGAGAATTATAATCTTTAAATATTTAAATATAATTTTTGTTTAAAATTTGTGAAGACATTTATTATGGAATTTTTGGTACTTTTCCTGGGGCGGAGGAAAACAAAAAAAGAGGAGAAGTGCCCGGTAATTGAATGCAAAAGAAAGGTAATAAATTTTTTACTTTCTGCAGTCGTTCTCTTAAACTAACTATCATAAGACTGCTAATGATTAATTTTCTCTTTGCTATCATTGTTATTCGCCTCCTATGTATGTCCAACAAGGATAACATGGTTGTGGAGTTGGGGGCGAGTTGTATACATGTGACATTGTGATGTGGTGGTTACTAAGAACTCTCTGTTGCAGTATCTAGAACTTTCAGTATACCGTACCTGAAGTGCTGTACAGATTGAGAGAGAATAAGGATAAGTTAGAAGTGAGTTGGCTATTATCACGCCTCAATGATAATCATTTTGGTTGGTCTCTGTATTAACACTTGCAGCAGTGCTATTGGTTCACACAACACCGGGCCAACTTTCGATACTGAACAACGTTCATTACTGGTCGGCGCTCTACCAATATAAGGCCGAGCTCACACTGTCCTAACAAAATGCTCTTTTCTGCGAAGAATAATAAACAATCTGTAGTGTTCATTTAAGTAATATTACAACGTAGAGCACCTTATGAAGACTGCTGGAGAGGCAATTTGTCATAGTTCATGTTTTCAAAGAATTGGGATAATATAATGTTACAAAAAATCCTCACAACTCATTTAAATTCAGGTGACATAGTATTACGTCGATCGTATTCATAGTGCTAGGGATACATTGCCTTATTTATAGAAGTTTGTTTTCTACACAGATACAATACAAAGTAAAGAAACAGAGAAAAATAATTTAGGAATTCACAAATGGTTACCTAACAATTTTAATTCGACGTTATTACGTGGAACTATTTCCCCTCCGTCGTTGGTAACTTTACTGGGCGCATGTCACCCAGCGCACCTGTTAAAATGTATGCAAGTATGCGCAGTGCAATTTTTCTAAGATTTATTTGAAAAAGAGCTCAATTTGTTGTCAACAGATTTGTCTGTTTGCAACAAAGTGAGCTCTTTCAAAATCAACCTTTGAAAGTTGTCACTGCCTTCACATGCATATATTTAAACGGGCTCAATGGGTGACATGCGCCCAGTAAAGTTGACAACGATGCAGGGGAAATAGTTCTATGTCATAACGTCGAATTAAATGAATTAGGTAAACATTGCAGAATAATGAACTGATTAATGTTGTTTTCTGTGTTTTACTGCAAATAGTGTAAGAATAAGCTAATTTATAAAATATATGCATCACTAATTATTCCTCAGTTGCACTTGGCCAACGCATTAATAAAGTTATCAGCCTCGTACACACTCAGACACTCCGCAGATTCACAAGGCCAGTAAGTGAGCACGCTTACATAAAAAGGCATTCACACAGAATAGACAAGTGTACAGAAACGACATTATTGAGCGGTTACTTTGTAGGGACACACTGAGTGGCTGCGCAAGGCTGAAACAAGCCTTGTGTCTGATTGGCTGCTCTGCACTGAAAAACATTCCATGCTGGCTTCCAATTAGTCAGCTTACCTCCACCCACTCGTCCATACCCAGTCTGCCATCTTGGCAGGTGACCACTATCTTGGTAGACAGCAACCATTTTGGTAGGTACGACTATCTTTTTAGGCAACCGCCATCTTAGTAGGCGACCACCATCCTGGTAGACATTACCAATCCGCCATATTGGAAGCCAATGACCATAACCTTCACCCCATGACCTTGAATGACCTTGAGAACAAAAACTACAAAAAATACAGAATGTCTGCAAGCATAATACATAACACTCTACTGCTGCAATTTATATGCACACTACCTCGAAACCTACCCCCTGAATTTAAATGACCTTGAAAACCAAAACACAATAATTAATACATAAAAGTCAACAATCATGTCACAATATATAATACTACCAAAATATTAGATGCAGACTAACTCGACCTTGACCTCCTTACCTCGAATGACCTTGAAAAAAACCAAGGGAAAATCCATGTCATCAAACATATTACATCATATTGGATGCAGATAACCTCGACCTTGACCCCATGACTTTGATTGACCTTCCAAACAAATTCTTGCGAAAAATACATAAAAGTTAACAAGTATATTACATTACAGACTGCTGCCACCATATTAGATGCAGACTAACTCCACATTGACCCCATGAACTTGAATGACATTCAAAATCAAAACACAAAGGAAAATCCATTCAAAGTCAACAAGCATATGGCATCACAGACTACTACCATAATATAGGATGCAGATAACCTCGAACTTGATGCCATGACTTTGAGTGATCTTAAAAACAAAAATTGTAGAAAAATACATAAATGTCAACAACCATATAACATTACAGACTGCTACCACCACATTATATACAGACTACCTTAGCAATAACCCTATGACCTTGAAAGCAAAAACCTGAGAAAATATTTATTCAAAGAGGCAGAAGCTAGCCGAGATTATCCACCTTTCATGTCAGCTACAGTCAAACTAAACCTCTCAGCTTACATACCAACTGCTTAAAGTATATGAGCCTATAACCCTATAGCATCATATTGACTGTGAACCAATCATACTGCACCATTGTGCAGACACTGACCAGCCAATCACGTAAGGTGGAACAGGTGAAGCAAATGGAGCAGGTGGACTAAGTGGAGCAGGTGGACTAAGTGGAGCAGGTGGAGCAGATGGATCAGCTAAAGATTTATGGAAAGATTGCCAAATATTAATCGAAGTATTGGGATAGCGATTGCGATTGCGGAGTTGATAGCGGAGCTGATTGCGGAGTTGATAGCGGAGCTGATTGCTATTGCGGAGCTGATTAAGGAGAGTTCGTTGCTGTGTGCGAATCGTCATCGCGTGAAAATGACTTTTTGTACGGACCACACTCTCATGCCGACATACATTTTTTGAACGTAGGTGAAAATTCGACGATCACAGAATCGACACTGGCGACAACCAGTTAGTGTTGATGCAGGTTCACTGGTCCATGATCGTCAAGATCAAATGGCAGCCCTCCATATTTGCAATTCATCTTCGTGGTATGGGAGCACTTTGAGAAAGTACAAATACTCATTCGACCAAGAAAACATAATGGTTCTAACATAAAAATATTTTACTTAAATATGCTCGTAGGCACATGTATATATACCTATATATAATTATATACAAAACAAATTGAAAATAAATTTATATTTTCATATTTATACATACATAACTATATATATATATATATATATATATATATATATATATATATATATATATATATATATATATATATAAATTAAATTGAATATAATTTCAAATTTACAATCTTATATAGCTATACATATAAATTAAATTAAAATCATTTTTATATTTACATAGTTATACGTACATAACTACGAATAAATAAAATTGAAAATGATTTTATATTTATGTACCCATATACAAATGATATTAAGAATAATTTCATATTTGCATATTTATGTGCCTATACCTATACATAATTGTGTATAAAATACACTGAAAGAATTTTATATAACCATATTTATATATTTATGTATAGATTAAATTGAAAACTATTTTATATTCCCATATGTACATATTTATAATAACTTATAAATTAAATTCAAAATTATTTCATATTTACATACTTGTATGTACACGACTATTATATAACATTAAATTTGAAAATCAATATATATTTACATATTTATATAATTATACATATGTTATATTCCTGTCATATATGTGTGTGTGAGATAGTACCTGCGTGTTTTCTTGGTCGAACGAGTATTCGGGTTTTCTCAGAGTGCTCCCATACTACGAAGAACAATTGCGAATATGAAAGTCTGCATTTTGACATTGATGATCATGGAGCCGTGAAACTGCGTCATCGCTAGCTGGTTGTGGCCAGTGTCGATTCTACGATAGAGTTTTCACCTATCTTCAATAAAGTATGTTGCCATGAGGGGTAGTCCGTACGAAGAGTCCTTTTTACGCGACGACGACCAATTGAGAAGCATGGTGATGACATGTCGTAGTGCTGGGCACTTTTATTGCAAAGTTTAAATAAAGTTTACCAAGGTAGTGATGAAATATACGGAGGGACCTGGATATGTATATTTTTAAAGCGAGATTATTAAATAAAATTTTCACCTTGCAGCTTTTTGGAGGTAGCACTATATCATTTTAATTTAAAATAGAGGGAATTTATTTTAACTTGCGAACTGCACACACACTGCACGCAGCAGCGCACTAAACACTGCATTCACTGCAATCAGCTCCGCAATTACCTCCGCAATTACCTCCGCACTCAGCACCCCATTCACCTCAATTAGCTCTGCAATCAGCTCCGCATTCAGCACCGAACTCACCGCAATAAGATCTGCTATCAGCTCCGCAAAAGCAATCAGCTTCGCAATAAGTTCCACAATCGCAATCTCATTCACAATCCTTTGATTAATCTTTAGAAATGTTTCCATCAATCTTTGACTGCTCCACCTGCTCCACTATCTCCACCTTCTCCACTAGCTCCACCTGCTCCACTAGCTCCACCTGCTCCACTTGCTCCAACTGCATCACCTACTCAACCTGCTCCATCAACTCCGCCTGTTCCACCTGCTTCACCTGCTCCACTTGCTCAACATGCTTCACCTCACGTGATTGGCTGGTCGGTATCTGCACAATGTATTAATGGTACAGTACGATTAGTTCAAAGTCAGTATGACGCCATAGTATTGCATACTTATATATTATAAGTAGTAGGGGGGTAAGCTGAGAGGTTTAGTTCAACAGCAGCTGACGTGAAAGGTGGATCACCTCGGCTAGCTTCAGCCTCTTTGCATATATTTTCCTCGAGTATACTTTCTAAAGTTTTGGTTTTCAATATCATTCAAGGTCATGGGGTCAAGGTCGAGATTACCTGCATGCAATATGGTGGTAGTAGTCTGTAATGTCAAATACATTTTGACTTCTGAAGATTTTTGTTGTGATTTTCAAGTTTATTCAAGGTCATGGGGTCAATGTCGAGTTAGTCTTCATCTAATATGGTGGGAGACAGGCAGGCTAACCGCTCAGCCACCGTGGTCCCTGCCATTTTGGTATGTGACTACTATCTTGTATATATAGGCTGGGTTACTCCGGATTTTCGCATGTGGGAATCGTGCCGGACGATGCCATTGGTCGGCGGGGTTTTCTCGGGAATCTCCTGTTTCCCCCCGACCTTTCATTCCAGCGCTGCTCCATACTCACCTCAATCACACTCATCGGCCCTCAACACCTCGACGTTAAAATCCATCCAAATCCAAATATATTCTCTACGAAGATGGCGGTCGCCTACTAAGATGGCTGCTGTTTATTAAGATAGTGGTCGCCTACCAAAATGGCTGACTGGGTTTGGACGAGTGGGTGGAGGCCAGCTGGCTAATTAGTTTGGTGAGGGTATGTAGGGGGGGGGACCTCGAGAAACTTGTTTTGAATTACATTTAATAATATTTAATATGTTTTAATAATACATTTTTAGTAATTTTTAATACATTTTGATAATTTTATAGGGATTTTTTTTGTATTTTTTATTTCTGTGGTCAAAGGTCAAAGGTCATATGTCGATCTCTTCTGGCTCGCAGTCACTGATCCTGCTCTCCTGAACTAAAATTCACCTGGGTAACAAGCCCCCCCCCCCCCCTTCACGCCTGTTCCGGATAAATGGATCATTTACGGGGATCCTTTTTAAAATATTTATGGTATTATTATTTTTAGTTATTTTTAGTAGTACATTTTTTCGGAATTCTTTTAAATTTTTTGTGATTTTTTTAGGATTTTTTGTAGGATTTTCTGCGATTTTTTGGGGTCAATGGTCCTCGGGATCAATGTCAAGGTCACGGTACAAAGCTCATGGATCAGGGGTAAAAGGTTAATGTCATCCAATATAAAGGTTGGGTGACGTAACTACATGGCGGTTCCTCAATCCTTCCATCCTACCCCCTACACCCTTGGCCATCAATGCTATATTTCCTACTACTAATATTATTACACACTATGTACGCTAGCATTTTAGACGAAAGCTGACAGTTGTATTTTTCTCCTTTACCTTAACGAAATTTCATTTGAAAGCTCAAAATATGAGGCCTATAAATACATGAAATAAACTTTATAGGGTAAACGTGAAAATTGGGGCCGTGGATACCTTTTTTTTTCTTTCATTCCTGAAGAGGAAATATTTGGGCGACATCGCAGTTTCGAAAGCCTAACCTTTCCTTGAGAAAAAGGCGAACATGTTTTTACTGAGAAACGCGTTTCCTGCAAACACTCAGGGGATACTTTACTACTGAGTCCCCTTAGAGAGAGTTCACGGTAAATTGAGCACTTTGGAAAGAACTGATTGATATCTTTTGGCACACTCATCGTGTATTCTTCCACCATAATGTAACATTAACATTGTTATATGCATCTTCACTTTACTTCCGCATCGGTCCCGTGAAACTCTTAAATTATTTGCAAAATATATATTTTACATATTATCTGATTTGATTCAACTTTCACTGTTTTAAAATGAAAGAGAAAGCAGAAAATTGTAACAAAAATTTTTATAAATTTGTACTTTTAATAGAATGTTAATACTTTGACCCACTTTAACGCCGTCGATACGAACTTTACTAGGTGGAAGACACTCAACATGTTTGTTACAATATAAGCAGGTAGAGAAGGTCACATTTTTGAAATATCGATTTCAAAATTGTTTAACTAACCCTTAACGTGTGAGCACTCTGCAGCACTGGGAAGTGCTGCTTCCAGAAATTATTTTAGATTACACAAGTTGTAACCGGTTATTATACAAGATCTGGTATCATTATACAAAACCACGAAACAAACGGAATACCATACGTAAAATACGAATTCGAGTTCCTTTTACAAATATCAATCAAAATGTGCAGTAAAGTCACAAACGAACCAACAAACAGCGCCATGGAAATTCACAACTTGCCAATACCAACTGCTATCATTTCAGTGTAACCGCAATAACATTGCGATTGAATTCACAAAATGTAAATTACTCGAAGCATGCGAAGAATCTCAGAGACAGGTGGCACATATATACTACAGCATGTAAAAAATTGCAACATCCAGAAAGAATGGCCCGAATGAATCCAAACTCTTGAGTTCGTATAGAACAGTGTACCAGCAAATTGTGATTACGATTCCAGAGAGATGGCGTACACGTAGGCCCCGTAGCGCCCTCTCTAGTGTGACCAGAATTGCGAGTTTTATGCCAAACTATAGTCCGTCTCACGCTTAGATTGCAATACAGGGCTTATGGCGCTAACTGTTGCCAGATTGCTTCAGCTTTGTGAAGTAACTGACAAGCTGAGAAACAAATGGACTGTGATGGAAACGGCCTGATTAAGATCATTTCTATATGTTTACCTCCCTGCTAACTCATAAAGGAATCCAATCCTGCGACGCAAAGCTAAGCGGCTCCTTTGAAACTGAAGCCTGTGAGAAACCCTATCATTGTGATTGCATGTCGCGCACGCAACGAAAATAGCATTTTTTGAAAAGACTGGGTAAAGATAACACATCAGGCAACAGTGTATGCAGGAACAAGGACAGAGTTAATAACAGAAACCGTGTATTGGAAAGAGAGAGTGAATGTCCATTACACCGCACACTGCAATCCAAGAGTGAGATGCGCTATAGTCAGTGAAAAGCCATCAAACGAAGTGAAAGCAATTGCCAGTATGCCTCGTCGACGTCAAAGGGCGCCATATCAGCACGTGAGTGAGTTTGAAAAGGACAGCATTATCGGTCTCTAGGAAACGGGTTTGATATATCAAGACACGTCGACCTGTACAGGGCATGCTGCTACGACAGTAACGCGTGTGTGGAGTCAGTGGATATAAGTGGGTCGTACGCAGCGATGAGCGGGTACTGGTCCACGCAATGTGACCACGGCTGGGATGACCACCATCTTATTCGCTTGGCCGTAACGGACCGTACAGTCTTGCTTGTTCACAGTGTTAACTCGACACTGGAGTACTGCCACCTGTCTGCGTCGACGGTTCGACGCCGTCTGCTGCGGGCTGAACTGTTGGAACGCATACCATTGCGTCGGCTTCCACTGTCCAGAAACCACAAACTCCTCAGACTGCAATAGGCACGTGAACGCCATAGTTGGCGTGCTGAGTGGCAAAATGCAGTGTTTTCGGACAAGTCCCACTTCAACTTGTCATACAGTGATGGCCGTATACATGTCAGACGCTACAGTGGTGACCGCAATCTAGCAGCCTGCATTGTGGAGCGGCATAGTGGACAAACGCAACAAGTGATGGTGTGGGGTGCCTTTAGATACAACATGCAATCTCAATTCCAACGTATTGAGCACATTGTGAACAACAACCGCTACATCAGGGAAGTTTTAGAGCCCGAGGTACTGCCCCTCCTTCAGGCATATTTCAGCGGGACAATGCCCAGCCACATGTGACGAGAAATGTACAAGACTTTTTCAATGAACAACGGGTACCGCTGCTTGCCTGGCCTGCATGTTTGCCTAACATGTTACTCATCGAACATATCTGGGATATGAATGGTCAGCGACCTGTTCGTCAAGGTCTTCCAGCAACCACTGTTGATGATTTGCGGACTCGCATACAAACAGCATGGAGGGAGATTCCCCAGGAACATAACCATGTACTTTATGATTACATGCCACGGCGTTTATGGGCTCTGATTGCAGCGTTTGTGGGATTAACACCATAATGAATATTCAAGGGCAGAGATCATGTACAGTTTTGTACACTTAATCAGTTGTATAGTGTCATGTACCTAATCAGTGGTATAAAGTTCATTTCAATCACATGTATCCTTCTTGACGATGCATTTATCACAAAAGTTACTGTAGTATGTACATATGCGGTAACACGTTCTAACACGCACCACTTAAATGATTTTGAGTCACATTGCTTATAAATTCTACACGTAAATGGATAGAAATGTATTATTTGTTTAATATTGTACAGTGATGTGCACCATACAAAGACGATTAAAAATTAGTTTAATTATGCCGAGCCTGTATGTATGTACATAATGAGACAGACATGGCTACTATAAGCTTGGCTGGTTCTGGAGAAGGAGTCCACAGCTGATGCAGACTGAATGAGGGCGGCAAGAAGTAAGTCGATATTGGGGCGGCTGGCCAAATGCTTGCTCAGGCTCGGCCCGATATCGTACAGATCGCAGCCTCCCAGGGAGGCCACATATCACGGCGGATGTCGCAAAAAAGGGTCCCGGGGTGGGCATGTCATTAACCCGGCGGGCGACGACGTTGCAAAACACTGTCCTAGCCGCAGTGATCTCGGAGTCGGTGGTAACACTCGGCAGGAGATGCCAGGACCTTGCGTGCTTCACTCCCACACTCCACACAGACATGACCTCACGTGGTGTAGAGTTACTGCCACTGCTTTATATTCGCAGTCTCTTCCACTGTGAGTGCAATGTCGAGTGGCTATTGAGTACATCACTCACCAAATACCCTATATTACACCTTGTAGAGAATTTGTAACATCTCACTCGTGTGTGAGTAAGCCTCATTTGACATTGACAGGTAAATTCAGGAAGAGATTGCATAACTATATAATGTGGAGAAGTTTTCTGATTACTCTGTTACGACTGCTTTCGAATTTTTAATAGATAACCATTTTCTGAGTGGAGCATTATGGCGCATAACTCCTCTCATCACGCCTAGTCTCAACTGAGGAACATGGCTTTTATCCGCTCGGCACAAAAGCGATTGGCGCCAGATATTGTAAACAACGAATTAAAGAAACAACACAAATACACAAAATTCACTGAATATATATAAAAATGACCAAGAAGACAAAAAATTTTACACAGTAAGATTAACAGTATGAAAACACATAATATGGTAATGAAATTTTTAAAGACATCTCATTTGTTTAATTAGGAGTTGTATCTCCGAGTCTTCAACTAAGCTTGTAGCGAGCCTGGAAAGTGGGTTCGTGCGGTTGATTAGATTTCGTTTTGAGTTGTGTCATCATGTGGAGGGATTTGAAATAAATGTACCTTGATATTTATTAATGAATATTTGTGAGGAAGAATTTTATTAATGGGCTATCCAATTGCAAGGTGATGTTAGGCTAGCGAATGAGAGTTTTTCAGCATTTTTTCCAAAGCATTAGTATATTTGACAGAATATTAGAAAAGAAATACATAGTGCCATGAAATTAATACCTGATGCGTCATCGTGGCCAAGTGTATAGGTAAACTAAAAAAATAGAATTTATAGTCTTTGTGTCACGCAAGTGAAGACACGTGGTTTTCAGTTATACCACGATTTTGTGATTGGCGGACTCATGGAGTCGAAGGATGTGTTGTGAGAAATAGTCGATATCGACAACCGAATCCTACAAATGTTAGGCAAAAAGGAAATATTCTCATTCTGTAAATTCCTTTCTGTGGGAACATATGTTTATACAGCTACTGTATTTTTACAGGTGATGGTAGATTTCCTCAAATTTTCCACTTCGGACAATATATATTTCCAAGATATGCGAGGTTCCTAGTTAGACTGTCTCTCATATTTGGTTTCCTTGTGTACCTTGTTGTTAATGTCACCTATGGTACTTTGGTATAAGAAATTCAATCTCTTACCTTTATTTGGGGCATGAACTTGTTCAAACTTCCTGCTATAATGCTCAAGAAAACCTTAAAGAGTGTATATTAAGAATTTTTAAGCTAAATAGCTGTGAGAACATTTCATGTTGGTTAAAAAAAAAATTGGGATGATATTTTGTTTACCTTAGTCTCAATTAGAAATTTTTGTGTGATTTTAAATCTTAATTGAGACTATGAGAAACGATGCAGTGACAAGTATCCCTTTCTACAGGTTAGACGAGCATATGTAGCGGTGCGGCGAAAATAAAGAAAAAATAACCTGTTACAAGACACTTTTAAAGACTAGCTATATACATGAGACACTAAATACATGGACGATTACAAATTCCATAATACGCTACTCAAGGCTCGGCGTCTATTTTTCTCTGGCAGGAGTTACTATCTTGCATATTTCCTCATCAACTATCATATATATATATATATATATATATATATATATATATATATATATATATATATATATATACAGTCTAGTCAGAGATAAACATACTGTGTGCCGTACTATTATTCAGTAGTCATCTGCTTCGACAGGCTTCTGCGGCAGTGGAGTATAATACTGTTTTAGTTGAGTGATATTATACTTGCCTGCTGGATTTCCTTGCAAATCGAAAAGTTCATAACAATTGTGTTTTACTATAGTTATTACTCTAAATGGGTCTTCAAATAGAAGAAATAGCTTCTTTGTAATAAATTCCCAATAGTTGCTTGTAGAACTTGCTTGACGTATTACCAGATCATTGATCTTAAATCGGTTCAACTTGCTGGTCTTTGTGTCGTTTTTTACTTTCCGCAGCTCTAAATAACCGTCTTCATACCAAATCAATTAATTCACTGTGGACCTTCTCTGGATCATCTTTCGCTGTATACACGTCAAGTTTGGGTATGCTGTTCAACCCTTCAACTAGGCTCACCATTCGCTGCTCTGTCAGTACCTCTACCGGAGCTTGGCCTGTGGTCATATGAATAGTGTGATTAATGTCGAATTATACTATCTCAATTTGGAACAGAATGTTCTTAACATAGTTCCAATGGTTCGCATGCTTCTTTCCACCGGGTCACTCTGTGGATGGCGTACTGAAATAGTAGTCGGGATTATGTCTAGATGTTTTAGCCACTCCTGCCATACTTCACTGGTAAATTGGCTTCCTTTATCTGATAATATGCATTTTGGTTTTCCAACTTCTGCGATGAATAGTTTCAACTTCTGTAACAATGTCTTCGCATTAGCTTGTACCACTGCATATAGTTTTATGAATTTTGAAAGCAAATCTAACATAACAAATATATATTTCACACCAGCTTTCGACCTAGGTAATGGTCCAAAAATGTCTACTGATACCAAGGACAAAGGTTCTCTTTGCAAAATAGAGTGAATTTCGCCTTGCAACTTTTCTGTGGTGGGATTGGCTTTTTGACAAAGTTCGAAAGTGTTAACGCACTCTATAATGGTGTTTAGCATGCACGGCCAATAAACTAATCGCACTCAATTTGCGTACAATTTGTTCGTTCCTGCATGACAAAGAATATCATGTACTTCGACTGCAACCATACTTTGCAAGCATTTAGGGATTATCGATTTCCACTCAGCCTCAAAATTACTTATCTCTTCGCTTCGGAAAAATATGATTCCATCTTAGGATTAACGATAATACCTTTATAATCCGCTTTCTGGAGGTAACTGAGATAATTTGTACAGAACCTTTTGACAAAACTTATCCTCTGACTGTCGCTTGGCTAATGGTTGCAAAATTTTATTTTAGTCGTTTGTTAGATTGCATCATGGACATATTTATGTGTGCAACTACGAAATCTTTCAATATTTTCGGAGGATGAGCTACATCAGGTTCGCTATTCGGAATTCTGCTCAGATATTCGGCAGCGTCGTTGTCTGACCCTCGAATGTATTGGATATCAATGTCATATTCTAAAAAGAATAGTATCCATCTTGTTAGTCTATTTCCGAATACTCTGCCGGTTTTCAGACAAGTCAGGGCTTGGTGGTCCGTATGTAGTTTTATCTTCTCCCCAAGGAATAAATCATCGAACTTCTGTAGAGCCAAAACTATCGCTAATGCTTCGCGTTCGGTGACTGTGTAGTTTCGTTCAGCATAGTTTAACGTGCGACTCGACATAGCTACAGTTCTTTCCAAGCCTTGGTCATCTTTTGCGCTAGTTTTACACCTAAAGCATATGCTGATGCATCAGTATACTAATAACACTCTTGACCCTGCACTGGATGATAGACTACATGATCTTTCAGGAAAATCGCTTTCATTTTGGTAAATGCTTCCTGGTGGTCCTCCATCCATCTCCAAATCACACCTTTCTTCAATAAGGTAAACAGTGGTACATCAATTTTTTAAATACAGTTTGAATAGTTGCGATAAAAACCTAGAACTCCAAGAAACCCTCTAAGTTGTCTTACATTCCGTGAGGTAGGAAACTGAGAGGATTGCCTGCAGTTTTTCTGGCAGAGTATGAATGCCTTCTCGTGTCCGAACGTGACCAAGAAACTGTAGTTCCGAAAGTCAAAAGAGTGACTTTCGAATCTTTACCGTCATACCCGTTCTCTGAAGCTTCTCTAGAACGATGTGTATGTGTTTGATGTGATCTCCAAACGTTGTAGAGGTGATTAGGATGTCATCCACATATGCTCTTGCAAATTCCCGACATGCTTCACTCAAAGTAATGTCTAAACAATGGGTGAATTCTGCTACGGTGTTACATAAACCAAATGGCATTACCATGCAAACATATTGATAATTCCTAAGCAGGAAAGCCGTATACTTCTTATATTCGAGAGACAGTGGTACTTGCCAATAGGCACAGGTAATGTCTAACGTAGTTAAAAACTTAACCCCCTAATACAGACGCAGAATGTCTCCCGTCTGCTCAGAACATTCTCTATCCTTAACAGTTATTCTAGACATAATCGTACTGTTCCATCTTTCTTTCGTACACAAAGAATGGGACTTGCATATGGGCTAGCTTCCCGACTAATAATTCGCCAATCGATCATTAATTTCATGTATTCTTCAGCTTCAGTTTAGTATTGAAATGGAATGGGATACGATTTCCTATGAAAAACATTATCGTCAGTAACCTTGATGTTTAGTTCATAGAGTATGTTCCGTCCCGGAACTTCTGACATACAGTTTCGAAGTTGTTCAAACATATCCATTAACGAGACATACACTGGACATTGCAATAACAACAGTGTATCAATACGATAACAATATTCATTAACCACTACACCGAAAAAGCGACATGAATAAGCATACAAAATGCAATTTTTTTGAAGACATTTAAATAAGTCAATCATCACACATGGCTCTCTTAACAAACAACTGATACACCTAAATTATGTTAACGAAGAATAGAAAAACCTAAACAAACATACGATCACTTTACTTTAAGTTAAAGGAAAACATGAAAAACCGGCTGTCAGCTCAATCAAATTATAACTTGACCCTGTCAACACCAGATAGGATATCGTGTATTCGAGAATTGGTTTAGTTAAGTGTTCATCTGGTTGACTCAGTTTCGCAAAAAAAATTATCATTTAAATGAGTCCTGCTAGCTGTATGTCGGAAGCGCTACTTCTTGTATCCTTAAAACGTCTCGTGAACCACTGGTTTAGTCTTACAAGCGAGATTCCAAAAAAATAAAAAATTAAAAAAATAAATAATGTATATATATATATTTTTTTTTCAAGTTTTTGTGCACTATATATGTGTTCTTCTTAATCAAAATTCTGGGCGTCTTCATATACTGATATAAACTTGTAGAAAAAAATTGTAATGGAGAAGCAAATTTACTCTGACGTTGGCATACGATGAGACGATGCAGGAATCCCAGGGTTTTGCACCTCGGGTTCAGAGTACCTCGAGTAGTTCAGCCGTCCTCGGGTCACCAAATCAAGTAGTCCGTTTTCGTACGTCCACGTTGGCGACTCTCGGGTCCTTGTACATCTCCATCTTCTCGAAGTTCGGCGGAAATCCTTTCCTGCAGCTCCAAACTCATATATCAGTAAAAAACATTCTCTCCAACCTTCCTTCCACTCACTTTCTTTTTCAATAGACGTAACATTCCAAAGTTTGTATTTTTCTTTCCAGCACTTGTCTTTACCGAAGTTTAACACATAGAGGACGTTGTAATAAAAACTTTTAACATTCCTTCCTACAAGACAGTTATTAAGTTTACTATGGAAACAGTTTTGAAATGACAAACCTATTCAAAATCATCGTTGCTACCTTGAGTGCATATAGGAATCTTTATCTCATGCAAATTTACGATTATAAGGGTATAAAATGGCATGCATGGTCATAACTTTTAATATCAGCAAACATAGAAACATTTGATATATTTACAAGATTAGTTCTGATATTTATTTCTTGATTTTTAGATGTTAGTTTGATTCTGACTATTATATTAATATTGTGTAATATATACATGTAAGTTTTTGATATAAATTGTGTTATTGCATTATTTAGTATTGATTATTAAGGTTATTTAGATTTGGATATTATTTATGTTATTGCTAATTCTTGTGCCAGTATACGCTGTTATACAATAAATATTAATTAATATTATTGGTTTTAAAATTTATTTCTTAGTTTAATTTATTAATTTTTAGGTAAAATTTTTTTTTTAATAATCGCAAAGGTGCTATATTCAATATCTTGATAGTATGTAGATGTACATAACGTGGAATATGAGTTCCTAAACTCTCAATTAATATCAGATTATGTTGGAGGAACACTGCAAATAAATCAGGAATAAATTTATCTGATGGCTTGAGATCTCTTGTTGTTGAAATCCCCATGTTATATCTTTTGAAGAGACTTATTTTTCTTTTCTTCCAAACTGTTTCCCGAATGACATGGGACTTGTAAGTCATGAAATTGTTTACACCAGTTGTAGTTCTACTGCACGACACCCAGGCTTCAAACGTCGTCAAAAGGAAATGGGAAAATTGTTCTTCCGAAAGTTTAGTTATTATCAAAGGCTTCCTCCTCAGTTTTAACATGTCAGTTTTTATGTCTCTCAATTTTAATGTTGGCTTTGATACAGAAGATAGTGTAGATTCTTTGGAAAATATGTTAATTGTGAGCTAGTCGTTCTCCGGTTTTCGTAATTTGGTGTGAGGTGACTACTGAGATATTTATCCCTTTGCTTTCCATTTCCTCACTTATAGCAGTAAGTGATACCGGCACATGAGAAGACGTGGTACCGCAGGCAAGACTGTCTGAAGCGCTGCGCTGGTCTGTCGGTCTTACAGACTAGCTTAGGGGGGAAAGGGCTGGTCACAGTCGACCCGCTCAGCCCCTTGTCCACGATCAAGATCGTGTTGCATTTGAAGGAACTTACGGACAGCGCTGTACATAGCATAGCCTGGTGGTTCGAGCGCCTTCTTGGCAAGTGATCTGTCTAATTTGCGAAAATTTGTGCACTCCTCACTTTTTGTGAAATCTGCAATGCAGGCACGCGGCATGTTGATTTCTGCTTGCGATGAGCACGCCCCGTGAACGATACAAATATTAAGAGATTGAAACACTTGAGTTCGTAAATAAGTTCAGTACTGAACTGGTCAGTAACAAAATACGCTTTAAATCTGCATTATTCCGCTTCATGGATTTTAATTTCAAAACTACAGCCAGCACGTCGATTTTTTTCAGGGAAATTACTTGAAAAAATCTACGGGATATTCAGTTGTAGCTGATATTGCTTTCTTTTTCTAATTGTGAGATAATTCACTTTTCATATCAACCGCTTTGTATAATACTGTTAATAAATCGTGTGCCAACTCGAACTTGGAAGGTACAGACTGTGATTGCGAAACCCTCCGCATAGCTGATGACGGGATGGATATTTGGCACACCTTCCGCACGCCACGTGTCTGTCTGTAGGCGAACTTCTTCCCGGTAGCATTCTAGTCATTTTGTCATGTGTTATTTAATAGATATCTGAGTAAACAATACACAATGAATAAATTGAGATGGACGAAACGCATAACTTGTTAAGTCAGTGAATTGCCATTTGTAAAAGAAAACATAATGGCTGTCTGCGTTCTTTGCAGGAATTCAAACGACTCCGCTCAAAATATTAAAAGAAGCTTCTACAGTTAATGTTGCAAATACTCCAAAATTCTCGCATTCATTATAATTTGAACTTGAAACAACGAGACCATGTAACCCCATTGACAAGTTGGACTGGCTTCTTTGGAAAGATAGACATTAATCAAAATTGCTGTTATTGATACATAGCATATTTTCTACCTTACAATCAGAATATATGCATTCACGTGTTTTTAGTTAACAAAAAGACTCTTTAACCCGGATAATAAATACTCATTTTCTAGAAACATATGCATAGTAGTTTATAAAACTGTATGTTTTGTTCAATTTTTCACGGCGTTAGTATCAGGAGCATGGAACGGATTGTAATATGCAATCAAAAAAGCAAAATGAACAATTACGTTTAAAGATCATAGCAAGATATTAATTATAACATACAACAGTAATCTTAATATGAACATTCTCGTGCATAGCCTGAGTTTAAGTAAACTTGAAAGTTTTTCTTTTATTATACGATACATTATTTGTTTGGTCTTTCCTTTTGTGGATAACTCGTTAATTTGAAACAATTTTGTAGTACTTACTAATTAATCTGTAACACATTTTCCAGTCAATATAAAAAAATGTAAATGTTATGGTTAAATGTAAGTTAAGGCATGGGCATTAATTTCGGCAAGTAAAACTAAGACGTAATAAAATATACGACGTATGCAACTTGACAGCGGACGGAGCTGCTTTATCCACGACGTGTGTAAAACAAAGTAGTTCGATGGCAGTCGGCCCAGATACAAGCTACGTGAGTGTAGTCCACTCCCCTTGCCCTTCGTCCTGAGGCTGAGCAAGTTGCTGTCGGCAATCCCTTGATGAATTAATTAGGGGCAGCACCTGGGTACCCAGGCTCCAGTATCTTGTCTACTCAGCACTCGGCACCGCCAGCTGCTAGCTCGTCTCCTTTCTCTACCCAATCTCGTCCGTCATGTCGCACTTAGTTGTCGCTTGTATGTAGGCATCGCCATATGTTTCTTTCTGCGAGAGCAGGTAGCCTTCAATTTTCTCCCAAGGACGAATGTTATAATATTTCTTTACAGTATATTCATGGTGACTTCCTACCGTTCTGAAGCCCTGATGAAGTTTTGCTTCCAGGATATTCCTCCGCCTTACGCAAACAAAGTTTAACGGTGTCTACAAAATTACACCAAAGAAACTTGCTCGAATGCGTCGTGCAACACATTCGTGCGTACTCAATGTAATAATATTTTTCATATAAACTTATTCTCATTAAACATTATTAACACACTTCCGTACTCTTTGTTCATATTAATATTAAATATAGATTTATTATTTTAATTTATTGATGTTATATAAATAAAATTTCAATAATTAAAAAATAAGGTACTTTTATTTTAACACAATTATGAAACGCCTCTAATGTATGACATATTTAGGAAACAGTCATACAGTTACATGCAGAAGCCTGAAGGGCGTATCTGAGTTCGTGAGGGAAGAAGGTCTTAATAAAATGAAAAAAAAAAAAAATTAAATTTGATTTCCAATCTATTCACCCCATTATTATTTATAGCATTAAATTAACTGGTTCCAATTTTTCTCTTTTTTTATTTAACAATAAGCGCAATATTTAATGTCTCTTTCTTATAGTATTAACGCCCTTTTTAATTGTCTCAGTTATAGTCAATTAACTCATACTCATTATAAACACATGGTAAGTCTATCAGATGCCATTATTAATAATGACTTTCACTCATACATATTATAGTTCAAAATTTTTAGCCTGCCAGCAGCACACTTCACTGCATTATATCGGTAGTCGCAGATGTCCATTCCACTGGTCCACTAGTTCTACCGCTTCTCGTCGTCTATCGGTCGGAACTCAGCGACTCATTCATTATTCATCTCCAGCGCAACTCCCTGCCCGCAGATCTGTCACACTTATATAGTGTTCTTCTTACTACCTAGAAAATGCAACGCACCCCGAGATGTACTGAGAGAATGAGGTCAGGAATCCAGAGCATTTTTTTAGATAACTGCAGAAATCAGTACAGAAATCAGCAGAATATGCGGCTTAAGAGACTATCGTGTCAGCTGACTTTGTCACTGATACGACCTAATCGCTTGCGCTGCCATTAAAAACATTACACTGATGTGCTGCCCTGTTATCACATAGTGAATCTCTTTCCCTCTCTTACTCCTGCTAGCGTGGGGCACGCGAAGGTTAACAGCGCAGAACAGCGACATATAACACTCCCCCTCCGCAAGTGTGTTTATCTGAAACAGACTCTGCAACATTCGGATCTTCGTAGAGTGCCAGTCGGTCGATGTGGACAACCTTCGACGTCGCCCAAGAGCCTTGGCAAGAAATCCGAAAGACCACCTCACATATCTTCTTCAGAATCCTGTAGGGGCCTCCCTATGATTTCTGTAGCTTCGGGCAGTACCCTTTTCTCCTCTGTTGGTTGTATAACCATACCGGTTGTCCTTCTTGGAATACCTCTCCCGACATTCCCCTATCATACCATGTCTTCATCCTGTCACTATTTTTTCTGATGTGCTGTCGAGTAAAATCATGAATGCCAACAAGTCTGTTATGTAATTCGCTCACATAATCAGGGGCTTCAGCTCCCTCTTCTGTCTGTCGGCCAAACAGCAGGTCACAGGGGAGGCATAGCTCTCTTCCAAACAGCATCTTTGAAGATAATACACTTGTCGTTTCACGAACAGCTAAGCAGTAAGATAGAAGAAACAGTGACACCTTTGAATCCCAGTACTTTTGTTTGTCTGGTACAAAGATTGACAGGTGCTGCTCAAGAGTGTGGTTTAGCCTCTCAACAATTCCATCCGACTGAGGATGTAAGGCTGTGGTCCTAGTCTTTTTATCCCCAGAATTTTCTCAACCTCCTGGAAGACTGCAGCTCCAAATTGTCTTCCCTGGTCAGAATGGAGTTCTAATGGCACCTAAACCTCGAAAAGACATGTTCAATGATTACCTCAGCAACATTACGTGCTTCCTGGTTCGGGAGGGGAATAACATCAGACCACTTTTAAAAAAAAATCTTGTGCCACCAGTAGACACCGGTTACCTCTGTCTGTGACATGCAAAGGACCCAGAATGTCTACTACCATCCTTTCGAATGGGAATCCAACCTAGTATTTCTGGAGGTGACATTGTCCTATGGTCCTCGGGCCCTTCATCTAAGTGCAGGTGTCGCTCAATCGACACCACTTCTCAACATCCTCCAAACAGTGATGCCAGTATAAAGTCAGTTTTATTCCCCAAGTGTGTTATTAACACCAAAGTGCCCGCTGGCTGCCTCATTATGCAGTTTATTTAAGACTTAAAGCCTCATTATGCTGTTCATTTAAGACTTCGGGCCTCATTATGCAGTTCATTTAAGACTTCGTGAACAATGCATTCTGGAAGAACCAACTGTAACCATGTGTGTTTTGTATCATTACTTTCCCAATTTATGTAAATTATACCATTCTTCAGTATGAGGAAATTCCACTGTGTCCAGTATGCTGACTGCTGCGCTCAGACTAAATATATCTTCCCATTTTCGCATACAACCAGCTGCTTTTCACTTTAATAATGGCTGCAAAGTGGGATCATTCATCTGGTATTTCCTTACATCCTCATCACTCCATGTACATGTTCCATCACAAGATAGAGAACCCTGAATTCTTGTCCTCCACAACTTCTGCGATTCGCTATTCTTTTCTTCTTGATGTCCGCAATGACGACAAGAAGGCTCACATAGCCTCCTAGAAAGTGAGTCTGCGTTGGTGTGAAGACATGCAGATCTGTTCTTTATTCCAGAATCATATTCTTGAAGATGCTGGTTCCACACGGCTATTTGACCTTCGGGGTTCTTAAAATTTAGTAGCCAGCATAATGTGGCAGGGTCGGTTCATAGAATAAAATGTATGCCATAAAGGCAGTGGAAGTGTGAAATTGCCTTCACCGTGGCCAGGAGCTCCCTGTGTGTGTATCACAGTAATTTCATTCAGGCTTATGCTATACCATGCTGAAGTATTCTAGTGGTCTCTTCTTCCCATCTCGAACCTGAGATACCACAGCTTCAATGCCTACATCACTAGCATAGTTTCCAAAAAGAATACACCCTCACTTTTCGGGAAAACTACGACTTGAGGTGATATAAGAATTTCCTTTAGTTTACTGAAAGCATCCTCATGCTCAGTGGTCTAATTAAACCTCCTTTTCGCATCAGTCAGTTCGTGTAGTGGCTTTACTAACGTGGCGTCCCCAGGTACAAATCGACGGTAGTAGACATATAAACTCAGAAAACTGCGCACTTCAAATTTGTCAGTCGATGTCGACCAATTTCTTATTGATTTGGTCTTCTTGGGGTTTTTTTCAATCCCATTGGCTGACAATACATGTTCCAAGCAATTAATTTTCTTTTGAAACAGGTGGAACTTCCTAGGAACTAGTTTTGGGTTTTGTTGCGGCCACTTTCTGGAATACAGAGTCTAAGCGAGAAAGGTGCTCTTCTAATGTTCTTCCTGTCACAAGCATGTCATATAGGTAGACCTGACACATATATAAAGGCAAAACTTTTTCCATCAGGCATTCTGAAATGACAGGGACATTACATAATCCAAACTGCATAACTTTGAACTGCCATGTTCCTTCCTCTTAAGCACAAAATGCAGTCTTCTCTTGGTCCCCTGTGGGGCACCTTGCACAGTTAGTACCCACTCTTCATGTCCAAAGTAGGAAACCATTGTGAACCTGCTGTAACATGTAATACATAACCTAGGCCACCACGTTGTGATACCAAGAATTCTATTTTATGCACCACATGACTAAATGTTAAGATGTGTATGATGTTGGCAATAGTTATGATTCAGTTAGCGAGTAAAAAGAAATAAAGTCTGTCGCCAAGAAATATGTCTGCTCTGCTATACTCAGTTCAGAAACCAGTGTGTAGAATGTGTAGTAACTCACCTTTGCCATCCCGTCTCTCGTTACAGGCAAACAATAATTTGCCTCGCAAGCTGTGAAACTTATTGCACATAACTACATACATAGCAAGACACTTGTTTAATCATTTTGAACTGAAAATATGTAAATTAGGGATAGGATAAAACGTGCGTACTTAGAAAATATGTCAGATGTGTTAAATCCAGCAAAAATTATTTATTCAAAAATGTTCAAATAAAAATATAGGTTTGTTTTAAGCTCGGAAAATAATTCAAATAATCAAATATCCCTAATGGCAATGAGCAAAAAGAAAATAGTGTTCAAACTAAGCTGCCATTAGGAAGCGGTCATCCTTAACAGTCATTTTCAAATATCCATGTGTGACATGTATTAACAGTCTGACTTAAGCACTTTAAATATATGTAGCCTTCTCAAAATAAAATATCTTGAATTTAGTTCAGAAAAATGTAACTTGACTGTCTCAAATAGGTAAAAACCTTGACTTCTCTCTCAGGTAAAAATTGTGGTTAAAGTGTGTTGAAGCTTATATAGGCGCCTTGCCAACATGGCGTCGTGTAGAATGTTCTATGCCAATGACGTAACGTAGCAAAGTCTAAGATGAAAAAAATTTAAAATCTTCATGAAAAATAGTTCTTGTAGTGAAATGCCAGGTTAATGGCGAAGGCAGGGTGGTGTTTCTTGTAGAAAGGAACAAAGGTAGGAATTGCAGGTCTGGGTGTGGCGCTACTTTATGTGGCTCGCCGGCTCACGGACGTTACAAGTCTAGCTAGCTACCTTAAACACCTAAACAACTGCTTAAATAAAACTATGCGGAGTGCTTACACTCTCAACTCAACGCAAATACACAATTAACAACAGCAGCAATCTGTAAGAGTTAAAACATCATAACTTCTAAATACAAAACCTCCACTATGTTAAACTGTAGGACAAGCGTCCTAGCCTTACGTCTTACGCAGTTGAAGGTTGGTGGCAGAAAGAGCGAACTTTCAAACGACTCGCGCGGCCTAGCCCTACGTTAGTCTCTCCAGCCAATCGGAGTATAGGATTTGAACCTATTAGAAAATCGCAAGACTTCCTAGCTAACGGAATAAAATAACACTCTCCAGACGGCCTAAATCCCTGTTCCATAGAGTTATAGGTCTCGTAGAAGATTATCAAAAGTACAAAAGAAATTCTCTGAAACTTTCACCATAGAGCTGAGACAAAAGATGCAAAATATTAGTTATTAATTAAAATATAAACAAAAGAAAATCTAGCTATTTATTTCAATTAAACAGGAATTATTACCATTCTTACATATAAGTTTAAATATCCTAACCATATGAAAAATGAAAATAAAAATAATAAACATAACGAAAAATGAAACATATGTGAAGCATAGGTAAATTACGAGTATTATGCATGACAGTGTTCAATGTGTTAAACAAACATTAATTATGACAAATAAGTGCAGATCATGAAAAATGTTACGTTACATAACAGCACCTCTTGGATAGAAATCTCTCTTTGAATGAGATGACTAGACATAACAATAACACATTGGAATAAAACATTCTGAACGTATCTTCATATGTGTACATATCCACTTGTTAAAAACATTTACTTAATATTCTCTTATTAAAAATGTTCATTCAGTAGTCTCTTTGCTGTAGGAATCATAAATCACATTTAAGAAACACTCATAATAAGCTGAAAAATAAAAACACGACATGGTACAAATTTACATAGCAATGCATTGGGTGAGGATATTTCATTGTTGGAAAGTTTGAAAATAAAATAAACACATGTTCTTTAGGCAGCACTCTGGCAAACCGTATGTTTACTCTTTTATTCTCCGTTTTACTGTTTATTTTTAGATAGTCTGTAGCTGTGCGGACGAGACGCGATGGCGTGTTGCGTTTGCCAATTACACTATTAGTAGAACAGTTCGTGTCTCCTCGGCAACTGCCGAAGAGGACTCGAACCTCGGCCACGCTCGAAAACCGCACCAAGCAGCGCAGGAGCGCGTCCGGGTAGGCAGTTGCGTGATGTCCCTAAAGAAATATCTCGTGGTTCGGCGACGCACTAGATCATGTACAGCTCCAACACCTGTACATACATTTCTGTACCTCGTGGGACAACACATCGTCTTACTCATCGCACTGCAGTTCTATTGCACTAAAGATCGTCGCTGACGAGGCTCGCCAGTCTCCAGCGAAAAACGTGTGTTTACGTGTGCGTGTTTATGTTTACTGACGTGTGCAGTGAAGCGCATGTTCGTAGCCTTACGCCAAGTGTCTGTAGTCGCAGCACTATAAATGTTTGGTGATAAATAGTTTACTAGCGACACTTGTTCACTCTCACTCGTACATTGTTTACATTGCACTTAAATATTTATCAGGTTGTTTACGTATTATTTATGATCACTCCCTAATGGGTTAGCTTCACTAAATGCCACATAGGCAGCATATCTCAGTAAACACAACACTAGAAAACGGAATACACACATGAAGAATATAAAACAGTTGCATCAATAAGAAGCTACGCCTGAAATAGTAGGCGTTTTACTGGACTAACGCCACTTCACGTTGCCGAACCCTTATGGCAACATAATACAACGAAGAACAGATGGCAGCAGACATAACTCAACAACAAACTTAATCAACTTAATAAAAACATCACAACATTCAAGAGCTCCAGCGACCCAAACAAAGCTAAACAAATATTATTAGCACAATAAAACATATATACTTTTCCCTTGGGTTTCTAAGAAGACGTCTATACCAACGTATATTATGAGCCAGCAGCAACGCAGAAGAAATCACGGTATGTACATTCTAGTATTAGAGTATTTACTTGTTATTATGAACACGGTTGCTTTATTTGCCCTCAAAATGCCTCCGGGTCCATCTGTTTCTCTCTTTTCAGATACGTCAGATCGAGCGACGTTCCAGACATGATGTAGAGAGTCTACTCATAACTGTTTGCATTGAGGTAGCTGAATGTATCTTCTAGGCAGCTTAGACCATATTCCTCCCTGTTTAGGAGCCCTGGTAACTAGGTAGTAGGTGTAACTTCTGTGTCGAGCATATCACTTCTCTTCATACGTGTCAAAAACTGGCGCTGCGATAACAGTGTTTACATTTTTTTTTAGCTCAGTGTTCCCCTCGGGGACACGTGGTGCAGGGCTTTAAAAATAAATTCTTGGGAGGTAAACATATTAACTTTTATGGCTCATCGAGGGGCAGTAGACACTCTAGTTGCGCACTATTATCATAGCTTCATGTAAACAAATCCTTTTACCGAGTAATCACTAATTGTAAATCATAATAATGCCTACCGCTAGCTTGCTTACTACAAGGCGGTAACTCAGCTTCGCCTTGCATTCTTAATTCCATTTAAGCACGCGCTAGGCCATTTTTTATTCACCATATCGATAAACTTGTAAATTTGTCAGATTTTGCCTGCAAACTAGTCTATTTGTGTCTGGGATAACCAGCGCGTAACAGTTCTCAAATAGATCTCTCTTTACCTCAAACGGTCCAGAAAATAATGACATAAGCTTCCCCATTAAATGGCCCCAGTGCTTAATAACTCCTACCACTTTAGTCAAAACCAGCTTACCTGGCTTTAGTTTATTTACCTTTGATTTCTTTGTGTATTTGGCTCGTCTCTCAGCTGCTAGGTGCAATCTATGTTATACTAGTAGCGTCACTTCTTCTCTTAATTTTTCCGACTGTTGTTCGTCGCCATGTGCAATTCTTGGAGGTTGTGGCAGCTTACTATGGTCGTAAATCTCCTATCGTTGGCCCGTTAATGTTTCCCAAGTGGTAAAATGAGTGCTCTCATGAATAGAGTGGTTGAAAACAAACTCTATGAGTGGATTTTTATCTTGCTAACTTTTTTGAGCGGTATGGCAAAATATGCGCAGTGTATGTTCCAAACTTCCCATTCTGCGCTCTACGGGACTTCCGGCCGGGTGTCTGGGTGCAGTAGTTGTAGGTACATCATATTATTGCGTATAATTTCGTGTTCTTCAAAAACACATCCATTACAACGAAAATATAGGTTACTGAAGGCCTTTGAACGCGGCAGTGGACCAAACAGATCAACTGACACCAAATACAACGGATTTTCTGGAATAATAGGTTTTATTTAACCTGCTAAGTTTTCTTGTGTATGCTTACATTTCTGACACAAATCACATGTCCTTACAGTGACGGTAACTCTATGTAGCATTCTCTTCCAGAAAAATTGTCTGCACAAAACTTCATACGTTTTCCTTGTGCCTACAGGGTCCACCAACCCGTGTGTACAAATTATAAGTTGTTCCTGTAATTTTTTTGGTACCACAATTTTCCATTTCGTTTCAAATTCTTTCTGATGCAAACCACGTTGAAGCAAAACTCCATCGGAACTTGAACGAAAGGAATTCATCAGTGGATGCTTAGCTGTCACTGATGCTTGGTTAATAATTTGCTGCAAAAATTATGTGCTTTCTGGTCTGGCAAAACATTTGCAAAAATGTTTTGCGATAGTCGTGACAACTCTGGTTTCATAGCAACTTGCGCAACGATAATTTCATTCGGATTCTTATTTTCGACTTCTGGTGCTCTATTCTGAATTTGACTAAGGTAGTCAGCTGCAACATTCTCGCTTCCTGTAATGTGCTGCAAACCTGGGTTAAATTCTGGAATTTAACTGTGACCATCGCGTCAGGCGACTACTGCAAATTTTTCCATTGCGTAAACTTATCAATGCTTGGTGGTCAGTCTGCAGTACAATACGCTCGCCCAATCACAAGTTACGAAACTGCTGTAGTGCCCAAACTAAACCTAGCATTTTCTTCTCAGTCACAGTATAGTTTTTCTCTGCCTTATTAAGCTTTCGGCTCGCCATAGCGACTGTCTTTCCAACGCCGTCAGAGCTCAGTTGTGCAAGCTTCGCTCCTAAAGTGTAATTGATGCGTCCGTGTACAAATAATATGTGGCTTTTGTACAGGATTATGAATTACATGTTCACTCAAAAATACGCACTTCCTTCACAGCTTCGAAAGCCTGCTGTTTCTCTATGGTCCACTTCCAGGTAACATCCTTTCTCAATAGTTCAAACAACGTTGCACACACTTGCGCTACCTTATTTGAATAGTTGCAGTAAAAACCGACCACTCCAAGGAACGTTCCTAACCGTCATACTTTCCCGGGCACAGTAAATTCCGTAATAGCAGCAAGCTTATCCGGCACTGTGCGTATCCCTTATGGGGTCAAAATATGCCCTAGAAACGGCACATCCTCGCGACAGAAAAGTGACTTCCTTAGTCTAACTGTCATTCTGGTGGCTGTCAACTTGGTTAGAGCGGTCTGCAGGTTTGGAGAACCTGCAGACCGCTCTTCAAAGTATGTTGACGTAACCAACATATCGTCCACGTAACAACGTGCGAACTCGGCGTATTCTTCGCCTAGGGTGGCCGTCATGCACCTCGTGAACTGAGATACGGCGTTGCAAAGTCCAAAAGGTAGTACTTCGAAACAGAATTGCTGATTACGAAAAAAAAAAAAGTGGTGTACTGTTTTGATTCGTCAGTCAGAGGAACTTGCCAGTAGCCATGAGCCAAATCTATCGTAGACATATAGCGAACTCCCTGGTACAGCCTTAAAGTTCGTCAGTAGGTCTTGGGCTTTCTCTGGATTTTATTGCAATGCCATTCAGTTTACGTGCATCCAAACATAGTCTTACTTATCCGTCTTTTTTGTTTACGCAGACCATAGGAACGGGCTCGCTGTAGGTTTTATTACAGTCAATGATAACATTAAGTTCAAATAATCCTCCGCTTCCTTTGTATATTTTGCGGAAATCGGGTATGACTTGCAATGAAATACTTGTCCGAGTTCCACTTTCACATAGGCCTTGTACAACTTGTTCCGGCCTGGCTGCTTGGAGAAAATAGCCTGGCTAGCCAGTAACAACTACTTTAACACGTACTTTCGCTGCCGATCAATTCCGTCAATACTGCTCACAGTATGCAAAATATATCCAATTGAATCGGTTGCATTCACAGTTGGCGGTTTATTCTGCTGAAACTCTGCTACTTGAAGCTGACATACAAACTGATCCGACCATCTCCAGCAGTCCGGAGTGGTTACTTTGCTAGACTCCCTGTCTTCGGTGCGCACTAACCATCCACCAAAATCCAAACTGATTTTGTAACATTTCAGAAAATCAATGCCTAGTATCACAGTCTTTGTCAAGACTTTAATGACCAAAGCTGATATTCGTTTTGTGCTGCCTAGGCCCTCGATAGTTAATTAAACTTGTCTGCTAACCATCGGACTTGATTTTGCAGTTGCACTAGATATCACTTACAAAGGCTTCGGCAACACAGCTATCTCAACTCCACTACTTTTTTCAATTTTCTTTCTCTGATTTCTGGTTGTCATTTCTGTGAAGTTGCAAAGACTATGACTTGTTGTGCGTCTAAGAAAATAGTTAGGCAACATGAGATCTCTGGACAGAGGTTTGGGTTCTTGTCCTTTTTTGTGTATGTTGCATTGTTTTAAATTTTAATAATGGCGACTGGTTGGATACTAAAACTATCCAAACCGGCCCTGCCACAGTTGCTATCGGAGGCTGGGAAGACTCTGGATGAGTCAGAAGGCATCGTCGAACTAAGAATAAGAACGCGAGCCCTGGTGCGATGTAGTAATGAAGGGGAAAACATCGCGGGTGCATTAGTGGGTGATGCAAACCCAGTTCTTAAATCATGGAGACATGTTCCGTCTGAACTGTCTGCTAAATTATCTAGGTTGGAAGATTTGAACAGTAGTAAAATTTTTTGTAGTATTTCAATTAGTTATTTCCTTAAATTATTGTTCAAAGGCAGTTATGTATGCAGCCGTGACATTTAAGGTACCGGGTGTTTTACAACCAATTTCTGTCAGGCTAGGGAGAAAAATTGGGGGATTGAGACATTAATAAAAACATGTGTTAACCAGGTTTCGAGTGACGTATCAGTAATAAAAATGCGGATGCAATTAATAGATAGGAAACAACTACCCTCATAGAGCATGCAAGAATTTGTGCAAGAATTAATAGGGTAAGTAGGGATCTTGGTTACCCTTGTGAAGAAAATTATTTTACTCAAATAATGTTTTACAATTTATTGCATTATTTGTTGAAAAAATGAATCATGTAGGTAAAAAGGTTTTCATAAGAAAGCTGTTCTTTCTGTATCCCCTGAAATGAACACTGAGGTTTTAGTTAGACAGTTGACGGAAATCGAAGAAATTATGATTTAACATTAGTTTGTAATGTTAATATAGAGTCATTAAAAGTTATTACTGATCCCAATTTTGATCAAGTCCATGTTTCGAATTACTTTCCCCAAGCTTACCTTAAACTGCAGCATCATCAGGGAATCGGCCCTGAATGTGTAAACATCAAAGCAGATATTGAGGCTGGGAAGGGGTTAGGAAGGGCCTCATTGGTCATGTTGATCCCAAGACTCGTGCTTTTAAATTTTTTGTTCCTCAAGTGTTGCGAGGACCACTGTTCCACTACTATCACAGTACTTATTTTGGTGGCCATTTAGGTCACTATAAGATGGTTGGCCGGATTAGGGATATGTTCTTTGGCAAGGATTAGTGAAAGAAGTTGAGCAGCTTGTTAAACAATGTGAGGATTGCCGAAGGGCAAAACCTCGAAACACTAAAATAATAAGACCTTATAACACAACTGTAGCTCGGTACCCGAGGAAACGCCTCTATCTTGATGTTTTTCGATCTTTACCTAGAACTAAGTCTGGATTTCGTTCTATTTTGGTTGCAGTCGATAGTTTCAGTAAATTTGTATTTCTTTTCCCCTTAAGAATAATTAACTCTGTAGAATTTTGTAAGTTGCTCAGTAAACGACTCTTCCCTATCTTCGGGTCACCCGTGCAACTGGTGACAGATAATGCCACCTACATCGTTTCCACTGAAATAAAAAACCTAGCGTTTTTATGGGGAAAAAAATTAGTACAAACTACCCCTCACTATCCACAGGCCAATCTGATAGAACGGTATAACAGAAATTTGAAAGCCGCTTTAAGGTCAGTTGAAACTGGTACCCATGAGAACTGGGACCAAGTTTGTATCAGATCTCATTGGCATCTAATAATGGCATAAGTAGTGCAACGAAGAAGGTACCATCAGAGGTATTTTTCGGGAGAAAGTTGTTTCATCCATGGATAAATTCCTGGAGACTTCAAGAGTTGTATTGGGATAATATTTGTCCTAAAGACCATAAGGACGTTTGTGAAGAGGCTTCAAAAAATTTAAAGAAATATCTCTTTCAGTTATCTTCTGGAAAGATTATCAAAGCGGCACTGTATCCCTTAACATAGGCGATCAGGTGTATCTTGAGAAACGTTTTTTGAACAATAAGGCAACTCAGTTTAGCTCAAAGTTAGCCCCGAAATGTTTTCCGGACTGTTCAGAATTTCCAGGTTGCTTACACCTGTAACTTTGTTATTAGAGGATGTTGGTAGTCCCGGGGCTTTACTAAGCCTCATATATCACCTGATCTTCGTGGAGGAACAGGATTTCCTAAAACCACTGACTTGGAATTGTTAGGGTTTAGGTTAAGGTTAGATTTTTGTATGTTCTGGATTTTGTAATCATTCTTGTTATTCATCATGTATGTGCATATATTTTAGTAGTGTTAGTATTTTGGGTAGAACATCCAGGAATGGTGTTCTCTCAAAGGTTCATGCCCATATCATTAGTGTTTTCATCTTCACTTAGCTTATAAGGTGTAAGTCATTATCATTTTATCATTGTGTTTCACCAGCATTTAAGAATTAAGAGGGTATTTTACTATATGATTCGTGTTATACATAAACTTTGTGCCGATTAATTTGAAAATAGGGAAAACCAGAAGTGTAAGGTTTTAGGACTAATCCCCCCCTTTTTTTTTTAAAGAAGTTATGGGGAGGGAAAACATGAATTGTTTGGCACTTTGATGCACACATTTGTCTTTTGGGTCTGTTCTGGTATGGTCTGGACGGTGGAGCTGGAGGCTGCATTGGTAAAGATTCCATCTTCCTGGTACTTTTTCCTGATGTTGGTGGACCGGGGCCTGCAGCGAATTCTGGCCAAATTCGATAGAGTTCCCGACATTTTCTCATGATCCTTTACTGGGAGCATCGCTTTGGGCGGGGAGGATTGAGGGACGCACCTCATAAAACTACATTCCTCCACTCCCGTTATGCCTGCTCGCTTTGACACCGGCGCGACGAGGAAGTCAATGTGGGCAGAGCGAGACCTACAGCCAGCATAAAACAAACTTTTTACATGGAAAATATGTGTTGCTATCTAGCCACAATTGTTTTTTTAAAATGCTTAGTGACTTTACTTACTGCGACGAAAAGCCTGCCCCAGCAGGCCTGCGTACGTGCAACAGCGAGGTGTCGCCTAGCAATCAGACATAGCTTCCAGCAGCGACGTGCACCCGAGGTAAACTGGCTGCTGAGTGTAAGGGATAGTTTTATCCGCCCACTCCAGACCGCACTGCTGTCGCGGCGGTTGCGTGGCAGATGGTTATCCAGGTGGCATGGAACTTTGGTGCCGGAAGTGGCTGTTCACTAATAATTTGGAATTGTATAGAAGCTTTTCGAGAGTTTGTTGGGCTCTGATTGGCCGGACTCTCGTTGCTCCCTCCTTGGCAGGGGTAAGAGTTTTGTATATGACGCCAGGAGTTTGGTCGTGTAGGCAGATACCAGCACTCCTGGACGTTCAGCTTACAGTAAAGTACAAAAATAATGTCGTAACAGAAATAATATTTCTGCCCCTCTGGCCATTGTCAGGATGACTACTTTTGCGTCATGGGAAGTAGAAAAAAACTTAGGAATTCCCATATTCCAAGACAGAAAATTTCTCTATGAACTATCGGCTGATTAAAGTTACACATTTTTTTTTCAAGACAGCCGAAAATTCTTAGAGTGTAATAAAATGGGAAAATTAGAGTAATTTGTGTCTTTGGTGGACTTTGCTAACATATTGACTCTATTGTCAATGTCAGTATTGTGAGTACAGTACTAAAAGAGTACACTTACATTAGGAGCCAGGAAATACTCCAAATTAAGATTTTCTATCTAGCCAGTATTAAAGAAAAATTTTTAAGTATTAAGAAAATTGCTAAGAAAATGCTAAACATGAAAATATAGCCGTGTGCGCTTTTAAAATAAGATGAGAACATGTTTTTTCTATTTGTTCTGAAAGCGACAAATCACCCAGGCACGTTTTTTATCTTAATATTTTACGATAAGACCCTTAAACATGGAGTAGGAGTACAGTAGTGATATGTATTTGTGTTAAGGGACACAAGAGAGACATAAGGTTGAACATGAAATTGTTTCAAGCACCGCTTGTATGTGGAATTCTAACACAGTTTTTAATGGGCATTTGTGTTTTATATTTGAAAATGGTACCATTGTGTAAATTTCTGAGCCCATCTGATATTTAAGCAGAGTCAATTTTTTTTGGAAGACTGGGAATATAGATAAATAATAAATTATCATTATTTCCCATAATCCTGTGAAAACTTTGAAACATTTATAGAAATAAATCATACATGTTGTGCCAAGGAAGTCACCTGTTTGCCTGTCTTTTTAACCAGAATTCCTTAAATAGATTTGATCAATTTCCTATCCTCATGTGAATTGGTTCTTGAAGGGCTGTGTATAAGTCCCGCTTGCCACGCCCTTAGACATTGCGTCGCAGTTTATATTATTTCAAGTCATACTAATATTTTTAAATAGTGTTAAAACTTATGACCTAATTGTGTGTTAGCTAAGTAATCATGTGGTATATTGTGTTCGTTACTAAGTATCCATTAATGTTCCTCATGTTCATTCATGTTTACCAGGAATTTCAGTAACATGTTAACCATACAGGTAATTTTATATCATAATATTTAAATTAAGACTCTTAGATCATGTTTCCTGCCAATTTCACTTAAGCATTACTTCATGCATGTTAAATTTACATCTCTTCTTATAATATTTCACATCTACTGTAAATGTCTGAATTATAAGACTCTTCATTATACGATGTAATATCTGAATAAAGACTGTTCATTCGTGTTTCCCAGCATTTCAGTTAATTATAAGGTAATTTCAAGTCTCTTCTTATTATAGAAATGCTGTATGTTATGTTCTTTTCATATAATGACTGTGTTACAATCTTACTTTATTTCGAAAGTGTTTGCGAACTGGCTGAAATAGGAAAATTAAACTCAGAGCTTGTGAAGTGCAGTCCTGCTACAATTCAAAGCATGCACCGAGCGAAATACATCTCCTGTACACACACATTTTACAACTTGTTTAAAGTGAAATAAAAAAAAATTAAAACTATGTGTTAGGCATGGGAGTGCACAAATACTATTTGTCTGGCGCGCCTAAAATTAAACTCTCCACCACTTTGTTCCCACACAGCCAGTTGAATACTGTAGGCGAACTCGGCATCTTTCGGCCTTGTTCTTACCATACCTAGTTACTTTTTTTTTCCTCACTATTTCACTACCATACCCTAAATTTCATTCTGCCTCACCTGGTAATATATTTATTAAAAAAATAATTTAATAAGAAATACTGTCTGTTTTTTCCTTCCACGTGAAAACATTTAAATATTAGGTATAAACTAATGTATATTATTGTGAACGTGGTAAAGCAATGTTTAAGCATACTCCAAACACAATGCAAGACAAGAGCTCACATGTGTATCCCTCGCGCATTGCGTGCGAGACTGTCAGCCCTCCGTTTACCCTCATAGCTCTTGTGTCGACCTCGCTCCAGATGACAGATCAAGTTCGTTTATTACATCACCATGTGCAAAACAAACTATTTAATTACGGGTTTTATTTCATATATTGCATGAAAACGTTACTGGATATTTACTGTATAAGGAACATACTTTATTCTCACTCATGTATTGCAACCTACGTCATTTGAATTAAAAAAGAGTTTCAAGTTTGGAATTTAAAAAAATTAAATTTACAAAGAAAATCAACAACTACTATTAAAACTCTCTTAAACTTGTCCTAGTCTTCCTTTGTGTGTAGTTGCATGTCTGATAATGATTTAAATTTTTATTATAATTTTACGTGTTAAAATATTGGATTAATCATATTTTCTTTTCATCAATATTTACTTTTCAGTAATCTGGTATGTCATATAAAAAATATTTTATAACTCAGTAAAAAAATTATATTTAGGTATTACAAGTACATTTGTGTTATTACTAAGATTCTTATCTCCGCGATCACTATAGGGGAAATATATATAAATTAAATGTTGTTGCCCACTTATCACACCTGACCGAGCACACCTGCAGAGGGGAGTTCGGTGTAATTTTATATAGTGGTTAAGCTTGCACGAGGCAAAGGAATGTCCTGGAAGAAGAAATTTAGCGGAGCTTCAGAAAAGTTGGAAACAACAGTGAATGGATTATATTGTAAAATCATTTTTGAGGTGTGTAGAATGTTGTTATATATAACAACGTGTCATTCAAAGTAGTAGGGCCGGAGGTGCTCTAGGTCACTTTTGATTAATCGGATAATGAGTTTGATATCAAATTGATTTATGGGATTATTCCTTTAGCCGATCTTAATTAGATCAATGCCTTTAATCCACTTGTCTTAATCTGATAAAATTAATGGAATGAAATTTGATTGATTTATCCAATTAATTTAATTGAATTAATCATTAATACCTTTTTCAAATTTTTTTATTAATTGTGAATTGATGAGTATTGTTTGGTGCAAGAGTGTGCTGAAGGTCTTTATTTATTTCTTTTTTTTTTTGACTGGGAGCATCATGGTTGGTCCTCGCCTTTAGAGCTCTGTTGTACTGAGGTGTGATGTGTTGGGCAAGGAGTGTGTATAGGTATTGTGTCATATTAAATGTTTATGTTATTGAGTATTTCGTCTGGCATGTGACTGAGATATAAGACATGTGCAGTGAGGCTGGCGTCTGAATATCGACTGTGTTCTACGTATTCGAAAAGTCGGAAATGTATAATAAACGAAAATAACAAAACATTTCGGCGAAATAAAATGGTTAGGAAATAGCTATTTAAAATAACTTAAACGAAATGAGATCTGAATACGATTTATGTCCACAATGTGATTTTACTAATCCGTCCTCTATGTTAGGTGTAACAAACAGAAGATATTAAGTGTTCGAAAAGAATACGATTGACGTTCAAATACTCGACGACTGTTTACAAATACAATTAAATTGAACACAACAACTTAACTATCTCAAATGGATAAAAATCGAGTTTTTGACATAATAGGGGAAACAACGAACTTTTAAAAAAATTGTGAACAAATATTTCCCTACAAATAAATGACACGAATTACTAAACGAATTACAGAATATAATTTCTTGTGTCATAAAGAAATCAAGTAACGAGTTAATATAATTATATCTACAACGAATTCAAAACACACACCAATATATAAATTACAATACATGAATTAAACCGTACTAGACACACAAGTACCTCTCCATCGTCGCCTTTCAGTTCTACACTGTTAGAATACACACGTACCTTCCAACATTAAATGATTTTAAAACACGTCCACTCGGCAGGGAGGTTGCTATAGGAGTTTGTCCAGTATAGCATTTGCGGCGACTTATAAGCTGTGTGTCGGGAGCAAACAGTGACTACGCCTACTTTGACCAATGTCGGAATGTCGGCTGAGGTTATAGCGGAAACTGCTCGACATTAAAATAACTAAACATTACATTAATAAAAATAATTTATCCCTATTTACGAATTCACCTGTTTATATTTCCAATGGGAGCTAATCACAATAATAGTCATGTATCGCTTATAATTTAATACGGAACGATCTAGCACTTCCAGTTGACATGGACACACAATGATTTCCAAACAGAAGAGAATCTCACATTTTGAATTATATCTACCACAAAGTCAAAAACATACCCTGTTCCCTACGAATCTATGATTTATAAAATAATTAAATTCTAACCAGACACAATATCGTACATCTCCCTCATGGCCTCTCTGTTCTGCAATGTAATTTTTTTTACTTTAGGTTTTCGGAGTTTGTATTAATATGTATGATATAGCAGCAGACATCGTCGTGTTGATTCCTAGCCCTAGTAATGTTCAAGTAACACTCAATTTATCGAGTGATTAATAAGTTATTTCCTTTTCATATTTTTTTTTGTAGTCTCTTACAAGGCAAAGTCGCTGCATCCCATCACTTAGTGAAGAAGGGCGAAGGACAGCCTGGACCAGCAGTAGTCTTTAGCTGTGCTGTGTGGACAGAAGCTCATCTACCTGGCTCTCTAACTGTATTTTACTCAGACCACTTTGCCCTTCCGACAAGCTTACCCTGTCTCACCAATGTGTTCCAACTTCATCTGCGTGGATGGGGTTTCTTGAGATTCTCCAAGTCCTTCATTCCTTTTCAAATTCATTCACAAAATTTTCTCGAGCACTCATATATTTTCCCAGTCGGACAATTTTCAAATCTTATTCATATTCGTTGGTTTCTCAAATCCAGACTTAAATTTTATTCTTAAAAAGAACTTTATTAAAATCAAAGTTTTTAATGTAATATAAAAGAATTTCTTTGTAGTATTGAAATTATCACTTCATCATTCCCAAGTACTGTTATCGTTCCAAGTACTTCATCATTCACATCCATAAAAAGTTTAATAGTGTAAACATATTATACAATACATGGCATGAGGAATTAAATACTATTAAATAAAAACACTCATTACTGATTTTAACTTAGAAAATTTTTATTTTATTTTCAAAATCATCCTTAAAACTATGTATTTACAATCTCCATACAAGTTTACAGCAAATTCTTATAACTATATTATACAATACTTCAAAATACTAATAATTATATTTACAAACATTCACACATTCGTTAACACCATCAAAACCATTTGATAATAATAATTTAGCAAAACAAGACCATATACATACAATTATTTCTTATAAAACAAGTTCATAATTTACTAAAAAACAAAGACTTAATACAACAAAAATATTCTTCTTTACATAATGTATACAAGAGCAATCTTATAAAGGTACTTGCAAAAAAATATACAAAAAAAGACAAATGATTAAAAATTAAGCACAAAATTAAGCAATCTTTCCTGAGATTACCTATTTTCATTGATTATGTACATGATGTCTACATTGTGTCTGGGTAATGATTCAGCAGACATCTACACACGCACCAACTAGATCCTACAACACACACATAGCACTTTATATTAGTAAATTTCAAATGATTTTATGTAATCACACTCTGTGAAGAGAAGAATAGGAGGGCAATGTAGATAATTTCTTCCTTGAATTGTGACAAGGGAAGTTGGATCGAAGACATGTTAGATAAAGTTATGAAGATAGCTGTAGTAAAAAAAATAGTATGTTTATTCAAGTTAGGAATACTCCCTCCAATGGAGAGAGGGACGTCGATCCAATTTATATGCAGGAGATGCTGCAAACAGAAAGCTGTTGTAGAAATTGCAGACAGCTGTGGTCCTACATGTGGAGTTGGCAGATGGACCTCAATGATGGTATTGTGCTGATAATTGTGGTGTAGGTGTCAGGGCTTTATATATTGTAGTACTGAAACTAATGTCATGGGGAAAAAATTTACTTAGGGATTTTGTAGGGCCCCCAGGGCAAGGTCGATACTCCATCTGCCTAAATGTAGTGCTTATCGTCCAAACCTGATAACCCTACCTTGGTCACACATTCGGTGTAGACTTCGTGACTATGCAAACAAAAGTTATATTGGGTCCCCAAAACCCTGGTGCAATTTTCGAGGCATTCTCGATAATCCTCGTGTCTGAGCTCCTGTAGGATGTTAGATTTTACGCCATTCACCTTACATGTTAATTGTTTATTCGCAACAACCTATGCATAAAGCTTGGTACATAAACATATGAAATGTGTGACTATATGGCCAGCATATTCATATTTCATCACTCCGGTGCGGTCTTTGTTCTTGTGGGAGAATCCTTGCGGGTTATCGAGTGCATAGTACACATGTACTGATAGTGAAATTCACAAAGTGTTAATTTTGAAAGGTCAAGAATGGCAACACCAGTGTACAAAGGTTTGTTGAAAGCAACAGAACTCTGTGACATCTCTATCAGGACTAGATTTCCATCGATTATTTGCCTTGCATGGAATGGACGACCTATAAGGTCTGCAGCCCCATAGATCATGTCATACCTGGAAACAATTCTTATGACCCTTTTCTGGCATACATTCTGCAAAGTTTTTTCAAATATGGAATTATTCATCAGCTTATAAAACGACTTCTCGAATTCGATCGCAGCCTGATAATGTTTCTCAATGCTAAATCGTTGTACTGCTACATTCATGCCTTCTGACCAAAGCGCAGAATACGATGAACAGATTCAAGTTTGGCCCCATACATCAAATAGTGCTTCAGTGTTTCCCCATGTATAACATTTTCTTGCGCAGTGCGAGTGTCAAAATAAGTTTTTCATGCGAGCTGTTCGGAAGTATGCCAGTTTCTGGGGCCAATGGCAGATCTGATAGAGCATCCTGGCATTCGTCTGGAAAAGACAAATCCACTTACGCGAAAAAAACACATGTCACCGTCATTCACAGTGTTCATGAAATCCCACTATGAAAACACATTAGCCTCAACCCACTCTAAATTACCAATTGGAATCTTGCATCGCATCATGTGACTGTACAGCTTGTTCACGTCCAAATAGCATATATATATTTCGGTGCCACACTGGTGTCCTAATCTTCACTCACGTAAATATTTTTGGCTTCTGCATGCCTTTTTGAAACCTGGGTAATGCTGTCCCTAACCCTACATTCTACTAAAAGATACATGTCTGGGTCGGTCAACAACTCTAGCTGCGCAACTGTCATTGACAATAAAGTGTGCCGTTGAAGAGATGGAGCTACGATGTACATGGCGGGGTCAATACCATAATGTGTCAAACATACAGTCCTGAAATTCTCAAAAATATATGCCAGCAAACAAGTGTCCACACGTAAATACTGAATGGTTTTTCGCAGTTTAATGCATCCCATGTAGCTTGAATATGAGCGTAATCATCATCGCTAATTCCCTCGCCTTTCATCACATAACAAAATGCATTTTTTTCGAGGGAGTGACGTACACATCAGACTGTCTGGCTACCTAACAAAGTCATAAGGAAAAACTCCCTTCCGTCTTGCCAATTCAAATTGGATGTTGTCTGGAAACCTCGAGCAGGTGATACTCAATTGCATAGGTTGTAAATTACCTGCGGAAATTTCCATAGAGCTGCTCATAAACTGGAATGAATTAATAAACCGTAATTTTAAATACTGCGCCTTTCCATTGAAATCAATTTCATTGGGAATTTGTTTGGTGTTACATACATATTTCTCTATGATCATTCCAATCACCTGGATTTTACCTGGGATTTTTATTACAACGATTCCTTGGGGATGTGTTATGTGGCATTCAGCCAAAGGCTTTATGAGAAAGTGAGCATCATAATTCTGCAGGTTATAAAAGATGGCGACAAGTTGTTTCCTAGGCAGTCTGAAATTCAAGTTGCACTTTTTATGAGCGTGCCCTCTGTGTTCGCCCACCAGATGGTTATGGTCGACAACAAAATCATCTATACTGCGCATTTCTTTAGAAATGTGACAACATTTTAAAGCATCTAACCTAGATTAATCACCTGGGATTTTTGGCTGCATCGTAACAATCACTATGCAAATCCCTGCAACCCACTTTGTAAGTTCAACTAATTTAACTACTAATTGGTACATACAATCAGCCACACAAACTCAAAATAGTTAGATTAACTTGGATTGTATGAACAAACCAACAAAATGCTACAAGCATATGGAACATGTTTGTTGATGGTAGATTATTACTCATTTTATCATTAGGCAGGCAAGTGGACAAGGGTTTCAGGCAACTGTCTACATCGCAATAGGTGACGAAAACCAATCTCGGCTGTTTGCATTAATATGTAAATTCCAAGTATTTGTCGGACCCAGTAAGGAAAGTAATGTTAACAGCCTTCTATTTTTGGCAATGAATAGTGTAACTTGCGAGTTTCTCCTCAGTTCTGAACTACTGTTGGCAATGATAACAAATAAATTTTTTACATTTTGTCTTACTCAGCTGACTACCAACCAGCAGTGACAAATTTCTAATGCACACGAAATGCAAATGTGCAGCATTTCCACTAGTGTGAAAGCCCAAAATATTTATGTGGTGAGCATAACTTGAAGGAGAAATACACATCGGTACAATAGCATCACACTTATCACAAGTTTCGTCAATTATATTGTTATCTTTGTCCACCGCACTGTAGACATTGATAGAAATAGAATTGTTTTCCTCAAACTTATGAATATAGTGTATGACTTCAGGTGTCGACAGATCTTCTGTATTCGAAACCTCATGAGGATTTGGATATGGTGTTATTCTGTTAACATGTTGTGTGGTAGGAAACAAAGATACTATGACAGTGTAGTGGAAACACATTCCTCCTGGGCATTGTACATCGACACAAGCCTTCCTATCAGCAATATACGTTGGTAGTTTAGTGTGCATGCACATCTACAGTGAATGCCCTGTATTGCGAGATATGGACATCCATGTATGATATCAGTTGCAAACTCCAGCCTGAACCATGTGCATTAAACTCCTCAAGTCTGTTAATTAAGTATGACTTAATTATCTGATCATACATTACACGAACATCGGACAAATGCAGAAGGGGGAGGGATATACTCTGAAAGTAAAACATTTCCATAGCATCTTCCTCTGTCATGAGGGATTTAACATACTTAAACAATACAGTAATGCACATTCTAAATGGATGGGGTGAATCCAGTGCTAAGTTTAACAAACAGGCCTTACACCTCGAGAAAAAATGAGAAAATCCACATATGTATTAATCTTATCATTAACTATCCATGCATCAGTTAGTCTAGCGGCGAACACAGTGGCCAATAGCTCGTGTATGAGGTCTGGCACAGGCTCCACTGAAGCTGGGGAATCGGAAAACGAATTATTTTCTGTTTCCCTCGACAAAGTCTCTGTAACTGACTCGGAAACCGCTTGTGAGATTGACGAATCACTATCCGAATCACACGAAATTTCCATGTCAGATAGAAACAAATCATCTAACAAAAGATCACCCTTTTTTTGTTTGAAGGAAGTGGACACAATTCGACTTGATCTTGTTGGCTGTCTTTCCAGCACTGATTCAGTGTTTGAATCACTTAAGTAAAGATCATCCAGCAAGAGATCGAATTCTGTATTCTTAGGCGATACTACAATGTATTGTCAGCTGGTATTAGTTGGTCTTTCCATCTGCGATTCAGACACTGAATTACTTACAAAAATATCTTCGAACAAGATGTCAATGCATTGTCGCTTCCGTGCAGCTATAAATCTCCCTCCTAATGTTTTTTTTTTTCATTTTCCCGATACAAAAATTTCAATGCCACAATAAATTTAAAGTGCTGAATTGTTCTGAAAAAAAGAAAAACCCCATTAGTCACTAACCATGATGTATTGATGCACCAGAAATAAATGTTTAATTAGTAACATCCTTAATAGAGGGATTTTTTTTTATTTAAATGAAATTGTTTTAATTTTAAAATTATATTAACCAAATGTAAATTTAAAGAGGGAGTTAAGTAGTGTGTTTAAAAAGCAGTGTGCTCACATAGTTTCCAACATCATGCTACATGTTTACAAACATACTGGTATGTGGCTACAGAAAGCCTCATGGCGAGTCAGGTAATGTGGTGAGGGGGGGAGTGGCCAGTGGGTGAGAGCCCGTTAACGTGTTTAGCTAAACAGCTACTAGACACAGCAGGCACTCGCTTACAGAATCGCTCCCCTCCCCATGCTAGCAGTCTTCCCTTCTGTGCTCCACCATGCATGCTGTAGCGGCTAAACATAGGCCACACACAATATTTCATAAACATTGCAATGTGGTAGCCAGAGTTGAGCTGGACACTATATTTTATAAACAGCAATATCTGACCCACTCAGCCAAGGGGTATAAATTGATACTGCGATGAGCCCCCCCCCCCCCCATCATAGATACACCCAGGTCAAAAGCTACACAGTGTGTAATTGTCGGAGCCGACTATGCTGAGGTCCCAGCGAAGTTGAAGATGAAGGCATCATTTTGTGCAGGCTTTGAGGAGCTCATAGCCGACTACATCTATGACATCTGTGGTGAGCATAATCAATTTTGGCAGTAGGGCGTAAGGCTATCTATTGAGACCCTGTTGTTCAGACTTAAACAGTAATCAATTATCTACTGGAGAAGGAGGTCACTGAATAGTTTCCTTATTGTCATTCAGTACAAGTATACCAATTACGTATAGGGCTTAGAGCTTGTAATTGATTTGTATTGTGTTTATTCCTATGAAGATTTGTGTTAATAAATGTGTTTTGTATTTAAAGAATTCCTGGGTAGCTTGTTCTCATTTACAGTCGAGCTATGTAACCCCTTGAGTGTTCTCCCTTCACAATACAGTAACGTAAATATCTTAGACATCCTTAATTACAGAGATGACTTAGCTGAGAACCTAGAAGTGAGTAGACAGGCTGAAGGAAGATGCTACAATGCACAAGATGGTCGTTGTTTCCCCTGCACCGCCCCTCTGCCGACTCCAACTAGCAGAGAGGTGTGGCGAGTTACTGCTGCACTAGTCTAGTATACACAGAACTGCAAGACACTCTACCTGCCGACTCTGTGTTTCCCAGCACACGACCTACATGTTTCGTACCAGGCGAGCGGACTGTGTCTAGAACACAATATTGTATTGAATTTTAAGCCAATTTTTGAATACCAAAACAATTTGTTTAAGAGAAAACTATACTTATTTATAGCTGAGAATGTCACTTATAGCTGTAAATGAGAATTATTTCCAATTTAAAAATAAAATATATCTTAATTACCTGAAATTACTTTTCAAGATTACAAATCTTTCAAAAAATATGTTTATTAACAATTTTCATCTAGAAATATTTAGCAAGGGGAATACTATTTTGCACTCTTATAACTAAACATTTGATACACTCTAGCACTGACTAAAAAATACTGAAATTTTAAGATAATTTGAAAATTTTTAAAAATTTTAGAAAATTTAATCAATTTTTATACTTTTACGCCCTATCTAAACAAATATCAACCCATCAATTTTCATCCATTCCACAATTATTTTATTCACTTGTGTCTAAATATCCTTCTTTCTTTCGTCCATCTGCATACAATACATTCTGAGTAGAGCATAGGGTAGGTTTAGTAAACCTCCAGATATGCCTCGCATATCCAGCACAGTCCCATCTTATTTTTTCTCTATTCCGTAATTCACTCACAAACATGCATCAAACCCACCCACCTACCCAAAATCTCTTATAACTACTTTAAACACAAATTTTATGAAAATCCAGAAAAAATCAAAAAATTGTAGCAAATTCTGAAGAAAGTTAAACAAATTTAAGCAAATATACATAGGGGTCCTGCCCAGATACCCTCATTTGCTATCCAACCACCATGCAGTGAAGATCTCCTCTCCTGTGCACGCTAGTAAACCGGTTTCACCGCCCACCACTCACCAGGTCCGGTGGGCAGTATATTCGCGACATTGTTAAGGGTTTTAACAAATTCCCTAAGAAAGCTAAACGAATTTAATCAAATACCGCTAAAATTCCAGATATGGCATGGATAATTGTAATTTAGTTTGTAGCTTCTGAGATCGAATTTCGGATAAGGTATGTTTGATTGTAACGTAGTTTGTAGCTTCTGGGTTCGAATCGTGGATAAGGCATGTTTGATTGTAACCTAGTTTGTAAGTCAGTAACCATTAAGTATATTACAAGTTACATAAAATTACATTAACGAATAATGAATGAATTATGCAATGTCTGAAAATTAAAAATATGTAATTAAATGATATTCAAAACAGAAATTCGTTCTTCTATGTAAAATGTTTACAATCATAGTAAAAATGCATTAAATTCTGGGTTTAAAAAAGCTTGTGGCAAGGAACAATGTATGTATATTGATAATCATCCTGTATCTTTGCAATTTAAAATATGATTGAGAACAGTCCTTTATTTTTGCTAGTTTTATTGCTCAATGTGCATATCATTTTGATTTAACATACCCAGTACACAATATATAACAAAAGTCATTATAATTGGTTACAAGATTATGAATATATTTATCACATTCTTAAAAATACTGAATTAACATTGAATTATTTGCATTAAAAATAACATGTTTTAAAGTCTGATCTTCCTCACAAAATTTTACTACAATACACTCGCCCTTGGTTTTAAAGTTCATTTTCTTCTCTACCCTGTACAGTCTGCACTGATTTACAATACATTTGGAAATGTTGTAGTTAGTTAAACTAGAATCAAATCTACCTAACTTATTATGTGCTATCAAACATCCAGGCCTGTATCAACAATTGAAATGAATGTCTGACACACATTTCCTTAAAAGCAACAGAATTCAAACCATGATCGATGAATGAGTACTTGGCATTTAGGTTATACATCATTCTGAATAGCCACTTCACATGCATATATGTTGCACATTGATGGGAAAACTTTACTTCCTTGTTCGAAAATAAAGTTGCACATGTCTCCATCACATGTTTCCTTCCAGAGAACAGTGATTCCGTGGTAATGTCTGGTGAGTTGATAAGCAATTACTCCATTACCTTGTTCGTCTTCCACCTCTTTGGTAATGCTGGCTAACATCAGGTCTTCTAGTGTAGATGGTGGGTCACTGCCAGGGCAGAGATAGCTCACAGCACAATACATGCAGTGCCTGAACCAAAACGAACGCCGAGACTGTTATCGAAAGTATAGTACCAATGTTCTATATTGTTGCATACTTGAACTTGTAAAATACAGCCACACTGTGTAAAGAAAACTCTTTGGTATCCTATTTGCAGGACCTTGAACTCATCTGTTGACTCGAAGATACTAACCATGAGTGATAATTTAATACTAAATGGTCTCCTTTATATAGCTGTTGTGACATCACAGTTTCTCATTAAAGTGTTCTTGCTTAGCCATATTTTGCAGTTCCATGTGCCACAGGGAGTAGTTAATATTAATGGTCCCTGTTGTTAAATTGTTCTGTTCAAGCAACATGTTCAGAGTAATACTCCCTTCACATTTATAATTAATTTTCCTAAATTATGAATATATAGTGATTTATTCACCTTCCATGTCCCACACTAGTTCGGTAAAACTAATCAGTAAATCTGTACCAGGCCTTAAATTATACACTGTACACTTCAGTCCAATGCAATCTCCAACTTGTTCTTATGTATGTTCAGGGCTGGAAAGTTATTTTACATTTCTGGCTTGTGTTCGTCAGTGAAGAGTTTATCATCCAACCTCAGATATGGGATAGTGGATAGTGTGTTCACCAGTAGATTAACTGATGCACAGATACATAATAACAGGATTAACACTGATGCTGGTTTTTAAAGATTTTTCGCTATGGTAATATACTATTTGTTTAACGACATCTTGGTTATGTCGAATTAACACTCCAAAGCATTTCTGTGCCATACTTCGCATTCCTACATACCACAAGAAGATCATTGAAGGCAGCAACTTCCTTTCATTTGCACGATGTTTTCATTCTTATTGCATGTCTTGGTGCACAAGGTAGGGATGTCATAGAAATCTCTACTTAATTTAAATATTATTTGTTTAAGTTCTGGTTGCTTGGTTATCACTTCACTTCAAGTTTTAAAACATATATCCCCAGGAGAACATGACAATTTGCTGTCGGGTCGCATGTTAAAAACCAGTATTTCCAGCGAAACTCTGTGAAAAGTCCCAGTGATCATCTCTGTTGAACATCTGCAATTCGAAGTACATATTGTCTATAGACTTGAACCGCACACTTGTATCAGCACAACCACATACTTGTACACCTTATCTGGATAGAATGTCTCCATTTCGAAGTCTAGTCTAATGCAAGTATAACCTGTATCAAACCATTTTTAAATCATTATCTTTATACCTTTGAGGTATTCTTGACCCAAGGATGTAGCAAAGCTGGAATTACCTCATTCCAAAAGTGATCTGAGCATTAAATAACAAATGCCAAAATGCCAGCAATGACAATTTTCTATAAAAGGGCAGGAGTATCATTAGTATGTGAAAAGTTCAAAACATGACATATGGAAAAAAAACTTCTTCTATTGAATTCAAATTATTTTCATTTGTTTTCTAGCAAACATCACATTTTCCATTAAACAGTATCATTTCCTTAAAACATTTTAATGAGAAATACAACAATTTGATATGTGTGTATTTATTTACAAAAAATTTAGGAAAAATTATCTTGAAAAATATATTCTGTCATAATGTAGCAATTTCATACTACTTCCCCATTACTGGAATAATTCAGATACATATAATTTCAAAAGAACGCTACAAATATAAAGTATTTGGTTAAAAATTCGAGCTAGTATAAATTTCTCTGAAAACATTGAAAAAGGCAACATTAATACTCAACAATATATTTATACTGGCTACCAAGAAATGCAAGGGCCAATCTAAATTATTGCCTCATAATACCAAAAACTTTTCCAACATGGAAGTTGTATTTTTTCTTTTCAAAATGACAATTTATTCTCTGGCTATCCGGCCAAACAAAGGCCATGCAAAACATAACTTAAATTCTTATTATTTTCATTTGACTCAACTTACATGTATCTGTCAACAACCCATTTTTAAATGATATTTCAACTTGTAGTTATATTACATAGTTAATATCATATGTAATTTCGCCATTCCTTGACCATTTATGGAATCTGGCCACAGTAAAACTCTCTTTAAAATACTTTAAAAACTAAAAGCTGAGTTTACTTGCCTGCCATTTAATTGTATATTTTGAAAAACATTAATTTTTTCCCCTCATCCATTGACCAAAGCAACTGCTGGCAAGTAGAGAGCCTTAACTTTCGCGGAGAAAATACAATTTCAGAAACTTCAGGTTTCTACACCCAGACGACTTCTAGAAAATATACTTGTTAACTTTAAGTCGTTTTTTTTTTCAGATTTCAATCAGAACTACATTTGCAAGCTCATTTATACTCGGGAAAATTTCTGCCCGTTTAGGCATCTAGCTTGCATCAGAGTGATGTCATGATCTGCTGCTTGAAGAGCCTAACATTTTGTAGAAAGATAATATTCAAATTATATAAGTTATGGTGATGGACGCTACCTCGAGGCCGATCATCTGATCTTGAGTGAGCATTTGCACACAGTATTTATACAGAAATCTCTCTCAACTGAATCTTAGAGGGATAGCACAAATAAATCCCCAATTAAAATACATTATTTTTCAATATTGAATACAACAACCAATGGGAGCATTCATGCCCAAAAAGGGAGACAACAGCCATAACAATTGGTGGTGGGGTGTTACACAGTTCAATAACCAGTAGAGGTGTCCTCATTAGAGCCTCCAATCCCAGCTGTTTTCTTCGAAATGTCCAAATAAAGGAGATACTGTGTCACGCAGGAGGAGCACAGATGTCCGTTCAAACAGCTCGCGAGCATAATGTGCAGGTGACATCACAGATACCAGCTGGCGGGGAGGTGCACCCCAGTGCTCAAGGCGCCAGGTATGGGTGTTTCGGAACTACACCCCTCAGTTGTACTGGTGCCATGTTTGTTACCTTTTACACCGATTCTGTGCATGCTTTCTTTATTAACCAAGTGCATTGAAAAAGTTTATTTCCCCCGCACCCGGCCAAAACATTACTGGTGTGCAGCACATTAATTGTTCAGATCAGTATTGTCCATATTTTCACTTTCTGTACTTTTGAGTGTGTGTAGGTAACGAATCTCGTACATTGTACTGTTTCTCACATCGAACAGGCGGACAGGAGACAACAAATTCACGTACATTTTAATACATTTGTCTCATCCCCCCCTTCCTTGAAGATCACTGCCAGTGAGAGGAATCTTCAGGAACCCAATGCGAGGTGGCCTGCCTCGAAGTCGTCTCCAGCAACACCTCTTCATCTGCCATGTCCATGCAGAGAACGATCCCCAGCTGCAGGATCATCTCAGACTCCACTGGAACCAACAAGAACACTTGCACATGCATCTGATCCATTACCTCAGGACAAAGACAAGAGAGCCTTTTCAGCTATGGTGATAAAGAATTGGGAGTCCCCAAAGAAGTCAACCCAAAATCTGACGAGCATCCAGGAGGGAGAAGTGTCCCTAATTCAAGATAATATCTTGCAAATACAAAACTGATTAAAAACCCATCCTTACTATTTCAATTAAATTATCTATATAATTTAAAAACTATCTTATATTCAACAAATGGTAAGTGTCAGCCCCGAGGGAGCATCCCAAAACTGACATTAACTTAAAAAATAAATAAAACACAATCCTAATAAAATACAAGAAAATCACTAGGCAGCAACACTCTTACAACAAAAAACACTTCATCAACAAATAGCCTTCAGTGGTTGCCAAAATTTTTAAGCCCTCCATCCTAGGGGAAGTACACATTTTCAACTGTGTCACGTGACACTTAATTACTACCCCTGCATGAGCCATGTCCTCGAGGACCAAAGAAATGCGAGTAAGAAATGACAACACATGAAACTGTCCCTGGTATTTCGTGGCGAGCTTAGCACTAAAATGTGCTGTCTTACTACTGAGATATTGCATCTCCACCATTACCTTATATCTGAAATGATGCTTTACCATCGGCATATGCTTTCCTAGCAGCCAGTTTAGTATGATACTGTCACAAACTTTGAGCGGCCTTAGCCTATACTTCTTCCAACTCTCTTTTGTTGGCAGCCTCCCATTACAAACTATTCAAACCCTATGTATGAATAAGAGGATGAATTAATCTGCTTGTAATAAAAACCTCAACTGTAACCTTATGTGTGGCATCACTAATAAATTTGTTGAAGGCTAACGAAAGTTGATATAATACCAGAAAATATTCTTTATGTGGGCCTGTATAAAAGGCTCTCAAAGCTATCTTGAGGATTTGATTATATCTCTCGATTAAAATAGCCTTAGGGTAGTAAGGGGTGGTCAGCACCAACTTCCCTCCCCAGGCAAAGGCAAGGTTTTTCATTTCGACAGACATGAAGCAGGAAGCATTACCAGTAACAATGCTCATAGGTGATCCAAATACAGGAAACATCCGTTGACTGAGAATTTTACAAATTTATATTGATTTCATAGATCTTAAAGGAAAAAAACACAAACTTAATAAAACTGTCTACTGCTACAAGACTCGATGAAAACCCATCAGTGGTGTGTGGTAAAGGACCAAAAACATCTAGATATACATGTTTCCATGGAAAAGTAGCAACCCTGACACTATAGGCACCAAACATTTTCACATTACGAGGTTTTGCCCTTTGGCAGTCAAGACAATCTGTAAAAAGATCTTCGATTCCCTTACTCATCCCGGGCCAAAAGAAGATCTCTTTTATTCGGGATGCAGTCTTGTCCTCTCTCAGATGATCCCCAAAATATGTATTATGATAATACTGGAAAATTTGTCTATGTAAAGCCATGGGAACAAAAAACGTAAATCGTAAGGTTTTTAGGATCCGCGTGTCCTATAAGTCCTTTCCTAACATCATATCCCCTCTTATCTCCCATCAATCTAAGCCTTAATCTGTACACACTCAGGATCACACTTCTGGTGATGCTGTAAACTCACATAAGCTTGAGAGAACTCCTGGAGACCTTCAAGTTGTAACACTCTCCTTCCTCCTGAATACTAATTAACTCCAATCTCTGCAATTCCTTTTTAATTCTGGCTTCCAGTACTCAACTAAACTTCACATCAATATCTGCCTTACAGTAAAGGAGGTAAGGAGTGTACAGGGGAATACTCACGATGGTTGCTGAATGAGAAGTAAACTGTATGAAAATATATATCTTTACTATAACAACTATAAGTAACGGAACACAATACATGTATGTTACTGGACAGTATTATAATTACAATTACGTTTATAGAAAAATAAGAGTACTATTACGATCATTAATTATAATGCACAGAAGTTATAAAAAACGATATATTCGGAGCTAGTTCCCTAACCTTGCCGCAATTACTTTACAAATGGGAAGGGGACGACGGCTCGTAGCATGAATGTCTCCCTACCACAAACGCGATTATGCTCTATGCTCACCCGAAATATCAGAAGTTCTAGTAGGCCTCAGAACTCACTGTACCTAAGGTTGTCTGTTTCATGTTCAGCCTTCAATCTCACTCACAAGTATATAGCTTCAAGTCATTGTGCCATTGGGGGGGGGGGGGGGAGCAGCACCATGCGGGGATGGTTTTATAGCTGGGCCAAGTAGGGCAAGTTTGGGACACCACTGCGCTCGGCCACCAGCTATATTCCGCACGATCTAATGTGGTGTAGCGATGCCAGGTTATCGCTACAAAGTGTTCCCCTTTTGTAAACCCTTCCTAACTCTTAGATGTCAAAACCCCGGGTTCTTAAATATTTCCCACCAAGATAGTTTGCACAGACACATCACAATTGACTCTAGTTTCAAACATACAACTAGATGAGACAGTATAAATTACACGATCACTACAAATTTCCATTTGATTACCAGAACCAACATGGACAAACACTATAAATTACAAAAGAACCACAGGAATCATATGTTGACACTAGAAATCACAGCAGAAAACACTTCAGCCTGTTATACACTTACAGGCACCGAGGTCTCAAAACAAAATTCTTCTGGATCGAACATACGGGATAGAACATCAGCTACCCCATTGTTGACGACTTTCACATGTTGAACCGTGAACTTAAAACAAGTGAGCCTCACCAATCAGCAGGCCAACCACCAAACAGGTTTATTAGTCGACAAAAACCATCTTAAGGATTGATTATCAGTGTGCAAGGTGAATTCCGTACTTTCCAGATAATCCTTGTATTTTTCCATGCCATAAATTGCATCAAGGACTTCTTTTTCATAATTGGAATATTAACATTCCGCAGGGCTTAATAAGCGACTAGCATACGAAACTGGTACCAGATCACGATTTAACTGCTGAAACAACACTGCCCCTAATGCCTTCGAACTCGCGTCTACTTGTAAGATAAAACGCTGGTCGAAGCATGACAAATGCCAAACTGGAGCAGTGGAGATCTTCTCCTTAAATAGTCAGAAGGCTTGGCTTTGAGCTCCCCTCCCCCCTCCCCCAATTAAAGCCAATCCTTTTTCTCTTTAATTAATTTAGCGGTTTAGCTATTTCAGAAAAGTCGTGAATAAACTTTGAGTAAAACCCACTAAGGGAAAGAACCTATGCTCATCTCGTAGATTTTTGGGGACAGGAAAATTAACTCCGGGTTGTACCTTTTCGGGATCCATTAAAAGGGTCCCTTCAGAGATAACAAAACCAAGGTATCTGACATAAGTCTTTCCTGTCTGGATTGGCAGTTAATCCCGATTATCTCAAAGCTGTAAGAAAAAGTCTCAGATGTTCTAGATGGTTATGGAAGGTTTGGCTATATACACATACATCTTCTATATAGGTAAACAGAAATTTATATAAATACTTTCCTACCACTTAAAATAACACATGCGACATGGCTTGAGGTTCACAATTTACCCCAATTGGAAGTCCCTTCCACTGATACTACCACCATGAAGTAACAAATGCAAATACCCCACCTGACTCCAAGGGAGCTAGAGGAGAGGTAGCGCCGTAACTCACCCTGCCGAGCAACAGAATAGGTGCCTGCCGTGACGTCACTGGGAGTACAGGTCAGCTGGCCGGCCCTCCGACTTGCTTGCAGTAAGCTACAAGTTACACGCCGACGGGTAGTTTCGTTGTGTATCTTCTGCTTATTTCTTTACGTTTCCACAAATTTTTATTTTGTGCGAAGTGCAAAGTTGTGAAATTAAACACCTACTACAATATTTCTGTTGGACATATTGTATTTACTAAATAGATTATTCTGAAAATTTTAACATTTTTTTAATGAACGTGCCATGGTTTCAACTTCTGAATTATTTATAAAATGAGTGGCTTTCAGGTGGGTTAGTTTTTAAGTTCTAAGAAAGCTTATTAACTAGTGAAATAAAATGTTAAAACCTTTTTACGGGTGTTTCGGGTGCAGTTATTAATTTATTTTAGTGTTGCTAGTCGGAATATTATTAAAATTGCTAGGTGTTTGCACCAGTTAATTTATATTTCAATGTAAAGAAAACTGCTTTATACATGTGGAATATAAAATACCTTGTTGTGTAGTGCAAAACTGTAGAAATTATAGCAGGAAAACTGGCTCAGCGGTGACGTGCCATAGGTTCCCAAATGACTTCGTTACATGGAAAAACTGGATATTTGCGTGTAAAGAAAAGGACGTCTTCACAGCGGATACATCAAGAGTATGTTCGATTCATTTCTCTGAAAACTATTACGAGAGAGATCTTCAAAGTGAACTCTCTGGGGCAAAAAGAAAACGAACCGTGAAAACAGACGTTGTGCCTCATTTGTTGTTACTAAATTTAACGTCCAACGAATTTCCAGAGGGAAGTAAACGACTAAAGAATCGAACTGTGGAAAGGAAATTAATTTCTGACCTAACAAAAATGCGGGAAAGAAAAGACATCCTGAAATTTCAAAATGCGAAGAAAACAAATGTAACAACTCATGTAACACAGGAATTGAATGAACAAACAATGTGTCAACCAGGTCCAAGTACAAGACATAAGCGTGATTCAGAGAATACGTTTTTTTAGAAAATTAAATTAAATTATTCCAAATGCGAGTATCATCTTTGGAGGAAGAAATAAAGTGAAAGAATACGTCTGAAAGAAATCTGAAAGATAAAAATGCGTCTCTGAGACAGGAATTGATAAATATAAAAATCCAGCATAGGCAGTACCCAAAATATGTAAACACAAAAGCAAGGGAAATTTTTGAAATAGGTATTTACGCCAAAACAAATAGAAAGGCTGCTTTTAAAAAAAACAAAAAGTGAATATGGTGGGAAAATGGTGACATAGCTGCGGCTGTAGCTCTTCATTAAATTTCAAGGAAAGCGTATTTATATTTGCGGAAGATAGTTGGTCTACCATTACCTGGATTATCAACTATTCGAAAATGGACTCACAACTTGAAGTATTTACCTGGCATCCAAAAGGAATTACTTTCACTGTTGAAAGGTAGATTATTATCGTTGTCATCCAGAGAGCGTTTGACAGTTGTTTATTCGACGCAATGATAGTTGATTCTAGAATGTGTTAGGGTCAAAGAGAAGATAGAATAATGGGCCTCCATTCCAACGCCTAGGTTATAATAGCGAGAGGCGTGGCATCTAAACGGAAACAACCTATTTTCTACGACTTTGACAAAAATTTTACTAAAGACAAACTGTTCCAAGTAATAAAGGAAGTTGAAGGTTCTGGTTTTAAAGTTTGTGGAAAAATTTACAAATTTCTACAAACGAAGCTTCTTTTACGAATCCGGTGGACGTGACGCGAGAAGTGTGGGTGTTTGCTGACATACTCCATTAAATAAAACTATTGAGGAATAATTTTCTGGACTACGGTATTTAGCTCCCATGTGGAACCGAAGTATCAAAGTGGCAGTTACAGCAAATACTTCACGACAAGGAACTTTTACTAACTCCTAAATTTGATAGCAGAGTGCATCTGAATATAAGTGTCAGCGCACAACAGAAAGTGAAGTGTGCTACGCAATTATTTTCCCACCACACAGCAACTTTACTTAAAAGAAAATTCCCCCCAAAACCACAAATTTTGAAGTTTTTGACTTGGTTGATAAGTGATTTAATGTGATGAACCGCAGATTTGTAAAAGTTTTATAGAAAACCATGGCACAGTGCTTTTGGCATTCATTTTCTAGAATGCACAAATTCTAGGAGATATGAAGAGTGTTGTGGAAAACATGAGTGTAATAGGAAAAACTTCATTACTGCCTTTTCGGAAAGGCACAATAGTGTCTATTAAATCTCTTATCGGACTGTAAAATTATTTAGTTTCAACTGAAAACTTGAAATATGTTATAACTTGCCGTCTCAATCAGGATGTGTTTGAAACACCTTTTTCTCTGGTACGTAGTATAGGAAATAACGACAACCCTACACCAACACAGTTTAAATATCGAATACGAATGCTTCTATTCTGAAACGAACACCCTCTCCCATCGGGGACATATGTACACGACATCAGTGCTAAGAAACCATATTTAACTTCTCAGCTGCTTATAAAGTACATGGAAAATAATGCTCATGAAGAGAATGTCATATCAGACAATGTAAGCCTAGTTTAAACGAAGGCAAGTCTTTTGAGACGAAATACAAAATGCAAAAAAAAAAAAAAATCTTTTTTTAACTTAATCTGTTTTTAAATATTTGTGCTCTTTTTTTATGTAGGTGGTTTGATTGAATCGTTAAGTCGCGGAGGACCTTGCTATACCATTTTAAGCGTTACTCGCAATGGTCAATAGCTCTGCTGAGAAAATATTTAATTCTTACCATGAGAGTGGGCTGAACAGCAAACCTGGTGTAATACACACTTATATTACGCAGCTTACTGCGAAATTTCCGAACGTAAGTTCAACTCCATTTCGTGCCTTCTCCAGATTTCCATGTACTTTTTGCCATAAATCCTCTAACTGCCCTCCCGACAAGGTACCCATCGATTCTGAAGGAATTCCTTAAACATTTAAAAGAGGCAGCGAAACCTCGCGCCATAGAAAGACCTTACTAGGTGAAAACCCTGTTGAATAGTGAGGGACCGAGTTGAAGGCAATATTTAATTCGGGCAGGTTACTGTCCTCACGTCCGCTGGTCTGTATGATGGAAAATACGCAAGGCCACTTTAACATTTTTATTGAGACGTTGTACGAGATTTGGGCAGGGATAACAGGAGCTCATGTTTACGTGGTGCACACCCAACTGGAAACACATATCCTTAATCAACATAGAGTTGAAATAACTAACATTATCGGTTACTATTTGATCCGGGCTCCCGAACATTTTCCACACTTAAGTCACCAGGGGCTGCAAAATATTATGAGCCTTCATGTCTCGCAACGGCAGCAATAAGGAAAACTTACTAAAGCCATCCACTAAAATCAAGACACAATTGTTGCCCCCTTTAGAACTTGGGAGAGACCTATAAATATTCAGAAATACTCTCTCCCACTGCTTTGACGGCAACACTGCAGAGTACGCCCCTACCTTGGAATTTCACGTTTGTTTCGCAAATTGGCATTCCTGGCATTCACTAACAAAACTATTAACATCCTGGTCCATATCCGGCCACCCCAACTCTCGTTTAATTTGGGCTTTAGTCGACCTTACCTAAATGTCCTCCTCTCGGGAAGTCATGAAAATACTTTAACACTAAGGTCCTAGCCATTTTTGGACAAAAACTTTTTTTTCATTATGAATATTTCTCACATAAATTGTCCCATTCTCCACAATATATTTGGTCGTCCTCCCCTCAGCTTTCGTTTGCTTAATTTTCCCACAGTCCCCACCCCCTTGCTGCCATTTCTTAAAGTCTAAAAATACCTCCGGCATGGTCTTAATCACGACCCCGCATTCCTTTTCCCGTCCTTCAGACAAGCCTTTCACTTCCGTCACCCGTACCTCATAGTCGCCCTCGTAGTACAGACACGACAAACAGTCCGCGACTACGTTATCTCGTCCCTTGATGTGGAGAATTTGAAATTGGAAGTTGTTGGGTTTCGCTATTTATCGCCCTATTTTACCCACTTGTCTGGGGTGGCTGTACGTCCGTTAGTAAGTTAAGCACTTGATGTTCCAAATATGTTGAAAAAATTTTCACCCCTACCCCCCCCCCCCCCCAACACATGCCAGGGCTCTTTCTCGAAAGCGCTCAGGTGTTGTTCGCATTCATTTAAAGTGCGGCTAGCGTAGGCGATAGACTGCATTCCCTTCTCCTGATACTGCAGTAGTACCCCTCCTACCGCTAGCGAAGAAGCACCTACTTGTAGGGTGAAACGTGGAGTGAAATCTGGGAGAGCCAAAACCGGGGGATGGGAAATTACCTTCTTTAAACTTTGTAAAGCCTTAGTCTCAGTTTCACACCAGCAAAAGGGGACTTTTTTTTTCTTCAGGCGTTTTAACGGCGCACACATCTTAGCGTACCCATCAATAAAACGGTAAAAATACACCAGCATTCCTAAGAATCGCATAACAGCTTTTTTATTCTTAGGCGTCGGAAAGTTGAAGATTGGGGCGATTTTCTCGGGGTCCATCACCAACTTTCCCTCGGATAAGATGAAGCCCAGGAACTTGATTTCCGACCTTTTCCGGATTGATGGTAAAGCCTAATTCAATCAGTTTTTCCAACATCAAATGGATGTGCTCTAAGTGCTCTTCTGGATTCCTCGAGAAAGTACATTTATCATCCCGAAATAAATTTAAGTATTTAAAATTAAATTCCTCTAAGGCTTTATGAAGAATGCGACCCAAACATTGCCTATCAAAATTCACCCCGAAAGGCACCCTGTTCCACCCAAAGTGTCCCCACGGGGTGACGAACGCAGTATACTTACTGCTCTCTTTGCTCAGCATACACTGATGGAAGGCTGTGTTGAGGTCAATCACTACGAAGGTTCTTGCTTCCCCTAAAAGTTGTAAAATGTTCTCTACATTGGGCATGGGGAATGAATCTATGCGCACTTTCTTATAAAGTTGACGATAGTCAATGACCAGACTGTACTGTCCCGGTTTAATTCTTTTTGGCAAGGAAGACTGGGGACGCATAAGGAGACACCGATGGCATAGTAATATTTTTCTCCTTTAACTCACTAACAATGCTACGAAAATCCTCTAGCGTAGGGGGGAACACTGGTATAGGCCGTTCACGGTAAAGTGAGCACTCTTGAAGCCCTAGTTTCTTTTTTCTTTCAACCAATTTGTATCCTTCCACCACTCGTTAATGTAAACCCTTCCATGTGAGTAATAAACAGAGTGTATACATTCGCCATGCCCGAAACCAAAAGTCCGAGCCCACAATGAAATGTATTTATTGATTATTATGTCTGATAAAATAGCTTAAAAAAGTGCTCACTTTACCGTGAATGGCCTATACGGCTTAAGCCTGACAGGAACCTCATCTTCCACACGAATGTCGTACGGGAATTGGTTGTAACACCCTACCCAACTCGTAATCACATCATCGTACTCACGCAACATTTTCTCCAGCCTGTCCCACAATTCCTTACCCATCACGGCAGTCCTCTTCTGGGCATTAAAACATCCTTCCCTCACAATCAAATTCTTCCGGAGACGGATTTTAGTCCCTTTGGTATCTAAGCCAAATCCCAGCTCTAAATTCCGAAAATCGATATTGGTCTTGGTTTCCGCCAAAAAATTTAAACCTATGATAATGTTGTTTACCAATCCCGGCACCACCCAAAAGTCTCTAGTCCAACTATATTCTCTTACCTTTAAATGCAGACATAATTTGAAATTGACATTACATACTCCCCCATTGCCCATCATCAGGACAAAACCTTCGCCCCTACATGGTTTCCGTTTAAATTCAGGAAATTTAGTCACAAGCTGGCTAGCAAAAGATTGGCTAACGAAATACTCACTCGCCCCTGTGTCGACTAGGGCAGAAACTTTCGTTTGTTAATTTTCACTTTTATAAGAAGTTTTCCCCCTCCTTGGTTCCGCTGCCCTACCGCCGCTATAGTTTCAGGTTTTTCCGGGCCATTCCTCCCCACACAAAATAAAAAAAAACGTTTTCCTTTATCGGAGTCATTTCGACACCGGGCTGTTAAATGATCAGTCACTCCACAAACGAAACATTTCCTTTTTCCGCCACTGCGGAGATTTTCACCCCTCCGTTCCCCTCACGATTCATATCATCGTTACTTGCTTTTTGATTTTGTTCCTCCCATAAACTTGACGTGTAAGCCTGGTTTTACACCAGTACCGCCCATGAACGATATTCTTCTAACGTCACTGGAATATAATGCCCTAATCTGTGTGCTCGCATACTAGGACGTAGATTTTCCACCAACAAACTCACCTTTTTTTTTTTTTTTTTTTTTTTTTTCAAGAAAATGTCCAGTGCGCCCGCATACTCACTTACTGATTCTAAAAACTGTAACAAGAATTCTCATTTTTTCTGAAAGTGAAAAATAAAATTCTTTCCCATATCATCCCTTTCCCTACAGGGACAAATACTTTTCCACAAACCCTCTTTAACGCTTTGCCACTCTTCCCTCTTTCCAATACCTTGAGCAATTATCTCGGACGTGACTCCCGTTGTTTTACTCATTACAGCTTACAACAGCTGGATATCACTGTTAAAAAGTTTAACCTCCTGAAACATAATATTTCAAGACAAAATTGCAGGACTAAGTCAGGATCACCGGTTTTTCATGCTACTCGCCACGCCGAGAGAAGAGACGGCAATCTCATGACGGAACACAGTCAAACAGGGAGCAGACTGGCAAAGATTTTGAGGCGCATTCCGTCCCCCGCAGGGGTTAAGGGGAGTAGCAAAATATCCCTTACTCAGTCACCAAGACAACAACACATCCCAGCCCCGCCCAAGGGTGAAGCCAGACGTGCTCGACATTATACACCCATCTGAGCCATGCCCCGTCATTGTTATATGAGATTATGATTAAATAACCGCAAGAATACACCAAACAACTATGGAGGTCTGTTACAGTCATGTAGGAAAGAATGTTCTCAAGAGTAAGTCTCCTGTGGTAACAAATTTCATTATTTGAATTACACTCCAACACTTCACGTGGCAATCCAAACAGTATCTGGCTAACACATTAAAATACTACATTAAATATTAATCTAATACCCATTTCGCCAATTCAAAAAATGCAGCCAGTGTAATAAAGTTTATACCCATTTTACGTATCACTATGTCCAATTAACGTTCAATTATGATTTTACGCACACTCGAAAAATTTACGCTCATATTAAATGCATAAATGCCACCTCAGAGAAGCCACTAGTAATATATATAGTTATGTATATATATACACATACATATATTATGTGAGTGAGTGTGTGTGTGTGTAGTTTGCTGTGGCCACCATGACGCGAACTTACATGCCCGGCAGAAACTCCGGCTATCGAGTCGAGACTTGCACCATTTTGCCCGACAATTTAACCAGCAGACCGTGCAGCAGGGGAGTCGTAAATCATTACGTGCCTGTCGTTACCAAAAAGTCGAGGTTCACCTCAACGCTATTTACGTACCAATGCATTGTAATTACTCCAGTGACTGTTAACACAGAGCAAGCGCGCTGGCAGTCTCCAGCCGTCTCTAAGTAGTGTTCAAAACTCCAGCACAGTCTTTTATTCGCAGCGAACAGTTAATTTTTACCCAGCTCCGTGCCCTCGATTACGTTACACAATCCGTCAATATTTCGTATCAGTTTTACCCAACGTTTTTCGGGGCGGGTTGTATCTAGCGCAATATTTAACACCAACATGTGTCTGGTCCCGCGCGGGCCTATTTCACTGTCATGATTTTCGTTCCGCACCATGCTCGAACACGGGATCATTTCGTCGCAATCAGACAAGACACTATCGGCACACTATCACACAGTACGCGCGCGAACCATATTTACGTGAACCGACGGCGGTGGAATTCCTGTCGCAGTCCGACCTCATGCACACACCATCCATTCTCTCTAGCCCGACACTGGCTAGCTATACACCGCCGGTGCATCGTCGCCCACATGATCATACTTCAGTCCCATAACATACACTGCTCGTGCGCACAGCTGACTCTCAACCACCCGCCAGGTTCACAGAGAATACCGTGGCTCACATGCGCTGCCGGTGCCTACAACTCCATGACGTCACACGCGACACACCAGAGGCGGTACCTCGTGGCCGCTCTTTACATTAACGTGGCACAACATGAATCAACATATCCCATTAAATACTCGCAGCCTATATTGATTATGTTACCTGAAAATAATTCACATTGATTATTATAGCGTAGTATATGAAGGTAAAAAGGATTAAATTATTAAATAGTTAGATAAAATAATTACAAAGACTACATAACCAAATGGTTAAATAAAGGGGATAAATTAATGACCGGTCATTATAAAATTATTAATATACATACTAAAAATTACCAGCGCGGTGTTGCCAACCGCTAAAATTACCCTAAAAATTTTTACTAAACTTACTAAAATTACTGTGGCGATAACCAAGTTGTCACACGCCACATGGATGTACAGTAATCCATAACGGCGCTCAAATGATATTATTTGACCGGATTTTTTAACCACAATATTACTATTTCTCACAGTTAGTCACTTTTGAAAAAACTCTTCTGTTGGCAATTGAAACAAACAGTATCTCTGGAACGATATATTTTCTCTGCAGCTGCCTTACCATCGCGGGACTGCCCTCTGTTCCTTTGGAAAGATGGTGTCTGGGAATGTTTGTGCTGTTAGTTTTGAGTATTTTGAATGCGTTTTGATTCAACTTTGTTTCGCTTGTGTGGTTATTTATTATGGCAGGGAAGATTTGTGTAGTTTTTGGCTGCAATAATTACAACGTTGCGAACTACAGCAAGTCCTCTTTAAGATTTTCAAAGGTAAGTACACGAGCTGTAGTGGATAACATTTTCCATTCGTGTTTTTATTGCAAATTCCATTCACACAAACCTTAAATTACTTAAATTGCTGTTTTGTTGTTTCCTAGTTACAAGCATGGGTGCATAAATATAAGAGCAGACCTGGATGGTTTATACCAGTCCCTGGTATAAACCACCAGGGACTGGTGGTTTATACCTGCACGAGAATGGTGTGTTCCAACCTCTTCAGAAAAGAGGATTTTCGCAACCCGAATTTGCTTCCACAAGACCAAGAACGAAATCACTTGATTGTCGTAGCTGCTATTTCTAATCTTGTACACTGAAGACCCTTGCAAAGTTTGATAGCCCTTAACCTGAAAGGTCCAGGTTTGTTTTTATTGGAGCGACACCTTCGAAAGATAAAAGTAAACAATGTTTACAAATTACACATTCGTCTATTAAACTGGCTAAAGTCTCTTGTTAAAGTGTGTCTTTAGTTCAGCAAGTTGAGCTAGAGATAAAATTGATTGCGTCAAAATAGTGTTTTCATATTTGTGTGGGTGATTGCTCGTACAATGTTTACATATTAGCCAAACATTATGCACCGAGCCAGAGTTCCAGCGTCAGCAGGGTAATAAATACCCAAAACAATGATTCAAGGCGCGCCGGCAATTTATTTTGGGTGGCAATGCAAAGCCTAACGCATTAGCGAAACTGGGAGTTTCCCCATAAATTATTGTCATGAGTAGCCTATTTGTACTATTTACCGTGAAAATATTTTAATTTCTCTACATACTGAGTTTGCAAGTAATTTTAATTTGAATGAATGGAGAGTTGTTGAGTACAGCTTACGGTGGCGAGAATAATTCTTCTCCAGCCAGTTCATCAAAGTTATATATTACAGAGTGTGAACCAGCTGTCGAGTGAGGCTTACTGTCAAAACCAATAAAAAGTAGTAGCAACATTCCTCCATCCTCGCCATACTCACATTTGTTTACACAACTGTATACAAAACTTTCAAACAATAATATTTCACTCCTGAGAGTCATCGTTAATTTTCAGTGATATTTATTATAAATTTTTTACAAATAAATAAAGGATTTTTTTTATTTCAATTCCTCTTATTTACTCCCTGAAGTACTCAGTATTTTAACTTTGTGCATATACCTATAGTATTAACATAGATGAGGTGTTTTTCAATGAATTAATTTGCCACATTCTGCAATGCAGATAAGTCACTTACAGTGATATGCACACATTTATTTTGACCTGTTAGCCTATTTACACAGTTTTGTTTGCAGTGATCACAGTATTGGAGAAAGTACGTGCAAATTCCGTAACAGTAACAAGTGCCATGAATTTGAACAGAAAGTACCTTAAATTCGTGACCAAGGTAAGTTATTTTCAGTTCAGCTGCTTTTGAACTCTGCAACATGTTTTCTAGTCTTCTTTCCATGAAGCATATGAAGATTTGTAGTAAAATTCATGTTGGTTATTAGAAGTGACTTCTTGATGATGATCTAATGTTATAAAAATTCGGATATAAGCTTTGTCTTTTAAAGTGAATTACAAAATTAAATGTGCTTAATGCATGCAAAACTTGAGAAGTGAAGTAAATAAACTGAATGGCTTGAGTACATGTGTTAGTATGTACTAATATTTTGACCAATTTCATTTTCATCCTAGCGCCAGCTGTACTACATAAGTTTCATTAGTAAATGGTGGGAAATTATTGATTAAAATGTTTAACGGTTGTCATCTATTTATGTTCTGAAATACTCTCCTTAATACAGTATACCTTATTTATAATTTGTGTAGTATTTAAATTATGTATTTCATCTATAATCTTTCAAATGTCACTTAAAAGGCATGATATCAGAGGCGATAACACATTTTCATATTTGGTAAAGGCGTACCATTGTGTTGTTGAAAGCTGTAAGCATTTTGCAGTCAATGTTGCTGCTTCCTCCATGGAATATGCCAACTAGCCAAGGAAATGGATGTCTTAAGTAAGAAGTTGTGTTCCAGTGCGTGTAGGTTCTATATGAACGCACCATGTATGGTGGTCAAAGTAATGATCAAACTTAATAGTTCTATGAAATGTAATTGGAGTGCTCTCCATAGGCACTGACATAGTATTCTAAGAGGTAAGGTGACCTGAATTAGTCAAGTAAAATAATGACGCATTTGATATTTTACTATGAACAGATACTTACTAAAATCCTAAATTACCAAATCACAATCACTTATGAACAAGTGACTTAATAGCGTCCGAACTGAACACTGCTATATGTTAAAATACTATTGTAGTAAATGGTAACATTGAACACAGTCTCACTATGTGTGGTATGTTTGGGTGTGTCTGTTTCTTTTCACATAAATACGTTCAAATAAACATTTTAAAAGGAGTGAGGTGAGCATTTTTACCATAATTTATAAAAACCTACTAAATGATGAAGTGATCAATTAGTGTCTCTGAAACCAGCATTTGGAAATGAGCGGGAGCAGGAGGTGATACTCTTGCCCCTTCTGTATTTAACTGTGCCTTTAGTATGGTTACAAATTTGACAGTACACATCATTTCGATTAAAATTTCCCCCAATCTCGAGATGCTCTGTACTACAAAGATACTTTGTTATGTTGATGAACAGGCACTAGATATTACCAAGCTACAAAATAGTCTTTTGTGTATAATTTTTGGTTACAGCCCCCAGAATTTCATAACTGGTTCAATCAGATTATGAAGAAGTGACTGTGATGTTTCAAATGTTTGTTACTTATGGTTGAAGCATGGCTGCCAGTGGGTTAACCATAGCTGCCTGTGTTTCACTTGAGGCAGTGTAGTTGTAGCATAACTGCACGACAAAACTGATTTATATGTGTAAAGGTGGACTCGCAACCATCCATCTCACCAGTCCGGTGGTCACATGATCTTCGACCAATCGCAGGGCAAGGTTTTTTTTATCCGTCAAACTTTAACTTTCGACGGACCAACGGATGGGCCATCATCTTCTGACGAGATTCTGTAGAAACGAATACGCACTTTGAAATAAAATGCAACGTGCTGGATACGTGTTTATTTATCTTGGTGGTAAATTCAGGAAATTAAAACTTAAACAATAATTGTGTGTACATTTTTATCACGTAAAAATTTACTTCCCAAAATGTTTCTCTCTTGAAAATGTATTTCCAGCCAAAACATACATTCTACGAAAAAAGAAAGCAGAATAAAACCCATATCTGTTAGGAATAGCAATTTGTGAACTATCTATTTTGTTGCTAATTAAATGATAAAAACTTCAAAAGCAGTAACTTAATATTTAGGTAACTCATTTTGTTGCTAAGTTAAACTTGAATATCTAAAAGATATTGCTGCTTATAGAGCTAATAAAAGCCTCAGTGTTAAATCACTAACTGTAGTAGAGCTATTTTAAATTAATCTTCCGTTAATAAAACAAACAGTTAAGTTCTGGAGATTTTTCTGTCAAAAAATGTTTGGTTATGTCTATTCCCGATTTTTTCGCAGAAAAATAAATTTGGTGACATCTCCAATCTCAAGAATTTTTGAATAAATGCAGTCGGTTGTACATCTGACAAATGAAATACTGTTTAGCATTCCATTCTCTTACTTATAATTGATTAATATTTGTCCTTCGTAACTTGCAACATCTAGGTCTGTGCCCAGTAACATTATTCTGTTATAACTGATTGTCCTTGTTTCAAGTAACAATGAGTGTATTTTTTAATACGGTATACTAAAATGAATAAGCAACTATTATATTATACTCGGCAAAACAACACGTTTTAATACTACAAGACGACAACTGCACTTAAATAGCGCATGGCGAGCCATGTAAATTTGAATTTCCCGGGTATTCGGCAGCACAAGACGATAGGAGCGCTGTTGTAGCGTGTCTCGCATGTTGACAATGTTAAAACGCCTCAGTTTCCCATATTGTCCTTCTACCACATTTGATATGACTGCAAAGTGCACACATTCAGACGACGCAATGTTACGTCAGCCGCATACAAGTGTCGATCTTCCCTGTAAGTTATGTCATTTCTTGTAAGCAGGTGAGAGGTGGCTGTGTGCATGAGGACGTCGGTGTAACCTGCCAGCCAAGCCCGGCCCTGCACCCTGTATGAAGACAGCAGCTCAGGTTTCAGGCTAAAGCTGGTCCGTAACTCGGGAAGTGACGTGGCAACACACTGCCATCGATTGGTAGAACTTCCCTCGGGCTCAGCCCCACCCTGTCTCCACACAGGATGTTTCTTCCCTCCTGGCCGCACACGCTACACTCGCCACTTTTCAAAACCCTCGTTATAATCTATTCACGGTTTCTTCACATGTTTCTAATCAAGCATTTAAAAAATCCTTCCCTTTATGATGTTCTTGGATGTTTCCTAAATACGTGTGTCATTTATCACAAAAATCTTACACTTCTGTTAACGTAAACGTATCTAATTTTCGTTTAAATTTAAGTTTTACTAGTCTTCCATGAATACGTATTTTTATATTTAATTTATAGTAAATATGAAGAGATAAAATAGGTTTTTTAGTAATGCCTAGAAAAAAATTGTTCTTATACAAAATATTATGACACTGAGTATGAGCGGTGTCTAGACTTAGTACAACTTTCTTTGCTCGAGGTGGAGGAATATCCTCAAAGTATAACTGTAGCAAGGCTTCAGAAAACTTAGAAGTAACCATGGTTAGTGTGTGTGTGTATATATATATATATATATATATATAACGTTTAGATGCTCAAATAATACAAGGACTGCAATTGGATGATGCACGAGTAAAGTGACGAGGCTCATGGTCATCTGAGTGAACATGACATACGGTACAAGGACACAAAATAAGTAGCAGGACTTTGGAAAGGTCTCAGCTAACCGCGAAGAGGTTGTATAATTTCAAGCGCTACTACGAACAACTGTGTTTTTCGAAACAATACAACCTTCAATTTGACACTCTGCCATATGTTTGAATCACTATCAAGAAGATTACAATATAAGTAGTCAGCCTACTTTCCACTACATAAACGCTAGTCATTTTTAATCAAGTTCATAAAATCGTAGATGATAGATAGGGATTAGCATATCGCTGACAACAATGTGATTATAGATGGCACCAGAAATATACATAGATATAATAAAACAAATATGCATCCTAGCTAGTTACGTTAATCGTGTAAGATTACATTGGCCAACTAGCTCTACATGTGTGCAAAATTTGGACGTAAGAGATTTATTGTTTTCCGAGATATGATATTAAAGCTCTATTTTTCACGTGGCGTTGTAGTACAAAAAGGCTTAAAGAAAGATCTGTATACGCAGGCTTAACAAATCTAATAGTTATGATCTGCAAAAAAATGTTTGTTTAAAACTGGTTAAATTGCATAATATGTGACATACTTTGTTTAAAGGACACACCGTATATACTTTAAAGAATAATAAACGACGAGATTAGACTCGCTGGAGCTTACCACGCCGCCATATTGAATTCCACTGATCCTCTGTTATATTGATAGATTCTAACTCCTCACAAGAATATTCATAACTTAGGGGGTCTGTTGTAGGTTACGTGGGCTATAGTCTCATATGTATGTCTCTTAAGGGCCATGCAAGTTATTTATAAGAGTTATTTAATGAACAGTATATAAAAAAGGATTATTTATCATTAAGGTTTGCAATGCCCTTGTCCAAGGATATTACAAACAGGCAGACAACCGCCCGCTAAATATCACAATAGAACAGCAGAAACAATGGAACCTTGAAAGAGAATTTAAATGTTTGACGTTAATACTCTGAAGAAAAAAAAACCACATGAAATATTTGCATTCTTATTATTTTCTTTGTTTTCAAACTTTGAATGAACAACAAAAATGGGCAAAACCAGCACATTTTTTTCACTTGGATATAAAATCTTTTAATTCTAATTGACAAAAATACTCCAAATCTGTGAGCATATATATTTGAATAATAATGATAGCAAAACTTAGCTTTTCATAAAATACCAATATAAAATTACCGGCCATATAATAAACACCCATAGATTTAATTTTATTTAGAGTGATCATAAAACTCTATATTCCAAAATTACATGAGTATTTAATCCTTCCAAAAGAGCACATTATCCTACTACACTCGTGCCGTGGACAACATTTGTCAAAGTCTCAAAAGGCTTTTCTAAATGTCTATCATTTGAAACGCTTTCCGAAACAGAACATACTTGCAGCATGTCATGTTCTTAAAATTGACAGTTAAAAAGCCATAAATGATTGAAAGATTTAAGTTTCCTACTCGTCGCATGACTGTGTTTGCCTGAAAACATGAATTTTTCATAAGTTAAACTATTATATTGATCACCAAAATACAATAGTTAACTTTCTCAATGAATTTTTCCATTTACGTTAATTTTAATTTTAAGTTCAGCTGGCAAGAAACAAACATTGGTTTTTCAAAAGTTATCAGCTGACTTAGATAGTTTTCAACCACGCAAGTATTATTTAAACATGATTTTTCTGGATAACTAAGGGATGTGCAAAATCCCGTCTTTTTCCCGTATTACACCCAAAGGATCACCTCAATTAGCAATCTACTTAGCTTTGTCGGACATCACAATCCAGGAGCACTGTTATCTCTCGAGACAGCAACGCCTCTGGCTTATATACCAGCAGAGGACATTTAAGGTCCAGCCAATCAGGCTTCGCCGAACATTCTTTGTTGTTCCCAACAGTTCATTATTCTGGTATACAAATGAGCACTTCCTGCGCTGAAGTCGGCGACGCACGCTGCAAAGTCTTCGAAGCGCCGCTTGACTATGGTACCACCCGCGATGCCAGCGCCCGTATCGGCACATCCGGGTACTACCGCCCAGGCCAAGCCAGTGTGAGCGGTCGACAAACTTGCCCGTCAGCAAGTTACCACACAGAACTTCCAGTTTACCCATGGTATTAGGTATGCAATATTGTTCAGAACGTAGTTTTTAAGACACATTATGTAACATTATTATGGTAATTGTTGTGACAAACACCGTGAATTTTGTCGGCCGCTGATGCGTCGTTCAAGCGAGCAGACCCAAGCTGGACAGCAGTAAGACAGGGTTTCGTAGAAAAGGGAGACGGTAAGTTTTCATTTATGAAACAAACTCTCTCAGGTTGTACAATATTATTTCAATATGATCATTATGAAGAATGTGCGGAAAGCTATACAAATGTATTGAAGCGTTAAATTATATCAAATGATAATGATTTAACCAGCCACATTCTGAGTAATGTCTAATTGGAGAGCCCCCCAACCATTCACCCTGATTCTGGAAGTGGTTTAAGGGGGCGGCATTCGTCGCCAGGATACACCCATCTTCAGTGATCTTCTTCTTGTTCCAATGGCCCGACGACAAGAGACGCCGCTCCCAGTATCACGCTAGCATAGGCCTATATCGGGCGCGTTGTTAATATTTTCAGCCCCGATTACTGACTGGTGGAGGGGGTTTCCGCAACTGCCTTTCGCAATGTATTACTGCAATCACGGTTGTGCTCTGGTTCAATGTCTGAAGGCGTGATCAGTCAGGTCGTCCAGATAACACCTGATCACTTCATAACACTTCGCAAGATGGTGAATATAGGTCTGAGCATAGTTACCGTTCTCCTGCTTCACATGTCATAACATTTCGCTTGCCGAGACCGGATGAAGTCTCTTAAACACAAACCATGGAACGCAAAACATAGCTCTCACTATATATATCACTAAATCACACGAAGTAGTATAAGGAAAAAGATGAATCAGGCGCAACGGCGTCTTGGCGTAAAAGCTTGGAGCTGTTCATGCTCTGTTGTTCCGGTCGTCCGGCAACCATTTTTTCCTAAAAACTATGCTTTCTAACCTCAAAATCTACTAAATTTCCCTAAAAAGTTCCCCATTTCCCTAGAAATTTACCGTTTTTTCCCAAAGAAGGCGAGGTGGACTCTTTATCTCCAAGCCGAGAGCAAGTCTCAGGACTCAGGACTGAGACCATATAATTTCGGCCTTGAACCCATGACATCTAATAAACTAGAAAACGAAAAACTCTAGAAAAGATTTATATTTTAGTAATCATATTACATCACTGACTACTACCATATTGGATACAGGTGACCTTGACCTTGTCTCCATGACATTGAATGACCTTGAAAATCAAATCTTGAGAAAAATTTATACAAGTTAGAAAAGATATTACATTACCGACTACTACCACCATATTTGATGCAGGTAACCTCGACCTTCGCCCCATGACCTTGAATGGCCTATAAAACAAAAACTCGATAAGAATTCATAAAAGTCAGCAAGCATATTATGTTAATGACTAATACTGCCATATTGGGTGCATGTATCCTCGACCTTGACCCCATGAATTTGAATGACCATGAAAACCAAAACACGAGGAAATTTTTTATATAATTGCTCATGTAGTGCGTTGGTACTATACACAAGACTTTTTAATTATATTTATTTTATTTCTGTGCCTTTTACATTTTAATTGCGTTCTGGCAAATTTAGAAAAAAAACAGCTTGAAATAAATCACAATTTTATTTACGGGCATTTTTTATTCAATTAATTTATTACGGTTGCTAATAACTTCAATTATTCTACCTACAATATTCTTCAACATATATATGTAACTTAATAAATGCAAACTTGGTTGAAGATTATAGTCTTTTGTGCATCTTGCTAATCATGCTCATTTTGTCTGTGTGTGAATATATCATGACATTTATTACAATGACACACTGTGCAGGGCAGGTTATATAGGTAACTACACTTTGAGGACATGTACTGAAGTCACAAGAGACCTGCTTGCAGCAAAACCTAGTACAGGGGTACTGATGAGAAATGCACTTCGCCTTTACAGGTCTCTGCATGTCTAAGTAAATTTCCTCTATGTCTGAATTGCTTACCGCACCCGTCACATAAATATGACATTCAACAAGGATTATTGACACAATTAGAGCGCCCATGTCACCGAGCACTGATGAAGCGACACTGATGACGACATAGTTCAGGCAAAGACTGGGATGGGCCTGTTGTAGATGTAGGTACAGGAGCAAGGAGTACGTAGGTAACATCAGCATTGGTGTTCTAGGTACCTCAGCCGAAAACTTCAACGGCTCCATTGAAGATTTCGTAGTCATAAAAGGCTGAAGAAGTCGATGGCACAATACCAATCTGAAACGATGGTACTGCACTGGTGGAAGTAGATGCTGCTAGTGACGTAGCCATCACAGCTGGAGAAGCCGATGGCGCTTGTAAAGCAGGATACATCGTACTGGAAGATTAAATCGATGGCGAAAAACCATTGGCTGGTAATATCCACTCCACTTTAACATAACAAGCGATGGATTACCTGGCATAGAAGATAGCCGAGATGATGTAACTTTCACGACAATGTTTGTCAAACTAAGCCTCTCAGCTGACCTCCCTACTACATATAATGAAGAGTATTCAAGCAATATTACGTCAAATTGACTTTTAACTAATCGTATTCTACAACTAATACATTGTTCGGACATCGATCAGCCAATCACCGAGTTGACACGTGATTGCAGCTGACAATCGCATGAAGGCATTGAGAAATCACATACAGGCAATGTAATATATTATTGACTAGTACAACCATTTTAGATGCAGGTGACCTTGACCTTGACTCCATGACATTAAATGACTTTGAAAGAAAATCCGAGAAAAAATTCATACAAGCTAGCAAAAATAATACATTACTTACTACTACAACCATATTTAATGCAGGTAACCTTGACCTTAACCCCATGACTTTGAATGGCCTTAAAAAAAACAATAAAAATTTTAAAAAGTTAGCAAACATATTATGTTACTAACTAATGCAATCATATTGGGTGCAGGTGACCTTGACCTTGGACCGATAATATTTAATAACCTTGAAAACAAAAACTTAACAAACAAATCATAAAAGTCAACCAGCATATTATGTTACTGACAGCTACTGCCATATTGGGTGCAGGAGACTTTACCTTGACCCCATGACCTTAAATAACATTAAAAACAATAACTCGACAAATATGCATGAGTCAGCAAGCATTTTAAATTGCTGATTACTACAACCATATTGGGTGCGGGTAACCTCGACCTTGACCCCATGATTTTGAATGACCTTGAAAACCAAAACTCGAGAAAAATTTTGTATAATTGTACATGTCGTATATTTGTACTATATACAACCCTATTAAATTATATTAATTTTATTTCTGTGCAGGAAGGCAGGCTTTATATGTTTATCATTATTTTATATATGAACCACACAGCATCTGGTGCTGATAGTGGTGCATTTCATGCTAAATACGGTACTGATTGCAGTGCATGTTGCTGTGGCCTGTCCAGAGGGGATCAGGTCATACATTAACTAGGGGGATAAGGATAGCTATATGGAAAAGCACTCAAGTATAAAACACTACTTTTATAAATCTTAACTCAATAAAATATCCGCTATAATAAGGTGGTTAACACTCCACAATATAAGTTATTCAGTAATAGAAGCACTGATGTCAAACTACTTTCTCAGGTAATCAAGTTAGGGGGTGCTGATGCCTTTTGTCAATTAACACAATTACAATACATAAAAAGGATATCACTCTGCTCTAAGGGAGCTTAATCTGGCCTTCGCGTGTCCTGATCACTCTCGTGCCTTGGTCGCCCTACCAGGGAATATACTTATCCTTTAAACGATGACGTCACGAGAAAGCTCTCTTTAAGGCGGGATCGTCGGGTGTTGAAGCAGGACCACGGCAGGTGGTCCTCTCGTCAGGCGTTCCACAGGCAGAGCCTTCGGCGTCACCGGCAAGATAGTGCCCAGAGCTGCTATTGCTCCGAGCTTATATATCTCCTTCCCGACCTCGTGCTCAATCCCCCGGAATTTGTTTTCTACAAACAGCGGCTTGGCTGACCGAGGTCGCTCTGCAACTCGTATTCGGCTCGCTGCTATGCAAACCCTTATAGAGGCCAGCCGCAGCAATGTGGTGTGTGTGTTGCTGATTGTGGTACATATGTTGTGCGCAGTGCTGATTTTGGTGTATGTGGTATGTGCGGCACTGACTGCTGTGCATGTGGTGCTGATTGTGGGGCATGTAGTGCTGATCGTTGTGCCTGTGTTGCTGATTATGGTGCATGCAGTGCTAATTGTGGCGCATTGAGTGCTGATTGTGGTGCATGCAGTGCTGATTGCAGTTTATGCAGTGCTGATTTTAGTGTGTGCTATCCTGATTGTGGTGCATGTGGTGCTGATTGCAGTGTACGCAGTGCTAACTATGGTGTGTGCTGTGTTATCTGTAGTGCACGTGGTTATAAATATGGTGTGTACAGTGCTAAGTGTAGTGCATGTAGATCGCAAGTGAAAATAAATTCCCCATTTTTTTAAGTTAAATTTTATACTTCTGTACCCAAAGCAGAAATGTGGACATTTTATTTAATGAACTAGTTTTATAATGTATATATCCAGGTCTCTTGGTATATTTAATCACTTTCTGGGTAAACTGCATATGCACTTTGCACTATCAGTGTCGAAAACTACAGCAGTCTCTCGCCGCACTTCGCCATTGGTCGATACACAACTTGGACTTTATACTAAACAATGCACCACCACTACAGACCCACTATGATTGTCCGGGGAGAGATACGATGAAAATAGTTCCAAATATCTGATATAAGCTACAAAGAAAAGCAATTATATAATTGGGAATGGAACAGGATGTGAAAACGAGCATTGAAGATAGCATATGTGTAAATGGACATTAAGACAGTGACAATGTTGAAGACGATGCTGGCGATTTTCTTAATTCACTGACACACCCCCCACATTTACTGCAATGAGTGACACGAAGAAGGCAGAAGATGCCAACACGAAGAAGACAGAAGACGCCGAGAATACCGGCTACATATATTGCAAAGACCTATGTGAACTTGTTGATAGAATCAAGATTACAGTAGAGGAGAAGCACTAGGAATCATGCTCTGCAAATTCACAAGGTAGAATGGAAGGTAGCAGGTGCGTTTCTAGCTTATATAATATGTTTGGAACTATTTTTCTTGTATCCCTCCACAGACAACCTGTACAAAATTCAAGTCGTGCAACGACCATTCGGGAAGCATGGTGGGGGCCTTCCATGGCGATGCATTGTTTAGTACAAGGTCCAAGTTGTGTAGTGACCAATGGCAAAGTGTGTTGGGAGCATGTTATAAGTCTAGTGAAAATACAGTTTTTGTAGGAAGTTATGAAATATACCGAGGTAACTATATATATATATATGTGTGTGTGTGTGTATATATATACTTTTAAAGTGAGAAACTTAAAATTAAGTGTCCACATTTCAGCTTTGGATGTAGGACTACATAATATTATTATAAAATTGAGGAAATTTATTTTAACTTGCGACCCACATGCACCACACTTAACACCACATACTTAGCACCACCCATACCACATTTTGCACTGCAGTTAGCAACACATGCACCACACATAGAACAGCATGCAATTCACACACGGCAGTTAGCACCACACAAACCGCAATCAGCAATGCAATCAGCACTGCACAAACAGCAATCCTCACCGTATGGACCGCATCATTACTGAATGCACCACAATCAGCACCACACACTCTGCAATCAGCATTGCATGCACCACACTCACCACAATCAGCACTGCATGCACTGCATACACCACACGCACTGCAATCAGCACCAGGTTCTGTTTGTGTGGTTAGTATATATAATAATAAACATCTAAAGCCTGCCTACCAGTGGAGGAGGGAGGATTAACAGGACTCTCTAAGAAAAAACAAAACTTCACTCTTCAATCACCAATTAATTCAGCAAATTCTGCTCACTTGGTGACTCAACTATCGCAACTATAATTGGTTTCACGAGAACCTGCAAACATGTCGTTATTCCAAAGGTCGACAAATTTCAAAGTCTCCCTTTATGTGTCGAAAGAACCCCTCGACTTGAGCATGAATGAATGTCTAGAATTACGTCGGCCAAGTTTTGCAGTTCCTGGGGCGTCCACCATCAGGACTCTTTAAAAAGGAGGGGGAGGGGACGTCCTGAAATGCCCTTGTGTCTGGCTCACTGCTGTCGCTTAGATCAGCTATCGCACTCGCTTCATAGAAAGAGGTGAAAATTAATTACGGTAACTTGGGGACAGGTGTCACGGATGTAGATGGCTAGGGATAGTTTAATAGAGAAAAAATAAATAAATATGAATAAATTCAAATGAGGTTCTAGCTTATTGAAATATGTAGTATCACCAAGAAATATAATTGAACACCAAACTCAACTTTAAAATTTACCACTTAAAAAGGGAACTTCTAAAATTATACCAATGAATGAAGAAAAGTTTTAAGTAATCCGTTTAGCTAAAAAATTATTTTAACATTACAAATTCTCTCTTTTCAGCTGTTTACGAAATTCCCACAAATTAGTTTCAAAAAAATATTTTCACTATAAAAATTAACGAACAATAGTATAAGTCTTTATAAACAAATTTAGCATCTGTTCTTTTGTAAATTATTAAAAATAAGAGAATTCAAATAATTAAAAAATTGTTTTGATAATATAGTACTACTTTAAAAAAGATGAGGCTTGTTTAGAAAACATCAGAAGTGACTTATGTCTATTAATAAATTATTTTCAATTTGAAATACAATTTCTACTCTTTCATAATCGGTTTGGTGAACAGGATCGGCTCAAAATAAGTATTCAGAAATAAAAATTTCAATCTACAGGGACACAACTTATGGCCCTGATAGTTTTTAGCAACTGATCACAATTTCTTTCTACACTTCAAAGGTATTATTTTATCTACAGTATCACATTTACCAGTTATGAATTGTAACTTTTTCTGCGATTTTAAAATTTTCAACAAAATTGTGTTTTTGTTTTAAGCAGTATATTTTGTTCTGCATGGTGGTCAAATGTCAAGGTCAAGGTCGCATGACAACCAAGGTCAGGGTCATAGTTGCTTGTTGACATGGTTCCTGCTGTTGCGAGTGAGGCAAATGGATTTTTTCAGAGTGTTTCCATGGTTGTTTTATAAACAAAATATAGGTTTAAGGTCAAGGTCACAGTTGCTTGCTGCCATGGTTCCTGCTGTGACTGAGGCAAATGGATTTTCTCGGAGTGTTCCCATGATTGTTTTATAAGCAAAATATATGTTTTTTTTTTTTTCCTTAATCTTTAAAGATACATGCAGGTTGCGCTCTCGCACATGTTGATATCCTCCAGTGTAGTCATCTTGGCAGTGGCAGTGGTGACAATTGCCGATGTTCTCTCATGTACCGTTGTTGCATAGCTTCTCCTCGCTCATTGCGAGCTTCGGGGCAAATGAGTTTTCTCAAAGTGTTTGCATGTTTTTTCTTCACCCCTTAAAAATACGTTCGTGTATATGGTATTTTAAAAATGAAATAACCTGCACGGCGAGACCTACACGGTGCCTGTACCATCGGTCCACCCACCACCTGGCTACCTTTCAGATTTTTAAGTTGTTAGTTGATCACACAATGTCGGACAGGGTGGGTTCGTTCCACTGCTTGTGATGCGGGTTGTGAGTGTTGACTGTAAGCTGAATATTGCGGTTTCAATCCGATCAGTTCTTAAGGATATCGTTTGCTATTCTGCCGTACTAGTCATTGCAGCCTAGTCTGGATTAGCATTATCTAACACGACGTAAAAACGCTCGACGTATGTGCAATATAAGCTGGTTGGTAAGTGCTTATACCTAGTTTCCTTTACATTTTATATCAGTTTTGATCGATATGTAGTAGTGTAGATCATGTCGCTCTCCCCTGCTTCTCGAATCTGTCATAGTATTTTATTTTAGTCTAATGTGACGTACATTGTTCGATGCTCGCACATTATGCGACAATTGGTAGTGGAAATCGTGTGCCTCTGTATTGCACCATAGCCCGGTCAAAGGGTGTATGTTGGGAAAATAGTTTGCTATTCTGCTGTAGTAACCAAGGCTACCACGTCAGTTTGTTTTTTCAGACACATGGTCTTGCCTATCAACGACTGATGCGATGTAAAGTGCTCGTCGCTTGTACAATACGCGTTGGTTGGTAGGTGTTTATAACTATTTTACATATAATCATTGCTGTGACCCCACTTTAAGCCAACAGGTCATGCATTTATAAAAGGGTGACGTAGTCAAGCTCTTTATACAACCTCTACGTTTATTGCCTCTTTCAATTATACATTCAAGTGCTCGTAATACTTTACGTTAAGTCTCATAAATCGCTTACTGAACGTCAAGATAATTAAATGGAATAGTTAGCTGTTTTTTTCAAACAGTTGATGATTGCCTCGCTCGCCCTCGCCTCACATTACAGTATTGATAGTTACCCACTGATGTTCATCTCGATCTCGCTAGGCTCGTCTCGGCTGATGCTCCCTCACGGCGTCGATCTCGGCCCGCTGGACTGGCTGCCCTCTCGGCGACGTCGACGCAGTTGGCTATCTGGTGTCGGCAGGAACAAATATGGCCGCGAGCCCCCAGAGTTCGCTACTACTATACTTCTCCGCCCAGCCTTGTTTGGAATGCCTTTTTGCCGGCTGTTGTCACAACTAGCTGCGCCATGGCCGACGCCTCTTTGTCTTATCGCTGCTCGCACGGCCTGGTGGTGCTCACAACACTGCCTCCTTTCTTCAATGATCGTGATTCCCACAAGAGCTTATGTGTGGTAGAACAATAGGGGAGGCATCTTATAGGGCCGGATGTGGAGCATTGCCTTACGCTGCTCTGCCGGAGCTGCCTCTCTTCTTGTACGCAGTTGCTGAGTTATGGTTCAGTGGGTAGCACATGTTCAAAATGTCCTCGTGCACTGTTTATAGTTCTCCCTAAGGCATTGAAAGTATGCGAGGCTTAGGTTTCGTGTTACATTCTCTGGCGTTGTCAATTCACATGTGAATTGACTATTGCTAGTTTGACATGCTTTGAATATATACATTATGACCATTATTAATTATAATTCTATTTTAAGCAATATTTTGATTTCAGATTGACTGTATCTATTAGATTACAATCAAAATGGTGAATTTATTTGGCTATATATAATAAGCAATATTAATGATAGCGTGCTTATAACCAAAATATTGTCTTGATACTGAGTATGTAAATGCATTTACTACTCATCTAATTATTTTATTTGCAGTTATTAATTGTTTGTTATTATTTTTAAACTTAATTATTTTATTTTCACTTATCTTATAGGTCTTTGCTTCCTGTTGGCATTGTGTGGGGGAATGTGCTTGGCTCCTGATTTTATCCCCTGAAAAATGTATTTGACCCAGCGCCGAACACTGGGAGTTGTGGATTTGGTGGTAATATGGTGCACTTGTTTAGCTCAACAGTCCACAATTGGCCTAATTTAGTGTTCCCATTATTCCTCTTTTATGTCCATATTTCTATTCGTTACTTATTGCAGCCTTCTTCTCTTTGAATAGGCTGAATTTTGAGTTAACTTATTATTTGTTTTAAGACTAATTGATTATTGAATTTTCAAAGATGTACTCATTTAGACTTCTTATGCTTCTAGCAGTATGAAGGCGAGCATCGCTGTCTAATAGTTGACTATATGATATACATTATTTGTTGTGAACTTATTTTATAGTATTTTGTACACATTTGCTCACATAATTTACACTAAATATTAGTGACTTATATTACAATATTGATAGCTAAATGTACATTTTAAAAATTGTTACTGAATTCAGTGTTTTATGAGACATTTTTTGGCCACTTGTAATGTAGAAGTTGCAATTGAATGTTTACATTCGGATAGGTGTGCGAAATAATTGGAAGCAGGGCGCCCCTATCTAAAAGTGAGTTAGCTAACTGTCACATACTCGCTGTACGGATTGCATCCATCAAGAGGTGCACTCTAGTGCCTGCAATGTGAGTTAACTATTCAAGCTGGTATCGCGCGAATGTGAGTTACCGGCATAGGCGTGAGATCCGCCATTCCGCGCTGCCGTGATGTACTTGCGACTTATCTTGTTCTTGCTCTGTGTGTAATATGTGAACGGATTACTTGTTAATTCTCTTTCCTTTTCATCGTGCTGAACTTTCATTCTAGTACCTAATTTATACGTCCGTGCTCGCTAACGTAATACCGTGTACACGTGCGTGCGGTACTGTGTGTTGCGTTTTTGCAGTTCTATAACGCGTGACATGCGTTTGCACATGATTGATTCCTTACGTGAATTATGTGTATTTGTTCCACTTACTTTATTCGCGTCGTGATTCGATGTAATAACATTTCTTATCGTCAAGCGTCTGTGTGCGTGTCCTCAAGATGGCTGACCGCTGTCCTTGGAATGCCTTTAGTGCGAGCAGCTGACTGAAGGTAAGTTTACTTCCCTTTTCTGTCTATGCATTATTAGCATCTCTATTTTGAATGATTGTGATTTTTACTTATTTATAGTATAGGCCCTCGAGTGCAAGGATGAGTAATACTGTCGTATAATTACTGATGTTATTAAAGTGTTCCTGTTGGATGATTGAGAACACACGTGGTTGTACATTCACTGGAATGTAGTTGTGTTTATCAAAATTCAGCCGCGACAATTCCGCATGTTGAATTTTCCATTGCTTGCTAATATTATTGTTGAGGGTGTAAAAATATATGCCATTATTTATTCGCAATTTTTTTAATTTCGTAGTTTGCTTGTTGAATCCAATGCCAGACTTCGCGCATCGCAAATGTGTGTCGTGCATACGATCGTCATTTTTCCCATTGTCAACATGCAACCACATGGTACGTGGATTTCAATGATACCATCTGGCATAGTTAGAATTTCTGTACTTTGTGATATGTTAACGCAGCGCACTTTCGTATTTCCGGGCACATTTCTAATAATGTATTGGTGTGGCCAGATATAATTTACATTTAATGGTTTTCCCAACATTGACTTAAATTTGCAATGTTGATAAAGTTTTTCAATGCTATCTAGCCTAATTGCTGCTTTCATACAACTAACTTGGTGGTTGTCTGCTGTTTGTTTTGCAATGAAATATATTCCGTTGGCTTGCTCTGGTGTTGTCGGTACCTTTCGAGTGTCATGCGTGTGCCTGTCAAAAGCAATTATTTCGTTCGGTGATTCAGTGTAACAAGTTTCGTTTCTAAATAAATACGGCACGTTTGTGGTTTTGAAAAACTGCCAATAATTGTTTATCTTTTGCAATGGTACTTGGATTTTCAGTAGTGTCTGATTGTCTGAGAACGTGTATTCTGTAATTGGTGTTGTGTAATATTTAATAATATCCTTTATTGTTATACTTAACCTTACTTCAAGAACCTTAAGAGTATTTTGGAGTCTTTCCAATAATGCCATTAACATTTGACATGGTACTGCTTAAAGGGGCAAGTGATTTCTCTGACAGTGTTGAATATGTGTAGTAATTCGTTCTTTGTTAATGATGTTATTCAATAATTGTAACACTCTACTAGTTAGCATTTGACCTTTGACCTTAGCCTCTTATACCTCATGTTTTTAATTTGTTAGTTGGGCGAACTTGTGAGAAACTGAATTTATTTTGTTAGTAAGTGTGTTTATTTTATTTTACACTTGTGACTTGATTTGTGAAACAGCGTGAAAAGAAATGTTGTGGTTTTTGTTTGATAGTAGAACATTATTTTGAAGCTCGTTAGGTTGTATTGCCAACATTTCGTCATTACTTAACAGTGCTTTGAGATGTTTGTTAGAGAGGATGTCGCAGCACCAGCTCTCTACATCCCCAAGAAAAGCTATACTTCCTTCTCGCCTGGAGGACATCGGTATTTCATCGACAAACTCATCGACAAGGCTGGTTGTAGTTTGGCTAAAGTAGTCGTAGAGTGCCTCCACATTCCTGCATACAGTACTGTTATGGCTACTGCAAGTACTGTGTAGCCACGTGTGGAGATTGCTGGGTGGTCGTCGCTGCTCAAGCGACATGTGGTACAAGTGTGGCATCATCTTCTCATAGTGGAGTTGTGGGTGAGTTTACTGTCAGTAAACCCCAGTGTGGGTTCGGTAGATTTGTTGACCTGTTGACGATAGCGAGGAGCGCTGTGCCGCTCATTGTGGGTCCCATACTACAGCGACTCAACCTGTAACATAATAAAATAACTTTAATTTCTTATATTTACCAGCTTAATGTTATGCGTATTTACAGTTTCAATATTTTTTTCGCCTTGTCTGCGCATTTCAATGGAAATTGTCGAATGTCCTAGAATACCACGTATCTTACACGGTATGTCATATTTGAAGTTACGTGCCTGTGCTGTTTTCTGTTTTGTTATAATTCAAAATTATGTATGAGATGTTTTCGTCCCAATAGCTGGGTCTTCGTTCGCGCACGCAATTAGGTGTTGCGGTAAAATGTTTTAACCTGTACTGTTAACCTGTTACAGGTGGGATTGTAAGCAGTTGTTTGAATTTTTTAATTTGCAGTTTCTTTAGTAATTTGGTCAATAATTTGTTACTGAATGAAGTCCCTCTGTCTGTCAATATGGTCTTCGGACAGAGAAATTGTATAATCACATCTTTAACAACATTCGCACATGTCTGAGCTCAATAGATTTATCTGGCTGCGCAATGGGATACCTACTGTAAAATTTCGTTATCACAAGGATGTGTTCATTTCCTTTAGTGGACATTTGTAATGTTACTTTCGCATCCCAGTCCCATGATTTGCTTGGGGGGGGGGGGGGTGGAGAGGCTTAGTGTCATTTGACTTATTGGTTTTTGGTTCGACTGTTTAATTTGTTGGCAAACTAGGCAGTTTTTTATATAATTTCTCACGTCTTTATTGATTGAGTCCCAGTAGTATGTATTTTTTGATTTTTTCAATCGTTCTGTATTCGCCGAAATGCCCACCGCCAAGGAGGGCTTGGCGTGTGGTGATAAATTCATTAGTGCAAAATTTAGGCAGAAATGTTAATTTTTTTTCTCCTGTGGGCGCATATACTTTCACATAAATTTAGCTATTACCTGCAATGGCGTAACGTCTCACTAGTCTCCGATACTTTCGTTCGGGCTTATCAGGATCTGTTAGTGCGATGTTAAGTTTTCGGAAATGTGGATCGTTTATATATTCGTCTAAGAATGGCGAGGTGTTTTTGATAATATGTGCGAGTATTATTTGATATATGATTTAGTCTTGTTAATTTGTATAATTGCAGTTTCAGTCTTTCCTTTGGTAGGTAATCTGCTTATCGCATCGGCGAGTATATTTAGTTTACCTTTCACAATTGTTACTTGGAAATCGTATTCGGCGAGTGCTATTGCCATTTTTTGTATGGAGATATTGTGCTCCACCGTTGTTAAGTAGTGTAAGCTCGCACGGCGTGTCTCAATAGTGAATGTTTTTACATATAGGTATTGCTAGAATTACGTAACAAAATTCTTAACGGCAGATAATTCCCTTTCTGTCGCACTCCAACATGTATCGAGCGATAGTTTCTTAGAAGCAAAGGCTACAATTGATCGTTCTTAAGTACCTGATTTTTCCTGCATGAGGACCGAGCCTATCGTAGTTTGCAATGCATCACAGGCTATGATAGTGTGTCTGTTTTCATCAAATTTGCCTAATATGGTTGAGTTCCGAATGGTTTCCTTGTTATGTTTCACTTTTTGCTCCTCCTGATGCACCAATCTGTCCTTGCTGTCTTGTTTTCCTGATCTGTTTCCCTGTGTTCGAAATTCGATTGTTGCTTTATCCCGTCCTGTGTAATATTTAGTTCTTTCAACTTTGACAGGCTGATTTTGTTCTGGTGGGTGATATACAAAATTCTCGCTTTTAAGTTGATTTCAGCGATTTATCCATAATATCTATCTGGTACCATTTTGTAATATATGTTTTTGCAATTTTTTAATGGAGGTTGTGTTATTTCTCGCCCCCCTCTCTTCGAAAGTTTTTGTCAGTTTGTTCACAATTTTTCCTATACGCAATTAGTTGCTGACTGTATGTAGGGGTGGCACCCAGTTCCGCCTCATATGGTACTTATTTAACGTTGTTTGAGTTTCCACGGATTTAGAAATTGTCAATTTTTCCTATACGCCATTAGTTGCTGACTGTATGTAGGGGTGGCACCCAGTTCCCCTCATATGGTACTTATTTAACGTTGTTTGAGTTTCCACGGATTTAGAAATTGTTATTTATTTTTCTGTAATTACTTTTCTGAGACTGATTTTGCGTGTTGCGGGTGTGGTTTCCTGTTCTGGTTCGCTATTTTGAGAATCATTTTGGCTGTTTTTCTTGCAATATCCCGATTTTTGTGAGTTTTTATTTAATTCCATCCTCCACGAGTTTCCTGCATATATGTTTTGTGTAGGTGTGATGTTTTAGGTTTGTTGGTTGGATTTCTGTGTTTGAATTGTTAGGCTTGCAATCTCTTCTTTTAATTTACTGATTTATGCTTTTGGTTTTTCAGTTTCAGTGTATTTTTGGTTAGTAAGAAGCACGTGGTTGTACCTGAATAGGCCCAGCTCTACCCTTTTAAGGTTTACTAATATTTGATCAATGGTGTAGTTAGTATAACCCCACGATTATATCCGCGATTGAGGGTAAGAGTGATTTCCAAACTATGGAAATGATTTTCGCATCATTTACTTGAAGGTTATACTTGTGCCTGTAGTATATTAGGTCCTCTTTTTGTGCATTTGTGAACATTCCCCTATTCTTTGTTTTTTGTTGTAGATCAGGTGTTTGTATTTCTCTTCTACTTCCGGTGAGGTGAATATGTTTTTAAGTTTTCTTACAACATACCCAACAAACACAAAAGTACCGGCCGTACTCGGGTAAGTAAAAGATAGCCGACAAACTCCGGCCAGATGATGCTGGCTCGCTGTCTTATGCCAGAAGCGACCCGACGGATTGCGGCAAGATGCCGGGCTTGCGGTGGCTGGATGGTGGTAAGATGCCAGGCCTGCGGCGACTGGATGGTGGCAAGTTGTCAGGCCTGCGGTGGCTGGATGGCAGCAAGACCCCACGCATGCGATGGCTGGATGGCGGCAAGATGACGGGCCTATGGCGGCTGGATGGCGGCAAGATGACGGGCCTATGGCGGCTGGATGGCGGCAAGATGACGGGCCTATGGTGGCTGGATGTCATTATGATGCCGGGCCTGCAGCGGCATGATTTTCCAAAATAAACATTATAACCATAGAAAACCTTAACTTTTCGATTAAAAGTTTTACTAATTGTTATTTAATTCTCAACACATTATATGATATGAAAATATTTTGCTTGCCAAGTGCGGGATTAGAACCTAAGACCCTTGAGTTGACAGTCCAGCATACCAACCTACACACCACGGAGTATATTGTTGATACTCGTCAGTAATTTTTAATTTATCCTGACACAAATTATTATTTTTGAATGTATAAATTGCATGATAAAATGTCAAATAATTTTAAAACACTTATTATTTAAAAACTGTTTCTTTGTTTCTTCAAAGTCTTGCAAACAAAATAGTTTTTGATAGGTTAATATATATGTTGGATAGTTGTACAAATAAAAAAAAAGTAATAAATGCCATGGGCTCCCATGACACACATATAATAATGAAAAAACATACTAATGGTTAACACATGGTCTCAAAAAAGACATCATTCCATTAACGGCTAGCTATCATCTTGCCTATTCAAAAAACTCTCAAAAAGTTTGTCGGCAAAAACACATCATGTTTGTATCTTTATTGTGATAAAGAGCCATGTCTCGTAAATGTTAGCGGGCTGGAATAAATAATATAATGGCCAGCTTACCGAAAAAATAAAGATGCTGTATCGGAATCGGGCCAGAATATAATTTTTCCTATTTACGACATGTTGGCTGTGAGATATCACGCCGACATAATTAAGGCGATATCCATCTGTTATCCTAAGAAATACAGTGGGCCGTTGTCTTATTTCTAAAGGCAAACATACTGTTTCAAAAAGACTTCATGCCATTATCAGCTTGCCAATATCTTGCCTATTCAAAACACTTTACAAAAGTTTGTCGGCAAATAGACATAATATTTGTATCTTTATTGTGATAAAGAGCCATGTCTCAAAAACATTAGCGGACAGGAATAAATAAGACGAATGCTAGCTTACTGGAAAAATAAAGATGATATATCGGAATCGGGCTAGAATATTATTTTTGCCACTGGCGACATGTTAGATGTAAGATATCACGCGGACATAATTTAGGTGATATCTATCTGTTATCCAAAAAAATAAAGTGGGCCGTTGTCTTTTTTCTAACTGCAAGCATATTGTCTCACAAAAGAAGTCACACCGTTGTCAGATGGCTATCTTCTGGCATTGAAACGACAGTTGCCGACAGTACAGGTATCGGGCCGACAATTTGCCGACACTTTGCCGACAGGTTATGTTTGCTAGTTGTTCCATGTAATGTGTCCACACTGGTTTTGGAAGAATTGGTCTAGCGCATGTTTGAACGAGCCACTTATGTAAAATTTCAGCCTATTGAATTTTTCAGTATCATCCCAGTTGTTCATATCTTGTGCCATGTTGTATTGGTGTAGGAATTCTTGAAGGTGTTCCCTGTTTTCACCCATGAATCTTGGTATCGCAATGGGTTGTTGAACCACAATATTTACCGGGGGTGGATTCTCCATGTCTGTGGTGTTTTGGACTGATAATTCTCTATGAAGTGGTGTAGCTAAGGGTGATTGTGTGTTTGTATAAATATGGGCAGTGTTGGTGTCAATACATGTTGGTGTGAGATATCCTTAGGCGTGTACGTTAATTTTCTCGTAAGTGGGTGTGTCAGTGGGAGATGACGTGTTTGGTAAAAGCCCTTTGCTTATGATTTTGTTGACTAAGCTATGTGTTAGACAGATTGATGTCGCATTTAATTATCCAATGAGTTCCGGGTTTTTCTCTAATAATTTCTCTGTGGATGTTATTAAGTTTTGGAATTTATCTGTTTTATTTGATTACCTAGTTTCACATTTCTTTTGTGTATCCAATAAGTCTACTGTCGCCTGTTTGAGTAATTTATTAGCGGCTCGTACAAGAGATGGTGAACTATTGTTACTAATTAATTGCATGATTTGGTGGGAAGAATCGTTGAATGCAGACTTATTAGCTAGCATGCACATGCTCTACAAAGCATTCAAATATTTCCACAATAACTATTATGCATTCACAACTGCTTGTGTTTACTGACGTGCGTCTAGTCAAATATAACAGGAGGAGCGTATTCTCAGGCATGCATTCCCAGCAAATACGGAAAATACGGACCAGAATCGGGCCGATAAAAACTAGCAGACAAACTCCGACCAGCCGATACCGGACCACTGTCATATGCCGGAAGCGGCCGGATAGAAATATGGACAGACAGCTGATTGTTGTCTGATAGTGTCAACAATGCACTGTACTGCTACCGGCAAGATACAAAATATATTCCTGCCCAACATGCACAAAAAGTGTGGGCCAGAATCAGGCCGATAAAAGCTGGCTGACAAACTTCGGCCAGCTGATACCGGCCCTCTGTCGTGTGCTGGAAGCGACCCGATAGAAATATGGACTGGCGGCTAACTGTTGGCCAACAGTGTCGGGCCTTCGACATCTGGATGTCGTTACGATGCCAGGCCAATTACTGTGACCTCACTTTAAGCCAACAGGCCACGCATTTATAAAGGGGTGGCGAAGTCAAATAAGGTTAATGCTATTTGTACAAACTCTACGTTTATTGTCTCTTTCAATTATGCATTCAAGCGCTCGTAATACTTTACGTTAAGTCTCATAAATCGCTTACTGAACGTCAAGATAATTAAATGGAATAGTTAGCTGTTTTTTTTCAAGCAGTTGATGATTGCCTCGCTCGCCCTCGCCTCACATTACAGTATTGATAGTTACCCACTGATGTTACCTACATCTCGATCTCGCTAGGCTAGTCTCGGCTGATGCTCCCTCACTGCGTCGATCTCGGCCCGCTGGACTGGCTGCCCTCTCGGCGACGTCGACGCAGTTGGCTATCTGGTGTCGGCAGGAACAAATATGGCCGCGAGCCCCCAGAGTTCGCTACTACTATACTTCTCCGCCCAGCCTTGTTTGGAATGCCTTTTTGCCGGCTGTTGTCACAACTAGCTGCGCCATGGCCGACGCCTCTTTGTCTTATCGCTGCTCGCACGGCCTGGTGGTGCTCACAGTAACATCATTATGTAGCAGCGCCATCTTCTCTTGCATGGCCACTCTTTTAAATGTATGTCTTTACAAGTCTTGTATTGTGTGTTTTCAGACGCATGGTTTTGTCTAGCAACGACTGGTGCGTTGCACAGTGCTCGTCGCTTGCTTGCGCAATGCGTGTTGGTTGGTAAGAGGTTATAACCATTTTATATCTCATCATCAATGGATTTGAACCTATTATTGCGGTCCAGAGACATCTAGCAACCTACCCGTCATGAAAGAAGAACATATATGCAGAATTCATGTATTGTGAACCTTCTACGAAGAGCGATGTTAAGTCTAGAAGCTTATTTTCTGAAGACCCCAATTGCTTGGTTGATAGACTGCGGCGGTTGATTTCACTGCAGAGAAGTCATAATCTAATTCTTCTTGAAAATACTAGTTCGTTGACACGTCGCACGACACCTTTATAGCTGAACTTTTTTCTAATTAAATAAAAATATGTTATTTATACATTTAAGTTTTTATAGCAAATCAAATTCAAAATGACTCCTGACTCCACTGATTCCTCTGACTCCTCGGCTAAAACACGGAGTCACTGAGGCAAATAATTGTGAAGCACTTATAATCTTAACTATTAATGTAGCAGCTCAAGATCATAGGGATGATTTTTGGGAGCTGTGAATATGGCGAACATGCATCTGTAGTGGTGGGAAAGCGAAAAATTAATTTACGAGAAACTTCTACTACTATAGAGAATAAATTCTAGACGTTTCGATTGGGGGAAAAAACGAGAAATTTGAGGTAAAACCTATACACTTTAAAGAAAACATATGGACGGAATGACAGAGCAGGAAAAATGACATACTGGCTACCAAGATGGTTGCTCAAGATAGTGGCGTACTGGCTACAAATATGACAGTCGGAAACAAGATGGGCGACAGATCATTTCAATATAAACATCACAAAACTGCCGCCATGTTGGAACCTCGCGCCTCAGTCTCTTAGCTCTTACTCTCAAATAAAGTAGATATTTTTTTGTGATCATGTCAGAGTAGGAGGCTTTATTGAATTACATATAATATACGTGATTTAGTTATGAATGACAAATACAAAAAATCTAATTTGTTTTTAATTCATATCGTCTAAGATATATATCTACTATGTGCGTTTGTAAAAAAGGTCTGGTAGGTTGCATGTAAATGTCTTGCTACAATGCATCCACTCACTTGTTGATGGACGACATACATTACCTTTGCACTTCTTGCTATGTCTATTCAGACTATTGCTGCAGCGGCTACTTTCATGATGTCGTGATGTAAGGAGCGAATCTCCAGCGTCCCTTGCTGTTGACGATAACGACCGGTGCTACAGATGGTGAGTCTTCAGCCTGCTATTCCGTATTCGTAATATAGCAGAGTACGCGATTGCGATAGACATAACAATCTGCTTTCTAATACAGTCGACGATGAAGTGGCAACTAATTTTTTCACGATGTATTGTTTTATACGATTATTACTAATGACAGTTCGCGATGCTGTTCGTCTCGGTCTTGTTACGTGTTTATATCAATTCCTGGCGAGCTTCAAGTATTTTGAGATGAACATATATTAAGTACGAAAATATTTATTTTTGGATTGTTCATTGCAATTGTTGCATGATGGACTCGATACGTAATTATGTAGATTTATAATACGCATTATTTTTTAAATTACATATCATGTTGTGTACTTTTTTTTACCTGTGAAATGATCGGATTCTCTAGCGAAGCAAACCTGTGATTGCTTATTCTCAAGGATGGTGTCCTGTCTCCACAGTCGTCAGGATATTTGAATTACTTCAGTAGCATATATAAGTCTTGGCACATATCAAGTACTTGCGATTAACATACATTGAGTTTGATCATGTACGAAAAAATATGTATTTGTTAGTTCATTGTGATTAGTGCATGATGTGTTCGATAATTAAATATTTAGTTACATATAGCACACTCTCACAAACACGCGCACACACAAGTGTTTTTTTTTTATTGTATATCATAATGTTTTTACGTGGGAAATGATTGGAATGTCTAATGGGATCGAACCTGTGATATCTTATTCGCAAGGACGGCGCACTATCTCCAGGACACCTGCCAGGGGACATGAGTTATTTCCTATAAATATTTTCAATAGCGTATGTAGAAATGTAAGTAAGTACATCTTTATCAAGGGTGGTGTAAATTCAATACTTGCAAGTGTCGAGTTGCCTTCTTGGTCGGTGATATATACCGTGTACGAGCAGGCAGGATGATCATTGTGGTCTGTGCGTTCGTCGAGTTCGCATCGGTAGCTCCGTTCGCGGTCTCCAGGTCTTCTCTGTACATGAAAAAGCTACACCAGGAAGATCTCTTTTCTTTATGTTTTCCGTCTTCTTAAAGTAGAGTACATACATAGTTTAAATGCGTGTCATTGATGTGTGTATATTTTTGCATATGTGTGATTATCTTTGCATGTTATTATCTGACTATATATGAACGAACTATGGTCGATATATAGATTTGAACAATCTTCTAATGTGAGGTAACACGCAGAGGGCACGAGATCGAGAACAAAACTATAAAAAAATATTTTTTCTCTTTCAGACATAGACAAAATCTGGCATATAGAAAATAATTTATACATTTTACCTTTATTTTACATACTTAAGATAATAAAAATACATAATAATATTTGATACGCGCTCAACTTATTCTTCATTCCAGCAAAACATTTATGGCGTCTGGTTTTGCCGAACAATTCCTGCGGGGGGGGGGGGGGCAATCAAGACTCGCTTATTCGCATATACTGCACGGCAGTTATCACATGGGTAAGTCTTGTAGACGGTGGCAAATGAACAGTTAACTATCTTCATGATATTTGTCATTGGAGCTTCTAGCGAATGTCTTGCCACAATTCTAACACTCGCTTCCCGATGAGCGACAAACATTTCCTTTGCACTTCTTGTTATGTCTATACTGCCTATTACTACGGGTAAATACAACACAGCAGCTATCACAGTGACATGCTATGTATGCTGAGCTGAACATGCAATGCCTTTTTTCATGTCGGCGTGCACTAGAGCTTTCACTAAAATTATTTCCACATTAGTAGCATTCCTTCTGTACTACTTGTAGCGACTCTTCAGGGTTCCTTGCTGTTGGCGATTCTGATGGTGTTACAGATGGTAAGTCTTCAACCATTGATCCCATCCTCATGTTGTAGCAGAGTACATGATCGCAGAAGATGACTGCAGTCGTAACGATCTGCTTTGCACCACCACCTCCACCACGCTCGCCGACGAACCGACATCTGTTTACATGACGATCACTTTTCACACTGCATGCTATTTTGTGTTGCTCGTCTGGGGTTGCCTCAGTTGATTACTGCTGGTTGTGTGATACATACGTCTGCATGGTTGCTGGATTGAAATATGAGACCTTATCCAGTCGTTAGTTTTCTAGCCTGCGAAGTTGGCAAATGTTGTGCCTGAAACGGTAGCACTACTTTGACAAAATTCTAGACAGGCAAGAATATCTTCGTCCTGTTGTAGATAGGCAGGTACGTGTTTGTAGACGGATTTTATATTGTGTCATGCGAGAAGGAATGCTTTAGGCTGGTATGTACGCTCGGTATATTTGCCGAGTGCTGTAAATGATTTCATCTTTCCAAATGCTACAATAAACGATAAAATTTTCTGGCCGCTAGAATTGTATAGCGTTTATTATCACAATGTCCTCTCGACCAGAGAAAAAAGCAATTCGGAGCGATGTGTGTTGGTACGACCTGCTTATGTAGACCTGAAAGTAAGTATGGTGGACAGAAGCGATACCCTCTACCAACACCAATGTATTTGAAGCGATATTTTTTAAGAGACATGCTAATATGAACAACCTAATGTATTAAAAATAAATAAATTGTTACCGTGTACTGAATTCCTCTAGTAAAGGGACATGCATGTGTAATATGTGATTGCAATGGTTGGTAAGTGCTTACACCTATTTTCATGTATATCTGTTTGCATCAGTGTGTAGCAATGTTGACCTTATGGCGCGTGTGCTTCTCAGCTTCGTGAAAGTATTTCTATTTAGACTAACGTTACGCACAGTGTTTGATGCTCGCGCAATAAATGCTCGTGGTTAAACGATTACAACTATTTACTCTTATGATTTTTTATATATCTGTTTGCCTCAGCACATAGCTCTAGCTTCTGTCTTGTGAAGCTAATGGTTTAAATGCATGCTGTTTCGTACGTGCTTACAGTTCTAGCACTATAAATAGTACATATTCAAAATAAGTACAAACACAATTTGCTTTAATAGATATGCCTTACAGATTAGTTGATTGCGCAATGATGGACAGGGCGGACGCTTTCTGCTGCTAGTGATGTGTATGTCGGCTGGATTTGAGGGTTTCGTATCACTTAGTTCATGTGAAAGATGTTTGCTATTCTGTTGTACTGACCAGGAAGACCTGGGCTTATCCAGCATCTTTTAACATATCGTACAGCATCCGACGCATGTATTTACAATTGTTGGTAGGCCTAAGTGTTTATAACTATTATCCATTATATTTGGTTTTTTTATATATGTGTGCAGTGTTAACCTTGTCGTTCCCACAATTAAAAATAGTATTTTATTTTTTTGTCTAACATAACTTAAAATGCTCGATGCTCGTGTAATATACACTAACTGTTAATTGATGCATATCTATCATTTCTTCATATATTTTAACAGTAAGTAAATTATGGCAAACTATGCTTATAAGTGCGTTTAGGACATACTTGACTACGGGACCCTTTTTGGTGTCGGGGGTTATGCCTATGTTATGAATTTGATGGCTATCTTAAACGGTTCGAAAATTATAGCCAGCTATGCTTGTGTGCTTAGAATATACTTGACTCCGCGACTCTTTTTGTTGTCGGGGGTGATGCTTATGTTATCAATTTTATGACTATTTAAACAGTTTTAAAATTAAAGCACATTATGATTATAAGTGCGCTTAGTTGATACTTGTCTCTGCGATTCTTTTCGTTGTCGGGGGCGAGGCATATGTTATCAATTTGATTATAACTTGAACAGTTCGGAAATTACAGTCAAATATGCTTATAAGTATACATAGGGTACACTTGTCCCTGCGGCCCTTTTCGTTGTCAGGGGCGATGCCTATGTTATGAATTTGGCGACTATATATTAAATGGTTCGGTATTTACAGCCAAGTATGCTTATGAGTAGACATAGGGTATACATAACCCTGCGACCCTTCTCGTCATCGTGGCTGATGTCTATGCTACGAATTAGATGACAATATTTCAAAGGGTTTTGGAAGTTAATAACACTTGGCATATTTACTTATACATTTATATGCTTATAAACTCCAATTTGGCGCTGGCCATAGTCACTTAATCGTACAATCTGACGACCTATTCATATCTGCCTAAAAAAAATACGAATTCGTAGATCCGTCATATGATACATTTGTTTGTAAAAGTTAAACATATATATATATAAATTAAATAAAAATATTTAAAAATTAATAACGTAACTTTTATTTAATAAAATTTTGTGATTAGCCAAATCGATAGATGTGACATAATAATCGAATTATTCTTGAAAATACGAGTTCGGAGACATGTCGCACGATATAAATAAAATATATAAATGTTTTTAAAAAATTATAATTTTTTTCTCCATAAACACATGTTCACATATATTTTATTTAAAACCCTTTCTCCGACACATGCCCTGGTGGACTAGTGGTCTAAGCGACCACCAGGTCTGGTGGTTCGATCCCGCCCCCTTCCAATGTGTTCCAAAAGGTAAAATAAAAATAACTATGGTAAACATGATGGCGGACGCACGCCAGCGCCTCCTAGCAGGCGATGAAGGAAATAACAACATGGCGGCGGACACACCAGCACCGCTGGCGGGCGATGGCGGAACCAAAGATGGTGGTGGATACACCAGAGCCCCCTGGCGGGCGGCCACCGAACTACATAGACGGTGGGCGAAGAAGGCAACAAGAGATAAAAGAGAGAAAGGGAAGAAAGAGAGAGAAAGAGGGAAAGTAAAGAAAGAATGCAAAAAGAAAAAAAATGGGAGCACTCGGAGAAAACCTACAGCATAATAGAGCATGGAAATTCAAGTTGGAATGATAGAGCACAAAAATCAAGGTGGAATGGAATACTAGCTGTCAATATCGCGGACACTGCGTACGGCTGCCAAGATGGCGGCCCCAGCCGCCATGTTGGATCCTCGAGCCCTTGTCCCAACTAATGCATAATCCTACTACTATCATTAAATGAAGAATTAGAAATATTGTGATGTTAGCGGAAGAAACGAAACTCTAACATCCCACTACCAGATTTGGCTGTCATACCTTGAAGTCTAAATCGAAACATTAAAGTCAGTAACAGATAACTTTCCCCAGCACTTAAAGCCTTCCTGCAAAACGTTTTATCATCTTTCGTTACATCATAATCAGCACAAACAATGTTACTATATACATAACAATATACGCTGCTTTGCTAACTTCAATTAAATTTAAAAAATTCGAGATAAAAGATTTTAACATTTTGCTACAAGTATTTATTGTTTATATTAGGCCATATATGCCGTTATTATAATATCACCATGTAGTTTGAAAACACTTGGAAAAAATTGTGTTTAAAAATGGGCGCTGCTTAAAGGATGGATAGTACGTAATTTGTGAAGATAAATATGTAAATAAACATATGGCTGACTCAGCTTCCCTTTCGCGTAATCGCCCTCCGAAATGGTGTTGCCTTGCTACGGCGGACGGAGTATACAAGCCGGATGCAGGGGAACTCCAATTGCGTAAAGATATACACTAGAGTGGCCCTGGGATAGGAAAAAGTCTAACCAGTTTTATGTATTAGTTCCGCTGTTGATCCAGAGGAGCGCTAGTGTTCTCGACGTCATCCGCGCGGTGTTGCCAATTCCGCAGCCTGTAAAAATATGTTATAACCCCGGCCTTGGCTCACCTACGTATTCGTTCAAGTTCTGCCAAAGGCGAGCCTGTCACACGCGAGTTACCAGCAATCGTTGTTGTTGTGAATAGCCAGTTCAAGATTCACTAGTGGCGGTCATAGCATGTGTTTCGTTTATGTCGTAGAATTATGTGTTTGCGGAAATATGCAGCGGTATCAACTACTGTTTGGTTTTATTTACATCTGCGAAAATAAATTATCATAAATTAATAACGGCCATTGTTTTTAATTATGATCTATTATTTTACTATAGTTTAAGTGTTCATGCTAAAATACGAGTACTGTTGGCACTTACGATTACAAAAATCATATTTATCATGAATGATGCCATATATCATAATAAACTTTTCGTTCCGTTCTTATGTGAAAGGAAATGGACAGGTAATAATTGTTCAATAATGGATAAATATATCTTAGACACACGACGGTCTACAATTGAACACAATCTTTATAGTTTGGGGTTGTGATCTACTACATAGGTGACTGTTCGTACAAATTATCATAACGTTCAATATGCTGATTCAAGTGTCATTTATGCTGTGTCCAAACCTAGGAATGCACTTATGTATTTAAGCATACTCCACTCCCCTCGATACGTGATAAATTCCGATAGACATACTTATTTGCATCCTCTAGAGCAACTAGTTAGCTGATAAGATTCTGAACAAGCATTCTGACGGAAAACACATACTGAATATGTGCTGGAACGTAGGCGCATAGATTTATAATTATCAATCCATTTGCGAGATCTAGCTCGAAAGTGCATGGCAATGAAAGTGTTCCTATTAACCAATAACATACTTTTTACAAGAATGGAATGAATACATATTTGAGTCAGTAAACGAAGTTATCGATAACGCATTATTAAAATATTATTAAAACTGGTAACAACCAGAGGTAAATTTCCTTTTAACACTAATATTGGTATTAATAAAAATTAAATGTCGGATATTGATATTACATTTTCACTCATGCATATCTTGCCTTGCCTTGTAAAAACATTGGCAGTGTTCTCATTGCTCTGAATATTAACTATGCATGCAATGTTACGCCAGATTTATAAAAAAACACGTCGAAAACTGGTTACGGTTATCCCGGCTCTTCTAGATCATTAAACGTTAGAGAGTATATATTGTTAAGAACGTTGCTCAGTGGCGTTTCTCAAAATGCAATGCCTCCAATCCACTCTTTATAAAAATAAATATTATGATTAACAATTATGACCTGCATTTAAATGGTTATTTAAAATAGTATCTTATGTGCTGTAAGGACGCGAGACGCACACACATTCGTTTACCCGTGTACGTGCGAATGTTATTTCCCGAGACATTTAAAACATTTACGTACGTAGACGAATTCGAACACTCTATGAGCGTGCATTTCATTAAGCAGAAAACTTTATGCACACTGCGGGAAAACGACATTAATGATAACGTTTAAAGCTCTACTCTAACAGATGTTTATTTTAAAGAGACAATAAAACTGTCGTCTCTGTAAGATCCACATTTACAATAATGATGTGCATAAGTTGATATTGTCTGAAAAATTGGCAGCTCTGTGTGTTACACGAGTGTAACACAGAACACCATTGTATATTGTACACTGAAACCTCGAACACATACCAATGCGAAAAACGTTGACACTGTAGTGTTTATCAGTAATGTTAACACTAACGAAGGCATGAAAACTAGACATAACAAAGAGAGTCGCAATATTATACTTCAGACTATGTACTGCCCCGCGCCGTAATCTGAGACCCAGCTCGCCCTCCCCTCTTTCTGGAACGATTCGCTCGTGGCTGTCTGTCTTCCTTCTGGGAATCACGTGAATGCCTACAGCGGCGAGACTTGATGGCGTCACAGACTTCATCTCGCCTGCTAGAGTTTCTGATACATTTAGCGACGACGCAAGAATGTTCTGGTGAGACTGGCTGGCGCCTCAGCCCTCCGCGACACATCATGCGAGTTGGGGAAGATTCTAGGTGGCGACCTAAGACACTATATATACTGCCGCCTGGCGAGTGTGCGCGAGCGAAGAGAAGTGTGGACCACGACTACAGATTGCGGAACGACAGCGGGTGAGATGTTCGTGGTTTGGATGGATGAGAGGGTGTGAAACGACGAGGGAAGTATACTGTGCGTGAGGGCGCTTGGAGGACACTAGAACATTGCGGCTGGCAGGACATGGACTGAATTGAGGTGGAACTTAATGGAAGTGTAATACTGATTGTATTGTTAGTATTATAAATGTCAGATATGGACGCATAAACTATAAAATAATTGAATAGGTTGATACACTGTCTATTGTGACTGAACTTTAATTATTTAATTTCATTGATTTCTTTGCCGTAATTATAAATTTTATTAATTGGTGTCAATTGTGAACAGTAAGTGATTTCCACTTATTATGAAAATTTGAGCTCAGAGAATTTTGCTGTAGTTATTGTAAATAAAATAAGGAAATTACGATTAATGCTTTTATTTGATTAAGACCGCCATCCCTTAACGAACTTGGTATAGTCCACATAATTTCTAGAGAGAGAAATATTAACACTGGTGTCAGAAGTGGGATGGAGGCATTCTATATTAATAACATAATTAAACAATTGTATATAGTATTTGCAAGTATCACCATTTTTGTTTTAATAGGCCGAGGAATCATTTTGAAACTTTGAATGCTAACTAGGAAAATGTCAGCAGACATGGAAGCACTCGGCTCTTTAATGGAAAGTTTGAGTGGCCAGATAAATAGCAAAATAGATACTGTAACTAGAAGAAAATATAGTGTTGTAGATAATGTCAATGAAAATGTAAATAGTGAAGTAGATTATGTTAGCGAATCTGTTAATATCCTCAGCGAATCTTTTAATAGTGTTAGTGAACTAGTAGATAAAGAAATTGACAGTGCATATATGAAAATAGACAGTGTGAATGAGAATGTGGACAAAAAGATAGAAGGTGTGAGAGAGTTGGTGAACAATAAAATAGACTGTGTGGATAAGAAAATTGACAGCGTAACGGACAGTGTTAACGAAAGGTTGGACAGTGTCGAGTGTAAAGTGGACCAAGAAGTGAGCGCCCTCAAGAAGGAATGGCAGGAGTTCTTGCAGCAACAGGGGAGACGACATGCAGGGGTGGAAGAGGAGCAGAGTTTGGTCATCGCCGAGACAATGAGTGCGGGCAGCGAGAAGAAGGTAGAGGTCACCACCAGTGAAGCTATCGCAGAGGAGGCGCCGCAGTTCTGCAGTGTGGGAACGCTCCAGCCAGGGGTGGGTAAAGGCGTCACAATTAAGCCCGCCCCCTACGATGGACACACACCTTGGTGCGAATACCTGCACCAGTTCGAGATCATGGCCACCCTGAATGGCTGGACTGAAGAGCAGAGAGCGTACTACCTGGCGGCTGTACTAAGGGGACCAGCAATGAGCATACTGCAGTCGCTGCCAGAACGACATCGTCTAGAATACTCCACTTTTGTGTCGGCTTTGGAACTGCGATTCGGCGACCGGCACCTGCGACATGCGCAACATGCCCAACTAGGAAGCTTCATCCAGCGACCTGGCGAACCACTGCAGGAGCTGTGGCAGGACATCGTAAGGCTGACGCACCTGCCTCGGGAGGGATGCTCGGAAGAGGCACGAGATGTCATCGCCATCGGCTTCTTCGTCGATGCTGTCGCTGACACCGACGTGCGGCAAGCTGTGCGGTTAGCTGCACCTCACACCATGCAGGATGCCTTGGCCCGTGCACTGGAAGTGGAGTCAGCACGGCAGTAATCAGTGCCCCGACGTCCAGTGCAGGCAGTGATGCTTGATGAAGGGGAGGACGACAGCATCAAGGGGATGTTGAAGGACTTGCAGACGACCATGATTGACATCGCCTCCAGGATGCGCACTACGGAGACTTGCCATCCCACACCCAAGCGGCCGGAATGTTAGACGTGTGGACAGCCAGGACATCTGAGAGCCAGTTGTCCTCAGCAGCAACAACATTAGCAGAAGCAGCAGCAGCAACAGCCAGGGAGCAGGCGCCAAAGGGCAGGTGAAAGTTCAATTTATTCGGGGGAACTTGTAAACAGCGGTCTTGAGGGACAATGATGAGTGATTGCTGGAGGGAAGGCCCCAATGCTTTTGCAGGTGCATTCAATGACACAATACTTAAATACAATATTTGGGGGGGGGGGGGCTAGAAGATGTTTCTTGTCAGATGGTCGTTGACACAGGAGCGACTATAACAGTGGTAAGACCCGACATTCTTGGGCCTTCCCCCCAGCGATCATCCGATAAGAATAGGGATCACTGCTATTTAACAAGGGTAACGGGTGAGACCACACCAGTCAAAGGCAATAGAAGAGTACTCTTACAGCTCGGTAACCTTGAGATAGAGAATGATATATACATAGCTGAAATAGAGGACGAATTTATTTTGGGTCTTGATGCTTTACATAATCTGGGATGCTGTATTGATACTCGACTGGGTTATCATGTAGCCTGCTAGTATGCACAGGCTTCGACCATTTTAGTACCACTGCTGACCACTAGGAGCACTGCAATTTTATTTGGTTTTCGGAAGTCAAAAATGGTGACTTCGGATTGGCAGGTAGACGAAATGACGAGACCACTACAACATTGTGGCTGGTATACATACACAGTCAACAATACGTAAACATATATATATCATAATCGTTAGCAAATGTAACAAGCAGAGATAAAGACTATAAAAATACATCAATGATAGCTGCAGACCATGGCTACCACCACCACTGTCGCTAGACTTCTACACACGCCTTAAGCACTCTTATAAGCATAGTTTACCGCCATTTCCCGTCCACTGTAGCTATAGCCACCACATTAATATCACAGGCATCACTCCTGACTGCTATCAATGTCATAAGGGCAAGTAGGCCTTAAGCCCTGTTATAAACATAGTTATACACCATTTCCGAACTTTTGAAGTTCGGTGACATGTATCAACCAACAAAACAGGTAAATAATAGTACATAGCAAAGTTACTGATGTATGTAAGAGTGTATGGCCTGAAATAGCACACATACATGCCGGTCCACGCAATCACGACTATTACCCACTGCTACCTTCATCATCTGCTAACATAGATGTCCACCAACTTAGATCATTTCATCGACTGCTAGTCCCCCCCCCCACCCCGGAACACCAGAATCCTGGTTGTGTAGATAAAACACCAAAATATATACATAATAAACTTTAGCAAAGGTAACATGCAACAGCCGACCTTGCATTAAATAAAATTTAAGGATTATACAAATGTGCCGGGAGCAAGATGTACGTAGTTGTGGGATATAGAAGAAGAAATATATATATATAAGAAATGAACACCGACACCATAACACGAGAGTCGGGGCAACCACACGTAACATTTACGAAACTGCTCTGTACATGGAAAATCAGACACAAAACAAATAAATAACCAGCATATACACAAATGCGCTGCAAGCAGATGTCACAATGAAACAAAATATAAAAAAAAATACCCGATGGTTTTACATTGTTGCTATCACGCCAAAAATTGTAATGTTTGGAATGCTCGGCGACATGAAAAGAACAAACGTTCACAAGGACCAACCTCAATAAAGTCTACAATGCTACAAGTTCGGTACACATTGTAACAGAAATTCTGTTACACGGTGGAGAATGGGATGCCTTTATCGGTACTTGTATTTAAAGTTATATAGATTTTAGTAAGTGGTGTGAGAAAAAAACCAGTACAGATATACTGTGAAGGTGTGAAATACTTTCGTCCGTGTGTAGGTAATTTGCGCTTATAAGGACTAGAATTGCGAGAAATTACACTTCTTGGACACTAGTACCCAGTAACGGGAACTCGGCATATGGTGGTGTACTTCCAACGTGCTCTCTCTAACATGCTTACCATAGGAGAGAGAGTAAATAGCATAGGTGAATCATTGAGGACGCTTAAATTCCTTTTCGATTTCACTGATTTAATTTTAAGTTTACTTGTGTTAAACTGTTAGTCACATTGAAATAAAATTGCAATGACATAGCTAGACAAGGAATTAAGCTCACACATAAAATTGATAACCCTATAATAATATTTAAAAATGTAAATTTTCAAAAAAATATGCAAATCCGCAATGACTCTATATGGCCGTAACACTGAAATATTAGCATTACACTCAATTGTATACTAGAACTAAGCCTATGGGAATTACGTGGCCGCAACTGAGAGTGCCCATACCAGTATCAGCCAAAACATAAACTTCATGTTTCTGGTTAAATAAATAAGTTATTACGGAAAAACTCACGCCAAACTTGAGAACAAGAACTCATAAATATGACTCGGGGTTTTGTGAACGTAAAACAAATCCTAGCAGTCACCAGCATGTGGAGTCCTGGGTTGGAGTCCGTAGTCTTCCCACATTTTAGACTATCGAGCCTGGGTACGAGGAGAAATTACAGTCTGTGTGATAAGTACCCTACGTCACTCGCGGGAGGTGAACTTCCTAAATAAACGCGTAGGTAACGCGAGCAGTCTAAATGAACATATGTACACCTTCTTATGTCCTTCATGTCTGCTATCTTATAGTTACGAGATTCAGCTTGGACCGTAATAAGAATGAAATCCCTATTGGGTCTACGACAACTAGCCGCAGCCCTTCCTAACGGTAGAATCTATAATGGAGATCGCTCCAACAAATACATAAGGCGTCCCTCTTCTCGGCCAATCACGGGATGGCAACCTCAGTTCAAAGTTCACGCCACTGCGTCGTCAAGACAACCAAATAACAAACATTAAACTTATTTAAGCCCATGTAAACCATAGCAACAAACATTACCAACTTTTTAACAATTATAACATATAGACGAATGGAAATTATTATGTACAAAATGAACACTTTAAAAACAAATAACTTAGTTTACTGCCATGAAACTGAAAAAAAGAATAATTACATACCACACAAACAAAGTACGCATATCGTTATATTGATTAATGTGGTCATCATTTACATCCAATTTATAACTAATAATTTTCATATAAAATAATACCTCCAAAATGGGAGAATTGCAGGCGTTACAACATTACCCGAATGGTAAAGACTGTGTTCCATTGTTCGCCTTAAAACTACATACTTTTAGACCAGCAGTGCGCAAGATATACGGCGATACTGTGCGCTCATGGATACAGATATATCAATAATTGTAAAGGTAAATAGTTATAAGCACTTACCAACCAACGGACATAGCACAAGCGCCGGACGCTGTGCCTTACGTTAGGCGTTGCAAGGCAGACCAGGTAGCCCTAGTTAGTACTGTAGATAGAGTAGCAAACACTTTGCCTACGAATCTATTGAAATGAAACCGTCAACTTGAGACAGCACCCAACACTCACAACCCGCAAACCTAGCAGTGGAACTCGTCGGCCTTGTCCGATGTGTGATCAAATATCATGTGGATAACGTACAAGGCAGGTAGGTTGACGGGGGCCCTGCGCAGGTCTCGGCATGTCGAACGGATGGTGAATAATATGGTTGTATTATAGGTTGACGTAGAGAGTTATTTAGTGTGATTTCTGTTTGAAACTTTATTATAAACATTTTTAGTGTTTTTGGTAAATTTACCCTCAGGTAGTATTTCATTTTAATGAAAATTTATCCAGAGTATTACGTTTAATATAATAGTTAATTTTATTCAGTTCAGTTAATTTTTTATTAATGGCAAATGTGTAATGTTAATTTCTGTTGTTAATCAAGGTATTTAAACAAATATTATTCGTTTATTTTCGTAGACCCATGGAACTCTGTACTTATAAACCTTACTGAAATTAGTTATTTTTCTAAATCTTTTAAAGTGGTTTATGTGTGGTGAGAATGATATGTTGCGTTGGGATGTGCATCTTGTGTTTATTGTGTTACTTGTTTGGAATTTAATTGAATCTTAACAAAGCTCAGTTTGAACTTTGAACAAGTTCGTGATTTAGAAATAATTGCTGGATCGTTTCGTCTCACGCGGCATGATCTAGGGCTTGGAGATGTCAGCTAGTCTTTTTTTTTTGTTACGATGCTGTGCCAACATAAAGTTACTTAGTGACGCCAAAACAAATGCCTTAGGTCTGCAATCGCGTGGAAAATTGCACTGAAGAGGCCCTCAAACGTAATATTAAGTCATCAACTACATGACTTTCATCTTCGGTATGCAAGTTACGCTACGAAATTCTGGGCCGCAAATGCAGCTATCGTCGGATGCGAGAGACCTGAATTTATCTTTATCTTGATCGCTGCCCTAAAAACATGAAATTGAAATTGTTGTAACTTATTATATTTTTTGTATCCTTGCATACGAATGCTTACCTTAACTGTAACATGATTAATGTAAAATTGTTTATCAAATTAAGAACATTTAAAAGTAATGCCTACAAAACCATAATTGAATAAAACCATCTTTACAACAGTATTTACGCAGAGGGCAGTACAGGACTAACGCCCTGTGTGTCTACACGAGCACATCGACACATTTGTTAGTGACGCAGGGAGGGCATTCCTCTTGCCTCGGTGTTCGACTTGAGCTATATATCTTCTCTCCGCATGCGCCAGTGGAGATCTTTGTACCCGCACACGTTTAAGTGAAATACTGCCGCTCCTTGGAGTCGTCCAGCTGGCTCGCTGCCAAGGAGACTGCTGATTGCGGAGGTTGCCAGCCCTGCCACCTCTATCTGCAGGACATTTGCGAACTGATCTGCTGCAGTATTTAGAACTTTGGTAAACCGAACATATTTCTTGTGAAAATGAACCGTTGAATATAAGGAAACGTGGTTGAAATGTTAGAACAGAGGCCTCCGCTAAATGTCCTTCCGTTGCTTACAAATTTTTCCGAAGCAGAACGAGGTTTTCGTTGACTCGATAAACGGGAAATGATTCCTGCTGAAGTGTGAACATCCCTTTGCAATAAAAACTTTAAGCCTAAATACCTACCATTAACAGAAACTGCCTGTAAGAGACAACACCGATCCAAGCTTTGTTGAGACAAGAAACTGACTATCTGTGCGCATCTGCAGCATGTGAATAGTCATTTCTCACTATTTGCGTTCAAAAAAACTCACAAGATAGAAAGATTTTTGTTCGTATTCAGAACCTTGCTGGGGACGAACATTTTTATATTTGTGTTGATTGTTTGTGTTAATTATGATGTCATTATTGCAAAGAAGTAAGTGTTTCTAAAACACAACTCACAAAAAATAAAAGCAAATATATAACAATTAGAAAATGCACGGAACTTTTCGTACATTTAGGGAAGCTGGTCATTTGTACCTGCCGTAATAATTGTCAAAATTATTCCCAACATTTATACAAATATTGCTGCAGTTGCATACTTTATATTGAGTAAAGTGTTTGTCATTTCACACGAAAGTACAAATACCTATGTTTTCCAATTTTTTTACGTTATTTATTTATTTTATCTATGTGACACAGTACGAAGTATACTTATTGAAGAAGTTCTGCTAAATTATTATAGCTTAAGTAAATATGATAGCTGCTTACACTTTCAAAACAATAGCGGAGTTAATTGTTTTACCGTATTACGTTATTATCATGACATTATTTGTAATCTAAAATAAATACTCTGCATCAGTTTTAGCAAAGTTGTAAGTTGGGCAAGCTCTCGGATGAGCATGACTAATGATATCTAGTAAATATATTCACTTGCGTTAACTCTCAATTAAAACATGGGGAAATTTTACCTACAAAGATACTATACTAAAAATATTTCAACACTAAATCATAAATGGATTTTTGTGTGTGAGTATTGTCACCTCTACACTGTTTGGTTTGATAAACAAATGTAACGTGTTGGTAGTTAAAAATAACTTAGCAGAAGGAGGCCGCGGTAGTTGAATGGTTAGCTTGTTCGCCTTCCACCAAGGTGAAATGGGTTCAATCCTTGGCCGGGTCAATCCCGGATTTTTGCATATGGGAATCGTGCCGGACGATGTGGTTGGTCAGCGGGTTTTCTCGGGGATCTTCCGTTTTCCCCGCCCTTTAATTCCGGCGCTGCTTCCTACTCATCTCAATCATCATCATCGGTTGTCAAGACCTCGATGTTCAGAGCCGCTCAAACCTCTCCACTCCACTAAGTGCCTGGTTAGCCTTGATTAATAACGGCGAACAGAGTAAGTGCCTGTACAGAAGTGTAATAAGCGTCACAGTTACTTTGATATACTGTAGGCTGATTGTGTGCGCGAGGTTGTGTAAGCGGCACAGCTATTGCGTGCCGCCTCAGTGGTGGGGCCGCTGTCTCAGGCGCCCAACCCACCAGTGCCGCCATATTGCTGGCGTGTACACCAGCTGTGTCCTTAACAGTTCTGTAGGACACACTTGTGCGAACCGCAGGACGAGTCTGCTTGTCCTGCTGGAGTACTGTTGGCTCCACGAGAAAAGAAACATATTTACAGAACATAATACATATAACAAAATCTATCTGTCTTGTCAATGGGTTAGTCGATTAACGAATACATCGTCTCCTTTAAAAACACCAGCACTCATCCCACCAAAAATGTCATTAGAGAAGACATTTACAGGACTTTCCAGCATATTGTATTCTTGGTTTTCTAGAATGTTTATGGTTATGTAAGAGAAACTCCTGGATGTGCATTTATAGCCAACTATCCACAGATATTACAGCATGACGGACATAACGACTGAAATATTCTCTCGTATTTGTGTCCCAATACTGATTTTGCCAAATTTGGCAGACTTGAAAAATAGTTTTCTTTTCTCGATTGTCAAAGCGAACTAAAAATTATTTAAAATATATTTTTTTACACAAAATTAACATTCTAATTAGTACCCTTACTATTTGACAAGTTTTCTTGTATGGCAACTTCACAACCTAACTCCACAAAAAGCATAACATGGTTCATTTACTGAAATATATATATAAGCTTGGTTATCGTGGGTGTAGTGTGATGTGCAAGTTGCCACAAAGTCACCCGTAAGGGCACCGCTTATGTAAATTGTGTTACTGTAATTAATGGGTATTCGCTCTGAAAATAAACTGTAGTCTGATTATGGCGTAGGAAATAATAAGTGACCCTTGAAAACCAGACGATTTCATGCGGCCCTTGCACTAACACCACTGCTGTATAATAACATATCGACATACACACACGATTCTACCACTTTTAGATAGTCAGATCTGTAATCATTTATACTTAACCAAGCGTGATTCACCAATCCCAGAATTTCATAGGCTCGGTCTGTGGAATGGCCGGCAGACACACAACTTACCATATGGTTACCATATATCAGGCTGGAATTATATTGTGTACATGTTTAGTACATACTCACACCTCAGGAACATATGACACTCTATTAAAAATAACCATAAAATATTTCATGAACTAGGGGGAACACAGGAATGAACAGCCGGGAATGATTTAGACGACCACAATACTGAATTATTTAAAATAGTCCGGATTTATTGAAAATATTCTTTAACTGCTCTGGTTATTATTTATTAACTTGCCAGACTACAACTAAAACAAAAATCCTAGTGGCAATTGGCAAAGATCTAACACTGAATAATCCTAAATGACGTGGGTGTGGCCGTACCTCACTTATCCCAATGTTACGTATTACGTAGGCTTAAGTTCACAACGATGACAATCATTTGCAGTTAAATGTTACTCTCAAAAGTAAAAATATGTTTATCCAATAAAAACAAATACTATATCTTCAGTGTACCTAGCTCAGGAGTACTTATATATCTGTCAAGTAATTTGTGGGCGTAAAGTTTCTAAGTTGGGTACTTATAACGTCAAAAATCAAGAGCAAATCGAGAACAAATTATGGCGGACGCGATGTACCACACGTAATTGTAGTGTAATGCAAACTTAGCTCTTAAGACATTTTGCTGCTCTTGGCGCACCTTTGGACGTGGGGATGTCTTTTCTGAAGTAAACTAACTACTTGGCGAAGGCTCGTAGCTTCCAGGTTCAATATCAATGGCCTCGCTGTCGTGGAGAATACTAGTCTCGAACACAGACGCGCTCTAGCTTCGAACTCCTCAGTATATGTTAGCAACGGGGCTTTACACGTACTCAGATTTACAGGAAAACACTTTAAAAATACAACTTAATGGAGAATGCTAAAAAAAAAAAAAACCCTAATTATCTAATAAAATCCCTAACTCGACACCCATCTTCAAGGTGCGAGTCCCACCCTAACGTCTTTATGTTGTGGAGCTCTGTCGAAGAGAGAGAAAGCTAAGCTCTCTTGGCTGGATGTGGGTAAGAGGGAACTAAGGTTCTAGATAATGGGAAGCCAGGATTCGTTCCTGGAACCAATGGGGGGAAAAAAAAAATCTAACACCCCCCTACGTACTAATTCCCACGTCCTAATTGTGAAAGAAACATAGAACACAGAGTTTTGAAACGTAAATATACAAAATAAATAAATAGGAATCATTCACAATATGAGACCATAAAATAAAATAAAATTACTAACACAAGGAAAATAAAAATAAAGCCTAGCTAATTATCCTATCTTCAAACATAATTTAATTTCCACAATACGTCTAAGAGAAAAATAACCTAACATCATGAAAGAAAAATTTAATATATAAAATATGAGAGAAATAAAATATTCAATTAATTACATACGCCAATTACATGAAAAAATAGCACAGGTTACAAGTGTAGAAAACAAAGCTTATATAAGGAAAAGTCATAAAATATTGTATGGATGCGAAATATTTTACCATATAATATGAAAAATAGTTATGCAAAACAACGTACATTTAGACAGTGTTACATTACCTTATTCTAATTAGCGTTGAGCATAAAATCTTACATTCGTCATATTCAGTTTCCACACTGTGCATGAAATCACAATAACTATGAAGAAAAAAAAAAAGAAACCATGTTAATGGTATCTCCCTTGTTCAAGCTTAATGCTCACTGTGACCAGAAGGTTGAGCCTTACTCAACTTCCCCTTGTTGTCATAACACTCTGCGAGAGAGTCAACTCACCCCCTGAACTTGGCCCCATAAAGGGTTTACAAACCTTCTCACCCGTCCCTATCGGGAGCCAAAATATCACAAAGTTTGGATTTTTTCGATTCAGTCTAAAATACATATTACCACTAGCAGAGAACAACATCGAAATTTGGTTTACTTCTTAGAACACTGCTGTATTCAACTTGAAGACAGTGAGTGGTCGGATAGGGGACCAATGAAAGTGCGTTATGTTAGGCATCAGGTGACTGAGCCGGTAAGCTGCTGGCTACGAACAGCTCTGTCTAGCGGCCAGTGCAGGAGTCGTGTTGTAAAGTGCGAGGAGGCCACGTCCCAGCTACTCTGGCAACCAAACTCTGCTCCTGTCGACGGCAACCATCAACATTTGCAAGGTCATTGCAGGTGGGCAGGTCTGACGTGAGAGTCAAAGTGCGCTGGTACTATCAGACAGTTTCAGCCTTTACCATCGCCTAGTAACTGTAGTCTGTTCACTGTATCTTCAGCCTTCAAGAATAAAACATTGGAAAAATCTCCCCACGTACATAATGTTCGGTTGTCTCCTAAATATGCCGTGCATCGCAACCGTTTAATACATCTATTTAAATAATAGAATATTATTTTTCGTTAAGCAGAACCTTTTTTATAATTTCAATTTATATTATACTAGCTTTTACCCACGGCTTCACTTGCGTGATTATAGGGATAAATAATGACTTTTGTGACACAAAGCCACTACCCACAAAGTTTCAGTGGCCCCACTATTGGGTTCTCTACCCACTGAGTTACTGCGGCCATACTATTGAGTTCTCTAGCAACTGAGCAACCGCGGCCCCACTATTGGGTTCTCTAGCCACTGAGTTTCTGCTGCTCCACTATTCGGTTCTCTACCGACTGAGCTACTGTGGCCCCACTATTGGATTATATACCCATTGAGTTACTGCGACCATACTATTGGGTTCTCTAGCCACTGAGCAACCGCGGCCCCGCTATTGGGTTCTCTACCCACTGAGTTTCTGCGGCTCCACTATGGGGTTCTCTAGCCACTGCGCTACTGCAGCTCTTGGAAAGGAATGGAAGACAGCCCACAGATAAAAAAGAAAGGAGAAAGGACGGAACCTTTTTGTTAATAATGGTTTTTTATGCAGTAAAATTATAATAAGAATTTTCATGAAGGAATTAGATATTTTCTTGGAATAAAAAGTAGCCGATGTCATTCTCCGAAAAATTTCGTACATCCGTTGCTCCGTTTTGACGCGAAAGGACAAACACACTTTCACATTTATATAGTAGGAAGGATTTCTCTTATAGTCAATGTAGTTAACAACAGGGTTAAGATACGTGTGTTGGCAATGCATCATAAAAAATAGTTTTCATGCAAAATATAATTAGGCTGAGTGTACACGAATGCGGTGCACTGTCCCTTCAGATAATTTTCTAGACTTGGTTAATCTTTGTTCACACGAGGCGGAGGAATACCCTGTAGGTATAACTTCAGTATGCCAGGCTTCAAAAAAGTTGGAAGTAACCTTGAATGAACTGTAGCAAATCAGACACAATGCCCGCTCTATATCCTAGTGCAACCTACCAGAGTTTGGGTACGCCCATATCAAGAGAAAAGGTACGTCGCTGTGTACTAATTTATTCCATGACTGTGCGACGTACTACTTTAACTTCCATTCCATTCCACTGAATGAAACAACTATCTCCAAGTTCGAGCCTTTACTTTCACAATGTTAGCTCGACTCGGCGCAGAGTGGGGTCGTATATAAGAAAATACGTGTACTCTAGAGAGCTCGCATGTGAGTGCGCGTATTTGGTTAAATCGCCTTCAACTTGCGGAGAAGTGCGGTGCACATTAAGTTAGTTTGTGCGTGATCTGAATATGTGATGTTGCGGCGAGCGGCAGGCGACCAACTACAGCAAGCTTGGAGGCTGGTTAAAAGTGCTCCTCCTGCTGCTGCATCACCACATCTCAGTTACAGCTTCACTGCGCGCAGACTTGTGTAAACACTGACTGCCTCTCTGCAGCACAGTAAGAGGCCAGTATACACATCAGACCAATGACGGTAGCGGTTCCTTTTAATCTGACCGCTGAGTGGCCGCGTGCGACTATGGAAATGGGTTGGTTACTGCATGGTCAGAAAGAGTCCTATCGGCTGTGCTGTCAGCCGGCAAGTAAACCATTTTACCTGACACGCAGGTATTATATGCAATGAATTAAAACTTCAACCGGCGACAGTAAAACGATCAGTAAAGTTCTGAGTTGTTATTAGACACAACTAACGCTAGAAATGCAATACAAAACATAGTTGATTACTATTTACAGAAAAGAATGTTGACTCCTTATATCTTGAAAATATGCATTTTAAAATGAACACATTATGTGCATCAGATGGGTCCTTCGCTGTAATTTAACCTGTATGAATCGTTTTGTGCATATTTGAAGCATTTAACGCACTAACACGGAATTTTTCAGTGGGCTACTCTGTCTCTGTCTCTCTCTCTCTCTCTCTCTCTCTCTCTCTCTCTCTCTCTCTATATATATATATATATATATATATATATATATATATATATAATATATATATATATATATATATATATATATATATATATATATACAGAGTTTTTTTGCATATTTGTTTGAATCAAACTTCTTTGCATGCTTGTAAGTGTATAAAATGTAAGTACAATGCATGTTTCTCTGATTGAAAACATTATTTCACACTTTGGGAAGTTGTTCAAATGTTAAGAAATTTCTGTTTCCCGTGTGGACAGAGTGGCGCGTGCTATGAAGCTTTGTCTTTTTTCAAAAATAAATATCTAGCTACATTAATGTCTTCGTTGATTCCTCACTTACTTGCTTTTTGTGGTAATCTGGAAGAATTCTGCTTGGTGCCCACAACGAACGCAAAGGTGGAGTTCAGCTAAAGAGTTCGTTGCCCGTACGTACGACCAGCGTGGTCATTGCACGGAGCGACGTGGATTCAGCGCACAGCTGGACTCCCCAAGGCCAACTGAGCAGCGAAAGTCGGCTCCAACTTGATGCTACCTGGTGCATGCGCGCTCACCAAATTCTCCCAGCGGTTTGGCGCGAGGCTAGTCGCTGCTCTGCGGGCGGCCGACTCCCAGGCACTCAGCGATTCGGCGAGCACCCACGACTCCAGGAGGCGTGGTGGGAAGAAATCGTCGTTTATTGGAGGCGCCCCCTGAATTTACCCAACCATGGAGATTTGTGTGCTGGTGGCGTCTATTGGACGCACATGGAAGAGACAGTTATTATTGGCCAAGTTCTGTGTGTTAAAATTTTGGTGACTTTTATATAAATACTTTCCAGGAGAGCCATTCGGTAGAGATGGTTCCTCCGCGATTATCAGACGGCCACGTCATTTAAGTACTTTGAGAACATTTATTGAAACTTTGAAATTTAAGCCTTTCAGGCATGAAAATCAGGTTGGACCAGATGGAAGGTCCTAGTAGGAACTTTGTGGAGATAGTAATTTTTGCTTTCAATATTCAGGAAAGCATATTCGTAAAAAAAATGTTAGGAGATTTTTGGAGAGAATATTGAAAATTAATATTGTGATTTTATGAAGTTTTAAATGATGGCCTTACGAAAATATTGTGTCATCTTTCTCCTGTTAAGCCACCATCAATATTGTTATGGAGCATAAGGTTACAAATGGTAGTAAATGTAAACACGCTCCTGTCAAAATTTTTAAAAAGAGCTTAAAATCCAAGATTGTAATGGAATATTTTAAGGATCAGTTCTTAATTGATATAAAATTGGCCGCTTTGCATTTGTGGCTACGGCCGGTTTTAAATAGTTGCTTGTGTAACACGAAATTATTCGCATATTCCAGTATTTTGTTTGCTTTGCATCTAATGGCAATTATCATTGTGGTCATGTCCAAGTAATGAAAATATTGCTTGCATAATCAATAAATATAGTATTTGTTTGCTGGCCTTTAAGATATGGCCCAATATAAAAGTTTATCATAATTATATATATTTTATTCAACCTGTTACAATTTACCAGTAAAAATTTTTGCAATGACATTGGGAACTGTCCAGTTCATAGGCAAAAACTGACTAGGTAAAGAATTTTGCATTGGGCAATAAACAAATAAGTAGATTAAAGTCCTTTTTTTTTTTACATTTTTATGATATTTAAAGATCTATGTGTAAAATCTAAATAAATGAGTTGATATTCCACCTTCCTATTGAATGCTGTGATGTTTATAGTCCAGTATATTACATGTTCAGTACAGTACATACTTTTGGAAGATGTTGCCATTATGCATAATAAAATTAATACTGTTTTCTGATTACTGTTATTTAAAGCAGGTTACTTGACTTTTTCAACTTCTATAATGTCTGAATATAACTCAAAGATATACATGAATTTTGAATTTGAAAAAGCAATGATAAGAAAGACAAAATAATCAATATTATCCACAGTAAAAAAAATTAACTACAATTTTAGTAGTTGAGATATGGTCACACTGCAAAATAAAAAGTGGAGTATCATTCCAACTGATTAATATTTTCCAATAACAGTTCAGGCTCATTACTATAGTTTAGCTTTACATAGGTGCCTCTTTGCAATTTCTCTCCACCACTCACTTCAGGGCAACTTAGGGCTTTTGGATAGCTGCCTTGTTGCGTCCTCTGGACATAGAAGGCGCCACAAGGAAAACTGTGCACTCTACTCTTTGGAGTAGAGTGTTGGTAGAGTATTTGGATTTCTTTTCTGAATTGTAGTTGGGGAGTTATAAACCAAGCACCAAAGGAACAAACCAAAACATTAATTTTATTTCTTTATTTTTATTTGTGCTTATCCAGTGTGCCACATTCGAGTGTCTGTGCTTTGCTTTTCTGCTTTGTTTGATAATAACCTTTCATCGTGTCCACAGTTGCGACGGCCTGGATCCAGAAATTGTCAAATCGGGGCTTAAGCAGGTATTGAAAGAAGTGGGGGAGGAAGTCCTCGACACTGAAGGTATTGAGGAGCTTCTTGCCCGAGTCAGATTATTTGTAAGGAAAGATGGTGCTAGGGCTGTTGCCAGCACAGTGGGAGCTGAGGTTGGTGAGTCTGTGCCTTTTTACAAAATTTTCAAGAATATGCCATCTGGTGGCTGGTGTTAATTTCTTTGTGGCCTTCTCAGCTTTGTTAAACTTGAATTTCTGTTCTCCCCAAATTGTTAATCCCGTGGCTACCTTCAGGTTGCCCGAATTATTACAGTCCACCATTTGCAAAGCTCGAGAGGAAAATTTGGGTCTTTGAGCAGGTTATAAAGGAATGTTTACAATTTGTGTCCAGTCAAAGCACTTTAGCTCATTTACAGATGAAACTGCTTGAGAAGACGATGAGAGAGTCCATTCAGGACAATTCGAATATTGTTCTAATTGTAGGATGCCCTTGTAATAGTAAAGAGTACTTCACTCAAGTTGTGTTCAATAATTTACATCCCATGTATTGTAGTTGTTTTTGGTTTGCATCAAAACCTACTACTTTATCCCAGCTGTTACAGTTAGCAACTGATGTAGAATGCACAAAAAATGGATTGCTTTCCTGACCAATCAGCCAAATTTGAATCTAAATTGCTCAAGGAAAACAGGGGGAAACCCAGTTCCCGCAAATATTGAATTATATGGGGGAAGAACAATCACATGGCACCTGATTGCTACCACAGGAAATTCCTCTTCAGAATCGCTACTGCTGAAGGCAGCCCAGGGAATGTAGGTTATAGGGAAAAGGAAAAAGTGAAGACACGTTCCTGGTACTCTCAGGCCATGGTTCCTAGCACCAGTGGCCAGTCCATGAGTAGTAGTAAAGAGTTAATTTGCTTTTTATGCAAGCAAGCTGGTCATGTGAAGCACATTGTCCAATTAGGGATAAAACTGTAGGAGATCATACATAAATGTGATGAGCTTTGAATAAAAGCATGGACTGTTATATGTGCCAATAGTAATTGCTGATCAAGTGCAGGTATCTGCCTTTTTGGATTCGGGAGCTTCGGGTTCCCTGATCAGTCAGGATTTTAGTCATTATCGGTTGTAGAACTTGCCAAAAGGGTGTGTGAACTTTAGCCCTAGCGATGAAGTGGGCTTTTCCCTTGCTAACGGGGGTGTTATAACCTCACGGCGAGTACTGGTGTTTAAAATAAAAATTGATAATTTTTCATGAAAGCTTATTTTATATTCTTTCCTGGACTAAGTTACGAATTGTTGTTGGGAACTAATTCCCTAGGAAAAAACCCATGCCAACCTTAATGCAGCACAGAAGGAATTAGTGTTTTCATTTTGCAAGGACCAACCTGTGGGTATTAGTTCAAAGCAGTTCGCGTTTCATGATATTTCGGTTAAATCTACTGTAGAAGTTACTGAGGTAACCCAGAGATAGGAAGCCCAACTTGCTCTATTACAGCAAGAGTTTGTGGATGTGGTCGCTCATAAGTTGGGACATTATAATAAGAACCCTAAACATTTGAAATTAAAAGATTCAGAACCTGTGTCCTCGGTACCCTATTGAGTGGCACCCCCTAAGTTGAAAATTTTCCATCAAATAGTTCATGACCTTCAAGAGGAACATGTGGTGGAACCATCAAATAGTAGTAATTCAAATCCAGCATTTTTACTTCCCAAGAAGACTCCTGGGGAATATCATGTTATAAGCGACTATCGCAAAGTAAATAAACAAATTTATGTAGATTCCTATCCCCTCCCGACCATTGAGTCGGTCTTTCAACATGTGGGAAAAGCAAAGTATTTTTCCATTTTCGACCTGAATAGTGCTTTCCTGCAATGTGAGTTGCATGAAGACTCTTGTGACATCTTGGCCTTTGTCACCTCTTGGGGGCAATTCCAGTGGACGTGTTTGCCCATGGGTGTAAATTGTGGGCCCCAAGCCATGTCCCGTGTTCTATTGTCAATCTAGGATAAATACCAATATGAATTCCTCTTCACGTACATTTATGATGTGTGTGTATATAGTAACTCGTTTGAGGAACACCTTGGACATCTCAGATTTCTCTTTTTTTGCTCTCAGGGAGACTGACCTTATCATCAACCCTGATATGGTTACGTGGGCCAAAACCTACTTTTAGTATGTGGGCTTTTCCATTTGCGAAGGGAAGTTGCTAATGGACCCGGAATATGTCTGGCCCATGGTGAATTTCCCTACACCAAGGAATGTGAGAGGGGTTCGATGTTATATAGGGATGGTTGGTTTTTATTCCAAATTTAAACATAACTTTGCTGAGAATTCCGATACCTTGAATGCTCTCAAGCGAAAGAGTGTCGATTGTGTTTGGGGCGAAGCCCAAGAAAAGGTGTTTTGTGAATTAAAGTAGAAGTTAACTACCCCTTCAGTGCTTCAATTGCCCCAGTTTAGCGAGCCATTCATCCTTAAGGTGGATGCGAGTTCTAAGGCTATTGAGGCTGTGTTATGACACAGAAAAGGAGTTCTAGTTCATTGCTATTGTTAAAGCTTTGCATGGGTGCCTCTTTGCTATTTCTCTCCACCACTCACTTCAGGGCAACCTCGGGGCTTTTGGATAGCTGCCTTGTTGCGTCCTCTGGACATAGAGGGCACCACAACACACATCGAAGAGAGCTGGAACAGAAGATGCTAATGAAGTCCATCCTGCATATGGCCATATCACCATGGACTCGAAACTACAGTAAATAGCTCAGGATAAAATTCCACAGGTGCAGAATCACTTCGACAGTCCATCTCGACACATCGTTTTACCATACTCTTCTTAAAAAAGAAAAATAATCTCTTCAAATGCTGGATAATGCTATTATTATTCAGCATGAAAGAGTGTAATATTTTTTAACTACACACAGCAGCGGCGGTTTGCCCAATGCGGCGGAATCGGTCAAAGCTTCTCTCAAAGTCGGAGCTTTCATTCCCAGCGGTCATCTTGGTATCGACGACCTGTGTCTACCCAGGACAATTGGTGACCATCTAAGGATGTCGACCATTTAGACGGCCAGCACCTGTGGCAGTGGGGCATCAAGGTATCGCGAACAATCGGATATAGTCTAACACTGCTTCCTGCGGGGTCAAATATACCCATGTTAATTTATAAGCATAGTTAGCTATAATTTCCAAACTGTTTAAGTTATAGTTTTCAAATTCATACCAAAGGCATCCACCCCAACTAGGAGAAGGGCCACATGGTCAAATATGCCACATGTCAACTTATAAGCATAGGTGGCTGTAATTTACAAACCATTTAAGTTATAGTCGTCAAATTCATAACATAGACAACATCCTCGGCTAGGAGAAGGGTCGCAAGGTCAAGTATGCTATATTTCAGTGTATAAGCATAGGTGGGTGTAATTACCGAACCATGTGAGTTATAGTTGACAAATTCATAACATAAACATCATGAACGACTAGGAGAGGGGTTGTGGGGTCAAGTATGACCTATGTCATTGATATCTAGGTCCAACACTACCATCGTACCAGTAATGGAAAATCCTGAAATGGTAATACAAGATGTGAACGTCCCGACATTTCTGAAACAAGCGAGCTAAACAGCTACACCTCCAAACACAACATTCCCAGACGAAGTGCAGCAATTACTCGCAATGATGCAAAGTATGCAGATTAGCATACAGGCCAGCATATAAACACAACAGACCGAGATCCAAAGTATGCTGACTAGTATACAGGCTAGCATCCAAGCACAGAAACTAGAATTACAGACTAGCATACACACAACTGAAAGCAGAAATGCAAGCACAGCTGGAGAGCCATGCAATCTGATGCAGCAACAAGTAGCTTCACTACGACCAGATTTTTCAACTAATTTGCATCAAATCTTTACCGACATGGCTACAGTAAGACAAGAGGTACAGGCAACCAGAGAAGAGCTTGCACTGGTGAAAGTGAACCATGCTCGCCAAGTAAGCGAAGTAGAGGCTGGTGTGAAGGAATTGGAACACAACCCTGTACCACCTGCATGCCAAACCATGATAAAAGAAACAGTGACAGAGAAATTGGACTCTCTGAACAACCACATTGAGGTCAGATTTTTCCAGCTTGAAAGTGCTTGGGAACAACGTCTGGCAAAAGTAGCGAACAAGGTGAACCAATTAACACAAGTAATAGAAGGCGTGCAGACAATGCAACTGACAACACTGGAAATGCAAGCAGAGGAAACATCCAGGACAGAAGAAGTTTCGGCACGACTCGACAGTGCTACTCAGACACCACATAGCACTGTACCTACAGCTACAACTGCTGTTCCAGCATTATCTATGCCTATGTCAACATTATTGTACCACCCATCAAAACTGTGCTTGGAGCAACTTCCTAGATTTGAAGGCAGAGTAGGAGGAAATCCTATACAATTTTTGATAAAGCTTGGAGAATACGCTGCACTTTTCGGCCTCAGCGACAGTGATATACTACGATTCTTAAATTTAGCATTAACGCCCACCGCATATTACTGGTGGGAGGTTGCATGCAGTCACATAGAAAATTTTTCTGAATTCAAAAATAAATTTCTTGAACATTTTTGGAACTCGAAAGTCCAGGGACAGTTGCGAGCTAAGTTGTACACAGAGAAATTTTACCCACTTTTCCGAGGTGTATAATAGGTCGAGACACCTCACTCCTCCCATCAACAATAATGAATTTATTGCTATGGTGTTGCACCAACTACCCTATAATTATCAGGTGCACTGGACGGGACGTACCGACACTGACCTAGTTGCTTTCTGCGAGGGACTGTTGGCTTTCGACCAAATTGAAAAATTGCAACTATCACATGTAAACAGAGATGGGGGAAAATCACCACCAGCTGACAGAGCTCAGCCGTCCTATTTAGGTAACCCGCCACCTTATAGAGGAAACTATAGGGGTGACCAACACCCTAGGGTGCAAACATATCAATTTGAATATTGTACACCTTATAGAGCACAATAATACACGGTACAGCATGATCCACAAAACTCATTTCGAGAAAGAAAATTCTATTCCAGAAGGTGGTCTCGACGAAGCCGACTCTACCGTGGTAACCAGGAAGATAAACAGTCATCGGAAGGAGAAATACTAATGGAGGAACGAAACCCTGAGTCACCTAAATCACCTGGAAAACAACCACCAGCAAGGGGCCAGAGCTCGCAGTCTAATGAAATGAACGACCGAACCAACACAGCTGAGAACTCGTCATGTAAACAAGGGAGCGTGACATCGCCTGTACAACTTTTCCCGATGCAATTTTCTTTCGCATCACCTAATACTGCAGTGATATATAATCAAGCTTTACAGGCTACGTCAATCAACAGAAGCCAGAATATTTTGAAAATCAAAGACCATTATGTTCCCGGTCACCGGTATTTACGACCGCACAGTTTAAAACGAGCTGTGTAAACACGAATTCTGCAGGCCAGGATCAAACCGACTGTGGTCAGTTAAAGCTGTAAGAGTCAGGGAAGAGAGACATTACCGAGAGAACTGGCTGATACACCAGTCGAGATGACTAATTTAAGGAAGAAGGTTACATATGGCAGCCGAACGCAGAGTGAAGCGAGCAAAGAAATAAAAAATAAACAAATTGTATCTCGGTAAACTAGTTCTTGTGAGAGTTAGCCATGTAAGCCGCCACTATGACTTGTCATGGGAAAACTGTTCATGTTGTTTGAAGGGCCGTATGAAATTAAGAGAAAAGTTTACAAAAATTGTTATCTGGTGGTGAAACCCAACACTAACGAGATCATGGGTCGTTTCAACCTTACCACATTACTTGTCTACTATCAAAACGACGAGTGATACTACAGCCAGCAAGTAGTAGCTGTAAAATACGTACGCTATTGTTATTTATTAAGTGTTGTGTAGAGGATATTTGTAGCCGCAGGAAGTGTATTGCCATTGAGCTAAGTCGCCCCTGGACTGAGCCACTAAAAATTTTTAATCGCCACCCCGTTTATATTTTGTTTATTGTGTGTACGTATTTCGAGATGCTCTGCAATGATTGCTACATGAAGTAGGGTGCTGTAATATCCAGAAACCAAGAAGAGGTTTGAATGGGAAGTACTCGTTTCAGCTGTAGTCTAGTTGATCATCCTGTAGTAATCCTTTAGTAAGTGGTAATTTTCCATGTTGTGTTTATATGAAATTTTTTTCTCTTTAAACCAGCCAATTTTCTCGGCAATGACCCTAGGGTATGTATAGGATGTAAGATGTTCTTCCCTTTATTCTAGAATTGTGTATATACTTTGTCTTGTATGTTTGCCTTCTCGCTTTCGTAATGAAGTTGAATTAGCAAAACATAAGGGTGCATTACGTAACACCCTGATTTTCACATCAGTTATGTACCATTTCTATTAATATATTTAATGTTTATTATTTATTATTTCACACTATAATGTATACTTGTTTGAAAAATCAGTATCTCTGTCAATGATTTTTCTTATTTTTATTTTCCAGTATTAATATGTTTTTTTTTTCCTCATATTAGGAAGTTGTACTTAAAATTTTGTTATTTTGTGTATGGTTGAGAAAACAAGCAAAAGTTGTTGGATTAAAAAATACATACTGAAGAAGTTAATAGAGTTGTGTGTTTTTCTATTTCAGAGGTTAATATTTGTAAGTACATCTGGATTTTCGCACTTCGTTATAATACATAAGCACTGTCCATTAAAAACCAGGAGTTCAACTTAAGTTGTGCCTGCGGCAAACCCGAGAAATGGAGTCTTGTCAATTGAGCTTGACATACCTAGGAGTTTAATTCTTCTAGTTTAAAGATTAGGTGTTTGCTTGCTTGCTAGCTGTTCTCCTGCCCAGCCAGTGCACAGACCTGAGTAGTTAAACTTCTATGTGGTTCTATGATTTGAGGGATATCTTTTACATTATTCAACGGAATGGCTTACCCGCTCTGAGAGAATTTAAAAAGTCTTACTTTGCCACAACCTTTCAACTTTATATTATAAGCATACTTACAAATACCCATATGCCGAAACTATACACATCCAATTCATAAAACACACTTCAAACCCAACAACAAACAAGACTGCAAGAGCAAACACAACAAACCATTTATAAATTTAGTTAAGCATAAAATTATCAAATACATACTCATCAAAGGCAAATTTACCTTCTTAATATTTATTTCATTTCCGTTCTTAACCAAATTTTATTTGTTGGCTTGGTAATAGATTTACTTTAAAATGTTAATTTCGTATTATCGAGTTCGAGTCTCGGTCAGAATACCTAATATTGTTTTATATCCAAATTTAACAGAAAATTTAGGTTTTATTTATATTCCAGCTTAAGGCGATTAATGAGATGTTATTTTCGTATTTTAGGTTCAATTCGTGGCCAGAACACTTATTATTATTATAATTTTGAATGTAACAAAATATTATTTTCTCTTTGTATCCATGCTTATAGTAATTAACGTAATGTTATTTTTGGAATACCGACTTCGATTCCCAGGCGACTCACTTAATATTTTTAAACAAATCTGGGAAATGCTTTCTTATGCATTCACTTACGCTAAATGTCTATCGTATTAACTGCTCAACTAACATGTTATATGTTCGATGTCAACTGTTGAAGGTTGAGAATGGTGGAGGAAATGTAGTTAAATGATGTAATCGGGTAATGAAGTAATCGTGTAATTAACATAATCTTGCAAATCCATACATGCATAAACATGCTATGAATATTTACTAGGTATGCATATATACACTTAAATAATTAAGAACTAAATATTCACCAAAATCCTATGTCCTCTCAGCGAAACAGCCAGACATCAACTGTCGTAAACCTTTTCATTTGTTTCAGAATTTGTAATTAGTATTCTTATTATTACAGGTGGAAGGTATTACTCTTACACTTTGCTAGAATTCACTATAAACAATTACCAAGTATACACATTATGCATAGTGAGACATATGTATGCTCCCGAGGAACGACAGCTCAAGACTAAAGCCTTGCCGTAAATATGATGTCCATAGGATATTTTCAAGCAAGAACAGTTCCTGCTTCTTTCCTGTCTGGTCAACGAACCCTAACAGGAAATACAATCGTGTATGCGGCTTCAATATATACGAACATCGACAGACAGAATGCTTCCAATGAATTACACTGATAAAACATTTAATTATGTAATAACTAAACACACGCATGTGTGCACGCATGCGCGCACACACACACTCACACAACTCATTTACATATACCATAACAGACTATTGCCAAACCCCATACCACCAAACTTTACAAGCAAAACTAAATACTTGAAACTTTTTAAACATATCATACAACATAAGTGAACATATCTCCATAATATGTCTTCCAATACACATTATCACACATATTTAATTTAAAGTATGATGATGTACAAAATATAAGAAAAACTTTTTCAAGTCTCTGTTTTCTAATTTTCTATATAACAGAATTTAAAACAAAATTAATAGCCATATTATTCACTCATCTCACTCAAATCGTGTTATTTCGTACTACATATAGTAATCAAAACATGTTAGTTTCAAAAATCCCTTCAATTAAATAATGTTTGTTAATATCTGCTGTTTTTAACAAATGATTCGATCCTTCTAGGATACTTAGATCTTATCTGCGTAGCAAGTATTTATACAATTAAACCTTTTTTAATCGTACAAGAAGTTTAAATGTTGTTTAAATGTAACTATATTTTTCTACTTCGGAAAATGTTAAAATTCAAACATACAGTCTGATTTCGCCAAAACTTCAACTAAACGCAGGCATGTAGAGTTATACTAATATATTTTTTGTTTCAATTCCCAGCGTGTTAAATACGCGTATATGAATTACTATATATGATATTTGTTTAGACCACCTCATCTAAAACATTAAATACTAAATAACCCTTTACAATTGTCGTTTTTATCTAACTTTAAGTTAAAGACATGCAAATTTAATATATTATAATAACACAAAAGCTAAATACTCATTACGCAACAAACATCAACATTAAATAATGCAAATCGATGTATTACTTATCATACCCTATCATAACCAAAAAAATATTTTAATTTTTTAAATTATTCAAGGTTTGTAAATATCTAACTTATTCTCGCAAACTTCCGAAGAACACCATGTTTAATTGTTATCTATACAGATTAACATTTAAAAAAAAAAAATAGTATCGATCACGATAGGCTAGGCTTACATGGCTAGAGTTGAGCACACACGTTATCAATAATCAAGAGTAAAATATGTATATTCGCATAACAATAATATATCTTTAACGAGAACATTCGGATATAAGTAGTGTATACATAGCGATTCAATAACTATACAGGATAAGTAGATATTTATTTTAATAGAATATTAAGTAAATTAAACAAGTTATTGGCATAATGAATATCCAACTGCAATGGATATATGTGTTGATCTGAAACCAAATATCCATCTACTGATGAAAAAAAAAAACAGATTGCAAGATAACTATAGGTTTGAGAACATACTCATTGCTTCATTGCAAGTCAAGAACACTTATTAAGTAGTATTTATGTATTGATTATCTACCATGATTAATTTCATTCTAAGTAAACATCTTAGCATAATGAAATCTTACTTCTGATTAACATATATATTTCATTAAACATAATTTATATACAAGCCATCTTGTAGTACACTACACATCAAAAACCTAAACAATGTGCCTTTCGATTAACGACTCACTCTATATTCAACTCCGATACAGCATTCATCATCATCTGTCTAAACAAATCTGTCACAGCTCATCGACAACACACACACAGAGTACACAAACTCACACACACAAAACATACAATATTCAAATTGGCAAACCTGCTCAACACAAAATTTGCTCGTAATAAACCACATTAATCTAAATTAACCCAAAATAATCCAAAAAACCCAAATTAACCCTAAATAATCCTAAATAACAAAAATCATCTCAAATTGACACAAAGAACCAAAATCTACCCCAAAACACACACATCATTCTTGAAAATTCTTTTCATCAATCTTTACCAATCATTAACAATTCTTCCATCCTTACCAATATTTCCATCAATCCTTATCAATCTTTATTTATCTTTCCATCAGTCTTTCCCAATCTTTGTCAATATTTACAAATATTTCGATCAATACTTCCCAATCTTTAACAATCTTTCCATCATACCTTACAAAATGTTACCAATCATTACAAATCATTATCAATCTTGCCATTAATCCTTACCAATTTATAACAATCTTTAACAATATTTTCTCATTTTTACCAATCTTTACATCAATCCTTGCCAATATTTAGCAATATTTACCTATGTATTGATTTATAGGACCTCTCTATCCATACATATAAGAAAAACATTTCATATATTGTCTCCAAAAATTAATATATATATATATGGGTAGAATTGTGTTTATGTAGGCATTCAACAATCCATATATCTTATATTGAAGTCTTTATTATCATTCTCTTGACATTTATAAGCGATTGCTCATACCAACACTTAAAAGCTAGAAGGTAGAAAATGAATAAAAACAACAGTCTTTAATAAAATTTACCTTTATTTCACACAATTATCAAAAAATACGTAGTAATACTGACACGCACTCACTCATATTGTCATTTCAACAAAAGTATTTACGCTTTACTCTAAATTCATCGAACTTTTCCTGCAGGAAACACTCAAGGCTTCCCTACTCGCATATACAACATTACAATTTACACATGTATAGGTCATATAATTAATGTCAAATGGAAAGTTATTTTCCTCTGGTTGCCTAGCGCTAAACCTAAATGCAATCATCTTACTGGAATACTTGCATTCCCTCCCCGTTGATCGACAAACAATACCTTTACTCTTCTTATGTCTATATATGTTATCACTACGAGAAAACACAATATCGCACTTATCACAGTGGAACGACTGGTATGCTGAACTGAACAAACAACGACTACATTCTTGTCAAAGTGCATGACAACTTATAGAAAAAGTATTGTCCCCAATAACAATATTGTTTCGGTATTGCTTCTAGAGATTCATCAGAAACCCTTGCTGAAGGTGATACAGATTGTAAGTCTTCAGCCAATCTTAATATCTTCATATAACAAAGCGTACAATATTACTATATGATTCCACTCGCAGTGATCTGACTTCCATCAAAACGTTCGAAGAAGTGAAAAAATTTATACAAAACACACGATAATATACTTTTTTCACAACAGAACAATTGGTCTATGTGTCACGCAAACTCAGTGAGAGAAAGAATAACCATCTCCTCTATCTTAATATATGTGTTTAAAAATTATTTATCGGGTGTGGGACTCGAACTCACGCTTCCATACAGGTTAAGCGTGGCTTAAATCTAACACCTTAAACAGCTCAACCCAATCGACATTTGCAGAAAATGTTTTATTATAATGAAAAATATCAACCTTTTCCTTGGTTAACTTCATAGGATGATGACATAGGAACTTAAGCTCATGTTCAAAATATACCGTATAAAACAAAAAGAATCATTATTTGTAGCAAATTTTGTAATTTTACAGAAAAAAATTATAAAAGCTTCGCGATTGGGAACACCCCGAGAAAACTCTAGTGTTAACTACTTATTTCGTTAATGGCAAGGATGATGACATAAGATCTTAAGCTCATGTTTGAAATGTGCTATATAAAACAAAAATAACCTAATTTTTAGTAAATTTGCAATTTTACAGACAGTAAATCATAAAACTTTCGCGATTGGAAACACCCAGGGAGTACTCAGGTATTATAAACTTTATTATCATTCTCTTAACTTTAATAAGCGAATGCACATAGCAACACTTAAAAGTTGGAAGGGATAAAATAAATGAGAACACGAGTATTTCATACATTTAATCTTTATTTCACACACTTATAAAAAAATACATGGTAGTACTAAAATACACTCAAACATATTATCCAGTCTAAAGTATTTATGCTTTACTTGAATTTTATACTACAAATCGTGTTGTGAGCAGTCAAGGCACACTTATTCGCATACACAGAATCGCTATTATCACAGTGAACCGCCTTATATGTTGGACTGAACAAGGAATAAATACATTCTTGATAACGTACATTAAAACTTTGACTAAAAGTATTTCCACAATAACAACATTGTTTGTGTAATACTTCTAGAAAATCTTCAGAAACCATGGCTGAAGGTGTTATAGATGGTAAGTCTTCACCCATTGTTACCATCTTCTTATTACAAAAACTTACACTATCATTAGATGTTTACAATTGTGACGGTCTACCTTCCATCACAACTATCGAAGAAGTGAAAACATTCATACAGAATGCAACCTTATATAATGTTTTTACAATAAAATAATTGGTTTAAGTGTCACTCGAACTCAGTCAGAGAAATATAGGTCTTACGCGAACGACATACGAAATGCGAATAACACCATCTCAACAATTTCAATATATGTCTTAAAAATTATTATTTCAAGTGTGGGATTTGAACCCGTGCTCCCATGCAGGAAACCAGAGCTTAAATATGGCATCTTAAACCACTTGACCAACATGACAAGTACAGAAAACAATTTATTATAATTGAAAGTGTTAAGTTTTTCTTGATTGACATCATAGGATCATATTCTTATTTTTAAAATCTACTGTATAAAACAAATGAAACATAATATGTACCAAAATTTTAATTCCTCAGAAAAAAACATAAGACCTTTGCGATTGGGAGCACTCTGGGAAAACCCAAAGCCACAAGCACCCAGAAGAAACCACTTAGGTATAAACACATATAATTATCTATAAGAGATACATATATATAATTATCTATAAGGTAGGAGTATACATATAACATGTTTTATTATGGGTGAATGTGTCTTTGGGTTTCCTCAGAGTGCTCCCAATCGTGAAGGTCTTATGGTTTTTTCTGCGAAAGTATAATTTTGGTACAAATTATGTTTCTTATTTTTATACAGTAGATTTTGAACGTAAAGTTTATATCCTGTGATGTCATCCTATGACGCCAATCAAGGAAAAGCTTAACACTTTTCATTATAATAAAATGTTTTCTGCACTTGTCAAGTTGGTCGAGCAATTTAATATGCCACATTTAAGATCTGGTTCCCTGTATGGGAGCGTGGTTTCCAGTGCCACACTAGACAAAAATTTTTTAAGACTTAAGTTTTGATTGTTGAGATGGTGTTATTCGTATTTCGTATGCCGTTCGAGTAACAGCTTTCTTTATCTGACTGAGTTCGATTGGCACTTACACAAATTGTTTTGTTGTAGAAACTTAATATAAGGTTGCGTTCTGTATGAATGTTTACACTTCTTCAATAGTTGTAATGGAAGGTAGATCGTCACAAGTCGAAACAATTAATGAGAGTGTAACCTTTAGTAATAAGAAGGTAACAATGGGTGAAGACTTACCATCTGTAACACCTTCAGAAAGGGTTTCCGAAGATTTTCTAGAAGCGTTACAGAAACAATGTTGTTATTGTGGAAATACATTTAGTCAAAGTTATAATGTACGTAGTCATGAACGTTTTAATTGCTTGTTCAGTTCAACATATAAGGAGCTCCACTGTGACAATTGCGATGTTGTATGTGCGAATAAGTATGTCATGACTTCTCACAATAATTTTGAACTATACAATTCAAGTAAAGCATACATACTTTTGATTGGAGAATATGTTTGAGTGTATGTAAGTAATACTCAGTATTTTTTATAAGTGTGTGAAATAAAAGTAAAGTGTTTGAAAGACTATTGTTTTTATTCATTTTAACCCTTCCAACTTCTTAATTCCTATAAGCATTTACTTATAAAAGTTAAGACAATGATAATAAAGTGGTTAATACTTGAGTTTTGTCAGGATGTTCCCAATCTTGAATGTTTTATAATTTTCTTTTCTGTAAAAATACAACATTTGCAAATAATTATGTTTCTTTTTGTTCTATACAGTAGATTTTTTAATATACTTTAAGTTCGTATGTCACCATCATATTATGATGTTAACCATGGAAAAGGATAATACTTTTCATTATAATAAAACAATTTTTGCAAATGTCAGTTCAGTTGAGTGGTTTAAGGTGTTAGTTTTAAAACCTTCTTCCTGGTAAGGGAGCATGAGTTAGAGTTCCACACCCGATAAATAATTTTTAAATACAAATATTAAGATAGTGGAGATGGTGTCTATTTCTCTGACTGAGTTTGAGTGACAGATAAACAATTACTCTGTTGTGAAAATAGTATATAATCATGTGTTTTGTATGAATATTTTCACATCTTCGATGGTTGTGATGGAATCATATAGTGATAGTGTACACTTTGTAATATGAAGATAACAACGGTTGAAGACTTAGCACGTGTAACACCTTCAGCAAGGGTTCCTGATGAGTCTCTAGAAGCAATACAGAAACAATATTGTTATTGTGTTAAATACTTTTTCTATAAGTTATCATGCACTTTGACATGAATGTAGTCGATGTTTGTTCAGTTCAGCATACCAGTCGTTCCACTGTGATAATTGTGATACTGTGTTTACTCGTAGTGATAACCTATATAGACATAAGAAGAAGTGGAATTGTATTGTTTGTTGATTATCGGGGAGCGAATGCAAGTATTGCAGCAAGACAGTTACGTTTATGTATAGTGCTAGACAACCTGAAGATAGTAACTGTCCATTTGCCATTAGTTATAAGAATCATACATGTTTTAATTGTAATGTTGTATATGCAAATAGGGAAGACTTAAGTGTTTACTGGCGGAAATGTCCTTAAAATTTAGAATGAAGCATAAAAACTTGTTTAAATGAGAATACGATTCAGTGCATGTAATTATTACTACGTATTAGTGATAATTTGTGAAATAAATATAAAGTTTAAATAAGACTATTGTTTATATTCCTTTTATGCCCTCAAACTTTTAAGTGTTGGTATGAGCAATCACTTATAAAAATTGAGAGAATGATAACAAAGACTTAAAAAAAAATGTATGGATAGTTGAACGCCTACAAAAAATGCAATATACCAATATGTATTAATTTTGGAGTCAAAAGGTGTAGTGTTTTTCTTATATGTATTGATAGAGAGATCATATAAACTCTTGGATTGGTAAATATTGCTAAAGATTGATTGAATGATTGGTAAAGATTAGTAAGGAATGATGTATAAATTGGTAAAGATTAGTAAGGATTGTTAAATATCGTTAAAGATTGGTACGGATTGATGTAAAGTTTGGTAAATATTAGCAAGGAATGATGGAAAGATTGTTGAATATTGGGAAGTATTGATGGAAAGATTGGTAATATTGGCAAAGCTTGATCGAAATATTGATAAAGATTGGTAAGGATTGATGGAAAGCTTGTGGAAGAGTGGTAAATATTGATGGAAAGAATGCCAAATAATTGCATGTGTTGTTTTTGGTGTAGAGTTTGGTTTTTTGGGTAAATTTTAGTATTATTAGGGTTATTTTGGATTATTTTGGGTTGATTTGAGTTATTTTAGGTTAATTTGGTACAATTTGGTTGATTAGGAACAAATATTGGGTGCAACGGGTTTGCCAATTGGAATATTTTATGTTCTTTGTGTGTGAGTTTGTGTTATCTTGTGTGTGTTGTCGATGGGCTGTGATAGATTGGTGTATAGAGATAATGAATGCTGTATGGGAGTTGAATATAGAGTAAGCTAGTTAATGGTAAGCCATATTGTTTAGGTGTTTGATGTGTAGTGTATTACAAAATGGCTTGTATACAAATTATGCTTAATAACAAAGGCATGTTAACTAGAATTAGCATTCACTATGTTAAGATGTGTACTTAGAGTGAAATTAATTATGGTAGATAATCAATACATAAATACTACTTATAAGTGTTCTTGACTTGCAATGAAGTAATGAGTATTTTCTCTAACCTATAGTTGTCTTCCATCCTTGTTTTTTTTTTTTTTTTCATCGGTCTATGAATATTTTGTTTCAAATCAATACATACATATTCTTTGCAGTTGGATATTCATTATCCCCATACATTGGTTAATTTACTTGAAACACAATTGAAATAAATATCTACTCGTGATGATTGATAATGTGTGTGCCTAACTCTCCCGATGTAAGCCTAAACTATCATTACCGATACATTTTTTTTTAATTTCTCAAAATTTTAAGCTGTATAGATAACAATTAAACATGGTGTAATATGAAAGTTTGCGAAAATTAGTTAGCCTTTCACAGAACATTTTTCCTAGAGTAATTTAAAAAAAAACATTCAAATGTTTTTTGTTTAGATAGGGTATGATAAGTAATGCATAAATTTGCATTATGTATTGTTCATGTTTGCTGTGTAATGAGTATTTACCGTTTGTGTTACTACACTTTATTAAATTTGCATGTCTTTAACTTAACGATAGAAAAATAGAACGATAATTTTAAAGGATTATTTAATATTTAATGTTTAAGATGAGTGGGTTTAAACAAATATCGCTCATAATACTTAATATACACATATTTACCTCATTGGGAATTGAAACAAAGAATATTTTATTGTAACCCTATATTCCTGCATTTAGGTTGAAGTCTTGACTAAATCAGAATGTATGCTTGGATTTTGACGCATTTCGAAGTAGATAAATATAGTTACATATAAACAACACTCAAGCTTCTTGTGCTATGAAAAATGTTTAGTTGTGTAAATACTTGCTACGCAGATAAGATCTAAGTGTCCTAGAAGGATCGAATCAATTGCTAAAAAGAGTCGATCTTAACAAACATTTTTGATTACAGGAATTATATGAAATAAACATGTTTTTATTACTATATGTAGTATGGAATAACACAATATGAGTGAGATGAACGATTTATTTGGATCTTAATTTTGTTCTAAATGTTGTTATATAGTAAATTAGAACATGGAGCCTCGAAAAGGTCTTTTTAATTTTTGTATATCATTATATTTAAAATTAAATATGTATGGTAATGTGTATTTGAAGACAGATAATGGAGATTTGTCCATTTGTGGTGTATAATATGTTGATATAGTTTCAAATATTTTGTTTTGCTTGTAATGTTATGTGGTATAGTGTTTTACAATTGTCTGCTATGGTATGTGTAAATGAGTTTTGTGGGAGCGTGCGTGTGCATGCACATGGGTGTGTTTGGCTATTTCATGATTAAATATTATATCAGAGTTATTCATTGGAAATATTATGTATATTGTGTTGGTATACATTGAAGCCGCATGCACAATTGGTTTTCCAGTTAGGATTCGTTGACCTAACAGGAATAAAGCAGGAAGTGTTCTCGCTTGAAAATATTCTATGGACATCGTATTTTCAATAAGTCTTGAGCTGTCATTCCTCGGGAGCATACGTATGTCTCACTATATATAATGTGTATTCTTTATAATTGTGTATAGTGAATGCTAGCATAGTGTAAGTGTAATACCTTCGACCTATAATAATAGTAATAATACTAATTACAAGTTCTGAAACAAATGAAAAGGTTGACATCAGGCTATTTTGCTGAGAGGGCATATTATTTTTGTGAATGTTAAGTGTTAGTTATTTAAGTGTAAATGGGCATAACTAGTGTATATTCATAGTATGTTTATGCAAGTATGGATTTGCATGATTAAATTAATTACACGATTACTTCATTACCCGATTACATCATATAACTGCATTTCTCTTCGCCATTTTCGACCTTTAACAGTTGACATCTAACATATAACACGTTAGTTGAGCAGTAGACACCGATCACGTAATACAATAGACATTGAGTGTAAGTGAATGCGTAAGAATGCATTTCATAGAATATTTTTTTTAAATATTAAGTGAGTCGGCTGGGAATCGAAGTCGGTAATCCAAAAATTACATTATATTAAATACTATAAGCATGAATACAAAATAAAAATAAATGTTTAAGTTAAAAATAATAATAATAAGTGTTCTGGCTAATAATCGAACCCAAGATACAAAAATAACTTTACATTAACTACTCTTAGCAGGAAATAGAAAAAAATTATATTTTTTTGTTAAATTTGGATATAAAATAATATTAGGTGTTCTGGCCGAGACTCGTACTCGATAATCAGAAATTAACACAACAAATAAAATTTGGTTAAAATTGGAAATTAAATAATTATTAAGTGTGTAAAAATGTCTTTAATGAGTATGAAGTTGATAAATCGATGCTTAATTATGCTTGCAAATTGTTTTATGTAATGATTGTTCTTGCAGTCTAGTTTGTTGTTGGGTTTGATGAGTGTGTTATGAATTTGATGTGTATAGAATCGGTATATGGGTAATTTTAAGTATGCTTATAAAATGATTTTAGGTGTGTTTGACTCTATTGCTCTTATCTACATCGGGGGTGATGTGTATGTTATAAATTTGATGAGTATACCTTTGGTAGATGGTAAAGTATGAGTATATGCATATAAAATATTTCTAGGTTTGTTTGACCTTGTCAGAAAGGGTTTAGGGATTAAATGATGTTACCCTAATGGTGGATGTTGGGTAACATTCCTGCATTATGAATTTGATGACCGTAACATCAATTGTTAGGAAATTATGACTGTGTTTATAAAAAAAGGTTTAAATTTATAATTGTCCTTGACAGAAAGGTATTAGGGTCGGAATACCCTTAGCTTTATGGCGTATGTCTGGTATGGAGTCTTTGTTATAAATTTGATGACCATAGAACCAGTGGTTCGGAAATTATGACTATTTACTAAAGGGTTAAATTCAAAATTTATCTTGTCGGAAAGGGTTTAGGACTTAAATATCATGTTGTAAGGCAAGCAATGAGTTATGATGCTCAGAGTGGTTACATAAATAATTTAAAATTAAAAGTAATGCTTCTATGCTTACTAAAATTCAAAATGGCAATGGTTATAGTTTCATAATAATTTCATTGGACGACATATTATTATCTATCTATTAAATCCGAATATTTAGACACGTTACTCGAAACATTTATTTCTAAAAAAAAAATTATAAATTAAATTTTAATTTAAAGATATAGATTTTTGTAAAAAGTATATTTTGAATATTTTGCTGATGTGATCTCATAAACTAAATATCATTAAAAATACTAGTTCGTTAACACGTTGCTTCATACATGTATGTTTGACAATTTTATAGTTTTATATACATATATTAATATAAATAAATCACTTTTTTATATAATTACGATTTATTTATAACAAGTCGGTTTTCAATGTTCGAGTTCATATGTGTTCTTTCATCTTTATATACACGTAATTTAAAGTTTTGTTGTTCTTATGTCTTGTTAGCTCAATCGACTAGAGCATTGAGTTTAACAAGCTGGGGTTCCCTGGTTCAAAACCAACTGAAAGCAAAGTTTTTTATACTATCTCACAATTTTTCTTTTGTTAATTTTTTCCAGTAAATTGTTCTTTAAATATGAGTATTTCTATAGATAAAGCAAAGCTCATAAATGCGCAAGCACACACAAGCTCCTGTGGACATGGGTTCGAAGGCACTGTAGCCACCAAACTGTGCCAAGCACCGTCACATCGTTTTGAACATACGTAAGCATCTCGAAAACTTACGCGTCGGTAGCCCCAATTCTGTTCACTGTACTTGTTCACGTATTCTGACATGAATGGAGCATATTCGGCGACGGTTACTTCTTCGATGTCGCTGTTTTCGAAGTCGTTGCTGAGGGTGTGTGTGTGGGGGGGGGGGGGGAAGTGGTGGCTCTGCGAATACGTGTGAGAATACAGAGTATTCCGGGGGCTGGTACAGGTTGCTTGACGGATGCGAGATGACTGGTTGTAGCGGGTTCATGCCATTAGACGACGTTGCTCCTCGTGCCAATATCATACGAATAAGCTGAAGAATATTATCTCCAGTGTCTTCTGCGTTGCTTGACGACATGGCTACTGTAACAGGCATTTGAAAATAAATGTTCACCGGGTGCTCCTCTGGAAGTAGCGCGGTACAACTTTTTCCCAGCAGCCCTCGGGGAAGCATCTTATAAAACCAATCGAAGAGATTGGAGTTGTGGAACGTAGGTGGTGGAGGCTTACCGATTAACTACTGATTGGTTGGGTCGAACGGATGTAGTGGGGATGGAGCGAAAGTGACTAAACAGTAATCAGCCAATCGGGAGTGTTATCACATGTTGGAGGGTAGCCGACTAATTAGCCAATGAGAATCATTGGTGGGGGCGGAGGGGAACCGACAGACGAATAGAAGTAGAGCCGACTAATTTTCCAATGGGAAGCATTGGCGGGATGGAGGATCGCTGACTAAACAGTAATTATGTGATGATTGTATCGTCACAAGCATTCTTATGGTTTTAATTGTCAAATGTTGGTAACCTTTTGTGGGCGAGTTTTGATTATTACTTAACACTTAGTAATATTTATTCATATTTTTATAAGCTTTTATTATAGTTGAATATTTTATTTGGGTTTAATATTTTACTATCGCGGTTACATAATTTTTATTTGCTTTATATGTTAGCTTCCTTTTATAACAATATATGTAGTTATTACTATCCAGCGTCTAGCTGTCCGTGACTGACGATACTCTTTGGGTTTTAGTGTGTGTTTCATGTAGTCCCGCGTGCAGCGCGCGAGTGGTGGCCTTGGCTTTGTGGTAGGTCACGGTCTGAAGTCGTTGGCTGGCTTGCCAAGGTGCGAGACGAGTACTGACGTAAACAGCTTTTCTGCTGTGTGGAAGGTGACAGTACAATGCCCCGCCACGTTATAATGTATCGGTGGTTTGCGGGTTAATATGCGGTGCTAAAGACGTTGGCGTGCTTTTAAGTAAATGTTTGTTACATTGTCGCACCGTGTACCAAAACATAGCCTCCGCGGGCTTTGCAATATTTCCTGCGTGTACTAGCGCAGCACTCGTTAAAGTTGATGCTTGAATTACCACGTGATTTTTGTAATTACCACGCGCGCTTCAGTGAGTTAAAGTTACGTGAACGAAGATCGTAATTTGCGTGTTCTTAAACGTGTCAAGTTTTGAAGTTCTTTCGTCTCGCCGAGAGGCATGCCTTCGTCGTCACCATTGGAGGTGGTCCCATCTGGCTTGAGTTACACAGCGGGCTGGAAGGCCTGAGGGATCGCTGCCGCTCAGGACGTTGTTCGTTTTACGTGTATGCCAGGAGATTCGTAAACACGTTTTCTTCTGCCAGCTGAAATAAGGTACTGTGTCTACGAATATATTGCCCGAGTATTTCGCGGACGTTATCATAAGAAAATTTTCCAATTTCGTCTTAGATTATCCACTCGCGCTTCCTACGACAGGCGACTGCTTTTAATGTGTGTGCGATCCATATGTTCTAAACAGTGTTGCAATACCATGCTTTGGCTGTAGGCACCAATGTGTGACTTATATAATTTTTATGGTGCCATTTATTAACTGTTACATTGGAATTGGAGTTCTGTGCAAATTATATAAATTAACAGTAAAGTCAATTCCGCTGGTTGTTTGTTAGTGCTGCTAACCTTTTTTACTTTATATTTAAAATTAATTGAGAATGTAATTAACGAATTTTCACACACGGGCCTTTAATTTTATATGTTTTGTCAGAATCCATTCATAAGGTATAATAGAATCAAGGGGTCTTTGAAGATGAGAACTTCTTATTCCACGAATTAAAGTAAATGTTTGGCAAGGCTAACTGCGAGGGAGGTAGTGTTGGTGGACCTGAGCCCTTAAGGGACAAGGGTGTCTCAATTAGCCAATGAGAAACATTTGATCGTACGAAAAGCGAGTAATCAGCCAATCAGAAGCATTGACAAGGGTGGGACGGAGGTGACTAATTGTTCTACCAAAGGTGGTAGAGGCTTGCCGACTAAACACTGATTGGTTGGGTGAAATTGACTTCACTAATTATTCAATGAGAAACATAGTTGTCATGAATATTTCCGAAGACACCCGAGTAATCTGTCAATGGAAAAATAGGGGATCGAACGAAAGAGCGTTATTAGTTTATCTGATGCATTGGTGCGGTGGGACGAATGGAGGGGGTAATTGGACACTTATATTTATTGCAAGGGATAGATCGAAGTTACTAATTAGGAGTGGCGGGGGTTGAGAGAACCGACTAATTAACCAATGAGAATCATTGGTGGGCATAGAGCGAAAGCGACTAATTAGCCAGTATCAATTGCGAGGGTTAGTCGAACGAATGTGATCGAAGGTAAAAGAGGCAGTAATGTATTAAAAAAGACGAACAAAAAAAAACAATGTAGCATCGAATGGATGTGTGTAATCAGCGGGGTGCAATTGACTAATCAAACATAGGTGAAAGCCTACCAATATGGTAGTGGAGCAAATGCAAGTAGTAGAACAAGAATAGGTGAGAGAGGCAGTAATGTATAAACAAATGACAGACGAGTAATAATGCTAGTGGAATAATTAAACGTGAAGGGAGCGGAGGTGACCTAGCAAACATGAAAAATGCGGGCCAGAATCGGGCAGTTAAAAGCTAACCGACAAACTCTGGCCAGCCGATACCGATCCGCTGTCTTAGGCCGGAAGCAGCCCGATGGAAATATGGACTGGCGGCTAACTGTTGGCCGACAGTGTCGGGCCTGCGACGGCTGGATGTCGTAACGATGCTGGCCTGCAACAGCTAATGTTATTACGATTCCGGGCCTACGATGGTTGGGTGTCGCTACAATGCTGGACCTTCAACGGCTGCATGTCGTTATGAAGCCGGGCCTGCAACAGCTGGATGACACTACAATGCCGGGCCTGCAACAGCTGGATGTAGCTATGATTCCGGGCCTGCGATGGTTGGGTGTCGCTACAATGCCGGGCCTGCGACGGCTGGGTGTCGTTATGATGCTGGGCCTTCAACGGCTGGATGTCGTTACGATGGCGGGCCCGCAGTCATAATGTCCAGAAATAAGCAGTATAACCATGTAAACATTAACTTTTCGATTTTAAATGTAAGTAATAGTTATTTCCTCTTTACTCATATTCATTTAATTTACCTCTCAACACATTATATGATATGAAAATCTTTTGCATTCCGATCACAGCATTCGAACCTTAGACCCTTGAGTTAACAGTCCAGTATGCTAAACTATGCACCACGGGGTAAGTTGCTGACATTCTCCAGTAACTAAAAATATATAACATAGAACAAATTATTATAAAGGAATGTATAAATTCCATGACAGTATAACAAATCATTTTAAAGCACGGATTATTTAAAAACTATTCCTTCAGAGGCTTGCAACTAAAATCGTTTTTGTTAGTTTTTAGTATATATGTCGGATGGTTGTACAAACTAAAAAAAAATTCAAAATCAAGCAAATGCCATGGGCTACCACATGACACATATATAATCACGAAAAAAACCATGCTAATGGTTAACACATGTTCTCAAATAGACACAATTCCATTAAGAGCTAGATAACATCAAGCCTATTCAAAACCATTTATAAATGTTTCTCGGCAAAAACACATTATATTTGTATCTTTATTATGATAAAGAGTCTTATCGCGAAAATGTTACCAGCGAGGAATAAATAAGCTTACCGAAAGACAAAGATGCGGTGTGGGAATCGGCCCAGAATCATTTTTGAGAAGCTTGCAGCATGTTTGCTCTGCGATATCATGCCGACATATTTTCGGTGATATCCGTCTATCCTAAAAAATACAGCGGGCCATTGTCTATTTTTTTAACGCAAACATTCTGTCTCAATAAAGATATCAGGCCCTTTGCTATCTGCCTATTATCTTGTCTATTAAAAATACTTCCCTAAAGTTTGTCGGCAAAAATACATCATATTTATATTTTTATTGTGATAAATATCATTGTCTCGAAAATGTTACCGGGCCGCAACAGATAAGATAATGGCCACATTACCGAAAATACAAAGTTGCTGTATGGGAATCGGCCCAGAAAGATTTTTCAGATGCTTGTTTCCTGTTCGCTCTGCAATATCATACCGATATATTCTCGATTATATTCATCTGCTATCTTAAAAAATACAGCGGACAATACAAAGTTGCTGTATGGGAATCGGCCCAGAAAAATTTTTAAGTTGCTTGCTAAATGTTTGCCCTGCGATATAATGGCGAAATATTTTTGGTAATATCCATCTGTTATCTTAAAAGATACAGCGAGCTGTTGCCTTTTTTTCTAAGTCTAGCAATATGAAAAAAAAAACACATCACTTTGTTGTCAGATGGCTTTCTTCTGGCATTGAAACTACAGTTGCCAACAGTATAGGTATCGGGCCGACAATTTGCCGACACTTTTCCAACAGGTTGTGTTCGCTGGGGCGAAAGACACTAACGTACATAAGTTTGCTTGCAAAGTTTTAAACAACTATTGTAATAAAATTTTTTGGGTAAATTTTAAGGGAAAATTGGGAAATTTAAGGGAAAAAAGGAAAGTCTTTGGGAATATGCCCCCTGGGGAAAATAATTCTTAATAATACATTTTGAAATTTCTTTTAAAATAAAATTTATATTAATACATTTTTAACTGTGTTTAATTTCTAAACGACTTTTAAATAAACATTTTAAATACTATATTTCCAAAAAGATTTTTAAATAAGATTTTTTATTTTAAAAATGTGTACGATTTTTTATGTTTTTTAATATTTTTAAACTGTTTGTTAATAAAAAAATTACAAGATTTTTTTTTTAATTTTTAGAGAATTTGTTTGCAATATTTTTGGCTATTAGGGGTCGGAGGTCACCGGGGTCAATGTCACCCAAAATGGCGAACGGGTGATGGAACAACACGGCAGCTCCACGATCCCCTTGTGTCAGTTCCATCATCTCCTTGCTACTGTCGACAATCTGACAGTGTGACAGGGAGTCAAGAGAGAATATTGGGTAGTGTGCGCGCCCGAGATGTGCAGAAGCATCTCATTGTCCCATCGTTAGACTAATTCTCTGCAAATACGACTTTCATAAACAATGTGGAGAGGATTTGAGGTTAGAACGTTGTTTGTAAAATCAAGTACTGTGAGATGTTTTGTTTACTTCTGCTAACCAATTTACAATTCAATTATATTAAATCCAAACTGTTCAAAGTATCGTTCTTATAAAAATGTCTGTCGCTTAAAAATTGAGATGTAAACAAACACATTCATACAGTTTACTATGTGACTTTGACAGTCGTATTGTTCTGGGGTAGGTCAAGCTGGGTATAAGTACAGAATACGATAATCACTTGACCTTATCTGTGGTCCATGGTTGATACTATAAATATGTCAGCTTCCACATAGGGACTTGTCATATGTATAATCGTTAATAGTGCTCTTCTATATCTAGATGGCCAATCCCATCATTTGTTATGAAGCTCGCATCAGAAACAGCTGACGAGGGGCGAGGTAAGGCTAACTGTATACGCGTGAAAGTGGTTTTCCGCAGTGAAAAGTTGTAAATTCAAGCTTTGCATATGGATGTTCATAATTGTTTGGAATCATTTAAGTAATTTTATGAGTAGTGGTGCTAACATGGAGAAAGGGCATTCTTTTGAACTGTAACATTATTATAGTGTTTTAAGTTCATTAATTCGAAATTTATTCAAAACAGCCCCTTCAATGAATTTACTATTCCTGTTAATGTTGACAAAAAACAACAAACAAAAATGTAAATGAAAGGTCAACATCAATACCTTTAATTCAGAATCTGACAGCTGAAGCCTATACTTACCAATAAACTAAATACAGAAATAGACAACTGAGGCACTGTTGGCACCGAACAGACATTAAAATTAAGCTGTTGATTGAGTCTTTAAAAATAATATTCGCCACTAGCTGAATAAAAAAGAAGCGACTTATAAGTACTTAACGTAAATGTAAAGTAAGAAATACATATCGCAAATAATCCATTCGTACATACTACATTTTGTGTAAAGAAGTCGTATATTGTTTAAAATTCATAGCAAACTATTTACTGTTGATAGCACAACTGCTGTAAACATTATATCAAATGGCTTGACTTTGCCATGATGTCTGCTGTTTGAGATGTCGGCCTCAAAATTAAAAAAAATGGCGGTAATAGCCAGTGAGCACTCTTAAGAGGGCGATAAAGGGCATCATTTAGAGCTGTTTTAGAGATCAATGCGACAGCAAATATAGGTTAAACAAGTTTATGCAGAAGAAAGAGATTTTTACATGCCATTCAGAAAAAGTGAAATTAGGAATGCCTGTTAAAAAATTTCGTTAAAATTCTTATTAATATACTATTTTAAATATTAAAAAGGGCTATATTAGAGGAAATTTCACAAGTTGCAGAAAATAAATTAATCGGAATATCTAAAAGTAAAAACTAAAACAGTTACATGTTACCTTCGTTCATAGTAGATGATTTATAGAAATAATTATTTTTACACAAAGGCAATTTATGCGCATACGAACGTCATGTTTGAGCCGAAAATATCCCACCTCACTGCTTGGAAATAGGACACTTTTATCCTATCCCTTCAGCACGAAACGAGGGAGTAGATAATGCGAGGAGTAGATAATGCGAGCGGAGTAGATAATACTGTCCCTTTGAGAGGTCGTGTTTCCTATTGTGTACCTTCGCCATTGTTCATTGCATTGGTGACAGCAAGGGGGGGGGGGGGGTTGGCGAGGGGGTGGATAGGAAGGTCCGGCCTCCCAGGGGGCAGCAGGTGAGTTGACAAACGCAATCCTCCCCCCCCCCTAGCAAATGCAATTTCATATTTTAAAGACGTGTCTGAACAAATAAACTGCAGGTTAGATTCGTTCAACGAACTTCTGAATTACGTATGAGCAATTTTGACGTGTAATAAAACGATGAAAATGAAAAGCAGAATTCCCTTTTTTAAGAATCGTTACAGTGCCATATATAACTATAGCAAAACCTTCGCTCAGTTATTGAGTATATGCATGTTTGAAACATTTCAAACTGTTGTTAAATTTGAATGACCCGAGGCAGAATGAATGTGTATATATGTGAAGTATTGCGTCGCGAAAAATTTACAGCAATAAATTATTTAGATAATTATTTCCTTTAATTGTGACAACTTATGTCAAAACATTATTTACAACTGGAAGTATTTTTTTTAAGTTGAGTTGAGATGTTTGGACGGCTCTAAAAAATGTATTGTCTTGCGATCCGATGAAGGATGGCATGAGGTGAGCAGCGCCTGGAAAGAAGGTTGGGAAAACTGAAGAACTCCAAGAAAAGCGGTGTCACGGTGGTCGAGTGGCTAGAGCATTCGCTTCCCACCAAGACGATCCGGGTTCGATTCCTGACGGGGTCGGTCCACGAATATTTGCATGTGGGAATCGTGCCGGGACGATGCTGCATGTCAGCGAGTTTTCTCGGGGATCTCCCGCTTCCCTCACCCTCCATTCCCGGTGCTTCTCTATATCCACGTCATTCACCCCTCATCGGCTCACAAGACCATAGAGAACCGCCCAAACCTCTCAACTCAACATGAGAAAAGTCGCCAAATAATGGCATCGTGCCGGTACTATTCCCATATACGCAAATCCAGGTTACACCACCGAAGCATTTTTTTACAAAACCTATTTTTGAATACTGTGGATAGCGTATTAAATTCTACCTTTTATTTTCTGCTTAGGTTTGTGAAAATATGTACAAACATTATATGACTTTCGAATTAAAAAATACATGTAATGTATTTCTAGTTTATGGCTCAAACTATCCGCACATCTATAAAACGTATTTTGAGATGGCACGAATAATTTTTGAGAGCAATTAAATAAAATTTTGGAGACAATGTCTGTTTTAATTCCTTTTTGTTAAGCGTATCATTTCATGTGAGCGGGAATTTAAACTGCATGCTGAAGCAAAATTCCATAGATTTTTCTGACTCAGACGGGTTCTAATTCTCATAGATCCGGGGAAAAAATCATCTTACTAATGAGGTGGTAATAGTTTTTAGAACTTGTTACCTGCATGCTGAAAAAACTCATATTTACAAAAACCAATATTTAATGTTTTTGTTGTCAAAAGAATTATTTTAAAAGCTGTAAATTTTTCCATTCTATGAAATATAATAGCTTGTCCAGTTAACTGTTATTGTATAAACACGAACTTTGAAATGGAAGTATTTTCCTTACAAAATTTGTGATACCGGTAATGGATTCATACAGAGAATCAATCCTCTGGGCGAATTTTTTTCCACCAATGTGAAGTAGGCCTATAGAACTCTCTCTCTCTCTCTCTCTCTCTCCCCCCCCCCCCCCTTCCTCGCCAGAGATTTCACAGCACACATAGCTACCACTCTATGATAACTAGATGTATATAAATGAAACTACTGCGTACAGCAAATTGTTTTATTGTGTGGTATTTTAACATATATTACGTGCGATAGCTACATTTGCAGTCCCTAGTAAATATTATATGTGTATGGCAAACTGAATTGTGCAAGCGGGAAATCCGAGCAAAGTGTAGTATCTCTCCTGGGATGGATTATAAGAGGACAACCTTACTGATAATATAAATTCCTGCAGTTCGTGAATATGAATATGTCCTATAGAAAATTACGTCTCAAGAAAAATTCACGTTACATGAGAGCCGCATTGCTCGAGCGACTGCTGGAGCGTTCGCCTACAACCAAATCGTTCCGGGTTCGATTCCCGGCGGGGTCACTGCCAGATTTTTGCTTGTACGAATTGTGCATGGATGATTCTGTTCGTCCACGGGTTTCCTCGGGAAACTCCCTCTACTCCCTCCCCACTTCATCATTTCCAAAAAATTGTATACCTGGCGCTGCTTAATATACATCTCATTTTTAAATTTATTCATCAGCTCTGAAGACCCCAGAAGGAGTTATTTGCGAGGTAATTTGGGGCATCTGTATTTTTTCCCCGTATGCTTGTTAAACTACAGGAAACTTAACACAAATGATACGTACATTATTTTGGAAGGAAAGTTACAATTGGTTTTTCATTAACATTTCCACTAGCATGAAATTAAACATGCCTTTAAATGCCCAAGTTACTCCATGAGACGTTATCGCAAGGAACACTAATACTGACTACTGTTGCCGGGAGACGTCTGCGCACACGAGTCCCCTCCTACTGCCTAGACTGCAGCTCGGCACGGACCGGTCTGTAGCTGAGCGGCAAGACAGCGGCCCGGCAGAATACACGCGGACATAAAACCATTCGGTGCCGTGCCTTGAGTAACAGCAAATGCAAAAGTGGACACGAAGTCGTATGTTTCTGGAAACAACATATAGCAGTACACTTGTGACAGTGTACGCTGGCTAATGTATTTACCTTCTGCATGTACTGTTCTACAGTAAATGTATTTATACCACGAATGTTATACTAATATTATATTTTATATTAAATGTTAACAAAATAAACCAACACGATTTCGAACCTGCAACGTCTTGAGCACGAAGTGACCATAACTTCAACACCAACAAACAAAGGTACTTATTACTATAAAGATAGAGTTTCTTTCGAATCTGTTTGTATACATCCTACAACATAATTTGCAACATCCCGGGAATGGCACGGGGGTTAATTTAAGTTAGGTTATAAGTTAGTCCGTAAGCCGTCCCTTGACAAGCTTTCCAGCATAAAACCGGGGGACGTTAATAAGCCCTATACAATACAATACAATACTCGCAACATTACCATATAGTTGAATACGATTAGTGGCAAAGTGCAAATCGTAAACTATTGTCCCATACATCCATGGTACTGATCCTACATTCGCTCAGGAAACAGTCAAATGCGTAGGGACATCCTCGACCTTGTATAGTAACGACGCTCTACATTCCTATATTTGCCGTCTGCCATGTGGTATTATACCCGTACAATGTATCGGCTAAATGCTTCCATTACGGAGCAGGAAGTTTACAAGGTAAATATTTTACAGTGTAGTAATTTGGCAGGCATATAATTACCAACTGCTAATGTTGTTGTTGTATTTATTGCTTTTCAAATAGGATTACATATTTGCCCATTCTTTGTTTAATACTCGCGAAAACGTTTACTCTTAATGAACGTTGCGTTTGTAATAACTTGTACTAGCATAAATCATAGAGAAATGTTATTACGGTCTGTTAAGTAAGTAAAAACTATGTTATCGTAAAGGCTACAGAAATGTTTCACAGTGATTTCACCGTGCTGCCAGAGCCAGAATTATGTGGACACATATCTTTGCGGGTGACGTAACATTTGCACGTGATTCGGAGATTTATAAATATTACATTAACCGACGAGATCCTTACAGCCTCTGTATATTAATCTGTAACAATTACTTTGATTTCCGTGGGCTTTTTAATTTGAACACCTAGGCGTATGTAGACCACACATTCACGTAATCTACCATTATACACGGAAAAAATGCTTACATGCAGGTTAATTGGGTGAATGTTGTAAATAAATGTTTGGTCTTTTATAAACACTGTGTGTGTATGATTCTCTCACTGAACGCCGTATATCTGGCTGCTCTTTCAGTTGCTCTTTGAAGTGGCTCATGTAGACAACCGTTTTTCGCCTCCTCGTCACAACATGTAATGATCGACTGTATAATTTCGCGTTCTCTACTGTTAACTACTTTTCCGTACCTCTGCGAACGTCCTTCGTCTTCCATTGCCTCACGTATAACTGAGCCTGCCGTAACTGATGTTTTTGGAATAGATAATAGCACGGCCAGACTTGTGCGTGCATGTCACCCCTCTTGCTTGGGTTACCCCGCTTCACAGCGCTCTGACATGCCAGGACGTCTCCCGGTTACAGTACTTCGCAGTGCCACCCCCCCCCCCCCCAATCCAACGACTAACAACCTTTTCCAATAACTGTGAACGAGCAAAACCGCAAAAGGTCTGCTGCCGCGGCTGGCTCCGCGCAATATCGGTCTAACTACCAGGCGCACGCGCTTTTCGACAAGTATTTGGAAATTCCTGTAGCTATTTATTGCGCTCTTAAGTGTATAAGCTTGAAGATAGTGCTGGTATAGCAAATATCGAACGTACTTTTGAAAACTGGTTGATGGTCGCAAGTGGACACAGCAGATATTTGCGACAAATTTCCTGTCTGTGGCACTGTAGCGTCCAAATGCTCGGTGCCGGAAGTAATTTCGTTGAAAGCGGAAATGCGCCAGGGACTCCCGGCTACGCAAACGGAAAATAAATATCAGGAAACATACATTTGTAAAAACTTCATATCACTTCCTGGCAGGAATAAAAATGTTTCGGCTAATCTCTTGGGCGTGTTGCAATTTATTGCCGTCGAGCAAGAACGCCGGTGGAACATTCAAATAAACGAACGGTCTCGGGCAAAAAATGAAATTAATGGTGAGGTTGTCGGTCTGCGTGTTCGTGATTCAAACAATAAGTAACGTCTGTCGGAATGAGGTTTGCGAGTTTTACAGGTTACAGAGGCTGTGTAATATCGTGTAGATCATTTAGAACTAATATTGGTTTCAGGCCATTTAATACAGCTAATATTGCTTCGAATTAAATTTAATATTTACCCAATTCATTAATTTTAACTTATGTCGTAATTATGAAAATGTGTTTGTTTGTCGTTCTTTCACGTCAAAACGGAGTAAGGGATCGACGTGATTTTTTGCACAGATATAATTAAAGGTTCGGAGAGTGCCTTATTCTACTTTTTACTCCAGGAAAACTTCACCTTTCTTCAGGAAAATTCTTATTGTAATTATGTACTGTATTAAGGTTTACTTGGGATACTGCATTGAAAAACAGTTGTTAAAAAAAATTCGTCATTTCTCCTTCCATATTTTTCTATGGGCTGTAAAAATTTCCCTCCAAACAGCCGTAGTGGCCCAGTGGCTAGAGTTATTTCAAGTGGGGCCGCAGTGACCCAGTAGATAGATATAGCATATCAAGTGGGGCCGCAGTGACCCAGTAGATAGATATAGCATATCAAGTGGGGCCACAATAGCTCAGTGGCTAGAGAATCCAATAGTGGAGCCGCAGTAGCTCAATGGATAGAGAACCCAATAGTGAGGCCGCAGTAGCTCAGTGGGTAGAGAATCTAATAGGGGGCCACAGTAGTTCGGTGGTTAGAGAACCCTATAATGGGCTTTATTGTCATAACTTTACAAAAATATCATGCGAACGCAGTCGCACGGTTTAGCTAGTAATGTATAAATGGCTTTTCAAAAATGTGGTAGTAGAATTTTTTAAGTTTTTCGTTTTGTGCATATTTTATTTTTCTTGACATAACCATTTTACTATACAATAAGTTTAATTCTAAAATTATTAATAGCGAAATTTGACATTAAAGTACTTTTGCATTTCAAAAATTAATTTAAATACGTTTTTTTTTTTTAGGTAAACCTAAGTTACTTAAAAAATCAGTGTTTTTGAAATTGGTCCCATTTACGATCATGCACTGAAACAAATTTAAAGGAAAATCGTTTTCATTTTCTGTAGCAATTTTCGTTTCGATTTGGTTAAAATAAGAGTGGAATATCTTTTGAATTTATATCTTCGACTTTAAAAGTTTTAATTTTTTTAAGTGGGAAATATTCTCTACTTTCAATACATTAAAATAAAATTTGGTATCAGTAGTGTAGTAACCGCACACAAATTAGACGTCAATGCGAAGTCATCGCTGGAAGTTTTAATCAGCTTACAAAACTCAGCGAAGATTGCCAATTCAGGAATTTATTTTACAAAGCCGATAAAAAAAAACGAGGCAAAGCAATTTAACGTGTTCTTTCATATAACGCCGACAAGGAACTAGTAACAAGATTTGGCGGACAGTCGAGCCGCTGAACAAAATTTCTATCTGCAGTGTGCTTGTTAACGGCGTTGGTGCTATAGGTTAACTGGCGGCTTCAATGCAGAGCAGGTGAGCATACAGAGGTATAGTGGGACGGGCGATGTGAGCGCCCTCACTCACTCGTTTGTAAGAAAGGAGAGTATTGGTGGGTTCACAACAGAAGAAACAAAGCACAATGCATAGGGCAAAGCAGTAAAACGTTTCTCGCGTCTGGAAACTTTGTTCAAAGTTGATCCACGATTGAAAGTTTATGTAATTTATTTATCAAATGAAATTTTGAGAAGAGTTTTACATGAAATTGCAGTGTAGGTAAATTATCCTTTGGCTGTCTTGACGTACATAAAATGCGATAAATAACCGATTTAGTGTGATTTCTGTTGAAAATGGATTGTGATTTAAAAGCATTGGCATGTTTTCTTTCAAATCTTCGCTTTCACAATCGTAAATATGTGGATAACCTTTAAAAACGTCTGCTAGAACACTGTCAAAGTCACTTCCTCATAATTGTTATCATACGACATCTATTTGCTACTGGAGAATAACTATGATCCTCCATTTCTATACTCTTCTACATAAGAAATAAAATATGACCGTTTAGTCCATTCACTATTTAAGATCCTCTGATACACGCGATCTGTTGGTGCAGTTGTGGATTATCGAGTCCGAAATGATAGCGGTATATTCTTGTGCGCATATATTCCATGGTTAGTGTCTTGAAGGACAAAAAATAGTATATAAAATCTCTATTCTTCTTCTTAAAGTTATTTGCAATTTATATGTGAGTCTTTCAGAAAGTGCTATTTTAGTGGCATAATTACTCTTTGATGGCTATGAGTTGTATGTTCGTGTATTATGTTGTTCTATCTTAGTTTTTGAGAAAATAAGGCCGTGTTCCAAATAGCAATAAATGCGCACTCTCATGCACTCGCACTCGGTAATGACGTCAGAGAGCGCTCTTCCAAATGTCCATCGAGAGCGAGTGCGATTGTTTGTTTACGAGTGTTTGCATATGCATGCTCTCTATCCGAGCTCGATACAACCACAATTCTTTTGTTTGTTTTTTACAGTCCTGGCAACATTGAAATAGCACAGGAACAAGTATTTTTTCACTCTTAAGTATTTTCAGTAAATATTTAATATATGTATAGATTCTGAAATTATTAACTCATAATTTTTTAATTATCAGTGCTGAAATTCCAAGCTAAAACTGTTGATTTCAGATAAAATTTATACGGGACTCTTTTCATATCCATCTCATATCATCTATCATACCCATCATCATCCCTACTAATCAAGCTATTGTTAATTGAAATGAAATGTAAATATTATTAAATATGTTGTTTCTTTAAGTAAATATGTTTTTGTTCGTGCGCGATAACAATCGATTGCAGACATGGTCGATTCATTTGAAAAGTGCGAGTGACGATATTTCCATAAGGAGGGAGTGCGAGCACAAGGAACAAGTGTGAACACAGCCTATATATGGTGAATGAAAACAGTTGTGTATTTTATTCATAAAGAAAATATCTATCGACACACAATTTAAAACCTATGGTAACCGTGACAGGATTTTGGTGTTATTGAGAAGTATGTTTTATTTTCGTAGTTTTCTGTCGGTGACACCGAGTTCGGTAATAGAAAAGTATTTCAAATAGTTCGCTCGTGAACATCGTACAATCATGAAAAAGGATGACGACATAAAGGTCGCTGTGAGGAAGCATAGAGTTTTGAGGTCATTGTTTTCTAAACAGCTGAATGCTATTACCAACCAGATAGAGAATGTAGCTAGCGTGAACCAAGTTTTTGGTATTTGGCGCTAGGTATTACGACATAATTGAACTTGATCATGAAATCAAGAAACTCCTGTAAGGAAACGAGGAAAATGATATAGCAATTGTTCAATACTTAAAATCAGCTGATGCATAGAATAAAAATTTCCATTCAGTAAAGGGTAAAGTTGATTTTGTGAACCAGCATCGGTTTGATGCTGCATATTCAGTTTCTAAGACTAGTTCGACAAGCAGACATCACTTTACGCTGTCTGAACTGGAGTTAGTCACGTACAGTGGCGAGATTGCTCAGTGAATTGGATTCTGGGCACAGTTCTCTCGAATTGATGGTGACCCATAACTCTCAAATGAGGAGAAATTTCAGTATTTTTTTGCAGGCTACTGTACCAAAGTCTGGGGCTAGAGCCATTGTTGAGAATTGTCCTCCTTCCAGGGAGAACTACATTAAGGCAATCTGTTCGTTGAAAGAGAGATTTGGTCGCAAGTATCTTCTTATTAAGTTTTATACTAGGGAATTACTGAAATTAGTTACTGATCAGGAAGTTAATATACCGTCATTGCTTTATGATAAATAAGAATCTCAATTACATGCCTTGGATACATTAACATAATGCTGATAACTATGCAGCTATTCTCATTCCTTTGGTGTAGTCTTGTTTGCCCTTGGAGACTCTGTGGCATTGGGAGCTAGTAAAAAGTGATTTTGATTCCCCTAATACCCCTCGTTTGAGACCTAATGAGAGAAGGAGAATGTTTCCTACTAAGATTCACCACTTCGTTACCACCTCTGATCTAGCTAATGATAACCCTGCTGAACAATGCCCCTTTTGTACTGCGTGTCATGGTTCTTCAGACTGTTGGAAGGCCCTGAACATGTCTCATAGTGGAAAAAGAATGCTTCTTACTCAGGCTAGTTTTTGTTTCGCCTGTGCTAAGACAGGACATCTTGTTTGTAGATGTGGGGCTAAGTGCAGTTCATTTGGGGGACATCACATAGCCTACTGCTGATGTGTAACCAGACTCCAGACAATAATCCTCCACCTGACAAAGATGATACCCCATCCTTGCCAACCTCGGAATCAGATCTCCTTACAGTAAATCACAGTACTACGGCCAGTGCATCTAACGACGTGTATTTGCAAACATTTCTTACTGTTTTACGCAATGGAGACATTCGTAGGAAAATCCGAGATTTGAAAGATAGTGGATCACAGAGATCCTACATTTTGGGTAGTTTGGCAGGGGAAATTAACTATGTTCAGATTGGGAAAGAACATCTAATTCACTCTCTGTTCGGAGGTTATAATGTAGGATATATGAAGCACTCATTTTACAAGGAACATCTGCGATGGATGAACAGAAATTTCGTTTGTAAATTCTCAGTGTTGGATCGAACTGCAGTAGCTTCAGCCATTCCCTTAGCAATCCCAAGTGTAGTGGTACAGAAAGATCTAAAAAAATTGGGTATCCACCTCATTGAAGACATGACTGGACCTGTTGGGGTACAAATAATTGCTGATGGGGCTGGAAGGGTCTGGTCTGGTAATAGTGTTGTCCTGTCAACTGGAGTTGTGGCTGTCGAGACCTTGTTCGAATGCACACTGATGGACACTGAGAAGAAGCCTCCTGTCGCATGTTGTAGTATCACTCTCGTCACCAATTTCACTATAACAATTGTTACTACAGGATATGTCACATATCTGTGGAAAATCGAAGCTATTGGCATCAGTGATCCAGCTGAGAAGTAGAACATTGATCTGAAGAGACTTTACGCATTAGAACACTTCAATAGTGCTGTAGAGTTTGTACAAGGCAGATATTAAGTAAGACTTCCTTGGTATGACCTCGTTTATGATTTGCCCACAATCCTTGAGTTAGCGAAGGAGCGACTTGTCAGATTAACCAAGAAAATGCACCACGCCCCAAGGTTATTTCAAGAATACGATTCAATGTTATGTGAATGGTAAAGACTCAACATTACTGATAAATCTGAAGCGGATATTAAGTATCTCTACTTGACGCACCACCCCGTGTTGAAAGAGACCAGTTGTACCACGAATGTACGCCCTGTTTTAGATGCTTCTGTAAAGTTTGGCAGATATCCCTCACTCAATGACTGTTTGGAACAAGGTTCAAATCTTATTGAACTGCTACCAGGCATCTTGTTATGTTTTATGGATAAAACGGAGTGTAGGCTGACATCGAGAAGGCATTTTTACAAATCGTTTTCATCCCGAGGGTCACGATTATCTCAAGTTCCTGTGGTGGACTACTGATGATGAGTTTACGACACTGAAACACTCCCATATCGTTTTTGGAGTAGCATGTAGTGCTCTACTGTTAGCAGCAGTTCTGGACTATTATATCAGCATATGTATTAAAGGATGCTCCCCTGGCGATGTAGCAAGGATAGAACAACACAAGAGTAGGTTATACGCTGATAAAATTGTGACAAGTATAGTAAATATTGGCGAGGCCAAGGAAGCTCAAGCTTTGGCCGATAAAATCATGGCTCAGGGAGGGTTCAACTTCAAAGTTAGGGAGTTCTCGGGTAACACTTCTGAAGAGTTGACTCCCATCTTGGGACTTAAATTGAACCGCAAGTCCGATACACTCAGCCTCAATGTAGATTGGTGGGAGAAGGTGTTGATGGAAAAGTGATTACAAAAAGAATCGTCTATCCATGATGCAGCAGGTCTTCGATCCCATAGGTTTGAATGGCTTTGAGAACCTGACCTTGAAACTAATGCTGCAGACTCTATGGGAAAATTAACTGGACTGGGATACACCATTAGATGGCGATTGCGAGGAAATTTTCAAGAGGATGTACTATTGAACATCTTGTGAAGTCACATTGTTGGGAGAGACACCTTGGCTGTATGGAAGTGTCGAAGAAGAAATATATTAGGAGAGATTGAAGAAGACTTCAGTTTTTCTTACCTTGCCCAAAGATTATTGTTAGTTGTACCAGTATTTCAACAAATATATAAAGATTGTTCGAATGACTGCATGGATGTTGTTTTTCAAGCACAGCACATTGCATAAATCTGAGAAGTGGTTAGGATCATTATTTGTGGATAAACTGAAGTATGCTGAGGGCGCAGTGTTAAAGCTTGTACAAGAATAAGCTTTTTCTTAATTTGGCAATTCTTGAATCTGTATGCCACGTTTATTCTGCCAATGTGTTTAGTCTGGCAATACTACATCAAGACAAAGCATTTTGGTGCTCGCACCCTGTGGACCATATTGCGAGAGAATTTTTGGATTGTAAAGGGAATACATATTTTACGGAACATGTCCGGCTCTCTGCACCACCTCCCGTCCTGTACCGGAACTTAAACAAGCCATCATATTTGACAACTTTCAGAGCCTTATACTATGGGCTGTTCATAGTTCCGGATGCGATCACCCAACGTTACAGGAAAATGGGACGCCTTCCAACCCCCAAAGGCCTCACTCAGACGAAAATAATCCCCAACCTATGTGCCTGGATGATGTTGGACATATACGATGTTAACACCCACCCGAGCCATGCCTCGTCATGATCTTATAAATAAATTACTGGTAAAATACATACAACAGCAGTAGAAGTTCATTTCAGTGGCCTACGAAAGAATGTTTTTCCAAGTCCAAACTTTTTGTGGCAAATAATTTATCTTGAAGGTACAATCCATTGATCCGTGCCCCTTCTTGCCGCAAAAATTACATTATCCTTTAACAGTGCTCTTCCAACACCAGGCTGCTAAATGATCACTCGCCCCGCAGGAGAAACATTTTCTTTGTCCGCCACTGCGGTATTTTTCTACCTTTCCATTCTCCTCGCGATTCCTATCCTCCTTATTTGATTTTTTATTCTGTTCTTTGCATAAGCCTGCCATGTAGGCCTTGTTTTCACTAATATGGCCTATATATGATATTCTTCTAATGTTCCAGGGGTATTATGCCCGACACCGTGCACTCGCATCTCAGTATGTAGATTTTGAACGAAAGAGCTTACCAATCCTTTTTCCTCCAGGAAAATGTTCAGGGCGCCCGCATGTTCATTTACATATTGTAAAAACGTAAGTAAAGATTATCCGTTATTCTGGAAACGGTAAACAAAATTCTGCCCATATCCTCCCGTGCCCTACGGGTACACATACTTTTCCACAAGTTTTCTTTTACATTTTGCCACTCTTCCCCCTTATCAATATTTTGCACAATAATACCTGTCACAACTCCCGTGGTTTTACTCAATACTACTTGCAACAGCTGTACATCACTGTCAAAAATTCTCAAGTTTCTTAAACGATCTATTTCAAGGCAAAATTTGCAAAGTGAATCAGGATCACCACTTTTCATATTACTCACCGCGCCGAGAGAGGAGCTGGCCATTTTCCGCGCAACAATATTACTTAAATTACTGAAATTACTATGCATCGCTACTCTTGCACTAGGGGACGGAACTTTCCCGGAATCTTTGGATTTGATAGATTCTGAATTTTTTTCTTAGCTCGTCGATACTCTCGCTGTCCGTGACATCTACGTTTGGAGCTTTCAAATTTACCAGTAAAGTGGGTTTGTCCACCATGTACACCCACGACGTAATTATTAGAATTACGGCCACCACTCCCATGTGACGTGACACAGTCAAATGGGGAGTAGAGTGGCGCAGATTTTGAGACGCCTTCCGAACCGTTCAAGGGGGAGGGGGGTAACAAAATGTGCCTCACTCAGACGAAAACAATCCCCAACCCCCGTCCCTGGATGCAGTTAGACGTACTCGATGTTAACACCCATCCGAGCTATGCCCCGTCATGATATTATAAATAAATTACTGGTTTAATACATCCAACAGCAGCCGAGGTTCATTTCTGTGGCCTACGTAAGAATGTTTTTCCAAGTTCAAACTTTTTGTGGCAAACAATTTATTTTGAAGGTACAATCGACTGATCTGTGTGGCATTGCAAAAATCTCAAACCCTCATATTTAGAACACTGCATAAAAAACATTACTCTTACACGAGATCCGACAGTTCATTTCTCACTCTACGTAATATCATGTACCAATACATTTTAACGCAAGTTCAACCAATCTATTATTGCAAGCCACCACAGAGAAGCCACTGAGTTAGCCCACTAGCGAGTTTAAACCACAGCGTGATGTGTTGCACTCCGAGACGAGGAAAATTCCCCTTTGCTAATCACAGTACCTCTCAGCGACCCTACCATGGGCCTGTTGAAATGTTGCGAACAGCCCGACAATTCGGGCCACAACGTGATGCGGTGGTCGGGCCGCCTCCGTCAGCGAAGCCATCGTGAAGTACTATTCGTGAAGTACTATTCCGCTCCCGACAATCAGCCCAGCTGTTTTCTTCCCGCAGGCTCGAACTTCATTTCCATCGGCTCTAGATATTAAATACGCCGCTCTGTCGCGATATACTCGCACACAAGTGAAGTTTACCGCGGAAAGTTTTTGCTAGCATAACAGACCAGGTGTTATCCCCGGCCAGAATGATTTTCGCCATTCGGGCCGGCAATTTTGCCAGGACGACTGTCCAGTAGCACGGGGCATAACTTCTACCACGTCCGTAGTACACATACTGTTCGGATTCTACTCAAGAAATTTTCTACACCAAAGTCCTGCAAATATTTCAATGACTTCCGTGGTGAATACTTCGATCATTGGCATTTGGTGATCCTACTACCGTCAACATAATGTTCCAAGTCTCGGTACAAACAGTATACGTTTCTTATCAGTTCAGCCCACATTTCCTTGGATATTTGCGTGTCACGCAAAACTACGCGCCAGCTGTTGCTAGTTCAGCGGTGGCCCATTCCACAATGTTACTTATCGAGCTGCACCTCGCTCGCTCGCAGAAAGTTTCGTCGCGCCTCCGACAGTACATTTAATGCGGGCACACTCCAAATTTTGCGTGACACGACGATCATGGAAATATTGTCGCAGTCCGACAAACGAACGGACCGTCCACTCTCAGCTGGCTAATAATGGGCAAATTTGGGCCTCCCGCAAGAATGCACCCGCGTCAACCAACACCCACTATCCGGCCGTGCGATTATTATTAAGTTCTGCAACATTCCACAGCAATAGCACACAGCTGACTATTTCGCCCGCCGAAGTCAGACTTCCCCGACATACGGGTTACAACTCATGCTACTGTCCGAACTCATACTCGGCTCACACACTGCTTGCGACAGTTTCTCACCAAAGTCACATACTTCGTGCCAATACGGGTTACGACTGTATCTCGCTGAAAGCACATACCCCGGCCACATACAGTTTACAATTCTCTCGGCCCGCAACTCAGCGACTACTCCTCGATGACCCGGCCTAGCCCACAAGCGCCAACGATGATATCCCTTTCCCCCCGCGACATTACGCGGCACCCAGGTGCGATACCCATCGGCTGCTCTTTACAGTAGAGTGGCGGCAAATAGAGCTACAACAACAATGATCGATTAATAGCTTCTATTACAATGATACCCAACAAGATCACTGTGATAATTCTCACGCAATGAATAATTGTGCTTACGAATAAATGTTGTATCAAATGAGTACACAATATAAATGAACAAATGATTAAATAATATAATTATATATATATATATATGACTGATTAAATGGTAAGATTAAATATATATGACCGGTCATGAAACAATTAGTCTAAAACATACTAAAAACGACCAATGCGGTAATACCAATCGCCAATAAAAATGCACCTTAAAAATAAATTTAATAATTATATAATAAAAATACATACTAAAAATGTGGCGATTTTCCAAATCGTCACAAAAACATGCCCCTCTGTCTGAGTGACCATACAATAAAGTTTCTCAAGCCTGCTTAGGGGGGGGGCTTACCCCCCCCCCAAGCAGACGGACACTTTTGAATATATATGCATAATCGTATTGAAAAAAACACCTCCACAACTGGGAGAACCACTGCACCATTTTAAACTTATGACCAGACAGATGGCAGGCCTTTTTTAAGTTTGGAGTACATACTGCACTCGGGAGATGATCCACATGCGTGCAGTACACCCCACGCTGATACTACATAGAATGGCCAGTCCGGTACATAAGGACATGTTCACCTAGCGGGTGAAAATTCCAGGACTGGATTGTAGGATCCTCTCCCTGACACCGTGAATTAGTCATCCCGAACAGCAACCCCCTCTGGTTGTTAAAGGTCCTTATTTCATCAGGCTCCAAGTAGACAAATATCACCAATCAGGATAATACGCCCCAGCAAGGACATACCTATAATAGACTCAGTTCGCATATGTTGTGCCCCCGATCCGCACCAGACTGTCTCCATGTGTAGTCATATTGGAAGGGAGAAACAGACAACCATTCAGCTCGACTACGGTAAACGACATCAAGCCGCCGCATGATTTTGCTGCCAAATTCCAACAGCAGTGCTTTCGCGGTGCTGTTGGATGTGTTTATGACAGTTAAGACAAAGTCGAGTCCTAGGAGCGAGAGTTTCCACTTAAGGAGCTCTCGCAGGTACTCGAATCAAACACAATCATACAGTACGTCTGCCATGGTGTTCGACACCAGGCAATCATCGCAAAGTGGATCCTCTACGAGGCCCAGATCATGGAGCTTAGCCTTGAAGTTGCCATGCACTGAGAGAAATTGCATCATGTCATGGGTCGAAAAGATGTTTAATTGCACTCTCTCCCAGACACTGGGAAAGGCCACATAGGACATTCGCTCCTTTCCAGAGGTCGACCACCGATCCTGCCAATCATCTGCAGAATCCTCCCAGGCAACTTGCCTATGGCCAGGTTCAAAGACACCCAGAACCTTTTCCTCCATGAGGGAACCCCTCTCAACTACACAGGGTCCATAGGCGCAATTCCAGACAGTACCTATAGGGCATCAGTGGAAACAGTACCACATGTCTTTGTTACTGCTAACAGTGCTGCACACTGCATATTCAAAAGCTTTTGCCTTTTGTGTGTGTGATCCACTCACTTATACCAAATAATAACACCATTCGTCATGATGGGATTGAAGACCCCTTTGTACAGACCAAGCAAGGTTTGAAGTTCAGCCCTCGGTTGCCCGGTGACATTGTTCACAATATCTGAAAGATTACCATAGTCTTTTGAGTCATGTAAGCTCCAAGTGGCCCGAAAGTGAGCTTATCATTTAGTATCACACCAAGGTACTTGAAATTTCTTACGAACTCCAAGCAGGTTCAGTTCAACGCCACCTTGGGAATATGTCCGTAATGTCCCTTGAAGCATCCTTTCAACATCGCACACTTGGTCTTATGTGCTGAGAAGTCGAGCTTCACAGTCCGGCCCCAAGTTACAATCGAGGTGAAGATCACTTCTGCCTTTCGCTTCAGCTCGCGGCGCGAACTTTTGGAGACAAGTACCAGCCCTTCATCCACATATCCAAACAGTTGGCAACCTTCTGGGAGCAGCAAACCCCAAAAACTATCAAAAAAGAACATTCCAGAGCAATGGTCTGAGGACCGGTCCCTGTGGGTAACCCTTAGTTAGTGCCTCTTCGACTGTGGATGTCTTAAAGAACATTACCCCTTTCCAGTCTGCGAAATAATTCTGTACCAGAAGGAAGATATTATGGGGACACTGCATGCGACAGAGAGCCCACAGTATCTCTGGCCCCCGAGCTTTGTCGAAGGCACTGCTGATGTCCAAAAACACCCCAATTACATACTTAGCCATGGCTCTGTCCAATGCTGTAAAGACTGCTTGAAGAGCATTGTCTGATCCGATTCCCTGTCGAAAACCGAAATGATTCTCTATAATTAGTCAGTGATAGGTGTCCAAAAAGGACGCAAGTTTCCAATGAATCACTTTCTCCAGCACTTTTGCGAAAACTGACAAAAGAGAGACAGGCTGGTAATAATTAACTGAGCCGGGATCCCTCCCTTCGCCCTTATACAAAGTTCATACAAGCCAATCTTCCAGCAATGTGGAAACTCGTTCTGGGCGAGACACATGTTGGAAAGAACCAAGAAGTTCTGTTCCAGCCTAGGTTATGCTCGATTTAGTATTTCTGCAGGGATTCCATCAAATCCTGTAGCTTTCCTGTTCCCCATTCAGTAGACAGCAGACGTCAGTTCTTCCTCTGTGAATGGGGCAGTGTCCTCAGTACCAGGAGGGAGGAACCTCAAGATGTGCCCATGCTCAGGTCCCTCCCCAACCGGATCATCACTAGGGAGGAGCACAACAAACAATCAGACCGACTCTTCAACACTGTCTATCCAGTGGAGGCCATTGCTGCAGATATTGTATTATGGACCTTCCACCATCAACTTCCCAGATGCCACCCAGTATAAAATCCTCCAAGTATCATTGTTCCCTACGATTTATATGAAACGACGCCAAGACTCCTGTCTGGTTTCTCTAACATTGTCGAAGTACTACTGGCCCATGACCTTGTACTGAGCAGTGACCATGTGACAGGCGTCACTCCACAGACGCTGCAACCGGCGATGAGCCTGGTGCACATTTGTATGGAGTACATCAAGGTTATCTGTCCACCATAAATAATCCAGAAGTCGAGCACCTTGCTCCAGGACCTCCTCCTCGGAGGTAGCCTGGATTATCTCAGTCAAAGCGTCTTTCCTCACATCGACCGAAGTCGACCCATGTTGCAGTGATCGGGCCTTCGCATTATGCAAAAGAAGCCAATCGTAGACTTTCCAGTCCACGCCCACATGCATGTACAATGTCCTCCGGTTCGTGACCACATCCATTCCGCTCTTCCCTACTGGTCTGAGGGAGAACCTTATGAGCCGATGATCACTCTATGAATCACATGTGACCACACAATCAACCAACATTCAGACAGCCGATACAGTAGACAGAGTCACATCAATGTTCTACGCAGTCCTGTGGGCATCCAAGACATAAGTACATGGTTCCCCAGCAGATTCGCGACACGCAGATCCTAGGCAAGAATAAACTAAGCCAACCTATTCTACTGTTTTGTGTTCATAGTGGGGGAATGCCTATATTCATCTTTGGCATTTACGTCAGCACATAGGACAATGTCCTTGCCATGTATCTCTTGCAGTATAACCGCCCATTGTGACAGGTGTATCTCGTAATGTATGCTAATTGAAAATAAGAGGAGACCAAGTAAACCTAGCCTCTCCCAAAGGTAGAAACCTGGACACACATGTGATGTGCATCGGACAGATGGTTTAGAACCATGATTTCCAAATCCGAACTTCTGATCACTATCCCTGCCATTGCGAGCTCGCTTACAGAGGCTCGACGCCCCTGCAATCCAGGAAACTTCCCCTTGACAGAGAATGGCTCCCGTACCAGCAGTACATGAGCAACATTTCTGCTCTCGAGAAGAAGTTCATTCAACTCGGCCAACACGCCAGATGACCTTTGCAGGTTGATCTGTGCGCATCTAATCATCTAGACACCATATTCTTTCCCTTTCCGCATGCATTTCTCTCACCATAATGGGGAAACCTTTAGATATGGACTGGTGATCCAAAGGACAACGCATTCCTCCCCTATGGCAATTTGCAGAGGAGGGCTCCGCATCCACCACCTAGCGCTGAGGGCAGTCACCGAAGTCATGCCTTTCAACCCCACAGAACCCACACGTGGGCTTGTCCGCTTTACAGCGCACGAAGTGGCCAAAGCTCTGGAACTTGAAGCACCTCATGGGCACCACATAGTCCTCTACTTCACAGCGCCCCAAACCAATTTACAACTGGCCCTCGGAGATGAGAAGGTTCCGAAGATACAGTGTATACAGGGTCACCACATTGACTTCATTGGAAATCGGATCCCCGAACTTCCTCCATACTTTGAACTCCCAAAGGAACTCACCACCCTACCCAGTAGCAGTAGACAGATTACTGCCAAACATGGCATCTACTAGCTTGTCAGGGCTCGACGCATCGCGCGGTACATTGTAGATGACAATGCAAGGGTCGAACATGTGAAGTTCCCTGACCTTTAGGATCTCAAGCCATGTCGACACAAGCCGCTCTAGGGAGTCCATCATCTCGTCGTCCCCTGTCACCACTGCCAGCGCACCTCTGGCGACAGGACGAATGCCCTGGACCTTCCGGGAAGCCTCCTCCAGAGCCAGATCATTCAGTACTCTCTCTTTGGTCACCATCACCGATGTTTCAGCATCCGGAGGCTGGACGACCACCACCCTCTTGGGAGCAGCAGGCCAAGTGACTTTTGGCGGGGATTGTGGCTTCGCATCAGTCCCTCCCCCACCTGCCAGTATTTGTGCGAATGTGGTTAGTCCCGAGTGACCCACTGTTCGCCTCTCCTGCTGGGGAATCACTTCTATGGCGTGAACTCTGCCTTTGAGGTGCAGAATGTTATGCAACTGGGCACCAATTAGCTTGTGCAGATGTTCCAAACATCTGATCACCGTGGGTGAGAAGGTCTCGCCCACGACATCAGGCAAATCTCCCATGAAAGATTGTATGGTGTTGATGACCACTGTAGACTCATTATGAGGCTTCATGGCAGGCCCAAGAGAGCCAGTGCATGTCTCACTCCTCCAAAACCCATTGAAGAGATGGTCGTGGACACGGCCTTCTGCCCTGCCTCTGTTCTGTCCCTTTGAAGGTGTTGGGAGCCTGAGCTGTTCGGTCCGCATGGGGCGTGGGATCTCGAGGGAGGCTGCCTTGGACTCAAGCTGTCCTCTCACTCGCTGCACTTATGCTTTACCTATCAAGGCAGCAGAGCCGCCCTCCTGGGGGCCATTCCTTTTTGAGTTAGGTGTCGAGACCCCTCTCACTTGGTCAACACCAAGGCCCGTAGAGGTCTCAGGCAAAGGGGGCAGGGTCATCAGCGCATGTGAGCCACAAAGCTGCTCTGTGACGTGACAATTTTGCTGCCTTAATGAACTTTTTGTAAGTTTTGTCGAGGCCACTTCGACAAATGCGCTCGTGTCGGTCTCCCGACCCGAACTTTCAAGCCGAGATGCACCCCCCTTCTTCACCTTGGAGTGGCCGTGAGACAAAATCGCTCCTCATATGACAAGCCGAGAACCTCTTCGGACATCTTCGCCATGCCCAGGTCTGATTGGCTTCCTGGTATGAAATGGCTGATCTCTTTGCAGCACACTAGTGCGTACTGGGCCGACTCATTCCCAGGCTTTGTTACCCCTTGCACACTGTTTGGTGGTGTGTTCGGTGGCTTGCCTCCCGTAAGCAGATCACCAGCTTTCCCCATCTTTCAAATGGCCAACTTCCGATTTGTTGCACGTAAAAGTGCAGGGACTCACAAGGTCATTAACTTACACGATCAAGTGTGCTGTCTGCTTGAAAAGTTGGGTGGTACCCTTCTCCACAAATATAAAGTTGGTGGGAGTTTGGGGCGGAGTTACCCCAAGAAAACCCACTGTGGAGGTAAGACAACTGACCTGTACCATAGTGGTAAATTTTAATATATGCCGTAGTTATGAAGGAAAGAGTTTCGGTGATGTGTCACCACCACTCCCACCATCCAGAGTGAACGAAAAAAGGTCAGGATTGCCTTATTTACTTGTGGAGTACATAGATCTGTGCATTTGGAGATTGTCACCTCCCTGATTACCCACTCCTTTATGTTGACCTTACAGAGGTTTGTTGCTCATAGTAGAAGACCTAGTATGATTTACAGCGACAATGCCACTTGTTTCCGAGGAGCAGAGAATGCTCTCGAAGATCTCAATTGGGATGAAATTCAGTTGTGCTACTCTATTGAGAGGATACAAATGAGGTTCAATCCACAAAATGCTTTGTGATGGGGTGGATTCTACGAAAGAATGGTCCCGATAGTCAAGCGACTTCTTCGATGGATACTGGGGAGAGCTTCATTGACATCCAATGTGCTGAATACCATTCTCTGCGAATCCATGGGTCTTGTGAATTCGAAACCCATCACCGTTACTACAGAGACTAACTATGATCCTGTAGCTTTGACACCAGCTGCCTCCCTCCAGGATCTGCAACATAGTGGCACGTTCGATGTTGGTTATAATGAGGCAAGAAGCATACAGTGCTGCCTGCGCTATCGACACAAGCTGATGGAAAGATTGAGAGATAGGTTCCGTTCGGAATACTTGGGTAGCCTAAAATGGACGCACTGCAAGCAGACTCGTGAATCAGTAGTTCGAGAAGTAGTGTTGAGTGGATCCGATGTCAACAAAAGATAAGCTAGCCCCTCGGTCGTATACAAGGTATCATTCATGGGTGTGATAGAAAACCCAGAGTTCTTCAATTGAGAACTTCTACAGGGATGATGATTCGCCCTCTGCAGCACGTGTTTCCTTTGGAGGTAAACATGGTGACTGTTGAACCTGGAGTTGATGGAACAGAAGAAAACAAACGGGGTAGTTCAGGTTTCTGATAGTCCCAATGGTCCAACAGCCATAACTATTGATGAACTTCGTCACCCGCTGTGAAAAGCTGATTGAGGTTCCCTGTCGGTTGAATCTGTGATTTTTTTTTATAAACAGACGGAGTCAGTAATTTTTACTGTCTATATTAGGTTGGAGGAATGTGAAGGACGAAATATAGCATATGAAATCTCTATTTCCCTTGTAAAGTTATTTGTAATTTATATGTGAGTCTTTCAGAAAGTGCTATGATATTTTAGTGGTATAATTCCGCTTCAATGGTTGTGATTTGTATGTTCGTGCATTATGCTGTTCTATGGTAGTTTTTTGAGAGAATATATATCGTGGATGAAAACAGCTGTTGTGTATTTTATTCGTAAAGAATATACCTTTCTTCACAAAATTTTAAACTAATAAATGACAACTGTTATGCTTTCAATTGTGAACCTGCTGATTAAAGAGCACGATTATTTGACAAAGCAGTTTTGCTGCTCTACCAGTTAGTACTTCAGCAGTGCTGCACAATATGTCGAATAAGCTGATACTAGCAACAATACCACCTCTTAAATCAAGTGATCATTTTATTTTCTGTAGCGCTGTTTGTGATATTGGAAGTAAACATTTTTGAATCCTTCAAGAGGTAAACTTCAAAATATAAAAAAAATAATAATTTTAGGATTTGGCACTGACATGAACAGTGTGCCGGATTTAATGTGTGTTCTGCATTATGATGTATAAATATGTCACTCCTAATATCAATGTACATAATTTAGTAAATACCACAATATCTCCTTGTATCTGAAAGCATGTTTGTACTCCACGTAATGTGTGCCAGCTGCTTGCAGCAGAGATGAAGAAGTAGCAAGTATTTGGTCGTTACATGCGTAGCACTAGCGCTGCCTTGTAGCAGTGCGGATGAATAACAAGGAGCGTAGAGCGCTGCAGGGGAACATAGTGAAGGAATAAGTGAGAAGTCACTGCCATAAAAGTATCTCGGCCCTCCGAAATGGCAGATAAGTAGATATATATTTACAAGCCATATGGCTTTTTATGGCACACTTCACATTTTGTATCTTACAAGAAAATAAACAATCAGGAAATTATGTCAATAAAATTTTTATTCTTAAATATATCATAAAATTTGTAGCACCAAATGCCCATGCAAAATTTTTGACCAGAAGAGTCCCTTAAATATATACTTATCAAGTTATGACGTAGATGAAGCCGAATACCCAGAGGCGGCCCCAGCCTAGCAATTTTATACACCAAATTTCTACACATCTTCTTTACCAGGAAATAAATAACACAACATTGGCTTAATAGTCAATCTAAAGTCTTTATTTGAGTTCACACATACGCAGGAATCGAAAAAAGTCTTTTAATTTGTTCTGGTCTACGTTATTACGCGTCTTGCAGCCCCGCTGACCTTTAGGGAAGGGGGCGAATCAGGAAGCAGTGATGTCATAAATGATATGACCACCCTGCTGGCAGCACTAGCAGCGCCAGGCAGTATCAATGTTGACGTGCGTGAAGACAGCAGGCTGCTCGGCTTGCAGACCCAGCTGGTCGGCAGGCCCATTCGATGGCGTTGACTGTCTACACTCTGGCAAGGATGGCGAGGTTCACATACCAGTACACGAAACTTTAACTTTTTTATAAAGGTAACCGAACACCATACTGTCCGTTGCACGTATGTATTTCCACAGGGATGCGGAAACTATTCGATCGTGGCTCGTTAAGTCTTAATAGTAATCGGGCCCTTCACTCTTGGATGTTCACTATTTTTGCTATAAGTCCCATTTAAGAACGTTCATTGAAATTTTTCGCATGACACTGCATAAATAATAGATTATAAATCTTTATAAATCTATCAAAACACTACCATGTTTATTAACTTTGACTAGTGACTGCAGGCAAGAAATAAGTAAATTTTTGTTGCCTGCCCTACGCCCTGTCGACGTCCAAAATAAAATATAAAATCGGGTTTGCAGGTTGCAGCGATAATTACATGAATCGAAGATGCCGGGAACTGATCACCCTTAAGGGAGATGCCTAGGCATCTCATATTTTAAAATAAGATTTGAACTCAAACTAACTAGAAGTCAAATTCTTCCCGCAAGTGAACTAGATGTCGGATCTCAAAGAGATTAGAACATACCATTTGTGTGACTCAAGTAAACACTTTAATTAAAACCCTAACTTTGTGTTAAAATTACTTCTGATATTTTTCTTAAGGTAAAACTTTCTAATTAATATAAAAGCGTTAAGCAGGTAAATTTTTAATGATTCGGTATTGATATATTTATTAAAGTGTCTTCAATATAATGTCATGAAACGATACAGTTTGCCTAAGTCTATAACAAAATATGGCTTTTGAAAAGCCTTAAGATTCTGCATGGTCACTCGCCAAGAATGAAAATGTGGAAAAACATGGGAGCATGACCTACTTAAAGTGAGGAAGGTGAATTCTTACACAATAAAAGTCGACAAAGTATGTGGAAGAGGAGAAAAGTGGCAGGTTCCATCATGTAGAAAGGCTGCCGCGTCGCCGCTGTAGAGTGCAAGACTGAGAAAAAGCCCAACAAAATGTTTGTTTGTATAGGGCCAAAATTATATTTAGTTGACCAATAAAATATTTTGTTGAGTAAACAAATCTTCAAAAGCAAAAAGCAAATTTTGTTCTTTTTATAAAATACATGTTTGTATAAATAAAACCACTTGTTTCGGACAAAGGAAATTAAAAAGTCATAACATATTTTGATGAATCCGAGGCATGCTACTCATAAAACTACGTTCCTCCACTCCTGTATTGCCTGCCCGCTTCGACACAGGTACGACAAGGAAGACAATATGTGCAGCACATGACCAATAGCCAGCACAAAACGAAATTTTACGTGAAAAATATGTGTGTTGCTGACTAATATTATTAAAATAACTTACTTGGTGACTTTGCATACCCAAAATTGTACACAGACGTGTCAGACGTACACAGACGTGTACACAGACGTCTGCGACGAAAAGCCTTCCCTGGCAGACCTATATATGTGCGACAGCGAGGTGTCTCCCAGCGATCAGACATAGCTTCCAGGTGCTGCGCTCACCCAAGGTAGACTGGCAGCAGAGTATATCCAACAAACACGAAAAATACGGGCCGGAATCGGGCTGGTAAAAAAAAGCAGACAAACTCCGGCCAGATGATGTCGGCCCGCTGTCTTATGCCGGAAGCGGCCCGATGGAAATATGGACTGGCGGCTGACTTTTTGCCTAGTGTCCAAAATGCACCGTACCGCTAACGGCAACATACAAAATATATTCCGGCCCAACATTGAATAAAAGTACAGGCCAGAGTCGGGCCAGTAAAAGCTAGCGGACAAGTTTCGGAATCTGCAGCTGCTGGAAGGCGGCAAGATGCCGGGCTTGCGGCGGCTGGATAGCAGCAAGATACCGGGCCTGCGGCAGCTGGATGGCGTCAAGATGCAGGGCCTGCGCCTGGTTGGGTGGCCGCAAGATACTGGGCCTGCGGTGTCTAGATGGTGACAAGACGATGGGCTAGATGGCTGCAAGGCGCCGGGCTTGCGACGGCTGGATGTTGTTATGACGCCAGGCCTGCAGAGGCATGATGTCCAGAAATAAGCAGTATAACCATGAAAAAACCTTAAATTTTCGATTAAAAAGGTAGATAACTTTTATTTCCTTTTTACATATGTTAATTTCATTTACTTTTCAATGCATTAGATCATATAAAAAACTTTTGCTTGCCAAGTGCGGGGTTTGAACCTAAGGCCCTTGAGCTGACAGTCCATCACTCTAACCTATACACCATAGGGTAAGTTGCTGATGCTATCTAGTAATTTCAAATTTATAATGACACAAATTATTGTAAATGAATGTATAAATTCCATGATAATACAACAAATAATTTTAAAACATTGATTATTTAAAAACTGTTTCTTGATATCTTCAAAGGCTTGCAAGCAAAATAGATTTTGTTAGTTTTTAATATATCTGTCGGATGGTGAACAAATGAAAAAAAAAAGTCAAAGTAAAAAAGTCGTGGGCTACCATGTGACAAATATACAGTCATGAAAAAACATGCTGATGGTTAACACCTGGTCTCAAAAAATACATCGTGCAATTAATAGCTAGCTAACATATTGCCTATTCAAAACACTTTACAAAATTTTTCGGCAAAAAGACATGTATGTATACTTATTGTGATAAAGAGCCCTGTCTGGTAAAGGATAGCGGGCCGGAATAATAAGATGATGGCTATCTTACTAAAAAAAAACCAAGATGCTATATCGGAAACGGGCCTGAATATAATTTTGGCGACATGTTGGCTGTGAGATATCACGCCGACATAATGTAGGTGATATCAACCTGTAATCCAAAAAAATACAGTGGGCCATAGTCTTTTTCTAATGACAAACATACTGTCTCAAAAAATATGTCATGCCGTTAACAGCTTGCTAATTTCTTGCCTATTCAAAACACTTTAATAAAAGTGTGTCGGCAAAAAAACATCATATTTGTATCTTTGTTGGGATAAAGAGCCATGTCTCGAAAATGTTAGTGGGCCAGAATAAACAATATGACGGCCAGCTTACCTAAAAAATAAAGATGCTATATCGGAACTGGGCCAGAAAATAATCTTTGCTATTGGAGACATGTTGGCTGTGAGATATGGCGCCGACATAATTTAGGTGATATCTATATGTTATCCAAAAAAATACAGTGGGCCATTGTCTTTTTTCTAAAGGCAAACATACTGTCTCAAAAATGATGCCACACTGTTTTCAGGTGGCTATCTTATGGCATTAAAACGACAATTACAGACAGTACAGGTATCTGGCAAACAATTCACCAACACCTTTCCGACAGGATCTGTTTGCTGGGTAGGGGATAGTTTGATCCGCCCGCGCCAGACCGCGCTGAATTTGCAGCGATTGGGTGGCCGGATGTTTAACCGCATGGCATGGAACTGTTACGCCGGAAGTGGCTGTTCACCAATATGTTTGAATTATATAGAAGCTTTCCGAGAGTTCCTAGGGCTCTGATTGGCTGGAATCTGGTTGCTCCCTTTTTTGGATGGGTAGAATGTTTGTATATAATGCCAGGACTTTAGTCGGGTGGGCAGAGGCCAGCACTCCTGGACGTTCAGCTCACAGTTAAGTACAATAGTAATAGATATGTCGTAAAACCGAAAATTTTTTTGGACTGTCTGGCCATGGTCATTATGACGTCGTTTGTGTCATGGCAACTAGAAAAAACTTTATGACTTTCCGAATTCCAAGAAAAAAAAATTTTATTATTAACTATCGGCTGATTAAATTTATCATCGATGTTTTTACGACAGCCGAAAATTCTTTAAGAGTAAAAAATATTAGAAAATTGGAGTAATTTGTGTCTTTTTTGGACTTTACGAAAATGTTGTATTGCGAGACAGTACTAAAGAGTATGCTTAAATTATGAGTCGAGAAATACTCCACCTTTAGACTTGTATTTTGTCAGTATTAACGAAAATGTTTAAAAATTCAGAAAATGTTCAAGAAAATGCTAAACATGCAAAAATAGCCATGTGGGTTTTTAAGAATAGTAATGAATTTTATGAGAGCATATTTTAAATACTTGTTCTGACAGCAAGATCACCCAGGCATCATTATCGTTAATATTTTATGATGACACACTTAAACTTGGAGTAGGATTACAGCAGTCACGTGGATTTATGTTACATCACACAAGAGAGACATAAAATTTAAATTGTAATAGTTTTCAACTACCACTTCTATGTGGAATTCTAGCATATCAAAGAGTTTGAATGGGAATAGTATTTTACATTTAAAAATGCCACCATTGTATAAATATTCTGAGCCCGTCTGATATTTAGTCAGTGTCCACTTTTTCTGGGAGACTGGGAATATAATTAATAAATAAATTTAATATTATTTTTTATAATCCTCTGTAAAGTTTGAAACAGTTATACAAATAAAATATACATGTTATGCCAAGGAAGTCATGTGTTTGTCTATATCTTTAACCAGAAATATTTAAATAGTTTTGATCTTGATCTTGTTCTCTTATGGATTTGTTCTTGAAGGGCCCCATTGCCAAGCCCTTAGGAAGGGCTTCGCAATGCTGCGCAACACTGCTGTTTTCTATTTTTTTCTCTGATTTCTGGTTGTAATTTTTTTAAAGTTGCGAAAACAACATGTCTTGTTTTTCGTCTAAGAAAATACTTAGGAAACATGAAATCTCTGGACAGTGGTTTGGGGTGTTGTCCTTTTTTGTGTATGTTGTATTGTTTTTAATATTAATACTGGCTACAGGATGGATACAGAAACTCTCCTAGCCGGCTCTGGCGCAGTTACTATAGGAGGCTGGGAAGACCCTGGATGAGTCAGAAGGCATCGTCGAACTAAGAATAAGAACGCGAGCCCTGGTGCGATGTAGTAATGAAGGCGAAAACAACGCGGGTGCATTAGTGGGTGATGCAAACCCAGTTCTTAAATTATTGAGATATGTCCCGTCTGAACTGTCTGCTAAATTACCTAGGTTGGAAGATTTAATGCTTGAGACAGTAGTAAAATTTTTTGTAGTATTACAATTAGTTATTTCCTTAAATTTTTGTTCAAAGGCTGTTATTTACGCAGCCGTGATATTTAAGGTGCCGGATATTTTACAACCAATTTTCTGTCAGTTTAGGGAGGAAAATTGGGAGATTGAGACATTAATAAAAGCATGTGTTAATAAGGTTTCGAGTGATGTATCAGTCATGAATTTGTGGATGCAAGAAATAGATAGGAAACAACTTCCCTCACAGAGTATGGAAGATTTTGTACAAGAAATAATGGGGTTAGTAGGAGTTCTTGGTTACCCTTGTGAAGAAAATTATTTTACTCAAATAATGTTTTATAATTTACTTAAAACAGCATATTTTTTGCCTTTTCCGAAAAAAACCACTACTTTGAAACAGTTCTTAGCGTTAGTCACTGAAGTAGAGTGAACTTGCGGGATTATAAGTCTGATTCCGGGAGTAGTGAGCAGAAGATAGGGAGGAAGATGGTAAACGGGGAATAACAAAGAATTGCATTATTTGTGGAAAAATTAATTATATAGCTAAAGAATGTTATCATGGGAAAGCTGTTTTTTTCTGTAACCCATTAGGATATCGTCAGTAATGATAAAATACGAACTCGTACTTGGTATACTCAGACCGGTAATGAGAAATTTGTTGCCGAAGGGAAGACAAAGGAAATTGTTTGTTATTTTTGCAAACAAAAGGGACATATGAAGGCTAAGTGCCCGCAGATGATACAGGCAGTTCGAAGTCATTCAATAAATAGTTTGAGTTATGGACGTAAATATGCGTTGCTGTTCGTTACTGTTATTATTTCCGATCAAGTGATTGTAGCAGCGTTATTGGATTCAGAGGCCACTTGTTCTTTGATTAGTCACTATTTTTGAACTAACCTTTTGAGAAATATGCCCAAGGGGCTCATTCAAATTCAGAAAAGTTAAGATGTTGGGTTTTCTCTAGCAAAGGGTGGTGTGATAAATTCTCGGGGTGTTGCTATTTTCGAAATAAAAATTGAAAAATATTCTTGGAAATATGAATTTATAATTTTCCCAGGCCTGAGTCACGAATTGTTATTAGGCATCGGTTTTCTGGGCAAAACACAATCATGTATTGATATTGCCAAAAGAAAACTATGTTTTGCTTTTTGTACAAATCAACCAGTGCCAATCCCTGATTCGGGCCAGGATAATCAGTTCAGTTGCAGGAACAGTTCGCGGGTGTGGTTACCACGAAATTAGAATATTATTATCAAAATCCTATTGTGCTGCAGGTAAAATATACTGAGACAGTTTCTTCTGTACCCTATCGAGTATCTCCCCCCCCCCCCCCCAAAAAAAACTATTCATGATTTGCAAAAGGAAAAACTTGTAGAGCCATCTATAAGTATGTATTCCAGTCCCACTTTTTTTGTTGTCAAAACGAACTCAGGGACAGTATCGTGTAATATGCCATTATCGCAAAATTATATAAAAACTAAATGTAGACCCTATCCATTACCCACTATCGAATAGGTATTTCAGCATGTAGGACAAGCGAAGTAGCTTTCGGTGTTTGATTTTAATTCTGCATTCCTGCAGTGTGAACCGCATCAGCATTCTCGGGAAATTTTTGCCTTTGTGACACCGTGGAGGCTGTATCAGTGGCGTAGGTTGCCCATGGGCGTAAATTGTGGACCACAAGAAACGTCAAGGGTTTTATATCAAGTTCTAGGAAAGTTTCAATACGACTTCCGGTTTACCTATATAGATTACGTGTGTGTCTACAGTAACACATTCGAGGATCATATAAAACATCTGAGGTTTTCCTTATCCGCCCTGAGGAGAGCTGGTCTCACAGTAAAACCTAGTAAAGTCAACGTATAAACGTATAAACGTATGTAAGATACTTAAGATTCGTCATCACGGGAAGTTGATTATGTATCTAGAAAAGATCCGGCCAATTGTAATCTTCCCTGTGCCTAAGAACCTGAAGGGGGTTAGGAGATTTTTAGGGATGGTCGGATTTTATTCTAAAATTTTTCCCGACTTTGCTCACATGTCTGAACGTTTGAATGCCGTAAAACGTAAAGGAGAAGAATTTGTTTGGGGAGGTGAGTGGGACCACGCATTTTGCCAACTAAAGGAGAAATTGTCAACGACCTCAGTTTTGCGGTTGCCTCAGTTTGACCAACCTTTTGTTTTGCAAGTCGATGGTAGTTCAAAGGCATTAGGATGAGTACTTTTCCAATGGGATAATGATCATCTGGTTCCCATTGCGTATGACAGTAGATAAAGTATTGTTGCTGAGCAGAAATTTTCTGCATACGACTATCTTGAAACCAACGAGTTTGAACTACATACTGATAACCAGGCATTAAGCTGGTTCCTGGCATCAAATAAACCCGCAGACTAGTTGGCTAGATGGTTAGTGCGTTTGACTCGTTTCCTCTTTCATATCAAACACATCAAAGGAGTGGACAACGGAGTAGCCTATGTCTTGTCCAGGACGTTTGATGCGGAAGAATTTTGTGTAGTCACTCTGGATGAGGGGAAATGGTTCGAGAGGTAATGAGTAAGGACATTCCGGATGAGGTAGCTGTGGTGCAGGAAGTGAACACTATGATTCTAAATAGACAGATTCCTGAAAGAAAACAATTATGATTTAACTTTAGTTTCTAATGTTAATATAGATTCAGTAAAAGTAGTTACTGATCCCCATGAGAATCAAGTCGGTGTTTTGAATGAATTTCCCCAAGCTTACCTTAAACTCCAGTATAATCAGGTAATTGATCCTGAATGTGTCAGTACAAAGCAGACATTGAGGCTGGAAATGGAGGACCTTATATGTGAGGAAGGGCCTCATTGGTCATGTTGATCCCAAAACTCGTGTTTTTTTAATATTTTTTTTTGTTTCACAAGTGTTGCGTGGACCACTGTTCCACTACTATCACAACATTTATTTTGGTGACCATTTAGGTCAAGATAAGATGTTTGGCCGGATTAGGGGCATGTTCTTTGGCCAGGGTTAGTGAAAGAAGTTGAGCAGCTTGTTAAACAATGTGAGGATTATCAAAGGGCAAAACCTCGAAACACAATAATAATAATATGTTATAACATAACTGTAGCTCGGTACCCATAGGAACATCTCTATCTTGATGTTTTTTGACCGTTACCTCAAACTAAATCTGGATTTCGTTATATTTTGGCTGCAGTCGATAGTTTCAGTAAATTTGTTTCTTTTGCCCTTAAGAACAATGAAACCTGAAGAAATTTGTAAGTTGCTTAGTCAATGACTCTTCCCTATCTTCGGGTCACCCATGCAACTTTTGACTGATAATGCCACCTACTTCGTTTCTACTGAAATGCAAAACTTAGCATATTGATGGGGAATTAAATAATTACAAACTACCCCTTATTATCCGCAGGCCAATCTGGTAGAGCGGTATAACCGGAATTTGAAAGCCACATTAAGGGCATTCAAAACCGCTACCCATAAGGACTGGGGCCATGTTTTGTAACAGATTTCATTGGCATTTAATAACGTCATAAGTAGTGCAACGAAGAAGGTGCCATTAAAGGTATTTTTCGGGGAAAAGTTGTTTCATCCATTGATACATTCCTGGGGACTTCAAGAGTTTTATTGGGATGAAATTGATTCTAAGGACCCTAAGGAAGTTTGGGAGGAGGCTTCTAAAAATTTAGAGAAATATCACTTACAGTTATCCTCTTGGAAAGATTATCAAAGCGGGAATGTATCCCTTAAAGTAGGTAATCAGGTGTATCTTGAGACACAAATTTTTTGAGCAATAAGACACCTCAGTTTAGCTCAAAGTTAGCCCCAAAGTTTTCCGGTTCGTTCGGAATTGGTAGGATTCTTACTACTGTAACTTTGTTGACAGAGGATGTTAGTAGTCCCGGGAGCTTTAATAAGGATCATATTTCACAGCACCTGTTCGTAGAGAAACAGGATTTCCTAAAACCACTGACTTTGGATTGTTAGGGTTTAGGTTAAGACTAGAGTTTTTTGTATGGTTTGGAATTTGTAATCATTTTGTTATTTATCAATTATGTGCATGTATTTTAAGTCGTGTTAGTATTTTGAGAGAAACATTCAGAAGTTGTGTTCACTCAAGGTTCGTTCTCATTCCTGGGTGTTATTCACTGTCATGTAGATTGTGAGACGTCGTTCTACCTCCCAGGGGTATCAGGTGTGTCAAACTCTACCTCACTCCACGTCACACTAATATAAACTAAACTACCCCTACAGGGAGAAAGCGATCTCGTCTTGAAAAACCCAAATGCCGCGGCCCAAGCTCTCTCCCTTTTAATATCTACAATCGTGTTATTACTACTCATGTTACAGCAATACATGTAGTTCGTAAAACGAGGGGTCATTTGCAAATAATGTCTCTCTACTCTTTAAGTTCCAAGGCCTTTGATTCACTATTTATTTTGCACCAAAACGACTGTATACAGGCATTGTAAATGCACACAATAAAAATATTAAAATGTTTCGGACTCAGTTTACATATTTCGTAGGCAGACCCCTTTAATAAGTTCATTTTCTTTAGCAGTACACGGTAAGTTTCAATAACTGCTGCTAATAATATTTTAGTATTAATCTTTAACCATAAACGAGAATCATTTCCGGGGTGCTTGACGTTATTCAAAAAGTATTTCATAAGGGGGACGACGGAATCTGCAGCAACAAGCTGATGACGGCGCTTATGCATAACTCATACCTTAAATTTGGCATTCGTACAGAATACCATACCGCCGACCTCCTGGCCACATCGGTGAACGTCCTTGCTGCCAAGTGTCAGCTCGCTGTAGATTCCGGCCCACTTGACGCCGCCAAAAGGAGAGCAGCTGACGGTTCGTTCACCTCGTAGCCTCCACGCAAACATGCGCAGATTTCTTGCACTCACTAGCATATAGAATCGCACTGACACACTCGGGGATATTCGGCATGTTTAGTCTCTTCCTAAAAGTATGGGCATGCTTCTAGCACTCTAACCAAATGAAACACTATTCGCAATAAAGCCTGCATAAGACATGTAGCAGAGAAATGTTTAAAGTTACTTTTCTGAGCTCCAAAGAAAATTTGCAAAAAAAACGGGCCGTTGACGTACGCCACTGTTACTACACCTAAACTTTAAAATGAACGTTCCTCGAGCCACGCAAAATGGGCAATTTAACCAGCATGACGAAATTCAATTTCACGAGCCATCAGTCACAAGTCGCGGTCTCACAGTTATTTCCCCGATTTACAGGACGCTCGTATTAAAGTGAGTATTACTCGTACACGCAGCTTCTTCACACAAAGTACGTTCCCATCAAGTTTATGTCTCTGCGATACTTGGCCCATATTTCACTAGGAGGAGCTACGCGCCACTGGAAAACATAGCAATATCGTCTTTACGTTCACGTCGGGCTTGTTCTTACAATAGTCTTCAAACAATTTATTTATTTCCTCCAGAAAACATTACAGCGACGTTCACTTGCTCGGGTAGCACACTGGACATCGCGACTAGGGAGAAATTACATAAGAGTGCCATACTGCTAAACTTTCGCCCGACTTCCCGATAGTGTCCAGCTCCGCGGTCGAGCACACACTTCCTGCGACCGTCTAAACACAGCGGGGGACACTCACACACTGGCTAGGGCGCGCTGTCATAGCCATGTGATGTCGCGGTATCCCGCCACCCCAAGCACCACGGTCGATACTCTTTACAAATGATATCGATTACAAATATAATGCACTACAGCCATATATTAAATATGTGCAGTAAGATTTATAATACATTAACACTAAGCAATAAGAATAATTTTACCGTAAATGCTGTGCGCAATAAAGTACATAAATGCTGTGTGCAATAAAATACATACTAGATTAATAAATGGCAATGGAAATGAATGTATAGCCGGTATATAATCAAATATAAATACACATAAAACAGTAAATTCGCAGCACTACCAACTGTGGTGCAAAATCACTAAAACCATTACATTTTACTAGGTGACAATCATTGAATCGTCATAGTTGTAAGGTGTAAGTAATGCTCAATATATCATTGTGTTTTAACAGCATTTGAGAATCAAGATGGCATATTGTTGTATACTGGTATTATTTGTGTTACACAGAAACTTTTTCTCGATCATATTAAGAATAGGGAAAATCAGGAGAGTAAGTTTTCAGGATTCTACCCTCCCCCCCTTTTTTTTTTTAGGAATCAAGGGGAGAGAAAAACATGGATTGTTGTTTGGCACTTTGATACTTGCATTTATCTTTTGGCTCTGTTCCGGTATGGTCTGCAATTTGGAGCTGAAGGCTTCATTGGTGAAGATTCCATCCTCCTTGTACCGGCACTTCTTCGTGATGTTGTAGGACATCGGCCTGCAGAGAATTCTGGCCACATTCGATGTAGTTCCTGGCATCTTATCAGAATCCTTCGCTGGGATCTCCACTTTGGGCGGTGAGGATTGAGGCCCACGCCTCATAAAAACTACATTTCTCCACTCCTGTACTGCCTGTTGGCTTTAACACCAGCACGACGAGGAAGACAATATGTGCAGCATGTGACCTATAGCCAGCATAAAACGAACTTTTACACGAAAAATATGCGCGTTGCTGTCTTAAATTACTAAACTAACTTACATGGCGACTCTGCATGCCCAAAATTGTACACACACATGATGGTCTGCGACGAAAAGACTTCCCTGACAGGCCTACGTACGTGCGGCAGCGAGGTGTCTCTCAGGGATCGGACATAGCTTCCAGGTGCTGCACGCACCCGAGGTAGACTGGCAGCCGAGTGTAGGGGCTAGTTTGATCCCCCCGCTCCAGACCGCGCTGCATTCGTGGTGGTTGCATGGCTGGATGGTTAACGACATGGCATGGAACTGTGGTCCCGGAAGTGACTGTTCACCTATATGTTTGAATTATAGAGAAGCTTTCCGAGAGTTACTTGAGCTCTGATTGACAGACTCTCGTTGCTCCCTCTTTGAGAGGAGTATAATTTTTGTATGTAATGCCAGAATTTTGGTCGGGTGGGCAGAGACCAGCACTCCTGGACGTTCAGCTCACTGTTAGGCACAAAAATAATAGATATGTCGCACGAGAGATAATATTTTATGACCATCTAGCCATGGTCAGGATGACGTCTTTTGCATCATGGCTGGTAGAAAAAACTTAGGAATTTCCGAATTCCAAGACAGAAAATTTAATTATTAACTATCGGTTTATTAAATTTATCATCCATGTTTTTACAACAACCGGCAATTCTTGAAGTGTAAAAAAAATGGGAAAATTGGAGTCATTTGTGTCTTTTTTGGACTTTACAAAAATATTGACTCTTTCATCAATATCAATATTGCGAGACAGTACTAAAGGGTATGCTTAAATTAGGAGTCGAGGAATACTCCACCTTTAGACTTTGAATTTTGTCGGTATTAAGGAAAATATTTAAGTATTCAGATAATTATCAATAAAATGCTAAACATGAAAATATAGCCGTGTGAGTTTACAAAAAGAATAATGAACTGCATGAGAGCATTTTTTTAATACTTGTTACGAAAGCGAGATCACCCAGGCATCTTTATATGTAATATTTTATGATGACACACTTACACTTGGAGTAGGAGTACAGCAGTCACATGGATTTGTGTTACATGACACAAGAGAGGCATAAGATTTAAATTGTAATTGTTTTTAAGTACCACTTGTATGTGAAATAATAGCATATCAAATAGTTTTAATGGGCATTTGTATATTACATTTAAAAATGGTACCATTGTATGAATATTCCGAGCCCATCTGATATTTATTCAGTGTCCATGTTTCTGGGAGACTTGGAATATAAGTAATAAATTAACATTTATACAATACATCATACATGTTATGCCAACGAAGTCATATGTTTGTCTGTATTTCTAACCAGAAATCTTTAGCGTCACAGCCAGAGCCGCGGCTGGTGGCCTCGGACGGCCATTTTTTTGAAAAATAATCAGTTTACCCCAAAACACACTTCACATTTTAATGATATTGCCCAACAATCATTTTCTTCGAAACATGTGTATAAAAATGTGTAAATATATTAATACAATCCTCCTATGAGCAAAGTATATTCGAAAATCCTCAAAGCGAGAACGACTCAGTGGTCATGGTCCCCAACTACCATACTACACCCCCCCCCCCCCCCCCCGAACCTGAAGAAAGCGATGGTGGCACTGCCGTATGTGAATAAACTGATGACTCTCAAAGACACTGATGACTGTGGCACATCCAGACACTTGATGGCTCTTGGACATCGAAAGACATCGTGGATGCAAAATAAGACAACAATTGTAGAAGCTAAATGAGATGATCCATACCTGTACTCTTCTTGCATTAAGCTGGCAATCCTCACACTGTGTCGTCCCCTTTATTCACACCCACCACCTTCCCTGTTACATCTGTGCGAATCCCTGCACGTTTCCACCTGCGACAGTATTTCCCCATTGCTTAAAGATGTTATGTTGCATTGGTGAAAGGAATTTATACTTTTTTAAAGTGTCTTTGTGAAATGCTAATCAAGTGTGTAAGTGTAAAAAACAAAATAAACAACAAATTAATGGTATTTGTCACACAATTTATTGTACAGATGGATACATATCTGCCATAACACAAAAATATTGGTCTCAGATAAGGTATTTTGAAAAAAATTGTTCTTCGAATCCAACCCCGGGGTGACAATGTCTAGTCCTAGACCTCCGATTCCCGGTCCACGGACGAGGCTCACCGTTTGTGGGGCAGCAATGCGTTACTCAACACGCATGTCTATTCATGTTTTAACCGGTCGCAGATGTGTCGCTGTTGGTCGTCGAAAAGTTTCGTCATTTTGCACACCGAAGTACAGCCATTCTCGAACTTCGCATTTTTATTTCCACTTCGTCTTTGTACAAGGTGCTTAGAATTCTTTTCTAATCGGGCCCCATCATGTAAATGGTCCTCCCAGGTACTGCATCAGCAATTCGCGCATCATTGTTCCCCATTTGATGATATAGAATATTGTCTTCGTCTCGTACCGTTGCATGGTACTTGGTCAGCCAGTCATTCATCTTCTTGCTATTCTCGTCAAAAATTTTCCACAAAAAATGTGACGGAAGGAGCGCATGCACGTTTTGCCATCGTCGTCTAGGACACTGCCTTCTCCTTGAGCACAAAACCATTTTGGCTCTCTAAGCTTTGATGCTGCTGCCACGGAAGTAGGAGCACCTGGAGGAAACTCAAGCTCCGTGGCAGTGACCACAGCTCTCACCAACTGTCATACCAAGCTATAGATGTTAAGCAGAGTTAAAAAAAAATGTTAAGCAGAGTTTAAAAGCAAAGGTTTTTCCAATCCTATTGATACAGTAGAATTTTTTACACCCAAAATTGTGAGACATGAACAAGCCACAAATATAGTATTATTTCCTCTATTGGGCTAAATTATATAATTTTTTTCATATGATGCCCCAAAAATATGTTATACAAAATTTATAAAGACAGGTTAAATACAATTATGTCTGAAAACAGGCTTCAAGAATACAAAGAATGTCAATAGGGGCACATGAGTATAAATACGTTACAATTTACCACTTTTCCCAAAAAGTACTACATATAAAAATTGATAAAAATTGAGTACAAAATCATTACCAATAATTGAAATATTACTTAACTTTCATATAAATGCCCAAACTTCTATTTTGCCCTGTATTTAAAATTTTAAATATGCCCAATACAAATAGCTCTATTAAAATATGGCAGGAAAATGCCTTTTGCCTGTTTTTCCCCTTTCACATTTGAAATGTGAGTGTGGTGTGTGTTTCCATTTGTCACGTGTTAGGTGCTGTGTGTCCTGTCTGGGTATCAACACATGTAGTCCAAACTTAGTGCTGTAGAGTGGGGAGGAACATGGAAGAACAGTATGAAGAGTTTGCAGGAAGTACAAACATCAGTTAATTTTAATCTCTTGATGACGTATGCCGCAGCGTCGTAGAGTTGCCTAGCAACGGCCAACTGCAAATGAAGGGCGTGAGCCAGCGAGGTGTTGCGGGTAGGGGGAAAGTCGGCTGGCGGCGCCACACAGTGCTGAATCCGATGTCCAGCAGAGCAGTCACGCTGCCCGTCAGCTCCTCGCTCGTCGTCATAGGGGGCAGCATACTGGTAAGTCTTCATAACCCGGGTAGCTCAAGTGGCGGATAGCTGGTTAGGTAGAATAAAATACTGAAGTCAGTACGGTGATATTCTCCAGCACCGTTACGCTGTCTAGGCTCGAAGATGTCTGAAAAGGTATTGTGCATGGCCCATCGCATTTAAATTATTTACTACCTCTACAGCATCCAAAAAAGTATCTTCACGTCATTGTGTCGGCAATTATACTATGCAAGCCAGTCCTCCTGTATCAGGCAGAAAGCGTATGTGCGTGCTGGAGTATTTACATGTATAGTGAATTTGATTCTGCAGTCGATTACATTTGAACTAATGTGCGCGTCCTGTTTATATACATCATAGCCATGTTGGTGAACTCTATATTTAACAATTATCCTGAATGCCTACGTGCCCTGGATGTTGCCATCGTTAATAATAGATAGAGGGAATATCCTTCGAATATTGATTACTTACAGCAAAATATTTCACATGTACCCCCCTATGGTGAAAATTTAAATTTTTACTAATATGTTCATTGTACAGTTACTACCCTTTGTGAAAGTACAATATTATCCAACGTTACAACACCGTGTTTATAGTTTATCCAGACAAGGCGTTTGTACAGCCCAGGAATCTTCTTAAGTCGCCAAGTTAAAGTTACAAGCGCTTGTATTCCGTGCTATGAATTTCACTTCAAACATGGAAATATCTTTACGAACACTTACTGTTGTATTAAATGATAATCATGGAAAATTTATATGAAAAGCACTTCTCGCGAGGTTTATACAGTGCATAGTGAAATTGCCTCTTTATCTATATTTATAGGAAGCTTATGCGACCATGCTGCTGTAAGTATTACCTCTTAGCCAGTGATTATTGTAACAAGCCAAACACTTTTATTATATTTTGATCGTATTTAATATCAATTATGGTCGTTTATACGCAAATATTCATCAACAAGATGTACGTCATTTATAAAGCTGCAACTGTGCAAATGAGCAATCTACCTACGGAATTTTAATTTCATTCCGAGTGCAGTGATTCTCCAAATTAGTAAACACAATTCTTTCCTGGTGGTGACTATATAATAATTGTCTCCGAAGATAATATGTGAAGATATAATACCATCAATATAATCCCCACTGCGATATACAAAATGTTTGGAAACTACCTGTCGAAATTTTAACCACAGCATCTGTGGGCGAACAGAAACAAGGAACTCTGGTTACAAAATGTTCAGAAAGGCCATTTACTATATTTAAATTGAAGTTGAATTGTGGAAAAAGACACCGGGTGCCCGCAGCTGTATGTGCCTGCCTGCCAAACAAGTTGCATGACACGAAGGCGAACAGCGGTGACTCGACATGCGGCCAGCGCCTGTACATAGGCAACCATGACGTACGCAACCTCATCTGCCACTCGCCTACGTGTCACGCAACTTGTTGCGCATACACGTACATGCGGCTGCGGGCATCCGGTGTCGTATGCCGAACTTATACTTTAAGTTAAACATACTAAGAAGCCTTTCCGAACGTTTTGTGACTTAAGTTTCTTGTTTCTGTACACCCACGAATGCTGTGGTTTAAAAATTCGACAGGTAGTTTCCAAACATATTGTATTTTGTCGTGAGCTGTAAGGTTTGTGAATGTAACTCAAGGGTCTCCGGGTTGTTGGGTTAAGACTCCATGCTCTCAATATTCCAATTTTTTTTATAGCTCAATTCACAGGATATTGTTATACTTTACCTTTAGCTTATTTAGTGAATACAGTAAGCTTCAGGCCACATAAAATAATTATATTTCGATTTATAAGCTTTAAAATTTCAAATACAAGACAATATTTTGTCATGTTACATTACAGATAATGTTTCTTGTGTCTACTGTGTAAGGTATTGTACTTTTTACAAGTAAACTTTCTATAATCCTACAAAGATTCTTTTGGCAATCAATTTACAAAGGTTTTCGTCGTAGAAAAATATAAATGTCTATTGTTTGGTGCTTGTCTCCATTTGTTTCCATGCACTGGTGTTAATGGTATTAACCACAAGTAAGAGAAGCCTCTATCGTTTTACTGCCAAAAAAGTTAAATATGTTGGTTTCAAGTTTGCGATGTTAAATAGCCCCTGTAATTTAATTACAGGTATGAATCCCAAAGTTACAAAAATATGTGTGCCACGCAGACATAATTGGTAATCAAGTAACCAGTTTTCCGGAGCATGTGAAGATTCTTTAGATAAAAAACTTATATCTGCATCACTGTGCTATAATTCCATAGCATTTTATTTCGCCTAGATTGTGTTTACTCAGTTGGCAACCTTGAAGAGTGCGCACTCATTGCAGTGATCGTTAGGGCATCTTTGAACCTGGAAGTTCCATTTTGCCATCCCGAGTAAGTAGAAAGATAAGTGTGTTGATCGTAAATGTCCGTACGTGCCAGTTTGCCTACTATAGTAGTCCTATGTAACCCACGACTTGGTTGGTTTCCCTAAGTGAATAATTTCCAAAGCAACTTGGCGTCTACTACCAGATCACTGTGTATCCTCAAGCCACGAGTACAAATTAACCTTGTTACCAAAATTTTCACTACCTTAAAATAAAGTGACACTCACTTTTTTATAAATACTTTAAGAACATTGCCGTGCCAGTTAAAAGTGTGCTATGTTTACAGTAAAACTAAATTAATTCCAGTGGCCAATAATAAAAATATTTACCTTTTGATAATGCAGTAATATATGAAATCACATTTTCTAGTCTACTGCTAGGAATTACTGTAACTTTGTCTATGAGCTTTCGCATTAAATTGAATATTTTATAGTTACAATATAGTGAAGTATTAATTTCAAGACTACTAATCTAACGTTAAAACATTACGCAATTTGACAACGACCCGCCTTCGTCATAAGTACTGTTGCAGAGGGATTCAACGCCAGTGGACAGAATGTCTATAAATATCAATTTGCAACTTACCTTTACTTGAAGGTGACCACATTGGAAAAATGTTCCTATATATTTTCACAGAAAGTTTTAAATTAACAGTAAATAGAGTAAGTGTAATCCATAAAGACGAAAATCAAACTGAGTTCGAAAAATGGAAAATACAGATTTCATCCATTTTTTTTTTTTACATTTGGATTTCAGGAATGAGCAATTCCAGGACCAACCGAAAATTTACTCCCCATAGTAATAAGCAAAATATAGTTTAACGAGTACTTTCCTTAAAACCCCAGTTCACCATAGAAATTGCGTTCGAGAACACAGTAACAATATTTAGATCACTTATTACCTGTTAAAAGAAAATGAAACGTCAAATGAAAAGTCAAAAGTACATGCAACACTAAGAAATAATTTCAGTGAGTTCGTGGGAAGTTCCGAGAATTACGTGGATATATATACACATATATATGTATGTATGTATGTATGTATGTATGTATGTATGTATTCCCGTAACACCACGGTATTTTTCTAACAGTGCAGTTGCTCCGGCGCTTCCTGCTCGAGTTCTGCTCTTCAGGATATATCCAGCATGTGGCTGTGGAGTGTTTGGAAAACTGAACATAGACGAATGTACACGTTATTCTTAGTATGGCCTATTCGCGGCTTATTCACACTTTTTGAATGAAACGTGTGAAAAATCACGCCATGTGTGACATGTTTAGTTGTCTCATAGATACACTTGCGTGTATAACAAGCGTGTTATACTTCTGTCTTGACATAAAATGATATCATAGTAAATTTTTTGAGTTAAAACTAACGTATATTTGTATTTTGCCTCTGAGTAACAATATACAATTTATAATTAGTATGAACAAAACACACAGGAAATAGGTGTGTTGGTAATGCTTAGTAAGAAATAGTTTCTGAGCGAAATATTATTAGAGTGAGTGCACGCAAATGCAGTGCGCTGTCCCTCTGCTCGTATAATTGTCTAGACTTAGTTGGGATTTGTAGCCCAAATTGCTTCACTCCATTCTGACTACTGTGTGCTGACCCGCATGCGCAATGTAGATCGGTTGGACTGAAGCTTACGCCTGGCTAACGGCAACCTGCCGTATAGTTCAGTAGCGTGGGCCGCCTGGACTGCAGGCTATGTGACCACGTGTCAGCAGGAACCTTCAACACAGATTTGGTGGTAAAAACTCAGTCAGCGATGTTGACAGTTCGTCTTCATCGCATCTCTGCGATATAACAACCGTTCCTCTACCCATTGCAGCCTCCGCGACTTATTGCTATAGCCCATTCATATTTAGTTCCAACTTTTCTAAAGAGCTGCTAAAGTTGTACTTTCAGGATATTCCTTCTCGTGGTGCAAACAAAGGTTAACCGAGTCGTGAAAATTACAACAGAGGGTACAGTGCACAGCTATCGTGTGTGCTCAGTGTAATAACATATTGCATAACAACTATTTCTTACTAGGCATTACCAACACATATGTTTTCTCAGTGTTTTTATTAACGTTAATTGATTATATTTGAGAAATTAATTTTTATATGTAAAATATAAGGAAAAGTTGAATAACTATATAAATGAGTACTTTAACGTTATCAGAAGTATGAAATACTCATGACACATGGCGTATTTAGGAAATAACTAAAGACGTCATTCGTGGGGTGATTTTTTCACAGGTTTTATTCGAAATGTCTGAAGAAGCCGCAAACATACTATACATAGTCAAACACAGTGCTTTTTTTTTTTTTCTCTTTTTGAACGTCTAGGAAAAAATTGTCGCAGTGGCAGGTATTCTATGGATGTAGTATAGTGGCCATAAATGTCACAGTGCCACCTTAAGGCGAAGCACTTGTAAAGCTTACCCATGTATAAGTTCATAGTTGCTATTCAGTTCTTCATTGCGCGGCTTGCGCTCACATTAGCATCACGTGGGTAACGAAAACTAGGAGTCTTACCCATCTCTGCTCACATTACCATCACGTTGGTAACGAAAACTAGGAGTTTTACCCATCTCTGCTCACATTACCATCACGTGGGTAACGAAAACTAGGAGTCTTACCCATCTCTGCTCACATTACCATCACGTGGGTAACGAAAACTAGGAGTCTTACCCATCTCTGCTCACATTACCATCACGTGGGTATCGAAAACTAGGAGTCTTATCCCCCTCTGCTCACATTACCATCACGTGGGTAACGAAAACTAGGAGTTTTACCCATCTCTGCTCACATTACCATCACGTGGGTCACGAAAACTAGGAGTCTTATCCCCCTCTGCTCACATTACCATCACGTGGGTAACGAAAACTAGGAGTCTTATCCCCCTCTGCTCACATTACCATCACGTGGGTAACGAAAACTAGGAGTCTTATCCCCCTCTGCCCACATTACCATCACGTGGGTAACGAAAACTAGGAGTCTTATCCCCCTCTGCTCACATTACCATCACGTGGGTAACGAAAACTAGTAGTCTTATCCCCCTCTGCTCACATTACCATCACGTGGGTAACGAAAACTAGGAAACTTGCCCCCCTCTGCTCACATTACCATCACGTCGGTAACGAAAACTAGGTTTCTTACCCCCCTCTGCTCACATTACCATCACGTGGGTAATGAAAACTAGGAGACTTGCCCCCCTCTGCTCACATTACCATCACGTGGGTAATGAAAACTAGGAGACTTACTCCACCTTAACTTGGAGACTTGCCTCTGCTCACATTTTCACGACTTTATTCAAACAATATAGTATAGATCCGCTGCAACTAGTAAAGATGCATTCGAAAATAATAATACTGCATTTAGTAAAGCAAGTTTTCCTTTATTTCCTGCAGTTCATGTTCACAAGATTTTTACACGCTGGCCGTTTAATTAATAATGATAATTAGTAATCTTCAAAGGCAGGTAGAGTTCCCGAACAATGAATCTTCCAGCCCATTTGCACTCGCGGTATCGGACAAAATAGTCATTATAACAAGAACGTAAACTACGTTAAAATTTTACTTGGCATTCTAACTAAATATATGGTCACAGTATAGAAAAATTCTTATTTTTCGTATTTCACAAGACATTCCTTTTATGAAGTTAATCGTCCCACAGCTATAACTCATCAATTTAGTAACAATTCATCGAGAAGTCCAACACATCAAACAATTATATCGATATCGGCAGTCGTTCGTGTTTGTGTTGACAAATGTAAGAGTATTCTCTGCGCTGCACTAAAACACAAGCTTATAAAAGTGTATAGTGGCCGTGAGTTAATCTGCTTAGGTATAGGCTGTTCACGGTAAAGTGAACTATTATTTCACTACTATTCCGAATTAGAAAGCTTTCAAAAGTGCGCGGTTTACCGTGGATAACCCACGACTTCCAAAACGCCACAAATATATTGCGCAAGAAGGCGATTTTAACCCGGTAATTTTTTTTTAAACATTGGTAGCTCTAATACTGATATTAGTAACAAAGGTAATAATTTAGTTAAGTAAGTTACACTTAATGACGAAAGTAATATATTTCCTTTATAGCCTAGGTCTTGAAGTTATTACATCTAAGGAAATTAATGGTCTTTTCGAAGAATGTTTATTGTAACCTAAATAACTCTCCTAATTCTACTGTGGCATTCATTAATCTAGTTGATACGGGAGATATGATTGTTAGGAAGAATTTCGCAATCCATAATGGCATTAATAGTCAGATAGCTGCTATAACTATTACTCAGGCTCGTGTTATATATTTTTTTGATAAAATTGAAATTTCAACTTGGTGACGAAAATTAATTCGTAGGCCTACTAATAGTGATGTTCACATATTTGGTCATGTTCAACTATTAGTAGAGTTCATATAGTTTTCAAACATTTACTTTTTGAAGCCTTAAAATAGAACATTTTCCATTGCGTGAGGTAAAACAGTTTCAGAGCGGAGCAAAGCTGCATCACCACAGCTCGTTGTCCTCTGCAAGGATGTGTCTAGTCTGTCACGTGACAACTGGTCCTCGCACATAAACCGCAGTTATCACTACGTAGTAGCATCTACAACCGCCATTTTGAATTTCCTTGCCACTCACTCTCATTTAACTAGGCAAAATTTGAGACGCGGTAAATTACACACACACACACACACAATATATATATATATATATATATATATATATATATATATATATATACTATTACACGCGGTAAATTACACACACATATATATATATATGTGTGTATATATATATGTGTGTGTATTTATGTATGTATATGTGTGTATGTTACATCTGGAAAACTGTAAATAGTTCTAAGGAAAGGCTAAATATTTATAACGCATGATCAGTTTAAAGGTTGTATTGTGTATTGGCCCATATCATAGACCGGGAAACAGAAAAATGTACGTGTTAGCGTGGTAACTCACATATGGGGACGATCCAATTTGCTGTTACTTCTCGATTCTCGTTTGGTCCCGACAGTCCCGTAGTTTCTTATGACTTCATATTCTATGTTAATAACTGTTACAATAATCTTTTGTAATATCAGGTTTTAAGCTGTTCTATAACATAGAGGATAGGTCACACTCAAACGCATCGCTTGCTACACGTCGGAGCAGAAAGCGAGATTGTCAAGACAGAACATACGGTTTCATAGCTACATGACATGCCAAGTGTCAGGAGAAGGAAATACTGCTCACATCCGACAGGCAGATCACACATAATATAAAATGCAGTTTCCAAAAAAAAAAAAAAAAAAAAAATTGTATATTTTTCTTCACGCGGGCAAAAAAAATCACTGTTTGAATTAAAGTACTTTTATCTATATATTTTTCCTGATAGCTGCTAAAGTACGTACGGCGATGTTTAGACGATGTGTAAGCATATATTAGGCACAATGCCTATGCAGATGTCTAAAACACATAAAAAGATCAGATTTTAATACTACCTCATTCAGATGGCTCAAGTGGTAGTAAATAGTATTTTTTGTGCTAGCATTTAAGTTATCATCACGTAGGTATGGAAACATACACACTGTCTTGATTACATATTTTTATACTCTGGCGTGTAACAAAGGTTGTGTCTAGGCATCACCAGTCCTGTGTTATTCAGTAGCTTTAAACCTTGCCTTTACAAAACGATTATTGTAACAAATGCGATTATTTAATGTCAAGTGACAGAAAAATTAAATACGGGATTATGGAGATCAAATGAGAATCGAGAAGTAAAAGCACATCGAATCGCAATGAAAAACGGCTAATAATCCCGTATGTGTGGGTTGATACACACACATACACAATGAAATTCACGGCCCTAGTTCTGTGTGCAAGCCTGTAAAGCTCCCAGTGTGACAGATGGCCAGAATTGTAAGCCCTCGCTGTACGTTCTTTCAAGATGGTCGCTCTCCTCGGCGCCTGCCGAGGAGAGGTTTTATACAACATGAACATGTAAGTTTTTCGCCTTTTTTATTGGCTTCCATTGTTCCTAAAGCACAACTCGTCAGTGAAACAGAATAAATTAGAGTGTAGTGGAGCGACTGTAGTGAAACAGAGGTTGGATGAAGTTGATAACTGGAAGGCAGCAGCAGGATCGCTGGTAGGACCGCCACGCCATGGCGACTAGACAGGAACACTAACAGTGCTCACTCACTGCCGTCCGCAGTTCTCAAGTGAGACACGCCAAGTGCAATGGCGGAAATAAAGCTACTCGTTACGTCACTTAGCAGCGGAGCAAGATACACGAGTTGAAAAAAAAAATCCTTTTTTTAAGCACAGCAACTCATTTAGTATATTATAATATTTGTTCCAAGCATATTTCATATGCAGCGACAATAGCTAAGCATCTCATATTTTATTCAGTTCATAAATAGACTCACGGGAATCATGTGAATTCTTTCAGTTGAAACAAATACGTATGCTATAGTTATCCTTCTATAATTGGACCACAGTAGTAGTAACAATTCTCCAGCCAGTAATTAACAAGAAGATAAAACTGTGACTCTATCCCGTGTAACCAAGTTGAATACAAAATATCGCACTATGGTAGCAGACAGTGGACAAATATCTTTAGCTCAGATATGTAAATGTGTGAGAAGTCTAGTTTACTGCCAGATTAATCTGCGAAATTCACGTACCTTCATCCATAAGTTATTCCTGATCTACAGGTCCAATGCAGATTCCTAGGTTAATTATGTCAATCGTAAATTATATATTTTATTTCTTTCTCTTTGTAGAGAAAACCAAAACCTAAGTGCATTCAAACTAATTATCTATCTAAATTAGACCGATAAACTTCCCTGAAATGTTATTCACGAAGAAAGGCGGAAACATATATACGACATGGTCTAAAGTTTGAAGTTGGACCTGAAAAACAAGTTTATAGCAACTTCTGGAGGGTAATGTTTATATTGATAATCTATTGTCAGGAAATTATGCAATGGAACAAAGTTCTGTAAAATTTACAACACCAGTCAGTAGCTATCATTAAATTATTTCATGGAAATAATCAAATTTAATAGACTGATTTCGATCAATTTCTATGATGTTGTGGCATACTTGGAGTTGAAGAGAGAGATTATAAACCGGAATGTAACAAATAACTTTGCACATGACCCACACACTCAGCCACATGTTCAGTATTTGTGACAAGTCAGAACTTCAGGTTCTACTTCAAAGTTACGTACCGCTGCCGTTAGGATTCATATTACACCATAAGGTCTTGCGCGTGGATATACATATATGTAATATGTTGTCACCTTTTTTCGTTATCAACCTGCACCCGGAGTTTGCCGGTATTCTCCGTATTCTCTTAGCAGCAAGAAACCATTTTCCTTGGCATCATACACTCTAAAGTAGTGTCGTATTTCCAAGACATACTAAGGAGTGCATCGGTTATAGTCTACACCTGTACATCTTCTTCAGATAGGCAAACCATTCTAGTCAACACATACTTTATATCATTTCCTTGTATCCACTTGGGGATTCACAGCTATAGTGGTAATAGCCAGAGAGTCAAGCTTAAGAGTACAAACACTTAGAACCGTAATGTGCATGAACCATTGACGCAGATTCGTGTGGTGACCAGTTCTGATGGCAGATTTTTCACGCCCGACCTGCGACATTGTTTACTGTCGACAAGCAGCCAGGTGTGGGATGCCAGTAGAGTTTGGAAGTTCCGTCTTCATTACAGTGCACTTCAGATGATTAAGTCGGCATTTGACGACGATGTCCCGAATACTGGCGAGGATACAGTGCGGTGAGGATGGAGCAGTAGAGAAATGTAAGGTCGAGGGTAATAGAAGTAATCCGAGAAAACCCCCCGGGCAGAGGGAACGTCCAACACGTTTTCCACACGCAATATTCTGATGGGGTAGTCCAATCACTACTCTACCGTCGCCACCTGATCCTGACAGAGGTTGTGAAGGCGGTTAGTCTGAACACTACGCTACCGTGGCCCCCTCATCCTTACACAAGTTGGGAAGGCGGGTAATCTGAACACTACTCTACCGTGGCCCCCTCATCCTTACACAAGTTGGGAAGGCGGGTAATCTGAACACTACTCTACCGTGGCCCCCTCATTCTTAAAAAGGTGGGAAGGCGGGTAGTCTAACCACTAAACTGTCGTGGCCCCCTCATCCTGACACAGGGTGGGAAGGCTGGTAGTCTGAACACTACTCTCCCGTAGCCCCTTCTTCCTTACAGAGGGTGGGAAGGCGGGTAATCTGAACACTACTCTACCGTGGCCCCCTCATCCTTACACAAGTTGTGAAGGCGGGTAATCTGAACACTACGCTACCGTGGCCCCCTCATCCTTACACAAGTTGTGAAGGCGGGTAATCTGAACACTACTCTACCGTGGCCCCCTCATCCTTACACAAGTTGGGAAGGCGGGTAATCTGAACACTACGCTACCGTGGCCCCCTCATCCTTACACAAGTTGGGAAGGTGGGTAATCTGAACACTATTCTACCATGGCCCCCTCATCCTTAAAAAGGTGGAAGGCGGGTAGTCTAACCACTAAACTGTCGTGGCCCATTCATCCTGACACAGGGTGGGAAGGCTGGTAGTCTGAACACTACTCTCCCGTAGCCCCTTCATCCTTACAGAGGGTGGGAAGGCGGGTAATCTGAACACTACTCTACCGTGGCCCCCTCATCCTTACACAAGTTGGGAAGGCGGGTAATCCACTACTCTACCGTGGCCCCCTCATCCTTACACAAGCTGTGAAGGCGGGTAATCTGAACACTACTCTACCGTGGCCCCCTCATCCTTAAAAAGGTGGGAAGGCGGGTAGTCTAACCACTAAACTGTCGTGGCCCCCTCATCCTGACACAGGGTGGGAAGGCTGGTAGTCTGAACACTACTCTCCCGTAGCCCCTTCTTCCTTACAGAGGGTGGGAAGGCGGGTAATCTGAACACTACTCTACCGTGGCCCCCTCATCCTTACACAAGTTGGGAAGGCGGGTAATCTGAACACTACTCTACCGTGGCCCCCTCATACTTACACAAGTTGGGAAGGCGGGTAATCTGAACACTACGCTACCGTGGCCCCCTCATCCTTACACATGTTGGGAAGGCGGGTAATCTGAACACTATTCTACCGTGGCCCCCTCATCCTTAAAAAGGTGGGAAGGCGGGTAGTCTAACCACTAAACTGTCGTGGCCCCCTCATCCTGACACAGGGTGGGAAGGCTGGTAGTCTGAACACTACTCTCCCGTAGCCCCTTCATCCTTACAGAGGGTGGGAAGGCGGGTAATCTGAACACTACTCTACCGTGGCCCCCTCATCCTTACACAAGTTGGGAAGGCGGGTAATCTGAACACTACTCTACCGTGGCCCCCTCATCCTTACACAAGCTGTGAAGGCGGGTAATCTGAACACTACTCTACCGTGGCCCCCTCATCCTTAAAAAGGTGGGAAGGCGGGTAGTCTAACCACTAAACTGTCGTGGCCCCCTCATCCTGACACAGGGTGGGAAGGCTGGTAGTCTGAACACTACTCTCCCGTAGCCCCTTCTTCCTTACAGAGGGTGGGAAGGCGGGTAATCTGAACACTACTCTACCGTGGCCCCCTCATCCTTACACAAGTTGGGAAGGCGGGTAATCTGAACACTACTCTACCGTGGCCCCCTCATCCTTACACAAGTTGGGAAGGCGGGTAATCTGAACACTATTCTACCGTGGCCCCCTCATCCTTAAAAAGGTGGGAAGGCGGGTAGTCTAACCACTAAACTGTCGTGGCCCCCTCATCCTGACACAGGGTGGGAAGGCTGGTAGTCTGAACACTACTCTCCTGTAGCCCCTTCATCCTTACAGAGGGTGGGAAGGCGGGTAATCTGAACACTACGCTACCGTGGCCCCCTCATCCTTACACAAGTTGGGAAGGCGGGTAATCTGAACACTATTCTACCGTGGCCCCCTCATCCTTAAAAAGGTGGGAAGGCGGGTAGTCTAACCACTAAACTGTCGTGGCCCCCTCATCCTGACACAGGGTGGGAAGGCTGGTAGTCTGAACACTACTCTCCCGTAGCCCCTTCATACTTACAGAGGGTGGGAAGGCGGGTAGTCTGACCACTACTCTACCGTTGCCCCCCTCATCCTTACACAGGGGGGAAGGTGGGTAGTCTGACCACCACTCATTCTACGAATAGTAACAGAAGTCCGGATACTGCGATGACCCCAATGACCTAGTTGATAGACTATGGTTGTTTGTTTCATTGCATATAGTTGGATATCTGTCTATCATCCGAGAGATAAATTCAATTCTTGATGAACTTATTGCTGGAGGCTTTATTGACAGATATATATGTATGTGTGGGATTGGTTTATATATACAACCGACCCCAATACATTTGTTTTTAATTCATATTGCCTAAGAAATGTCCCTACTGCAATGTGTTAGCCTGTGTCATGCTGCACTTGCTTCTCGATGAACGAGACTTATTATTTTTATACAGGTTATCACCCTATGTAAAGCACAGTGGAACTCCTTGTATGCTGGTCTGAACATGCAATGGTAACTTTTATGTCAACATGCATATTATTTACTAACATTTTTTTCACACACATTGTTACTCTAATGCTTGCAACGACTCTTCATAGACTCTTGCCGATGCTGACGGTGTTACAGTGTCTTCGACTATTGATTCCGTCTTTCATATTTGATGTTGGACGTAGGTTGCAGGTCAAATCGTAGTAAGTTTGGCAGATAAGGACTTAAATTTTGTATAGGTATACAGTGTAATTATTGTTATTTTCGACGCAATCTAAGGGCTCAACAGTATATTGTGAATATCAGTTTACGCACGAACTTACAGGTACAGTTCTGTGTTTTCGTCAAACAAAAAAATCAGGGTAAAACTTATTAATCAATTTATAATAATACAGTTTTGTTAATGTATATAGATAAATTCCTGTAAAAGTTTTACACGATGTTCTGTGACAAATGTTGTTAGAATGTTATTCACGCAAGCGTAGCGAGAATATATTTCCGTGTTACTATAATGGTTAGCTACTTACTGGCCATATGGCAAATACAGTTGTCTATTACCATATTGTAAATTTTAATATTTAGCACGTAAAAACACTACGTAGCACAACACTAAGCAACGCAAGTGCAGTAGCAACTGACTGACGATGCACTTTCAATATGGTTAATTAATTGCAAATGCACCTACGAGTGTTGTAAATTTTAATTGCATTTAGACGTCTAGCTGCAGTGGAGGCACGCACTAGCTCATCATATGTATAGACATGAATGGTATCATAACTGCCAATGCGGCCTTTATACCAGGCCAGCGACAAAGAATAAGTTGATAATCGCTGTGCAGTGCTAAAATCTCTTGAAGGGCCACACAGCAAACGAGTGTATAAAGATTTAGTTATCAGTATAATATTAAGAAACAAAAGAAAACTTGTCACTCCTTGTAAAGCAAAGTGACTTATTTACAAATATTAATTGTAAGTAGAATTGAGAATGAAATATAATTAGCATATTGTTGCAGAGTCTCAAACCACACACGCAAAAAAAAAATCCCTCCCTCCCAAAAACTTGTGTCCAGTACCTAGTGGAATCTTACATTTTTACAATTTATTTGCACATTAAATGTGTTGTTGGGCACAATTTCTCGCCTATCCTGTGGTAACACGAACCAATGATAGAATTTTCGCTACTTGTTCAACTAGATATTATGAATAAATAAATAATTGTAATTTTTCTTTCGTGCTTACTGACAAGCAATAATTTATTTTAATGTATTGTGCTAAAAGTCATTTTATGACTACTAACAAGCAATCTTTCTTTGAAAATATTACTGCGTATTGACAAACAATCCTTCATTTTAAAGTAGTGTTGTATAGATTATTTTATGCTGACTGACAAGCAAACTTTTTAAATATTCTTATATCTCTTTACACTTCAGTACCTTACATTATTAGGGAAACGGATTCTCCTGCATAGGCTTGCACCTTAGTGTCGATAAAATATTTTTTTCCCCCTCTCTCTGGGCGGAAATAACTTATAACCACTGTGCGACTGCCGTATAGGAAGATAGGCTCCTCGCCCAACACTTCTTCTTCAAATGCAAGACCAATACTGTGGTCATATCAGCCCAATTTGGTTACAACCTCAGTCTGCAGCAGCTGGGACAGCTGCTTTTCGCAAAGAAGTAGTAATGTAGTGGAATCAGCCGACCCGTATTGCTAAGACATTCCAGTAAACATGCGGCAAGGTACTTTACTAAACCCTGCGGCTATATAAGGGGGCTACCAGGGCGCCACCCCCCTTTTTTTGTACGTACCGACGACGAGCCATCGCACTGCACCCGAGGTTGCCGCTGCCCCACAGAGGTGTCATGGCACAGAACAGCAGAGGCTGCAGTCCAGAGGCGAGACCAAGGAAGACTGCACGACTACCGCCTTCCAAAGTTGGACTAGAGGAGCTCTGCTCGTTCGTCATATTAGAACAGTGGTAAGAGGACTTATACACTTCGGTGCAGGTCTAGACTGGGAGAATCCAATACGATAATTAACATCACTAGAGCAATTATTGTTCTTAAGGCTAGGGACGCCATTGAGAAGGTTTAGTCATTGTTAATAGTAATTATAGTAAAGTCATTTATAGAGTTTCGTATTGTGTTAACCCGATGATAAATAATCCAGTAACAAGATTGTTGTATATCTTGAGCATAATAGATTCTGTAGTGTTTTATAACAAACTGTGTCGCCTACCTTGCTTAAATTCTGAGCTATAGCAACCCCCATGTAATCAACCTTGATTGATTAGTGTATTGTATTCAAGCAGTCTAGCATGGTTCAGGAGTGGGTATTGCACTCAAGGTAGCAGTGTTACAGTAGGCTCAAGGCGAGTAACCTTGCTGGTTCGCGAAGTCAGGTAAGTGCGTAGGCCAATACCAGTATTTATTCTCCTAACTCACAATGTCTGCCTATGACGGGTCTGGCGAGTGCTAGGTGATTGCGAGTTCACCTAACTGCCTGATGTGTTCATAGGCCACTGAGAGTGTACACTAATCCATCTCTTAACACATCTAATGTAATCAAGCTTGTGTAATCAAGGCATAGGACTGGTTACCCTAGAGGTGCCAGAACGATCCTCTCCATCTCCTCGTGCATGTTTTTGGCGAGTGTGTACGCCCATGCAAGTATTTATTTTCTGCTTAGGCGAGTCTGGAGGTCGTTGTCCGTGGTGATGTATGAATTTGGTGCGAATTATTCAGGTCCTGGTGCGCAACGTCTGACTTCGTTGGCTTCGATGATGACAAGTCTGGTGAGTGTGCTGGCCTATTCTAGTATTTACTTATCCTAACCAAGAAGTGCTTGTCGAGGCCATTATTAACTTAGACAAGTCCAGAAAACAACCTCGCAGAGGCAATTATAGTGAGTGTGTAGGCCATTGTAGGTATTTTATTCTCTTCATCGCACAATATCTGACAAGGATTGGCTTGTCCAGACATCGTCATATATTTTCAGTGATGATTATGTTATGAATTTGGTGATTGTATCTCAAACAATTCGGAAATTTCAACCAACTATGCTTACTTGGGGAACACCCAGGCAGGGGATTCAGGCTGGAGCTTCGTAGCGAAAATTTGGATGATAGAATAGCTAGGATGCACTTTCCTTAGAAACGAGTCGAGGGTGGGCGGGGAAAACTCTGATGTTGGAATGTCAAAGCATGTCGTTCACTAGTTATGATTTTCGTTGTATCTTACACACAATTCGGAAATTGCAGCCAACTATGCTTATATGTGCTATTGGGTCATGCTTGACCTGAGGCAGTGCACTTGACCCTGGAACCTTTTCATTGTCGGGAGGCGTTTCCAATGTTATGACCTTGCTAGTTGTATCTCTAATGGTTTGGAACTTACAACCACATATGCTTATAATTGCGCTTAAAACATACTGGCCCCTCGATCCTTTCCATTGTCTGGGGTGATAATTATGTTATGATTTTGGTAGTTGTAACTTAAACTGCTCGGAAATGACAACGATAGTTCATACTTGACCCTTCGGTCCTTTACCTTGTAGTGGATAATGCTTAAGTTATGATTTTCGCCACTATATATTTAACAGTTCGGAAATTACAGCAAAATATGCTTAAGTGTACTCTTTGGTCATATTTGAGCCTTCGGTTCTTCTCGTCGTCTGGGGCGATGCCTACATTATGAATTTGGTGTTTTTTTTTCAAACAGTTCGGCAATTACAGTTAACTATGCCTATAATTATAAATAGAACATAATTGACCCCGCGACCCTTCTCGTTATCTGAGGTGATGATTATGTTATGAATTTGACAACTATATCTTCAATGCTTCGGAAGTTACTGTCAACTATTTTTATAAATAGACACAGGTCATACTTGACCCTTCGATACTTCTCTTTGTCTTGGGCGATGTTTATGTTATAATTTTGGTAGTTATATCTCAAACAGTTTGGAAATTTCTGGCAAGTATGCCGTATAGTCATTGCAGGAGGATTTTAACTCGAACACTCTTCATGTAAGATGGATGTTGCTGATATGTCCGTGTGTGACTGGAAGGACGACCTTTCACCTCTCGACCCCCACCCATGGATTCAACGGGTCAGCGATGGAATGCAAGAGCATAAAGTTGGGACTCCAAGATGGCCACCGGGAATTGTTGCACAATTTTTGCACATTGCGGATGGCCATCACACAGTTTCCGGTGGATTCATCAGTATTCCTCAAACAGCCCGCCGGATTGATCACGGGCACTTTCGGTGTGCGAAATTGTGTGGAAACGATATTGTGTGGCTGTGTTGGGGACACGACCGTTTGTATTGCGTGAATACGTCTACGTTGACGTGCTCGGACGCCTTGATGTTTATTTTACATTCCCGACACCACTTCACTCGATCATATGGAGTTAAATGGATATCACTGGATTGCTTTTGTGATGCTCTTTCCAACCATATACGATTTCTGTCTTTTGACTAGGCTTTTTTACGAGTATAGGCCGACATTGTGTTAGGTATTCTTAAGTTTTTACATTAAACTCATACAGTTTCAACATAACTAAGCCACGCAAATGTTTTTATATGTGCAATCGATTGATCTAGACAAGTGCTGTCGATTGAAACTCAAACGAGCGTCGTAGCATCTCCTAGTCAAAAGTTATACTACGCTGAAATTATTAGATGCAGCGAATCGAACTCAAAATTCCGGCTCTCCTCCCTGCAATCCCCTTCCCCCTCATCCGGCAAACTTTCCGCGATGCTTCGCAGTCCTCAATCAACGTAACATATTCTTTGATACTTTGGCAATTGGGTGGTGTAATTAATTTTTGAATGTAGACGATATATTCGGAGCTGCAATGTCAAACTGTATCCCCCGATTTTATCATCGGATTTTCTGGATTGCCCCCCCCCCCCCCCCGCGCGCTATGGTTGCAAATTTAAAGATGTATTCACGTAAAAACAGTTTCTTCTGCGGAATTTGGGCGGTTTTGCTGTTATTTGCAGTGATTTCTTCCGTTTTCTTTGCAAAAAAACAGGGATTTTTTTGTGCGAAATGGCCCCTCGTGTCGTCGTCCAATACGGCGGCGGGTCATTCCTTCGTCCACAGCGAGGAGCTACTTTCACGAGAATCAGCATATTTATATTACTCGCCGGAATGCAAGGGTGGGGGAAATAGGAGATCCCCGAGAAAACCCGCCGACCTGCGGTGTCGTCCGGCACGGTTCCCACTTGCAAAAATCCTGGAGCGACCCCACCGGGAATCAAACACCCATTGGCCTAGGTGGAAGGCGAGTAGCATAACCACTACCCCACCATGAATACCTGGAGCTCCAGTTGGCATGATCTAGACGGCTGCAGGTATTCTTGCTACGGCAAGTAGCTGGTAGCATCGCGAGTCTGCTACTCGAAGGATGGTTGACTGCTCCTCTAACGAATCTAACTGGCGACGTTTCCGGAAGTTGTCTGGCTCCTTAATGGGAGATTGTGAAGGGGAAGGGGGGGAGGTAGACTTCAGTAATCTCTCCGACAAGAACGCAGGAGGTAACGGCTGCCTCGCCTCGCCGTCAAACTTGGACAATTACTGCCGCCAATCACAAGTTTGCTAGGAGGCAACAATGGCTGCTGCGAACACAGCAGGAAACTGAGGAACAGCAGGGGAGTCGTGACAAAGGCCACGGCGACAACTCCTGACTTTCCGCTTTCATTCTTCCATACAACCGTTTTCGTCTTGAGCGGCGACATGGTTTGCGTAGCGAGCAGTGTGCGATAACAAGGAGCCCTGCTCTGTCCTGCCACTGCACACCTCGTGGTTGTCTTATCCAGCGCCAGGAAACCTTGTGTTTCACACGAGGGAGAACTCTTCTCATCCCGACTGAGTTATGCAACTGCTGTATGGTTATGGCGGTACTTCGCTCATATGGCGAAATTATACGTTTTCTGTCATAATTTCAGTTTTAGAACAATTATTGAGAATTCCTCACTATAGAAATTCACATTTCACCAGTTGTTTATTATTTACTTGCTAATATTTTATGAGTTATTTGGTATTTTCATACAGGCAGTGACATATTGATATTTTAAAGTTTATATTAAGCTAGTTGTGACAACTTGCGTTCAAAGTTCAATTTCCGTGCCTGATAAAATAGTAAAGGTAAATTTCTGTAGTAGCATTTTTTTAAAACTTCCTTCGTAAATACTTATATCAGCAAGAAATGTAGAATACCGAATAGATTGTGACGCTTAGAATTAACGTATGTATTCTGCCTACAACCACAAGAAATAGTTATTTGAACTTTGTATTTTAACTTATGTGTATTTATGAAACTTTCGTGCATACGTGCTGGCGGTTATTGATGAACCGTGTAGTGGAAAATAATTTCGAAAAAAAAGTTTCACTTTCGTCACGTATACTGTAGCGCCGTAACATGTCGTTGAGCAGGTTGTTACGGCCCCGCAATTGTCACCGAACTTAACAGTACACTTACTAGTGCTACGTGTGTGACGTCATAATTTAGTCAGTGAATTTTAAAACAGTTACTCCTAAATAGGGTGTTTCATTCAATTGTAGATCAGTCACCATAGTAAACTTATTTGCGTATGCACTAAATTACGGCAGTTCCACAATGACTTCTTTTTCATGTGTAATTTTATCAGTAGTCTTTTTTTGATGTGGTTGCACCTTACACTTCTATCGAGTTTTTAAGGAAATATATATTATAACTCAGTTAACATTATTGAGATGTAGATCATTGCATTGGTTCTTAGAGGAAAACAAATACATACGCCACATACGGTGACGTTGGAAATAGTATTCAGTTTTATTTCTTGAACTTACTTGTTAAACTTTAAGTTCGCCCCTATTATATATTTTACTCCTGTTTTTGAAAAATGATTTCGTTTTACTCTGTACGATTTTGAGATTGGAAAATTACGAGCTGGCGAAAAAACAGAATATAGGAAATTTTACCCTGCAAATGAGAAATCAAGCACTAAAAAGACATTCGTTTAAAAAAAGGACAAGAATTTCCAATCTTATTGTTTAATACATACTTCAGCTTAGCAGTAAATCTTACTGCATATTATATGTAAGATTTTAAAAAATAAATAAATAATATAAAATAACTGGCGTTGGACCCACGCCCAGAATTGGAACATCATGGCAAAGATAGCCATTAAAACTTTGTTAACTAGTTTTACGCTCTTTCCGCCAGTGGCTGTTTTGACTCAATGCTACGTTCTCGAAGATGGACGAAATATAATAGTTGTTACGTGGTTGGTTACTTTTCTGATTCCGCGTGCGCCCGATGCCAGTCATGCACTAAGATGTACTCATGCTACTTTCGTATCCGGGATGGGACAACCGTTTCAGTCAAGGTGGTCTATATGACAGACGATGCACAGAAACCACTTTTATTGCTGAACTGTAAATATCAGAAAACAACGTTCAATAACGGAAGCACCTCCGGTGGTGGAAGATATCATTCGTTATTGAAATTAGGTCTAATTAGTTAGCAAAAGTATGTTCTGGCACAAGTAGCATCGTGACACAGGAGTAACACTGCGGCCATTAATATAACCCGTTTCCCCTCAGAACGCGCTCAAATACCCTCTAATGAGCTATTCGAGCCCCAAGCTTACTGCAAAACCCGAGGGCGATCTGGAAGCACCCAAATGATGAAGGAAAACAAAAGGGTCCTATTCAAGCCCAGAGGATCTGTAGTGACATATCCCATGTTTGTTTACATAATTGACCCCGATCAAACTGTTGAATTTTAATGAACATGACCTTGAACTGAGATAAATAGAAAAATTCCATTTGAAAATTTGAGAACCTGAGAACAATTTATATTATTGACCAAACGGCCATCTTCGATATCCGTCAAGTTGAAATTAAATGCAAGTGACCTTAAACCCAAAATATTCTAAAAATCTCCTGACTGTTTAACAAGTTAATGGTATAATTAATGAGCCTACTAGTAGTAAGAACGGGAGGATTTCATTGCACTATTCATTGAAATTCGATAAATAAATAAATAAATTATTATTTTTCATTTAAGAAAAATTTGTGTGATTGTATGTAATCGGTATATGTGATAAGGGTCCTTGATTTCTTTTTGAGCGTGCAGAATCTATGTTCACCCTTAGACGTCTGCCAGTGTACTGAGGTGTGATGTGATAGGAAATGGTATATATCTATTTATTATGTAATATTAATTATTATTTATGGAATTGAGGATGAGGAGGGGTCTACGATTTTGTTCCCATTTGCCACCTGGCAAAGGACTGAGGGATAAGAGATGTCTGCTTCGGTCGGCGTCTGATTGTAGACTGAGGTTATGGTGGAAAGGCGTATTTTAAAATAACGAAGAATAATATTTTTACGAAATGAAATTATTAGGAAATACGTAATTAAATATTCTTAGTGTATTGACTGAGTGATAAGATACGTCCACTTCGGCCGGCGTCTGAATGTCGGCTGTATAAATTATGCGAAACAGCAGAATTCGGAAAGACATATTTCGAAAAAACTTTTTTTAAATAACGAAGAATAGTATTTCAGCCATATAAAATAAGTATGAGACATTAATAAAAGTACATATTATAGAACACAAGAGAAGGTAATGAAAAACACGTCAGAAATAATTGATCACAAAACAATTAGAATTTCTTACCCAGATTGAGAATCACGATGCACGAACATTTAGAGACAAACAACAGAGAGTCCTACTTAACACTCCTAGACAAACATATGATATTTATAATCAAATGTACAATGCACATGTAACAAGATATAACGAATGGAGCACAAATTAAAAATATGAAGAACTCCCAAAGCTATTTTACGTTTTGCCAAAGAACACACAAACTTACTAATGAAGGAAACTATTTGCATACTAGTGATACACATTCTGAAGTATACCTACAATGATGCCAAAAACAGATCCTATTTCCCTACCAATCTAGCTGTAATGAGTTATTAAATGCGCACACGTTCAAATTACTATCCGTGAACAAATTAAGCATACCTCTGCCAAGACAACAATAGCTTATCGAGCTGTATCCATCCATTCAAGGCCAAGATCGTTGTCAAACTAAAAATGTCGTCGCTCGGTAAGGGATGTGCTGACGTAGGAGACACCATTACACATCTTTCCTCCCTCTGTCACCACAGCCCGTTTCTTTGTCTACCCAAACCAGGACGCTTTTAGCAGGTCAAAACCCTTATGCCTTCGTGGCCGAGGGGTGTTTGAAAAAGTTCACAGCCTCGACTCTCAACCGTTATTCAACACTTGCTGGCAGTGAATATAATTTTAAGAAAACTGAAAAAATTATTTCCTTAACACTAAGATTGACATTCCAACAATCACAATTCCAGGAAATTACAACTAATAATTTCGCACAAGACAACTACGGCAAAAACAATATATATTTTCACTAAATTAAATGTTATGCGATTATAAGACTCTTTATTTTATTTGTGTCGTAAATACTGTTTTCTAACTATTTTAATATGAATATATTCAAAGAACAGTGTTTTGAAACATGTATCCTTCTATTTAATATATATATTAAATCGAAGGATATATATATATATATATATATATATATATATATATATATATATATATATATATATATATATATATATATTATATATATATATATATATATATATCTGTGTGTGTGTGTGTGTTCATGAGACATTACTCAAAGGTTTACTATCAAACTAATACGATTGACGATGTACATTAAGCAAATGCACGAACAATTTTGTTTAAATATTATTATTAGTTTATAGCTGAGAAAACATAAAATGTTTTTGTATTCATTTTGAAAGTAGTTTTCTCGACAAGATGAAAAGTATAATTATATTTGCTTATAGATTATACACACTTTTATGTACACGAAGATAAAGGATGTCTGTAATACATTTCTTGCACAAACTTGTAAATGTGTCCATCCAAGGTTTTTATTGGACACGCCTATGTATATATCAGAAATGTGTATACTTAGACAAATATAAGGCTACTTTATTTTAAAATATTACCATTCAGCGATATATTATTAAATAAAGACAGAATATTACATTTCCAGCCTGAAATTAACTCGGTGGCAGTTGTAATATGACAAATTTAAAGATATTTCAACAAAAATTACGGAAAGCTATTACTTTAAGCCGACCCCAAGGGAAATGGCCGCCATTTTTTATTTGAATACTATATAAGAAATTCATTTTTCTTAGTTTAAAGTAAGCAGTTGTCAAGGTTAGATTGTGTCTGGAGTACATCACCACGAGGTTTGGAGTACATAAGCCATCACCAAGACATACATCAGGCTTCAGGGACATGGAGACATACAACAGGCTTCAAGGATATCGAGACGTACAGCAGGCTTCACCAAGACGTACATCTGCGGAAACAGGTAATATCCATGAAGGACACTACTGCGAGGATTGCGACCAAGAGTTCGTGACTGTTTTCAACGCAATATTATCTTATGGGCGAAGCAAAACCTTGTTAACCCTGGTCATTCACTCGCAATTATGGCTGCTTCCTAAAGTGTTTATAATTACATTTGTATCACATGAGATTCAAAATGTTTACCAGTTTCTCCTAGAGGAGTTAAGGGCAAACGAAGATATCGTTAGTTATTTACCTTCTGATGAAAACTGTGCCTATGCCACCCCTGCGTTCTTTAGCAATTTGAGCATACCTCATTTGAGGAGGGATTGTGTTATGCGAAGCTGGCAACAAGTAATGGAACTTATCAGTAATAATCCTCCCGAATTACCAATGGCCGATCCCGGGATTGATTAAGTTGATTCTGAAGCGACAACAGATGTACTATATGCAAATTTGTGATATCATAGTGCAAATAAATTGTTGGTCGGCATTACTTTCATCTCTGACATAGCCTTGAATGAAACTGTCTAACCATGATTTGTTACGTGCAAGGCTTTGAAAACCATTACGATAAGTCTTTTATTGTAAAAGGAGTTGCTTTATCATATGCAAATTATGATAATGACACTAGTTTTAAGATTTTATGACCCCCCCCCCCCCCATCGTCTATTCTAAACCCTGAAGTGAAAATGATACTTCGTCATCAAACATACCAAGTACATGATTTGAAATGGGATTCGGGAGTTCTAGAATATGAAGACAGATTCAAGCACATAAATGATGCGCTCTTTGAAGAATATCCCACGTATGTACTGGTAAAAACCCAAAAGGAAATTATGAAGATGTTAACTAATGCAGAAGTTATAAACATTAGATGATATTGTGAATGTCCAAGTACCAATTCACTTGTACAATGTTATAATAATCATCCATATTCTAACTAAATGTGTTGTTCACAGTGTAAAAGCTAAGTGGTGAGGTAATATAAGTACAAAAACCGCTGGTATGTTTAACTTTAATAATAATGTCTATTTGTTACATCTCTTTTTGAGAAAAATATAAATACAATAACATTTACAACTCTTACTTCAGTTTACGTACACCATTAAAATGGAGAGGTTCTATCTAGTAAGGTCTATTGAGAGCATAGTATGTGGATATAGGAAAGTGTGGTTCCGCCCTAAATACAACACACCATACCAAGTACAGTTCTGCAATAGGGAAGAACATTGAAATTTCTCCCAAACAAGTGTGTAATATATGTACACAAGAACAGAGTTTGTGCAATGAAGATGGATGTCCTGTATTCAACATGCAACCCAAAACAGAACAGCCGTGTACTCCAACTGAACTATGGTTCAGTGTTCGATGTGACTGAATAACATAGTATTCAAGATATGAACAAATAATATATAAATGAATGAGGGAATTCTACGACAGTCCTACATTGTAGACTGAAACATGCAATAATAAGCAACATGCCACTCAAATTCATGGAAATAATCGACATCTAGCCTCGCCTTGTGTAATGTGGAAGTGCAAAGTATGGCTAAGCAATACTTGTGCCTGCAAATTCGATTTAATAATGATGTCCCTAGAAAAATATTAATCTTCAAGATGGTAATAAAAACTACTCGGTGATTCACTCCCGACTAAATGTTGGAACATTTGAAAATGAGAAGCTATATAAAGGAAGCACCTTACACCTTCAGTTATGATGGATAGGTTCAATCCATCACTACAATACACAAGAATTGCTCCGGGTTATAGGAGAGTCTGGTTTCGAGAAGAAGATAGTCCACTAGAGATTCAAATGTGTAACGGGTAGGAGCATTGCCATTTTCAGTTAACTAGTCAGGCATATACTTTAAAAGTTTTCGACATTTATTATGGGTGAACATTTTGTTCTTCGTATAATTTGTGTCCTAACAATAAGTTGCCTTGGAGTGAGAATGTCCTAGCATTTGAAGCGCTAGCTAAACACATCAAGAAACACATATCATGGAAGAAAATTGAATACATAATGTAAAAGTAATGTTGTTCTATTCTTACAGCGTGGAGCGAACAATATGACAACAAATAACAATTTAAGCACATTGACAACCAAGAATTATCAACTTCCTGTGGCATGTGGGAATACATAATATTTCGAAGCAAGAACATTTAAGTAGTCAATGAGAAATAGGGGCATGGCAACAGCTATATAAAGGAAGTAATAATGTAATAAACTGCCAATTATGGTTAGTGTGTTCAAGCATACAGACATTTATATGGTCCTGCAAATATAATAGAGAAGAGTTTTTTAAACCTTTCGACGGAGTGTTACAAGTTTAAGTGTGCAACAATGTCGTACATAGGTGCTACATATTCGATGTCAGCCTCGGCACTCGATTTGATGAAGGCTTGGAATGCAACAATTGCACTGTGAGGCATCTCCACCCTGACAATGAACAACCATGTTCAATAGAAGACCTGTTGATGATAGCTAGCATTAGTGAAGAGGTTAAATAGGAATGCTGCAACAGAGTAATCACCTATCAACTCACCAGACCTCACCTTGGAACCACTATCTGCTGGAAGGGAACCTACGACGGAGATATCCAAAACTTTATTTTCGAACAAGGAAGTTTAGCTTTCCCGTCTATGTGCATCATTTATGCATGTGAAGAAGCTAATTCAGAATAATGTTCATGCCAAATTGCAAGTATTCATTTATTGAATATTGTTTGTGTTCTGTAAGTTATGGTTTATCATATTCACATCTCACTTATAAGGGAATGTGTGAGTCAGATGTTCATTCTAACTGTGCATATTTTCAGGGTTATATATTAAGACAAAATAAATCATGTATTTCTAAATCTAGTTTAACTTCATGTATTAGTTCAAAATATTTTTTATTCAATGTGCACTGTACATGCTAGAGAAAAAACGCAACTTCAAGACTGATGGTGAGCGTATTGTAACAACATTTTGTGAGGAAGAACAGAGTTGAAACATCTTATTTATACAGCAGATAATACTAAACCCTTTCAGTATTTTGATGAACGTGTAAAATATGTTTGTTCATGATCACCAAGAGTTTTGTTAATTATTGCTTACTGGTGGTGTTTCATTAAAATGTTAAGTACATTGTGCTGTAAAATTAGCAAAATTAAAGTTTAGCACACAATCACTGTTTAACTTAAAGTTATAGATGAGTTTTTTCAAGGTTATACATACATTGTTGTTAAATATTTATTCTCAGTCGAGTAGTGGATCTCATATGATCAACTCTTTAAAGTGTAACAATTTATTTCGTGAGTTTACATAGCGCTGTGATGGCTGTTTCCATTTTAAAGTGATTTATTCCTGCTAAGGGATGAAAAAAGTCATGATCTGATTCAATGTAGTCATACTGCAAAATATCATGTGTTCTACATTACTACAACCATGCAACTTCCCTCCAGCATTGAAGCCATCCACTCACACTATGTCAAAATTTACCAAGATTTTGTTGAGTGTCCTTTTACATTCACCTGAATGTAAAGATGTTTGCATTCAAACAGAGAGAAATACACCAGGTTGTAAGAAACATTTCCTCTATGAAAGTAGACTTTAAGAAGAGGATCTAGACCCAATACTTAGAAAGTGTATGAAAAGGTTGTTTACTGAAGTGGAAAAAAGCTTATAACTAGTTTTAAAACATTTGGTATCTATGTTTCTAAAACATCCTGTACTTGTGTTTGTTTCTTAAAATGTTATGCATGTTTTGTAGCATCCTATACTAGGTTTTCTTACATTTTGAAATGGCCTGCGTAACATGTGGATATGTTTTGAAACAACCTGTATTGAAATATTTGGTATTTACATTGTGAAACTACTTACACTTTGTTAAAGGGTGTATCTATTGTGAAAAAAAAATTTTTGCTATATGTGCGCAATTGCTATGTTTTTTTAACAACTTGTATTATGTGTGCCATTTGTTAATTAATGTGTTTTAAAATTAAATGATTTATACATTTATTTATCAAATCCCTTCACAACTGTGTAATGCAACTGTATCCCTAATAAAGGAAAAATATTACCTTGGTTACTAAAATTTCTCAACAAAGAGAGAGGTTCTTAAATTTTCAAAAAAAAAAAAAAAAGTATGTTGCAACAAGTTAAAAAGTGTGTGCTTTCTTTCAAAACAAACTATGTTTCAATAATGAAAAGACTTTAGGAAGAGGAAAACAGAATATCTCCGAGGAAAATCTAATAACAAACATACATATTCGTTTGTCAAAATACTGGTTAAAACTAGTAAACACTGTAGAGAATGTATCCAGAAAAATATGTATGTTGCAATACATATTATTTTTAATTAATGATTTCAAAAACCTCACAATTATACTAAATAGTTCATTCATGTCGCCGACCTCCGTATCATAGTTGGTTTGTTGGTGGTTTTCAGTTTGTAGGTTCTGGGTTCGAATCCCTAGTAAGACCTGAACATTATAAACTCTCCCTTCTAATTTTTCATATGTAATAGACATTACATAACAGAGGTTACATAACACTATTGCATATGCATGTAATGTTTGATAAGAAAATATAATTAATTGATAGTCAAAACAGAAATTCATTCATGTATGTACAAGGTTACAAAGTGTTCAAAAAATGTTTCATTCCATACTAGTTTTAAAAAATTTGTAATGCAATACATTCTGGTTAAAAAGCTCCTATTGGAATACAAATTGTTCATTTGTGTACATGATAGGTAAATAAACATGTAATTCAAATTAAGTCTAATAGCTATTACCGAAGAAATACACGTATTTCACATTACATTTCCAATTCAACAAAGTGTGCATGCTAAGTTCAGAAAAAACTTATGGTCGTGAAACAAACCTTTTATTTCCATAGTTTTGTGTTAAATTTTCAAAAATTCTAAGGTAAAACGTTTCAGATATGTCCTTTCTTCGAAAGAAATACATTTTAATACCATTTCAGCCGATTTTTGCTATTTAAATTATATCACAAGGGTGGGTGCTGGGCCTATATAAAGAGGGTCCTGCTCTGACCTCGCCATACACAAATCAGCTTCCATAGGAGATGGACCACCCTCTCTGCTACTGAGTGCGTGTCGACTGCTCTGTGATCCGGTATCTGGGGTTGCTGCCAGCCGCTCGCTTTGCAGCCTGCCTCCGGAGCTGTTGCCGGGCGCTCACACCGTCTCTAGGGGTTTGCCACCCACAGCCGGCAGTCGGTGACCTGTCGGCCACTCGTGACACCTACAGCCCACCACTGGGGGTTTCCCCATACAGCCCACACTATGTCGGAGTCAGCGGCGACCCATCTTTGTTGAGGTTCTGCACAGGCCTCGTGCAACACCCGGCTGGGTCGGCCACTCGCTTCTCATGCCGACTGCCATCGCTCAGGACACCAGCTGCACTGAGTGCAGGCCTTCGGGCTCCTACCTGCTCGGCCTGCAGTCGCTCATCACCTTCTTCAACAACCACCTCTGGTAGTATACTTCATGTAAATAAATAGTGTAAAAATTTAAGGTCTTTTAATTATTGTAATGAATTATCGCGAATCTTTAATTTTTTTTAAATTTTATTTTAGATGAGAGTTTTTAACGAAATGCTATTATTAAAAACACTTTCTGTTACAATTAAAAATGTAAAGTATGATTCTCAATTAGGTTTTGGATGGTTGTGAGTGATTGTGTGTGATTTATGGAGCAAAATAAAAAAAGGGTAACTACACCCATCCTGCCTAGCACGGTGCGATGGTGGCATACCCCCCCCCCCCCCCAACCCCTTCATTTTGCTCAGAATGATTTGTATAGTAATGGCTGACTCTCTGAAGGTGATTGGAATCGAGTATATGTGGAGAATGTGGAATGTTTTTGAAGGGTGGGATATTACATTTTGCTTGTAAATAGTGTTCAAGATATTTGCAAAGTAAAAAAAAAAAAATCTTTATTTTCAAAATTTTATGTTTTTAAAGTAAATTGATCTATTTCATTATTTATTAGTTAGTATGTGAGTGTAATAATTTTTAGTAATAAGCTTCACATTAGAGTGCAACATAGCGTTTCCTTCTCCAAACTCTCTAAAAGTTTCTGGGAAAATATTAGTTATTCAAAATCTTTTAGTTTTTTAAATGTTTAAAATTTTATTCAACCTTTAACATTGTCAAGTATTTTATATCACTTTAGAAATAATCCATTTTTAAAATTAGAAAGTCTAATTCACCACAATATTTAAAGTTTTGTCTTAAACAAATCGTGTTAGTGTAGAGTTCAACAAGTCCCCTAAAATTTAATGCAATGGTGCGAGCTATAAGTATTAAATATGGTCTAAATACAGCTCGCCTGTTACAAAGCATGGAGGCGAGGAGGCCATGTGCTGTAAACACAGTTCGAAAAACAGAGGTCAGACTAGGCAGCTAGGAATGCGTCGTGTTGGAGAGTTGTAGCGGTCTCGGAGTGAGCTGAACTGCACGGTGTCATGCAGGAGGGTAGGGTAGGGGGTGGCATAGTGCTCATCGCAAGCAGGGAGGGGAAGGAGGTGGTGGGGCGCAGCAAGGGCGAAGAAGTGGCGTGCAGCTGTTTCTCCAACCACGTCTTGCTCCTTGGCTCTCTGTGAGAGGATCTAGTGCTGCATGGCAGATCTAGGACTCACTGAAAAATACTTGTGCGGTGTGTTTATTTCAAAAACAGCTCAAAAATGAATTTAAATTATAGGATAGAATAAAATTCTTTCTGTTCGTATTCCCTGAGTTTATGTAGTTACTACTAAATATTTCCTTTCAGATGCATCTATTTGTCATGATAAGTGGTCATAATGGTGTTTTTTCTTTGTCCAGAAATATGGAACAATTTTTTTTTTTTTTGGTATTGTGTCGAGTAATTTAAGAATAAAAAATAGCTAGACACAATGAGTGAGCAAAATCGAAAAAGTCTTGACAGTTTGTTGGAAGATCTTTTCATTAGCAATACAGAGAGTGACTCTGAATCGCAAATGAAAATACCGGTTGATGTGTGTCGCCAGAGTGTTGTCGATTTGCCTAATCGTCAGTATTTCGATTAGTTACTGAACGAACTTTACCTGAGTGGTTCAGACACTGAATCACATACGGAAAGGCCCATCAACCGTTACAGTTCGGGACACGACTGTTTCCCCTAAACTAAATAAAGTCGATCTCCTGTTGGATGTCTATTTGTCTGACATGGAAAATTCGCTTGATTCAGATAGTGTTTCATCCGAGTCACAAACGAGTTCTGCGTCAGATGAAGAGAGCTCGTCTAATGAAATGGATAATAGTTTGTTTTCTGTTTCCTCAATTTTAGTGGAGCCTTTGCCAAACCTCAGATACAAGCTACTGGCTAACATGTTTGCCACCAGGCTAAGTGATGCACAGATAGTTAGTGACAATGTAGATTCTGACACAGACTTTGAACAATTTTTAACTTGGTGTATGGTCCCTTTAATAGATTTAGTATTGGCATCATCCCAACCTATCATGATTATCATAACCATAGCATGCAAGTACCTGAAATCCTTCACAGCGGAGAAGGCACTGTGGAGACATTTTATTTTCATAATGAATCTCTACCCATCCTGCATTCGTCCGATGTTGATGCAATTTATGATGATGCAATTAAGCCATATCTAACCATCAGAGTTGAGGAATGTAGTGCATATGTGAGTGGCTGGGCTTTGCAAATAATATCGCATATGGACGTCCATATTTCGAAACATAAGACATTTTCCATTGGTGCTGCGCACACTAAGTTACCCAAGTTTATTGCTAATAAGAGGGTTGGTATATATGTACACTGCCCTTAGTGAATGTGTTTCCACTACGCCATCATATCAGCTTGTTCCCTCACCAAATTTTGAATACTGAAGGTCTGTCGACATCTGTAGTGATATGGAATATTTGTAAGTTCGGAGAGAACAATTCTATTTCTATCAATATCTACTGTGTTGTGTACAAAGATAGCGATATAATTGACGAAACTTGCGAAAAGGATAGGGTTGTTGTACCAATGTGTATTTCTCCTGTATGTTATGCTCGCTGTGTAAATGTTTTAGCTATTTGTGCTAGTGGTAATGCTGCACATTAGCATATCATTTTGATTAAGAATTTGTCAGTGCTGGTTGGTAGTCAGCTTAGTAAGAAGAAAACAAAAACAATGGTTTGTGATCACTGTCTCCAGTACTTTGCCAGTGAGGAGAACAACAAAAGGCTGTTTGCAGTATTTTTCGTACTGGTTGTGACAATTACGTGGAATTTAAAGATTACAGCAAACAGCAAAGATTGGGCTTTGTTGCCTATTGCAACATTGAATGTTGCTTGAAACCCTTGTCCATTTGCCTGCCCAGTAATGAAACAAGTAATTCAACTACCATAAAACAACATGTTCGATATGCTTGAAGCATTTTGTTGGTCTTGTCATACAATCCAGCTTTATCCAACTAATTTGAGATTGTGGGTGAGGAATGTATGTACCAATTAGTAGATAAATTAGTTGAACTGACAAAGTGGGTTGCAGGAATTTACAGCATGACTGTTCCAATGAAGACAAAAACCCCAGCTGATGAAGCTATATTGGCACATCAAAAATGTTGTCACATTTGTAAGGAAAATCTTGTTATATATTTTGTGGCTGATCATGACCATCTGATGGGTGAAATCAGAGGTCTGAACAATAAAAATGCAACTTGAACTTCAGACTGCCCAAGAGACTACTTATCACTGTCTTTTATAACCTGCAAAATAATGATGCTCACTTTATCATAAAGCCTTTGGCTGAATGTCACATAACAACCCAACTAAACCATGATAATCGAAAACTGAGGTAAAATATAGATGATTGGATGACCCTGCAGAAATACAAATCCTTCAGCAAACAAATTCCCAATGGGATTGATTTCAAAGGAAAGGCACAGTATTTAAAATACGATTTTATTGATTCATATCAGTTTATGAGTACCTCTCTGAAAACTTTGGCAGGTAATTTACAACCTGTGCAATGGAGTATAACCCGCTCGAGGTTTCCAGAAAACACCCAATTTTGAATTGGCAAACCAGAAGGGAATTTTTTGTTATTACTTTGTTAAGTCGACAGTTAGTCTGATGTGCATGTCACTCCCGCCAAAGGACATTAGGCATTAGTGATGTGGGATGCGTTCAACTGCCTAAACTTGTTGCAGTATGCCATTTTTTATTTACGCGTGGACACTTAATGCTGGTAGACGTATTTGAGAATCTCAGGACTATATGTTTTTGTATCATTATGGTTTTGATCCCGCCATGTACGTCACAGCTCAGTCTCTTTCATGGGATGCTTTATTGTCAATTATATGTTCATGGCAAGAGTTGTTGACTGACTCAGACATGTATCTTTTTGTAGAATACTGGGTTAGGGGCTGTGTTCCCAGGTTTCCAGAAGGTGTGCAGAAGCCAATAACATTTACATGGGTCAAGATTATGATCCCAGTATGACATCGAACTATATCTGTTGTTTCGATATAAACTGGCTGTACAATCGCATGATGCGATGGAAGCTTCCCATTGGTAATTTTGAGTGGGTTGAGTTTGACGTGTTTTCATTGTGGGATTTTGCGAACACGGTGAATGACGGTGACAATTTTGTGCGGAAGTGGATTTGTCTTTTCCTGACAAATGCCGTGATGCTCTATCAGATCTGCCGTTGGCCCCAGTATCTGGCATACATCTGGATAGCTCGAATGAAAAAAATTATTTTTACATTTGCACCATGGAAGATATATGTTATATACGGGGAAACACTGATGGGACAAAACTTGACCATATTCGTCGTGTTCTGCGCTTTGAGCAGAAGGCATGGATGGCACTGTAAATAGCATTTAACATTCACAAGCATGCTCAGGCTGCGAACGAAATCGAGAAAGCGTTTTTTAAACTCATGAATAATTCCATATATGAAAAACCTTTGCATAATGTGTGCCGGAAAAGGGACATAAGAGTCATTTCCACATATGATGTGATTTACAGGGCTGCGGAGCTGATAGGTCATCCTGCATTCCAGGAGTGGCAAATAATCGATGAAAATCTAGTCCTGATCAAGATGTCAAAGTGCTATGTTACATTTAACAAGCCATTCTTGACCTGTCCAAATTAATCCTATATGAATTTTATTATCAGTACATGTGTACAAAATTTTCTCCACCAGCCATTCTTCTCTTATATTGCAACGCCGATTCCTTGGTTTATTTTGTTACTTGTGATAACATCTATATAGCAATTTACCCTGATTTAAATGTGCACTTTGATACTTTTAACTATGCACTCGATAATCTGCAAAAATTCTTATGTTTGAACAAAGGATGTACCGGGGTTATGAAAGACGAATGTTGTGGCCGTATTGTCACACACTTTGTACGTTAAGTCCCAAGATTTATATACATATATATTTAGTTGCAAATTAACAGTTTATATGTAAAGCGAAGGGTGTAAAATCTAACATCTTGCAGAAACTCAGTTACGAGGATTATTGGGATTGCCTCGAAAATTGCACCAGGGTTTTGGGGATCAAATATCACTTTTGTTTGCTTGCTTATAAAGTATACACCGAATGCATGACCAAAGTAGTGTTATTGGGTTTCGACGAAAGTGCTATGTTGAAGCGGATGGCATGTCAACTTTACTCTGAGGACACTACAAAATCCCTGTCTAATTTTTTTCCGCAGCACCTGCGACACCGCCAATTATGACCATCTGCTGAATAAACATCGAAACCCCCCCCCCCCCCCCCCCCCTACACTCGAGATGACATTCCTAGCTGTTCAGCATGCTTGGTGTGCCTTTAAAGCTGTAACAACATGCTGTTTGCCTATCTGCAGGGCATGCCGACCACTGTCTGTCAACAACTATCTCTCTTTAGAAATCCATCGAACATGTCTTCTATCCACCACCCCCTGTGGTCCTTTTTGTCACAATCACCACTCAACCAAGAAATTCTCTTCTCTACAATACCACTTGTGGTTATTTTCACAGTGTGGGCCGAATGACTTCATGTGTTGATTATTTAATAGACGAAAAAACAATGATATATGTGTAAAAGGTCATCGTTGGCAGGTGCATGGCAATTTAACTTGGATGTGACCTAAGAACGCCCCATAAGTGCGACATAACGGGCGTCCAGTCAGTGCGACGTAAACTGTAAATGGCTCTTATTATGATAATCCAAGTTTTTAAAAAATTGTAAAATTGATCATATGAACTATTTGTTAAAATTTGTTCTTGTTTTTAATGACATGCCTGTTTAGTAAATATGACAAATTATTTCAGAAGACTTTTTTATAAAATGTGTAAGAATGTTGTAAAATACTTGTATGAAGTGTTTAAGTAACTGATTTTTTAAGAGCATCTTGGGAAAAATATGCAAATTAATTGTTTAGTTAATAACTTGGTTTAAAAAATGTGTAAGGTTGTTGTAAAAGAGTTTGTAAAAAACTTTTTGAGTAATTGTTTTAAGTATGTTTATAAGAATTTTCGAAAAATTTTTTTTAATAACTTTAAATTTATTGGTACAGGGAATTATGTGACTTGTTTTTGGATTGTTTTAATTCCACATGCCATTTTAATATATACTTTTTGCACTATTTAACTTTGTATGAATGTGAAGATGGAGTATTTGTGAACGATGAAGTGTCTGGTTATTTATTATTTACATGACACTAACATGATTTGGACGATTTGTACACCTAGGAGTGTGGAAAAATTCTGAGATAAAAAGACTGTGGAAACTGGAGAAATCTCAAAAAAAAACCCAGCCGGTTATTGAACCTGGTACACTTTGGTGAGAGGCGAACTACACATAAAATAAAAGAAAAAGTTAGTGAACATATAATTAAAATTATATTTTTAATAGTAAATAATCCATGAATGGAAAAATGTATGAGCTGTAGTGAGTTTGCTAGACTGCGTAAATGGTTTGGGAGAGAAATACATTTACGGCTAGAGACCCCGGTATACATTTAACTACCTCTTTCCTGGACAACACGGTAAAAGACTACTGCTGCTCCAGGAAGTCCTTTGCCCTGCAAAAACTAAGGGATGGCGTGCAACAACTTCACCTTTTAACAAACTAAAATATTATTAAACACTTTCCAAGAAAAGGAAACACATAATTACCAATCACTCAATAAAATATAATGTTTTTAATATTAAAACCTTATAATATTTACCACGACTGTGAGTCAACACAAGGATGTCTGCTGTTACTTCTGGTATAACACATACACTTTGTGCAAACTCCGAAAACCTAAAGACATTTAACACATATGTGCGTCTATTATTTTTTAAACATAATATTGCTTTTAAAAATTACATATTATTCGAGTAAATGCGTGGGATGTTTAATTCAAATTGTTATGTCTAGGTACTGATTAGTTAGTATTCGTACATTTCTGAATTTTCTCACAAATTATATGCGATTTTATCGGGAAACGTGCATGTGAATACCTTTTTTTGAAACTGATCTATGCCTGGATAAAGGGTTCACTATGCCTCGCTAGAGTTATTAGGCTTCAACAGAAGTTGTGTTAAAAATCTAATTTATTTTAAATATGTTTTTCACGCTAGGGAAAATAGATGGGGTGGAATTCTCCGGCGTATGACTTGCGATGAGCTATCGTTGTCTTGAAAGAGGTATCCATAATTTGTTCGTGGATAATAATTAGAAAGTGTACGCTATTGAACAACAAATCATTACAGCTAGATTAGTAGTTAAAAACGATACCTTTTTGCCTCCGTTGTACGTATACTTCAGAATGTGTATCAGTAGGGTGCAAATAGTTTCCTTCATTAGTAAGTTTGGGTGTTCTTTGGCATTACTGGAAATAGTTTTGGGAGTTCTTCATATTTTTAATTTTGCTCCATTCTTTATATCTTGTTACATGCATGTATGTATATTTCGTTTGAAATATCTTCTGTTTGTCAAGGAGTGTTAAGTATGACTCTCTATTGTTTGTCTCGAAACGTTCGTGCATTGTAATTCTCAATCGGGTTAAGTCATCTCAATTGATTTGTGATCAATTATTTCTGACATGTTTTTCATTGCACTCTCTCATGTTGTGTAGGAGATATTATTTTTTATGTTTCGTACTTATTTCGCATCACCGAAATATTATTCTCTGTTATTTTTAAGCAGTTATTTCAAAATACAAGCCTTTCCGAACTCTGCAATTTCCCATAATACAGTCGACATTCAGATGCTGCGGAATTGGACGTATCTTATCCCTCAGTCAATACGCTAAGAATATTTAATTATGTATTTCCTAATCATTTCATTTCACAAAAAAACTGTTCTTCGTTATTTAAAAATACGCCTTTCCGCAGTAACCTCAGTCTACAATCAGATGCCGAGGGAAGCAGATGTATCTTATCCCTCAGTCGCTTGCCAGGCAGCAAACGGGAACAAACTCGTACGCCTCTTCTCGCCCTCTTCAATACCATAATTAAAATTAATATTGCACATTACAGAGATATATACCCTTTCCCTAACATATCACACCTCAGTACACCACGAGACATCCAAGGGTGAACATCGATGCTGCAGCTCTCCAAAAAAAGGGCCCTTATCACACATACCAAATATATATACAATAACACAACAATTTACAAAAGTTGTTAAAATTAATGAATAATTAATCGAATTTCAATGAATATAAATTCATCACATTTATTGTATCAGATTAAGATTTGCTTAATGTAATCTTTTGATTGGATTTTTACGGATTAAATACCGGATTAATCCGATCAATCCATTTGATATCAAATCGACAGTCAAATTAATCAAAAGGGCAATGAAACACGCCCTTTTCTTCACGCCTACTACTTTTCTTTACATAGGCACAAAGAATTTTTGTGAAATTCTCAAAAGCTTAAATGGTAGGTAGTTCTTGATGTCTCGTTGAAAACAATATCAATAGAGATCGAATGAGAAACAAATGCAACATTATTCAAACTATTACAAAATATTCACATGCCTTGCATAGGACTCAAACCCAGAAAATCTCAAACCAAAAGCTATCACGCAACCAACTGCATTAAGACCATAGGATTCAGAGAAACAACTTCGGATGCAATCAGTGTAATGCTTTCAATGGAAGGGTTTATACAAGGCCATCAATTTTAAAGTATGTGTCTGAGCCACTTAACCTCTAAGTTTACATGGCGTAGCTTAGCGCTACTTCTATGAAGAATTTGGTAAGAATCTGTTGATTGGTTCCGACATATGACATAAAAACCTGATTTTCCTATTTGGTGCTATTGTTCAACTTTTTTAAAGAATGGGTTTTTTATACGATGTTTCTAATAGATACTGTTAGCATACAAAGTAGGGTTGAAATTTTTTAACTTGTTTAATAAACTCCACAAACTTATACAAATTATTTACATGGCTACCGTTTGGAAAATCAGTGACTGATCCTACTTAACTCACGTAAGCTTGCATGACCTTCTGCTGTAGTACTGGTGGGCGAAGTTTGGTGGAAATAATTTGAATGGTTACGGAAGTAAGTCAAAATGTTCCATTATCTCACGTGGCATCATTTTACAAAAAGGAGGGCAAAAGAGGATATCTGGCTCATAATTGAATTTAGTTCTGCAAGCATGAAAAATATGGTTGGACTTTGTTGAATTATTTCCCACACACCAACACACACGAAAACACGAAAAACCATATACGACCAACAGACACCACACCGAATACGACACGGCCTTACACAAATAAGACTGACCAAACAAAGAATACGAAAAGAAAACTCCCACAAATACAGTAGTTATGCCAGACAGGACAGAATGCGGCGTTTCGGGGCCTGAAATCTGTTCCCGTCTTCAGGCAACGACACACAGGGTCCGAGATCACAAGCGCGACTAACGAAATTTTTTTCGGTGGTTTTTGAAGGGTGCACCCTATGTTATAGGCTGTTCATGGTAAAGTGAGCACATTTTAAGGCCCTTATAAATTTTTCCTTTCATCCAATTTCTATCTTCCTGCTGCTTTATAATATAAACATTGCAATGTGACCTATAAATACAGTCTATACAATTCACCGCTACCAAAATTTAATGCCTGAGGCTGCACTAAGGTATATTTATTAGAGGTTATTGTCTTTTGGAAAGGCCTGAAAAAGTGCTAACTTTATCGCGAACGGCCTATACTAGGTTTAACTACTGGAGTTTGGAGTGGTAGTGGGTTCTAGGTGCATGCCAGGCCCTGGACTTACACACTCTATAAAAAAAAATAGCATGTTGGGGGAATATGCGTCAACCGGCCAAGTGAGGTTTTGGAGTGCGAAGCCAACGTTTGTGGCCTGGCCATCCCCTGCAATAAAACTAGGACTAAGCCCGTGGAAGAGTGATGGTAAACGGGCGAGGCCGCCGGAGGAAACCTTGATGTTAGACATGCTGGGTGGGTTCGCCATGTCATGCCGTGTTTAACATGTAGGCGAAATAAGATAAATATGAGCAGGTAGTATTGTTGAAGAGGGGGGAAGGGGTCTTAATCGAACTGTAGAAGAATCTTGTCACCGGGCGGTTGCGGGCCAGGTTTACTTCAGCCCGCTTCCGTTTGCTGTCATCTGTTAGGGAGCTTGATGTAGATGTAGTCGTCTTGATTGACGAGCAGACAGAAAAAAAACATGCGTTCATATAGTTTTTGTACATTTTTCTGCCTTAGTCAATGACAGTCGATCTATCTCCTTATTGACTGTGCAGCTAAGCTAAAAAGTCGTTACGATTGGCAGGTGTGGTCTTGTATGGACTATGTTTTTTTTTTTTGTGCTGCAAATATGTTTTTCTCCTATTTCATAACACATCTACCAGTCGTTTTGGAAACAGTGGCATGTGGAATATCTGCATCGTCTTCAACCCAAGGTTAAATAGGCCAGTAGTTAAATGCAGCTTAGTTTCGATAGAAGAGCAAAAGTCGCCCCTCCCCCTTGTGTTGGAAGCTTGGCATGATAGTAAATGTCCTCCCTGAGACAGATGTTATTGTGCATGTTCACCAGGCCAGCTGCTAGGTTGCGTCCTTTTCTCCCCAGCTTGTGTACGACCAAGAATTGTAGTCCATTTGTGCATATAGAACCGGTTTGTGAAAGTATACTTTATTCTGTTTCCTACCTTTAAATACTGTTTAGGGGACTGATTACTGTATAAATGTGTACTTTTGTGGGTGGGCGGGATGTTTGCGCCAGAACTCCCTTTCAATTCGTTAAATTTCCTGCCACATCTTAACAACAGTGTCGATTGTGGCTGCGTGAAAGTACAATACCAATTAGGCTTTTTTCTCGTATCGGTAAGTCGCAGCTCCTATGTTTTCACTAAAATACAGTCCACACTATTCTCAGGATCAGAAACATTCACTAGATTAAATTGCAACTTAAATTAACACACATGTAATAACCACTCTCTTTTGTTACTGTGAAAAAAAAGTGAATTTAATTCATTGATGAAAATAATGAAGTTAAACAATGATTTTTATAAAATCTGTGTTAGATATGTAGAAATCCCTCAGTCTTATAAAATGTTTGTCGCAATGCACAATCCCGAAAGTTGATGACAGCCCCAAGGGCCCACCTGGACCACACTGCGTACTCGCAGCACACTCACATCCGCTGGTCACATGCCACGAAGATACTCGCAGTTCACTGGCATTATGTCCTCTAATCCTCGACGTCTCGAAGCCTACAGTATGCTCATGCTTCATGACCCACTCGGAGCACAAGCCACATAACAACCACAGTGTGCTGGCTGAGACATTTGTAGAGTGCAGCATTCTTCATCGTGCCTTTAGTCACACCTCGGGCACCACAACATAATACTTAACAATTTCTTTGAAGATAATTGGCATGGTGGTGCTTTCATCCAGGAATACACATTCGCCAACTGGCTTTGTGAAGATATGGCAACAAGCCTTGCGTCTGATTGGCTGTTAAGTGCTGCGACGGATTCACAATTTTTTGGGCCACCAGTTGGCAAGAAAGTTACTAAGCACAGATTTGTGAAACGCGATCCGATGTGTAGCTGTCCAGTGGCGCAATTTAGCTGGCATCCGTAGTTCTAGCTCGCGCAGATTTTTTAATTCTGTGTTGTTAAGTATTCTGTGTTAAAGCCATGTCAAGCGATGGTGTCGCTATGCAAGCGAGCTATGGCAATAACGGAAATAAACCAGTAACACCTTGCGTTTGTTAATTATGTGTTACCAAACTGCTGTCCTACCAAACTGCTGGAGTTCCAACGAAATTCCTGCTGAAATTCTTTTAGCTCGTAACGTTCTATCACATCACTAGTTAAAAGGATGACAAAGGCTATACATATACACTGGCAAGGTTTGACAGAACAGGTTTATGTGGGTTATGTCTAGGATATGCAAATCAGCTACATAAGTGTTTGCAACAAATATATTTCTTTCACATGTTATTTTGATTTGAATATTAATTTTCACACGTTTCCTATATGTATTTGTAACACATTTAAATCACGTAATTTATGGTTTAAGTAAACCACCAATCCAGATAATTTCAATATTCTATGGTTTTTTCACACATTCTGAGATTTGGTATATTATTATTCTAATATATCTTATAATTATGTTTACATATTTAATTTTTGTTCTCTGAAATGATTTTATAATTTTTAAAGCTTGAAGATGTATTTTATTTTATTATTTGAAATAAATATAATGATTGTTTTTTTATGTTATGAGGTACAGCCGGAAGTTGGCCGTGATTGGTTAGTTGGTAGTGGAGATGCCGGAAGACGATGCTTCTGGGAGGGACCTTAAACATGTACGTATGATTTGAGATATCAATGGGATTTCTATCTAGAGAATCCCCAGTACCAGCCTAAGTACAGGTTAGGCAGAGGTCCCACAGGTAGTGTTTACGTTGCTGCATCAACCGACTTAAGAAGAGGGTTGATGTCAGGCTTCTAATTAGTTTTATGAGTGAGTTTTGATGAGACGCTGCGGACGCCGATCCCTAGACGCCAGGCGCCATGTCTGCTATGTTAGCCCCACAGCGATAGCCATGTGACGCCATGTATTTTGTGAGTTTGAATGCTGACATCTACGAGTAACTTCACTGATATTTGATTCCTACAAACTTGTAATATATTTGAAGAGAGTTTAATTTTGGATCTTTGCATTTTTCTGATCTATGCAGCGTGTTAGTGAGCTAGTACGCCAGAGCATATTAAAATTAAAATTACTGAAGTCAGTTTGATGTCTTTTAACCACGATTATACGATTACGTTGAAAGTTAGGTGGAATTATCTGGAGTATTAAAATTAAATTGACATTTCTCAAGTAAAATTTGCCTTGTGAAACCCTAACTGTGACTACATATTTGAGAGCTGAACTAGTTTATCTGATTAGATAGGAATTGAGAAGAGCTACTTCAATTTAAGAATTATTATCTGTTGATTTTAATTTGAACTCTGTTATAAAATTTTCAAAACAGCACAAAAGTAACATTTCATTTCATCTTTAAAATTTTTTATTTCCTTATTTAATTTAATGCTTTTCTTTTTTAAGATGAAGGTACTTAATTTTTGGCAAATTACATTTAATTTATATTTTTTATTAAAGGAATTTTTACTACACGTAATCTTTTGAAGCTTAATATATATTTCACAGTTGATTTTACATTTGTCTGATTTTAACAAGATATATGGTCTGGTATTATTTATTTTTCTATGTCAGTAATAAAATATTTTTCAAGGTTTTACATTATTTATTTCTATGCAGTGATATGAATATATGCATGACTGTGCTAAGCATGTCATTTTCAGTATTCCGGAGATCCTCAGTTTCATATGGTAAAACCAGTTTCATAAATGTATAAAGTGCGTTTTTCTACATGTAACTCTACACTTGAACACTTATCCCCACAGTTCATCCAACCCATATTTGTGGCGCCCACATCTATACCCAAATATTCTAGCTCCCTCGAACTACTCTTTTTGGAAAAAATAACACTCTGTGGATTTTTGCAACTAAATTTCCTATTGACGTCACTATCCTGTGTAGAACCACTGTAGATTCTCAACCCCCTTTTACCCTATCCTTATCTGGAAGTAGTTTTATCAGCAATGATTCAGATTGTGACATTGTCAGTTTCCTATTTTTAGAACTTTTGAACAAGTGTATTAGGCCATCCATTTAAATAAGTCTCTTTCTGTTCTCCATTTTCCCAAACTCTTTTCAGACCTCACATCATTACAAATTCCAAATTTACCTAAGCTTGCTCCTAATGATTCCATTACCAAAGAGCTATATTCCCTTTATGCTTCACAGCCCCATGGTACTGATTTCTGTGATGTAGTGGATCTCCTTAGATCCCACCTTACCCACCACATGAACACACTAGTTCGATTTATTTTAGTTTGTCCACTCTTGCAGTATTGCCTTAATAATGGTTGTTTGGTTGAAGTCCAAATTATGTGCTGATATGCAATTCTCTATGCCTTCACAACCTGCACTTCAAGAACATGCGGTAGTTATTACATTGCCAGTTGTGCCTAGTGGCACTTCCTCCTCATTATGTTTGTTATTACATAGGGTTTTCTCTTATGTAAGTTCTCTTGTACATATATTGTCTCCAGTTTTTTTTTTGTTTGCTCTTTCCTCTCTTGCCACACTGTCTTATGTACGCCCTGGTTTCAGGAGGGAAGTAAGTGCCAGATTAATTGGCACACTTAATAATATTTTCTGCAAATTTGATATTCTAGTAATACTTACTTAATTAATTAGCTTTACTGCATAAATAATTTTTCTATTGAATATGTGCTCTGATTAATTCCTTAATTGTATTATTTATTTATGTCAAACTACTATAATTATTAGATTTAAAAAAAATGCGTTTATTCACAAGTTTTCCTGGTTAAATAATTAAATTACAAGTATACTTTAAAATATTGTATTTGGCTAATTTTGTTTCAGTATGCAAATATTTTCATTACCTATGTATATGTTATGAATGGTGTCAAGTAGCTCAAAATTCCATAGTTTTGACAATTACTACTTGAGACTAATTAATGAGAAAGTTTTGGTAATCTTTTAAGAAGTCTTTCAGTAGTCGTTAAATAATCGTTTGTGTGTGTAAAACACCTAGTTCTAAGCACACACGATTCGATATATATGCGACCTGTCAAGGTCGTTGCATTTTAACATGCATGTAGTGAGTTACGAATAATTTTCTCTCGTCATATCTATATTACATATTTTGATGTAGCCTAATTACTTTTTTCACCGCCGTGCAACTACTAATGGCATCCTAACTTCATATTTTTTGGCACAACTTCCTTCCCGGGATTTTTCTGCACTACTAGTCGTGGCGTAAGCTGCGCCCAAATGTTTTCCTTCACTTCTTGACTGCTTCTACCCATTCAGTTCGTCCAAATCAAGTAATACATTTCCATTATTTTGTGCATGGTGCTAAGAATACAGCCGGACAGTTAAACTGAACTAAAAGCAACTATACACGTTGTGTTTGGCACTGAAAATTTTCAAACACATAAACCAGATGCATATGTGCAAATATAATAGGCAATCATAGTTCCATTTTTTTTAATTCTAGTCAACCCAAGGAAAGAGGGCAAGTATCTGAAATTAACAATAATAGAGATCCTCTTGTGTTGAGTCATCTCGATGAAGAGAAGCAAAAAGTTATAAGAGAATTGTGTGTTGACTTCCCAGATGTCTTAACCTCAAAATTAGGTCCCGCTAATCTGATCGAATATGATATCACGTTAATGGATTACAAACCAGTAAGGCGTCATTCGTAAGATTTGGCACCCCCAAAAATGAAAATCATGAGAAATAAAATTCAAGAATTGCTAGACAATCAATTCATTGAACCATCCAAATCCTATTTCAGTTCTCCAGCCATTTTGGTTCCCAAAGGAAAGAACCATAATTTAGTTGTAGATTATCATCTCCTAGTCAAACAAATAGACATAGAAAGTGTTCCTTTGTCATATTTTAATTCAGCATTCCATTCGTTCAGTAAAGTTAAGTATTTCAGCGTTTTTGATCAAAATTCTGCTTACCATCAAATTCCTCTAAGAAATCAAAACGTGTGACTGGATGTTGTGTACCATAGGATTTGTTACAGTACAAGGTTGTGCCATTTGATTTAGCTACAGGAGTCCAAGTACTCACACTTTTCCTTGACCATGTCTTGGGAGATGTTAAGTTAAAGTATGTTTTTAGCTACTTAGAGTATTTGGTAGTGAACTCTGAAAATTTTGATCAACATATGACTAATTTGAAGGAGGTCTTCATATGATTGTGTAAGGCAGGCCTCGCAGCTAACCTCAAAAAGGTAAAGTTTGCTGTTAAGAAAATTTCTTTTCTGTGCCATTTAGTTTCGGAAAAGGGCGTGTACATATATTCAGACAGAACTAAATTCACCAGAAACTTCCCACCACCCGAAGACGCAAAAGGTATTTCCCATTTCATAGGCATGGTAAACTTATATTCATAATTTATTCCTAAATTTGCAGAACATACGGCACCACTAAATTCTCTCTGGAAAAAGGGAGCAAAACTTAACTGCGGTAAAGAACAATAAGAAACATTTGAGTTTCTGAAACAATCAATTGGTACTCCCCCTGTACTCAGAAAATATGATTTTTAAAAAACGTTTATTCTGCAAACGGATGATTCAAGTACAGCACTGTGTGCTGTGTTGTCCCAAGAAATTGATGGGCAGAGGCAGCTTACTTTGTTTACTTCCCGTACCCTAACCCATCAGGAAAATAAATCTTCATATATTTACGAATTAGAGTGTTTGGCAGTTGTGTTGGGATCGATAAGATTATGCAGTTTCTAGAACACAAGTAATTTCTTCGTGAAACCGATAATCAGGCACACTCATGGTTATTAGCCCATCTAAAACAGTTAGGAAAATTAGAGCATTGGATTGTCAAAATTTCTTCTCTTAAATTCAAAATTCACCACATCCGAGGATTACAAAATATTGTTGCCGATGCTTTGTCTCGTATGTTCGAGAACTACCCTTAGGAAACCTCGTCTTATAAGGAAACTAATGTTTGTAGTGCCTTGCTAACAGATTTTCCGTTAGCTTTTCACGATATTGAGACCCACCAGAAGACAAATCCTTTTATCAGTAAAATTATTGATGAAATTCCGAAGGGTTCTGCACCAAAACAGTATAAACTGTTCAAGGTGTTTTGCATTGCAAAACTCGTTCGTCCAAGCGGTATAACATTGTTTTGCCTCAGAACCTACGTGACATGATATTCCAGTATTTTCAGTCATCCCCATTAGGAGCCCATTTAGGAATTTATAAAACCATCAAAGCAATGAAGAGTAAATTTTTTTTTGGAAAGGAATGTACCACGATATTTCAAACAGAGTAAAAGTTTGTAAACTTTGTGCCTTAATAAAACAGGTGCAGGATACATTGTTAAGATGACTTTCTTCGTACAGAAAGTTTTTGTAGATTTCGTTGGACCTTTTCCCCGTTCTAAATCAGGTAATACGATGCTGTTGGTATGTATAAATGCCTTCACGAAATTCGTGTGGTTAATTCCCTTGCATGAGGCTACTTCCGATACCACAATAGCAGCTTTAAAAAATTATGTTTTCAAAATTTTGGGGGTTCCTTCTGTCAGTGTGTCTGATAATGGTCCACAGTTTAAGTCCAGCTCATTCAGAAACATGTGTTTCAGTCATAGCATTCAGCATGTTACTACCACGCCGTATTATCCACAACCTTCCCAGGCGGAGAGATTCAATATAAATCTTCGCACTTCTCTCATTGCTTTCCATGGGAACAGTCAGGATAAGTGGGATCAGAATGATGAATGGTTACAAATGCCGTTCAACTATGCATGCTGTGAGGGACATAAGTGTACTCCCTTTGAACTCATGTTCACATATAAGCCGAACACCCCTCTTTCCACTCTCTGGTCGCTTGCTGAACTCTTGCCTGACAATCCAAATGACATCAGGGGGATCTGGAAACGAGCAAAGGAGAACGTAAACCTGGCACACCAGAAGTCAAATTAAAGGCACGATAAGAACTGCAGAGTCAATCCATTCCAAATGGGAGACTTCGTTATGTACAAAGCACATCCACTGAGCAAGGCTGTGGACGAAAACGCATCAAAGCTCAGTTATCGCTAAAAAGGTCTGTACCAGATCCACATCACTCATCCAGTCACTCATGTGATTGTGGTACTTAGTGAACCAGTGAATGGTCAATTGGTGACCAGGGCCAACATTTCACAATAGAAGATGAGTCTTCCTAACCTCGTATAGGTTAGCGAATAGTGGTCCATTTACTGGTATGTAAGGTCAGCAAGGTTCAGGTGGACTGGTCACCCATCTGCACAGTAATTTTGCTGAATTTAAGTAATCATTTTAGAGGTTAACCTGAAAATTAAAAGGGTCAATCCCTTTCGGGAGGCTGGAACGTTTCCAGCCATTTATATGAGAAATCCATCGTACTAGTTATATGTTAGTGTGCACACTCTTTTGCTGTGTAAGGGTGCCCTTAGTTAAAAAATAATAATATATTTACTTTTATTGCAAACTTTGGACAAAGGATTTCTTGGTGGGTAAAGTGTAATATACTTTGTCTGTGTTTTAATGTTCATCTTTGACATGACATTTCATTGTGTGTATTGTGGTTGTGCTCTATTGTTGTCTGAAGGTTTTTTGTATAATGACTATAGTTTAAGTTGTTAGTTTTGTTCCTCTGAGCCTTGGCCAAGTGCACGTAGGCACAATTTACATGTATGCTAAGATGCATTTAGATAATGAGCTTTTGTGAAGTAAGAAACCTAGTTTTATAAAGGCGCCTAGGATTATCATATTTTTTTGGTGAGCAAAAAATAATTTTGCATTTTAGTTTCGTAGGTGTAGCGTCTTTTAATTAGTATCTGTTTTAAGAATTTTATTTGTAGAATTGGTGATAACTGACATATAAATTTCTCTTTGAGGTCTTTCAAATAGATTTCCTCTTGGCTAACTTGAGTATCTTTGCCGGGCTTGCAAGTCAGAGATCTCCCGGGCAGTGCTGGCGACGTTCACACCTGCGTAATCTGACGACAGGATGCTGCCATTCGCACTTACTGTTACGTCTCTGTGTTGTATTTCGATAGCGCCTCTGCTCTGCAGCTTTAGTCTGCCCATGTGGTAAAGCTCTGCAACGTTTTCCTTTTGTACACCGTGTCCCCATTGAAAAACTTCCTAAATTATACTCTGAAACAGCTCTTGCACGTTTCGCTGCTACTGAAGCAGTGTGAGCACGGCATTCCAGAGCCCGCTTCGTACGAGTGATCCACGAAACTTCTACGCGACGATGTTCCACATCTATCAGATGTAAAATCCTCCACTGGGGAAGTTTTCGTAATCGTCCTTCTCGTGGACAGGGCCGGTAATTATTCTTTGTATTAAATTCTGTTCCAGAGGGCTCCAAATTTTCTTTGAGATTTCTCCGATATCAAGTTAATTCCATACGCTCCATTTGTTTTCTTCTTCAAAACTACACCTGCTACTTTGATAAACTCCGTTCGGGTCTACTTTCTCTGCCCTACCTATCTTGGGACTGGTCGGATTTTATCGTCTTCTGGTGAACAAGTTCACCACCGCTGCAAACGGCAGCGATTCGATGCTGTGTTGGCTGTGCTTGGGACCGGACTAAACAAACGCACATATGCCTTATGAAATTATAATTTATTACATTCAATTTTTTTTAATGATGTCATTTTCTCATGAATAATCTAGATTGTCGCACATTAAAACTAATACACTTTTATTTTTGCAGTACAAAATGAAGGAAGTAATAAATTAAACAGAAAACAATATGATGTAATTTGCTTAAATTAATATTTTGTGTGCGAGGCACCTCTTTTTTAAATTATCTCGCCTTCTTAATTTTGGGGTCAGTTACGTATTCATAAACATTTAATAAAAACTTTTATTATGATATAATTTAAATAGATAATATGCCGATTTGCAACGAATCTTTGTAAGTAGTAAAAGAAAGAACAAATATAAAGTTACAACACCAATTTTCACTCGTCTTGTTTACTTTATTTATTTAGTAATCCTTTTCATAAAATAGATTTTCTTTAACCATATTTATTACATTTTTTGTTATTTTCAGTAAACTTCTCTGTTACTTGCCATTCTTACAGCTCACTTCATTATAAAACTGTTTTGAGTTGATAGATTTATCTATAACAGGGTAGCAGTTTTGTTTTTAAGAAGTGACAAGGGTAACAACAAGCCAAAATCAAATATGGGAAAAATACAAAACCAACCTTCGAGACTGAGTGTTAAGAGTATTCTCCAACCCATGCAACAAAAAAAAAAAGAGAAAACCGTTGACTAGATATATTTATAACATATGTTTAAAAGTACAAAAATATAAGATATATCTATACCTTTTATTTCTTTTAAAAAAACCACATATAAGTAAAAAGTTGGTGCTTCTTAAGCAAACAGCTATGTAACAGCGCAATACAAACTTTATATGTTTTACTAATATTGAACTATGTGGCGCTTCTTTAACAAACAGATATGTAATAGCACAAAGCAATCTTTATATGTTTTACTTATATTGAGAGATGTTTTACTATATATATATATATATATATATATATATATATATATATATATATATATATATATATATATATATATATATATATATATATATATATATATATTTATTTATTTATACACACACACATCTTTTGGATCACAATGCTTGAAGTCTTCAAAAATTAAAATTCTTAGAAACATCTAGTATCTCTCTAGGGAGAAATTTTCTAAAGTGATTTTCTAATCTTTTAATTATTTTCTGGCTAAACAGCCGAAAACTAAAGCCATCTCGAAAGATGGAGCATGGCATAGATGCTTGGCTTAAACAGATTTTATCAAATCACAATTATGATATTATTTTGTGAAATTCTTACTGGCTGTACAAGCTTTGCCCAAGCCATTAAAAGGCTTTACAAGGACAAACCAATTTTAAATGTCACTACACTTGAAAATTCTTACCATTCCTCTACAATTACCATTAATTATTATTTAGAAAAATAATTTATGGCTGTATCGGTATCTCTCAAGCCATCTGAAGGCTATATTTATTACTATTAGTAATGTACAATTGGGAGATATTATTTTTCCTACAAAAATTCCCATTTTACCATCACAAAATTGCATGTGGTAATTTTGTCTCCAAAACCTGCTGGCTGTACTAATTCCCTACTAGCCATTAATATTCTCCATTCCCTTGGCTAGGATTTAATTATACATTTTTCAATAATTATAAATGATAGATTGGCTATAACTGGTGTGTCCCTAGCCATTGACTAACCATTAATAACATCTTAAGTTTTCTCACAGAAGATTGATACAAATAGATTCTTAAACCAGAGAAAAGTATTGGCAAAACCTCATGCAACAAAATCATTAAAAATCTGGTTTTAAAATTTATAGCTTCCAGGAACTTTAAAAATTATGGCAAAAATCTGGTAAATTTTACAATAAGCTCGCATTTTTCTAAAAGGTAAAATACAAGTTTAAAATGTTTTCTTGTGCTCTCACATGGCGTCTATTTTCTAAGTTTTGTGCTAAAAGGACTCCAGAAAGTCTTTCCTAATCCTGACCATAAGAGTCATACTGAAAAATTACAATGGTCACTAGCTCATACTTAACTCAGTCTGCAGTTCCCAGGGCCACTGTTCATCCTGATTGAGCCTGCTCTGGGAGTATTTACACAAAATAATTGACATTATCCCCCAGAGAGGTTCTCCTAATTGATCGGCCAATGAAATGGCACAGAAATCTCCATAGTGTTCTTCACAAAACACATCAAGCGGAATTCACATCAGAAAATGCTGGCCACGTGACGTCATGCATCCCGCGCCCCTGGCGGCAGCCCTCAGTACTGCGAGTGCCACCGAGTGTGAGGGTGGTCAATTAGCTAGACTACTGTTGAAACTTACGCCTACTTTGTCGAAACAAAGACCAACACAGAACTTCCAGGGTCCACAGGATCATCAGGTTAGTGGTTTTAAAGTGAGCGTGTGTAGGCTCCATAGCAAAATTACAACTAATAACGGCGAAAGCAGAGTTCATGTTTGCAAAATTTTCCATGTCGGTTGGCATGAAGGCAGCAGGTCATGGCGGCCAGTCGAGCCAGGATAATGGAACACGTTTTTGCACGGTCTGCGGGGGAGGGGAAGGCGGCAAAAAATTACGAGAATGAGACCTCCTGTCTCACCACAATGACCCCTGAATGACATTTGACTGAGGAGGTGGAGGCTGATCTGATCGTAGTTGCAGAGAGGCATTGGTAGAAGTTTTAAAATGTTTCTTAAAATAAATTAATAAATAATTAATATATAAATGCATGGATCGCTGAATGCATACACAAACATTAATTCTGTTGACATGTACAAATTTTGGAGACGGTAGGTGAATTGTTTTTCTTATATGTATGGATATAGCTAGCCGGCAAACCCATCGATTGCTAAAGATTGATGGAAAATTGAAAGATTGATGGAAATATTGGTAAAGGTTCATGTAAAGATTGGTAACGATTAATGGAAAGATTGGTAACGATTAATGGAAAGATTGGTAAAGATTGATAAGCATTGGTCAGTATTGCTAATGATTGGTAAAGTTTGGTAAGTATTGGTAAAGATTGCTAAAGATTTTTAAATATTGATGGAAAGATTGGTAAAGATTAGCGAGAATTGGTAAAGATTGGTGAGGAATGGTAAAGATTGGTAAGGATTGGTGTACATGGGTAAATATTGTTAAAGATTGATAATATTTTGAATATGTATGTAGAGATAATTGCATGACTTCAGTAGCAATCATTTTGACAATTGCTATGGTGTGCTGGATCGTATCTATTTTGAAATGAAGTATGACTCTCCGATGTGAAATCGAGTACTGGTAAAATTTCTATATGCACAACTTAGTTGAATATCCTAGCATATGATGGGAAAAAATTGGTGTTTTTTATAATTATAATTATTTTATAATAACCGATGGTGAGTATAGTGAATGTATGAAAGTAGTACTGACTTCTGAACTTCTACGATGTGATGGAAATTTTATGCGATTTACTAGAAGCAAGTGATCTGTATGATATGATGATATAGTTCTCAATGATTTAATATTTTTCGCAGGTATGTTTGATAGGAATGTTCTGTTGGTATGAGTGTTGACTAGCATCGGGTTGACTAAACTGTTTATAGTGTGTGTTAGTAATACTAATAGTAATTAATGGTTCGATGTATAATATATCTTGTCTGTAAGGTATGTTGGTTTTGCTGTTAATGTTTGCTGTAAAGAGCCTTGCGAATGGATAGTATGGATTGTGTGAATGAGCTGTGTGTCTGTTTTGGTACCATTACGAGTAATTTTGCAGTCAACGTGGGTCATCAGATTTATTTTGGGTTATTTGGGTAATTTTGGATCATTTTGGATCATATTGGGATATTGTATTAATTTTAGGTAATTTTTGGTTTATTTTGGGTCATTAGCAGCAAGTCTTGGGTAGAGCAATTCTGCAAATAGGAATATTTAATTTTCTTTGTATGTGCATGTGCGTGTGTATGTTAAATGTGATATAAGTATGTTTTGTTTTATTGCATATTAGACGATTGTGATCTGTTCGGGCGAAGGGCAGTAAATGTCTTGTCGTCGACATGCATCCCTGTCGACAATGTGGGAAGCAGTCTCATTCTCATCTCTATGGTTATAATTATTATTTTTAATTAGTTATTACTATGTAATAAGTTTAAAAATTTTAATTTGAAAAATGTATTTTTTATATTGGTATGCTTATATTACATAGCTACGGTCTCTTTGGAAATATACAGGTGAAGGTTTTGTATGGGAAGGCTACACAAATTGCATAAGAGATTACATACATCTCTTATGGAATTTGTGTAGCCTTCCCATACAAAACATTCACCTGTATATTTCCGAGGAACCGTTGCTATCCCTTCCAGAGATTACAATAGACTGAGTGAATATGGATAGGTAGTTCTTTGTTGGTCGATGACCTGTGATAGCTTGGTAGAGAGACGATGAACACGGCATGGGATATGTAGAGAGCCTGAGATAGGTGTTGGAATGGCATAATATTTAAGTGTCTGTTGTGTAATGCGTTTGACAATTACAACACTGTAGGTAAATAGGTTATGTATATTATCAAACATATGTTCCCACATAGCACATGGAGAGCCATTGTATATCCATGGGATATCTTTTTTGGTTATACAGTATATCCATAGGATATCCTGCCACATCCATAGGATGTCCTACTGATATTCAGGGGATGTTCTAGGGACCGTTTTTGTTTTTATAAGGTTATCCAAAAAATACATCATATGGTCATCCACATAAAATATCCTATGGTTATCCATAAAGGATATCGTATGACCATCCTCAAAGGATATTTAATTGTCATCTTGCAAAGGCTATCCTTTGGACATCCGCAAAAGTTATCCATGGTTATCTTCAACGAATATACTATGGTCATCCATAAAGGATGTCCTATGATCATCCACAAAAGAATATCGTATGTTCATCCACAAAAGGATATCCTATGGTCATCCACAGAAGCATATCCTAAATGCAGGGCATTCAGTGTTTTCCCACATGTTAATCACAGGATATTCGGAGAGATAGTTGGTAAACATCACACCAGCATAGTCTGTGAAAGATACTATGGCCTCTACTTGTGGTGTATTGTCCTTTACACATCTCAGACTTTGCAAATACAAGCAAAATATAAATACCAATAAGGATTTAGTGATTGCAAAGATACAAATACTACGCTTGAATCGAACACAAAATTGTAGACCTACCACAGGTTAACATTTCCTATAATTGTGCACACAATTTAATATATACAGTACGCGAGGGTCGCTTTGTGATAGGATGGAGTGACTTTAGGATGCTGTTTTTTTAAATTTCTTAATAATATTGGAATGCCAACCCCCCCCCCCCCCCTCCAGATGTTACGATTTGCTGTGGTGTCAATATAACAACAAAACAATTGAAACAACATTTGAGAAATGGCAGAAAATTTGAGTTATAATACAAAATATTGCAGCCACAAACCTACGTCTCCTTATTGTACTCTAAATCTAGTCCATTTTCATAAAATTTTAATTGCTTACAACTACAAAGAACTCTACTTTTTGTTGCACCAGGCCAGATAATTTATGTATTCATTAGAGAAAACTAGGGATTGTAAAATCTAATTAAGTTTAGCTTTTTTTAAGAGCACAACGTTCTATTGCACTTAAAAAGTTTGGTAAAATCCATGTCTTTCAAAGAAAAATTAGGGTAAAATAGAATTTATAGTTAAATATTTATAATTTGGAGAAACAAACAAGTTTACTACCCAGTTTACTAGTGTGAGAAATGGCACTTGCACTACTAATATATAATTCAAAATAGTTTCCTTTTGACTAAACCATCATTTGTTAAGATTTTTTATATTACCAGCTGTGTTATGACTGTTTTGTTGAGTCATTAAAATGTGTAGATAGTTAGAATATTTTCTCTGCCAACCTGTAGATGTCCTATCTTGTGAGATAAGATTCCTAGGATTCATAATTTACAAATTATGGATTTTCTGTAACTATAAAATTCTCCTAGTATATCATGGACTCAGGTATGACGAAAGCGCCACTATTCCACCGATATTCGCTTTTATTCTCTTTATTATAAACATCAGTAACTTCCTTATTATTACTGAAAACAAAAAGAAAACACTGTTTACCACACATATTTTTAAAAAATAATTTTATATATTTTTTTAAACTAGTACACTCAAAGGGAATGTACTACGAAACAATCTGTATGTAATTTCATCCTGAATGTTTCCACGCAAGTCTCTGTGAATCAATTACACCAATCTATGGCACATAAAATAAAGTATAGGATATGTGGCTATGGGAAGAGCAAGGAGCAGAACCAGTTAACATAATATAAGGAAATGCAAGTATGCACATAGTCAGCCACTATCACACTCAGATTCAACAATATATTGTTGAAATGTCAATTATAAAGGCTCAAATTAAATGGGACAAAACAGAGTAATATTTAAAATATAACATTTCATTTATAATCTGTTTTTTTAATTTCTTTTATAACAAAAGTAGACCACTGAACATACAACATCAATTAACATTTAGTGAGATATGGAAAACAACTGCTTGGTGCGCATCCTGCCCTTGGCATGACGAAGCCATGCTTTGATGCAAGTGGCTATCTCGTCATCTGTGACATATCTTATGTGGCTTCTTGTGACCTCTGCAACTATTTTTTTCAAGTAAAATATACAGAACCAGTGTCATAATTTTTACCGCATAAGAATTACTGGTAATTTATGTCATTGAATGACATAATTGAAATTTACCGTCAATAATAATTAACGCTAGTAAATGCATCGTTCATAATTAATATTGTTAATGATTATATCTAATTTTAGTAACAAACATTAAAATTTTGCCTAAAAACTAAAATTTAATGCAGCGATTAAGTTTTAAATTAATTTTTTTTTTTTTTTCTATTTACCATCAAACACTAAAAGTTGATGCTATGGATATTACAACAGGCAGCAGCCCAACTGCTGCCACCTGACATTTCTATAGGCACAGGTGGAGAAAAACAATTCAGGGCAGTATGGTCGTGAAGAAGTACGGCAGCTTTGCTGTCTGTATTGCGAGCCGCAAACTGTTAATATTGTCCATTTCATATAAGTGGGGTTAAATCTGACAGACAACATGACCAACCTACACACTATGTAAACAGTAAATGCTCTGGTTCGTACAGTGTTGTATCAGCTGATAAACTGCTGCGGGATCCGTGTTGTTAAATTGACTATTTTGATGATGGCTTTGAAAGAAAATAGTACTCAGAACTAAAAGTTGTAATTTAAAATCTTACTTATACTTACAACATGTATGGTTCAAATTATGTTTTTAAAGCAATATTACATTTTCTTATTAATTAGTGAGTGGACTTAAAAATCATGTTTAGCATTTATGACGGACGATGTCGTCACGTACGAACAATAAACGTTTCCAGCCAATGGCTAGCCATGTCTATGATTCCAGTTTCTAGCCCGGTGAACGGCCGTTGTGCGTGTGCTTTTTTATACGAATATTTTGTTGGTGTTGTCGGAATATTTAATCGGTAGTTAATAATTTTTTTATTTGCTTTTTTCAATCATGGTTGTAGGAACCGTCGTGCGGTTTCTTGAGTGAAATTAATCGGCACGTGTATGCCGCGTCCCTTCCGCCATTTTCCTTGCCGCCTTCCACAATGAAGTGACACGAATATACTTTACGTATCTAAGTTTAAGTTTGTTTGTATCAGGAAAAGGGCCCAGTGTTGTTTTTTTCTGAATGATTCTGCAGATTTATTATTTAATGCTAATGACGAACAAACGTGATTTTAATAAAGTAAACTTTGCAAGGATTGCCATAAAAAACACTTGTTCAAGAGATTGCAAATTTTGCAAACAGTAATTTTGTGTGTTTTTAAAATGTACACTGTAAAAAAAATAATGGTAAATTTACCTGACAAGCGTAAGGTAATATTCGCAAACTTGTGTGGGAAACATAGCTTTCCTTACAAGCAAGGTAAAATTATCGCACTCTGGAGTAAAATTCACGTACATGGCAGTGAAAAATCCCATACATGGATGGGAAGATTACATTACGACGCGTGCATCCCTTCAGTATTGTCTCAACAGCTAAGTGGGAGGACAAGCGGATGAAACAATTATGTAACACACTAAATATCGCACACTACCTCATAATGTTGTCGTGATGTAATGGATAGCGCATCGGCCTATTGTGATAGAGGTCCTTGGTTCGCGCCGCGGTGCCTCCGACGTGGCAGATGCTCAGTTCGATTGTCGCACTAGGAATTCGTCAACAAGTCGGTCTCACTAGAGCTTCGTCAACGTCTAAAATGTCACAACATGGTCAAGTGAAGGTAAAAAAAATGGATAGCGCATCGGCCTATTGTTATAAAGGTCCATGGTTCGCGCCCATCCACCGGCAAATGTCGAGGATTTTAGAGTTTGGATTTCTGTTACTATGCGTCAGTGGATATAGGTAATAAAAAATTAACACTTCTAAGTACCCCATGTATCTTTAAATGTAATTTTGTTATACAATGAAGTTAATATGATCTTACTTTAATGTAAATTTACTCCACATTTGACAGGTAATTTTATCTTAAATGTAGAGGTAATTAGTTTCCCTTACATGTTATAGAATTTTATCTCAAATTTTCTTTACAGTGTATTTGCATATTGTTAATACAATTATTGAAATGCATGTAGCCTGAAAATGCCGCACTTTCCACACTTCTGTAGTGAGTGAATAATATTTTTTTATTTGTCTATATCGTAAATTCGAGTGTAAGGTTAACTTCGGTTAAAGTGTGTGCGTGTTGCTGCATCTGTACGAATACGAACAGCGATGTGTGTATCGCGTTTTGTTTTTTCATTAAAATAGATATTTTCGAAGTAAAAGGTTATTTCCATCCAAGTAAAATGTTCCATTGTTGCATCCAAACAATATGCAACTCAAAATGCTACACACTTGCAAGAACATCAAAATAATGCCGTCTCAGAAGAGACTTAAAATGACAGCCACCCCCCCCCCCCCGGCCAACAATATAATTGTTTCTTTTTTCCGTCGAAATAATTAATCTGAACCCAACAAATTAAAATCGGTAATTACAACACTATTAAGACAAATTCCTTCATTTTACGGGAAAATGCTGGAAATGTTTTTTTCCCAGAAGTGTCCATAAACTATCCGTAAAAGTACGGATACATTGAAAGTGGCATTGGGGCAGTTTGGTTATAAACGGAAGTAGTGATCCACACATTGATGTACTCGTTACCACAAAACGAGAGGTATACTTACAGCCAAGAACTATTGTAGGTGGACCATGATTTAGCATCTCACCGCAATACTCCAGATCCCCAACCCATATTGTCTATATCCTATAACTTTACCTGATTTTGAGAGCCAGAGTGTGGTAACGTGTCAAACGAAACTAACAATGTCCCATGTACAAAATCCTGTATCAGCTCATGAGCAAACAAGTAAAAGTGAATTTCACGCTGGCTATTCTGACAGCTTTGTTTATACAAAACAGGCAATGGAAAAAGATGTAGGCTGGAAAGAGTTCTCACAACTCACAAGTTAACACATTTTATTTTACATGGTCACAATACAGCATTTATTTGTAAAATTAACTAAACTTATCAACAAAATAGTAGATTACGTGTGTTTTAGTTGAAATGCAACATTAACTATGCATTTTTAACTCACTTTGTTAAAATAGTAGCATCTAGGCCTTTTTTTTTTAAATGAAATGCAACTCAAACATTGTGCATTTTGGCTCATTCCCCTAAACCCATGCTCATTTCGTCACATGCTAGCTTGATACTTTTTGAACATGGCCACAAAACTTTCGCACTGTATTTTTAAAAACTTTACTAGTAGTTTCACATGATTAATTTTAAAATTCAGTCATTTCTTGCCATAAATAACCGAAAAATTTACTTTTAAACAAAAGTAAGTTGTTGATATGGCTGACATCTGTACGGTAATCGTAAGTACTCGTTTCCCCAGCTACTTAAACAATAAATAGCTCATTTTGCATATGTAAAATACAAGTATATGTACGAATACCTGGAATTTATATTTTCCATAAGCTTTATAAGCAACTGTTCTGCATGGTAATTACTTCTATTCCGCCTGTGATTGTTGTGGCTTTGCAACTATTGTTTACAGCTGTATTTGGCTGATCCATTTGTCTCTGCAGCGTAAGCTGCTGCATTCCCTCCTCCTTCCACAAACCAAGACTTGTTTTATAGTGTTTCGCTACTGTACTATCGAAGAAAGAAAACAAGCTGAACGCAGAAAACTATTTCCGAAGCAATTTTACCACTTTTTCGCACCTTGTATTTAACCCCCGGAGCTGTTTTGTGCCATGCCTCTGTTGTGAGTAGGTACCACTTTTTATCACCAACTACTTTATTATTTTCAATGAAAGTGTGCTGTTAGACGATTTCCCCAATATTCCCAAGCTTAACATGATGCTGTACATAGAATTTTTACCACATTACAATCGCAATTACCTGCAAACACAAATAAAATTCAGTGCCCGCCATATATAATAATGGCATGCCAAATACGCTAGTAGTTTTTGTTCAACTAAACGGTGCTTCAGATTTATGTATTTTTTCACTGTGAATATCTAGGTATTGCTGTCAATGGAAAATATTGGAGAGTGAAACACAAATTAATTGTTCTCATTTAAATAAACTCTCAATTGTGTGTGATATTGAATTTTGATTATAATGAAAAATGTAGAATATTTTACAACTGTATGAATGTATTTGATAGACAAAAATAGTAACATTATTAACCTATTATCATCAGAAATCACACCAATACTGTAAAGTAAGTTATTCCCCATGAGCGTTATGATGTATTGTTTCTGTGTGCTGGCCAAGAAAATGGTAAATTGTCAAATACCACTTCCCTTGAATAAAAAAGGATTTTTTCTTTTACAGTAAAAAAACTCCAGCAGAAAATTAATTATTTTCTTGTGAACTATATCAGAGCAGCTTGATGACACGTTTTGATAGTCAGCTGGGAACCATATGGTAGCGTAAGGAGACATAGTAGTCTGTTTATTTGATACTACTATCACGCCATCTGTTAGAATTAGGAAAGCTTATACGATACAGAGTATTTCGCCGCCTGGGGGACACAACAATACCGCTTTTTACTGGCAAAGTCTGAGGGATATCAGGCATGTTTCTGTCCAGTAGGTGACGTACAGAAACAATTCCACACACAGGAATTTGCTAATGTGATACTGAGCATTAGGTGATTCTAATGAGGGATGTGCCGAGATGAATTGTGCTGAGGTATGTCCTGCATCCCAGGATCCATATCATTTAGTGGAGAAATGCACGCATAATTAACGAAGCATTAGACATGCTGGAGAGTTTAAATCAGCTGAGGCAAATTTGGCACTTGCCCCTATGAATGAGGAGGAAGGAGGGGGCGAAGCGAGGACTGATTGTACCTAGCACAACCAGCACCTCAACCCAAAGTGGCATGTAAGAAAATGAAACTGACAAAATGGTGCACTTAAAGAGTCCCAGGGTTTCATCTGCATTAAAACTTCCTGTACTTAGGGTTGGGGATAACAATAAGGGAGGCGAGAAAAAGCAGCAGCCGTTCCTGAATTTGTATTACTGGAATATATAATACTGGTGGGTAGGTAGAGGAGCACCATGGATGCAGAATAGTGACTTGAAGGGGCAGGTCATCTACAAAGTCTTGGCGTAAACACATCAGTGCTGACTCTGCATCCTGCTTGGGGTGCAGGCCAGGTTTCCATCATGAAGCACGAGTTGCAGAATAATTGTTTACAAATCTGCCTTGCACTATAAATGTTGTGTGTATTGCAGCGACCTAATCTTGAAGATAATATATATTAAATTCACATAGAATTAAGCGTGTGTGTGAGTATGTGTGAAAGGGTGTTAAGGTTTGTAAAAATTTGTATGTGAACAAACACATAGATGACTTTACTGAAGTGTACATAAATAAATAATGCTTGCTGTGTACATGCTAACAATGACAAATAATAGTAAATATTTAATGACATATAATATTACATAGTTCTCTGTAGAACATTTTAAAAACCTTAAACAAACAAAGCACACAAAATCATGTAGGAAAATATCATGAACACACACATTAATAGTACAACAAAACCCTAAAAAGCAATATCCTTTGCATTGCAAAACTACCATACAAACTACTGAAATTAAGGAATTCAACTTCATATTACTTGAAGATTAAATTAAGTGAAAAATATGCATACAAATTCAAACCAGAACACAGTACGTACAGGGATTTAAATGGTATATTCAAAGGAGTGCTTATTTACCTGTTCCGTGTAGTATATTTTATTTGCCATAAATTAGATAATTTGATTGAAGTTCAATATGCTAGTGCTTTCACTGAACTAAGTAATTGGAAATGACACTGGCTCAACTCAGTTTCTGAGTACACAAGTCTCAAGAACCTCATACATATTTGGGGCGTATGTCATCCTGTGTTCACTTATAAAACTAATTGTTGTTATTACGAAATAACATATTTATTAGAAAAGCGATTATGAGATTGGCTAAAAGTGTATACCTTATAGAAATTTTATAAATCAGATAATACACCAAAACGTTTGCAATGCGAATTCTTTGCAGATAACTACAATATTTTTTTCAACATCTGAGTATATCTTATGGTATGGGACGCATCAGGTTAGCTGCACATGTCAAGCTGCTAGTCAGTAAAAACAATGAGGTATTCTTAAGTTAATATAATTGCAGACACGCGCGAAGACATGAATTAGCTTCAGGGATGTCTCAGACTCAACCGGCTCTACTCAACCTAGACAAAACTAATAACAGGGCCTATCATGTAAGGCACACAGTCACCAAAAATATATGTCAGCAAGTCAGAAAGTAAATTATCCTCTCAGTAATGTTTCAAGCACTAACATTAAGGCTGCATGAAGTAAAACTAAACCTAAATATTTAATTATGATGCAATGATAACATCACATACACTTTCGATCTCTTATCAAGGATATTGCTTCTGAAAGTATGCGCCAGTCTGTGCAGGTATTATATATGCTCAACAAGCTAACAATTTCACACTAATTGTATAAAATGTGTACAGTTCTGTGGTTTTACAAAAGCTTTTATTCTACACTCTATATACTCCAATCACAGGTCTAATTTTACCTCAGAAAAGAATGTCAGTTATAAAAGATTCCTCTTTTCAGCTTCGCTCCAAGGGATTGCCAATTTATTATCACACGTCTGTGTTTCTTATTGGGTATGATTTGCTCAGACTAAATAAACAATAGGACAAAATAGACATGATAAAGAGGCGTCGGTTGAGGCTGGGAGGGGGGTGTAGATAAAGGTGAAAAATCAGGTATTTCAGGAAAAGTTTGGAAACAGTATGTATTAATGAGTTTCCTGAGAGGGGAAATACTTGTTATTGGATATAAGTCTATTTGCAAGCAGAAATATTATTATTCAAAATAAACACCCAATTCTTGGTTGGTGGAAAAAAAAAAAGGGGGGGGGGGGCTTTAGTGCCTCTTCCATATTTTACATAACACTAAAAAAATAAGCTTTTGATGGTTCTAAACCAACGGAATCATGTATCACTTTCTAAAAACACCCTAGGAATGTTTGAAAATAAAAAGAAGCTGATTAGGATATTACAAACACAAATTTTGGCCCATAAAAGTACTCACATTTGGCATTACAAGCAGTAAAAGCAATCCAAAACTAGTAATTTCCTCAAAACACTCCTACATACGAGCGAAGACTCGAGGATTGAGGCAAATTGTTAAAGTGTTAATTTCCTATTGGCAAATCTTGATGCACATTTTTAAGGCAAGTAAAGGCTGGGGAAACAATTCAAACCTGTGAACTTTCAGATTTGCTATGAAGTTTTGCATTGGTCTCCGATTGGTTAGTTTTTTATAATGTATTATTATCAGTCGAGCTGGAGGAAGTAGGGCCTTATTCATAGTCAGAGCTTCGTCCAAGGATCATCCAGAGATGATCTACCTCGGAGTTGGTCTGAGGTTAGTCCGGACTAAGGGTGGACTAACTATATTGTATTCATAAATCCCGACCAGAGTGAGGCTATTTTTAGTCGAAGGATCATCGAAGTTGCCAGGTTAACTGCGCATGCGCATTGCAGGTTTTCGTATCTAGGTAGCGCTAAACTCAATGTAGTGTGTTTACAAAAAAATGGTTTTCTTTTCATATGTAATAGTAAGTTACAATAACGTTATAGTGCGCAACAAGAAACAGAATATGTCATATTGAATTGTGTGTGGAATTGAAAACAAAAGTAGAAACTTTGTAAATATGCGTATATTATACAAAGACATTTCGGAAGCAAAATGTTTTATAAAATATTTCGGCACTTTATTAGGGTTTCCCCCTCTAATCTCCAACAACTCACTCTCTTCGGGGAGAATATCCCATTTAAAGATGAGGTAAAATACCTCGGCCTCACCATGGATAGAGATCTGACATGGCAGCGCCATGTGGAGGCAAAGAGGAAACTCGCGTATAGACGCCTATCTGCCCTGTAACCACTATTAAATCGTAATTCCAGCTTGTCGCAGAAAAATTGGGATTCGTTTATATCAAACCATGATTCGACACATAACTTATGCAGCCCCAGCGTGGGCTTACTGCGCACAAACTCACTTACAATCACTACAAGTGGTGCTGGACAAATGCCTTAAACTGGCAGTTCATGCACCCAGATATGTCCCAACTAAAAACTTGCGTGCAGAATTAAAGGAAGAAATGCTGCAAGATGTAATTCGCAAGCAGGCCCAAAATTTTGCGATTCCAATGAGGAACATATTAACCCCCTTATCAGTGCCTTTGGGGACTATGATATTTATAACACCTAGCGCTATAAGCCACCCAAGTCACTTCGAGCACATAGACCCCCTTAGCCCTGCGTGTAACACAGCGCCAAGCCGATTATAATAGCAACTGCGCCGCCTCCGAAGTATATGTTATAATTATATAAGGTAGGCTAAATGAGCACTCCCGAAGGGACAGCTCAGGTTAGCTTAGATTTATTCATCCATAAATGTTATGAGTAGTTTATATTTGTACTTAGGTTACTTTAAGATCTCTCACCGACATTTGCAAAGCACTGTGTAACCAGTCTTAGCCAAAAAGTAAGCCGGAATAGCGAGATGGCTCGGTGTTGGGCGGCTGTGGTGTTACATTGCGAAGAACCTCAAGAAACTGAGACCTCCCAAGATATCTTCACTCAAGAGACCGTCTCTCAAGAGACCGTCTCTCAAGAGATCTTCTCTCAAGAGACTTTCTCTCAAGAGATATTCTCTCAAGAGACCTTTTCTCAAGAGACCTCTCAAGAGATCTTCTCTCAAGAGATCTTCTCTCAAGAGACCTTCTCTCAAGAGACCTTCTCTCAAGAGACCTCTCTAGAGACCTTCATTCAAGTGTCAAGTGAACCCCCTCATACTCGCACTCGCAGCATTATGGTTGGAAATATGCTCCATTACAGTATATGGCTATGGAGGCATGCTCGCTGCGAGGTTGCACAGCCCTAGACAGCCGAGGACATATGTTACTATAAGACACTTAGGCTATTGTGAAATTAGTTTAATAAATTAACCCCATTCTTTTCAGAGGCTCTGCCGTCTCTTCCCGAATATAAAAAAACCGTAAGTGTTGGCCCAGATGTCGCTGACACCGATGCTTACTGTCAATTAGCCTTATTCTCTTTAATTTTCAGGTTCTACTGGGGAATCGGGGGAATATGCCCAATAGTGCCACTTCCCCACCAGAGAGGTGTGCAAACACCTCTCTGGTTAATCCAGCGCCTTTTCCGCTTGCCGAAGTAAGGGATAATTACAATTAAAGTTCCCGCCCCCTCTCTACTAGCTTTTTCATCTCTACTAACACGAGCATGCACCTCATACACTCTGTCTCCTGTAGCATTTCTGTTTAATGCATGAATAATTCTGAATTGTATCCTGTCGACTGGGTTTTTTCCAGTATCTATGCCGGTTTTCCTCAGTCTCTTCTAGTGATAGCTAAGCTACAAGTACACTTATGAAGGTAGTCATGGCCCTAATTGCAGGCCATGGCTGCCCAATCCCTCTCTACCACGATGCATGTCTCCTTGCATGATTTGTTATCCTTGTAGGCGTGCGGGGTTTAGCTCTGAGATGCAATAAAATTCCGCCCTACCCACCGGGCTTTCACTTAACACTAAGTTATATGGTAATTAGAAAAAAATTAGGATATAATTATTTCCGTTCAATAGCCATGCTCTCTATAGTGAGCTGAGTTATTTTCTGCCTGCTTGTGTAAACAAATCACATTCACATGATTCCTACTGTTTCATGTACAATCTCTTTATACACTCGTTCACAGCATTTTGCTAAGAGAGAATAGCAATTTCGTTATTTTTCACTACATTAATGTCACTTTATACGTTTTAACCTTGTTTATGAATATTTTATACATTGTAATATTTTACTCTCTATAATATATATTGTAATACTGAAGGAAAGAGAACGATAAAATTAATGTACTTATATCTTATTATTCCATATTTATTTGTTAAATTTCCATAGCACACCCTTATGCAATGGTAATATGAGCTGGTTTCATTTTATTATACCAGTACTGTCTTTATAATGATGATAAATGGGTATTGTAATGCTAAATACATTATAACGAGGTTAAAATCCTATTACTCTGACGAGATTCGAACTCTCGTCATTTTGTATATCAACCCATGATATTACCATTGAGCTACCAATACATTTGCGTCACATACATATACTTATTGTATTTATTCGCGAAGAATGATTTGTATTATAATTCTCTTTGAGTGTATTAATATTACGTTTCGTAAGAATATGTTTACAGAGAAGACGTTTGATTGACACAGAGATATTAAGGCATTGCTGTAGCTAATAACTGATGTATTATTAAGCACATTAGGTATATTTCCTTTTAATTATTATTCACGGAACATTTCATCCATTAGTTCAGCATATTTTTGCATACAGATAGACAGAATCGGCATTATATATAATTTTATGTTTCTCGAACTTTATCTAGCTTTCAGTGGCATGTAATATTAACGAAACTGTTGTGTGTTATGTTCGCCATGTTTCTTTATGGCCTTTAATACTTCGTTAGTCCTACCCTCAGTCGGACTATAAGTAAGGTGTATTAATGCAAGATGATCCTCGAACTGCAATAAAAATGCCGTCTGGATACGAAAAAGTTTGGTCGGAGGATGATCTTTCCTTAGTCCGGACTAAAAACGACTATGAATAATGCCCGAAATTTCCTTAATTTGTCCTCAAAACTGCTTGTAGAAACGATAAACATCCTAAATCAAAACAAAGAGTATAATTTTTCTTCTTCTTTAGTTCTAATTGTAATTGGCCAGTACATTCACATTACCAAAGCTCTGTAGTACGCAAAACCATATGTTTACAATTTCCTTCTTTAAGCAGCCCCCATCTAGGTAGCCCCTAACAAGGTACAGTATATGACAATGGTGAAACAGCTCCATTTGCTCTTACTCAATTAAGGGTTACTAAAGTAAAGTGCCTCTTAGCTGGGGGCTTGTTTAGGATGCGTTGGTGAAACCAGCCACAGTTGTTTCTGGCATGTAACATTATTATTTAACGTTTATTTCGGGAATGATTCGGCAAGTTGATCAAATCCCAAAAATACCATTTTCTGGGATTTCTTGTAGTCATTCTTCATTTTAAAGGAGATGAGAGCCAAATGAAGATGCTGTTCGTTTCCAAAAGTGTGCCTTCCCATATTATATACAACATTAAATTAGTTGCCACAACACCATTCTAGGTTGGCTGCTCTGCGTTTGGGTGAGTATTAACAAATATTATTTTGAATTAATATATTTGATTTAAATTGGGTTAATTTTTTTTCCACCATACATCTACTATAGCCACGTACAGGACCGCGACAGCCCGATTTATTAACAAACAAACCCGATAACCTACAAATAAATGATAAAACAACAAATCGCCTAACATCAAAATTAACATTAATTTTATTTTGAAAATATACATTTTCATCCCAATTATTAGGCAAGAGTGCTCATGGGCGAGTGTTTCGGCAAGATAAAAAGATTTCTACGATATCTAAAAAATTTGTGGGAACAGAAAACTTAACACAAAATAAAATGAATACATTTTATTTAACACGTCTGTAGAGAGTTAAACAAAAGTACTACAAAAATAAAATTTGTCCACTACCTATGCTGCCTATTCTAGAATTGACTATGTAAATTAATAAAAAAACATAGCAAATTATCATTCTTACTTACCTACATTAAACGTACCTTGCTTTGCTGTTTTCTCAATAATGCGGTGTTGCCACATTAAATGACTACAATCTCCCGCCAGGTTTGTCGAAGATTGCCGGTTTCCATTTGAAAATTTCCCATTTCCTACAAAATGACAAACATGAGGGATTTTTTTAATTGAATATATTTTGACTACTGATTGTAAAAGTTATGTAATAATACATTTTAATATCGGTAAATAATGTTAAAGATAATGCATGTGTAAATTCACAATTTGAGTTTTAACCATTATTTGTTGTTTTCCCGCCAACTATTTAAATATTTCCAAAAAACCAAAAAAATTTAAACGACACTGAATGATTACGTTATGGTGATATCACAGCACAGTATATCCCTGGTATCTCCCATTAATGTCCGAATAGCCCTAAAATATCCTGGGTATCCCTTGATCATCCCATGGATATCCCAAAAGTTTTTACGATAATGGGTTATCCTATCGATATCCCGAAATTAATATTCAAAGGATATCCTATAAGTACTTACCATGGATATCCATATAGGTTATTCTATAGAAATAGAACACTAGCACTTAGACTTTCTGTCAGGAATGTACCATTGCCCAATATGTCTTGCAGGCATAAATATTATTTTAATATAATTTATTCAAATATTTATCAATTGCAGTCTTTATCATTACTGCTGGATACAATTTTCCTGAAATGTATTCAGCAGCAATGATAAATTATTCAATAAATTGTCTTAAAATGATATTTATGCCTGCCAGACATCCTGAAGAATAGAACATTCCTGACAGAAATTCTGATCGCTTGTGTTCTATTTCGTAATGTATATAGATTACCCTACATGGATATCCATATTGTGTACTTCTAGGATATCCTTTGAATATTAATTTCGGAATATTGATAGGATAACCCAATATCCCAAAAATCTTTTGGGATATCAATGGGAAGATCGAGGAATATCCAAGATATTTTAGGGCTATTCGGACATGAACAGGATATCCCAGGTATATACTGTGCTATTAGGGGTAATTCGAAAGTTAACTTTGGTTATGGTAGGATGCATACTTATGTGAAATTAATCATGTTAGTTACTCGATATGTAAATACTATTTATAAGTGTTCTTGACGGAATGTGAAGCAAGGAGTACGTTTTTGGTCTTCGTTCATTGTGATTCATCGGTTAATCGGTAATTGATTTCAGCTCATTACGCACGTAGTACTTGCATTTGGATGCTCAGTACGATACTAGTCTCGATAGTTTATCAAGTAAAAAAGCGATTAATAAGAAAATCTAATTACCATGTACGGTTCTTGAATTTCTACATACATACTACTTGTGTGTAAATAGTCTCGCTAATTAACTATTATTTGTTATGCAAATACATGTATTTTGCTCTTGAGGGATGATTTTTCAACTCTCGTTATTTAAGTCTATAGAGCAAGCCATAGCCTAGTATCCTAGACAAAACATTGTTTAGAATATTTGCCTAAAAAAACAGTTGACCTATGCAGATAACAATTAATGATGACATTCTTCGGAAGCTTGCGAGAAATTGTCAGCCATTCACAACACAGTCTTCCTAAAAAAATTATAACAAAATAAAGATGCATACATATTTGGTGTGGTTATGTAACGAAGTTTGTGTATTTGTTAATGAGTGACATGAGGAGTGTTTATCAGTCTCTAATATTTATATTCGTATGAAAGCTTACAATATTATTCGCAAGTTATCCCTTCTTTGCATAACACTTTCGAGTGTATACCAGTTTTGAATATACTGGTGGTATATGGGTTGATTTAAGAAATATGTTTTTACATACATGCATTTATTCATGCTTTTTACAAGAATAAATAAATTATGACAAAAATTACAAATTTGTTTTCACTATTGGTTTTCGTACATCTAAGGTCTACATATTAGAGTCTCTTAATGTATTGAAGGGAAGAGCATAAACGTCAGTGTAGACAAATATGGTAGACCATAGAGTGGAAGTGCTGCTGTTGTAGACACTGGAGGATGAGTCAGTTGTAGTATACCTGCTGTTGGAGTACATACGTTGTAGTTCTCAGTGCATGAACAAACATATCTGTATTATTTATCTAGTCTAGCTTGAATTGATATGAATGTTTTTGGGGAAAATCTAGTTTCTTGAAGCAATTTTCACCTATATACGGAACACAAAATTGATGCATACTGTGTATCCAATGTCGGTAAACGACCAAGTATATCTTTCTTTATACATCTATAATGATGTTTAGTATTTCAAGATTCTCTGTATTTTATGTTCTTGGAGTCTCCAGCCATGGCTTTTAGTAATCTGGTTCAAGTATCACTTGCTGTACTTCCACTGACATATGTCTGGTGTTTGTGTTGAGTAGATGGGTTCGAGTCTTGTTTGCTGTAGTTCCTAGGTGATGATATAGGTAGCTTGTGTTACAGCCTGTGTGCGAAGCTATGTGGATGGTTTAGAAACTTGAAGTGAATATTTTAAATTAAATCTCTTCCTTTTATACGCAAAGTCAAAACAAGATGGCTTTCAAAAGCATGTCATCAAATGGAGCTCTTGCAGCTAATTGGTTGAACATATGTAAGTAATTAACCAAGGGGCAAACATTAGCAGTATTCGAATGCATGTGATAAACAAATATATTTTGATATGTGGGAACGACCTCAAACGAACGCTGGGTGTCTTGATGAGTGGATGTATTATCAATCTCTCTCTCCCTCTCTCTTCCTTGAGTGTGTACTTGGCAAATATTCAATGTATATATCGTTACATTTTGCAAGTGCATAATGGGTACTTATAATTCACATACGTGCATATTTGGTTTTTATTTATGTGTGCAGTTGATAATTATGCATGTGCATAGTTTGTAATTATTAATGAGATAACTTGGTGCATATTCTTGTAGATATTGTTAATTACATGGTTATGCAAATGTGTATATGTGTACCTGTGTATTTAGTAAATATTAATTGACTAGTCTGTTAGGCATGCTAATGTAATTGCGATTGCACTATTAATGAATCTAATTAAGTATTTTTAATTCGTAAATATTTTTTAAAATCAATATGGTAAACGAATGAATGATAATTGGCCAATGAGAAACGATGACGGAGATGGATCGCATATGTGTAATTGTCGAACGAATGTATTAGTGAAGGAAATGACCAATAAAACGCTGGTGTTGGAGGTTTAACGGCAGTTGAACACATGTGAGTAATTGCTTAATGAGAAGCATTGCTGAAGTAAGTAGTCACTGGGAGAACAATGTCAGCAGAAAATACCCTTTTGTGTATGGCAGCAGGTTTAATTGAGAGCTGGTTTTTATATGCTGCTGATATGTAGTTAGTTTAATTGTGTGGGTGTGTAAATAAAATGCAAAAATATTGAACAGGAAATGAACATAGTACTTCCGAAAATTGTTTTGTGTCCTGTCCGGTAGTCCCAAAACAAGTCCATAGAAAATACTAGAACTCCAAAATTATATTAGAATTTCCAGAATTAACCCTGTCTGATATACAAACTCTAATATGTCCCAAACTAATTTCTAATTCAGAACTTACTCAAATACTCTGTTCGGGAATCGATCTCCATACCAATCTATTCTACACCAGAGTTCTCATCCTGCCGGTTCTCTATCCTATGATGTTCTGACATATCTAGTATGGTAGTTTCAAAGTTTTAAAGGGGGTAGGTGAAAGTGTGTATGTGTGTAATTGCATTACCCCCTCCACACCAAGTCAGTTGTGATGCATTTGCCGATGGGCTAACATGCCATTCTCTCTCTCTCTCTTTCTCTCTCCTTCTCTCTCTCTCTCTCACTCTATCTCTCTCGCTGCAGCTATCGAAGCATCAACATGTGTTATTGAGCAATAGTTTACTTTAACTCTGAAGATTATACATGCTTGTTAACGTAAGTAAATGCAAGCATATTTCATGGAATTTCCCAAAATTCGCAAAATTAAAAAATTATAATAATATACATTTTCTAAACTTAGCCCCTCTGGAAAGCAAAGCCGGTAATAATTGTACAATGCAAGGGCATTTCCTGTTTTCCTCTTGAAAACGAACATGTGACATCAGTTGAACAGCAATCGATGAGTGCATCTGAGAGCTTCCAACATCTGGATGATATGGAAAGACAAAGAATGAATGTATAAATCATGTTTTCCATAATCGATGTTTGTGATATCATCTTATACTACAAATTCGTCTGGAAAATGCGATTCAATAGACATATTACACGACATAAACTTTCCTGTAAGTTTTAAAAGTGAAATAAATTATATTACATTAAATACATACTTTCATTTACTACCCTGGAATCGAATTCCGTATCAATCTACTCACATATTGTCAGAGTAAAGCAGTATGATATGTCTCCAAGCCACGCCGCTCGCCAACTGAGCTCTCTGGCCGTCCCTCAGTGTGTTGTGAGTTGGACAGTGGAAATAGGGTATAGGTGAAAGTGTGTGTGCAGGTGCATTAACACCTCCAAGCCTACTCGTTAAGCACTGGCCATCGGGTAAAAATGACAGTTGCTGCCCAGCTATCGGGTCATCAACATGTTTGGATGCACAACATCTCACTTTCTTTCTGACGATCTATATGCATGATTGCATAAGTAAATGCAATTCTCCTTGTCCCGGAAGAGAACGCTAATCCTTAGTGGTGAACCTGCAGTCGATGTGTGATTATTCATTTGCATATTCTGGAAGTGGCCAATTCAGGAATAGAACCTATTATTTCCAAAATAAAGAAATCATTGGTGTTAAGTGCCTGCCCAGACAACGAACCCAGTAATTACACTTGTCATTGCTAATTATATGGTTATGTAAGAGCATTTATTCATTATGTTATAATAAATGCAAGTGCGATTATGTAATACAACTAAATTACCTCTCCCCTCACTACCGACGAGTCGAGACGATCGAATGCAATAGTTATTGAGCGTCAGTCGAGCGAGGAACGTCAAGCAGGTAACATCTATGGAGCTCGTCTCGTAAGTGCATGCACCATTTTTTCCCATCTCACTTGTGATTGCATAATTCATGCATTTCCCATATTTTTTTTATATTGACTGCCTCGCCCGAGAATCGAACCTGATTGTCCAAACATAACATTACACTATTACGTAACCCCACCAGGAATCCAACTCAAAAATAATTATTGTTAAATTTAAACATAAAATAATATTAAGGGCCCTGTCCGAGAGTCGAAACCAGTAGTCCGAGATTCGAACTCAGTAGTCCAATAACAACATTACATTAGGTGCCCCCACCAGGAAACCGACTAAAAAATAATTTTTTATTAAATTCAAAATTAAATATTCTTAAGTGGCCTGTTCGAAATTCGAACCCGGTACACCAAAAATAAATTACACATATACCCCCACCACGAATCCAACTCAAACAATGTTTTTTTTTATTAAATTAAAAATGAAATAATACTAAGTGTCCTGTCCAATATTTGAACATGGCACTCCAAAAATAAGATATCATTTATCACCCTAAGCAGGAACACGACTAAAAAATTATTTTTTATAAAATTTAAAAATAAAATAATATTAAGTGTGCTGACCCAGATTCGAACCTGGTAATCTAAATGCAAATAATTTCATTCATCGGAGAATGAACCCAGTACTCCAAAAATAGGTAATTGCATTCATACGGCAAAGAACCGAAAGTGTTCCAGAAGTGAAGTACACCACAAGAGCTAAAAACATAATTTAGGACACTGGATGTGCAAAAATATCAAATCTAGGCCATGCTGTACTTAAAATATTAAATAGGTCATATTCTCAAAACTAGGTAAGTAGATCAAAAAGTAGGTCAAGGGTCAAAAGTAGTTCAGAAGTGCATCCTTAAGTAGGTCAGTAAGTCAAGGTCATTCAAATTTTAAGTTCAAAATGTCACGAGATCAAGGTCAGACCAGGACCGGCCCTTGGTCACTACTGACTCCAGCATCACTGACACATTTAGCTACGCGGAAGGTGACTTTGGATAATACTTTCACATTGAGGAATGATTAGCAGCAGCATTTCGAACCAGTGCAGATATGCTATAAGCTGTTCACAGTTAATTTGGCACTTTTGAAAGAAAAGTTTTAAAAAAAATGCCATTGTAGCTATTTGTTTATATTTTAACTGGCACACTGGCTGGCATGCGTCCAGAAAGTTTGGTATTGACAGAGGGAAAGAAGTTCCATCTTTTATTGTTAAATTTAATGTGTCAGATAAACATTTGTAAGTACTTGAATTGAAATTATTTTGCCTTCTGTTTCTTTTAATTCATAAAAGTGTAAGCATTGGAAAATCTGTAAAATATTTTCTTTTTTAATAATTTCACATTTTCACTTGACCGACCCATGAATAAAGTGATGAGTAGAAATCCAGAAATTTGGCGAATTGATATAAGCTCGACTTCAAGCAAATGTATATTTAACTATATATTACAATTACAATTTGTTCGCAGTTTTTAACTCAGTCCCTGGAAGAATTTGAGCCACTAACTAACCTGCAATGCAACAAGGGCCCATTCCCATGCTAGCCTATTTGGGGTAAAACTGTATCATCAATCAATGAACAACTAACTGAAACTCAAGTTCACAAAATATTGTGCAGTTTATATTGTTATCAGATGAATTCACGAAATTTCCATGTCTCTAGTGATGTGGCTTATGGCAGTGTTATTTATATGCATGTTGTAAGCAGTGGCGTATGGTGAAGGGTTGCAAGGTAAGCTGTGTTTTTCACTGTGATATACCTAATCGTTTACTATATTAAACATCGGCCACTCAAACATAATAGTGCATTAGACATCACAGGACGTGTATAATAGCTGTCTCGCTGATCTCTCGTGAGTGGCCACGATACAATTTTTTTGATCCCGGCTCCACTCTGGTTACTGTGTGCACCGAGTTTGTTCACCACTGAGCAAACATCAATTTACCTTGCAACAATACACACTCCTCTGGTTGTAAGAATACACAATGTTCATAAAAGTAGATGTGAAAGCATGACTTTGCCATGCACATTTGACCGCGAGCAGGCAGTATGATAGAGCAGCGTGTGTCTGTGTGTGTGTAGGAGGTATGCTGATATCACTGTAAGTGGCACCATGCGACTGTCCTGGGCGGCGCTAGCTGCACCGCGCCGAGCCATGCAGCAATCTGAGCCACCAGCAGACAGAGTCAACCCACACCTCGAAGAGTCGGAGCTTGACGAGTCCGAGTTGCGGCGCGAGCTGCTCAACGACGTGAGTACAGACCCACTCCCCTCAACCACTTCCTCACACCTCACTGCGGCGCGAGCTGCTCATTGATGTGAGTACAGCACCACTCCCCTATGCCTCCCCCTCAAACCTCACTTCAATGCGAGCTGCTCAACGATGTGCTTACAGCGCCACTCCCCTCCCCCCTCCCTCTCACCACACTGCGGTGCGAGTTGCTCAACGATGTGAGTACACCACCACTACCTCCCCTCCCCCTCTCTTCCTACTGTGGTGCGAGCTGCTCATCATCGTGAGTACATCATCATTCTCCTATGGCTCCCCCTCACACATCACTGTGGTGCGAGCTGCTCAACAATGTGAGTACAGCACCACTCCCCTCCCCCTACCAGTCACACCACACTGCGGCGCGAGCTGCTCAACAACGTGAGTACAGCACCACTCCCCTCCACCACCCCCTCACAGCACACTGCAGTGCGTGCGAGCAGCTCAACGATGTAAGTACAGCACCTCTCCCTTCCCCCTCCCCATCACATCTCACTTCGGTGCGAGCTGCTTATTAACGTGAGTACAGCCACAACTCCCCCATGCCTCCCCCTCACACCTCACCGCGGCGCGAGCTGCTCAACGATATGAGTACAGCACCACTCCCTTCCCCCTTCCCCTCACACTACACTGCGGCATGAGCTGCTCAACGATGTGAGTACAACACCATTTCCCTTCGCCTCCCCCTCACACCTCACTACGGTGCGAGCTGCTCATCAACTTGAGTACAGGACCACTCCCCTATGGCTCCCACTCCCGCCTCCATGTGGCGTGAGCTGCTCATCGACGTGTGTACAGCACCACTCCCCTCTGTCTCCCCTCTCCCCTCACTACTACGCGAGCTGCTCAATGATGTGTGTACAGCACCACTCCCCTCACCTTCCTCTACCTCCCCCACGATACACTCAACCTTAACTGCGACCACTTGCATTGTCTTAATCATCCATTAGATACAGTAATGCTGTAGAGTGGATCATGTCAATAGTGTACATTTCTTTTCAATGCTTTTTTTTTGGATGTGGCATCATTCATATTGCACACTTATAGGAGATGCAGAGGGTGTATAGTAGATAAAGTTTTGATGAGGAACCCATATTCACAAATGTACTGTTGCAATGCGGCAATGATTACACGTATCAGGATTTTAAAACTCCCACCGCACGATAGGGAATCAAACTTGACAATGCAAGCTGTCTGAAGTCACCTAATTCCACATGTCGTTTGTTTATAATATGACATAATATTTTAACAGTCACTTAATTTGCCGTTCAATTGTTGATGAACGCGATGCAATACTGGATAGATGGATACACATTTGCTAAGAACAATGATGAGTAATTGACAGCGAAGTTCAACATAATGATAGAGCTATTCAGAGTCTGTATCAAGAGCATTTTCTTCATCGCGTAACTCCATGACATACAATTTTGGCCAGACTAGAACAACGGGTGCGGGAACTAGGCACAGTCAAAGGTAACAGGACCAACTGTGGTGCAGTGCACAGGCACCACACTCTCGACATCGAAGGGAAGGTACTTCATCGAGTTGACGAGAACCCATCAGCGAGTGCTCGATCCATTGCACGTGCTATGAATGTGTGTCATTGCAGTGTTTGGAGTATTTTACATGAACAGCAACTACATCCTCACAGCCCACAGAGGGTACATACAATGGGTCTCACCGATTATGCGCCACATGCCAGTTTCTGTGTGTGGTTCCCTGGATCATTGTGAAGACATGCCCGAGTTTCCATGGAGCATTGTTTTCACCGACGAAGCGCATTTTACCAGGGAAGCTGTTTTACACTATCGAAACAGTCACATATGGAATGGGAAACAATCTTGTGATTTCGCCAATGGTTCGGTATCAATGTATGGGCAGATATCACGACGATAGTGCGATTGGGTTGTGCATTTTTCTGTGCCGTCCAACGTGCATGGCATTCTTGCAAGATATATTGGTGGAGAGGTTGGGATGGACCGACTGCTTCCCTATCACAAGATTTTACTCCTCTCAAATTTATCACATTGGGCCAAATAATGAGTCTTATTTAAAAAAAAACCCCTGTAGCTTCGGAGGAAGATCTGTTTACATGTGTCGTAACTGCGGAAGTAAAAATTAAGCACACACAAGGTATTATTGAGCATATGTGTGGGGATAATCTGTTTTGAAGATACTATATCTGCAACGAACGTCATATTTACCATATCAAGCAGATCTAGTAGGGCCTGCAGGTGAGAGCTCGTCGACCTATAGGTGAGCCGCTATATTTGTGATCCTGATTCGTTTCATTCTGGTAGTGCCAAAACGGTACATTTCTAGACATGGGTTGCTCACCAATGCTGTATCTACTATGTGTCCATCATAAGTGCGTAATAGGAATTATGGCAAATGCGCTATAGTCAGAATATTGACTGTCATATCCTATTGTATACTTTGATCCAAAGGCGGAACAAAAGGAAAAAAAATTGGAAACCACCTCCTCCCTCCCAGTCCAAAATCAACCTTACTGCAGAAGTTGAATGCTGTTTATTTATCTAAATTATTATACAATATTAAGGAACATCATGAAAGGCACTTTGCTCCTTTACTGAAACTTCTGGTACTTATAGATAATTTCTAAACATCGAGTGACAACCGTGATAGTGCTCAAATAAAAACGTTATGTTTTGCCTACATTTTTATTATTATACCACCTACGTCAGTAATAATTTAAAAGTTTCTCACTTATCTTAAAACAGACTGTAAAATGCAAAACGAAAGGCAATGTACAGCATTGTACTCTTTTTGCCACAGCAGTTAATAAATAAAATGTTAGAAATTAAAGGTGTTTGTGTGTATAAAATGAAGTGTCCAGATAGACTAATGGACTGACAGACATATCAACATGGAGTCCAAACTGCTCGATGCAAAAAAAATGAAATTTCATAGATGGCTTTGCCTTAGAAGGTGAAAAAGGAGTGTAATATGTTTTCGAAGATTCCTCAATAGGTCACTAACTCGACAAGATATTGTTGTACCTTTAGCTTCCAATGGTTGCCTATACAAATGGAATGTCTAAAAACATTTTAAAGTGATTTTTGAAATTAAAATATTAAGTGGGTGAAAAAAGATAAAATGTTCCTCTAATAAACTATTGTAAAATAATTTATTAATACTAATTTGTACAATCCTGTACAAGATGGTGAAGTGTTTCCACTGATCTGTACAAACTGAACATGAGTAAAGACTGCATTCCAATAATTTTTTATTAAAGGCCATCGAATTTAATTACTTTATGATCATTTTGTTCAATTAATGATGGTTCATTGTTTATGCCTTCACACGATCAAGTTTATGTTAGTTGAGTCCGTATTGGAGTATGCCAGATAATCTTATTGCCTCCGATATCAGGTAGTATTTATTAAATATCTGAACCAAATATATTGTCAGAATTGAGTTTTATGTTTAATTTGCAGAGTAGGATATTATTTTCATAAATGTGAATATGTATTTCTGTTACGAGCTTCTTATTTGAGCAGTATTTGGAAATTATTGTTTTGTTAGTAATTTGTGACGAGTCTTGGATAATTAAATCCTGATTTACATAAATATTAATATATTATGGAGTGCTCTTCTGACATCAATGCTGAATCTAATTCAAGAAAATTCTGACGTTTTGGATTCCTCATTGCACTATTAGGCATATTGGTAGCCGTAATTACATATTAATAATTATTTTATGTAATTGTTTCATAATTTTTCAATTTTCTCATTTTTCCCGAAGTACGTATTATAAATAATATTAGTGTTATGGTTTAAAAAGTGTCTCCTTTATATTTTGGAATATTATCACACTTCTGTTATTTTCCATAGTGAACATAAACGTAGAAGAAAACTGTACCTTGCAACTAGCTCAGTCAGCAGAGCACGAGACTTTTAATATCTGGGTCGTGGGTTCAAGCCCCACGTTGGCGCGTAACTTTCTGTAAGGTACGGTTTCCTTTTACGTCTGTGTTCACTATGGAATATAACAGAAGTGGGGTGATGTTCCAAAATATTAAGAACTCTCTGTATATACCCAAACAGAAATATTATTTCTAATTTACAATTCGGGAAAAATGAGATATTAAAAAATGATTAAATAATATATAAAATAATTGTTAATCTCGAATCACGGCCATCAATATCCCTAATAGTGCAATGAAGAATTAAAGTCGTCCAATTTTTCTTGAATTTGAGTCGGCATTGGTGTCAGGAGAAAACTCCATAATGTATGAATATGTATGTAAATTAAAATATAATTATCTAAGACTCGTCACAAATTACCAACAAAACAATTTTTAAACACTGCTCAAATAAGAATCTCGCAAAAGAATTACATATTCATATTTAATGAAAAAAAGTATATTACTCTGCAAATTAAACATAAACACAATTCAGAAAATATATTTGGTTCAGATATATAATAATTACTACCTGATGTCAGATGCCATAAGATTACCTGGCATACTTAAGCCCAGGGTCCACGCTAAGGAGCTTAACAGCCCCCACCCAAATGGCCTGATTGTTGGTCGTGGACAGCCCAGCCACCTGAGAACCAACTGCTCTCAGAAACCACAGTATCAACAGAAGTAGAAGCGGGAAAAGAGACAGCGAGAGGCAGGTGAGAGTATAACATATATGACCTTCGGAATGCATATGAAATAAGCCGCCATTAAGTGAACAAAACGATAATCAATTAATTAAGTTTGATGGCCTTTTATAAAAATAATTATTGAAAAACTGTTATTATTCGTGTTCAGCTTGTGCAGCTCAGTAGAAACAATTCATCATATTTCAGGCCACTGGAATAGGAATTAACAAGTTCTTTTCTTAATCAATTGTCATCACTTAAGATTTTATACTAGATGAAGAAAACTTCGGCTCAAAACTTATACTATCTTTATAATTCAGCACAATATAGTTATTTCTCACAGAAATATTAAAGTAGGAATCCTCTCAGAAAAACAAGGCGAAAACCAGGCTCAGGAATCTCAGCTCGGCGAAAGAACATGTACACAATTTCCTTACTTGGAAATACGAAGCAATGAAAATCGGCAAGTCATTTATTGATCAGAATAGATGTGAATTACCAGTTGGAACTGGATCCCGCAGATACATCTGCAATGTGACAGTCGTCATACTGTATCTTACATTCACCATCATCCCTTCTTCTCACTTCGGAATAGCCGTTAAAACGATATTTAATGCCGAATAAATTGCTGACCTGGAACCTCTAGTAGTCTTCACCTTTTACTCCCCCAAAAGTTTCTAGATGGAAATTTTAATCGCCACTTCTCTAGTTGTCAAAGGTAAAGAAAACATTCCAAACAAAACTTCTATGGCTAAAAATATGGTAAGACTTTGACCTTTAACAAAGAAGAAAAATTAAGTAGTGTGCTGGTAGACTGCAATCATTCAAAAATTTAACAGAGAAACTTCAATTAGATTTATAAATTGAAGTACTTATAAAATTCAAATAACATAAAACAAAATCAGTTAAATTATTTTATCTTTATTATAGCTTATGGAAAATTTCAATTAAATTTTCAATAAATATTTTTGTAATAATTTACTAATATTTAGAACGTCTTTTGAAAGGGACTTGCAGTTAAAATGTACCTTAGATTCAATTAACGTTCACATTAATACAAACATAAGGTAATAAAACATACACGAATATGCAATAGTTGGGAAGTCCGTAAATATTACAGAATGCCCCTCCAGAAGGGACGAAATGTTAAAATTTTCTCTAAGATGTTTCGTGTCTTCTCAAGGATAAATATAGTAATAAATTACCCTTTTTTACCTATCTCTGACATCAGTGAAAATTAGTACACTATTCATATTATTAACAACAAACAACAATAACATTGCAACAACCACACATACCATTTTCATAAATTAAACAAGAATCAAATTAACGCACATTCATGACACAATAAATACAATATATCTTGTTCTAGATTGTTAAAGTCGTCCTTTTGAACTGCAACGAAAAAAAAAAAACATACATGACTGAGCCAACAATCAATCCAATAATACTGCGAGAAATTATATCGCGTGCAACAGTTGAGTTGGCAGCAGATGTTGGCCTTCGGAGAACGTCCAGTAGACTGTACACGACTTCCAAAACCTGTCGTCGTCCGGTAGTTGGTGACGTCCTTTAGAAGAACCAATCATCTTGCGTCTTGCGTGTTCTTCCTAGGCCTCTTTGGTGTACAAAGGTCTTGGAATAACTTCAGGACCTCGCGCCTCGGAGATACGTTCAATGGTAACACACAACATTAAAAGTACAGTGAATAGAGTTTATTAATTTTCATATCTTCTTTTCACTTGTGTTATGAGTCGCTCATTTTTTGGACTAGGTGCGGCTAATTAGTATCCATTCTTAGACGTGGCATCGTTTTGTTTATGAAGTTCATAATTGAACATTTGTTTTTCTTCTGAAAGTACTTGACCTTTCAGTAAATTTTATATCACATTAAATACTTACTATGCTATCTTTGGAACACTTGACGTGAGTCCACCAATTAAAATATCTCTCTCTAGCGACTCACCACATAAACACTAAGAGATCAATTCAAAATGGTAGCATGTCGTCCTAAGTCTAACGAATCTAATTTTCAATAGCAGATGACCCTTACTTCAGTTAATAGGATTTAACTTGTTGCAGAGGATATTACTTCCTCACTCCCTACACGAAGATCATCCGAAAAATTTCAAATGGCAACAATGCTCTAACACTCACGTGATATTTCCTCACATTTATACAAAAAATGTTAGCATAATGTAATAATTTACAAAAATTACAATAAAAACACAAATAACCATAGTCATCATATAAACAACTTATATACATGGCAAAAATACAACACACTAAACAAACAATAATATACAAATAAAAACAAATTTGTCCGTGCCCAGTGTGAAGATATCAGAAAAAGACAACAAAAAAAAACTTATTTGTTAAATCAAAAATCAAAATCTTTTGAAATAAAGAAAATATTCCTCCTTTCATACTACACGAGTTGGAATATACCTTCAAAAACACAGTGAGTATGGAGGAATAATTTTACAAACGCAAATATTTTTAGGCAGTGTATATATTTATATAGCTCTTCCTATTTGTGACACTTTTAATGTTCTAACATTTTGAAAAGGCTTGAGGCATATTTTTTCTTTCTGTGAGTAGCAGCGTCGGTGTAATTCAATCTCCGGGGTGACGCAATTGTTATATAATATGCAGTGATATTATACCCTCCTTATTCGATATAATTTGTGACGCCATTAACTCACTACAACAGTTTCAGTTGTAACTACTTATTCATAGTAGATTATTTCATTTTAAAATCGGCTGTAACCTTCAAGCGATGGAACATGTAGAATTCTCAGGCTTGGATAGGCGAGTAAAGGTATTCTGTACGACATAATATAATATTATCTGGAACTATTGATAAACAAATACATTATGACGTAAGACAAATACAAATTAATACTGGTCGTGTGCAGATACTAATGACTCTTAACTTTTATCGCCGGATAGGATTACCATTATTTATATGCATTTCACTTCGTATCAGTGACGATGAAACATACTGCAAAGTAACTTGACTTCTGTTAGCGTTACTTTGGACCTGCGGTTTCCGGAACATGGAAGGGTCTCAAATGTGTCAGGTTAAATCTGCCCACAAGATTTCGTCCTTATTTGCTAACTTATAACAATTTCCACGGATTATCTGTGTTATCCGGAATGGACCTTCAGAAGTCAGAAACAGTTTCTTAGTGACAAAATCCGAAGATTTACTAGTACTACACGTCCTTCTCAATACAAGGTCATCGGTTGTAAACTTGTTTAACTTTCTCAATTTACAATATTTTTTTCGGCTTTCTGCGGTTAAAATTAACAGTCTTCTTAAAAGATCTATTAATTCTTCTCTGATCTTCTCTGGATCATCAGATGCTGTGAACACATCAAGTTTAGGTGATGTATAAAATCATTCCATTAGCCTTCGCGCGGATTAACTTGTATCACCAACTCTGGTTAGTTTTATAATTGGCTTTCACAAGAAGACACACTCAATGCTCCATTAGATGTAGGCACTCCAGAAGAAGGCGGAGGAAAAGATGGAATTAAACGGTTCAATACTGGCTCTCTTTCAAAATAATTTTGCTGTCAAGTGGAGTTATTCGCGTTGTCGTACCCAATAATTGGAGACGCTTGAAGTGGCATATGCATAAGACCACTGAGGAGCCGTGCGTGTATTACTGGGATCTGCAGTTACAGCATTAGTATTGGAATTAACTTGAGTTTGCAATCTACCTACGAGTCAGGTAGACCACTGCGAGTCAGAGGCATGTACGGTATCCTGTCCAGGCGGAGATTTAAGTCGACCCCTCGCACCTTTATTCTCATTGGCCGGAAGGTAATATACAGTACCATCAGTGTGTAAGTAGGCGTTAGGCTGTGATAGCGCCCTTCTTTCGCTTAACTTCCCACTTCCGCTTCCAATGCCTTGGCCCGTATCGTTTACCGCACTTATTAGAACATATATTACCCTGAACTAAGCTCCGCTGATTCGAGTAATACTCATCGTAACTCCGTTCCAGACCAAGTGAATTTACACATGGCTTTCAAAGTCCTTCTTGAGAAATTTTATTTCCCTGATTAGGTAGCTGGTTGTCTAGCTGTCCTGGTCACTCAAAATCCCTCGTAATTGTGGCTTTTTCCCTTTCGCTTTGGTCAATTTTTATTATTCGTGTTCGGAATTCCGCCAAAGTTGTAAAAGCACTATCCGCCCAATGATCCTGGTATTTTTGCGAAGTTGTGCAATAATGACCTCTGCCAGTTCTGCCTCATCAAGGTACGTAGATTTTTCGAAAATTTCTCCAAAGTTTTGTTCTAAAATTTTCGATTTCTTGTGGTCATATTTGTGTAGATTATCCTGTATTTCGGCATTCCAGTATTGCTTAAGGAAAACTTCTCGAAAGTGAGAGTCAGTTTGCAAACGATCTTTTTCTAACTCCCACCAATAAAATACAGTTGATTTGAAGCTTAGGCTGAAACATAAGAGCAATTCATGATCATTTAAATGAAAAAAAAATTACCATATTCTTCCAGTTTCTTCAAATACATAACAGAATTCTCGTTATTGCAATTTGAAAATGTCGCGGTTGGGTTTAATAATAATAATGTACTACTTGATTGTGTATGAATTTCATCCCTTTGTATAGGCAAATCATAATGAAGTGTATTTGGTTGCTGGTCAGCACACTGCTGTAAAACAAACCCTATTTGTACTAACCAATTGTAATTTGGATAAGTGTTCCTTAACCTCGCCTAATTTCCTATGCAATTCCTTGCCTTGCCAAATTTTTGTCGCAGAACGACATTCGGACGTGGTTTGTTTGAGTTTATCCTCTATGTGTCTTTCGAGATTATTGAGTATCTACACTTTCTAATAATTAAAAACTAGATGTATCGGAATTCGTAGTAGCGTTTCCTTCTACTGCAGAAATTCGAGTTTCCATACTGCACATCTGCTCCTCCAAACATGTGTGTGTCCGCTCCAAGTCTTTTTCTACTTTATTTCCAAGCGTTTGCACCTGATTTTGGACAGAAGTTAGATGATCTTGAATGGAAAAAATTTTTTCATCGACCGTTCCTAATGTATGTGAAATACGATCGTCGACCCTAACTTCTAGTCGGTCAAAACGATCTCGTAATTCCTCAAACTGCCATACAGGCGTAGTTTGTTTAGTTATTAGATTTGAAACGGTGTTCTGCAAGCTGCCTAACGTGTTCTGGATTTCCTCAACTCTACTACTAAGGTTTCTGATGTTACGTGACGAACGTGCGATAAAACTTTCTAGATCCGCCAATTTCACATTTTGCATTTCAAACATTTGTCTGAAATTCGCATTTTGCATTTCAGACATTTGACTGGTATTCTCCTTCACACATTGCGTGAAATTGTCAAAAATAGCTCCTACATACACTTGACTATCAAAATGTAAACGTTGATTAACGGGAACGTTAGGCACAACGTTAGTATTAACTCCCAGATCTAAAATGTCCCTCATTGTACTTTGGTTTTCATGCGCATCATCTCCATAAAAATAAGAGTTTTTTCTTGGTACAGTGTACCGTCTGCACTAACAGTATTCGAGTTCTAATGTCTTAACGAGCTCTTCAAAAAATATGGTTCTCTGATTTATTTTTTAACCTCATTCATTCCTTTTTATATTTCTCTTTGAAACATATGCCACGCCACTCCGACAATAAACATTCTACAGAGAAGAATATTCGTGGAAACGTATTTAATATGTCCGCACAGTTAAACTGAAATATGGCCGCACAGTTGAACTGAAATATGGCGCCCATTCCAGTAGTAAAGTAACCGTAACTGTTACAAAATTGGTTTCTTGCAAACATAGCTGTTAACTTGCGACTTGCCGAATTTGCGTGTTATATTTTTGGGGCAACAGTTTGTCTTTATTTTTTTTTCCAGAAAACCTAAAATTTAATTTAGTACAATAATATTAAACGCAACTTCAATATATTCCATTCACAACTAGATATGCTCTTAAAACAACAATTAGTTTATACAATATTTTTTCTACATTTCTGAAGTGAACCAACAAATAGTATGAAAGTATTTTGCATAGAAAAAGACGTTACGAGGATTTAGCAACAATAACAGTATAAAAATTTAACTTTTAGTATAGTTTTGTCAAATAGTTTGAAGGTTATATAAATAGAATATAAATATGTAGGCACAGTTGTGAAAATGGATATTGCTCTTTATTACTCTGTGAAGTTCATCAACACTCACCCTCCTGGCCTATCACCACACAAGCTCCTGCTTAATTTTAGAGCTAATTTAATATCACTGCAGATATTCACCTGCCATAACACTACAATAGCACCAGGCTCCAAGTGAAGGCTTGAAAACATAAGCAATTACTATACATGTTCAGGATAAATTAATTTACATACCAGGTAAACCACTCAATCTACCCGAGTAGCATTTAAAATTGAAGAGATTGGAGTTCCTCCTCTAGGTCTTGACAATAAATAAGGTCCAGGGACAATCGCGATAAGTGGCAGGGATATGCTTGAGGGAGGACTACTCCTCCCATTGCTTGCTCTATGTTGCCTGTTTCAACTTACCTTGCAACTAAGTAATCCGACAATCTGAGAGCAGAACCATTGATGTGGTATACAAATCGGTATTCCGGTAAACGAAATGAGAAGCTGCTTTACGCAGTATACGCCGGCCAAGGAAAGGACAGGAAGCTAGTATGTGTATGTACGTACAGAATGATTCATACCACCTTTATCACCTGTTTTTCTCGAAGCCAACAAGACAATGGGAGTTCGCGAAAAAAAATGTCTTCTAAAAGGAAACTAATTTTACTATGGGAGTTGTTTTCTTATGTTCTTAGTTCGCGCAGAGTAAATAAAAAAAACATCGAAGCATACCTATTGTTTTTTCATGTTTATATTTGACGCACAATCTAGTTTATATACCAAGTTCACGCACAATCAAAAGAAGTCGGGTGTACTGCATCAGACACAATTCTGTTGTACTTCTTATGTTCGCGGTTGTTCGGTGGACCTCAGCACTGTTGAGAGGTCCATATGTTGCTCTTTCGTGTCTTCCCTCGTTGGACACTCGTGGTAGTCGATCTCTCCAAAACTTCCCTACAAAGAGTAGTCATTTGGGGCCAATTCTGGTGAATTCAATAGCCAAGATACAGGACGTATTCGTCCGTTCCACAGTGTGGGGTATAACATCAACTAGCCGAGCTCTGCATGAAGAGTGAGCAGGACAGCCATACTGTTAAAGCCACAGAGTTAATCTTAAAGCGAGAGGGACATTTTTTATCAGCTGATACAAAATACAATGTAGAAAGTCTCCATAAGCTGCATCATTAAATAGCCCTTCAAAATGATATGGTCCAATTATATCTTCGAGAGGGCCACGCCTAGTATTAAGGCTCCACACATGCTGGTTTTCCACTTGATGTAGCCAATAAGGTCTGAATGCATGCCAGTATTGGGCAGTATGTATGTTAACTTCATCATTACTCTTGTATGTGGCCTCATCGGTCCAAAAAATGGTGCTATGGAAAGCACGGTCCTTGCTCAGGTACACTCTTAACTGAATCAGTGATAATTTCACTGTTTTATCAGCCAACAGTACCTGACTGATTCAATATTCACTTCAGTGAATTTAACTGATGAATCAGTGAAGAGAAAACCATATTTCCTTCATTTATTGAATCAGTGACATTTTCCACTGATTCATCAGTCATTTTTTTCACTGTTTTTCAGTGGTTTATTTCTGACTGATGGATCAGTTAGACAGCATGTAAAATGACCGTTAAACAACGTGTACCCAGTGGAATAACTACTAATAAACTAATAAAACCAATACAAAATACTTTCTAAAATATGCCTGGTCTTTCACAACACTATTTCACGAGATAATATGAATATTTAGCCTTTCATTCCGTTTTTACATCTTTCGTTTCGTTTTCATGTAATCATATGAGTGCTCTGTTTGAAGGTTTAAACTGCATATAGTTTGATGATGTGTGTGCACTTATATATACTACTAGCAATACCCTTGCCTGATTCGCTGTACATCTATTTATTATTTTACATACATAATTGATAACAGCATTAATAGGTTTTGTTATTGTATTTTTATTACAAAATTTCAAATTTACCCTTTAAAGGTAATTAAAACATTTTCTCCGTCATTACAACGTAAAGTAAGAAAATTAATTTTAGTATATTATTTTTAATAGAAACCTCCTGCGACTTAGTTTTTCATATGTTGTATTAAATTTACATTAACGGTATAGGGGAGTATAAGCCTCAAATTAACTTCGTTTTTTCGTAAATATGAAATATAAACCTCGTATTCCAAAGCATTTTTTTTCATAGGTTTCATTAAATTTAGATTAACTTGTTAGAGATTCTCTCTATACTATGTTTATTGTTTTATTATTTTCTGGTAGCAAAATATATTGATTTCTGGAGTTCCGACTATAGATAACCCGACAAATAATTGGCCATGAAAAAAAATCCCCTTTTACAAATATATTCCCACAAATTTGAATGTTTGTCCCTGGGATTTGTTTATTGTGAGAGCAAATGATACCTTCACTGGAAACTGCAACCGCTTGAAAGGAACAGGCAAATCTGTTGGGATCATATGGACAGGTGTAATATACGCTACCTGTCCAGCGTCAGGTCCAGTTAATATTATTGCTTCGATGATGTCGTTCCGCAAATCTTTTATCAATGGTCTCGTGCCATTACACATATTAGGTAGGTTTAAGTTCCGTAATAGCATTATTGGGATAGCAGTATTTAATTTGAGGTCTTGTGGCAGCAGGCTAGAAGGATTTGATGAATTTAAATATTAATGACGGTATTGCACACTGTCCTCAGTGTCGGTAACGGTATCAATGGATTTGTAATCTTTAACTTGGCCGCGAGTAGTATAGAAATGCCGATTCGAGCGCTACCGCAGAAAAGTGACTCTAAAAGTTGTGTTTCAGCGCAACCGCAAAATTAAAGTGGCTCAAAAAGTTGCGTTTGTGAGCAGTTGCAAAAAAAAGTGGCTCAAAAAGTTGCATTTGGGTGCATCTGCAAAAATACGCGTAAAAAGTTGAGTTTGGGAACAGTGCAAAAAAGTGCCTCAGAAAGTTGCATTTGGTTGGATCGTAGTCTTTAGAATAAAAGTTGCATTAAACTTTGCGCTTGAGTGCATCTACAAAAATATGCATAAAAAGTTGCGTTTGAGCGCAGTTGCAAAAAAAAAGTGGCTCAAAAATTTCAATATGTAAAAATTGAATAATGTATGTAATAAATGGACGCAAATAATAATCAACTGATGTCTAATATGATGATGACCATGACAATGAAAAAGGCTAACACAACTGGTAATGTTTGAAAAGAATATAAATTTAAGAAAGATGTTTTAGCGAAAATAAAGAAAAAGAAATATCAAGAGAAGTATGTCACGTGTGAAACTTGTAATCACTATTACAAACTATCTCTCATAAGAAGTCACTTGAGAAGTAAAATTCGTAAGTACACACCCAGATTCAGTGTAGAAGAAATCGAAACAGCATTTCAAAGTAGGATCAAGACTTATGCGGTAAAGAATGTGAATGCATACATAGACCCAAATCATTTCCTAAACGATGTAAAAGAAACTGTCATGGAACTAATTAATAAACATTTAAAATCACTCAAAGTGATCATGCAACTCTTCACTGAGCACAAAAGGAAAATTGGTGAGAACATTGAATATGTAGAAAGCTCCTTTAAAACAAAGAACAAAATTATAATGAAATCGACTAATCTGGAAAAATATTATGCCAACAGCATATCGAAAATCATAGCTGAGATGGGGGCTTTCGAATATAAGGGATCCCAATTGTAACTCAACAGAATATTTAAACTGGAAGTACGGATAAATAAATATGTGCCATTCAAGGGCAGTTCTTATGTTGTTAGCCCAGAAAAAATCAAAGCTAAGCCGGTGGTAATTAATGTTAAAAATAATGGTCAAAAATGTTTTTTGTGGTCTGTTCTATCTGCATTGCATCAAGTACAAAGAAACCCCCAAAGAGTGAATAAATACATAGCTTACGAACATGAGTTTGATGATGCACTTAAGAGTTTTGGAATTTCCCATGAAATTGGATAGCATACCAACCTTTGAGAAAAAAAAAGCGGAACTTCTACTAATGTATACGCATACAAAGAAAAAGAAAGTGGTAAGAAATATATAATCTGCCCATTAAAAACAACAACAAATAAGACGGATATGCACGTTAACCTACTCTATATCAAAGAAGAAAAGAACGACCACTACTGTTGGATAAAAAGTCTTTCGAGACTTATCGCATCACAAGTGTATATATATAAATGCGATAAATGTTGCAAAATTTCTACTCTGTAAGTAAGCTAAAAGATCACGAACAAGACTGCCGAGATCACGATGGTGTTAGATTTGAACTACCATCTAAAGGAAAAAATTACATATTAAGATTTAAAAACAAAAATCATTATTTGAGAGTTCCTTTTGTGATATGTGCTGATTTTGAATGTTTGCTGACTAAAATTGAAACTCGCCAACCAAACCCCGACGAACCCTACACGAAACCATACCAAAAACACGAGCCTATTAGCTTCTGTTACTATGTAAAATACGAACATGGATACTATAAACCACCAGTAACTTATGAAGGATCTGATGCATCTACTATATTAGTTAAAATGCTAATGGAAGAAGCAAAGTCTATTGGTGATATATACACAAATGAAAACCCAATGCTTCCACTAAATCAGAAAAAAAAAAACAAATTGTTTATGATACAGCTACCCATTGTCATATATCTGAAAAGCCTTTGAATGGTGATTCTGTGAGATATCATGATCATCTTACAGGGAAATTTAGGGGAGCTGCACACAGAGATTGTAACTTATCGTATAGAAATCCATGTTTTGTCCCAGTGTTTATACACAATCTATCTGGTTAAGACACACATTTATTCATAAGAGATCTTGGTATCGACGAAAATAAAATTGATCTAATTCTCAACAATGAAGAAAAATATATTTCTTTTACGTAACATGTATGTGAAAGTGTAAATCTTAGATTTATTGACTCATTTAAATTTATGGCTGGTAGTATCGATAAACTCTCTAGCGACATTTCCAGAAGCCAATTACGACAAACATGTAAGCATTTTTCCAATGAACTTATTGGCTTTGTTATAAGAAAATATGTTTATCCATATGACTACATGGATAGTGCTGCAAAATTTTGTGAGACATCACTTCCATTCAAAGATGCATTTTACAACAAACTCAATAAATGTGACATTACAGACAAAGATTACGAATTTTCGAGAAAGGTGTGGGAAAAATTCAATGTAAAATCTCTAAGAGAGTACACAGAACCCTATAACAAATCTGAAGTATTGATATTCTCCGATATAATGGAAAATTTTAGAGATGTATGTCTCAAAGCATATAAACTAGATCCAGCATGATATTTCACAGCCCCAGGGTTATCATGAGATGCTTAGCTGAAACGTACTAAAATAGAACTAGAATTATTAACAGATTACGACATGATTTTGATGATAGAAAAAGGCGTTCATGGTGGAATTTCCCAATGTTGTAAGCAATATACTAAAGCAAATAATAAATATATGAATGCTTATGATAGTACAAAGGAAATCTTTTATTTGCATATCTTATATGGATGGACTATGCTCCGGTATTTACCCTATGGTGGGTTTAAGTGGGGAAATACAAATATAGATGTAACAAAAATACAAGATGATTCTATAAAAGGTTATATATTGGAAGTTGATTTGAAATACCCACATGAACTACACGATCTCCACAAATAACTGCCATTGGCATCAGAGAATAAGATACCAGAAGATTCAAAAAATCCCAAACTCTTGACTACTTTGGATGATAAAGAAAAATATGTCTTACATTATGTAAATCTTAAACAATATCAATCTGTCGGAATGAAGTTGAAAATAATTCATAGAGTTCTGGTGTTTGATCAATCAGATTGGCTCAAGTCCTATATTGATCTAAACACAAATATGCTAAAAACGTCTACAAATTACTTTGAAATAGATTTCTTCAAATGAATGAACAATTCTGTTTTCGGAAAAACAATAGAAAATATTAGACACAGAGTGGATATATGGTTGTGAACAAGTTCTAAGCAAATGGATAAACTAGTGGCTAAACCAAACTTTAAAGGTAGAACTATATTTACTTACTCTTTCGTTGCAGTTCACATGATTAAAACAAAACTGTGCTTTAACAAATCCATTTATGTTGGAATAAGCATACTTGATCTATCGAAAGTCTTCATGTATGATTTTCACTATAATATAATGAAATCAAAGTATGGGAAAAATATTGAACTGTGCTACCAAATACTGATTCATGCATCTATTATATAAAAATACAAATTTCTACAGTGACATGAAAGAAATGGTCGATCATTTTGATACTTCTGACTATAAAAAAGATAATCCATATGGTATACCGTTAGTTAACAAAAAGATTATTGACAAAAAGAAAGATGAATGTAATGGAAAAATAATGGAAGAATTTATTGGATTGAAATCGAAAATGTATGCAATAAATGTGGAAGGTGGTGTAAAGAAAAGAGCAAAGGGTGTGAAAAACACTGTAGTCAGAAATGAGATTCGTTTTGGTGACTACAAAATGTGTTTGTTTGATAAAAAAAAAGTGTTGTATGAAAGTACGAATCTTATTAAAAGTAAGAAACATGAACTCTATACGATTGAGATGAGAAAAAAAGCATTAAGTTTCGAAGATGATAAAAGATTTATTCTTAAAGATGGTATTAATACACTACCATGGGCCACTACAAAATTAAAAAGAGTGACAATATGAAATATTATATAACAGTAAATGTTTTTAATGGATAACCATCCATTAAAAACTAATAACCATACATGTTTGTGTACTATTGGACTTCGGTGATTCTTTCACTTTTAACATCATAAATTAGGTTTATTTGGCTTACTATAACCACATTACAAATAGTAGTAGCTGATATTGGTTTATTAAAATCAACTGTAAGTTTCAGATTAGTTTTGATCTTTTACAATAGCGGTTTTTCTGTAAGAACAATCAATAACATACAATGTCCTCTTCCGAGAAATGACCCAGAGTTGAAGCACAGTTCATTATTACGATAAGGGGTATCTAGTTAAGTCTTTGAATTTCTAAAATCAGTGTAAGCAATTTACATCTTATCGAAAATTTTATCATCAATGTTTAAATTCCCATCCTCTTTGGGAAACACTTCATTCCGCCCATTCTTAATAGAAATATTTCTGACAAAAAGAGTCAAACATTGAACCGTGTGGGAATTGCCCAGGATCTTCTTTTCTGTTTTGCTGAAAACCAACAATGACAAAGTCTGGCATATCGAATTGCAATGAATTGAACTGATCTTTTATATCAAACTGAAATGAGTTTGCTTTAGTAGGTACTGATTTTTCAAAACATTGCCAATAATTTAAACGAATTGAAATTTTGGTGTGTTTGTATAATTTTACTGTAATTTCGTTTCCATAAATAGGATCGTATTTAACAATTGGCCTCAGAATTTCCATGTTCTCAATAACAATTTTAGCAGCAACTGATCTATTATCATTATCATCAGACCCATCGGCTTTCTTTGAAGGCCTTCTGTAGAGCGAAACATCGTCACTAGAATTTCGAATGAATGTGATCATGTACCCACATTTCCAGAATATTTCATTACAGTCTCTCATAAACCCAAACAAATATCTTAATGGATAGGTAATTTCGTTAAGCTTATCTTTCCTAACATATTTACCTAGTTCTATCCCTGACATTTGGAAGTATGCTGATTCTGATTCCGAACCTAGCAATGTATACATCATTGTTGAAGTGATGCCAGGGTTGTCAATACTTTCGATTATACAACCATGTTTAGAGATCTCTATTCTTAAGAACTGGAATGGGAAGAAATTCTCACAAAGATCAATAGTTGAACTTTTTTTCATAATCTGCATTTGTATCTCTTTTAGTTAGCTTATACTATTCGTATACATAAGCTTCATTTGGATGTGTAAATGCATCACCAATAGGAATATCAAACTCAATGCGCTTGTTGTATTCATTCAAATTATTTTTTGTTTGGTTGTTTGGAGGAAACGACTGACGCTTATAAATTTCAATTTTTTGTTTATCCATTTATTATATAGAAAAAATAAATTTCTTAAACAACTGCACTTTTCTTATCAACCCAAGCATTATGACTACTATCAAACCCTAACCATTTAATAAGCAGCTTATTTCCTTTTCTTCGCAAAACTTTTTCCACTAAATAGTATTTATCATATTTAGTCTTAAGCAACTCTAGCTCAAAAAAATTCCTTTAATATGTTCATTTTTTAAATATTTTATTCTATATGTCGTGGGGATTGTGTGCAATACTTCACAAACCTCAAATACTTCAGTGGACAAATTTGGCGTGTAACCTTTTTGAAACAAATTTTGATTTTTACTTATCCGAACTTTATCTCCTATTGCAAACTTTGGTTTAACCATTTTTCTTTCTCCTCCATACATGTTGATTAGAATAGAACTTTCATTCTTTGCATTCGCGTTGGTGGGTTTCATTTTGATTGTACTGTGAACAGTGTTATTGTATTCACTTATTAATTTAGGTAATATAGCCATCCATTTATAGCTTCCCTGCATAGTATATATTTTCCACATTTTCTCCTTCAATGTTCTATTAAATCTTTCTACAACGCTAGCTTTCTTTTCACTGTATGTTGAATAGTGTGTTATGTTGTTATTAGCCATTAATGTCTTACATGATTTATTGTAAAATTCTTTCCCTTCATCTGTTTGTAAATGTATGGGTTTGCGAACATTCGAAATAGTTTTAAATGCTAACATAAAATTTTCACCAATTTTATCTTTGATTGGTATTGCCCATGCCTATTTGGAAAAAAACAGCTATCATGGTTAAAATATATTTAAACCCTTTGTTAATTCTGTGAATACCTTTTAAAGATCCAGAATTCATCTCAACCAAATCAGTTTGCCAAAGATCATCGATACCAAAAGATAGAACAGTTCTTCTGGGAAAGTTTTTCGAATTGGTTTATGAATTTCATTTACAATATCGTTTTTTATACCCCCACCAGCGAATATCGAGTTATTGGTAACATGACATCTACAAACACATTTAATTCTTACTTTGTTATTATTTTTAAGTTCATATGAACTTAGTGTATTTTTCATACATTTCAGACAGTGTACATTTAAGTTATCATTGTTCATTTTATTTATTTATATAATAAATGAGACAACAAAAATTGTAAACAATATAGACAAGAATATAGAGAGAAGAAGACAGCTAATTGAAAAGTTTAAAAAAATTAAGAAAATTTCGCCGAAATGAATATGATAAAATAAAATACACGATCAACCATTGATAGACGCGATAGAAGGTTTTGGACAAAAAATTGGATACATATCAAATGAGAATAAGAACTTAATAAAAGAACTTGTTCCATTTGATGTTAAAAATTTAGACTACCCACAGACACCAACAGAAACATCTTTTGAAAGAAAACTGTTTGGTAAAACAGGCACCAATGAATGCTATGATGATGACATTAAACAAATTGGCAATGATGATGAATACTATGACGATGGCATTAAAATGCATTGACGATGACGATGAACGCTATAACAATGAACACTATGACGATGGGTTGGAGCCTTTGAAAACTGATATCTCACAGTTAAATAACTACAAAACAACATTTATTGATAAGAAAGTGGCCGATTTCTTCATTGTCTGCCAGGACGATGTTTTTGGACTAAAGGCTGAGAAAAGTAGATTGTATATTGGTGATAGCGAAGTAACATTCATCAATGACAAATTTACTGTAAAAGGCCGAACATACACTGGAACTGATGGTTTGATGAAATTACTAAGTAGTAAGAAAGTAACAGAAAGCGACTACACTGCAACCGACTATGAACACTGGAGTCGTATCCTACCAGATACGAACATAGTTTTTTGAAACAATGATCCAAACTTGGGAACACCAAAATCGAGTAAAGGGAATAATTGGAACATTATTGTCAAACTTATCTACTATTCGATTAAAAAGAAACATCCCTCGCCTAAAAAAGGGAAATGTATAAAGAAATATACAGACCATCCCAAAGAATACATATGGATGGATGATGTTAGGATGCTTATTGATCGACTTCTCGCTATTTATGGCGAAGAGAATGCTGGAAATGATCATTATTACAATGAAAAAGTTGGAATAATGAATATGCTCAAAAGCAAGTTTAGTGACTTTTTTGTGAATAATCCAAAAGGTATACCATATCTGATACAAATGTTAAACACAATACCACATACTTTTTGGAAATCGGAGAGTCACAGAAAAGGATAACTCAATGACATAATAAATTTACTACCGTTTGAGTTGCATGCACCCGGTTATATAATTACTTAGGTCGGGGTACCAGACTAAAAGAGAGAATTAAGCGTGGTGATAAACCCACTAATCCACTAGATGCGGCTGCAATGGAACATGATATAGCTTATCATCATAAAGATCTAGCTGAAAGACATTTAGCTGAAAAGAACTAGAAGAGAAAGCATTCAAAAGATTGTTTAGTTCAGATGCTGATCTCAATGAGCGATTGTGGGCTGGTGTTACTGGATCTGCGATGCGTGTCAAACGTAAGCTTGGCTGGGGAATTAAAAAAAAATAAAAAAAAAATAAAAAATTGTTATAATAAATGAAAGTAAAAAACATCGTATTTCAAGTTCCTAAAGAGGAGTTGAAGGGTTTGAATATTGATTCTTTCCAAATGAAAGATCAACTGGAACATAAAAACAAGAAATTAAAGGAGGACAAAGGGATGACTATCACAATTTCAGTTCCACAACTTAAGAAAATGTCCAAATAAATGAAAACTGGAAATGGTCTGACAGTTCACAAGAGTGGATTTTTACCCTTGATTTTCGCAGCATTGGGAGCTCTAGGAGCGTTAGCTGGTGGTGCATCATCTATCACTACATCAGTAATTAATGCTAAGAAGAAAAACCAAGAATTGGAAGAACAAAGCAGGCATAATTTAGCTATGGTGGGATAAAGCAAGCGATTGAAGTATGTTAAGTGGGGCAAGAATGTTAAAAAAAATAACTCCACTCAGTAACTTTGACATTGATAAAATGGTTAAAAAATTAAACATTAATAATTTTCGGGGTATATTAATGATCCATGAGCTACTTAACACCGCCACTCGATAATGAATGTGGGATTGTTAATCTAGATGTTTCAACAAACTCTGGTACACACTGGGTATACTATTGGAAAAAAGAAAACAAAAAAAATATTATTTTGATTGATTTGGTGGAAATCCACCCCGGCAATTAATAGCATATCTCAGAAGTAATATTTTTGTAACGATTATAGAATTCAAAATTTCAAACATGTAACTTGTGGACATTTATGTGTAATTGTGCAAAATCACTTTTCACATAATTTTAAATTTCCAAAAATAATTTCACTATTAATAAACAATGGCTATATGTGGAAATGCATCAATGAGCTCTTGGATTGAAGACCAAACTAAAGAGCACACGGACAATGATACAACTACTGAGAAGATCAATCCTAATGATTTTGTTTCCAACACACAGTTCATCGACTTTATAGTCACACTGACAAGAAATATAAGATAATTGGATAAAGCCTATCTTACTTACTTGGAAGTAGATAATAATATAGATTTTGAACAAAAAAGACTAAGACATGTGGGATATCCTATTGCACTGATGGATGCAGACAATTTAGAGTACTATCAGAAAAACAGAATTAACATTATTCGTTTAGTTGGAAAATACAGTTCAAAAGTACTTTGATAATCAAATAGAATATTTTGTATGAGAGATGGAACTATAGTTGAAAGAATAATAAAACCAAAAAAATATAAAAGTGTTATCAACTTATACCATGAACGGAAAAAAAATTTACATGTATAAAACTTTTGAAGTATACCCTGATGATTTGACATATTTTAAAATACCAAAAGCCCACAATGTTCCCATAGGTACATCTGTGTTTATTGAAATAATTATGGTATATCAATACATTAAAAAATATCAGATTATGTTGGTTTTTAATGGAAACACTTTCATTGAAAACAAAACTTACTTATAATCTAAGAATTTAAAAAGTCTTTAATTTTATTATGGTACTTACCATTATTTAACTTACGAGTCATATCTATTGTAACAAAACCATATTCATCATTCCACCATTTTGAACAAGTCTCCCTTATTTCTCAAACGACATATCACCACCAACAAAATCGGTATGAATATGTTTAAGATTTATATCGTCTTGTCTGAATATGCAAAGAAAATTAGCATTGTCCCTTATACGCTGCTTAGGTACTTTTGAGTATGTCTGGGCTAAATAGAAACAATCAATATCTTTGTGTCTACCGCGAGTAAAGTAATCCATTACCATATTTTGATTTTCAATTATGATATCATCGAGAACTACAGACTCTTTATGACATTCATTTACATCAACCATTTCTTCATTTGATGGAAAGAAGTATGCTCTCAGTTCATTACATAATTTTGATGCTACATCTATATCTATCTTTAAATTGATATATTTTGGTTGGTCCAGACTTTTTGAACACACATAGAGAGTACCAAAGTTCAATCATCCCTGAGAATATATATAATTATCTATCATAAGTGTAGTTTTTACACAGTTACTAGGTCCCACTATCAAACATCTAATATTATTAAGTAATAATTCTCCATGACGTTTTGTTGATACAGTCTTGTCTGGTATACTTATTTTAATAGCCCAGTCTACATGTTTCATATTTTTCTTGCTCATTTATTAATAGATTTTTTAAATTATATAATAAATGAGTTAAGTAATCAAAGTAACAGATAACAAATCAGTGTTGAAGAAAAGACTACATTACCCTTTAGAGATAGAGGAGCACTCCATTGGCTTTAGTTCAGTTATATACTACTTATCTAATGCATAACATTATCTCTGGGAAAAATAAGCTATATTTTGTGGGTCCAGAATGGTATGGAATCAGCACTTGATATTCCAGTTGGCCAATATAGCTTAAAAGATCTTGAAAAAACTATAAAAGCAATTTTTTTCATTTTGTGTAGATTTAATGGATGGGAAAGAAAATGATATATCTTTCGAGCTGGATAAAATAACAAGCAGAGTGAAAGTAAAATGTACGCTTAAATTACACTTTGGAAAACGGGGTTCAATAGGAAAACTTTTGGGTTTCTTAGAAAATAAAACTCTGAAAGCAAATGTGGACCATTATGGCGATACAATTCCAAAATTTGCTCCATTTGGAACAATAAATATACACTGCAATATAGTAAATGGTATGATATTAAAACATAATGAATATAATCATAGAGAAACTAGCATAATTACCACTTTTAAAGCAAGAACAACATTTGGATTTGGCGACACGATCTGTTACGAACCAGCTTATCCATTATTTTTTCCAGTGCAAACAAATCAAGTTAATGAAATAATAGTTGAAATTAAGAATGAAAAAGGTAAGTTAATTAACTTTGATTTGTCCGAAAGAACAGTGGTATTAGAGATGAGACCGTAGATATTTTTTTGGATTGGCAGTAGTCATCTTCTATATATAATGACTTTAATAGTTTTTAAACTATTAATGTTTCATATGATAAAGATGAATAATATTTCTATAGAAAGTGCAATGAACGATTTAGAAAAAGAATTCAATGTTTGGGCTACTTTAATATGTCGAATTTGGAGATGCATATCTAAATTTATAATTAGACTATGTTGTAGCACATTGCCGAAGTCAGAGCGATAATTGTGTTTTTATGATTGGATAAGCATTAAAACTTTAAAGAGATATGAGCACAAATAAAAATCAACTAATGTCTAATTATACGACCACGATCATTTACTCTTTAAAAAACTGGATAGAATGCATTTGTTTAACAACATAATCCACCATTCCATCATATGCAAAACTTATACCTCCACAATTAACATCATTTAGAACTTTTTCACTGAAAATCTGTACATATCTGTCTGGTAAGGTTACTTTAAAATTTCCAGAAGTAATTACCACTTTGTATCCAATCCGTGTATCATTTATTTCGGCGTGGTTTATGGGATAGGACTGTCCAAATGTAAGTTAAGGAAGTTTCTTAAATTGTTTGGTTCCGTTTTATACATTTAGCAACTGATCCATCTTTATTATATACAATAATTTATTCCTTACGTATTAAAATTTTTTAGCCACTTTTTTTTGCAACTGCGCCCAAACGCAACTTTTTACACGTATTTTTGTAGATGCACTCAAACGCAATGTTTGACGCAACTTTTTTTCTAAACACTACGATCTAACCAAACGCAACTTTTTGAGCCACTTTTTTTTGCGGTTGCGCTCAAACGCAACATTTTGAGTCACTTTTTTGCGGTTGCGCTCGAATCCGCATTTCTATACTGCCGGGGAATTTTCGTGAGATCATTGTATTTATTTCATTAATTTTATCGTATCTGGGAGCTACTATTGCCCTTGAACAGAGCCAATGGTAGTCTCTGCAATAAATTTCCTAGATACACGGGTTCACAAACTTTAGTTTATCACGCCCCCCTTATTCAAAAAAATAACTACGCTCCCGTGTCACAGCTTCATTATTAGAAGGCTAAAACAAATAAGCGAATTAGAGTCTCAAATATATTATTTAATCATTAAATTGTAATGCTTATTGAACACAACTGGTGGTGAACAAATCAATCAATGAGACGGATGAGCTTGCAAATTTTTAACAAGAGACCCAATTCTTGGTTGAATAGAAGAAATTTGCCCAACGTAAATCACTGGGAATATCGTGTTTGCTTCTATTTTTCGTTTTATTGCTCTTATTGCTGAAAATGCCCTTTCACAAAAATAGGCGCTTGCAAAAGGTAAATCAATCACAGTGCTTGTTCTGCTATGTCGGAATAAACTTTGAAGTAATTGGCCCAAAACAATGTTTTGTCAATCTTCTCGAAATCGTATTTCGCAGCAGAGTAATTTTTTATTTCCAACGCCTGCTCTTGAAGGCTTTCTGGCAGTGAGTCTATGTCAACATGGAAAGGATCCGTCGCTAATCTATACATTTTATTACCACACGATTTAGGAAAGTAATGCCTGAACTCGTATCTCAGGTGCTGCAAATGGTTCGATATTTATGTCTCAGTGGCCGCAACTCCCTTAACATGTCGTCATGCTTTCCTTGGGGGGGGGGGGGGGCACACTACTTTGAAAATTAGTGACCTCTAAGATGTTCTAATTTAAGGACTATGCGACCCAATCCAGTATCAAGTTTGATTTCAGCGCTACAGCCATTTGCGCTTGAAAAAGGGAATTTTCCTTCTCCAAGCTTGAGCAATTGTTGTGGAAAACCTTTATCATTGTTTTCGCTTAAATAGCCACTCGCGTTAGTGTGCAAATTAAGAGTTTGAACGGAACCCTATAACGGAGATGGTTTTATACATTATATTACATTGTCTGCACTTGTTCCTTTTGTTATGGCAAGAAGTGTTTGCCGAAAGTCACCTACAAAAACATGAGTATATTTGAGTTTCTCAGATCTTGTAGCGTCTGGTTTACTGCTTCAACATGAGCTCTACGGTGCATAGTATATTCGTCCTACGTGTTTAATTATGCATCTTGTAACAGTTTGCCAATAGGTTCATTTTTACGTATGAAGTTTATTGAATTTTGCTCCAAAGATACTGTTAGTGGTAGCTTAAAGGAAGTATGCGCAGTTCTTGCATAATTTAATAGGGTCGCCGCAGTCCCAGAAGAATGCCTGTCAATAGACTTTTATTTGTTTGAGGGTGTCCTGAAATTCTGGAAGTACAACTTTTCCCGCAGCACAGCACATTCCATTCGATTCATCGCTCCATATTTTTGCGAAACATTTAGAAGATGTTTCATTCATTTGCCCAATTGGCACATTTCTCTGCTGAGCATAATCAATATTTGTACTATAGTTGAAAACCGACCTAATACCATGAGCTAGATTTCGATTATGCGATCTATATGTGGATGCGCGTTGACTCTGCGCAGTAAGCCGCTGCAATCGTTCAGTGCTAGACTCTCTAGCGCGTGTTTCCAACGTTTGTGTTCGCTGGACAGCAAGCCGCTGGGAGTGTTATGTGCTAGATTCCCTAGTGCGAGCCTGTGAGCTTCTTATATCAAAGAACGCCATTTTCAAAAACGTTTCTTTCTATTAACTTAAATTTAAGCGATATGCGAGTCATAGGTTTTAACTATTATGATCGAAATCATACATATTCCAACTGTCAAAGATGCCTCGTGTATCCGAGAAAATGAAATACGTTGTTGTACATAAAGATTTCTGCACAAAGCAAAGTTTAAGTTATAACCAATATCTCATATACACTGGCAAAAGTATTGTTACAGCAGTCTCGCAGGACGGCGCGTTGCCGCAGCGGCTCGCCGCCGCCTAGTCACCGTCCCACAAAACGTCAAGTCAGCCATCCACGCAGGTAGTAATCCATTTCTCCAGTGCACTGATGGCAAAAGCCGTACGAAGCTTTAAGTTGTACAAAAATTTACCCCAGGGTAGCATATAATCTGTTACAGTCAATAACACACACACGCATATATATATATATATATATATATATATATATATATATATATATATATATATATATATATGTAAATTATTCAACATATGGTATAAATTAGTAAAAAAAATTTATATTGTAAAATAAATCTATGTAATTAGCATGAGAAAAGTGTGTCCAAAGAAAACAAAAATATTTATTTAGTCTTAGCAAGTGTCAGGGTACGATAAATATATGCATATTCCATCAGAAACGTTTCACGTCTTAAATAATAACTTGTAAAATTATAAATCAGGTAATGTAACAAAATATAGGTCTAAGATACAAATTGTAAATTGTAAGAACCAAAAATCCAAGGCATCTAATACCAACAAAAGATATAGCATGGTTACGGAGTGTCATGCCATCACATGAATACCACCTTCCCCTTCTCCCATTGGTCGGAGCCGTGTTACAGAATAATATTGTTTTTTTTTTTTATTTCAGCGCGACCACACTCCGATTCCCAAGCCACGACACGAAGTAACAGACTAATAGGAATTAAATACTACAGGTATTTGAATCTATAAGACTGGATTCAGCAGAGGTCGATAAAAAATTTTGAAATTAAAGAGTGTAATGAAAAACGTAGCGAAGATGTATATAGCAATATACAAAAAGTATACAAATTATAATGTCTTACAAATAACTGCCGAAAGAATTGTCTAGTCTTAAGAAAAGTAACCTTCAGAATAGGGATTTAATCCCAATCTCACAAAATTATTCTACACTTTACATGCAGCCCCACCTCACGTTTAAAGGTCACATAGTGATAAAAGTGGGTGAAAGACACTCTAAAGAGTTTAAATGTAAACCACTGCACCATAACTCCGCGAATACCGCGAGCAAATGGAAGAGGAGACACCACCAGTCTGCAGCACGACGGGCGGCCCGAGTGCACGTCCCGCTGGCTACTCCTACCCTCTGGTACCAACCCTCACTGTTACAACCAAACAATACCGCCCTTCCACTACACTCGAGGACGAGCAGACATTTCCTGAGAGGGGGCGCCATATTGCGGGTGCAACAAGACGCATGCCGAGGAGAGCAGCCTCGGGTGCCTGAACGAGGTATCCAGGGCGACATGCGGTGTTTGGTTAAATTACATTAAACACGGAGGGTTGGAATGTGAAAGGCGGCCAGCGGTGCCAGTATATAAAGGGCGGCGTCACAAGGTCAGAGGAGAGAAGTCACCGGGCCGCCATGATGCCAGCCAGGTCCACGGCAACGGCAAGGCGGTGCCTCGAGCGTTCGTCCGAGCAGAGCTGCAAATTCACCAGTGGTAAGTGACTTCACTTTAGCGTGAGACGGGGCTCATCAGCTTAACGTGCCAAGACAACTTAGAGTATTTACTTAACATCAGAACGGTTTCTATCCTACGGAGAGTAAAACGTATTGTAATTAATGTCTTGCTATATCAGAGAATCTAACGTTACGTAGTTATTGTATTGCTGTTATCATATAGTGATTATTGTCTTGCTTTTGCAGAGAATATAACGTAATGTAATTATTGTATTTTTGTTAAACGTAATGTAATTATTGACCTGCTTTATCAGAGAATCTAACATATCGTAATTATTGTATTGCTGCAAACGTGAAGTGACTATTGTCTTGCTGTAGCATAGAATCTAACATAACGTAATTATTGTATTGCTGTTAAACGTAATGTAATATTTGTCTTACTGTATCAGAGAATCTAACGTAATGTAATTGTTTTAATGCTGTTAACGTAACGTGATTATTGTCTTGCTGTAGAAGAGAAAGAAATGTAACGCAACTGCATTTAACTGTATCGTAACTGACTTGTAATTTATTCTGTTTTCGTAAAGAGCTAGCTTTGTTTAAATGTTGAGCTACACTTACTACGTCACCCACTTATACCTTTAAGACTATGTGTGTTCCCCTTAAGGGAGCGTAACAATATGAATATATTGATTATATGGAACAATTTAAAGGAATATATTTGCATCAAAAATTAAATTTTATTCAAAATCGAATAAAACACAAATAAGAGATGAAGATTACATTAACACAAAAAATGCGTGCGAAAAATTACTATAAATTATTTAGAATAATATATTTGATTGTATAACAAATTGGATGTAATAATTTCATCTGATATAAGTGAAATTTTTTAAAAAGTTTATTTAAACCCATATTCTTTAGATATTTCTCGGTACTAAACAGCTGGTGGATTATCCTGGGATTCAATAATAAAATTAACTAAAATTTAACTATATTTATTAAGTGATTATGAAACTATTTTAATATTAGATAAAGCTATAAGAGGTGGAATTTCACAACACTGTAAAATATGCATTAAAGCAAATAATAAATAATTAGAAGATTGTAATAAAAATAAAGTATCAAATTATTAAATGTATTTATATGTGAGTTATTTATATGGTTGTGCAATATCACAACAATTACCATATGGTATATTTGAATGGATTAAAGAATTTAACGTAAATATAATAGAAGAAAAAAATTATAATCTACATAAGGTTTCCAAGGAAGGATATATATTAAAAGCTGATTTAGAATACCCTAAAATATTGCATAATTTACATAAAGATTTTCCTTTAGTTGCAGGAGGAATAAAATATTATTAAAACTTCTCAAAATGAAGAAAAATATATTTGACATTACAGAACTTAAAAATTAAGTTTTAGAAATTTCTTTATATTAAAAACTTTCATGAAATTTTAAAATTTCTACCGTTAAATTGCCTTAAAAACATAGATATTAACACACAAATGAGAACAAATGTACCGAATGATTTTGAAAGAAGAGTTTTTAATTTAATGAATGATTCAATTTATGGAAAAAAATATGGAAAAGTCATATACTGACTAAACAAAACCCAGCTAATAATGTTATTAGATATGAAAAATTTGTCTCAGATCCTTACTATAAACACACAAATATTTTAACAGAAATTTAGCAGTTGTCCATATAAATAAAATTAAAGTATTTTTATATACCAATTTAAATTGAAATGGCAATATTAAAATTTTCCAAAAAATTATTGCACAATATTCATTATAAAATTATGAAATAAATATATAAAGAAAATTTAAAATTATATTAATTAGATACAGATTTTCAACGTATAAAAAATATTTTTATTTTGTTATGAAAGGAATAATAAATCAATTTAATACTAGTGATTATTAAAAAGATAATATATAGTATACCAAGAATTAATATAGAAATTATAGGCAAAGTAAAAGCTGGAAGTAATAGAAAAACCACAGGATTTCCTGGATTAAGATCAAAATTTATGGAATTAAAATTGTTGATAAAGAATGTAAAAATCTGAAGGATATTAAAAAAAAAAAAAAAAAAAGGTGTTCAAAATGAAATAATATTTCAATGTTATAAAAATTTTCTTTTTGGAGAAAAGAAAATATGTAGAAAAACAAATTAAATAATATCCTACAAACACAAAGATAATTCTGCTTGAACAGATAAAATTGCAATAATTTATGATACTAAAACAATAATTTTTGAAAATAAAACAGATACCATACCATATGGCTGAAAAGAAATTTAAATAATTAAACATCTGTAAGCAACCGACACTGAATTTAAAAGTTTAATGACTTTTCAATATTTCAATTTTACTTCACATTCTATTGTGTCATTCAAAATTCTTAATTCGTCAAATGAATTCAAATCACATATTTCAACTTTAAAGTCTCTCCAAATTGTTTATACTATACCATTTGTATCAATACATGTTGTAATATAGTAGAAAACTACATTTTCTCGAACAAAACAATTGGTAAAATTAATTCCGTAGTCAGTATTAAGATAATGTAATATTTCTGCTACAAGCTTCATTTATGAACATTTATTTTTAATAAGAAATTTTAAAATATTTCAATTTCAAATATAGTTTATTAATATAGCAATTTGTTACAACTTTCAAGATATATCTACATACGAAAATTAAGCTAAAAGTATAATATATATTAGAATATTGATAAAGAATTTAAGGTTATTTGAAAACTTTTCTCATGGATTTGGTCCCACACATGAAAATTTCAATTAAATATATTTTATTTATAAAATAATTTCTATGTTTTCAAAATTAAAATCAATAAAATTATAATTTTCATTTCTAATTTCTAAAACAGTATGATTATACCTTTGATTATTAATTATATAAAATAAAGGAAACACCGGCTCATATACAATAGAGTCCTTAACACCGACCATTATTTTGCTCAAAACTAGCAATGATATTAGTTATTAATAATTTAATTCATCTCATATTTTATAAACCTTCCATAATCCAAATTACATTAAATATGAATAGTTTCAAATGATATAAAGTTAGGAATAATACTACCAATATCGCTACTAATTAAATTCCTTTTCAAAACCTAATATATCTGATAATATTTCATCTCATTTTAAATTATATTTACTATCAACATTTATTCTATTTGTTTTATTATTTGTTTATAGATCAATATTACCAGTTTTAAATGGTCCATATCAATTTATAATTTTTCTAGTGATTCATTTTCGTATTGAAAATTAGGAATCATTTTTACAATTTCTACCAACAACTGTGATAATAATATGATTTTAGTTGGTGTTTAATATGTTGGGCTTAATCTGATTAAATTAATAGAACATTAATTGTGAAGAATATCATAAACAAGTACTTAGTTTAATATACAGCCTTTATTTGTTAATGTGAAAATTTTATTAATATATATTTAAAAAATTGTTTATTGCATGAAAAAAAATATATTCGGGCATCGGTGCTCTATAAATGAAGGAAAAAGAGTGATATATTACAAGATATTATTAGAGCAATAACTGTTTCGCAAGAAATTGTGGTAAAATTATTCTGATGATTAATTATATATAAATGTTTGGGTATATTTCAATGAATTAATTGCTTTTTAAAAAAGTTTAAATCAGGAAATATATGCTCTTTTAATTAATGATTTTCTAATTTCATCAAACAAAGTGAAAAAAGAAATAAGAAATATTTTTTTAAATTAATCTCGATGAGACTATTTCTGTAGTCGAATGTGAAGATAATAGTTATATCTGAAGATATAATTTTAGAAAACCAAGATTTAATTCGAGGATATTTTACCGGAGGAAGACAAAAATATTAATTGGTTATATTTAGCTCAAATTTATTTTAAAGTTCCAAAACAAATAGTAAGATATTGTACATGTTTTTTTAATGAATATTTAGACAAGATGGTACAAGTTCAAAGCAGTAGTATATTGATTCTGTTGGTGGAGAAATATCTTTACAATAAAATAAATTAAAAGATTTTTTTCAAACTATTAGGATAAAAATTTTGGCTTTATTAAAATATATAACATAAATAAAATGAAGGTATTATAGAAATCAAATTGAGAATTTTTTAAACATTAAATATACTTCATTATTCAATGCGCCCTTCAAAATGCCAGGTTTATAAGATATTAAAACTAATTCAGTGCACTGGGAAGACCGAACATTGGAAAATTTTAAATATATACATATAAGTTAAGTATCTCCACCGTAAATTTTGTTACTAAAAATTTATTATTAAATATATTTTATTTTTAATAAATTATGAAATTTCAGAGCACAGCTTTCTGTACTCTGAAAAAAAAAGTTATCACTTTTCTATTAATTTTTTATGTTCTGAAAAGAGATGTTTAATATTCATATTACCAATCAAAAAATATATTTCTTCATCGAAAGAAAATCAATCTTTATTTACTATACATTATTATAATTAATATGAACTTTTAAATATTGATGATAGAAATGTATTAGGAAAAATAATTTCAATACATGATATGCCGATGCTTTAGAATTTTATCAGGAATTATATAGTTTGAAAATATATGTCTTATTAATGCAGAATCATTTATATTAATAAATAAACCCAGTTGTGATTTAAAATATGAACTTCGAAATTTATATTCACCTTCAACAGACAGGAATAAAAATAATGTTAGGTGATATTTTACATAAAGCAATAGCATGATTATTCACTTAAAAGATAAAGCTGTCAAAGTTTGAAGAGGAATGGGGAGGTATTTATAATGTACACATATCAGTAAAAATCCAGACATAATATTATCATTAAACAAGGTGATCATAGAATTAAAATAAGACCCTCAGTTTTTTTCCCAATACTACTAAATAAACAAATTAAAATTCATAAAAAATAAAGGAATCATTGTATATAAAAGTGATCAAGTACCAGATGATGAAATTAGTTTGTTAGCTGTTTTGGTTTATGAATTTGGTAATTCTTTATGTTTACAACTTATTTAGGATTCAAATTGTATTATTATTCAGTAAAAAATAATTATTTAGAACCAACGCAAATTATATTCATAATATACAAATTATTTGTGGAAAACCATTGTAAATAATTTTCGGGTTATAAGTGTACAACCAGACATCAATATTCATAAAATTTATCTGCTAATAAATATATAAACATATTACCTTTACCAATAAACCTTTATATGTGTATATTTTAACAAATAAGTTTGGATAAAAAATTTTAATTAAGATACAATACATAATAATCCAATTCTAAAAACAGATTGAATTCCATATTTACCAAAAAATTTTAACAGTTTTCCTATTGATCAAAGACTCTCAGGTGAAATCCAAAAGCTAATAAATTATAAAATTTAATCGATTATAATTGTTTGAATATCATTCAAGTACATGAAATCACCTTCTCTATGAATAAACCAAAATACTAAAATAGATGCAAATTTATTCTCATAATCGCTCAATTGTTATATTTTTTAATTAAATATATTATGTTCAATTAGATTAATGTAATTTCCGAAGAAAATAACTTTTAACAATAAACTACGATTTGCCACAATTAATATGGTTATATATATAGTATTTAAATTTTAATTTTTTTAATTAATGTATTTACAAATCTATTATTTAGAGTAGATGAAAATAGTTTATTTGATTTGCTATTAAATGAAATACATATAGTGAAATAATTATTAAAATTACAAATTTAGTTAACACTTTAAAAATGTTTTGAAACTGAATTGTTTTTGAAACAATGAAGAAAATAGTTGTTGATTCCCTATTTAAAGGTGTCTCCAAAACACAGGTGCGTGCCTTTAAGATAAGAAATTATTTTACAACCATTGTTATTAAAACTCTAATTAATTTTAACATTTTTGTAAGAAATTCAAAAACCCTAATTTGGGCTATTCAAAATTTTACATCCAAAGTTGAATACACATTTTTACTCTATTATAAATATATGTTTTTTCAACTGCTACATTCTTACAGTTTATTTATTTTTTACTTTTAGTATTTGTAATCAATGAATAATATCCATAAAATTAATATATTTTTAAAATATATACAATAAACAAAATTTTTATTTAGAAAAACTTTGTTAATAAATTGTAATTAATTCCTTATTAAATATAATTTCTATAACTGAAGCCAGTTCTAGATATTATAAACAATACTCTAGTATATAATAATAAAAAATATTATTTCATTTAAAACAGTCAAAGTAAACTATATTTTAATGTTAAACATGTGTGATATATTTTTCAATATAGAAACATGAAGAAATAAATTAATGGCCATGAGGATGACACTGATAAAGAGTTTTACAAATATATCTACGTTATAGAATTGTTAGGTTTAAAAGCATATGAAAACTGTTACATTTATGTGCGGATGAAATGTGTCCCAAATTATGTGCAATAAAAAATTCATGAAAAGGTTAAAACAATTATAATTAGAAATGTTATCAAATAATTGAGAAAGAATAAAGGTAGGTCTAAAATATTTATTTTATATTTGTAGAATAATAATTGGTCTCATACTTTGTTTAGTCTTAATATATTTAACATTTTAGGAATTTATTAACATAGTAAATTTGGGTACATTGTATCCACACACTAATTTTATTAGTCAACCATTATTGTATCAATTAATTATCAATTAAAAATGCCTTTTGTAAAATAATTCAAGATTGGCTTTATGATAAAGTCTTACAGACAATTAGAAAAACTGGTGAATATTAACTTAAAAGAAATACTGAATACATATAATTTATTATAAATGTCCTGCTATTAATAGCAATAAAAACTTAAAGAATTGTAAATTAATGTTGATGAAATGCAAAATAGTAATGAAATAATGCTTAATGCTACAAGAGAAATTATAAATTTAAAAGATGATAAAAATTATTAATATGACACCAATTATTGTTCCACAAATTTAAAATACAAATTTTAGGCCAATATATGATTAAATTATTTGAAGGCAATTTTAATTATAATCATTATGCAATTAAAACTTAAGGAAGAAATGTGGTTACACAATTAATTTTGATACTATATAGACATCCAAATTATATAGGAACTTTAGTATTTAATAATGAATGAAATTACACAATTTCATATCAAAGAATGCAAGATATATTTTATATAGCAAGAGAAAATTATTTTACAAGAAATGACATTGCAGAAGATTATTAAGTAAATAAAATTAAATAACTATACAAACAGAAAAATTTATGAATTTCCATATAAAAGATAAAAAATTAAATATATCAAATATGAAACTCTTCAAAATGAAAGGGGCTGAGAAATTAATTCTATAAAATAAAATCCTTTTATTTATCCAACTGTTATGTGAATTAACAAAACCAAGCCATTTAAAACAAATAGTATCACCTTTAGTTATTAAAACATTTTCTACTAAATATTCAACTAAATGATTAGTTTTAAAAATGTTGTATTTATAAAGATTTCTTGGTATCTCATCATTCATATTCTTTTAATAGAAGTTGGTACATCAAAATTAGAACATCATCAATTGTAAATAATTCTGCTGACTAATTTGCTGTATTAGCTTTTAAAATGTTTTTCTTCATTTAAATAATTATAAATGTACGACCAACTTAATCATTTGGTTCAGGGTTCTGGGAGCCTAACCTTGAATTTTTTAATATTTTTCTTCATTTTCAGAGGCTTAACATCAGGTCCAGAATTTTTCAATTTTTTTTTCACTGGATTTCTCTACATTTTTTTCATTTATTTCAGGATATATGCTCATACGGCCTGGATATTTTCCCTTGTCTGGAATCCCAGACTGTGGATTTTTTTACATTTTTTAATTACTTTCAGGCAGTATGACAATAAGACCTGGGATTTTCCATTGTCTGGCTTCCCAAGCTATGGATTTATTAATTTTTTCATTATTTTCAGCCAGGAAAACTTCGCACCTGGATTTTTAAATATTTTTTTTTAGATATTTGTGATGGCATCAATTGTTTTCAGTGCAAAAGTTTTATGGTTTGTATTATTCTACTCTATAACTAACTTATCTAAATTTAAACCCATTCATATTTTCTAATTAAAGCAGATTATTCCCACATTTTATTTTTTAAAGTTATGTTTATTCTTTTAATTATATATTTAAAATCTGAAAAAGTTGAGGAATAATTAATATAATTTTTTTTATTATTTACATTTTGTTATAAAATTTTGAACCATTATCTACATGTAAATTTTTAAGATTCTATTTTTCAAAAATGATTCAAATGTTTTTATATATTTTTCACTACATTTATCTTTAACTGGAGTAGCAAATACATATTTAAACAAATCTATATTTGGTCAAATAAACATTTCCTTTATTATCTTGGATATTCTATTTAAACTTTCAGAATTTATTTTAACGAAATTTGATTGACATCAATAGTCAATTCCATATTAAATAACTTTTATTCTAGGCAACTTTTTGAAACTGGTTTATATAATTCTGTGATTATGCGTTCCTGAATGTTCAATTTTTTTTTTTACAAAATGAATAATTTAGATCCACATGTTATGCATATATTTTTTGTATTTGATTTTCATTACGTGTGTTTTCAATTTTCAATTTTTTATTTATAGTCGCTTTTTTTACAGAATAAAACACCTAGTGTCAGCCAATTATATAAAACGAATTTTTTATATTTCTTAAAAAAAAACTATAGACATACAAATATTTAATTCATATCCTTTAATGTTTTGAATTCCACCAACTAATTAAAAATTTAATTGATCAGCATTTTTTTATTGGTAATTGTTTAAAAAATCAATATTGTAGCCTCTTCTAACCATTCTTAACATATACTAATCATTAAGAGATTGTATAACTTCTAAGACCTGTACAAGCAAATAAATATGAAAAAATATATATAATCCGTTGTGTAATTTAAAATATCGCTTAGCTTTTCTGGTAGTTAATTTTCCAGTTAAAATTATTTTGTTTATTTGATTCGTTTTAAAATATTCTAAATTTACAGCATCATTTGGAGCAGTTGGATGTGTGATACTTGTTAAGATTTTGTTTTCACTATCATTCCTTTTTACTTTTAATGTTAGTTTTTTTTAATAAATAAATTCCATAGACATTAATTTATATTATTTTGCAATTTTATATTTTCTCGAACATTGAAATTCTAATTTCTATTTTACTGAATTTATTTTTTTACTAAACTACCATACATTTTAAGTTGAGCGATTTCAACTCTTATTTGATCAATTTCATTTTTTAATTTTTCATTTTGATTATTCAAATTTTAAAAAATTAATATAATAATTCAAGTCACATTTTTAAGCAACTTCATTTTTGAAAATTTATGAAAAATTCTGTTTGTTACATAATAATTTAAATCAGATTTCAAAACATTCTGAGGAAACCCACATATTCGTTCGCCCCCAGAAGAAATCATTCAGGTTCTACTATATATTTTTTCTTATATAAATTATATATATGATAAGACTATACATAAATATGAATGTATATAAGATAGGAATAAAAACATTCAGTATGTGTATAAAAATATGAACACAAAAATTTATTTTATATTTATTTTATACATAATTATGTATATATACATCTAAGTAACTATGCATATGTGTAGGAATATGAGAATGTAATTATAAACTGAGTTTAAATTTATTTTATACATAACTAAGTATATGTATATAGAATTATTTTCAATTTAATTTATTCATAATTATGTATAGGTATATGTAAGTAACTTTGTATGCGTTTATATGTAATGTATATATATATATATATATATATATATATATATATATATATATATACAGGTATTGAGGTATGAAAATATAAGAATTTTTAAATTATATATATATATATATATATATATATATATATATATATATATATATATATATATATATATATATATATATATATATATATATATATACAAATATGTTAATATTAAACTATTTTCAATTTAATTTAAAAGTATAGGTATGTTAGTATGCATATTTTTATAAATATATAAGTATAAAATTCTTTCAATTTATTTTATATATAACAATGTATATATAGGTAATTAATATGGGAAAATATAATTAATTTAAATGTCACTATATACATATGTACTCTACATATAAAAATAGGAATATGAAATAAATATAAATGTATATATAAGTATGTCAATATAAATAATGGGATATATAAAGCTAATTTAAATGACTTAAGTTTGCACATATAAATAAGGATATATAAAATTAATTAATATATATAAGTTTGCACACATAAATATCGGAATATAAAATTAATGTTATATATATATATATATTATATATATATATATGTAATTTTAAATAGGGAAATATAAAATTAATTTTAATATATATATATATATATATATATATATATATAAGTATGTACATATAAATATCGGAAATATTAATTTAATTTTCATTTCTATATTTAGATGTATAAATATACCTACAAGCATATTTAAAGAACATATTGTTACGTAAGTACCTGTTTGTTTTCTTCTGGAGGCGAACGAATATGTGGGTCTCCTCAGAGTGCGGCTTTACCACGATTATGAATTGCGCAATATAAAGGGATGGCATTTTGACCTCGACGCACATGGAGCCGTGAACCTGTATCATCGCTAACTGGTTGTTCAGTACAAAGTCCATGTTGATCATCGACCAATGGCAAAGCATGGTGGGAGCCTGCTGTAGTTTTGCGCACTTTTATTTCAAAGTGTAAATACAGTTTACACAGGAAGCGATTAAATATCCCAAGGGACCTGGATGTATACTTTTATCAAGCGAGATTATTATTAAATAAAATGTTCGCATTTCAGCTATTGGAGGAAGGACTATTTAATTATATTTTTTAATGCATAGTTTTTTTTTTACTTGCGACCCACACACTCCGTACCTACCATCGCAATCAGCACTGCAATCGCAATTATCACCACAATCAGCACTGAAATCACAATACGCACAACAATCACATTTAGCACCGCAATCACAATCAGCACCACAATCAGCACAGCAATCAATACTGGAATTAGTACCACAGTACATTTATATGCAATGCTGAACTGCAATTAGCACCACAGCACTGAAATTAGTACAGCGGCTCCCTAATAATCACCACAATTAGCACCGCAGCCCCATAAATTAGCACCACAATCAGGAGTCATTAGGGGTCAATAGAGTCAATGAGTCAATGGGTCATGGCTCTGAGGTCAATGGTTCAATATGTTCAAAAGGTCAATAAGTCGGTCTTGTAAGGGGCAGTCCGACAACAGGAGTCAGTTATCTACTTTAAGTGTCATCATAATTTATAGGTGAGGGAATATGTCTGGAAGAAACGGATAAATATATAACTGCATGTGATTATGTTTAAAGAACTAGCATCTAAAACCTGCCTACCTATCTCTATGTGTGTCATGTCTCAATGCCTGCATGTGATTGGTCAGCTGCAATCATGTGGTAACTCGGTAATTGGTTGGTAGGTGTCTGCACAAAATATTAATGGTGTAATAAGATTGGTTCAAAGTCAATATAACATCAAAATGTTTGCATATATGTATATTATAAGCAGTAGGGAGGTAGGCTGTGACGCGTAGTGTGACAACGGCTGTTGTAAAGATATATCATCTCGGCTAGCTTCTGTATCTTTGCATAAATTTTTTCTCGAGTACTGGTTTTTAAGGTCATGGGGTCAAGTTCAAGGTAGTCTGAATATAATATGGTGGTAGGAGACTGTAATGTATTATGCTTGCTGATGTTCGTTTATGTATTTTTTCTTGATTTATTTGTTTTAAGGTAATTCAAGGTCATAGGGTCAAGGTTGAAGTAGTCTATCTAATATGACGGTGGTAATATCAAATGTCATATGCTTGACAAATTTATGGATTTTTTTCTCGAGTTTTTATTTTCAAGGTCACTCTAGGTCATGAGGTCAAGGACGAGTTAATCTGCATTTAATATTGCGGTAGTAGTATGTAATGTATTATTCTTGTTCCCTTTTATGTATTTTTTCTATTTTTTTATTATCAAGGTCATTTAAGGTCACTGGATCAAGGTCATGGACATTGGCTTCCAATATGGTTGATGGGAGATAACTACCAAGATGTTGGTCGCCTACCACGATGGCGGCCTCCAGTAATGTATAAACAAATGACGAACGAAAAAACAAATATGGTGGCCTCCAGTAATTTGTAAACAAAGAAATATGGCTGCCTCCAGTAGCATGCAAAACAAATGGCGAACGAAAAATCAAGATAGTGGAATGATTATAGGCGAGGGGAGTGGGTGTGAGGGAGTCAGTCGTATGCTGGATTCGAACAGAGGTGAGTAATTGGTGGTGTGGGTGGGAGACCTCTGGAAATGCAAATTTTCAAACTATTATTTTTTATTTTTTAAGGGAAAATTTTTAGGGAAAAAGGGGAATTTCGAGGGAAAAAGGGAAAAATAGCCACCGGGGTTAAATACTTTATAATTAAATATCTTTTTAAATCAAATTTCATTTTTAAAAATTTCTTATGATTTTTTAAGTTAAAAAAATTCAACTAAATTCTAATATAATTCTTTTTTTAATAAATTTTTAAATAGATTGTTTTAATTTTCTGTGTTATTTTTTAATTTTTTTTAGGATTTTTGCATTTTCAAAGTCAAAGGACAAAGGTCAAGGTCATAGGTCAATGGTCCTGATCCTAGTGACCTGGCTCGGAGTCACTGTTCCCAGTCACTGGATTCCCTGATCCCTGTCAAAATTTCTGGAAAAAATGGGCCATTTCTGAGAACTTTTATAAGTAATTTCTTAAATAATTTTTAATAATTATTAATAATTTTTTTTTGGGACGGTTTCAGATTTTTGAGAATTTTTTAAATTTTTTGAGAAGTTTTTGAACATTTTTATAATTATAATAATTTTTTAAAGTGTTTTTGATGTCAATGGTCCTCGGGATGAAGGTCAAGGTCAAAGGTCACATGGGTCAGGTGTAAAAGGTCAATGACATCCAAGATGGCTGTTGGGTGACATACAAGATGGCGGCGGCCGGCTCCTGCGCTCCACGCCCTTATGCCTCAACTGGCTATATCATACTACTGATCAGTGCATAAACAAAGCAATCATGACTGTAGAATTGTTTATTTTGCAGATTGCAGGTTATACAACATGTTAAAAAAATAAAACTGTAACCAGAACTTTCAAAAATGCTCAGCTAACTTCATCCTGCCCCAATTAGTACTGCCACGATTGTTGAAGGACAAATCCCACAAAGAGTTGTAGATGGGCAGGCAGGTCATGCCTGCGGGCGATAAAATATGGAAGCAATTATGGCTGCTTGCTGAAATTAATAATTTCTGAAGATCTGATGATGTGGGGTCTATAAACGATCTTAACTTGCTCTGTCACAATTTATTTTATCAGCCCTCGTGTCCTAGTGTTATCATCCTTACACAGATACAGTAAACAACATATATCCTTAAATTCACAGGGGATGTTCTGAAACAAGCATTGATGATTTAAGCACTATTTGATAAGAGTTAATCCACAACTGCCCATGTGTGTAAGCATTGTAGCTTTATTTTGTCAACAGTAGATGCAGAGCAAGCCGGACAAGCAGGTATGTGGACTAAATTAGCTATGGCATGCACTAAGTAACCATTCGAGCATTTGACTAGAGGGATTTGGAAAAAAAATATTGGAAAGTCGAAATCAGAATGGCCAGACTGGCAGTCGAACCTGAATGTGAGTCCATTGTATTGAAGCTGTGGCACTTCGCTCGGTTCACCACTTTTCAAAATCTGCAAGAATTCCCTTGCACTATCAAATATTCATCTAGAGCTTGCTTGGCAAGCATGCGGTTATGACAGAATAATTATCGGCAATCCATTCTTGGTACTTATTGCTTTGTCTTTCACTTAAATTACGCATGTTCCTTCTAGTTATTTTTTTGTAATGGCATGATATGTTATTGTTATAATTTCCGTATAATTAAGTTGCAAGAAACCCATAACTCTAATGCCCCAAGTCTCAGTTCACTTCTTTTAAATAATGTAACACTTATAAATTAATGTATACTAGACTAGATTTTGTAATGAAACAGAGAAGTACAGAGATGAGATCTGAGATTATATTCTAATAGGAAACAATATGTAACTGAAGAAAACTTATAACTGTGGCCATAGAATTGGCAAGTGCACACAAGCCACATGGCATCGATGTGGCCTCTACAACACAAGAATGTTCTCAGTCGCTGGTTGACTACATGTTGCTGAGCCTCGCTTCACATTGGTTCCTCCGTGATGTGCATGGCTTCCTATTGGCTCAGCTGACATACAGTACTTCACTTCCTAGGGGCAGATTGGCTGGCGACTTAGTGCCATGTCAATGTCGAGGCGCACGGAGCCGACAAGTAAACGGAAGTGGAATGGAACGCTGGCTTCTTTGCTTACTGTTATTACCTAAGCCCAATCATAAACCCAGCATTTTAATGAGTGATAGGAGTAGGTAGAAGGATATGTTAATACCCATCTCTCAGAATAAAAACAAAGTGGCTAAGGGATAAGATAGATAAAGGTGGAGGTTAATTAGTTTCAGAGAGAGAGAGAGAGAGAGAGAGAAGCATGTCTGAGAGGGAAAGAACTCACTTGAGTCTCACCCCCTGGACTAGTTGCCCCGAGGTCGGACAGCGCTGCTCTAAGTACCGCAGCTGACCAGCCCGTTGTGCACTGGTGGCGGAGTATGCTCGTGGATTGTTGTAATTATGCACGAATGTTCTCAGGTTAACTGGACCCTAATTTTCTGCTGTACTTTTTGGATTTCTCTAATGGGTTATACATTCCACTTCGGCTCGATGTTATGTTTTGGGAGTTAACAAAACTCGCCTGTAGCCTCATTCCTAGCTGTAGATTAAACAAGTGGTGCACAACGGGGTCTTGTTTAACAGTATACATTTACTGATCTCTATGTGGTGTCCTGGAAGTGAGACATTTGTCTGATTGGCTAAACCATACTCCTAAAGATTTCTTGTTGGTGGGGTTGCCATATGGCAAGTTAATTACTAGGTACGTATTTAATAACGTCGTTGCACAACGTTTTTGTCCAGTGACGCCATTTTCCTGGTGTGTGCAGAAGCCATTGCGTGCCGGGCGAGTCACCAGTGTAGTGTATTGAATTCTAGTCACTGCAGGCAGTGGGTCGATACATCAAAACTTCACTCAGTGATTTATAGTCGGTAATTAGCGAGCGGAATGAACCAGTGTGTGTTTTGCTAAAACACGCTCATCAATCACACACCAGAATGCACGAGGAAATAATCGGAGGTACGCCCATGAAATGCGAATAAAAGGCGGGAATATTTTAACTTTCATCTGCCAACCGAGTGCATATACTAACAGTGCCGAAGCGTTCGGTGAAACAGTATTTAAATTTAACACATCTGTTACTTGTAAAATACATTAACAGACAATGACTTAGTGTTTGCCACCGAAAAAGAATTGTTAATTTATGTGATATGCCTTAAATAATTTTAAAAGCAGAAAGTAACTTTGGAGTCGGAGATGAAACAAAACATGCAAATTTTACAGGCAATGAGTGCCTGGTAAACTTATACCTAGTTTAAATAGTCGTAACTGTTGTGTGAGTTATTTAATATAAGCAACTAACTAAGGCTGATGCAACCCTTCGTGTCACAGGATAGTAGTGACCATGTGCCGGTCCTATATTGACTGACCTCGTGACCTAGACCTTTATAAAATTCGGATGATTTTGACCTTGACCTGGTGACCTACTTTTAACTACTGACCTACTTTCTATTTTTCGCACGGCATAGCCTAGATTTACTCTTCTTTCTCATCCAGTGATCTCGATTTCTCACTTCCTGTACGAGGTTCAAAACCCGAAGAGTGCATTTATTTTATTTTTGTCTTAGGACTTCCAGGTTCGATTCCCGGCAAAGGTATTAATGTTATTTTTCAAAAAATTTTATTAAAAGTCTTTTTCGGCTACTGAGTTCGATTCCCGAGCGGCACACTTAATTAATTTTTTTTTAAGTTTTTGGAAATACCGGGTTCGATTCCCGGGTGGAGTATTTATGGTAGTTTTTGGAAATTTCTGAGAAATTACGTAACCTTGGGTGAAAACTGACGAGAACTGATGCGTCAATGTGACCTTGCCGACAGCCGGATGCAACTGACATTATGCGCTCGCTTCTGTCGACTGCATGTCGGCTGATGATGTGTAATGAAGTAATCATGTAGTGAGTGACATAACCGTGCAATGACGTAACAGTATATTGAAAATGTACCACGTATAGGCCTACATGTACGCACATGAATAATTACCATTATACAAACACAGACAATTAGCATCAACTACATACATCGATCCTAATCCCAATCCCAATACCAATCTTTCGACCAATCTCAGAATCCATACACATGACACCAAAGCATAAATTGTACATTCTACCAAGATACAAATATATTCAATTAATATTTAAATATCGAAAGATTCAAGGATTCTTGATTAAAAATACAACCTGGAAAGGCTTCCTTGATTTCTTAAATAAAAACAGAAACTCTAATATTTTACAGAGAAATCATTTAAAACGAACTTCTTATTCCAAGTTGGTATTGCGCTTGATGTATGTGAAAGCGTGCATGTGCATATAAATTAGAGGAATGAAGTTTGACGGCGGAGAACGCTTTCATCACTAAAGCTGCCCGCCTTGCATCCCACACAACATTGCGCCAGCCAGGCCGCTTGGCACTTGTTGGTTTCGCAATGTCCCAGCGCCCACCAGACAGCAAGCGCGCTCTACTCTCTGTGTGTCTCACCAGACAGCCGCTCCTCGCTCGAGAACCGTTATGTATCTCACAAAGGCTCAGCGAAGTTTCCGAGTGCTTTAAAAATTCGCTTTCGGGTCATTCCACTCCAAGTTTTTGCTGTTCTCACACTTGACCTAGGTTATTCAACTGTGGGCAGTTCATGCGTTATTTCTGACGTGTCGTTGAACCCAGGAAATAACTCTTTGGTGTTATGCCTTCTGGTAACTGCATATTCAGACATTAATAGTTTAAGAACGTCTTTGTGAACCCGGCTCACAGATTTATTCCTGCCTTCTCGATTAAATAAAAATTTGGAGACTAAGCTTCCCTTAGCTCGTTTTTTTCCAGTGTATAACTTAACACTTATGTTATTTTATAAAATTATGCTTTATTGACACGTCATGACTGCGATCGGGTTAACTTAATAAAATACTTTTGAAAAATATAATCCAGTGTTTTATCACTGTTTATATGTTTAACAGCTTAAGTAGACACAAGCTTCTAAATTCCGGATCACTGTCTCCTAATCATGTATTACGAGACTTACAGATAAAAGTCTTTTTGCTTGATACAACTCAATCACGTACCTTATGTTCTTGCTCACTGTTGGTAATTTATAAGGCGTTGCATCTCAAGCGTTTTACTGGAGAGTGCAACTATAAATACTGCAAGTGGGTGCAAAAGCGTACGTAACAAATTGGGAATGAAGTTTTTACTGTCACCGACATTTTAATTAATACCTCTGTATAGTGTGTGACGTTGAGAACTTTTACCTGAGTAAGCATGGGTTCGTTTTCACCCTAGGGCGCTAGACATTAGGACGTACTTGAAAGTGATCGTCTTGTTTGAAAACCGATTTGATACATATTTACCAACACATATTCATGACCTGTTTTAAGCCCCGCTAATCACAATCAAAGTGATATCGCTCGCCATGTGTTGTGAGTAATGCAGAATATTCTGGGATGCACGAGTATGAAAATTTTCTCAGAATGCTCCCATATTTTTACATAAAAATATTTTATGGCGGAAGACATTCTGTTGAAATAAACTAGGCTCTCTAATGTTAAAAGAGCAACATGTATATAATATCAGTTGACGTTCTGACACACTGAGGTAAACATCGACTTGAATGTAAAAATTCTCCGTCTACCGAAGATTATTCATACCACTTACAATGATGGAATCGAAACCAACACCTCCATCGTCGAATCGCCATCAGTGCAGATACTGAGACTAATTATATGCGTTTGCCTACAATACAAGGCGTTATGAGAAGAGCGAATGTCTGAAGAACCCATATCGTGTGATTCTTACTTGCAAAAACTGTTCTAAACACTTCGCACGGAGTGATAACTTGAATAGACATGCCAATGTCTGTAAAAATAGTATAACATCCTCATACTGAGAAACAGCAGTGATGACTTCGTCTTTAAACAGAACTCTACATAGTATGTTCACAGAAGACGGGGGAAATATGTTAAATACAAGCAACAACCAGTCTGACATACAATCGAATCGTACGAAATATACACTTTCTAAACTGACATGTGAACTTATCGGACTTCAAAAAAACTATTAATCACCACTAGCTGCGAAGACTAATGTCAACGATAAAGCACCTACAAAGAAATGTGATCTTGATATTTGTGCTGACGAGGAAGTGGTTAATTCCTCTGCAGAGGTAGGGAAGATCAATGGATGCGATCATGAAGACGTTATTGACAGTGAAAACAGTGTTAATGATGATGTTCCCCACATTTCCCTACCGGCTTTGCTGAAAAAAGTGATGTGGTTAGTGCACAAGGCGACAAGAACGTGGAATACATTTCCTCAAAACTCCAATGAACTTGTTGCCAGACTCAAACATTTAATTGGATTGCATAGTAAGGATACATCTTTAATCATCGGTGTACTTAAAGAACGGGGATGCATCGAACGAAACCATATTCTGCAAACACCAGAGTACTCTCTCGGACTGTTTAAGTTTGTTGAATTCGTTATGACAAACTAATCGAACTGAGACGTAAGGAATAAGGAATGTTTTTTTTACAGTAGTAGTAATTTCATATTTGCTTGTGTTGAATGTGTATTTGCACAATGTTTGTCGCAAAAGTGAACACCGATAATGGATGATTTAACTATCGCTTCTAACCTTTCAAAAAATTATCGTTTGTATGTCTATGCGATACACTGAAATTTTTGGGGTAAAACATTGACATCGGAAAGCCGACAAACACTATACATAAAATCGAATGTACAATTGGGTGCTAGTGATCGACTGTAGCAAGGCGTCACTTGAGAACGCAAAAATAATTTCTCAGCGGTTATTGTAGAGTGGAGTGGGAAATATTGCAGTATAAATGTCGGTTTGCGATTTGCTAGATTTATTCAGTTGAAATGGAGAAATTTAACCCGTAAGTTGAGCACGAGAGAGTAGTGCTGGGCTACAGTAGAGTCTGGTTCCTGTTGAATGAAACTAGTCCACTGCAAGTCCAAGTCTGCGACGATACTGAACATTGGTGCAACACCTTCGATTCCTACCTAGGTATCAGATTTGATGAAGGCATGAAATGTAATGATTGCTTTCTCGAGTATTGAACAGTACAGGACTTAATGAAAGCCAGTGGCGGCGAAATGATTACGGAATAACATGGAATTGGAGTAATAAACTACCAACTTGATCGTCCAGCCCGAGAGGAGAGTACCCGTTGGAAAGAAGAGTGCGACGGGGATATGCATTACTATAATTATCAACAGGAAAGTGCCCTTCCCTTCTGTATGCAGTATAGATTCATGTGCAGTCGCCTATACAAATCGAACTAATACATTTAATCATTTTTTGCACGTAAAATGGCAGAAGGTAATGAAGTGACTTGTTAATGCATACAAAAATAAAAGTGAAAAATAAATATTAACAAGTTTTTTTACACGTGCCCTGCATTCTAAACTGTTTAGAGATTGTGTGGGAAAGAGTTAGTATCAATCCAGCTTACAAGCAGTAAAGATGTATTTTCATTCAGCTAACCCGTACGTGCCCGTAACCCCGAGAAGGTCAAATGTTCCCTATACGTACTGGTCCAGCGGAAATTTACGCGAGCCTGGAGAGACGTGCGAGGGGGTCTTAGTAGAGCCAGCAGCGGGCTCCCAATTCACTTAGTGCACGAGTGGCCTAAATCGCAGGCGTGTGCAAGAGTGGCACAAGTTCCATTGCCTAATTTGCATATTTATATGCGAATTAAATAAGATAATTGTTGAATTAATAGATTAATTAATTTGATTAATTCGATTAATCGAACCATAAAAAAATTATTTGATCTATTTTGTGTGATGCAAATTTTTTATGTTATTTTTTATTGTTGTTGAAAGGTTTAAGTGTCATAAGGGTGATATTGGCAGAGCAGCATCGATGTGTCCTCTGTGATGTTCTGGAGCAGACTGAACAAAGGGATGGGTTGTAATTGCTTATATAGGTGTTGATGTTCGTGTAAGAGTGGTATAAGCAACATGTATATTTTTATTTGATTGCGAATAATGAGTGGAGCGCACCTCCATCCAGGTCGAATGTCTGGAGGCATACTAAGTATTTAGATATGGTAGAGATGTTTTCGGCGAAGTAAATTTTTTTTTTGTGAAAAGAGACGTTCAAATAGGTCGCCAAACGAATCACTTTAAACCCAATTGACCAAAATACTTTAATTGTATGATTACCACAAATTCATTAAATCGAATTTAATAATGTGATTACAGAATTCCCTACACAAAACTATTTCAAATGTAACTGATTATTAAATAAAGTTAATTAATCAGACACATACGAATCAATAACGACAAGAACCAAGATAACACAACAAAACGAATTACAACTCACCATCAATCCAGGAGCCTCTCCCCTCCCCCATTAGACAAAGATCCCATTCCTCAAAAGTACACAAACACAAATATAAGTACGTACTTCACTTGGCCCTCATCGGCCCTCAAGACCAATATTCTAAACACGCATCGAAATACATGTTAAACCAGACAAGCCTATTGATTATACTAAGAAATTAATTAAACCACATGCACTCAAATTACTTTTAAACCTAACACAACTAACCAAGAAAATCGCTTCGCTATCATCAAACGTTAAAACGCAGTACCGCTGCTCTTACAAGACATTTTCCGTCTACACCAGCGGATCAGCACTCTCAACTTTCGCATGTTGCGAAAGCCCAACACAAACATTTCATGTACATTAATCAAACCGAAGAATTTATACTAACATGCGAGACTTTAATAAACGAATTTGAAAACTGTAAGTGTATTGTGTAGGAAATGGCATCACTTGTCCATAGCTTGCATTACTCTACCAGACAAGCTGGCTACTCGGGTAGAACTGAAAGCTCCTACGACCAGAAATTTTTGCCGAGTAACCCCTTCCTCCGGCTGCGCTGTAGACAGGGGCAAAGAAACTACCTCAGACTCTCGCACCACAAAGAAATTAATATATTTTTTGCCTACCTGCTTCAGGCAGCGGGCAACGTCTTCCACATACTGGCCTCGGATACTCTCCGTCACCTCCCCATCCAACTATCTCGGCCGTCTGTCCTCACACTCGCTAGAGCTGAGCGCTGCTCCCCTACCCCCTTCAAGTGGTTTCCAATGTGCACTGGCGTGTTTCCCCGCTGTCCACCATTCCCCTTGCACACCATCCAAGATGAGCGAACCGCGCCTCATTAACAACAAAGATTTTTTTTCCAAAAATGTTATATCCCCAATATTGTGTTACATTCCCGATACAAAAGTAATAAGGAAATTTAAATTAAAATTAGTCGTAGGAATATACACGTAACTTTAATGCATAGACCACGTACAAATATTAGTGTAACCCCAAACATTATATATTTTATTAAATGAACTTCCAGCAAAAAGTTATATTTTTTTAGTAAAATATGTTTCCTTTGTTTACAAATATATTTCACTTTGTTAAGGTCAGTGTACATAATAAAAGCCTCTTTTATTCACGGTGAAGATTTATTTATCCGCTCTGTATAACCTATAGCATAACATGTTTTAGTAATACCCTCATTCAAGAAAAGTTTGTAAATTAATATGTTAGCATAACAAAGTTAAAAGACTTACTACCGATAGATCGCACGAGGAGAATGCTAGACTCGCTCCCGCAACATAGATTATGCCAAGTCCCATACACGCAGCTACGTTATGAACAATACCATGTTAAAATAAACGTATATTTTTTTTATCGTTCCACCTACTTACATTTTACACACCCTACATAAAGCATTTTCATAAAACTTAGGAAAACAAACTTAATCATATACAGCACTCTTTATGTTAGAGGCCCATAATTTCCCCCATATCATTGTATAACCAGCCCTGTTGTATTAAGTTATGAATGAGAGTTTAGTGGATCAAATATTCTAAACTATGTAGACGCGAGATGTACCTGTTCGTTCAGGGAACGATATGATCTGTCCGTTCACGTGCAGAACAAGCCGCGAGGGTTAGTCCGGCCGGGAGGGAACTTGTGAGGGGTGGCGCAGTGCTCCGACCTCGAGAAGCCAAGCGGTGTTATGACTACTTCTAACTTCTCCCGATGCTGAGCGCTCAAGTCGCCATGCTCTTTCTCCCCTTCCTCCGCCGCGGTCTCTGGACAGCGACAAAGAAGACACCCCAATTCCTCATGTCGAGAGAGGTGTGGTGCCGCTTTGTCGGGGAAGAAAAAATTACCTGCTCGTGAGTACCAACTCTCCCAGGAAAATTAAATGTATTCCCATCACGTCTCCAGCAAACTATGTTTATTCCTTTAAAAGTATTTTCAGTCCAGGAAATTCTTACCCAAAGAAATTTACCACAAACAAATCAATTTAAGATATTTCCAAGTAACGATGGAAATATTGCGTTGTTCAATGATCACACTCAAAACTGAATATTTAAAACTAGATTTTAAAATTCTTTTAACATATCGCTACCAAACAAGTTGCTAGCTAAATTTTTGTTGGTGCCTGCCATGATTCGATAAGTATTTTTAATGTATGTGCGTATATATTCTAAAATACGTTTTCTTTACAAAATTATAAATTTTAAACCAATATTCATATACACAAAAAGTATATATGATTTACAAATGTGCCTATCCAATATTAGAAGAAATGTTTATATTTTGAACAAATATACGTAAATGTGTTTCCATTAAAAATTTAAACGCTCGGAATTCGTATCGGAGTTGTAAGTTTAAACAAAAAACCATATTTTAGTCATTTTGAACCCTGATACGATTTTGAGAGCTAACAAATGTATATATATTTCCAAAAAAAAACGTTTTCACGAAACACAAATTCTGTTTCAATAAGTTTATATTACAGTTGCTGCCATCGAAATATATCATAAAGGCATATACTTGGACAAATGTGTATATATTAACGAAATGCCACGATTCCAGCCTGAAATAAGTTGTAAAATTACAAAAGCAATGATATTTCAATAAATTGTCTACGAAACCCTATTTTAATCTAAATTCTTGTAAAATGCCAGCCATTTTGAATCCGCATACTATATAAGAAGGAATAAATTAATTTCTGATTTCCAACAATTTATCAAACAAAATTTTACTATTTTTCCAAATGCAAATACTATGTAACGTATACCATAATTCATATTCCATCTAAGATATGTAGATTTATTCACATGGTGAAGTGTTATGCATAATTCCGCATTGTACATAGACATATTAGAGCGAAAGACATTTTAACATTATTAATTAAACCAGATACTGTTTAAAAACATTACATTTATACAGAAACAAGTTAGTTGTCATTCTAACCTCGAAGAGTAAAGTCAGAATCAACCTTGATACCATTGGATTCGGAAGTATCACCAAATCGCCTACTTCGCAAGTACTGCGGAAAATATACACGTTCGCTTACAACGTTCGTAGACAAGAGAAGTGGGAATGTTTGAAAAATGCATCGCGGGACAATAGTAAATGCAAAAACTGTTTTCACCAGTTCACATGAACGGATGACTTGAATAGTCATGTCAAGATCTGTAAAAAATAATCTTCCTCCTGAGAAACTATATGCAACATCTCCACTACATAATAACACAGAAGGAGAGGGAATCAACTTGAATACAAGTAATGAAATAGAATCGGATCATATGAAATATACACCTCCTTCAAAGCAAAGTAAAGTCGATATTTATGATGAAACAGGAAGTGAAGAAAGCATTGACGATGACAGTGATAATGTTGAAGACTTCCCTTCAATAAATGCTGTGAATAATGACTACATATTTTCCGATGACTCCAATGAGCTTTTAGACAGACTGAGATATTTGCTTAAACACTGGGAATATTCCGGAATAAAAGAGATGCTTTCGATCATAAGAGTGCTTAAGGAACGAGGATACATCGAATGAAGTATTATTTGCAAACAACACTGAAATTTATAGAGCCCATATATATATATATATATATATATATATATATATATACCCACACACACACACACAGATACTCACAAAAATATGTTGAAAGCATCTAGAATATATACCAAGTTCTCTAAGAACAAAATTTAGTGAGTTGGTGTATGACTGCGAATATGACTGAGGGGTATGTGTTGTAAGTAATGCTACGTGGGTTATTGATATATATTTGAGAGGTTTTAATGGAGTAAATAGAGAGATACTCGGTAATGACCATTATTCTTATAATGGACATAAGGCAAGATATATTACATACCAAGGCTCTTTCTACACTGTTAAATACTCGCAAAAATAAGTTCAAACCATCCATAATATAATACCAAATACTGAGAGAAAAATAACTTAGTGAGTAGGTGTATGAATGCTAGTATGAGTGAAGGGAAAGGTGTTGTAATTTTTTAAAATTTAGTTAGTTTTAAGTACTAATAAGACCTGCCTGGGCAAGATTTTAATGTGTGCTTGGGAGTAAATGATGGAACGTAGAAAAATGTTTGGGAACTGTATCCAAACAATGCACAACATGTTTGAAGGGTGCACAGCCCTGCCCATGTCTATATTCTGATGAGTTCCTTGGTAAAGGATGACTGATTGATGACCGAATGGACATGATTTTTCTAATTATTGTGGTATATATGAAAACTGGTTTGGGTTTGGGTAATTGTAATTAGATATTAAGAATGTCATTTCGTTTTAAAAGTATAGAATGATACAAATTTCTAGAATATTTAAAATTTAAATGATTTTTAAGAATTTCAACAAGTCATTTGAATGATTAGTTTTAGAGTTTAACACCAACAAATAATTTTTGCTAATAAAAATAAAATAACTTGCTTGAGTTCAATACAAGGGTAATAGTGTTAAATGCATTTTAAACACAGCTAGCTTATTTTTCAAACTTAGAACTGACCTCTCTCATTAAAATTATATGTTTTTAAACCCAAATTAAAACAGACGTTTTATAATTTAAAGGAATATTTATTACGTTATCTTTCCCTCTGTTTAAAATAAAATATTTTATATTTTTACCATTAATAAACATTTATTTTTAGCTACAAAACAACTTCGTTTCCAGACATTATAATAATGTTTTTCCTCCCTTTTCCCAACCACGCAGTACTTTATATTTTTTGTGGTGCTGAAATTACTGTATTGGGAAACAAAACCTTTAGTTAGGAGTTAAAATAAGTGAGGGAAAACGTCAAAGATTTGATAGTTTGTTGGGTGAACTTATCGTTAGCGACACAGAGTCTGAATCTGATTCAATAGCGAAAAGAACGCCTAGTACAAACTGTCAGGACATTGTTGTTTCACCTAAATCGCGTCGTTTCAATCTCTTATTGGGCGGATCTATTCTTGAGTGAATCGAGCACTGATTCACACACGGAAAGAACGTCAGCTGCAACAGATCGGTACACTTTCTTTTCCCCCAAACTCGGAAAAGTAGATCTCCTGTTAGACGATTTGTTTCTATCTGACACGGTAAATTCAAGTGATTCGGATAGTGTCTCGTCCATCTCATCTGACCGCCGGCTTTCGAGTCAATTAGAGAGACTTTGTCTAGGGAAACAAAAAATAATTCGTATTCCGATTCCTCTAACTCAATGGGAAGCTAAATTTCCTGAATTGTGATATCAGCTGTTGGTCACAGTGTTTGTGTGTAAATTGACTGGTGCGCAGATATGTAATAATCAAGTAGAGTCTGGTGCTGATTTTAAAATATTTTTCAAAATGTGCAGGGTACCTTTGTTAGAGTTAACAATAACATCATCCCAGCCAATAACACTTAATGTCAGCATTGCTGTTAAATAATTGAAATCCTTTTTGGCTGAGGAAGACACTATGCAGATATTTTACTTTCTAAGTCAATCACTACCCGTCCTGCATTCAGCCGATGTGGGCTAAATCTACGATGAGACAATTAAGCCGTATCTTACAAACTGGCTTGAGGAATTTTGTACCTGTGCTAGTGGCTACAGTCTGCTTCTAATTATGCATATGGATGTTCACATATCGCAGTTTAGGGCATTCACCATCAGTGCTGCTCACACTATACTCCTCAAGTTTATTGTCAATAAGACAGCTTGTATAGACGTACACCTCCCAAAGGGAATGTGCTTTCATTACACCGTTATGTCAGCTTTGTTTCCTGCCGCACAGAATGGCCACAGAATGACTTCATATCCAAATCCTTATGAGGGTTTGGATATCGAAGGTCTGTCGGATCCTGTAGTGTTACACGATATTCGAAAGTTTGAGAATATCAATTGTATTTCTATCAGTGTCCACTGTCCAGTAGACAAAGATAGTTATTATTGACGAAACGTTCGATAAGCAAGGGGTTATCGTACCAATGCGTATTTCTCCTCTACGACATGCACATCGTGTAAATGTATTGGCAATTTGTGCTTGTGGTGATGACGCACATTTGCATTTTGTTTCCATGAAGAATTTGTCTAGGTTGCTTAACAGCCAATTAGGAAATAGGAAAAATAAAAACTTGTTTACGATTGTTGTATCCAATACTTCAGTAGTGAGGAGAAAATCGCAAAACATGATGATCTCTGTCAGCAACATAAGGCTGTTCGCAGTACTTTCCCTAGTGGGAACGACAAGTACTTGCAATTTCAGGGTTACAGCGAACAGGAAAATTGGGTTTCGTCGCCTATTGCGGCACAGAGACATATTTGAAATCCTTGTCCACTTGCCTCCCCAGTGATAACGTAATACGAATAGCATCAACCAACATGTTCCATGTGCTTGAAGAATTTTGTTGGTTTGTTTGTACAATACAATATTATCTAACTACTTTGAGTTTGTGGGTGATGATTGTATGAACCACTTAGTAGATAAATTGGTTGAATTGACAAAGTGGGTTTGCAGGAATATACATTGTGACTGTTCTGATGAAGCCAAAAACCCCAGCTGATGAAGCTAGGTCGGCTTATTTGTAAGAAGGAACTCGGTAGATATGCTGTGGTCGATCATAACCATCTAACCGGGCAAATAAGAGGCCACGTAAATAATAAATGCAATTTGAATTTCAGACTGCCCAAGAAACAATTTTTTTCTTTTTTCATAACCTGCAAAACTATGATGCTCACTATTTCATAAAGTCATCGGCTGAACGTCATGTAACAAAACCCGATGGAACTATGGTCATCGAAAACCCGGGTATAATCCTGGTGATTGGAATGACCCTTGAAAAGTTCAAGTTCATCACCAAACCTGTTCCCAATAGGATTGACTTAAAAGGAAAGGCGCAACATTTCAAGATACGTTTCATTGATTATTTCCAGTTCATGAGCACCTCGCTGGAAACTTTGGCACATAATTTGAAAACTGCCAAATTGAGTATCACCTGCTCGATGTTTCCTGACAACAGCCAATTTGAATTGGCAATAAGGAAGGGATTCATAAGACTTTGTTAAGTCCGAAGACAGTCTATTGTGCATGTCACTCCCACCCCAAAGGACACATTTCACAATGTCATGAAAGATGAAGGCATTAGCGATGAGGATTGTGCTCACGCCCAAGCCACATGGGATAAGTTCCACTTCATATACCTGTTGCAGTACACTATTCAGTATTTACATGCGAACACTTGTTTGTTGCCAGACGTTTTTGAAAGTTTCAGGAATGTATGTTTGGCTCATTATGGTCGGTTGAGGCTGACGTATTTTCATAGTGGGATTTTGAGAACACGGTGAATGCTTTTTCACCAAAGTGGATTTGTCATTTCCAGACGAATGTCATGATGTGCTATCCGATCTGCCTTTGGCTCCAGTAAATGTCATACCTCCTAATGGCTCGCATCAAAAACTACTTTTGATACTCGCGCAATGGAAAAATTATGTTATACACAGGTAAACACTGAGGCAGTACTTGATTTATGGAGCCACACTTCTTAACTCTGTTCATCGCATTTTGCACTTTGAGCAGAAGGTTTGGATGACTCCGTTCATCGAGTTTAACATTGAGAAACGTCCCCAGGCTGCGAACAACTACGAGAAATCGTTTTTTAAACTATTGAATAATGAAGTGTATGGAAAAACTTTACAGAATGTCTGCCAGGAAACGGATAAGAGTTGTTACCAGGTATGACACGATACATGGAGCTGCAGAACTGATAGGGCATCCTACATTCCAGGCATGACAGATCATCAATGAGAATCTTGTCCTTTTCGAAATATCAAAGAGCTCTGTTGCGTTTAACAAGCCTTTGTACACTGGTGTTGCTATTCTTGATCTTTTCACATTAACCCTTTTCTGGCACATGTACTGGTAATTAACCAATACATGTGCCAGAAATTTCCTTCTGCAGCCTTGCACCTTCTATACTGCGATACCACCAGCATGATATACGAAATTGCTTGTAGAGATGTTTACAAAGTAATTACCCCAGATTTAAAGACACTGTTTGATACTTCTAACAATGTGCTCGATAACCCGCAAGGATTCTCATACGAGAACAAAGGGCATACCGGAGTGATGAAGGATGAATGTGCCGGCCACATCATCACACACTTTGTAGGTTTATGTCCCAAGCTTTACGCAAACATTGTTTTGAATAAGCAGTGTATACGTAAGGTGAAGGGTCTAAAACCTAAAGTGCTGCAATCCGTCCTTTACGAGGATTATCGAGATTGCGTCGAAATTGCACCTGGGTTCTGGGGGCTCAATGCCACTTTCGTTCACGTGGTCATGAGGTTTACACCGAACGTATGACCAAAGTTATGTTATCAGGTTTAGACGATAAGTACTTAATTGAGCCAGATGGAGTATCGACTTTACCCTGAGGGTGCTATAAGATCCCAAAGTAAATTGTTCCTCCCCAACCACTTTAGTTTCAACACCACGTCAAATACAGGTCTGACACTACCACTGCCAGTACTGCACCCAACACCACACCTGCTCTGCACCACACCCTGCTCCACACCGCAATATGCAGTGCAACTGTCTTCAAGCATACTACATTTGCTGCATAAGCATCGACATCACTCGAGATATCGTTCCCTCATACATTTTCAAACCTACTGCTTTGCCCTAACTGCAGGGCTTGTTTTTAAGTAACTCATCGCCACAATATACCTGCATTCCTTTATATCACTCAAGAATTACTCTTCTCAGCATGGGATCACATCATGTAATATACAAATCTACAAAGTGCTCCGTGTATGTGGAGTCATTGTAGTTGTTGGTGTGTGATTCCTTACCAAATTTACCTGGATGTGACATAACAGACGCCAAACCATAATGCCGCAACGGATGCTAAAGCAAAGCGATGTTTTATGTAAATTTGTATAGTTTTTAGTTTTACTGCTTGCAAATAATAATTTTAAATGTGTGTGAATGAATGTGTGTGAATGATTGTATTTTTTTAAAGTGTCATACAATATAGTTATAAGATTTAAGTATAATTTTGAGGAATGTTTTTGGTAAATTTTTGTAAAGGGATGTAGATATTTTAAGAAAGTTTGTTCAAATGTTTTCAGGAAGTTTGTGAACTTGCATGAAATTGTTGTAAACTTGTAAATATTTATTTTAAATATAGTTTTAGGGATGATTGGAAAAAATTAAATTTCAATGGTAAAGAAAAAAATGTGACTTGTTATTTAATAGTTTGAATTCCTTTTGTCACAGTTTTATATAATAATTGATGTTTGAGTATTTGTGGAAGAATTGTAATATTTGTTGCTTTTGCACATTGTGCACATCAACAAGTATGTAAATGAGAATGGTCGAGAAATTAATGAACTCTGAAGGTGAAGGACTGAGGGAGAATCTCGAGAAAGTCTAGCTGAACTTGAAACACACAATGGTGGAACAAGCTACACTATTGCTTATGGTTTGGGAGAAGTTCAGGTAAATTTACTCTTGTCCTCACGTCTAAGAAATGTTAGGTGGCGAGTTTTGCTCCACATTACTAGCTGGCATCGACTTTGTCATATAAAAAACAAAAATATTAATTTCAACAATCACTCGGAAAATTTCAAGTATCGCTTGAAAAAATTAATACAGCTGTGAATCAACACATTGATGTCTGCTGTGATGAGATATTATTCTTCAACTATATTTTACATGGATTTTTTAAAACAATTTATTGAGACATTATAAAGTTTGCAAGACTGGTCCTCCTCATTCTCAATCGCTTTACACTGAAGACTTAACACTTAAGACTTAACACCACACTAGCACCACATCCTGAGACAGCTCAACAATCAGCTCAACAGACTGTACCACATAGCACCACACTGCTTCTCACTGCTCCTCAATCGCTCCCCAATTGCTCCTCACTGCTCCATAATATCTCCATAGCTCCATAATCGCTCCATAGCTCTATAATCGCTCCATAGCTCCACACTTAGCACCTCATATGGCATCACAATTAGCATCTCACACAGCACCTCGCATAGCACCTTACACAGCACCCCACAAATCACTTCACACAACACCTCACACTTCGGATAAGTTAGATTAATTTCTTAGCGTAATTAATCATTCTTGTAAGGCGTTCATCTGGTTTAACCTGTATTTCGATGTGTGTTTAGAATATTGGTCTTTAGAGCCGATGAGGGTGAAGTGAAGTGCATATTTATATTCGTGTTTGTATATTATTGTTGGTAGGGGAGCTCTGTCAGTGGGGGGTATGGAATGATAGTGAGTTGTAATTTGTTTTAGTGTGTTAGATTGGTTCTTGTTGTAATTGATTTGTATGTGTTTGATTAATTAACTTTCTTTAATGAATAATTACTTTTGAAATAGTTTTGTGTGATAAATTTCATAATCGCATGAATAAAGTCAGTTTAAAAAATTTTTGTGGTAATCGCAGGATTAAAGTCTTTAGGTCAATCGGGTTTAAAGTAATTCGCTTGGTAACCTATTTGAACACCTTTACGTTTAAAAATTATTTACTTCGCCGAAAAGAAAAGACATTTCTCCCACATCTAAATACTCAGTATGCCTCCAGACATTCGACCTGGATGGAAGTTCATTCCACTCATTATTCGCAAACAAATATAAAAATGCAATATTACTTATACAACTCTTATACCTATATCAACACCTATGTAAGAAATTACATACCACCCATCTGTTCAATCGGCTTCAGGATGTCACAGAGGACACATCTATGCTGCTCCGCCAATATCACTCTTACAACACTTAACCCTTTCAACAGCAATAAAAAATAACAAGAAAATTTATATCAAAGAAATTTAATCAAACCATTATTTTATCAATCGATTTATTGAATTAATCAAATTAATCAATCGATAAGTCTAACTAATTTAGTTAATTAATCTACTAATGAAACTATTATTTAATCTCTTTTGCATATCAATACGCAAATTAGGCAATGACACTTGTGCCGATCTTGCATACGCCTGCGACTTAGGCCACTCTTGTGCTAAGGGAATTGGGAGCCCGCCACTGGCTATACTGGTCTTCCACTTCAAAATTACACATTTTCCATTGGGGGAAGGAAAAAGTAACGAACTAATACCCTGTCTAGAAGTGAATAGGTTTCATGTCTTTCACATGATAGAATCTACAACATTACCAGCGAGCATCGAAGCCGTGTACTCTCATTTCTAAGAAACATAACCAGATGCCATCCAAACTGTGATTATATCGCCCCCAACTATATGAAAGATGTAGGCATTCTAACTGATGATGTAACTACACGTAATATGGGTGTTGCGTCCTGTCAAGGAGATGATGTCAAGAAACATGTTAGAAATTTTCAAGGAGATGATGACGATGATGTGAAGAAATGTCTTAAAAAAATGATTACTGACTTCACAAACATCCTGTAAAGTGTATGTCTTGTATTTCTTTAGTTTACAGTATATAGCTTAGAATATACTATACTGTTTTATTTGCATTCACCTATTGCCACATGAAATTGTAATTCTGGTTTTAAAATGTACCACATTTAAAACACAAGTGATTATCTTGTCAGTGTCACGAACATGTAATAATGGGTTCTCAAAGGGTAACACGAAAAGTATAACATTTACTAAATGGTTTACGAAACAGTGTGTTACCAGGAAACTTGTTTCGATTCAGGGAACACAAAGTGTGATAGTCACTTCCTGGAATTTCGCTTCATTTCTGGGAAAATTTACAAATGCTTTATTACATATGAAATGTTCAAAAGACGAAAACATACATTTAGATCGCTTTAATATATCTGGGACCCCACCCACGCACGTTTCACTAACCTGGTTTTCTGTTTGTTTGCGTGTTTATATGTAGCTATTATAAATGTTTAATCCATATTCATCGACTAGACTATGTCGTGTGACTCGAGATCTAAAATTATAAAAATATTAATTTTCTCTTAGTCTAAAAAATGTCGGAGTGCATTTTACAAGTGATGGGAAAATGTACATGTGATGTTATAGGGATTGGGTATTAGTATATTCGAAACATTTTTTAAGGTCAGCTGAGAGGTTTAGTATCTGTTGGTACAAAATCGATCACGGAATGCATTTCTATATGCATAACTTAATCGACTATCCTAGCATTCGATGGAATAAAAAAAATGGTATTATTATAATTCTTTTAGTGTTGCGCATTGAGGGAATGATTTTAAAGTAATACTGTCATCCGAACTTCTATGATGTGAGGGAGTTGGTAAGCATTTTACTAGAAGCAAGAGTGTTGTACAATCGAGTTCTCAAGGCTTTAGTTTTAATATTATTTCACCGGAGACATGGTAGGTTATAACTGTGCTAGCTAGAGGTCATCAACACGGCAGGTTAAATCTGTGCTTGAAATAACCCATGGAGAACATGTTTACAATAAACGCATCATATATAAATATTGTTGTTGACAATTTAGCTTTTCTACTTTGCCATCATATTTAAAGTGCCGCAGTGCTAGATTTTAACTTGTCGCAGTGGGCATCCATAGAGGATTGCATCGAGATGTCAACACAACAGTTGTCGATTCGAGTTATGGATGTTGAAGAAACTGCAATAGATGTGCGAGTGTCTCAGCATTGTGAAGACGACTGTCTACTCACAACACAGCATGTCATGGAATCCGGTGCCTCTGGTTCGACTGCTCAGCCATCGTGTGGAGCAGCGGGGCAGCGGAGTTCAGCACAGCGAGCCGCCATCGTTGTCGCTAGGGAAAATTACGTGGAACAACGACTCGCACCTCTTCCATCCATGTAGAGGAAACGCAAACACCTTCTGCTTCCAGTATGTTATTCGCCTGTGTCGTCGCCGTTGTTGCCACTTCACCAGGAACTCGACGAATTGCCCAATTTTAATGTGATGAGTGTGTTGGAGGAAATGCCATTACTTCCTATATCGCCATCTCTATCATGCTCGTCATTAGAGTTCATACACCAGAATGACTGCACTTCCTAGCGTTGTTTACGGGAAATAATAGAACTGCGGAATTTTATAAATTTAACTTAAGATGGTATGTTTGCAGAAATACAATTTAATATAATTTTTGATTCGCAGACCAAGCAACGATATCGTATGAGGGAATCACAAAAACATTTAATTTCACTAACAAGTACTTTGTTCTCACACTCGCAAATATAGGTAAGCTCTTCACTAATTAATTAAAAATTTATGACGAAATTTACAATCTTTAATAGGAAATATTGAAGGGTGAATAGAATTTGAATTTATGCAGTTTTCCAACGACTTAATTCACTCCATACTCATTGAAAAAACATATAGATCTATATTACAATAATTGCTACTAAATGGAAAATCGACGATTTCATACTCACAGCTTGCAAATAGGGAATGCCCTTCATAAACAAAGTTGTGATTGTCTCAGTGCTGTCGATCTCGGCCAGCAGTGAGTGAAAGTATTTTCCTTATCGATTTCAGTGGATCGCCTTGTTGACAGCTGCTATAGTGAACTTCCGTGTGTGTGAGGCATCGGGACGGCTATTAGTTGAATCACCACGCTCGCCGCGCGTGAATGTGTCTCTGTTGCCGGCTGCTGCGTAGTCGGATCTCTTCTACGCTTGTTCCACGGACCTAACACTCGGTTGTCGGCTGTTGCTCCGATGTGTTGCATTGGTAACCGGCTCCACACTTCGTCTGCTGGTTCACAAACAATTATCCATTTTATAAGAGTCCCATCTGCTTGCTTAGGAGGTTTGATGGTGAAATCTTGGCTTCACTAGGTAATTCCCACTTGTAAATAGAACAGAGTTCGTTTACACACACCCTAGTTTGGAAAACATTCCAGGGTTGTTCAGGATGGTTCACAGCACTGTGTAGATATCCTGTACACGATTTAGCATAACCATTGAGTAAATATATACACTATAGTGGCCAGGGGATAGGAAAAAGTATGACCCAATGTATATGATAGATCCGCTAATGATCCAGATGAGCGCTAGTGTTCTCGGTGACGTCATCCGTGCAGTGTTGCCAGTTCGGCAGCCGGTAAATTACGTCATAACCCTGACCTCGGCTCACCCACATGTCCGTTCAAGTTCTGCCAAAGGCGAGCCTGTCACACGCGAGTTACCAGCAATCGTTGCAGCTGTGAATACCCAACTTATGATTTACTAGTGGCTACCATGGCATGTGTTTCGTTTATGTCGTAGAATTATGTGTTTGGGAAATTTTGCAGCGATATCAACTACTATTTGGTTTTATTTATCTCTGTGAAAATGAATTATCATAAGTATATAGTGGTCATTGTTTTTTAATTATAATCTATGGTTTTACTATAGTTTAGGAGTTCATGATAAAATACGAGTACTGTTAGCACTCGCAATTACAAAAATCATATTAATCACGAATGATGCCATATATCATAGTAAACTTTTGTTTCCGTTCTTATGTGAAAGTAAATGGACAGGAAATAATTGTTCAGTAGTGGAGAAAATATATGTTAGACGCACGACGGTCTACGATGTGACACAATGTTTACGGTTTGGGGTTTTGATCTACTACATAGGTGACTGTTCGTACAAATAATCAATACTTTCAATGTGTCGATTCAAGTGTCATTAAGGCTGTGTTCGAACCTAGGATTGCACTTATGTATATGAGCATAAACCATTTGGCTCGATACTTGATATATTTCGACGGACATACTTATTTGCATCACTTACAGCAACAAGTTAGTGTAGTGGAGAGTAAGGGGGGATGAAATAAAACAATTATTGTGATATAAACTTATGATAGTGTGAAAACATAACACAAAGGTGAATGTACAACTAAATTAAATTGTAGCAATTTTAATAAGTGAAGGGCGCCTTTAAATATGAATAGATGAAGAATACCCTAACCGGTATCACTTCAAGCGGAGTAATTAATTATAAGAACTCATGTTACACAACATCTTTAAAAATAGCAGTCATCCATATGTATTATTCTGAAGAACTAGTGCATCTCAACTAAGCACTCTACGTACAAATAACACCAGACAATTCAAATATTCTACCATTTTTAATAAGACGAGACAAACTATTTCTGTTGAAAAATTACAGGCTTCATATTAAAATAATATTCGATGATTAAAACGAGCAAAGCGATTTGAAAACGATTACCATCATCCTCACAAATATTCATCCGTTTGCATGACTGTGAAATCATGTGCAGTCGTCATTTTAATAAGTTGCACTGTTTCTTGGGAATTGCTAATAAACTAAATATGTAAGAGTCAGACCAGTCATAGCTCAGTCCCTTTTAGACTTACAATACCTGATTCATTCTCTCTAGCCTCTGGGTATCTGATTAGCTTGTTACTGTGCTTTGAAACACATTGGTGGCCTTAAGCTGATACATCATGCAAAATAGGATGTTGCAGTCTTACATTAATTTGCGAATTTGCGACGACTAGTAGACTAGAAGTTCTTGATACCTCCGAAGTGCAGAGAACCTGAGCAGTTCTGAATATGATTCAGGTGGACTCCTCTGTCCATCTCGTCGCCATCTAAGTAGAAGCCATTCTCAGCAGTTGGAGGGAACTCCAGGCCGATGAGACATCATACTTTTAATCAGTTTCTCCCTCTCCTTCTCCATCGTGGAAACTACCTCGTCCAGCCGTGCAGCCATCATCTCTAGAACGTAATATCATATTACTTCTTCAGCCAAAACGTTCTGTTCAAAAATGTTCGAAACCAATTCAAAGACAAAAGTTCCACTTAGCAACCATTCGTGAGATCGGCATTTTATACGGTCATAAAATTATTCTCCATGTCGATACGAAGTGTATGAGAAATTTAATAGGAATTCATCAGCTTGTATGTGCGTTGCAAATAAATCAAATATTTAGTTTAAAACACACGGTAGAGTGAGGATTAACTCCGCAGTTTCACACAAACATCTTACAACGAAGTTCCATTCCTGACATAGCCTTAATAAAATCATGTTTTAAATTGTAAACATACATGGGTGGACATTTTAAGGATACGTTAATTTATGATGAAACAAGTAAGATAAATGAATAATGAGTGAGATGATAAGGGAGGAACAACTGTAAGGGGACTCCTTACATTAGCTGATAAGATTCTGAAAAAGCATTTGACGGGAAACACATACTGGATATGTGCTGGAACGTAGGCGCATAGATTTAGAATTATCAACCAATTAGGAGCTGTAGCTGTAAAGCACATGACAATGAAAGTGTTCGTACTAACCAATCATAGACTTTTTACAAGAAAGGAATGAATATATATTCGAGTCATTAATGCGCTGTTATCGATAATGTATCACTAAAACTGCAAACAACAAGAGGCAAATTTCTTTGAACACTAATATTGGTATGCATAAAAATTAAATGTCGGATTTTGATATAACATTTTCTCTCATCCATGCCTTGCCTTGTAAAAATACTGGAAGTGTTCTCACTGCTCTGCATATTAACTATACATTCAATGCCACGTCTGGTTTATAACAAGTCACGAAGAAAACTGGTTATGTTTATCCCGGCTCTTCTAGATCATTAATGGTTAAAGAGAATACATCGTTAAGAACTTTGCACAGGCGTTTCTCGAAATTTAATTCCTCCATTCCACTCTTTATATAATTAAATATTAGGAATAACAATTATGAACCACATATAAATTGATTTCCCATATAGTATCTTATGGGCTGTAAGGATGCGAGATGTACGCACATTCGTTTCCTCGTGTATGTGCGTATGTCATTTCCCAAGACATGTAAAACATTTACGTACATAGACGAATGCAGACACTGTATGAGCGTGCATCTCATTAAGCAGAAAACCTTATGCACACTGCGGGAAAAGGACACTAATGATCAAGTATAAGGCTCAACTCTAACAGACGTTTGTTTAAAAGTGACAATACAACTGTCGTCTCTGTGAGATCCAACATTACAATAATGATGTGCATTAGTGGATATTGTCTGAAAATTTGGCAGCTGTGTGTGTTTACATGTACACGAGTGTAACACATAACACCACTGTGTTTTATACACTGAAACCTCGGACTCGTAACAGTGCGAAAAACGTTGACACGGAAGTGTTTATCAGTAATGTTAACACTAACGAATGCATGTTAACTAGACATAAAAAAGAGAGTAGCAATATTCTACTTCAGACTGGGTACATTACAAAATATAACTATTTCTACACTTAACATGGATTGAAGGCAATGACTCGGTGCAAATCACTAATAGTCATCCTAAGGCTGTGTCCGAGAGGAAAAATGCGTTATTTTGTAATTTATCATTTCGTAACTTTCAATCCGGACGTTGTCGACAGTGTGTAAGTGTAATGTAAATAGATAGTTACACAATTTACATTACATAGGTAATATGGTTAGGTGTATGTACGTACAAAGCCAATGACTGGGAATAATTATAATACTTGTACCATTGTAATAAGCGAGAGAAAGGTGTGTTACCCTTTATTAGATTCTTCCCTAATCTTAAGTGTATAACCATTACCATTCCTCAGCTTTCACATATCAAAAAGAAAACAGTAGGCTGCGAACCCGTATAAATAACTTGTTAAAATTAATGCTCGACGAAGCGTGTTTTACCAAACCCAGATTATATATTTGCCCGGTCTGTAGAATGGCCGGCAGTAACATAACTTTCCAGATGAATACCATACGTCGGCCTGGAACTCTGCTTTGTACACAATTTGTGCGCGCTAACGACTCAAGAACTTTACGTACACTATTAAGTTGAGCCAGAAAATGATTTATGAACATGGCGAGCCACAGGAATAAACAACATTAGAATAAGGTATACGACCGCCAACATTAAGTTATTTTTAACGTCCAGATTTAATGAAGAAAAAAGAAAAGAAATTATTCTATAAATTCCCTTACTTTTATTATTCCCTTTGGTTATATGGACTAATGCTAAATAAAACCCTTGCGCCAGTTAGCAACGATCTAACTAGGACACATAACATTCCTATCTGACTTGGGAGTGGCCGTAGTTAACTTAATGAAAATCCCTATGTTATAAAAAAAAAAAATCCTAGACTTAAGTTCCCTGATGAAAAATTCCTTAAAGTTAATGTTACTCTCAGAAGAAAAATATATAATATGTTTGTCCAATTAAAAAATTGCAATTCTTCAGTGGGCATAACTCAGGGGAGTATATTCTTTTTCAAGTTAACAGTGGCAAAGTTTTTAAAGCTGGTTTCTCGGTACGCTTAACGACACAATGCCGTCGCCGATAAGGGAGAGACCTTCTAGAAGGATTATGGCGGATGCTGCATATGACCCATACATATACTGCAATGTAGACTTATCTCCCTGACTTTCGTAGCTCTTAGTACTCTCTCAGGAGAGGGACGAATTTTATGTAGCAAATAACACTACGCCGTCAGGACTTGCAGGTGCAGGGATATATATTAAGGGTGCTCGTTGTCGTGTAGAAAATACGTCTCCAACACTGACGTGGTCTAGCTTCGACCTCCTATATACTATCATAGCAAACGGGACTTGAACGCACTCTCAATTTGCTGGAAACACTTTGTGACGGTGTTTGCCAACACACACAGTACGAGGACTTTGTCTCAGTGCTTCCTTAATGTAGGTGTTTAAGTTGGAAAACAGCTGAGGGCCCCCTCCCCCTTCGCAACAATTGTGTGAAAAAAGGGAATTGGTTTGGTTCCAGTGAAAAGGTTAGAATTATTTGTTGCCTTTGCTATTAAATTATCAATTGAATCATTTGCGAAGCTTTTACCCCAATATCGCAATAAATAGGTAGTATCAAAAATATAATTCTGTATAAAAGTTTCCCCACGATTATATTTTATGTAAATACAATCTTTCCAGCTGTATGCAGGTTACATTAAATATTTTCTTTTTCATTATACTTATAAAATGACAGCAAGGTGCCCGCCCCCTTAAAATGTTGATGGAACAGCAGTTCCAGCCTAAGTGAATACCCTGTGCTGTCTCCCCGAACCTAGGCGAGACATCTCTATATGCATTTTATTCAAAACCATCGAGAACATTACAAAATGATCTTCACTCCATCGATATCCGGAAGTCCTGAAGGGCACCCTGGTGGTACGTGACTGACTGGCTGGCGTCACGTGGTCAAGGTGACGTAGAAGGGAGAGGAAGGCAGCCCAAGATTTCGTGGGTGGCAGCAACCTTGCAGCGCCCATACTTGCAGACCAGCAGGCCCGCCCAGCGGACGTGAGGCGTGGAGCTCGTCAAACACACCCCGTCGCAGCGAAGGTAAGCTGTCCCAAACGGCCAACATTTTCTCAACTTCATATGGTTCCGTCGGTTTAGTTTTCGATCGATGTGCAGGGATAGCCGTCAAAACTTAACACAAAAAATTACACCATGGAAGCTAAGACGCCCTAAAATATAGTTAAAACCCTACTCGATACCCACCTTCAGGTGCGAGCCCTAATCTACACGTCTAGTTGGTTCGGAAGTCAGTTGGAAAGAGCTAAGCTTCTTGGCTGGAGTTAGCTTAAAAATGGGACTTATGGTTCCGGGCCAATAGGAAACCTGGAGTCGACGGGAAGCTAAAAAATACCTAGCACCCCCTAAGTACCACTTCCCAAGTCCTAGCTGTTAACAAAACATAGAACACTGGGTCGCGAAACGTACATATAAAATTTAGATAACAGAAAAGATTCACAACATATAAGACCACAAAAATAAATAAAATGATTAACAAAAAAAAAGCAAACTAAGTCTAGCTAATACTATACCATTAAACATAATTAAATAGCCACGATACATCTTAAATAAATATGCTAACAGAATAAAAAAAATAAACATAATTCAGAAAAAAATTTAATTAATTATAGGTGCAAATTACTTGGAAAATACTATAGGTGACATGAGTAGAAAATAGTGTTAACATAGTGAAAAATTATAACACGTTGCATGGAAATTACAAATATTAACATAAAGTATGTAAATTATTTACATATACAACACATATTATGCAGGTGTTACAACAATCACTTGTTAAGCACTCGCAGCAACACGTTCTTACATTAACAGTGAAAATTTGTTTTATATCAATTAAATGCTTAAAATGGACGTAATATTTCTACAATCATCACTGGAATGCTGCGAATATATTAATAAACAAGAAAATAATATAATATCCAATAACGATTTTAAAACAAGTGTTGCAAAATATATAAACAAAGCACCACACTTACTTGCTTTCTAAAACATGTCTAGTGTATTTTATGAACAATTATTTGTTTTAAAAGACATTATATGTACGCACTCATGCATGTGTTTTGAATGTCAAAACCAACATGGCGCTGATTTTGTCATTGTGTATTTTTGCTAACATTATCTATATATAAGATACGAAATATCAATTTACCAAATAATTCACTATGTTTGTATACAAAGTCGTGTCACGTGATCATTATGTCAACACATTCTGCCATTTCGGATACCGCCTACGTTTACAATACAAAACTAATGCATTTAGAATTATGCAGTAGGCGGTTATTTGTGATACGGAACCATGTCTTCTGTATTTGCAGATTCCCATTAATGTTTTAATTTTTAATTCCAGTGAATGGAAACTAGCAGCAAACCTGTCATGTTTACTTTTGTTCCTAACATATCCTCGTATAAAACAACGATATTGAACTAGATAATTCCTAAAAGCCGACATTTGCTATCAGAGAAGCTTATTATTTGTGAACAAATATAATCGTCAACATGTGCACACACATGCCTTTGTCTTATTGTTTCATACTTACATTACTGTAAATAACAGTTTCCGTGAACAATACCGACTGCTCTGTACAGATTGATCGTAGTCACAAAAATGTTTCTAAATATATAAAATAAAACTAATTCTTTCAATGCTTAAGGAAATTTCACTAACACACACGACCTGATAAGTTCCTCTGGGAACCGAGACTTAAGAGAATACACATTCGTTTCTTCTGCACACATCTTAACGCATAATATAATGCTTAAATATTTATGTTGTAAATTCAGTTTTACTTCAGATGTCGTAGCTTACGCTGCATTACGATGTGCAGGTGTGTCCATAGTGTACGGGTGACCTATATCTTGTCTGTCCCAGCTTGTGGTTATATCTGACATTCCGAACACTTTCTACTGTTGTGAAGTTGTGGCTGGGGTGACAGAGATGGAGTATGAGTGAGAGAGAAGGTATATGTCACTTTGGCAACGCCGCCGACATTCCCCACAGAGATGGAGTATGAGTGAGAGAGAGGGTATATGTCACTATGGCAACGCCGCCGACATTCCCCACAAAGATGGAGTATGAGTGAGAGAGAGGGTATATGTCACTATGGCAACGCCGCCGACATTCCCCACAGAGATGGAGTATGAGTGAGAGAGATGGCATATGTTACTTTGGCAACGTCGCCGACATTCCCCACGCACACGCCACGATAATGGACTAGCGCGACGTGGTGTTAAGCCCTCTAACGACAGATTCTGACCTGCTGGAGTGGTCAGAAAATCTAACCTGTAGAAGTCCACTCTAAGTATATCTTGACTCAATGGCATAACGTAGTGGGAGTTTGGTTATTTCTTTAAACAGAAAGTAATGTGTGACGGAACTTTTCATTACTACCCTCGACAGCAAATGTTTCTCGGTGGGGATCAAATATTTCTTGTAAACATATATGGTCAGCAAATGTTAACTGCACATCCGCTCTCTAACAATTTTAGGTTTTATAGCGTTTGGCATGGCTATTGTATCCTACAAGAAGTAAATGAGTAGATGATTTGCACATTGTTTAACATGTTTTATTAAGTGGTTGTCTACACAATATTCCACACTCTGGATGCCCGTATGCACACCTCAATAGTGTTGGTTTGGATCAAACGTTTCCATGCCTTTATTTATAATCCTGTGGTAGATGAAAGTGTTTTCCTTTCGAAGGAAACCTTCGGGGCAGCCTTGATGATCTCTGCTGCATCTCGTGATGGCTATTAGATTAATCACCACGCGTGCTGTGTGGACCTGTCCCTCTGTTACCAGCTGCGTAGTCAGGCTTGAGGCCGGGAGCATATGGCAAGCTCCATGGGTTGGGTCTGGCCCATCCACTTCTGATGATACATGGAGAGGCATTGGGCAGCACACACGGGCACGAGCCGGGCCCGGAACAGTGCAAGGCTAAAACGGCCCAGACCCGGGGACGGACGCTGGGCGTTTTCGGGTGCCATGTGTTCCCGGCCTGACCTGTTGTAGTTCCACTAACGTGAATCTCGGTTGCTTGCCTACTCGGGTTTCGTCTGTAATAGTTCCACTGATGTAGTTGTTCTCAGTTGCTGTAGTTCCAGTGGTGTATCTCTGTGCTGCGTGTCTTGAGTAGCCGGGTTCAAGTCTCATTTGCCATAATTCCCAGGTGATGGTGTATGTGAAGCGACGTAGTTGACTTCCAAGCAAGAACTATATATTCCAAGATGGCCTCGGTAGATACATAGGGTTCATATTATGGTTCAGGTTTTAGTCGTGAGCTGGGTGTCGTGGTGAAAGGACGTAGGTCTCGTTAGGTATCTTTGGGTATGATGTGCGTATGTTCGTAGTTGGTGATTGCATACTCTTACAGTAGTACGCCATATTCAATACAATTGTAATAGCTTTTATCATAATAATAGTAATAATTTGTAATTCATAACAGTTGAGGTTTGGTTGAGAGAATGTATGACTTTGGTGTTTGCATTATAGTAATTATTCATTTACATACAAGATTATGTCATTACATAATTACACGTTTACATCAAATACATACAATGCAAGTGCCTTCTCCCTCCCCTCCTCACTGACGAGTCAAATGCGTTACGTCAGTTGCACTCTGGCAGTCGGCGAGGTCACATCGACGGAGCAGTTTTCGTACGTATATTTCCATTTTTCCCAGAATGTCACTTGTAATTGCACAATTTCCCATTAATTTCCAAAAAACATACATACATACTTCCAAACGTAGCATTACATTACTTACCCTAACCAGGAAACGAACTTAAAAATAAATCATTATTAAATTCAAAAATGAAATAATATTAATGACCTGTCCGGGAATCGAACTCAAAAGGCCACAAAATAACCATCCTTACCAAGGATCCAACTCAAAAAATAAATTGTTATAACATTCGTAAACAAACTTATATTAAGTGCCTTTAACGGAAATAGAACTCGGAATATCAAAAACAAATAAATGCACTCATCGAACGTTCCACATCCAGAAACTTTTAAAATTTTCCAAAAATAACATAAATGCATTCACCGGGAGTCGAAGCTGGTAATCTAAAATTACATAATTACAATCGTTGATTACACAAGTGCGTACTTGAAAATACAATCCTGTTTATCCCCTCCACACTGAAAAGTCGCGTGCAACACATCAGTTGCGTTCCGGCTGTCGGCGAGGTCACATCGACGCAACAGTTCTGGTAAGTTCTTACTTGTGAGTGTGCTATTCCCCGGAAATACTCCGACCAGGGAATCGAATCAAAATTTCTTTAAGTGTCCCGCCTAGTATTCTAAAAATTAAAAAACAATCAGTCCGGGAAACAAACCCCGAATTTCCCATAATTAGCTTAAGTGCCCCGCCCGGTAGTTGAACACAAAATCTCGCAACTCCACTCGGGATACGAACCCAGAAGTCCAAAAAAAGAATTGATTTTGTCACCCATCGTACCCAGTAATATAAAAAAACTTTATTACACTCGTCGGTTATGCAAGAATGAACATTCACTATGTAATACTTTCTCCTACACCCCAACGAAGTGAGTGCAACATATCAGTTGACCTTAAGGCACCGAAGGGAGAACATCTATGAAGCAGCTCTCACTTGTGATTGTGCATTTTCCCGGAAATACTCCAACCTGGAATCAAACCTGAATGTTCTAAAAAATTTCAAAAATATAAATAAATATTCCCCTTGTGAATCGAAATCAAAATCACCCAGTTCAAAACTTTCAATAATAAAAATTAATGCATTGGCCGAGCATCGAATCGGGAGTCAAAAACAACTCAATGCATTAGTCGGGTTTTGAACCCTCTACCGGAAATGTAACAGGAAGTGCGAAATATACTTCTCCAAATGTGAAAAAATGAAATCTAGGTCAGATTATCGATAGTAGTTCACTAGGTCAAAAGTAGGTCAGAGGTCACTAGGCCAGTAGGTCAATAGGTCAGTTGGTCAAGGTTATTCAAATTTTTAATGTCTATGACAATCTAGGACCAGCATGCTGTCACAACTCAGGAGCTTGATTAGTTCTCTATAGATGAGTGCCAAGTTATATAATCAATCAAATACCCACAGTTTTCCAAGAATTGAAGAAACTTGATATTTGGAAGGACAAAATTGTACTACCGTTGACATAATACAAATGTAACATCGCAGGACACATTTTGTGAATGCATGCTTGTATCAATGTAGGTTTCTTGGTTAAGGTTACGTATGTTAAAATAGTAACTTGTCGAAACATTTCTGAATGCATTGTCGCAGCAAACTTCAAGAGAATTAGTTCTGGCACTCATATACATTCACAGTTTTCTTCGGCTAATCACAGCCCACTTTAATGTGATTGGTGCGTGCGTGTGGTCAAATATATTAGTGGTTTTGGCGAATCAGGGAGGTCTTTGTTTTCTATTACTGAATTATTACGGAGACATGTGGCTTACATGCATCGTGAGTAGTCCGATTTTTGGTTGTTCTTTAATTGGTGTGAACCAAGTTTTCCAAATTTGACAATCACAGGGCGTCTATTCAGAGCCACTTGTCTACAGGCAAAATTCACAAATACAAACATATTACAAGTGCTACACAATTCTTTAAACATTATAAATATATGTGAGTATTTACAAATAAATAAAAATCGGAACAGGCAAGTCATCGGCAGCCTTAACATATAAACCTGTCAAATGCCAAAGTGTGTGTGGTCCTTTTCAACATTCGCGCAGACACAACCACAGTAAACAATTAAATATATTAACATAAATTACAATGCAAGATAAGGAATATTCTTAGGAAACATCAACTGTTTCCCGATAGCATGTTGAACCAATACGTAATTTGGATAGGGCAGCCAAAAAAAGGTTATTGGATGCAGGTACCTTGACCTTGACCCCGTGACCTTGAATAACCTTGAAAATAAAAACTCGAGAAAATGCATAAAAATCAAGCAGATTATGTTATAGACTACTGCCACCGTAATGGGAGTCAGTGACCATGGCATTAACCCCACGAACTTGAATGGCCTAGAAAATAAAACTTCGAGAAAAATACATAAAAGTCAACAAATATATGATGTTACAGACAACTACCACCATATTATATGCAGGTGACGTTTACCTTAACCCCATGCCTTTGAATTACCTTGAAAATAAAAACTCGAGAAAAATGCATAGAAGTCAGCAAGCATATGCTAATATTAAACACTGCCGCAATATTGTTTGCAGGTAACCTTGACCTTGACTCCATGTACTGAGATGACCTTAAAAATTAAAACCTGGAGAAAAAAGGTACATTCTCCACTAGCTCATATGAAAAACATACACACCTACACAAACCCACACACACAACTAGACACACCTACACACACAACTACACACACAACTACACACTCACCTACACACACACCTACACATACACACAGAGCCCAAAATATAACATTAAAAAAATTTTAGTTTAACCAGGAACACCATTCACATAACTGTTTCCGAGGCGAAATTCATACATATGTACATACGACCTAGCGATGGAGCGATGGAGCTATTGAGCTATGGAGCGATGGAGCAGGTAGGAGCGTGTCTTGGGTGGAGTTCGTATGTAGGAGTCAGTCGGTAAATTCGGACGGACCTGTTGGAGATGTACGTGCTGGAGCTAAAGAAGCAGATGACATCGGCAATGATGCTCTAGGTACCTCAGCCGAAAGTTCGATGGCCTCATTGAAGATTTCGTAGGCGTAACCGCTGAAGAAGTCGATGGCACTGCTAGTACAACTCCAGAAGAAATATATTGTACTGTCGTAGCTACCATTAGCTCTGGAGTGTCCGAAAACATCGCCGATGCAGAATCAGATTTGGATGCGAAGCTGCAGAAATTAGCCGAGACGATGTGTCTTCATGGCAGTTATTGTCAAACTAAGTCTCTTAGATGACATCCCTGCTGCTTGTAATACAACCATATGCAACCCTATGGCAAAATTTTGACTTTGAACCAATCGTATTACACCGTTAATATATTTCGGGCACCGACCAGCCAAAATACCGAGTTGCCGAGTGATTGCAGCTGGCCAATCGCATGAAGGCATTAGACATCACACACAGGCAGGTAGACAGGCTTTAGATGCCAGTTCTTTGATCACATCACCATTCAGTTATATCTTCTACAAGATAGCTGAATCGGCGCTGGCGACAACCAGTTAGCGATAATGAAGGTCGCTGCTTCATCATCGCCAGGATAAAAGGCACGCCTTCATATTTACAATTAATCTTTCAAGTATGGGAGCACTCTGAGAAAACCCACATACTAGTTCGCCCAAGAAGAAACACGCAGATACTTACATAACAATATGTTGTTTAAAAATTCTTGTTTGCATATGTATATATAAATAGAGAAATTAAATTAGTTTTTAATCCCATATTTATATAAATATAATTAGGTTAAAATTAATTGAAAATAATATTATATTCTTATATTTATATTTACATTATTATAAATAAAATACATGGAAAATAATTTTATAGTTACATATTTGTATACCTAAACATAATTATGTATAAATTAAATTAAAAATAATTTTATATTTACATATTCATATACTTATACCTACACATAATTATGTATAAAATAATTTGAAAATAATTTTAAATTCCCATATTTATATACCTTTACCTATGCATAATTATGTTTAATAGATAAATAGAAAATTGTTAATGTTCCAATATTTATACATACATAATTATATAAACAATTATTTAAAACAATTTCATAATCCCTTATTTATATATTATAGAATTAATGTAAAGTTTGTGGTTCTACATTATTTATTCGCACCAGACATATTACTTTGATATGCAAATCATAGTTATAAGATAAAATGTTAGTTATTTGCATATTATATGTGGCATAAATTAAAGATTTTTTCATACTAATATTAATTAGAACATTTGATTTACCAGTTGTGTTGTCATCTATGATAAATTCTACCATTTGTAATTTTATATGTGTTTCTGGTTTGTGCGATTTATTTTTATTTTCATCTGGTGGCAGTACTTTGTAAACCATTTGTTAATGTTGGTCAGGGGTAACGAGATGACGTCAGCCTCGTTTGAGTAGCTACCCCGTGATTTCTTCTAGTGATAGGCGAGTCGCGACGTGTTTTTGTGGGCCCCGGTAGAATTTTGGTTTTTTAATAGGAACATTGTTTTGAGTTCCGGCCTAGTGATAGCAGACCACCGGAAGGTGAAGTCGGGACAAAAAAAAATAAGGAAAAAAAAAGAAGAAGTGCGCCTCACGCATCCAGGGTGATCGCTAGTGTAATTTTTATTTCGCCAACAGTGAGACCCCGAGTCGTACATGAGATACTTTAAGCGCGTATCCAGGTCTGTGAACTTTAGTAGGGAACGGATCAAGAACGTACCAGAAATTCCCAGCAACGCATCAATTCAGAATTCAGTAACTTTTAAGTATTGTGTGTTAGTTATACGAGACTAATCATCCCAGTTGGGATACTTAGTACGATGGCCAAAGATTTAGTTTTGCATAGAAGCCAGCCGGTCATGTCATCTTGGAAAAGCATATAATTTATTCTCAAGTAACTAAGTCCACGCAAACCCCGATGATACGTTTTTTATGCTTCCAATTAGCATTGGTGTGAGATTTATAAATATAATAAATGAAGAATACTATTTATATGATATTTAATTGGATACAAAAGATACAGCCACTGTAACGCACACGTATTCATCTCTCTCTAAACATTTCAGAATTACTAAACTTTTGAAACATGAATGTTATAATGTCTTCTCAAAGCATTTAAGTCCCTTGTCAAGAATATTTTATCATTTCAATAAGACGCAGATTGATTATATTTTCAATGAGAGTGTCATTTCCAGTAGTAAGATCGTAGAGTTATTCACAAGTTCAGAGGGCCATTTGGCTATGTTATGTCCTAACAGCTACTAATATACTGTCAGTTTCTCTCTTATGGTTTGTTAAAGGACGAGAGGATACTGATGCTAAGAAGTCTTCCTGCTGTGATCCAGAGCAGTCGTATGTCTAATGGTGTAGTAAGAGTTCTGTTTAACACGTTGTTTACTATGTGCCAAAGTTACCCTCCATCTGAAATTAATAAGGGAGTTCATCAGTTTTCTGTTTTGTCTACATATGCTAATGCCACACTTATATAACACTTTGATTACTTCAGCTCACACCACACATTATCTATAATTTATGTAACCGCTCACACACTACAAGAGGTGCCACAAAAATTATGTTTAAAATAAATGAAAAGACTTATATTTACATATTTATACATATTTGTATACCTATACATAATTATGTATTAAAATTAATTGAAAATAATTTTAATAACATATTCATATACTTATACATATACATAATTATGTATAAAATTAATTGAAAATATTTTATATTCCCATATATATATATAAAATTATGTATAAAATAAATTTATTTTCCTGTATTTATATACCAATACATAATGCTGAATAAAATAAATTGAAAATAATGTTATATTCCCATATTTATATTCTTATACATATTTATATACAAATACATAATTATGTATATTCCTATCTTATATAATTATATAATTATGTAAGTTCCTATTATATATGATATTAACTGCGTGTTTTCTTCTTGGGCGAACAAGTGTATGAGTTTTCTCAGAGTGCTCCAATACCAGGAAGATTAATTGTGAATACGAAGGCCTACTTTTGACCTCGACGATCACGGAGCCACGAGCTACAGAATCGCTAACTGATTGTCGCTAGTTCCGAATATGAGATCGTGTTGAAGATATAACTGCATTGTGATGTAATCAATGAACTAGCATCTAAAGCCTATCTACCTGCCTTTGTATGATGTCTTAATACCTTCATGCGATTGGCCAGCTGCAATCACTTGACAACTCGGTGATTGGCTGGTCGGTGCCCGAACAATGTATTATTGGCATAAAACAATTGGTTCAAAGTCATTTGGCATCATAGATCTTGTATATGTGTATATTAAACACAGTAGGGATGTCAGCTGAGAGGCTTAGTTTTACGTCTGCTAGCTCGGCAAGCTTATACGTCAGGTAATCCATGTCTATTTTCGTTAAAGTGGAGTGGATATTACCCATCAATGGTTTCTCGCCAACGACTTCTTCAGCTGAGATGGCTACATCACTAGCAATATCTACTTCCACCAGTGCAGTACCATCGTTTCAGCTTGGTATGGTGCCATTGACTTCTTCAGCTGTGACACCTACATAATTACTAGCATCTACTGTCACCAGTGCAGTACGATCATGTACAGATTCTACAGTAGGTACGAATTCATCAGCTGTCATATCTACTAAACCTTCAATGGAGCCATCGAAATTTTCGGCTGGGGTATCTTGAACACCATTGCCGACATTACTTGCTTCTTTAGCTCCTGCCCCTACATCTGCAAGAGGTCCATCCGAGTCTACCGAGTGACTCCTACAGACTGACTCCTACAGACTGACTCCACCCAAGACTCGCTCCCCCAAGACTCGCTCCCCCAAGACCTGTTCCACCTTCTACATCGCTCCATAGCTCCATCGCTCCATAGCACCATAGCTCCATTTCTCCATTGCTTCATATCTCCATAGTTCCATCGCTCCATAGCTCCATAGCTAAATTGATCCATAGCTCCATATATTCATATCTTTGTTGCTCCATCGCTCCTTATCTCCATAGCTGCATTGTCCCATCCCTCCATAGCTCCATAGCTGCATCGTCCCATCGCTCTATAGCTCATTAGTTTCATCGCAACATATCTCTATAGCTCCATCGTTCCATTGCTCCATACCTCCATAGCTCCATCGCTTCATCTCTCCATAGCTCCATAGCTCTATAGCTTTACCACTCCATAGCTCCACAGTTCCATAGCTCCATGGCTCCATCGCTGTATAGCTCCATCAATCCATCACAGGGTCGTATGTACATATGTATTCATTTCACCTCAGAAACGTTCATGTGAACAGTGTTTCTCTTTACACAAGCAGTTTTTTTAATGTTATCACTATCTTCTTCAAATTGTAATATTTTGGACCCTGTGTGTATGTGTGTGTAGGTGTGAGTGTCTGCAGGTGCGTATGTAGGTGTGCATGTGCGTGTGTGTTTAGCGTATAAGGTAGTGGGTAATGTACCATTTTTATTCAGGTTTTAATTTTCAAAGTTATCTAATATCATGGGGTCAAGGTCAAGGTTACCTGCATCCAATATAGTGGTCGTGGTTAGTAGCGCCATATTCTTACTGTCTTTTCAAAATTTTTATCTGGTTTTTTCAAGGTTATTCCGTCATGGGGCCAACAGCATGGTCTTCTGCATCTAATTTGGTGGCAGTACTCTGTTACATCATTTCCTGGCTGGCTTTTATGCATTTATTTCGAGTTTTTGTTTTCAAGGTCATTCAATGTAATGGTTCGAAGGTGAAGATCACGTGGATCCGATTTGTTGGTAATGGTTAGTAATGTATCATGCTTGTTAGCTTTTAAGGATTTTTTTCTCGAGTTTATGTTTTCAAGGTATTGCAAGTTCATGGCATCAAAGCCAATGTTGCTGGCTTCCAATATGGTGGTAATACTTAGTAATGCAATATGCTTGTTGATCTTTATGCATTTTTCTCGAGATTTTCAAGGTCCCAGTGTAAAGGTCAAGGTCCCCTGCTTCTAATATGGTGGTAGTAGTCTGTAACATCATATGTTGGCTGACTTTTATTCATATTTCCTCGGGGTTTTGTTTTCAATGTCATTCTAGCTAATTTGGTTAAGGTGAAGGTCACTGGCTTCCAATATTATGGTAGTAGTATGTAACATAATATACTTGCTTAGTTTTATGGATTTTTCTCGAATTTTTTGTTTTCAATGTCAATCAAAATCATGGGGTCAAGTTGAAAGTCACTGGCTTCAAATACGGTGGCAGTAGTCAAACACAATATGCTGGTTGACCCTTTGGTATTTTTCTCTTGTTTTTGTTTTAAAGGTCATTCAATGTCATGGGGTAAAAGGTCGAGATCATCTGCTTCCATTATGGAAGTATTGGTCCATAGAGGTGATATACTTGCTGACTGGGTATGTACGAGGGAGTGGAGGCCTGCCGGCTTATTTGTTTGGAGAGGGTGGTCAGGGGAAACCTCAAGAAAGTAAAGTTTTAAAATAATATTTAATAATACATTTTTTGGAGTAGTTTGGAATTTTTTGGATTTTTGGGTTCAAAGGTCAAAGGTCTCTGGTCGAAGGTCATGGGTCCTGCTCTCCTGACCTCGGGATTACTGATCCTGGTCACCTGAGTTGCTAATCCCTCTCACCTGTCTGACTCGTCACTGAACCCAGTCTTCTGCTCTGGGAAAATCAAGGATTTTTTTTGGGAAATTTTTAGGGGAATTGAGTTGATTTTAAGTGGAAACAGGAAATTTTGAGGGGGAAAAAAAAGGAAATTCTATTATGGTAGCCAGCCGGCTCCCGCACTCCGATGCCCTGTGCCCTTGGCCTCAAACGCAAATAATTATACTACTCATGTGCAACCCAGCGCTGGGCGGACCAGCCCTTCGCGGTCACCAGAAATAGGAGGTCAGCATCAGCGACGTCGCAGGAGCCAGCTCAACTCGTGGATCGAAGGGGACTCCAGTGAACAGTGAATGTCACACTCAATGCTCACATGAACTTTTCTAAACTCACATGAAATACCTAGTAATTTCAACATGAATGTATGGAAATGCAAAAATTTAGAAATGAAATGGCATCCCAAATACTTAGAAAATATTTTAGAACCGATATATTTCCCACTGTCAGGTAATACTAAATTTCTACATAAAACCACGTCCCCTATGGAAAATATACATCAACCCTAACCTTATCTAAATGTGCCCTAACCTCGCGCTTTGCATTGTCAAGATGCTGAGCCATGTCGTTGAGGAGGCAATCTTGGGCGGCAGCGTCCAAGGAAAGCAGTAAAGATATATTCTGTTTATTAAGGAGAGGATGGCTTCAGTTACGGCCCAATAATGATAATGTGGGAGAAGAATACATTGAATTGTGCACTCACTATTAAAACCTACACTAATAAAATCCAAATCACTATCCCAAAGTGTGTGATCCTGGTTGTAAAAGGTTGTTAAACATGCTTTAATGTTCTTATCAAAGCATTCCATTTGATTACCCTAGGTAAAGTGAGGACTAGAAGTATAATATTTAATCGCCCAACGAAAATGCTTGTCATTTAAACAATTTGACTGAAAATAACAGGCATTATCGGTCACAATTTCCACTGAGGCATCAAAAATTTTTCACGCCTGATCTGAAAGAGCCTTAACTATCATAAACACTTTCGTGTTCCTCAGATGCAACAATATCACGAACTGAGTGAATGTGTCAAACACAATAAAAAAATATACGTTATCCTTCTTAGAGCAAACTAAAGCCCATAGATATCTAAATGCACAGCATGCCACGGACATTCAGGAACTTGAATCTTAGCTTGGCCAAAATTAGTTCGTAAAGCCAGTTTTTAATGTTGATAATCACTACAAGAACGGACATATTGCGAATCATCTTCCTTCAATTTAGGCCAGGCAAAGCATTGACGTGTACCATGTGTCCGCAGCCTTAGGCCGTTCCACACATCGTCAGCACTAACAAACACGACCACCTTTGTCGCCACATGTCAACAGCCAAGAGCATCAGCCAGTGTTCCAGTGTGCGCACAAATTGTCTTTTTATAGTACGTTAGTGTGTTTTGTGAATATATTATTTTATTTCAAGGGCATTTTTAAATAATTAGATTAATAGTTGCGTGCAGTTCTTCGTTTTATTTTATGTATTTTTATGATATCGTGTGCAGTTCCTCGTGTTTTTATTTATTTATAGTAATATTATGTGTGCAGTGCTAAAAGCATTACATGGGTTTTGTGTCATGTGTACAGCAAGTTGGTTATGTATTTTATTTTTATTATTATTGAAAAGTGTCTTGTTATGTATTTATAATATAAAGCACTGTGTTATCAAGTGATTTTACATTTAATTATGTGTTTGAAATGGTTTGTTTACATTTTACGTACCGAGTGTAACTTTCGTTTTATGCACACAGCTGCACAATTTACGTGCCTGTCGCGCACACATTAATATTACAGCATAAAACCAATATACCTAACTATAAGAAATTTTTCCAAGGACATTAAATTCTCGCATGCAAAATTTATATATATATATATATATTTTTTTTTTTTATTTTTTTTTTTTATTTATTAATTTTTTTTTTTTTTATATTTTCATACAAAGTCAGTAACGTCCCTTATAATGGAGAGTAGTGATAAGGTACATTGAAGTTAGGTATGGGCACACGGCGGCAGAGCCTTTGCCTTTATCATGACCACATGGAATTCCTAACCTATAATTTCATATTTTCATATTAGAAAGTGTTTTCTGTCTAGTGACGTGTATGTGAATAAAAATCCCACCCTAGTGTCCATGTTTAGATAATAAGTTTTATATATAGTAATTTGCTCCTGTGAGAATGACAACTTTAAACTACGCGAGTTTTAGGTTAGGCCTTAAGGATAAAGCAACAGCCATCGTAGTTTCCACCACGGAATAAGTTTTGTTTTGTATTTTATATATTCATTCATTTAAATTAAAGTAAAAGGTTTTATGTTCACCCCATTCCATCAGCACTGCATAATCAAAACGCATTTCATTCGCCATTATTATTTGTATTCTAATTTGCACTTTTTCATGTTTGTGCGGCAGAGCTCGGCCAACCAGAGAGCTCGGCAACAAGCCATTTTCAATAGCATCTCGTGTACTCCGTGGGGCGGACATTGTGTCGGACCTCTCCGGGTCTTCAACCCTTGTATACGCCATGTAGTCAGCAATAGTAATTTTTATTCATTATCGAAATGTTTGTGTGCATTTTTCACCTGGAGAGCATGCCGCCCCACTACCCCGGTTCGTTCTTACATGACCGGGGACGTAACTTTCCACATAACATCACCTAAGCATCTGTGATATTTTCAAACGTGTTAGAATTCGCCGAGCTATAGTGACGACCATCTGTACGTGCCCATGTGGATTACAGTGAATATAAGGATGTGTAACAGCATTTTCACTCTTTTATTTTTTTAGGCGTGTCCCGGCTACATAACCAACTTATGATGACGTATTCTAACATTATTTTTTGAGAGCATAATGAGGCCATAAGACCCTGCGGGAGTGAGCATGGCATATGAGGGTGGCCTACAGTCCTCACTATACCAGGCAATTGGATTCTAGGTAAATTATATTCTTCGTCAGCACATTAGACCAGTAATGCCAGACACCAGGGGAGGCCACGTGGGCAGACGGCCCATGACCCAGAATCAGCAAAATTTTGTGTTCTGTCCTGAGTGCTGGCGCCCGACTGGAAGAATCTGCAATTATTGATCCAATACACATAAACTTCCTTACCCCTACCATGTCTGATTTACCACCACGTCAGCATAAAGAAAATTTTAGGAAGGTCTTATTCATCCCTAAATGACCAGGTTACAAAGAATCATGAAAATATTTTAATATCATCGGCCGAAGCACCTCCAGCGCTACGAACTTTCTGGCCCTGCCCTTGTTGCCCTTGAAATAAATAGGACCATTATTTTCAGTATAACGACATTTAATTCCAGTAACAATATTAGCTCTTATTTGCCCACACCATGCAACGGAAGCTTTTTCTTGTAGAATATGAACAAAACACTCAGGGAACCCTTGTATAATTATCAAGGAGGCCTGTTCTTCGGCAACTACAATCTCACAATCATTTCAATCAAACATTTTTGACAGAGTGTTAGCGACAGGGTTGTCCACGCTTCAAACATGATGCACTTTAAAACTAGAATGCGACAAGTACAACAGCCACTTCTTAATTTGCCCAACTGATGGGGATGATATAGAACCCAGCTCAGTACTTGACTGTCAGTAAACATGTTACACACTCGTCGTGTTCAATATACAAGATAAACTTTTCCAATCCAAATAAACAAGTGAGTGTTTCCTTTTCATAAATTCCTAGCGAGCATTCAGTCTCAGTCAAGGAGATGCCTGCAGAGGCTTCGGGCGCAATAAGACTATCCATCCACTGTCCCAACACCGCACCCAGCACCAAAGAGTAAGCATCTACCGAAACGACGAAACGCCGCGTGAAATCCAGCAAGGTGAGAACAGGTGGTGAGCTAAGTACTTTTTAAATGTCGTGAAGAATTGCTCCTGTTCCGACCCGCAACAGAATTTCATCCCCCCCCCCCTATTTTTTTAGCTGGCTCAAGCGGGCAGCCTTCTCTGAATTATGTTCGAAAAATCACAAGTAGTATTCCATACGGCTCAAAAATCCCTGTAGGCCTACCCCTCTCTAAGTAGGAGGCCGCGAAAACTTGACAACTGGAGTAAGTGAAGAGATTTGGGTGGCTCTTAACAGCGAGGTCTTCAAGTCGATGAGAGTGATTGAAGTGAGAATGGAGCTGTGCTGGAATGAAGGTATTGGGGAAATTGGGGATCCCCGAGAAAACTCGCAGACAAATTACATCATCTGGCATGATTCCCAATTGCAAAAATATGGTGATCACATGGCTGGGGATTGAACCCAGTTCGCCTTGGTAGGAGGCGAGCAGGCTAATGGCTCAGCCACTGAGGTCCCTTGACCCTTGTAATTACTTGTTCGAGATCCATAAAGAGCTTACCTTCATAAATTATATTCCCTAAAAACTCAATCTTTTTCGAAGCCGACATCACTTTGTCCGGGTTCACAATCAAACCAACTTCCCTAATATTTTCTAACACTTGATGAAAATGAGTGAAGTGAAATTCATGTGTTCACTCTGTATACTTACATCATCGATGTAATTCAAAACAAATTGAGTTTAAAGTCGGACAACACATGATCCAACACACGTGGTAATGCCTTGTTCCATAAATTAGAATCCATTGGTATTATGGTGAATTCATACTAGTTCCTGGCATACTGAAGGCAGTATACTTCCGATAATGCAGGTGCAACAAATTTTCATGGGAGCTGTTATTCAGATACAAAACAGAATAAAGTTTTGTGCTATCTAGGTATTAAAATACACAGTAAACTCTAGGCAGGAGAAAGGTGAAAGGGATCCTTAAGTATTTTCCAGTTCACCAAAGTATGATTGACCACGAGCCTATACTTATTATTGTCCTACATTGTTATCATAAAACCAGGTGAACAATACTCAGATATTGAAGGTACAACTACCTTGGCCTGTAGCAAGCTCTGAATGATCTCGCAAAATACCTGTAGTTTTGATGGATGACAATGAAAGTGGCGATCACACACAGGAATGTCATGCACAAGGGAAAATTTATATGGTAGAAAACACACTTTCCAATTTTCGTGTTGATGACATTACTGGATTCTTCATCGAAACATGACAAGTACTCGTCAACATAAATGGAAGAACTGGAATCTATGGAAGGCTGCTGTTCGTCGAGCTGAGCACATACCAAATATTCCAAACTGATATTAACGTTGGGCACAATCCCAAAATACAAGGTAAAATCCTCTAAATTCAAGCCATATGAGCATGGCCAAGAAACTTAACACCCAATATTATATCTTAGTTTTGAACCAGGAGTAGTTAAATGGGAAAGGTCCAGAAAAAACGACCAATTTTAAAGTGTAAATCCAATATGTGAGTGGCCTTCAATACTTCGCCGTTCGCAATGCACAATTGTAGTTCAGCAACACAGCGAATGCGGACCATGAAAATACCTTAGCATGCAACAAAAATTTCACAAAATGCCAACTTACCACACAGTACATTGTACTGGTGTCCATTAAAGCAGAATATAATATGTTACCACATGTGAGCTGCACAATACTTTTCTTATGTGATTGCGGATTTGTGCATGCACTCAAACGAAGGTTGGAAACACTGCACAACTTTACAGGCTTCATTTGATTCCCACCTGGGTACATCCAGCATGTAAATGTCCAATTTGACCACAATACAAATATTTGCACTGCTGTAATAAAACATGTTGCTTCATAGAATTTCGGCTAATGTGCCCTCGCCTGGCACAATTACTACAATGGCGATTGTCAATCCCATTATTCACAACTGTCACATTATCAAAATTCGCCTATAACGGCGTAGAACTATTTGGAGGAAAAGTAGAACAATATTCCACCGCTGTGGCTAGCCGACCATCCAATTCAACTGCGATTGCCCTGAGCTCGATAATTTTTCATTTCATGGGTAAAAAAGTGCGTAATGTATGCACATGAGGCACTATGTTTTCCAGCATAATATTAAAAATTTCCATTTCTGTCAAATCTAAGCACAATGCCCACTGAAAGGCCACAATGAATTCCACGTACTCAAGGAATCGTTAGGGCAATTAACGTGGTGTACAAGTATGTATGTATGCAAGTATTTTTAGTGCATGCAGGGAAGGAAAGTGCTAAAACATTTTGATGTCAATTAGCGAAGGATCCAGTTACACTATTAATTTCTTCAATAATAAGTTGCAATGTATACAATTCGCCTTTGACAGACATTGCTCGCAGTAAGGTCTTATCATTGCACAATAATTAATTAAGTTTAGCCACAGTAATGAAAAAAAAAACATCACAGTGCGGAGCTCTGCCAAGGAAAGAATGGAATGGACTGTATAGACTGAAACAGTAATTTGTCGGCAAATTAACTGTCACTCACTGAGGCTGTTTAGACTGCATTTCGGCTCGAATACTGGTTGCGCCATTTTCAAAAGGCAACAGCTTTATGTCACAGATCTGCCATGTTAGCTTCAGTAGGAAAGGCCGCCTCATAGTCTTGTCAGGAAATCTACTAGCTCTACCTTCTTCAAGTATATAGGAAGCCCATGCACTCTGCCAGAATGCATGAAAATAATTTAGTAATATTAGACAAGGCAGCAGAGTTGCGCATATTAACTTGTGGCATACCACAGGTTATCGACATAAACTGTGTTCAAAAAAATGTTATTACCAAAAATGTCATACAAGAAATGTTCATTGGTCATCTTTGAAGTTTTATGATAGCAAAATTCAGCAGAGCGTGGCACATTTAACTCAACTAGCTATTAACAAACTACCAAATAAAAAAATATATAATGATTTTAAAACTGGAATATGGATCAGTGGGTGCTCAGATGGACCCTAGCAAAGTCTTTGTTCAATTACCATTAAACAAAATACGAACTAAAACATATTAAAATCATTGGTGCTACACGTAGGCACTCAAATGGTGAGTCTGTTCAGAGCCACGTGTGTACAAGTAAAATTTACTAATACAAACATATTAATAGTGCTATATAATTCTTTAAACAATATATATGATGTGTGTACATTTACAAATATATTAAAATTGGACCCGGGAGGTCATCGCCAGCCTTAACAAAGAAACCTGTAAAATGCGTAAGTCACTTGCAACCTTCGTGCAGACAAATACTAACTCCGATCTTGAGGCCAACCATGGTAAACTACTAAAGATATGAAAACCAATTAAAATGCAATATAAGGAACACCCTCAGGGAACCACAATCGTAACCCGATAACAAGTTTAACCAAGATGTAATTTGGACACAGTGGTGATAAATTATTTGGACATACAAATTCTACCCTATACCACACATGAACTAGGCCAGTACATAACGTTAAAAATACATACAAACAGCTAAAATAAAATTTCTACATCGTGACCCGCCTGCTGCAATGCCTCAGCCGCTACACTAATGACCAAACAAACGAGTCAGACCAGAAGCCAACACAAAAAATTACTCGAGAAGGCAGCAACACAGTTCTTACAATTGCTTTCCATAGAGGCGATACTGCCATAGCACACATGCACGGAAGGAGGGCAACAATGTAAGTAGAGAAGGAGACTGGGTAGGGAAACAGACGAAGACGCGAGCAGAATGGTGACCACGACTGTGCAGTCAACCTCACAGAATATATTGCCGGAGTTGCAGTCCATCCAACTAAATAACCAATGAAAAATAGTATGGGGAGGGGTTAGTCTGTTGCTGATCATCGTGATGTGATATTTGTTGAACTTGTACATGGTTATTAAAAATATTTCCAACATTTTTAGAAGTTTTTTAAAGTTTCATTGAATCTCAGATATTTACAATTTTTTTTTTAATTTCTAAGAATTTTTTTAAATTTTGTTATTATTATTTTATTTTTTTTAGATTTATGGAGTTGAATAACTCTTGGCGTTGTGGTCGAGGTAATGGATATCCGATATGTCAGCTTTCCATAACATTGTTTGATTTTTATCGATCTTTCGGTTTCCAGGTTAAGCTCACAACTATCCAAGATGGACGTTGTGTTCAGTATTGTAACTTCTCCCCTCAATTTAAAAATTGTTAAATTAATTTTTGCCCTTTTTTTTCAACTTCTGGATTACTTGAAGTGTAATTTCTCAGATTTACAAAATGGAAGTTGGAGTAAATTATGTAATTTTGCCTCGTTAAAAATGTTTTTAAATAAATTTCATTAATTTTTATATTAAAGTTAGAGCGTTATTCCAAGATCAAGATTAATGTCACCCAGTAAGGTCAAGGTATCCCAGTATGGTAGTATTTTTCCATAATATAAGCCAAAATGATCAACGTCTCTCTTGCTACGTTCGGCTAAGCTCCGACATATTACTCCGCCTTCCTGACTTCAGGATTTTTTGACTGACACATCGAAGAGTCTCGAGTCCGCCTTGATCATTTTCAGAGAAACTCGACAGCAGGTTTTGGGTCATTTTGACGGACTTTCGAGTGAATAACGGGGTAGGCATGTTGGCCGGGCGGCTCTTGGCTTCTGCGCCACATTCCACTTGTCCAAGACTCATGTTTTCCCATCTACTGATAAAAGTTCTCCCCCCCCCCCCCCGCCCTTTTTTTTTTTTTTTTTTTTTTGCGAAATATGTCTTCTGTAGTACCGAGAATAGATACAAGCTTAAATTTTATTTTAAAATTTCAATTTTAATTTATTTAAATACATTTTTAATAAGTAACCCTAACAGAGTATTTTAGAGTGTTACAAAATTATATTATTTTTTTACAAAATGATATAATTATTTTGTCTTACACAACATAAGTCGCACTTTTCTATCAAATCTGGTAGTGTAAGAACTCATCTTCAATGAGTTGTTTTATTTTGTTCTGTCGGCTGCTGTGATTCATTATAAGCCATTCTACTTCGCCCTAAGGTTACCATCAAACTATAGGAAACAACGAATTGTTCACACAAATTAGGTACTTCTACCACCTACATACAGTATCTCTGAGGTGTCCTAGGCTTAGCCGCCAGCGTATATTGCGAAGGGGTGGTCATTTCGAATCCTAGGGAAGGCTGTTGCCTACCTAACAATTTTATAGAGAAAATATATATTTATTCGTATCATTATTTACCTACTACTACATACAATCTATAAGAATGACAACCACGTAAACCTAAAGTATGAAAGCATATCCAGTTTAAGTTGTTACTTCCTTACGTGGAATAATTTATTAATATATTGAGATAATGGGCGGTGAGTGAGTTGGTAAGAAGAGACTGTTGCATCGCCGGCCGGAAATTGGGAATAAAAATCACTTATGAAAACCCGGACCCAAAAAACTGGAGTATGCGGAGATTATCCATTACAAGCATTATATATGCCAACACACAGACATTTTGGTCAGATATTTTGTAACAAAAAGCCACAAAAATTAATAAATATTTTATGTCACATCTCAGGAAAGAATTGCCCGAGTCTGGCAAATTTGACAAACAAGTATTTGCGTGGCAGGGAATGTAAACTACTAATATATTTTATGTCACATCTCAGGAAAGAATTGCCCGAGTCTGGCAAATTTGACAAACAAGTATTTGCGTGGCAGGAAATGTAAACTACTAATATATTTTATGTCACATCTCAGGAAAGAATTGTCCGAGTCTGGCAAATTTGACAAACAAGTATTTGCGTGGCAGGGAATGTAAACTACTAATATATTTTATGTCACATCTCAGGAAAGAATTGCCCGAGTCTGGCAAATTTGACAAACAAGTATTTGCGTGGCAGGGAATGTAAACTACTAATATATTTTATGTCACATCTCAGGAAAGAATTGCCCGAGTCTAGCAAATTTGACAAAGAAGTATTTGCGTGGCAGGGAATGTAAACTACTAATATATTTTTAGTAAGTGAAACACTTATTTTCAAAACCGCAGTCATATAGCAATTTAGATTAGTAAATTATATCGTCAAAACCATGCAACCAATTCCAACTTAACATTGCACGCTGGGAGTATATACCTACTACAGCTATCAAATATGTCTACACTAGCCTCTTTTGTCCACCCTTTTGTAAGATAGCATCTCATGACAAATCAAATTCTTTAATGCTGGCAGTACCTATCATACCCCTCGAATTTGTCCACACTGATCTCCATTTCTCTGCCATTATGTAAAATAGCCCCACATGAAAAAATAAAACTTTTATGTTCCATCTGAGAAACAATTAAGCGATTCCCACCAAATGTTTCACGCAAGTAGTGATATATTTGTGTAAGTAAACAAACATGTTTGAGGGTAGGCAAGTCTTTTGTTAAGAATCTTAATATGTATATATATGTATATATTATTTAGATTAATATGGTATATGTATAAATCTATTCAAGAAAATTTTACCGACATTTATACGCAAAGAGCATTCATTAGAAACATATACGTTCAGCAGATATCCTCTTCTGCCGGCCTTTTTGTAAAATAGTGCCTTGTGATGTGACGGAACATTTCTCAATACTGCAGGAACCATTAAACCAAATACCACGAAATTTTGCACGCCATTAGCGCCACAGAAGGCCATATCAGCATACATGATTTAAGTGGGGTCAGATATTGTTTTTCAAAATGGCGACAATAAAATATTTTGATAACTGTACTCATGCCTGTCATACAAAATTATTCCAACTTCTTTTCGTTTTGAGAGTATCTATTAGAAACGTCGTATACAGAACCTCTTTTTAGGCAATTTTGTAGGACAGAGCTAAATTAGAAGATAAGGTTTATTTTCCATATCTCGGGAATCATTCAACCGATTTCCACCAAATTCTTCAGATAAGTGGCGCTACGGTAGTCCACATAAACTGTGTTGTAAGTGACTCAGGCACTCATTTTCAAAATAATGGCCATGGAACTATTTCAGGTTAGGGATTACAATCATTTGAAATATAAGATTGATTACATGAGAAGTCGATGCTCGGAATCCGACCTCTATAAAGCAGTTGATTCCACGCTCCGTCATGGTACGAGGTTTTCGAGTCCTTGTTACTGCACGTGTGTCATTTTAAATGTCTCAATATTGCTCAACATGTTTCTCGTTTCATCTTTAATGTCAAAGAGACGCCAAGGTCTACACACCATCTAAGCTTTTAAGAAATTCGTTAAAATTAATTTCACCCATCTAGAGGGAAGTCGGCTCGTTAGTTATATCAGCAACTTATTGTTGTTTTTCTATATTGGCTCGAAAAACCTGTGGACCTCGATTATCGTGTTTATCGTGCATTTTCTCTGTCATGTCCTCTCATTGTGAGACATCTCCTCTCATTGTGAGACAGGAATGCCACTGAGCTGCAAGACGGTCGGTTTTATTTTTAACAGATACAAAATGATAACATTAATCATTCTTCATTACGATATCATAGTAGCATAATTTTGCTGGCTAACTTTGTAAATAAGCGTGTATTTGGTGCTTTGAAAATATAATATGTTGCAGGTTATACAGGGCATGGGAAGATCCTCCCTTCCTCCCATTCTTCTTCCCCCCTCGTGAGAGAGGAGTACACGCTAAGTGGCTAGGAAGGAAAAGTCAGGCCGCAGTGGTTGCAAAAAACTGCGCACGACAGTTGGTGGTTGTTGTTCGAAGGGGCGGGGAGGGGGTGGCGCCCGGAGTTTGTCGTGAATTATTAGCGCTTCTTCGAACATAGTGAGTGCTTTAACCACGAACTGAGATATATTCCGCGCGAAGGGTGGTGAAGGGTGAACCACAGCCCTGCCCACCTCACCATGCTTCCCTCAGGGAGCTCTACAGCTCACCGTTAAACGCCCGCAAATACAATTTCCACAAACCTGTTGGACATTGCGATATTAATGTTACATTTCAACGAAACAGATCATATAATTTTCTTAGTATGTTCATATATTTTACTCAGAATACAAAAGTTCGTACAAGTACGTCAGTCCATAACAATACTACAGAAATCCTTACGATGGCTGGTAAATCTTCTGACACATTTCTGGTGTTCTGTGTTTTCGGGAGGGGAGGGGGGCGGCATTTGGACGAAATGCCATTTTTCGAAACAGGTATTTCGGCAAAGCTTTTCAGCTTCAATTATTAAGCTTTCCAGCTTCAGTTACAAAAGGTTCTGAGCGGCGGAGGTGTTTAACGGGAGCTTTACCGAACATGTGTTTTGCAGTTTCTTCATTCTTTTTTAATCAAACCTTCGAAAAACCACCCCATGTATGCCATGTTTAGTTAGTTTCTAAATGTGCCATGTATCACAAACGTTTTATACATCTGTTAACATAAAATTATCTTTTTTTTTTAAATTGAAGTTTGACCAATATATAATTTTTTAATTTTAATGTCTCACTTTCAATAAATATGTACAAAAACAGTGACAAAACATGTGTGTTGGTAGCGCCTAGAAATAAATAGTGTTCCCATGTAAAATAGCATTACAACTGAGTGCGCACGAATACGGTGCGTTGTCCCTCTGGTGTAATTTCCTAGAATTAATTAAACTTAGTTTGCTCGAGGCGGAGGAATATCCTGGAAGTAGAACTTAGCAGGACTTCAGAAAAGTGTGAAATAACCGTGAATGGGTGATAGGTTATTGGCCATGTGTACGTGAAGTAGACACTGTCTAACTTAACTGGGCAGAGCATAATGAGGTTACTCCGACAGCGAATGTTGTGATAATGCAAGAAGGCGCCTAAGATGTTTAGCAGGGCTTTAATTTGGATGATCACGCATTTGGCCTAACATGTGTTTGTCTTTAATTTACTTGGGTTCTTTACAAACCTCGTAGGACAGGACTCCAGCGTTTTTAATAGCCGGCGCCATTCAACAAGAAGTTCCAGAATGGCAGCTACTAGTTGTAAGTGCGATGAATATCGGTTTACGAAAGTAAGTAACCACCGAAGAGCCACGCCTGGCGTGCAGATAAGTGTCGTGTGAGGTAAGGCAGTCAGTGCGTCTTCAAGACTCTGGATTATTACCCGTTCACCTACAGAGAAAAGGCCAACCCTAACCCCCTTCCTCTCTGCGATTATTCACTACATGCGTTTGTTTGTTTACTAATCTACTATCAAGTTTGTGTTATTTGCTTTTAATAAGTCAAAGCATAACCGGAAAATCTTGGAGAAACAAAGAATACTTAAATGGTTGTAATTTTTTTTCAAACTCACTTTAATTTTCTTTTCTCTTAGCATTTCCGTCGCAAGTTTATTATTTGATAAGTAGAAGAGGACAATTTCGGGAAATTATTTTGTTTAATGTCATTCAATTAAAAATCTTAAAAACCAGAATCATCCTATAATTTACCTAGGCAGCCAAAATAAGAACAAATGGTATGGAAAATACCAACATTAATAATATCATATTGATATTAGAGGCTCTGTGATTGCACACCGTATACTTTAAGGCCCGGCTTCAACCCTCCAGCAGAGAAATTCATCGTTCTTGTGTCATTATTTCTCATTCATAGTCATTACTGAAGAAGACATATCTAAAGTAATAAATGTATACACATGTTCACTTTTTATCACAGAGTTTTCCAACTCAAGTAAGTGTGAGTACGACCTACAATGGCCATATATTTATATAGCAATTTTACCAGGTTTGCACTTCGTGTAAGGTGCCTCATATCATTGAATATATACGTAGTCTAAAAGGAACATGCCAAGCAAAAATTTTCTTCGGCGTTGTTGACGTAGTTGGCCTAACTACCGCCAGGGGCGTTACGATCCCTCCTTCCAGACGTGGGATACTCTAGCGGTGAGTTGTGTAACTTCATGTACGTTTCGCGCCGTTTACCGCGTTTTTAGAGTTTTATAGTATGTGTGTTTCCACGAGCGCAAGTGCGCAAATAAAGAATTGTATACAGAATGTTCGGGCGGCACGGGCGGTGAAATATACGATGCTTACGTTCAATGTATTAATTGAGATATAGAATAATGGGTAAAGTATCGCACAGTTGCCCGCACAGGAGTTGTTCTACTGTGCGATTACTATGTAGTGCGGAACTTTCAGTGTTTCTCTTTCCTGTCAAGGACAAAGAGCGGTAAGTAACAATCTTACTTGACTGATTTACGATAGTTAATACGAAGCCTGCCGATTGGTTGGTGTACCACTGATCTGGGGCGCGGGAGGCTCTTGGTTCGAATCCCGGGGCAAGGCATGGGTATCAATTTAAGTTAGGTTATAAGTTAGTCTGTATGCCGTCCCCTGCTAAGATTACCATCATAAAAGCGGGGGACGTTAGGAAGACCTTTACAATTAGAAGAAAAAAAATAGTGCGAAGCTTCATCGTGTAAGATTTAATTCAATGCTAAGTAAATATGTGTGTACTTTTATGTATTGTATAGTAAGTGTCGCTGAAATTCCGTTGTTAACAATTTTTAAAAAATAATATGCGCACAGCATCCAGCGACACACGTACACATATAGATCACAGGCATCTCGGCTACATTCGCACAGAAAATAGATGAAATGGAAATACTAATAATTACGCCAATTTTATTTCCAGCGACGTAATGTGTCAAATCAGTTCGTATCTACAATTCTACTCTAAACGGGGCATTATTTTGTCACAGTAACAAATGAAAACTGTTTTTACGATACATTTTTCGAGCGTACATAATGTGTCAACAATCTATTGTAATGAACGTCATTCATATTTCGTTCATTTTACTAGTGTAATGCCCGAGCAGTTTGTTGGGCACAGAACACGGTCCACAGGTCATAAAAGTTGGTCAAATTTCAGTGCGCCGTGAAAGTTCTAAAATGTTTGTGAATTTTTTGTGCGTCCATATAACAGCAAATGTAAATTCTTGTGTAGCTTCATTTAAATACGGGAGAGTTGGACAAAACAGGGTAGAAAATATCTGAATGTCTGCAATGAATAGCAAAATTGGTGCTAAAAATCTATTCTTTCTCAAGAGACTTAGTAGAATATTACCTTTGGAGATTACATGTCGTAGTTGCATTACAGGTGTTATTTGTTTTAAAAAATAGCAAGATACCAAAACAATGTAAAGTACGCCGTTTTAGAGAACTGGTAGGATAAAATGGGGTGGCTGTTGAAAACAATGTAAAGTGAGTTAATAATGCTTCTTGTAGTAACGTAATGCATTAATCAATATTAATTTAAACATTAGTAATGATCAGCGTTTAATCTTATGATTAATTACCATTGAATAATATGTTTTATCAAGTAATTAAATTTGAAACCAAATAAAACAAGAAAATATTTTATTAGGCAGTATAATTATAGCTCGTTGTTATGAAAAATACGTCAAACTCTACTTCACACACAAAAAGGCCATACACCAGTAATTTGCAGTCTCTAAAATTTTCATAAATTAGGGTAAGAACCATATATTATATCAAGTAAATAATATTTTACATAAACAACTTTTAAACAGTAACGTTTAATTTAACCACACAGATTACATTATTTCAGTTATGCAAATGAAATACAGGTTTACTTCACTCTAAACAAAACTAAAGCAGCAATGAGCAGCATATAAAAATATAATAAACTAGCATAATACAACAAACTTGAATGCAAACATTATATCTAAAACCCAAACCCTAATTAAGACACGTGTAAAACACCCACTGTAAGTTCTTCCACAAAGGAAACCAAAGTTAAGTTCTCTAAATAAACATTGAAATGTAGAATCCACCAATAAAGATAAATAAACAGTTTAAAAGTAAGCCTTATATCTGCCAAAGTAATTTGACAATTTACCTTGTCTAAAATAAAATGAAAACTTTCTTCAAACTTTTAAGAATTTTGAAGTTGAGAACTACATAGCTCAAATAAAACTTAAAAATTTAAGAATAATTAGTTTTCTCAAATAAAAAAAATATTTCACATAGTCTAATTGCTAGTAAAACAAATCTAGGCTACTTACAAAGTTTGAACAACTGCAGCAACTAGACAAATCACATTTTAAATTAAAAATGTTCTCTTGCACATGTCACAAATAAATGGTGTGCAATATTCTTTACCACTGAACTCCTCGTGAGACCAATTTTTACAAGATACACACATAATCCAGGTCTGATTTGATTCAGAATTGGAATATGAATCAGCACAAAATAAACATGCAACATCTGGATCATCCTCTTCTGATCTTGACAAACTTTGGTTCTCTTGTTTTTTACGAGCAACTGGCTTCGGTTTTGGTATTTTAGTTTGGCGTAATCTCTGTAAAGGTGGTGGTAACTGTTGTGAATTCCCCTTTCTTTTCTGAGATTTATGTTTTCGTTTCCTTCTTGTGATGAAATCAATTGAGCCTTATATGGTGAGGATGTAAGAACAGCAGTCTTATCACATTTTGAGTTGGTTCTCACCTTTCGTTCAGCATGTGGCAGCTTCATAATGTCACTTGGGGAGACACTGAAACTGGAACTTGCGGTCTGAGAGTCTCACAGAGATGGCGAAGGGCTAGACCCACCTTTCTCATTGATGGGCCGTGAACTTGACTGACCCGGAAGACTGGGGCGATGTAGCCCAGAATCTCCTTGGTTTTGGACTTCTGTGGAGGCAGATGAGGTAGATGGAATAGGCTGTTGTGTTGAATCATCACCTTGGAGGCCCACAAATCTTTCTGTAGTTTGAGATGGTTCAATCGCATGATCAGGAAAGATGTTGCGATCCAAATGATAGATGCCGGTCTTCCTAAAACCATTGATTGCTGTCTGCGTACTTGCAGCTTTCAAAAATGCTGATCAAAATAGGTCTGCTTCCTGGTAGATAGTTAGAGGACGCCCAGGGTGATGCTGTTGCCACTTAGTGACTTCCTGAGAGTAATATGTGCTTAGGGGTGCCATCGGTGCAACATCTAGTGATTGCATCTGGTGGGTAGAGTATGGTCGGAAGCACAACAATACTGCATTATGTTCTCGAGAGAGGTCAATGAGTTCTACGCTTTTGGTATAGGTTGCATGTCCATCTAAAAGCAAAATAACAGGCCTATCTTCTGAAGGATTTATAATCTCAACAAATTTCTTGAACCAGTTAATTAAGATATGCTTCTGCATCCAACTAGACTCGTGGTATGCTGCAATGCTACCTGCAGGGCGAGCATAGTTGTAATTCTGACCCGTCATGTTGATCACAGTCGCGAATTTAATATTGCATATGAATGTAGCCAAATAATTACGTGAAATAAACATACTTGCGGTAGTTTACTATTTATATTGTGCGATTTTCCGCAATTTAAAAAGTAAAAAAAAAAAAAAAAAAATTACAAGGGAGCAGGATTGAACTCATGTACTCTAAGATGCTAGGACGTTACTTTACCATCTGCGAAACCAAGCCAAGTTGAAATAAGAGGAGGAAAATATAGATATTGTAATTTCACCGTAAGATCGCGAAGATTAAATTGTATGCCCTTTTGGTTTTTGGTTTAATGGGTATCGTTAGGTTTGTTGTAACGAAGAGTATAGGAGTACACTCTCTTCACCACGTTATATACAGCATAAACCTTCAAACAGAGAGCTGTAATGTTTACGTGAAAACAAAATGAAAGACGTACAAACGTAATGAAGCCTGAGTGTTCATATTACGTCGTAAAATGGCATTTTGAAATAGTAGACACATTTTACAAAGTATTTTGTATTGGTTTTATTAGTTTATTCGTTGTCACATTACTTGATACACATTTACGGCAGTCATTTTATTTCGAAAATCATTAGAGCCTGAACAAGTTGCTAGAGACACAGACTGAAGTGACTGTTGTCAGTATCAGTCTGGTACTTTTGACTGTTTGAAACAGTTAAGTTCTCACCGATTCAGATTTACAGTGTAAATACAATAAATACCTACACTGTGGACATTGCTTTAAATCTGTTGCACTGGAGGAAAAAAACTAAAATATAACACAACAAAGTTATCGATTTCATTTGCTTATTTTTGGCGGGCGTTTTCTATTAGCTGACAACTGCCGACAGATTATCCAACTTCAAGAAACAACCCGTCTCTTATGAAGTTTCAATACCAACATCTGTATATTTACACTTCCGAGCCGTCATAATCACGACGCCTTAATTAACGACAGGAGAGTTATAACAACACGATCAGTGCTCGCATTTTCCTGCGGCCGTAGCCACGTTGCCGGCGTCCGTATGACACGTCACAACTGTGACAGTTTCATCTAAAAGAACCATACTCCCGCTACTGGGGGTGAATGATCCAACAACGCATCCTTAGCTGTCTTCCTTGGAAAGACGTACATCGACGGTATGAACATGCCTGAAGCACTCATATACAGTTCGCCTGTCACTAGGATTCTCTCTCTCCTGCTTCTTACCTCTCAAAGCAAGGAATTTAGCTGTCTTGTTTGGTACTGTAGACATGCCAGTTTCGTCCACATTCCAGATTATATCTGGGGTGAATTTGTGTTTGTCATATTCTACAGTCAAGAGATCAAAAAATGATCCAACAGATACTCGGTTGAAACCCATTGCAAGTGCCAAAGATGTAGCCTCGGGTTTTCGCAATCTCAGTTCAGGGTTTTGTCCCAAAAAAATTATGCAACCATGCTTTCCTTGCTAATTTCGTATCTTGATTGTAATTATGTGGCAGATTATTTTTATTTGCAAGTTCAAATGCCAAGCTTCTGAGATCCTTCAGTGAAACACCAAATAAACGACTTTCCATCAATAGAATATGTTCTAACGGTTTTTTCTGTTGGGCTTTGTTGAAGACAGGTTTAAATCCTGCCTAAACCTGGAACCAATAATAACCAATAATTTTTAGCAAAGCAATTGAGGTTAGTAAATTCCTCAAGTGTTGCTCATTACTACTGCATATTTAGCATACTGAATCACACCACACACACACACACACACACACACACACACATATATATATATATATATATATATATATATATATATATATATATATATATATATATATATATATATATATATATATATGCCCCTTTCTCCTTTTTTCTGGCTACAACCCAGACCCTATTCCATTTTAATGACATGCATATTATGTTTTGGGCTAGAAATACCTTTTTTGCTATATATATATATATATATATATATATATATATATATATATATATATATATATATATATATATATATATATATATATATATATATATATATATACATATATATATATAGGATCGCCAGACACCAATGTAGAAAATGTTATAAAAAACAAATATTTGGTGATAAGCTAGGCGTGTGTGCACGATTTTTTTATAAGCCAAACAAACAATTTTTATAATCTTTGTGGCTTAGTTGAAACAAAACCAATTCTATAAAGAAGACAGACCTATTAAGATAACTTCTGCACAAGGGACAAACATTGTAAAACACAGGTGATATGAGACTATGGTTTAAAAATGAATGTCTGGGCACTCTTATCTGGGCCATAGCCAGACTTTACTTTTGAACAGGTTAAGTACGCAGTGTGAAGTGGTGTCATCATACAAATTATTTAAAAATATAAAGGACATCAATTTTAAAATCAAAATACTATAAAATACTACTGAAATACTCTTAACAGATACAAGAAATTTTTAAAATATATATTATTCCCTACTCATGAACAGTAAGTATATAAATCAGACTTACATGCATACCCCTTTCTCCTTTTTTCTGGCTACAACCCGGACCCTATTCCATTTTAATGACATGCATATTATGTTTTGGGCTAGAAATACCTTTTTTGCAAGCTTCCTCCACCGACATTCCGTCACGGGCTTTGTTTACTTTTGCTTCTAGTGTAGTTTGTGGAACTTGATAACATTTACTATCTTTGAGATATCCCATCCTTCCCTCAATCACTTCTGTTACGGCATTCTGCATATCTTTGTTTTGCTATGACTGTCTAGTCGTTTTCCGTTCATATTTAGGTGACATTGTTCAACATTAAAACATCTGAAAGCAACGAACCACGCATGTTCAAAATGCAACATAAAACGAGGTACCCTGTTTTGCAAAACCCATAACTACCCTATTTTACCCAACTACGACATATTGCAAGATTTGAGATGTTAACAATATTTCAGTTACTACTTATCGACATGTCGGCTACATGAAAATGAACTGAAATGTGCGTAGATTATGTATAGGTACTTACATGTTTATATATCTTCTGCAACACTCAACTACGAACGTTTTAAAAAGGTACGAAATGAAACTTGAACACAATAACATCTCATGGGCGTAAAATCTTACTCGCAGTTGCCAGATAATTTCTAACACACCGCGCGCTATCTATCGAATCGTGTTTGAAAACAGACTGGTGCGTAGTTAAACAGTTTGCCGAATGATAGCAGTAGCCACCATTGCTGTACCCCGTCCTGTCCGACCACCCCGTACTGACCAACTATTCATTAGCACATTCTTTGCAAATTTGTATGTGTAGCTGTACGTGAAGTTACGACGATTTAAGTAAAGTTTATTACCTTTAATTTTCATTAATTAAAAAAGAAAACGTTATTCCAACGCAAGTTTTTCATTAGTTGCTGTCCCGCACAGCGTTGCCAGTTTTCGCCAGTATGGCCAGCATGTGGCTCGTGATTGAGGTTGTTATTAGAGTCTGGGCCGCGGCCTTTTTACAATAGTGCGACGCTGCAACAGCCGCACATTAGTTGCCGTCGATCGATTTTACAATAGTGCGATATGTTGCGTGTATACGCTGTTACCGCTGTCTCTCGTGAGAAACAGCAATGAAATTAACAAATGAAAAGTCAAGGATTTGCCACGCTTGTATGTTTTTTATATTTAATTCTGCTGTTTGAACAGCACACAATCATATCGAACTTATGATGCACACAATTAAAATTTTAGTAATTCAATTTTTTCTTTACGACGGATGCGTTTGTACGTTTCTAAAAGGTTAAAACGCATTGAGAAATATACATCATGCAAACAATGTCGACACTCTTTATGCTACAAATCATTATGGGTGTACGTTAATAATGTAATACTTGCTTTAGATTTACCAAGTTAGTGTGTAAACTTTTGCAGCGGTAAAATGTTTTACGTCGTGCACGTCAACTATGGTAACAATAAAACTTCCTTTAGTTTAGTTAAATAAGCATGGCCAATCGACTTAGTAGTGCAATTAATTTCCCATTATTTCATATATAATGTCAAAAGCTAAAGCATGGATTATAAAGAGCAAGAACAAATTATACCAAAAAAATTAAAAAGTTTCACGCACCCAAGCGGGGATCTGAGCACTACAACTGTACAGCGATGCGCGTCGGGGGTCGAGCACAACTTGCCGACTGATCTATATTGCGCCACACGACAAATGTACCATACAAATTTAGCACTGTTCAATTTCGGCATTGAATATATTCAATGGTTTCGGTATCACATACTTACCTAGTATGATTCCATATTATTGATTTAAAATATTGTAAAAGTGTTTTAAACCATTCATACTTCAATCACGTTACTTTAACATTGAAATTTATTTCTCAAGAGCATACCTTGTAAAAATTTGGGGAGAGTTACTCAACGATTGTGAAGTAATATTCCCAAACCGTTTATTGGAAAGAGATTTTGCCTGATATGTAATATAATAGTACCGCAGTTTGCGATAGAATTTCCTCACACAGCAGTAAAAGTTCATAAAAGTTTGACGTGCGTAAACACTTCTGCGCATCTGCTGACCATCATCAAGTAACAATGCCTGTGTAAGTATAATAACATGGTAAATCGTATAATATTTGAAGGTTTATTGGAGACATTGAGTTCTTTTTTCTTACTTTAGTCAGTTTGTTTAGTACTGCACGTTAAAAATTCATATTATTCTTATCAAGTTAACCACTACACTGCTGTGAAACTGCAAGGATCCGGCGTCAGAATACGGAATCTGCTGGCTACTTGTTCTTATGTTTTCAAAATCGTGATATAGGCCCTACCATGCGGATAGTAGAGTTTTTTTTCTCTCGAAATAACAGTGAAAATTTTTTTTTCCTTACTGGCATATAATTTACATATGCAATATTCCATTACTTGTCGTGGACTTGGGCATTGTGTGAGGCCAGCTTAATCAACTGTCTCCTATTAGCAAATGTAAAACATATGTACAAGAGGTTTATGTCTATCTTGCCTTCAATTCAGCAGAATTTCCATATATCTAGTTATGGTACTCTAATTTTATAGATGGAGATGTATGGAAAGATGTCGTTCTTGTCTTCTTAAAAATATGTTTGTCTGGCCATTCAACACGTATATAAATATATACATATTTCTAACATAATATATTTTCAATTGCCACATGGCTACATGGCGAGGTTTACATTACATACATGTCTTATACGAAATACGACAAACGTAAGTTAGCAGAAATTACATAATCACTTTATTACATAAATAAAAATATTGGTGAGCAAAATGTCTTCTAAGTTACCCTCTGATGGCGAACCCCTCTGTAGCGTCATTCTACCATACAATTCCGCTTTGAAGACTTCGCTCTTTATATGCACCCGAATATCACCCATTTTACTAACGAGTATCAGAAAGCTGTTCGAATTACATACATGTAGGTTATTTAAGTTATTCGCTAGTAAAAATAATTATATTAGCCTATATACCATATAGTCAACGGTTTTATATTTTACACACTATGTATTGTTCTGTCCATATATATGCTTGGAATGGGTGTTACGTTCTGACAACGCTAGCCTTATAGAAATTGACGATGGAAAACTTAGGAACAAATTCGTATGCGCTAGCCACTTTTCAAACTAACATTTTAAAAATGAGCAAAGGAATCCTTTGAATTGGTCTGCCGTGCCTATGATGTATGAAGAACCAAACCAACTTTCAGTGCACCAGTCAACGCGTATCATCGAAGGTTCGCCTTCATCCCTGTCAGAAAGACAGAATGGAACTCTGCTAGTACTTGAAGAGACACTTAATAAAGAGAATTTAATTTCACCGCAGCCATCATCTCAAACAACAGCTCGTCTGTGCGAGCCCTGAAGGATTTCAAGACCAGTGACGACACATCCCAGGAAGTAAAAGTCTAAGCACATCTATAAAGGTATTCAGCAATGAATAACTCAGAAAATCTCAAATTTGTATATGCTGGTATGTGTATTGATCCTGTTAATACTTTTCATCCTACTGTTTTGTGAATTTTGTAATATCCAATGATTTCAATTATCTAATCTTACCTAATTAAACATCAACAACAGAACAGTTATCGCTTTTTATATGACTGTGGAAAAATTTACATTTTTTTCTAAACATATCAAACATGGAGTATCTCAAGGTTTAATCTTATGTCCCTTGCTATTCCTAGTCTTCATAAATGAACTACCATTTTATTTGCAGTGTAAAATAGATAATGTTATTGGCATATGATAAAAGAGTCGTGATAAAATCTAAATCATGTGAAAATTTACATGAGAATCGCAAGATGATTTTACAAAACTTGCAAATGTATTTGCAGGAAATAAACTAGTATTTACTAGAGGTACACATTTAATGTTATGGGAACAGTCTAGTAGGGTCTCGGGCAACAAATTTGGATTATTATTTAAATTGCCAGAACATATAGAAGTCATGACAAATGAACTTAAGTTATTAGTAAAGGGCTCATAAAAACAGATAAATGTTTAATATTTTCATCATATTCTAGCGTAGTGGAAACTCGACTAATAGCAATCAAGTTTACCTTCTTCAAAAGACGCTATGAGAATCATATGGAACAAGAATAGCAGAAAAATGTGCAGACAATTCTTCAAAAATAAGAAAATTCTAACATTTACGTGAGGTTGTGTGTATGTAAATGCAACACTTTAAACTTGGAACACAATAAATTTTAGTTATCCCCCTCTTTACACTCTATGATGGAAGTTTTTATTAATGACTCTAATTTACAAGTGTATGTGATTGATAAATTATGACAGTGATGTAATATATTATCAGGATATCTGGTTTAGATTGTGTTCTGTGTATCGAACTGCTCTGTTTATTTTATTTTAAATCAATGCATATATTTGTGTCATGTAAAAACATACAACTTTATGTTGGTAGGCATATTATACTCAAATTTGATAAGCAAATCTGTATGTTGTTCGTTATGTGCATACATTTTTTTATCCTATGTAGTGCTGCGTGTATACAACTCTACTGGCGTGCTCTATATCCATATCCCTGTTGTCCTCGAGGTACTGAGTGAGATAAACGAAGTAATAAAAAAATAAAAAAATACTGTATAGTTCTGTAGTGCCAAATCATAGATACGTTCTGCAGTGTAAGAATATGTAACGAATTTATTCAATGGCAATCAATTAAAAACAGTTTTATATTACTTTTTGTCTTCGACTAATACAAAAAATTTCTCGCGGTATCGTAAATGTATTCTGAGGCCACGAACGTGACTTGTTAATTTTTTGACACAGTGAAGTAAATGTGGAATGAAAAGTATAACGTAAGCTAGTATATGGCCACACAAATATTACACAACAGTTTATCTCTCGTATTTTATGTTTGCATGTGCTCATGCAACTGCTGCACCTGTCCGCCTGGCTTGTGACAGGCTGCAAGCTGCCCGGAAGAGTAAGTCACAATCCGTCGTTTGTCTCGATCGACAACCGAAGGGACAGCCACGGCAACAGGCGGCCTTGGAATGGCCTTGGCGAGTGCTTCTAATACCCTTCCCACATTCCCCTCAACCAGGGTTTCAATACACACACACGCACGCGCGCACACCTTGCAAAGCAGCAAGCGACGAGAATGTTGGAAAGAGAAGCATGACGATAGTGTTGTAGTAGTCCTACCCGCCGCTGTGCACCGCCACCGATGAGCACCATCTGCCATCTCTTGTCAATTAGGCCAACTACTTAAACCCCAGCCAATTTCTACGACAGAATCCGGCCATTTGGATGTTACTTATTCAATGCTCATATAGAGATTCTTAAACTAAAATGGTTGGACATATTTAGTTTACCATTTTGTATATATACTACAAAAATCTTCCGCATGTAAATGTACTATAGGTTAACGTTTTTCACTGGCAGCTTGTGTTGGCATTCCACTTTTCATAACAGAAAGAAAATCACAAATAACACTAGTAGTATTAAATAATTTCTGCTGGAACACAGTTCGATGAAGTCGGAGATGGAAGCGACCAAAGAACCCAAGAATCGGCGGAAGAGCCATTCGCATGTCAGATTTCGTCATGCCAAACAAATCAAAATTATCACCCTTACAAAAAAAAAAAAAAAAAACTTCAGATCTTGTCCAAAAATCGTGCTTTTCCCAAAAAAAAAAAAAAAAAAAAAAAAAAAAAACTTCTAAAACAATTGGGAAAAATTTATCTAACGAGTTTTATAAGAGCAGAGTGGATTCAAGGCTCCTCGATGTATGCACCACATGTTCCTCAGATCAACAAAGCGAGCCAGGTCCATCAAATCAGGTGGATGAACGGTCATGGCCTCCACCCGAAACAACAATCCTGCAGAACCATCCCACACAGTCCCTTACTACACTCATCCACCCCTTCCACCCTCACAAATGCCCCACCCCTTCACCATTAAATATCCATTACCCACTTACAGTGCCTCCCTAAACCAGTTGCCCAACCTCCCCAACACTTGCCCCCACCACTAGCCATCCCTCTTCCACCACTCCTTCTCTCCCTACCCAAACAATCGTAAAATATCAGTGGAAAATTTTACAAAGATAATAACAGCCCTTACAAAATAGTCTGAAACGGTTTTAAAAATTCCCAAAAAAAATTCAATGCTGAATTTATAAAAGTTTGAAAAACACAGAAAAGAAATTAATTTCCGAAGAAAATGATTCTTTACGAACTGACTTGTAGGGTTTGTTACCTTCACTTCACCTATATCATGGCTCGATTATCGTACAGATAGCAGAGCACACAGCCGATCCTAGTAGAGTAACCAGCAGTCAACTAAACCCCAACCTCGATATTATATTGAGTATATAATCGGTCAATATACCGATATTGTGCATCAATTAATCATTGGTTTTAATTAATAAATGGTTACTCCAACTACACCAACCAATTTTACCATCAGTTGACCACTTGATTGCATCGTTAACCTATGTTTTAAGAGTGGGGGAATTCTTGTTTTTAGCACCTATAATCAGAGAGCTCCCATTTTGTTAATTACCAAACCAGTTTGTGATGAGGCTACCAAAATTTCAGAATGTTTAAATAAGTGCGAATCCCTTTGTCCAACTACAACATGCCACAGACCTCCCTCCTCGCAGTAAAATCTATTCAGCAATCTCAATTTACACGCGATAGCACGACCGACCGCATCCACCCCAACATTATATAACTTGGCTATTTCGTCGGATGTCAACACCCCCTCACCATCGCTCGTTATTGGTGTAAACCATATCGAAGGACCATACAAAAGGGCCATAACAGCCTACCAGACCAATGGACCTTCGGGACAGACAAAACATACAGGACTGACCACATTAATATACCATGCTAATCAACCATACAAGCAAACAAACCAGCCGACCATACGAACCACCACTCGATGACCATATGAACCAATTCTACAAGCTATCCAAACGAACCACATATAACAACCATCCATACCAAACACCCAAACAAGCCATCAGCCTAGCTACACTAACTGGACATACCAATGGTGCAAAATAAACCATATATATCAAACATATGAATCTACCATAACAACGAACTATACAAACAAACCATACCAGCCAGCTATACGATCAGACATTGCCACCCAGCCATATAACTAGACTATACGAACCATCAATATCGACCAACCATACAAGACATCTATACCAGCCGACCACAAGAACCAGCCATGCTACAACAATCATATGAACCAGTCATATCATGCAACAAGGCAAACCAACCCGACTGACCCACAATTAAAGTCAACAATAAAAACTAAATATACAAAACCAACCATGGCTGCCAACCACACTAGCCAAACATATGAACTGGCCATATCCAATAACAATTTCAGCCTACCAGTCTAATTACCTTCACGATCAAACCAATCATAACACACTATCATACCAACTAACTGACAAGACATCCAGACTGACCATTACTAGTAAAGCAGCCAACCATACCAGCCTACAACTAACTGCACACGAAACTGACTCCACACAAGATTGTCTCCTGCTGAGACCAACTCCAACCAAACTGACTAAAAAAGGACATGACCAACCAGCAACATCAACCAATCATAAAATTCATGTATACACACAGATCAAAAATACCAATCACGAAACAGGTCGCCCAAATATTACGAATATCATAGCTAACTTCTTCGTGCAACAACCTCTCAAAAACTTGCCAAATATTCGCAAATCTCTGATAAAATATCAGTAATATTCACAGAAACTTTGCAAAACATCACACCCACTGATAACCATATCAGAGGGCCATTCCGAGCAAGCAGAACAACCAACACCAACGAACTATCCCCTATACAGTCATATGAGCCATCCATACCAGTGAGCCATGCCAGCCATACATACCAGTCAACCATACCAAAATAACATACTAAACAACTATACCATATCTCCATACAAATCAACAATACCACACGAACATACAAACCTGCCAAAGTCAGTCAGCCATTCAAATCAATCGTACAAATCATCCATACCTGCCAGGCATACGAACTGACCATACAAGACAACCAAACAATGTATATTATCCAACCATAACAGCTATACATATAAATCACCAATACAAACCAACCAAGCCAACATCTTGCCAAGGCCGAGTGGGCATTCGAGCAAACCATATTAGGTAACCATATGAACCAATCATACAAGCTAACCAGATGATCTATCTATAACAAACACCCATTCTACCCAACCAGGCCAACAGCCCAGCAAGACCAACTGGGAGAGTAGGGTGTATTCAACAGACACTTTGCTGAACTATTGCTTTTGTTGCCAAACATTTCGCATTTTATTTTCCGCATGTGTGGATTATCACTCTACTTTATGTTCCTGGCAGTCCTTTTTTTCTGTTTCGTGTTCTTCCTTAGCCCCCGGCCCGTAACACAGATCTTCTGCCGTAACAAAGATCTATGACGTCAAATGTAGGGACATACGGGTCATAAGTCTGCAAATAATATGTGATTATAAAGTGATAAATATTGAACTTCTTGTAATAACTAGTATTGTATATTTAAGTATTAACACTTTTAAGTATATTTTACTAATAATTAAAACTTTCATGAATATTAATCACGTGAGATATGCAAAATGTAAAGTAATTTTGTTGTCTAGTAGTGGCGACCCTGACTAAACGTGATTGTTGCCAACAAATACTCCGACTGCATTTGTACCGCGATTACATTACATTCGTGCAACACTATTTGTGTATGAATCTACGCCATACAAAGATATATCCAGTTTATGTAAATACATGTACATTCTATATTTATGCTTTGAGTGTTACAACCCACCGAAATGTGTCTTCCAAATACATATCCCCTCATTGTGCAAACAATGCGAGGACGAAAGGCTAGGAAATCATTTGTAACACAATATAATTTCCACATTAAATATAAACATAATAACTGACTGAAATGCCCAATGTTTTTAATACACCTTTCCATATGATGCATATAGTGTATTTATTGTAATGCATACTATATGCCTACCAGCCTGTTATTATGTACATTAGTTAAATGATTTCGAACGATGTAGGTAATCATGTCATTTAAGTTACGATACCAAACCCATAATATTATTTTCTCTATGTATTACGAGCCCCATAATAACGTAACAATTCCGAAAGACAACAAATATAAGTTTATTAATTAGACATTATGGACATCATAACCTATAAACTTTACGCCACAAACATGCTTTATGTACAAATACATAACACAGTACTCTAGCCTGCAAAGACTGTTGTAACTTACCTATATAATATGAATAATTCAAGAAATGTACACATTATTATAAAATACTGTGTACTGCAGTGTTTCCTTTCGGCTCACCAAGGACAATCATACTCGTGGTAGTTGCGTTTTGAACACTCCTAAGTTATGGTTTAATGTCTTTTTTATTTTCTTGATATTCCTTTTTTTTAAATAGAACACACTAGATTTAAACAGCAATATTGACAACATTTTATCTGCAATAACAACACAAATTATTTTCACCATCTCCTTCATATCAAAAGGAACAGGAAGGGATCACAGATAAAACAAACATTACACTCTTGGCGACCTTCATAACTTACACCCTTCCTCGCCAATAGTTTCTAGTCCCATTTCTTTACAATTCATCAGAAACACATATCTGGTTAAACCTTTTGTCAAAATGTCAGCATGTTGACTTACACTTTCAACAAATTGTAACTCAATCACACAATTCTTAACTTCATAACATACAAAACGATACTTCAAGTCAATGTGTTTTACCCTTCGAATATTTTCTGGATTTTGAATTACAGCAATGCAACCTTGATTATCTTCATACATCGTAATATTATCTACTTTGACATTTAAGCCTGACAAAATCTTTTCAAACAATAAACACTCACAAACTGCAGTATTTAAAGCTACGAGTTCTGCCTCTGTTGTTGACAAGGCTACTCAATTCTGTTTCCATGTCACCCAGGATACCACATGTCCATTTACCTTACACAAAAAAACCTGAAACTGATTTTCGATCACTTACATCTCCTCCCCAATCTGAATCAACAAAACAAGAAAGTTCAGGAAAACTATTACATCTATACACCAATCCAACTTCTGTGGTGCCCTTCAAAAATATCTCAAGACCCTTTTTAATTGATACCATGCCCCATCAGTTGCTTTGTCCAGTATTCTACTGAAGTAATTTACGGCAAAACATATGTTTGGCTTTGGCTCAATTGGTGTTGGCGATAACATATAATTCTCACATCCGAGTTTTTTTTTTTCTTTCTTTCTTCTTCCTCAAAATTCCGTTAGTGTACTTGGTTTGGTTAGTTTTCAAAACTTTCTCCCTGTCGTGACTTATCTCCAACCCAAGAAAATGTTTCGGTTTTGCTTTTTCTTTTTAACCTCAAAATTTGATGCTAGCTGAGAATAAACATAATTTACTAGATTAATGTTTGGACTGGTCAGAATAATGCCATCCACATAAAGCAGTTAATACAAAATTTCATCTCCACTCATCAATGTATACAGACAACAATCATTTTCAGGCCTTACAAGACCTAATTCTAACATGACCTTGTTTAACTTGTCATTCCAGCATTTAGGTGCCTGCTTTAGACCATACAAGGACTTATTTAATTTAAGAACAGAGTTAGACTTACAACTAACACCGACTGGTGAATAAATATATACATCTTCATGCAATTCACAATTCAAAAATGCAGTTTTTACATCCAACTGCTCAAAATGATAAAACTTCTGTTTTCCAACAGTTGACAATGTTCTTATGGTAGTCATTCTAGCTACTGATGCATATATATATCATAACAACTTACATTTCCTTCCTGTGCAAAATCTCTTGCAACTAGTATAGTCTGTCACATCCTCCTCTAAGGGTTTCAATGCATTTTCCCACTTTTTATCAATAACTTTTATATCCTTTGGGTTCTACTTCCTCCCAATTTCAATTTTTTTTTATTGACTCAATTTCCCTATCCATTGCTTGTAACAACATTTCCTTGTCGACCCTTTTTTCTACTTCATTATGGTGCTTTGCCATGCATTTTAGGGCCTTAATCACACTACCTGCTGACTTGTCTTCTATTCCTATTATGTCTACCCAATTGGAGTAAGCATTAATGACTACTAAAAAGAACACTCCTCCATAAGTAACAATATCAGCGGCTACTCTTTCCTATGGTCTACTAGCAATAGGCTATGGCTGGAGAGGCTCTTTACTATTCTGCCTACTCTATTGTGAACATACGGAACACCTCTTAACAAATTCCTCGACTTCTTTACTCAAACCCGGCCAGTTTTCAATTCCCATGTAAGTCTAGCCTCATGTCCCTGGGTACTACTATTTTCTTTACCAGTAGTACTATCCCCTCCCATTCTGACAGAGCTTCCTTATTTTTCCAGTACATTCCCAAGTCCTGATCTGCTTTCTTTTTCGCTTCTGGCCAACCCTGTCTGCAGTACTACCGCACTTGTTTCAATTGGTTATCCTCATCTGTTTCTTTTCGAAACTGTTGTTTTTGTTTGTCTGAGATTACTAAGTTGTCAACACTTACTCTCACAGCATTTAGTTCTTCCTGATCCAGATCATTACTTGTGTCATTTATACTGGCTCTAGACAATGTGTCAGCTACATACTGCAGCTTCCCTAGTAGATAGCAAATATTTAAGTCATAGACCAGCATTCTTAATCTTAATATGTGCTGTCTAGCTGACAAATTGTTTATGTTTTGCTACCAGATAGATACCAGGGGCTTGCGATCTGTGAAAATCGAGACATCATGATATCCGTAAATAAAATTATGAAATTTGACTTTGGCAAACTGGATGGCCAGAAACTCTTTTTCTACCTGTGCATACTTAACTTCATTTAAGATGCGCCAAGTAAAAGCAATAAGGTGCCCATTTTGCATCATTCATACTCTCAACACATCCTTACTGGCATCTGCATATATCTTTTATGGGGTCATATATCTTTTATATATTTTATGGGGTCATAAAAAGCAAGTACAGGTGCCTGGCAAAGCAATTTTTTTTCTTGTTAAAACTATCTTTGTGTTCTTGCTCCCACTTCCAGTCAACATCCTGCCTGCCAAGTCCCTGTAGTGGTGCCGACACCTGGGATAAGTTTGGAATGAATTTACCCACATATTTCACCTTCCCCAAAAATCTCAGTAACTCCTCCTTATATTGAGGTACTTTCATGCCCACTATCGCCCTTATGTGTTCATCATCCTTTTGTACCCCCCTTTCTGCAAAATATCTGCCCCATGAATTTCACCGTTGTTTTTTGAACTGAATTTTGTTAGGGTTAAATTTGACATTGTATTTCTGAGCTTTAACTAAGACAGCAGCTAGCCTATCATCGTGTTATTGTTCTGTTCTCCCTGCAATTATTATATCATCAAAATATACTTGCACACCTGGTAAATCCCCAGACATTTGAAAATTTTTATTTTGGAAAACTTCTGGTGCTGATTTAATACCAAAAGACGTTCTCAGAAACTGGTACCGTGCATATGGTGTCCCAAACACACACAAATCTATACTATCTGGGTCAATATGAACTTGGTAGTACCCATCTTTCAAGTCCAATACAATAAAGAAACTATTTCCACCCATTCTTGCTGCTATATCCTCTGCTTTTGGAATAACAAAATTCTCTTGTTAAAACTAGGTTAAATATTTTGGATCAAGGTACAAACATATGTCTTTATTTGGTTTTTCAGCTATGACTAAGGCATTTCCCCATTCTGTTGGCTTTTCAACTTTTCTTATGACCTTATCTTCCAGCTCATCTAATTTGTCCTTTAACCTTTCCATAAGGTCATAGGGTACCCTTCTTGTGGTCTATATATGTGGCCTCGCATTTTCTTCAACTGTTATTTTGTGCCTTGATGGAAAACATCCTAGCCCCTTTAACACATCTTTGTACACATTGTTAACATGTGCCAGCATACTGAATTGTTTTTTGTTAACATCATTCACACGATTAAGCAAGTTCAATTCTACACAATCCTCAAGACACAACAATGCTGGCTGGTTGACAACATCAACTACCACAAATTGTACAATTACATCTGTCTCCACATTCCCTGACTTACACAGTAAATCTACAGAACCTAGAACCTCTGTTTTAAAGTTGTTGTTCCCATATGAGAGAATGGCTGTTGTTGTTTTCCTAAGCTTATCCACACCTAGGCCTAATTGTTTGTACATGTACAATGGCAACACTGAGATTTCTGCTCCTGAATCCAACTTAAGGTTTAAAGCATGGTGATTTTTAATTTGAATTGCTTCATACCACACTTTTTACTCTCCAATCCTTTTACTGAACTTACACGCACACTGCTATCGTTGTGAATATCCTCCACACCCTATGTTCCTGAAATTGAATTTACAGGCCTACCTTGACTATCTTTACTTGACTCCTTGCCCCTCACTTGCCGGCACACCTTGGCAAAATTATTTAATTTTTTACACTTTGGACACACTTTATTTAAGGCAGGGCATTTCCTACGAAGATGCACATACCCACAATTACCACACTGTGCTTGCCAACCTGCCAGCTTTGTTGCCTCACTGTATCTTAATCGTTGTACAAACCGTGGTGCAGATTGAGTCGCACACACTGCTGGACCGGCCACCGGCGCTGTTTTCACCTCCCATAGAATCTTGGTTTGCTGTCTTATAATTTCCACCACCTTGCACACACATACTGCCCTCTGCAAATCTAGATCAGGTTCCCTCAAAAGTTGTTCTTGTACACTTTTGTCTGTATACCAATGAATATTCGATCTCTTATCATGGCTTCACTCTCACCATAGTCACACGACTTAACAGCCATTTCCAATGCCATTAAAACCCCTTCAAAAGCTGTCCTTCTTGTGTGATGTTCCCCAATTTAAAACACTCCACAATTACATTTTTTTGGGTGTACAAAACTGTTCGAATTTCTCCACTACACTTTTATAATTTTTTTTCACTACATCTTTTAAATTGAAATTGTTGTACAACTCTAATTCCTCACCACCAATAAAGTTCAACAACAGTCCCACTTTTGTTTCATCATCTTGCTGTTCCTTTCCTGCTGCCTTAAGGAAGATTTCAAACCTTTGTTTGAACCGCTTCCAATTGTCTGCCACATTAGACGATAAATCCAACAGGTCTGGCAGGCGACAGAAACCTTCCATTGCTTTGTCCTAGAAAGCAGCCAATTGTTTCACTGTGTTGCTTCTTTCACACTACACAACATATCCCACATCTGACACCATGTTTTATCTCGTAAATGATATGCTCTGTTACAGTTCAATTATGTAGCTTTATTGCTCACAGCTCTTACAACATTTTGACTCTCTACCTTCTACAGCCGATCTTCCCTCCACCTCTCTCGTCTTGTTTACAAAACTCTTTCCTTCTTGCCATGGCCTCTGTACTGGCCACATGGCCAGACATACAAACTCATTATATAATACACATGCTCCTCTAAGGTTTTCAATGTGCATACCCACTTTGTATCAATAATTGTTACTTCCTTTGTGTTTTCTACTTCCTCCCAAGTTATATTTTTTTTAATAGACTCAATTTCCCTATCCATAACTTGAAACCACATTTCTTTGTCGACCTTTTTTTTTCTACTTCATTATGGTTATTTGGAACATTCTCTACAAAACTCATCACATTATATGCCATGTACATTTCATAATCATCAAATCTTTTTGGCAACCCTACACTACATTTGTATGCTCCACATCCAAAAACCCTCAATTTTTTTTATGTTTGGCTTACACCCATACCAGATTTCAGTCAATGTGACTCCTTCCACGCTTGCAGTTGGACTACGCTTTACAATATAAAATGCTGTTCTGACCACTTATCCTCAAAGTTGTTTAGGTACCCTAGATTCACTGACCATGCTACGTACCCGTTCGACTAAACTCCTATTCATCCTTTCTGCCTCGCCATTTTTTCAGGCATGTATCGAACTGTGTGATCAAGAATTACTCCATTATTTCTACAAAAATCAATCAATTCTTGTGCAACCTACTCTCCTCCATTGTCGCATATTAGCTTTGATACAAACTGCCCACATATATTGCCTATCATACTATAATAATCTTGAAAACATTCTGTAACTTCACCTTTTGACTTGATCAGATACACCATTGAAAAATTTGAAAAATAATCAATGAATGTAACAAAATATTAATGATCCTCATTTGTAGTAGGTGAGATTAGACCACACACATCTAAATGAACTATGCCTAACACACTGTTACTTTTTATTCTGTTACCGAATGGTAACCTTGTTAGCTTTCTATTTACGCACTTCTTACAGAATTCAACTTTGTTCAGATTTAACTCCTTGTTTATCCGTTCCACCATGTTTTGCCTAACCTATTTTTTTCATTTCAGAATAGCTTAGGTAACCTAACATTCTATGACATAACTTATTTTCTTCACACGCTACTTCAATCACACAACTTTATGCTGATTTTACATGAATTTTGAACTCATTTAAATCATTTATAGCGCTGTCTCCAATTTTGTGTCCCTGAAGGTACAACTGCATCTTACTATTCTGAAGAACAACCTTAATATTAGCATTTTCTAATCGTTTCACTGGTAACAAGTTTTTTCTTAGGTTTGGTACATAAAATAAGTTTTTTGCAGTAGATTCAGATATTTTACCCTCTACTTCCAAAGACCCATGAATATGTCCTACACCTGTTGCCTCAATCACACTATTGTGTTTAGCCACTGCTATCTTTACAGGCTCTTTCAATTCTACAAACTCAGAGAATATATTTCTGTGATTCGACCATACAATATGATTTATGATTTGTACACCCTGAATCTACACAGAAACTCACAACAGCATTTTTTCTAATACTATCATTGTCTGCTTCTATTTCACTTATAAAACAAATTTTGCTACAATTAGGGTTACTCGTTTGACATTTACCTTGAATATCCATGTCAACATAATAGCTTTTTGGCTCACCCATTGTTGAGTAATGTTGAGAGTGATTCTCCTGATGACCAACTGCTTGGAAATGTCCGCTCTAGTAAACATTTCCATAATACCTTCCAGGTCGATGATGTCCACGAAACCCCTCATGGAAACCCTGCTGAGTTGCACCTCTTAAGCTGTTCCTGGGTAGCTGCTCACAGTTTCGACAAATATGTCCCTTCTTGCCGCACTCATAACATACACTTTGAGTTGCTGATGAGAATGCTGATGGCACCACTGCATTTTGTACCTCAGTCTTACTATATTTGCACTTACATTTTTCTTCTTCTGCTCGCAGCTTACTCTTCACAAATTCAAGCGTTAATATATCTGTTCGCATATTTTCAATGACTATAATCACTATGTCAAATAACTTGGGTAAACTCAACAATAAATGGCATATAATGTCATAATCCTTTAATTCTGCGCCATTAGATATTCACTGCCTTGACACTTCATCAAACTGTCCGAGGAAACTATCTACACTTTCACCTTCATTTAGCATCATTGACTGAACTTCATCTTTAAATACAATTGCGCAGACAATCTCTTCTTCTGATACAAATTTTATAGGCATCTCCACATTTGGTATGCACTTACTTTATGCTGCAAATTTTCTTATTGTGAATCATCAACACACTGAACAATTAAGTTTCTAGCCAGATTTTCTTTTTTCTGATCTCAATCACATGTCGGCTTTCCATCTTCAATTTCAACATATTTCTTGTTAACACACTCAGCAACATTATTTCCTGCAAGTAACATAAACATTCTGAACTTTCAATTGTAGTAATTCGAACCATTTAGTGGCTCTGTCATATAACCAACTTTATGTTGCATGGCCATTTTCTTTCATCTCAGAATAGCCACATAGCACAAAAAAAAAAAAACTAACTCTTACATCTTGCCACCAACTATCTTCACACTTACCTTGGCCATTCCGTACATTGATATTTAACTTGTACAGCTTTCCTTCAAAACTTTCGCCATGTGATTGTGCCTTGCGCTCTGGGCTCATAACATGTGTTTTGAACACAGCGAAAGCAATAAGTACTCACTCCTAGGTTATGGTTTAATGTCTTCTTTATTTTCTTGATATTCCTTTAATTTACATAGAACATACTAGACTTGAACAGCAATATTTACAACCTTTTATCTGCAATACCAACACAAAAATTATTTTCATAATCTCCTTCGTGTATATATCAACAGGAACAGATCATAGATATAAAAACATTACATTTTTGGCGACCTTCATAACTTAACAGTGGTGAATAACACACGACAGTTGCGATGTTGGCCGCACAAAACGTAGGTTCGTCACACTTTGAGATTACCAACATTATGACTTCATCAAGCTCCAGCACTTAGGCCTACAGTACCGGCACAGTAACATACTCAACTCGCTTCGGAGTGCACGACACACTGATAAATTCGCTTCTCAACCAATCGAATCTCTCGATATGTAATGTTTATAAACCCACTGGCTTTCCTCCCCCCCCCCCCAAGGTTCTTTCTTTGCCTCCATCCCGGTTTGCTATGGCAACATGAGCTTTGGAAGTGGATCGTGCACCTTCGTGAGCTACTTGGGAACGTTTGGCCAAGGCCAGCTGCCGACAGGACGGTAGGGCCAATCTTCGCGTGTGCAGATGGTTGGTTAGTTCATAAGTGGGGCTAACTGTGTGCAATAACTCAAACGTTTCTTTCCTTCATAGCAGTGCAGTTTCTCCCACTTTTTTTTTATGTATTACGACTTAATTTCCTCTGCAATGTTCTATGTATGATTACCGCCTCTCTTCAAGGTAAGCTGTGAGTCGTGCAGTATGTGTTGCCTGGACCCTTAATCACTCGCCAGCCAAGCACTCCTTGAAGTGTTTTGAATAGTGACTTTGTTAATTGTGTCTGAAGACAGAAATTTTGTTGGTGTGAAGATTAGTTCTACATATAGAGATAACCACAACAGGGAAATCTTTTTCTAAATATTTTAACACTAAATGATCTGAAAAATGAGTAGTAGACTTTTACATTATCTAAATCCATATTATATATTCCCGCAACAATTCGCTAGAGAGAAGCGATTTTTTTTTAGCTTCTAGAAGAATAAATAAGTACAGTCGCAACATGAAACAACAGCAAAGACTATAAAAATTCGTGATACTGTCGTATTGAAAAGGATATTTTGTGTGAAATGTATCCATCCAAATATCTCACTCTTTAACATATTTATAAGTTAGTATCCGATGTCGATAAATTTACAAATGAGCTCATACGCTTGACATGGAATTTTGCGACGCTGTTCACGGAGGGCGTGGCAAAGGGGCTTCATCACAGCCCAATTTCAGAAAAACTAACATCCACAATTGTTTTATGTAGTACACGTAACGCTAAAGATTTCTGGCATAGAACAGACAACACACACGATTTACTTTGCAATTAGCGTTTGTTTTTATTCACATGAGAAATATTTGTTTTCAACAAAAAAACAGTTTAGATACATGCAAAAAATTCAATAACATGAAATGAAATTCCTTATCCTCTTCCAAAACACCAAGGATTAATACTGGATTAATATACGTGATAAATAGTGCTGGGCATATTGAAACCTATATGGCGCCTTAAAAAAAAAAGAGAAACAAGCACACATTAATAGTCTCAACTAACAGCATTCTCAATATTTTCTGGTATTGACTAAAATGTATTTATTTTCATGTACTCTCAATCCAAGTGTCATCTCACATTTAACTTGACTAGAAACACTTTTGTCTTGGTAAGGAATTACATTTATTTCTGGTAATCTGATATTTTAATAACTTTCAAATTTTTACTGGGCTCAAAAATATACATATCATACGCACTTTCCAACAACATTATAACTTGACATGTTGGAAACATTCTTTCCTGTATCTTTTTAAAAATCCACATGGCTAAAACAAAGAATCACAAAAAAATTATATGTAATTTTAAGGAATTTCAACATTGGCAAAATATTTAACTTTGTCAAATATTGGTTATGTTCTTTCCATTCTTAAGTTAACGTGACATAACAAGCCACTTCCGTTTGACACATTCCAAAATTTAAGTATAAAATCTTTACATTGTAATTCCTTCATTTTACAATATTTTCAAGCTAAGATGTCGGCTGTCAGACAGATAATAGTTAAAAATATTTAATCAGTCCTCTGAACTACGTAGGGAATTTATATAATTTTGCATTGGTAATAAAGGAAACTCTAACTATTTACTATGACGTGAAAATACACCATCTTGCCTCACGACTAGAATGGTCAGAATTACAGGTTTTAATAATCACATCAACTTCTTAGCTCATATTGTGTGTCGATACGGCCAACCCCTATCGCTTTTATACAAAACATTTGGGCCGTTAGTTTCCTCCCAGCGGAGGGAAATTAGAAATCTGTCCAATGAAAAGGTGTGGAGTGATCCACGAGCTTCGATAATGTTCAAAAACATGGCATGGGTGAAGGCGCTAGCTTCCGGTGCTGTAACTTCGGCCACGTGTTCCCACTTCCACATTACCCAGGCACCGCGACAGCAGCGCCCCAACCGACTGCTGACCTAAGCAGCTGCAGCTATGCTTGCCAGTTTTGAGTCAGTTCGCGAGGCAGCTGGAGTCTATGTTCAACCTCCATGCAGTGTGGTGTTCTTCCCTGACGTCAACTTGCCATTGGAAGACAATTCATTTCAGAACTTCAAATGCGTACATTTTTTAGGTAGGGTATTATTATCAACTATAGATTTAAGTAGTTTTAGTATGCAATTTTAGCAATTTGTGCCAATTTTGTCCATGAAACGGTGTTTGCACACACACTTTACTACATAGTTTTCCACACAGTTTCGGGCTGACGAAACAGATTTCAAACGGACAGTTCAAGTTGGAAGGTGAAAAAACGTAATTAATGAGACAGGGCGTCTGATCCTCCCCTCCCGAAGTGATACTCCTGGTGAAGGACCTGAAGAGATGTCAGGATCTCCATCAAGTTGGTCAGACACAGGCCCTCGACAATCATCCTTAGGAAGACACCAGACAGACGGACTCTTCACTAAATACAGGCTCCAACTCCGGGTCCGGAACAGATCAGACAAATGAGAGCAAGCGTCAACCAGCTCCAACCAGAGCACCTGAATCCAAGGCACAAACTAAAATGCCAACCCTCATCATACTCAGATGGCGCTCCAAAAGACACACTCCCGGGTAATCGTATCTAAACTCTAATTTTGGATAAAAATTCCCCATATATTACATACATAAATACACTAAAATACATTCTTAATAACTAAATGAAAGTTAAACACTACGAAAGAAAATGAGCATGAATTTACATCTTACAACCTATATGAACATGAAAACCTTAACGAAATGAGCATGAATGGAAAATGGCTACTCCTGGGCATTCCCCACAAAAAACTTCTAAAAACAACACATATTCTGATGAATACAACAAGATGCAATACATATTCTCATGAATACAACAAAATGAGAACAATAACATATTCAAAACAGGTACTTTACAAAAAAATTCTCACCCTAATTTAAAATTTAAAATTTCAGCCCAGTGGTTTTGAGACTCTATCCATAACATTTCCACTGTAACTTAGCCAGCTGGCTATCCTGATCTTGATCGTGATTTTGAACAATAATAACCTGGAAATAATAATTTTTTTGCAAGTAATGGGCACTTGTTGACTTTTACAAAACGCAATAACTAATTGCTTTCGCGCAACGTCAATACAAGATCGTGTTTTTCCCAAGAAGTCTACTCGCAATAGTACCTCATGGCTCAAGCCAGGGAGAATTCTGAATTCAAACTTCCACGAGAGCCGCTCGGTTTTCATTTAAAAATTACCTCCCTTTTCTGCAGTTGAATAAGCCCTTTCGACATATTTTTCAATGGGTAGTTGCAAAAATCATGTTTGATCAAGGAACAGGATGCCCCTGAATCCAAAAGAGCTGCTGCTATTATCTGGTCATAAATTGATAATAGGAACTAAAAGCAAACCATATCTATGTTCAAAACATAGACTATTAGTGGAATGACGCCCAATTACCTTCTCTCTCTCTCTCTCTCTCTCTCTCTCTCTCTCTCTCTCCTCTCTCTCTCTCTCTCTCTCTCTCTCTCTCTCTCTCTCTCCTCTCTCTCTCTCTGAGGGTATTTTGCCTTCATGTGCCCCTTTTACTAGCACAAATTACCAAAAATTTTCTTTCTGTTCTCTTCTTTAGCTATATTCCCATTAACATTTCCTGTCTGAGTATACCAAGTCCGAGTCTGTATTCTGCCATTTCTTGAGCTATCCTCCTGGGCTAACGGAAAAAGAGATTTCCTGTGGTATAATTCTTTAGTCGCATGGTTAGTTTTTCCTCAAACAATGCGAAACTTAACTGTTCCCCTTTTACTGTCTTCCTTCGGCGCAGTTTTTACCTCACTGCTTATGGATTCGCTCTTATTCCGTTACTAAAGACAAGAGTTGCTTTAAAGTAGTGTGTTTCGCAGCAAAAGCTAAAAATCGGCTATTCTTAGGAAACAAATTATAAAACACTATCTCTGTAAAATAATATTCCACACAACTCTACCAAAGAACCTCTACTAAACCCATTATTTCATGCACAAAACATTGCATGCTTTTGATAGGAAGTTGTATCTCCATCAAGTTCATGCGCATTTTCATGATAGGTACATCACTCGACACCTGTTTAACACATGTTTTCACTAACACCTCAACAACCAAATTCTCATCCCTTGCCTGGCAGAAAATTGATTGCAATACTTCCGGAACTTTAAATGTTATGGCTACGTAAATTGCTTGCTTAGAACAAAAATTGAAAGATATGATTGCTTGTAAGGCCACAAAAAGTGTGACTAACTACAGAATCAAGTTTTGTATCTACCAAACATGTAATCTTGCAGACAGTTCACACGGAACATGTCTTAAAGCTTTGAAAAAAAAAAAAAAAAAAAAAAGGCTAGAACTCACCCACTGCTGCACGGGTAGTACTTTCCTCCTCGTCCTACACCGTACCAGGGCATACGGCTTAACCCGCAACTCCGCAATCCCATTGGTCTCCGCCACCACCTCCCCGCTAACGTCAACAATTGGGTAAGGGCAATTTCAAATTTGATTTTGTAATGATACAGGCACGTAAAGAAGAAACGTGATTTAAAAATAACTGGAACAAACTCATTTCAGTTCCTATTATAGCTAGCAATTACTGGCCTAGTCAGGAATTTTAAAGTCGTGTATGCGTTTTCCAGGCGGCTGTTCCTGCACGGCGTCGCCTTAATTCCAAACGTCTCAGACTTTGGAAGACCGCTAAAATCAACACTTTATTTCATATTCATTGAACCGGTATTACCTTTAAAAAAATCTCGTTGGCCCTGACAGTCTGAAAGGTACATTTTGCCTAGTTATGTGCCACGCTATTGTCACAAATAAAACTTGTAGTTATTTATACCTTAGGCGTTGTTTGCCAGCAGTGTTCATAGAGCTATTTTCCGACATTTCTTAATATTGAAACTTTTATATATTTCAATGTAATAGTCCTATTTGGCCCATTTTCAGCATCAACTACGATAAAGTCTTAAGTATTTAATATATAATTTCAATTCTGATGCAAAAAAATATATCGTTACATTAAATTTGTAAACATTTAAAATTATAATAATATTGAACCTAACAGAAACGTTTTGATAATTTTCAAACATTATCTAATCATAGACTGAAAACATTTTTGTGAAAAAATTCGCTTCAATCAAATAAAAAACATTGGCAAATAGTTTACCTCGAAATTTCGTTACATACATCATACAAACATATCGCACCTTCCACTGTAGATATATTTCATTTTACAAAATCTACAAAATAAGAAAATCTATATAACATTCACATTTTCCCAACAGATTATGAAATTCTTTGGAACCATACTGGATTTAATATAGTAGTTCATAAGTTTAGTACAGTGTTGAACTACTCATATTGGGCCTACGTGTTGTGTATATATATATATATATATATATATATATATATATATATATATATATATATATATATATATATATATATATGTATATATATACATATACGTATATATACATATATATACACACACACACTCATTCTCACCTAGCCACACAGACAGAAAAGTGATCTCATAAGCCTTTCTTTTCTTCGGAAAGTCTGCTAAAACGTACCTGATCCCAACTCACTGTCTAAGGTTGAGGTCATACTGAAACTGGCCATATAATGCGGAAAAAAGTAAGCTTTCTCAATTTACAATTAAAAAGTTTTTGGTTGCAAACAGAAATATCAATTTATTAAAACATAGAATACATGTCTATCCAGAAATTTTATTTCGGAAAGTTTAGGAAATTTTGGGATCCGGACGCACTGACACAGTACAGTAGAAAGCTGTTCTGTGTTGGTGACCTTCTGAAATATGATTGGCTACACACGTCTGCACTGATACTACTGGTCACATGGGACAGTAATATTCCAAAATGCTACCAGCATAGCGCAAAGCCTTCTGTAGGAATTACGCAAGGAAACACACACAGATGATCCATTGGAAAACATTAGTTTCGCTATTTATTGTGTACTATTGACGAAGACGAAATATCAGTCACTTCCTATTATCTGTCAATTTAAAGCTAAAATCACAATTATTTATGTTCGAAAAACGGTATTTTTGGAGGAAAATTCTCTTCTTCAATGGGTAAAAAGATCCAGAATATATTAATAACTAGTGTTATGTACATCGGACACACAAATGCGATTTAAATTATTACATCGTACATAATACAAACGTAATTACTTTGGTGTAGTGGATATTATTTTTATTTACTTCTATTTAACTCACACAATTAATACTATGTATTGTTGTAATAAATTGTAACATTTTCATTTGATATAAATACATGTGTTTTTAAGTATGTCACATTTTATTGTGTCCTAATTGTTATTATAATAGACTTTTAAGAAAAGTGCTGTTTTTATACGATGTTAGATTATCATTCAAAAATAAGACTTTTATGAAAACTCTGTGTTCATGTAAGAATAATTATCGTTTAATTTTTTTGTAACCAAACAATTATACATTTATAATCGTCTTTACTACCTTATTTGTCGGGTGTCTAAAAATTTGATAATGGACTAACTTGCGAGAATTCTGTGGGATTCATTTGAGGATATGCTGTAATTTGAGGATGCATGTAATTGAGTTACATTCGTAAGTGGGCAGCAATTTTTTCAGATACATCGTGAAGAACTTTACACCAATAAGAAATCTCCAAGTAAACAAGTTCCGAATACCACATAATCCGAGGTGTAATGAGTTACACTTTAAAATAAACGTGTGTATTTGTAAGACTGTGATTCGCGCGCAGATACCTAAGATGTGTAAAACTTACTCCATCCAATCAAAAATATGGGTCTGAGGTGAAGTGTTGTGAAATACAACTGGTCCCGAAATATTTTCGCGAAAATCGAGTGACCTAGATATGAGTAAATTTCAAAGACAGCTGCAAAGTCGACCCCTATGCATAAGTGGAAAAGAAGCCCGGAATTGCCCGAATCGGAAGGTGGTATCACTAGCGACGAAGATGATCTTCCCCTGATCGATTTGCTGCATGCACGGGAACAGAAACAAGCACGAGAGCGCAGACCCGAGGTGGGCATGCTAGTTGGGCACTACAAGAATAGGTTCTTATGTTAGAGGTAACGAAGGATAGGATCTGTTGTTAGAGATAAGGAAGGATAGGATCTGTTGTTAGAAATAAGGAAGGATTAGGTTTTGTTGTTAGAGGTAAGGGAGGAGAGATTCTGTTGTTAGAGGTAAGGAAGAATAAGTTTTTTTGTTAGAAATAAGGAAGGATAAGATCTAGTGTTAGAAATAAGGAATGATAAGATCTAGTGTTAGAAATAAGGAATGATAAGATCTAGTGTTAGAAATAAGGAAGGATAGGTTCTGATTTTACAGGTAAGGAATGAAGTATTTGTTGTTTGAGGTAAGGAAGGATAGGTTCTCTTGTTAGAGATAAGTAAGGATAGCTTCTGTTGTTAGAGGTCAGGGAGGATATGTTCTGTTGTTACAGGTAAGGAAAAATAGGTTCTGTTGTTAGAGGTAAGGAAGTATTGGTTCTGTTGTTAGAGGTAAGGAAGTATTGGTTCTGTTGTTAGAGGTAAGGGAGGATAGGTTCTGTAGTTAGAGGTAATTAAGGATAAGATCTGTTGTTAGAGGTAAGAAAGGAATGGTTCTTTTGTTAGAGATAAGTAAGGATAGCTTCTGTTGTTATAGGTCAGGGAGGATAGGTTCTGTTGTTAAAGGCAAGGAAAAATAGATTCTGTTGTTAGAGGTAGGGAACACTAGGTTTTGTTGTTAGAGGTATGGGAGCATAGGTACTGTTGTTAGAGGTAAGGAAGGATAGGATCTGATGTTAGATGTAAGGAAGGATAAAATATGTTGTAAGAGGTAAAGAAGGATAGGATCTGTTGTTAGTGACAAGGAAGGATAGGATATTGTGGTTAGAGCTAATTAGGAATAGGTTCTGTCGTTAGAAGTAATGAAGAATTGGTTCTTTTTTTAGTGGTGAGGAAGAATATGATGTGTTGTTAGAGGTAAGGAAGGATAGGATCTGTTATTAGAGATAAGGAAGGAAAGGTTCTATTGTTAGAGATTATGAAGGATAGGATAAGTTGTTAGAGGTAAGGAAGGATAAGATCTGGTGTTAGACATAAGGAAGGATAGGTACTGTTGTTAGAGATTAGGAAGGATAGGATATGTTGTTAGAGGTAAGGAAGGATAGGATCTCTTGTTAGAGGCAAGGAAGGATATGATCTGTGTTAGAGATAAGGAAGGATAGGTTCTGTTGTTAGTGGTAAGGAAGAATATGTCCTGTTTTTTGAGGTAATGAAGGATATGATCTGTTGTTAGAGGCAAGGAAGGATAAGTTATGTTGTTAGATGTAATGAAGTATAGGATCTTTTTTTAGAGCTAAGGGAGGATAGGCTCTGTTGTTAGAGGTACGGATGAATAGATTTTGTTGTTAGAGGTATTGAAGAATATGTTCTGTTTTTAGATGTAAGGAAGGATATGATCTCTTGTTAGTGATAAGGGAGTATAGACTCTGTTGTTGGAGGTACGGAAGACAAGATGTATAGCCTGCAACACCGGGACGATAAATGGTTTCTAGGAAATCGGAAGTGATGTTTCTTCCATGAGATGTGATGCAGATTGGTAAGCACAAGGTTAAAATGACACATGATCTGTGCGAACTTTTGTTTCGTAGTTGTCTCAGACACTACATCTTATTAGATTTACAAAAGTACTGTCGCTTCCTGTAGTCCAGTCGTACTAATTATGCATAGGATTACCCCTTAACACAACGATTTTTTATATTCGTTATGATCCATCAGGATCACAAGTTACTTGTTAAGTGTGCATTCGCTCTTCCCAATACCATTTCATTCTTTCACTCCTCCTATTTCTCTCTGAATCTGTGAGTTATATATTGATACTGGTGTCAGTCCATTTGTGACCTTCCACCATGTTCTTGTACCTGACTATCTTGCACTATTGTCTGGGGATTTTTATCCATAATGCCAATTGCCTTCCAGTCCTTGCCCCCCCCCACCCCCCTTAATCACAAACTTCTCTTCCGTAACACACTCCAAATTGGTTCTACACTCTCATACAGCTCCTTCCTTGATCTATGTATCCGAAATCCACCTTACTTTTCGGTGCTCCATTTAGTTCGCAAGATCTTTCTTCCCCTCTCTCCCATCTCTCTTGCCTGATGTCAGCGTCTCTGTTGCATACAGTGCGGCATTCCTGATGGTCTAAGTATAATGTTACTGTTTAGCATTCCTCAATAAGTTCTTGTTCCTGTAGGTTGTCTTAGCTGCATATCTTAGTCTCTGAAGTAGCTGTGCCTTGTCTATTATACTATTGTTATTTTGTCAGCGATGTTCTCTCCCAAGTACCAGAAGCTGTTTACTCTCTCTACAACTCGACCTTCCATCTTCTAGTCGGTTTTTGCATTCAATACCTTGGTCTTGCTGTAGGCTATCTTCAGGTCGACTTTCGCTGCAATCTCTGCTAAGTTCGCTAGCATCATCTTCGTGTTCTCTTCCTTCCCGTTTAGCAATGCCATATCATCCGCAAAGGCCAGGCAATCCACTATTACACAGTGCTTGATCTTGTACCCAATATGTATGCCTTCAATCACCATGGCTTTGTTTAACTGTTTCCACTGTTTCACCACTTCGTCCAGGACAGGGTTAAATAATATCGGCGACAGTCCACCCCCTTGTCGGACTCCTATCTTTATTTCGAAGCTGTCGGTTAGTGTGCTCTGGTATCTCACCCTGGCAGCTGTGGCTTACAGTATTTCTTCCACTAATTCATGTGTTGCAGTATCCAGTCCTCTGTCGCGCAGGTGTTCCTGTCTATTGAATCGTAGGCTTTCTTAAAGTCCACGAAGGTCACTATTGTGGTTTTTCCTTTCCTGTGCCTATGTTATATTATCCTCTTGAACCTGTAGATCTGTTCCGCACAGTTTCTTCCTTTTCGGAAGCCACCCTGGTATGCTCCTATGCTCGACTCAAGCTGTTCTTCCACCATGTACATGCTGTCTTCTGTCACCAGACCACCCCACTTTATTTCCTCGGCGCAGATCCCGTCGTTTCCTGCCACCTTATTAGCTTTGAGATCCTTAATATGGCCTTCACCACTTCTGCTCTGGAGGGTACCCGATCAAAGTTGATGTTTTTGGTGAAATGTAGTGAAATCCTCCCTGTAGGCACATCCATGTTCAGCAAATCTTTGAAGAAACTGGCCATTTCCTCGAAAACGTCTTTCTCGCCTATTTTCAATACACCATCTCTTCCTTTTTCGAAAGGTTCTCTCGCCTCATATCCTTTTATCCCGCTCTTCATTTCCCTGAAGAAAGCTTGTGATTTGTTTTTCTTGAAAGCGTCATCTGCCACTTTCAGTCGCTTGTTCCACCGGTTTCTCCTATTATTCATGATCACCTTGGCTGCCATTCCTCTGGCTATCTCAAAGTTCGATAAGTCTTCTTCATTCTTGCTAGCCTGCCACTTCATCTATGCCTTCCTTCCGGATTCGACCACCCCCTTACACTCATGAGTCCACCAGTCATGTTTACGTCTTTTATTATTACTGGCTAGTCGTTTCGATTGTTCTTTTTTCATGTCTCTCATGTTGTCCCATTTAATCTCCACGGTCAGGTTTTTCGTATATTCATCTCTGTTTGTACAGCAGATCTCTGTCGATCCTGTGTATATTTACGGACTTGCTTTTCTTAGTTCTGTTAGACATCCATCTACATTTGATTTCGGTGAGGTAGTGTTTAGACTCAATTCGGCTGTTCTTCCTTATTCTGGTATTCATGATTTCCCTGTGATTCCTGTCATGACGATTTAAGGACAAAACCCATGCAAAATTCGGCATCATCTCAGGACTGTTTCCACGATTGGCCAAAGCTATTGGATCGGGTCTGCTGCTGCAGAAAATCGATGCCAAATGCAAGATATACTACGTATAGTGTGACAATCCGAACGAACTTGTTGATAGACTATGGCTACTGGTCGCTTTGCAGTCTGCTGGTAACTGGTTGCACATCAACGAGATTATATCTATCATCAAAGAACTCGTCGAAGCTGGTTACATCGTACGATAACGAAATATGTTGTTTCCAGCGAATTGCACAAGTCGGCCAGAAGGAATTACCCTCGGAGAAAGTACGTCATAAAAGGGCTGGACAATACTTTCCAATCCAACCTAATTGAAATGCAATACTTTGCTCGGGCTAATAAAGGCCACTACTACATTTTGATTGTAATAGACAAATTTTCCAAATATGTATGGGCCAGGCTGCTCAAGTATAAGAATGCACGTAACGTCACCGAGGCCATGACGAATGTGTTGATCGAAGAGCATATACCAAAAGTCTCCACATCGACATTGGTAAAGAATATTTTAATGCTACTTTTCGTGTGCTGGTGAAAAGTTATGGCATAAATCACTATTCCAAGTACTCTGTTCTCAAGGGTAGCATCGTTGAGCATTTTCACCGGACTCTAAAAGCCAAATTTTTGAGACATTTGATGGCGAACAGAACTACAAGGGGCTTGAGCTACTATGAAAATTCATTCACGAATGCAATTCTGCCATTCATTCTACCACTCACAATTGTATGTACTGTGATTTTTCTCGATTTTTCAAGTGTAATGCTACTGGGGTAAAGACAAGGTTGAACAAAACCACCATTATGACTAAATCGACAGCTCCCCTGGCAACGAAATCGATAGTTAATACACTAACTTTACCTAGGTAATGTAAAAGTAAACAAATAACAAACGAAAAAAAACCCTAATATAATGGCTATAGTACATTCGACAAAATTAACAAAGGCGAGGGGAGTAGATGCCTGCCCACAAATTACCAGTGAGAAATATTGGTAGGGGAGGGTAATGTTTAATAAAATATGACTTATTGGAGGGGGTCAGTCCGTCTACTGGATGTGGTGCTGAGAGAACCTCCAGAAATGTAAAATTTAAAATAATTTTTAATAATATTTATATAATAATTTTTATAAATTTTTTATGTTTATAATTGTTTATGATTTTTAAATTTTATTAGTTATTTTTAGAATATTTAGGAATATTTTAGATTTGTTGAGGATTTTTAGAATGTTTTAGGATTTTTTGGTTTTTTGAATTTATGGTTAATGTTCAAGAGTCTTGCGTCTTAGGTCTTAAGTCTTGGCCAAGAGTCTTGAGTCTTGTGTCTTGGATCAAGGTTCTTCAGTCTTCAGTCTTGATTCTTTAGTATAAGTTCAAAGGTCTTGAGTCTTGGGTCTTGAGTCAAGTTTCAAGAGATTTTTTGGGAATTTGTTGAAAGTTTTTTGATAATTTTTAGAATTTTTGGCTTCAAGGGTATCCGAGGTCAATGTCAACATTCAAGGTAATCGACATCTAAAATCGGCGATGAGAGGGACACAGGCCGACCTGACGAGTGCTGTCGTATCGTGGAGTTTGGCAATCCACTAGCAATTGAACCCAGCACCTAACATGTACACCTTTAAATAATTTTCCAAACATTTTTTTCATTCTTTACTATATTATACATTTTTAGGATTATATATTTTCATGCGATTTTTTTGGAAATTTTTGGTGCAAGATCATTCAAGATCACCGATTCAGGGTCAAGGTCAAGGTCGAATATCGAGGTCACAGGTAAAAATGAGCTTCCCATATCTTCCGACTGATCGTTTTTGCTAAAAAGAGACTCGTTTTTTTTTAATGAGAGGATTGGTGCATTTGAGGAAATAAACAATTATTTTTAAGGGGAAAAGGGAAATTTTGAGGGGAAAGGGTGATTTTAAACAAAAATGGCCGGTTTAGAGGGAAAAAGGGAGACATCATGAGAGAAAAACGGAAAAAAAAATGGAAATTCTGGGCGGCGGCGTCGGCGCCTGGCACCTATCCCCCAACCCCTTGTCACAGACTTCCCATTTCCCTACTGTTTGTGGATTCATCTGTTATTACAGAAACAGGAAGATCTGATTGCACACTACATACGTTCTGAAGAGTTAATGCTGTATGAAACGAAAACATTCGAGTAAATTCTTATTTCTATATTGTCATTTGGCGAGATGTATGCTGAAATGAAATATTGTTTGCATAGAGAGAATACATCAGAGGAAATACATTTGAGAAAATACATTAAACCAGTGGAACATAGCCCTAAGTTGAAGTGGGGATAAATTATTTTTAAAATCTAGGACCGTCCTAGCTACTGGAAGTAAAACAATAAGCTAATTAATTTCATCTCTATAGTACATCAAATTTTGCGCACATTTTGTTGTAACAAGAGTAGTATGATATAGCAATTTTTGGTACAATGTATTTTAAATGGCAGCCACTTTGACTTGTGCGGCTAGGCGGCTGGGGGGCTTCGGCTCGTCTGGGACGAGCTCGGCAATCTTCGGAAGTGTTCGGAAATCATCGGCTCGGGTTTGTCGAATGTATCCGAAGGTTCTTGGCAGTTACGCCTTACTAATTCTTGAAGCATATATGTTTGTTGCTGGTAGCCATATTGATTCCATAGGAATAGGGTATTCCAAATCGTAAATCTGTCTTTGATATTTTTCAAAATTTATTCTTTAATTTAAAATATATTTTTTATTTAATTTATTTTAAGTTGTACAGTAATTGTACATCGGATATTGCGAAACCATACAAAAGTCTCTCAATTACATTTCCGGTCTCCTCTCTTGAAGTATCACCATTCACTGCTTCAACTGTTTCGTAGGTTTATGTATGCTACTCTGCATCTTTTTCAATGTATGTTTAGGTGAATGAACCAAGCCCATCACACTAGTGTGGACCACATGCACGAGTATGTTATAATAACGGTATGAATCAGCATTCTTACAGACTTGGCATTAATTTAAATTTCAATACTGCCAGGCCCTGGAAACTTGGAATGTATGAGGGCAGCTAGCACGATATTCATTCGTGCTCTTCTCAGACACCAATCCACACCAATCCACACACTAATCCACACCAATCCACACACCAATTGCCACCAATCCACACGAATCAATCCCAATCCTTCAATCAATCCCAATCCTTCAATTAGTCCCAATCCTTCAATCAATCCCAATCCTTCAATCAATCCCAATACTTCAATCAATCTTTAGCAATCCATGTGCTTGTCGTCTGCCTCTATCGATACATATAAAAAAAAGATTCATCTACTGTATCCAAAATTTGTACATGTCAGCAGAATTAATGTTTGTGTATCCAAACAGCTATCCTAAAATTTTTATTATTATTCTTTTTACAGATCTTAATGTTTATAAGCGAGTGTTCATATAACACCATTAAAGTTGTGAGGGATAAAAGTTTACGACATCCAGAAATTAATAAAAACAATTATTTTACAATAATAGTATATTATAATTTTGTAATTACAATTTCAGAAGAAACCAGTTGGTCACATTATATGATATAACCCCGAATCTTGAGTTCTCTAATGGTCGAAGCTATCTCTTTCATGTTTAATTATTCTGCACGGTTTTGAAGCTCATTAAAATACCTAAGTCTGTCTACAAGTTTATTCGGATCTTGGTTAAACATTTCGTCACTATACTCGGCGTCATCTGCCTTTTTCGCATAACTTGTCGAAGGAAACTCGTTAGGGAAATGTGTGGGACCGTCGAGGGAACAATCATCGTTTTCAACACTATCACTGTTGTCATAGTCTTCATCAATGCTGTCTTCATGGTCGCCTTAACTTCCTGCTTCATCATAAATATCAAGTTCACTTTTCTTTGTAGCAGAAGTTGTATGTTCATCAGTATTTGGAGCTGATGTCGTTTATTTTGAAGTTCGTCGACTTCTGGCAAACCTCTTGCAAGTGTACGGTCCGCACAAACCATCCACAATCATTCCATCTTTAGCATTAACTGTCATGTAATAATCGTCTGCGGAAACAGTACCCATCAATGTAGCAGAATGTATTGACGTCATCACTTGCTGGCTCCCAGTAGACGAACTCTTGCAGATCTCTGTATGGTCCTTAATTGTATAATCTTGCAAAAGCTGCATATGCCCATTCTCGTAATGTTTCATCGCGCGAATAGGTATCTTCGTAAAGGTGGTTCTCTCATGCCGACAAGTGTTTTGACCGAAGGTGAAAACTCTATCGCAGAATCGGCACTGGATTGGTGTGGATTGTTGTGTGGATTGGTGTGGACTAGTAGGGATTGGTGTGTGGCTTGGTGTTGATTGGTGTAGTTTGGTGTTTGAGAAGAGCACGAATGATTGTCATCCTAGCTGCCTTCGTACATTACAAGTCTCCAAGGTCTGGCAGTATTGAAATTTAAATTAATGCCAAGCCTATAAAAATGCTGATTCATTCCATGATTATAATATATTCGTGCATATGGTCGCTACTAGTGTAATGGGCTTGGTTTGTGTCACGTGATCACACATTAAAATATTCCAAGTAACATACTTATGTGTACAAAACAGTCGAAGCAGTGAAGAGAGGAGACCGGGAGTGTAGTTGAGAGACGTTTGCATTGTTTCGCAATACCCGATGTACAATTTCAATAAAACTTAAAATAAATAAACGAATATATAAATATATTTTAAATTCAAAAATTGATTTTAATATCGAATAATAAATACAGATTTACGATTTGGCATATCCTATGCCTATAAAACCAATATGGCTACCACTAACAAACATATAGTTATGCTTGCATAATTAGTAGGGATTATATGCCGAGAACCTTCGGGTACATTCGACAAACCCGAGCCGATGGCTTCCGAACACCCCTTGAGACGAGTTGAAGATTGGTGAGCTCGTTCGAGACGAGCCGAAACCTCCCAAAAGCCCAATCGCACAAGCCGCTGTGGCTGCCATTTAAATTACGTTGCCCCAGGTACGACTATATCATACTACTTATAAGTGATGATTACCAAGCAATTTTTATTTATATATTTGTAGTTTCCTTTTACTTCGATTCCTCTGTTGCCAGTGTCCACTAACTTTACTGGCTCTATTAATTAAAACAATGTGAAAAATGTGGACAGATGCTGCTAAATATTTAGCTTATGCATATAAATTTAAGGGGCGCGTATACGCAATTTGAATAAAAATAAAATATATTGATTACTGAACCATTACACGTGAACTGTAAAATAACAAAATTGAAAATATTCCGCAATGTAAGACATTCATTTGGCATATGTAATAGGGAAATATAGTATGAGGAATATTCTGAAGTAAAAGATGAGGCCAACGTCTTCAGCGACATTTAGTTCTCAGTAACTTCCTCTTCCCTCAGACATGTAGTGCTGGACGTAAAACTTGTTGAGTTTACTGAGAAATTTCCCTGTGGTGTTTTATATTAGAAATCAGGTTTAGTACTCCCGTTTAAACGTATTGTTTCAACCTCACTGAGATCTTCAAGTTAGCGAAGAACACCTAAAAAAAAGTGTTGGTTTTTTTTTCCCCAAAGCTACTAAAATCCTTATATCAACTTCTTCCGACTCTTTCCGGCTGGATGCAGGCATACAGTCTGGTTTCCTGCTGGCTGAGTGAGTTGTTTCAGCATCTAGATCATTATCCACTTGTGTTTCATTTTCAGTATTCACTTCTAAACTCAGTTCTAACGTATCACAGGTTTGTCTCTGTCTCATTATTATTGTAAACAAATCGCAACTGCGCTGTGTCAATATTTCTCCTAAACATTTTGCTCCTGAACCAGTTGTAGACTTATCCTATGAATTCTTTTCACATTTTACAAGTGTTTTTTTTCTGATGTTTCCCCATTTATTCATTAGTTCTTTGCCTAAAATATGACAAGCTGCCTTCAAGAATATGTGATTTGACATATCCATTTTGCTGTGTTTTAGACTTAAGTAGGCATAATTCTGTGTGGATGTAGTGTAAAATAACAATTTTCATTACTGCTTTATAAAATCATATTCTTTTTTTTAATTATATAAGTTTACTAGAAATTTTTTGGAACTTTCAAAACCCCTCCTGTGTGAATATATTTAAAGGCACTTAAGTATGCAGGGTAGAAATAAAATCACTAATATTTCCTTCCTGCTTTTTCCCGTGGTTCTCATCGCATTGGACCAAATCCCTTTGTATCGATTGTGTTATGTTTTAGTATTTATTCATTACCAAATCACTGTGTATCACATGCGTTATATTTAGAATGTATATAATTTTCGACTGCCACCTTGGATACGCCATGCTGAACTTCCACTGAATTTCATACCAATCAGAATAATATTTGCATAAAAACACACAAATTTTTTTCACCTTTACTATAAAATTATATATTTTGATTTTATTTCAGGAATCTTAAAGGGGATGTATTCGTGCTTACGTATAACCTACTATACTTTTCGAATAGATATATCAAATGCAAGTAATTATATCAGCAGAATTTGTTTAGCAATGCTGTTCATTATGCTCTCACATTCCACATCTAACTGGTACAGAATTAAGGGAGAAGGCAAAATGTTCGCATTATGTTGCGGTCATTGGCGGGAAGCAAAAACGAATAATTAAGTCTGAAGACAGTGTATCCTTGTGGTTCGACGACAAATTGTTATTTTCAGTACTATTGATGTCTGCGACTGACGCTAATTACCGATTTATATTTTTAGACATCGAAATGTACAGAAAGGACAGTTATTCAGCAATATTATGCAACTCTGGCCCGTGGAAACTCATCGAAAGAAACATTGCTGACTTGCCTGTTACCGAACGATTACCAGTGGCAAATGAGTAAACCGTACTTTATTTTTTGTCGGCAGTGAGGCATTCCATCTTCACAAGCACCTCTTAAAACCATTCCGGAGACAATAAATATACGTGTAAAAGAAAATATTCATAAATATTGGTTATGCAATACACGAAGGTACGTGGTATGTTCATTTGGGAGCTAAACGAATAAGCGGAGGATATTGCATTGTCCACACAGAGTTAATATTATCTTTAATATTGATATACTGAAGGCATGTGATGTTTTACACAACTTTGTATTGTAGGTTATTTACATTTCAATTATACTGCATTTGCAAGACGTTTCTATATTTCACTGATTTTGTTTATATTGTTGTAACTTATATTAATAACATTATCTTAATACATGGGTGGAAAACCATAATGAAACTTTACAAAATCACTACAAAATGTATGCTCCGTACTTCAATATAATTGATATCTTAGTTATTGTGAAAATATTTATTGACATTCATGTCTGATCAATCCATCTATCGTATCTTCTATTGTTTGTAATATCGTTTGGTATTTCAGTATAGTTATTAAAATATTCAACATTTAAAATAATGAATAATTAAAAAGCATTTGACATACGAAAAGTGTGCTTTTTACTGTCTGGTAGCTCCATGAAATCATCCCTCAATTCCGAGCGTCCTTTCTTCCATGCATCTCTTGTCTATCTTCGGTCTTTAAAAACCTCTAATATAATATCGCTCAGAAAAGGTAGAGCCTCTACCAGACAAATCTACAGCTCCATATCGACTTTATCCCTCTTTATCAGCTAAATAATTTAGCATAAAATTTAAACAGACAAATTAAAAAGAAGTTACTGTATAAATAATAAACCTAATTTCCTCCACACGGGTGCAATTAATTTTTAAATAAATTCTCGAAAGCTGAGTTGGTAGGTAGGACTTTACTTCTCTTTGAAAAAAATAACGTTAGAAATGAAACCAGAAATGTATGCAACAGTAGTGAGACAGTTACACATACACGTGTGCCTTACCCAGGACTTAACCCAGAAAACTTTGTAAAATAATCTTCCGTGAAATGCACTGTACTATGCATTTCAGATTCGAAAAATCAACTTCGGATTTAATCACTCTAATGCTTCGAATAATAGGGTTTACTAAATTAATATATTTAGAAGGCCGTCATTTCGAACATAAGTTTGGACTGAGCCACTTAAAACATGTAAGGTTAGATTGCTCTCCGTGGCACTACTTGTGTGAAGAATAAGGTGCAAATAAGTTGTTGTCCCTCAGATATGGCATTAAAACATGCATTTTCTTATTTGATGCTACCGTACAAAATTGCCAAAAAAAAAAAAGTTTATATACACTGTTCCTAATGTATACTGTCTGCGTATAAAGATTGGTTGAATTGTTTAAAATTGTTTAATATATGTGCTAAATTTCCGTAAACTATTTACGATGCAAAAACATTTGTGTCTGACCCATTTATATCTTGAAAGTTTACGTGGACTTCTGTAGCATTTATGGTATTCGAAATTATGTTCAAATTAGTCGAAAAATTCCAATGTAACATTTGGTGGGAATCTGTTGATTGTTCCACGAGATATGGCATTAAAACTTCATAAGTTTCTTACGGTGGTCTTCATAAATGGACGGCAAAACGTAATGCAGTAGCACATACGATGATTGTATACTACCAATAAACAAAGTTAAGTTAAAATAGATTACTCAGCTTCGTATGTATAGCAAAAAAAAGTTTTTTTATACACGCCTTTCTGAAATTAAGTGTCATACTTAAAAAATACATATATTAATATGGCCTATCAAAGTGTAACATCTTCGCCAAATATTTTTAAAAGGATTTGATTGTTTCCCGAGATATAATACCAAAACTTTATTTTTTATTGTTGGGCCTATCATAAAAACTGGCAGAGGAATGAGACACTGCATAGACATATTATATGATAGTTGTAATAGGCACGGCCATCAAATTAAGTTAAGTTGGAATTGGTTTCGTTGATAAAATATACTGAGCTAAAATATTTATATAGCCACAATTTGGAAAGTATGCCCCTGACATACTTAAAACATACCAGTTTACACCACCTGCTGTAGTACTATTTGTTTGCCAACTTTGGTAGGAATCTGAATATTGTTTCCAGAAATATTTCATAAAAACTATTTATTCGCGTGGCGATATCTTTCAACATGAAGGACAAAAGATTCTCTATGTAAATACAGTTGATAGTTTTATTATCTACTGCCAGTACACAAAATCAAGTTTGAATTGATAACATGGTTTCGAAAATATAGCATTGTAAGCTCAAAATGATTATGTGACCACCATTTTGAAAATAAGTGTCTGGCGTACTTAACACATATCACTTATCATATGTTACAGTACTGCTTGTTTACGAAATTTGATAGTAATCGGTCAATCGTTTCCTGATATGTGACATAAAGATTGTATTTATTTCCATGGCACTATCTTGCAAAATGGCGGGAAAAAGATGCTCTATGTAGATACAATTGATGGTTGTAATATTTACTGTCTGCATGTAATGATAAGTTGGAAATAATTAAACGGTTTTGACGATGTAGCATTTAAAGCTAAAATTATGTCTCCACCATTTTGAAAATAAGTGCTTGGCATAGTTAACACATTCAATTTTACATCATCTGCCGCGAAACAACTTTTTTGCAAAATTTGATAGGAATCGGTTAATTTTTTACCGAATTATGACTAAATAACTTTACTTATTTGCATGGCGCTCTCTTCTAAAGTGATTATTTGTGGGTGTACATGATGCTTGTAACATATACTTTCAGTATACAAAATTTGGTCGAAATATTTTCAATGCTGTGGCATATATCAAACAAACTAAAAAAAATTGCGTGGCCTCCAATTTGAAAAAAAAAGTACCTAATCAGGCTGAATCTTGTACATTTAAGGCCTATTATCATAGTATTAATTATCTGCCTAATTGGGTGAGAACTAGTTTCCTAATTTTCAAGATATCACGTAAAATATCTATTTCTTCATTAAGGGCTATTTTACAAAATTGCTGACCAACAGCAACATTTATCCCAAAATTTAATACTTACTTCATACTCTGCCAACAGACGAAATTTGGTTTAATTCGGTTGAATGGTTTCCGAGATATGACATTCGCCTAAATTTTAAAATGACAGCTATTTTTAAAATGAATGCCCGACGTAGTCGATAGTTTTAAAAGTCAGGTGTGCTTACTAAGTAATAAAATATGTGTAATAAATTTGGTGACATTTATTTGAAGTGTTCAAAAATTGAAAGGGCGACACACACATGCACAAACATGCACACAGACACACATACACACACTGACACACAGACAGGGAAGTGCTCAAACAAACCTTTCTTTCTTTCGAAAAGTAGGCCGAAAGTGAATATAACTCGCACAAGCGAATACACCGGCTACCGGTCTAAAATTGGTTTGTTTGGAAGATACACTCATGGTAACATGTGCTTACTTTATATAACTTATGACGACTGGTGAGAAATTGGGCCGGCTGTTTCTGGACAGGGAGACAACTGGCCCAGCGTGTTTGTAAAGGTTCCATGCAAATCCATAATATTATATTTACTCTAACTTGATCCAGTTGAAACGGGCCTTCTGAAACCGGTGCTCACCAAGGAACCATACCAGCACTCAGTTCATGAGCACCGTGTCGGTATCAAGTAGTTACAAGTGCTGCCTTCTTTAGCCTCAACCCAGCTGACATCCGCAAACACGAGTTCCCTCATGCTCGCTAGCCCGTAGACTGTAACGTACCTGTCTGTGGCTGTGCGACAAAGCTGCAGCCCGGCAGCATTTCCAGTATATTCCGTCTCCAGTCTAGATGTTTGTGAGACAGCATGATCAGTGTTGCAAGTCATCTCCGCCCACCGCTTCACTTCGCTGAGAAATGCCCAGGTATCTTCCGGCCAGAGTAATCTCCCTCATCACCCCCCCCCCCCAAATAATGTGTAACTGGATATGGATGATGGGATGTTTTCAAACGGGCTTTACAGTACTATGATATCAAGTTTGATGATCTCTGTGGCACTCTTATGCTTTTACTGATGGGTGGGGGGGTGGGGGGTAGAAATACGAACAGAATACAGACAGAAAAATAATTTCAACTCTTACAAAACACCAAGAATGCAATCACCCCCTTTCTGTCAAGTACCACCATACGCATTTTATAACTCAACGATGCCATTAACCTATGTATGGTCATTACACCACGCCACACACACAAAACTTCATAAATACAAAAAGATGGCCACTACAAAGGGGGGGGGGGCAAGCATCCCCCATCAACCTTGCATTATTCAACCCAACAAAGGGGAATACAAACCACGTATGCACAAATTACTAGTAGGTATTGTGAACCAAATATCAATTGTTATTCAATCACACCACCACAGTGACCTAGCAACCAAACAAACATGAATACCAAATACACAAAGACAGACAACAGAACACAAAATCAGAGCAGAATTCATTTTGCAAAAAGGAGACATTCGCCACAGAATAACAGTTACAGAAAAGAACAAACAAAGATAACAGTCAAAGCACATTTAACACAAACAAAAACAATAATAGGGAGAACTGATATGCAAAGTTTAAGACTGAACATAAGTTACAGCGAAAGGTCAGCCAGAGTAAACCAGAGAAAATGAAACTAATGGCAAAGGATAAAAGTGGTGCACAAAAAACCACACAAATAAACTATGACTGACAAAAATAATTCGCATTAACATGCACATAATGTTTTTATGAGGGGCCCCAACTTTGATGAGTTTCTGATCTTCCCCAACACCAACATTAATTGGTAAACCAATTTATCACAAAAATTCAAGAATTTTCAAAGGAAACACGCCATCAGCAAGCCGGATAGCTCCCTCAACAGAAATAAAAATGCACCCAACAAGATGCACAGAAAACATACAGAACACAATGACAAATCAGGTCTCAAAGAATTAAACCACGCAAAACGAAATTAAAATTCTAAGGAACTAAATAAAGTTCCAATAGACGCCATGAAAGTTACAGAACATTGCAACCAATCCAAAAATCACCATTCACGTAACAGACAACTCTCTTTTAACCCTAATGGACACAGGTTGTTCTAAATTATGTATAGCTGCCACTATGATAGCAAACGGTAAAATTAAAACAACTGCACAACTCTTTAAAACAGTATAGACAACAGAAGAACTGCCATCCCCACAACACTACATACATTTAAAATTCCACATGGAAGACCATACATACACACACGAGTTTTTGGTTGCTGAAAACCCTAAGCCTGTTGCGATAGCTACATACGATTTCATTAGGCAACACCGTTTATTACCAGATTTTTTTTGCAAAAATAGGAACCCTCATGACACACTCATGACCAAATTAATAGAGTTCTATTCATCGATTTAAATGAAGAAAATAGTTTTTTTTTTTTTTTACTAATATACAGCAAATGCAAAATTTAGAATCGCAAGATTATCAACTGTCTTTTCAAAATATAAATCCAGCTTTACACCCAGCCATAAACGAGAAAATTTAAAATGTATTTAAAAAATACAAAGATAAATTTGCATTCAAATTTACATAGCTAACAGAAACCAATGAATAGAAAATCCAAATTGACTTAGGCACAGAAAAATATATCCATTACAAACCATATAGAATATCTCCTGTAGTGCGAGATGCCATCAAACAACAAATCCAAGACATGTTAGACACGAAAATAATAGAAAAATCTGCAAAGCCATATGCAGTGCCATGTTTAGTTGTACCGAAAAAGGATGGAACGATACAATGGTTACAGATTTCAGACGCCTTAATGACTTCATAGCAGTTCGAAGGTATCCATAATCAAGGACTGAAGATGTTTTACCAATAATGAAGAATACTGAGTAAGTAGTACACCATAGTTTCTTCTAGGACAGGGTTCCAGGATTCGGGAGCAGGGAGCCAACTACCATTCTGAATTTCCACTTTCTTCTAGCTGCCATGTTGGATTCCGGACTTCCCGCTCTGTCATTCTGATCATACAATCGCCATCATGGATGAAAGTGACCTTTGACCTTTGAACTTGACTGACCTTGAAAATGGAACAAAATAAACAAATCCGAAAAATTCCAGAAAAATTACAAAAAAAGTTTTATTTCAAATTGATTATTAAAAATTATTTAAAAACTAGAAATAAAATTAATCAAAAATTAAAAAAATTAAAAACTTACATTCCCAAAGGTCCACCCAACACCACTAATTAGTCACATTCGTTATTTACCCAGCAGACGACTGATTCCTCACACCCACTACCCTCATGTATACTGATTCTGCCATCTTGATTTTTTCGTTTGTCATTTGTTTATTTATGGCTGTAGGCCACTATATTGGTAGGTGACGACTATCTTGGTAGGCGACCACCATCTTGGTATGCTTCACCCATCCGCCATATTAGAAGCCAATGAACATGACCTTGACCCCATGAACTTGACTGACCTTGAAAAACTCCAGACAATATACATAAATGGCAACCAGCATAATACATAACAGATTACTACCACTATATTAGATGCAGACTACCTCAACATTGAACCTATAACCTTGAATGACCTTGAAAACAAAAAATCCAGAAAAGGTACCTATAAGTCAACAAGCATAATACATTACAGACTACTGCCACCACATTAGAATAGGTGAACTTGACATTGTATGTTTATGTGACTTAACAGGCCCATCATACTAATAGAAGCTACATGCACGATTATCTAATATATAACCATGGTATGGGCAACATTTATACAGGCTTATTTTGCATTAATTTTAATTTCAATACTGTCAGACTCTGGAGACTTGGAATGTACGAGGGCAACTAGGACGACAATAATTCGTGCACTTCTCAGACACCAATCCATCTACCTACAAATCCACCCGATCATTCATTAATCCATCCACCAATCCACACAAACATTCACCAATCCTCCCAATCATTCACCAATCCATCTACCAATCCACCCAATCATTCAACAATACACCCAACAATCCACCAAATAATTATCCAATTCACGAAATCATTCACCATTACACCAACCAATTCACCCAATAATTCACCAATCCACCCTATCATTTTCCAATACACCCATCAATGCACCAATTCATTCACCAATCCACCCACCAAACCACCCAATCATTCTCAAATCCACCCAAAAATACACCCAATCATTCACAATATATCCCCCAATCCACCCAATCATTTACAAATTCACCCACACACTCACCAGTCTACCCAATAATTCACCAATCCACCTAATCATTCACCAATCCACCCAGTCATTCTCAAATCCACCCAATCAATCACCAATCCACCCATTCTTTCACCAATCTGCCCAATGATTCACAATATTTACACCAATCCATGGGTTTGTCATCTTCCTCTGTTTATACATATAAGAAAACAGCGATTCACCAGCTGTCTCCAAAATTTGTTCTTGTCGATGGAATTAAATGTTTTGTAAGCAGTCAACTATCTGTGAATTCTTTATACCAAACTCTTTATTACTATCATTCTTTTTACAGATCTTAACATTTATAAGCCAGTGAACATAGCACCACTTTAAAAATGTGCGGAATAGAGGATACAACACACAAAAAAAACCTGATATTTGTTAATAATAATATATTTTTATTTTGTAAATACATTTTCAGAAGTAAGCAGTTATTTACAGTATCTTATATAACCCTGATCCTTAATTTCTCTTGTGATGAAACCACCTCATTCATGGTCGAGTAATCCCCATGTTATTGTTTACCGTGCAAATATCTAAGTCTGTCCTAAAGTTTATTGGGATCTTCGGTAAACATATCCTCAGTATAGTCGGTGTTTTCTGACTTCTTCACACCACTTGTCGAAGGAAACTTGTGGAAATATGTGGGAACATCGAGGGAATCATGGTCGTCTTTAGCACTATCACTGTCGTCATGGTCGTCTTCACTTCACTAAATATCTGGTTTACTTTTCTTTGCAGCAGGAACTGTATGGTCGATGATATTAGAGCTTATAGTCGTTTATTTTAAAGATTGTCGACTTCACGAGAACATCTTATAAGTGTACGCTCTGCACAAACGGACTGTACTGCACTCAATCCATCTTTACCATTAACTTTCTCATCATAATCGTCTGTGGAAACAGTAGCCATCGATGTAGGAGGAGAAATTTATGACATCACTTGCTGGCTCCCAGTAGACGAACCCTTGCAGATCTGACTATCTTCATTCATTGTATCATCTTGCAAAAGCTACATGTGGCCATTGTCGTAATTCTTCATCGCGCGGAAGGGTCTCTTCGTACAGGCCGTTTTCTCATGTCACCGAGCATTTTGACCAAAGGAGAAAACTCGATCGCAGAATCGACACTGGAGACAACCAGGTAGCGATGGTGCAAGTCGTGGCTCCATGTTAGTTTGAGGTCAAAGGCAGACCTTCGTTTAGCGATTCATCTTTGTGGTATAGCGAAAGAGCGCTTCAAAATCGATATTTACCTCTCAGAGTCAGAACATCAACTGTCATGTTTTCTTGTTTTCTATATAAATTCTGTTCTGTCAGCAGCAAAGAGTCTAGCTTGTGCCCGGAAAGGAATGTCCTCCCTATAAAATGTATATGTAAAAAATAGGAGCACTCTCAGAAAACCCAAATACTCGTTCGCCCCAGATGAAAAACATGCAGGTACTTACATAACAATATTATATTTAAATATGTTTGTAGGCATGTGTATATTTCCATATTTATATATACATAACTATGTAGACAATTATATACAATTAAAAATTCCTATATTTATATGTACATACTTATGTAGAGAATTAATTTAAAAAAATTATATTTACATATTTATATGCCTATGTAAACATCATTATGTGTCAAATAAGATGAAATTAATTTTACATTTACATAATTATATACCTATACATATACAAAATTATGTGTAAACTAAATTGAAAACTATTTTATATTGAAATACTTATGTCTACATAAATATATATATTTATATAACTATACATATACCTATACATAATTATGTATTGAAAATAATCTTATATTTACATGCTTATATACCTATACATATACATAGTTATCTAACTATACCTATACATAATTATATAAAGAGAAATTGATTAATAATTTCATATTTACATACTTATATACCTTTACATATACATTGTTATCTAAAATATAAATTGAAATTGATTGTATATTCACATACTTATAAACATAAAACTATACATAAATATGTATAAGATAAATTAAAAATAATTTTATGTTAAAATACTTATATTTTATATTTACATGCTTATATACCTATACATATAAATAGTTATCTAAATATACCTTATACATAATTATATATAAGAGAAATTGATTAATAATTTCATATTTACATACTTATATACCTTTACATATACATTGTTATGTAAAATATAGATTGAAATTGATTGTATATTAACATGCTTATACACATATACATTGTATATATACCTATAAATACACATAGTAATTTATAAAATAAATTTAAGTTAGTTTTTAATTTATATACATTTATACCTATACGTAAACAGATAAATGAAATTGAAAATAATTGTATATTTACATAATTATATGTACATAATATGCACCTATACTAAAATATATTTTTAATTGAAATAATTGTATATTAACATAGTTATATGTACATACTATATAAAATTAAATTGAAAATAATTTCATATTTACATTCTTATATACTTATACATATACATAGTTACTTACATATACCTATACATGATTATGTATTTAAATATATTGAAAATAATTTTATATTTGCATAGTTATATGTACATAATATATTTAATTTAAATTGGTAAATAATTGTATATTTGCATGCTTATCCTACATATAAATATAAATTAAATTGGATATAATTATGTATTTCCATATTTATATATCTATATACACAAATATAGGCCGTTCACGGTAAAGTGAACACTTTTTAAAGCTGTTTAATCAGACATAATAACTAATAAATAAAATTCATTGTGGCCTTGGACTTTTGGTTTTGGGTATGGTTAATGTATGCACAGTATTTATTACTCACATGGCAGGGTTTACATTAACAAGTGGGGGAAGGATATAAATTGGTTGAAATAAAAAAGCAACTAGGGCTTCAAAAGTGCTCACTTTATCGTGAATGGCATATACTTACATATAACTATACTTAATTATGTAAGATTAAAACAGAAAATTATTTTATATTCACATACTTAAATACCTATATATATAAATTTATAATTAATTCATAATTAATTTATATTTACATATTTATATACTTATACAGATTGTTTTATATTATTATATTGGATAAATATATAATTATATATAGTCCTGTCATATATATTACCATATATATATATATATATATATATATATATATATATATATATATATATATAATAGAATCTATAATTTTTCATATGGTGCGAATGAGTATTTGGGTTTTCTCTGAGTGTTCCCATTTTTACATACAAAATTTATGGGGCAAGGAGGGGGGATCCTTTAGTGGGCACAAGCTAGACTCTTTGACGCTAAAAGAACCGCCTTTATATAGAAAAAAATACACTCGATGTTCTGAATCCATGAGGTAAACATTGATTTGAAAGCGCTCTCTTGTTATACCACAAAGATGAATTGTGAAAACGAAGGTCTGCCTTTGGCCTCAACTAACGTGGAGCCACGTCCTGCACCATCGCCAACTGGCTGTGTAAAATTGGAGATGGTTTCCAAGTGTAAAATGGCAGAGGGTTTTCAGGTGTAAAATGGCAGAGGGTTTCTAAGTGTAAAATGGAAGAGGGTTTCCAAGTGTAAAATGGCAGAGTGTTTCCAAGTGTAAAGTGGCAGAAGGTTTCCATTTGTAAAATGGTACATGATTTTCAAGAGTAAAATGGCAGAGGGATTCCAAGTGTAAAATGGTAGATATTTTCCAAGTGTAAAATGGCAGAGGATTTCCAAGTGTAAATTGGCAAAGGATTTCCAAATGTAAATAGAAGAGGGTTTCCAGGTGTAAAATGGTAGAGGGTTACCAAGTGTAAAATAGTATGGGATTCCAAGTGTAAAATGGTAGAGGGTTTCCTAGTGTTAAAAGGAAGAGGGTTTCCAAGTGTAAAATGGTAGATGATTTCCAAAGGGAAAATGGCAGAGGGTTTCCAAGTGTAAAAAGGTAGAATTTTTCCAAGTGTAAAATGGTAGAGGGTTTTCAGGTGTAAAATGGTATAGGGTTTCCATGTATTAAATGGTAGAGGGTTTCCAAGTGTAAAATAGCAAAGGATTTCCAAGTGTAAAATGGTAGTGGGTTTCCAAGTGTAAAATGGTACAGGGTTTCCAAGTTTAAAATGGCAGATGGTTCTTAGTAAAAATGGTAGTTCGTTTCCAAGTGTAACATAGTAGAGGGTTTCCAAGTGTAAAATGGTAAATGGTTTCCAAGTGTAAAATGATAGAGGGTTTTCAAGTATCAAATGGTAGAGTGTTTCCAAATGTAAATTAACATAGGGTTTCCAAATGTGAAATGGCAGTAGGTTTCAATGTGTAAAATGGAAGAGGGTTTCCAAGAGTAAAATGGCAGATGGTTTCCAAGTGTAAAATGATAGGGGTTTCCATGTTCAAAATGGTAGAGTGTATGCTGTTTTAAAATGGCAGAGGGTTTCCAAGTGTAAAATGGTAAATATGTTTCATGTGTAATATGGCAGCGGGTTTCCAGATTTAAAATGCCAGAAGGTTTCCAAGTGTAAAATGGGAGAGGGTTTCCAATGTTTAAAATGGTATAGTGTTTCCAGGTGTAAAATGTCAGAGGGTTTCTAAGTGTAAAATGGGAGACGGTTTCCAAGTGTAAAATGGCAGAGGGTTTTCGGGTGTAAAATGGCAGAGGGTTTCCAAGTGTAAAATGGAAGAGGTTTTCCAAGTGTAAAATGGCAGAGGCTTTCCAAGTGTAAAATGGTAGAATGTTTCCTAGTGTAAAATGACAGAGGGTTATCAGGTGTAAAATGGAAGAGGGTTTCCAAGTGTCAAATGGCAGAGAGTTTGCAAGTGTAAAATGGAAGAGGGTTTCCTGGGGTAAAATGGCAGAGTGTTTCCAAGTGTAAAATGGTAGAGTGTTTCCAAGTGTAAAATGGCAGAGGGTTTCCAAGTATAAAATGGAAGAGGGCCTCCAAGTTTAAAATGGCAAAGGGTTTTCCAAGTGTAAAATGGCAGAGTGTTTCCAAGTGTAAAATGGTAGAACGTTTCCTGGTGTAAAATAGCAGAGGGTTTGCAAGTGTAAAATGGTAGAATTTTTCTAATTGGAAAATGGCAGAGGGATTTCAAGTGTAAAATGATAAGAGAGTTTCCAAGTGTAAAATTGATGAATTTTTCTAATTCGAAAATGGCAGAGGGTTTTCAAGAGTAAAATGGTAGAGTGTTTCCATGTGTAAATTGGCACAGGGTTTCCAATTGTGAAATGGCAGAGGGTTTCAATGTGTAAAATGGCAGAGTGTTTCAAAGTGTGAAATGGAAGGGGTTTGCAAGTGTAAAATGGCAGAGTGTTTCCAAGTGTAAAATGGCAGAGGTTTCCATGTGTAAAATGGTAGAGGGTTTTCATGAGTAAAATGGCAGAGGTATTCCAAGTGTAAAATGGTAGAGGGTTTCCAAGTGTAAAATGGCAGAGGATTTCCAAGTGTAAAATGGCAAAGGATTTCCGAAAGTAAATAGAAGAGGGTTTCCAGGTGTAAAATGGTAGAGGGTTACCAAGTGTAAAATAGTAAGGGTTTCCAAGTGTTAAATGGTAGAGGGTTTCCAAGTGTAAAATAGCAAATGATTTCAAAATGTAAAATGGTAGTGGGTTTCCAAGTGTAAAATTGTAGTGTATCCACGTGTAAAATGGTAGAGGGTTTCCAAGTGTAAAATGGCAGACGGTTCCTAGTAAAAATGGTAGTTTATTTCCAAGTGTAACATAGTAGAGGGCTTCCAAGTGTAAAATGGTAAATGGTTTCCAAGTGTAAAATGAAATAGGGTTTTCAAGTGTCAAATGGTAGAGTGTTTCCAAATGTAAATTAGCATAGGGATTCCAAGTGTGAAATGGCAGTAGGTTTCAAAGTGTAAAATGGAAGAGGGTTTCCAAGAGTAAAATGGCAGAGTGTTTCTTAGTGTGCAATGGAACAGTGTTTCCAAATGTAAAATGGTAGAGTGTTTCCAAGTGTAAATTGGCAGAGGGTTTTCAGGTGTAAAATGGCAGAGGGTTTCCATGTGTAAAATGGTAGAGGTTTTCCAAGTGTAAAATAGCAAATGGTTTCCAAGTGTAAAATGGTACAATTTTTCCAAGTGTAAAATGGCAGAGGGTTTTCAGGTGTAAAATGGCAGAAGGTTTCCAAGTGCAAAATGGTAGAAGGCTTCAAGTTTAACTTGGCATAGGGTTTTAAAGTGTAAAATGGTAGATTGTTTCCCAGTGTAAAATGCAGAGAGTTTCCAGGTGTAAAATTGCAGAGGGTTTCCAAGTTTAAAATGGAAGTGGGCTACAAATTTAAAATGGCATAGGGTTTTCCGTGTGTGAAATGGTCGATTGTTTCCAAGTGTAAAATGACAGAGTGTTTCCAGGTGTAATATGGCAGAGGGTTTCGAAGTGTAAAGTGGCAGATGGTTTCCAAGTGTAAAACGGAAGAGGGTTTCCTGGGGTTAAATGGCAGAGGGTTTCCAAGTGTAATATGGTAGATGGTTTCCAAGTGTAAAATGATAGAGGGGTTCAATGTGTAAAAACGTAGAGTGTTTCCGGGTGTAAAATGGCATAGGTTTTCCAATGGTGAAATGGCAGAGGGTTTCAAATTGATAATTGGCAAGGGTTTCCAAGTGTAAAATGGCAGAGGCTTTGCAAGTGTAAAATGGCAGAGGGTTTCCGAGTTTAAAATGGCAGAGTGTTTCTAAGTGTAAAATGGGAGATGGTTTCCATGTGTAAAATGGCAGAGGGTTTTCAGGTTTAAAATGTCAGAGTGTATCCAAGTTTAAAATGGATGAGTGTTTCCAAGGGCAAAATGGTAGATGGTTTCCAAGTGTAAAATGATAGTGGGTTTCCAAGTGTAAAATGGTAGTGGGTTTCCTAGTTTAAAATGATAGAATGTTTCCAAGTGTAAAATTACAGAGGGTTTCCTAGTTTAGAATGGTAAATGGTTTGCAAGTGTAAAATGATAGGGGTTTCCAAGTGTAAAATGGTAGAGGGTTCCCTTGTATAAAATGGCCGAGGGCTTCCATGTGTAAAATGGCAGAGGGTTTCCAAATGTAAAATGGTTGAATGTTTCATGTGTAATATGGCAGTGGGTTTCCAGATTTAAAATGCCAAAGGGTTTCCAAGTGTAAAATATGAGAGGGTTTCCAAGTGTAAAATGGTATAGTTTTTCCAAGTGTAAAATGTTAGAGTGTTTCTAAGTGTAAATCGGTAGATGGTTTTCAAGTGTAAAATAGAAGAGGGTTCTCAAATGTAAAATGGCAGAGGGTTTCCAAGTGTAAAATGGTAGAATGTTTCCAAGTGAAAATGACAGAGGGTTCTCAGGTGTAAAATGGAAGAGGGTTTCCAATTGTGAAATGGTAAATTGTTCCAAGTGTAAAATGGTGGAAGGTTTCCTGGTGTAAAATGGCAGAGGGTTTCCAAGTGTAAAATGGCAGAGTGTTTCCAAGTGTAAAATGGCAGAGTGAATCCAAGTGTAAAATGGAAGAGGGCCTCCGAGTTTAAAATGACAAAGGGTTTTCCAAGTGTAAAATGGTAGATTGTTTCCAAGTATAAAATGGCAGAGGGTTTCAGGTGTAAAATGGCAGAGGGTTTTCAAATTAAAAAATTTTTAGTGGTTCCAAGTGTAAAATGGCAGATGGTTTCCAAGTGTAAAATGGTAGATGGTTTCCTAGTGTAAAATGATAGAGGATTTCCAAGTGTAAAATGGTAGCGTGTTTCCTGGTGTAAAATGGCAGAGTGTTCAAGTGTAAAATAGGAGAATTTTTCTAAATTGAAAATGACAAAGGGTTATCAAGTATAAAATGTAGAGCGGTTCGAAGTGTAAAATGGCATATGGTTTCCAATTGTGAAATGGCAGAGGGTTTCAATGTGTAAAATGGCAGAGTGTATCCAAGTGTAAAATGGAAGAGGGTTACCAAATGTAAAATAGTAGAGGTTTTCCAAATGTAAAAAGGAAGAGGTTTTCCTAGTGTAAAATGGTAGAGGGTTTTCGAGTGTAAAATGACAGAGGGATTCCAAGTGTATAATGGTTGATGGTTTCCAAGTGTAAAATGGCAGAGGATTTCCAAGTGTTAAATGGTAGATTGTTTCCATGTGTTAAATGGTAGAGGGTTTTCAAGTAATAAATGACAGAGTGTTTCCAAGTGTAAAATGGAAGAGGGATTCCAAGTGTAAAATGGTAGAGTGTTTCCAAGTGTAAAATGGCAGAGAGTTTTCAGGTGTAAAATGGCAGAGGGTTTCCATGTGTAAAGAGACAGAGGGTTACCTAGTTTAGAATGGTAGATGGTTTCCAAGTGTAAAATGATAGTGGGTTTCCAAGTGTAAAATGGTAGTGTGTTTCCTAGTTTAAAATGTTAGAATGTTTCCAAGTGTAAAATTACAGAGGGTTTCCTAGTTTAGAATGGTAGATAGTTTGCAAGTGTAAAATTATAGGGGTTTCCAAGTGTAAAATGGTAGAGGGTTCCATGGTGTAAAATGGCCGAGGACTTCCATGTGTAAAATGGCAGAGGGTTTCCAAATGTAAAATGGTTGAATGTTTCATGTGTAATATGGCAGCGGTTTTCCAGATTTAAAATGCCAGGGGGTTTCCAAGTGTAAAATGGGAGAGGATTTCCAAGTGTTAAATGTTATATTGTTTCCAGGTGTAAAATGTAAGAGGGTTTCTAAGTGTAAATCGGGAGATGGTTTTCAAGTGTAAAATAGAAGAGGATTTGCAAGTGTAAAATGGCAGAGGGTTTCCAAGTGTAAAATGGTAGAATGTTTCCAAGTGTAAAATGACAGAGGGTTCTCAGGTGTAAAATGGAAGAGGGTTTCCAAGTGTGAAATTGTAGATTGTTCCAAGTGTAAAATGGTGGAAGGTTTCCTGGTGTAAAATGGCAGAGGGTTTCCAAGTGTAAAATGGCAGAGATTTCCAAGTGTAAAATGGCAAAGTGAATCCAAGTGTAAAATGGAAGAGGGCCTCCAAGTTTAAAATGACAAAGGGTTTTCCAAGTGTAGAATGGTAGACTGTTTCCAAGTATAAAATGGCAGAGGGTTTCAGGTGTAAAATGTCAGAGGGTTTTCAAATTAAAAAATTTTTAGGGGTTCCAAGTGTAAAATGGCAGATGGTTTCCAAGTGTAAAATGGTAGATGGTTTCCTACTGTAAAATGATAGAGGGTTTCCAATTGTAAAATGGTAGCGTGTTTCCTAGTGTAAAATGGCAGAGGTTTTTCAGGTGTAAAATTGCAGAGGTTTTCCATGTGTATAATGGTAGAGGGGTTTCATGAGTAAAATGGCAGAGGGATTCCAAGTGTATAATGGTAGAGGGTTTGAAAGTGTCAAATGGCAGAGGATTTCCAAGTGTAAAATGGCAAAGGATTTCCAAATGTAAATAGAAGAGGGTTTCCAGGTGTAAAATGGTAGATGGTTTCCTAGTGTAAAATGATAGAGGGTTTCCAAGTGTAAAATGGTAGCCTGTTTCCTGGTGTAAAATGGCAGAGGGTTTCCAAGTGTAAAATAGTAGAATTTTTCTAAATTGAAAATGACAAAGGGTTATCAAGTATAAAATGGTAGAGCGTTTCGAAGTGTAAAATGGCATATGGTTTCCAATTGTGAAATGGCAGAGGGTTTCAATGTGTAAAATGGCAGAGTGTATCCAAGTGTAAAATGGAAGAGGGTTACCAATTGTAAAATAGTAGAGGTTTTCCAAATGTAAAAAGGAAGAGGGTTTCCTAGTGTAAAATGGTAGAGGGTTTTCAAGTGTAAAATGGCAGAGGGATTCCAAGTGTATAATTTTAAATGGTTTCCAAGTGTAAAATGGCAGAGGATTCCAAGTTTTAAATGGCAAAGGATTTCCATATGTAAAAAGGAAGAGGCTTTCCAAGTGTAAAATGGTAGAGTGTTACCAATTGTAAAATAGTAGAGGGTTTCCAAGTGGAAAATGGTAGAGGGTTTCCTTGTGTTAAATGATAGAGGGTTTCCAAGTGTAAAATGGCAGAAAGTTTCCAAGTGTAAAATGGCAGAGGGTTTCCAAGTGTTAAATGGTAGATTGTTTCAATGTTTTAAATGGTAGAGGGTTTTCAAGTAATAAATGGCAGAGTGTTTCCAAGTGTAAAATGTCAGAGGGTTTCCAAGTGTAAAATGGCAGAGGGTTTCCAAGTGTTTAATGGTAGATAGTTTCAATGTGTTTTTATGGTAGAAGGTTTCCAAGTGATAAATGCCAGAGTGTTTCCAAGTGTAAAATGGAAGAGGGATTCCAAGTGTAAAATGGTAGAGGGTTTCCATGTGTAAAATGGCAGAGGGTTTCGAAATTTAAAATGATTGAATGTTTCATGTGTAATATGGCAGCGGTTTTCCAGATTTAAAATGCCAGAGGGTTTCCAATTGTAAAATGGGAGAGGATTTCCAAGTGTTAAATGGTAAAGTGTTTCCAGGTGTAAAATGTAAGAGGGTTTTAATGTGTAAAATGGGAGATGTTCAGGTGAAAAATGGAAGAGGTTTCCAAGTGTAAAATGGTAGAAGCTTCAAGTTTAAATGGCAAAGGGTTTCCATGTGTAAAATGGTTGATTGTTTCCCAGGCAAAAATGCAGATTGTTTCCAGGTGTAAAATGCAGCGGGTTTCCAAGTGTAAAATGGCAGAGGGTTTCCAAGTTTAAAATGGCAGAGGTTTCCATGTGTTAAAAGGTAGAGGATTTCCAAGTGTAAAATGTCAGAGTCTTTCCAGTGTAAAATGGCAGAGGTTTCGAAGAGTAAAGTGCAGAGTGTTTCCAAGTGTACAATGGAAGAAGGTTTCCGGGGTAAATGGCAGAGGTTTCCAAGTGTAATATGGTAGATGGTTTCCAAGTTTAAAATGATAGAGAGAGATCAAGTGTAAAATCGTAAGAGTTTCCTGGTGTAAAATGGCATTGTGTTTCCAATTGTGAAATGGCAGAGGGTTTCAATTTGTTAATTGGCAGAGGGTTTCCAAGTATAGAATGGCAGAGGCTTTGCAAGTGTAAAATGGCAGAGGGTTTCCAAGTTTAAAATGGTAGATTGTTTCCATGTGTTAAATGGTAGAGGTTTTCAAGTAATAAATGGCAGAGGTTTCCAAGTGTAAAATGTCAGATGGTTTCAAGTGTAAAATGGCAGAGGCTTTGCAAGTGTAAAATGGCAGATGGTTTCCAAGTTTAAAATGGCAGAGTTTTTCTAAGTGTAAAATGGGAGATGGTTTCCATGTAAAATGGCAGAGGGTTTTCAGGTGTATAATGTCAGAGTGTTTCCAAGTGTATAATGGATGAGTGTTTCCAAGGGTAAAATGGTAGATGTTTTCCAAGTCTAAAATTATAGTGGGTTTCCAAGTGTAAAATGGTTTGTGGTTTCCTAGCGTAAAAAGGTAGAATGTTTCCAAGTTAAAATGACAGAGGGTTTCCTAGTTTAGAATGGTAGATGTTTCCAAGTGTAAAATGATAGGGTTTTCCAAGTGTAAAATGGTAAGTTTTTCCAGTGTAATATGCAGAGGTTTTCCAGATGTAAATTGCAGAGAGTTTCCAAGTGTAAAATGGCAGAGGGTTTTCAAGTTTAAAATGCAGAGGGTTTCCATGTGTTAAATGGTAGGGGTTTCCAATTGTAAAATGTCAGAATCTTTCCAGTGTAAAATGGCAGAGGGTTTCGAGAGTAAAGTGGCAGATGGTTTCCATGTGTAAAATGGAAGAAGGTTTTCCGGGGTTAAATGGCAGATGGTTTCCAAGTGTAATATGCAGAGGATTTCCAATGTTAAATGCAAAGGATTTCCAAATGTAAAAAGGAAGATGGTTTCTAGTGTAAAATGGTAGAGGGTTTTCCAATTGTAAAATAGTAGATTGTTTCCAAGTGGAAAATGGTAGAGGGTTTCCTTGTGTTAAATGATAGAGGGTTTCCAAGTGTAAAATGGCAGAAAGTTTCCAAGTGTAAATGGCAGAGGGTTTCCAAGTGTTAAATGGTAGATTGTTTCCATGTGTTAAATGGTAGAGGGTTTTCAAGTAATAAATGTCAGAGGTTTCCAAGTGTAAAATGGCAGAGGCTTTGCAAGTTTAAAATGGCAGAGGTTTCCAAGTTTAAAATGGCAGAGTGTTTCTAAGTGTAAAATGGAGATAGTTTCCATGTGTAAAATAGCTGAGGGTTTCCAAGTGTAAAATGTCAGAGGGTTTCCAAGTTTAAATGGCAGAGGTTTCCATGTGTTAAATGGTAGAGGGTTTTCCAAGTGTAAAATGTCAGATTATTTCCAGTGTAAAATGGCAAGGGTTTCGAAGAGTAAATGGCAGATGTTTTCAAGTGTAAAATGGAAGAAGGTTTTAGGGTTAAATGGCAGTTGGTTTCCATGTGTAATATGTAGAGGTTTCTATGTTTAAAATGATAGAGGGATTCCAAGTGTAAAATCGTAGAGGGTTTCCTGTGTAAATTGCATAGGGTTTCCAAATGTAAAATGGTAGAATTTTTCTAATTCGAAAATGGCAGAGGGTTTTCAAGAGTAAAATGGTAGAGTTTCCAAGTGTAAAATGGCATAAGGATTCCAATTTTGAAATGGCAGAGGGTTTCAATGTGTAAAGGCAGAGTGTTTCCAAGTGTGAAATGGAAGAGGGTTTCCAAATGTAAAATGGCAGAGTGTTTCCAATGTAAAATGGCAGAGGGTTTACATGTGTAAAATCGTAGATGGTTTTTCCCATGAGTATAAATGGCAGAGTGATTCCAAGGTTAAAATGGTACAGGGTTTCCAAGTGAAAATGGCAGAGGATTCCAAGTGTAAAATGGCAAAGGAATTCCAAATGTAAATAGAAGAGGGTTTCAGGTGTAAAATGGTTGATGGTTTCCTCGTGTAAATGAGAGAGGGTTTCCAAGTGTAAAATGGTAGAATTTTCTAAATTGAAAATGGCAAGAGGTATCAAGTGTAAAATGGTAGAGGCATTTCCAAGTGTAAAATGGCATATGGTTTCCAATTGTGAAATGGCAGAGGGTTTCCAATGTTTAAAATGGCAAAGTGTATCCAAGTGTAAAATGGAAGAGGTTACCAATTGTAAAATAGTAAGGTTTCCAATGTAAAAAGGAAGAGGGTTTCCAAATGTAAAATGGTAAAGGTTTTCAAGTGAAAATGGCAGAGGGATTCCAAGTAAATATTGGTAGAATGGTTTCCAAGTGTAAAAGTGGAAGAGTATTTCCAAGTGTTAAATGGCAAAGGATTTCCAAATGTAAAAATAAAGATGGTTTCCAAGTGTAAAATGTTAGAGGGTTACCAATTGTAAAATAGTAGAGGGTTTCCAAGTGGAAAATGGTAGTGAGTTTTCTTGCTTTAAATGATAGAGGGTTTCCAAGTGTAAAATGGCAGAAAGTTTCCAAGTGTAAAATGGCAGAGGGTTTCCAAGTGTTAAATGGTAGATTGTTTCCATGTGTTAAATTGTAGAGGGTTTTCAAGTAATAAATGGCAGAGTGTTTCCAAGTGTAAAATGTCAGAGTGTTTCCAAGTGTTAAATGGCAGAGGGTTTCCAAGTGTTTAATGGCAGATAGTTTCAATGTGTTAAATGGTAGAGGGTTTCCAAGTAATAAATGCCAGAGTGTTTCCAAGTGTAAAATGGGAGAGGGATTCCAAGTGTAAAATGGTAGAGTGTTTCCAAGTGTAAAATTTTAAGAGAGTTTTCAGGTGTAAAATTGCAGAGGGTTTCCATGTGTCAAATGGTAGAGTGTTTAAAAGTGTAAATTAGCAAAGTGTTTCCAAGTGAAAATGGTACAATGTTTCCAAGTGTAAAATGGCAGAGGGTTTTCAGGTGTAAAATGGCAGAAGGTTTCCAAGTGTAAAATGGTAGAAGGCTTCCAGTTTAACATGGCATAGGGTTTCCAAGTGTAAAATGGTAGATTGTTTCCCAGTGTAAAATGCAGAGGTTTCCAGGTGTAAAATTGCAGAGGGTTTCGAAGTGTAAAATGGCAGAGGGTTTCCAAGTTTAAAATGGCAGAGGGTTTCCATGTGTTAAATGGTAAAGGGTTTCCAAGTGTAAAATCACTGAGTGTTTCCAAGTGTAAAATGGCAGAGGGTTTCCAAATGTAAAATGGAAGAGGGTCTCAAAGTTTAAAATGGCAAAGGGTTATCCAAGTGTAAAATGGCAGAGGGTTTCCAAGTGTAAAATAGTAGAGTGTCTCCAAGTGTAAAATGTTAGATGGTTTCCTAGTGTAAAATGATAGAGGGTTTCCAAGTGTAAAATGATAGACCGTTTCCAAGTGTAAAATGGCAGAGTGTTTCCAAGTGATAAATGGCAGAGGGTTTCCATGTGTAAAATGGTAGAGGGTTTTCATGAGTAAAATGCAGAGGGATTCCAAGTGTAAAATTATAGAGGGTTTCCAAGTGTAAAATGGTAGAGGGTTTTCATGAGTAAAATGGCAGAGGGATTCCAAGTGTAAAATGATAGAGGGTTTCCAAGTTTAAAATGGTAGCGTGTTTCCTGTTGTAAAATGGCAGAGGTTTTCCAAGTGTAAAATGGTAGCGCGTTTCCAAGTGTAAAATGACATATGGTTTCCAATTGTGAAATGGCATAGGGTTTCAATATGTAAAATGGCAGAGTGTATCCAAGTGTAAAATGGAAGAGGGTTACCAATTGTAAAATAGTTAGAGGTTTTCCAAATGTAAAAAGGAAGAGGGTTTCCAAGTGTAAAATGATAGAGTGTTTTCAAGTGTAAAATGGCAGAGGGATTCCAAGTGTAAAATGGTAGAGGTTTTCAAAGTGTAAAATGGCAGAGGATTTCCAAGTGTTAAATGTCAAAGGATTTCCAAATGTAAAAAGGAAGAGGGTTTCAAAGTGTAAATTGGTAGGGGTTTACAATTGTAAAATAGTAGAGGGTTTCCAAGTGTATATTGGTAGTTTGTTTCCTTGTGTTAAATTATAGAGGGTTTCCTAGTGTTAAATGGCAGAACGTTTCCAAGTGTAAAATGACAGAGGGTTATCAGGTGTAAAATGGAAGAGGGTTACCAAGTGTAAAATGGTTGATTGTTTCCCAGTGTAAAATGCAGAGGGTTTTCAGGTGTAAAATGGCAGAGGGTTTCCAAGTGTAAAATGGAAGAGGTTCTCCAAGTGAAAAATGGCAGAGGGTTTCCAAGTGTAAAATTGTAGAATGTTTCCTAGTGTAAAATGACAGAGGGTTATCAGGTGTAAAATGGAAGAGGGTTTCCTGGGGTAAAATGGCAGAGGGTTTCCAAGTCTAAAATGGTAGAGTGTTTCCAAGTGTAAAATGGCAGAGGGTTTCCAAGTATAAAAATGGAAGAGGGCCTCCTAGTTTAAAATAGCAAAGGGTTTTCCAAGTGTAAAAAGGCAGAGTGTTTCCAAGTGTAAAATAGTAGAGTGTCTCCAAGTGAAAAATGTTAGAGGGTTTCCAAGTGTAAAATGTTAGAGCGTTTCCTGGTGTAAAATAGCAAAGGTTTGCAAGCGTAAATGGTAGAATTTTTCTAATTGGAAAATGGCAGAGGGATTTCAAGTGTAAAATGGTAGAGAGTTTCCAAGTGTAAAATTGTAGAATTTTTCTAATTCGAAAATGGCACAGGGTTTTCAAGAGTAAAATGGTAGAGTGTTTCCATGTGTAAATTGGCATAGGGTTTCCAATTGTGAAATGTCAGAGGGTTTCAATGTGTAAAATGGCAGAGTGTTTCAAAGTGTGAAATGGAAGGGGGTTTCCAAGTGTAAAATGGCAGAGTGTTTCCAAGTGTAAAATGGCAGAGGGTTTCTATGTGTAAAATGGAAGAGGGTTTTCATGAGTAAAATGGCAGAGGGATTCCAAGTGTAAAATGGTAGAGGGTTTCCAAGTGTAAAATGGCAGAGGATTTCCAAGTGTAAAATGGCAAAGGATTTCTGAATGTAAATAGAAGAGGGTTTCCAGGTGTAAAATGGTAGAGGGTTACCAAGTGTAAAATAGTAAGGGTTTCCAAGTGGAAAATGGTAGAGGGTTTCCTAGTGTTAAATGATAGAAAGTTTCCAAGTGTAAATTGGCAGCTTGTTTCCAAGTGTAAAATGGCAGAGTGTTTCCAAGTGTTTAAATGGTAGAGGGTTTCCAAGTGTAAAATATCAACTGATTTCCAAGTGTAAAATGGTAGTGGGTTTACAAGTGTAAAATTGTAGTGTTTCCACGTGTAAAATGGTAGAGAGTTTCCAAGTGTAAAATGGCAGACGGTTCCTAGTAAAAATGGTAGTTGGTTTCCAAGTGTAACATAGTAGAGGGTTTCCAAGTGTAAAATGGTAAATGGTTTCCAAGTGGAAAATGAAATAGGGTTTTCAAGTGTCAAATGGTAGAGTTTTTCCAAATGTAAATTAGCATAGGGTTTCCAAGTGTGAAATGGCAGTAGGTTTGAATGTGTCAAATGGAAGAAGGTTTCCAAGAGTAAAATGGCAGAGTGTTTCCAAGTGTGCAATGGAAGAGGGTTTCAACAATGTAAAATGGTAGAGTGTTTCCAAATGTAAAATGGTAGAGTGTTTCCAAGTGTATATTGGCAGAGGGTTTTCAGGTGTAAATTGGCAGAGGGTTTCCATGTGTAAAATGGTAGAATGTTTCCAAGTGTAAAATAGCAAAGTGTTTCCAAGTGTAAAACGGTACAATTTTTCCAAGTGTAAAATGGCAGAGGGTTTTCAGGTGTAAAATGGCACAGGGTTTCGAAGTGTAAAGTGGTAGGTGTTTTCCAAGTGTAAAACGGAAGAGGGTTTCCTGAGGTTAAATGGAAGAGGGTTTCCAAGTGTAATATGGTAGATGGTTTCCAAGTGTAAAATGATAGAGGGGTTCAATGTGTAAAAACGTAGAGTGTTTCCGGGTGTAAAATGGCATTGGGTTTCCAATTGTGAAATGGCAGAGGGTTTCAATTTGTTAATTGGCAGTGGGTTTCCAAGTGTAAAATTGCAGAGGCTTTGCAAGTGTAAAATGGCAGAGGGTTTCCAAGTTTAAAATGGCAGAGTGTTTCTAAGTGTAAAATGGGAGATGGTTTCCATGTGTAAAATGGCAGAGGGTTTTCAGGTGTACAATGTCAGAGTGTTTCCAAGTGTAAAATGGATGAGAGTTTCGAAGGGTAAAATGGTAGATGGTTTCCAAGTGTAGAATGGTTGAAGGTTTGCAAGTGTAAAATGATAGGGGTTTCCAAGTGTAAAATGGAAGAGGGTTCCCTGGTGTAAAATGGCCGAGGGCTTCCATGTGTAAAATGGCAGAGGGTTTCCAAATGTAAAATGGTTGAATGTTTCATGTATAATATGTCATTGATTTTCCAGATTTAAAATGCCAGAGGGTTTCAATGTGTAAAATGGGAGAGGATATCCAAGTGTTAAATGGTATAGTGTTTCCACGTGTAAATTGTAAGAGGGTTTCTATGTGTAAAATGGGAGATGGTTTTCAAGTGTAAAATGGCAGAGGGTTTTCAGGTGTAAAATGGCAGAGGGTTTCCAAGTGTAAATTGGTAGAGGGTTAACAAGTGTAAAATGGTAGAATGTTTCGAAGTGTAAAATGACAGAAGGTTTACAAGTGTAGAATGGTTGATGGTTTCCAAGTATAAAATGTAGGGGTTTCCAAGTGTAAAATGGTAGAGGGTTTCCTGGTGTTAAATGGCAGAGGGTTTCCAATTGTAAAATGTTTGATTGTTTCATGTGTAATATGGCAGTGGTTTTCCAGATTTAAAATGACAGGGGGGTTCAAAGTGTAAAATGGGAGAGGATTTCCAAGTGTTAAATGTTATAGTGTTTCCAGGTGTAAAATGTAAGAGGGTTTCTAAGTGTAAAATGGGAGGTGGTTTCCAGATTTATAATGCCAGAGGGTTTCCAAGTGTAAAATATGAGAGGGTTTCCAAGTGTAAAATGGTATAGTGTTTCCAAGTGTAAAATGTCAGAGGGTTTCTAAGTGTAAATCGGGAGATGGTTTTCAAGTGTAAAATAGAAGAGGGTTTGCAAGTGTAAAATGGCAGAGGGTTTCCACTTGTAAAATGGTAGAATGTTTCCAAGTGTAAAATGACAGAGGATTCTCAGGTGTAAAATGGAAGAAGGTTTCCAAGTGTCAAATGGAAGAGAGTTTCCAAGTGTAAAATGGAAGAGGGTTTCCTGGGGTAAAATGGCAGAGTGTTTCCAAGTGTAAAATGGTAGAGTGTTTCCAAGTGTAAAATGGCAGAGGGTTTCCAAGTATAAAATGGAAGAGGGCCTCCAAGTTTAAAATGGCAAAGGGTTTTCCAAGTTTAAAATGGCAGAGTGTTTCCAAGTGTAAAATAGTAGAGTGTCTCCAAGTGAAAAATGTTAGATGGTTTCCTAGTGTAAAATGATAGAGGGTTTCCAAGTGTAAAATGGTAGAGCGTTTCCTGGTGTAAAATAGCAGAGGGTTTGCAAGTGTAAAATGGTAGAATTTTTCTAATTCGAAAATGGCAGAGGGTTTTCAAGAGTAAAATGGTAGAGTGTTTCCATGTGTAAAATGGCATAGGGTTTCCAATTGAGAAATGGCAGAGGGTTTCAATGTGTAAAATGGCAGAGTGTTTCAAAGTGTGAAATGGAAGAAGGTTTCCAAGTGTAAAATGGCAGAGTGTTTCCAAGTGTAAAATGGCAGAGGTCTCCATGTGTAAAATGGTAGAGGGTTTTCATGAGTAAAATGGCAGAGGGATTCCAAGTGTAAAATGGTAGAGGGTTTCCAAGTGTAAAATGGCAGAGGATTTCCAAGTGTAAAATGGCAAAGGATTTCCGAATGTAAATAGAAGAGGGTTTCCAGGTGTAAAATGGTAGAGGGTTACCAAGTGTAAAATAGTAAGGGTTTCCAAGTGAAAAATGGTAGAGGGTTTCCTAGTGTTAAATGATAGAAGGTTTCCAAGTGTAAAATGGCAGCTTGTTTCCAAGTGTAAAATGGCAGAGGGTTTCGAAGTGTTAAATTGTAGAGGGTTTCCAAGCGTAAAATAGCAAATGATTTCCAAGTGTAAAATGGTAGTGCGTTTCCAAGTGTAAAATTGTAGTGTTTCCACGTGAAAAATGGTAGAGGGTTTCCAAGTGTAAAATGGCAGACGGTTCCTATTAAAAATGGTAGTTGGTTTCCAAGTGTAACATAGTAGAGGGTTTCCAAGTGTAAAATGGTAAATGGTTTCCAAGTGTAAAACGAAATAGGGTTTTCAAGTGTCAAATGGTAGAGTGTTTCCAAATGTAAATTAGCATAGGTTTTCCAAGTGTGAAATGGCAGTAGGTTTCAATGTGTAAAATGGAAGAGGGTTTCCAAGAGTAAAATGCCAGAGTGTTTCCAAGTGTGCAATGGAAGAGGGTTTCCAAATGTAAAATGGTAGAGTGTTTCCAAATGTAAAATGGTAGAGTTATTCCAAGTGTATATTGGCAGAGGGTTTTCATGTGTAAAATGGCAGAGGGTTTCCAAGTGTAAAATGGAAGAGGGCTACATGTTTAATATGGAATAGGGTTTTCCGTGTGTGAAATGGTCGATTGTTTCTAAGTGTAAAATGACAGATGTTTTCCAGGTGTAATATGGCAGAGGGTTTCGAAGTGTAAAATGGCAGATGGTTTCCAAGTGTAAAACGGAAGAGGGTTTCCTGGGGTTAAATGGCAGAGGGTTTCCAAGTGTAATATGGTAGATGGTTTCCAAGTGTAAAATGATAGAGGGGTTCAATGTGTAAAAACGTAGAGTGTTTCCGGGTGTAAAATGGCATAGGGTTTCCAATTGTGAAATGGCAGAGGGTTTCAATTTGTTAATTGGCAGAGGGTTTCCAAGTTTAAAATTGCAGAGGCTTTGCAATTGTAAATTGGCAGAGGGTTTCCAAGTTTAAAATGTCAGAGTGTTTCTAAGTGTAAAATGGGAGATGGTTTCCATGTGTAAAATGGCAGAGGGTTTTCAGGTGTAAAATGTCAGATTGTTTCCAAGTGTATAATGGATGAGTGTTTCGAAGGGTAAAATGGTAGATGGTTTCCAAGTGTAAAATGATAGTGGGTTTCCAAGTGTAAAATGGTAGTGGGTTTCCTAGTTTAAATTGGTAGAATGTTTCCAAGTGTAAAATGACACAGTGTTTATTAGTTTAGAATGGTAGATGGTTTGCAAGTGTAAAATGATAGGGGTTTCCAAGTGTAAAATTGAAGAGGGTTCCCTGGTGTAAAATGACCGAGGGCTTCCATGTGTAAAATGGCAGAGGGTTTCCATATGTAAAATGGTTGAATGTTTCATGTGTAATATGGCAGTGGTTTTCCAGATTTAAAATGACAGGGGGTTCAAAGTGTAAAATGGGAGAGGATTTCCAAGTGTTAAATGTTATAGTGTTTCCAGGTATAAAATGTAAGAGGGTTTCTAAGTGTAAAATGGGAGGTGGTTTCCAAGTGTAAAATGGCAGAGGGTTTCCAAGTGTAAAATGGTAAAGGGTTAAAAGTGTAAAATGGTAGAATGTTTCGAAGTGTAAAATGACAGAAGGTTTACAAGTGTAGAATTGTTGATGGTTTCCAAGTGTAAAATGTAGGGGTTTCCAAGTGTAAAATGGTAGAGGGTTTCCTGGTGTAAAATGGCAGAGGGTTTCCAAGTGTAAAATATCAGAGGGTTTCCAAGTGTAAAATTGTTGATTGTTTAATGTGTAATATGGCGTTGGGTTTCCAGATTTAAAATGCCAGAGGGTATCCAAGTGTAAAATATGAGAGGGTTTCCAAGTGAAAAAGTGTATAGTGTTTCCAAGTGTAAAATGTCAGAGGGTTTCTAAGTGTAAATCGGGAGATGGTTTTCAAGTGTAAAATAGAAGAGGGTTTGCAAGTGTAAAATGGCAGAGGGTATCCACGTGTAAAATGGTAGAATGTTTCCAAGTGTAAAATGACAGAGGGTTCTCAGGTGTAAAAAGGAAGAGGGTTTCCAAGTGTGAAATGGTAGCTTGTTCCAAGTGTAAAATGGTGGAAAGTTTCCTGGTGTAAAATGGCAGGGGGTTTCCAAGTGTAAAATGGCAGAGTTTTTCCAAGTGTAAAATGGCAGAGTGAATCCAAGTGTAAAATGGAAGAGTTCCTCCAAGTTTAAAATGGCAAAGGGTTTTCCAAGTGTAAAATGGTAGATTGTTTCCAAGTTTAAAATGGCAGAGGGTTTCAGGTGTAAAATGGCAGAGGGTTTTCAAATTTAAAATGTTTGAGTGTTTCCAAATGTAAAATTGCAGAGGGTTTCCAAGTGTAAAATGGTAGATGGTTTCCTAGTGTAAAATGATAGAGGGTTTCCAAGTGTAAAATGGTAGCGTGTTTCCTGGTGTGAAATGGCAGAGGGTTTTCAGGTGTAAAATGGCAGAGGGTTTCCAAGTGTAAAATGGTAGAGTGTTTCAAAGTGTAAAATTGCAAAGTGTTTCCAAGTGTAAAATGGTACAATGTTTCCAAAAGTAAAATGGCAGAGGGTTTTCAGGAGAAAAATGGCAGAAGTTTTCCAAGTGTAAAATGGTAGAAGGCTTTGAGTTTAACATGGCATAGGGTTTCAAAGTGTAAAATGGTAGATTGTTTCCCAGTGTAAAATGCAGAGGGTTTCCAGGTGTAAAATTGCAGAGGGTTTTCAAGTGTAAAATGTCAGAGGGTTTCCAAGTTTAAAATGGCAGAGGGTTTCCAAGATTAAAATGACAGAGTCTTTCCAGGTGTAAAATGGCAGAGGGTTTCGAAGAGTAAAGTGGCAGATTGTTTCCAAGTGTAAAATCGAAGAAGGTTTCCTGGGGTTAAATAGCAGAGGGTTTCCAAGTGTAATATGGTAGATGGTTTCCAAGTTAAAAATGATACAGGTTTGCCAAGTGTAAAATCGTAGAGTGTTTCCTGGTGTAAAATGGCATAGGGTTTCCAATTGTGAAATGGCAGAAGATTTCAATTTGTTAATTGGCAGAGGGTTTCCAAGTGTAAAATGGCAGAGGCTTTGCAAGTGTAAAATGGCAGAGGGTTTCCAAGTTTAAATTGGCAGAGTGTTTCTAAGTGTAATATGGGAGATGGTTTCCATGTGTAAAATGGCAGAGGGTTTTCAGGTGTAATATGTCAGAGTGTTTCCAAGTGTAAAATGGATGAGTGTTTCCAAAGGTAAAATGGTAGATGGTTTCCAAGTGTAAAATTATAGTGGGTTTCCAAGTGTAAAATTATAGTGGGTTTCCAAGTGTAAAATTATAGTGGGTTTCCAAGTGTAAAATGGTAGTGGGTTTCCTAGTGTAAAATGGTAGAATGTTTCCAAGTGTAAAATGACAGAGGGCTTCCTAGTTTAGAATGGTAGATGGTTTCCAAGTATAAAATTATAGGGGTTTACAAGTGCAAAATTGGTAGAGGTTTTCCTGGTTTAAAATGGCAGAGTGTTTTAAAGTGTAAAATGGCAGAGTGTTTCCAAGTGTAAAATGGCAGAGGGTTTCCAAGTGTAAAATGGAAGAGGGCCTCCAAGTTTAAAATGGCAACGGGTTATCCAAGTATAAAATGGCAGAGGGTTTCCAAGTGTAAAATAGTAGAGTGTCTCCAATTTTAAAATATTACATGGTTTCCTAGTGTAAAATGATTCAGAGTTTCAAGAGTAAAATGGTAGACCGTTTCCTGGTGTAAAATGGCAGATGGTTTCCAAGTGTAAAATGGTAGAATTTTTCTAATTCGAAAATGGGAGAGGGTTTTCAAGAGGAAAATGGTAGAGAGTTTCCAAGTGTAAAATGGCATAGGGTTTCCAATTTTGAAATGGCGAAGGGTTTCAATGTGTAAATGGCAGAGTGTTTCCAAGTATGAAATGGAAGAGGGTTTCCAAGTGTAAAATGGTAGAGTGTTTCCAAGCGTAAATTGGCAGAGGGTTTCCATGTGTAAAATGGTAGAGGGTTTTCATGAGTAAAATTGCAGAGGGATTCCAAGTGTAAAATGGTAGAGGGTTTCCAAGTGTAAAATTTCAGAGGATATCCAAGTGTAAAATGGCAAAGGATTTCCAAATGTAAATAGAAGAGGGTTTCCAAGTGTAAAATGGTAGAGGGTTTCGAAGTGGAAAATGGCAGAGGGTTTCCAAGTGTAAATTGGCAGATGGTTTCCATGTCTAAAATGACAGAGGGTTTCTAAGTATAAAATGGCAGTGTTTTTCCATGTGTAAAATGGTAGAGGGTTTTCAAGTGTAAAATAGCAGAGGGTTTCCAAGTGTAAAATCAATATTATATGTTGTTGCTTAGGGAATAGTCTAAGTCGAGTGATGGATCTCGTACTGGAAACATGTCTTTTTTCCACCCAGGAATCCTAATGTCAGTGTCAAAACGGGAAGGTCTTAAGTTTTCCTACTCATATTGGCCTAATGGACTTTTGGGAGAATTCATGGAGAGATATGATGGAGTATTTCACTTCCGAATGATTCCTTATCCATTTGGAGAAGAAAAGATTCTTTTCATTCTAGTCGTGAAGGAGAGGATCTAGAACCAATATTAAGAAAATTTATGAAATCTGAGTTCAATGAGTTGGCCAACAGCCTTTATGCACCGCGCATGATACTCCGGCATAGAATGTGGTATCTAATTGCAGGGCGGTAGGGACAGAAACGATGTGGCGCTTGCTAACACATCAACACCGTTAGTAGAATGGAAGGCTCAAGAAACCAGAAAGGCAACGGAAATTGCTGTTTTTGGGTCCACAAATTCTTATGTAAACACAACCCCCGAACCCCCGATGTAGTTTTTTTATTATTTTCGATCTGACACGGAAAACTGAAGAGAAGCGACGTACGTTGTGCATCCAGGCTGTGCACAGACAAAAGTAATTAACGTTACACTGCCTATAAAAGTATTCTTGTACACATAGGCAGAATGAAGGAAAGATTTTCAGTGCATTTTTTTTTCAGTTTACTGTTAGGTGACTAAATATTTTTTTATAAATGACGTCGTAATGAAGTATATTTAACATCGTAAAAATTAGTAGGTTAAATAAACTTACATATTAGGCTGTCTAGTTAATTGCCGAAATGCCGTAAAAATAAATAATTATTACATTTATGTAATGATAAATAAATATTGATTTGAATATATTAAAATCAGTAATCAGTGAATAATTGATCTTAACTCCGGATGGGTCACCTTGGTAGCCAACATCCGCATCAATAATATGCAGCAATCATTTGATTGGAAACAGACGGTTAGGACATCCCCAGAATACAGCATACGTCCTCAGTATTATCCCACAAGATCATAGAAAAAAATCCGCTTCATCTCAAGCTATGGGAAGATTTGAAAGAGCCACAAAACGAAGAAAGAATAATGTAAATGCATGTTTTGTAGAAGACGAATGTTCAACGAGCGCTGCTCTTACGATACACGAAGTAGCGATACAGACAGATGTCAGTGAAACCATTCCTAGCGATTTCGTTTTTTGTTACACGATCAGTAGGTGTGAATTGTCTATTCGAGCGTCTATCGCATTGTATGCGGAACTTACGTCACACATAAAACATTACGACAAGAGTGCAGGAACAAGCAATACTTTAAATGAAATACTACGTTTCCCGGGATGTTCGTCAAGCAGAGATGAAACAGAACTACGAGATTTAACAGGAGTAAAATTTGTTGTTTTTAACCTGTTGTTAACACTGTTACCAACTGAAACTAAATCATACAGTAAATTTAGCAAAAATTATCGCATGTTCATATTTTTAATGAAAATGAAAACTCGATTGTCGTATTCTGCTATGAGAGTTATGTTCGGTGTTAATAGTACAACAGTATCACGCATTTTGGCCACAAATTTAATGTTACTTACATGCGTGGGAATCAGCTAAAAACAGTTTGGGAAAACAACATGAGGAACACACAAATTAAAATGCAATAGTCTATGCACTGGGCTAAATGTATACACATTTTAATTAGTATTATTTAAAACAAATTATAAGGACTGTCAAACACATTTGAACATAATTTCTACTGATATGTGCTGAAACAAATTTTTTCTAGTGTGTGTGTGTGTGTGTGTGTGTGTGTATCTATCTATATATATATATATATATATATATATATATATATATATATATATATATATATATATATATATATATATATATATAGGCGGGGCACGACGATGGGAAATACCGAATGTGTTTAAAAGAATTACAGACAACACATTAATTTTTAATAACAGAGATATTTTGTCTGATTTAAAACATGAAGGCAATAAAAGAATATGGACAGAACACGACAAGGGACTTACACACAATTATTCTTGATTCATTCACAGAACCTCTTTACACACAACCTATTTCCTCACTTGAAACAAGTGTTTGAACATAATATATGGTCAGGACAAGGGAATTACATGTGAATTTCACTCCCTCGCCCCACGGAGTGTTTCACATAAAAATAAATAAGACTTTATTTTTTAATAAATTAAAAAATTAAAAATCTACTGACAAACAATCAAAGGGTGTATCTTTTACATCTATTGAAAAACAGCAATTCAAAATAAATGTTTAAGTTTTCTACGGCTTTGTTGGAGTGAGCCAGCGAGATCTTCGTGCAGCACGGTGCCCAGCCGAACTATTACAACTCCATGTCACACGGAAAAATGACACGCTACCAAACGAGTAGTATAATGTACGTTGAACAATCTAATAAATCGTTTATACAAGATGCGAAATAGTGATATGAGATGGAAAACAAAAAATAACTGTGTGTAATTGTTCGATTACTCAAACAAATAATTCAGACGCGATTTAATAGTGTTAACGAAATAGTTGTACAGTTTTGCAATCGGCTGGTACGTTTAAAAAGTGTATCTGTTTTATCGGCACTCATTACGGATCGAAGTTTTTAATAAAAAAATTGAGTTTCTACCGAATTCAAATACTAAAGAGATAGGAATGTGGGTTTGACAATCTGTGATTTCTTGAAACATGAGCATGTTAGGTTTTACATACACTGACATTTTCCAGAAGTCGTCTCTTACACATGAATCCGATCTAAGTTAGCTATAATTTTTCGTTTCCCCTTGATCTGAATCACTGTTCTACTTTCAAACTAATAAAACTGAATACTGATGCGAATCAATAAGGTCACATAACTGAGTAATGTATCTTATTTTACGTTTGCACTGATACACTTACAAACTAATAAGAGTTGAACAATAGCAGTTGAGCAGTTTAAATTGATTGTAAATCTTCATTAAATAAATTCAATTTTATTTATGTTCGGGATTGATGTGTGCAGCATTATTTTTACATCTTAATTATGATGACAACCTGAGTTAGCATAAAAGGAATATTAAGTTAACTATCAAATTATTCAATGAAAAATGCTGTTGTGCGTGTAGTAAACGGACCAAGGCGGCAGTGCTAGGATGTGCTAGATGACTAGTAGAACTCTCAGCCATGGGTATAAGAGTTGGAGCGGATCAGGGTGAAAGACTTGTCTTGAATATCTGCCCATGTACTGCCGCGCGCTGGGTTTGGTTTACGAGCTGGTGGATTTCCCTATATATTACACACTTCTCGAACCCTCGTGAGTTCAAGTCTTCTGTTAATTCCGAACACGTGGGAAACATTGAATAAATGACATATCAGACAATCATTTTTCGTAAAAAATATTTTTTACATAATATATTACAATGCGGCGTTGAGTAAGACTTCCACTAAATATTTGTTTAATAATATTGATGAGAGCTGTCGTGCTAGCTGATGGAGATAAAGTCACATTATGAAAAATGTACTGGTCTATTGGGACTAACACTACGACGATTTAAAGCTTTCGTATATTGTAATATGTTGTTAAACAAAGAACATATAGGTTGCAACATGCGTGTGAAAATGAAGTAACACGTTCGTGGAGTATATGAAACAACTACGCTTATTTACACATGGTGATGTAGCAAACAGGGCGTGGCATAGCGCGGGCAGGGCCTGTGCGAGAGCTGATGAGGACCAGCAGTTTCACACGCGATGCGCTAGGACGGTGGGGGTATTTTTGGTCTGTGATGCCTGCTACGTGGCTAGTAACATATTCGATTGCACGTAACATTAATGGTCTTTGCTTACACTAGGTGAGAAATAAGACGAGATGTACACTTTATTGAACAAAATCTATGAAGTAATATTTTTAGCACATTTTTAATAAATGATTGAACAACAGTCTTATGAATCCGGGTTACAAACACGTGGTTGGGAAATAAAACGGTGCTGTAACAATCTTTGCTTACATTAATGATTTTCTAAGTAAGGTTAGAAAATGTTTGTCTTCATTTAATAAATATATTTTTTAACATTGTAACAGTTACAGCTAGACTAGCCGAGTGTCATCTAATACATTCCTACTAATAATTTATCAAGTGAAATACACACGAAGGAACTGAGTTTACTGGAAATTTATTTCATAACATACCAAGAGTTTGACTGGGGGTATAGTGAAATGTATGTGCAGTCTGACTTCAGTCTACAGTGTGGAGCAGCTCAGTGTGGACTTGCACTTAGGGTGTAGGATTTCGTTTAGTTGGTAATTAAACTTGTTACTTATTGTTTCATTATTCTCTCATTGTGCGTATTATAGTTAATATTTCGGTATTTGTTTACTTAGTAATTCATCTTATCGCGCATGGTTAGTGTTTAATATCTTGTAACATGTACTTGTAATTATATTTAATATTTTATTCATTTTTCATTTTGCGTACTAAGTAATTGTCTCATTGCTTGTTTTAACTATATTTTTCGGAATATGTTTAATGTTTCGCTGTTTGTGGTATATTAGTTATAATTGTGTCGGTATATGTGATTGATTTCTTTTTTCATTTCTACTTAGTTCTCAGAATATATTTTATGTTTCGGTGCTTGTAATTTGTTTAATTCAAATGCTATATTTGTGTAGGTTAAAATTCATTATTTATCAAACACTGGATTATTAAAACTTTCTCGACGCCCTTTGACCCGGCATCACAGCTCTCGAGCTCTGTTGCATGGCAGACAGCGAAGAAGCAATATCGAACCTCCCTCTGAGCTCATTCCCTCGCCAGCCTGCAACAATGATGGACGTGCTTGGCTGCCCTCTTCCCCTCCTTCCCTTCGTCCATCATTACACAGAGCTCATACCATCAGCACACTTCAAAAATGACGGACCTGCCGTGATGATCTCCCCCCCCCCCCCCCCTTCCCTGATCTACAACCGTCCAAAGAGCTCATTCCATGACCAGGCACCGAACTGTCAACACCGAAAATTACCCTTATGCCATTCTTGCCTCAAGGAGGGGTTAACTCATATACGCTGATGCTCCCGCTCCAAAGAGCTCAGTCGACCAACAGACTCCGAAGAGGCAACAACTAGCCTTTGAATACATAACATTAATTAAACCTTCAAATCCATTGAACACTTTCGATAAAGCAATTATGTAAATAGTGAACCCTTTTTATGCAATATTTATCCCTCTTTTAACCCTTCACGTGTAATTAATTAACCCTTTCAATTAAACAATTGCGGTTAAACAATTAACCCTTCAAGTACCAAATGGCACTCTGACCACTCTTGCACTTTGTATCTTAATCCCGTGCCCTCTCACTACTACTATTAATGTTGTGTAAAAATGATAAACTGTTTTATCTCGATTCTGCACATAGTAAAAAGTTGTTCCATGTGATATATAATTACATTTTTTTGCTTTTTGATATACTTAACTAACGGATAAGTATACATCAAATATATTTCAGACCAAAAATTATCCTCACATTGGAATCACAGGTTGCACAGAGTTTAATAAAATAAGTTTCTAAAAATTTTCTCGTTTGGCTTCAGTTAATATACAAAGAATTTTATCTTAAATAAATTCTATTTAAAAATACTTTCAAAGCAACTATTTTGTATAAAAGAAAAAATAAGTACAAATTAAATCAAATACCCTGTAAATCATTCTCTGTGTCTCAGAATATCGTAAGTAATACTTCAACATATTTATATTACCAGGATTTGTTTGAGGATCACAACATACACTACCACACAAGGTGCAAGTCCCAGTGGCCTAATTCCTGAAACTGTCGGAATAGTCACACTAGCGGATATATCGATACATCCATTCCAGTAACGAGCCTCGGAATGCCAAAATGCGTATTCCTGAGATGACTGTTGGAATGAAAAGTATCAGTATTTCAAGTAATCTATAATACAACTTCGTAAAATTACATTTTACATATTGGTCCTGTGTCGTTCTCGACACAGGACCAATCAGGTTAAATCTGTGGACATCAAAATTAATTTAATAAAAAGTAATATGTTTTACTTAATAAAAGGTTTCGCACAATTTATATCTTTTAAATGTGGTGACGAGACTTATACGTTTATGGTATAATTGCACGTCGGTTTACAAATGCAGTTGGTAGATAGCAGTACTGTTTATATTTGTTATAATTAACATTATAGTTTTCATTTATTTGGTCTGTATTGTAGGCTTTTAAGTTTAAACTATGTTAATTGTTTCTAAAGTTTAATATAATGTAACGGTGCTGGAGAATATCACCGTACTGACGTCAGTATTTTATTCCACTTAACCAGCTATCCGCCATACCAGGGTTATGAAGACTTACCAGTATGCTGCCCCCTATGACGACGAGCGAGGAGCAGACGGGCAGAGTGACTGCTCTGCTGGACTTCGGATTCAGCACTGTGTGGCGCCGCCAGCTGACTTCCCACCTCCCCGCAATACCGCGCTGGCTCCCACCCTCCATTGCAGTTTGCCGTCGCTAGGCAACTCTACGACGCGGCGGCATACGTCATCAAGAGATTAAAATTAACTGATGTTTGTACTTCCGGCAAAACCTCATACTGTTCTTCCATGTTCCTCCGCACTGTACAGCACTAAGTTTGGACTACATATGATGGGTGTTGATAACCCAGACAGGACACAGAGCACATAACACGCGACAGATGGAAACACACACCACATTTCACACATTTCAAATGTGAAAAGGGAAAAACAGGCAGAAGGCATTTTCCTGCCATGTTTTAATAGGGATATTTGTAATGGGCGTATTTTTTATTTTTAAATACAGTGCAAAACACAAGTTTGGGCATTCATATGAATGTTAAGTAATATTACAATTTTTGGTAATGATTTTGTACTCAATTTTCATCAATCTTTATATGCACTTCTTTTTAGGAAAAGTGGTAAATTGTAACGCATTTATACTCACGTGCCCCTATTGGCACTCTTTGTATTCTTGGAGCCTTGTTTCAAGCATTATTGTATTTAACGAGTTTTATGGAACCTGTTTTCAGGCATAAATGTATTTTACCAGTCTTTATGAATATTGTTTAACATATTTTTGGGGCAGTATATAGAAAAGGAAAAGAATTTAGCCCAATAGAGGAAATAATACTATATTTGTGGCTTGTTCATGTCTCACAATTTTGGGGGTAAAAACTCTGCTGTATCAATAGGATTGGAAAAACCTTTGCTTTTAAACTCTGCTAAACATTTTTTTAACTCTGCTGAACATCTATAGCTTGGTATGACAGTTGGTGAGAGCTGTGGTCACTGCCACGGAGTTTGAGTTTCCTCTGGGATAATAGACATCAGAAAATTATGAAATTTTCCATATTTTCAATACTACTTGTAAAATAATTATAATTTACATAATAATTTATAAATTGTTATAGCAAATGTTGTATTTAAGAACGTGGAGGAACACAATGAGTTTATTGCACAGAGAGATTTGAAAAGCTACTTTTAGATTTATTTAACAACATTCAGGACTCCATACAATAGCTTCCACTGACAATCGGAATAACAATTTAAAAATTACACAGTAAAATCGCTTCTCAGGTGCCGCTATGTGGCCAAGGAAAGCCTTCAGTCAAATAGAATTCTTTAAACTGAACCAGAAAAAAAAGTTGACGTGCATAAGTCTCATTAAAACTTCACAGTACTATATACTTCTTTTCTGGGACTTCTAATAACTTATTAGTCAGATTTATAATTCAAACTTCGAAACTAACTTCACTACTGGATACAAATATAATTCTCTAAAAAGCATCTTTGAAATGCAATCAGTGAGTCGGAGCGCCGTAGTCTACCAAACTCCGACCACTAAAACCTTTTTATTAAAACTGTAGGCATTTAAAAGCGATATTTCTAAAAGCATTCCATTTCCAAACCAATTAAAAGATACGACGCTGATGATTTATTTAAAAGAGCAGGTTACTTAATTATCAAACTAAATTATCAAACTATCAACTATCAAACTAAATTGGAAATGGTTTGGTGGAGGGGGAGGCGGATGTTACGGCCATCAACTTTCAGGCACTCAGTGTATCGCACAAACATTTACCATGATATCAGAATACTTCCACAGAAGACTGAGCAAACTACGTTAGTGGGCTCCACCGCTATACAAGTTAAGCCAAAACGAATTTAACACACAAATCCAAACAAAATTTTGATAGCAAGCTAAGTGAAGCTAAATGAATTACTTTTCAAACCACCCAAAAAATTCTATACTCAATCAGATGGCAAACCCACATCAATTATTTGCTGCTCATGACATGGCAGCACGTCACCTCACACTTTCCAACAGTAGTTTTTTTTTAGAGTCCTGAAGGGACCTCGCAGAGTTCGTACCAGAAGTGTGTGTTCGTGAAGATAAGCAGACTTGAGGTGGAAGAGGCCTGTGCTGATGCTAGGCATCGAAACAGAATAATTTATTACAGCAAATCAGAATTAAATTATACCGCACATGCGCTGTAAGGAGGGTAAAAACCAGGAGGTTAAAGGAGAGTAGGGAGGGGAAGACTCTAAAGCACACGGGAACAAGGCAGTCAGATCTCACTTTAAAATATAAAGCGCACTCTCTACACTCGGTGCAGTCCACAAAGTGCACAATTACGAAAACTCCGTTTCGTCATAGTGCCACCCCTGTCTTCTAGATCTTCAACTTCACATTCAAGAACATGGAATCCACACCAGCGGTTTCCCGTTGCATTTTCAGTCATGCCTGAACAAGTTATGAAATTCTTTCCCGTCAAGAGGGGTTTTTACTGTGCCTATGCCGGTATCCTCCTCCCCCCCCCCCCACATTTTTACCTTCTTAGCTATAGGTGCGCACTAAGGAGGCAGTCATGGCCCAAAACCGGCGGCCATGGCTGCCCAATTCCTCTCTGCCGCGATGCATGCCTCCTCTGCACGAATTCCCCTCCTTCCGGAGATGCAGTTAGCTTCCATACCTTGGACGAACATTTAATAGTTAGCTATAGGGTAGGTTAGGAAAAAAAGTAAAATAACTCAGTTTCATCAACTATACAATAGTTTATGCCATGCTATTACTTCGAATATTATTCTGAAGAAAATATAATAATTTAAATAGGCTTTGATTTGCACATGTATGAATGTGTGTGTGTGTGTGTGAATTGATACATTTTTTTCGAGTATCAGACCTGCCCAATATGCGAGGGCAAACTCGTATACACATTTGCTTAGCTTCTGTAACATTTCATTGCTTTTGAAAATTGATTTTTTCTGCGAATTTACCGTTGACGTCATTCCTCCAGAAGCATTATTCCGACAGTCTTAGGAATTGGGCCCCTGTTCAGAATCAAACAGCGTCTCGACACATTTCGTGTCATTATTCACTTACCTCACAAAGTCTTTCTTTGTGAACTAACAAACACCGTACTTTCTCCCAGCCATGTCCAGCTAAAAGGAATGTAATACATTTTGTCCTCTGCTACAGTCGCACCGATTTTCCCAGTGTGCTCTCCGCTTTGCGCTGGTTTGCTGTGCTCTTCCATTTAGAACCTTCCTCTTTCGTGGTGTGTTAATGGCTACTACAATTACGGCCATGGCAGCAGACAACCATACTACAGCCGCAATGCATGTGCCCCTTTTAAATATAATAAACCTAACCTAAGGCACATTGCTTGCATGGGATTAGCCAGCTGCAATTGCGTGACAACTAGGTGATTAGCTGGTTGGTGATTGGCTGATTGGTGTTCGTAATACGATTGGTTCAACGTCAATATGGCATCATTGGTCTTGCATACTCGTATGTAAGCAGCAGGGAGTTCAGCTGAGAATCTTAGTTTGACAGCAGCTTCCGTGATAGTTGGATCGTCTTGGCTAGCTTGTGCCTCTTTGCATCAAAGTCTTACTCTACATCTGCTATGTCTTCGGGTCCCCCAGAGCTAATGGTAGCTACATCAGTGCCATGGGCTTCCTCGGGAGTAGTACCAGCAGTCCCATCGACTTCTTCAGGCATGACGCCGACAGCTCCAACGACTTCTTCGGGTGGGCCAACTACAGCAGTGCAGCAATCAGCATCGCGACCCAAGACAATAGTGCCAAGACTTATATGTATGTACTGTGATGAAGCCTTTGCGACTAGCAGCAATGTTAGATGACACGAAAAGCATCAATGTAAGATGAACCCGCTCCTCATGGCATATGAAAAGTGCCTTCGCCTGTTTGCTAATACTGACAAACTAAACCAACATTCAAAAATATGTAAAGGATTTGTTCCTCAGTCAGAACAACAAAAATACATATTGCCACCACCGCAACCCTGTGATGGACTTACAAGTACTGCTTTGTGCAATGACGATATAAACATGTCATCGCTACCTTGTGCAGTAAGTGAGGATGTGCATGTCGATGGTAAGGACAATTCGCTGTCGCTATCGGGTTGATCATGTCGCTACTGTGGTAAGACATACAGTAAAAGCAGCAATGCGCGTAGACACGAGAAGAGTGGCAAATGTACGAAGAAGACACGTTGGCCATATTTGACTATTAGCTGTTACAAATGTAGGCGTAAGTTCGTGTGTTATGGAGTGAAATATGTTCCAGACAATGTGTAACTTGAAATACATGACCGTCAGAGAACACAGTGTTATGAGTCGTATATCAAACACACCAAACTGTGTAAAACTCATGTCCAGGAACCTGTTTATGTTCTATGCAAACCTAATGCCAATGGATTTCTTCTGATGAAATCGGCATTCAGGGGCATGTTGAAAGATTACATTGCTCCGAATCTGACAGTTTGTCGAAAGATGTTTGTTTGTTCCTGGAAAGTAAGAAACAAAATTTAATAAACCAACTTACAGAAGAGATTGAAAAACACTGGCCTCTAAAATATAATATATGGCTAGAATGAAATTATTCAAAACAAGAACCGATGGACGAAGGTATCAACAAGACGACATTCAAGACTTCTAATGTACCTCTCTATAATGTAAACGACACTGAAAAGAGTGTAGAAGATAATATAAAAAAGGTATGTCACGAGGAAGAAACAATGACGATGAAGGGTTCGGGCTGGACACTCGATTCGGAAAATAATATGGAGATAAGAACGAGTGCATACCAACCACTTAAGAAATAATGTGATTACCTCCTCTTGCCTTTGAAGAAATCGTTGCAAAGAAATGTTCTCGTATGTAAAATTTTGTAAATAAAGAAGAAATTTATAAAATGTAATGAATTTTATTTTTTATAAAAACCCCCCTTCCGCTTTATATACAAAAGTTATTTCAAATAAAAATACACTTGCATTTTAGAATACAACAATTAAATGTGACAGTTTACGTGCTTTGTAGGAATGGACAATGTCGCCATTCGGTACAGGTCGATAGCAGGTGACATAATCGATACTACATATGTGTTGAGAATAGAATCCAATATGGAGGGAGTCGAACTAAAGTGAGTAATTGATGGAGCGAAAGCGACTAATTAGCACAACCTATACTTTAAACACATACACAAAAATGGATGTCACCTGGAAGTAAACATATGAAATGTAATATGGTTGTCGCACGAAAGTGAGACACAAACTATAAAACAAATGACAATAAAAACATGGAGGACTGAACCTAGCCAGATTGCTGCCTCCCAACATGGCAGCCTCCAGTAACATACATAAACAAATTATGTACGAAAAACAAACTAATATGGCCGCATCCAGTAACATATACACATGTGCGAACGAAAATAACAAATATGGCATTCGAACGAATGTGAGAGAGACAGTAACATATAAACAAATATGGCTGTCTCCAGTAGCATGTAAACAAATGCTGAACTAAAAAGAAAATCAAGATGGCGGAATGAGTATAGGTGTGAGGAGTGGAGGCGAGGGAGTCAGTCGTCTACTGGGAGTCGAACTAAAGTGAGTAATTTAATGGAATGAATGTAACTAATGGCAGTTTTGGGGGACCTTTGGAAATGTAAGTTCTTAAAAATTTATTTCTAATAATTTTTTAAATACTTTTCTTATAAATTTGTGTGTTTTAAATGATCTTTTTTTTGTAATTCTTGGTTTCCAAGGTCATTAAAGGTCACGGGGTCATGGTCAAGGTAGCCTGCATCTAATATGGTGGCAGTAGTCTGTAATGTATTACACCTGTTGACTTTATGTATTTTTTCTCGTTTTTTTTTCAAGCTCATTAAAAGTCATGGGGGTCAAGGTTGAGGTAGTCTGCATCTAACATGGCGGTAGTAGTCTGTAATGTATTATGCTTGCTGATTTTTAAGCATTTTTTCTCCAGTTATTTATTTTGAAGGCCATTCAAGGTCATGGATCGTCATGTTCATTGGCTTCCGATATGGCAGATGGGTGATGTATACCAAGATGGTGGTCGCCTACCAAGATGGTTGTCTCCAGTAATGTATAAACAAATGACAAACGAAAAACAAATGTGGTGGCATCCAGTAACATATAAACAAAGATGGCTGCCTCCAGTAGCATCTAAATAAATGATGGACGAAAAATCAAGATGGCGGGATAAGCGTAGGCGAGGCGAGTGTGAGCGAGGGAGTCAGTCGTCTGCTGGATTCGCACAGAGGTGAGTAATTGATGGTGTGGGTGGGAGACCTCAGGAGATGTTAGTTTTTAAATTAAATTTTTTATAAATTTTGAAGGGAATTTTTTGAGGGAAAAAGGAAACTCCGAGGGGAAAAGGGAAAAATGGCCGCTGGGGTTAAAGCTTTTTTAATTAAGAAATTTTTTTATAACATTGGATAAAAATTAATTTTTAATTAATTTTTTTAATGTTTTAAACTATTTTTTAAATTTTATTTTTTTATAGTAAATTCTTCATAAATATTTTAATCGCTTTTTGAATTTTTTGTGAACTTTTGTGATTTTTTAGCATTATTTTTTCTTTCTATTTTTGGATCTTTCAGGTCAAAGGTCATACATAGTTCCTGATCCTGGTCACCTGGTTCGGAGTCATGTATCCCATCCACCAGAGTCGCTGATCCCTGTCAGCATTTGTGGAAAAATGGGTTATTTATAATAATCTTTTCAATAATTTTAAAAGTATTTTTTTTAATTTGGAATATTTTAAATAATAAATTATTCGCAATATTTCTTGATTTTTTGGAATTTTTTGAATATTTTTTGGAGTTTTTAAAAGTTTATTTTTTGTGTTTTTTAGGTTAAAAGTCCTTCGGGTCGAGGTCAAGGTCGAGGTCAAAGGTCACACGGGTCAGCTGTAAAATGTCAATGACATCCAATATGGCGGTCGGGTGGCGTAACAAGTTGGCGGTTCCCCGGCTCCGGCTCCGATTCCCAATCCCTTGTCCCCAAACATACATTTTCCTACTTCTCGATTTGTTATGGGAAGATAATTATTATTATTGTCTTTCAAGTTTGTTATGCACTGCTTATTTGATGATCCCGCAATATGGTTATTTTATTGCATTCATGGAGACCACTCGTGGCTCGTGGGTTTCAGCACAGGTAGGACTGCACAGTACTGAATATTTGAGAGTGTAGGGGAGAGTTAGTTTTGTGAACTGCGAATTACATTTTTTATTTCTAATTTTGAAGATAAGCCTTAAAATATGCCAAGGTTATGCAAAGTGACTTTTTGTTTAACAAAACAAAAAAGAAAATATGTTGTTGGATTTCATAAAACCGAAAATAAAATTTAAAAAATTCTATCATGAGAACACAGTTCTAACGAATGTTTAGCGAAATTCTTAAAATGTTATCATGGTCAACTAAATACATACACATAGTAAATTTCATTCAATTAAACTTGAGAAATCAAACATGAGTGGTGTCGTTAATAGCCATACAGTATAATATTATGCTTCTAAATATTTCTTAAAAGTACATGTAAAAAAATAGACATGAATGTATTGAATAATAAAATTCTTCAACTTAACAAAATAGCTTCTGCTAACATTTCAAATCATGTTTCAAGTAATTATTTCCGTAACATTATACATAGTAATAAAAAAAGAAAAATTGATAAACGAACAAAAATTTTCATTGTAATTCGCCTAAAAGAACATTTGACAAGCACTAAATATTCAGTCAACTTCAAATTTCCATTTCGCTTAGATTTTCATGAGTACTTGGGATTATTCAAAGATGATTGTGCATGGATATATCAGCCTTACTTTTGCACCGTCTTTTTTGAATAATTTCGTATGAATAAGTTTTATTGTTATAAAATTAATTTAATATGATAATTTCCTTTCTCATCCCCTGTTCATGCTGTGACGATAAAATAATCCCGCTATTTTATTTTCTCATTTTTAAACAACAGATATGTGCAACATAACAAATAAGCAAATTATTAAAATAAGTTAAATATATTTCAAACATATTTCTCATAAAAATCTGAATAGAGCATATTTTGATTCACCTCCACGCAACCATTTATGGTTATCATATACGGCATGATTAAATTTTCTTTTATTTGTTTGCTGCGTTGTTGATGAAGGCTGAGTAATTGTTAAACCATTTGATTTTTAATTTAATTTTTCGCAAGTTATAACTGAGAAAAATGAATAGCTTGCAAACCTGTGACATTTATTATGTTCATGTTAAATTTAATTCAGATATAGCGAAAGTAGCATAGCCACAAACATCTAAATCCTTCACTTTGCACCTAAAGTAATCACCAAGCAGCTTGACAACAGCAAAGTAATACACACTCTAAATCGGAATCAGTTATTTTTTACTGATTGTCAGTCTAAACTGCTCCATCCGGAATGTGTGGAAAAAATATCACTCATTCATCAGTTAAAGAAATCTAATAATTGAAGCAGTAGAAAACTAGTTATTAATAGTTGGTTAATACAAGTACATGTCTTTGCAAAGTACGAAAGTCAATATATCTTTAGTTTAGTTCGGATTCTGTGCTTTAGAAGCTAAATATAGTGGTTTCAATCTACGAGGTTATCGATGTTATCTAGTATCCGCCATTTTACAATGCAACGAGACACTACAGATTTAAACTGTTATTTTTAGTGACATATAGAGATCAGTGATAATTTTACTAACTCGATAGTGCGGTGATTCAATAAGAAATGTTTTGTGGTCTACAAGTTAACAGATCAAATAATGAGGAAACGACAAACACAGTTATTACTAGTCAATATGTCTCTTCAAAATGACAGTTTCATTCTGTAAAATCTCGTTACATTGTAAAATGGCAGATACAAGAAAACTCCGACAACACCGTTAAAACCACTATATTTCTCTTTTAAAGTACACAATCTGAACTATACTTAACTTAGAATGACTTTCGAGCCTTACAAAGACATGTACCTACGTACGCATAATATATGTATATTTCGACAACATGAAGTACTTTCACATTACGAAACTTGCCGTTCGCCATTGTAAGTTTTTGTTACTACGCAAATGCGAGACCGTTTACCTCAGTGGCAAAGTAGCAGAGTTGATAGAACGTCAGCGAAAAGAAACAAAATATTGTGTTGAGTTTTGGGGTGGCAGTTAGATACCAACCACTTCCAATAGTTTCTTGTACTTGTGATAATTTTGTTTTGCGGCAAAATAATTGTACTTAATTTATTTCAAACCATAATGCGCGGTTTTTAATCCTTGTGCTTTTTATTAATCGAATATAAATAACTGATTTTCTACTGTTTGTATTAGTGAATTTCATTTAACTGAAAAGATATGTAGTTTTCATTTTCTACTGATTCCGGATCGGGCAGTTTCAACTGACAATCAGTAAAAAATTACTGAGTCCAATTTAAAGTGTAAACGCGCGCAACAGTTGCTCGTCCCACGACAGCCTGTGAGGGCTGGCAGCCGTGCAGCCCACACACGCGCCAACAGTATTTAAAGTGTAAACGCGCCCAACAGTTGCTCGTCCCACGACAGACTGTGAGGGCTGGCAGCCGTGCAGCCCACACGCGGGCCAACAGTATTTCAAGTGTAAACGCGCACAACAGCCTGTGAGGATTGGCAGTCGTGTAGCCCACACGCGCGCCAACAGTATTTAAAGTGTAAACGCGCGCAACAGTTGCTCGTCCCACGACAGCCTGTGAGGGCTGGCAGCCGTGCAGCCCACACACGCGCCAACAGTATTTAAAGTGTAAACGCGCCCAACAGTTGCTCGTCCCACGACAGCCTGTGAGGGCTGGCAGCCGTGCAGCCCACACACGCGCCAACAGTATTTAAAGTGTAAACGCGCCCAACAGTTGCTCGTCCCACGACAGACTGTGAGGGCTGGCAGCCGTGCAGCCCACACGCGGGCCAACAGTATTTCAAGTGTAAACGCGCACAACAGCCTGTGAGGATTGGCAGTCGTGTAGCCCACACGCGCGCCAACAGTATTTAAAGTGTAAACGCGCCCAACAGTTGCTCGTCCCACGACAGCCTGTGAGGGCTGGCAGCCGTGCAGCCCACACACGCACCAACAGTATTTAAAGTGTAAACGCGCCCAGCAGTTGCTCGTCCCACGACAGACTGTGAGGGCTGGCAGCCGTGCAGCCCACACGCGCACCAACAGTATTTTTTTTTGTGAGGGGGCTACACTTGTTTCTTACATTCTTATTCTACCCAGGGACACTTGCCTGGCGAGAAAATGACGAGGGTAATGCTCTCGGGGATTTGTGTCAACCTAATGTATTGCTGTGAACCAAGGGCTGTAAATAGTTTTATACTCTTGTCAGCCAGTGGACGGCTAAGCTGCTAAGACACATCCCGCTACTCAGGAATTCAGAGGGTAATAATCGCCCGCTACAATGTCGTGTGCATGCGCTAACCACATCAGGCAAGCTGCCTCCTCCGCAGCCCTGCTGAGCCTAGCATGAGCTCTATACAAGCTACATGAACACGCGTTGCTCAGTGGAGAAATCGGCCTACGATAGTTGACAGAGTAGAATGCTCAAAGCAATAATAATAAGGATTTATTTTTTTAACTGAGTGTAGCCGCGACATTGAAAATAGATTACTGTAATTCACAACTAATTCAGAGTGACTGCAGCCCTGCACGAACCGCCACTATTCAGACAACAGATATATCAAGAAGTCCGGAATGCTGTGTTTCAAAATGTACTATCTTTAACCTTATTATTGATGAGAAGTCCTTAACAGTGCGTAGTAAATACCAAATTCAAGATAGTGTTGTTAAGAAATCATGAGGTTGCAAGCTACTGACCTTAACTGCCATATTTTAGTTACTAGGCCTATAGGGACACTTTCATGTATTTTTTCTTAAATAAGTGTTCTTGCCTCTCAGAAAAGTAATGTATGTTGTAGGGGAAATAACATTTAAACCAACGACCATACCACATACTGTGTTGGTAGAACATTTTAAAAATGCAATTTTCCAGGGATGTAGATATTTATTCTCCCCTTTGTAACATTTCATCTTCACGCCTCGCTTATTTCAAATTATGCTGATACTTTTTGTTACTATCTCTGACAAAACAGCTTTTTTCCTTTACTATATAATTTTGTTCCGTTGCTTCTTTTCGGGAAAATACTATATCGACTACTATAAAACTATTCATTTTACTAACGTAAAATAGCAAAAAAATTTTGTTAACTGAGACATTGGGAAGGTTTTCTCGCAAAACTCAGATAAAAATATCTCGATTTTCTCGGAGAAAAATAAGTCATGTTGACACGCAACACTTCGTTGCGGGTGCAACGAGACGCACGCCGAGGAGAGCTGCCTCGGGTGCCTGAACGAGGTATCCAGGGCGACATGCGGTGTTTGGTTAAATTACATTAAACACGGAGGGTTGGAATTTGAAAGGTGGCCAGCGGTGCCAGTATATAAAGGGCGGCGTCACAAGGTCAGAGGAGAGAAGTCACCGGGCCGCCATGATGCCAGCCAGGTCCACGGCAACGGCAAGGCGGTGCCTCGAGCGTTCGTCCGAGATGAACTGCAAATTCACCAGTGGTAAGTGACTTCACTTTAGCGTGAGACGGGGCTCATCAGCTTAACGTGTCAAGACAACTTAGAGTATTTACTTAACATCAGAACGGTTTCTATCCTACAGAGAGTAAAACGTATTGTAATTATTGTCTTGCTATATCAGAGAACCTAACGTTAAATAGTTATTGTATTGCTGTGTACGAGTGTTAAAGTAATGTGTTTATTGTTTTGCTGTAGAAAAGAGTTAAGCATAACGTAACTGCAATTAACTGTATCGTATTTGACTTGTAATTCATTCTGTTTTAGTAAAGAACTAGTTTTGATTGGATGTTGAGCTACACTGACTGCGTCACCCCTTACACCTTTAAGTTTATGCGTTCCCCTTAAGGGAGCTTTACACTGATAGAGGCGCCGGCATTCCCCAACCTGCGCATCAAGAGAAACAAGGCAGTCGTAATTAATGAGATGCGCAATCAGTACATAACTGCAGACATTGTGATTAAAGGCTCAGGAATAGTTTGCTACCTTCTCAAAACACGAGATCAGCAAACAGGTTAAAAACTGCCTCACTACAGCAGAATCTCCACGTGTTTAAAATCCGTAGTAAACAATATGCTCGCCGACAGTGAAATTCGTGCGCAGGCAAACTTCGTGCGTTGGAGTCAGTAATGCCGGAAAATCATTGCACGGCTGAATTACACCACAGCCATGCTCACGAAAATTTGTAGAATCTTTTAGCTTGTAAGTTTAATGCATGCTGGAACTGCTCTTCGGATCCAAGTAGAGATACCAAATTTTGCATCGCATTTGCATATGAAATAAGTGTGTGGCTTTTAAAGGGATTATCGATTGCTGCACATTACCATATCGTTTCACACAGTGAACACCATATGTCACACTACATTTAAAACCCACTATACACTACACGAATACATATGCATGGCATAATGAAACTTTAAAACAGCCATGAGCATCAAAGAGAAGTCAATCACATCATCATCCAAGGAAATATTAATAACAGTCACGTGATATTTAATTGATGCAAAGCGGAAATTAGAACAAAAATAAGGACAGCAAACCAAATTATATAATGAGGCCAGCACATCATAGCAGAATGAGGGATTAGATTACTCATTCCGTGACAACACAGATAACACCTTACACAATACACTCAACAATGATACACGCACATCTGAGGAAAACTAGGGTTACCTCAGACCACGTTCGCACTACAACTTGCAAATAAACTACATATCCTCAGTCACTATCCCCACACACCAGAGCGACAATCCAGTACATCTGTTTCAGAATGTAACACTGACAATCAAGACAGGCCAAACACAGCTGAACTGGTTCAGATCATGGTAAAACAACTCGAACACATTCCCACATTTGCAGGTGAGTTGACTGAAAATGTGAATGACTTCCTAGACATACATAACACAGCCAGTGACATTAATGGATGAGCGGAACTCGACAAAAGTAAAACCTGAAGTTTTAGCTTCAAGGCACAGCCAAAAGTGTATACGAGTGTGTCTACTGCACAAATGGCCAGGATATAACATGGCAAACACATTGAAAACAAACTCAGGACAACATTTACACCAATTGAAAACACTGACAGATACAGAACGCTGCTCCACACCAAAAAACAACAAGAAAACGAAAGTTGCCAGTCTCATGTAGAAGACCTAATTTTCTACCAAAATAAAGGCGATCCATACTTGCCAAAGGCCTAGCTGGTCAGAATCATTTGGAAATTGTTGTTGCCATCAGTTGCCCAAAAATTAATACCAATACAGAATGACGCACTCGAGCAACTAACAGAAAACATAAAAACTGTTGAAACAGGAATATTAAGGCGTAAACAAGCGAATGAAACTCACACCCAAGATTTAGAAAAATCAAAACTCGAAGAGAAAATGGCGACATTAAAGGAACTGTTAGCCAAAATAACACTAGAGTTTAACAACACGATACGACATAGAAATACAACAAATCAAGGGGCAAAATTACACCAAAACATGTCAATACAGGACAAGGGCCACATAGACACGTTACCAGCACAGGATTATACCCATACAGATAAGGATGCACCACCCAAGAGGGGAACAGAACAGACATGATTACAGAGGTGCATATAGAAGCCATGGACACAGTAGGCACTTTGAAAGTAAAAATCGCTTGGCTTCCAGTAATATAAAAGTACAAAATGTGTGTAGAGCCATATTTGCCAGATACACTCCAGGAAGAACTTATGCAAAGATATCACAATAGTAGTATAGAAATGCCGTTTCGAGCGCAGCCCGCGACTATCAGAAAACCAACAGCAAACTGAATGCCCAAACCATTATAAAACCATCAGAAAATATTACCGTTTGTTTTCCTGATCCAAAACACCAGCTGCTGATTCGAGCGCAGCCGCAAAAAAGTGACTGGAAAAGTTGCGTTAGAGTGCAACCGCAAAAAGTGACTCCAAAAAGTTGCATTTGGGAGCAGCTCCCCAACCATCAGAAAACCAACAGCAAATTGAATGCACGAGACATCACAAAACATCAGCTGCCGATTCGAGAGCAGTTGCTAAAAGTGACTGCAAAAAGTTGTGTTTGGGGCATCTGCAAAAAGTTGCAAAGAGCGGCTCAAGAAAATTGAATATGCAAAAAAAATTAAATATTGTCCATAATAAACAATGAATCAGTTGCTAAATGTATTGAATGGAGTCCAACAATTTAAGAAACTTTCCGAACTTTCAATCAGGCAGACCTATCCAATAGACCATGCTGAAATATCTGAAACATGGTATGGACACAAAGTGGTAATTACTTCTGGCAATTTTAAAATAACCTTGCCAGACGGATATCTTCAAATTTTCAGCGAAAAAGTTTTAGATGGTGTTAATCATGGAGGTATAAATTTTGCATATGATGGAATGGAGGATTGTGGCATTAAACAAAGGCATTCTATTTCGTTTTATTAAAGCATCAACGAGTTGCAGGTACTGCCATTATGGTGTGTTGAAAGGCTCGCGAGCCGTCAAACACTTTGATCCGAACACGCACAATTTACGTCTTCCCAAATGGTGTGATTGTACTAACGCGAACCGACAAAGTCAGACACACGGAATGTAATGTTTGAATGCCTCTTCTCTTTACCTCCACAAAATTCGTGCTCGTGCCTGCAGAGTTCAACTGGGCCATCTCTTTACGTAGTGATACTCTGGATGAGCGCGTGCGTCAAAAACTCATTTCACGTGTTCGTAACCAATACAAGTGTAGCTGCTGTTGGGCAGTCTCATGCGCGACCGCCATCAGCGATGCGTTTGTGGTCAAGGGACTTGTCTCGTGGTCTCCAAACGTGTCGTACACGTACACTCTCACAATGTACCAGCAAAGAGAGTCTATGGGAGGCAGTTCCCGGCTTCTTCTCGAAGACATAAAAAATGGGCATGGCATTGCGAGTGATTTTTTGTATAGACGAGAGTTGGTGTCTGCGAGATGGCATATGCGCGACAGACGATCCCATGGTGCCTTTCGATACACTCCATGCAACTTATGTTTCGTCGTTTCTCCCTGGTCGTGGATGCTATGATGCAAACAAGCATTACGTATACCATATCGATGATGTATACTCTCTCACGTCGAGTGAATCGCTTAGCATTGCGCAAGCACAGTTGACCATCAAGCAGCACATAATGGTACGCGGACCTGTTGTCGGTGGGTTTCTTATGCTCGACAACTTTCCGTCCGGTGATTTTACAAAAGTGGTTTCGGGTATATACTTCGACAATGCGCTCTATGACATGGATGCGCAAACTGTAACATTGCAGAAAAAGAACGAGTGCCACATATTGGGGACGCAATCGATCGTCATTATAGGGTGGGGTGTTGAACGCAACATGCAGTATGGAACAGTCACGGCCGATGTGCCATACTGGTTTTGTAGAAACAGTTGGGGCAATCCAGCAGCTCAACAATATTTGAATGCGTAAAAAATCAAATATTGTCCATAATAAGTGAGCGCAAATAAAAATCAACCAATGTCTATTATGATTACGACCATGGCAATGAAAAAGGTTAACGCAACTGGTAATGTTTGAAAAGAATATAAGTTTAAGAAAGGCGTCTTTGCAGAAAGAAAGAAGAAGAAATCTAAATAGAAGTATTTCAAGTGTGACACTTGTAAACACTTTTACAAACCGTCTCTCATAAGAAGCCATTTTAAAAGTAGATTGCACAAAGGTCTTACACCAATACATAATAAATCACATGAACCAACAAATGAATGGGAAATTTTTAAAGTGCCACAACACTTAATATCAAAACAGAAGTTCCCACAAGAGAAACAAGTGAAATGTGAAACGTGTAGCCACTATTACAAACCATCTCTCATAAGAAGTCACTTGAGGAGTAAAATCCATACGTACCACACCCATATTCAGTGTAGAAGAAATCAAAACAGCATTTCAAAGTAGGATCAAGACTTATGCTGTGCAGAATGTGATTGTATACAAAGACCCAAAGCATTTCCTAAACGATGTAAAAGAAACTGTCACAGGGCTAATTAGTAAGCATTTAAAATCATTCAAAGTGGACATGAAATTCTTCACTTAGTACAAAAGGGGGATTGTTGAGAATATTGAATATGTAGAAAGCTCCTTCACAACAAAGAATGAAGTTATACTGAAATCGACTAATCTGGAAGAACGTTATACCAACAGTATATCGAAAATCATAGCTAAGATAGGGACATTCGAAGCAAAGGGATCTCAGTGGGCACTCAACAGAATATTTAAACTAGAAGTGCGAATAAATAAATATGTACCATTCAAGGGCAGTTCTTATGTTGATATCCCAGAAAAAATCAAAACTAAGCAGGCGGTAATTAATGTTAAGAACAATGATCAAAAATATTTTTTGTGGTCTGTTCTATCTGCATTGCATCAAGTAAAAAAAAACGCAAAGAGTGAGTAAATACAAAGCTTACGAACATGAGTTTGATGAAGCACTTAAGGGTTTGGAATTTCCAATGAAATTGGATAGCATACCAACCTTTGAGAAGAGAAGTGGAATTTCTATTAATTTATATGCATACGAAGAATCAGATGGTGGTAAGAAATATATAATCTGTCCATTAAAAACAACAAGAAATAAGACGCATAAGCACATAAACCTACTCTGTATCAAAGACGAAAAGAACAACCACTACTGCTGGGTAAAAAGTCTTTCGAGACTTGTCGCATCACAAGTAACGAAAAATAGTCACAAAATATTTATATGTGATAGATGTTTGCAAGATTTCTACTCTGTATATAAGCTGAAAGATCACGAACAAGACTGTCGAGATCACAATGGTGTTAGAGTTGAACTACCATCTAATGGAAAAAATGAAATATTAAGATTTCAAAACCAAAAACATTCTTTGAGCATTCCGTTTGTGATATATGCTGATTTTGAATGTCTGTTGACTAAAATCGAATCTTGCCAACCAAACCCCGACTAATGTTACACGAAACCATACCAAAAACATGAACCTATTAGCTTCTGTGACTATGAAAAATACGAACATGGCTACTATAAACCACCAGTAACTTATGAAGGGCCTCATGCATCTACTGTGTTCGTTAAAATGCTAATGGAAGAAGCAAAGTCTATTGGTGATATATACACAAATGAAAAACCAATGCTTCCACTAACTCAGAAAGAACAAATTGATTATGATACAGCTACCCATTGTCCTATATGTGAAAAGCCATTGAATGGTGATTCCGTGAGAGATCATGATCATCTTATGGGGAAATTTAGGGGAGCTGCACACAGAGATTGTAACTTATCGTATAGAAATCCATGTTTTGTCCCAGTGTTTATACACAATCTATCTGGCTATGAAACACATTTATTCATAAGGGATCTTGGTATCGATGAAAATTAGATTGATTTAATTCCCAACAATGAAGAAAAATATATTTCTTTTACAAAGCATGTATGTGGAAGTGTAAACCTTAGATTTATTGACTCATTTAAATTTATGGCTAGTAGTATCGATAAACTCTCTAGCAACCTTTCCAGAAGCCAATTCCGAGAAACGTGTAAGCATTTTTCCAATGAACTTCTTGACTTTGTTACAAGAAAAGGTGTTTACCCATATAACTACATGGATAGTGCTGAAAAATTTTGTGAGGCATCGCTTCCATCCAAAGATGCATTTTACAACAAACTCAATAAATACGGCCATACAGACGAAGATTACGAATTTGCGAGAGAGGTGTGGGAAAAATTCAACATAAAATCTCTAAGAGAGTACACAGAACTGTATAACAAATCTGATGTGTTGATATTGTCTGATATAATGGAAAATTTTAGAGACGTGTGTCTCAAAACTTATAAGCTAGATCGAGCATGGTATTTCACAGCCCCAGGGTTAGTGTGTGATGCTACCCTCAAACACACTAAAATAGAACTAGCATTATTAACAGTTTACGACATGATTTTGATGATAGAAAAAGGTGTTTGTGGTGGAATTTCACAATGTTGTAAGTGATATGCTAAAGCAAATAATAAATACATGAATGCTTATGACAGCACAAAGGGAATCTTTTATCTTTCATATCTGGATACCAATAACTTATAAGGATGGGCTATGAGTCAGCATTTGTCCTATAGTGGGTTTCAGTGGCGAAATACAGTTATAGATGTAACAAAAATACAAGATGATGCTAGCAAAGGATATATATTGGAAGTTGATTTGGAATACCCACATGAACTACACGACCTTCACAAAGATCTGCCATTGGCACCAGAGAATAAAATACCGGAAGGTTAAAAAAAACCACAAACTCTTTACTAGTCTGAATGGTAAAGAGAAATATGTATTATACTATATAAATTTTAAGCAATATCTATCTCTCAGAATGAAGTTGAAAAAGATCCATAGAGTTCTGGTGTTTGATCAATCAGATTGGCTCAAGTACTTTATTGATCTAAACACAAATATGCGAACAAAGTCTACAAATGACTTTGAAAAAGATTTCTACAAGCTAATGAACAATTCCATTTTTGGGAAAACAGTGACGAATATTAGAAACAGAGTGGATATACAGCTGTGCACAAGTTCTAAGCAAATGGATAAACTAGTCGCTAAAACAAACTTTAAAGATAGAACTATATTTACTATCTCTTTAGTTGCAGTTCAAATGAGTAAAACAAAACTGTGCTTTAACAAACCCATTTATGTTGGGATGAGTATACTCGATCATTCGAAAGTCTTAATGTATGATTTTCACTATAATATAATGAAGCCAAAGTATAGGGGAAATATTGAACTGTGCTTCCAAGATACTGATTCGTACATCTATTATATAAAAACACCAGACTTCTACAGTGACATGAAAGAAATGGTCGACCATCTTGATACTTCTGACTATACAAAGGATAATCCATATGGCGTACCGTTAGTTAACAAAAAGTTTATTGGCAAAATGAAAGCTGAATGTAATGGAAAAATAATGGAAGAATTTATTGGTTTGAAATCGAAAAAGTATGCAATAAATGTGGAGGATGGTGTAAAGAAAAGATCAAAGGGTGTGAAAAAAACTGTAGTCATATATGAGATTAGTTTTGGTGACTACAAAAGTGTTTATTTGGTAAAAAATTGTTGTACAAAAGTATAAATCTTATTAGAAGTAAGAAACATGAACTCTAAACGATTGAGATCAGGAAAAAAGCATTAAGCCCCGAAGATGATAAAAGATTTATTCTTAAAGATGGCATTAATACACTACCATGGGGGTACTACAAAATTGAAAAAGAGTGATAATATGAAATATTATATAACAGTAAATGTTTTTTAATGGATAACCATCCATTAAAAACTAATAACCATATATGTTTGCATACTATTGGACTTCGGTGATTCTTTCACTTTTAACATCATAAATTAGGTTTCTTTGGCTTACGAGTACCGCATTACAAATTGTTGAAGCCGATATTGGTTTATTAAAATCAACTGTAAGTTTCAGATTAGTAAGATCATTTACAATAGCTGTTTTTCTGTAAGAACTATCAATAACATACAATGGTCTTCTCCCAATAAATGATGCAGAGTTGAAGCACAGTTCATTATTATGATAAGGGGTATCTAGTTAAGTCTTTGAATTTCTAAAATCGTTGTAAGCAATATACACCTTATCGAAAATTCTATCATCAATGTCTAAATTCGAATTATCTTTTTGGGAAACACTTCATTCCATCCATTCTTAATAAAAATATTTTTGACGGAACAAGAGTCAAACATTGAACCATGTGTGCATTGCTCAGGATCTTCTTTTCTGCTATGCTAAAAACCAAACAATGACAAAGCCTGGCATATCGAATTATATTGAATCGATCTGATTTTTTATATCAAACTGAAATGAGTTTGCATTTGTAGGTACTGGTTTTTCAAAACATTGCCAATAATTAAAACTAATTGGAATTTTGGGATATTTGTATAATTTTGCTTTAATTTTGTCTCCATAAATAGGATCGTATTCAACAATTGGCCACAGAATTTCCATTTTCTCAATAACAATTTTACCAGCATCTGGTGTATTATCTACATCATCAGATCCATCTGCTTTCTTTGGAGGCCTTCTGTAAAGCGAAACATTGTCACTAGAATTTCGAATGAAATGATCTTGTACCCTCCTTTCCAGAGTATTTCATTACAATCTCTCATAAAACCAAAAAAATATCTTAATGGATAGGTAATACCATTAGACTTATCTCTCCTAACAAATTTACCTAGTTATATCCGCAACATTTGGAAGTATGCTGATTCTGATTCCGAAACTAGCAATGTATGAATCATTGTTGAAGTGATGCCAGGGTTGTCAATACTTTCGATTATACAACCATGTTTAGAGATCTCTATTCTTGAGAACTGGAATGGGAAGAAATTCTCACAAAGATCAATAGTTGCATTTTTTTCATAATCTCTATTTGTATCTCTTTTAGTTGTCTTATACTGTTGGTAAACATAAGCTTCATTCGGATGAGAAAATGCATCGCCAATAGGAATATCAAACTCAATGAGCTTGTTGTATTCATTGAAATTATTATTTTTTAGTCGTTTGGTGGAAACGACTGATGCTCGTAACTTTCAATTTTTTGTTGATCCATTTAACATATTGAAAAGAAATTTCTTAAACAACTACACTTTTCTTATCAACCCAAGAATCATAACTACTATCAAAACCTAACAATTTAATTAGCAGCTTAATTCCTTTCCTTCGCAAAACTTTTTCCACTAAGTAGTCTTTATCATATTTGGTCTTAAGCAGATCTGGCTCATAAAAATACCTTTAATAAGTTCACTTTTTAAATCTTTTATTCTGTATGTAGTGGGTTTTGTGTGCAATACTTCAGATACCTCAAATATTTCAGTGGACCAATTTGGTGTAGATCCTTTTTCAAACAAATCTTTTTTTTACTTAAACAAACTTTATCTGCTGTTGCATACTTTGGTTTAGCCATTTTTCTTTCTCCTCCATACATGATGATTAGAATAGAACTTTCATTCTTTGCATTTGCATTGGTGGGTTTCATTCCGATTGTACTGTGAACAGTGTTATTGTATTCACTTATTAATTTAGGTAATATAGCCACCCATTTATAGTTTCCCTGCATAGTAAATATCTTCCACATTTTCTCCTTCAATGTTGTATTAAATCTTTCTACAACACTAACTTTCTTTCCACTGTACGTTGAATAGTGTGTTATATTGTTGTTGGCCATTAATGTTTAGAATTATTTATTGTAAAATTCTTTACCTTTATCTGTTTGTAAATGCATGGGTTTGCGATCTTTCAAAATTGTTTTAAACATTTAAACATGTAACATTTTCGCCAGTTATATATTTGATTGGTATTGCCCATGCATATTTGGAAAAACATATGTCACTGTTAAGGTTTATTTAAACCCTTTGATAATTCTATGTATACTTTTTAAAGATCCAGAGTGCATTTCTACTAAATCAGCTTGCCAGAGATCATCGATACCATACGATAGAACAGTTCTTGTGGGGAAGTTTTTTTTGCATTGGTTTATGAATTTCATTTACAATATCGTTTTTTATTCTCCCACCAGTGACTAGTGAATTATTGGTAACATGACATCTACAAACACATTTAATTCTTACTTTGTTATTATTGGTAAGTTTATATGAACTTAGTGTATTTTTCATTCATTTGAGACAGTATACATTTAAGTTATCATTGTTCATTTTATATAATAAATGAGGCAACAAAAAATTGTAAACAATATAGAGAAGAATATAGAGAGAAGAATACAGTTAATTGAAAAGTTTAAAACACTTAGAAAATTTCGCAAAAAAAGAATATGATAAAAATAAAATAACACGATCAACCATTGATAGATGCGATACAAGATTTGGGGGGCAAAAAATTGGACATGTAACAAATGAGAATAAGAACTTAATAAAAGAACTTGTTCCAGTTGCTGTTAAGAATTTAGACTACCCACAGACACCAACAGAAACATCTTTTGAAAGAAAAATGTTTGGTAAAACAGGCACAGATGAACGCTATAACAAAGGCAATAAATGCATTGACGATGGCGATGAACGCTATGATGATGAACGCTGTGACGAAGCATTGGGGCATTTGAAATCTGATATCCGGCAGTTAACTAACTACAAAACAACATTTATTGATAAGAAAGTGGCTGATATCTTAATTGACTACAAAGATGATAGTTTTGGGCTAAAGGCTGATAAAGGTAGATTGTATATTGGTGATAGCGAAGTAACATTAATAAATGACAAATTTACTGTAAAAGGCCGAACATACAATGCAACCAATCGATTGAAGAAATTACTAACTAGTAAGAAAGTAACAGAAAGTGACTACACTACAACTGACTATGAACACTATAGTCGTATCCTAGCAGATACGAATGCAGTTATTCAAATCAATGATGGAAACTTGGGAACGCCAAAATTGAGTAAAGGGAATAAATGGAAAATTATTGGTAAACCGATTTTTACAATTCGATTAAAAAGAAACTACCCTCGCCTAAAAAGGGGAAAGGTATAAAGAAATATACAGATTACCCCAAACAATACATATGGATGGATGATGTTAGGATGCTTATTGATCGACTTCTCGCTATTTATGGCGAAGAGGATACTGGAAATGATCATTATTACAATGAAAAAGTTGGAATAATGAATATGCTCAACAGCAAGTTTAGTGACTTTGTTGTGATTAATCCAAAAGATATATCATATCTAATACAAATATTAAACACAATACCACATACTTTTTGGAAGTCGGAGCATCATGGAGAAGGGTTACTCAATGACATAATAAAGTTGCTGCCTTTTGAGTTGCACGCATCCGGTTATAAGTTCTTAGGTCGTGTACCAGACTGAAAGAGAGAATATAGCATGGTGATAAACCCATTAATTCGCTAGATGCGGCTGCAATGGAACACGATACAGCTTATCATCATCATAATGATCTAGCTGAAAGACATGTAGCTGACAAAGAACTAGAAAAGAAAGTGTTCAAAAGATTGTTAAGTTCAGATGCTGATCTCAATGAGAGATTGTGGGCTGGTGTTACCTGATCTGCTTTGCATATTAAACATAAGCTTGGCTGGAGAATTTAAAAAAATGATGAAATATTTGTTATAATAAATGAAAGTAAAAAACATTGTATTTCAAGTTTTCAAGTTCCTAACGACGAGTTGAAGGTTTTCAATATTGATTCTTTCCTAATGAAAGACCAACTGGATCGTAAAAAAAAGAAACTAATAGAAGACAAAGGGATGGCTATCACAATTTCAGTTCCACAGCTTAAGAAAATGTCAAAATAAATGAAAACTGGAAATGGTTTGACAGTTCACATGGGCGGATTTTTACTCTTAATTTTCTCAGCTTTGGGAGCTCTAGGAGCATTAGCTGGTGGTTCATCATCTATCGCTACATCAGTAATTAATGCCAAGAAGAAAAACCAAGAATTGGAAGAACAACACAGACATAATTTATCTATGGAGGAATACAGCAAGGGATTGAAGAACGTTAAGTGGGGTAAGAATGTTAAAAAAAAATAACTCCACTCAGTAACTTTGATATTGATTAAATGGCTAAAAAATTAAACATTCTAAATTTTCGGGATGTATTTATGATCGATGAGCTACTTAACATGCCACACGATAATGAATGTGGGATTGTTAATCTAGATGTTTCGACAAACTCTGGTACACACTGGTATGCTATTGGAAAAGAGCAAACAACAAATATTATTTTGATTCATTTGGTGGAATTCCGCTGCTCAATTAATAGATAGAATTCAAAATTTGAATCAAGTAACTTGTGGTCATTGGTGTGTGTAATTGTGCTAGATCTCTTTTCACATCATTTTGAATTTCCAAAAATTATTTCACTATTAATGAACAATGTATATATGCAGAAATGCTTCTTGGATTGAAAATCAAATGAAAGAACGCATGAACAGTGATGAGAAGATCAGCCCTAATGATTTTGTTTCCAACACACAGTTCAACAACTTTATAACCACACTGACAAGAAACAAAAGATCATTGGATAAAGCCTATGTTACTTACTTGGAAGTAGGTAATAATATATATTTTGAACAAAAAAGACTAATACATGTGGGAAATCCCATTGCAGCGATAGACGCAATCAATTTAGAGTACTGTAAAAAAAAAGAATTATCATTATCGTTTAGTTGGGAAATACAATTCAAAAGAAAAAATATTTTACTTTGATAATCAAATAGAATATTTTTTTAATGAGAGATGGAACTATAGTTGAAATAATAATAAAACCAGAAAAATATAAAAATGTTATCAACTGTTATGAACGTAAAAAAATTGACATACATAAAACTTTTGAAGTACACCCTGATGATATGATATATTTTAAAATACCAAAAGTCTGCATTGTACCCGAAGGTACAATTGTGTTTATTGAAATAGTTATGGTATATGAATATGCTTAAAAAGATGAGATTATGTTAGTTTTTAATGCAAGTGTTTCCATTATAAATAAAGCTTACAATCTAAGAATTTAAAAAGTCTTTAATTGTATTACGATACTTCCCATTATTTAACTTACGCGTCATATCTATTGTAACAAAACCATATTCGTGACTCCAATATTTTGAACACGTCTCTCTAAATTTCTCAAATGACATATCACCACCAACAAAATCACCATGAATATGTTTAAGATTTGTATTGTCTTGTCTGAATATGTAAAGAAAATTATCATTGTCTCTTATATGCTGCTTAGGTACTTTTGAGTATGTCTGAGCTAAATAGAAGTAATCAATATCTTTGTGTCTACCACAAGTAAAGTAATCACTTGCCATATTTTGATTTTCAAGTACGATATCATCGAAAACAACTACAGACTCTTTATGACATTCATTTACATCAACAATTTCTGCATTTTAATGGAAATAAGTATGCTATTGGTTCATTAAATAATTTTGATGCTTTATCTATATCTTATATTAAATTGATATATTTTGGTTGGTCCAGACTTTTTGAACATACATAGATAGTACCAAAGTCCAACCATCCCTGAGCATATATAAAATTATCTATCATAAGTGTAGTTTTCCCACGGTTACTAGGACCCACTATCAAACACCTATTATTATTAGGTAATAATTCTCCATGATGTTTTGCCGATACAGTCTTGTCTGGTATTCTTATTTTAATTTCCCAGTCTACATGTTTCTTGCTCATTTATTAATAGATTTTTAATAATGTAATAAATGCGTAAAGTATTCAAACTAACAGATAACAAATCAGTGTTGAAGAAGAGACTAAAATACCCTTTAGAGATAGAGGGGCACTCATTGGCTTTAGTTCAGTTCTATACTACTTATCTAATGCATAACATTATCTGTGGGAGAAATAAGCTATATTTTGTGGGCCATAATGATATGGAATCAGCAATTGATATTCCAGTTGGTCAATATAGCTTAAAAGATATTGAAAAAACTATAAAATCAATTTTTTTCATTTTGTGTAGATTCGATGGGTGGGAAAGAAAATGATATATCTTTCGAGCTGGACAAAATAACAAACAGAGTGAAAGTAAAATTTACACTTAAATTACAGTTTGGAAAACAAGGTTCAATAGGAAAACTTTTGTGTTTCATATAAAATAAAACTCTGAAAGCAAATGTGGATCATTATCGCGATACAATTCCAAAATTTGCTCCATTTGAAACAATAAATATACACTGTAATATAGTAAATGGTATGATATTAAAACGTGATGAAAGTAACCATAGAGAAACTAGCATAATTGCTACTTTTAAATAAAGAACAACATTTGGATTTGGCGACACGATCTATTACGAACCAGCTTATCCGTTATTTTTCCCAGTGTAAACAAATCAAGTTAATTATATAATTGTTGAAATTAAGGATGAAAAAGGTAAGTTAATTAACTTTGATTTTGTCTGAAAGAACTGTGGTATTAGAGATGAAGCTGTAGATATTTTTTTCGGTTGGAAGTAGTCATATTGTATATATTAAAGTTTCGTGTTACAAAGATGAATCATATTTCTATAGAAGTTGTAATGAAAGAACTCAATGTTTCGGCTACTTTAATGCGTCGAACTTTTTAATTAAACTAAGTTGTAGCACATTGCCGAAGTCAGAGCTATAATTGTGTTTTAATGATTGGATAACCATTAAAACTTAATGGAGATATGAGCATAAATAGAAATCAACTGATTTCTAATACGCCGATCATTTACTCGTTAAAAACTGAATAGAATGCCTTTGTTTAATGCCACAATCCTCCATTCCATCATATGCAAAATTTATACCTCCACGATTAACACCATCGGAAAGTTTCTTAAATTGTTGGACTCCATTCAAACTCATTTAGCAACAGATCCATTGTTTATTATGGACAATATTTTTTTTTTTTTTGCGTATTCAATATTCTTGAGCCGCTCTTTGCAACTTTTTCTAGTCACTTTTTGCAGATTCACTCTAACGCAACTTTTTGCGGTTGCAATCTAACACAATTTCTTGCAGTCACTGTTTGCGGATGCCCCAAACGCAACTTTTTGCAGTCACTTTTGTGGATGCCTCATGCACAAATTTTGCAGTCACTTTTTGTGGATGCACTGTCATGCAACTTTTTGTAGTCACTTTTTGTGGATGCTTTGTCATGCAACTTTTTGCAGTCACTTTTTGCGGATTCACTCTAACGCAACTTTTGAGTCACTTCTTTGCGGCTGCGCTCGAATCGGCAGCTGGTGTTTTGGATCAGGAAAACAAACGGTAATTTTTTCTGATGGTTTTCTGATGGTTTGGGCATTCAATTTCCTGTTGGTTTTCTGACGGTTGCAGGCTGTGCTCGAACCGGCATTTATATACTACTTACAATTTAACGAACAACAAGATAAACATTGCAGGTCTTGCAAACCTCGTAAACAGACACACAGCAGAACGTACAAAAACCCACATTACACAAACCAACATCAAAAATATTTTTTACAAAAACACACCCCATTAACAAGGCAATCAAGAAAACAGAAAACAAGGGAAATAGATTTCAAAACCATGTTAAGCCACAGGACAAGAGAGCGCAAAGTTTAATGCAATGTGAAACCGTCAAGGACAGGCAGACACAAGAGTGCAGGAAAGCAGGAAACCAGGTCACTGCAAGGCCAGGTGATATCACTTCACGATACAGTAGAAGCGGAAACATAATAGGACCACGGATCGAGAGTCAGGCTACCTGTGCATCGTGTATGTATAAAGGACATCATGCGACCTATTTCCGCAACAGCAAAGAGAATTTAACACCGAAATCGCTGCAAGATTCCGCAGGTTTCAAAATAAGTTCGGGTTGAGGCCGCGCAAACTACACATCCATTTAGAACACAATACCGGCCATGAACCCTAGCAAGAATACAGAAACAAATCACAAGGTGGCAATGATGAAAGGCCATCAGCAAGGTCGCTGAGTCACCAAACAAAACCAAACAAACCAAAAAGGACACATAACACATACTTTTTAAATTCCAAGGAATGAATACTATTCTCTTTTAGACACAAGATGCAGTCATAGCTACATAGCTAGCACGATAATTACTATGCAAATACTTCTGCCAATAACCGAACAATTCTCACTGGTCGGAGCTACAAATGAAATACAAGCACCCAAGTGCGAGACTAACCTAAAGTTCTGCATTACTGACAATAATTTCACACAAGAATTTTTAGCAATTGATAACTTTATAATAGTTATTATATTAGTCTAGACTTCATTAACAACTGCAACATAATCCCATTCTTGAAACACAATAATAATACAGTAATAATAGTGATAAAATAATACGAGTCTTGCTACATACATCGGTTATAGAAAATGACAATACATGAACTATCCAATATTGTATTAACAAAATAGAGAGTATAGAAGACTGTACATATGAGTACATTAAAAGCAAAATTAATAAAAACCCTACACTAATACCAAAAACAAGAACTAGAGAAAGTCATAACATAATACATAGACAGATTCGCAACCAACATGCTAGAGTTAAAAGAGGCCAAAAACTACCAAATTAAACTCGAACTGCAAACTGATAATCCCATTTTCACGTGGCCTTACAGTATCAACCCCGAGGTTCATGACGAATTAGTACAATAAATACAAAATATGGAGAATGCCGACATTATAGAAGCATCTGACTCAGCATATGCTGTGCCATCTTTAATTATTAAAATATATCAGGCAGTATTACCTTCCTTACAGATTTCCAAAAGCTAAATCAGTACTTGACAAGAATACAGTACCCCTCCCTTGATCTAAAGCGATAATGAACACTAAAAAACACAAAATGCATAACATCATTAGACCTTTTTAAGGGTTTTACACTATCACATTATGCAAACAGCACAGATATAAATTAGCATTCATGGTTGACTGAGTTTGGTTTTTTCAGTACAAAAGAATGCCAATGGGACTCTGCACATCACCTCAATACTTTCAAAAATTCATAGATACATTGTTAGGCCCCCTGAGATGGAACACAGCCCTTGTGTATATAGACAATATTTTTTTAATAATTGGAAACACCTTTCGAGAACACCTAGTAAATTATTTAACAAACTGAAACATTTAAACATAAATGTATATGCATAAACCGCTCCTTCGCCCAACAAGAAATAAAAAATTTATGGCACTACATCATCCCCCAAGGACTAGTAGCTGACGCTGATAAAGTAAAACTAATAGACCAAGTGGCACCACCAGGGAACATTAAAGAACTTCGCAAATTCCTAGTGATGATGTATCTATGAAGATACGTACATAATTACACGAGCACAGCAGAACATCTTGTCGATCTCACTAAGCAAACAACACAAAATAAATGGGAAGAAAAATAACACAGGGCATTCCTAGAACTGACCCAACAAAGGCCGAACCCAGATTCGCCAGGCTAGCTTGACGATACGGAATATTGGCCAACGGGGAAATATACCTAAAAATGAATACACCTATTGAAAAAAAAAGCTTGCCTCACTACTACACAAATGAAATCATTTCTGCCAACCATGACGCACTATTAGGAGGCAGTCACTTTGGGCCATTCAAAACACTCCGGAAAAAAAAAAACAAAGTTTACTACTGGTAAAAAAAAGCATAGAGACATTAAGTATGACATTAAAATTTGCCCCGCATGCCAGAAAATAAAACCTAACACTTAGAAACCGATGGGTCAATTAAAACCCATCGAACCGCCACAAATACTAAAAGTGTGGGCTCTTGATGCGAAAGGGCAGCTCCAGACGTCAAGGCGAGGCAATAAATATGTCATATTTATGATGGAACACGCTAGTCGCTACATCATTGCTAAAGCAATGGCTTGGACAGCCATCAATGCAGTAATATGCACCACATTAATAAAATAAGTCATTCTTAAGTACGGCTGTCCGCAACAAATATTAACGGACATGGAGACATAGTTTAACAACGAACTCATTTCCGAACTGTTAAAAAAACTACAAATCAAAAAACTTCAAATGACAGCATACAACCCTACATGCAATGGTTTAGTGGAATATTTCAACAAATTACTTAGTCAACAGCTGACAGCATGCGCCCACGAAAACTCTGCAAGCTGAGACGAATATCTAGAATTCATCATTTTCAACCATAACACATCTATCAATGCCAGTACTAAATTTACTCCCTTCTATTTACTACTGGGATCGAAGACATGCAACCTATGCACGTGTTAGCAGACAAATATTCATCAAGGGGTAAAAAGTGGTGTTAAAAATTAATGAAAGACATAGAGCAGGCTAAAATTAACTTAATGTCAACACAAAAGAAGCGGAAATTACAATTTGACGAAACACACCAGCCGAACAAAGTAAAAATCGGTGACTGGGTCTGGGTTCGTAACCACGCAAGACAAAAATCACTCACATTTAAATACAAAGGACCATACTCGGTCATCAATGTAATAAGCCCGTCCACAATACAAATAATAACAGACAAAACAGGAAACTACAAATATAACACCATAAATACACAGAATATTAAAATGGCTCATATCACTAACTAATTGCGTTTTAATACTGTGTTACAGGCAACAGACTACATCAACACGTTGTGTATAGTCCACCAAGTACAGCAGCAAATATGTTTTAGGAAAAGAAAGCTGCACCAGGACCATAGTGAGATGGAGCCAGTCTGACACTGAAAGGAATTCCGAAAAGGACGCACGGCTCTGCAGAGCCGGCGCGACGAAAGGTATCACCAGTACACACTAGCAGCGCAGCGCAGCACAGCACTAAATGCCAAGCAGCAGCATTACGCAGGCGGCAAGGCGTGCAACTACATTTTCTTCATAATGCCTTTCACACCTCCCCCTCCAAACTTTGAAACACGCGCAACGCCACTTAAATTAAGGCGGACATACACAACACACTTAAGGAATTAGTGGACCAGGCACTAAATTGCAGTGCAAACAAGGGTCACCACGTCCACGACCCACAAGCAGTAAGCAGATCATGTTATATCAGAAAGTAAAATGTTAATAATGCAACCAGTGAAAAGGTGAACGCCGGCAATAGTGTTGTTACAGCAGTCTCACAGGGCTGCGGAATGCTGCAGCATCTCACCACGGGCCCAGGTGCCGGCCCGCAAAACTTCAAGTCACCAGTCCATTCGGGTGGTAACCCGTCTCTCCAGTGCACTGATAGCAAAATCTATACAAAGCTTCAAATAGTACAAAAAACTACCCCGGTGTACCATCTAAACTGTTAACAGTCAATAATGGATTTTACCAACAGAGATTATTTAATATAGGGTATACGTTATCATAAAAGTTTTAAAATGTAAAATAAATCTACGTAGTTCGTATGAACAAAAAATTATACAATGTTAAATTAAAATATTGTATAAAGTCATAGCAAAGTTTAAGGACAGAGAAAAACAGGCGTAAATATTATCAGAAAAGTTTCTCCTTTGCAGTAAATACATGTACAAAAATTATGTAATTCGACATAAACATAGGTATGAGGTACAACATGTAAATCGTTAAACACAATACCTAGAGATACAGCACGGTTACGGAGAGTCACTGCATTATGCACGAACAAAAAAAAACACCTTCCCCTTATCATAGTGTTCGGGGCCATAATACAGATTAATATTGGGGTCTTATGTTAGCACGATCACACTCCAAGACCCAAGCTACGACACAAAGTAACTGAGCCGAAAGGGATCAAATACCACAGGTATTTGTCTATAAGACTGAATTCAGTAGAGATACAAAGAAATTTATAAATTAAATAGTGTAATTGAAAAATGTAACAAATCATATATATTAATATACCTAAAAGTTACAAAACAAAATTTCATGCACATAACAGTGGAATTAATTGTATAGTCTCAAGAAAAGCAACCTTCACATCAGGAATTAAATCCAACCCGCTCAAAATTATTGTAAACTTGACACGCAGCCTCACCTCACGTCTAAAGTTCATGTAGTGAGAAAAGTTTGCGAAAGACACTCTAAAGACTAAATAAAAATCCTTGCACCGTAACTTCATGACGACCGCGAGCACGTGGAAGAGGGGGCACTGCTCGTATGCACCACGGCAAGCGGTTATAGAACACGTCCCGCTGGCTACTCCTACCCTCTGGTACAAACCCTCACTGTTACAACCAAACATCACCGTCCTTCCACTACGCTCGAGGTCGAGCAGACATTTCCTGAGAGGGGGAGCCATGTTGCGGGTGCAACAAGACGCACGCCGAGGAGAGCAGCCTCGGGTGCCTGAACGAGGTATCCAGGGCGACATGCGGTGTTTGGTTAAATTACATTAAACACGGAGGGTTGGAATGTGAAAGGCGGCCAGCGGTGCCAGTATATAAAGGACGGCGTCACAAGGTCAGAGAAGAGAAGTCACCGGGCCGCCATGATGCCAGCCAGGTCCACGGCAACGGCAAGGCGGTGCCTCGAGCGTTCGTCCGAGCAGAGCTGCAAATTCACCAGTGGTAAGTGACTTCACTTTAGCGTGAGACGGGGCTCATCAGCTTAACGTGTCAAGACAACTTAGAGTATTTACTTAACATCAGAACGGTATCTATCCTACGGAGAGTAAAACGTATTGTAATTATTGTCTTGCTATATCAGAGAAACTAACGTTACGTAGTTATTGTATTGCTGTGTACGAGAGTTAACGTGATGTGACTATTGTTTTGCTGTAGAAAAGAGTTAACCGTAACGTAACTGCAATTAACTGTATCGTATTTGACGTGTAATTCATTTTGTTTTAGTAAAGAACTAGTTTTGATTAGATGTTGAGCTTCACTGACTACGTCACCCCTTAGACTTTTAAGTTTATGTGCGTTCCCCTTAAGGGAGCGTATCAACTTCATACAGGTAAATATCGAAGTTTGACTTTTTATCTCGATAAAATTATCTAGATTTTCTACAAATTTTGACTCAGTTGGTGAAGCCGGCCCTTAATGGATAAAAAATCATGGTGGGTACAATATCATGCAAATAATTACACAAAATGTTTTTAATCCAATTATGTTTTCATATACAGTATAAAAGTATGTATTCAATAATTGTATAAGAAACTAATCATTGTTTGAATATTTACACTAATGATCGTCCACAAGAAGTAAACGAGCAAAATGTTTCCTGTCCCGAAGGAGTATAAAACACCAGTTTTAAGTAGATTCTACTGCTATCCGTCAAACCATGTGAAATAAATCCCCAAAAGTATCATCGATCAAAATACATGATGTAAATAGGCTACTTTTACATCCTCGGACCTACTGATTCCTTAGACTTAATGTCAGTACCATATAATATTTGTCTCATTATTTTACCACACAGATCACTGGTTGAGTTTTATAGGACACTGCAAAAAAAAAAAAGGTATGAGTTACTCTGTGATGATTTGAAGGGATATATACATATATATATATATATATATATATATATATATATATATATATATATATATATATATATATATATATATATATATATATATATACATAATTGAACAAAATATAGTTCTTTCCAAGGTTTAATTTATCAATTATAATATTTATACTCTGTAAATGCGAATTCAAATAATGTTAAAGAATAAATTCTGCAAATATATTTTACCCACAAACACGATCATGTTCAAATTTTATATCTGAATAACTTTATCAAGTTGTGAACTTGTTTCATTATTTACCTAGTAGAATTATCCTTACTCTTTCAACGTACATAGCAGATTCGTAGTAAAATAATCTACAAAATGTTATTGTTGTCTTACATTAACAAATTGTTTCGCTTTTCTGTTTCAGAAGTGGCGCCAGTTGTTTGATAAGGTAAGTTCCACCTGACACCTTAGTTTTGTTACACGTACCTAATATTTACTTCAGCATAGTCTTCTGTAGCATTTAGGGTGTGCACAAATTGGAACATAATTATTTGAAACGTTCCAGTGTAACATTTGGTGGGAATTGGTTGAATGGTTGTCGACACATAGCATAAACCTCCATAATTTTCACGTGGCGATCTTTGTAAATGGAGTAGCCATTTCAATGATTGTATACTGCGAAAATACAAAGTTAAGTTAAATTAGATCACATATTTTCGTAGATACTGCCCGCAAAACTAAAATGATCTTGTAGCTGCAATTCTGTGGATAAGTGTCTCTTACTTTAAACAATGGGTACATTTAATAACATTGCATTCCAAAGTACGATATCTTCGCCTAATTTTGTAGGAATGGGTTGATTATTTCCCGAGATACGAGATAAAATAGTTATTTTTATTGGTAAGGCTATCATCATAAATAACAGAGAAATGGGGTTGTGCAGATACAAAATTGAAGGTTTTCATAGAAACTGAAAGCATACAACATTAAGTTGGAATTTATTTATTTATAGGACGTTCACGGTAAAGTGAGCACTTTTTGAAGCTGTTTCATCACACACAATAACCAATAAATATATTTCATGTGTCCTAGGACTTTTGGTTTTGGGTATGGTGAATGTATACCCTATGTTAATTACTCACATGGCAGGGTTTACATTCACAAGTGGTGGAATGATTTAAATTGTTTGAAAGAAAAAAGTAACTAGGGCTTCGAAAGTGCTCACATTTCCATGAATGGCCTGTAATAAAATATACTGAGCTAAAATATTTATATATCTCACTGTTTTGAAAATAAGTACCTTACCTACTTAAAAGATAACAGTTTACACCACCTGCTGCAGAACTATTTCTTTGCCAAATTTTGAAGGAATCTATTAATTGTTTCCGAAATATGACAAATGAAACTTCATTTACTCGATTGGTGCTATCTTACAAAATGTCTTACAAAAGATGCTCGGTGAACATACATTTGTTCGTTATAATATCTACTGCCAGGATACGAATTTAAGTTGAAATTAATTACATAATTTCGACGATATATCATTATATGCTAAAAATGCCAATATGGCCACCTTTTTGAAAATAGGTGCCTGGCATCCTTAATGCATGCCACTTTACTTCATATGCCTCAGTGCTACTTTTCTGTAAAATGTGATAAGAGTTAGTTAGTTCTTTCCCGAGGTATAACATAAAAAATTTATTTTATGCACATGGTACTATCTTTCAAAAAGGCGGACAAGATGCTCCATGTAGACACAGTTGATAGTTGTAATGTCTTCTGCCAGCATACGAAGTTAAGTTGGTATTTATTATGATTTAGTTTCAGTTCTACGCTAACATGTATATATTGATGCCATTTTGAAAATAAGTGTCTGAAATGCTTCAAACATATTATTTAAATCACTTAACATCATCTGCGACAGTACTACGTGTTTGCTAAATTTGGTATAAATCTGTTAGTTATTATCGTTATATGTAATATTAACATTATATATATATATTCATATTTTGCTATTGATATTGGTTAAATGGTATGGCAGATACATCAAATAAACTTAAAATAATTGTATGACCACCATTTTTAAAATATGTAACTTATTATGTTCAATCACTTATGTTTACATGACATACCATGGTATTATTTACTTACAAAATTGGATGAGAATTGGTTCAATAGTTTTCGAAATATAATGTAAAACCTTTATTATTTAATTGGTGCTATCTTACAAAATGGCGGACCAAAAACAATACCCATCTCTAAATTTAATGCTTATACGATACTTTGCCAGCATACAAGAGTTGGTTGAAATTGGTTGAATGTTTCCAAATATATAACATATCACCCAAATGTTAAAATTGTCGTCATTTTTAAAGTAATTGCCCGGCGTAGTTGAAAAATATAAAAGTCAGGTTTCGTTACTAGGTATTATATGTGTACCAAGGTTTGTGATTTTCGGTAAAAGCGTTCAAAACTGGAGAGGGGGGACATATACGCCCAGACACATATTCATACACGCATACACACAGACAGGAAAGTTATATAAGCCTTTCTTTGCCTTGGAAAATAGGCTAAATAAATCGATAATTTAAATGATATTATTACACGTGATGCTAGTAATGATAGGTTGAATAAATTTTATTCTATCGTAGTAAAAACCTTTGCTCATAAACATTGTTTAACTAAATATGTTAAAAGTGAAATATTAATCATTTTAAAAATCATGTTACTTTGAAAACCGAGTTAAAAAATCGTCACAAATAAACATTTTATTGCATTTAAAAAACGACTTTGCTTTAAAAGCTAAGTTAAATAATCATGGAACAAATAACATTTTTTTTTGTAATTTAAAAATGATGTTTCTTTGAAAATTGAGTTAGACAATTATGTAAGAAATAAAAATGTTTATGCTTTAAAAAATTATGTTGCTTTTAAATATAATTTACATAATTCTTTAGAAAATTAAAACTTTAAACATTTCGACGAAAGACTTAACAAATTTCATTCCAAACAGAGTAATGAATCCAATGAAAAATTGAGTGAATAAGTCAAAATAACCAATTAAATAAATGTGTTAAAAATATCATAAAATGAATATGATAAGAATAAAAAATGAAATGAAAATGCCAGGTATAATATATATTCGATGTTTTTGCTGATGGAACAAAGATATAACATACAAAAATGATAGATTATCTTATTCATAATAAAATTGATACAAAGATAAACTCTTATAATATTACGATAACATTAAGTTCAAATAATTTTGCATATAATTTTAAAAATTATTTTTTTTAAAAACAGAAGTAAATGATTAAATTGAATATGACACATTTTGTCAATCTTATAAGTGAAATAACATAAGAATATTAATTAAGTGGTTTTGTTAGAAATTATAAATTTGATAATCAACATGAGGAAAAAAATAATGTGCTTGAAGAAATGAAAAGTAAACTCATGGAGTTAAAAAATTTTGAAACATATGATTTAAATAAAATAGTTGCTGCATGTAATAGAGTAGGTGTGGTAAAACATAAATTCGTTCGTGTAATAACTATTTAAAATAATGTTCACCCATTCAAAGACTGTAGAAAAAAGTTTTGATGGTGAAGCCCATATAAATGTAATTGGAATTTGTTATATAAATCGAGATAAGTGGCAATGAATTATTTTAAAAATTTATATTTAAAAAATTTTTTCAATGAAAACAAAAGATTAACAAATATTGCAAAACCAATTGTTCTAAATGGTGCAGTAAAATTACAGTTTTTTCAGTCAATAGAATACAAACATAAATTTAACTGGAAATTAACTACTGGAAAAGCTAATCAATATTTTAAATTACACAATGAAATAAGTAATTTTTCATTTCTTTCATATTCTACAGTTTTTAGAATCACTACAGTATTGATATTAAGAATTGTTTGAGGTAATGTTATAGAATTGTCGAAATAATTTTCCATGAAAAATGATGACCAAATAATTTTTTTATATGTTGATGGATTGAAATCGCTAAAAGGTATAAATAAACATTTGTATATTTGTGTTTTTTTAAAGAAATGGAAAAAAAATTTTTGTATAAATGGATAACATGTGGTGTTTGAAGTGTAAAAAATTAACTAATAGTAATAATAATAACAAAAATTGAAAACGCATTTAACGAGGAAAGAATTACAAAAAAGTACATATCATATGTGGAACTAAAAAATCAACATTTAAAAGATTTTTCCATTTGCGAAGACATGATTAAGGAATTATAACAGTAAAAAATATTCCTAGAAAAGAGTTATTTTATTTGGAATAAATGATTTATGGCAAACTGTTTAGTTGAGATGAATTCAGAAAATGTAAAGATATTTTTATAGAAGTAAAGGATATAAATATATTTTAGCAATAATCTATGGTTTTTCTAAATATGGGTTTTCTAAACCAGTTAATGATAAATCTGGCGAAAATACCATAAAAGTTTTTCAACCAATTAAAAAAAAGGGCTTCCTTAAAATGTACAAACTGATAATGGTAACGAATATTGTAATAAATAGTAAGGAATTTTAAAATATATATAATATGAATCACTATTTGATATTCAGTGAACTTATATCTAGTGTTTTTGAAAGATTTCATTGAACATTAAAAAATAAAATAGAAACAAATTCGCTTTGAATGAAAATTATAAATGCATTGAAAATTTTGATGAATGATTTAAAGCATATAACAATAAAAACATATAACTAATAACATGAAACTTGTAGATGTTAATTAAAAAATTGAGAAAAATATAGAAATTTGTTGATTTGTTTATTGAATATAATAAATATAAAATTGGTGCTTCAGTTAGAATTAGTAAAATAAAAAAAAAATTGAAAAATGATACACACCATATTGGTCAAAAGAATTATATAAAATTGATAAAGTTTAAAATTTAGATTTACCCAATTATACTTCATAATATATAAACATTGAAGAAATAAGCGGAAATTTTTATGAATATGAAATTATGAAGACTGTTTTTCCTGATCAAAATGTATTTATTTAGTGTCTAAACAAAATTTGATTAAATTGATGTTAAGTGATTATGATTGTAGTATTTGAAAAAAAAATTATATAGTTCTATAGAATATGATTTCTTTAGATATTCAATATTACACTCTAGAATAATTTAACTATAGAAGCAATGATTAAATGGTTAAGGGGTTAAGCAGTTATAAAATATTTTATTTCTTTAAATATTTGCCATAATTTTTTCTTCCATATCTATAGTAATAAATTAAAATTATTTATCCAATTTTCAACCAAATTGGTAAATTTATCATAAGACAAATCTCCAACAACAAATTCACTAAAATATGTTTAAAATCAGTATAATTTTATTGAAAAATTCATAAAAATAGTTGTATTATTTCTTATCAATTGTTTTGAAACACTCATATAAGTTTGAGGTAAATAAAAACAATCAAAATTTTATTTGTCTTCCTCTAGTAAAATAATCACGAATTTAATCTTGATTATCTGAGATAACATCATCAAAAATAACTCAATAATTTTTTCCACGATCATTTAAACATATCATCTCATTATAATTATTGAAACTATCCTATTTCTTCTTTTAAGTTATTTGATAAAATTAGAATATCACCTATTAGTCAGACATATTTTTCTTGATATAAACTCTTTGAACTTTAACCAACCATTTTATAAATATAATTAATTACTAAATTTTATTTATCATAATTATTATGTCCAATTATTATAGCTCTAACATTATCAGGAAGTAAATAACCAATAATTAATTTTGTTTTCTTCATTTCTTTTGAAACATGATTTCACCAATCAACTTTCTCACTTTAAAAACTTAAATTTAAATTTAAATTTTTTAAATTAATAAGTGCTTTTTTCTATATTACAGAAAAACCTTCATTATGACATTATTAATGATGAACATTCTAATTTTTTAATAGATTTCATTCAACATATTTAACACCAAATACAAATAATAGAATTACAGTTCTTGATACCACATCAGCTAAAGAGAGATTGACTACATAAATTGAAAAATATATTTCTAGATGTCCATAAAATATTGAATCATTAGAAAAACTATAAATTTAAATTAACAAATTAAAATGGATAATACTATTTCAGAAAACAAATAATATAACAAATAGAATCAATTATAAAAGTTAATATAATATATTATTAATTACTCGATTATCAAAATTTTAGGTTTTTTTAAATAACTTACAGTTATTACAAATTAATTGGGCGAAGCCATGCCTAATTTCAAATAGAAAAGATGTTTTTATTTAGATAATTGAATGTTTATATAAATATGATGAATTGAATAATTTAGGAACTAAAAACAATGCTTCGATTTCGTGATTCAATTCTTTATGCACCTACTAATCCCTTATTTTATAAAATTACTGATAAGATTTATTCATATTGTTTTGTAAATTAGAGAAAAAAATATTTAGTTGATTGTGATGGTGCTGATAAAGAAATTAATTTGGAAATGACAGATAAGTAAATTTTTCATATTAAAAATTTTTACTGAAATTTTATTCATATAAATTGACAAAACTATGGTCTTTAAAACAGTGTAAAATAAAATTTAAAATTATAAAAGCTGTGTCTGATATTTAAAAAAAATGCAGTTTGCTTTATATTAAAATTTTATTTCGAAATATATAAAAATGTATTAAAATCTAAGAAATTTTTTGATTTTTTATATAATGCTCATTATGATTTAGATTGCTGTGAAGAACCAAATGCATTATTTTTTTTTTTTTCACTTAGCTTTGAAATGTGAAAATATATTTGGTGGTTTACTTTGGTTGAATAATGTTTTGAAATTCTATATTTAAATATATATATATAATTTTAATGTAAAACATAATACAGTGAGACACTCAAGAAATGGGTAATCATTATCCAGTATTCCTGACCTTTTCATTTTAACAAACACTCTCAGTTTATACATAAGTGTGTTTTTGAAATAACAAAGTAATATCATATTATGCTCATTGACTACACAATGATAATTCACAATAAGTTACCAATCTGAAAACGTTTTATTTGTCGCCGCCAATATACTTTCTTTCATTAGGTCGCGACAGCATGTCGTGTGACCATGGGCTAGCAAAAGTGTCAGATGCGGGATTAAGCATTCTAGTGTCAACCATTTACAAAATCGATCAGTAACAAAACCGCAATCTGGCCAACGGAAAAATCGCTATACTTCCTTAGTGATACAAATACGTAACTCATTAACAATGCGGACAAACTGCAGATAATCAAATTAAAGGATCATAAATATGAAAGAAAATATTAACTCGTACCTCCTCCTACAGAAGGATTGTGCCCGAAATTCTAGGCTGGTAGGTGCAGGCGACACATTATTTCCTGTCATAGCGGCATTCTACCAACTCGGAACTTCTCCGGGCATATTTAAATGCTTGTTGGAGTCTAGCAAAAAGCCTGAGAACTATCATTATTTGAAACAAGAGCTGACAAAATTAACTAACACGTCGGCCTGATTAACTGAGGGCTGTAAGCACACACGACTGAGTTGACTGAGGGCTGCCAGCAAACTCCATGACATGAATCATGTGGAAAAAACTACAAAGGCATTACCCCAGAAAATTATGACCCGGAAACTACGGACTGATATTTAACTTTTCTCAAAATGAATTCTACCACAGGTCGACATGACCCACTATCGTAATCGTTGTGATAGGAGATTCTGTTTGCAGCTAACGAGTGGTGTTGCCCAATATGTTGGCCCAGTGCTGACAAGTAAGGCTCACCCAAGTAGTCATCGCTTAAGGTGTAGACAAGTTTTCTTGTAGAGGTGTTACCGATGGCAGCAGAATGGCTAATGGCGATCGGATTCGAGAGGTCACGAAATCCGGATGCCGAAGAAGGAGAGGACGGGATATGTAGGGGTTTATATAGACCAAACCAGGCGGTGAATGGAGTGAGGGTATAGGAGAGGGAAATGCAGGGGAACAATGGAGGGAGGCGAGTTGGCCAAGAAGCGTGAATACGGACAGCAATTAAGGGTTATTAAACTGTTCGGCCACACCTAGCGTTGCACGTCAATTCAGCAACTTTTCCACCAAATAAAAATCCGAAAACTTCGTAAACTGGATTTCCTCTTTGTAAAAGACTCCGACGATGCGTTCGCCACATAGGTCCTCAAAGTAATATATGTGCGGTTGCATATGTTGTATGCGAACCACATTGCACAATTCTGCAGACCAGTTATGACAATAGCCCTTGTGGAAATTTCATGTTGTTTGGTGATGCGCACCATCTCACCGATCTTGGATTTAGGCTTGTGCGGGCCCCTCTCCTGGTGGCTCGAGTACACATTCCAAAGCAGGGAATTGTCCTTGATATTTTCCGGCTTCACGCGAGTGGTAGAATGAATGGTAGAATTATACTCGTGGACAAGTTTCGGCAGTAGCTCAAGCCACTCGTAGTTTCCATTCGCCTAAAAATGTCTCCACAATTTGGTTTCAGAGTCAGGTGAAAATTCTCAACGATGCTAGCCTTGAGTCCAGAGTATGTGCAATAGTGATTTATACCATACCGTTTCATCGGAGCATGGAAAGTAGCATTAAAATATTCTTTATAGCCATTGATGTGGAGATTTTTTGGTACACGACCTTCCCTGAACACATCTGCCATGGTCTCGATGATGTCACGTGCATTCTTCGACTTGAGCAGTCTGGCCCAGGCATACTTAGAAAACGTTCCTATTATGGTCAAAATGTAGTGGCGGCCTTTATTCGGACGAGTGAAGTCTTGAATTTCGATCAGGTCGGATTGAAAAGTATCATCCAGCCCTTTGATGATGTAATTTATTAGAGAATAATTCATTCTGCCTGACTTATGCAATTCCCTAGAAACAGCATATTTCGTTATCTCACGATGTAGCCAGCTTTCACGAATTCTTAGATAATGGATATAATCTCATTGGTGTGCGACCGGTTGCCCACAGACTATGAAAAGACCAGTAGCTGTAGTCTATCAACAAGTTCATTCGGATTGTCCCAAAATATGTAGTCCATCTTGTGTTTGGCTATGATGTTCTGCAGCAGAACAGATCCAATATATTTGACCAATCATGGAAACAATCCTGCAATAATGCCGAATTTCGAATGGATCGTAGAATTAAATCGCCCTATTGAGGGGTTATCGTTCGCATAATGAGCGTGGCGGGACTGTAGCAGGCGATGGTACTTGCGCAAATCCGATTGGGTCCGGGATGTCTGTAAAAAAAAATTTCGCACAGACCATTCGTCATTTTCAACTTGCACCGTCCGATCTGCATCACATCTCCTGGAAAAAACATAACTTTATATACAGAAATACCAATCAGCACAATTATTATATGCCATGCCCTCACCAAATATAGTGTCGAGGATAGAATCGAAGGTGTAGCACCAGTGTGCAATATTGTTGCAAACTTGAACTTATAACACACCATCAAACTGAGAACTCTTCTGTATATTACTTGCAGCACTTCATAGTCAACTTCTGGGTAAAACTTCCCAATCGCAAGTGAATAAATCTTACGAATCGCCTCCTGTATTTATACTTCTCGTCCTTACCACAGGCAGTAATAACCACTGTGCTATTAATTTTACACTATCTACCAAAAAGTAATTGGGCACCCGTGAGGATAGGTAATTTATACGTCAGTTGACTTGTGTTTCATGGCCTTCGACGTAGGACCGCTAGTGTTTGTCCATGGTAGCATGAACACAGAGGCCTATTTGTAACATTCCGGATAATTAAACGCTCCCAACACTATGGCAATTTTACGGAATGGACCCGTGTTACTTCCAGGATGACAATGCCAGGTGCTATGTTTCAAGGGCAGTGGTACGCCGAAAACAATGTTCACCGATTGGACTCACCCACCCAGAGCCCCGACCTCAACCCTATAGAACATCTTTGGAACGATTTGTATCGCTGGGCGAGGGCTCGTTAGGCGCGGCCAAAATCCATTGCTCAACTCATGGAATGGTTGCAATAGGAATGGCGACGAATCCCAGTGGATGTCGTACAAACACTCGTAGAGAGCATGCCAGCCAGGGTGGCGACTGTTATAGCCACAAGAGGTGGCCCTACGAGATTCTAATGGGGTGACAACCACCGAGCAAACATTGTGGATATATGCCCAATTACTTTTTGGTAGATAGTGTATAATATCACTTGAGTGCTCCTCCTCCGCCTCCTCTTTCATCCAGTGAGTCATTAACGGCCATTTCATTTTTAGTATAAGATTTTCTCCTACTGAGACAAATGGTCAATTATAGCCATACTTTTGACAAAGCTTACTGAAAGAAGGACAGTTGTAGTATTTCTGTATATCTGTTATTTTACAAGTCCATACCCTAGCTAAAATTCTTTTTGATCAAGTCCCCACACATATACTTCCTTGTTTATTAGCTAATTCTGGCAAATACACTTTATATTCTCACACTCCATACACCTATGGGCTGTTCACGGTAAAGTGAGCACTTTTAAGCCCTAGTTACTTTTTCATTTCCGCCATTTTTATCCTTTAACCAACCTTTTTAAATAAATGTTGGGATGTGTATATTCCACCACCCTCTGAAGTTAACGTCTAAGGTTAAAATAAAATATCTTTATTTGCTATTATTTCAAATGAGAGGGCTTTCAAAAGTGCTCACTTTACCGTGAATAGCCTCTCTCATTCTAGACCATGGTGATTTTTGGTGAACCGTATGTTTTCCGTCTTATACTATGGACATAAATATTTCCGGTCGATCGGTGGTTTGCAGCTGAAGATGGTTGTGTGGTCTTCCATGTCTGTAAAAGTCAATTATTTAATGATAAATATTTTCGGAGCCTGAAATCCTTGAATATTGCAGATCATCTTGATTCGGCGATGGTTCGTCATCTACTGATTCACACCACTACCTTAACTACTTTATACATCTTGCCTTAATGATGAGGGTTTATTGCATACTTATTCACTTCAGAACTTTAACCAATTTATCTCGAACATTATATTACCAATATGTCATGAATTATTAACATGTAATTTTGAGCATTTGGTGGAATAGGGCTGTTTGCATTTATTTCAATATGTGAATCAATAACATTAATATTAATGCTGTCATTTTGTTTGGTGATGTAAAATACGAATAAAGTCCCTCTGGTCTTAAATGATTCGGGTTCTGAAATCGGTGCACTGCCTTTACCGTAGTGGTTCCTGAAACCTTGTATACATATTGTAACACATAAGGTTTTCGCCATTTCCAAAGTTTGTATTGAAATACGTATAGGAATAAGCTTGGGTGTTTATATAAAAATTAATATTTTTCATATTACAATGGCCAAACACTGATTTGCCTGCTCTTAAATTGTTTAGTTAATACGTTTGAAAGCATTCAATGACATATCTTGGTTTTTCATTTGAGGAACTTGATGTTACATATCTTACGATTTTCTCTGATGCTGGTAATGAAGGAAATGTCTCCAGACTCCAACTTCTAAATGCAAGATCTAGGTTCTTCTCTTTTTTAATATACTTTAGAAACTTTACATGTCCACGAGTATTAATGTCAATATGTGGTATCAACCATTCTACACTGCTGAATTCAAATGTTACACTTTCTTCATTATTAGCCATGTTGCATATAGTGTTGAATTACGTATTACCAAATAGATTAAATAATCCTTGTTTGGTATTTACTATAACATGCCTGTAGTCTTCAGCGACTCCAAGTTACCATACTATATGGTATTGTAGTTTGCGAGAGATAGTTTTTTTTTTCATGTAAGTAATGCCCACATCTTGAGTTTGGTCGATTTCAGCGTTTAACAGATATGCAATTCTGTCAATCAAATGAAGTATTCAGTTTCTTGCTGCTATTCTTGTAGTCACTGGATTAGTTGCATCGGTCGTCTTTGTAATTGTTCTTCTGAAGCATAGACTCTATTTCCGCGGTAACGTACGTATAGTGTGATGACTTTGAATAGGAATCCATATTTCTAATGGGAATATATACAGTTCTACCTAGAACAGTCCATACACATGTATTTCAGTATTGGTGATTGCATCTTTATTCATTATGGGATGTTCGACATTAAGTATGTCTTCCATCTCTCTTAACTTTATATACTAGTTCTCTTAAAAAAATGCATTACCTCGTGTTAACATCACGGGGTTCTTATTTGAAGTTAGCGCTTAACAATTCTGTTTGCGACTTTGTATGTGTGTTTAACTGAACCACCCGCTTTCTTAACTGAACTGCTTACATTACATCCATATTGACTATGATACACAATACTCATTTTGATTGCAATGTGCACAGAATGGAAGTGTTTATATACTTGTCTGTAAATGTAATACCTAGGACTGTAATTGCATTGTTTGTAAAATGAATAAGTTTACAGTTTTGATCAACAATTGTAATGACTATTACATCCACACGATTAACTATTACTGGAAGATAAATTAAAGTACTCTGTTATTTACGTATTTTGTATTCTGGGCCCACTGCACAAGTTAATTCATCTATTGTGTTTGTTGGTTTTCCATTTAAATATGAAACACCTACAATATATAAATTTATGCGACATACATTAACTGACAAAATATTAACTCCTTTTGATGATTTGTGTAATTGATTAGCGGGATACAATTTATGTTTGTAACCTAACATATATGCATTTGAATTGTTGTCTGTGATATCAATATCGACATTACTGTGCATTATCCTTGTTAAAGTATTTGGATTTCCATGTAATCAAATGTATAAATTTACAGGTAATGCTCCCTAATGGATGTTTCAAGGTCTTCGAGTTTGTATTGCCCCACTGGTATTACAATCCTATATTTTTCTTTACCAAAATTGAATATGAATGATTGAGTGTGTGTATCAATATTTTGTACGCTATTGTAAATTACGAATTCAATAAAGCTTATTTGCCACTAGCCACTAACTTCAAAGCTGGAAATTAAACTGTATGCAATTACAATGAGTTTCTACTTAATACCAGCGTAATTTAAATATTACTAATAGCTTCTACGTTCTACCTATCCTGTTTATAGTCAAGAATATTAAACATAAACGTCCACAATTGAGTGTTTTTAGTAATTGATCTGTTCTGTAATTATACTTTATTTGCATGTTCTTTGAATATTTGTGTATTTCAATTGGAGGTTGTAACTCACCAAAACTGTCGTAGTTCACTGATTTATTTACATTTTTAATTAATATAACCTAATGTGTTCCTTCATTTAGTTCAAAATCTAAGTTAATCACATATTCACGAAGGTTTGGTATCTCATACACGCACCTCAGAAATATGGAATGTTCAATTTATTGGAATACACAAGAATGTATTTGTTTTTGAGTGTTGCATTTTGGAAGATTATTTAAGACGTTCTGTGTTTCTTTCCACATTTGGAGTTTTTTCATCCTTACCCAGCATTATATGGTTTAAGATACATTCCTTTCTCACTTGAATTAGGTGTTCTACTAAGGGCTGAAACGCCGTCCAATAGTTCTCCATCGGCTGATAATGCTGGAAATATGAATGGCAATGTCCAACCTTGCGTGTTTGTTTTCGTCGTATTGCATTTGACTCCCATAACTCTTTTAACTTTTGCTCACACACTTTGTCTATGACCCAAGCACCGACCTTTTCACCTGTGGATGTGGATGGGTTCTTCTTTCGTTGCCTTATCGGCTAGAATTGTATCTGATATATGTCCTATATTGCAAATTTTTTGTTTGAGCGTAAACTATGTTGTGCTCTTTAGGGGTGTTATCCAAAGGGTTTATTCCTCGATCGTTACGTGCCAGACACTTTGCAAGTTCCGTTCCTGGACCACAGTAATTGTATTTTGGTAAATGCAATTCAAATGGCAATTTATTAATCAATGTACTCAGTAATCTGTGATCTTTTTTTGCTGCGTCCAGTAAGAGCTATTGAATTCAACTGGATGCATTCCTATATATAGGCTTTCATTGTAGTTTTTACATCAGTACATTAAAGATAATGAAGGTTGTAAAACAAAGTGTGCATCTTCAGTTAATTGTATCTACAAAATATAATGTAGCTGAACAGGAAAATGGAATTATTCTACAGCCAAATATACGGTGCATTATAAGTGGTCTGTTTTCATGTGGATAAACTTGTGTTATTATGTTACTTTTATAACATCTGAATGGGCTTACGTTTGAAAACTTACGTATTTTCTAAAACAATTCAACGAGATAAATATCAATGATTAGCTAACATTTTGTCATCAATTGAAGGAATGCAATATTTCCGTTTCAGTAATATAGATGAAACTGTGCCTCTGAATGAAGCATTACCCAATTCAGCATCTGTTTTCGACGATATTTGGAGTAAACCTCAAGGAGAAATTCAAAAGTATTTTAGTTTTGGTAGACATTCAAACGTCGATTGTTTTTATCTGTCACAAAGTTACGCTTATATTACCAAATATAATTTGCACGAAAATGCAATTATGTTACTTGTTATTAAAATGGAAAATTTTAATCTACAACATAATTAACAATGACTATATCATAAGCGACATGTAATTTATAAAGTTTAAAGATCTAAATTTTTACTGTATAAATGACAAATATGGTATTCTGGTAATAATGCCTGCACTTCCCGTATATAAAGGCAGATATTGTGGATAAGATTGTTTTGTACTTCCAGATGATGAATAATGAGTATTTCAAAGTTTGGGCAAAGCAGTATCAGACATAGGCAATACAATACATTTTTAACCAAAAATTGCGATGGGAATTGTGATTTGAACGGACGTATATTACGTAACGAAGGTATGGCAGTGAAATATAGTAATGCGATAAATAAATGGTTTGTGGAAGACTTAAGCATTATTATGCTAGGTGTATTTTAATCACAATCGGCTGTCATACAAGATAATTTAGTGAAGTTAAATGAAATTATTACAATAGTGATTTCGAATATTAGTTATATTTCGGAAATTTTATCAAATATGATGACTGCGTGGCATAACATGGGAAATAGATCACACAAATATTTAGAATGTTTAAAAAGTGGAATTCATAATTTGGTAACCACTAGTATTGCAGAACAACTTGAGACAATAATGGAAGAGATGTCACGATTTATGAGGGTTTAACTAATGAGTAAAACAGCAGGTTTAGTTACGCAAACAGAAATAAGAGAATAAAATGAGATTTTGAAATCACAAATAATTCTGGTTATTAATGAATTGAGAAGTCGAATCGGAAGTAAATTACATGCAGCTTTAAGTAAAGTTGATAAGATTGAAAAAGCCCAGAATACTCGTAGTAGCATACAGCTAGAAAATCAACCCATTAATTTATATAAATACTGGAATGTTAATGTGATATAATCAAAAATATCTGGCTGCTTCAGAATTACATAATATTGTATCCGCTGTAAAGCAAAAATACTTGCAAGCTAAACAGGTACGAATGGAATGGAATTTTTTTATACGAAGAAAAATTTCAACCTGTTACAAGTACAATGGATGCAATACATACTGCATTAACTAGATCTAATGATAAACCAGCCGAAAATTAAGTTATAAGAACATTTAAAGAAGAAGGAAAAGCAAGTCCTTTCTTTAACAAGTTTTTCACCTGCTCGCGATACAACATTTGCTGTATATCGACATGGCAACGTGTGGTTCCTGGGAGATAAAGTAATTATATTTTTGCCGGAAAATAGAACTCATGTACCATAGGTGATTATGTAACTGATGTGAGTGAAGGATTATTTGAATTATTGTTTAAAACATTTCCTAATGGACACTCTGACATTGATCTGGAAAAATATAAGGAACTTGTTACACACAAAAGTGTAAATATTCACATAGTAGATGGAGATTATCCGAAACTACATTTATTATGTAAAATTGTTTGAAGTGGGATATATAAATATGAAGTGGGCGTTGATTATCGCCTGTATAATAGAACAATTCCAATGAGTTGGTAAACAAATTAAAATTTCTCATTGTATCAAAACAGTCTGGGAATAATTCACATACAAATGAAATTGTTTATACCATTGAAGCACTGACTGTAGAATGATATATTCGTAATGAAGTTTAGTAAGATTGCTCTAGAATTGAATTCGCCTGCTCGAATAAAGTTTCCTAGAAGAAAAGTTATTACTGTGGGGATGAACAATTCGTTTGAAGATGAATTGCGTGACATGATATTTCTTTCAAAATACAATAAGGGATACAAGTACATTTTAACTGTAATAGACGTTTATTCGTAATATGTGTGGTGTGTACCTGTGAAGAACGAGACAGGGAAACAAGTTGCTACTTCAATTAAACAAGTATTAGACAAAAGAATACCTAAAAATATCCACACTAATGAAGGAATGAAATCATTTAATAGCAATTTGAAGAAACAAATGAAAGAGAATGAAATTAATCATTATGTAACATACTCTGAAGTAAAAGCTGACGTGGTCGAACGTTTCAGCAAGAGTTTAAAACAGCTAATATATAAACATTTCACTTTGCATTGAACCTACAAGTGAATGGGTATTTTAACTGAAATACTGAAATTCTATAATTCAAGATACCACAGAACTATCAAGATGTACCTGAAAAGGTTAAAGACAACAGGTCATTGAAAACTGTATAAAATAATCCTAAAGTAATCGAAGAAAGAAAACAAAAGTTTAAAATTGGGGAATAAGTACATATTTCCAAAGTTAAAGGTGTTTGAGAAGAAATAGACAGTTATGGTTGTATGAAATATATAATTTTTTCCAGTTAGACACTCATGGAACACAGATAAAAGGTGGCTTTTATGAATGGGAACTGCAAAAAGTTAATTCTCCAAATGAATATTTAGTTGACAAGGTTATTAGAAGGGAAAACGACAAGTCTCTGGTTTGTTGGAAAGGTTTCACACAAGGTTATGATTGATGGGTTTTGAACAAGGATCTTAAGGGCATTCCAGCGTCTGTACCGCCACTGTTATTCCGGTAGGCAGTGCGGGCGTAACGAATTTGCTGGTCGCCACTGCAGTGGGGGCACCGCCATGTAGAGTCACTTGGTCAGTTAGATACCGCCACGTCGGCTGTCTGGCAGATAGAACCATATACGTCACTTGTATCTCAAATGTCGCGAACCTTACGTTTTTATAATATATTTCATTACATCCCAACACGGACCCTTGCCCGAGGGAGCAGTTATTGGCAAAACATACAATTATAAAAAAATGAAATAAGAGACTGGACGCAGTTAAACACAAATACTACAGAATTGTATACTACAATACTTTGCAACTTAAATCCCACATATGACACTAAAGTTTTTACTTCAGCTGATATATTAACAGTGTTTGGGAACACAAGCGTGCGTCTTTCACCTTGCACAAATAATTGTATATGTTCAAAATATATTCGCAACATATCAAGACTGCAAATCAGTGTGTTCAATTTTTTTTGTGTATAGGATTATAAGAAAATAAGACACACCTGTGCAATTTGGCTTAATTACGATGTCGTGGTTATTTTTCTCAGCACAAAAAGAAAAGGCAGATGATTATAGGCTATGTGTGTGTGCGTGTACATGAGTGCGTGTATGTGTGTGTGTCGTTACTGATAGCGTAAATGTCACCGCCCCCTTCCCTTCTCTTAAACCAAGGTGGTTCGCCAAGAGGGTTCACTTCCGCGTTTTCCTACTTGGGAATCGTGCGGCCAAATTTGCATCAGGCTATACCCGTTGACCTACAATGAGAAAAAATTTTCTGTTGAATCAAACAAAGTTTGTTTGGCATAACCAAATTATTTGTTTGTATAGGCGCAATGAAATATTTTCTTGTTGAAATCAAATTATTTTGCTGTTCTTGTTTGGTTGCCGCAAGTAAATATTTGGTTGGTACGACTGAACGTTTGTTTAGCTCTACGTAAATTAAACAGTTTCAGTTCGTAGAAAAATAACTGGAAGCACAACCGCGATTCGAACCTAGATCGCTTGCGCCCCAGTGCAAGGCCCTAGCAATCTCAGTTAAAAATAATTGTGATGAAACGAGAAAGTTTTTAAATACAAACGTTGTGGATACCATACAACGTGCGCAAATAAATATATCGATTTCTACAACTTTACTTTCTAGTTTCCTGTTTAAATTGTTTCATTAGGATATTTATACCATTAATAACCATCAATATATGCACTAATAAATGGTGTTAATAACCTAATTGTCACAAAAATTAAAATAGACCCTCAAGCTGTATTTTCGAACGAAACAATGAAATGAGTGGCCAAATAAAGTTGGTTCAACAAAATATTTGAACGTCTAACTTATTTTGGCTTAAAAACGAGGTTTTGCTAATTCAAGCGTATATTTCGATAGATGAACAAAATTAATTTAGTTGCTTTCCATGTTTTGTTTGCCCAGAAAAATATTTAGTTAGAACAACTAAATATATATTTGGCCCTGTACAAACAAATATTTTGTTAACTGTTCTCTCAGTGCAGCTCTTACATTCCTCCCTTGCTCCATATTCACATGATGTCGCCCTCATTTCTCTGTGCCTCAGAAGAGCCGCCAAACCTCTCAAAGCACAGTACTGGCAGCGCTGGCTGGCGACTACCTGTTTTCGCAGGCGACTTGTACTTCATAGACTTGGGTGCCTTACAGCAAGTCGTGAGTTTGGTTACAACCTGAAACACTAGTGACTATTTCTCTGCGATTTCCCTCTAATTTCTTTCGAGAAAAAATCGTTTAACTATGATGCCACCACAAATTTATCTCACATGCTATAATAAATACAACTATACCTAATACTTTGTTGTCAACGCCACTGAAGTATTGCATTAGGGCCATAATTTTACTGGTAAGATATACAGGAAAGCCATAGGGGCTAGCAATTTATTGGTATAATTATTTTGTTGATTCGGCATGTGAAGCGCCCTCCGGAATGTTAAATTCTTAAAAGCATTATATATTTTATTCTACTTAGGAAGTTTACAAGTGGCATTTGTAACAATGTCAGTAAATACAGTACATACCACACCCAGTATCAACGTACGTTGGGCCAATGGCTGAAAATTGGTTGGGAAGGTTGGAAATACGTTGTGATGGAATACATACCTTAGGCCAACTGTTGGCTTTTGGTTGGTAAGGATATAAATAGGTGGTGTTGGAATAATAACATTAAATTATCATTGGGCCAACACTATATTCCAACCGTAATCCAACTTAATCAATTTTATGAGCATGATGCTTAAACATGCAATAAAATACATATGTTAACCTATTAATTAAAAGAGAGCTGTTAAAATATAGATTATTTTAATTTTCTATTAATGATAAAGTGTTGGAGAAATGTCGGAAAGACAGCGATGTGATGGACCGACGTCATTTAACAATCAAAATCTAGCTGAATACCTTTAATGGGAATAATGCTGAACGTACAAAAACATACAAATATTGACATTTTATTAAAAATAATACTTTTAAAAAATGTGATTGTGATTTTTATACGTTGGTGGATTGATGAACAAACGTCGCTAAGGCAAGTGTTTGAAAATGGGATTATTAAATACTGCAATACCGTCAACGCCGTCCCTAGCGAAAGTGAGGCCGGGTACAAGAACTCATGCGAGGCGGTTCCCTTCCAAACTAGTTAATCCCTCCTCGCAACAACGCAGTCAACATTCGAGAAAAAACTCATGTGACTTAATAAAATTGATTAATCTACAAAATATGCTAGTTGATGGAAAATATATTTTTAATTAACAGATATTATAGCCTAAGAACAATACGCTCTGCTCTCGAGCACACACACACACACACACAGATATATATATATATATATATATATATATATATATATATATCTGTGTGTGTGTGTGTGAAATATGTATTTCATTGTTATATATAACCATGAAATACATATTTCACAACCAAACGAATGGTTAATATTTAAATATCTTTTACTCAATAATGTTTTGTTGCGGGTGCGAGGCCTTGTGCGGCCGGAACTTTCCCATTTCTAAGGCCGTGAAAATTCAAATGTTGAAAATATAAAACTTATAACATGAAAGTATATGGTTACACTTTGAATAGTACATAAATGTGCGATTGAAGCAAGGAAAAAATATATATTTAAACAGTGGAATCAATTCTTCGACTGACGGAAGAATAAACAACTTAAAACGATATCGATTTTATGTTGTTTTTTTTAACTTATACAATTTCATCCGCGGAACAAATTCGCCATCTAAGTAAACAGAGCATAAATATGCGACTATTAACTTGCACGAGAAAATAACGTCAAGGAAAAAAATATTTTTTGTTCAGTTTTTCACCACTTGTTCTCTGTCATATATTATTAAGCTATATGTTGATCACGGTGAAGTGCGTACCCTTGAAATCAACCTCTGAAAAAATCACTGTCTGCAGCTGCATACATCTAAACCCAAGTAATAACCACAATACTCACAGTAAAGTTGGCAGCGAGTTAGGAGAAGTAATTCCAGGTCGTAACGTCTCACTAGTTACAATATTAAACATTAATGGCACCTGAAATTCATCACTTTCTTTTTGTTTTGCGCATATAAGAATGAAAATAGACTGATAAAAAAACATGTGTATTTCTAACCAATTCATGACATCACTTGGCCGACGCATCGTCAGAAGTTATCGGGTCCATAGAGTTAATTGTTTTTCCCCCCTTTTTTTACGTCTTTCCATTCCCGTGTTCAAATTCTCTGAAATCCGTGAGTATGCGGCAGTTATTGTCCCGTTCCCTGGTTACTTATTTGTAAATGCCTCGAACGAGATTTTCTACGGCAGTTGGTAACCCCAAATATAAAATATTTATTAACATATTAAATAAGGCGTTTACGCCCACATTTTATAATACATTTTTGATGTATTTCGACGTTATTTCTACTTCTAACATTTCACGTAATATTCCGACCTGGCCAGTATGCCTGCATGTAATTAAAGTTGGTTAAAATAATTTAAAACTTGAGGAAACTTAGGTCGGGTGCATTTAATTATATTTGCAATATTATTTTCGACTGCCGAGGACAGCGTTTACGAGACGATACGTCAGAAAGTACTTAATTAATTTTTAACAAATAACAGTATTAAATTGCTTTATATTACTTATCTAACATTTCTCCTCTACTTTTAATATGTTTACATACTTCCTTGACGTTTAGTTGAACCTTTTGTTTCCATGTCAGCATAGTGAGCATTCCGAGCTGCCATTGACAACCTCAATTTCAGTCATAAAAATTGGATTCTGCATTAAATTCATCACTACAATTTCATGAATTACATTGCCAGTGGTTTGGTGTTGTTTTGTTATTATTCTGATGAAATTACGTTCACATCGATGCAGTTATTCTAATATTATGAGCCAAAAGTTATTTTCTCATAAGAGAGGTTGGGCCAAACTTTTATTTCGTTAATTCTTCTAAAAACAAAATCCTTCTGGGCAGATTTTCATTTAAAACTTGCATTTAATGATAAATATCGCCATGTAGGTGCGCTGTAAAAATTTGTATCAATTTGGTTCAGCCACCGCGCTTTCATGACAAATATTTTCGGTGTTTGTTATGTCATCGTAGAAAAATCGGCCATTTGCTTTCCCATAGTGTATGTATGTACACAATTATTAAATGGAGTTATTTGTTCTTTAAGCAGTATACTGTACAGTAATAATTATGATACGTCGGCAAATATAGTGACGATTGTAATGTATGTAGCAGGATAATAGTAATATCTAATATTCTACTTAAACAAAATAACGTTGTAGCGCAGGTATTTGTTAATCTGCTTGACAGCTATGCTAATTAACTATTATGTGAGAGTAGGTTGTTATGTTGCTTACTTAGTAAGTACATGTGTTTGGGCGTCACGTTGATTAATTAGTTAGTAGGAAAGGTGTGAGTGTGTGCACATATAGTCAGTGATTACTCTTTTGCACCAGGTAGCAACTCTTTTCTTACCATAAGAAACTGGACTGACTTCTCTGGAACCCTGAAATGTGCATGCAAATGTCACTCATGCACGAAATTCTCAGCACTCTGTGAAATGGAACATATGAAATATTTTTCATATATTTTATTAGCATCATAAAAATGAAGAAAACCAAGCCAAAATATTATTAATGCCAGAAAATGTAAAAATTAAAACGTGAAATATTGATAAGTGTGTAGGGGAATTTACTTTAATCAAAGGTAGAATTATGTGTAATTACCATAAATGCAATACCACCATCCTTACAATGAATAGTATTAAAGTAATTAAAGAAAATTAAAAATCTAAAAATTTATAAATCTAATAGAAAATATTAAGTTAGTGCTGCTTTTAAAATAAACTGCGGTGAAATAAAAGGCAAAAGAAAATAATTCACTTCCAGAAGTAGCTCTCCTCCCTTATTAAAACTTTTGGGAAACTATCCATGCTCCAGAATCATTTAGTTACTATTGAATTCTCACTGTTCTACCTTATTTGAAAATCTTATTTCTTCTTATTAAATTTATGTAATTCAATTCACTCTAGACATAACTTGAAGTCTATGTCCAGAAAATTAAACTGAATTCTGAAAAATCAAGTGAAATTTGTTCCGGCGAACAAACTCGGTAGCGAGAGCAAGAATTCCAGAAGAAACACTTTCTGAATATTGTAGAAGCTCAGAGGATCACAAATTGAATTACTGTAGTTACATATGTACGTCTCCGGACTTACTAATTCGATGGCATCACCTGGGTATCTCTGTGAAGTGACGTTACCTCCGTGGAGAGTGCGCGTGGCGCCTAGCAGATCTTCTCTCCATGGTTAATGCAGTAACCTATACTGAACTCTTAGGACCTAGGCCTACATCTATCCTTAGGCCGAGGCTGGAGATTTCCCAGATAGAAATCTCAGCTAAATATTCTCTAGCCGTCCAGAAGCCTCGTCTTCCGGAATCTCACTCTCCAACTAGCCAATAAAGAACTACATAAAATAAGTCAAAACTTTACATACCTCTCAAATAATAAGAAAAATAGATACTTAGGCCTCCAAATTCACAAAAATATTATTGAAAATAAAAATTAACGTATAAATGTAATATTTAGATGTTATTATAATAACATGTTAAATCTCAGAATAGGGTGTGCAATTACTATAGAATAATGAAAGCCAAATTGATTGGTGGTTTACAAAATTAAAATTAGGTGATTTTAATAAATTGCAAATACTCATCTGAGGTGTGTGGAAATTATATTCAGTTCAAAAACATATGTAAAATAACCTCTTTACATATACTACGTCGAACCACGACGAGTCATTTAAAAGCGTTTAAACGCGCCGTTTTTATCAGTTATGCCCGTGAATGTTATTCTTAATAATTCTCGTATTATTTAGCGACGATTTAACACTTGTTGTTTCCCGTAGATGATTGATTTAATATTCACTATTATCTCTGAGAATTTCATTCCTATGAAGGGCAAATATTCGAACCTTGCACGTATTTAACATGGAATGTTCTAAATACCGTAGCATTTATATAATGAGGGGAAATGAGAAAAATTATGTCAAAATGTCAAAGTAAAAATCACATCATCATGTTCTCAATCAAAGAAATATTATTTACTGAAATCAACATGTTCATATTTACAGTGTATAGAAGGATACGCAACGGACTGAAAGTATAAAATGAGCAGGACTTTCAAAAGTTCTCACTTTACCGTGAACACCGTTCATCAAAAATTAAGTGCAGTGTTATACATAATAAATAAACATACCACTTTCATAGTTGAGGTGACATTTCTTTGCAGTGTTGTTTACTGCCACAAACATTTTCAACTACCACTAATATAATACCACACAATCACAATGATTAGGGCCCAGAAGAGTTTAGCAGTCTATACTTAAATAACATACATTGTAACTGGCTTGCGGCTCTATTTGACATACCATGGAAGATACTGAGACAGTGAGAAACCTTCATTAAACACATATCTAGTTCCAAGCGCGCAGGTCAGTTTATTCTCGAAATCACCCGTGCCCTGGCACTTAGCGCACAGTGTTACTATTATTAGCTCATTCTAATGAAATGCAAATTTTTCGAATCAAACATGCTTCCATAGACGATTCCACATGCAGAAAAATATAACAATACGGTAAACAACATTACGTGGCCTACATATTTTTCTTTTTACTACAATTAATTTGGTCTCTAGCCTGCAATATGTATGTAGGTTCTCTAGCAGAGAGTTTTCTCGGGATCCTTCCATCGTCTATTTATGTAAACACACAGTTCAAATACAACCGACTGAGTAGCGGCAGTATCTTTTCTTCCCAAGATTTTACATCTCTTTCAATACGCGGTACAAAGAAGTCGGATGCAGAGTACACAACAAAATCACAAAACATCTTCTTTGCGATATTCATTTGGCCTTGAACTCTGAGGTAATAGTCATGATGTCTTTTGAGCTGCTGCAAAACCATCTCTTCTCAACTCCAAACACATAGCAGTTTTCTGGTCAACAGCCACTTCTAGTAAAGACTTGTCTCCCAATTTGGGGATGCATTTGATCTCAACAAGGCCATCATTGCCCACTAGACTATCTGGACTTGCACCCAAATATGGTTCACATTCTGAGACAAACAAAATTCATCTTTCTACAGTAACTGATTTTTGTTGTTCATACAAAACAGAAGAAAGCAAAAATTTGCAAGAGAGCAAAAATTTTAAAATAACTGTACCATTACCAACAGTTAAAAAAATGGCTAGAGAAAAAAACTGCAATGATTTACATCATGGAGGAATTATTTCCACTGTACTCGCCGCTTTAGGAGCGGCTGCTGCAATTTATGGTGCTATAGAACAAAATAGTAAAAACAAAAAATTATTAGAAGAACAACAAGATATAATCTGGCTATGAAAAATAAAGCTGGAAGTGGTGTAGTTGCGAAAAAAAGAGGAAGACAAAGAAAAAACTTGAAAGTATACCCACTATCTAATGTAGATATTGAAAAATAAGAAAAAAAAATTAAATATAAAATATTTCAGCAATGTTTATATGATTGATAAACTACCAAATAATATGCACAAAAATTTATGTACTGTGGTTAATTTTGATATTTCGAATAATACTGCCACTCATTGGGTTTTCTGTTTTAAAGAAAATAATGATGTTTCTTATTTTGACTCATTTGGAGGCAACAGTCCCACTAATTTAATTAATTATTTCAAAAATAGAAACGTTTATGATAGTAATCGAATTCAGAATTTTAATTCACTCAATTGTGGATTACTATGTTTAATTGTATTACACCTTTTTTCGAGAGAATTTAATTTTGACGGTATAATTTATATATTATTAAATGACAAATATTTGATAAGCCATTAATCAAATATTTAAATAAAAACGTTGACAATAATGCTGGAGATTTAATATATATATATATATATATATATATATATATATATATATATATATATATATAGATTCACAATGCAATTCGAGTGTTTCTTCTTTACAAAGTGAGTTTTGATTTTACAAAATCGCGTGTCTCATTTTTTGGAGGAAGAATTGTTAATATAGGTGAACCTGCAGATAAATAATATGCAGTCAATAAAAGATTTTTTGATATATATATATATATATATATATATATATATATATATATATATATATATATATATATATATATATATATAGTAGATTTTGCATTTAAAAATCACGTTGATTCAAAATATAAAACTATTGTTTCTGATTATGCTTTTGAAGAAGATATCAATTTACAATTCAATAACACTATTGCTGATTATATAAAACGAATGAATAATGTGGAACAGGCATTTGAAAAAGTTGTAGATTCAAAATATACAACTATTGTTTCTGACTATGCATTAAACAAATATGTAGATTCAAAATATAGAACTATTGTTTCTGACTATGCATTAAAAAACGATGTCGATCCAAAATACAACACTAGTGATTCTGATTTAAAATCATATGTAGAATCAAAATATAATATAATTGTTTCTGCTTACGAGATCAAATTAGTTAAGATTTTGTTTACACAACAGACTATGTTTCTATTCAAAATCGAAGAGTTGATAATATGGCAGATCCTGTGGATGGCAAAGATGCTGTCGATAAAAGATATTTCGATATAGAAATAGCTGAAAAATTACAAAATGTAAACCAATCAGTTATAATAATTGTGAGACACTCGTTTATGTAAAAATTGAAAATGCAAGGAAGAAAAGTCTCATATATTTTATTTAAGTGCAAAGTGGACTAAAACTAATAGTATTTTTCATTTAGAAAATAACTCAATTTTCTTCACTTTTTGATGAATTGTGATGTTTACAAGATAATTTTTGTTAATAATAATTACCTATTGAAGATGTGACTCTTATTACGAGTTCTAAAAAAGTGGATTACAGCAAACCATTTAGTGTTAACACAGATGATATTTTATCTTTTAAAATCAGAAAAAAAATTTAAAAAATGTTAGTTATGATCATGGATTGATGACCACAATAGGAATATTCGTCTAATATAAAGATTTTTTTTTCTTTTAAATGGATAACACTTGATGCTTGAAGTGAAAGGTCACTAAAAATAATAATATAAAAAAATTAAAATACAAATAATTGGACTATTAGTTCAGAAAAGTATATGCTCAATGTGCAATTCTAAATATAAACATTCCTAAAAAAAAATTCTCAATGAGGGAGAAGGAATAATTAATGACTTATATAAACCTGCGCAAAAAAATTTCCCAAAGACAAAAAATAATTTCATATGGAATTGATGATTTATGGCAAACTGATATTGTACAAATGAATACCAGTAATTTAAAAGGTGTATCACATATAAACAATGGATACAAATATATTATGACAATTATTTATGTTTTTTTTAATTTGCATTTGCTATACCAATTAAAGATAGACAGCTAAAAATGTATCAAATGGTTTAGAATCTATATTATTAAAAAAAAAAAACAACAAATAATATACAAACTGATAACGGTTAAGAATTTTATAATAAAACATTTAATGAGCTTATGGAAAAATATATCAACCACTATTCTTCATTTTCTGAATTAAAAGCTAGTGTTATTGAAATATTTAATCGAAATTTAAAAATTTTATGTACAAAAAATTTGCATTGAATGGCAACTACAAGTGGATAAATATATTGGATGAATTAGTGAAAGAATATATAATAATTCAAAGCATAGAACTATTGGTATGAAGCCAAATCAAGTTAGTAAAAATTAAATTAAATAAAATTATTGCAAACAAATTTTGTGTTTACTAAACCAAAATATAAAGTTGGAGATGTTCATGTGAGCAAACTGAAAACAATTTGTGAAAAAGATTATACTGCCATTTGGTTGACATAACTATTTAATATTATTAAAGTTTTAAATTATGATGTAAGAAATTACAAATTAAAAGGTATTAGTGGAGAATAAATAATGGGTAGCTTTTATGGATATGAAAGTATGAAAACTGACTACCTGAATGAACATTTAGTCGAAGGTGAAAAAAGTTATGTAAAGTTATTGGGTTATGATAACTCACATAACTTATAGATTGATAAAACTGCCATTTGCGTAGCTGAGTCTGCCTTAGCTGATGCTTTATAAATTTTAAATATTTTTTTATAATTATATAATTTCAAAAACGCAGTAACATAATGCTCATTGTGTTTAACAGTCATTTTAACCTTCGTTCACTGTTGTCGTTGAGTCGTTGTGTTGTCAATCCTTTAGCACAATAACGTATTGCTCATTGCATTTAACATCCATTTTAATGTTTGTTTATCATTGTTATTTTTTCATTGTCATTGTGTTATTGTAGTTGTGTTATTGGTTTCAAAATTAACATGTTTTCAAAGAGATGGAAATTTAATGAAGTCTTTAATTTTATTTATATACTTTCCTTCTTTTATTTTTCTACTCAAATATAAAGCAATAAATCTATAATCTTCATTCCAACATTTTGAACATATATTTTTTAATTTCTTAAAAGAAATGTTCCCGCCGACAAAATATGCTTTAAAATAGTTTCATCTTGTCTAAATATACACAAAAAAATTTGTATTATCTCTTACCAATTGTTTAGGTATTTTTGAATATGTTAGAGCTAAATAAAAAACATCGATATGTTTGAATAACCTGAGTAAAATAATTGCGAATAATGTCTTGATTTTCTAAAATAACTTCAATAATATCTAGTGAATCTTTTTCGCACTCGTCTAAAAAAGGCATTTCATCAGTATTATAAAAAAGTGAGATCTTTTTCTTTAATTTTTAGATTTTTGGCCGCCTCATCGATATCATTTTGTAACTGGATATATTTAGGATGGTTTAAACATTTTGAACAAACATACTGTTTATTAAATTTTAACCAACTTGTTTTATAAATAAAATTAATTATCAAATTTGTTTTGCCACAATGGCTTGGGCCAACAATTATTGCGCGTATATTATCAGGCAATGATTCACCATTTTGTATGCCACTTCGGAAATTAAAATGCCAACACCCCAGTCAGTTATTTGCATTTATATGTAATTTTTTTATATAAATGGATAATAATGTATTTAAATTAACAAGCAAGAGTTCTATTTTAAAGAAAAATATCTTTATTATGATATAATACATAATGAAAAATTGATTGTATAAATTAGTTTTCGTACAAAGTTTTTAATGCGAAATATAAATAATAATAGTATAACAACAATTGATAAAATTAGTTCTGTTGTTGATAAAAATGAAGTTATAACTATTCCAAGGGGTCAATATGATGTTGAATAATTAAAATAAACTATAAATGCAATTGATACATTTTCAACAAATAATATTGAATTAATAGCAGATAATGTAAAAAATAGAATATCAACTCTAAATAAGACATTAAACTTGATGATCGATTATACGATATTCTTGGTTTTGAAAGAAAATTTACTATTAAAAAAGACAAAGCTATCGTAGGCACTAAATTACCAAGTTTTAATACTTTTAAAATAATAAATATTCGCTGTAATTTAGCACACGGTATCTTCATACAATATTATGAATCTAATAATTTAGAAACGGATATAATTGCGAGTTTTCCACCAAAAACTATGTTTGGTTTTAGAGATTATATCATTTATGAGCCTGCATATCCAGTTTTATATAAAATTAATAATGATTAATTTAATCATATTGTTTTGTAAATTAGAGATGTGAATGACAAACTGATTGATGTTGACAGTGCTGAAATTGATGTTGTTTATGAAACTAAAGAAGTTTAAAAATATAATAGTATGAAAATTAATTACAAACAATTTGTATATCCATATTGCAGTGTATTTATTTTATCTTCTAATATAATTATTTTGCTATCATAAGGACGTGATGCTATTTTATTAACTACAACTGCATATATTTCATGTTTTTCACTCCTTATTAGATTAATTGTTCTATGTTATATTTTGTCTTTACACAAACAGTTTGTATAATCATGAAATGTAATTCGCTTAGTAACTACAACATTTTTCACACCTTTACATTTTTTATTTTCTTTATTGCCAACCTTATAAACATTCATTTTTGATTGTAAACCAACAAAATTGCATTATTTTGCTATTACATTCATCTTTCATTTTTACTAAAACTTTTAATTTAGTCGGTCATGTTATAAATATTCTCATTTGGATAACCACTTGTATCAAATTTTTCTATCGACTTCATATCTTCTTAAAAATATTCTGTTTTTATGTTATAAATGTATGAGTCGATATCTTGATAACATAATTCAATTTTATCATGATATTTTTTTTATGTTATAATGAAAATCATGCATTAATTCTTTTGAAATATCTAAAATTGACACACCCATATGAATTGGTTTATTTAATTTTACATTTGTTTTATTTTTATGTATAGATGCAATATTTTCATTCAATATAGTACTTCCTTTGAAATTTGGTTTTGCTACTAATTTTTCACATTACCCAGCATCTGATTCTAGTTTTATATCAACTCTGTTTCCATAGTTTTACAAAACTTTGAATTATTCATGAGCTTATAAAAATCTTTTTCAAAATCATTTGTAGCATTAGTTCTCATTGTTGAGTGTAAATCTATATGCTTTTTTTAACCAATCGGACTGCTGAAACGCTAATATTATGTGTATTTTAATAAGTTTTAAACCATTATTTAGACACTGTTTTAAATTATGATAGTGAATTATATATTCTTTTCTTTATTATGTAAAGTTGTCAATAATTTAGATTGGTTTTTTTTTTAAACTACGTTATTTTCTGAGCAAAACATAAGATATTTATGTAAATTATGTAGTTCTTGTCGATATTCTAAATCAACTTTTTATATATAGCCATACTCAGAATCGTCTTTCAAATTTAATATTTGTTCAGTCCAGTAATCTAAATCATATAATGTATAAATAAACCCAGTCTAAACCACCATATGGTAAATATTGTGACATTGCCCAACCATATAAATTATTAGCATCAGATATGCTAAATAATTGGATTCTTGGTATAGTGTTAAAATCGTCTAAATATTTGCTATTAGCTTTAACATATCGCTTACAACATTGTGATATTCGACCTCTAATTCCTTTTTAAATAATTGAAATCATATAATTCTGTAATAAATCTAGTGGTTGTTTAGTCATTTTTAAAATTGCATTCCATGATAAATATGGTGCTGTAAAATACCATGCAGGATCTAAATCGTAAGAATTTATACTTTTTTTTTTTAATTGTCGAATATATCTGCTAACAATAATACATTATTTTTTAAATATAAATCATGGCATTCACCAAGATTTTAAATATTAAATTGGTTCCATAAACATTTTGCATGCTCTAAATCAGCGTCAGTTATATCAGATTCGTTTATTTATTGTAAAATTCTCTCTTTAGTGGAAGTTCGGTTTCTTCAAATTCATTCCAATTATCCATATAATTATATAGATAAACATGTTACTTTGGAAAATGTTTTTGGGTGTGTTCCATTTGATCTTTACACAAATTAGATGGTAATTTATCTAAAATAGTAGCCATAAATTTGAATGTGTCTATGAATCGCACCTTCAAATTGTCTGTTTTTTTTTTCTTCCAAAAGTTATAAACTTTTGTTCATTATTTCTATATTTTTATCATAATATCCTAACTCTGTAATAAATAAATGCCCATCGTAGCCTGCTAAATTTTGCAAATGAATTGGAACATAGTTGGGTAATATTAATTGTAGATACAATCATTACATACAGGATTAATGAATTTTCCACTTATATGATCATGATGGTGTACTTTTTTATTGTCCTCTGTATATTCAGATCCACATTCATCTGAGTTCCTACATAATATTTTTTCATCTTTTGTTAGTAGATGCATTGATTCAATTTGTGAATATATTTCCCCAATTTCTTCTACTTCTCTTTATATTGATTTTATAAATATTTTATGAGCATTTGGACCTCGATAAACTACTGGGGCTTATAATCACCATAATCAGATACAATATAATAACAAAAACCAGATTATTCGTGTGATTGATATTTCATTGTGTATGATTCATCGTTTAATTTTGCTTGTTTTACCTGTGTCAAATAGTGTGTGCACATTTTTGGAAAACTGCTAAATATATATTTTTTTTTTTGCTTAAAAATGCCCATTTTTGAGAGCTCCTTTTAAAAAATCTTTTAGGGCTTAAATTTAACCCTCAAATAAAACATATTCAGAGTCCTGATATCGGGTGGAGCGCACACAAATATGACTTGGTTGTACAGTTAATTTGTTTGTATGGTTGGTTGGTATGGCCTGATCAAATGTTCGGTTATTTAGCCAGTATGAAAAAAAAAGTACAGCTTAGATGGTGTGGGGAGAATGGTGTAATTGTGATTCGTTTTTTGTTTAGTTAGTATGAGAGGAGCAGAATGCTTAGCTGGTATGGTCGGTTAGTTTAATGGGAATCACGATGATATGGGTGTTGTTGATGGCTAAATTAATAGTATTGATCTTTTGATAGCATGGATGGAATATTTGATTGGTTTGGCAGCTGGAATGGCTTGTTTATATGTGTAACTGGCAAAGTTAGATGCGCTGGAATGGTAGTCAATATATTCAACTGTTATTAATAAGTAAGTCTGAGGTATGGCGGTGGATATGGACCGTATTGTTAATAGCATGAATGAGGCAAGCTAATGTCATGGTGAAAGGTATTATATCTGTTTTGGTATTTTGTACAACTCGATATAGCTGTTAAGTAAGACTAGCAGGAGGGGAAGTGAAGAGGGGTATGGCGATAACTAGAGTATGATGTTTGGATGTCGAGAGAAATAAAAATTACATATTCAGAGCACTTACAATATGATTGGGTTAGGTAAAGTTAGGTTAGGTGAAGTAAGGTAAGGCTATCTTATGTTAAGCGAAGTGTATACTGAACAGTTTTGATTATGGGATGGTGTGAAATATACAAGCATTACATTACATAGGAGTAGGAAATATTTTTCTAAGTTCAACATAGAAGTTACGAAATGTACAAACTTAAGTCTGGGATATTTTTAAAAAATATTATACATAAATAAAAATCGAAAAAGTGCGAATAATCACTGTCCATAATATAAAAATCTTGGAATGTATTTACTAAAACAACTTTTATATGTGCTTTTATAAAAATCCAATATGTTGCTTGTCATAGTCATGTAATCATATATTCTGATAACATATTCTTATCTACCTGACAAATACAACTCGATAGACTCGTCACTCAATACACTTTAAAGTTAAATAAAAATACTTAAACATTATTTTAAAAATTATACAAGTTAAATCTTAAATAATATATATGTAAGTCACACCAAAATAATAAAAAATTAAATTAATAATATTATAATAAAAATATACACTTAATAGAATTATATAAGTTAAATCTTAATTATATATATGTAAGTTAACCCAAAATAGAAAAATAAAAAATCAGAAATTATATAATAAAAAATTATTGTTAAAAATACTTAAAATAAATCTAAGATACTTAAACAGTTATAAAACAGATATAAAATTATTTATATGTAAATGAAATACTTAAAAATTATATAGTAAAGAACAAAAATGTAATGTCTTAAATGAGAGGCCAGATATTATATATTCATCTCCAAGCTATGTACTACTTATAAACTCTTGTCCCAGCACATGTCTCGATATCCGAGTGGTATTTTGAGTTCCAAAAAAAAGCAACCCTCCTAACCGCCAATTCCAAAACCAATATGGCGGCCGAATACATGCAAGATCGACTAATTGAACGAGAGCGATACCAGCGCTCCTAGAGGCCAATGCATTAATCAATATGGCGGCGCCCCTAGTGGCGAAAGCCAGAACTAATGGGGGAAACAAAAACCAAGATGGCATTGAACGAAGGTGAGAGATAAATGACAAATATAAACAAAGATGGCGTCCTCTAGCAACAAAGATAGTGGTCTCCAGTAACAGCTGATGTAAACAAAGAAGAAGAGATAAAGAGAGATTGGGGAGGGAAAGGAAAGAATAAGGGAAAGAAAATAATAAGGTAGAAAGAAAGACACATAAAGAATAAAAGAAAGATTGCAAACGAGAAAAAAGTGGGAGCACTCGGAGAAAACCCTCGGAATGCAAGAGCATGGAAAAGACATACTGGTTACCAAGATGGTGTTGTACTGGCTACAAAGATGGCGTTCTAATATGGCGGCATACTGGCTTCAAAGCTAGTAGCATACTGACTAGTAACACGGCGGAATCCAAGATGGCGAACACATGTGACAGCAGGAAGTCCTGAATCCAACATGGCGGCCGCGTGACCTTGGCGTGATATCATCCAAGGTCGAGCCACCGATCCACTCTCCCAGCCCCTCTGTTCTCATAGGAATTATATACCACTACTTTAAATAACTAACACAATTGTGTCACAAGTTTTCACACTATTTGAAACTAATAGGATGACGTCAAATAAAATATACAAACTATACAAAACTTTCGTGACTACCAGCAACCGAGCGTCATAACAAAAAGAAACACGTTTGAACGGAAGTAAAACTTTCGTGACTACCAGCAACCGAGCGTCATAACAAAAAGAAACACGTTTGAACGGTAGTTAATGATTTTACTCATAAATTTCATTTTTAAAATTAAGTTTTATACCTTACGAAGCAAGACATTAAGGTTGCAATACACGTGTTTGTGAAACTTAAATAACATGTTCGTACAGAATGAATCCGGGTTTACAGACACGTGGTTGGGAAATAAAATGGTGCTCTAATAGTCTTTGCTTATATTTCTGACTTTCAAAGTAAGGTTGACGAATATTTGTCTTAATTAAAATATATATATATATATATTAACATTTACGGCCAAGATAGCCTAGTGTTCCCTAGCATTCCTACTCATACTTTAACAAGTGAAATATACACGAAGGAACTAATTTTACTGGGAATTAACTTAATAAAATACTAAGTGTTGTTATAGTGAAATGTATACACATTCTGACATCAATATGCAGTGGGGAGTAGCATTGTGTGGACATGTATTTATTGTGTAGGTACTCATTTAATTGGTATTTCATCTCGTTACTTATTGTTTAATTAGTATCTCGTTGTCCATGCTTGTAACTACATTTAATGTTTCGGTATTTGTGTAATTGTTAATTCATATCATTGTGCCTGGTTAGTGTTTAATTTATGTGTCGTTGCACATACTTGTAATTATATTTAATATTTCATTCTTTTATTGCATGTACTTAGTAATTGTCTCATTGCTTGTGTTAATTATTTTTTTGGAATATATTTAATGTCTCGCTGTTTGTAATGGATTTGTTTTTATTGTGTCAGTGTTTGTGATTGATTTAATGTTTTATTGCTACTTTCTTTCTCGGAATATATTTTAAGTTTCGTTGCTCGTAGTTTTTTCAATTATTCAATTCGTTATTATTCACATGACATTTGTAAAGGCCAAAATTCGTTATTTTTCAAACACTGGATTTTTAACAATCATTTAGAAAATACAATTTCAACCTCATTTACTCGGTATCCTTTGGTCCAGCACCACAGCCCTCGAGCAAGATCGACTCCCCCTCCGAGCTCCTTCCCTCACTGCCCAGCGACCAGGACGGACATACTCTGCTGCTCTCTCCCCCTCCTTTACAGCTCATTCCCTCGAAAGACTCCCAACAGTATGGACCTATGCCCGCTCCCAACACCACCCTTGCCCTCCGAGTTCATTCCATCGCCAGACTTCGAACAGGATGAACCTAACCTGATGCTCTCTTCCCTCTCTCCCTCATAAAGCCGCAAAGCTCATTCCATCACCAGTCTCTGACAAGGAGGACCTGCCCTACTGCTTTTTTTCCCTCTCTCCCTTCCCACACCCACATAGATCATTCCATATCTAGACACAGAACTGTCAACATCGAAAATAATCCTTATGCCGTTCTTATTCCAATGAAGGGTAAACACATATGTACTGCTGCTCCCGCCACTCAGAGCTCAATCGACCAACATACTCCAAATAGGCAACTTCTGCTCTTTGGATAAAATTAACCATTTGAACCCTTCAAATAATACAATTACAATTAAACATTTAACCATTTTTAACACGATTTAACCCTTTTTGTGTGGTATTTACTCTATTTTAAACACTTTACATGTAATTAATTAACAATTCCTTACAAACAACTATCAGTTTTTATTATACAAACAATTACGATTAAAAAATTTACCCCTCGAACACCAAATGGCACTTAGGCCACTCTTACACTTTGTATCTGAAACCATCATGTTCTAACTACTGGCATAATTAAAAAATTTAGTTGTTAAAGTATGTGTCCATACACGGTAAGATAATATAGTTATAAGATGCCAGAGGGGTATACCCGAATTTTGTGAGGGATAAAGGCATTAATAAAAGTAAAAGAGCTCTACATTTGATTTTAAATTTATTCACACAGCTATTATTTACAACATTAAACTATCTGTCTCAGCTCCTATTCTTATTATTATCAGAGACAACAATAGTTCAAGTATTTCAATTCTAATTTAAGTACTGAAAATTGAATCTATATCGATTACAGTTATTTAATTCACACTCATTATATACACATATTAATTCTGTCTATGGTCATCTGTCTCTCACGCATCCAGTTCAACATTCGCCACATTAGTCACACAATCCACTGCACTATTGTTTGCAGACCGCAGAATTCACGCTTGCTAATCACTCTCCTTTTCACTCGATGCTCTGCTGGCTTACCTATTCGATGTCTTCACACATCTGGCGCTTAAGATCGCTTAACCCTCCAATCTGTAGACTATTGGCTTGAAGGCCCGTCGCGGCTTAAGTAGTATCACTGGCCACATCTACACGTTTTCCCACACCCCAAGTCTCGCTGAGATAGGCTAGGGCGATGACAAGGATATTCTTTCAAAGATAACACAAGCCGTTTAATCCGCTGAAAATCAGGAGTACACAAGTCGCGATGGGCTTATCATGGTGGCATGCAGCTGCTTGACTTAGTAAATTATCGCCCACTTCTTGCATAACTGATCTACCATTGACACTCTGTTTCACTCGCCCGAAAGGGATAGGAAAAGGTAAGCTATGCAGAGCAGTAACACATAACATTGTCCCTTCCTGAATTATGTTCGTCCCGAGCAGACACTGAAACATCCGGACTTGCATAGAGTGCCATTCGGTTGATGTGGGCAGCCTTCGGCATCGCCCGAGAGCTTTGACGACAAATCCGAAAGACCACATCATTTATATTCTTCAGAAGCATGCAGGGGCCTTTCCAACACATATGTAACTTCGAGCAACACCCATTTTCTTCTCTGTGGGTCGTATAGCCACGCCAGTTGTGCTTCTTGAAATAACTCGCCTGACATTCTCACATTATACCAGGTCTTCATCATATCACTATATCTTAAAGGATCTTGCTGTGAATGAACAACCACAGAAGAACATTGGAAACGCTCGGTAGGTTCCATTGCTGCTGTGTTGGCATTGTGACCTGGTGTCAATTAAGGCAAATCAATTAAATGTTGTTTTGCTATGTGCCTAGCAAAATGCCAGTATTCTGTACACCCCTGTTTAGAGTAGTGCTGGACTCGCTCAACCTATAAAGATATGGTCTTTGGTGCCTTACACAAGGACCAATCCATTCATTATCGGCTTAATGTTTTATGCAACTTAAGTATTTCCTTTCATCTTCTTTTAGACTACATACAGTATACCTATCCGAAATATGCTGATAATTGTGTTGGATTCTACAGATTGCAGCTGACCATGGTTGTTTCTCGTTGGCACAGCAGTTGCCTGCCCGAAATACTCTCTGCCAGGAATGCCAGATATCATTCCTAGACTGCATCTTGTGTATGTGTGGTGCTGTGGGAGGATCTTCGACTGACGTACCCTGAAGAACTGGTAGGTTATTTCGACTGCTTCGCTCTCCTTCTCGAGCTTATGCAGCTGGTTCTTCATATCTCGAAGCTCATCCTCTGTGGGACTGCCACCCTCAGAGCCATTGCTAAGAGAGGCCGTTTCATCACTAACTCCATTCATTTCATTGCTATGTGGCACGATTTGCAGTGATCGTCTGGACATCATGCGTAGGGCATCGTGCGCATTATACAACTGCTTTGTGAGAGGTACAGCCTGCAACATAATTTCGTCGATGTAGTTTTCCACCCAAGTGCTATTTTTTTTCCTCCTACTACCCCTTTTCCGACTGCTGCCTAGGTTTCTGTTGCTGCTTCTGCTGAGGGTGGTAGGCCATCAGGTGCCTCACCTGTCCACATGACCAAAATTCAGGAAATTTGGGTGACGGGCTGCAAAGATCTATATTGCGGACCCTGAAGGCGATGTCCCTTATGGTAGTCTGCATCTTTTTCATTGCCATCTTGATACCGACGTCGTTTTCATTCAGCCTCACTGCCCATACTGGATGTCAGGGTGTCGGTCCCTGTCTTGTTGATTCCACCTTTATACTCTGGCCCGAGCATCCTGCATGGTGTGGGGTGCAGCTAGATATACAGCTTGCCATAACTCTGTGTCGGCGATGGCATCGATGAAAAAGCTGACAGTGATAATGTCACGCGACCTTTTGAGGCACCCTTTTAGAGCTAGATGGGACAGACACACAGGGTATTGCCATAGCTCCTGCAGTGATTACCATGGTCACTGGGTGCGCTTTCATATTTGGGCATTGCGTGCATCTCGCATGCCAAAATCTAGCTCCAAGGCCGACCCCAGTGTGAGGTAATCCAGTTGCTGTCGCTCTGACAAAGATTGTTGTATACTTAATGCAAGGACTCATAGCATAGCGGTTAGGTAGTAAACCCATTGTTCGTCTGACCAGACATGAAGGGTGGCGACAATTTCAAATTGGTGTTTGTACTTCCACCAAGAAGTCTGGACATCATAAGGGGTGGATTTTATTGCAACACCCTTCCCCACTTCCTTCTACAGATCACCAAAGCCGCTGAACTGCTCGCTATCCTCCGAGGTTGTTGTATTGGTTGCGACTTGCACTGATCAACTACTTTTCTTGGCTGCCGGTGTGGTGATAGTAGAACTCCGTTTCTGAAGAAATTCCTGCATTATTTTCTGTAATGCACTTATCATCTGTTTCATTTCATTCTTGAATTTTCCATTACACTGTTCACTATTTCATTAACAGTGTCCATCTTTTCACTCACAATATTGTTCCATATTCACTAACTCACTAATGACATATTTTCCTGTTTAAATTTTCAATTGCTGTGTCTATTTATCTATCTGCATTTTAATTTACTGCATCTCTTCCTATTTATAATTTTATTTAATGTGTCTATTTTCCTATTTGCGTTATCTACTTTCTTACTAACTAAATCACTTACCTTATTTATCTAGCTATATCTATTCTCGTTTATGCTACCAAGTTTGCTTTTTGCATCTTCCCTCAATCTTTTTACACTTGTGCTCACTTCCTAGCCCCTCAATAAATGCTAGCAGTGCCTTCAGTCCTACAGAAAGTTTTGTAGTTAACAATCCCTGCTATGGTTGAACAAAACAGTTTTCGTTTTTTAGGCTAACTTAATTTACAATTGAATACATCCAGCCCACTTCTGAGAGCAGTGTTATATGATGTTGGAGGGATGTATACGAGTTTGTAAAGGATAAAGTTTTTAATGAATATAAATGAACTAAATTTTATTTTATTGACATTGATATTATATGTAACATAAAACTTATTTATTTATTCCCACTGAGCATAATATTGAACGTCTACCGCAATTCTAATCAAAGTCCTTGTCAATGTGTGTGTATCGTTTACCGTCATTTGATCCACACTCAATATTTACACATTTCCAATCTGTCTATTGCCATCGTTACAAATATATGTCACTCACGCATCCAGTTCAGTAGTCCCGCCCGTCAGCCTCGCCCTTCACTGTACCGATGCTCGCAGTCCGGGGACTACACTCTCACTAGTCACCACTCGTCGCTCTGCTGGCTCGTCGCTTCTCTCTTCGTACACCTGGCACTTAAGTTCGCACAACCCTCCAAACACTAGACTGGGAGGCCCATTGCGGCTTAAGCAGTCACGCTGGCTTGATATAGAAGTTGCTCCGCACCCCAAGTCTCACTGAGAGACTATAGGGCGATGACTAAAACATACTTCCAAATATAACCCCAGAAATTCCATCTGCTAAGTGCAAGAGCACACAAGTCGCGATAGTCTTATTGTGGTCGCATGCGGCAACTTGCCTTTGTAAATTACCACCTGCTTCTCGCATCATTACTCTGCTCACTGTCTCACTTTCCCGTGCAGGACGGGTTAAGGGAAGCGATGCTAACCAGTAACACGTGACAATATGCTTACGTCTATAACATTTTCAATTACAAGGAAATTTAATTTGATTAAATACATGAAAACTTTTTATTTATATGCGTGTTTTATTTTGTCTCATAATTGCAGCTTGCTTTTACAGTTTTTCGATTTTCTATCTCTTTGTTCATGAATCATGACAAGACATTCGCTAGCTCGCATTTTTTGTAAATTTCAAGAAATTGCAAAGAAAAAAAGATATAACAAGGGAAAAGAAAATTTCGAGGGAAAAGAAAAAGTTTTCTGTGGTAAAACTGGGAACTAAAAAAAAAAAAAAAAAAAACTTAAATTTATGAACCAATTGTGGGCGGCCAGAATGACAGAGCAGTATAAATGTACCCAGCACTCTCGCCTGGCAATTGGTCACGGTCCTTGTGTCACTTTGCAATCTCCGGCTTCTCTAGCATCGGCTAATCCTATTTACGATCGTTGTTACGAGTCATACACTGCAGGCCTGCATATATGAAATGTACTCTTTAAAGAGTATCGCATGCTTGTTGACTGCCACGACTAATAGTGAGACATGACTGACTGAACAAGGAGTCTGCGTGCAGCATGTAGAGTTGTGTCACAGTCCTTCGCGGAGGAACATAGTGAAGATGGATTTTGTTTGGCTAACATAATGTTACCTCTAAGGTCGTATTGAATAATTTATTGCTACATTTGTACTATTATTGAAATGACCTTTTTTTGGTACCATACTGTAGTCATACTAATATAGAAGAGGAAATTTTAACCAAACACCACGTGTTTTATACCACACAAGCGAGTACCCAGCATGCGTTGCAATGCCACGCAAAGAAAGAAAGTGCTTGTGTTTCAAATCTGTTTATTGAAGAGCTTTTGGATACACAATATTTATTGTTTTTCAGTCTGGTGCGTACACGAATAAGTCAGAAGGTTTTCCGGCACGTGAGCAGGCCACATACAGTTAGTTGTCCATGTGAGAAGCACGGATTTCCCAAATTTAGTCCACACACTTGTAGCGATTGTCCCTGTGCCTTGTTGATGGTCATTGCAAATGCGGGTCGCACCGGAAACTGCAAACGTTTGAACTCGAATGGCATATCTGTCGGAATCATTGGGATGCATGGCAATGGTACATTTTCTCCGTTAAATTTTCCTTTTAAAATTGTAGCTTCGATGATATTGTTCATCATATTTTTCATCGAAGGCCTGGTACCGTTGCAAAGTCGTGAGGGATTGATGTTTTGGAGAAGAATGATAGGCACGCCATTTTTCAATGTTAACACGTGCGGTGGCATGCATGGCAAATCAAGTGAATTCAAGAATTCAGTTGGATAATTGACAACTTCGTCTTGATTCATTACAGTATCGATGGACTACGTTGTTGCTTCGCCTGGTATTTCGTTTTGAATGCTGAAATTGATGGCATTGACATCGTTGTTTTTGGCTGCTAATATAGCACGTTCACTGAGCTACTGATGACTTCTGTACTTCTGTGCGATATTTGGGAAAACTTTGTGAATCAATTCGTCTGTGGTGATTGCTGTGATTTTACAGAAGTGTGTTGGCAATGTGATACATTGTGTGGATTCATTGATTGCCACTTTCCCATTCCCAATAGCCAACAATTGTTGTCAGAAACATTCAGTAGATGAATAATGTCGTACTTGCACACGCATATTCGTCCTCCAAGTCAATTTCTGTACGTGTTGCCATAAAAATGATTATTTGAGACATGCATCAAGTTCATCAGCGGGTGTTGAGCATGGTATAACTGGTAGAGTTTGTTGAAAATCACCAGACAATAAAATGAGTGCGCCACCAAAGAGCTGTTTATTTCCTCTCGAATCTTTTAGTGTACTATGAAGTAATGTGATGATCGCAATCGGATGAATGGCATATATACATAGATACACTCATTTGTTGAAACGACTCGCACGCCGACCAATTGTAAAATTGTTTTACCAACTCAGAAACCTAAAGTTTCCTCGCAATCAGATGACGTATAGGAACGCATACGGCACAATTATATATATATATATAGTTCTAATTTTTTTAAACTGATGTTTAAAAAAACTTTCATTGTTTGCTTGAACATAATTGCGTGAGTTTATGTTTCACCACCGCGTGTATTCATAAATGAGCTTATTAATTTAAAATTTTTATTTTTAATGTCTGATGTACAACGAATTCAACTGGGCAAGAAAATCTAACGAAAGATCCCACATAATGAAATTCAGAAAATAAATTTACGAATTTGCAATATTATTTATTATCTTGCCCCAGTTGCAAGTTGAAAGGAAAATTTCCATTAAATTAAATTACTGTTTGTGTAGTTTTTAAAATTGCAAAGATATAATTTGCTAAGGGAGTAGAAATGGTTTGGGCGATGAAGCAACTCTGAGTGGATTCTGAAAGACCCATAAGGCACTTCAGGATAAATAGGGTGTTTTTTTTATATTTATACCAGTTGTGTTTGTATTCTATACTCAACTATTTTAATTTCATAGAGTTTTAAATTTAGGAATTTTCATACCATCAACGAATCTTGAGTGTCATGTGGCAACAAGTTTGACTTGTAATAAGGATGCCGTGGTTTCAGTCCTTGTTTGTTCCATTGGGAGGGACTTCTCATAAAAGATCCCACAGCCCCATTCCAAACGAGTGGAATCCTAGAATTTATTTGTATAAAGCTTCCCTGTTTCTCATCCATTATTTTGAGTCCCTTGTTAGCCGCTGGGATTAAAAGGAACTAACACTTCCCGCAGCGCTCTTGCAAAACCAGGTCGCTGCAGTCACGTGGCGTCAGTGGCATTTTGTCAGGATGTCTTCTATGAGCACGGCTGGTTCTCAATGGCTGCGTCCCCATGTCTCCTCATTCTGCTTCTTTCTGTGGCAAAGATTTTCATTAAATGCCTTTGCATTCTGACCGGCACTCCCCGGGGTACCGTAGCTACTTCCACAGAGACTTTGCCTCGGCTAGCGCCAGTTCATATCATTCATGCTCGCTTTCCCCTTCTTTTCATGAGATCTTATGTATCATTGGCTTCTCACAAGGTTTCCGTGCGTACAAGAAACACCACATGTGTTCTCGCTTTATTGTTCACAAGAACAGAGATTGTTGCGAGTATATTCTTAGAAGGACAGTGCCCTACACTATCTGTCTTTCAGCACGAATGATACTTACCTCATTTGATAGTTTACTTCACAAATAATCCTATTTCGCTAGCTTTAGTAATTCGAATAACTTCATACTTCGTGAAGAACTAACTATACTGCTCATAATACATAACTATAGTTGTAATAATGATAATTACAATATATGAATACGAGTACGTGAAAATGATCTCTTCTCCAACACTTAGCTGGACAGAAAACGTCTCCGTCGAGAAAAAATGTTGATTACCTCGATTTATTTTTCTCGTTATTGCAGTATAGGTTATCCTACTAATCATCTCAAAACTACACATAGCTCTAATTTGTTAGCTACCATTATATTTTCTTCTCAACTGTATCCCCACATTCACTTCATCTTAAAATATGTACTGCTAGAAGTGTGAGTTCCACATCACCTTTCTGTTCAGAAAAATTTAATATCCACATCTCTTCTTATCATGTTGTTGTTTCACCTATGGCGAAAAATTTTAATTCGTTCGAAAGCTTAATTTTGTTTAAAATGTACTTTTAAATCCAGCTACAGACCTCATGCATATCATGTTGTCATGCTTGTAATGTTTTCTGACTATTTTGTCTTATTGCCCGAGATTCACTTCAGTACAGTGATTGTATGGATATCACTATTTGTAAAATCATAACCATCTCTTTTCTAACTTCAGCGTACAGGGATCTTCTGATTTTGTCGTAAGAGTTTAAACTCATAAATGGAAAATGTATTACTTTTACTTATGATAGACCGAAGGACATGAAAATAGTAAAAAATTACATGTAAAAATCTTTTACAAATGCTTAATTATATATTGGATATATTACTAAACACACTATCAATTTTCGTATACGTAAAATGTATTTATTCTTTTTTATCAAAAACATGAAAAAAATTATAACCAATTTTTTTTTTTTTACTTCACACAATAGCCACAGTAAAATTCCAAATACAGAAAAAGTTAAATTGCCAAATAAAAATATATATCTTATTATCTAACATATTGTAATATGACATGATAAAAAAATAGGTTAGGACTCTCTCTCTCTCTCTCTCTCTCTCTCTCTCCCGTTCTATCCCCCTTCTCTCTCTCTCTCTATGCAAATACAAATGCTCAATAAAAATGCAGTGTTTAATATGGTAGTGTGAGAGAAGTATATTCAAAATAGGCGTCAGGGTAAAGGTATTAAAATGTGATACATCCCTTTGCCTTCACTGTATATATGGATGCGCTAGCCCCGACAGCGTGAATATGACACATATACATTCAGGAATGATTTCAGCAATGAAATGGCAATTAATAGAATATGGAATATGGATAATTTTCATGGACCAAGGGTTTGGGAACACTTCTGTAGCTAAACAAATGACCTTGCGACAGATGGATCTCTCGTAACGTGCTTTTAGGGTAGAAAGTAAATCCTAGTGCGCAGTAGTAATGGTTCAAATCGTATCTGACTTAGCATGTTTGGCAGACAACCAATTTTTTCAACTTTTTATCCATGAACACGTAAATTAAAATGTAAATAATGCAGATAAAATATGAATGAGAGTAGCCAACAGACTGACGGGATGCTGCGGCTCGGACCTATCGAGGCTCGAACGTAGGTGACACACGCTACTATACCATGTACTATGTATACACGATGCTGGACCATACTCTGGCAGGAACAAATACTTGCAGATAGGTAACCAATAGAATTACTAAGGGGGACCAAGATAAAACTAGCTTTGCGACCAAAATACAAAAATAGGTAGGGTAGTATTGAAAAACACAAATGTTTACTTTATCTTTAAAACAATTTATTTCACCTTGACAATTAGTATTTTTAATTAAAATGGCAATTTCAAAAATATAAATTGACTCAAGAAACTGAAATATGACTGTTTGAGGTAGTGGTCGTTACTACACTTAAGCCCTTGCAATTGGTTTATTTCATATTTAAAAGTGTCCAAAATGTAATAAACTGAAAATGTCTGTCTCAATCAATTATTTAATTAAAACTGTCTCAACTCGTACTTCCATACTTTACTAATAAGAAATTGCTATCGCTACCACACACACGGGTGTGCGGCCTGACATCTCGTTGCATGATTCAAAATGGAGTGATCTTCCTATCCTTGCGAAGCCTAGCTCCGGAATATTCGGCGCCCTACAGCCAATCACAAGGTTCGCATTCAAAATGGCACTTACACTTCCCTAACCTCAAAATAGCATAGATTTATAGGCCATAAAACATATACTTATTAATATCGAGAAAATGTAACACATAAACATACGGCCTGGAACAAAATATTGAAAACACGCATAAAATATACTCTTGACTATGTTCTCATGTAAAATAAGTGAATAATTTTTGTCATCTGATAAAAAGAAAGCGAAATTAAACAATAAACAAAAACATTAAGATTACTATAAAAATATTCAAATGCAAAATACTCTTTTAAAAGCCTTATAACTGACGTGTTACATAAATGCACCGCCGAAATTCTGGAACGGTGTGTTTACAAAGTTGAAGAATTTCTGATACGTGTAACACATACAGATATAAATTCATATCTCCCAACCATAGGAGTCCATCTGCAGCTCACTATAGTTCATCTGTCTCTTGTAACAAACATATTTACGAAAAGAAAGACAAAAACATTATCTTTAATTGCTATATAATAATTACAACGTTCATTGCAAGTTAACAATTGTTCTCGGTGCTGTCTTTAGTTTACGAGGGCATCCACATGCCACTCACCTGATGCGGCCCCCGCTTCAGGCTAAGTTCGGTTCTCCTGAGTCGTCACTCGTACCCTGCTTGCAGCATCGCTGTTTTCCCTCCAGTTCAAGAGAATGTCCCTCGGGCATCGGGCGTGTATCGGGCTTCGAGTGTTATCTTGTTGCGGCATCGTTGCAGTAACACACAGTTCAGTTAATCAGCTCACAATCTGCTTAACATGCAGCACCGCCGGTTCTCTGGAGTTCTCGTTGCACTCGAAGCTATTGAGGCTTGCCAGCCTCTAGCATCCCGACGTTTCAATGTGCGTGACTTAGCGTCTTTATCGTGTGAAGTGCGCCGCTCACTGGATCAACCCGTTTCCAGTCCTTACTGGGAAATGCACCTAGTGAGTTAGTTGGTGACGCCCATATACAAACACACAAACACTTACACAACACTCGCTGTTTAATAATGTTCAGCGTTCAACCATTGCACAAACGTTTCAATTTAATATGGGCTTAGTTAAATAACTGTTATAGGTCTTAACTACCACTAGATATCGGAACTTGATATCACGTAAATAAACAACAATAAATACTCAAGAAGATGATTATATACAATATGAACAACTTTTCCTGACTAAAATCATTTGAGGCATCCTTGAAGAAATTCCACGACGCCAAGGAATACTCGCGGCTGATTAATATTCCGTAGGCGCAGTGCGTATCGTTGAAGGCGTTGAGATATAGCATAAAATGGCACCTCTTCATGGCAAAACAGCGAATTTTAAGTTTCACCGTCATACCAGCTTCTATCAACTAACTCAAAACGATTTGCACAGGCTCTAGGTGCTCTTTAAAGTGGTAGAATCAATTTAAATATCGTCTACGTAGCTCCTCGCAAAATTTGAACAATATTCTCCCAAAGTCACTGTCATGCAGAGGGTGAACATCGACACAGCATTGCATAGTCCAAGCAGGAGTAATTGGAAAACCAGTTGTTTATTACGGTATGGAAACCCTGTACACTGTAGTGACTCTTCAGTTAATGGTACCTGCCAATACCCATGAGTCACATCTATAGTAGACATACATTTAACGCCTTGATATAGCCTCATTAATTCCTCTGTTGGCCTCTTGTCTCTGGATTTAAGTGTAATAGCATTCAATATATGTGCGTCCAGGCAAACCATCAGGTATGGGCTAGATGTGTATTTTACAGTGCCATAGGATAGCATTAACTTGAAGTATTCCTCCACCTCGTTAACGTACTTTGCAGGTGTGGGATATGACTTGCGGTGTAATGGTTCACCGGGTCCAACTTTTATGTCGGATTTATATAAGTTATGCCTGTCAGGCTGTTCAGAAAAAAACCGTGCTTGTTAGTAAATAAAAGCTGCTCCAGCCTACACTTCTGATTGCGGTCTAATGCTTCAACGCTTGCTACAGCCTGGAAAATCTCTTCGTGCATAGCAGATAAACTTGTACAAAAGGGTCTGTCGACATGACGTAATTCCCTTTTCAGCTGACTGACAAACTTATCCGACCATCGCTAACCTTCTGATGACATCACTGCACTCACTGCAGTGCCTGGCGTGCTTACGAGCCAACTGTAGAAATCCAAGTTAATTATGTACTGAGACAAAACTTCTACGCCCAGTATCACTGGTTTAGTTAATTCCTTAGTTATCAAAGCTGATACTGCCATCGGCTTCTCTAAACCTTCTACAGTTAACAGTACTTGTCGGCTAACCACTGGGCTGGACCTTGATGAAGGCCCAATAATCTTTGGTCTAGGCACCGGAATTGTGGGTACCTTATAGCCAGAAGCGATAACAGTCTTACATAATGTTCAGAAACGCAGCTTACTTCTGCCCCACTGTCCAATAAGCGTGGTATTGTCTTGCTACAAACATTATGTGTTAACTCAGGACAAAGTGTTTCCTGGCAATTTAATACTTCGTCAGAGGGTTCATTTAATAATAATTCCCTGTCCGTTTCTCCCAACAAGACAGTGTTGACAACAACTACAGTCCTCTTCCGTAGGCTCATCTACAATTTCAGTGCGTACAGTTGGTGTACAAGTGTACCCCGCGTTTGCAATAACTGGGTTCTAAGTCAGCAGTCGGGTCCTTTCTTAACTGTCCTCGATTAGTTTAACTTCCGGTCTCTTGGACTGCCGGAAGCTGCCGCATTATGATTTCCCCACTCAATTACTGGCGGTGTAGGCACAAAACCTGGCGTATGTGGGTCTAAAGGTGCCTGATTAGCAAAATAACCGCCTTTAGTATGGTCTACGTAACCTGCAGTTTCCTGATTGTACTGCAGCTTTAAGTTCTGTTTCGCTACATCGCCATTAACTAGGCTGCTGCCCTTGATTGTACGAACTTCTTTGTCCTTGCTTGCTCGAACTTTTGCTCCCTCTTGGCCTTGCTGGTTCGTTCTAGGTGAAGTAGGAGGTGGGGGTGCTTGCACCTCTGGCGGGTGTCTTGACCTGTGTCCGCGGTCTTCGTCGGACCATTCCCCATTATGGTCACTTCCCTTATCGATTACACCTGACTAGTGACGTCCTCTTGTCTGGATTTTCTACCTGAGTAATATTTCCTGCCGCAGTACGAATATTGGCTGTCCCGCCTGCAGTCTTGGATCTACAAATTGTAAGGCTCAAAATGTACCACATCATGCGCATTTACCCTGAGATTTTGGTCTTGCCGGGAATTCCCTCTGAAATGCTGAAATTGGTTTCCATGGTAAAGCGGAGATGTGCAGTCGTTCGTAATCTGTTTTTCTCCCTTACGATTAATTTGCTGCCGCTGCAGGCAGTCGACCTGATCGAACGCTAGGAGTCCTTCCTGGAAGGTGATTAGATCACTGCCCTGCCTGCCGGTCCAGTGTATCTGATATCGATATGGTAGCTGGTGTAACACCATAGTGACAAATTCATCATGTCTGATATGTGCGGTGAGGTGTCTAGATTGTTTGTAGACTTCTGATACCTGGGTCTCCAAACGTTTTGCTTTCCCTGGGAAAAAGTTGTGTTCTCAAATTCCCGTGGAGTTTCGTGCTCCAAAAGTGATCCAGGAATTTTCGTCGGAACTCTGAGTTATTTCTGACTATCTTGCGTATTACCTCCCGCTATTCATATTGCTGTCACGCACTCATTCCAAAAGTGTTGCATACTCTTACAACTTTATTAAGAAATTGGCCGGATTTTCTCCAGTCATCCCTCAAACTTGGATAAAAGTTCAGCCCATATTTTGGATGGGTGGTGCAGCAATGTACCTGTAGATGCACTCAGTTGCATTGGCGGGATAGCTACAGAGTTCACTGCGCCTGTTTCTGGCCTAAGCGTGTCAGTAGGTGACACAGTTGTGGTGCATGCAAGGGGTATTTCCTCCCTGGTTGTGTTGCTGGTAACAACGTGCATATTCCTAATAGTAGATAGATAATGTTCCTTCCAAGGCACAGATTTCAGGCTGAGGTTTGGAGGTTCGACCTTGAATGACCTATACCTAAAATTGTTCCTGTTTTTTCTCCCTAAATCGCTCATTTTCACACAAAACTGTAACTTTTAGCCCAAAAATGCCTTAAAATTTCCCTTTCTTCCCTAAAAATGTCCCCTTTTGCCTTAATAAATTTCCCGAATTCCCTCAAAAAGCACTGAGCCTCTGGCCAGCATCATTGTTGCTAAAACTAGCCAATTCAGGTGATTTGTGAGGCTCCTTATTCCTTCTAGACCGAAACAATGCAGTATCTGACAAATCAATAAAAGAAAATTATAAAAAAATAATTTCTAATTAAATTTAAGGATATTTTTAAAGTTGAAAAATTTAAAGATGTAAGTATTAACTGTCACATATGACCGGATTCGTCTTTTCAAGACGCATATAATTGTGATGTCATACCAGTATTCTGCCTCTTTTTCATGCTCTGTCATTCTGTGTTGGTGCTTTCTTGTCTCTCATTCTTTCTCTTTCTCTCTTTCGTTTCTTTCTTACTCTCTCATTTTATCTCTTACTCTCTTATCTCCCTATCATTTCATCGGTTTTCTCAGATTCCTCCCTTTTTTTGGTTGTTTTGTTCTTTCTTTCTTGTCTCTCACATTCGCTTTCTTTCTTGTCTCTCTCTTTCCTTTCTCATTTGTCTCTTACATTCGTTCGATTAGTCTCATTTGCTCCACTCTGCCGTCTACATAATTCATTCATTGCCTGCTAGAGTGCGCAAATCCCCAGTGTGTATATTTGATTAAGAATTTAAATATTTAATCCTTCCATACAGGAGAAGCTATATAAAAAATTATTGTAAAGTATATTCCAGGCAAGACTTTGTTAAAACATTGTAATTTTACCACTTTGTTTTTTAATCGATTTTTTTAAAAATATTTTACTTTATTCAATTTGTTTTTGATTGTATGCGAGAATTAATTCAACTAGTCGTGTTACCATGTACGCATGCACTCAAGCACGCGTTGACAGGTCCGCCAGGGCAAACGCAACAGCTACGACATGCACGTGCTTTGATGTAGGCATGCACCATGTGGGGAGGAAGGGGTCGAGCGTATGTGACCTCCGAGCCAAGTGCGCGCGAACTTCAGCTATCACTCGTGCTGCTGTGCGGCCTTGCCAATCAGTCATCTATGAAGTAATACAGTAATAAATAAGTAGAATTATTCAAGTTTATTTTATTCATCATTTTAAAAATGTCATATAATAATTTTTGAAAATTACAGTAAAATGTATTTTAAATGCATTTTTAATGTAAAAATCGGATTCACAATTTAACTTATGTAAATTTCACACTATGCTATGAGAGATGGTGACATTTAAAAATAAGAAAAATTGTCATTTAGGTGCAGGGATTTGAACTCAAGACCTTCGGGATACGATTTGTGCATGCTAGCAACTGGACCACCTAACTCATGTCAGAACAAGTGCTTAAAAATGTATATACTGTTCCAAACGAAATTGGCGAAGTAATTTAAATTACTTAATTTAAATATTTTCAATGTTTTGCTATGAGAATATTATTTGCAAACACTTAGGAGGTAGTAATATTTCAAGCTTCAGGAATGTATGTTTAAGCCCTATATTACCATAATAGTAATTAACTTAAAATAATATTTAAAAAATTTTTATGGGATCTGTTCATAACAGACTGGTTACCATACGATACAGGATTAAAATTATAAATAAATTATCTCAAATAAACTTTTTGTCGTCATGCAGTAAGCTTGAAAGCAAAGTCCTTGCAGCAAAAGTGATACCTATTGGCCACTGAGAGTTCTGTAGATTATATACTAATGGGTCCAGATGGTTCGGCTGTCATCATGTCAGAAGGAGCAGGTACCACGAACGAAGTTGTTTATGACACCGATGATGAAAGTTGCAGCAACCCATATATAAACTTCTCAGCGCTGTAGGTCCCCTATAGAAGTGTCACATAACCACCATCACTCCATAGGCTTCTAGATACAACACCAGTAAGAAATTTAGATATATATATATACACATCATATACATTTACATACTTCAGACTACAAACATAAAACAGAAATCATAAATTTCTCCACACCATTCGTGTAGTGTCTTTACTCCAGCATGTCCACTTCTCATGTAGTGAATGTAATCTGCTTATACGCAGCTCTAGACAGTTTACACTAGCAAGCGTCCAACCAGAACCCTTGGACATATATTCTTCTTCACGATAAAGTTTCTCTTTCAAGGCTTCTGCAGCCCCTGGGATACTATCAACATTGTACAGTGCTTGATTCGCAGTCTTGAATCTCGGCGACTGATGGTTTCATTCAAAGGCTGAAGCTTTTCGTAGGTACACTCCAGCCAAACATTGTATTTTATGGAACCTTCTTCAACCTCTGCTGTTAATTGATTGATTATCCTTTGCTTAATGTGGTCCAGGTAAGTACATATCTCTTTCAAACATACAAAGTCATTTCCAATCACATAATGCTTTAAAGAGCCCTTGAATGCTGATTTTTTTCAGGTAGAATTCGTTCGATGTGGTTTCGCCAGCAGCTAGTACAGATCGTTTCTTAGCCGCAGAAACTCTACCATTACAGTTATTCTTATGTCTCTTTAGGTTTTCACCGCGTTTGAACAGATGTTTGCACTTGCCAGTAATAAGGTTTGGCCTACGATGACGCATCTCTATTTGGCACAGGAGCGCAGGAGCGGGCCGGCCGGCATGTTACGTCACCTGTCTGACCACTGACCACAGAAACTCTAAAAATTGCAAAATAATTCTTCAAAAACTATTAAAAAAATATATATGTAGTTAAAAATTTTATTAAAAATTATTTAAAAAGTGTATTATTAAAATATTTATCAAAAATTGTTAAAATGTATTATTAAATTCATTTAAAATATTCTTAAGGACTTGTAAAAGAAAGCCAGTAGCTGGCCGCCGACATCATGCTCTGTCATTGCGGTGCCACGTCCACAAGCTTTGATCCATATGACCTTAGACCACAAACAAAAAATATAAATAAAGAAAAATCCACAAATAAAGAAAAAAAATACCAAAAAAAAAACCTTTAAAAAATTTCATTAAGAAATTTACTAAGATGAACTATAAAAATTATTTAAAAACTTTTAAAAAATCATTTAAATTATATTTAAAAATTCTAGTCTCTCCATGGCCATTTTACCTAACAATTTCCCTCTTTTCCCTCGAAAATTCACTTTTTTCCTTTACGATTTCTCTTTTTTCCCAAATTTTTTTAAATCCCGAAAAGTATTTAAAACATAAGTAAAAAATTATTTTTTAAAAACTTAAATTTCCGAAGGTCCTCCCAGCAACACGTCCAGCAGACGACTGACTCCCTCACCACCACTCTTCCACCGATACTCATTCTATTGTATACTGCCATATTGGTTTTTCGTAAATCATTTGTTTATATATGTTACTGGAGGCTGCCATGTTAGGAGGCAGCTATCTTGCTAGGTGCAGTCCTCCATGCTTGTTTTTTTTATTGTAATTTGTTTAATAGTTTGCATCTCATTTTCATGCAACTACAATATTTTATTTCATTTTTTTTCATTACCTATGTAGACCAGGTAACAGCCATATTTGTTTACGTGTTTAAAGTATTCGCTGTGATGACAGCACCATCCACATTGGATTATATTCTCAACACATAGGTAGTATCGATTATGCTACCTGCTATCGGCCAATACCAAATGGTGATATTGGTTATTCCTTCAAACTACTTAAATTGTTATATTTATTAATTTTTTTAGTTGCATATGTAAAGCGGGGACAGTTTTTTATAAATGAAACACGCCATATCTTTTTCATAAAATGTATGGTTAACATAATAAAATATACAGGTTTATTAATCTTTTTCGGCGTTCACCGCTCGATGTCTGCATCGACGATCGAGGAATTGAAGCGGGCAGGGAAACACCACCACTTGAAGTACGCCCTTCCATTATGATGTTACAGCGCCTTCGCGAATCTTGAAGGTGGCAATGCTCGAAGACGATTAAACAGTTACAGTGTTCGAACAGTCAGCTGCAATCACGACGGTATTTTGACGATCTTGTCTCAGCAATTGTATGATACAAGCCGGTCGTGAAGTATCAGGAAGAATGTGTACGTGTTCGCATAAATATTTCCAAGTGTAGTAAATTCTATCCTGCAGTCGATCCCGTTGGAGTTAATATGCTCGTCCTGTTTACTCACATCAAATACCATGAGCGGGGCCAAACTTTTGAACGTATCAGGGCTCAATATCGGGGATTAGATGTGCCCATAATAAGCAGTTTATAATTCAGCATTATTCAAAAATATTTTGACATTTTCTATTTGACATGTATCGAACTGAAAACAGCTCACTCTTACATTGTACTGTCTTCTGGTCTGAAGCCCAAAAATTATGTACCGCGGTTTCTCAGAAGCATAGCTGGACTTCACCATTCCGTTGATGCGCTGGCTTGCTGGCAATCTGGGGTATGTCTCTCAAGACTCTATGGCCTAAAACCCACATCGATGTTTTTATCATTCTCCACATCGATGTTTTTATCATTCTCCACATTCGGCAACATTTGTATGTATTCTGCTGTGCTCAACTTCATATGAGGCAGCATCCATTCGATAGACTGTAGTTTCAGTTTAATTGCTTCCAGATTTTCTCCCATACACATGCATGATGGCGAGTATTATCACCAGCTCCTACTTCAAATTGAAAATAATTCGTTTGTTATCTTCGGCAAATCCCAATAGCATGGAGAGTGGAACACATACTTCGAACCTGCCTTCGCCATAAATGGGAACACTGTAGCCAGCTTCGATTCCCCAGTCTGCCCAGCTCATGAGGCGTGAGGGAAAGGTAAATTTTTATCGTTGAGGTTATGCCCGCATCTCGCGACTGGTCCACCTCGGCACCATTGAGAAAGTAGACGATGCGATCGACTTATATGAAGAATTCCCTTGCTCGTTATTTTCGTCGATGCTGGATTGGACCCATCTTATTTCGTCAGAGTCCCTCTGATTCGCAAGGAAGACTGGTAAGAGTAGAGTGCAGATATCTTGGTGTTGGATCACTATTCGAACTTCCGATGGTAGTGTGTACGACCAGATCAGGAACGGCTGGTATGCATGAAGTTTCAACTTCATTATACTGTCTTCGAAAACGGCTGGCTCTTCGTAGTTTAGGAAATCTTCCATGACGATCGACCTCGTAGTCGAGACTGCAGAGGATAATCTCAGTAGCATGTGTTAACTCTTTGGAGACCTGTGGCGTACTGATTGTAGGTTTAAAACGATACGTTCTTTTATAGCTTCTGGTCGCCGTAAATCTTATTCCCATATTTTAAAATGCAGGCGTAGGGTGATTTCTTTGTTTCCAAAGTTCACTAACTCTCCGCCCTGGTCGACGACTGTCACGGCCACCTCGTGTGCTCTCTTCGCGATGACTGGAACATAAATGATGCTTTGTGGTGCCACGACCAGTTTGTAACCTGGAGAGACCATAGGGGAAAATTTGTGCAGTGTGTTTCTCGGCCTTCCTTTGAGGTACGTGCCACTTGTCGTCCTTTGAGGTACGTGCCACTTGTCGAATTGCAGGCTATTCGTATCATATTGACTGGCAAAATGCCTACAGACTGCGACGACACGTGTGTTTTTCCAGCTTCGTAAATGTGTGGCTCGAACCGCAGCATCAGTCCAATAGTATCCAGTTTCGTAAAGTCAGTAACTTATTTACACCTAATAACACTCTTCAGAGTATTGGGATTCCCAAGTAGTTCGAATTCTGTGTCGGGGGACAGCGAATCTTCAATGTACCTTGCAATGTCGCCTATTTCATAAGCGCCAACGGGCAGCGAAACTTAATGGCAAACATTACTACTCTTTACGCGGTACAGCTTGCAGTTTTTTTCATCAATGTTCGGTATCGCATTATAGGTTTGAAAATCGACAAGGCTTATGCTCCATTATCCCTCCAGGTCGAGTGGCGCAAAATATACCGCACGCAGCTCGGATATACGACCCGTCAAGGTAAGCGTTATCGACATGACTGATGGTTTCCTTATGGTTTATAGAGTTTTTATACAATTACTTGTACGAGACAGCCAAGAAGAGATTGCACAAATGTCCGCAGTTCCACGTATTAGGCAGCTGCTCCGTTTCTTAATTGTATATTATTTAGGTATATTTCTAATACTTGCGCAATTCGGGCGGAGGATGCAAATCCCTAAAACTATCATAATAGCCTGCTGGTTTACCCATTTTTATGTATACTATCCAGTGTGTGCCGGGTCCTACTGCTGTATCCAGAGTAAATAAGGCGCATTTGTGTCTTTTGAGTTTAGTGGGTAAACCATCTCTCATAAAAACTCCTCAAAAATTAGGTATTTTCAATTTGCGTGCAAACAGTTCCAAATCCACATTCGCAAGTGCTCATTTCGGCAGAGAATTCATTATTGCCTCTTCCTGCTGAATCGCTTTTGTACACCTCCGCCTCCTACTGGATATGGCCTTAAATAGAGGCCTTGTCCATTTTTTTACTCATGGCGATAGCTTCCATATTTCATGGGTCGTTGTACATTCGTCAACTGCTTCCGTCCGTTTGATGATGTGTTGACGGTTGGGGCGATACCACTCGCGGCTCCGATTAGGCCTCCGAGGGCCCGGAGTGCAGGCAAAAGCTATGAAAAAAAAAATCAGCCGATAGATATTTACTTAGTTTTGCAGGCTTTTCTCCCATTTGTAACTGCTTTTCTTTTCACTCGTGCCTTTCTTTTGCTTTTATCACCCTTGCCCATCTTCACTTTGGCGTTCATCAAGTTGGAAATACCTCATGCTACTATTTTTTTTTTCTCTGAGCCCGGCATCTGATGATTTTCTTATGTCGCCCACCTTCTGTGCAAGTATCTTGTCTACCCGGTGTCTGGCTTGTAGATCCTTGTGCTGGGAATAGGTGATTTCGTGCTGTTCGCACACCTCGTTCGCGGCGATTATGCATGTCTCGTTGCGTGACAGCCTTTAAGCCATCTTGGTTCCTGGTCTGTAGAACTTGTATCGCGGAATGTGTAACTCGGATGGTATATTGTTATTCAGTGTATTGACGACCCCGCTTCCAGCTACGGTCTTACCTCTTCGAGAAATCGCGGTGAACTGAGCGAGAAAAGTATAAATACGACCCTTTTATGCATTTTTGTTTCAGTATCATTCCAGATTTGGAACAGTAGGAACATATCGGATTTTCCAATACGACATTTCAGTCAGTGCGAATTCTTTGAGTGATGCTTTAATGAGACATTATAAAATTTGCAGCATTGTTTCTCGACTGCCAACACAACCGTCGCCACCACCATTACCCCCACTACCACCCTCCAACCACCACCAGAAGATTGTCGGGGTAGTATTCGTATTACCTAGCAATATCCATTCATGCCGAAGATGAAGACATCTCCCATAAATAATGGCATGGGTGCTTATTTCAGAATACAGTGAGGTGCATCATCACGGCACCATCACATTACGGGAAAACTTGTGTCCTACGGATCCTGCTGGAATAATAGAATGGCCTTCGCTTCAAGAACGTGTATATTTATTCGAAGTCACTGAAGCAACCGAAATAAGGGCGATTGACATGAATACTGCAGGCCGAGGAAGGCAAGAAATATTTTTTCTGCAGCGATAATGAAGCCGTCGTACATCCGAATGAAGCACTGAGAAACTCGATATTCATCTTTGATGACATTGCCTCCAAGAAACAAACTTGTATTCAAGAGTACTTCAGCATGGGACGGCATGCGAATGTGGACTATGTGTAACTCGGCCAGACTTATTCGCGCATACCCAAACAGATGTTTCGCGACAACGCAAACAGGTTGGTGCTGTTTCGCATGGACGACACGAATTTGTGGCACTATTACGACGATCACGTAAATACGTACATGGCGTTATCAGATTTCAAAGATATGTGTGCCTTGTGCTGGAAGATAATTACGAATTCTTTACGATCGTAAAGGACTGGCCCCTATATAATGGAAGGCACAGGCATGGGTTCCATCAGTTCATCACCGGCTGTCGAGAATGAGTTACAGTATATCGAAATTCGGGCAGATGAGCCTCAAGCTGCGTCCTCACAAAGGCGACGATGACGGTTGTCCCGTACCAGGTGATACTGGAAATTGTGATGCTGGTAGAATAATAATTCGAAACGTTGGTGGACCCAAACGATCTAGGGATGCTGCTACTAAACATTTCGTCCTCGAAACTGGTAATGACATCATTTTGGATTTGCGCAATATGTTGGTCGAACAAAACACATTCTTTCGAAACTACCTCTCCAAGCTCAAAGCGAAGATGGAGTGTGTGAAGACAGAGATTGTCCGCGATATGGTGGCCATGGACGAGTATGTGACTAGTGTTGAAAGTCAAATTATCGACATATTGAATGTAGCACCTGCACAAAATGAAGAGAATCTGAAAAATTTGGAGGGATATGTGAAACGTACATTCAATACCACGATTTCCCACCTCACCACGAAAACAGATATTCAAAATTACAGCAGAGACATATTGGATGTTTGCAGCGAACGCCTGAGCAAGATCGGAATTATTTTGGCAGCGAATCACGACTAACCTATAAAAGAGAGCAACAGTAAAATTTTTTATTCAGTACGATGTCGGACATTGCAAGTGAACTACATCGGGCGATTCAGTCCATCCGCTCAAAGTATTTGCTCACCAAAAGAGCCAAAATTTCACGCGATCATATAAATGAAGACATTTTTAAGGTCATTACTCGTCGTCTCGATGTACTAAAGGAGAGCTCATGCACGCACTTTACGAAGATAACGATCCCGAGACAGGTGTTTATATGGACGAAGACCACGAAAAAATCGACATTCTCGCAGACCTCTTCAGCGTCTTACCAGTGAAAAGCAGCGAAGACCTGAAGAAGATAGACGACGGCAAGAACATTAACTACGTATTCTGCGACGATCCGAACAAGCTTGTCGATAGGCTGCACCTACTGCTTGCTTCGCAAAGTGTTGAAAATTACTCCCACTCCGACGAGACAGTTTCAATCATCGAAGAACTTAAGGAGGAGGGCTACATATGATGAGTCGATTGGACATCGCCAGTTTCAATATTCGAGAATGCGCTTAAACATCATAATGGAAGGGTGTACTTCAAGTGGTGGTGTTTCCCTGCCCGCTTCAATTCCTGGGCCGTCGAAGCGGACATCGAGCAGTGAACGTCGAAAAAAATTAGTAAATCTGTATATATTTTTATATGTACAATAAATTTTATGTAAAATGTTATGCTGAGTTTTATTTATTTTTAATAACCTCCCTACTTTATATAAGAATAAATAAATAAACAAATATTACAATTTAAGTACTTGGCAGAAATGGTCAATGTCGCCAATTGGTACTGGCCGTTAGCAGGCAGCATAATCGATATTACCTATGTCTTGATAATAGAATCCAATATGGATGGTGCCATCAGCGCAACCTATATTTTAAACACATACACAAATATAGCTGTCACCTGGTCATACATACGCGATGTAAACATATGAAATCTAATATGGTAGTCGCACGAAGGTGAGACGTAAACTATAAAACTAATGGCAATAAAAATATGGAGGACTGCACCTAGCAAGATGGCTGCCTTCCAACAAGGCAGTCTCAAGTAACATTTATAAACATATGATGTACGAAAAAAACTAATATGGTGGCGATACGATAGAACGAGTGTAGGGAGGGGTGTTGGGGTGAGGGATTCAGTCGTCAACTGGACGTGGTGCTGGAAGGTGTAAGTGTAAGATCTTTTTAAATAATTTTTACTTACATTTTTATAAGTTTTTCGTGATTTTTAAATTTTTGGGTAAAAGATGAAATTGTAAGAGAGAAAAGGGATATTTTAATAGAAAAAAGGGAAATTGTTAGGAGTAATAACCACTGTGGAATAGAATTATTAAATAATTTTTAAATAAGTTTTTATAATTCAAATTAATAAATTTCTTAATAATTATTACTTATACAATTTTTGGTATTTTTTTTTACATTTCGTGAGATTTTTTTTTTTTTTAGATTTTTCGGATTTTTGGGGTCAAATGTCAAGGTCAAGAAAGGTCATATGGGTCAAATATGGTGGGAGAGGCACCAGAATCAGAGCATGGTATCGGATGGCCATTTTATAGATTTTTTAACGATTTTAAAATAAATTTTAGTAATAAATGTTTTAACGATTTTTAATAAATATCAATAATTATAATTTTTGTAATTCTTTTTAGATTTTTTTTCCAATTTATTTTAGTTTTTGGTGTAAGAGATTATCGGGGTAAAGGTCTAAGTCACAGGTCAAAGGCCAACGTCAACTTAAATGACATTCGAGATTGTGGACGAGTGATGTAACAACATGGCGGCCAGCTGGCTCCTGCACTCCTATGCCAGATGCCGATGCGCCAAAGTCGGCCAAACCCTGCTATTCTTGCCACATCGTTGCAGAGCACAGGAATGACCGTCCACGCAAGTAGTTTTATCATGATTTCTCGCACTTTGGCTGTAGGCAAATGTCTTGTCACGGTAACAGCAATGAAGCCGTGGCGAAGTCGTCGATGGCAGCACTGCTGTAGGAGTCCCATACGAAATATTCGATGGTGTTGTCGGCACCATGCCTGAAGAAGTCGATGGCACCGCTATTACCACTGTCAAAGAAGACGATGGCGCTGTAGGAGATCCATCTGAAGAAGTCGATGGCGACGTTGACGCAGGTATCCCATCCGAAGAAGTCGATGGCGATGCTGACGCAGGTATCCCATCCGAAGAAGTCGATAGATAGCACTGCGCCAACCTCAGGCGTTGATGTACCAGCAACCTTTGGCTCCATGTTATATTCGAGTTGCTTACACGAGCTGAGACGAAGTGTCTTTCACGACTGCCACTGTCAAACTAAGCTTTTTAACTGAAACCTGGCTACTTATATACAAGCAAGCAGGCATCATACTATCCACCATAACTCAAGTTTACATGTATATATACTTTTGTAATATGTAAGATAGGAATATATATAATTATCTATAAGGTAGGAATATACATAATTATAAAAGATAGGAATAAATATATAGCATGTTTTATTCTAGGTAAAGGTGTCTTTGGGTTCTCTGAGAGTGCTCCAAATCGCGAAGGTTTTAAGATTTTTTCTGCATATTTAAAATTTTGGTAGTAAATTATGTCTCTTTTTGTTTTGAATGGTAGATTTTGAATATTTGGTAAGTAATGTTATGATCCTATGACATCATGAAGGGATAACGTTAAGAGCTTTCATCATACAAACGTTTTCTGAACTTATCAGGATGTCGAGCGGTCTAAGACGTTTGATTTAAGCTGGTATAGTGAAAATGGTGGTTTGTTGTTCTAGCGGTCAGATAATGTTTATTAGCTAATATGACATATGGAAAGCTTAAATCATTTGTAGCCCTCGACACAGTCACTGAACTCGCATACCTACCTGCCTAAAGAATTCCTTCTGATGTATGCACGACACGAAATAAAATGGGTTTACAAGAGAAAAAGAAACTGTGTATCCAACATTGAAAGATGAATAAGTGTAAAGACGAATGGTTGTTTGATGGATGAATTCGCAGGTTAGATACTGAACAGGTTGATTATCCTTCGTATAACACTATTGTGTGTATTACTTTTTACATATTCATACTGAGTAGGCCTATAGTGAGCTAGTTGAAATGGATAACAAACAGTAATTGTTCTGTTGTGAAAACAGCATATAAGCTTGCATCATGTAAGAATGAATGCAATTTTTTCAACGAATGCGGCGGAAGTGATCGACACGGGTGGAATCATCTACTATGGCTGTATACTCTGCTAAAGATGGCATCAATGGTTAAAGTCTTACCATCACACAAAAACACGCACACACATACACTTTTACCTATACCTCTACACTCTGCAGGCTTACCAAAGAACTCTTTGGCGTGCACCATGGCTCGGAAAGCCGACAGGACAGGAGCTCTAATGAACAGTATTGGATTGACACAGAGATCGAGTTCTGGCAGAGAATTTGGAATTTTCTTTTCCTAACCTTTGAACTCTTAACATTTTCTAACCTTTAACATATTCTACACTTTATTCCTTTCCACGATTTAAACAGTCATGCACATTTATATTTTCTATATTCTAATGAACCTTAATATCTTCTAAGAGTTTAATGGCTTCTTGAAGGTTATCCTTTTTTGAAAAGTGAACTTTTTTACTCTCATTTAAAATAAATTCAGTATAAATTTTTTAATATATTATCTGTTTATATGGGTTTGAAATTTTTTAATAATTTTTAAAGTCAGTGTTTTAAAGTGCTGTAAGGTGGGGCACTTCAGTACTGTAGTTTATTAAGCCATAGGTTATGAAGCACCCCTATTAGTGATTCGAACCTCTTCAGGGTAAAATTAATTATACACGGGTTTATTACTTGAGAAATATCACAGGGTAGCCGTTAATGGTAAATGTGAATACTCAAAAGGTGTAGGCTTTGCTTAATGGGAAAATGTCTTACATCATTGACATCAAACACACACATATAGATACACACCAATCCACGAAACCATGCACACACGCACACACACTCGCACACACATAACCATACCAATTCACACAACCATTTACACACACAAACTCACTCAGAAATACACTATTTCACGCACAAACATACTCACAAATACATTATATAACACACAAACACATACATTATATCACACATACACATACACACTATTACACACCCAATCACACAACTCATTTGCACATACCATACCTGACAGTTGCAAAAATCCATACCATCAAACTTTACAATTTAAACTAAATACTTGAAAAATAAATCAACATATCATACAACTCAAATGAACAAAACATACAGGATCAGAGATGATAATATTATGAAAACTTTTCATACTATAAGACTAACAACATACCACACACTTGCAGAAACCCTAGCATAAAATGTTACAAGCAAAACTAAACATAAAAATACCAAATCAAAATATCATACAACACAAATGAAAAAATCTCCATCTGACTTCCAATATAAATTATCACGTTTATTCAATTTAAAGTATATGATATACAAAAATAGTAAAAAAAGTTTACAATATTCAATTTTCCTAATTTACTATATAACATCATTTAAAACAAAATTGGGATCCAAATAAAATGCTCATCTCACTTAAATCGTGTTATCCCATTCTACATATAGCAATCAAAACTTATTAATTTCATAACAATCCCTTAATCAAAGAATGTTTAAGATCTGTTGTTTTTAACTGTTGGTTCGATCCATCTAGGTTACTTAGATATTATCAGCATAAGAAGTATTTACACAATTAAACCTTGTTTCATCACACAAGAAGCCTAAGTATTGTTTCAATGTAACTATATTAAACTACTTCAAAAATCGTCCAAATTTAATGGTACATACTGATTAGGCAATACGTCAACCTAAACAAGGCCAATTAGAGGTATTTTAACATATTCTTTGTTTTAAATCCCAACCAGGTATGTACACATATATGAATTACTATTGGCGATATTATTATTATATATTATATATATTGAACATAAAATATTAATTATTTTTTCACTAGTTTTTTATCACTAAGTTTAAGATATGCTAATTTAATGTAGTGTAGTACCACATACTAATTACTCACTATGCAACAAATATCATACACACTTACATAATTACGCATTATGCAATCACCAACTCAAGATGCATCCTCTTGCCAAAATAACCTGCTCGCGAAGTCATATTCACAACATCAACTTTACAAAAGGCAAGTCATTGTATTACTTTACATTTCATCATTATAATTATGTTAAGAAAACAGTTTTGTAAATGGCTAACCAGTTCTCGCAAGCTTACGAATGACACCATGTTTAACCGTTATCTATACAGCTAAACCTATTGATTGATATAACACCTAAACAATATTTTGACAAACATTACAAAATTGTATTGATCATGATAGGTTAGGCTTACATCGGGAGTGTTAACCACTCGCTTCATCAATCATCAAGAGTAAAATGTGTATACTCGTACAGCAAAAATTAATATTTAGTGAGACTTTTTACATATAAGTAGTATATGCATAGCGATTCAAGAACCATACAGGGTATGTAGATACTATTCGAATTGTGTACCAATAAAATAACCAGCATATTGCTATAAAGAATCTACTAATCCAACAACTATGTATATAATGATCTGAAACCAACTACATGTCGATCGATAAATCACAACGAGCGAAGACCGAGAACGCACTCCTTGCTTCTTATCTAGTTAAGAACCTTTATAAGAAGTATTTGTGTATTGACTGTCTTACATAATTATTTCACTCTACGTACATATCTTACCATAACCAATGCTAAATTATGATTCACATATGTTTGATATTATGCATAACTTATATACACACCATCTTGTAATGCGCTACACTAGAAACACTTAAACTATAAACCTTTCCAAACCAAAAGCATTCTGTATACAACTCCCGTGTAGCATCTTTTGTCTCTATATCGAACTAACAGAAGACTAACTATCCATACAAACTCAGTCTATCATTATCTCTGGAACGGAGAACAACTATCTCAAGGAAAACATGTAGGTGAGTGCCTTATCTAGGAATGCTACACAATCACAAACTGTATAACAGATATATTTGATGTGTACAAACAAAAACATTTTTTTTTAAATTTAATGTTAAGAAAATAATTAAAACCAAGCAGATGAGAGGGAATCTACTTCCAACATTGCCGCTATGACATGCATGTCAACGACAAGATATTTGCTTCCTACCTCCTAAGCAGATCAGAAACAACTGATACAAAATTCCACAAGGGAAAGTATGCAACCCATGTAAATAGAAACTTTACCACTCGCACTGCAGAACATAACAAACAAGCTATCGTATTACAACAAAACATAGTTAGATCTCATCAAACACACACACTTACATACAAACCACGAAATATTTAATTTTAAAGACATGCTTGCTCCTATTAACCCAAAATTACTCTAACATGATCCAAATTAACCCAAATAAATCCAAAAGGACCTAAATCAACTCCAAAATGGGTCCTAATAACTCCAAAACACAAACAGATGAAGTATATACCTAAACTTTCATCACTTGATACCACTCGTGTATACCTAAACACACCATCCATTTAAACATTTTGTGAACATAGCAACATACAGGGAAGAAAATATCATATACAAAAACCATTCCGGGATAACTGAACATATCAATAAGTGTTAGAATCATTATTTTTTTTTTTATGTTCATGCTAATCTCTTTAAATAACTATCTCCATATACAGCTCACATACAAGAAATAACCATTGTTTATATCTTAGTAGGATACCATGCGAAGACAGATACTCCATATTCGAAAGGTAGTAAGTTCGAACATCATACCATGCCATACCTGCATACTCACATACACACACACATACACGATATTTCATTTAGTAAAGAACATTTTCTATAGTAAATACTTGTGTTAGACTCGTCTCATCTCCTACAAAATATTCACTTATAACTTTAACTTTAAAATTTACATTATATTTGAATTGTTTGATGCATTCATTTATTTTTCAGACTTATGCTCAATAATTTCTTTAACTTTTCACATACCGCTTTCTCAAAGGTTCATTTACAGTAACACAGAGCTCGCCATATCACCAATCCACACACACGAATCCACACCATTCCACACACACCAATCTTTACCAATCATTCCATCAATCTTTACCAATTTTTACCAATATTTCCATAAATCCTTACCAATCTTTACCGATCTTTCCATCAATCTTTAGCAATATTTACAAATCCAAGGGTTTGTCGGCTCTCTGTATCCATGCATATAAGAACTATGATTCACTTAGTGTCTCTAAAAATTTCTACACATCGGTAGAATGAATATTTGTGTATGCATTCAACTATCCATGCATTTTTAAACTGAAGTAATTGCTATCATTCTCTTAACTTCTATAAGCTAATGCTCATAGAAACACTGAAAAGTTGGAAGTGTTAAAAAGAAAATAAACAATAGTCTTTTATGCAGTTTATCTTTATTTCACACACACAAAAAAATACATGGTATGATTTACATACACTCAAGCATATTCTCCACTCAAGAAAAGTATTTATACTTTACACGAGTTGTATAATACAGATCGTATTGACAGCAGTTATGGTACACATATTCGCATATACAGCATTGCCTTTAACACATGTGTACGTATTGTAGCTAACAGCAAATTAACAGTTGCTATCTTAGTAATGTCTGGTTCTAGACGTACTCGCGAATGTCTTGATGCAATACTTGCACTCGATCCCTTATGGACGACAGACGTTACCTTTACACATATTGGTATGTTTGTACAGGTCATCGCCACGGGTAAACACATCATCGCAATTATCACAGTGGAACACCTTACATGCTGGACTAAACAAGCAATAACTATGTTCATGAGGATGTGCATTACAACATTGACTAAAAGTATTTCCACAATAACAACAGCGATGCCGTAATGATTCTAGCGACTCTTCGGAGGTCCTTGACGTCGCTGACTGTGTTACAAATGGTAAGTCTTTCATCATATTCCTATTATAGCAGGCTATGCAATCACAGTAGTAACATTTATAGCATATTGCTAGTACCGACTCTTAAAACATCCTTGCTGCCGGTGTTACAGATGGTAAGTCTTCAACTATTTTTGTCATATTTAGCAGAGTACTATTCGTAGTAGATGATTCCACTCATAACGATCCTCCTTCCACCACGGTAGGTGGCGAAATGACGTCCGTTTTTACATGATGTATGTTTATATATGCTTTTGACAACAGAACAATTGGTTTATGTGTCACTCTAACACACTCAGAGAAAGACAACTCTTACTCGAACTACAGATGAATTGCGAATGACACCAACTCGACACTCTCAATATATGTCCGAAAATCATTTGTCATGTGCGAGATTCGAACCAATGTTACTCTTGCTATAAAGCGGCCAAACTGACAAGTACAGAAAGAGTTTTTAGAATATAAAGTGTTAACATAAGTATGTATAAAAAATCTTAATAAGAACATATTCTATATACATAATTATATATAAAAGAATTTTATATGTACATATTTTATATACATTATCATGTATCAAAATAATTGTCTACATACATATTTTATATACATAATTATGTATAGAATAAAATTTTTTACATATATGTTCTCTTCTCGGGCGAACGAGTCTTTGGGTTTTCCCAGCGTGCATCCAATCGCGAAGGTCTTTTGAATGTTTCTGCGAAATTAAATTTTTTGCAAAAAATTGTGTTTTAAAATGTAGATATTTTTTGTAAGGTTACGATACTAGGATAATGTAAATACTTTATACTATAAAAACTCTTTCTAAACTTGTCAGTTTGGTCACTTCCATGTAAGGGTAGCGTTGGTTTAAATCTCGCGCCTGACAAATAATTTTCAGACATATATTGAGATATAGTGAGTTATAGTGACACAGAAACCAATTGCTCTGTTGTTAAACGTGTATATAAGCATGCATCATGATAATAAAAGGACGTCATTTATCCACCTGCCATGGTGGAATCATCTACTACGAATGTGTACTCTGATAAAGATGACAATGGTTGAAAACTTACCATCTGTAACTCCGGCAGCAAGAATGTTTGAAGAGTCGGTACAAGCAATACGCTATCAAGTTAACACTGTGATCGCATACTGTGCTATAGTATAAAGATAACCAAAGACTTACCATTTGTAACACCGTCAGCGACTTCAAGGACCTCTGAAGAGTCGCTAGAATCATTACGGCATCAGAGTTGTTATTGTGGAAATACATTCTGTCAAAGTTGTCATGCACATACTCATGAACATAGTTATTGCTTGTTCAGTCCAGCATATAAGGAGTTTGTTTCACTCTGATAATTGCCATGGTGTGTTTACCCGTAGCGATAACCTGTATAGACATAGCAATTTGTGTAAAGGTAATGTCTGTCGTGCCGATTGTGCGATAATCAGGAAATATAATATAATATAATGCAATACACTATAACTTCACTTCAAAAATATATAACCAGCCCTTTATGTAAAGAAATCACCACACAAACGCATTTTAATAAAGTGGCTACTGAAAGAATAAGAAAGGGACTGAATGGAAATTACATACCAAATTATACAATTATATAAGACAATTATATAAGAAGTGACATAAACAAACCATAACTCATGGTGGGAATCGTACAATGCACAAATTTATGATAAATGTCCTTTACAAATAATAAACAAGACTTATTACTTGCTTGTCAAATAATAATGATTAGGTCCAGAGGTGAAAGCGTATTAAGTAAGATAAATTAAAACTCGTTAATTGTGGAGGTGTGCAAAATAAAATATTTTTTGTAAGTTTTTTTGAGAATTTCAGTAATAACAAATACAATCATTATTAAACAATAAAACATAAGTTGTTCAGAAGAAAAGACGTGATTACACATTATAATATTTAAAAAAAGGAAAAAATTTCAAATGATTTAATATAAAATGCTTTACCTAGTTGATGAACTAATGAGAAATTTCAATAATAAAGTTCCTTTTCATTTTGTTATAAAGATTCAAAAGTTCACTTCAAACACCATATAAGTGAATCATTATCAAACTGGAGAACACATCAATCCAGGCTCGGCGTAGAGACTTGAAGGAGAATTAAAGCTGCTTGAGATTGCGGATTCGTAAAAAAACAGGAGAGCTGAGAAAAGCACAACTGAACAGAAACAATGGAAACTCGTTTACCCTCACCAAAATATACAGAAGGTACGCAATAGTGAGTAACAAAATTACTAAAGCACATGACAAAGCAAAACAACCAAAACCAGTACTCGCCAGAGGAGGGTAAGACGAAAATTACTGCACTATCCAGAAGAATGCCGAAACAATGGACATAAACACAAAACTTAATAAGAATTAATATTCACATCACTACAAAACTACGCAGGCTCCACTACGTGATGCTAAATTAGGTGTGTTACACCAAACCGCCTCGCGGCTGCCGCATGTCGGAAACGCTTCATGACGGCAGCAAGCCTGGAAACAAAGTGTGTGTGTCAAGGACGACCGCCAGGGGACGCCGTTGCGGTTAACCAAGGTACAGATAGTTTCGGAACCGCCTCTAGATGTCGCAGACGGTCCATAAGGGACGTGAAAAATAGATATGTCGGCAAGACTGGCATGTGTGCACACGCTGAATGCATGAACACCCGAGGACTTTGCGGACGCAGCCACGCCAGAACTTAAAGTGTGGAAGGGGGTAGGGATGGCTGTCGAGACAAAATAATTTGCGAACAGTGTAGCTTACATACACGGTCAGACAAAAACGAAAGCGCGACGACACCGAGTAATGTTCTAGAGAGATTTAAAACGTAGTTTTACTAGTCCTGCAATAAATCGAAATGAAATTACAAAGATAATTCAAATAGTAGAAAGTTAGTAAACCCTACCTTATTAGTCTGGAATATATATAATAAAACCACTTACACTGCCAAAAAGACCAATGGTCTAAATATATATACCAAAACGAAAAGAGAAATAAATATATGGCCACTAGACCTCAATTATGAATAACATAAATCTCAAATACTTCAAAACTAAAATAAAGTTTATTATTTACAGGACAATTGACTTTAAACATAAATAACATGACTCAAATGGTTACAAATAATCATAAAGCAATAAATTACCACAGTAAATAAAATCCAAATTCGCGAGACAATTATTAATTATAATCCTTGCAGTCCTGCTAATGACTGAAAAGGAAAATAATATATTAGAAACCAATAAAAATGAAGTTAATTATCAATGTCCTGAGTAATTATGAAATTTTCATATCAATAACTGATTTAAATATTGAAAATTTCAGTATTAAATAATTAGTTTAAAGTATCTCATAACAGTGACTACCTATGAAATTTAATCTCAGCTCATATCAAACTCACAAGGACATATAGTGAAATTCCCGGTAACACATAAAGAAAACAATAATGACGTATTTTAAAAAAGGGAGTGTCGCAGAGTAATTTAAGGAGTCGTGCGTATACCGTACATCGTTCATCGGGAATCGAGTGCAAATAAAGTCATTTCCCGAGTAGGTCTAGCACCAGAGAACACGAAGATAGTAACTGTCAATTTGCCACCAGATACAAGACCTACACATGTGTTAACTGCAATAATGTATATACGAATATGCATACCTTGACTGCTCACAGTATGATTTGTACTATACAATTCGAATAAAGCATAAATACTTTTCTTGAATGGAGCATATGTTTGAGTGTATGTAAGTAATACCATGTAGTTTTTTTTATAAGTGTGTGAAATAAAGATTAAGTTAATTAAAGACTATTGTTATTTTGTATTCATTTTATCCCTTGCAACTTTCAAGTGTTTCTATGAGCGTTCGCTTGTAAAAGTAAAGAGAATGTTAATAAAGAAGTCAGTAAAAAAATGCATTGATTATTGAATGCATACAAAAACATTATTTCTACTGATATGTACAAATTTTTGTAGACATAATGGAAAGATTGGTAAAGAGTGGTAAGAATTGATGGAAAGATTGGTGACAATTACTAAAGGTTAAGGGAAATATTCAGATTGGAATGTGTGGATACATGTTGATTGGTGATATGGTGAACTCTGTGTGTCTGTAAATGAACCTTTGACAAAACGGTATGCCCAAAATAAAAGAAATTACAATAAATATAAGCCTGAAAATAGATGAATTCATCAAACAATAACACTATAATGTGAATTTTAAACTTAAATTTATAAGTTGAAGCCCTGCTTCAAGTCTGACATGTGTGTCAATTAGCAAAATCAAGCAATTTTGCGAGTACTCCTGTCCTGCCGAAGACTCCAACCTGAAAGATTTATTATTCTTCCCGCCAGCTGGTGAAATGTGTGATGCCTACAATTTTCTGGAGTAAGATTAAATGCTGTAATTATGGGGTTGGTGTGTTTACAGAACTACATGACATTAATGAACTTGGTTAGCAAGTCTGCTTGGTTATTTGCCACGTCTGTATTTGGTAGCCCAGATTAAAAAACTGTTATTTTGTTTGAAGAAGGGTTACTATTTGAAAAGGCAATATTTTTGCTGCATAGAAAGGTACTTTATTTTTCTTCGCCCCTCCCGACCCCTTTAGTGGGGGAGGGGGCGTCTAAACGCTTCCAAACACTAAGCTATACTGAATAGAGACGCGCGGAGCTCCTGGCGCGGCCGAGCGCTGTCTGGTGGCTACTACTGGCAACGAGTTCAGCCTCGCACACTCTGGCACCTTCCATACGCCTCTCCGCTATTCCCGCAGCCTCCTTAACCTTCCCGAGCAACTGTGCAGTGTTTCTCATCGAGTTGCGCGGGCTGGCCGACGATATATCATGTCTACATCACTTCGTACTTCGGGGCTTCACTATGCTAGACGCATTTTCGCGTAATATAAGTACTACTCAAGTTAAGTATTGCAATAAAAGTAGTTGTTGTAATGCTGGGGTTAGAGTTCTCCTTTTTGGTAATGGTTTTTTAAAGCGATTTTGGTGTATATGGGATTTTGTAGGGAAGTATTTCTTCATTGTTTTGATTTTGTGAATTTTCAATATGGTATTTTTATGGGAATGTTTGTAAGAGGTGGATTCTTTATTTTCTTTTTTGGCGTGCTGTAGGAATGGTCTCCTGGACTACGATTTTCCAAACGAATTTTAATGTTAAGGAGTTTAGTGGGTATTTTATGGCATGCCTTTATGCTCATGGTTAAGTGTAATGAAGGTTTTTTCTCCTTCACAATGGTATTCTTGAAGTTAGTATTCCATGTCGTACTTTCTAGTGAATCCTCAGGCCAAAGTGCACAATGTGTATGAGATGAGATAAGTCGAGCATAACTTATTACGATAGAGAATATTCTCTATGAAAGGAATATCATGTGTGTGTGTGTGTGTTTGAGTGTGTGTTTGTAGTTGTGTGTGTGTGTGTAATGCATAGTATAATGTTTTAACCTGCGACCGTTCGATTACAGGGTATTTGTCTTCGCAGGGTATCCGACTAAGTTATAAACATTGTTTATTTCTTGTATGTGAGCTGTATATGGAGACAGTTATTTTTAAATATTTCGTATGGAATTTTTTTAAAAAGTAATGTATTATAACTCTTATTGATGTGTTTAATTATCGTGGGATGGTTTTTAATATGTTATTTTCTTGCTTGTATATTACTATGTTTACAAAAAGTTTAAATGGATGGTGTGTTTTGGTAAACCCGAGTGGTATCAAGCGTTGAAGGTTTAGGTATTTACTTCATTCTGTTTGTCTTTTGGAGTTATTAGGACCCATTTTGGAGTTGATTTGGGTGCTTTTGGTTTAATTTGGACCATTTTAGATTAATTTTGTATTAATAGGAGTAAGTCTTTAGTGAAGCATATCTGTAAAATGAAATATTTTGTGTGTGTGTGTTTGATGATATCAAATATGTTTTGTTGTAAAGCAATAGCTTGTTAGTTATTTCCTGTAGCATGAACAGTAAAGATGCTATTTGTATGGGTTGTATACTTTCCCTCATGGGATGTTGTATTAGGTGTTTGTGAACTGCTCGGGTGGTAGGTAACAAACAAATGTCTTGTAGTTGACATGTATGTCCTAGTGGCAACGTTGGAAGTAGATTTCCTCTTACCTCCTTGATTTTAATTATTTTCTTAACATCAAATTTTTTATTGATTTTTTTATATTTTTATACAATTTATATATCTGTTGTACGGTTTGTGCTTGTGTAGCCTTCCTAGATAAGGCACTCACCTACACCATTTCCTTGAGAATGTTGTTCTCACTTCTAGAGATGATGATGACTGACTGGATGGATATGGAGAGCTAGTCCTTTGTTGGATGATAAGTTGTGATAGTTTGATAGAGAGAATAATGCTGCACCGGAGTTGTATACAGAATGTGTTTTGTTTGGAAAGTAATATTGTATAAGTGTTTTTTATGTAGTGCATTATACAATGGTGTATTTATAAGTTATGCATTATATCGAACATTTGTTAATCAGGATTGAGCTTATGTTATGCTAAGATATGTACTTAGAGTGAAATAATCATGTTAGATAATCAATACTTAAATACTTGTTATAATTGTTCTTGACTGGATATGAAGCAAGGAGTTCATTCTAGATCTTCGTTTGTTGTTATTCATTGATAGACAGGTAGATGGTTTCAGATTAATATATTCATAGTAGTTGAATTTGGATATTCGTTACGGCAATATTCTGGTTAATTTACTTGGTATGCGATTAAAAATAATATCTACTTACCTGACTCAGGACAGCTCCTAAGGCCAGTGAAGACGCAGCTACTTGAACGACAAAACGCTTCATGAATTCGGTAAAATGAATAACTGGCGGCGATGACAAAGATTTTTTCAAACTGAGGAAAGCGTGCTCCTGCTCAGGGCCTCAAACAAAGAACACGCCCTTTTTCTTAAAGTAATGTAAGGGCGCAGCTATCTCCGAATAATAGTCTATGAAATGCGAGTAGTAACCCATGATTCCTAGGAACTTTTGAACTCCCTTAATCGATTTAGGTCGTGGGAAATCCAAATCTGTCCGGATCTATAAGCCAACGACCCTCGCATAATACATAACCAAAGAACTTAACCTTGTCAGCACCTAGGGTGCCCTTATCCGGATTGACGGTAAGACCAACATCACGCATCCTCGTCAAAACTTGGTGCAGATGTTCCAAATGCAGTTCCACACTATCGCCATGGACAATAATGTCGTCGATATAGTTAAATACATATTGGTATTTGAAATCTGACAGGACATGGTCAATAACACGTAATAATGCCTGGCTACTAAAGTTGGGCCCCATAGGAATCGTGAATTCTTATTGATTCCACGGTGTGCTGAAAGCTGTAAATTTCCTACAGGGAGGATCCAGTAAACATTGACGAAAACTATTATTAACGCCAAGGACCGAAAACACTCTAGCCTTTCCTAGGTGTTGCAGGGCACAATCAATGGTAGGCAATGGAAAGGGATCTTTATGTATATTTTTGTTCACCAATGAATGATTTACAACTAGGCGATATTTATCACTGTCTCGCTTACACACAAGAAAACTTGGCGAACAGTTATTAGATGTTGAATGAACAATTACACCTGCTTCTAATCATTTGTTAATGATTTCGCGAAAGGCCTGAAGTTTAGGCGGAGGACACTTAAAGTGCCGCACGCACGGGAATGTCCTCGGTCAGGGAAAACCGGTACGACAAGACATCACACTTGCCTATCCTAGGGGTGATATCAGAAAATTCCTCCCTTAAATTCTCAAGTTTGACCTTAAAATCGACGTTCCGCTCTTCAATTGTCACGGCACAATTTTGCTTCGCCATCCCACATAAATATTGGGAGCCAACCCATCCGAAATATAACACTCGTCAAAATTAACTGTTGCCCTGGTTCTACCCAAAAATGCTAAGCCTAGAATTATATCATGCAAGAGGGATGGAAATACCCAGAACGTGAACATCCAGGCAAAGCTGCCTATCTTAAAATGTAAATTAACTAACATATCTGAGCGGACAATATCACCTTTGGCGATACACAAAGCCTTCTCAGGCGTGACACTAATGCTCCCAGAAGATAACAATTAAGCCTCAAGCAGGTTGCCTAAAAAAATTTGACTCATAACAGAATGAGTGGCCCCGGTGTCAATGAGCGCGGGAAAATTCTGCCCGCCGCAGGTGACCATAACTAAGCATTTGCTGAGTTGACGTGTTGTTTTACAAAGCCCCGGACCGGAAGGACCACGTCTCGCCCCGGTCATGCCTCGTTTTTTGGAATATTTCCACAAAACGTCTTATGTGACCTTCTAAGCCGCAGTGAAAGCACTTCCGCTCCGCCAGAGCGCGTTTGTCCATCCAACAATCAGCTGAGATATGCCCAAGTGTGGAACAATTCGCACAACGCACAGTTGAACCGAGTTGTTCCCTATGTGTAATAGGTTGTAGCGACGAAGCATGCTCACGACTATTCTGCGGTGCTCTAGGAAAAAATTTATGGGGTGCGGGAAAATTCCTAAGGTAATTAAGCCGCAACCCTGTCATCAACTTCAGTAGCTAAATGACGCAATTCAAGAGAAGTCATTGGTGGATACATTATCATACATTGGGATTTGACATGCAGTGGAAAATTTTCCACAATATTATTGATCAAGTCAGCAGCATTTAGATTTAAGCATAAGGCGTCATGATAAATGTGCGATAAGATTCCACAAACTCTCTGTTTCATTCGGTTTTGATACCTATACACAATATCCGTCTCGCACTGGCGTCTACTCCTAGCGGGAAAAAGGGCAAGTAACACTCTAACCTTAAAGCCAAAAAAGGTACCGCTGGGTTGCGACGCTAACTCATCGTGCAGGAGTTGAAGCACTAACCCCTCGACCTTGACGGCGAAAGCGGTCAAGAGCTGTTCTTCGGGGGACAAACGTAAACAAACCAACTTAGCTACGGAGATAAAAAAAAAAAAAGGCGAGGATGGCCAAGGGTTCTACTGAAATTAAACGTTTTATGCGATTAAGGAGAGGAAGAACAGTTTGTTATTGGAAGAGGAGGTTGACTCACCGTCGTCGCGATAACCTGGCTGGGCGAGGACTGCAGAGCCGCTGCACTTTCTCTGCGTAAATGTTGAACAGCAAATGTTCTCAACTCGGCGACAGCCATGCTCTCATCAACATCTTCATCGAAGTCGGATAACATCGAAAGCAGATCGTCTTTCGATAAATGGTAGATGAACCCCACGGTGTAGCTCATATTGACGCAATAAACATGCAAAAGAAAAAGTGTAAATACAAAATATAGAAAGCAGAAATATGCGCAGCTAATTGCGGCACTTAGGGCTGCAATTGTACAAAATAGGAATAACATACAAAAATTATAATTCAGGTTTATTAAACAGCTTCTTACAAAAAAATGTAGATTCACAATATCAGCTGAAATTTGTGATTAAATTATTGATTAAAAAGCACTACAAAACTATGACATTACAATGCAAAATACTCATGACTAGAATTCTGAAGTTAAGCACTCTTTTTAAGGATGTAATGAATTAAAATTTGGAGTGCTAAAACATTTGTAATTACATTTCATAGAGCAAAAACTAGCGGTCGTAATGGCATTGATTTGTTTGAGCTGGCCTTCGACAAGTATTTTTCACACTGAGACAATTTAACGTGTCTCGCCGCTTACAACACATTAAGTCGACTCGCTAGTCTAATCATGTTACAAACTCAGCATTAAAAAGAGATAGAAAGCCCTTTTAATAAATTCCAATCCAGTAATAAACTAACCAACCATCTCTCATAAGACCCTCAGGTCAGTAGGGCTACGACAATTAAATATTTCATGCGCCAACATCGCGCCTAACTTCAAGACTTTAAATTGGCCTTAACACCAGTACCTGAAAAGCACGTACGAACAGTTCACAAATTGGTTTTTAAAATTAACGTATAAGTATGATTCTTCAAGAACACATTAGTTAGATTTAAATTAAGGACTTCACATAATACGTGTGCTGTAGTCAAATACCCATTAAAGAGCGCAAGCAAATAAAGTAACACTCTAAAACTCTATAAAAGTAATAATTCTGTACGGTGGTGCCCCAGAATAATTTGTTAAAAATATTCTGAAAATAATTGCGGTGCCAAACAAAGCACTGCATTGTAAAACTTTACGTACATAGTTAAAATAATATTAAATAGAAAAACTATTCCCCTGCGCGAGTCTGGACAGCTAAGTCTAGTTGCACAAAACTGCAGTGGGCCAACCCAATGGAGCAGAGGCAAGCAACTTTAAAGGATTATTCATAAAAAGCTTCAAAAATATGTATCAAGCAAATATGCGTATATTTAAAACTAACGTACTAAAACACCAAACAAACAATTTACCATTTATGCCTCTCAAACCTCTAACACCTACTCTAGCTATTTTAACTAAATGCATCAAAGCCTTTAAGCACTAATTACAGCCCAAAATTATTTCATAAACTGTCGTACAGACTCACCACCTATCGTTCCGTCTTGGGTGCACATTTTCTAAACAAAATTGTAACATGACCACCACTCATTGCCCTTAAACACACTTGATTTATGAATCACCATTACTTTTAGGCCGCACATCAGAATCGTTGGTGACGACTCGTGTTGTGACTATTCCCGCAAGTGAATGTTCCATCTGGCGAGCTGGTGAGAGATCAACTACACAGGTGGAAGGTCGGTACAATTTTTTTTGGAGTGATGTGGCCTACAGTCTTCAGACCCCCGGCCAGTAAACCCGATCTTTCACGTCCACGAAGGACTATCAAACTACATATAAGGAATAGGGAACTATTGATAGAGGCTGATCAACAAGGTAGGAAAGGCCCTGAATCATAGGAACAAGGACAGGTAGGTCCGGCCACCACGAAACCCGGGGAAAAACCGGCATCCCCCGACACCTAGGCGTCACTGCGATGGTGTAGGAGAAAAAGAGATGATAGGTGACTAATTAGTAGAGAATTATGATATAATACTGAAGGATAGGACAAAGGAAAAGGTACTCCCAAAGTACGTAAAGCAGAATATAACTCTTCCAGAAAGCCCCCTTTAGGGCATTCTAACACATAATGCACTATGTTGCCTACTGTAGACTCAGATACACTAGCCGGACTGGGAACGATATTTAATCTGTGCAAGTGCACCGGAGAGGCATTACGTCCACTACATATACGTAGAGAAATCAACGCGTCCCGTTGGGACACTGTGCACCCTCCAGGGTCACGAAAGATACCCTCTGGATGTAGAGAGGAATACAATCCGCCCTTCGTCACGAAATACCGACCCCAGGGTAGGTTCCAATTATCCGTAATCAATCGTGAGATTAGCTCAAATAAGGGAGAATATGAAACCATTGGCAATGGGACCCCCGACTCGACCGCCATTTTGGGTAACCGATCCACATATTCGTTTGCCACAATGCCCACATGAGATGGAACCAAAGCGAATTGAATTTGCACCGCGAGTTGAACCAACTGGAGAAACAAGTCACGGATAGCCCATATCACCAGATCCCGAGGCCAGTGATAGGATGTCAGCGACACTGGTACACTATTAGAGTCTATTATCATTAGTACAAATTGTATGTTGCGTTCCTTAACATTACGCAGCGCCTTATAGACAGCATATGTTTCTGCATAATAAATATTTGTAGAAAGGGGTAGCCGAAATAAAAGAGTACTGGCATATTGTGGGACATACACCGCTGCACCTACCCCCTTAGAAGATTTGGATGCATCAGTGCATATTCGAACATAATCCACATGTGTCTCTAAACTTCCAAGAAAGGAAAATTTAGTCAAATAAGTCATATTATCCGGGGGGGGGGGAGGGATAAAATAGTGGTAGTGGATAACAAAACGCTGTCTCATACGGAAGACTATACACTATATGGGTAAAAGCCGTGTGGATTCGGAAATGTGTTCTCTCGTAAATGTAGGGGTACTGTTAATGCAAGTGTATCAACAGCCCTAGATAAATTAGTCAAACGGTGGTGACGGGTACGCAACCAGTAGCGGTAGGTCAATATACGACGATGAAGGGTGAGGGGGAGTATCCGTGCTTCAGAATACATCACCATAATCGGTGTGGATGGAAAGGCCCCCAAGATTGCACGCAAACACACATTTTGTATACGTTCCAGCTTGTTCACTACCCAAAGGTGTAACTGAGATTGAAATGAACAATTATGGCTATTATACATGAAACTGTGAGAATCGTCGTACAGCTGGAAATGTGACATTGAAGTAAGCTCCCAGCGCTGTGTTCACCCGAGAGAGCGAGCCTGCTGCATCAGCCGACAGTGCTGTGAAAGTTGCCACACCTGTGCCCGCTGGGCACGTGACCTTATCGATAAAGCAGAACACCGCGCACAGTAGTGAAACGTACTGTGATAACATGTATGACACATGAAATGATGGAACATTTTAAATGAATTAATGTAATCATGGTACACCTATGAGAGAGAAACATGTTTATACACTCAACTCTGACACGATTCACTTATGATTTTATTTAATGCATAGCAGGAAAGTATAATTTCACTATGAGGTAGTTTTTGTTTACAATATAATTGTAACATATTATTATTTAGCATATAAGGAGATTGTATTATGTTTTCCTATACGATGCTGTAACCGAAAATCTCTCATGGAAGCTTTATTTTCACATATATGAAAATTAAACTTGAGAGAAGTCTACACACAAAATACATATTTTCTCTGCTATACACAAATATTTGAATATGTATGCACTTGTCCATAGTTAAAACATATTACATGTATTACATAAATCGACTGATGTGTGGTTGAAAACGCTGTTCTTTTAATATTTAAAACATAAATTATATAAAAAAATCTTTCATGCGCTTAAATTTATTTTGTAAAAAAAATATATATATATTGTGAAATTATTCGTATTCTCCGGGATTTTTTGCCACAATTAGATTTCTGTGGATTTTTTTTTTATTAATATGCTTACTGGAAAACAGGGAATACTTTAATCTTATAATTTATTGTAAGTTTCCAGATTAAAATTGATTTCTTGAAATTTTTGGAATTAATTAAAATTCAGACTTAAATGTTAGTGGTCAGGATATAATTTTTCAGCGGGACTTGTTAAATTTTTATTTCAATGCCAGCAAACGTTCAAAACAGGTAAATGTCTGGGGCTGGAGGTTTTTTTTTTTTGCAATGGTTTTCAGGATAAAGACTTGAAGGGTCAACGCTCCAGCAGGGTCCAAGTTCTCGACCGGAGGGGAGGTAGGTAGGCAGGGCTTGTGCTGGACAAACACATGCTTTGTGGAAGGGGAAGGTGGGGGTTGTCTAGTGGTTCCATCCCCGTTGGCCAGCAGCCCAGAGAGCCCATTCTAATTATTCGTCAGTTCTCTCTCTGTACACATCACTAGTCTCTGCTGTTAGGACCTACCACTTCACTGCATGCTAAAATCTGGCACCATGTCAAGGCGCGCAGCACTAACTTACCTGAGCAGCGGACTTCGGACCCACCTGGCTGCGGTGACTAACCGCGATTCTCGTTAAGCACTTTCTTTTTTATGCGTGTTAATAATTTATCATATGGGAAAAAAGTAAATTCCTTTTCTGAGATTTTTAATCGACGATTTAAAAAAGTGTTTCGTATGTGATGCGGACTTGCTGTGTTAAAATTATTCAGACCGATAAACTATGTTTATGTTCGTATATTATTTTTTAAACGTAAGTTTTTATTGATTTTAAATAATTTTATCGTTTTTCTTCGAGGAAGTTTCTGGACTGTTTAAAGCAAATCGTTCGGTTAGATCGTGATTATCTTTTCATTTTCTCACTAATTATGGGTGATTTACATTTGTTTATGTTAACTTGCATCATAATTCTACTGAGGTGTCTTCCACGCGATATGAGTCTCGCTAAGCTACAACGGAAGTTTTATTGTTTGTTAAAAGTGAATTATTTTTTAAATACATATTTCAACGATAGGGAAATTTATTCACAGCAGTAAACTAATTTTGTGGATATGTAGTTAGATAATGCAAGTGAGTTTTATATTTTTCCCAGGGAAGTGAAATTGTGTATCAATATTTTCAAACGTGGCATTGGGGTAAGTTTTTTCTGTGCGATTCCATGTTACATCTTTGTCCCTTGCAGAACTGAGAATCTATGAGAGAGGCGTGAATAACTCATTAAAAGTAGATTGATAGGGAAATATAAACCGGTGAATTCGTAAACAGGGATAAATAATTTGTATTGATTTGTGACCTAATGTTTCGTTATTTTAATTTCGAGTAGTTTCCGCCATAACCTTAGTCGACGGCGGCTGAATCACACTCTGTTTACTCCCAAAAACTCGCGTAGCTTATAATTCACCGCAAATTTATAATCCGATTAATCAAAATTGAAATGAAACACGCCCGTCCAAACTACTGTCTTCTTTCGTAACTTCACTGTTTACCTAATACTGCATCGTAGTAGTAATAACTATTTGCTGTTACTTATCTTTGCGAGATTATCGAAATTCTTCCTTGAAATAGTTTGTTTTATTTTTTATATTTCACATAATTTAATATATATAATTAATTCTGATGTTTGTCTTACATCTATCAATGATCCAGTATTAGAAACATTTTCAACTCAAATGTCATTAAGAATGCCTAGTTTAAAGTTTATAAAAAGGTAATTTAAAATTATCAAAATACTTCTTTTAGTAGTACTGTAGCAAGTTTCAAGTATAAATCATAATAATATACATATTTCTTACATTAAAATAAGCAGATATAAACATATATGCGAATATTAAAGGTAAGTCCTTCATATTGTATCATTCAATTTAGAATGCAAATATTTTATCTAATGGCAAATGTTCATTTAATTCTAAAACATTATTTACCACATCATAGAGATAAATTTAAATACTTAAAATTATATTTATATACTTGAAACTTATTCCAGTATATTACAATTTTATAGTTTATATTACTTAGGTTATTATTACAATATGCATTAACTAATTCATATTAGAAAATTAGTTTTGAATTTTTCAAATTATTGATTCGTTTGCTTTGTGCTATAGATATAGCAGTCATTTATGCCTACTTCTGCTAAATAGAAACAATATTAAAGACTACAAATTACTAGGAACTAACAGAAATCACCACATCAGAGAACAATTATTGTGAAAAATCAAATAGGAAAACATAATATCCTTTTCATTAGATAATAAAGATTAGGAAGTAACACGAATATAAAAAAATGAATGAACAGGGCAATCGTAGTCGGTAGAACTGTATTCCAAAATATGATAGTAAAAATATTGTCAATAAGCAATAAAATTACCATTGAAATAGCCAAGATCGTAATGATGGTACAGTTAAGCATATATCAGAAATATTCCCAAATTTTAGCTGCTCACAACAATTAAAAGTGAAACTCTCAACAAAGACAATAACAAGACTTGGCATACATTTGGATGTGAGCAGGACCAGTCCATTTCTTCACGCCAGAATTGTTGTTTGTTATTTGTTCAAATTAATTTTGTTCAGTTTTTCTGTTTTATTTATTTAATACCTGAAGAACTGATTTTTAAATGGACTACTGAGCGACAACATACGTACCTACTTAAAATTTTATTCTGAGAGTATGAGGCGAAAAAATAACTGTTTACGGAACTCTTGTGAAGGAAAAAATGTTTGATTAATGTTACTAATTGAAAACCATTGCTATTGCATTCGTACTAATTGTGCATGACGTAGGAAACTCACGACGTGTATCCTTACAATTTCCTTCGGGGTAAAATTTGTAAGTTGCATAAGTTAGAGTGGTAAGTGGCTCATAACTATTATGGATTACTGATACAGGTGGGCGTCTGTGACTACGCATTTGTCATTATATTCGTTTCTTGACAGGATCTAATTTCTTTCTTTGAGAAGGCGAGAGATATAGACAGGCCACTGCCATACCTAGTGCTCACGAAGGTATGAAAGCAAAGGAAATCACTGACGAGGTTCCTCGATGTTGCGACTTGTTGGAATTATTATATCCATTTTCATGGTGTAAGATATTTTGTCATATTTAAAACAATCTTGTTTTTTTATTTGTTTCTAACATGTTTACTGAATTAATTGTTTTTATACATTTGTTTAAGATGCCGACCTTAAATTACGATCATTCAAAGTTTTGGTTTCTATTAAAGAATCTGTTACTTGTATTATTTGGCTACACTGAAGAAATAGTTATTAATCGTAGTTGGTGGTTGTGAAATTTGTGGTAGGTACTGTGAAATGCCCCGCTTTTTTTTTTACGGTGAAGTGGGTAAAAATAATTTAGATCTTAACTTAATTTTTCGTTTGGTTAAAAGGAATCATTGTCACATTTTTGCGATATTCATCATTCTTGTAGAGCTGTAATATGTTAGGGCCGTCGAGGTAATTTTTAACGTTGATAAACGGATACTATTTCTATTTATGCCACTGTTTCTTACTCAGAGGAATTTTTTTTCACAAAAATAAATAATAGGTTGACATACTGAAGAGTTCGTGTAGTGATTGTGAGGAGGGGGAAAGCACAGACATCATTTTTTTAATAGGAATGACTAAAATTTCGAAACTTTAACAACAAAATTCATTAAAAGTTCGCATTTTATTGTGCTCTCCCTTTTCTATGGTGCTAACTGGTAGGGCAGTATTTAGGTCTAGCTAGGCGAGGTGGGCTGGGAGAACTTTAACAAAAACAACACGCGGAACTCCACAAAGAGACTCGCTCATAAACTGTAACAAACCGTACATTTCTACACATTTGCTTATCAGTGTGGGGGGTGGGGGGGGGGGAAGAACTCCAGGTGGAGTAATCGCACTGTCAAAAGCGACAGTATGTTAGTATCCGGAACCGCTTACAGCTGTTCGTTATGCCTCACTGCCGAAGCTGAGAGCAGGTGTAGTACAGGCCCTTGTCAACCCAGTGGTTGCGTCATTTGTACTAGTTAGCAGACTAAGGGAAGTTTCCCTCCCCGCCTACAACACACATACAACTGTAGTTGCAACTGCAACAAGTAGCTCGCCAAGTTGCCTCGGCGAGCTGTAGTTCTCAATGTTCACCTCCATGCCACTTCTGTGAGGGGGAGAAGGCGGGAGTAACAAACTGCCACCTGGTTTTGCAAATTATTATCGAGACCTTAATTTGGAATATAGCAGGGCTTTTAAGCTATCACTAGTCCCTGGATTGGAAAATTAACTCGCGGATTTGAATTGTCCAAATGAACAGTTGCGTTGGGGGGGGGGAGGGGGAGCCGTAAGATACTCCCCCCTCCCCCCTTATAAGAGGTGAGGGACAATATAGGCATTTGTCCCCACCCTAAGTTTCACCCCTACATTCAATAATAAAGTAATTAATTTTCTCTCAAACCACCGTATGTATGGCTTCAGAATCATACCAAAGTGTATGACAGCAACAGATATAAGCGAATATTCTTTGTTCTATAGTCAGATGTTCCGTTCAGTTGTTTAAAACAATGGAAACCATTACTGGCCAAGACAGAAATACTGGCGTGTCCTGTGCGCCACAATGCAAATTACAAAAAAAACATAGTTATGATAAGTACTAGGCAACTAATTGTTGTCACCTTGCGAGAAAACCTTCCGCCACGCCTGCAAATGGTGTTAATGATCAAACGATTGATGGTTTCTTGACTCTAAACGCAAGGTCTTGCTCAGTTGGGCATAACGAGAAAGTGAAGGTAATGAAATATTTCAATTTAATTACTTGAAGAACTGCAGCTAGCGCCAAACAGTTTTGTTAAAAGGCCCGAATTTCTGTCTCACGTCTCCGCTACCACATACTTCATACATGTACAGTAGTCAATCTATACGCTGTTCACGTAAAAGTGAGCACTTTTGAGGCCCTGGTTGTTTTTCATTCTCAACCATTTTTTATCCGTTCAAATAAATATTGCCATTGTAGCATTGCATATAATGTGTATAATCCACCGCTCTTAGAAATTAACGTCTAAAGCTAAAATAAATTATATTTATTGACTATTATTCCTAATGAAAGTGCTTAAGTGCTCACTTTACCGTGAACAGCCTACACATGAACACAAGCTACCTAAACGATCGATTTGCGCTTGTACGAATGCAGGCAGGGCGTAACAAGCGCCATCTAGACAGTGACACTGTAAGCATTCACAGAGGCTGTCACACTTAGTTTCAGGAAAGCTCGTTAGATGGCAGGTGCTGCGCCAATGGGGACTGGCGACCTCGGCTAAAGCTGGCTCCACAATAGTGCGATGTGTTGCGTTGGACTGCGACGAGTTATATACTTGGTCTTTCACACGATTATGCGATTATCTGCCGGCAATATGGTGCTGCTATCTGGTTAAAGGGTGAAAATTACATTTTCCTATCTCACGAATGTAACAAACGGCGCCTAAAAAGTTGAAACTGTATGTTTTAAGTAGTAGAAGGTAACCACATGATAATATGAATGCAATGTATGGCGGGAACGAGACATAATAAGCCGATGGATAATTATTTTGATTTAATACACGAATTTAATGAAGGTCCATATATATATATATATATATATATATATATATATATATAAAGAAGCCTTGTCTTCTGTTTTGTACATACACGCAACAATAATAAAAATACAAATACGAAAACGTCGGCGTTAACGCGATCGTCGTTTTCAAATTGTTATATATATATATACTCCCTGTAAACAAAAACTTATTCTTATTATTCTCCGTCGCAGGCCGACACCGACAATCGCAACATAAGAATTTCGCGCAACGCATTCCACGCCGAAGCGCTGCGACGGAATATGCTTCATCCTGATTGGCTACCGCTCATCGCAACGCAATGCACTATTGTGAAACCAGCCTTACAGAACCAGACTATAGCAGCATAGCAACTATCAGTACCTGCATGGGCCGTAAAGATCTTTTTTTTTTCCAATTGTATACGAGCGGAAATTTTGGAAGGAAAACGAGAATCTCTGGCCAACACTCCGATGATCTCGCAACACTAGAGAAGCGAGGGAGCGATACGGGCGACATTAATATGCGCGCCTAGTGTCCCATCGCCCCTTCGCGAAAGACTTGCGATATACTGTGCAAACTGAAGTCCGCACTACAATTAAGGCCATATTCACAACGTGCAGTCGCCAGTTCACGAGTCGGAGTTGGTCTATCTTTATATTGGGCTGCCGGCTGCCGAAAAATTCCAACCAATCGGATGTAGTGCTCGCGATCACATGTGGTAAATAAATATTTGCTGCCGGACTGTTTATTATTTGTGCATGTTGACTTCAGTACATATTGCACGTAATTATGGAAGGCGATAATTCAGTGACGGAAATCATAATTACCTGTACAAACAGATCGTTTCGCGTTGTGCAAAGTACCGGTTCATATGCCTCAAATTAGTGACGTGATAATCGCATAATTTTGTAATTCTTATGATTCGATTACGATTATTTTAACCGAATAAATAATCAGTGAAAATGTTAAATATTTTCTTGTTCTATTCCATACATAAAAATGTACTGCAAATACTGTATATTTCTAGCAATTTGTTTAAAATTTTGTCACCAAATTTTTTTCGGTTAATTTTTAATAATTTCAGCTATTTTAAAGATTTGTTTTTTTTCGGAATGATATTTACTATTTTTAATCAATGTGGAACAGTAGGTATGCAACGGTCAAAGTTTGGTTTTGTTTAAGTATAACAAGCTGAAAATAATCTAAATGTTTAAAAATAATTGGTGAAACGATTTTAATTAAATAAGCTATTATATTATAAGTTATTATCCCATCACAACGATTAAAATTATATTTGGTCATTTGCAAAATTTAGCTTAACAAATATAATTAGTTGTTACTTTCCAGTTGGGTTTTAATTAATTATATTATTGGGCTATAAACATAGACGTAGGCTCGGTGGGTAACCCCTTCCCCCAAACTTCAAAATAATTATAAATATTTTTACCTATAAAACGAAACTTTACCCGTTGCGACTCTGATATAGACACAAATACTAATTTGTGTGAAGACTAGTGACCCGAATGTATGTACTACAAACAAAAAAAAAAACAACGCGTAAAAGTTTTACTTAAAATAATCTACACAGAGGTCGAATGTTTTCATTCGACTCGTCGCATCGCGATGTGTGGATGACAGGTGGCCTGTAACCTGATCTGAGTAGATAGCTTACTTAGGCTTCCAAGAACCTCTGGCCTCGGTGCAACATCTTCCACTAAGTAAAGATATACCTGCTTAGAGTGGAATTCTCCAGGTTGGATTTTCTGACCACTCCAGCAGGTAAGAATCTGTAGTTAGAGGGCTTAACACCACGTCGCGCTAGTCCATTATCATGACGTGAGCGTGGGGAATGTCGGCGGCGTTGCCAAAGTGACATATGCCCTCTCACTCATACTCCATCTCTGTGGGGAATGTCAGCGACGTTGTCATAGTGACATATACCCTCTCTCTCTCTCTCACTCATACTCCATCTCTGTGGGGAATGTCGGCGACGTTGCCATAGTGACATATACCCTCTCTCACACTCATACTCCATCTCTGTGGGGAATGTCGGCGGCGTTGCCAAAGTGACATATACCCTCTCACTCATACTCCATCTCTGTGGGGAATGTCGGCGACGTTGCCATAGTGACATATACCCTCTCTCTCTCACTCATACTCCATCTCTGTGGGGAATGTCGGCGGCGTTGCCAAAGTGACATATACCCTCTCGCTCTCACTCATACTCCATCTCTGTGGGGAATGTCGGCGACGTTGCCATAGTGACATATACCCTCTCTCTCACTCATACTCCATCTCTGTGGGGAATGTCGGCGACGTTGCCATAGTGACATATACCCTCTCTCACACTCATACTCCATCTCTGTGGGGAATGTCGGCGACGTTGCCATAGTGGCATATACCCTCTCTCTCACTCATACTCCATCTCTGTCACCCCAGTCACAACTCCACAACAGTAGAAAGTGTTCGGAATGTCTGCTATACCCACACGCTGGGACAGACAATATGGCGGACACCCGGGTTCCTTTCTCACGTCGTATATATCCGTTTACGAAAATATTACGGATTCTCTAAAACATATGCATGTACAAAATTAAATTTAGTGTACGCATAAGTAACGGGAAACTTTGCATATTACTCATACAGGAAGAATTAACACCACTTTATAAAATACGTGATAACTGTGGATTTATGTTCTATATCACACATGTTCATAGTAAATGGTTTGTGTAGCTCAGTGAGTTGGTGCGCATGTCTGCGCCATGTAATTGCGGGTTTTAAAGTTCGAATTTCCAATGGGTAATTAATTTTTTTAGGCCTATGTGACATATTATGACTGTTTATAGCTTATCTCATTGTAAGAAAATGTTTATATCCAGAATATCTTTGTCTAAAAGTAATAATACGCAAGTACCAGCACAGTACAGTAGACGAGCAGTGGTTGTTTGCTAACCATATCGATTGTTTTCTAAGGTAGATAATTGGAGCTGTATAGCGTGAGTAATGTTAACAGGCACACGTGAAAGCCTTAAGTTTAATATTGTAACATTTCTGCCTTCTTTTGGCCGTATAACAGTAAAAGTTTGTTTTATTGTGGAGAGCACAAGATTATTATTCTCATTAAAGATACGGATTTAAAAACAGGAGCGTAGCCAGAATGGGGGTTGATATATTGGGACATATCCCCCCACCGAAATGAAAATAAAATTTGACGCCAAAATTACAAATTTTATTTTATTTTAATTCAAGGAATATGTGATCTTCCTTGAACGTGAAGAATGTTTATAGAATTTTGTGATTCCATATCTGTACATGAACCCATTGATTATAAATAATTATGAAACTATAAATTTGTAATAATACAGGTTTTGTACTTTGTTCAAAAATAAAAATACGAACTGCCGTTCACGGGGCTGGAAACTGGAAACATAGACTTGGCTAGACATTGGCTGGAAACGTTTATTGTTCGTACGTGTCGACATACTTCGTCATATATGTTAAACATGTTTTTTTAAGTCCAGTCACTAATAGACAAGAAAATGTAATATTGCTTCAAAAACGTAATTTATGCCATAAATGTTGAAGTATTATTGATTCTAAATTACAACAATTAGTTCTGAGTACTATTTCCTTCCAAAGCCATCATAAAAATAGCCAACTTAACAACATGCACCTCGCAGCAGTTCATCAGCTGATATAATACTGTACGAACGAGATAATTTATTGTTTACATAGTGTGTAGGTTGATCACATTGTCTGTCAGATTTTACCCCACTTATATGAAATGGACAATAACGTCTGGGTATGAACGGATGGGTTCTTTCTTCCCTTCTGCTATAGAAACTTGTACGCCTTCTGTTGTGCCCATGAGTATAACAGAAAGTATGAGAAAATGGGTAACATGTAAGGCCGGCTTAAACGACTAACGCCTCTCGCAGCATTTAGGCACTGGAAATTTCTTAAATCCTCTTTAAATATCGGAATAAAAACGGTTCTGAAAATGTGAGACACTACATACTGCTAGTATTATACTACCATATTACAATTAACATTGTGAAGCGGTAGAGGAATGTTATTGAAAAGGAGACAATACCCATAGTAAACGAATCGGATCCACACTAGTTGTATGAATTAACACTCCTTGTTATCAAGACGATGGTACATGCTATAAAATATATTTCGTTAGTATAATAGGCTGTAATCGTTCAAACAAAATGAGTGGTCGTTAACAAAAAAAAGGATTCATTCATTCAGCACGACATGGGCCACACAGAACATAACTACTTTTAGGAAAAGTAAAGTATAATTATGTAAATATGCCACAAAGTTAACACACAAGAATGCCCTACTGTCATAAATCTTTCCAAATTTTACATAGTGTTCGTAAATTGTTGCCATTATCCATTTGAAGGCTAGGAGACAACAAACATTCCAGAAAACATGAAAACTTTTGACACAGTCAAGATATTTAATATTATTTCTGTTATTCTTGGTAACAACTGTACACTATGTACAGGGAAATGCATTGATTCTACTGTGTTTAAACACACCTGCACACAGTAATGCAGCATAAGTTGCGGTGTCTGAAGTAAAGCTGGGTTTACAATAGAAATATTTAAGCATTATATTATGCGTTAAGATGTGTGCAGAAGAAACGAATGCTTGTTCTCTTATGCTTCGGTTCCCAGTGGAACTGATCAGGTCGTGTGCGTTGGTGGGATTTCCTTCAGCATTGAAAGGAATAGTTGTACTTTAAATCTTTAGAAAAAAAATGAGGCTACGAGCAATCAGTACCGAGCAGTCGGTGTTGTTGGCGGGAAACTGTTATTTACAGTAATGTAAGTATACAACAACATGGCAAAGGTGTGTATGCACACATGTTGACGATCTTATTTGTTCACAAATCATAAGATTCTCTGATAGCAAATGTCGGTTTTGAAGTATGATGTGAATCAATAGGGTTTTCTTATACGAGGTTATGCTAGGAACAAAGTAAACATGCCTGTTTCCATTGGCTGGAATTAAGAATTAAAACATGAATGGAAAACTGTATATACAGAAGACGTGTTTCTGTATTCCAGATATGCATCTACTGCATAATTCTAAATTCATTTGTTCTTGTATTGTAAAGCGTAGGCCGTATCCGAAATGGCAGATTGTACTGACAAAATGATCACGTGACCCGATTTTGTAAACGAACATTGTCACATATTTGGTAAATTGATATTTCGTATCTTTTATATAGCAGATGTTAGCAAAAATACAAAACAACAAAATCAGCGGCATGTGGGTTTTTAAATTCAAAACACATACGCGAATGCGTACATAAAACGTCTTTTAAAATAAATAACAGTTCATGAAATTCACTAGGCATGTTTTTAAAAGCAAGTAAGTGTTGTGCTTTGTTTATATATTTCGCAACTCATGTTTTATTTTAAGTCGTTATTGGATATTATATTATTCTCTTGTATACTAACATATTCGCAGCTTTCCAGTGATGATTGTAGAACTATTATGTCCATTTCAAGCATTTAATTTATACAAAAGAAATCTTCACTGCTAATTTGAGAATGTGTTGCTGCGAGTGCTAAACAAGTGACTGTCGACAACGTTCGGATTGAAACCTACGAAATGACATATTACAAAATAACGAATTTGTCCTTTCGGACACGGACTTGGCTTGACTGTTAGTGATTGGCACCTAGTCATAGCATTCAACCGATGTTTAGTGTAGAAATAGTTATATTTTGTAAAGTACCTATTCTGAAGTAGAATATCGTGACTCTCTTTGTTATGTCTTGTTTTCATGCGTTCGATAGTGTTCACACTATAGGCTGTTCACGGTAAAGTGAGCACTTTTAAGAACCTAGTTATTTTTTTCTTTCAGCTATATTTGATCTTTTATCAATCTTTTAAAATAAATATTGCCATGTAACTAATGAACACAGTGTGTGTATTCCATCGCACTCTGAAATTAACGCCTTAGGTTAATATAAAATGTATTTATTGCATTTTATTCCAAAATAGGGGAATTTCGAAAGTGCTCACTTTACCGCGAATAGCCTATACTAATAATAACTTCAGTTTCGACGTTTTTCGCACTTTTATGAGTCCGAGGTTCCAGTGTATATAACACAATGGTGTACTGTGTTACAATCGTGTAAATGTAAACACACAGCTGCCAACTTTTCAGATAATATCCACTAATGCACGTCATTATTGTAAAGTTGGATCTTACATAGACGATAGTTGTATTGCCACTTTAAAACAAACATCTGTTACAGTCTTATATGTGATGATTAATGTCCTTTTCCCGCAGTGTGCATAAGGTTTTCTGATTAATGAGATGCACGCTCATACAGTGTTCGCACTCGTCTACGTAAGTAAATGTTTTACATGTCTTGGGAAATGACATACGCACATACACGGGGAAACGAATGTGCGTACATCTCGCATCCTTACAGCCCATAAGATACTATATGGGAAATCAGTTTATATGTGGTTCATAATTGTTATTCCTAATATTTCTTTATATACAGAGTGTAGTGAAAGCATTAAATTTCGAGAAACGCCACTGAGCAAAGTTCTTAACGATGTATACTCTTTAACCTTTAATGATCTAGAAGAGCCGGGATAAACATAACCAGTTTTCTTCGTGATTTATTATAAACCAGACGTGGCATTGAATTTATAGTTAATATGCAGAGCAATGAGAACACTACCAGTGTTTTTACAAGGCAAGGCATGGATGAGAGAAAATGTTATATCAAAATCCGACATTTAATTTTTATGCATACCAATATTAGTGTTCAAAGGAAAATTATCTCTAGTTGTTGCCAGTTTTAACAATACACTATCGGTAACTTAACTGCGTTTACTGGGTTGATAATTCTAAATCTATGCGCCTACATTACAGCTCATATGCATTATGTGTCTTCCGTCAAAATGCTTGATCAGAATCTTATCAAGTAACTAGTTGCTCTTTTATGAATGCCCATAAGTATGCCTGTCGGAATGTATCGTGTATCGAGCCAAGTGGCGTATGCTTATATACATAAGTGCATTCTAGGTTTGGACGCAGCCTTAATGACACTTGAATCGACACATTGAATATACTGATTATTTGTGCGAACAGTCACCTTTGTAGTAGATCACAACCCCAAACTGTAAATATTGCGTTTAATTGTGGACCATCGTGCGTCTAGCGTATATTTCTCCAATACTGAACAATAATTTCCTGTCCATTTACTGTGGTGTACGACATCATTCATCGTTAATGTGACTTTGTAATTGTAGGTGCTAACAGTACTCGTATTTTATCATTAACGCCTAAACTATAGTAAAATAACAGCTTATAATTAAAAACAATTACCTCTACATATTTATGATAATTCATTTTCGCAGAGGTAAATAAAACTTAAGAGTAGTTGATATCACTGCAAATTTCCTCAAACACATAATTCTACGACATCAACGAAACACATGCTATGGTCGCCACTAATCAATCTTGAGTTGTGTATTCACAGCTACAACGAATGCTGGTAACTCGCGTGTGACAGGCTCGCCTTTCTCCGAACTTGAACGAACACGTGGGTGAGCCGAGGCCAGGGTTATGACATACTTTTACCGGCTGCGGAACTGGCAACACTGCTTGGATGACGTAGTCGAGAACACTAGCGCTCCTCTGGATCACTATCGGAACTAACACATAAAACTAGTCAGAATTTTTCCTATCCCATGGCCACTCCCAGTTGTGTTACAGAACTCGCGCTGTATGTGTGGCATGAGTTCGGTGTTAAGTGGGATGTGCGTACGCTAGGCATCATATTGGTGAGTAGTTGAGCATTAACAATCATAAAATGTCAAAACAAAAGACTCTATAGCAGTTCTCCCAAAAAAATTACAAATGTGATAATAGTTCCTCAGCTAAAACTAATGAGCAACCAAAACCCAAGTTAGGAACTTCAGGTACAAACACAGTAGTAGTAGGGGTTGGACGGTTTCACTGCATTTTTTATTAATCGGATTATCAAATTGATATCAACTTGATTGATCGGATTAAGGATTAATCTGGCCTCAAACCAATCAAATTTTTTAAATCTTTATGCGATAAAATTAATTTAATTAAATTAGGTAGATTGCTCCAATTATTTTAATTGAATTAATCAATCAATATTTTTACTTTTATTTTTTTGGGTGGGAGCGTCAGGGTATGTCCCTACCCTCGAAGGTCTGGCATTGTATGAGGTGTGATGCATTGGGGAAAGGGTGTATATAGGTATTGTGCAGTATTAATTTTTTATGTTATTGAGGAGTTCCTTCCCGTTTACCTTGTGCCAGGCAACTGATGTAATGGTGTATTTCTCCTAAACGAAATTATTAGGGAATATGTAATGAAAGGCAATATATTATATTGAATAATATTCTGAAATCCAGACCTGATATCATTAACCCATCCTGTATGGTAGTAATGACGAACAAGGGAGACTCGCACATGACAATCAAAAATCTATAAAAAATATTATGATTGCGATGTACGTACTAGATTAAACAGCTATGATACTATAAACAAATTAACAGAATCAAATTCTAAGAAATTTCAAATTAAAAACGAATTACATAGGCCAGCTATCATAGTGTGATAAAGAAATCAAGCAATGAGGTATACCTACAATGAACTCCAAAAACTATTTCCCTACATAATAAATTCCACGAATCCAATACTAAGTAAACGAATTATAGAAGCTATTACCATGTGAATAACGACCCAACTATCTCGGTGTCATACAGAAATCAAGTAATGAGTTATACCTACAACGAATGCAAAAATTATTTCCCCACAAATAAATCAAATGAATCGCAAATGACAAACGAATTAGAGAGCCCAGCTATCTTGGTGTTATAAATAATGCAATGAGTTAATATAATTATAACCCCAAAGAATTCAAAACACAACTGTTCAGAATATACACTTACCTTATGATATTAAATGTTTTAATACAGGTCCATTTGCTTGTGAGGTCGCTGTATGAATGAGTCCAGTGTATCACTTGCGGTGAATTATAAGGTAGGCAAGGTTTTGGGAGCAAACATATTGTGCGTCGGCCGCCGTCGACTAAGGTTATGACAGAAACTCCTCGACATTAAAATAACTAAACATTAGGCCTCAAATCAATAAAAAATTATTTATCTCTGTTTACAAATTCACCGGTTTATATTTCCACTGGAACCAAGCCACAATAATTTAATATGGAACCTTCTACTCCTTCCATTTAACACGGACAAATAAATTAAATAAAGCTTTCCAAACTGAAGAGAAACTTGCAAGTGGCACTATTCACACACATTCTGAATTATACCTACAATGAAGTCAAAAAACATATTCTATTTTCCTATGACTCGGGGTGTTATAATTTATTGAGTTATGAAAAGTGCAAACTTAGTAATGAAGTGTTATAAAATAATAAAATTTTAACCAAACAAAATAGCAAAATATACATATGTGCAAGGTTCCATCATCGCGTCTCATTTCTACATTGGACAAAGATGTAACATGGACTCGCATAGAAAAACGTGTGCCAATGTCATGTTTTAAATTATTAATACACAATATCCCTTCCCTGAAAAAAGTTATTATTTTTTAAATAAAGAACTCGCTTTTATTATCTTACGGTATATCCACAAAACTAGTTTATCGCTGAGAATCAATTTCCCTAACAATATAAGATATATTAAAAAATTATTTAACTTTTTATAAGCAATGAAAAGTTCCATTAAGGCTTAGCAAGACTGGTATTGCGTGGAAGACACCTCTGTATAATTATGAAGTGGGTTAACTTAATAAAATGGAAATCGCCTATAATAAGTGAGAAAATGAAAATACAATCATGAACAACCCAAACGATTTGAATTAAACAATCCACAGACTTCCTCAAAGAAAAACGATAAAATAAATATTAACTTTGTTAAAAAAATAATAGACGAACATAAATTCAGTCTATTGCTCCGAATAATTTTAACTAAACAAGTCGCACATTGCGTATGAAACACTTTTTAAATCATCAATTAAAAATTTCAGACAAGAATTCACTTTTATCCAATATGATAACTAATTAACATATGTAAAAAGTTATTAAACTATTGCAATGTATATTACGAGCAGTAGGATATGGAAGTACAACTTTTTTCTATCACCAGAACCATGCCCTCTACCCAATTAGGTCATCCAACCCATCTGGCTGGTCAAGAGAAACTAACCGAATGTGCCATTAGGAATACACACCAACCACCCAGCCAGATTTCATCCTATCTCACTCTTCTCCACCCCTCGCTTCAACCCTGAGGCCAAAGGAGCAATAACACCAGTTCTTTGTCCTATAGACCATTTGGAAAAAACTTTCCAGCCTTGCCCACAAGGCTTCTTTCGAGCAAAAATATAACTTAAGAAATAAATCATCTCGTAGAAGAATACATTTATCCCCTAAACATGAATATTCATATTTTAAATGTTTTTAAACTTAAACAATTTCCTAGAAATATAATATTAAAAGGAAATAAACATAACAGATTACCACTCAAATGCTAATCCAATGAAATGGTAATCCAATAAACAAGCATATTGATTGCACATCCAAACCCCAATCGATATTGGTAGGTTTATTAAATGAAATAACACATAAAATATGCTTAAAAATGTTTATTTAGTATCATAGTTTTACAAACATTTTATTGCATACTTTTAAGAACTTTATTCTTCACCTACAAATCGTGTGCTTTTGAGAAACCTATCCATCGAACCAAGAACCTATATTTTTTCCTTTTAATGATTTTATCAACTTAAAATTCATTTTGATAATGGACTTTTTGCAATTCGTGTTCATAAAATCTGCCTTTTGTAGGCTGTCCATTGTAGGTTTCTAGGTAATACACTCTGGGTAACAAACATCTAACTTTACTAATTTAAAATTTTTTCTAAGACCAATTCATTGTATATTTTTTCTCAAGGGTACCTTTCTGCTTAGAGATCTATATATACTGACGAACTTTGAACTTTTGGTTTGTTGAGTCGAATACTTTGACATTATTATATACTGTTTTCATCAATCTATTATTTGTAAACTTTTTGGGTGCCATCTTGATAGTTCTATTATTTCTCGAATAATAAAATTTAAGTATTTCAGACAAAACATCCACCCAATTGTTCGTTCCCTTCGACATGAAACACTTGTACATTAGCTGTTTAATCAATTTGTTGAATTGTTCCACAACAATGGCTTTAAGGTCTGAATATATATTGTTATAATTAATACCATAATAAGCCATTAGTTTCTGGAATTGTCCAGAAAAAAACTCAGATCCTGTAACAGTTTGGAATGAATTTGGGGTTCTTTCTTGCAAAACAATCTTCATTGCATCACTGACCTGATTCCCAATCTTGTTCTTGAAAGGTGTACCCCAACCATATTTTGAATAAACATCTACAGTGGCTAAAATATATTTGTATTTCTTTTTGTATTGCAAAAGGAATAACATTTAAAAAAAAAAACATTAGCTAGAAAAAGATCATTTAAACCTGAGTTATAACTCTTCTTCTGGGAAAACTTATCCTTGCAGAGGCAGAAGTTCTTGAGGAAATCTTACTAGACTTCATTAGTAATATAACCTCCTTCCATAAGCACTTCAATAATAGAAACAATTTATTTCCTAAGCGAATTATTCCCAGACTCTCTTGAAGGGATAAGAAGTTGTAATCTATCGACCAATTCATTAGGATTAATCCAATATACAGGAGAAAATAAATCACCAACTTCATCTTTATATATTCCATTTCAGGCACTATTGCTAAATAAATGTAGTTTCAGATGGTTTTCATCTCCTAAACAACTATTCACATTCGTACAAAGAACAAGTTCTATATATTTCTCCAAATTGGTGTCAGAATATCCATTTGGAAATTTTTAAAATAACAATTCAAACAATACTTCAGTCACATCAGTTACATAATCACCTATTTTAATTCAATTCTCAGGCAAAAAGATAATTACTCAATCTCCCAGAAACCATATGTTTCCATATCGATAGATACCAAATGTCATATTGCCCATAGGTAAAGAATGTTTTAAAGCTAAATAACATTGAGTTAAATGGGAAAGGTTTGGCTTTTTGTTCTTTAAAGATTCTTCCGATTAAATTTCCAATGGTGTTTTGTTAGACATATTCAACTCAGAATGTTATGTATCCTTTCTAGTACTAAGAGGTTAAAATATATTATCATTTAAAACATCCTGTTCTATACGGACTCATTTGGGTTGTAAATATTTCTCTTTCATGGCAAGTATAGGTTTATGTTATTCCGAAACAGAGTCCGACATGTTTTGATTATGTTACAGTAACTTCCGACTATTTATATATTTAAATTAAGTCGTTGGTTTTCTAACTGATGCAGTATGTCAACTAGATTGAATAGTTTGCACTTTTTCAATTATATAGATTTTTACTTATAACTGTATTTAATATTTTTCCAATATCTTTTTGCAAATCATTAATAACAATCCTTATATTATTTTGAATTTCTGTAACTCGTTTTGTAAAAAGTGTGTTTAACACACCATTGAAATCTATGTGTAATCCATTTAAATGTTCTTCTATTCTAAGTTCATTAGTTTGCAACTGATTCAGAATATAGGTTAAAATGCTTGCAATAACATCTGTGATTGAAATAAATCTCACATAATGGTGTTTAAGTCTTCCACATAATGTTGATTTACCACATCAACATCTTTCACAGCCATACCCACATTACATAATATATGTCCATCAAATCACAATTCCCATCGCGATTTTTGGATAAACAGGCATAGTAATTATTATGTTTTTATACCAGTATGTTCAAACTTTGAAATACTCATTATTATTGGCCGGGAAGTAAAAAAGTGTAAAATCCAGACCTATATCTGCCTTCATATAGGGAAAGCGTTGGTATAATCATCAGAAAACGATACTTGTTTTTCAATAGTAAAAACACACACCTTTAAACTTTGTAAATGTCATATGGCACAAAACATGACCATTGTCAATATGTTGTAGATTTATAATGTCCATTTTAACCACAATCATCATTTGTGCATTATTGTGCAAATTATGTTTTGGAATACATGTGTAACTTTGTAATAGTTAAATACAATCAATGTTTGAATGTCTACCAATACTAAAATATTGCTGTATTTCACACTGTGGTAAGCACCAAATGTTGTCAAATATAAATATGGAATTCGGTAATGCTTCATCGGAGACATATCTTGTTTATTAATAAAAGGGAAATATCTCATTCCTTTAATTAATGAGAAGGTCGCTATTCGTTGATATTTCTCATATTGTATAGTTTTTAAAAACACAGACCATTTGCATGTTCCAAAAGCGACATAATAACACTAGTTTTTCCACAAGAAAAAGCTCCACTTATTATACAATGTATATCTAGAGGTATAAGAATTCCCTATTTCTGTTCAATTACATTTTCTTTCATGTTTACAATTACCAGAAGATGTACATTTTGTTTTATAACCTTTATTTATACACAGTATTATGTTATGTAATATACTAATGTAAAACAATAAATGCGGGTCTATATATAGGTTCACGTTCAGTTGAAAATAATAGCTCATACTAAACATATCAAAAAAAGGCAGAGTTTATTGAATACATTCATTAATAAATTACCATTTGAACTGCATTTACCAAAATATAATTATTGCAGACTCGGAACTAACATTTCAAAAATCTGGGATGGAGTGATCAAGGAATGAATGACCTATTTGGATGACGTTTGTAAAGAACACGACATTTTTTATGATCGAACAAACAATTTGAAACAGACATATAGTAAATACAATTTTAGCCAATAAAGCAGTAAATACAAGGAAGAACCCATCCACATCAACAGGTGAAAACCACAGTGCTTGGGTTCTGGATAAAGCGAGGCGAGCTAAAGTAAAAATAGGTATGGGTGTAAAATGCAAGAAAAAACAAAAAACCAAGAAAGGGTGGAGAATTCCTTTCCTTTTCCACCATTAACAGTTCTTGGATAGCTCCTTGGAGGAGTTTCGGCAATCAGTAGACCAGTTAAATCAAATTGTAAAGGAATTTATTTGAAACCATATAAAGTTGGGCCAGGACAAAAAAAACTCCAAAGAAGGGAAAAATGCAGAGTCCTAAATAGTCTTCCAAAACATGCGCTTACAAAAAAGACATTCTTGTTTTTATAAAGAAAATAGATATTCCCTCTTTCCGAGGCATGTATATGAGAAACAATTTACCAAAGAAACCAAACCTTTGCGAGTGCATGATAGTTAATTTAGATTCGAAACAAAATGAAAGAACACATTGGGTTGCATTAATTAAAATGTAAATCAATCATTGTATTATGACAGTTTCTGTGATTTACGTCCTACGACTGAAATACATAATAATTTAAAAATCACGCAATTAAGATACAATTACAAAATTGAACTACCATGTACAATCAATTGTGGACATATATGTTAATGTTTTTCGACTATAAATAGGATATATAAATAAGTGGAATAGTAAAACATATAAGTAATATGTCATTGATATTAAGTGGTAATTCATCGCAATTGTGTGCTGTATATTTCCCAGCTTTGGAGTAAGATGGAGAATGGTAAATAAGTTTAATCGAATTTGTTACATACAACAGCATACCAAACATTGATATGTACAAACAATTATTTATGGTTGACATTAGTGAGAGAACCTACAAGAATGTGATACCAGTAGGAACTTATGAGTTGGATGATTTAGAAATGTTCATTAAATTGGCATTACCTGAAGATGTGCATTTCCGATTATGTGGAAATCCAAACATATAATCTAGTGTGATGTATAGGAACATCGATAACGAATTCATGGAAGACAATTAAATTTGCAAATATCTTAGCTTACAAACTGAGAGTGTATTCTGCTAATGAATTGAATGAATCATCAAACAGGTTAATATATTTTCAGTAAATGTATGCTGTATAAATGCTAATACTGTAGATGGTTCATAACTAAATGGAAACTCAACACACATTACATGAATTTGCTTGTGCACTGGCTCCAGGATATAAAACAATTGAAAAACAGAATACTTTGTCATACCTGCCAGTAATAGTTAATCATGTTGATGAAATAGTTGTTACGAATGTCGTCCATAATGGTAATCGTATTAATTTTAGAAATGAAGAAATCACTTTTTTTACATTTGAATAAATCTATATAAATAGTTTCATTCCGGGCGCATTGCAGTCATAATAAGTCTAGTGTATAGTAGTCAATATGGACATAAAGTAGGTGAGTCTTTTAAGAACTATGTTTCTGAGCAAAATATTTCGAGGAAAGTAAATATAAAAAGACATAAACACAAGCATAAATCACTCACTTCATATAAGTTACCAGTGAAGTAAACATGAGGTTATGAATTTTTTTTAAAGGAATCGGGATATACAGTTAATAGAAATGGAAGACATACTTAATGTTGAAGGACCAATAAGCTATGGAGATGCAATCAATGATATATAAATACATGTATATGAACCATTCTGAGTAGATCCATACACATTTCCATCGGAAATAAGCATTTCTATAGAAAATCACAATATTTGCACATTACCATCGAAATCAAATTGCAGGTTTAGAGGAAAAAATATAAAAGACAGCAGATGCAAGTAATCCAGTAACTACAAAATAGTAAGAAATGGAATGCTTCATTTAATAGACAGAAATGCATAACTGTTCAATGGTGTTGAAATTGATCATACAAGAGATGTTGGAATTACTTCCATGATAAAGAATGATCTCTCGTAAAGTGTAAACAACTTATATACAGGATGTATGGCTGCATGCAACAATGCTAGTGATTATTCACTACAAATAAACAAAGGCAGAATATTCAAAGCAAAGCCATTATACCGTATGATACTTGGCTTTGCTGAAGATTGTGAACATGTCATATTAAATTCTAAACAAGAATTAATTATTATATTTGGTAATATGCATTTGAATGCTACATATGACACACCTAATAATGAGGAAGGTGTAACATTTGAATTAAACAGTGTGGAATGTCTAATGCCACATATTGGAGTTAAAACTCGTGAACACGTAAAGTTTTTAAAATATATCAAAAAAGGGAATAATTTAGACATTCCTTTCAGATCATGGGGTTTGGAGTCTTTTCCAACTCTACCAACTTCACAAAAAGTAGTGTGGAGTGTGAAATCAAGTTTTTCATCCAAAAAACCGAAATATGTTGTCATTTGTTTTCAAAGAAGCCACCAAAACAATTGAAAGTGGATCGATCATTATTCGATGATTGTGATATGAAAAATATTTAACTATATCAAAACAGTCAAGCTTATCTCTATACAGATTTAAATACAAACTTTGGTAAAAGGGAATTCCTTATTTGCTACAAATGTACTCAAAGTTTCAGGAAACATATTATAACAAAATCAGTTCACTGATACTAGAATCCAAAACATTTAAAACCAGAGGAGTGTTATTTGTTTTTATAATATATAATTCATTATATATTGACAAGCTATACTGTAAGAGGTTGTCACTTCCTGCGGTGAGTGAAGGCATAAATAAAGTAGGTAATTTGTAAGATTAGTTAATTTACAATATACTAATCGCCCATCTGCTCACCAGACCTTAGGATGTAAACCTATTCATTGGAAGGAAACTTTAATATGTTAAGAGTGGAATCGTAACATTAGTAGGATGTGTTTCAAGTTTGTGAACTATCAAATACAATTTAGTGTATAAAAGTACTGGGTTTGTGCAATCCAATAGTTTGTAAATGTGGATCAAGATGACTACGAAGTCACATGCTCGCGCATACAGAAATCAAAATGTAAATTGAATATCAGCAAGTTATTAACACATTGGAGTAAACCATTTGGAAATGCTTTGGAATGAAATAATTTTAATACTTTGCAATGCCCTGCACTTATTTTTGTGCATTTTCAAACAACCTGTACTTGCAAACATGTGAAAAAGTTTGTCAATAAAATATGTTTTAAAATGAATTCCTTCATTTGTTTATTTAACCTCTCCCCTTTAAAACTGTGAAAAAAAAGTAGTTTTCATAAGAAAGGAATAATATTGATAAATAAATGTTGCTATTTATATTGCAAAAACAAACTATGTTAATTAACACAAACAATTATTGTAATTAAAAAAGACAGAGATGCTTTAACCTAAATGAATCGCAATGAATATTTACCATTAAATATTGTTAGCTGAATAATTTATAGTCAATGCACGTAAAAATTGTTTTGTTTTGTGTTCTATGACTCTAACAGTGGAACAAATCCTTGGCGAGAGTTACAAGACTTTCCAGTGTTACCAGCCACAAAACCAAGATCTCAGAGAGTGTAAGATTGAGTCCAACGACCATCTCCCGAAACACTTTAGCTTCACAATACCCTGGAGAAGTCTCTCGCATAGCTTTTCATAAAGCAGGCAGCCAGGAACCCCAGACCACCCTGGTCATCTATTTAACCATTGACCATAGTAAGGCAGAAACCTCTTTCTACCTGATCGCAAACTCTATACCAATGAATTTTTTCTATTTAATTAAATATATAAAAACTTTCCTGTCTGATCAAACCCAGTATAATCCATTACAATAGAAAATACACATAAATGTTATACTTACACTATATAGACACATACAGAGACATATTTTAAAATATATAATTATTCTTCATTAAAGATGGTTTATTCCACACAGCAAGCTTTACAAAAAAAAATGTAAACATTTACTATCATTTTGTATATATCCCATCATTTTACTATTACTAACCTATTATTCTTTACCAAAAAATCACTAAACGAGTTTTTATTTATTCAAAGACGGCTACTATTGTAACGGTAGTGAAAACATGATTGTATACATTAACAGAAGATATCTGTACATATTTAACGCAAATATGATTATCAAAATACATATTAAGATAAAGGAAACATATTTATTTTAATTAATTCCTAACATTTCTTGATGGAGATAGGGTTATAAGGATTGTAAAGATATTTCATGTTAATTTTAATGTTAGAAATATTTTCGGTGATGTCTTAATATGACGAAACGTAACCGTTAATGTCATTGAAGAGTAATTAAATAACTGAAACCTTTCAAAAAGAATAAATACAACTATTTCTTTAAAATAAAAAGCTAATCTTGGAAATCCATACAGGTGGAATATCGCAAACCTAAAAGAATTTTTATTGGAATCATACTATGTTCCTTTTCTGTAAATCCACACCCTATACATTATATATCTCGCTTTATTGACTACGTTGATCTCTCACATTTGGTAAGGCTTTTAATTATATTTATTTGTAATGAACCAGAATTTAATTAATTATTATTAAATCATATGGTATTCATTTCTTCTAGGATGAAGTTATTAGATAGCTTTGTCTCAGAGGTTGTGGTGAGGGGTTGAAGTTGTTTGAAAGGCATATATATGGAAAGGGAAAAGGTGTTTGGCTTTCTGTTTGGAGGGGATAAGTGCTGCTCCCTGAGCATTTACCTGGGAATTCGAAATTTCTATAAATAGGGGTTTAGCTCCTACGTCCCCTTCCCTGTTTCCACTAGTTTGTCAGTGTGGTTTGCATTTCTGTGGTGCGTTTCTACGAAGTTTATTTTCTTGGTTTGTCTAGTCAAGCCCTTAAACAGGAGATTGGAAACTTCAATTGCGATAATTTTAATGACAACACGAACTCCCCAGATCCATTAATATCAAATTTGTTGGGTTGTTTGGAGGGGGAGCAGGAGAAGATTCCCACATTTGAACTGTTGTCAATGGTATTGTCAATGCCCTCCTCATGACCAATGCCACCTCCAACGACGTCGGGTTTGCTGCCTCCGACGACATCAGCTTCGCCGCCACCTCTAATGACTTCAGGCTTGCAGCTTCCAACGACATCAGCTTCGCTGTCGCCTCCATCCTCGTCGTCTCCAGCAGCCTCAACGACTCCAGCAGCCTCGATGCCGTCTCCAACCCCGATGCTGCCTCCATTCTCGATGCAGCCTCCAGCAGCCTCGACGCCATCGACAACTTCGACACCGCCTCAAGGCTCGAGGCCGCCCATACTTGACACCAACTCCAGCCTCGACGCCGTCAACACTCTCAACACTGTTTTCAAAAACCGTCTTTAACAACCTCGACATCGTCTTCAGCAAGCTCGACGTCATCCTTCTCACAAGAAGCTATAGATCTGTCACTTACAAAAGCAGGTGAGCATTGTTTATGGAAACGGGAAAGGTGCTGTTGCAAACCCTTAGACTTAACGGTTGCCAACTTAAATGATGGGAGTTTAGAAGTTTATGACAATATTTTATTTAATAATTTGGAAGAATTTTTAAATTTCAATTTTTGTCAATTGCCTGTTCCAAACCTACTGTCCCCCGATCTGATATCTCTGGAATCACCACAACGATATTTAGTTTCCCCAACTCCTCCTTATTTCATAGTTTTACCTCAACAAATAAGATATAGCCCTCTCTTGTCACCGATATCACCTGAATCACCTCCACCACCACCTGTTGCTCCTCTAAAGAGACTTAAATTAGGTTTAAGTCTTGTCTCTAGGTGGAAATTGTAATTATGATGTTTTCCGTTGCAAATTTTAAAGTTTTTAGGTTTTTCATACATAACATGGTATGTGGTTTAATGTTTTTAATGATTTTCAGATGTAAAGTTTTTTTTTATATTTACAGGACACATAATTTCAGATGTAAAATGGTGTGAGGTTCTTAATGATTTCAGACATAATATGGAATGTTGTAAGGTTTTTAATGATTTTCTGATGAAAAAGTTGTGATTTTTTAATAATTTCAGATGCAATATGGTGTGAGTTTTAACATCTTAATGATCTCAGGCATAAATGCTGTGAGATTTTTAATGATTTCAGACGTAATATGGCATGTGGTTTAAAGTTTTTAATGATTTTCAGACGTAAAGTGAATTGATATTTTCAGGATAAATAATTTCAGATGTAAAATGGTGTAAGGTTTTCAGAATAAAATAATTTCAGATGTAAAATGGTGTAAGGTTTTCAGAATGAAATAATTTCATATGTAAAATTGTGTGCAGTTTACAGCTTTTAATGATTTAAGGCCTATAGTTTTCAGGATAATTAATTTCAGACATAAAATTATGTGATGTTTTTATGATTTCAGATGTAAATAATGTGAGGTTTTTAATAAATTTAAGACGTAAAATGATGTGATGTTTTCAGTATAAAATAATATTCAGATGTAAAATGCTGTGAAGTTTTCAATTAATTTCCGATGTAAAATCGTGTGAGGTTTTTAATGACTTCCGACATAAGACGGTGAAAAGCTTGTAAACTTTTTAAGAAATATTGTAATGTTTTAATGATTTAAGATGTAACATGACGTGATGATGTACTGTTTACATACAGTGTTTGTTTTGTAAGTGATTTTATCAAATCTTCGGATAAAATATATAACTTTTTTAAGAAATGCCTTGAAAACAAGTGATTTTAAGAAATATCTTATAAACAAGTGGTTATTAAGAAATATTTTGGAAACAAGTGGTTATTAAGAAATGCCTTGAAAATAAGTGATTATTGGGAAATATCTTGAAAACTAAAACAAGTAGTTTTTATGAAATGTAAACATTGTTTAAAGAAGAATTTTATGCTCCTTTTATATATTATTACGATCGGTTTGTGTGTGCTTTGATATTTCCTTTATTTAAATGAAAATATTTCGATGTTAAAATAAACTGTATATCTTGTTATTTGTTTAAACTATTTAAATTTATATAATTGGGAACGACGAGGTACTTTGAATGATAGAGTATTTGTGAATACTGAAGTGATATGTTCAATAGTACAAAGAAATTCTTTTAATTTACATTAAAATATTGGTTGCTTATTAAGTTCTTTTTAAGAATAACATTTAATATTTCTGCAGAGAATTAAAAAAAAAAAAAATGTTGATGAGTGTGAAAGTTTTCTCAAAGGCAGTGGTGGCAAACAAATCAATCTTTGTCCTGCAAAGACATTAGCCTCAGGTATAATCGTGGCAGGATGACCGCTGTCCTATGCTAGAGCTGTAACTTTCTGGCTTAGGGACAGCATTCAGCCCGCTTCCTTGTTCGTGTGAGAGAAATATGTTTATACATTCAACTCTGACACGATTCACTTATGATTTTATTTAATGCATAGCAGGAAAGTATAATTTAAAGATGAGGTAGTATTTGTTTACAATAAAGGATAAATTTCAACGAGATTGTATAATGCTTTCCTGTACGATGGTGTAACCAAAAATCTCGCACGAAAATTTAGTTCTAACAAAAATTTGAGAGATCTCTGCTGGCAAAATACATATTTCCTCTTCCATACACAAATATTTGAATATGTATGCATGTGTCCGTAGTTAAAACTTATAACTTATGTATTGTGTAAATCGAATGATACATGTTTGAAAATGGCAATCTTTTATTACTTAAATCTTAAATAATATTTTGAAAGTTTTTGACTTGCATAAAATTTATTTACTGGAAATATCTTTTGTATGAAATTATTTGTGGTTTCCTGGATTTCTGTGTTTTTTTTAATTAATAAGTTTACTGAAAAATGGTAAATACTATAAAATTAAAATGTATTGTACATTTCCAGATTAAAATTCATTTCTTGGAATTTGTGGAATTAAGAAAAATTCAGACCTAAATGTTAGTATTGAGGAACTAATTTTTCAGGAGGACTTGTTAACTGGTTATTTCGATGCCAGCAAACATTCAAAACAGATCAGTGTCTGGAGTTGGAGGCTTGGACAACACTTTTCAGGGCAAAGGCTTGGAGCAGGTAATTGCTCCAACAGGGTCCAAGTAAGTGTCCGAGGTGAGGGAGACAAGCAGAGCTCGTGCTGGATAAACATGCGCTTTGGGGAAGTGAGAAGGAAGCATAACTGTTCCTTTCACGCATGCATGCAGCCAGACAGACCAGTGTGTTTCTCTCTCGAGCGTTGCCATATTTAGTTCCTCGACAACTCTTGACTTGAACACATCACCAGTCACTGCCGTTAGGATCTAACACTGCACCGCACACTGGAATCGGGGGGCATCTCATGGCACAGTGCAGCTTTAGCTGAGCAGCGGACCCGCCTTACTGCGATGATTAACCGCAATTTTCGTTAAAAGCTTTCTTTTTTATGCATATTAATAATTTATAATGATGGAAGAAAGTATATTCCTTTTCTGAAATTTTTAATCTACGATTTTATAAAGGTGTTTCATCAGCGATGCATGACTTGATGAGTTAAAATTATTCTGAGCGATAAACTGCATTTACATTCGTCCATTATTTTTGAAACGTAAGTTATTATTGATTTTATTGTTTTTCTTCAGAGAAGTTTCTGGACTGTTTCATTGAAATTGTTCGGTTAGATCGACATTATCTTTTCATTTTCTCACTAATTGTAGGCGATTTCCATTTTTTTAACTTCACTACATAATAATTATAACCAGATGTCTTCCACGCGATCCGAGACTCGCTAAGCTTCAACATAAGTTTTTATAGTTTGTTGAAAGTGATTTATTTTTCAAATACATCTTTTAATGATAGGGAAATTTATTCACAGTTTTAAACTAGTTTGGTGGATATGTCGTTGGATAATGCAAGTGAGTTCTTTATTTTAAAAAATATGTTTTTCCCCAGGGTAGTTAAATTCTGTATTAATTTAAAATGTGGCATTGGGGTAAGTTTTTCTATGCAATTCCATGTTACTTCTTTGTCCGTTGGAGAACTGAGAGGCGATGAGGGGGACGTGCATATACGTCTAGTATGCTATTGTGTTTGGTTAAAAGTTAATTATTTTATAATACTTCATTACTAAGTTTGCGCTTTTCATACCTCATTAATTTATAAAACCTAGATTCATAGGGAAATATGATATGTTTTTGACTTTGTTGTAGGTGTACTTTAAAATGCATATGAAAAGTGTCACTTGCATTTTCCTCTTCATTTTGGACATTTTTTATTAAATTTATTTGTCCATGTTAAGTGGCAGTGTTAGATAGTTCCATATTAAATTAAAACGATACCTGTCTAGTACTGTGATTAGCTTCCAGTGGAAATATAATTAGGTGAATTCTTAAACAGGGATAAATAATTTTTATTCATTTGTGACCTAATGTTTAGTTATTTTAATGTCGAGGAGTTTCTGCCATAACCTTAGTCGACGGTGGCTGAAGCACAATATGTTTGCTCCCAAAACCTCGCCTACCTTATATTTCACCACAAGTTATACACTGGACTCATTCATACAGCAACCTCCTAAGCGAACTGACCTGTATTAAAACATTTAACGTTGTAAGGTATGTGTATATTATAAACCGTTGTGTTTTGAATTCGTTGTATATATAATTATATTAACTCGTTGCATTATTTGTAACAACATGATAGCTGGGCTCTGTAATTCGTTCGTAATTTTCGATTCTTTTGATTTATTTGTAAGGAAATAATTTTTGCCTTCATTGTAGGTATAACTCGTTACTTTATTTCTGTATTACATCAAGATAGCTGGGTCGTTATTGACGTGGAAATAGCTTATGTAATTCGTTTACTTGGAATTGGATTCGGGTTATTTATATTGTACGGAAATAGTTTTTGGAAATGTTTGTAGGTATAACTCATTGCTTGATTTCTTTATGACACCAGGATAGTTGGACTATGTTATTCGTTTGTAACTTGCAATTCCTTAGTATTTTATTCGTTTCTTTTACTTATAGGGACATAGTGTTTCATCTAGTATGTGCATCATAAACATAATTTTTATCGATTTGTAATAGTCACATGCGAGTTTCTATTTTTTGTCATTACTACCATACAGGGCGGGTTAGTCACATCACTGTCTACATTTCAGAACATTATTCAATAAAATATACTGTCTAAAATTACGTATTTCCTAATAAATTCATTTCGCAGAAATACGCCATATCATTTGTTGCCACAAGGTAAACAGGAAGCAACTCCTCAGTAACATTAAAAATTAATATTACACAATACCTATATACACCCCTTCCCAATGTAATACACCTCATACAACACCAGACCTCCGAGGGTGAGGACCTACCATGATGCTCCCCAACTCCCAAAAAAAGAAATATAAGAAACACCCTTAGCACACTCTTTCACCAAACTATGCATATATCAATTCACACCAATTAAAAATAATTAAATTTAATTAATTGGATCAATCAATATAATTTCATCATATTAATTTTATCGGATTAAAATTAAAAAATTGCATCGGATTAATTAGGGATAATTCTTAATCCGATCAATAATTTGATATCAAATTGATAATCCAATAAATCTGAATTGCAGTCAAACCATCCAGCCCCTACTACTCACAGTTACAAGTGAAGCTAGTGCCATTGTTAGTACAGTTATAGATGCAGGTGGAAAGGAACCTGATTATGGTGTGAAAACATTTAGTATTAGTGATGGACCTTATTGGCCTAGATGAGAATATAGAGCGCAAACAGTTTAATGAATGTCTAGATGTTTTAAGGAATTGTGGTACCCTGATTTTCCATGGCTATAATATAGTATGATAAAAGATTCAGCATCCTGTTATTCATGCAGAATATTCTGTCAACAAAAATCAGGGCGTGGTGAAGAGGCTTTCACAACTGAAGGCGTGTCAAATTGCTTGAAAGCTTTGGAAAAATTCCGAAAACATGAAAAAAGTGAAATGCACTTAAAATAAATGCAATTTTGGACAGAATTTAGATCTTCTGGTAATACTGTTACTAATAAACTGTCAACTATTCGTTCAAAACAGGTCTAGGGAAATAGAATATATGTAAAATTAATAATGGAAAATATTTTGTTTCTCGGGAAGCAGTGTTTTGCTTTAAGAGGGCATGATGAGTCATCTTCGTCAATAAATAAGTGAAATGTCTTGGAACTCATTGTGCGTAGTGCTAAAGACAGAGGAAGAGATCCACGAAATTATGAGGTCATGCATTCATTCGTACAAAAGTTGAAAATACAAAATTATATTATTTTAATCATAAAAAGTGAGATTGTACACGACATTGTCAAGGAATTAATTCTTGCTCTACTTTTTCTGTTATTTGTCATGAAACAACACATAGTGCCGTCAAGGACCAAGGAACAATTTAGTGTATGTGTATGGTATCCATACAAAACACAAGAAGGTGTTACAATTAGAGAAGGGTTACAATGAGAGAATTAAATGGTGCAAAAACAATGGGTGAAAACTTACATTACGTTATAAAGGGATTCCTGGGAGAAATAGGAGTAAGTATGAGTAGAATGTGAGGCCAGGTCTATGACAGGACATCTAACATGAGTGGGATGTTCAATGGAGTAGCTGCGCGATTTAAGGAAGATCAGCCAAGAGCTTTATATACTCATTGCCACACTCATATTTTAGATCTAGCTGTGATGCGCTTTTGTGAAGAATTCTAACCACAGAGAAATACGCTGAATGCTGTGAACTCGTTGTATAACATCATTAAAGTATGTACCAAAATAAACACAATTTTTGGAAAATATTTGTAAAAAGAGCAGTGAACAACCATTCAAAAAACTCTGCAGTTTATCGAAAACTCGTTGGACTGTCTGTCATGGCGCATTGTTAGCAGTGATCGAATAATTCTGCGAGAATGTTGAGACCCTAGAAACAATATCAAATGATTTATCAAAAAAAAAAATAGTTAGTGAAGCTGATGGGAAGCAGAAACTGTTAAATTTTGATTTCATATTCTGCTTGAAATTGCTTCATCGTGTTTTGTCTCTCTCAGACATATTATCCAAAGAGCTACAAAGTGAGACTTTGGACATTTCGTCAGTATTTCCTGAAATAAAGAGAAGCACTCGTACACTGCTTGTCTTTAGAGCGAAATGACGCAACATTTAAGCAATTTTGGAAAGAAACTGAAGAGATTTGTGAAGAATTTAGTGCCATAGGTTGTGATATAGCAAGAGTTTCAATGACGAGAAAGAGGAGCACAGCTTAATGTCACCAATCCCTGTTTCACTCTAGTACAACTTGCACTACAGCGAGTGCAGAGCCCTCATTTTCTACTCTGCGGTGTCTGAAGACATACCTTCGTTGTAAGATGGGAGGGGACAGGCTCAGTGGTTTGGCACTCATTGCAATCGAGCAAGAAGCTGCATCAAAATTTATGCAAACTGAAGGACTTGGCAGACTTGTTGAGAAGTTATCGGCATCTGCTGGGTGGAGAATGGTGCTTTACTAAAATGATGCTACCTCTTTCATTAATGAGACATTATCCTATGTGTTAGCAAGATTCCTCAATCGAACTTAAATTATTTTGACTGAGTTAATATAATAGGCTTTTAAACAACTGTAGAAAGTGCAACAGTGATCACATTCATCGTAATTTTAATTTCCGATTAAGAGCGAAAGATTTTATAGGGTTTTACGTTATGTTTATTTTACCAAACATTTGTAACTTTTCCTAATTTGTATTTCTTATTTTACTGAATACACGATGTGTCTGCACTGCAATCGAATTGAAATAATGGTAGTTATTTGGTTGATGCTTGTATTAACATTAGTAGGCCTAATAGTTCTTAAATTTTGTAATATTTTTCAAACTCTCTTTGATTTTTTTATTCATAACAAAATCTTTTTAATGTGTTTTATGTTTAATTTACTTTTACCCAACAGTAACGCTGACTTTTACAACTGTGTTAGTGAACATTATCTCATTTGAATAACTTCTGTTACTACATCTGTGTCTGCCTTTATTAGTTTCAATGATATGCCGAAATCGAACTCAACATTTACAAAATGTTAATGAAATTTCTAGCCAACTTTTATACAGAATTGTTTCCGTATTTATGTATTCCCAAGCAAGTTCTTGTAAATCTACACATTTAATTAATAATACTTAAGTTTATGTTCCCCCCTCCAACAAAAAAAAATTAGTCATGCTATGCATTTGGCTAGAAAATCGTTTCCCCAGTGTTTCTTTATTCCAAAACTAAACCAGCCGTGGTTACAAACAATACTTCAACACATGGACTGCGCATTATAAATTGCATTCGACTACCGACTGCGAGCTGCCGACTGTGCATTGTGAATGAGGCCTAACTCAGCACAAGCACAGGAAAAAGCATATGCGTAGTACAAACATACGCACAGAACGACAGAAGTAGTCATTAAAATTAAAACACACAGTCTTATGCTAATTCTGGTATTGAAAAAATAAAAGTACAGTTTTTATGTATTAAATATGGTATTAAGGAGAGGGAGTAGCGGGTTTTCAGGACAGGGGCGTAGGAGTTCTTTCCCATTTGTCATCTGGCAGGCGATTGAGGTGGTGGAAGGAGAGCACCAAGAAACATCTGCCTTGGCCGGTGTCAGACAGTATACTGTATCATGTGTAACAGCTGAATTTGCAGTAAATGTTTTAAAATAACAAAGTATAGTATTTTCGTGGAATGAAATATATATCAATTTATTTAACGATGGCATGTTACAAACAGAAGATATTTTATTAAAAAATAATAAAACATGCATAACGAATTAATATCTAACCAGAATGAAATATTCTTACTATCGAAACACAACTACATTCACTCATGGACTTACATAAAAGGAAGGAGTTAATACACACTGTAGCACTTCACACATCAATAAAAATTATTAATTCTGTTTATGATGCACGTAACGAATGTAACACAAATTCAAAATATTAAGGATTCCCTTAGCAGTTTCCATACCAATATATGTCAACAAAATACACTAAGACCAACAACACGTATTTAAAACTTGTAACAAATAGACCAAAACTTTTAATATATGAAGGACTCACAAAGATATTTCCACACCAATATTAGTTATAACTAACAATTAAAAATTAAGAAATGTCCACCATACTTTCCATGGAACCAAACGACTAGCATTAAGTCACATGAAAAACACACATTTAAAATACCCACACTACTCATAAACACAAGAACGAGGCATTCTGAATTACACTTATGTCGCAACAAAGTAATTAACAAAGCAAAAAAGTATTTTACAACCCAAGAATGAAATGACTTACTAAAACAATTTGGAAAACACATGTCCAAAATTTCAAACTAACAGGTTACTTACCACCTAAAGCAACCAAGGAACGAACTGATTGAATACACTAACATCTATGAAACGATTCCACTTACAACTATACATTAATATCCTATTTCCGATTAAATTACATAAAATAAATATACTAAGCCCTACAAGTCGCAATGTTTGAACTACATACAAAGTGATTTAACAATCCCATATCATTTGTCACAAAACAATTATATCTCAGAAATGTACAAATACCCAGACCGAAATACCAACTAATGACAATCTACCAGACAATTTACCCCATTTCCACGCTTTAAATTAATAACGCTCAATTTCACTTTACAGCCCTGTATAAAATCTTCCCTAGAAAAAATTAATCTTCCATAATAATTTACTCAATTGTGTTTTAAACAAAACTGATGTATTCAAAACCGCACACAGGAATTATATATATCAATTAATTAAACAATAATGTAGTTTACCGCTCTGAATGTTTTCCCTAGCATGAGAAATGTATTTAAAACAATTCACTTTTAACAAGCAATACAACTTCTGTTGAAGCCCAGCACGATCTTCTGTTCGCATCGAAGCCAGCGGCACCTCTGTATAATGATCCAGACATAGGTCCGCCTCTGAAATATAGTTCACACTTTGCACACACATTTCCTGTTATTACATATTTATAATAAGTATACAAATCGAATTTCTTATATGATTGTGAAATGTATTGTACGGTACGAAGGAAAGTTTACAAAGGTCAAGTATAATTGCTCTCTGGAGCTCTGCCCAGCGGACAGCATCCAGCCAGAACAATGCTTATCGCAGAACTGGAAGAGTGCCATTTAGATGCCTGTGTGCGAGAAACCGTCGTCCACCCACCATCCCTCCCTCTCTCTTCAGCCATGGAGCAGGGAAGCTGCTGGTGGGGTTAACAACCCCAGTTTTTTGTGAAGAAGACCATTGGAAAAATATTTCAAACATCATCTCCCAACTGTCTTTAGCCCACTCCCTACTAAGAAATATAGTTTAACAAATAACCATGATAAGTACACTAAATCACACTCAATAAGTATAAAATTACCTCCTAAACATGATGAAGTATGTGCCAACTAATTTTAACACCCGGAAAATATATCAGTAAATACTACTAATATCGCACAAGGCAAAAACACTACATAAAGTTACATGATTCCAATACTTATACATAATTTGATTTTTAAAAATATGTAAATGTCACTTTTCCAGCATAACTATTAGAAATGCCTTAAACAATTTTTAAAATCAATATATTCAAACAAAATGGTTTTCCAAAACATATTGCCTCTCTCCTATTTAATAGAAATGTGCATTGACGATACATAACTCAGAGGTTTAATATATCTAGCTAATATGATGATGTCAGTTTCAAAGTATGCTGTGCAAACATTCGTACATATTAATATTTTTAAATATTATTCTATGGCCAAGAAAATAAAATATGTTGTTCTCTGCCTGTAATATGTTCCTTGACAAATGTGTCTGTTAATATTCTCACAAAAGTGTAAAATGTCTTTATATATACCAAATTTTCACCAAGTCCTTGTTCAGCAGCATACATATGCTTTTAGAAAAACATTGTACTTAGCCATTGAATTTATCATTACATGTTAAGTAGTGATGTGTGTTCTTCATGAAAAATGTTTTGTTGTTAATTGTAAACCCCAAAAAAATTATATAATTTATTTTAATGCTAAACCATATTGAACTTTACTTTCATGTTGTGGATGTAAACCAGATATTTAAACAAATGCTAAATGAATGGTTTTAGGGTTTAATATGTTTTATGCAACTTTGCCATATTCTTGATGAAAATACACCTATTATGTTTCAATGTTTTATTTGTTATCATAATTTACAAACATTGTCATATAATCTTTTAATTTCTTTGTTCTTCACCCATGAATCATTAGGTTTTCAGAACACTTTCAGCAAACCAAGGAAGTGTGTTTATCCCTCTTAACGAATTTTGTCAACTTATTATTCCATTGGAGAAGTAACTTTTTGCAATTAATGTTAATAAAATCCACCTTTAATAGCCTTACCATCATAACACCCAAGGTAATATACTCTTGGAAGGAACTGTTTCACTGAAATTATTTTTAATATTTCATACAACCAATTAATAGTATATTTTTTCTCAAAACCACCTTTCAGTTTTGATATGTGTACTTATTCCTCAACTTTGAACTTTTGTCTTCTCTTGATCATTACTTTACAGGTGCCATCTTGATAGTTCAATAGTATCTCAAATTATAAAATTTAAATGTTTCAGAGGCAAAACATCCAAACATTTGTAACTCCCTTTTGTTGTTAATTGTCTGTATATTGCTGTTTCAAGCTCTTGTTGAATCTCTCAACTACAGATGCTTTAATTTCAGAATATATGACATATTGTTTTATCCCATTCTCTGTCAATAGTTTCTGAAATGACATATAAAAAACTCTGCGCCTCTGTCAATTTGGAGCATTTTTGGAGTTCTTTCTTCCAAAACTGTTTTTACTGCAGTGGTAACTGGTTTTCCAGACTTGTTATTTACAAGCGTACCTCATGTACATTTTTGAATAAACATCTATAATGGTTCAAATATACTTGTATCCATTATTACATTTCGAAAGCAATGTCATTTCACACAAATTGGCTTAAAAATACCATTTAATCCATGAGTAATAACCTTCTTCTAGGAAACCTTACATGCACAGGAGCCTGGAGTTCTTGTGCAATGTTACTAAACTTAATTACTAATATAACCTTCAGTCAGATATTCAATAATAGAAATGATTTTTCTCATGTGTGAATTATTCCCAGACTGTTTCGAGGTGATGTGTAGCTTTAATCTATTCACCAAAACAATAGGATTATTCCAACTAAATTTTAATATTTTCCAGTTCCAACAACATCTCCTAATATATGTAATTTAGGGTGGTTTTCATCTCCAGAACAATTATTTTTGTTCGTATAAGAGATAAGTTCATTATAGTTCTCCAAATCAGTGTCGGAGACTCCATTTGGAAAATTTTTAAATAAAAATTCAAACGATCATTCATTAACATCAGTTACATAATGACCTGTTTGAATTCTATTGTCAGGCAAAAATGTAATTACTGAATTTCCCAGGAACCATATGTTTCCATGCCAATTTACAGCAATTGTTGTATCAAGCTTCTGTCAAGAATATTTTAAAGCTAAATAACATTGTGTTACATGAGAAAGGATTTTCTCTTTCTTCTTCTTTAAAAGGTCTTCTTATTTGAATTCCAGAGACTTTCCAGACATTTCATTACAAGTAGTTAACACATTATGTATTGTATCCATTCTACTCATAACAGGTGCAAATAATTACCAATTGTGCTTGTTTAGCTTGTAATTTTTTTGTCCTGTGCAGAAGATATGTTAAGTAATTCCGAAATGGAAACAAACTTTTTTTATTATGGTACATTAACATTCCAGTATTTATATTATTTAACAGGTTGGTTTTCTAGCTGGTGCACTATATCGACTTGCTGCTACACTATGTCGAATAGTTTAGGCTTTTTCAGTATTATTTATTTTACTTATAACTTTAGCCAATTAAATTGCAATGTGATTTTGCAAATCATTAATTACTACTCTTAGATTATTTTGCAGTTCTGTAAGTTGTGCTGTAAAAATTGTGTTTATCATAACATTAAAGTGTGTAGTTAATCCATCTAAACATTTGCTTATTCTTATTTTATTTCTCTGCAATTCATTCGGAATATTGATGAAAATGTACGCAATTACACTCATGTTCTTATAAACATTATAATTCACATAAATTAACTTTATTAATACTCTTAAATATCGGTCGATTGCGGTTTAAATATGTTAAGTGTATTAGCATTTAAGTCTTCAACGTATCCTTTATTTACCACATCACTGTCTTTCACATCATTGCCCACAATATGTAATATATATGCCCGTTAAAATCACAACTCCCATTGCGATTTTTGGTTAAACAGGTAGTGCAGAAACTATGTATTATTCCGCTATGTCAAAACTTTTAAATACTCATTAATCTTCTGGAAGAATAAAACTGCCAAATCCACATCAATATTTCCCTTTATATAGGGGATGCACAGGCATTATTACCGGAAAACCATGCTTGTTTTTCCAACAGTGAAAACACATAACTTTAAACTTTGTAAATAACATATCACCTAAAACATGGTCATTGTTAATATGTTGTTGGGTCGTATTGTCCATTTTAAACTCAATTAACATATTTGTATTAAATCGCAAACTATTTTTTGGAATACATGTGTAAATTTGTGAGAGATAAAAACAATCTACTTTTGAATGTCGACCTAAATTAAAATACTGTCGTATTTCACCCTGCGGTTCGCAACAAATGTCATCAAATATAAATACAGAATTGGATAATGCTTCAATCGGAGTCACAATATCGTCTTTATTAGTTAAATAAAAATATCACATTCCTTCAATTAACGACACAATGTTTGCTAATCATTGATATTACATTTGTTGGTTTTGTTTTAGAAAACACATATGTTTTCAAACTTAACTCCATTCGGATGTTCCAACATCGACATAAAAGCACAAATTTTTCCACATGAAGAGATACCACTTATTGTACAATGTATATTTGGCGGTAAGAAAATTCCATGTTTCTTATCAATTACATTTTCTTTCATATCAATTATTACTGGAAGATGTACACCTTGTTTTACAAACTTCATTTGTACACAAAGTATAACATAGTGATGTAAAACTATAAATGTAAGCCTATATATAGGTTTGCATTGAATATAATGGTTCATCCTAACACATCAATAAAGGTCACAGAATATTAAATACATTAATTAATAAATGACTCTTTAAAAACATTTACCAAAATACAATTATTGTGGGTCATTAATTAAGCTTGCAAAATGTCTGGCACGGAACGATTAAGGAATAAACTCTTTCGATAATGCTTGTAAAGAGTATGTCATAGTTTACACTAAAACAAACTTTTTGAAAGAAAGGCATATAGCAGATACAGTTCTAGCTGATAAAGCAGCAAATATAAGGAAGAACCCATCCATATCCACAGGTGAAAAGCTCGGCGCTTGGGTCGTAGACAAAGTAATGCAAGCAAAAGTGAGAAGATGAATGGGTGTAAAATGCAAGGCCAAACAACAAACAAAGAAAGGGAAATATTTCCATTCATATTTCCAGCATTATCAGCTCTTGGAGCCTTAATGGGAGGTGTTTCAGCTCTTGCTAGATCAACTAACTGAAGGGGCAAAGGACTGTATCTTCAACCATATAAAGTTGGACAAGGACGAAAAAACTATAAAAATGGGGAAAAATGCAGAAAGTCTTAAATAGTCTTCCTAGACGTGCACTCACAAACATAGCCATTAATATATTTGGAAACAAACGGATATTCCTTAATTCCGAAGTGTATTAGTTTGAGAGGCTATTTACCAAAGAAACCAAACCTTCGTGAATGTATGATTGTTTATTTAGATTTGAAACAGAACGAAGGAAAACACTGGGTTGCATTAATTAAAAACATAGATCATTGTATTACCATAGTTTCGGTCATTATCGTCCTCCAATTGAAATACATAACTATTAAAAAAACATGCAATTAAGGTACAATCTCCAAATACTATAATTTGTGGTCATTAATGTTTACGGTTTGTAACTATAAATAGGATATATAAGTAGGTGCAATAGTAAAACATTAGTAATATATCAATTACATTGATATTAAGTAGAAACTCATCGCAATTGCTTTCAGTATATTTTCCAGCTTTGGAGTTTGATAGGCAGTGGCAAATAAGCCTAATCGAATTCGTCACCTACAACAGCATACAAAACATTGATAAGGACAACCAATAATTTACAGGCAACATTGGTGAAAAATCCAATTATATTTTGATACCGATGGGCTCTTACAAATTAGACTATTTGGAAACACACATTAATGTGGCATTACCTGAAGATGTACATTTCTGATTATGTGGAAATCCAAATATGTTAACTAGTGCGATGTACAGTAATGTCCATATCGATTTCATGGAAGTCAATTCAATTGCAAATATGTTAGGATACGAAGGGAGAGTTTATCCCGCCAATTAAATACACAAATCATCAAAATAGGTTTATACATTGTTCTCTAATGTATGTCGTGTTAATGTTAATATTGTAGGTGGTGCATATATGAATGGAAAACCGACAAATACATTACATACATTCACATGTGTGGTGGCTCTAGGAAACAAAATAATTGAAAATCAGAATATTTTGATATATCTTCCAGTAATAGTTCATTGTGGTGATGAAATAGTTGTTACAACTATCGATCAAGATGGTAAATTTATTAATTTTATAAAAGAAGATATTACCATTTGTTTAAATTTAAAAAAATGTATATAAACACTTGCATTCCATGTGCATTGCAATCATAGTGAGTATTGTGTATAATATTCAGTACAGATGTTAAGTAGGCAGTTCTTTTAAGATATATGTTTCTAAGGAACCCACTTTGAAGAAAATAACTATAAAAAGATGTAAAGAGATCCATAAAATGCTGACTTCAAATGAGATTGCTGTGAGGTTAACACGGGTTAATAGAAATGGAAGACATACCTAATGTTAAACAACCCATAAGTTATGAAGATGCAATCACTAGCACGGAAATACATATGTATGGACCATTTCGAGTAGATCCGTATACATTTCAATCAGAAATAAGGATTTCTATACAAAAGCACAACATTTATACATTATCATCGAAATTAAGTTGAAGGTTTACAGAAACAATTAAAAAGACAGCCGATGCAACTAATCATGTACCTACAGGAATAGTGGGAACTGGAATACTTAATTTAATCGACAGAATTGCATATCTGCTCAATGGTTTAGAAATCTATTAAACACAAGTTGTTGGAATTACTTCCATGATAAAGAATTATCTCTCGCAGGCTGCAAACGATTTTTATACAGGGCTTATGGTTGGGTGGAGCAATGCTAATGATTACACACTACAAATATACCCAGGTAGAAAATACGAAGTTGTTATATCATAGGTATTTGGATTCGCTAAAGGCAATAAACATGTTATATTAAATACTATAGAAGAATTAGTTATTCTAGTCGGTAATACACATTTGAATGCTATATACGGCATGACCAATAAAAAGGAAGGTGTAACATTTGAATTAAAGAGTGTTGGATGGCTGATGCCACATATTGAAATTAACTCTTGTGAACGTGTAAAGTTTCTAAATTATATTGAAAAATGGAATAATCTAGACATTACCTTCAGGTCATGGGGTTTGGAGACATTTCCGACACTACCAGCATCACAAAAAGTCTAATGAATGTGAAATAAAGTTTTTCGAATGAAAAAACGAATATGTTGTTATTTGTTTTCCAACAAATCGACAAAACAATTTAAAAGCAGATATGTCATTATTCGATCATTCCAATATCGAAAATATTAAATTTTACGTAAACAGTCAAGCAAATCCCTATATGGATTTCAATACAAACTCTGGAAATGGGGAATTCCTTATTTGCTACAATATGTACACGATGTTCCAGGAAACATTATAACAGACATAGCTCACTAATCCTAGAAGCCGAAGCATTTCAAACCAGAGGAGCATTATTTGTATTTGATATCAGCAAACAAAATGACAACATTAGCAATAATTTTATTGATAGATGAATTGAAATAATTGCAAATACACACATTCCAGCAAATACTCAAGCTTACACACTAATCATACATGATAGAATGGCAGTCCACAATGTAAGAGATAAGTTGGCGATGATACTGACTTGAGTCAGTATACAATGAACTATGGTCGCAACGAGATGTTTTGCAATGTGAAAGGTTTTCAAACGCTTGTTAGATTTATCATTAAAAATTTGGCTATTACTGAAGTGTAAACCACTGTTCGAATGGAAATATCTAAGTCCCAAATACCAGAAGACTAATAAATGGGTTACCAAAAATCACTATGGTTTAACATGGGAGAGTGGATGTATGGAGTACGAGAATATAGAAGAAATTTGCAAGATGTACTTAAATAACTGAGAGATATATGTCCGTGGACTCGATTAAAAAAGGATTTTAGAAAGTGTATGGAATCTAAAAGTAACAGATATTGAATAAGAATGTAACTGCCTTTCATTCAAACCTCTACGTAAAACAAATGGTTATAAATTGCCATTATTATCTGCAAGTGAAAACTTTCAATTAACGATTAAATGGTCATTAACAACTGATTGGGGTGAAGTGGAAATGGAGGATGATACCCTTCCGGACTCCCCAGTGGATGTTATACGACTAATATGGCAATATCTGGGATGAGAGAAGATTGTGGAGTAAGGAATGAAATTTAGTATATAAAAATGCTTGGTTTGTGCATACCTATACTGTTTAAAGCTGAAACAATAGGAGATTGAAGTCACATGCTTGTGAATACATAAATCAAAGTGTAAATTGAATATTAGCAAGTTCTTTGCGCTCTGGAGAAATCTGTTTAGAGCCTATTTAGGAAAGAAATAGTAATAATCAATTCAGCCAGAAATATGTTGCTAATCAATAGCCTATAAGTCCCTGGTGTTTATCGAGTTGGCAAACTGCCTATAATGTTTAACTTGTGTAACATTTGGTACCTAGATTTTGAGACAGCCTGTATATATTTTATGTGTACAATTTGGTATATAAGTTCTGAAGCATCGTGTATAATATGTGTAACATTTTGAGACAATCATGTATATATTTTGTGTAACATTTAGTATGTAAGTTCCGAGGCATTCTGTATAATATGTGTAACATTTTGAGACAACCTGTAAACTGTGTTCGTTTTTAAACGTCCTGTATTTTGTGTACGTTTTGACACATCCTGTAAGTTGTTTACATTTTGGAACAACCTGTATGGCCCTCATTTTGTAAATAAATTTGTTTTAAAATTAATTGGTTTGTGTTTTCTTACCAAAATCCCTTTAAAAATGTCTAGTATGAAATGCAGTTCTTTACTTAAGAAACTGATATCATTAGCATGAAAATTTATCTTAGAAATCAAAATTAATACACAAATTCAAGTCAAGTTGTAAAACAATAGTTTCTTTAAATATGTGTACAGGTTTACATATGACAACTAAAGTGTGTCTCGGGAAAGGACAGAGGAAAAAGGCAGGGGAAAACGGGAGATTCCCGAGAAAGTCCAACGACATCGTCTGTCATGATGAACAAATATGAACAAATTAATTTAACGATAGGTGTCCACAAATTTTAAAATGCTTTAACATACACATTTCGCAAGGAATATTTAAAACGAAAAATTGTTAGCTAAATAGCATATACTCAGTTTGGGCTGGCAAAGTTACACCCTTTTCAGAGGCTTCGGTGCGTGTGAGCTTGGCTCCAACGACCCTATCTGGAAACACTCCAACTCCACAATACCCTGAAGACATCTCTCCACCTAGCCTTCAATGTACCACACACAGCCATGGACCACCTTTCCAGTAACAGGTCAATGACTTAACCATCTCTCCACACTACCCAGAAGATATCTCCCACCTTGTTCGCAACCACTCAACTCCAAATATTCTACTATGCATTCATAGAAACATATTTTTCTATTTAATTAAAAATATACAATTTCCATTCCTCATTTCAGTTTTTACAATCCTAAACCTACTATATAGGTTTTAGAGTCTTACGATAGAAATACACACAATAAAATCAACGAAATGTTGCACTTACAGGTAACTTAGTTAAAAATGAAATATGGTTCATTAAAGAGGGATTATTATACACATAAATCTTTATGGTATTTGTACAATCTCCTAATTGATTTTTTTGTGTACATCATATCTGCTTAGTAGTAATGACTTTGTTCTGTGAATTTCACTGAAGAAATGCGGATGTATCTCTCACTCATTGGGTCACTTTTATTGCTCGACTCACAATCTTCAATACATACAATAACAGTCGATAGTTACACACATTTCTCCTCAGAGAACAATAACCACTATAGACCTAGGCACAAGACATTTCACTTGAACTGTAAAAATTAAATAGGACACAAGCTCAATGGTCATCAGTTAGTTGATGGTTACAATTACTGTATGATATAGAAAAAATTGCAAAAAAATGCAAATAATTTTGAGTTTATGACCTAAAAAACAACAAGCAGTTCAAGGTTCCCAACATTCCGCCCCCACCCTCTTGTTAATCCCCGGTTAACAACAATATGTGTATCACTGGTTGATCTACAATTTATACATATCTTTACAGTAGATTGTTTTCAAGGGACATGACTAAATTGGATAACAATTTTTAAGTCTTAGAATTGTAAATGCCTATTTTGAATACTGGTCATTTAAACTATCCAGAGGCAGTTTTTACAGTTGCAGTCCGCACCAGGCCATCAACTCCAGGGAATGTGTTGACAATACTGTCCATCCTTTAGAATCACCGTATCACCAGTGTGAAGATTGTCTTTTCTGACCCACCATTTTGGTCGATTCTGAAGTCTCGACAAGTACACTGATGACCAGCACTGTCAAAAATGTTTGACCACCCATTGAACAAGCTGCCATCTTGCAACACGGTTTGGTTTACCAAGAGGCTCTCCAGTTAATAAAGAATCTCCGATCAGAAAGTGACCTGCGGTGAGAACTGAGAGGTCTCCTGGGTCGCTAGACCGTGCAGTAAGTGGACGAGAATTAAGACAGGCTTCGATCATTGTTAAGACTTTGTAGAATTCCTCAAAATTAAGCATAACATTACCCACCACATAATACAGATGATATTTCATACTTTTACTCCAGCCTCCCACAGTTCCCCTTGAGTATTTGCTGGAATGTTAAAATACCAAGAAATTCCTTGGTGAGCTAAATAACTACCAACTATTTGTTGAAGGTTCTCAGAGTGAACTAAAGAAATCAGTTCTCTCAGTTCTTGTGCAGCACCGGCAAAATGGGTACCACAATCAATAAAGATTTCACTCTGGCCACTAAACTCTGACACCATTCACTTAGCAATTATTTAAATATCTGGTGTACACCTTTGTTCACAATTAATGACAAAACATTTATCACGAAGAACACACATCATTACTTTAAATGAAATGATAAATTAAATGGCTAATTATTATATTTTTCTACTCACTGATGTATGCTTCTAAACAAGGATTTTGTTGAAACTCTGGTATATCTAAAGACATTTTATACTTTCATGAGAATATTTAACTGATATGTTTGCAAAGGAATGTATTACAGGCAGACCTTACTGTAATGTACACAGAATTTGTGGTATAACCAAATATATTTGAACTTTTCGTCTTGTAGAGAAGTCTACATATATATGCGGAGAATACCGTATTCTATTTTCTCGGCTATAGAATAATATTTTAAAATATGAATATGTATGCATGTTTATATAGCATACTTGAATAATATTTTAAAATATGAATATGTATGCATATTTATATAGCATACTTGCAACTGATGTCATCGTATTATTTAGATATATTAAATGCTTGAGATATGTATCATGAATATATATTTGTATTAAATCGGAGTGAGGCAATATGTTTTGGAAAACCATTTTCTTTGAATATATTGATTTAAAAAAATTAAGGCATTTCTAATAGTTATGCTGGAAAAATGGCATTTACTTATTTTTAAAAACAAATCATGTATAAGTATTGGAATCGCACAATGTTATTGATTGTTTTTTGCCTTGTGTGAAATTAATAGTATTTATTAAAATTGTTTCACAATGTTATGATTAGTTGGGACATACTTCATCATGTTTATGAGGTAATTTTATTCTTCTTCAGTGTGATTTCTTGTAATTATAGTGGTTATTTGTTAAATTATTTTTCCTAAGAGGGAGCAGGCTAAAGAGAGTTGGGATGCGATGTTTGAAATATTTTTTCCAGCAGTCTTCTCTACAAAGAACTGGCGTGGTTAAACCTGCCAGTAGCACCCTGCTCCAGGGCTGAAGAGAGAGGGAGGGAGGGTGGGGTGGACGACGGTTTCTCACATGCAGGCAGCTAACGTCACTCTTCCAGTTGTGCGACAAACATTGGTCTGGATGGATGCTGTATACTGGGCAGAGCTGCGGAGAGCGATCATACTTAACCTTCATAAACTTTCTTTCGTACCATACAATACATTTCACAATCATATAGAAATTCGATTCGTATATTTTCATAAACGTGTAATATCAGGGAATGTGAGTGCAAAGAGTGAATTACATATATGAGGCAGACTTTTGTCTGGATAATTATACCGAGGTGCCATCGGTTTCGACACGAGCAGAAGATCGTGCTTGGCTTCAATGGAAGTTTTATTGCTTGTTAAAGTGAATAGTTTTAAATACGTTTCTCATGCTAGGGAATATATACAGAGTGGTAAATTGCGTTTGTGTCTCATTACTTTATATATATATATATAATTCCTGCGTGCAGTTTTGAATATGTCGTTTTGGTCTAAAACACAACTGAGTCATGGTGCTCCCTCCACCGCCTCAATCGCCTGCACGATGACAAATGGGAAGGAACTCCTACGCCCCAGTCCTGAAAACCCCCTACTCCCCCTCCTCAATACAATATTGAACCCATAAAAAACTATAACACAATACATATATACACCTGCACATACACTCCCCACCGCAGTCGACTAACAGATGTGCAAGAGTCAACATCGATGCCGCTGCTGCTTCTCCCCAAAAATAAAAAATTTAAATACTCATGACCCTTATGACACACTTGCACATATATACCAAATATAGACTTATGCAAATTTGTTTTTTAAAATCATTTTACCAATCAATCAATCAAATTATTGTCATCCGATTTTTTCCGTTGGATTAAATTAATTTATCCTTAATCCGATCATTTGATCCGATTAATAAACATATTAGCTACCCGATTATTCTAATCGGCAATCCAATTAATCAAAAGTGATTTAGAGTGCTTACATTCCTACTACTACTTATACACCTCTTTAATTCTTTCGTGACCATTGGGTGATATAATGTGGCTGTGATTATTAATGTAGCCTTCTCTGAAATTGCTCCCAGTATTAAAATAGCTAATCAATTTATTAGTCTTTATCGTTCATTAAACTCACACGAACTCATTTGGGAACAAAAGGATCTCTTGTCGGGGTATCCGTGAGTATACTGAAAGCAACTGCTGAATTTTAGTGCATTTCAACATGGTGAACTATACTGGCACATTAGCGTGAAATAATCTGACGTCCAAATCTTGTAGCATAATATAATGAATCGTGACTCACAAATGAAGACCGGCGCTGAAGACCTGGAAGTTCTCTGCCGCAGACGTAGCTGGTTCGGGTCCTTAATCTTCCCTAGTCAGGCTTCGAGCCTTCGGAACACGTTCTACAGTTTATATGGTACCATACGTTACCGCGATAGTGCGGAATTAGAATTTAACTAACAGTGCTTAGGTAGCTTGAGCACATCCATAAAATATCTTGATGCATTGCGGCCTGTATTCGCCAACAAGGCAGTCTGCATATTTTTTATATATATTTTGTTTATATATATAAACAAAATATATATACAAAAAATCTTATGCAAAAATTAACAAAATAAATATTCTTACTAATTTACATAACAAACTGACGTGATGTGGTTTACATAAGTTATAAACTGAGGCGTTGCAGTTGTTTTTTCATGTTAACCTCCCACGCATAACACATGTTTTTTTTCTGGAAACCAAAATGATGTTTCCATTCGCGTCTCCGTGCATTCAACAGCACTATGATCAAAGGGTGGTGGTTGGGGGGGGGGGGGGAGGGCCAGACCTAAAAAAAGTGAAGAAATATTTCAAGCGTCATAAAGGCGCTACCACAATTGTGCAGATGCGTTGGAAAAATTTACTTCCAGTGAAATACAGAATCCAAATGAGCAAGTACTGGCTAATTAATGATAGCAGTTTAAAAAGGTCTGAAATATAAGGGGGTGCTGAGTACACCCGAAAATATTTATTGGGTTTCTCAATATGTAAAGCAACCCTCCAGTCAGTGCCTATGACAGAACCAAATACTGGCTTGCTTCTTGACTGTGATATTGCGAGTATTACAACACTGCATGCTTTCTACTTTCTATGCGTGTGCTGTTATCTGTGCTACATAAAATTGTAGAGCAGCCTTGACTTTCTTATAGTCTGTTCCCTGTAACTGAGCACGTTTGAATGCCCTGCTCAAACTCTACTTGAATGCACGTTGTGTATTCTTCCCATTGTGCGAAATTAGCATTGTCGTGGGCTGTTTGATCACACAAAAATAATGACATGCACTATCCGCCATTACTTCTCGTAAGTACCATTTACCACCACTCTCAGCGCTAGTGTGACTCTCTGTCACATTCAGCTTTAAAACTATCTCAAATAACGCAAATTAAAATATGTTGCTGGAGTCAACATTCCGCCCACCGAAAATAAGTATCTTCTAAAGACTACCACTTAAAGAGTACACATATACAACACAAAACAAAAATGTTCTTTATCACTAGGGTTCTTCAGCTGCTGTTCTACTCCACTGGTAAAGGACAAATCTTGGTGACAGGCCGAGTAAGCTCCCTTTGAGGTGTCCGAAGTGAAACCACTCGAACCACACCATCAGACCCTGGATGTAGTGCAGCCACTAGTGCTGTTTTCCTCTTCGGGGGGGGGGGGAGCAATGTTGGATCGTTCAAAAGGACCATGTCATTCACACTGACATTTGTAGTGGGTTTGGTTCACTTTGCTCTCTGTTGAAAGGTGTGGAGATACTCCAGACTCCATCGTTTCCAAATTCTCTGATGAAGTTAAGTGACTATTTGCCACCTATTCAGTCAATTAAGAGGCAACTCCAGTAGATAGTGGTCTAGTAGAGCAACAAGGGATTTCCCAACAAGGAAATGTCCTATGGTGAACAAGTCATACTCGTCTAGACTTGCTGACAATGGGCACAGAGGTCGTGAGTTGGGTAGTGCAGATATCTGAGCCAGAAGATTGCTAACTCTTCGTAGGTCAATAGTTGGTTGCCTACAACTCGTTTCATGTGATGCTTGATACTTTTTATAGCAGCCTCCCAGATACTGACAAAGTGAGGGCTTGCAGGTGAGTGGAAATGCCATTTGATTCCTTGTTCTGTCGCACTGTCTGCTATCAGCTGCTTGTTAACGCCTTGAAACAGTTCTTGGTGAAACTCTTTCAAATAATTGGTTGTCCCCACCATGTTGGTGCCATTGTCAGAGTAGATGTCCGATGGCAAGCCTCTGATAGAAACAAAACGCTGCAGAGCTGCTAAAAATGCTGGCGTTTACAGATCTGTCAGCATTTCAATGGCACTGCCTTGGTGGACAAGCAGACAAACACACATAAATCCACCTTTAGTGCAGTCTTCTTGCGACTTACGGCTGGCATAGCACAGAGTCGGCCACCAAAGTCAGTCCCAACTGAACAGAAGGCTCTCACCTGACTCAACCAAACCTTTGGCAGCACAGACATCATGACTGACAGAGGTTTGGCTCTAAAGCAGTCAACACACTTATGGACCAACTTGTGGATGAGTGATCGTGCTGAGATGATCCAATAATATCTACTAGTGAGATACAACGTTGTTTGTGGTCCAGCATGTAAGTGGCAAACATGATAGTGAACACAATTAGCTCTGAAAGTTTACTCTGCCGTGTTAATAGGATGGTATTCTTAGCCATTTCAGGTATCACTGCATTCGGCAACCTGCCGCCCTCCCTGACAATTGCTTGCAAGTCAATAAACGGTGCCAGTGCCTGAATGTTCTTACTGCACCTTTCACCCCGTTTTATAGCAGTGAAGTCATCCTTGAAGTAAACAACTGTACAATTTTAACCCACATGACCAAGGAATTTCTCCGCTGTTCCAATGACAAACCTGCCTCTTATGCAAGTATCTGTCCCTGAAAGGCTGCCTTTGCCCACAGAACCCACACCGTAACACACCGCAGTTTCCATAGAGATGAGTAATTCTGAAAGAGGCCCAGGTGGTCTTAAGAGGTGAGGGTTTCCTGCTGTGCAACCAAAACTGCAGCTGATGACTGCTTCAGCTCTGGAACTTCCCCTGGGTCTTGAACATTGAGTGATGGCCAGTGTTCCGCCTGCTGCAGCAACCAGTCAGGACCCGAGAACCAATTAGACTGTCCCAGTAACTGTTCAGGTAGACATAAAAAAGAAGTTGCGTTAGCCAGGTTACACTCCAAGGGAACATGACTCCATGCATTTGGAGGCACTACTGACTGAATTTCTGCGACTCTGTTGGCCACAAATGTTTGCAACCTGTGTGTTGACATTCTTAACCTGGTTAACACAACTGTATAATCTGTCCAAGCATTCAATACTGTAGGTTTAATCTTAGGTTAGAAGAGTTCGAAGACATGTTGCCACAGTTTGCTAACAAGTGTGCTGCACAGAGCTTAGGTTTTGGAATTGACATAGTTTTTAAAGGAGCTACACTGGATTTTGCAATCACCACATGAACAGTGACTTCTCTATTTACTCTCTCACACCGATCATACATAACTGCTGCATAGGCCTTTTCACTCGCATCACAAAACCCATGGAATTGAACTTCAGATTCTCGTACTGGGATGATTCTTTGTACTCTCACCAGAGATATCAAGGGTGATACAGCCTTGAAGGTCTCCCAACACATCCTCTCCTACCTGCTCATCCCGACCATGGCCTGTAGTCCACAACACTTGGAGCATTATCATACTTGCAGTCACCACGGGGGATAGCCAACCACATGGATCGTACAACCGTGCAATCAGGGATAGGATACCATGTTTGGTAGTTGGTACTACTGGTGCTTTTACCTTGTAGCAGAACTGTTCCTTTACCAGGTTACAGTGTATTCCTAACACCTTCATTGAGCGTGTGCTTTCAAAATTTATAGCACCTTCACTTAGATCAGTGCTTTTTACTACATTCCTATGGTAAGAACACCACTTGTGTAGCTGGAAACCACCCGCTTCCAGTAGTGCCCCTAACTGAGTCTTCAGTTTAAGTGTCTCAGAAACAGTCTCTGCCCCAGTCACAATGTCATCCACGAACACATCATGTAATAAGGTGAGAGCAGCCAAGTGATACTTGGCAACTTCATCAATTGCCAGTTTCTGCATTGTTAGGAGTACCTGTAATGGTGAAGATGTCATGCCATATGTCACTGTGTTGAGTTAAAAAATACTCACTTGGTTACAAGTAGAGTTTTGCCAAAGGATGCACTGCAAACCCCAATCCAAAGGGTCGATTACAACCTGGCAGTATATTTTACACACATCAGCTGTAATAACAACTGGTGATGTCCTGAAGTTCAGCACTATGTCACCCACATTCTTTTATAACTTAGGCCCCAACAAGAGCACACTATTTAGACAAAGTTCACCACTAGTCTTCGAGGAACCATCAAATACAACGCGCACTTTAGTTGACACTATTTATTCCTTGATGACCGAGTGATGAGGAATGATGTATACTTGCTGACTGTGCAATTCTGTTACTAAGGTTACAGCAGCCTCCCCATTGGTACAAACTGTTAACAATCAAATATGCGACATGTACCTAGCTCTTGTACTCGTTCATGAACTGCCTGTATTGTTGAAGCTGGTGACCTACATAACCTATGTTCCAGTCCCTGCAGTCTCTTAAGCCAGCCCTACACGATACCTATTTTCGTAGCAGGTTTCATAACCGTCTTCTGGTAGCGTTTCTGCTCCTGTGTAGGTTACAATTTAGCCCCTCCGGAGGGCTCTGGCTCCGGGTATAACAGTTATTGTACTCATGGCCATGCCCGCAACGGTAATAGAATGTGTTCTAAGTTTCTGCTATAATACCCACAGAGCTGCGACAGACAAGATGGCGGACATTTGGGTAGCAACTTCGAGGCGTATATATACGTTTACGAAAAAAATGTGAGTTCTGTAAAACGTGTTTATGTACAAAATGAAACTTAATAACACATAATAAATGGGAACCATTCCTATTAACTCCCATGGTCATAATAAAACAATAAACACAACTTTACAAAAACGTTATAACTATGAACTTTTATAGTGTATATGGATTTTACACACAGCATTACTTGGAAGTTGTGTCTATAGCACAATAGGATGGTGTGAAGGGCTCATGCTGCAAAAATTTATGTTTTAGAGTTCAAATCTCCGTGTTGCAAAACTTTTTTTTAGTAATTTTATTTGATACATTATTGCTGTTTATAAATTAGGTTATTGCCAGAAATTGCTCATCTCTAAAATATCTTTGTCTAAATGCTATAATACAAACCAAAGCTAAATGAAAAAAACCACAGGCAGCCGATTGCACTGTGCAGTTACTTGTGCGTTATTGCTTTTATGCAAAGAAATTCGAGAAATAAACATTTTCTGACAATATTGTAAATTATAAACTACAATAATGTGTCACATAAAATAACTAGAAATTTTGTTACATGACAGAGATTAGAAAAATAAAATCAAAAAGCTTCGTGGTGCACACCCACGTACTAACTCACTGTACTATACACACAACTTGAAATTGTTAGTGTATTAGCATATTTTTATATATGTAGTGGGGATGATGTTTAACACCCACACACAAAAGCTTTATAATTAGTTTTGTGATATTTTCCCCTTCTTTTACTCTCCCAGCCATATAAACTTGTTTAATTATGGAAAATACAATATTGATTATTATGCTTGTTAAAGATAAATATTTGAATAATTTAATAATGTTTTAATTAGTCATGTAAACGTCCACTGTACATAAATGTGAAAACAGTACCTTGTTTTTTTGTACATAAGTAGTGCCGTTACTAACATTATTTTCCATACATAAATAGCCTAGTACTTGTACTCAGAAACTGAAATAAATACAGTCTTCAGAAAAAAAAGTCTACATACTTTTTAGATGTACCACAAAGCAACTGCTTATAATATTTGATTCCATTTGTAGCCCTGCCAACTGCGGAATGTCTGCCATTTGCGATTTGTTTTTGCCTGCCATTTACAATTTTCTGTTAGCACTTTAGGTAACGTGTGGGCATGAACTGATACATTCTTTCTTCTCTTCTGCTATTGAAACGTGTATGCCTTGTGTGCTCATGGGTATAACAGAAGGTAGCAGAAATTGGGCATCGTGTAGGGGCGGCTTCAAGTGCACTTCCATTACGAACGAATCATCAAGTGTGACATCTGTGGCTGCAAAAGGAAGCCTCAAGACATACCGGCCCTCACTGTCACGCATCCTGGAAGTTCTGCTCACACAATTCCATTCGAGCTAACTGCTTCGCCGTCTATGACTGAACATAACGTCAACGCTAACTTAATGCAACGAGGTCCATTTACGTGCAGTACTTAAGGTTGGAAAATAATTTTGTTATGGGAATGAAAACAGTATGCTTGTAATTAAGATGCGTGGTGGATTTGTTACGTGATGCATTATTTTCTTTCGTGTTTTTTTTAAAGATAATAGGTACTTTAGAGCTTTTTTTTTATTTCTGTGACATAGTGTTTAAATGACATGGATTAGATATTGTAACTTAAATAATAATTTGTACATCAAACCTTCTTTCCTCAATTTTATATTGATTCACTTACATTAAACGATTTGACACGTGTCTTCTGTAAACGTTAATTAAGATTAAGCCACATCATTAATAATGAGTATGTATTAGCCTTCATCTACCATAATTCATAAATAATTTTGGTGTTTAGTTACAGATGTTTTGAGACACATTACCTATGTACTTTTCTTTTATTCCCCAATGCTTATATACCTAATTTACTTATTTGTAATAGAAATGATTATACAGAATGAGGCATTTAAAACAGGCCACCTTAGTAAATCGCCTACTTGTAAAGATAGAAGAAAATGGTTCAGACAAATGTTGTTTGGGGTGAAAGGGGCCATAATGTCACTTAAGAGTTTGGTGTTACATCGAGGGGTGAAGAAGATACGGGGGTCAACTTCGGTTTTGTAAATGGGATGACATACTTTATTACATACCTCTGAACAGCTCTTTGTAAGAAGAATGCAAACATGTGCCAAACATACTAGAAATGCGCACATTAAACTACATTGTCCCATTTGACATACCGCCATTGACCCCCATATTTCCGTAACCCCTCGGCGTACAAAGCACCTATTTATTAACATAACATTATGGCTCCTTTCACTCAAACAACGTTTCCCTGAAACATTTCCCTCTATCATTACAAGTGGCCGATATATTAGGGTGGCCTGTTATAATGCATCACCTGGTATATGTAATTCTGCATACCGATAGTATGCATTCAACTGTGACGAGAAAGAAACCAAGTACTGCACCTTTATATGAATTGTAAACAATATGCTGAAGAGTGCGAGCAGTCGAACAGACAAATAGTTATAACTTTAGAGGTAGTGAGGTGTGAGTACTGAGGAGCACTGCAGTATGGAACTCTGGCTGCTCTAGAAAATCCAAGCTATGTGCTAGCCACTTCACTAATGTACCATTTCTTGAAATTAATACATGGAGATAGATTTCTACATTATCTTTATATATATATTTAAAATGTATGAAGAAAATTATGCAAGAGGGGATCATTTTGGTTAAACATTGCACAACAATCTCCACTGTGTCTTGTTACATGTTTTGATTGGAAACACCAGGTAATGGTCGGTAAATTCTTGATATGCTATAAATCACCTTAGCATCTTCAAGTGTGCCAAATTTTAGTTGAGGACAAATTTTGTAATGCTTGGCACCTTTATTTCCTTGGGCAGAAAGCAAGTGCGGTGACTTTCCTGCTCTGTGCACTTTTACCTGCTTTGTATTGCTTTTTTCCTGATTATACTGCTTTTACCAAATTTCTACAGCTTCCACCTGCTTTTTACTGCTTTTACCCGACTATACTACTTTTACCAGCTTTGTACTGATTTTACCAGCTTTGTACTTATTTTACTTGCTTTTTTACTACTTTTATACTGCTTTGTACTGCTTCAACAGTTTCTCTCGAAACCAGCAATGAATAAATGAAACGTGTAATAATGCAGCCCTGCCAACTTCTAAAGCTTTCTGTCAGTAAGATTTTAACATGCTTCATAAATGCCTAAATGGGTTGTGGCATGCTATGTCAGTTGTATGCGTGTAACGGATCACCCAAACAAACAGCTAGATGTAAGTTAACTAAGTCGTCCACAGTTTGGCTATATTGGATCACTATGTATAAAGTTAGTTTACAAGCTATCTAACCATATATATAAAAACACACTTTACTCTACAAAGCAGTAATACATAGTTAAATTTACCAACGAGTTAACACAATGTCACAATATTTGTCAATGTGACACATGTTTTATAGAACACGAAAAAAACATTTTATGAGTCTATTAGTAAAAACCGAATTGTATACCACTAATCCACATCACTGTTTTAGCATTGTATACCTACAAACAATAAAATTATTGGTAAAGTAACACTTCGCAAAACCGTTTCGTATAGCAGATTGTCAAATGTATTTTATTGAAAAGCGTATCACTTCTAAAACTTGCTTGCGTTAACACTCATGGGTGATTAATACCCTGTGGCGTATAGACTCGCAGGAATGTCTTGTGCACATAACATCTTATCTTGGAAGAAATAATGTATTTTACCCATCACATACACTGTTACAACTGTAAAAAACATAGGTAAATCGCATTCTGGCTGGCTAGACGATTATGGTTTTATTAATACAGTGTAGGTTGTGTGTTATAGAACAGAATGTCTTCTTTAAAAAAAACCACAGCTTAGTCCAATAACAACCATTATCTGTAAGGCACGACTGAGCAGGTCAACTCCAGGCTTTGCAGAGCCTCGTGCATGTGCGGCTTCCCTTCTCAAACAACCCCCCAAGGAACTGCCGAGCCATGAGCGAGGAACTGAAGTCTGCTCAGCTCGCCCCCCTTCCACCCACCATCTCACACCAAGCACTCTAGGGAGGAACGACTTTCAATGAACAAAATATTTGACAAACATGAATACTTCTATGTCTCCAAAAATATTTATATAACACTCAAAATTTCATTACAATTTTAAAATAAATAGTATTTTACATTCGTGATAACATTTGTGGGGAAGAAGCTAGTTCAAAGGATAATGTCTCCTAGCCTTTGTATCCCGTATAGTCCCCAGTGGATCTGGTGTGAAGTAAACCAGCTTTATGAATAGTTCAATGTCTGCCTGCAAGAGAGCACAAGGAATCACCACCAGTCGCTCCCTCTCCCACAAACTGATACACTCTAGGATGTGGCAAGCATCAGCGAGCATCGCATTTGAAAAAATTTAAAGATCATGCCCCAACCAGTATTAAAAATGGATATGATGGTTGAATAATTTAAAAATCAAGTAAATCAAACTATTTTGTATTGTTTGCTCCATGTTTAATGAAGCATATCCTATACAATAATATTTAAAATAAAAATGACAAGTATCTCAAGTTAAAATAACTAACATCAACTTCAAGTATCGACACACTGAAAAGATAGGGCAAATATCAAACATTTAAACTAATTTAATAATACTTAGATACATAAAACACATATCCAAATCGGTTTCAAATCATGCTACACAAGAGTAGTTTACAAGTGTGTTTTAAGTGTGTCGAGAAACGAATGTTCTATTGTAGATACATTTACCCAGGCAAACTATGTACATGTAAAGTTCTGCTATGAGAAAGCCATATATTCTCTGTGTTGTATAGGATTGTCAAAGGTTAGGAATAATTAAATACTCATTTAAACCAAATTCCAAGTATATGTAACAGTAAAATCAACCAATTTTTACTATTTATGAAGATAGCACAAAAGTCTGTCAGTTATAAAATGCTTTATTATTATACTGATCATCCAGTCTTACTAGAAGATTATATTAAGAATGTAATGTTTCCATGCAAATGTAAAAACGTGTTTGGTGGTTTCGACATAAAAATATATAAAGAGGGAATAAATTAATTTTTTCATCAGTGTAAAATCATAAGCCATCAAAGTCACATTGTGTCAGGAGCATGTAATCGAGAGTTTAAATATTTTGTATTAGTTAAACTGCAGTGTCACAACATCGTCAGTTCTAGCATCAATCGACATCAGCATTGAGAGATTCGACAGTGCTACAGTATCACACCGAGACCTATATCAATGGATTGAAGCAGGTATAATGCATAACAGTCACTGCTTCGAAAACTGTGACAAAGGATGTGTTAGAGTCTATAATGCAATTCCACTGTATGGTAGCAGTAAAAACTTGTTAAGCCTGGACATTCACTCACAATTATGTCTGCTTCCTAAAACATTTATAATTACTTCCGCATCACATGAGATTCAACATGTTTATCCATTTATCCCAGAGGAGTTAAGGGCGAACAATGATATTGTATCATACCTTCTCTCCTGCGACTATTATCTGTACAGCACACCAGCCTTCTTTAGTGATGTTAACACATGTCATCTGAGGATGGACTGCATTATGCACAGAATGCAACGAGTAATGCATCTCATAATCACTCCCAATGAAACAATTTCGGATTCTGGGGTTAATTCAGAACCAACAAGTGAAATAATGTAAGCAGGCTATGATTACAATATGCAAAAGGAATTTATGCTAACATTAACTAATGCACAAGCTATAAACATTAGAAGATATTACGATTGTCCAAGTATAAATTCACTTGTACAATGCTCTTAATAGTTATCAATATTCGAACAAAATGTTTTGCTCACAGTGTAAAAGCAAAGCATTAAGGGAACATATGTATCATGATTCCTGGTACATTTAACTAGATATCTCTCCTACAACTTATGTTCAGAAAAAGCTATCAATACTGGAACATTTACAACTCTTACATTAGTTTACGTATGTTATTCAAATTTAGCAGTTCAATCCAGGAAAATCTTACAAGAGCATACTATGTGGATACAGGAAAGTGTGGTTCTGGCCTAACTACAATACACCATACCAAATACAGCTCTGCAATGGGGAAACACATTGGAATTTCTCCCAAACCAGTGCGGAATATACCTACAAATAATGAAGTTTGTGCGATGAAGAAGACTGCCTGGTATTCAACATGCGACCCAATACGATACTGCCATTTACTTCAAACAAACTATGGTTTTGTGTTCGATGTGGAGAAATAACAGATTATCCAGGATATAAACAAATAATATATAAATTAATGAGGGAATTCTACGACAGTCTACACTGTGGGTTGAAACCTGTAATAATATGCATCAGATTACTCAAATCCATGGAAGTAATCAACTTATAGTCTCGCCTTGCAGAATGTTGAAGTGTAAGGTATGGCTAAGCAACACTTGTGCATGAACATTCGATTTAACCAAGCTGTCACTGGAAAAATACTAAATACCAAGATGGTGGTACAACTGATTGGTTATGCACTCCCAACAAAAGTATAAACATATTTGAATCTGAGCAACTATATAAAGGTAGAACCATGTACTGGAAGTTCAGTTATGGAGAGTTTCAACCCATCACTTCAATATGAAAGTATTACTCTGGGATACAGAAGAGTGTGGTTTCGAGAAGAAGAATATATGCCATTACAGAAGCAAATGTCTAATGGGCAAGGGCATTGGCATTTCTCCTTAGTTCAACATATACTTTAAAAGTTTTATATGTATGTTTTGGGCGAAGATTTTGTCCTTTGTATAGTCTATGTCTAGACAATAAGTTGCCAAGCAATGTGAATGAACTAGCATGTGAATCTCGTGATAAATACATCACAAAAAGCAAATCATGCAAGAAAATAGAATACATAATGCAGCAAAAGGAATGTTACTCTATTCCCACAGTATGGTGCAAACACTGTGAGAAGGAACATGTTACACACATACGTAACCAAGAATTAAAGTAACCATGTGGTATGTGGGAATGCAAAATTTTTCAAAGCAAGAATGTTTAAATCAGAAACAGTGACATCACAACATCTATATCATTGCTAATAAACTGTCAGTCATGGTTAGTGTGTTCAAGCCTATGGTCGTTTACAAGATCCTGCAAGTAGATTACTGAAGAGTGTTCTTTGAACCTTTCGACAGAGTCTTACAACTTCAAATATGTAATTATATTGAACATTGGTGTTACACTTTTGATTGTAGCCTGCACATGATTCAGTAAAGGCTTGGCATGCAAGAATTCTGCTGTGAGATGTCTCTCCCACAACAGTGAACTACGATCTATACTAGAAGACCTTATGTTAGCTAGCTTTACCAAAGAGGTGGAAGTAGAATGAGGCAATGAACTAATCGCCTATCAACTCAGACCTCACTAAAGAACCACTATCTGCTGGAAAGAAATATGTGACTGGGACATCCACAACTTTATTTTCGAATAAGGAAGTTTAGCTTTTCCTTCTATGTGCAACATATATGTGTGTGAAGTTGCTAATTTAGAATAACATATAACCTTAATGGCAAGTACTCATTCGTCGAACATGGTTTGTATTCTGAAGGTATGAACTACCATATCCATATCTCACTTATAAGGAAATGTGTGAGTCTGATATTAATTTCAAATGTTCATACTGACATGAACAATTATTAAAACATAATAATCCATGTGTAATTGAACTAGTATAACAGACTATATCAGTTCGAAATGTTTGATTAATCAATGTAGACCGTACATAAGAGATAAAGATGCAATTTTAAAACTGAGCATATTGTAACAATATATTTTGAGGAAGAAAAGAGTTTGAAACATGTTTCTTATATTGTAGATAATACTACTTATTTTCAGTATTTCGGGTAATGTGACAAACATATTCATACACTTGTACATAATAATGAAGAGTTTGATTATTTGCTACTCACTGAGTGTGTTTCAACAATGTGTTACATACACCAAGTTTTAAAATAAGGCAAATTAAAGTTTAGTCCACTGTCACTGTTCAATCTAAAACAATAGAAGGGATTTTATATACATTTGTTAATTAAGGATTGCTTGCAGTCGAGTTTTGCCCATATATGAGCAATATGACATTCTTTCACCCAGGAAATTATTATGTATCCATCAAACTAGGGAAGTGTAATATAACTTATTATTTCTGGGCTAATGGTTTGCTTAGAGAATTCACTAAGAAGTGCAATATCATTTTCCAATTCAGAGTGAATTACTTTCTACTAGGGAAGAAAAAATTAATGAATTATTTCAATTTAGAGATACTATAAAATGTCCTGTGTTCTACATGACTGCAACCACAACACTTCATTCTAGCATCGAAGATGTACATGCACATTATGTCGAAGCATACCCTACTTCAGTTGAAAGTGTCGTCCTACATTTGCCGAATGTAAAGATATTTGTATTCAAACAGACAGAATGAAACCAGGTCATAAGAACATAGTCTTCTTGAAGCACAGGAAATTGATCCAGTCCTTAGAAAAAGTATGAAAACTTTTTTTATTGAATTAGCAAATAATCTATAACTGTGTTTAAGATATCATATATATAATATATGTGTTTTACAGTGTAATTCTGTGTGTGTTTATTACAAAGTAATTTGCAAAGAAAAATCTTTGTATGTTTGTTAAAATGAACCATTGAATAGCAACAAGAAAAATGTTAGTACACTATTTCTATACAATCTTCAGTAATGTGTGTGAAATAAATATGTTATGTATAATGTAGTTGTGAAATAAACATACCTGAAAATGAACTGCTTGACATGTTTTATTCTGTATACCAAATATCCTTATTTGTTTTTAAACAGGCATATAGCATTTGTGAGAAATCAATCTTATATGTATAAATTTGGTTAGTAAAACGATTTTAAAGTGTGAGTCTTACAATTTAATGTGTACAGTTTAAATAAATGATTTTTACAGTAGTGGTAAGAAAAAACAGTTAAATTTATCTAAATATTTGCTACTAATACATCTAAAGAGACAAGCTCTCTAACCACCTCACTTTATTTATTATCCCCGAAGAGTAGATTCATTCTATAATGATTAATTTAGATTGTTGTTAGTGAGTCTTCTCAGAAAAAAAAATGTAAATGACATTTATACAGTGTACAATTATGTCGAAACAGATTGTAGTAAGCTTGGTAATGTAGTGTTACATTTCAGCAGCCTGCAGGATACAGATATCTGTTCTCTGCTTGGTCCTTCAGGGAACTTCTTTGTAAATATAGAACCCTGCCAGGGAGAGTGTTCCCAACAGCCCATAGTACTGTTGGGTCCATAATTTTGAAACCAAAAAGTATCTTACTCCATCACTTGTTTTAACATTAAAATATTAATGGAAAACTGCTTAAAGTATATGTCCTAACTGGTATCATTACGACCCTCGAGACAGGAGATCCTGGGATCGAATCCATGATAATACATGAATGGTATAATATGTCAGTAAACTCCCGATCCTTTAAAGCATACATGTATACAAATTGCCTATAAAGAAATGAAGGCACGACCTATGTTGACCATCTGTCTAAGTAATTCTGTTACTGCATGACAGATTTCGTGCCTAAGGTAGTAATATACTGCATGACTGAAGTCACACCTAATTCAGTTATTTACTATAAAACATAATATGTTTCTAGACAGAAGTTGAAAATTCAAACAAATATTCCCATCTGAATGAAATGACTGGGAGTTAATGTTCGATACGGAAGATGGTTAGTGAAGTTAAATTGTAATTAAATATTCTGTAAAACTTTTCACTAAATAATACGTACAAACATTTCTCATGTTACCATACTGTTAATTTTCCAAGCACCGAAAGTTTTATATTTTCGGAACCAATGCATAAAAACGCATTGAAATATAATTTCACCAAATTTGTCATGAGATATGTGTAGTAATTTTATATTACAACCACATTTCAAACTAGGATAATGTTCATTCACATAATCACTAAGGAAAAACAATATAAAAGTTTAATAAACTTCATTAGATTACTAAATATTTCTAGTAATTTTATATCTTAATTAATACTCTGCAATTCAGACAAGGAATACAGTTAAGTAACAGAATTATAACAAATTAGAACATAAAATGCAATTAAATTGAATCATTATTAACACATAATTACATACTAACTGTGAAACAATAATGTTACAGTCATATTTTAAGTTCAATTCCAATGGTCAAATTGTTCATTTGTGAAATAAAGTTTGAACACCGTCATTTTAGTTTCTTAAAAATTTGTTCAAATGTATATAAATATTGTATTGCTAGAAAATAATTTAAAATTACATTAAAATCATCTATTTCAAGCTAAAATCCTTTGTTTGTGAAACAAAGTCTTAACATCTGTTTATTTTAGTAAAATCGTATTAAATATTTACGAAATACATATTCGAGATATAATTTCATGAATGAAATTGTATTAAATGTAATTTAGGCCGACGTAACATATGTGTTAGTGGGGTTGGGAGAGGGGGTGAACAGTATATAAGTCCGTTCCAGCAGCATGGATGCCATTTGTATACCAGTCGTCACGGAGTGTGGACCACTCCGCACACTACTGTAACCTCGGGCTGCAGGAGCTGGGCCCAGCTATCACCGCCGGGGCACTATCAGTCTGTCTGCCTGCCTCAAAGCCCACCGCCGGGCACCATCGATCCACCGCTCTGCAGGAAACAGCGCACTCGCCGGCTGCACCATCTATCTCCATGCTTGTGTCTGCCGCCCCCGCCCTTCTTGTCGGCCGCCGACACTGACAGCCACCACCCCCCTCCAGCCTCCCATGGCAACCCTCCGTAGCCGCCACCAACGGCCACCCTCGCCTCTTGTGGAAGCAGCTGCATGTCTACCTGCTCTCGCCATCCACAGCATCACTGCTCAGCCGGATACCCCATACGCCTGGACCCAGGCCTCACAGCAGTGGGCTTGCAGCAATTGGTTGTGCCTAGGACCCTAACCTCGCAGCTGCAGGCTCGCAGTAAGTGCTCTGGAGTCTGGACACCAGTCATCCTTTCTTATATTTACCTTAATGTAAGTAAATATGAATAAGATTTCAGGGATTTATAAGAATTTAATTGTTTTATTAAAAAGTTTATATTTTGTGGTAATATTGAAATTCTTGATAAATAAATTCGTTTATTGAAATGGTTTTTCCATTATAAACTGCATTAGCTTTCACATTATTTTTAAATATTTTTTTAATTAAAACATTTTTTGATTATATACTGCTTTAGCCTTCTGAAATTTTTCAGTTTTATTTTTATAATTCATAGAGATGTTTCAAAATATTTTGGATTAAAATGTTTTTATTAAAATACTTTTTGGATTCAATTATTTTTTGATTTCTAACTGCTATAGCTTTTTTTATATTTTATAGTTTAAATCGAATACTATTTTAATTCACAGAGATGATAAAAAAATGTTTGGCAATTGTAATTTATTTTCGATTTTTATTAAACAACAGAGAAAATTTAATATTGTTGTTAGCCATACTTTAGCAAGTTTAGCAAGGGTGGATGTGTACATTGTGTGTGTGGATGTGAATGTGTATTTTAGTTAGTAAGTAGTTTGTAAAACATTGGGTTTATGGGTCGGTTTTATGATTGCTTGTGTTTGATTGATGAAGCAAAGAATAAATTGGGAACTATGACTGTAATGCCTAGCATTATGGGAAGTGGAATACACTTGCCCTACTCTCTGCTCAGAAAAGGTGTTGATTGTTGAAGAATGTTTTAAAGGTGTTTGGAATCGAGTGTATGTGGTGTGTTTGTGGAATGTTTGAGAAGGGTGGGATTTTAGTTGTGATAAGTTTGTAAGTAGTTTGCAAGACTTTGGGTGGGTTTATGATTGTTTGTGTGCTTGATGGAGCAGATAAAAAAATAAAAGAGAACTACGACCCCGTGCCTAGCATGGTTGGAAGGTGACATACACCTGCCCTACTCTCTACTATGAATAAGTTGATTGGTGATGGATGACTGAAAGGTGTTTGGAAACGAGTATGTCGTGAGAATGTGGATTTTTTTTAGGAGAGTGGCAATTTAGTTGTGTTTAGCTTGTAACTAGTTTGTAAGAATTATGTGTGAGGGGAAGGGGATGGTGTATGATTGCTTGTGTGCTTGATGGAGAAGAGAAAAAAATTTTTATCTATGCCTGTAATGCCAAGCATTATGGGAAATGGAATACACTTGCTGTACTCTCTGCTCTGAATGAGATGTATGGTGAAGGATGTTTCAAAGGTGTTTGAAATCGGGTAGATGGGATGGGATTTCAGTTTTTTTTTAGTTTGTAGGTAGTTTGCAAGACTTTGGTTTTATGGGTTGGTTTGTGAATGATTGCTTGTGCGTTTGAAATTAAAAAATAAACGGGTGCTCTATACTTGCTCCACAAGTTTAGTCTGAATGAGTTGTATGGTGAAGGGTGTCTGAAAGATTCTTGGAAACTAGTATGTGGTGAGAATGTGGAATGTTTGAGTAGGGTGGGATATTTAAATTAGTTTGTAAGTAGTATTTAAGATTTTGGGCTGTGTAGGTTGTTGACTGCTAGTATGAATGGTGGAGCAGAGAAAAACAAAGGGGGATTACACGCTCTAAGAGAATGCTAGGGGGTTATCACAAAGCCTCCACTCTGCTCATAATGATGCTGGACAATTCAAGGTGAATGGACTAGTGTATATGGTGAGAATGCTAAATTATTGATTGAGGAGGGTGGGTACACAATTAGTTAGTTTGTAAGATGAGTTGAATATATTTTTAAAAAACTTACATAAATAAAATAAAAAAATTTATGTATACATTTGGGGTGGGGTGCATTTAAGTTTAAACGCCTATTGCGATGTAGAGAGTTGTTCGAAACCATGTCCACTTGCCTGCCCAATAGTGAGTCGAGTAATATAACTATCATAAACCAACATATTCCATATGCTTGCAGCATTTTGTTGGTTTATTAATATAATCCAGCATTAGCTATCTACTTTCAATTTGTGGGTAAGGATGGTAAAAACCAATTCGTAGATAAATTAGTTGAATTGGCAAAGCAGGTTGCAGGAATATACACTGTGACTGTTCCAATGAGACCAAAGCCCGCAGCTGATGAAGCTAGGTTGGTGGCTTAGAAATGTTGTATTTTTAAGCAAGAGCTCGGTACAGTTTTTTTTGGTCGATCATGACCAACTGACTGGAGAAATTAGAGGCAGTGCAGATAAGAAATGCAACTTGAATTTCAGAATGCCCAAGAAACAACTTGTAGCTGTATTTCATAACCTGCAAAATTATGATGCTCACTTCCTCGTAATGTACTTGGCTGAACATCATGTAACAAAACCTGATGGAACTGGGGTAATCTAAAACCTGGGTGCAATCAAGGTGATTGGAATAACACTTGAGCAATACAAGACTATCTCCAAAGAAATTCCCAATGTGACGGACTTAAATGGAAAGGTGCAATATTTCAAATTAAGGTTCATTGATCCTTTTCAGTTCTTGACACCTATCTGGAAAGTTTGGCAGGTAATTTGATACCTGCACAATTGATTATAACCTGCTCGATATTTCCATATAATACCCTATTTGAATTGGCAAAAAGGAGGGAGTATTTCCTTATGACTTTGTTAAGTCGACAGACAGTCTGATGTGCACGTCACTCCTACTAAAGGATGTATTTCATAATGTGTTGAAAGACGAAGGCATCAGCCGCATGGGATGATTCCACTGCATAAACCTGTTGTAGTACACCATTCAGTATTTACATGTGGACACTTGTTTGCTGGCTGACATTTTTGAGAATTTCAGGAACATATGTTTGGCTCATTATGGTCTTTACCCCACCATGTATGATACAGCTCCGTCTCTTGCATGGGATGCTTCATTGTTAATGTCAGGGGCATGGCTAGAGCTGTTGATCGATCCCGACATGTACATTTTATCGAATATGGGATTAGGGGTGGTATTACCCAGGTTTCCACAAGGTGTGCGGAAGCCAATAATATTTACATGGGTGAAGAGTACAATCCAAGTGTGGTATTGAAATATGCCTGTTAATTCGATGTAAATGGACTGTACAGCCACACGATGAAATGCAAGCATCATATTGGTTTTTTTGAGTGGGTCGAGTGTGATGTGTTTTCATCATTGGATTTTGTGAACAGTGTGACTGACGGTGAGACTTGCTTTTTTGTGGAAGTGAATTTGTCTTTTCCAGATGAATATCACAATGCATTATCAGATTTACCTCTAGCCCCAGTAACTGGCATACTTCCGAATGGCTCGCACAAAAATCTGCTTTTGACACTCGTGCTGTGGAAGAATTATGTTATACATGGTGAAACACTGAGGATGTGTCGAGCCAAACATGACTCTGTTCATCACATCCTGCACTCTCAGCAGAAGGAATGGATGGCTCCATACATCGAATTCAACATTGACAAACATACCCAGGGAGGAAACAAATATGAGGAATTGTTTTTTAAATAAATTAATAAGTCCATATATGGAAAAACTTTGCAGAATGTCTGCTGGGAAAGAGACAACTATTTACAGGGATGCAGAATTGATAGTGCATCATACATCCAAGGCCTTAAAAATCATCAATGAGAATCTTGCCCTTATCGAGATGTCGAAGAACTGTGTTACATTTAACAAGCTTTTGTATACTGGTGTTGCCATTCTTGATTTGTCCAAATTGACCCTTTATGAATTTCACTATGAGTACATACATCAGGAATTTCCTCTGCCACCTTGCCTCTTTTATATTGTAACACCATTAGTTTGAATAATGAAACTGTCTGTAAGGATGTTTATGATGTAATTGACCTAGATTTAAAAGCCCAGTTTAATACTTCTAACTATGCAACTCGATAATCCGCAAGGATTCTCACAAGAGAACAAAGGCGTGACTGGGGTGACAAAGGATGAATGTGCTGGCCTCATCATCACACTCTTTGTCGGTTTATGTTCCAAGCTTTACACATACATTGTTTTGAATGAGTAATATATAGGTAAGGCAAACTGTGTAAAACCTATCATGTTGCAATCACTCCATTACAAAGATTATCGGGATTGTCTCGAATGTTGTACCAGGGTTCTGGGTGCCGACGACTGCAACTACAAATATCACCACCTCTAATCATGAGTCGACATCATACCCTTTCTCCCCTCCACACAACTTTTAATATAAAACATCCCATTGTTTGCTCTACATTTCCATTGTACCTCTCTATGTTCATGTCGACCTACTTTGTAATCTACACAACAAATTATTGTCATTATAATTAATCATGGTGTACATAAGCTGCAGAGTTTTGCAGAAATACCCTGATGTGATGGAAAACCAGATGCCCCATCAGTGCGCTGAATTGGTATATAGTTAAAATACGTACACCAAAATGACGTACAGTAATATTTTATATTTAATGTTTTGCAGGAAGATTATAGTTCATGTAAATAAGAATGTGTATGAATGTTTGTTGTAGTATAGAGTCAATAGTAAATATGTTTGTTTTAGTACAAGGTTAGTGTTAAATATTTTGTTGTTTGGTAAATAAGTTTGTTATCATATTAGGTAATTGGTAAATATATTGTTTTGTAAATATGTTCCTGTATCATTTGTTAAATAGTAAATAAATTTAGTATGAATTGTAATTTTGTGTGTGTGTTATTTAGTTGATTTAGTACCTTATATGATTTTGTTGTAATGATTCATTTTTATCTCATCTCTTACACATGTGTGAATGGATGATGAAGTGAATGAATGATGAGAGAATAGGTGATGAATAAAATGTTTTACTTATTTTTGAAATACACTATTAACTTAGTTGTAAAGGGATGAACAATTCAATTTTTTTAAACAAACAACTGAACATGAGATACCGATTTCTTAAAAGAATGAAAAAACCTATTAAAGGTGAACCATCATATAAGTATTTAAGTTTTCTACAGCTGAGAGTCTACATGCTAATATCTTCTGTCAAGAGATATCGTTCTTCAAATATGTACTTATATGGGATAACATTATGTGTCACATACAATGTACATGTAATTATTTTTTTAAGATGAAAAGTTTTTCAACAACATTGGGAGAAAACATTTTGACAACTTAAAACTGGCTTTAAAGAGACATTACAAGTTTTGGTAACACTGCTCCACAATCCACTCCTCCTCCATAATCTGCTCCACCTCCACCTCCTCCTCTACATCCACCTCCAATTCACCTCCACCTCCATATCCACATCCATATCCACATCTATATTCATCTGCACCATAAGCAACACCACAAGCAGCACCGCAATAGTACCACCTAGCACAACCACAGCACCACCTAGCATCATAATAGCCACCACAATAGCACCACAATCTGCTCTATTGCACCATAGCTCCATTGCTCCACATGCTCCACAATTTGCTCTGCACTCGCCGCAATCTGCTCTGCACTCTCCGCAATCTGCTCCCCACTCTCTGCAATCTGCTCTGCACTCTCCGCAATCTGCTCCACATGCTCTGTAATCTGTTCCGTATGCTCCGCAATCTGTTCCGCATGCTCTGAAAGTAGCACCACAATCTGCTCTGCATGGTCCACAACGTGCTCCGCATTGCTCTGCATGCTCGAAATCAGCTCCAGAGACTATGCGACAACCTGTACCACTATTCGCTCCATCTGCTCCTCCTCCTGTTCCGCCCTTCCCCTATCTACATCCCCTTTCCTCTCCCCTACCTGATCACTGTTGTGTTGTGGTATTTGTTTGGTGTGCATGTGATTGTAGTGGTTTTTTAAATACACCTGGATATCTGGATTGTTGTGTAGAATGTGTGTATGGGTTTGTGTTGGGAGGGAATTGGTGCTTCAGTGTAAGTGGTTTTTAATGTGTTGTTTGTGTCATGTCCTATGCTGTGTTTAAGTGAAATTCAGGATAGGACTTTTGAGTTAGTGGATTCATTTTGGATGTGGTTAATATTTTAGTATCATTCAGGTGAGTAGTTGTTTCTGTGGTGTTCCTTGTGGAATTCCTAAATGGGGTATATTTCCTAATAATTTTATGTGCTTCAATCGTCTCTTGTTTGGGCGAGAACATGACATATGTAAATAATATTCCCTTGGCACTCATTTGAGTTTTAGTTGTAAAGTGTCTCGCATTTAAAAACATAATTTTTAAAAATTATTCGTTGTGTATTTAAAAAATTGCGAGGAATAAATTCTGTCGTAAATATCGTTATTTTAACCAACATTACTCGAAGTACAAAACTTATACAATATAGTGTTACTTCTATCTTGACACACCCACCCCTCCTCTCAAATCAGTCTTACTCCAACAACACGAATGTGAGAACGTATCCTCCCTAGCCAACATAACCTCAAACTCAGACAATCCCTCATCCGACTCAGTCTGCACAACGAAAAAAAAAATAGACATATTGCACTCTTCCTCCAAAAATGGCACTTATTACACTCTTGCACAAAGGTCAACACATACATGCTGCCCACACACCCTCTATCACCACAGTCGGCTGCCTAACACCCGAGGGTGAACATCGATACTGCTTTGCGAATGTCATCCTTATGACAATTAACCCTTTCAACACAAATTACAAATAATAAAAATTAACCCTTTCAATGCCAATTACCAATTAATAACATTTACCCTTTCAATATTTAATCCGTTCCCTAACTAACTAATTTACAATTTACTAATGAACCCTTCCACTAATTAACCCATTTCTATCCATTTAACCCTTTGGGCACCAATTTAACCATTTGGGCACTTGATCTTAGAACTCTCCGCTCCTACTACTGCCTATCTCAAACTCATGTAGCTATGCAGAGCTTTGACGAATGCGCTGTCAGGGGTATGACGCATTATCACTGAACTTGGCTGTCTGGTTCCCACTGCTACTAAGGGCTTATTCGGTGTCTTGCAGCTATGAATAATGGTGGGATATGTGTGCTCTTAGTGTCACATGCGCGCAAGTAAACGGAGTTAAAGTCAAATGAGACACATTTAAAGCTATGACGATACTATGTAGCAATATTCGTTGTAGTCGCGCGATTACTTCATGGTGATCAATTTTTTTGCATGTGAGTGTATATGTTCGCTTTAATGGATGAACATGACTTAAGACTCTGCCATATTTCAGAGATATTTCAGCATGGCAAGTCGGAAAGTTGGCCGGTGTTGTTAGGTTGACAGTTAACTCATTCCCCGGCCTTGCCAGCACCTCAGGGCGCTGACCGCGAGAAAATAAGCTACAGTATAGATGCAAGAAACAATCTTCATAATTTGTGGACATTTCTTTCAACTACTATTTCCTCTAACAGAAAATATTTTGACACTAAATTTTTTTTATATAATAGCTTTTATCTTTTTAGTTTTTTTGCGATCTACAAGTAATAAAAACAACTCACTGAAATGAGGGAATGCATGTTGAAATAAGTTACCATTAATTATATTAACAAATACTTTTAATTCCGCTATTAAATGTTTTCACAAAATAAACAAAATTGTTTAAAATAAGGAAATATTGCATACATTTTAATGTGTAGCAGACAATAAGTTCTTGTCTAATAGATTTTTTAATGATAGCTTTTAATATGAATTAAGACATACTCTTTCCGTCGCCATTGTTAAATTTTGTGTACATATTTTCGTTTATTTATTTGTACCTTTTAAATACACTACATCTATGATTTTGACCTCCTGTTACGCAATAAATATGCAGCCTGAATGCTTATGCGAGGAAATCGTATTTGTATGTGGTATTGCCATCGAGTTAAAAAATATTTCACACAAATACGAATCAATGAATTGTGTAGCTGCGATCGACATATTGCGCAGTCTACGGCGAACCCTCTTCACTCTCATGCCTCAGCATTTCCCTATGGTCTCCGGATCACCAGGGTAAGTGACGTGCATCCATGCCACAGCCATAATGTTTTGCCACGTCTGAAATGGCTAATGTTTTCTTCAGTGGCAGGTGGAGGTTGGGAGTGTTGGCTAGGTGTGAGCGGAGGAATTGTTTAGGTACCAATATGTTCCTTGATATTTATTTATTTTGTTTCTTTTTTTTAAATTTTTAATGGTTCAACATTATTCATAGTCTTGGGCATGGGGTCAAGGTCACTAGTGCGAGGTCAATGTCAAGGTCACTTAAATTTAATAAGGCTGCCGGGTGATGTTCCGACATGGCGGCCGGCCCTTGACACCTGTTTCCCCATTCCCTTGCAGGGCCGCCGTGGCTGAGCGGTTAGACTACTCGCCTCCCGCCCACCAAGGCGAACCAGGTTCAATCTCTGGCTGGGTCACTCCCGGATTTCCGCAAGTGGGAATCGTACTGGGCGATGCGGCTGGTCTGCGAGTTGTTTCGGGGATCTCCCGTATCTCCCGCTCTTATTGCGCTGCTCCATTCTCACCTCATTTCGCCCTTATCGACTCTCAAGGCGTTAATGTCGAGAGCTGCCCAATTTTCTCAACTAGACGCATTCCGTTGGGCCATACTCATCTTTATCATTCTACTCCTAATCATTAAGTAAATAAAGTGTATATTGTATACCTTTTATTTATATCTGCAATGCAATGTTTCCATTATGTCTGCAATGCAATGCTTTCCCAACATAGCCTTAAGTAACCGTAAGCAACTGTAGTTTTCACGGCATTGTCTCATCACACGAGGAACAAAACTGAGTTTAAACAAAAATTACACTTGTAAGTCTTCGTATGGTGTGAAAATTATATAATTAATTTTAATATTAAACCATTATTGTGTATTAGTGAATATATGCAGGTTATATAGTTTTTGCTTATCAAAGGTTTACATACCAAATGTCGACAGTGTGTTTTCCAACCAGTAACCAACACATCACCAACTAAATCAAATTTTCATTGAGACATGATTCACATGTTTAAAATAAAATTAAAAAACTTGTATACATTCATATTAAATTTCAGAGTTATTTCCTCAGAAATATGGTAATTACAATGAAGCCTTGCTTCAAATTTGACATGTGTGTCAATTCACCTACTTCAAGAAAATTGTGCATATATTCCATTTTCCTGCCAAAACAAACTATCCCGCCAGCCCGAAGAGCTTAATACCTGCCCCCATTATGGTGATATAAATTGTGAAATTATACGTCGATATATTATGTAATTACTATGTGAAGTATCTTTGAACAGCTTTAAAATCATAACACTCACAATGTGGACTGGTATGAACGACACACTACGCCTAGTAAATCGGCCGAGCGAGTATTCAACACTGTCGTTGAAAAACAACTAAATTGGGTCTGCAATACAGCCAAAGTTGTTAAAACTGAATTTGATCGTGCATTCACGCACATTTTCACGAAACTACGCATGTATATAGACGTTTCGTTTACGTTAAATTTATACTCAAGAAACGTGAAACTAAAAGTCTGCATTTTTGAAACACTGTTTATAGATTATTTAAAAAACTGTTACTAGAATGTGAGCATAATGTAAGTCAAGATTTAACACTTCATTGCTGTGGAAAATTACCTTGAAAAGAAACCATTTTTCTCAAGTTGACTCGTCTGCCTCCAAGCAGACCGGACAGGCACGTCTAGCCTATATCAGGCGCATGGCTATACTGGTGGGCGGCGCGCTGCACTCGCGAGGCAGTCACGCCACCCCTCGCGGCAACAGCTGGAACTACACATACGTCCACCTCCAGGCAGACCGGACAGGCACGTCTAGCCTCTACCAGGCGCATGGCTATACTGGCGCGTGGCATGCTGCACTCGCGAGGCAGTCACGCCACCCCTCGCGGCAACAGCCGTAACTACACATACGTCTGGCATGTTGTATAAAATCCTTTTACTTTCTTGTCCCTCCTTGATATTTTGAGCTGCATCTCAGGGTGTATAAATAAGCACCTGCCAACATGAATAATCGTGCAGACTTCTTCTATGGATGCGGTGCTTTTTCTTGGCAATGAATCATGTGTGGTCCATTGAATGTGTTTTTATATGGAAATTCTATTTGAAGATCTGTATTTCTTGAAGAGCGGCAGCAACCACAGTTATCTATTGTCTGCCAATAAAGGGAATCATTGTGATATTTTAATGCTAATTTCATTCCAAGGTTGTGTGTTTCAGGTTTTGCTTGATACGGTTTTGCTCCTTTTTTCTCTCATGATTGATTTTGAAAGAGTTTCATAATCTTTGCAGGGATTTTGTTGGGTCAAATTAATACCTTTCCTTTTTTGTGTGTTGCAGTATATTCACCTGCCTCCCTCAGTTTGGCAGCATAAAGCAGTATTATATTGGATAAAAAATAACAATTCCTTTTGTGTAATATATGGTTCAATATGTGGGAATAATTCTGAATTGTGTGTCAAGTGTTGACCGCAGGTTTGTGTAACCTTTCCTGCCTTTCGTAATCCTTGCTATGTACCAAAGGGACGTATTAACCATTATTGGCATAATGTTGGTTACATAGTGTTGGCCCAACTTAGCAATTAATACCAATTACGAGCCATTGTTTTTCCAATGCTTGCACAACATATAACCAAATGGACACATTTTAAAGAGAAATAACTCTGGACATAAGGAACCTTCATACTATGTAAAATACAAGAAAGTAGCATTATTTTCATAGAAATAGTTGTTTCATAATTGTACATAAAATGTTGGTTGCGAAATGTTGGTCCAACAGAAAGTACACGCTTACTGCCAACAGTATGTTTACCAACTTGTTTAAAACCATCAACCAACAATTTAAATTAAAATAAATCTTTGTGCTATGTTATGGCACTTCCTGATTCAGTGATATAGTTGTCTGGGGGGGGTGCTAAGTAATCTCTTAACATTTTCGTGCAACAAATTTTTGTTGGCATTTCCCTTGGGCCAACATTGGATCAGTATGAGTGTTACAGCCAAACAAAAAGCCAACATTTCCAACAAAGTACCAGTGTTGGGCCAACATAGGTTGCTACTGGGGTTGTATGGATCAAAGCTGGCTAATACCACATGCTGGTTTAATTATATTATTAAGTTTATCATAAATTCAATCATTGCAATTAGAACTTGCTTCTAAACTTGTTATATGTATACAAACACACAGTCAAATAAAGTTGTGTTATTTCAATATATAACTATTTTGAAAATTTTAAAAGTCAAAATGCATGAGTTCATTTATAAATAATATATTATTAACAATGTTAGTTTTTATAGAATTTCTATAACACAAACTTGAAACATAAATATTATTATTCCTAAACTACAGTGGTCACGATGGTGTAGTGGTCAGACTGCTCACCTCCCACCAAGGCGAACCCCGCCCATGCTTTCCGACGCTGCTCCATACTCACATCGCTTCACCCTCTTCGACTCTTGGCCACCCAAATATTTTCACTCACACTTCACGCACTTTAACATACGGTAAATTCTAAACATACAGACAGTGTCAACGTCTTTAATTTTATTCCGTTATTTTCGCCATTTTCTTCTTATAATAATAGTTTTGAATGCACGTTCTTTATAAAAACAACTTTTCTTAAAAAAATATCGTAACTGTTATATCCTACAAAAAATTGTTTTAAATATGTTTTGCTGTAATTTCATGTTTCCAAAAAATGCATTAAACCATATTATTACTTCAAACTAATTGTTTGGATAGGTTAATAAGATAGAGCCAAATATAAACCACAAAATTCCTAGCTCTTCATATTCTAAAACATTCTCAGATAATAAAATTTTGCCTAAAATAACTTAATTAAATACAACCAAGATATATTTACGCATTTATTGAAAATCTTTTCAAGACAGTTCTTAAAAAATACAGCATGTCCTAATGTTTGAATCATTGTTTAAAATAGTTTTTTTTAATATAGACGTTTTGGTTGATTGAAATATTTTAGACATGCATTCATTAAAATTATTTGGCGTATGTTTTGCCTTATTCTGAGATCACATATTGCTTCACTTTAATTTAATATTTAATATATTTTGTAATTAATATAAGTGTGGGAATTATTACGCATGGCTTTTGACCAACTAGGTTGATTAGGGGATTTATGGCGGCCTGTGTGCCAAAACGCTTTTCGGCCGCTTGTATTTTAGTGTTTCCTCGGAGTCATAATCCCCGAGGCTGGTTATTTTATCATTTCCACTGCTTGCACAATCAGTGTAAAATGTTTGTGCTAATTTTACGAAGTGCTCATCAAGGTTTTCAATTTTTAATTCGCGATGCAGATCTGCAATAGGACAGTATCGGGGCGTATCTGCTGCCATTCGCCGGCATTTACTTTGAATTATTTGGAGGCGCCTTGTATGCATTTTAGCTGCGTGTGCCCAGGTGGGCGCAGCGTAAGTTATAATTGGGCGTATTAGCATCGTATACAGTAATAAAACCTTGTTTGTTGTTAGGGCGCTTCATGGGTTTAATATCGGATAGGGTGTGGATAGCTCGGCTTGGGCGCTATCACATTTAGCATCTATATGCGCTTTCCAAGTTATCGTTCGGTCCATATAGACGCCTAAGTACTTCACCACATCTCTATGGGGGATTTGTTCGTCAAACAGAGCTAATTCGGGGCGATTTCTCGTCTAACTCTCAGCGAGTAAAGACAATAGCTTCACTTTTGCCGACATTAATATTGATCGTCCATTTTCTGTAAAAATCGTGAAAAATATTTAAGACATTTTGTAACCTTTGGGTTGCTAGTTCGAGATTGTGGGAGCGACTGAAAATAACTGTGTTGTCCGCAAAGCACCCAAATTGCACCAGTCGGTGATCAGGTTTCGCTGGATCATTTATGTATATACTAAATAATACAGGGCCTGAAAAGCTGCCTTATGGAACTCCGAAACAGATAGTTTTTGCGCCAGATTTAGCACCCTCGCATGAAACTGTGAAATTTCTGTGCGCCAACTAGCTGCTTATCAATTTGACATATCAGTTAGGGAGTTTCATTTCGTATAATTTATATATTAGGCCTGCGTGTTATACACGGCCAATGGCTTTTTCGATATCAACGAATACTGCAACAACATAATCTTTTAAGTTAAAAGCATTCGGAATGTATTGCGTAACTCGTACAAACTGGTGTGTTGTCGAGTTTTTCGATCGGAAACCAAATTGCTCCTCTTGTAGCAAGTCATTACTATTCAGGTGAGCATTTTTCCGCCTTAATATAATATATTCAACTAATTTCGGAAGTGTGTGGAGTAGGCTGATTGGCCGATAATTTTGTGGCAGTTTACTGCCTTTTCCTGGTTTGTGAAAAATAATTACATTAGCTTTTTTTCCATATATTCGGAAAATATTTGAACTTGAGCATTGAATTCACACAGAGTGCTAAATGCTCAAAAGCTAAATCGGGGAGTTTCTTTAATACAATTGCTTGTATAGGATCCTCACCAGGTCCCTTTTGAAGCGTCATAAGGCGAATGGCAAGTTTTATTTCTTGCAATTGTGTATATTGTGGCTCGTGTTCTGTTGACTGTGATTGTTTAATATCTAGTTCCTGGAGAATTTGGGCGGTAAATATTAGTAGATGTTAAATGGGGATTAAAGCGCAGCACATTTTTTCCGACAATTTACTCCAAAAGTGTAAGAAACAAAGTAACATAACTATTTCCCGTTCATTTTAACAAGGGTTCAAGAAAAAATTTTAAAAACTCAAAATCTGCGATACTATTAAGAAACAGTCAAAATCAAGCAAATTTGTGCTAAAATCAGGTAAATTTCTCGTTTTTCGAGAAACTTTTTCATGTTTCTAGAAGCGACAATTTTCAGTTCTACAAAACAAGGAATTTTCATCGAAAATCAAGCAATTTTACCTAAATCAAGCAACTTTTAAGTTTTTCTAGAAATGCTAATTTTGCAAGCGAGTAATATAAATCAAATGAATTTAAGCGAAAAACAAGCCAAATAAGTTGAAAATCAAAAACGAAGCGATACTAATTAATAGCATTTAAATATTTTTATGGAATTTAATGTCATGTACAGGTTTTCCATTTTTCATTTCTTTTAAACCTTTATACTTTATTCAAAATGTTTTTCTGGTTTATTAATTTTAAGTCATTTGCATCTAATACCTTTTCATATTGTTCTGGTAAAGTTATTTTATACTTACAATCTAGGATGTAAGTAATTTTTTTACCAAACTTAGATTCTTGAATTTGAAAGTCAGTGGCTTCGTACCATGTATCAATATCTAGATCCTGTAGTTTTGTGAATTCAGGCGAATTGTTTAACTTAATGAGCAGTGATTCCATTTTGTTTTGTTTGTATAAAAAATATATATGTAAAGAAAAGAAAAAAACAAAAATGTTTGTTTAATATTTAAAATGAAAATAAAGTTTTCTCTTGATAGTTTTAATGATTTAGTCTCATTACACACTTTACATGATTTTGTTGGACAATTGTCGTGTGGGGTTTCATCTAAAATGTCTAGTGGCGTATTGTGTAATTTAGAAGTTTATAATTTCTTTTCGTATAAATTAAAAATATAAGTGACAACCTCTAATGGATTGGGAAAAAAATATGCAATGAATTATTAAATAAAGAAACATTTTACTTTAGTAAAAACACAAAAGATAATCTTTACAGCACATGTAAAAAATTATGCATTGAATACGTTATATATCATTATAAATTAAATAAAGAGAAGGAATTATTTGAATGTGGAAAATATATTTATAATGTATCTCTCGAAAAGTATAAAAATTCAAAATTACTCAATACGGCACTAGATGTTTTAAATGAACCCAACACGACAATTATCCAACAAAAACATGTAAAGTGTTTAATGTGACTAAATGATTAAAAATGTTTTATCAGTATAAAAATACTAAGGACAAAAATATAACAAAATGTAAAACTTGGTTATAATGAATACATGAAGAATTATATGACGAAATACAATCACAGCAAGAAGATGAATAATTAATAAATAGTGCTTTACATAGTAACATTAACTAAAACATGGTGTTATTTTATTTAAAAAGTGAAGTAACCAAATAGTGCACTAAAAAAAAAACAATTAAACACTTTTATATATTTTCCATTCCATTCCATATTTTCCAAACTAACAGCTTTGTTGAGTGGAGAGAGAGAGAGAGAGAGAGAGAGAGAGCGCGGTAGCTAAGACTTTTAGTTAAAAAACTTAGAATAAAAAATAAAAACAGGCTAAGGAAAGAAGATTTAATTAGAAGTATTATAGCAATTATTTTACCAATTATTAAGATCAAAGAAGAAGAAGAAGAATTGATGAGCAAAGCAGAAGAAACTTCGCAAATATGCCATTTTCTTATGCCAATATCAATAAATTATATAAGAAAGATGGAAAGAAATTGAAGAAAAATATTTCTATTCTCTAATAATTTATTTGTAGAGCCTAGAAATGAAAGTAAGCGGGTAACAGAATGGATGACAAAGAATAATTTTACAAATTTACCTTTAGCCCATGCTAATATCAATGAATTATACCCTAAATATAGAAAAGAGTTAAAAGAAATATTTCGGTTCTATGATAATTTATTTGTTAACAAAAGAATCAGATGAACCAATAAAAATTACATACATAATAAAGCTTTTAAAGGTATGATATCGACATATAACATTGAAAATTCCTTTAATTTAGTAGAGTCCAATTAATTTTTAACTTCAGTAAAAAATAAGTTATTTGAGATAATACACAATAATCTTAGATCATTTAGAAGTCTAAAAACTAACATTAAACATTAAAATATATATCAGCTGTTGCAAACATGAAAATAATCAAGTAGAACGATTTACATCTAAGTCATTTAATCATAGAATATAAAGCGAAGGAGAACTTATATATATATATTTATAAAACAAGAATTACTTACACAATTATCCGAATTTCAAAGAAGAGGTTCAGGAATGGATTTTAGATAGAGTAATTGGGATACAATTAGGTATAAATAAGTGTAGGCCATTAAATGGAGCATCATATATAGAATTACCAGAAGAAATTAATAAAAAGCATGCATAAATGTAAAGAATAATGATTAAAAATGATTTCTTTGGGCAATAAAATCGGCACTGTTTCCAGTAGAAAAAGATCCTCAAAGAGTAACTAAATATACAAGTGTGGGCCCTAATATTTACAAAGCATTAGATGAATATGAATATCCAATTAAAATCGACGATATACCAAAATAGACCATCAAATTTACATGTGTATAAATGTATACTCTTAGATGATAAGTTCAATGCATGTCCTTTAAAGCTTGCAATAATTAAAAAAAGGAAAAACATATAAATTTACTTTATTTCAAAGATGATACAAATTCTGTTACTGTTGGATTAAAGACTTATCGAGTTTGCTTTCAATGCAAAAAGATAATTATAAATGTAAAAGTTATAAGTGGAACATGTGTCTTCAATTCTTTACATCTCAAGAGAGATTAAATAATCATACAGGACATTGTTCTAAAAACGAATCAGCAAGAATCACTTTACCATTTAAAGGTGAAAAAATACATTTTAAAAACATTAAACATACAACGAAAGTTCCTTTCACAATATATACAGATTTTCAATAAATTATAAAGAAAATATCAACAACTAACTCGAATACAAAGGAAATAAACAAATTTTAACTAACCAAAAATATCCAACTTTAACAGAAAATTATATATATAACGGTTTTTATAAGGAGATACTTAAAGAAAGACATAATCTTACTAATGAACAAATAAAAAACATTGCTTTAAAGTTGAATGATGAGTCATACACAATGAAGTATCAGTTACACGAAGCATCTGGTTTTTTCTATTATATTGTATCTAGTTATGGCGATTATAAGCCTCCAGTAGTATATCGAGGCCCAAATGCACATTAAGTTTTTATACGATGAATAAAAAGGGAAGTAGAAGAAATTGGGAAAATATATTTGCAAATTGAACCAATGCATCTACTAACAAAAGAAGGAAAAATATTATATAGGTAATCAAACAAATGTACTGTATACGAATGTGAATATACAGATGAAAATTAAAAAAGTACGCCACCACAATCATATAATTGTAAAGTTCGTTGATCAAGTATGTAATAATTGTAACCTACGACTAAAATTTCCAAATTTTGTACCAATTTATTTCCATATTTTAGGTGGGTATGATGGTCATTTATTTATTAAAAAGTTATGATATGATGATAAAAATATAGATTTAATTGCCAATAAGAAAGAAAAGTTTATCTCCTTTGGTTAAATAAAAAAACAAAAAATTTAAAGGTGCGATTTATAGACACATTTAAATTTATGACTAATAGCTTAGATAAATTATCATCTAATTTAACTAAAGATAAAATGAAGCATACCCAAAATATTTTCCAAAAGATCAAGTGGATTTGGTAATTAGAAAGGGGGTTTATCTAATCGATTATATGTACAGTTGGAAGAAAATTGAAGAAAGAGAACTTCCCCCAAAAAATAAATTGTATAATAAATTAAGCGAATCTGATATAATTAACGATGAATGTGATTATGTGTAACATGTATGGACTTAATTCAATATAAAAAACCTTGCTGAATACCACGACTTATACTTAAAAGTGATGTGTTACTATTAGCAGATATATTTGGAAATTTTATAAATATGTGTATAAATGAATACGATTCAGATCCTTCATGGTATTTTACAGCACCAGGATCATCTTGGGATGCGATGATAAAAATGACTAAACCATTAGATTTGTTACACAATTATGATATGATTTTAATGGTACAAAGGGTATTAGAGGTGGTATATCACAATGTTGTAAGCGTTATGTTAAAACCAATAATAAATATTTAGAAGATTTCAATGTAAATCAAGGGTCTAACTATTAACATAGCTCGATTCAAATGATCTTTATGGATGGGCAATGTCTCGATATTTACCATATGGAGGTTTTGAGTAGGTTTATTATAAATTAAATGATTTAGATTAACAGAGTAAAAAAAATTGGATATGGAGGATGATTCTGAGTATGGTTATATAATGAAAGTTAATTTAGAATATCCAGAAGAACTGAATAGTTAACATTAAGATCTTCCATTTTGCTCAGAAAATAAAGTATTTCCCAAAACACAACTATCTAAATTGTTAACAACTTTGAACAAAAAACAAACATATGCAATACACTATCATTATTTAATAGAGTGCTTAAAGAATGGATTAAAACTTACTAAAATACATAGAGCTTTATCATTTGATCACTCTGATTGGTAGAAAAAAGTATGTAGATTTGAATACAGAGATGAGAACTAATGCTAAAAATGACTTCAAAAAGATTTTTACAAACTGATGGATAATACTTTGTTTGGTAAAACAGTGGAAATTTTAAGAAACAGGGCAGACATAAATTAATATCAGAAGCAGAAAAATGTGAAAAATTAATATCAAGAACAAATTTTAAGAAAAGTTCTATTTTTAATGAGAAACCTGCAGCTATTCGTATCAACAAGACAATTGTAAAATTTAACCAGCATATTTATGTTCGCATGTCAAGTTTAGAAATATCAAAATAACTAATGCACTATTTCCATTATGATGTAATGAAACAAAAATATGATGATAAAATTGAACTATGCTATCAAGATACCGACTCGTACTTTTATAACATAAAAATATAAAAAATTTACAAAGATATGAAGTCAATATTAGATAATTTTGATACAAGTGATTATCCGAATGGTAATGTATATATATATATGATTATATAACATACCTTAAATAAAATTTAGGAAAAATTAAAGATAAATGTAATGGCAAAATAATAAAATAATTTGTTGGTTTATGAGCAAAAATGTGTGCATGCAGATATGAGGACAAAGAAAACAAAACATCTATAGGAGTAAAGAAATGTGTTTTTAACAAGAGAATTTAATTTGATGGCTATAAGAAATGTTCAGTTGATGAAAAAAATACAATATAGAACAATGAATTTAACAAGAAGTGAAAAGCATGAAATATAAACAGTGGAAGTAAATAAAATAGCTTTCAGCCCCTGTGACAACAGAAGGATTATAATAGAAAATAGAATATATACATTACCATATGGATATGGAAACATTGAATATTAAACATCCTTAATTACCAAAAGAATATTAATATCTGCAACATCAAAATTAATCACTTTAGGTTTTTTTGTCTCTAATTTCTAAGACAATATGATTAAAATGTTTATTGTTTATTCTAAAAGATCGGTTTATAAATGATTAAGTTCGTCATATTTATGAAGATACCATATGCCAAGTTACAGTGGATATTGATTGTTTTATATGGATTAAAATTATTCGATTTTGTGCCCACAACAACTTTGTCCTTTTCAACAGTAACATTTATATCAAAACCAAGAATATTCATTAATCTACCATCAAGTTTAATATCAAACATAGAGTTAATGGATATTCTGTTTTTCACCTTATCTGATGTTAACTCAATGTTATTTGTAGAAAATGGATCAATTGAATTTATAGCTTCTTGTAAAGATTCAATATCATATTGGCTCCTAGGGATATTTATGACTTCTTTTCTATCAACAGCACTTGGTTTTTTCAATGGTCGTTATAGTATTATTGTCTATATTTGGAGTCAAAAATTTTGTATGAAAACTAACTAATACAATCGACTTATGTTTATGAATGATCTCATAGTGAGGTTTCTTCTTCAGTACAGAAGTGTTATTTGTTAACTTGAATACTTTATTATCCATTTGATACAAAACATTATTTTTGTTAAATTAAATTGTGACAGCCAAAGCACTCTATGCTGTGCAAAGTTAAATGGCATGTTGGTGTTTTGATGCCTGAAGAAAACTCTAAAAATAAAACGAATGTCGAATCATTGTCTGACAACATTAGAGGTATAATTATAGGCCTGAGCAATCGTGGGAAAACAAATTTAATGAACAATTTTATTTATAAGACAGGTTGGTAAAATTTTAATAAACTGTATATTTGCTCAAAATGTTTAAATCAATCCAAATATATTCTGATAAAAAGATATTAATGAGGCATTAAAAAAATTAAAAGATAATGCGAAATTTCAATGTTTATTTAGACATGACACAAACTTAAGACACATATTTAATGATTTTGTTGGTGGGTACATGTCATTTGATAAATTTGAAGAGATTTGTGCATGCTGTTGGGGCAAAGACTATGGCTTTTTTCATAATAGATACAAGTAGAAAAATGGATAATGGTAAGTATCGGAATCAAATAAATTAATTTTATATTTTAACTCCCTCGCTTGTGAATATATATATATATATAACTTTTAAATGGAGAATACTTGGTGGTTAAAGAATAAGGTCACTAAAAATAATAATATATAAAAACTGAAAATACTAAAAATGGATGATTAGTTCAGAAAAGTAAATGTTCAATATGTAATTCTACTAAATCGATGTTAAAAAATGCATAATTAATAAATTGGATAAACCTGCATGAAAAATTTTCCCCAGAAGAAAAGTAATTATTGTTAATTTATGGAAAATTTGTCTTGTTAAGAGGGATAATGATCATTTAAAAGGCATATGACATATAAAAAATGGTTAAAAGTATATTATGACAATCATCAATGTTTTTTTCGAAATATGCATTTGCTATACCAATCGATGATAAACCGCCAAGGATGTGGTAAATGCTTTAGAATCTATATTAATTTTAAAAAACCACATAATTTTCAGAGAGATGCTGGCTTAGAATTTTATAATACAATGTGTAAAGAACTTATGCATAAATATAAAAGCAATCATTATTCTACATTCAGTGAAATAAAAAGCCAGTTGTGTGGAATGATACAATCATACAACAAAGAACAAAGTGTGGAAGAAATCTTCTTTGAATGGCAATTACAAATGGCTAAATATATTAGATGATTTAGTTAAATATATTCAACAACACAAAGCACAATACCATTGGCATGAAACCAATTGTAGTCAATAAGAATAATGGAAAGGAATTACAACAACAAGATTTTGCGAATGTGTTTGCTAAACCGAAATACAAAGTTGGCGATATTGTCCGCATGAGTGAGGGTAAACAAATCTTTGGAAGTGTTATCCAGCTAATTGGACAACATAATTATTTACCATTTTTGAGGTTTTAAATAATGATGTGCCATTAAAAACTGAAATATTACAAAAGAGAAGAAATAAAAGGAAGTTTTTATGAATGTGAAATTATGAAAACCAACTATTTTGATGAATATTTGGTCGAAAAAGTTTTTAAACTAAATGTGATAAAATTTATCAAAAATGGTTGGGTTTTGATAACCTTCATTACATTTGGATTAATAAAACATATATCGTATGAATTTAAATATTTTGTGAAATAAAATATTTTTATGTAATTAATTATTTCAAACACAACATGAAAACACTTTTTAATGTTCATTTAACATTTATAACATGCGTTAAGTGTTCGTTCATAATTTGTTCATTGTCCATTCATCATTTGTTCATCGTTCGTTTACAGAGCTTTATTTCCCTTAAAAACCCAACGAGTTTACAAGCAAGCTAATGCCAATGCCAGGGAGCTTTTCTAATTGAGTTTACAATAAAGTTAATGCCAACACCAGTGACTCAATTTGTTTATTTGTCTGGCCACGATATTGACACCATCAAAACTCCTCTTGGAGAAATCCCTCACTTCACCACCAGATGGCCATTTAAAATTTTTTTCTTTTTTTTTTGTGAAGTGAGGGATTTTTAACTTGTTTTTTATTCCTTGTACTCTTCCATATGTTGTAGGCACCATGCACCATATGAGGAATACACCATATATTTTTTGCATCTGCTACTCATATATTTCTGTATACGAGCACTACCTTTAATTTAGCTCAAATTTTGAATGATTTTGGTGTTATCTAATAGTACAAATATGGATGCCTCACATTCATATTATTAAATTATCCTCTCTGACCGGGGTTTCGAACCCACTACCTTTGAGTTTGAAATCAGACGCCTTGATGGTGAGCCACTGCAAGACGAGCCATGCGATGATTAGAAGCCCTCATGTGCTGATATGTGGTGCAGTGGAAGCCTGTTATCAAGAGACATGCAGAGGGTTATGCTTGTGGTTGCTAGATAGCGACACAGAAGTGATAACATTCTTCCTGTCGCAGAGAGAGCTCGCTGTTGTCGGGGACGAGGAAAAACTGTGCAGATATGTTTTTTTCCTGTTGCTGGAAGATCACATAACTGCCGTCAAAAACGATGAAAGAATAGCTAATCTTTATATTTCGCAAGTACTCCTATTGTAGTCATTAGACCATCATAATATTCACATATTTTAGCTTTTTTATTATTTTAAAAGTTAAAACATCGCCTATGTTAACATCGAAGGGCTTACTGTAATCAATTGTTTTAAAGATTCCTTTATAAAAGTCACACTATCGTCAGGTAAATTGGAATTAACAGTAATTATTTTATAAATATTACAATCCATCAAAAAAGTAAAGACAATTTTATTATTATCTAAGTGAAAATTATTATTACTTTTATTCCACTTTGCAGGCAAATAAAATATATGTGATTTTCCTTCCTTACATTTTGCAATTTTTAAGTTAACAAGAGTATAACAATAATTTAAAAATTATTTGTTTAGATTTTCCAATTTATCAGCCATATGTTTATCGAAATATCTTTTATTGACAGTATATTTTCCATCCACAGGATGAAATAAATAATAAACATAATATTTTGTGTAATCAAAACAAGTGCTTTGTTTACTTTGTAAAGCAGAAACACCCGAATTTTATTGTGAGTCTACATATGTTTTTAAATTGGATACAATGAAATTGTTTTTTGAATATACGTATTTTTTTAAATCATAAGCAGAAACTATATTATTGTATTTCGAATATATGTGCTTTTTCAATGCATAAGCAGAAACATTAGTTTTATATTTCGAATCTTTGTCCTTTTTAAGGCATAATCAGAAACAATAGAATGGTTTTTTTAATTCATTCCCTTTTCAGTGCCTGCTTTGCATTATTTATTGGTTTCATTTATTCAGCAATAGTGTAACTGACTTGCAAAATTACATCTTTTAAAGCAAAATCAGCTATTTGTTTATTAAAAAATATTTTATTGACTGCATATTTATTGTCTCTGAGATCATCGATATTAACAATTCCACAATCAAAAAAATAATTTATCGACTGCATATGTATTGTCTCTGGGATCATCTATATTACCAATTCTACGATCAAAAAAAGAAACATAAGATTTTGTATAAACAAAACAAGTTCTTAGTTTACTTTTGTGTAAAGCAGAAACATCTTAATTGCATTAAGAATTTACATATGTTTTTAAAGCATAAGCACTAGAGTCAAATATTTTATTTAAAGATTTGATTAATGGTTTCCCAAATATATGTCATTTGATAACATAAATTTTATCATTAAAATTAAATTCACTCGAAAAAAGGTGTAATACAATTAAACATAGATGCCCACATATAACTGAATCAAAATTCTTAATTCTATCATCATTGTAATAAACATTTCTGTTTTTGAAATAATTAGTTAAATTAGTAGGAATATTACTTTCAAATGAATCAAAATAGTAAACATAGATGTTTTATAACAAACCCAATGAGTACCAGGATTTGTTGAAATGATAAAATTAAACACAGCACATTCGCTTTTCAGCATATTTTTTTTTTGGTAATTCGTCAATCATATAAACATTTCTGAAATTTTTCGTATTTTAATTTTTACATATTTTTCAATATAGATATTATAAAATGGTGATACATTCAATTTTTTTTTGGCCTTTCTCTTGTTAATCCATTTCCAGCCTTGTTTTCCATTGCTAAATAATTATTTTTTGATTTAATTCTTTGTTATTTATTCTAGTTTGTTCAACAGAATTATAAATTGCACCAGCTGCTCCTGTTAATGCACTGAGTGTACCCAAAGAAGCAAGTATAATGGAAATAACTCCACCATGATGTACACCAATTCCAAATTTTTCTTTGGCCATCTTTTTGACTGTTGGTAGGGGTAAAGGTAATCTGAAACTTTTGCGCTCTTTCAATTTTTTATATATTCTTGCAATTTGATCATCTGTTACAAATGTATATATACCCAAATCTTTTAATTCCTCAAAGGGAATATAGAAGGTTTTATTTGTTATCTTCATTTATAGGCAATATCGTGATATTTACATGCTTCATCTGATTTATTTATTCCTGTATTGCCACTGTCCAATCTTTAATCTAATATTGTTAATGGTCCACAATATTTATAACCAGACTAATGCAATTAGGGAAATTTTAAATTGTTTAATGTCCAGTTTATAATGCCTTTGCCATGATGTTCAGAATTCTAAAATGAGCGTGGAATTACATTTAAAACTCTTATAACATAGGGAATTTCTTTTCGTTTATTAACAACCAAATAAGAAAATTTATTTTTTAGTATATTCATTACATTTACTTTTTCATTGTAAAAATTTTATTTCCTGCATTTTTTTCACCATGAATAACTAAACATCTATCAACCAATTTTCTAACATCACCCATACAAACATATTATTTTGGCAAACTATTGTATTTTTTTATACCTTCTCCAGATCTAGGAGTTCTTAAAGAAATTCTTTCTGGTGTGTTTGGTGCTGATTTTGAATGTGGTTCTTTTATATAGTTCTGATAAATTGGTCTATTTATATTTTCGTATTTCCAACCTCCACTCGAAGCTACCTTTTCATTAGGATTATAATGGTGGAATGCAGCATTGTTTGTTTTGATGATTTCTGCATAATTTCCATAATCCTCATCTTCAAATTTATCCTTAGGACTACTGGTAAATTTTCTGTTAACAAATTACAAAGTCCTGGTGTTAATTCATATTCTTTATCCTTAACAAATAGTGTATCATTTTTATCGTTACTTTTGTATCACCAATGTAGAAATTTTTCCGGACTCCAAGTAAACTAAATTCTTCATCAATAACATTCATTCTTTTTGCAATTCGTGTTCTAAGATTTATAGTAGATTCAGGCACTGCATTTTCAATGGTACTATTCCCATTTGCTCGTCCAAATTAGGAGATTTTTGTTCTGAGAATATTTCTCTTTCGAATGATGTTTCTTCTGGTTTTGGCACATAATCTAAATTTTTTGCTGCTACATGAACTAGTGTTGTTATTAAAGTTTTATTTTCTTCACTTATTTTTTCTACTTTTATAATGATATTTCATAATTCGTGGATTAATGGTAGTTCTTTCTTCTTATTTTTTCATATTCATTTTCATGTCCCTTTTTTATTTTTTATATCTTTCAATGAGTAATTTGACTCGAGAAACCCCCTTTGATTCTGCCATTTATATATAAATTTGTTACTAACACATGAGTTATAAAAATATCGAGAGTTTTGAGAAGCATACTTTTTCTCCAACTGATTAAACTAGGGGTAATTTAAATGTTTGCAATAATAGAATCAAATTTTATATTCCTAGGGGAAAGAATTTTTCTTTTCCAAATGACGCTTATTTTTATGAGCAATTTAGTTTACTAAAGAGAGATAAGGTCGGAGATGCAGCAAACTATGATGAATCAGATCATATTGATGTTTGTTCAAACTTTTTTCCTTTCCAACTTGCTAGAGTAGAAATCTCAAAACATGGAAATATTTTTGAAGGTGTTGATAATCCGGGTATAGCAAAAAAAAAAAAAAAAAAATGATGAATGCTATATTAAGATCACCAAGTGAGCAAAATTAATTAGAATTTACTGGTGTTGATAATCTATATGGAGATAAATCTGCTTCTCGTCATATAGCAAAAGAGATTAAAACTGTTTCCTGCAATAAAATTAATGAAATAATATGTCCTCTTAGATATCTCTTTGGTTTTTTTCGTAATAACATTAGAGTTTACTGGAAAGGTGGCTATAAAATTACTTTTTTTCGTAATTCATCTTATAACATCTGTTTATTTCTTTATGAAACTTTAGATAAAGATAGTAAAGTTACGAAACATCATCCTGATGATGGTAAAATTGATATTCAAAACTATAAATTAAGTGGCCTATTGTTGAGTTCGAATCTAACGCAACACTTGCAATTAAAGGAAAATATGCAAAGTTCCAAAATACCTATTAGTTTTTATTATTGGCAATTTTTAGAAAAAGAAGTTCCTGCTAAATAAAATAATTTTAGCTTTAATATAAAAGATAAGTTTAATAATTTACAATTTGATATGCCTGATTTTGTAATTGTAGGTTTTAAACTTAATAGAAAAAATCGTTTGATCATTGTAGTGTAAAAAAGATTTATGTTAAAAATGGTAGAAATGAATTTTTTCCTAAAGAAAACTGGAATCTAGACATTGAAAACTGTGTATATCTTAAACAATTTCTTGCTTATATTGATTTTAGAAGTTCAAAAACCAACCTAGATACCGGTTATATAAATAATTAACTTTATTATAAACCAACTGTAAACTTTGATGGTGATAATTGCAATTCATTTTGGGGGCGAAGGCCTTTATATGATATTAATAGTTCATACAGAAAAACAACCATAGTTAAAGAAATAATAAACATCAGAATTAGTGTTGGTTTTAATAAAGATGTCGAAGCAAGTGCCATTACTGAATATTTTTTAATGTTTAATATTAGTAAATTGTGAATGTAACCGATTTTGCAGAAACAAGAAAACTGTTTCGATATTTTAATACAATTTTTTAGATGTATTGTTCAGTTGTTTGATCGAATAAAAAATCTTTTTGTTAAACCGGAATGAGCTCTTTTCTTTCTCTTAATAAATTTTACTTTTATAAATAAAATGCCTGTGTTACCTTGCAGTTAGACAAAACTTTTTAAAGATGGCTGTAAATCAACTACGCTTTCCTATAAATTAGATAATGCTTCTGACGAACTCAGAGAATTAGTTTACTAATATTATCGAAATCTACAATGATTACGCTTAACACTCTTCGAAAACATTAACGATACATATGTACTTCATGAAATAGGGGGCAGCTTTGAGAAGATAGAAGAAGTTTTTAAAAGATTAGTAGAGTTTCGAATTTAAACTATCAATTGTCTTTTCAATATTTTTACTTGATTTTTGCTTATTTTGATTGTTTTTCTTTTAAATTCACTTGATTTAGATTGCTCGCTTCCAAATTAGCATTTCTAGAAAAACTGATAAATCGCTTGATTGTGAGGTGAAACTGCTTGATTTTCTACGCTGGTGCAACGCTTTCTTGAAAAACTGATCAAATTGCTTGATGTTGAGGTAAAACTGCTTGATTTTCGATGAAAATTGCTTGTTTTTTTCGAAATGAAAATTGTTGCTTCTAGAATCATGAAAAAGTTGCTCGAGAAACGAGAAATTTGCCTGAATTTTGTTCGAATTGCTTGATTTTGGCCGTTTTTTTTTTTTTTTTTTTTTTTTTTTTTTTTTTCATTCAATCCCAGATTTTGAGTTCTTAATTTTTTTCTTACACCCTTGTTATAATTTATTGGGAAATAGCTATGTTACTTTTTTCTAGCAATTTTGGAGTAAACTGTCGGAAAAAAATGTACTGTACTAGAATCCCCATTTAACATCTAAAATTCTATCACTGAGTACCTGATTTGGCTGGAAAGTGTTTTCTAGCACATTGGCGAAAGCCTGTTCCTTCGCTTCAGGGGCGAAAGCTACACTCGTGGTTAAGGGCAGAAATTTATCCGTTTTCGCTTGGTTAGCCTCCACAGATTATTCGTGTTAGTATTTAATTTTGCGATTTTCGCATCCCAAACACTAGCCCTCCAAAGAGCTACTTCGTCCGAGATCACTGCCTGCAATTCATTTATACGGGCCTTAATTCTGTGATCTCTGCGACATGTATACTGGCGCCTTAAATGATTTTTCTGCGTGATAATATCCCGTATGTACTGTGGGAAAGTTTCTTGTTTTTTTTTTTTTTTTGTGATTATCTTCTCTGGAATGTGCTCTGCTATACCTTTATGAATAGTTTCAGTAAGGTCGGAGACTGCTTCGTCAAATAGTACAGTAGATGTTATAGTATCTGCATCTAATTGCGGTAAATTTTCGTCAGTATAATTTGTAAATGCGGGCAAAATCTCTTGGGAACAGTCCCTAATTTTTCTAGGGGCAGTAATTTCAACATTAAGTGAGTGAAAATCTATATGTACTAGTAAGTGGTCAGAAAAAAGATCCTGCTCGACCCTGAGGTCGAAGCCAGAACTAAACTGTTTATTTATTACGATGTCTAGCGCATCAGGGTGTTGATTTAGTTGTGTCGAGTTATATGTCGGCTGGTAAGGTGACACTACCTGATAATTCATGTTAGTTTGGTGCCTTTGCAGTAGCAAACCATTTCCAATTCTGGTTCGTGAGCGCCAATACGGATGTTTGGCATTAATGTCCCCGATAGCTAGTATTAAATGGCCTACATTATTAATTAATGTATCAAGATCTGCTACTGTAAAAGAGCGCCCTCGTGGGGCATAAATTGATAGCAGTTTGGTTTTTTGTTGGCCTAATTGAAGTTCAATTCCCACTGCTTCCAGTGTAAGGAAATCTGGAAGTAATATTTTGTAACGTACGATTGAGTGGTGAATAAAAATTACAACTCCACCACCTCTGCCTACATTTTGCGCCCTGTCCCGCTTATGTATAAGGCATAGCCTGGGACAGAGAATCGATTATTTGGTGTGAAATGTATCTCGTTTACTGCCGCGATTTCTACTTTATGCAGAGACAAATAATCAAAAAAATTAGCCCTTTTTAGTACTAAGACCATGCGCATTCCAGTAGAAAATAGTGTATATGTGTGGATCGGAATTATTTAGTGTAGCTGCATTGCAATTGTTTGCTTGCATGGTCAACATTCTTGACCATCTTTAGGTGGAACGTGATTGTTTGTGCGAACGGCCAGGAGTTGTCCATCGACAATCAATTGCGCTAGAGACATTAATTCATTCATTAGTTGGGGGTTTGGCTCAGTTGAGCATCGCTGTTGAACGCAGTATAAGATGAGCAGACGGGTAACTGGGGCGGTGCTCGCTCGCCAATAGCTGATTATGCGGCTTGAACGTCAGTCCGCGCCGCGCTTTCTGAGCGTGACCGTCACGGTGTGGCGAGAAGAACGTACAGCAAGTGCAGTTCTCACAGCTGGTTCTCACGTACCAGAACACCGCTATCTTCCCCCGTTCCAACACACGGAGCCGAGTTCATGCTAGCTCTATCGCCATCTTACCATCGAGCGAATGCATGCGGGCTGCGCAACACAACGCTAGTGGCTTTCTTCCTGCTATCAAAATGGATATGACTTCAGACTTTAATTTTGATAGGTTGTACACTTTCTCTAACCCAATTTTCATGCAACTATAAAAACATATTCACTTTAATCAAAATATTTTATTCATATGACAGTAACTTTATTTTTAAATTCCAGGTTAAACCATTTTTTTTACAAGAATTTTAAAAACTGCCTACAACTATTTAGTCTGTGGATTTTATTGGCTATAAATATTCCTTGATATGCTGAGCATTAAAATGTTATTTTCTGCAGCCGTGCGAAATGCAATGGAATGGAGTTTCAAGAGAAACATGAAATAGATTCTATCATAATACTGTCCACAGGAAAACTGTACATAAAATGCTAAGCATTGTAAACCGAAGTTGCCAAGTCACAGACACCCTCACTACAGCACTTGAACTCTCATTGGAGTATACTGTGTAAGAGAGGCCTGACTGCAAATGATTGAGATAATCAGTGAGCTGAGGTACCTCCGGCTAACTCGACAGATGACGAGACACAAACCCCGAGGATGGTGAAGTTGTGTACCTTCAGTATCATCCTACGTCATCAGGTGACACACCCTCACACTTACGGTGTTGTCGGGTTGCTACTCTCATCTCTATCCAGGACAATGTTGCCTCTCACTACGCCATCTCTCCTCAGCGTGTGGTCAAAACTCGTGGTCTTCTCTAGCAGGTGTATTCCCAAAATGAGTTCAAAGTAGTAGTGTTATGGGCATTCGGTTGCAGACGGGATTGGGATGAGGCGCGAGGCGCACGGCCACCATGTTGGATTCCGGTCTTCCTGCTCTATCATTCCAGTCACGTGTCCGCAATCTTGGATTCCGCCATGTTGCTAGACAGTATTTCGCCATCTTAGAAGCCAGTATGCCACCATATCGGACCACCATCATTGTAGACAGTACGCTGCCATCTTGGACCAACACCTTAGTAACGGGTAAGTAATTTTTTTCAGGCTCTTGCATTGCGAGGGTTTTCTCCGAGTGCTCCCACTTATTTTCTCTTCTGCATTCTTTCTTATTTTTATTATTTCTCTTCATCCCTATCCGTCTCCCTTATTCTTTCTTTTCTCTACCATTATCTCTTTCTGTCTTCTTGTTTCCTTTCTCTCTCATTCTCTATTTCTCTCTTCTTCTTTGTTTATATCGGCTGTTACTGGAGGCCGCCATATTTGTTGTTGGAGGACGCTATCTTTGTTATTGGAGGCCGCCATCTTTGTTTATATTTACATGGAGGTCAAGAGAAACTGTGAAATTATTACAAAACAATGTTTTGTAAATCTGCTCATTTTTACACTTTGATGCATTAAAAAAAAAACAGAAAGTGAAAGAAATAATACAAGTTATCACCTGACAACTTTTATTTGATGTTAAGTTATGGAACTAATTTCCATTCATCGTTACCAACTTAACTGGCCGCATGTCACACAGTGCGCCCGTTAAAATGTATGCCGGCAGAGGAAGTGACTTTTTTCTAAGATTGATTTCAAAAGTTCTCACTTTATCGTGAACAGCCTTTACACACATTCACGCACTCCATGGGTATTGTGTATTACAGTTAATATGTAATTAGTTATAAATGCCCATCACTTAAGGTCTAAAACATTTAACCAGTCCTGAAATGCAATCACATGGCAGTCACATGACAATGTTTGTTTACATGTGGTGGAAGGATGCATAATGGGCAAGAAAGTAGAACTTTAGCAGAGCCTTCAAAAGTGCTCATTTTACCATGAAAAGCCTATACCAACTTTATTAAGTGCATACCAGTCAGTGTGGCCGTAAAACATATGTAAGTAGGGTCATTGACATTTTTCAAAGGTTGAATTCAAAATTGCTAACTTTACAGAGAACATTGTATACCAACCCAGCTGGCATTGTGCATGTTTTTGCAATTGGTTTTGTTAATGAAATGATAAAGTAATCCACTTTTGCTTATGCAATCTATACTGTATTTTTATAATTTCATCTCTAGTGCATCTCGATAAGCATAACTGTATAGCATATATTGATTGTCTTTGTTTTAGAAATTGCTGTATAGCTCAAATAAGACGGTAGAAATAGTATTATGCAATTTTCGGTACTGTTATTAAAAATTTTCCATATTACTAGCTTGGATGCTGCATAAATGTCAAACTTATGCCAATTAATGTTTTGCTTACAATAAAATATGGCAGATATAATATTGGATAACAGTGTTTGAACAAACTGACATCAGTGCAAAAATTTAAGTCAATTTCTGTTAATACTAGAAATATAACTATTCTAACATTTATGGCCTAAGTCAATACACATGAAGTTTCACTCTTACCTCTTTTTAAATCTATTGCTGAGGGTTTTTTATTAGGCCTAGTTCATTACATGTTGTAACACGCTGTACTGAGGTCAAATGTCTGAATTTGGCGCCTACTCCCATAAGCACCAAAAAGGTGGCCATCTTGATGAATTACAATCTGTGGAACAATTACAGAGTTCGTTACCATCATATATGTCAAGCAGCTGGAATGTTGCTACCACTAAATAAGTTTCATAAACAGTTGCTTTTCCAACCACTGTAACTAACACTTTGGGAATGTACTTGATAAAACTTGCACGAGCAGGCTAAGCAATGTATGAATTTGGCTTCACTTGTGTTTACCAGTCAGATGCATTACAAAAGTTAATACAGTTGGTGTATTTTGTATTACTCTCCTAAACTCAACAAACATCAAATAAAAGTTGTTGTCACAACAAATTACGTTTAGTTGCAGACATGCAGTTCGAGTACAAACAAAACTCCCATCACTCTTATTTAACCTTTTTTTTTTTGTTCATGCAGACTTGCATTTCTTACTGATATTATCTTGTTTCGTAATTATGTGTTCTGAAAATACATCAAATGCATAACTGTTGAAATTAGAAATTTTTATGTTTGAGGAGTAGTATATGACTGTGGTGACATGTATTGGCTTCCCAAACTTATGTGTCAAAATGTAAAGTCCCGTATTAGTGTTTTCAACATACAAAAGTGTTTTTAATATTATCATGTTGAGTAATTCAAACAGCTGCAGCCAAATGTTAAGCAGAGATACCGACTATATGCCAAAGCTATAAGTAGTATTTTATTTAAAAATCAGCAGTTTTAAATTAAGTTTCAGTTATGATGACAACCATCCCGCCATTCTCGACTAAATCATTACACAAACAAATGGACAGTGCCAGAAAACCAGTAAATCCAAATTAACATTAATGTTTATTCTCAGTATTTTACTACATAACATATTAGTAGCAGTAATAAAATATATATTTACTAGGTTTGTGATTTACGAGTGCTATTAAGTGTGTTTCGTTGTGATTTTTTCAAACTGACATGTTTAATCAAATTACTGTGCAAAAGTAGTGTGTTTCTTTGCAACTATGATGATGGGAAGTGTTAAAATATATTTATTGTGCGGAAATAAGACTATTTGTGGGGTTTTGACAAATTGAATAGACATTAATGTGTTCTTTATAAGCCTTATCAGCAATAAATCAACACTTGGTTGAGTACATAACGTAATTCATACTCTAGGTTTTGCGTGGAAAGTAAGTGTAATGAATTGTACCGTGTAGTATTGCATTTAAGGGCTTGCGTACTGCTATAGCCAGCCATTTAAAATGCAAAACTCTTAACCAAATTAAACCTAATGTTAAAATAGGTTGTACTTTTTATTGTAATCCTGACTAATTGATATTCAAGCATAAACACCTAGCACTGAAACATACTGTTCAAGCGTAGCCAAACATTTTGCACTGAGCCGGAGTTCCAGCGCCAGCCGGAGTTCCAGTGCCAGCAGGGGAGTTAATCACCAAAACAGCAATTCAAGTCAAGTCGGCTATTTTTTTTCGTTATAGAGCTTGAAGCGTTCTTGCATTCGCGGAGCTTAGAATTTGCCATATAAATAAGGCCAGGTATTTTTCGCGAAAATATTTACGGCCATGTTAGACTTAAATATCCTACGTCCACAACCACAACTTCCTTTGGTTATTGGATGCATGTCTATGTGAGATGACATTTGACTGAGAAAACTATTTGACTGAGCCAATCATAATGAAGTTCTCAGATACTGATTCGCGGATACACTCGAGTCACATGCCATTTAAAATCATCCATCCACGAAAGAACATATGAACAAAAGTATTTTAGAGTAAAGATGATCTTGAAATATTATCGTGAATAACAACTGTCCCTACATATAAACTAAAATAGGGTGTCCGTTTCGATGCACTACGGCGCGTCGGTAAACACATGGTAATTCTAATAGGGGTTTTCCGGAAATCAGGAAAATAATACCCGAATATGTTAGATATGATTATTAATTATCATAATAACTAGGCATTTTGGAGGGGCTTCAAGTAGCCTTCTGTAAAAAAAAATAAAGTGTGATAGGGAAGAGGTTTATCAAGATTGCTGCGTTTATGCAATAAAACATGTATAGGCTCTAATTTACGTACAATATATTTATATCGGGTCACTGAATTGTTTTACATGTAAGAATACTGTTTACAATGAATACTTAATGTGTAAAACCTAATATGCGGGACATATTTATGCCGCGACGCTGAGGATATACAGGTATACAATACAGGTATCAAACAGTGTCGGAAAATTATGTAATTTTGATGAATTACTGAAGACTTAACTTGTCTATATTCACGATAGGAGTGGATTACGTATTATATAACTAGTAGAATCAAAAATATACATATAGTGTAACACATACGAACAGGTTCTGAGATGGTGTTTATACACAACATGCGTGCGTCGCCATTACACATTACACTGCACAGTGCATTATGGGAATTTTCAGAACTAATAGTGGATGTTTACTGATCGTAGGTGTTTAGAACAGTGTGAAAATACGAAAGTGAGTTTTAAATGCAATTCATTCGGTTAGACGTGCTAAATCAAATAATCGTGGGAAAATACAAGTGTTTATGTGGCAATATATACATCGAGTTATTTAAATTATAATATTTGCTCAGTAATGTCAGTGTGTTTGGAAAATCGTAAAAAATAGGGTTCACATTGTGTCGTGGATACAACGTAGTACTATTGATTGGGTGAGTAATATAATTATTTCATATTACCGTAATTCTTAATGATAGGGGTTATTTTGAAAAAATATATAATGGAAAGAGGTATCATTCCCCTGTACTAATTACACATAATACAAATTTACTAGGGGCATCAACATTTGACCAATAGAAACTCCAAAAACAATATTGGGAAGGACTATGTAGTTCATGGAAATTGTGGTGTAAAACGAGCGAAACGTATGTGCATAATGTAATATTCATTCACGAAAATATGTTAAATTGCAAAAAGACTGTACAATCATAGCCAAACATGCACAGAGCTAGAGTTCCAGCGTCAGCAGGGGAATAAATCCCTTAAATAGTGATTCAACCTTGCTGGCTATTTTTTTTTTGTCTGGCCCCTATATTTTTTGGGGTTTCTACTTTTAAAATGTTGATACCCCTAGAAAATTTGTGTTCTGTGTAATTAGTAGATTGGAATTGTACCAATTTTAGAGATTTGGTTTTCTTCGAGAAAGCCCCTATTATTAAGAATTACTCACACACGAACATACACTGTCGTCATCCAACAATAGTGAAGCTACGTAGTTAGGTTACGGCTTCCTGTATTTAGCGCAGCAAACCACATCTGTATACATTAATTACACCTACATACTTATGTGTTTTAGCCCAATTTTTCCAATCTTTGTAGCCCTCCCCACCATCGTATTTGGTTAGTACGTAATTTGAATAATGTGATGCCTCTAGTAAATTCATGTTCTGTGTGATAAGTAATGTCATTATATGTATATTTTTTCTGGGTAATTTTTCTTCCCACCCTCCCCCTCCCCCGCCCCGCCGAAAAACCAATATTCTGAATAATTACACTGCACACTTTATTCAAGTGTTAATTTTTGCAGTTACATAATCACTTAAAATGAACTCAGCTAATAAATGTATTCAAATTTAGGAAAATGTAGGAAATATTTTGTAATAAATTATTATTAAATTGAAAAAATTAAAAGCTGGCAACTAGGTATTTACAAAAGCAACCCATATAAACGCCAAACATGTATTACTGCGCCCTAACTCAATTTCTCGTTCAAGCAGCACACAGTCTACTTACAATAACTGCATCCACTTTCTTGATGAAACAATGGACAATTCAAAGAAATTCTGTAGTGTACAGGGGCTACAAAAGCAACCCATTTGGTAAATCTGAAACATCAACCCATATATTAATTTCCATGACAATTTCTTTGATCAGTAATTAACAATAGTAGCCACAGTCAAAGTGACTAAGCAAAAGTTTAATATTAGAACTAAAAGAACATTTTGTTATTGTCAGATTTTAGTAATGCTGTTCATCACTAATAATTGTAACTGCTATAACTGTATTCTGAATGGAAAATTTCTAGTAATGAGGGAATAATAATTCATTTATTTCAACAAAATATGGCTCTATTGCAACAGCGAATCATTAGGCTACTCACATTAGGCCTACTGCTGCAAGATTTTTGAAAAATATTTTGATTTTCAATGGTTATGTTACAGTAAAGTAATGTTTTTGGGCGTACCAGAAACGTTATACACAGAAAATAATGATTCCCCAACTAGGCCTATCTTATCACATAGGTAGGTAGCTAGGCCTACTTCAATTTAAGATTATTTTGGATTCTCCCAAATAAATTTAGGTTAAAGCTGTTACACATTGAGAAATGATAAAAGTTATGTACACTGTAGTGTGTGTTTTCCAGGTATTAAAATTATATGTTTCTATTTTACTTTTTATTGTATTAATTTTCTTTGCAACTTTTTCAGCTCCTAGAATTCAGTTTCGTGGGACGCCTACGAAGGCGAGATTTTAACATCATTTTATTATTACTTTACACGTTCGTCAACCAATCTAAAGAACGGAAATACCTTTACAAATGTACATTTAACGAAATTTACAATACCTAAACAGATAAGAACAGATAAACTGAAGCCATGTGTTCCTACAGTCTAACATGGATTAAGCTTTTCTACGACAAGAAAGATGTGAAAAATATTATAAATTATAAGTAACTTATCTAAGGCAACTGGAATTTGATGAGAATAACCACTACTCCATCAATCTTCTAAAATACCAAAAACGCCAGATAAAATGACTAACTTCGCACAGCGGACCTAAGACATGTAACTATTGACGAAATCACCAATCATATTCGCTGCTGCACATCAGTGTTGCCAACTCACTATCGTGCAGTAAAGCTAAATGGCTGTCAAAATATAGCCAAAAAAAGCTAAAAGAAGATACTAAAAAGCTAAAGAATAAGCTAACAAATAATACAGATTCTGGCACTAAATAATTATATTTACAAGCTGTTCACAGTAAAGTGAGCACTTTTGAGGCCTTAGTTACTTTTTTCTTCCAGCCATATCTATCCTCTAACCACATTTTATAATAAATATTGCCATCTAAGTTATAAACATAGTGTGTCTGTTTCACAACACTCGGAACTTAACGTCTAAGGATAAAATAAAACATATTTATTGTCTGTTATTCCAAATGAGAGGGTTTTCAAAAGTGATCACTTTACCGTAAGCAGCCTGTAACAAGCAGTACAAATTGTATAGTAATTGTATACTTAATAGCTAAAACAACTGCGGACACACACCACACACATACATGTACATATATAATATATAATATCAAAATCACTACTCAGTCATGTAAACCCGACTGTTGTTACCTATGAGCATATTTTGCGTCGTAGATCTTCACAGACTAACTCGTTTCCATTTCCAACTCAGTGACTGCACCACTAAATCCTGCGATAAAAATATAGCCGGAATCACGTAGTTTAATACGCACACTTTTGCAGAAAGAAATCATTTAGTCCGCGCTCCGAGTAACACTGGAGGAAAGCACAAAGCAGCAACAAAATATTTTAAACTGAAGAGTATAATGAAACAAATACTTTCATCTCCTCTTTCCCTAAACAGGATCGGAAAGCAGATACCCTTTCTTGTCGGAAAGTCATGTAATCTAATCTTCAAAGCTGCTTTGTAACACTATACATTTCCGAAAGCTGAAATGAGGAATACCTTGAAAACTCTTTCCTTATCAGCCTCTTTTTTTGTATACAGTATACTGTGAGCATCTCCAACACAACAAATTAAACAATATTCGGGAGGTTCCAACAACTACTAGGATTGTAATAACCTAACAGAATTTTCTGCTGTTGCTAGTATTGAACAGTTACGTAATCGTGTGTGAGGGTATCCGCAACTGAATATGCTGTTAGGTTATTACATACAATCCTAGTTGTTGTGGGAACAATACTAATACTGCTGAAGTTGTTTTGTTAGGGTTACTACGATACATTAACGATTACGTCCATCTTTTCTGAAGTCCTGCCCAAGTTTCACTTCCATGATACACCGTCTCATGCAAACAAAGCTTAACCGAGTCTACAAAATTAAAACTAAAGGACAACGCACCTCATTCGTGCGCGTTCACTGGAATAATATTTTGCAAAAGAGCTATTTCTTACTAGGCATTACCAACACATCTGTTTTGTTACTGTTATATATTTATTTAAATGAAATATTGTTGATTTGTAGACAAAAATAAGTAATACTTCAATTTAACCAAAAATAAGTATATTGTACGTTAACTGAAGTACCTATTTAACACTTGTTATAACATGACATAGTTAGAAAATTTGTTATACATAGGGTGATTTTTCAAAGGTTATATTTGAAATGTGTGAAGAAACCGTGAATAGACTATATTAGTTATTTAGAAGGAACGCAATGCATTGCTGTAGCAACTATAGGTAGAGTATCTAACACAATCACAGGGAGGGGTGAGTGTGAGAGTGAGAGTGAGAGAGTGTCGCGGGTGTTGCAGTACGACCCAGAGGGCTTCGGCGAGATCCCGTGGGACGACTTCCTGGAGGTACTGAAGAACCCAGAGTTCGTGTCCGAGGTGGAGGCCAACAAGAGAGATATGTTGCTGGAGCGCGCTCGAGAGAGGAACACATCCGCCATCACATTCCAGGACTTCGTGAACGTGGTGAGTGTCTCAACCTGCTTACAACACACTGCCAACACGCACTTAACACACACAAATGCCCTTCGCATGTTTATGCACCTATGAGAGAGCAATCATAAATAAATGTTTCCACTAACTTTGTGAATATTTATTTTAGCAGGTTTATTTCTGACGAGATATTACTCCCCCGTTAAATTTTGGCATGCCATAGCAGTGCGAGAAATTATGCAAAATCAGTGCAGCTGTCTAGCAAAATATTGACTCGCATATTTGGCGAAAACCATTACCTGGATCTGCCCTCTCAGTTATTCAGTGTTGGCGTTCTAAAACCATTACCTGGATCTGCCCTCTCAGTTATTCAGTGTTGGCTTTCTAAAACCTGTGGTGGACATCAGTGAACTTATTTGGCGTTAATCTTTGTACCTCGCAGTTCTCCAAGAGTGAAGTATTTTATACGAAAATATAGAGACTGGCTGGACAGACGGTTGACTCTATTTCGTCACTTGCCTCCCACCTTTTTAGACATTTTTATTTGAAACCGTACTCAATTTAGATGACAATCGAGATGAAACAAATATAACTAAATGATAAAAGCCATAGTGAATTATTAATGCAAGTAGACATCGGGAAGTGTGAAACACTTGATTAAACATATTTTCTGTCGAGACATGACGGTGATGAAACACCGTACATCATATTTCACTATTCTACGCCTCATACTATACGTCCTATATGGGATTATTGGCGAGGGAGCTGAGGCTGACCTAGTGGATGTCCCGTCTGACGTCGCCAGCGAGGACGTCGCAGTCGAGCTGACTACGTGCGCGGCTTGGCAGGTGAGCGAAGACTGAAAGTGCATGGGTAGACGCTGCCCCCTCTCTCTCCTCTTCACTAACACGCTAATGTCTTCCTCCTTCCAGCGTGTATGGCGGCCATCCAGCAATCGTCTAATGCTACGATCTACGTCATAGATATTTGAATTTACTGGTCTTGAACCACCTCGAAAACCATATGGGATATTTCTCGACACTCGTCACACGTATTTTTTGGACTACAAAAGGGGTTATTTTTTGTCTTGGGTAGACAGAAAGAATAAGGACCTCAATATGATAAGGCATTAACATGACAGATGGCATACCCTGCCTTTTTTATACGGGTTTTGTTATGATGATTTTATAGGGAAAATATTTAAAAGATAAGTGTGTTTTAAAAATAATAAATTTTTGAAACGTTTCACTATTTGGGCTAAGTTAGTTACGCTCTGTGAGCCGATAGTTGAAGAAACTTTATATTATTTATTCATTATAAACATTTTCAATGGTCTTTTGAAGCTTTTTTTTTTTTTTTTTTTTTTTTTTTTTTGCTGTTTGCAATCTTAATTATGCGTGTAATTTTGATATTGGGCATTTTATATGAAAAAGGAAAAAATAATAAGCTCAAATATAAACTAAATAAAACAAACTGCCTGTTGATCATTTCTCACAAATTTGGGGGCTAAATACTTGATATATTTGAATCTGTATCAAGGGATGGTTGACTTGATAGCATTATTTAGCGACTGCATTATTAACTTGCACTCTGAAATTGAACCTCGGCTGATTTAAATATTTAGATAAGACTAATTTGTGATCAAATGAATGGAATTGCAAGAAAGTGAGTAGAACGTCACTGTCATGCAGTGTTTGGGTTCGTCTGGGGGTGCTCCCACTATGTGACACAGTTTACCATCATGCATTCACATCTATTTAAAACAGCTTGTTTTTATAATAACAAAAATTTTAATTTTAACATATGAAATTATTTAAGACTGTTTTCCCAGAATTTGGATAAAGTATGATGAAAGTACTTTTAGTTATATGCCCGAGAAAATATTGTTTTTTTTTTTCATAATCAATTTCAAACGGTTACGAATTTATCTAAGCGCGCGTGTCTCGTAATTAATTTTTCAAAATAAAAATGAACCACGAGTGATGCCACTTCAATTTCTACTCTTCGTGCATTAGCTAAAGTATTATCAGTAATATACATGCATACATCGTGATGTGCCTTCTAACAATGTACGTAAGTTACAGGACAAAGAAATGTACATATTAAAATGCAAATTATTCTTCACTTATTTACCAGTCAGTTCATAATTTGCGTTACGGAATTTAAATTACATTATCCATCGTTGTTATTACTTTTGTAACTACACAGTACTCAATAATAAATTAATTACTTCAGAATCACAGTGCTTAAGAAAATGGGTGTAATTTAATTCCTTTCCCTATAATTAGCACATGTTATTTTTTTACTGTGCTTATGATTACTCGCAAATATAATAATTATGTGAATCGTCATAATAAGCTGCGCAAATGTGTTATCATCTCAAATTCTTCGTTGCTTGGTGACGTAATACGTATATGAGCAGCACTCCTCGACAGGCAGTACGCACAGCGGAAAAAAACATGGTCGTTAATTTTATATGTGGCTAGCCGTACGCTGATTGGCTGTGCGAGACTGTCGGACCGTCTGGGTCAAGTTCCCGACTGGCTGGGACAGGTTTCCTACTGACTGGGCTAGCAGGCGCTCATTGGCTGTGCGAGACTGTGGGACCTGCTCGTATAGTTTCCCTACTGGCTGGCTTACCAGGCCCAGATTGCCTGTGCGAGACTGTGGGACCGGCTGGGAAAGAATCCCTACTGGCTGGGCTAGGAGGCGCTGATTGGCTGTGCGAGACCGTTGGAACGTATGGGAAAGGTTCCCTATTGGCGCGACTAGAAGATGCTGCTTGGATTTGCAAGACTGTAGGACCGGCTGCAACAGGTGCCCTACTGGCTCTGCTAGGAGGTGCTGATTGTCTGTGCGAAACTGTGGGATCGACTGGAACAGATTCCCCTACTGTTTGGACTAGCAGGCGCTGGTTGGCTGTGCGAGACTGTGGGACTGACTGGGACAGGTTACCCTACTGGCTGGGTTAGCAGGCGTTGATTGGCAGTGCAATACTACGGGACCGGTTGGACATGTTTCCTACTGGTTTGACTAGCAGATGCTGATTGTCTGTCCGAGACAATGATTGTCTGTCCGAGACAATGGGACCGGCTGGGACAGGCTCCCTACTGGCTAAACTTGCAGGCACTGATAAGCTGTGCGAGACTGTGGAGACGGCTGGGACAGATTCCATATCTGATGAGCTAGCAGGCACTCGTTGGCTGTGCAAGACTGTGGGACCAGCTTTGACAGGTACCTTACTGGATGGACTAGCAGGCGCTGATTGGCTCTGCATGATTGTGGGACTGGTTGGGACAGGTAACCTATGACTGGACCAGCAGGCACTGATAGTCTGTGTGAGACTGTGGGACAAGCTGGGGAAGTTTCCCTACTGGCTGGACTTGCAGACGCTGATTGGCTGTGCGAGACAATGAGACTGGCTGAGCAGGCAGGTACTGATGGGTTATGCGATAATTGGAAACCGGCTAGGAAATGTTCCCCTACTGGCTGAGCTTGAGGACCCTGATTGGCTGTGTGTGACTGTGCAACCGCCTGTTACAGGTTCCCTACTGGCTGCTCTATAAGGTGCTTATTGGCTTTGCGAGAATGTGGGACTGTTTGGGACTGTTTCCTTACTGGCTGGTCTAACAGGCACTGAAAGATTGTGTGAGACTCTGAGACCAGCTGAAATAGGTTCCCCACTGGCTGGGCTGGAAGGCGCTGAGTCTCTGTTCGAGATTGTGTGACCGACTGTGACAAGTTCCTTACTGGCTGGGCTAACATTTACTAATTAGCTGTACGAGACTATTGGAGTGGTGGGACAGTTTTCCTAGGGACTATACTAACATGTGCTAATTGGCTGTGCAAGACTCTGGGTCAGGTTGGGACAGTTTCTCTACTAGCTGGGCTACCAGGTGCTGATTGGCTGTGCGAGACTGTGGGAATGGCTGGGATTGGGCAGCAAATGTCTGGGATTGCAGACACTGTGGGAGCGACTGGGACAGGTTCCCTACCTGCTGGGCTAACAGGCTCTGATTGGCTGTGCGATACTGTTGGACTGTCTGTGACATGTTCCTAACTGGCTGGAGAGCAGGCGTTGATTAGGTGTACGAGATTGTGGGACCGGCTGTGACAGGTTCTCGACTGGCTGGGCTAGCAGGCGCTCATTGTGTGTGTGAGAGATTGTGGGATGGGCTTTGACAGGTTCCCTACTGGCTGGGCTAGCAGGCACTTATTGTCAGTGTGAGAATGTCGGTCCGACTGCGATAGGTTCTCCTAATGGCTGGGCTAGCAGGCACTGATTAGCTGTTTGAAACTGTGGGACCCACTGTAACAGGTTCCCTACTGACAGGGATAGCAAGCACAGATTTGCTGAGCGAGAATGTGGGATTGGCTGTGACATGTTCTCTGCTAGGAGGGCTAGCAGGCACAGATTGGCTGTGCTAGACTGTGGGACAGGCTGGGAGAAATTCTATACTGGCTGGACAAGCAGTTGCCGATTGGCTGAGGAAGATTGGATGGGCTAAAATGCTGGACTGGCTAGTATATTTCCCTAATGATTGGGCTAGTAGGCACTGATTGGCAGTGCGAGACTGCTGGACTGGCTGAGACAGAATCCCCTATTGGCTGTGTTAGCAGGTTGTGATTGGCTGTGCGAGACTGCGAGACAAGATGGGACAGCTTCCCCACTACCTGGGATAGCAGGCGCTGATTGTCTGTGCGAGACAGTGGGACCAGCTGGGACAGATTCTCTCCTGGCTGGGATAGCAGGCAGTGATTGGCTTTGTGAGAATGCTGGATTGGCTGGAACAGGTTCCTTAATGGCTGGGCTAGGAAGCACTGATTGATAGTGTGGGACTGTGAGACCGGCTGTGACAGGTTCCCCTAGTGGTTGGTCTAGCAGCTTTGACTTGCTGTGTGATACTGTGGGACCAGCTGTGACAGGATTGCTTCTGGCTGGGCTAGAAGGAACTGATTGTTGTGCGCGATGGTGGTTCTAGCTGGGACAGTTTTCTCTACTGGCTAGGATAGCAGGTGCTGATTAGCGGTGCGAGACTGTAATACTGGCTGGGACAGGTTCCCCTGCTGTGTGCGATAGCAGGCGCTGATTGGCTGTGCGAGACTGCTTGACTGGGTTGCGAAGTTTTCCTAATGACTGGCCCAGCAGGCACTGTTTGTCTGTGTGAGAGTGTGAGACTGGCTGGGACAGGTTTCCCTACTGTCTGGTATAGCAGGCATTGATTGGCTGTTCGAGAATGTGAGACCAGCTGTGACAGGTTCCCCTACTGCCTGGGCTAGAAGTCACAGATTGGGCGTGTGAGAATGTGGGACCATCTGGGAAAGATTCCCTACATGCAGGGCTAGCAGGCATTGATTGGCTGTGCGAGATTGTGGGAGCGGCTGGGACAGGTTCCTAACTGGCTGAACTACCAGGCGCTGATTGGGTCTGTGAGACTGTGGTACCGGCTATGACAGGTTCCATACTGGCTGATCTATCAGGTGCATATTGGCTGTGTGAGACTTTGGGACCTGCTGGGACACCTTCCCTGCTGGCTTGGCTAGCAGGCGCTGATTGACTGTGCGAGACTATGGGACCGGCTGAAACAGGTTCCCAGCCAGCTGGGCTAGCTGACGCTGATTGGCTGGGCCATTATATGGGACTGGCTTTTACAGGTTCCCTATTGGCTGGACTAGCAGACACTTATTATCTGTGTGCTTCGTTGGGAACTGCTGGGACAGGTTCCCTACATGTTGGGCTAGCGGGCACTGTTTGGCTGTTAAAAACGGTGGGACCAGCTGTGCCGTATTCCCTGCAGGCTGGGCCTGCAGGCACTGATTGTCTGTATGAGACTGTGAGACCTGCTGTGAGAGGTGCCCCTACTGGCTGGGCTAGCAGGCATTAATTGGCTGTGCGAGACTGTGAGACCGGCTGTGACAGGTTCCCCTTCTGGCTGGGCTAGCAGACGCTGATTGACTGTGCGAGACTGTCGTACCAGCTGGAAGAGGTTCCTCATCTGGCTGTGCTAGCACGTGCTGATTGGCTGTGCGAGACTGTGGAACTGCTATGAAAGGTTCCCTACTGGCTGAACTAGCATGTGCTGATTGTGCGAGATTGTTGGAACTACTGGGACTAATTCCGTACCTGCTGGGCTAGCAGGAGCTGATTGGCTGTGCGAGATTGTGGGATCAGCTTCGATAGGTTCCCTAATGGCTGGACTAGTAGGCGCTGATTGGCTGCGACAGACTGGGGGACCGGCTGTTACATGTTCCCCTACTGGCTGAACTAGAATGCTCTGATTGGCTGTTCGAGATGATAGGACTGGCTGCGACAGGTTCCCTACTGGCAGGGAAGCAGGCATTGATTGACTGTGTGAGACTGTGGAACTGGTAGTGACATGTTCCTTATTGGCCAGGCTAGCAGGCATTGATTGGCTGTGCGAAAATGTGAGACAGGCTGTGACAGGTTACCATACTGGCTGGGCTAGCAGACACAGATTGGATGTGTGAGGTTATGGGACCATCTACGACAGGTTTCCTACTGGCTGGACTAACATGTGGTGATTATCTGTGCGAGATTGTGGAGCCATCTGCGACAGGTTCCCTACTGACAGGACTAACATGTGGTGATTATCTGTGCGAGATTGTGGAACCATCTGCGACAGGTTCCCTACGGGCTGGACTAACAGGCGGTGATTGCTGTGCGAGACTCTGAGACCGGTTGAGACAGGTTCCTTATTGGCTTGTGTAGCAGGCGTTGAATGGCTGTGCGAGACTGTCGGAACGGTTGGGGTCAGGTTACCTACTGGCTGGTCTAGCAGACGCAGATTGAATGTTGGAGACTGAGGGAACGACTGGGACAGATTCCGTAACTGCTGTGCTAGCAGGTGCTGATTGGCTGTGTGGGACCTTGGGACCGGCTGTGACAAGTACTTCTACTGGCTGGACTTGCAGGTGCCGATAAGCTGTGCGTGACTGTGGGAATACCTCGGACATATTCCCTTCCTGCCGGTCTAACACTCGCTCATTGACTGTGCGAGGATGTGGGACCGGCTGTGATAAGTTCCTTACAAGCTGGGCTTCCAGGCGCTAATTAGCTGTGCGAGACTGTGAGAATTTCTGGGACAAGTTTATTACTGGTTGGGCTAGGGCGAAACTGTGGGAACGACTGTGAAAGGAACCCTATTAGTTGGGCTAGCATTCGCTCAAATTCCGTGCGAGACGGGGGGATTGGCTTTGGTAGGATTTCTACTGACTGGGCTAGCAAACGTTGATTGGCTGTACTCTACTACAGGACGTGCCGATACAGGTTCTCTTCTGGCTTGGGTAGCAGGCGCTTATTGGCTGTGCGAGACTGTCTTACCAGCTGGAATAGGTTCCCCTACTGACTGGGCTAGCAGGCACTGATTGGTTGTGCGCGACTGTGGTTCTGGCTGAGACAGATTTCCTTACCCATTGGGCTAGCAGGCACTGATTTAATGTGCGAGACTATGAGACCGGCTTTGACAGGTTGGCCTTCTGGTAGTGCCAGCAGGCACTGATTAGCAATGTGAGGCTGTGGGACAGGTTGTGATAGGTTCCTCTATGGGCTGGGCTAGCATGCACCGATTGGCTGTTTGAGACTATGGGACCAGCTGTGACAGGTTCCCTACTGGCTGGGTTAGCAGGCACTGATTGTCTGTGCGAGAATGTTGGATCGACTGCGCCGTGTTCCCTGCTGGCTGGGTTAGCAGGCACTGATTGACTGTTCGAGACTGCGGGACCAGTTAGGATAGGTTACCCTACTGGCTGGGCTAGAAGGTTCTGATTAGCTGTGCCAGACTGTGAGACCGGCTGGGACAGGTTACCTACTGACTGGGACAGCATACACTGATTGACTTTGCGAGACTGTGGGTGCGGCTGAGCCATCACCACTCTTCACCCCAAAGGCCTAAAAATTATATTAAAATTATTTTTAATCTTATGAACGTACTTCTCGAAATGTTGAATCCATGTGTCTTTCCGATGAACTATATTCCACATCACTTCAAGTTAGGTAGTTTAACTTAACATCTCGTCGATAGCGAGGTCATTAGTGACGGTGCCGATGCGGGTCCAGTGTGATACAACTGCAACACCTTGCTCAGTCACAAAATTTCAAGCATCTTGTTTTCCACATCACTTCAAGAAACTTCTATTCCACATCACTTCAACTTAAGTAGTCGGTCTTAACATCCCAGCGATAGCGAGGTTATTAGAGACGGTGCCAATGCGAGTCCAGTGTGTTACCACAGCGCCACCTTGCTCGGTCACATATTTTCAAGAAACTTGTATTCCACATCACATAAATAAACTTATATTTGATTAATTACTTGGCGATTTTTGGCATGGCAACTAATAAGTAAACTATCTGATACAGAGATACCAAAACTATTCGCATTTGCAAAAGCAGAAATGAATGATCTCTAAAAAAAAAACATATAACTACATAGCGTCGTTGAAAACATTGGTTGCCTAGGTAGACGTGTTTGACTCGTTGCTCGTGTGGTTGCCAGGCATGGAGACGATATACAGGTTAGACACCGAGGGCTGTCAGCAGCAGGCTATCAACCCACTCTCGTCGCTACACACAACATTTACCTACTCATAAGCATGCCATTGCTTACAAAAAAATAATGAATTTTTATGGGGTTCTTCCATTGTGTGTTTTCTGATACAAAAAGCCCATCCTTGTGTTTAAATTTCTGTTAAATCGTAAATGAAGCAGAAACAATATTTTCAGTATTCGCTCCCGACCCCTTCCCATCCCACCCCCCTAAAAAAAAAAACCTTGTCCCCCCCCCCCCCCGCCCGCAGGTCACATTGCAAACACAGAAAAAACATGGATGGTTCAACTTGCGCTATGCCCCTCTTTATTGGGCTCTCCTGGCCTTAATAAGAAGCGATAGGAACATTTCGGTTATCTAGAAGGAGAGTTAGGAGCAGCCAAAGTGTCGAACATGTATAGCATGTTTAAGTTGACACAGCGCTATAACTTGTTTGTTCTTGTCATATGTGAAGCGTAAAGTGTGGTCGGGTGCGAAGTGACTAGGGAAAGAGCGAGTTTTTCAGGGAAGGTGTGGTCGGTAAGTAATCTCGGCCAGGAAGTGTAGTCTTAGTGTTGAGGCGCCTGCAGAGTGATGTCGGGAGTGCATTTAGAACTGGACCAAAAATCGAGCCCATGTCCTCCCAAGTGCCATTCCAGGGCTTTACTACTGGCCCAGCTCACGTGATTCTTGTTTATAAAACTGAAGCTGAATTATCCGTAACTAACAAATATTAATACTATCATGATATTGCTCACTTTGCCCTCTTTAATACATTTAAGAGTGGGCATTATCTTAGTACGATGCTGGGCTGTCTGCACTGCAGTGCTACCACCTGCACAGCGTGAAGCTGTGCTGCCACCATTGACATTGCAGACAGTTTGTTGTATACTTCCTATATTACCTCACACTTCACACTACTTAGAAAAATTCGTCCGTTCTGCTACGAGAAAGACGTTTCCGAAACAACTGTGACAAGCGAACCGTTAAAGAAGATCACATATGACTGCTCCATGGATGAACATATTGCGATGACGGTGTTTCCAAAGTTTATAGTTTCTGAAATGAAATATTTCTATCATGGCAACGTCTTTTGCCCACGTCGCAGTGTTCTTCAAATTGAACCCTTCTTGTAGGGCAGTAGCCCTTTTAATATGTTTATTATTGGAAAAAATATATGGCATTTTTTTTTTGTTTTATATCTATTATATCAGGAAATACAGCTTACACTTATGGCTATAAAAAGTGCAGTCTTTGTGTTATAAAACTACAGCCCGATAGTCAATCATTATGTAATTATGAACTTAAGACTAAATAACAAATATTTATACAATTAAACGTTGAGTCGTGTTGTTAACATCTTGACTTCGAAGAGTTGCATTGGCGAGTGGTTACCTTGCTCGCTTCCCACCAAAGCAAACCGGGTTCAATCATCGGCCTGGACACTCCCAGATCCTCACATGTGGGAATCGTGCCGGACGATACCGCTGGCCGACGGGGTTTCTCGGGGATCTCCCGTTTCCCCAGCCCATTCATTCGGGCGCTGCTCCATACTCACCTCGATCACCCTCATCGGCTCTTAAGACGTCGCTGTTAAGTGCCGCCTACATCTCTTCACTCACTCACTCTCGACTTGAAAGTCCAACAAGGCAACGCGACGGTGAATGAGCAGTGTCGCAGAGTGTGTGGTTTTGCTCGTGTGGCACCCAAACTCGGCGCAGCACACACCACGCTCTGCTCGACCTCACCACAGCCGCAGTTAGACAAATAATTAAATTAATATCGAGTGAGTGTGTTTTCCACCCGACACAGGGACGTAGCAGAAGGAGTTTTGAGGAAGTTAAGTTGGGTGTAACAACCCCCCCCCCCCCCCCCCCTCCGCAATACATTTACTCCTTTCCCTTTCCCTGCGCACACACACACACGCTAACCATAAGGTAGGAAAAATTTTATTCAATTATCATCAAAAATATTTGTTAATCTGTACTGTGAATAAACATTGCTGCAAGTTATTATGCATTTTATTATATTTTACACTAATTGGTCTGGCTTAAGTCGTAATTAATAGGTGTGTCCGCTCATCTTACGGCACATTAACCTCCCTCCCTTCCACTGTCGCCTGCTGTGGATTCAAAGATTGTAATAATTTATTTAATCATTCTCACCTGAATTAATCGTCCATAAAATGAGCATTACAAATAAGATTCCTTATCGTCGAAAAACACATCAACCGATAACGACATAACAACAAAGTGTTTCGTTATTGCGACCACTTGTCCTTCCTAAATGGTTTCCTGCTGACCAGTCACATCAGAGATGTCAGTTGAAATAGGATGTAGCTTCCGTTGTGTGTTGTTCGTGCATTTATATGGCAGCGCAAGTACTGCCAGACCATTGTCAGTAGCCTGAGTACTCTACTGAACATATCGTACTTGAGAATCGGATCAGATGGCAATTCCCAAAACTCAATGACTAATGGTTTCTGTGTGCTAACATTCGCAGTTGTTCCTTGTCGCATTTAGTTACTGTGTAGTCTACTGTGATTCGAGTCGTCCTTTATCTGGTAGTAGTATTAAAAAAAGGCGGTTCTGGCTCACTAGGCTTCAGACTGCGGACCCGCTTAGCCCGATTAGCATATTACCAGGCGTCGGGTTGCGGAACCGAGGAGCGAGAATTTCCCTTTTTTCCCTTTTTTCCCGTCCAAAACATACGATTTCGCATACAAAAAACTTTTTTTCCTTTTTTCCCTCAATATTTCTCGAATTTTCCTCCCGCCAACGGCGGCAATCTTGGCAACCAGTGTTGGCCACCATTTTACCCTAATTAGCATACACCAGCAGGTGAACCCTGAGGGTGGCAAATTACTCATTTATTGTGTGGGTACCCATGTGGGTCCTCACTGCCTTCTTGGAGCACGAGCAACACTGGCCAATAATACGGCTGCCGCAGGACAATTGAGGATGTCGGCTGGAGAACAACTGAGGATGCTGGCCATTTTGGCGACTAGCGGCGAGCATTAAGTTGAACAAAAAGTTCATGTAAGATCATGTTCACCACTACCTCCTCTTGTAGTCTGTGTGCATAACACTTGTAAGCATAGTTGGCTGTAATTTCCGAACTGTTTAAATTATAATTGTCAAACTCATACTGTAGGCATCCACCTCGACCAGGAGAAGGGCCGTGGGGTCAAATATGACTTATGCCATCTGATAAAAATAGTTGGCTGTAATTACTGAACCATTAGATATACAACTACCAAATTCATAACATATGCATCAAACCCGACTATGAGAGGGTCGCGAGGTCAAATATGACATATGCCAACTTATAGGCATAAGTGGCTGTAAGGTCTGAACCATTAGATATACAACTACCAATTTCATAACTCCGACTATGAGAAGAGTCGTGAGGTCAAATATTATCTATACCAACTTATAAGCATAGGTGGTTGTAATTACCGAACCATTGGCTATACAACTACTAACTTCATAGCATATGCATCAACCCCGACAATGAGAAGGGTCGCGAGGTCAAATACGACCTATGCCAACTTATAAGCATAGGTGGCTGTAAATACAGAACCATAAAATATACAGCTACCAAATTCATAATATATGCAGCAGACTATGAGAATGGTCGTGGGGTAAAATATGACCTATGCCAACTTATAAGCATAGTTGGCTGTAAGTACCGAACCATTGGATATACAACTACCAAATTAAAAATGTACACATCAACCCCGACTATGAAAAGCATCGTGAGGTCAAATATGATCTATACCAACTTATAATAAATAGGTGGTTGTAATTACTGAACCATTGGATATACAACTACTAACTTCATAACATATGCATCAACCCCGACTATGAGAAGGGTCACGAAGTAAATTATAACCTATATCCACTTATAAGCATAGGTGGCTGTAATTACCGAATCATTGCATATGCAACTACCAAATTCCTAACATATGCAGCAATCCCGACTATGAGAAGGGTCGCGTGGTCAAATATGATGTATGTTGACTTATAAGCATAGTTGGCTGTAATTTTAATACAATTTAAGGTAGGGTTGTCGAATTTTAAAAATCATAGGTATCAACTCTGACTACAAGAAGGGTCGCAAGGTCAAGTATAACCTATGCAAACTTATAAGTATAGTTGGTTGTAATTACCAAACCAATGGATATACAACTAGCAAATACATATCATATGCATAAACCCCGACTATGAAAAGGGTGGTGGGGACAAGTATGGCATGCATATACATATAAGCATTGTTGGCTGTAATTTCCGAACTGTTTAAGTTGTAGTTGTCAAATCCATAACATAGTAATTACCTCCGACTATGAGAAGTGTTGCAAGGTCATGTATGACCTATGTCTACTTATAAGCATAGTTTGTTGCAATTTCTGAACTGTTGGATATACAACTATCAAATTCATAACAGAGACATCAACCCTGATTATGAGAAGAGTCGTGGGGTCAAGTATGGTCTATGCATATGTATAAGCATAGTTTGCTGTAATATCCGAACCATGAAATTTATTGTTGTCAAATTCATAACATGAGCATCGCCCCAGATGACGAGCAGAGACGAGTAATCGAGCATGCCATATGCGTACCTATAAGCATAGTATGCTATAATTTCCGAACTGTTTAAGATATAGGTGTCAGATATGTAAAATTAGCATCGCCCCAGACGCCAAGAAGAGTCGAGTGATCAAGTATGCCCTTGCCACCTTATAGGCATAGTTGATTGTGATTTCCGTATGGTTTAAGTCATAGTCATCAAATTCATAACATGAGAAGCGCTTCAGACGAGGAGAAGAGACGAGTGGTCAAGTAAGCTATATGTCTACTTATAAGCATTTATCTGTTACTTCCTGTCTATTTAGATTATAGCAATAAAATCCATAACATGGACAACGCCCCAGACAAAAAGAAGAGACGAGTGGTCAAGTATGACATATGTCGACTTATAAGCAATGTTGGCTGTTATTTCCGAACCGTTTAAGATATAGTCGACAAATTCATAACATTGGCATCGCCCTGGATGTGGAGAAGAGACAAGTGGTCAGGTATGTTCTATGTCGACCTATAAGCATAGTCGGCTGTAATTTCCGAACTTTTTAAGTTATAGTCGCCAAATTCAGTACACGGAAACCGACCCCAACGATGAGAAGTGTCGAGTGGTCAAGTACGCTCTATGTCGACATATAAGCATAGTTGGGTTTAATTCCCGAACCATGTGAGATACAACTACCAAATGCATAACATAGAAACCGCCCAGAAGACGAGAAGGGTCAAGTAAACCCTATGTCAGTGTACAAGTATAGTTGGCTGAAAGTTTCGAAGTGGTTAAGATATATAGTGATCGAAATTATAACATAGGCAACCACTCACCCCTCGAACAAAAAGGAAGTGAGTGGTCAAGTATGACACATGACTATGTGTAAGCATATCATCTATAATTTCCAAACCATTTAGGGTATATAGTGGCTAAAATCAGAACATAGGCCCCACCAGCATTCCAGACAATGAAAAAAGATCGAGGGGTTTGGTTTGGCCCATGGCTATGTATAAGCATAGTTGGTCGTAATTATCGAACCAATTGAGATACTACTAGCAACAGTCACCGAAAAGGATCGAGGTGTATAGTACATCTTAAGTGCAAAAATAAGCAGGACACCTAGAATTTTTCTGTTCGGTGTTTGTACATTGAGTAATTATAATAGTTCACTGTTAATAACCAGCTTCTGAAATACACTTGTTGAAAAAAAATCTGTTTTCCATAATATTATGGAAATAATGCATCCAGCCATATTGGCAAGGAAACAATACTTCCACCACATAAAGCATTATAAATGTAAATGTTGATCCAGTAGACACACACACACAGAGCATATTATAACCATTTTCTTTATCTCTGGCCTGCACTTATGTACCAAAGCAGGTAATAATAATAATTACAGGCAGACATATCCGAACCTTTAATCTGTGTACATACTTCCAGACAAACGGTTAGTACCACACCACTAGGAGGAGGACCGACCTTGCACTCGTACATTGTGTACTAAGACCTCGATGTATGTACGTAATGAGATGTCACTCGGCACATCGCAATAAATACACAGTCGAGTCCCCTCACATACAACATATGCTTGAACGATAGGCGTCTTATTACAAAACGAATTATCCCCTTCCTTAAATTGTGTAGCAGTCAATTACCCGTAGGCTGCGAGCGTATCTCCCCATCGTCGACGTGACCTCGTTGGAAGCGGATACTGCAATGACTGGACCTTAACTCCATGCACGGTAGATACCATCCAAGTACTGCATCCCCACCACCTCTCCTTGTCAACATACGTACCGATATACTATTGAAAGGAAACAATGCATGTACCCCGAACCATCCGCGAGGTATCGCAGGTTCGATTACCTAAGAGAATGGTAATACAAGTCGTTGGATGATCGTTCGTCGAGGGAAGAAGCAGGGAGCCTCACTGCTAAAACACCAACACGAAGAGAGTAACAGCCATTGTCTACAACAGCGTTCGTAGTTACAGACAGTCCTAGATCTGTACCTGCTTACCAAGCCAATCTCACACACACACACACAATTAGAGAGATAAATTCATATGCAATGTTCTGTGTGCTTTCTCCCATCATTCGCTACAGTGAACGAAATGAAATTTAGCGACTGAGCTGCGCATATAACACAAGCAGACAAGACGATACACCGTTAGCCATTTGACAAAACAAATCATGTAATTCCATCACTAATACGAATTGTCAGATTGTCTGATATAAACACTGGTTCCAGTAAAAGGGAGTGTGGGTTCGAATCCTTGAAACTGAGACTTTTTTTCTTTCTGTATGCTAGTTGATTAAATTATTTATCATTAGTTCAATTCCCATTGAAAGTGTATGCTGAAACACCTGCAAACATTTGTCACTCCCACTGCCTATGTAGAGACTAGGTATGATAGTCATATTCTGGCTCTGACCTGCACTCCTGTACCGACCTGTTTTCAATTACAGACAGTCATTCTATGTCTCCGAAATAGACTCGTGTACCAAACTTTTACAATTACAGATAGTGGTACTCTGTCTCCAACCTGCACTTATATAGAAACCAATCATTTGCATTTACAGGCAGTCATACCATGTCCTAAAATGCAATGCATGTACCAAGCCTTTTTGCAATTACAAGCAGTCATACTCTCCCGAACCTTCAATGAATGTACCAAGCCTTTGAAATTACAAGCAATCGACCCTTCCCGAACCATTAATGTATGCACTTAATAAAGTTTCCATCCAGCATTGCGTGTTCAGCCTTTCCACTAATATAACCTCGATGTTGTGTTTACCCATAGTGAAACGTCTTGAAACCGGGGCCCTACAAACAGATGCCTGCTCTCCCCAGTTGCCCGCCTGTGGCTCTGAGTTCATCAATAATTGCATTTTTCTCTCCGATTGCAGTAAGATATCCAACCCTCTGCGAGTTAACCAACAACCAATGTCTATCAACTAGGTCATTGGGGCCTTCAGATAAATGTGTATGCCTTCGCTTGGTAAATGTCAGGATTTCGTTTTCATTAGAATATGCCATTTTGAACATGTGATCGTCATCAGTAGATGAAAAATCAACACCACCAGCAGACTTGGAGGTCACAGATTTGTTGTCGGTGTCCTGGGTAGAATCTTTAGTTTTCACCTCACATGTTAGCAGTGCAGTTCTAGTATTTAAAACTCCTGACGATCTGTCAAGTTCATGCTCTGCAGAACACACAGTTCCTTCTTCGCACACATCATGCTCCGCAGCACTAATAGTTCCTTCTTCGCTTACATCATGCTCTGCAGCGCTCATAGTTCCTTCTTCGCACACATCGTGCTCTGCAGCACTCGTAGTTCCGTCTGTGCACAATGACTGGAACACCAAACAATCCCGCATAATGTTATGGGTGCTCGAACGAACGTTAGTTTACATGATAAATCAGCAGGAAGGCTAGCCTTGTTATGTGGCAATGCATGCTGCCGTATGCCAGCCAAAGGTGTGTCCTTTACATGTACCAGTGTGTCTCTTGAGATTATCACCTCTACCAAATGCAGCACCACACATATCGCATGTTGGTATTCTGGAGGTCGGTCCTTCTGAACAGTAGCCTTTCTCATGGCGACGAGCATGACAGCTTTTGCTGAAGATCATTCCACAGGAACAACATTGTTTTCCAGCCATGGGGGTAGTTATATCCATAGAGGCATGCTCTGTGATAGATATCATATCAGCTTGCGCCATCTTCCTGCAATACAACACGGAAGTTCGTCCCACAGTAGCTTCAAAGGTATGAATAGGTACTCACACACATTTTGTCAGTGGGAATTAAGCATTGTACTATTCGAAGCTGGACCCCTCACTACAGCTTCGTATGTCTCTCTGCACTGGGAACATGTGCAAAAGTCATGTTACAGTAGCTGCAAGGATGTCTAGGGCTTTGATCCAACCATTGTTTTCACTGTTGGGTCCTTTACTGATGTTGCTGTGTTTTCTTTCACAGGTATCTTCCCTTCCTTAAATTTCAATAAATAGCATTTGGCTTGAGCAGGAAGGAGTTCTTTGAATGTTGCATTATGTCGTTTGAAGTTATCACGTTGTCGTAAATGCGATTGACACTCTTCACAAGAAACATAAGCACACTTCATATTGTGTGGATACCCAGTCTCATGTCGACGACGAACATGGCAGCTTTTGGAAAAGGTCTTATTACAGTAGCGACACAGATATCTTTCCTGTATATTACTTATGGTTGCCTGCGACATGGTATGTGAGTTTAATATTTATTTATAAAGACTAACAGACCACTTGAGGGTGTAAAACATTCAATACAACTTGTAATTTCTTTACTAATACAGATTGTCAGGTTGGCCGAGAGGTCGAAGGTGCTGGATTTAAGCTCCAGTTCCCTGTGTGGGGAGTGTAGGTTCGAATCTTACACCTGACAAATATTTTCCGCTTCTTTCTTAGTGTGTGTTACCCATTTTAGATAAGACTTTCGTGTGTGCATAAAACGAGGGTATATACGAAGTCACATGAGCTCTCTGACTCATTCGAGCTCTGACAGACAAGAGAGTGTATAGTTTAAGGTCGTTAATATGTTGGTTATAGGTGGACCGACCCAGTTCCCATGCGGATGTCGAAGAGTGAACAGTAGCTACGGAGAACGTGCTCTTCCATGATGAAGGTAAATATTCGGGAAAGGTATCTGTGTCGCTACACTATGAAGACCTTTTCGAAAAGCTGCCATGCTCGTCGACATGAGACTGGGTGTCCACACAATATGAAGTGTGCTTATGTTTCTTGTGAAGAGTGTCAATCGCATTTACGACGATGTGATAACTTCAAACGGCATATTGCAACATGCAAAGAACTCCTTCCTGTTCAAGCCAAATGCTAATTACTGAATCTTAAGGAAGGAAAGATATCTGTGAAAGAAAACCCAGCAACATCAGTAAAGGACTCAACAGTGATAACAATGGCTCGATAAACTCCTAGACATCATTGCAACTACTGTAACAGGACATTTGCACATGTCCCCATTGCAGAGAGACATGTGAAGCACAAATGTAAGCTGAATCCATATCTAAAAAGCTATCGATGTGATAAGAGTCACGGTTATTTCACTCGTATAAACTGTTTAAACATACATATGAAAACTAGTGTAAAGACTGTGCACCTGCTATGCAACAAACCTGTGGTGGTCAGGTGACTGCCATATCGAATTGTGGTGGTACACCACCACTTTCCGACTTAGGTGGTCCTTCAGGGCGGAAATAATGTCTTTTTTGTGGTAAGCTCTTTAGTAGAAATAAAAATTTACATCGACATGAGAGATGTGTCTGTGTTGAAAAGGGTCAGTGTTACCGTATCTGACATTCCGATTCCAACTTTGCAGCTGCATGTCTGTGTAGTAACCGAGATACAACAACTAGCTGAATACATGTCTCCGAAATGCTTAACTCCCACTGATGGTGTATGTAAATGTGTGTCAACTGCGTAAACTCAGAGTCAACATCGTCTCGAACGACGATGGAAACTACTTCAAACAACCATTTGTGCCGGTTCTGAAATAAGTCATTTTCCAGCAGCCACCATGCTGGTCGACATGACACTGAGTGTGCTATGAACTCGAAGTATTCTGCATTAACATGTGAATAGTGTAAGTCTCAATTTGGAAATCGTGATAGCTTAAAAAGAAATCTTGAAATAGCGATGGACTCTCTCCCATGCCTGCTAAGCACTGTCGGTCGACATTGGATACTGGCGCACCCTCACCATCGGACCCGAATATTACACACCATTCTTCATAGACATCGAGAGTATGGACTGCTCCTACTATAGAGGATACTCGTGCACCGTCGCAGTGGGCAACACCGAACCTGGACATGTATAATTTTGTACAGACATCAAGGTATCAATGCTGCTACTGTGGTAGGACCTTTTTTAAAATATCCAGCGCAAGTGAACATGAGAAACCCTGACAATTTTCGATGAAGTCGACTGGGACCTCTTAACACACCAGTGTTATGTGTGCAAACATGAGTTCACGTGTTATCGCACAACAGGAAGTGTTCCAGTCGAAGCACGAAGCAAAATACATAACTAACAGGAAAACCTATTTCTTGAGGCACGTAACAAACATATGAAGAATTGTACATATGAAAAAGAAGCTACTAAAACATCACCTGCTGCGAGCTTACCCATTGAGAATGGGTTCATCCTGAAGGAAATTGTTTCTGTGATCCACTGAAGATGTACGTTGCATCGGGCATGGCAAAAAATATTTGTACATAACTTAAGCAAATGAAACAGAGTATGATAGTTCAACTTACAAATGAGGTGGAAAAAGACGTGTTAAAATATAATATGTGTTTGGAATATATATATATATATATATATATATATATATATATATATATATATATATATATATATATATACAAAAACCAGAACCACATGACAATGAATTGAGTCAGAAAGCCTTCAAGACAATGCATGTGGCATCTCTATAACATGTTCGACATTGTGGCTAGTGTAGAAGATGGTTTACAGAAGATTTGCATGGAGAAGGAGAGTACATGGGGAAAGGTTCTGGTTGGACGTTACATACGATACATCATCTACAGTTGAGAACCAATTCGTATAGGCTGCTTCGCAATTAGGCACATGCCACCTGGAGGAGTCATCCCTGGGCTTGAAGCACAGTCCCCTGCTTGGCGAAGGTCTAGATAAGTCACGCACATGCTCTCATGCTAATACTCATGTTAGGATCACATTCATAGTGGTTTAATATATGTCGTAATAGGCTGGTCGGCACAGTTGCTGTTTGGACTGTGAAGAGTGAACATTGCCTGTGGATGCCATGCTTGTCGATGATGATGGAACAGGACAGTAACTTGTGCTGCTACTGAAAGACGACTTTTTACTGAATTAATCATCTGCAAATAGCACGAGGCCAGTTGTCATCAGAATCCAGAGCATACTGTGTTCACATGCGAAACGTGTACATCATGGTTTGCCCCATGTGTTGCTTTGAGAAGTCATCTTGCAACATGTAAACCTGCAATGTCTGACAATAAATATCACAGAACATATGCACATGTAGGCGATTTAACGAAACATGCTCTCAAGCTGATATTCGTGTCGGTATGACACTGTATATGTCGGGTGGGATGCACACACTGATATTACTTACACTACTGAGCAGATGGGGACATAACTTCGACTTGTAGAATGGAGGGAATACTTCACCCACAGTAATTCACACATAAGTTGTTGTTAAATCGCCTCGTATGTCAGCTGCAGTGATGGGTCAGCTGATGTGAGGTGTCAGCTGCAGTGATGGGTCAGCTGCAGTGAGGGTTCAGCTGCAGTGAGGAGTCAGCTCTAGGGAGATGTCAGCTGTAGTGAGTGGTCCGTTTGCTGGGCGAAGGACTTGCTACTTCGACTGATACAATTCTTAATTCCCACTGACGAAATGTGTGTGAGTACCTGTTTATACCCATGAAGCTACTATGGAAAGAACTTCAGTTTTGTTTTGCATGAAGATGGTGCGAGCTAATATGATGTATATCGCAGAGCAGGCCTCTATGGATGCAACGGCCCCCATGACTGGAAAACAGTGTTGTTCTTGTGGAATGATCTTAAGCAAAAGTGGTCATGCTCATCGCCATGAGAAAAGCAACTGTTCAAAAGGACCGACCTCGAGAACACTAACATGTGATATGTGTGGTGCTGCATTTGTTAGACAATAATCTCAAGAGACCAACTGTGAAATGTAAAGGTAACTCACCTTTGCCTGACATGCGCCAGTGTGTGTTGTGGCACGGCAAGTCTAGCCATCCAGCTGATTTGTCATGTAACCTAAGATTCGTTCGAGTGCTCATAACATTACGCGAGCCTGCGTGGTGTTCCAAACCAGTGTGCAAAAATGGAACTATGAGTGCTGCAGAGCACGATGTTTGCGAAGAAGAAACTATAAGTGCTGTGGAGCATGATGTGTGCGAAAAAGGAATTATGAGTGCTGCAGAGTATGAATCAGACAGATCGTCAGGTGTTGTAAATATTAGACCTGCACCTCTAACATGTGAGATAAAAACCACGGATCCTACCCATGACACCGACAACGAATCTGTGACCTACAAAGTCTGCCGGTGATATTGATTTGTCGTCTACTGATGATGATGAAGTCCTGACATTTGCCTTTGCAAAGGCGTAAACAATGTGTCTGAATGCCCCAATTACCTATGTGATAGACTTCGGTAGTTCGTTTCCTCGCAGAGGGTTGGATATATTATTGTCATCGGACAGATAAATGCAATAATTGATGCACTCAGAACCACAGGCATGTGTGTATGAGTTGGTTACGCATGTAAATAAATACATTAACAATATATTTGGTTTTTTTTTTAATTCCTACTGGCTATTGCAATGTACCTACTGCTATGTGTTAGTGTTCCACTACAGTGGCATGTGTTGTGTAGCTGCTGACCTACACACAAGGATGCACTCTCAAGTGGCTCGAGAGTATATCAGTGCTCGAACTGTGAATGAGCTCGTGCGTCCCACTTTATATACACTCCACATTATTATCGAACATGAGCGAAATAACATATAAATATATATATATATATATATTCATTTGTAAGGAAGGGGAGGGAACACACTACAAAAAAACCTTAATATGCAACCACAAAGAGGTTGGTATTTGTTCGGGGGGGGGGGGGGATCTCACTTCCCATGACGCTGCTCCATACTCACCTCGCTTCATCTTCACTGTCTCTCAAGACCTCTTTGTCAAGCTGCACAAATTTTCTCTCTCCACAGCACTTCCCCCAGTGTAGGTTTTTTTCGAACCTCTGGTGACGAGTATTTCAAATAATGGTGCATACATTTTTTTTTAAATTATGTATCATGCTGCATTTTTTTTCCTTTCGTACACTCAGCAGGCAACTGGGGAGATCAAGCAGCTGTCTGCAGAGCCCTGGGTTCGAGACGTATCACTATGGGTAAACACAACATCAAGGTTATCATAGGGGAATGGCTGAACATATAATGCGATACGGAAACTGTCTTAAGTACGTATATTAATTATTAGGGAAGGGTCGACTGCTTGTAATTTCAAAGGTTTGGTACATTCATTGAAGGTTCGGAAGAGTATAATTGCTTGTAATTGCAAAGAGGCTTGGCACATGCATTGCATTTTAGGGCAGGGTGTGACTGCCTGTAATTGCAAAGGTTTGGTTCCTACATGAGAGCAGGTCGGAGACAGAGTATCACATCTGTAATTGTAAAAGATTGGTACACGAGCTCATGTCGATGACAGAGTATGACTCTCTGTAATTTCAAATGGGTAGGTACATGAATGCAGGTCAGAACCAGAATATGACTGCCATGCTAGTCTCTTCATGGGCAGTGGGACTGGCGAATGTTTGCAGGTGTGTCAGCATACACTCTCAAAAGGAATCGAACTTACGATAAATAATTTAGTCAACTAGTGTACAGAAAGAAAAAAGTTCCAGTTTTTGGGATTCGAACCCACGCTCCCTTTTTCTGGTACCACTGTTTATATCAGACACCTTAGGCCACTCGGCCTACCTGACAATTTGTATTTGTAATGGAATTACATGATTTCTTTTGTCGAATGACTAACGGTGTATGGTCTTGTCTGCTTGTGTTATAAGTGCGGGTCAGTCGCTAAAGTTCCTTTCGTTCACTGTAGCAGACGATGGGAGAAATCACACAGAGCATTGCATATGACTTTCTCGCTCTAATTGTGTGTGTGTGATGGGCTTGGTACGCAGGTGCAAGTCGAGCACTGTCTGTAATTACGAACACTATTGTAGACAATGCCAGTTACTCTCTTTGCATTGGTCTTGTATCAGTGGGGCCCTTGCTTCCTGCCTCAACAAACGATCATTCAATGTCGGTTTTATTACGACTTATATTACCATTATCTTAGGGAATTGAACCTGCGATACCTCGCGGATGGTTCGGGGTACATGCATTGTTTTCTTACAATGGTATATGGGTACATACATAGGCAAGGAGATGTGGTGGGGATGCAGAACTTGGTCGTTATCTACCATGCATGGAGAGCAAGCCCGGTCATTGCAGGCTTAGCTTCCAACAAGGTCATGTCGACGACGGGGAGATGCGCTCGCAGCATACAGGTAATTCACTGCTACACAAGTTAAGGGAGGGGATAATTAGTTTTGTAATAAGATGCTTATCGTTCAAGTATGTGTTGTTGTATGTGAGGGGACCCGGTTGTGTATTTATTGCGATGTTCCGAGTGACATCTCATTACAGACGTACATCGTATTCTCATTACACGACGCACGAGTTTAAGGTCGGTCCTCCCCCTAGTGGTGTGGTACTAACCGACTGTGTGGAAGTATGTACGAGCATTAAAGGTTCGGATATGTCTGTCTGTAATTATTATTATTACTTGCTTTGGTACACGAGTGCAGATCGGAGATAAAAAATGGATTTAATATGTCCTTTGTGTGTGTGTACTGAATTAACAGTTACATTTATAATGTTTTCTTTTGAAGTGGTGCAAGTGTTGTTTCCTTGCAAATATGGCTGGGAGCATTATTTCTGTAATATTAGGGAGAGCAGAATTTTTTTCAACATGTGTATTTCGGAATCTGGTGATTAGTCGTTAACTATCATCATTATTCAGTGTACAAACATCGAACTGATCGGTGCTAGTTGTGCTGCTTATATTTGAACTTAGGACGTACTAGACCCCTTGATCCTTTTCGGTGACTGTTGCTAGTTGTATCTCAAATTGTTAGATAATTAAGACCAACTATGCTTATACATATCCATTGGTCAATCATAACCCCTCGATCCTTTTTCATTGTCTGGAATGCAGTTGGTGTCTATGTTCTCATTTTAGCCACTATATATCTTAAACAGTTTGGAAATTATAGACGACTATGCTTATACGTAGTCATGTGTCATTCTTGACCCCTCACTTTCTTTTTTGTTGTCTGAGGGGTGAGTGGTTGCCTATGTTATGATTTCGACCACTATACATATCATAACTGGTTCGAAACTTACAGCCAAATATGCTTGTACACTGACATAGGGTTTACTTTACCCTTCTTGTCTTCTGTGGTAGTGTATATGTTATATATTTAACAACTGGTTTGTAAATTACGGCCGACTTCACAAACTGGTAGATGTAAGAAATACTGGATATTGTGAGTCATCTGGAGTGATGCCCATGTTATTCGTTTGGCTACTGTATCGTGGCCACATCAGGCCAACTATGCTTACACAAAGTAATTGGACACACATGGCATTGCGACTATTCTGTACATCTGGGGTGATGCCTAGGCTATGCATTTAGTAGTTTGGCTCCCATAGTTCGGGAATTACAGCCAACTATGCTTATATGTCGACATAGAGTGTACTTGACCACTCTGCATTTCCATTTATTAAATTTGGCGACTATATCTTAAACTGTTCGGAAATTACAGCCGACTATGCTTATAGGTGGACATGTACCATACTTGACTAACGATCCCTTCTCCATGTCTGGGGCGATGTCCACATATGGGTTTGATTACTATATCCTAAATGGTTTGGAAGTTACAGCAAACTATGCTTGTCAGTCGACATAGAGCTTACCTTAGCACTCGTCTCTTCTCCTCATCTGGGGCGATGATCATGTTATGAAAGTGATGCCTATGACTGTAACTGTTAGGAAATCACAACCACCTATGCATATAAGGTGCCATAGGACATACTTGACCACCCGACTCTTCTTGTCATCTGGGTGATGCTCATGTTATGTATTTGACACCTATACATTAAACAGTTCGGAAATTATAGCCTACTATACGTATAGGTAGGCATATGGTATGCTTGATTACTCATCTCTTCTTGTGATCTGGGGCGGTGCGTATGTTATGATTTTGACAATAATAACTGGCATGGTTCGGAAATTATAGCAAACTATGCATATGTGTAGATGATATACCATACATGACCCCACGACCCTTGTCATAGTCGGGGTTTATGTATATGTTATGATTTTAGTGGCTGTATCTCCAACAGTTCGGAAATTACAGCCAACTATGTTTATAAGTATATGAATGCCATACTTGTCCCCATCACCTACTCATAGTTGGGTTCATGCATATGTTATGTATTTGCTAGTTGTATATCCATTGGTTCGGTAATTACAGCCAAGTATACTTATAAGTTGTCATACGTCATACTTGACCTTGCGAACCTTCTCGTAGTTGGGTTCATGCCTACGGTTTGAATGTGACAACTATAACGAAACTGCTAGAAATTTACAGCCAACTATTCTTATAAGTCGATATAATCCAAATTTGAATCCCCGACCCTTCTCATAATCGAGGTTGCTGCACATGTTATAATTTTTGTAGTTCTATATCCAATGGTCCGGTAATTATAGCCAACTATGCTTATAAGGTTGCATATGTCAAATTTGACCCTACAGCCCTTCGCCTGGTGGGGCGTGGATGCCTATGGAATGAATTTGACATCTATAACTTAAACGGTTCGGAAATTACAGCCAACTATGCTTACAAGTGTTATGCATGCAGTCCACAGGAGGGGGCAGTGGTGCACATGATCCTGCATAAACCATCTTGTCGACTTGATGCTCGTCACTGGTCGCCAAAATGCCCGGCATCCCCAGTTGTCCCAGTTGTCCTGCAGCCACCATATTGTAGGTCAGTGTTGCTCATGATCGAAGATGGTAGTGAGGACCTGCAGGGGTACCCACACAAAAAAAATTAGTCATTTGCCACCCTGAGGGGTCACCCACTGGTTTATGCTAATTAGAGCAAAACTGGCAGCTGGCTGCCAAGATTGTAGCCATCGGCGAGAGGGATGTTTGGGAAATCTTGAGGAAAAATGGAGATATGTTTAAATTTCGGTGGTTGAAGATCGAATGAGCTCCGAACAGTAGATACATTGTGTTTGATAACTGTGTTTGTCATTGTTTCATTCAACAGATCACCAGTAGATTGGATAACTAATGATTGGTTACTTTTCCCCCCCTCGTATATTACTATATTTACGAAAGGTATAAAAGCACGTTGTCTTAAGATGTTTAGCTCAGTCTATTTACGATGATAGAGGTGAACATATCGGTTCTGCATTCTTCAGAAGAAACCTCACATCAAGCATTAGATATGAGGCGTAAGTGTTGTTATTGTGCCAAGGAGTATTTCGATGAGGGAAGTTATGTTCTCATGAACGATAATGTCATAGTCAAACTAAACGCTATCTACATAGATGTTTGAAATGTCAATCTTTGCTCGGTACCACTGATAAAATAGATCTACATATCATGAGCTGATGTGTTTTTACTCCTGCAATGGGCGAACCATCCTTAGGATTACACTGTCATCACTGCAATAAAAACTTTAAGCATATCTGCAGTATGCGGCACCATGAGAGAAGTAATTGTGTAATGAATTTTAAGTGTGTTAGGTATTGCTGTACAATTTGTGCACGTATATTTATGAGACAATATGCATTAGCAAGGCACACGTCGGTATGTGACAGTATTATATCATCGGGAATACAACACGTATATCGTTTACGTGGAGAAACATTTACCGCATATTGTTATGTTCATCATCGTGAAAAGAGATCCTGTTCCAAGAATCCTACTATGAAAGTATACCGATGTGGAAAATGTGTATATTTGTTTAAGAAAGAGAATGCATTAATGAAGCATGAGAAAGAATGTAAAATTTCCTTGCAATCAAGTGAATTGATTACCTCATTGTCAAATACCTCGGAAGAGAGTACACAAGTTCGTTTCCAGTGTATAACTTGTGAGGAGGAATTTACTTCACATCGCAATTTGAGAAGACATCAAACAAAATAAATGTTTAGGAATCATACTTGGAAAGAAATGTTCATGTAGTAAATGTCGTTCAGTGTTTAGTGATAATATCCAATTTGAAAAACATTTGTTTCCTTGCGATGGAAGTGTTGGGGTGGGTAACACAATGGTTTCGGGAAATCAGTGCCGATTTTAACTGAAGTTATTTCCATTCCGTAATAATACGTATCGTCAAATGACGAGCAATTATTTAAAAAATCTTGAATGTATAGTACATCGGTTTATGATGTATGAACGAATATTTACCAGGAAGTCTATATTAGACAAACATATAGTTAAATGTAAACACAATGTAACACAGTAATGTTTGTTCTTCAAGGAACCTGTATATATTTTTAGGTAATATAAATCTTATAAAATGGGTTTAAGGTTTTAATATTTATGTTTGGTTTGTTTACACAAAAGTTTTATTGAGTGGACAATATGATTGAGTGTGCTTATGTATGTAATTTTGACTGCTGTGTAAAATAAAAGTATAAGTGTACGGAATACTATGGTCTTTATTCATTCATTTCTTTTATTGACTGATTGGGAGAAACGTTTTAACTCTAATCTGAGTTAAAGGTGAATTAAGGTGTTATCATTAAATATACATTTTTTCTGATGGTTGTAGAGACTGTTTTAATACATATAAAATACCTGTAAGCTAATATTACTATATCTAATGAGATGGAGTTTTCTGGCAATTTAAGTGGTAATTAAATGAGACATACCGTTCCTCTTGATGAAAGTATTTATTTTCAGTAAATAAACAAAAGAAAGGAAAACATGTGTTAATTAATTATTTAAGGTGAGAGGTTTTTCCTTCCTCCTACTTATTAATTAATGTTTTGAAAATGGAGGTAATTGCATCTTTTCAGTAAATTCTCAACTGTTAACCACCTTCCAGTAGCATTCGCTTTGACACTAGATATGGTGTGGGAGGTCGCATATTTTTGAAAATGAAGTATGTCTCTCACATGTTGTGAAATTGAGTATTAGGTTTATTTCTATATTCGCAAATTATTCGAATATCCTAACATTGGATGGAAAATATATCGGCGTTTTATTGTAAATCTTTTAGTTATACCTGTTGTTGAGTATGAGCCGAATGAAATGAATTCCACGATGTGATGGAAAAGGTATGCGAATTAAAGTTAATGTTAGCTTAGCTGGTTGGAATGTTTTGGAAACTAATTCTGTAGGCCTGATGTTAGTATTATAAGCTTAAATGATCTCATAATATGATCGTGTTTGTTTTGGCTCATTTGAGTTGCATGGTATGTTGATATATTTGTAATTTTTTTTTTCAGTTGGCTGGTATGTATAGTTGAACTGTATGATTGTGTGTGTGTGTGTTTGTGGTGCTGCCTTAGGATGAGGTGTTGTTTGTGGTGCTGGCTTAGAATGTGGTGGTGTTTGTTGTGCAGCCATATAATGTGGTGCTGTTTGTGGATCATGTGGATAATGTGGTGTCTGTGGAGCATATGGAGAAGATTGTGGAGCATATGGAGCAGATTGTGGAGCATGTGGAGCAGATTGTGGATTATGTGGAGTGGATTTTAGAGCATGTGGAGCAGATTATGGACCGTGTGGAGCAGATTGTGGATTATGTGGAGCAGAATGTGAAGCATATGTAGCAGATCGAGTACCATGAGAAGCATATTGTGTAGAATGTGGAGCAGAATGTGGAGCATGTGGAGGATTTTGAGCAGATTGTGGAGTATGTGGAGCATGTTGATCACATGCATGGTAGATTGTGTTGTATGTGGAGCAGATTGCAGAGCATGTGGAGCAGTTTGTGGAGCATGTGATGCATATTGTGGACCATGTGGAGCATAATGTGGAGCAGATTGTGTAGAATGAGGAGCAGATTGTGGAGTATGTGGAGCAGATTGTGTAGAATGAGGAGCAGATTGTGGAGTATGTGGAGCAGATTGTGAAGTATGTAGAGCAGAATGTGGAGCATGTGGATGATGTGGAGCAGATTGTGGAGCACGTGGAGCTAATTGTGAAGTATGTGGAACAGATTGTGGCACATGTGGAGCAGATTGTGGGATATGTGGAACATGTTGAGCACATTGTGGACCATGCGGAACAGATTGTGGTGTATGTGGAGCAGAATGTGGAGCATATTGAGCAGATTGTGGAGTATGTGGAGCATATTGAGCAGATTGTGGAGTATGTGGAGTAGACTGTAGAGCATGTATGGCAGATTGTGCAGCATGTGGAGCAGATTGTGGACTAAGTGCAACAGAATGTGGATCACGAGCAGATTGTGGAGCATAAGGAGAATATTGTGGAGTATGTGGAGCAGAATGTGGTGAATGTGGAGGATTTAGAGCAGATTATGGAGTATTTGGAGCAGATTGTGGTGCTGTCTTAGGATGTGGTGCAAGTGGAGTCTGTGGAGTCTTTGCATAAGTGTTAACTCGCCTCACAAGCAAAGCTGTACCCTGAGCAATGTTCGCGAGGTGTGATAACTTGTTATGAATTTTGTATCAGAATGTAAGAAACGAGTCTCGATCCAATATGTAAATTCAATTTTGTATAGTTATCCATTGCTTGTTACACCAATCTATTTACCTTGATGGGTTTCGCTCGCCCTTCACTGTTTAAAGAACGAACTAATAAAACTGAATAAAATGTAAGTATCCTAAATGGGAATAAAGTTCAGTATCAATCTGCTCACCAATCGTTAGAACTCGAGTTTAATGTCTATTGGTTCGGTAGAAGAAATACTGTGAGTTACTATGCTTATAAAATGGCTATAGGTGTGTTTGCCCTTGTAGTCTTGTTTGTTGTTGGGTTTTATGTGCATGTTATGAATTTTATAATTGTCGCTTCGGTATATGGGAAATTATGCTTTACTGTGCTTATTAAATTGTGTTTTAGGTGTGTTTGAGCTTGTAACCTTGTTTGTGGATGGGGTTGATGTGTACGTTATGAATTTGATCGTTGTATGTTTGGTAGATGGGGAATTTTGAGTATATAAGCTTATAAAAGGGCTTTAGGTCTGTTTGACCTTGTAGTCTTGTGTGTTCTTGGACTTGATGTGTATGTAAGCATTTGATGTTTGTAGTTTTGATAGATGGGAAATTATGGGTTAGTATGCTTATAAAAGGGCTTTAGGCATGAGTGACCTTTTATTTTTATTTCTTGTTAGGGTTGATGTGTATATCATGAATTTGGTGTTTTATCTTTGGTAGATGGGAAATTATGAGTTTAGTATGCTTATGAAGGGGCTTTAGGTATGTTTGACCTTGTAGTCTTGTTTTTCGTAGGTTTGGTGTGTATGTTATGAATGTGATGTTTTTTATTTTTGGTAGATGGGAAATTATGAGTTACTGTGTTTATAAAAGGGCTTTAGGTGTGTTTGACATTTTGTTCTTGTTTGTTGTTGGGATTGATGTGTATATAATTAATTTTATGATTGTAGCTTTGGGGGATGAGATTTTATGAGTTACTAGTCTTATGAAAGGACTTCAGGTATGTTTGAATTTGCGTTCTTGTTTCTTGTTGGACTTAAGTGCATGTAATTAATTTTGTGTTTGTAGTTATGGGAGATAAAATTTTATGAGCTACTATGCTTGTAAAAGGTCTTTAGGTGTGTTTGACCTTGTAGTCTCAGCACATTGCTGGTGCCATAGAGGAAAGGCGCCAAATATGAGACACTTATTCTTAGACGCCATTACTGGGGCCATCGTAAATCACAAACCCGTGAAAAAACAATTTTATTACGGAGATATGTTTGTGTTACACGATATAATATTCCCAGAAAATACTTGCCATGCAACCTTTTTAATGTGATATTTTCTGTCGTATACATCTTACAGGGATTGTCCATGTGTCTCCTAATATGAGACAGTAGTCTATATCATATTAGGCTACAAATTGCAGCGAAACAGACATGACTAAAATATATAAACTATTCATTATATTAATTAAATTATTTTCTTATTTGCCAACAATGTTTGTTTAAAAAAGGAATACTTTAATATATAAAAATGATCTGTGAAATTAATGTCGTAAAAAATCTGTTTACTTTCTGCCACTGAAGGTCTTTTGGATATCAGATATATATTAAAATATAAAATATAAAGATAACACGAAATGGCAAATAGAAACTTTCAAAGTCAAAGGAATCCAGTAACTACACCACCACCTCACTTGTTTTCAGTTCAAGATTTCTTACAGAATGAACAATAAAAACCATTTCCCTCTGTTTCCCCACAGACTTCATGAGACTACTTGAAGCATTTCTGGCATTTTGCCCACCATTTTTCTCCGCGAGAGTCTTCTGAAATTCGACCAGAGCAAAACATGCAGGTAGCATCATCATTCTCACTCTCGTCAAAATCACAATCTCAATATTGTCGAACGTCGTTTTCGGAACCACTGCTCGAATCGCTATTTACTGCCTTACTTTTCCGTTTTGATGGTTTCTGGGGCTTTGTTTGACACTTTGACACCCATGAAAGTTTCATGATTGCATTAGATAACTTTTTTGCTTTCAAAGATTGCCTTTCAACAAGTGTCTGCTGTTAACAAAGCTGCTGAGCTGGACCGTGGTGCTGTTGTTAGATGTTTTGTACTGGTGCTGGGAATTGGGCTTATTTCAGAAGGCTTAACGATAGGTCTACCATTGCATGAGGTAGCAGAAGATTCTGGCTGCTCACTCGTGCTGCTCTCTGCAGAAGGTAGAATATGTTCTTGGTTGACACTGTCTGCATACTCGTGCTCTCTAAAAATATATATGTTACACGGAAACAGTCCTGTTTTTTCTGAACGAGTTGACTGAAACCTCCATTGAAGCAGCTCTGCTGTATGCAGCACCAAACCACTCACAGGCGATGCTCTTTGTGACAACTCTACTGGGATTATTCTTAGACCATGTTTCAATTTCTGGTGCGTAATCAGTTTTTAGGGGTGACATGAAACCCACATCCAATGGCTGCATGCTATGGGTCGAATGTGGAGGAACGCACACAATGGCTACATGATTTGCACGGGCCATGTCAATTACGTCAACATTTCTGGTGTGGGAATAATGACCATCCAACACAAGAAGTACGGGATCTTCTTCCGTAGGCTTAGCAAAGTTTATGAAATGATCAAGCCATTGTATGAAAATATCGGATTGAATCCATCCCGAGGGATGACATGCCCAGATCGACCCAAACGGTGCTCCTTCCATTACTGACATTGCCAGGCTTTTCTGTTAAAAAAAAACAAATAAAGGAGTTACAAAAGTACCGTAAGCATTCATTGCCGTAACTACTGTTTCCAGCTTCTCCCTTTCAGATGAGGATAACCCTCAAATTAGTGTTTTCCCTTTCAATGCTATCACCTTACTGTGAATATGCTGAACCACAATTAAACCTGTTTCATCGACATTGAAAAGTCGATGTGGAATGGACTTAATTCTTTCTAACTGCCCCTCATTTATGTCGAAAAATTTCTGAACACTCACTGGATTAACCCCCTTAACTCTAGCAGAAGATATTCCTTGTGGTGATCTAAAGGTTATCTGAGTATTTATTTTAAGGAAACTTTTTAACTATTTTTTTACAGATAATCCTTCCTCGTGACTGAAAGGATGTGAAATATCATTTTTATAGCCAACTGGAATGCCATTGCTTTTACATCTTTATTTCGTAAACAAAAATAGTTCTGCTCCATTTCTAGACAATACTTTACTAGTTCCTCCTGTAATTCGTAGCGAAGAACTGGTTTTCTAAGGGAAATTAAACCAATTCGTTTCCAGAACGATTGTCTTTTTCATATCTCTCCGAAGTTCCTTTCGGTATACCAAATTCTCTTGCTGCTTTTAAGTAACCTATTTCCTGTTTACGAACCGCTTCTACTGATCTTACCATAGCCTCCTTACTCAATTTCTTCCAATTATCAGTAGACACCAGTAAAAAAAATAAATAACTAATGTATCCCTTTTTATTAAAGAAATGATGACTGTATTATATATATATATTGAGTATTTTAAAGCATCAATATGAAGTTAGGGGAGTAAAGAAATGTGAGAGAGTCTGATTATTATCAAACTAAACTTTTATTGTTAAATTAATAAGTATTTAACCCGTAATTGTATAGCGTACTTTAATGTGAGTTATCTCTGTGAGCCAAATATGAGATACCTCATGTTAGGCGCGCCTTACTGTATCATATAAGACTCAATCACGCACCATGAATGAAGGTCGTATGTGATACTGCAACATGTATTAAAATAAAAACCGATGCGTGTAGAGTAAGAGCTGTCTCTTTCTGTTTACATCGATATGTAACACTAGACAGAATATTCTTACCTTCCGATGGTTCTTACCACACGAAGGTAGGACTGTGAGCCTCTTTTACTGCGGGAAGTTATCAACTACGCCCCAACTTGACTGCGAGCAGCGCTACAACTGACGTTCCGTGTTCTACCTTCACAACCTGCTGGCCTGCCATACCCTACACTGCACGGTGCAACATTCCAGCCAAGTTTGTTTTTCCTGGAGTTGGAAATACGCTAAAGACCTGTGTGCTACTGTGCGACGTAATAATAGTTATTATTAACTTTGCCTTGACTGGAACTGTGATGTACACGATGAACGATATATGTTTACGTGTCGTTCATCGGAGCCGGAGCCGCGGCAGACCGTCATGCAGTAAGGCAGCTGTTAATCTGAACGGCCCGGAAAACATGGTTCATTGACTTGCCACCTTGGGCGCTAGTGTAAGGGAAGGGGTTTGCACCAGCGTGTAATGCGTGTTATAGAGGGCACCACTAGGAACTCACTTCTTGGAATTTAACACCTTTTAAAAGGTCCCGATGTTTGCCATTGGCTAATTTAAAAATTGACTGTTTGTCTCTCAAAAGTAGTGGGATATTTTCCCACCCAAACTTGAACTATTAATGAAGCCAGCAGCCGACTGGTCGCCAGAGACTCGGCTGCTGGGTTCCAGACACGTCTTTAGTTAAGTATTTCGCACCATGTTGTAGAGCCCATATTGGCCAGGTTAAACGTAGGAAAAATCGACTTTCTTTCTCGTCCATGTAATCGGTAGAATTTATCCTGGCAGGCCTAGACATTGATTGTAGATGGATTTTCAATTTATTAAAAAATTAGTAACAAACGGTTGTTAATTTTAATAATGGTTTTGCTTCAGCCTTAGTTTTTGAAGAAAAAAAATTCATGTTAAGAAAATGTGTTTTCACCCTTGGTGTAGGTTGGTAATCAAAGTCATGTATGGAAACACATATAAAAGAAAATATCTAGACTTTTCTAGTTTGACTTTGCCCTGAAAAGAAGTAACTTTGAAAGATATTTTAAGTAAGTAAAGTACATGAATCACTTAGCGTTATACTTGAAAGGGGAATGATTTCTTACACGATTGTAATAAATAATAGGGAGAAAGAAAACAAATGTACCTGAATAAGAATCTTACGCCATTTTAACAAATAATTTTGGGAAGTACCAATACATGTGAATTAATGGAAAAGTTAAATTAGCATACTGTGTCATGAGAAACTTAAAAGAGTTAAATTTTTTAGCACACGCCAAAAGTTGTGATTTTCAGCCTTATGCAATGTTGAAACCTTCATGCTGTTATAATGTTTTAAGGGTTATTTTAACATTGCCTTTTTTTTAGCCTTGATTTGCAATATACATAAGTAGCTTTATTGAATAGCCATAAATGTACTCAGTTTTAATTAACAAGGAATGTATAGAGGTGGATAGTTAAATGCATTTTTGTAACAGTATATTTTGCGGAAGTAGTTTTTTTGTTAATATTTGTGCTTTTGCATTGTTTTTACTGCATTTTTTTGAAAACTGTTTTTCGAATACAAAGACTTTTCCCACACAGTGTGTGTATTTCTAAATTCTAGAGATACTCTGCGTTTAAACTGTTCTGAAGGTTTTGTTTGCTGGTTTCATACGACCGGTGATTTTCTTGTCTCGTCCTGGTTGCAGGACGTAGCGAGCCCTCTGTTTGGCCGCGTAACCATTCCCTTCCGACTAGTTCCTGTGACACTCGCTAGGTGGCAGCATCTTCCGGGGAAGCTGCACCCGTGTCTCATATTAGATGACGTTATCATATTTGGTTTCTTTCCCCTATTTTAAAATTAGGCTGTATAGTTGTGCGATTGTTAACATGTTATGCACATATTGTTCAAGGAACGAGTTACTTTCACAGAATAATAGAGAGGTTCATAGTTGTGGGTTGATGTCTGCGCTGCTCGTCACCAACACAGAGTAGAGTAGTTGTAAGTTATTCTGTCTACGAGACATTAAGGATATCCGGAGGTTGCCCCCTCCCCAACTATATAAATATAAAGAGCGTCTGCCTTCCATGTGGAGCCATCTGAGTTGCCAGTACGGGATGTGGGCGAGATTCTAAGACTTGATATATTTCGGAAACAGTTGAGTGCCCACATTTTTACAAACAAGTCACTAGTCAGCTCTCTGAAAATGGTTCAAGCGAAAGAATATATGAGACTTCAAATTGTATTCATAAACACACGTTGACCATTAGTTTCGTCAACACAATCCTGCTTAACGTCTCAAGTTCGTATTTATATCTCGTAAACATGGCTCAACATTATCTCCAGCATATACAAAGGTCACTCACAAAGGTCGTATAATTCATGGGTGCCTTGAGAGTAAATATTTATGTCGTATAGTAATTGCTTGAGATCGCAGTTTCGAACCACGTTTGTCGCTGAGACCTAAATTAAGACGTCATATATCTATAAGACAGTCATCGACAACTTAACTGCAGATATGACTTGAGACGCTTATTACACAACTTCATACCTCGAGATAGTGGATATATATTATTCAAAATGGCGAAAGCAGCGCTCGTGCTAGGTTAAGAGTGATGATTGTAATTGCAGTTGTGGGCGAATATTAACATTGTCCTGTCCTGAGAAAGTACTCACACAACTGCAGTTCTAAAGATATATTAATTTCTAACTATAATTCGTGTGTTAGCGTTACTCTTTACATTGTAGCGACTAAATATTACAACACTCAAAAACAATTATTTACAGAAAAAAAATCATCTCCTTCGAATGTAAATGCAATTTATATCCATAAAAGGGGCCACGGTGGTGTAGTGGTTAGAATACTCACCTTCCTCCCAGACCAACAGGCTTCGATTCATGGCGGGATCGCATCCGGAATTTTTGTTTGTAGGAATCGTGCCGTACGATGTCGCTGGTCGGCGGGTTTTCTCGGGGATCTCTCTTTTATTCGGACGTTGCTTCATAATCACCTCGCTTCATCCTCATGGGTTCCCAAGACGTCGATCTTAAGAGCAGCCCAAATATCTTCACTCACTTGCTTATATCTATAGAAGGAGAAACGAACTGACTGACTGGCAGACTTTTCAACTCCCAGCGTCAACAATTGGTCTTATAAACATGACATTCTGTACAAAACATTCACTGAATAAAGTAGGCAGCCACTAAGGAGTTTTTTTTTTTTTTTTTTTTTTTTCCAGCCCCTAAAGGGGTAAAATGATGTTGGAAAGTTGTATGGGAAAAATAATATTGGATCGTAATTTGAAGCGACCGAAACTGTGTAATGGCATCACTAGGATGCAAGTGAAAGCTCTACATGGCAATACAGTCAACTGGAACAACTCAGGGAGAAAGAGCGTTTGTGCTGCTTGTTATATTGATTCCCAGTGACCTCTCTTTTGAATTCAAGAGACTGCAGTTTCCTCTCAAAGTGTGCTACGTCACAAGGGCAAACACTCGAATTGTCAGCAGTTGACTTGAGGTAGGACTGTATCTCCCTCGGTCAGTCTCGCGTGTAAGCTCACCCCTCAGCTCTCACGCCGTACCGAGGCGCCAACCTCTAAAATGGTAAAGAACATTCTTTACTAAATGTATTGTAAAAATCCTAACTTACATGTTAACACAGCCAGTTACTAGCTAATAACAACTCCATACTTACCAGCCACAATAAAATTCTCTTATTTTTGGACTTGTATTCATTCTACCTTCTATTTTAAAATATATGTTCTATTCGATAGATATGCTTATTATTTAATAAATATTGTTATGAAAACACGAAATCAGTACGGACAAAGTCACGGGCAAAAGATAGTTAATTATACATTTTGACGAAACAATTTACAAAATATAGGAAAACTTACTGTGTGTTAAATAAATATATCAACTAAAATCGCTATAAATGTAAACATATTAAATATGAATTACAGTTGAAAAAGCTATGAAATATATCTGTGACTCTCACTTGGATGTTGATTTAGCGACTTGGAGTAATTGCCCAGAAATATGCACAGAGTTGCTTATTGCACGCCCGTGTAAATAAAGTCGTTTTATTCATACCATTTTGTTAGCAATATCTTGTTTACTCCTTCGCATTTGTTACAGGAAATTTACTTACACTTCAACTTATTAGCATTTGTCTTTGTTTCCATCAGATTTTTGTGTATTTTAAATTCTTAGGGAATACTTAGTTTTTTCTATTGCCGTATAATACCGCGAAGCTTACGTCGTGTTAACAAAAACAAATAACTATATATTTCTTATTCATGTCCAACTGCAAATGTTTTTCTAATTTGAGCCTGTTCACCGCGCATTGACGTGGTTTTTGACCAAGCCAGAAGTAATCGAAAATATGCTTTACTTTGAAAATTCTGTCTTCACCAAGATCGTCTTATACATTGACTATGTAACTTGAAGAGGAAATAACAAAGTATTGAAAAATAAGACGGTCTTGACTAAGAATGCCTTAAGCACCACATTCAAAATTTATTTTGACTTTCACACTACGAATGTTTTTCTTGCATGACTTCAATAAAGCTGAAACACTTTACAGGCATTACTGAATGTGGTTTCAGATTGGCCTCAAGCTCAGTTATATATTTTAAGGTCTGTTTACAATTTTCTGCTCTCCTTACTTGTTAAAGTGATTCTGTTATAGTATGTAATTCTTAAATTTTTTACTTAAGTTGTGTCAAAAGTTGAATTTGCCACCTAACTACTTGAAACACGTTTCTTAATTAATGAAACAAATTTTCACCTTCGTAACTTCCCCGCGGCGATTGGAACTCGGTTCGCTTGTGTGGTAGGCGCGTAGTCTAACCGCTAAACCACGGCGTTCGCTAGGAACAGAAAATTAGTGACGAAGAGGAGTGGGGAGAAGATTGGAGCGACATCAAGTACGACGGCCGGGCCGGGTCACTCTCGGATTTTCGCGCGTGTGAATCTTACCGTACGATGGCACTGGTCGGCGGGTTTACTCAGGGATCTCCCATTTCCCCAGGCCTTTCATTCCTGTGCTGCTCCATACCTCATCCTCATCGGCTGCCAAGACGTCGATATGAAGAGTCGGGCGAATGTGTTGGACCAAGTGATATGTGGATGTGGTGGTGAGGTGTGTTAGTACGAGGCTAGACCAGGGTCGCGCCTGGCCGCCCCCGGATGGCGGCAGCTGGGCCTTCCCACGCCCAGCCCCACGCGGCAAAAACACCACACTACAGGCAGATGGAGCAGCGGCAGTCTCGCTTGGCCAGTCGCCGGAGACACGTCGACCGGAACTGATTGTCTCACGTCCACCTGTTTACTACCAGCCGCCCTCCCTTCACTTCCTCTATACTACTACTGTCTTACACGGCGGGAACACGTCTTCTGCCACTCTGCACTAGGCTCACCCAAGACGAAGATTAGGGCGAGGTGTTAGAGAGCCCGAAGTGGGTCAAGTATGGAGTGAGCAGTGCTGGAATGCGAGGCAGCAGCTAGAGAGCGCAACTGTGTCGTAGAGCAGCGACGTCCGCCATGTTTGCGACGTGTCGGCGCAGTGGGCTGACCTTGAGTGTGTCATGGTCGACTGTGTGCACTGCTGGAGCACGGAGGCTGCGTGGTAATGGAGCGTGAAGTGGCGTAGATCCTCACCCATTCTCTACTATCTCCTCAGTCTGTACAATAAACAGTAGGCCTACACATTGCCTTCGTCGGTAATTTTACACTTTCCGACCACTCGCCAGTGGTATTCATTAAAATTAAACAAGATGTAATTATTGGTATGAGTATCTAATTATATTTTGTTGTGATTTAAAATTCTTCTTACATAAACAAATTCTTCTGTCACTAGTTTGATTAAATGAAATACATTTTTACTCCGATGTCAATTCTGTTTGGGTTTATTTGTATAAGTGTTTCTGTTTGTAATTTCAATGAAGAGTGTTTTGTATTGAATGATGATGCCGTTTGCACATGTGTAAATATCACGGAGAACCAAGAGCGACTAGAATCTCCAGGCAATATCTAGTTTGACTGGTAGTGCAGGCAGGATCTCTGGAGCTGCATTCAACTCAGCGCTAAGTCAGCGACACGTGTGCGTGAACTAATGTCAGTTCTCATCAGCTGTGCCAGAACAGCTGACATTACTAACATAGCTCACATAGAAACGACACGCACATCCGCGAGTCGACCTCGGTAGCTCTTGCGTCACAAGTGAAAGAGATGTTATAATATCAGAGGTGAATCGAACATTTTTAGCAAAGAGAGCTCTGGCTTGTACGTTACAATCGGAGTTTTAAATGGAAAAGTGAGCTCTGTGCGCCTTCGGGCGACGTTCCAAGTTCGATTGATGTCCAAGCCATACACTCTAAATCGGAATCAGTTATTTTTTTACTGATTGTCAGTTGAAACTGCTCCAATCTGTAGATGAAGTATCACTAATTCATAAGTTAAAAGAAATCTAATAATTGAAGCAGTAGAAAACTAGTTATTAATAGTTGGTTAATACAAGTACATGTCTTTGCAAAGTACGAAAGTCAATATATCTTTAGTTTAGTTCGGATTCCGTGCTTTAAAAGAAAAATATAGTGGTTTTAATGTACGAGGTTATCGATGTTATCAAGTATCCGCCATTTTACAATGCAACGAGACACTACAGATTTAAACTGTTATTTTTAGTGACATATAGAGATCAGTGATAATTTTACTAACTCGATAGTGCGGTGATTCAATAAGAAATGTTTTGTGGTCTACAAGTTAACAGATCAAATAATGAGGAAACGACAAACACAGTTATTACTAGTCAATATGTCTCTTCAAAATGACAGTTTCATTCTGTAAAATCTCGTTACATTGTAAAATGGCAGATACAAGAAAACTCCGACAACACCGTTAAAACTACTATATTTCTCTTTTAAAGTACACAATCTGAACTATACTTAACTTAGAATGACTTCCGAGCCTTACAAAGACATGTACCTACGTACGCATAATATATGTATATTTCGACAACATGAAGTACTTTCACATTACGAAACTTGCCGTTCGCCATTGTAAGTTTTTGTTACTACGCAAATGCGAGACCGTTTACCTCAGTGGCAAAGTAGCAGAGTTGATAGAACGTCAGCGAAAAGAAACAAAATATTGTGTTGAGTTTTGGGGTGGCAGTTAGATACCAACCACTTCCAAAATTTCCTTGTACATGTAATAATTTTGTTTTGTGACAAAATAATTGTACTTATTTAATTTCAAACCATAATGCGCGGGTTTTGATCCTTGTGTCTTTTATTAATCGAATATAAATAACTGATTTTATACTGTTTGTATTAGTGGATTTCATTTAACTGAAGAGATTAGTAGTTTTCATTTTCTACTGATTCCGGATGGGGCAGTTTCAACTGACAATCAGTAAAAAATAACTGATTGTGATTTAGAGTGTAAATGTGCTGTGCTGACATGCCAGCACTTACATCAGTAAGTCAGTAGCACTTACATCTACAGATTGTGTAATCGTTAATAATTTCCCTGCTAGATTATGCTAGCAGTACAGTACGTCTCACGAATGAGTGCACTTTTTTGAGAGTTGTGGAAGTTGTCTTGTGCACTATTCAGTGGCGGCTGCGCGGCGTGGCCCTCCTAATAAAATCTCAGAACGCATACCTCTACTTATCTGCTACTCAGTAAATAATACTGCTTACGAATATAGATGTTATTTCGCAACTAATGTTTTTGAGATGGACGAGACTCTTCCCACGAGAGAAATGTTTTTGGAAATGTCGAGTGGTAAGGCGGCAGATTCTTCGCCCCGAAGTGGGTTGAGCTAGTAGAGAGAGATGACGATAACATATGACTAGGGGTGCTACGGGAGGGAGGGAAGACTTCAGGGGCTCGGCCCTTTTCAGCCAATCGCATGCCGTAAATCGGAGAGAGCTGGGCGCGCCCCTGCTGAAACAAAAAAAAAATGGTTTCCTGGAACTTGACAAAGATACCAACACTACATGTTTTGTAAGCACACTTTCGCGCTCCGCACTTTTGCAGTTGTTCTTAACAATGCTTGTATTTATCTCGAATATTTCTTATTTATAGATATCGTTTAAACTCGCGTAAGCTTCAAATATAGTGTGTAATACTCTGAATAAGTTTGTTGTTAATTAAAAATGAGCTATGGCTATCGGTCAGAAGCAGGGTTTAATTGTTAATGTCGTGTTGTGTAAACTTTTAAATAACTGTTAATTCTCCGAGTAACATTTTAAACCTTATATGACAAAGATTTTCAATTGCGAGAATAAACTAGAGTTACAGAATCTGGGACCAGCAAAACGACAGTTAAATATAATTCAACAACAAAGCCAAGGCAGTAAATGGTTCGTATACGAGAAATTCGACGTAAGTACATACAATTTCGCAGTCTGGCTATGTGGGTGTGAAGTTGGAAATGTGTTGTTTTGTTAAATTTTTTTTTGCTAATGAAACCTAATGAATGATCTTGCATGGACTGTCAATGGGGTAAAATATTTAAAACATTTGGAGACAAAGTTAAAAGACATAAATCATGTTCGCAACATATAATAAATGCCATAACATTTTCATTGCTTGGTAAGGTGAATATACATTACCAGTTAGATGGCGCGTACAGGTTGATGAATGGATTTTTTTTACAAATATATTAATTAGGATATGCCACTTTCATCCTCTAATTTAAATTTGACATGAATTTTGTATGTACTGTAGGCTATGTAAATTAGTATTTGGTTTAAATATATTTGTTTTAGTACATTTAAGTTATTATCATCATTAGTATGGTATAATTGCTATTATTATGTTATCTCTCGTCGTCTCGTGTAATGTACCACACCATGTAGGTACTGGTTGGAAGTAATATGACCTAAACAAACTTAAAACAAATACATACCTGTGGTAGTGACGAGATCTGAACCAGTGGCCACAGTATGTTGACCATTACAAATCGGGCGATGATACATTTTTCTTCAAGCAACCACACTTGTTTTTTTATATTTAGATACATAAGCTACACTTACTCAATCCTTTCATATGCAATATATTTTTCACTGTGCCTATTTAAAAAATGATATATGTAATGCTATGAGTAAGGATCGCTACAGCCCTCCCAGTTTCAAAAGTCACCAGCCGCCACTGGTACTGTTATTTTCACAACAATATATTTCCAGTTGAAATACTGGACAGGTTGACATACAGCGAAGTGTGATCATGTGAACTGTATACTGAATGGGGAGGAGTGAGACGCCCCCGTATCCTTGGAAACTGCAGTAAACGGGACTGTACGTGAGGCAGACTAAAAAAAAAATTAGTACATAACCCGTCCGGATTGTTAGGGCCAGTGCGTGTTAGAGCAAGTATATACGGAGTAGCGATAATTCAAAATTATATACTGACCATCTGAACTAATTCTGACCCTACATATACAAAATCTGCTCTTGCCACCGAACACTTGAGCTTCGTTGTGTACAAACTTGCCGAGCGGCTGGCAACTGCATGCTTAGTTCCTGTTTTGTTTTTAAAGTCGCCGCGAAGTTGTGGCTGAAGAGAAGAAAAGGTTTTGAAACACGATGCAGGTAGTAACAAAACGATCTGCAGAATGCATTGGTTCGTTTCCAACTCCTTGGCTTGACTAGAAGATGTATGAGGCGAGAACAGCCACAAATTAAGCTTGAGTAGATAGATAATGTAGACTCCAAGAGACAGGGATCAGGGAGGGGTTCGAGGATCTGATATTCAATGATTTCAACCTAAATTTTTTCCCATTTTTCTCCCAAAATCGCTTGTTTTTTCTCTCAGAACAGTGCGTTTTAGCCTACAACTACCCTCAAATGTCCCTTCCCTAAAAATTTCCCATTTTCCCTTAAATATTTCGATTTTCCGTCCAATTAGCCATATCCTAGACTGTGCTGTAGGAGGCCACAGAAAGGCAAAAACGAGCCGACTTAAAGATTTTGGGTAGCTTCCTAGCCTTCTAGACCACACAATGCGTTATTTGAGATATCGATAAATGAAAATAAATCTAAAAATTATTATAAAAATTTAATATATTGTATAATTAAAATTTTTTAAGGAGTAAGTATCAAGTGTGATATATCACCAACTCGTCTTTTCAAGGCACATACGATCGTGATGTCATAACATCATGCTGTCTCGATTTTTCATGCTCTATCATGCTGTGCCGCCTCTCTCTCACCTCGTTCTCTCATTCCAACTATTTCTCTCTTGTCTCTATCATTCCATAGGTTTTTCTCGGAGTATTCCCATTTTTGTTCTCTTTCTTTCTGTTTCTTTCTTTCTATTTTTCATTTCTCTCTTGTCTCTCTCGTTACACTCTTTTTCTCTTTCATTCTTCTTTCACTCCCTTTTCCTTTCTCCCTTGTCTCTCCAATCTGCATTCTCTCTTTCGTTTTTATCTTGTGTATCACATTCGTTCGACCAATTACTCATACTTGTTCGATTAGTCGCATTTGCTTCACTCCACCAACTACATAGACCTATCATCCCCGGCTAGAGTGCGCAAATAACCAGTGCACCTTTTTATTCAAGAATTTAAAGTTATGTTTCCATACAGGAGAAAGTATAGGTACAAAAATTATTGTAAAGTATATTCAAAGCAGGACTTTGTAAAAAAAAAAACTATTCGAATTTTAATACTTTCGAAATCAATTCAATCGAATTTTTTTTAAATATCTATATTTTTATTATATTTTACTTTATTCGATTTTTTTTTACTTTTGTACGAAGATTAATTCACATAGCCTTGTAACCATGCACGCATTCACGTGCCGACATGTCTGCCAGGGCAGACACACAGCTGCAACATGCACGTGCATTGAATTAGGTAATAACTGCACGGGGACTCGCCTGGCCGGCCTTTACAATCAAACATCTCAGAAGCGATGCATTTATAAATAAGTAGACTTTTTTAAATTTATTTTATTTATCATTTTAAAAATGCCAAAAATAACCTTTGGAAAATAAAGTAAAAGTATTTTTAATTCGTAACTTAAAAATTTGTTTAAAATTTATATTATGTAAATTATTTAAAGCCAAATGTATTAAAAATATATCTGTTTATACCAGACTGGTTACCCTACGGTATAGGTTTAATAAGATAATATAAAAAACTGTATACTTATTATTCGATTTTAAAATTTATTTAATTATTTTTAAATTGTACTGAAACTGTAGGTAGAGTAATATAGCAAATAAGTCCTATCAACTCCTTTACAAATCTCCTATCTTCATGTCTAAATATTATACTATATCAATTATTCACTGCCTCGGATATTTTTTGTAGTTATAACCATTCTACTCAGACTTTATTTAAGGTATTTATAAGTGAATAAACCAAGTAACATCATATACTCTATATATCAGAGAAGTAAGCAGAATATAACACCAGCAATTAATTAAAGAATATATATATACATACACACACATACATGCATACTTCAGACTACAAACATAAAAGCAGAAATCTTAATTTTTCCCACTCTATTCATGTAGTGTCTTTACTCCAGCATGCTCACTTTCCACTTAGAGAATATAATCTACTTATATGCAGCTCAAGGCAGTTTACACTAGCAAGAGTCCAACCAAAACCTTTGCTATAAAAATCTTATTTTTCTTCACTTCAAAGTTTTACTTTCGAGACTTCTACAGCCCCTGGGATACTATCAAGTTATTGATTCGCAGTCTTGAATGTTCGGCAACTGATGGCTTCATCCAAAGACTGAGGCTTTTTGTTGGTACACTCCAGTCAAACATAGCATTTTATGAGAACTTCTTCAAATTCTTCTGTTGTTTATTGATTATTCTTTTGCTTGATATGGCCCAGGTATGAACATATATATTTCGTGCCTACAAAGTTATTTCCAATTACATAGTCCTTTAAAGTGCCCTTGAATTCCGACTGTTTCAGGTAGAAGCCATTCGATGTAGTTTCACCAACAGCTAGTAAAGGTCGTATCTTAGCTGCTAAAACTCAACCTTTACAGTACTTGCTGTGTCTCTTCAGTGTATCACCGTGTTTTAACAGATGCTTGCACTTGATGTATCGCTGCATACACAGGAAAGTCCCGTCACACAAGTAGTTTTGTTCATGCTTCCTAGCACTGTGGCTGTAGGTAAATATCTTTCCACAGTAGCAGGGAAAGAATCCTGCCAAAGTCGTCGATCACAGCACTGCTGTAGGTGATCCAACGAAAGAAGTCGATGGCTATGCTGCTGCAGGTGTCCCATCCAATGAAGTCGATAGTATTGGGCCAAACTCAGGCATTGATGGACCTGCAACCTTTGGCTCCATATAATGTACCTGTTGCTTACATGAGCTGAGAAAAAGTGACATTCAACACTGCCACCAGTAAACTAAGCTTCTTAACTGAAACCCTGGATACTTATATACTCGCAAGCAGGCACCATACCGCTCACCATAACTCATGTTTACTGAAAATATGTAGTTAATACTAGCCAAAACACAAAAATCCTTGCATTATGCTCTACCAACCACAACAGACTTACATAGGCCAGTAAAAAGTTTTTTTTTTAAGTTTAACATTTTAAATATATATATTTTTTAGCTTATAAATATTTTTTTTTTTGTTATCCCAGAGTTATTTTCAGATTTTTTTTACTTTATCGTTCATATTTAACTTAAGTAATGTTTAAGTATTTTATTTAAATGTGTGAGCTTTGCAACTCACAATGAACTAACCGAAAAAATTTACTTATCACTCATATATTCTGCTCTACTAGTCGACACCAGTTAAATACATACTGACCACCCTTACCATCCATTATAACCTAACACATAAGAGGTCACCCAAAACCCTAACTCCTATAACCAAAAAAAAAAATTAAATTCAACTGTCCCACCTAATACATCAAGCACAATATCCATCATAAGTCGAGGGTACCAAGCAACTATACAGTTGAGGCCAGCCCATAACCTAACACACTTTCTACTTGTTTTTACCAACCAACGCCACTTATACCTACCTACCAACCACGCCATCCACTATAACTCTATCATACATCGAACATTTATCCACACAGACCATACAAAGCAAACATACAGCCCGTACCAGTGACACAATAAACTTCTGCTCATACCATCCACAATGTCGGCTGACAGCAGTCAAAATATAATAACCACCCATACCAAACACTTTTATCTAGCATGCCTTAGTATTACACACATGCATACTACCCACACCATTCGACACACACCAACAATCACAAGACAGATATTCCGTAAAACATATCACCCAACATACCATCAATAATACCCCAAGCATGCCAAGTATATTTTACAGTCCAGACCAACCCTTGACCCCTGACCTTAAGTGTGGTGCCTGCAGTGCTAAGTGTGGAGCATCAAGTACTAAGTGTGGTATTTTCACTGCTAAGTGTGGTGCCTTTGGTGCTAAGTATGGTACTAATGCCTAAATTACTCATAATGACCCCAAAATGACCCATATTGAACCATAAATTACACATTGACACATGACCCACTGACCCATGACCCATAAATTACCCTTTGACTCGTGATCCATTGACCCATGACTTATTGCCCCCTGACCCATTGACCTGGTGCTACCCCTAAAATCTCAGCTATTTAGCCATCACAAGCCTTACCAAAAAATGTTCCTACCATCCATACCTTATCTCTACCAACCGTCATCAGACTAAATATACTCATACTGTGTACTAGAATTCATGGAGACCTCAGCCTTTATCAACCTTACCAAAATGATCACAAGTCTAACGTGTTTGTCATGCCATCAGACACCAGCCAAATATCATAACACCCATCAACTAAACCACCAGATTTTATTAACCATTCATACCAATATAAAATGCTAACCACCACAACTCAGGCATAGAAAAACAAAATATAAGTAACCCTGCTAACCAGTAGTACTAGTTACTATACCAACCACAACCCCAGCATACTTCAGTCATGCCAAAAATATAATATTGTATATGCAAAATAACAACTACTCATTTCATGCCACCCATACACGATCCATTAACACTACCAAAGAAAGCATACTAGATGACAACACCCCAACAAACCAGTTAATTATGCCAGTTATCCATACTAATAGCTGCTCTTACAAAACCTACCAAGTAACATACTTTCAACATACTTAACAAAAAATGTCGATAACATAATGGCACTGAGTACTAAACCATATATATATAATAACTTTCACCATGATATTAGCTTCCCTTAGACATTCAATGTCGAAAGCCATACAGCACAGCATTCCAACATACTAAACAATCTGAATATATCAACGGACAACCACAACAGATAGTCATACCAACCAAAACATACAGCCCAAACCATATCATTCGCTGTAAACAAAGCATATCTCAATCATGCTATTAACAATACAGACCATATCAACCACAATACCTCAGACTTACTTATCAATCATAACAGTCAACTATATTAACTCCCATTTCACCCCATCTAACTTCACCAGTTACACATATAAACAACCCATACCAGCAGCCGAGGCAATCAAATATTCCATCCATAAGCTTCAACCATGCTATCATAAGATCAATACTATTAATTTAACCATCTATGACACTCATATAGTCTTAATTCCCAGATGCCATATCATACCATCCAATCACAATAACCAACCACACCAGCTAAGCATTCTGCCTCTCTCATTCTAACTAAACATCCCATCTAACCATTTTGCTCTTACAAACTAATCACACAATTAAAGCATTCTTCCCACTTCATCGAAGTCACAATTTTGTCATACTGCCAAAACGACTGAACATGTAATCAGATCACACAATTAACATAAAGGCTATATCAATTGTACAGAAACTAATTGTACAACCAAGACATACCGATAGGTTATGCCATCACGATGTACCAGCCATAGAAAAACCAAACCATACTGGCAGCCCACACAGGCAGACAATACCATCATATTACGCCATCCAGTTCAGCCATTCTAAGAGACCATACCAACAAAAAACCATACAGGAGAGACATACTAACAAGACATATTACCAAAACAAGCTACATATAACAACCATGTCTAGAGGTCATACAATATAAACATTCTAAAACCACCTCTACCAGTGATGAGCATACATACAATTCACATTATTATCAGACTGACCAACATAATATTCAAGCCATACATTTCGACCTTCTATACTAACCATCACACCTGTCATCATACATCCTGTCCTCCTGTTAAACAGCCATACAGGCATATCACACTCAGAGAAAAAGCTATTCCATTAAAAGAAAGTCCCTCGTGCCATCAACACAAACTACTACAATCTCTCAATCACACATTTCAGACATCGCTACTACCATACTGATAGGTCATACAAGCAAGACACACCACCAAACTAGTCAACCAATGAATATACCCAGGTTATCATATAAAATAGTTTTAAAAACAAGAGAGACTTCAATCACATTAAAAAAAAAACTCTCATGAGGTTAGATCTCCCGAACGGTAGACGCGAATACGGCCAACCAACTTGCAAAGGAGATGAAGGCGAAGGATAGGGGAGGGTGAGAATAGTTTCAACATTACCGCTAGGGGAGGTCTGTGTCGACGACAAGACATTTGTTTCCCACCACCCGACTAGATCACATTCACCTAATATGACAGCCAGCGAGGGTATCCATACAACCCTTGTGAATAGCAATTTTACCGATCGCTACAGAACATGTCCACTAAGCTATCGCATTACATAAAACATACATTGATCTCATCCATCACACACAACCCTATGCAAATGTCTCAACAGACAAATGAATGTCACTGACAGTTTTGTCAAGGATTCATGTGAACCAACATTTCTATGGTAAAAAGTAAATATCCATTCTTACTATACTTTTCACACAAGCACACACACAAACATAATGAAGAAAATACCTACACCATCATTGCTTGCTACCAGTCTGGTTTACCTAAACACACCAACCATTTATACCTTTCGTGAACGTAGTAACATAGAAGGGAAGCATATAGTGTATGTAAAATCCAACCATGGGTAATTAAACAGATCATTAAGGTTATAATGCATTGGTTATTAAAAATATTTATGCAAAACTCTTTAACAATTAAGTATCTCCATATATATTACATGCAAGAAATAAACAACATATATAACTTAGTCGTATATCACACGAATGCGAATGAATTATTTATGCACATATTCAGAAGAACGTAGATTTGAACATTCTACCATCCCTTACCTATACAAATCCATGATATTCCATTTACTAGAGAACATTCGCTATCAGTATTTCATTTCATTTCTGCTATAACAAACATTTTGAACTCTCCTCGCAAAACATGTTACCACCATAACAGGATATGTACTAGAGAGCATCCACTTTAAGAAATAGTTATGCTAGAGCCATCTCAACTCCTGCAAACCAGTCACTTATAAACTTCATTTAAAATCCATCATATATTGCAATTGTTTGATGGATTCATTAATTTTTGTTACCTATAAAATAATTACTTTTATTTTTACACATCCTGATATATCAATGCCTCATTTACCGAAAGGAGACATTACTAATATCACAATATTATTGTTTATTAAGTATGTCGACCAGCTTTCTTCTATGTCCAGTCATAATTTTATGTCATATCAAACAACTATATAGCCCAATCCTCCATATGACAATCGAAAATTGTTTAAAATATCTCATAATATTTTTATATCAGGTCATAGTAGATGCTAAAAAAACAGACCAAAATGCATTTAATTATATTCTTCCAATAAAAATATTCTATCTGGTAATATCCCAAAATAACTGAACACTACCAACAATCTATTCAATTGCATCATATAGGTTATACCAAAACTCTGCCATCGATACCATACAGGGCAACAAAACAATCACATAATCATTCTCTTTAAATAGTCCAGTGAATTTCTCTGATTAAATATTTCATTGTGTAATATTAAAACACACACACATTCAAAACATACCAACATCCATATAGTTTACCATAGTCAACAATCCAAACGTAACGATCATTCTAATGGACCATATCACCAAACCAGCAATTCAGATGTTCCAGCAGAATATAACATTCTAACCATTAATACTCGCAGACCATATCAAGTAACCCGGCTCATTTAGACAAGCCATAACATAATCCAATAAAAAAGCATACTACCATACCATACTGTCAGAACATACAAATTATCCGACCAAATATTCCAAATTCTGGCCAGTCTTACTAACACCCCATACCATCCATTTGCAAAGACACATTAACAGCAAAACTAACACACCATACCAAACAGACAATATATTATCCATCAAATAATTCATTATGACTAACATATAAATATGGACAGATTACTCAATCTGACCTTACACTACACTTATACTATAACAACATTTTTATAATTCAGTAATATGAAAAATATTAAAAAACCAAATACTTCTGATCTATATCATCATAATTTTATAATCATCTTCATATAATCATATCATCCACATCATGCAGTTTTGTACTTAATCTTCAGTCAGACGCGATCTCAAACACCCAATATAGTGTCAAAGCAATTGCTAATGAAGGTGGATAACATAACCCATCTCACATTAATTCAGGTTTCCCTTCCATTATTCACAGCTGACTATTTATTGAAAAAAATAATTTCATCAAAAAGTCTCGTATTTCTCTTATAATTACAATTTTAATTTTGTCAGCGAACTCCATCTCGATAGCTCTACAAATCATGGCCTACAATTTTTTGTATGTGTCAAGACATTGCATACAACTAACAGGAAGGGGGGAAATGTATATTTGTTGCTCAAATGAATAAAAAACAATAGTTTTTTATACACTTTAACTTTATTTTACAAACATAGCAAAATAAATTGTATTACTTACATACACTCAACAATATTCTTCATTAAAGAAGTTTCGGTTAACAAAAAAAATATTACATAATAGGTTAAAATATGTATAAACTTAAAATGTTTAACATAAAAATAAAAAATTTTTGCTCGCCAATGTAGGTCTGGTTTTGTTTGGTAGATCAGATGGCAAGGGTGTTAGTGTTTCGGGCTGGTATGAACTCAATATTTTCTGTAAACTTGAGTTATGGAGGGCGGTATGGTGTCTCTTTGTGAGTATAAAAATATCCATGCTCCAGTTAGGAAGCTTAGTTTAATAGTGGCAGTCGTGAAAGACACATCGTGTCAGCTCGTGTAAGTAAATGGTATATAATATGGAGCCAAAGGTTGCTGGTCCATCAAAGCCTTAAGTTGGCGCAGTGCTATCTATAGACTTCTTCTGATAGGACACCTGCAATAGCATAGCCATCGACTTCTTCGGATGGAACACCTACAGCAGTGCTGTCAGCGAGGAATTAGTCAAGGCTTCGTTGTTGCTATTGTGACAAGATATTTGCCTACAGCCACGGTGCTAAGAAGCATGAAAGGACTACTTGTGTGAAGGGACCTTCCTGTGCTATACAGCTTTGCAAGCGTCTGTTCAAATGCGGTGATATGGTGAATAGACATAGTAAAAACTGTAAAGGCCGAGTTTCACCAGCTATGAAACGACCTGTACTAGCTGTTGGTGAAAACACATCGAACGGATTCTACATGAAACAATCTGCATTCGATAGCACATTGAAGAATTATGTAATTGGAAATAACTTCGTAGGTAAGAAAGACATATGTGTATACCTAGACCATATTAAGCAAATAATAATAATAAACCAATTAACAGAAGAAGTTAAAGAAGGACCCATAAAGTACAATGTTTGGCTGGAGTGTACCTACTAAAAGTCTCAGACTTTGGATGAAGCCATCAGATTCCGAGCATTCAAAACTGCGAATCAAGAACCCTACACTGCTTATAGTATCGCAGGGGCTGTAGAAGCCTTGGAAGTGAAACTTTGAAGTGAAGAAAACGAATACATGACCAAGGGTTCCGGTTGGACTCTTGCTAGTGTAGACTACATCGAGCTGCTTATAAGCAGACTATATTCCCTAAGTTGAAAGTGAGCATGCTGGAGTAAAGACACTACAAAAATAGTGGAAAAATTTAAGCTTTTTTTTTTTTTTGTAGTTTGAAGTGTGTGTGTGCCTATATATATATATATATATATATATATATATATATATATATATAAAGTTTTCAATTTCTCGCTGGTGTTGTATCCTGTCTACTTCCCTGATATAAAGAGAATATGATGTTGCTTGGTTTATTCACATAAACATTCAATAACATACGAGTAGGATGGCTATGCCTACGAATAATGGTCGAGGCAGTGTATAATTAACTTTGCGTAATATTAAGACACGAAAAGAGGAGACCTAAAATAAAGTTGAGAGATTTTGTTTGCGGTACTTCTCTACATACATTTTCAGTGCAGTTAAAAAAAAAAAATGTAATCTAATAATAAATGAATTATTTTTATTCTCTTTTTAATCCTTATCGTAGGTAAACAGTCTCTTATAAACATATCTTGTTAAAAGAAAGCAACATTTTATTTAAAGCTTAATAACCATGGTTATATAGAGCTTATAAAAATTCCTGGGGTTAGAAATTGTGCTTTCTGGATAAAAATTTAGCGAGCCTGCCTTCTAAGAGTTCGCAATATATATATATATATATATATATATATATATATATATATATATATATATATATATATATATATATATATTCGCATATGCATGTACATATTCACATGCTTACAAGTCCGACTTGCTTTACTACATAATTACTTAAGTAGAATATATAAAAATAATTAGATGTGATCCTCGGCACGTATGATTCAGACCCCAACTGAAATTAACAACAGATTTGTAATACATTTGGATTTAAATAATTTTTAAAATTGTATATAGAAATAGTTTTAACAGAACAAAAAAATGGTCAAGAGCCATTTAAGCACTGATTAAAAAGAAATATAACGAAACATTTACTACATTAAAAATATTTCTGTAATTGTACGAGATAATTCTTCACTTTTGTTTGGAATACTCAAATACAACATTAAGTATTTTATCTTCAAGTGGACACACTATTAGAGTTTAGTGTCTAGCCTGCCCGACTTGTTACCCGTCGGTCTTGGCTTCAAATCCTGTCTGAGCTTGGGAATGATTTTTCTTTTAAATGCTACCAGCTGTCATGGGAAAATGTGAAATTTACAAAATGTAAATTTCTAAACTTTTTTTACATTACAAATGCATTGAAAATACATTTTACTGTGTTAAAGAATTTTTTTGGTATTTTTCAAATGATAAATAAAATAAATTTAAAATAATCTGGTTATTTATAAATGCATCACTTCATAAATGTCTGATTGTCAAGGCCGGCCAGGCGAGTCCCCGTGCAGTTATTACCTAATTCAATGCACGTGCATGTTGCAGCTGTGTGTCTGCCCTGGCAGACATGTCGGCACGTGAATGCGTGCATGGGTACAAGGCTATGTGAATTAATCTTCGTACAAAAGTAAAAAAAAATCGAATAAAGTAAAATATAATAAAAATATAGATATTTAAAAAAAATTCGATTGAATTGATTTCGAAAGTATTAAAATTCGAATAGTTTTTTTTTTTTACAAAGTCCTGCCTGCAAAGTACTTTACAATAATTTTTATATATCTTCTCCTGTATAGAAAATTTAAATTCGTAAATAAATATACACACTGGTGATTAGCCTATATTGTTGGTGGAGTGGAGCAAATGCGACTAATCGAACAAGTGTTAGTAATTGGTCGAATGAATGTTAGAGATAAGAGAGAATTGGAAGAGAGAATGCGAATGTGAGAGACAAGAGAGAAATTAAAGATAGAGTGTGAATGTGAGAGACAAGAGGGAAAGGAAAGAGAGAAAGAGAACGAAAAAAGAGAAAGAGAGAACAAAAAATGGGAGGACTCCGAGAAAACCTATGGAATTATAGCGAGACAAGAGAGAAATAGATGGAATGAGCGAAAGAGAGAGTAAGAGAGACAACACCGTATCATAGAGTACGAAAAATAGAGACAAAATGATATGGCATCACGATCGTATGCACCTTGAAAAGGCATGTCCGGTGATACATAACACTTAATATATACGTCTTTAAATTTTTCATTTATAAATACATATTTAATTTTATACAGTAATTATTAAATTTATTAAATTTAATTGATTTTTTAGATACCGCATTGTGTGGTCTAGAAGGAATAGGAAGCCACTTAAATCTTTTAATCCGCTGGTTATTGCCTTTCTGCGGCATCCTACTGCACATTCTACGGCATGGCTTTTTTGCAGGGAAACTCGGGAAATTTGCAGGGAAGAAAGGGAAATATGAATGTACTTGTGGGCTGAAATGTACGTTTCTGAGAGAAAAACAAGTGATTTTGGGAGCAAAGTGGTAAAAATTTTAGGTCAAGGTCATTGAAGGTCAGATCCTCGATCCTCTCCCTGATCCCTGTGCCTTTTGAGTCTACATTATCTATCTTCTCTCATGAGCTATTGCTCCAACAACGAAAGATGTCGCCAGAAAACACAATGCAATTTAAAATTTCACGATTCTACCAAAGAATTAGTCAAGGATTTAATAAAATATACGCTGAGTAGAATTATTATCTTCGTTTTGGCACATCGGGATCCGGGATCAGAGCTCGGACCTGTTCATGATCTGTCAGTCTGCTGCCCCGGCGGCCATCTTGTCCACCAAGTTGGATGTTGCTGACCTTGACCTTTGAACTGGACCCCATGGCCATGATTTTGAATGACCTTGAACCCCAAAATTCGCACATTTGTTTAAAAAGTTCTAAAAGATTCATAAAAACTGCTAAAAATTATTTTATTAACATAGAAAAATTTATTAAAAATATATTTTAAAATGTTATAATAAGTGAAAGTTTCGAATGTTTTCGCTTAGAGGGGACGAGTGTCTGGAACCAACTAGCTGCCATGTTAGGTCACCAACCCCCAAGTTGTACCAATGTAACATTGACATTAACCCTATGATCATGACCTTCGATGACCTTAAATGAAAAACCCAAGAAAAATGTTTAAGAATTGAATATATTCATAAATGTCAGCGAGTATATTACATTACTGACTTATGCCGCCATCTTGTATCTAGGTGACCTTGGCCTGTGGCCTTAACATAGTGATCTTTGACCTTTAACCCAAAAATTTTGAGATGCACTGTCTCATTACGTGTGGAAAATCACCAGCTCACGGTGCTGACTGCCTGTACTGTCCCTGTTCGGCCAACTGCCCAGCCGCCTTCATATTGCGACGCAAAATACCCTTAATGGTGATTATTTATGAAACAAACCTAATACACAGACATACGAATAATTAAAAACTGTTTGAGTGCTTTCTTACCTTAAGTTGAAAACGACGTGTACTTGCTGCGAACGATAACTAGTATGTGGTGCTCAGGTGACATCGCTCGTTGAATCCCGTCAATGCAGCTGCATGGATGTAAGTCTCAAGGCATACTAAATGGCCGCCGTTTGGTGTTGTGTGTTGGTTACGAGCTCCGCCGCCTGGGGCGCTGAAGAAGCGGGCGCTTGCATTCGTGTACCCCATGGGGTTTGCACGATAAATGTTGCACCACCAGCACTGGAAAAACTCGTTATTCGAGAATATGCTGTACAAATAAAGACTGTCATGGGATATTCTTTCCCTGTATTTTTCTGACATAAAAGTACCCCTTCGGCCGACTGGTCATCAGTGACTCGGCAGCAGTAGCATCGGCGGGCTCCGAGATTAAATCGGGACCCTGCTGCGAGGCTGAAGGTTCTCTAAAATGACATATGGACGGATGCCGTAGTGTAGAACGCGGGAGTAGCTCAGGAAGCGAGGCTCTGGCTCTCTACTCCGAATGCCTGCCCAACACCATTCCACCCCACACCACACAGAAGTAGGGGCAGGTCAGTCCTGGATCGCTACTAGAATGGCATAGGGATGGAGATGGATTAATGGATTAATTAAATAGCTTAATGGATTTATTAATTTGGATTAATTTGGTGGTAACCGATGTGACGGATTAAGTGTATGAAGGGATAATCCCTTAATCCATTTTTTTAAGTGTGTAATTATTTAATTGTTGTTGAAAGTGCCATAAGGTTTATTTTGGGAGAGAAACACAGGTCTTCACCCTTGCATGTCTAGAGGCGACTGACCTTTGAGAGGTGGATGCAGAAGCATATGTGTTGACCTTGGTGCATTAGTGTCATAACGGTTATTTGGGGCAAGAGTGTCGTAGGAGTAAATTAATTTTCGTCTTCGGCAGAGTTAGTGTGTGTACTGAGGCTGGAAGGGGATGTCGTCGGCAGAGTCAGACTATATACTGAGGTGGGTGAGTGTGTGAGGCTAGGGAAGGGGAAAGGTATCGAGGCTACAGGTTCATCATTGGCGAAGTGTGAGAATGTAATGGATACCAGGAGCGCAGCTACAGGTTCGTTCAGTTTGAAGGTAGGTGGGGTGAATGAGCTGGGATAGTAGGCATGTTGAGGGAGGGGGTGTCGTGAGCATCAGAGGAGCACCAAGACACGTCGATCACTTCTGTGGTCTGAGGGGAAATGAGGTTGGACGTTGAACGAGGGGAGGGAGGGGGTATTGGGAGCCGCCACACGCCCGCCTTGGTTGCTGCCTGAAAGAAGACTGAACTTAACATAGATGTGTAATGTATGTCGAGTGACTGAGGTTGAATATGTATATTTGGAAAATTGTAATAAAACAGTGTTTTAAAATACCAAGAATATAATTTGAATTAACTACTAGCATATAAACAGGAAATAATTTTAAATCCAGTGATGTCAAATTATTACTAAACACGCAGCATTAAAGATTTGTGTTCTACACACATCAATAATGACAAATACAACACATTTGACATGCAACAAAGAAAAAAGGAAACCTAATCGCATGCAACTAGATGAAAAATTCCAACTGGGGACCACATTTAATGAACGTATTTAGAACAAAATTAAATATGCACAAAGGCTGTTTACTTCCACACCCTATAATATAAACATCATACCCACAAACACAGATTAAATTACATACATGAAAAAAAACTAATTATGTGCAAAGTAATATAATTTAACAACTGGACAAATCATTTAAAACCTACAAATGTACAACCACCTGCAACGAAATACAAAACACAAGCAAGAAACTAAACATTAAAACAACCTACTCTCAATTACACTAAACACTTGTAAAATACATAATGCAATGTTTTAACTATGATGCACAGGAAACGACATGTAACGAATGATACACAAATACGAAATATTAAAAATTAGATATAAATCACACAAAAGCAAGTTTACTTCCCTACTAATATAAATTTTTTTTATAAACAACTCATAACAACTCTTTACTAAAATTTATTAATCACACGCAACATGTGTTTAAGCCTAGCATGCCCAGCTCCCTCATCAGATCTCACTCCAGAGCTAATGAATCGCCAACCCCACCGCATCAACTCGCCTTCGCCCCACCCCAATGTTACACACACACCTCGCTACCTATTTCAACCATTTTTCGCTAATACACATTTTGTTCAGTAAATTTACAAACATAATTTCCATTCCTAATTGTTACAAGCACAAGTATGATTACTGTCACTATGGTTTTTGAAGTTGTGTGAAAAGAAGCACAGTGTGTCTCATATGCCTTCTCTCTTCAGTGAACCCCCCCCCCCCCCCAGCCTACACTGCTTGAGTAACTGAACTGACCTGTTACAGTCATCTTGTGGTAGAGAGCACTCTGTTTATCTCTTGCTCTCTATCTCTCTCTTGCTTCCTCTCGCACTCTCTCACAACTACCATGACTGTGTGAGGGCATTGGCTAGCCTGTTTAAAATTCATATATATTTTATCTTAACTGATATTAAAATTGGAATTATGTCCCAACTAACTTTATCTGTCACAATTCCAGGAAAATAATTAAATATAGCATTATAAGTAAATAAATATAATTTATCACAAACCATGGGCGAAATCAATTAAAACTCAGAAATGTACAACCAGGCACAATGAAATACCACTGAAACACAATCAATAATATACAGAGAAATCCTACCAAAGAAACAAATTACAAAAGAAATATTGCATTATAGACAAATAAATAAAATAATATCACAAACTACAGGACAAGTCACTTAAAAACCCAGAAATGTATTCCGTAAATTAATCATCATTGTAACATTAACGAATTAAAAACACAAATTACCACCTAAACTCAATTTACCAGAAACACTAAATATAATTACAGTTAAGACACAATTAGCAATTATGCACAATGAATTACCTCCTAGACACGATTAATTACAAATATCAATTGAATTATAATTACAACACAACTGACAATTACATGTGAACAATTACCATTTAAACAAATCTATCACAAATACTGATTGTATTATAATTTAGACACAATTACTAATCACACTTAACGAATTACCAATTAAACACATCAATCACAAATACCAATACAAATACTAGCAGGTGGAATGACACATCAATTACACAAGTATTAAGAGTATTACACAATACATGTACATACAAACCCAGACATTATCGATACATTTCTTAAATGGAAACACATGCACTATGTTTCAATGTTTTATTGAGTAACATAATTTACGAACATAGTCTTACAATTCTTTAAGATCTTGGTTCGTTAACCACGAATCATTAGCTTTTGTAAATCCTTTCCCTTGAGCCAAAGACTCATGTTTTCCCCTCTTAATAATTTTGTCCACTAAATATTCATTTGGAGAATTTTATGATTTTGCCATCATAGCTTTCGAGGTATATACTCTAGGGAATGACTGTCTGACTGAAATAATTTTTTATGTTTCATACTACCAATTAATAGTTTTTTTTTCTCAAAACACCCTTGACCTTGGAAATACTTACATATTACCCAACTTTGATTTTTCTTCCATTGGTTTCCGCTGCTTAATTTTTAATGTAATATGGATTACAATAATTATATATTTTATTATCAATTAGTAGGTGAAATAAAATTTAAAATGTGTTTGTTTAACAACTCTGTGAGTATACAATATGGGCTGTATGATGGAGGTTAGCTGAGCATAGCGGCAGCTGTGTCGATGTGGCAGGGCATGGCATGAAGGAGTGTGAGCAGGAGAAAGACGAGGTATGCAGTAAGCGGCGCTCTGCGAATGACACCTGAGGAGGCTACGAGCAATCATCGAGAATTTTTCACATTGTTGCGATAGAGTCACCAAATTGTATTTATATATCGCCAAATGCCGTCGTCCATTACTGCCTGCTCTAGAATATATTTATAAATACATTTTCTAATGGTATCTGCCACTCCCATGTGAAAGCATTCCATGCTAGCGTGGCTGAAGAAAAATGCCTACAAGCCTTATGCTTACCTAATACACAAAAACATTAATATCATTCATGTTTTGCAGTTCAATGTTTTAATTAATTACACACTAAATTAACTGACTTACAGAATAAGTTGTGCCACAGAGTAAATTGCATTTCTATTTGTAAACATCGTGTGAAACCAGCTGTGTTTTATACATCCCATTATTGCATTTTATGCATATCGTTAAGACACTTGTGCTAACATTAATTAGGTAACCACTCAATGGAGAGAACTCTCTACTGTGTTAAATATTAACAATTCTGCCAGACTTTGGTTGAAGTAGATGTTGTAGGTGATATTGATGCAGGCTGGCTTCGCAGTGAGACTACTGTTATAGCAATGGTTGTTGATTTAGGAATGCGCTCAGAAATGATGTTACAGCAGTTGTTGGGAGTACACTCGATATGGCGAGTTATTGAAATTTATGTGTAATGTCACACCAAAAAAATTCTTTTTCTCTCTTATAATATATGAATTATAAGTCAGATCCCATCTGTAATTTTCTTTCACAATATGTCTATGAAAAGAATCCACCCACAAATAATAATGTGTTCCCTTGGTAATCCCGACCTGTTTTTAACTGTTTCACACTAACCTGTTCAAAATTATGGTTCATTGTTGATAAAGTAATAAAATATATTTTATTTTTGTGTAAACATTGGCTCACTCACTCTTTTCTCTTAGATGTATGTTTTATAACATTCCAGATTTATTCTCTGTTTGGAGGTAAGGTAAATAAAACAAACATTCAGACTGAAATGCATTTTAATATATCTAGTTGTTCCAACAACCAGAATATTTACACATAGATATAAAAATCACATTCTTCTTAAAGTATTTATTTGCATACACAAAAACAATAAATCTACTATATATACAACATTTATCTGGAACACAAAGTTCTTTACTCATTTTGATTTACATTCACACCATATGCTTTGCATGTTTGTTGACATGTACTTGGTTTCGCAGTGAGTTGTTGGTTCCACCCCTGGAGGTCGATGTTGATGACATATAGTTGGCACACAGGGAGACGAACTCGATGCTCTCACATAATTGAGATGTTATTCACAGCAGATGCTAGATGTTGAAGTGTTTATTCGATGACTGTTTGGAATGGCAGATGATGTGACTGTTGTTGTTGTTGGGACTTACTAGCTGGCAGTTGATTGGCTCAATCGTTGTTCATGTTGTTGGTGTGACTGGCAGTTAACTAGCTCACTGGTGGGTGAGTTAGGGTGGAGAAAGGCGAACTTTGCAATTTTATAGTGCCCCAAGGCAAGTCAATACTCCATCTGACTCAATGAAGCATTTATCGTCTAAACCCAATAACAGCACCTTGGTCACACATTCCATGCAGATGTCATGAACACGTGAACGGAACTGATATTGGACCCCCAGTACCCTAGTACTACGATTGAAGGATTCCTCTATGATCCTAGTAATTGTGTGATTGCAACATGTTAGGTTCTACACATTTTACCTTACATATACACGGTTCATTCGCAACAATGTCTCCGTAAAGTGAGGGATGTAAACCTACAAAGTATGTGACTATGTGGCCAAAGCATTCGTCCTTCATTACACGAGTCATGCCTTTGTTCTCGCATGATAAATTTTGCGGATTATAGAAATCATAATTGGATTTATCAAATAGCTCATTAAAATATGGGGCAATTACTTTATAGACATTGTTACAAGCAATAGAATACAACAATGAGCCAGTGTCACAGCATAGCAGGCACAATGCTAGCAGAGGAAATTTCTTATGCATATATTGGTAGTGAAATTCATATAGGGTGAATTTGGACAGATCTGGAAAGGACAAGATTCTCATCGATGGTTTGTCGCAACTGAAATGTAGGATGTCCTATCAATTTTACTGTCCCGTAAATTGTTTCATACCGCGAGACGACTCTTATGTCCCTTTCCCGATGGGCATTCTGCAAAGTTTTCCTGTGTACAAAATTATTCATAAACTTAAAAAACCATTTCTCAAATTTGTTTGCAGCCTGGGCACGTTTTGCAACATTAAATTCGATGTACGGAGCCATCCACACACACCGTTCAAAATGGAGAATGCTATGAAAAGTGTCGAGTTTGGTGCCGTATATCAAATACTGCCTCAATGTTTCACTATGTACAACATATTTTTTTTGCAACACAAGTGTCAAAAGTAGTTTTTCATGCGAGCCATTCGGAGGTATGTCAGTTACTAAGGTAAAAGGCCAATATGCTACCACATTGTGGTATTCATCTGGAAAAGACAAGTCCAATTCTGTGAAAAAGCAAGTGTTACTGTCATTGACCTCATTTGCGAAATCCCACAATGAAAAAATGTCAGACTTAACCCACTCAAAATTGCCAGTATGAAGCTTGCATTTCATTGTGTGACTGTACAATCTGTTTATATTGAAATATACTATATATTTCGATTCCACAGTGGGGTCACACTCTTCACCCATGTAAATATTATTGGCTTTATCATGCCTTCTGGAATCCTGGGTAATGCCACCACTAACCCTGCATTCTACAAAACTATACACGCTGGGATCAGTCCTCCACTCTAGCCATAGACCTACCTTTACAAATAAGGCATCCCATGAAAGAGATGGTGCTGTGACGTTGATAGCGGGGCCAAGATCGTAATTAGTCAAACATATGAACCTGAAATTTTCATTAATATTTTCTAGCAAACAAGTGTCCTCACATGAATATTGTATTTTCATTAATATTTTCTAGCAAACAAGTGTCCTCACATGAATATTGTATGGCAGTTGAACACATCCTATGCAGCTTGGGTAAGAGCGTAATCTTCATCGCTAATGCCTTCACCTTTCAAAACGTTATGAAATGCATCCTTTGGTGGGAGTGACATACACATCAGTCTGTATACTGATTAAGAAAGTCATAAAGAAATACTACCTTCCTTTTTGCCAATTAAAATATGTATTGTTTGGAAACATTGAGCGGGGGATACACACCTGGGCAGGTTTAAATTTACCGGCCAAAGTTTCCAGAGATAAGCTCATGAACTGGTATGAGTCAATCAAATGCAATTGCATGACTTGCGTATGTCTTTTCAAGTCAGTCCCAATGGGGATTTGTTTGATGATGGAATTATATTTTTCTAGGGTCATTCGAAGTACTGAAAGATCACTTGGGTTTTTAATTACCATGGTCCCACCATGTTGTGTTACTTGACATTCAGCCAAAGGTTTCATTAGAAAGTAAGCAACATAATTTTTCAGGTTATGGAATACAGCTACAAGTTGTTTCTTAGGCAGTCTGAAGTTCAAGTTGCTTTCTTATGTGCACTGCCTCTGGTTTCCCCAGTCAAATGGTCATGACCGAGCAAAAACTCTGAACTGAGCTCTTTCTTACAAATATTACAACTTTTTTGGACTGCCAACCTAGCTTCATCAGATGTGGTTTATCGATTCATCGGAACAGTCACGCTGTAAATTTCTGCACCCCACTTCATCAATTCAATCACAAATTCTAAGTAGCTAGATAAAGTGAGATTGTATGAACATACCAACAAAATGCTACAAGCATATAGAATATAGTAGGTTTATGGCAGTTGTGTTACTTGTCTCATTATTAGGTAGGCAAGTGGGCAAGGGTTTCAAATAACTCTCTACATCACAATAGGCCACGAAATCCAATCTCTGCTGTTTGCTAAAATCTGTAAATTCCAAATACTTATTGTTCCCTATAGGGAAAGTACCACGAACAGCCTTTTGTTGCTGACAGAGAATAGTATGATTTGCGAGTTTCTCTCTCAGTTCTGAAACATTGGAGACAAATATCGCATACATGATTTTGTTTTTCCTAGTACTCAACTGGCTGTTAAGCAGCTTTGATAGATTTTTGACACCAACAATTGCAAATGTGCGGTATTAACACTGGCATGAATGGCCAATACATTTACATGGTGGGCATATCGTACAGGATTAACACACATTGGTACAATAACACATTCCTTAACGAAAGTTTCGTCAATTATTATATTATCTTTGTCTACTATGCAATAAATATTGATGGAATTATAATTGTTCTCCTCGAACATTCCGATGTCCTGTATTACTACAGGTGTCGACAGACCTTCAGTATTCTAAACTGCTTGAGGTTTTGGATATGAAGTAGATTGACTAACATTTAGTGCAGCAGAAAATAAAACCGATATAATGGCATAATGGAAGAGCGTATCTTTCGGACATTGTACATAAATGCAGGTTTGGCGATTGTCAATGAACTCGGGCAAGTTTGTGTGCACGGCACTGGTGGTAAATGCCCTATATTGCGAAATATGGTGATCAATATGCGATATTAATGGCAAGTCTCAACAGCTACCTTGTACACTAAACTCCTCAAGTATATTGGTTAGGTAAGGCTTAGTTGACTATCGTAAGTTTCTGTAACATCGGTCGAATGCAGAGCAGGAAGAGCTTTACTTTGAAAATAAAAAGTTTCTATAGTGTCTTCCTCTGCCGCAAAGGATTTTAAATATTTACACCCTATATGTCTTTGTTTCAAATTATTTGATTGAATTTAAACTATGTTGTACTTTTTACAAGCATTATCCAAAGTATTTATTCCTTGATTTTTCTGTGCCAGATGTTTTGCAAGTTTCGTTCTGGGGCCACATTAGTTGTATTTTGGTAAATTCAATTCAAACCGAAATTTATTAACCAATGTGTTCACTACTCTGCGACATTTTTGGATGTGTTTAGTACGACACATTGTTTTCAATTGAAGGCGAACCTAGGCATGCATTTATAGTATTACGTCAGTATGTTGTATTACATTTTGTGTAGTTGTGAATAAATGAAGGTTGTTAAACAAAGTGTGCATCTTACAGTAATTGTGTCTGGGAAAGAAAAGGTAATTGAACAAAAACATGAAATTCTTTTACCACCAAATATGCATTGTATAATAAGTGGGCCTTCTTTATGTTAAAAAACTTGTCAATTTTGAAATATTCAAATGGACTTAAGTTTGAAAACATATATGTGTTTTCATAAACAATACAAAAAGAGTAATATCAAATATTAGCAAACATTTTATTATCGATTTAAGGAATGGAATATTTCCCTTTTACTAATAAAGAAAACACTGAATCTCCGAATAAAGCATTACCCAGTTTCGTATTTATATTAATGATGATTGGAATTCAAGTAGGTGATTTTGTAAGTGATGCAAGTGAAGGATTGTTTGAATTGTTGTTTAAAAATTTTCGAAATAGATACTATGACAGTGAACTGGAGATATATAAGCGACTTGTAAAATGTACATGTGCAATTAATCGTTCAGGAGACGAAGATCGCCCGAAACTACATTTATTAGGCAATATTGATGGAAGTGGAATATATATAAAGATTAGGTTGGTAATAGGTTTATTGGAACAATACTAATGAATTGGTGAATAGATTAAAACTTTTCATCACTTCGAAACAGTCTGGTAATAATTCACATGGAAACGAAATTGTATCAATTATTGAGGAGCTGACTGAAGAAGGGTATATTCATAATGAAGTATTGTAAGATTGCTCAAGAACTACATGCTCCTGCAAGAACAAGATTTTATGGAATAAGTATTATTACTCTGGGAACAAATGATTTGTTTCAAGTCAACTTGTGTGTAGTGTCATCGCTTTCAAAAAACAATCATTGTTACAAGTATATTTTACAATGATAGACATCTATTCAAAATATACTTGGGGTGTACCTGTAAAAGGCAAGATTGGAAAACAAGTTACTGCTGGAATGAAAACAATTTTAAAAAAAAGATAGCTAACACTGCTCCACACCGAACAAGGAATAGTGATCTTTAACAGTTCTTCCTGGAAACTCCTGACAGAGAATGAAATTAATAATTATGTAAAATATTCTGAAATATAATAGGTTGTAGTGAAGAGATCCAACAAAAGTTTAAAACAGCTAATATATACATATTTCACTTTGTGTGGTGGTGGTCTTTTGCCTGAAATACTAAATTTTTTAAATTTAATATACCACCGTCCTATAAAGATGGAACCTGAAAAGGTTACGGACAATATATTCATGAAAACTGTAAATAATAATATGAAAGTAGTTGACAAGAGAAAACTTAAGTTCAAAGCTTTGTTATATGTATGTATTTCCAAGGTCAAATGTGTTTTTTTAGAAAAATATACTGTTAATTAGTCGTACAATATATTTGAAACTATTTCATTTAGACAGTCATTCCCTAGAGTTTATTACTTCGAAAGCTATAACATCGAACCCATAGAAGGTGTTATTTTCGAACTTGAACAGGAGAAATTTAATTCTCTAAATTAATATTTAGTAGACATAATTATTAAGAGGGGGAAACATACGCTATTGGTTAGTTGAAAAGGATTTACAAAAGCTCATGATTCATGAGTGAAGAATCTAGATCTTAAATGATTGTAAGACATGTTTGTAAATTATGTTACTCAATAAAAATTTAATCATAATAGATGTTTTCCCATTTAGGAAACCTATTGTAGTGCTGCGGGCACTCCACTAGCTTTCCAGTTCAGAGAGTGAACAACTTATCAAGTTCTGTGGTGCCTGCAACAGGAAGCTGTATCTGTTCTGATGCAACCTGCGGTGATTTCAGCACTGCATGACTGTGATTACTAACCACTTTTGGCAGGAAACACGTCCTGTTTTTTTTAAATATTTTAGTCCCATGACTCCTGGAATCATACGTTATTTTCCTATCACGTGATTTCAATACCACACATTGAGGCCATGTGCAAAGTTCTAGTCCATTGTCAGATGCTCTAACCTAGCTCTCTCATTGATTGGTGATTCTCCATGCCCTGACTTCTCATTGGTGGGAGTCTGCTATCATGCTGACTTCTTGGTAAAGGGAGAATTCTCCCCACTGCATTCATGTTGCTTTATTATGTCATAGACGGCCCGAGTAAGGTGGACTTCAGCAGAAGACACCAGAGACTGCATATCACTCCCTGGGACGACTCGAATGAGCTGTGCTGAGACTCCACCCTTCTTCATCACCATGACTCTAATATGTTTTTGCTTTCAGCTGTGAATGTAGTTGATTTTATATTGGCATGCGCCATGTCAACTTCCGCCACATTGCCAAGTATGTAGATGTATTTTTGTAAAGGTAAATGTTTCAGTGCTTGATTTTGTTAAATGTGTTATATTGAATTGGATTATTTTTTATTGAGTGTTTGGGCTCAGCCCTAGACTGCTCAGGCATCACAAACTGGTGGCAACATTATGTATAGTTACTCAAGATGGCTGTAACAGAACCCATTTCGAAGGGTTATAAGTTGTAGTTGATAGGGGTTAGGTGTTAGGTCTTTGAAATCAGTGTTCGATTTTCCTCAGACGAATTGAAATTCATTTCTTTTATTTTATTTGCACGTTATGTTATGAATGCAAATCGTGAAGTTGTAATTGAACTGAGCAATGTTGCTGAGTGGGACTTTTTAACATGTTCTGAATCATTGAGGATAGTGCACATTTCAGTAGACGAATATAATACGATAGTTCGTGAAAGAGGAGATTTGAAGGTTTATAACGAACTTGTTTATTGCAGAAAAGCATATCTCTTTAGTGTTGAGTATGTCCACGGACCTATGAATAACATAGTAACTGGTAGCGCTAATTGTCATGTCGATTTGGAAGATATAACACTGCAAACTTGGTTAGAGTTGAATACTGTAGAAATTTTGTAGAATCAGCCCCACTTCTTTACTGTATTTTGCAAAAGCACTCAAGTATTATGCTAAGATGCTTATTTTTTCAGAGGCAAGAAGGGAAGGTAGTAGAGTTTACGGCTTTGACAATCCACATAGTTTTAAGTAGTAGTACTGACACATTGAAGGGTTTAGAACAGTATTCATATAAATTATTACAGAAATTTTTCCAAAAGCACACATCTTTTGACCTGTCTCAAGTACAGCCATTTTGTACCAAGTTGAATGCATTAACTACAGGTTCAGGAATGGAAATGGCTTTCAAAGGAAAACCAAAGCGATCTTTCCCGAATTCCCCTTATAAAGTATATAAGTACGAAAATTCTTTTAGATGAGTAGTGTTAGAAATTGAAATTCGGATAGTGAAGGGGTTCATTATCCGAGATCGTGTTTATCCAGAATTTGAGATAGAAAGGCTTGACGTAGTTGCTAATACAGAGCCTTCGACTTCGCAATACACGAATGTAAAACACGAGCAAGTGACTACTAGTTCTACACATTCGGAACATATTGCTATTCCTAAGAGAGAAAAGTTGAATACAATTCATGAAACTAAACCTACAAGTAGTAGAACGCATTACGATACTCCAAAGAAACGGACTCGCGATCATAAGACTTGGATTCCTCTTTCGAAATTGAATGAATATATTTTAATAAGTCGTAGTAGCACTTTCTGGTTGACATGGAGGACGAAAGACATCATCAACAAGCCCACGCAATACCAGCACAAAGTCAAGTACCAGCTCAAGTTAAAGATTTGGCAGTTATCTAATTAGTACAGAAATAGACTAGCGAAAAAGGCTCGTTACCATTACACGACTTTCTAGAAAATGTAGAAAGTGCAGCATGCCTAGGAAATATTTCAGGTAAGGACAAAGCAAAATTAGTGAAAATGAAATAGAAATGTTAAGCATCGAGTTTTATTTCGACATGTCCTAGATTAATAGGGGACATAACATTTAGAATGTTGAAAGATGATTTGAACGATAGATTCAAGGAAAATCTTCCATTACAATTTCATTATTACATGCTGCACAATGTTAGGAAGAAACATAATGGGGGTGTGCAGACATTTGCAGGTAGATATAAATTATATGGGAAAACAGTTCAGCATTTAGATGAGCCAGAGAAACAGTAAATTGTGAATCAGGAAGCTGAAAAGAGATTATTTGCAGCTATCACTGATGGGTTATAATGTAATGTAGGTCAGCAGTTAAGATATAAAATACCACAAACCATGGGCGAAACTGAATACATGGCAATAGCGTTAGAGGTTAGAGAGGCAAATAAGGAACATAAAACTAATTTTGATGATCGTCAGATGAGGAGAAAGGCGTATAACATAGTTTCCCAGCAAACAAGTGTAGCACAGGGTAAAACTAAAAGTGGCGAAAATACTTTCATTAACAGAGGGTTTTGGAAGAGGTTATAACTCATGTCACTGTGGTTCAAATGATAGCAGTAACAATAGAAAGAGTCTATCAGGAGCAGGTATTTCTCCCAAGAACATGAATTACAGACAAGAACAAAACAATTACTATAATATTAGATGTCTTATTTGCGGATGTTTTGGGCACATGATCATAGAATGCCGGATTTTTGGGACCCCACAATGTGCCCAAGTACCTAGGAACGTAGGGCACGGCATTAGAGAAACTAGCAAGAATGTAACTAGTATCACCCAAATGCGAGAAGCCGAGTGTCAGCCCCGCACACCACACAGTTGTAATAACAGTTGTAGAAGGAAAAGAAACCATAGTATCAGTTCTTGTCGAGGGCCAGTCTCACTTGTACTTAATTGACACTCGGTGCGATATATCTCTCGTTCGACTTAGCATCAGCAGGAATATAATCGATGAATCATAGTTAGGAGCGAAAGGCATAACTGGGGACTCTCTCCAAATCGCTGGTACCCAGTGTGTAGACTTTTTGGTAAATGGTCAACGTTACCCATATTGGTTACTTGTGTGCACGTCAGAGCTTCCTTTTGAGGGAATACTTAACATCAATTTTCTCCATTATTACGAAGCCAGAATCGACTTGAAAGAACAGACATTGTATCTCAAAATACGATTGATGTAGATACATATAATTCAATTACTTGCATAATCGAGGAATAGCAGCAGAACCAAGCTGAGAGCCTGGCCAATTCTGAACTTGGATCCGGATCTGTAAATGGTAGTCAGTATAATGAAGTGTAAATGATACAGCAGACGATTTTGCCACCAAACTCGGAGACAGTGATAGATGTATTGCACACTGCGGGTTTGGATGCTGATTCTAAATTGCTTCTTATCGAACTGACATCGACGAATGTACCAGGCATCCATTTGGCAAGAGCGGTATGTAACTTAATTCTTACCGGTAAGAGACTCCCACAGAACGAGGTGTATTGTAGTAGCAGTATGGCTATAAATTCTATTGGAACATGTAATATATTCAGTGAGACCCTTTGACGTAATCGCGAAGAGGAACGAAACTCTGGGACACATCCCTTTGCCCATAAACAAAAGGGATATCACACTGGCCACTCACCCTCATAAGGACCTTAATTTCAACTACACAGGTACCCTGACGGTCGTTCATCCCATCCTCCAGATTTGTCTCACTGAATCTATTACATGTCCCTATAGAGTTTCTAGCCGTACTGCTCCTACAATACACCTCGTTTTCTGGGAGGCTCTTACCGATAAGAATTAAGTTGCATATTGCCCTTGCCACACGGATGCCCGGTATATTCGTCAATGTCGGTTCGATAATAAGCAATTTTGAGTCAGCGTCCCAACCCGCCATGTGCAAAGCAACATCTATCACTGTCTCCGATTTTGGTGGCAGAATCGTGTACTGTGTCATTTGAAACTAAGGTCCTTATGAGGGTGAGTGGCCAGTGTGATATCCCTTTTGTTTATGGGCAAAGGGATGTGTCCCAGAGTTTCGTTCCTCTTCGCGATTACGTCAAAGGGTGTAAGAGGACATGGTGTCTTAGTCGCGTGGACGATGCAGGAGTGACATGTGAAGTAGGCGGTCATGTCGAGAGGACTACTGACAGGGTAGGTCAAGATGTTGAGGGTTCACAGTAGGTTCACATGAAGGTTCAAGGAAAGCTCACAGAGAGTTAGAAAAATCAGTAATGGCAGTGATAAAAATCGTGGATATTTCTAATGAGATGCTTGTCGTGCCAAAGGGTAAGGTAATAGGATTTGCCACACTTGTCAGTGATGTTGCTGGAGTACTATGCGTAAATAACATACCCCTAATATCCGAGAAAAGTTGTATAAGTCGTGGGTGGGAACAAAGTGATTTAGTGTCTCCACAAATAGAACCATGGGAGAAAATCCTCGCAGATGTCCCTAGAAACAAAGGTGTAAAGTGTTCGCTTCCAGGCTCCGAAGAACTAATTCCCTCGAGTTGGGTTAATCTTAAAGTGAGTGAGTTAGTATGCGAGGTCATGGAACAGGACAGATTTTGTCGCTGTTTCCCCTAAATCCGACGAAATAGAGTATGCCGAGCAGAGGCAGTTCCGATTCTAAATAAAAACTCTGTGTCGTATCGAGATAAATTGATATGTTGTGATAATTTGATGTGTCGTAATAATTTTCATGATAATTTGAAATGTCAGAGTTATGTGAAAAGTAGTAGAAACAGAGAAGTTAACCTTGAAAATATGCACGAAAATGAAAAATTGTTACCGATCTCAGATTGTTCACGTAAATTGAGAATAAATGAGCCGAATTATGTACAGACTCAAGGTAGTCAGATTTGTGAAACTCGCATGGAAAATACATGTAAATCATTGAATAGAGAGAATAAAATATTAAATAAGGCAACTTGTTTAGTGACTCAAGGTAGTCAGAGTTTTGAGACTCACATGGCAGTGAAGCAGAAGGATAAAATGTTACCAGAACTACCAAAAGATGAGTTTATGGAGGTAGAGAAAATTTCCAGAGATAATTGAAACATTTGAGTAAAAGTGACTTTAATATGATGTTCCCAGTGTTAATGAAGTTTGCATATATATTTCAAGTAGAATTTCGGGTGCACGAATTTATTGAAAGATAAGATACATACAGGAGAGGCCAGACCAATAAGACAGACTCCATGTAGAGTGTCGTATGCATTGAAACCAGTAATTACAGAGCAAATAAATTACATGCTTGATAATATTCTATTTCAAAGAGTAAATAACCTTGGCAGTTTCCCATAGTGATAGTGAAACGGAAAATAAAGATGGTTCTTTAAGATGAGATTTTGTATAGATTTCCGCCAGTTACATAAAGTTACAAAGCAGGATCCTAATCCTATTCCGAATGTCATGGAGACGTTAGATTACTTTCACGGGTTGAAATATTTTTCAACATTGGACTTAGCGAGTGGCTATTTCCAAATCGAGTTGGAAGAAAGTGATAGAAACCGAGTTTTGCTACATTCATGGGGAAATATGAATTTAATAGACTCCCATTTGAACTGTGTAACGCCCCAGCTACATTTGAGAGGTTTAGTGTAGAATTATTTTCTAACTGGTTTGTTAGGTGATCAGTGTTTAGTATAACTTGATGACATTATAATATTTATTAGTATGGTGAGATAACATGCCGAGCGCATGAGTAAAGTTATGGAAAGATTAGAGGAAGCTAATTTTGGAATTCAGTCTAGTAAGTGTTCATTTGTACAAGACAGTGTAGAATACTGAGAGCGTTTTGTAAGTTCAAAAGGCGTAGAACCAAATGAGAAAAATCTACAAGCAATTAAAGAACTCCCCAGACCTAAAAATGCCACAGAAGTTCGCTCAGTGGTAGGTTCATTTCAGTATTATAGGAAATTTGTACCGAATTTCGTGGACATAGCGTGACCATTGACGAAATTAACTAAGAAAGTTGAACCATTTATTTGGTGAGCAGACAGGAGGAAGCTCTCAAAATGTTAAGAGAAAAATTAATTTCATATCCAATTCTTGTATATCCAGATTTTTCACAACCATTTATCGTGAGTACATATGCTAGTAATCATGCTGAAGGCTCTGTCCTGTCTCAGATGAGGAATGAACATGAAAAACCAATCGCTCACGTTAGTTTTTGCCACATAACAGTTCAGAGCGTATTTGTACGTGTGTAGATTTACCGTTATTACTGACCATACTCTGCACTGAGATGGTTATTTGATTTGAAAGACCCTAGTTCGAGACTCGCTTGATGGGCACTTCGTTTAGCAGAGTTTGATTTTGATGTAGGCCATAAACTGGGCAAGAAACACGCGAATGCAGTTTGATTGTCGCGAATGGTAAATGCGATAAATTCAGAAGATTTAAATAGAGTAATAATTAAGTAAGAACAGAGGGAGGATAAGACGTGTCAAAGTATATTTAATAAAGCATATAAAGGAAATGTCTTTGTTCATAAGGTAGGCATACTGTATAAAAGAGAAGAAGATACAATTTTAGTAGTTGATTCGAAGTCGTTCATGACCAGGGTAATTAGTCATCACCATGTCACTCCATTTTATGCTCACTAAGGAGTGAAGCGAACTCAGAACCTCCTCAAATCATTTACTGGTGGCCCACATTGAATAACGATTTAGATGAATATATTGTGAAGTACGATGATTGTCTTTGGAGAAAAAGTACGAAAATGACGAAAGCACCGTTAGGTTCTTTACCGCAAGTAAACTCCCCATTTCAGTTGGTATCTCTAGATATTTTAGGTCCCTTACCGATGAGTGAGAAAGGGAATAAATATGTATTGACATTTATTGATTATACAAGGTAGTGTGAAGCGATGCCAAATCCCGATCAAACTGCAGATACAGTAGCAAAGTATTTTGTACAGCAGATTACTTGAAGGCATGGTTGTCCTCAAAGCCTGCTGACAGATCAAGGGATAAATTTTGTGTTTTGGTTAATGTTAGAGATGTATACAGTGTTACAAATTAAGAAATTACAGACGACCCCTTCCAGACCACAATATAACAGACGTGTTGACAGACTTCATCGAACCCTAGCGGACATGAGATATCATTATGTAGATGAATACAGTAGTAATTGGGAAGAATATTTGCCATATGCAGTGCACGCATATAGGACGGTTCCTCATTCAGTGACGGTTTATAGCCCACATTATTTGTTGTATGAGAAATAAGTTAGGCTACCCCCTTTAGGCGAATTGAGTAGTCAGCCTAATGTGTTACAGGGAGGTATGACAGCCAAGGAACATGTAGTTATTTTTAGTAACAAGTTAAAGAAGCACATGAAGTAGCTAGCAAAAGGAATAAATTAGCTTTTGAGAGATATAAAGAGAATTATGATCAGAAATTTAAATCACCAGATATTGAGGTAGGTGATTGTGTGTATTTGCACATGCCAAGTGTTAAGAAAGGTAGAGTATCTAAGATTCATAAGTTTTGGTCTGGACCTCATAAAGTTTTGAGAAAAAGTGAGCTCAGCTACATTTGAAGTATTATCAGACAAGAGAAAAGTTATTTTACGCAGTTGTCTAAGAATTCAACAGAGCCAAGGAGCTTGTGTCTGGGCAAAGACACGACATGTAGGGAAAATGCCCCGCATATTATTGATGAAGTAGAATCAGTTGAGAAAATTTGTGATTGTGAAAATGATAAAGAATTAAGTGAGGAAAATATTGAAAAATAGGCTCAAAGTCACACCCAATTATAGCAGATATAACAGAGTTAGCAAAAATAGGTAACATAGGGGAAACATGTATTGAATGCCCTAGGGAGACAGCACCCTCGATGATAGTGATTGTTATGATAATGCAGAAACTGGCGACATTGGGAACCGTCGCGGTATTTAAAAGGGAAAATTCGCGAGAAAGAAGGTGATCCTAGTGCCAGGTACAATTTGAATTCAAGTGTAAGAAACCTCTCAGTGGAAAAGGAGGAAGCATAAATTAGTGATGCTTAGCCTCAGAGTAACCTAGAATTTTATAGTTATTACGAGTTCAATGCGAAAAACTAAATAAAAGGTGTATTGGTTTGCATTGCAGATCACACAATAGGTGCTGGCATGATTCCGATCCAAGAGATGCACTTCGTATTAACAGGATACAGGTGGACAATAGTGCTAGACATACCCATAAGAAAATTGGAGAGTATTATTCAGGAATTAAGGAACCAGCTGAACATAATTCAAGGGATAAATCTTTCTGGAAACCAGGAGAGTGAATTTGATGCACCACATACAGAGCTAACTGCTCTCTATAAGTTAATTGCAGAATTAGAGGAGGAAGTAAATTAATTAACTTTTATATTACCAAGAAAATCGTCTCGTGAAAAGAGAGGTTTGATAGATGCAGGTGGTAGTATTCTGAAATTTTATATTTGGCACACTTACGAATGACGATTATGTCCGTATTCACCAAGGCACTAGTGAGTTGGGGACGAGACAAGAAATATTGATTCATATAGTAGAGAAGCAGTTAACTTTCGTGAAAGGGATGAATACCAAAGTAGAGAAAAATTCTAAAGATGTTGGCATTTTGGCGAAAGAGTTAGCGAAAGCAATAAAAGCCTTAAACGTGATGAGTACTTTAATATCCTCAGAGATTGAAAAAAAAAATAAAATAAACATGGCGTTGGATAACATAGAGACTGGTAGGTTGCCCAGAGAACTGGCAGTTTTATGTGTTGATGTCTGAAGCAGACATGAGTCAATATAAAGGCAGGAATAATATAATTTGTCTAGCTAACGTCCCGATGTTTTCCATAAAGGTTCCAAATTGTCTAATTATTGTAATATTGTCACAACCTGGTTACGATTACAAAGTCTGTAAAAGAGAAGTTCTAGGTAACTCATCCGTGCCAGTGTTTATTAGATCAGTAGATGGGGATAGTAGGATTTATTCAGTACCAGGAAAGATGAAAATTACCAAAATGTGTCCTTATGAAAAGAGTGAAGCACATGTGGTAGAGCAGTGGATCTCGGCGCAGGGATTCATGTCCCAGGTAAGCAGTTGTCTGATAATTAATGAGAGAATTCAGTTGTTACCACACAGCAACAAGGTAACACATACCAAGTATAAAGTTAATGAAGTCAAATTATCTCCACTTTAATTCTTGTTAACAAATAGTGAACAAGTGTTTGTTGCATCCAAGTAAACCGACTTTAATGTTAGTCTGTCAGAGTTAAGATGTAGAGCTGAATATTCTCATGTCGGACATTCATGATTTGAAGAATAGAAATATTATGAGTCAACACAGCGAATGCCACAGTCACTTCTTGATGGGGTTTCTTACGATGGGATGTCTGGTACTCGTCATCTGGTTCCTGAAATGGCGCCTGTGTGAGACACTGACCAAGTGTTCGCGCGCCTGCCTCCCACGTCGGAAGGTAGCTGAGACCACAGAGCCTGCCCAACTTCCCGAGGATCAAGCAGATGCCATGGAGATGTGTGCTGTTTCGAGCACAGTTCCAGTCCCGCAGCCGACAACAAGGATGACAGCCACTATTTACTTTAAGAATTCCATTATACGTCGAAGTGATTTGAGTGTTGATGCCCAAAGGTAAAATTACAGTAGAGTCAGTGAAAAGCAGAGTATAGTGCACGTAATTTTGAAAATTTAATGCTATAGCAAGTGATATTACACTAGGAATCCGATATTCCAGAGAGCAACAAACATCAAATGTTCCACTGTGTTTATTCAATTGTTTGATTGTAACAATGATTGATTCTTTTTATTGTAATTTGAAGATAACTTAACTCAAGTATGAAAAGATTTTTAACTATTGCAAGCTTGATGAATGAAAACAAGAGACATTTAAGTTTTGATAAATGAACACAAGGTATATTTTGTTATGAACATTACAAGTAAATGATGATTGAACTGTTAAACGACAATTGATAGTCTTAGTAGGCAAGATAGAGCTGTAACAAATATTTGTAATAAGTGTTAATGTTTAATGTTTATCTAATGTGTATATTATGTATGTGATATATTTCAGCTGAACTTTGAAAAGTTACAAAGACTAACCAAAATAATGAGAAAGGTGACATGGTACTCCCCATTCTGAGTTCAGTTAAATTTAAAGTTATTTCATGGAATAGTAATTAACTTCATTTCCTTTTATTAACTTTTACGATTCAGTTGACCACGAGTATGGAAGCAGTTTCATTAAGCTTCAAGAAAATAAGACTCCTGTGTCAACTTTGCTGGCGAGTCTACATCCTGTTTTTTTCTTATAGAGCAGTTACACTCCCAGACTCTATACTTCAGCCAGTTTCACTTTGGTGACCAACTCACATATAGCCTCAGCCACATATCTTTCAAAAATTTTGCTGAGCCCGAACAAAATTTTCTAAAAGAGGGATTGATGTAGTGCCACGGGCAGTCCGCTAGCTTTCCAGTTCAGAGAGAGAACATTTTAATGATGTATTTTCGCAACTTATCAAGTCCATCTGTGCCTGCAACAGGAAGCTGTATCTGCTCTGATACAACCTGCGGTGATTTCACCACCGCGTGACTGCGATTGCTAACCACTTTTGATGGGAAACACGTCCTGTTTTTCACGATATTTTCGTCCCATGACTCCTGGAATCACACGCTGTGTCACGCGTTATTTTCGGGTCACGTGATTTCAATACCATTCTTTGAGGCCGTGTACATAGTTCCAGTTCATTGGCTGACGCCCTAACCTTGCTCTCTCATTGGTTGGCGATTCTCCACGCCCTGACTTCTCATTGGTGGGAGACTGCTCATGTGCTGACTTCTTGGTGGAGGGATGCTTCTCCCCACTACATTCATGTTGCTTTTTTATGCCATGCACGGCCTGAGGACGCCGGACTTTAGCAGATGACTCCAGAGACTGCACATCACCGCCTGGGATGACTCGCCTGAGCTGCGCTGAGACTCCATCCTTCTTCATCACCGTGGCTCTAATATGATTTTACTTCCAGTCGTAAATGTAGTTTGTTTTGCATTGACATGTGCCATGTCAACTTCCTCCACATCGCCAACTAAGTAGATGTATTATTGTAAATTTAGACGTTTCAATGATTGATTTTATTAAGTGCATGCTAAATTGACTTCGATTATTTTCTATTGTGTGTTTGTGCTCAGTCCTAGACCGCTCGGGCATCACACTATAGATGTCAGGGTTCGGACGTACACTTATTGTGTGATTACTCTTTATACTTGTTTAATTAATGTCTCATTCTGTCTGTGTGTATTTGTGTCAGTATCTGTGATTGATTTAATTAATTGGTAATTCGTTAAGTGTGATTAGTAACTGTGCCATAAATGTAACCCAACTGGTATTTGTGATTAATTTGTTTAATGGTAATTCGTTGAGTGTAATTGCTAATTGTGTCATAAATGTAATTCAGTCGGTATTTGTAATTGATCGTGTTTAGGTGGTAATTAAGTGCGCATAATTGCTAATTGTGTCATAGTTGTAATTATATTTATTGTTTCTGGTAAATCATGTTTAGGTGGCAATTCGTGTATTTAATTCGTTAATGTTACAATGATAATTAGTTCCTCAGAACACATTGCTGGGTTTTTAATTTATTTGTCCTGTTTGTAATATATTTTATTTATTTGCTTGTAATACTATATTTCTTTTGTAATTTGTTTCTCGGGATGGATTCCTGTGTATACAATTGATTGTGTTCCAGTAGGATTTTGTTGTGCCTAGTTGTACATTTCTGGTTTTTAATTGATTTGTCCCATTGTTTGTGATAAATTATATATATTTACTTGTAATTCAATTTTTTTTTCCTGGAATTGTGACGGATAAAGTCAGTTGGGATGTAATTGTGTTTTTAATATCAGTCGAGATGTAATATAATTGGATTTTCAACAGGCTAGCCAGGGCTCTCACGGGGATGAGGTAGCTGTAAGAAAGGAGCCAGGGAAAGAGAGAGAGCGAGCGAGAGAGTCAGTGTGCTGTCAACTGCAAGGTGACTGTAACAGTCCAGTTCAGTTACTCATGCAGAGCCGGCCTGGGCGGGAGTCGTTGAAGAGTGTGGGCATATCAGACACACTGAGCTCCTTTTCACACAACTTCAGAAAACACAGAGACAGCAGTCATAATTGCCCGTGTAACGATTATGAATAGAAATTATGCTCGTACATTTATTAAACAAAATGTGTATTAGTAGAAAAAGTTTGACATAGCTTTACAGTGAGAGCAATGAAGGTAGGTGTGTGTGTGTGTGTGTGTGTGTGTGTGTGTGTGTGTGTGTGTGTGTGTGTGTAACATTGCGGCTGGAATGAGAACAGATGAAGGAGCCAGTCTCACTAGGCTTAAACATAAGTTGCGTGTGATTAGTAAATGTTAGTTAAGAGTTGTTTTGGGTTGTTAAAAAAAAAAAAAATATTTGTATTGGTAGGGCGGTAAACTGATTATTTGCGTTGTTTATATTTAATTTATAGTTATTCGTATTAGTGTTTCATTCTTTATGTGTCGTTTCCTGTGCATTGTAGCTGAAATATTGCCATATGTATTTCGTAGGTGTTTAGTGTAATTGAGGGTATGTTGTTTTCATATTTTGTTTCTTGCCTTTGTTTCGTATTTTGTTGCTTTTGGTTGTACATTTCTAGTTTCAAATTGATTCTTCCTGTTGTTAAATTATATTACTTTGTGCATTATTAGTATATCGGCAGAATTTGTATTTCCGTCGGTATTTGTTGCAATGACATTAATATTCTTTGGGGGGGGGGGCAGTAAACTTCCTTTGTATGTATTTAATATTTTTTCTAATTTCATTTGTTGTACGTGATCCGTAGTTGAAATTTCACGTCTCGTTTCATGCGATTAGGTTTCATTTTTACTTTGTTGAATGTGAAATGTCTCGTGTTTGTCCTTTATTAATTTACTACTTAGTTTCTCTCGTATGTGTTGAACGCAAACAATTACTGTCGTGTGTTTGAAAATAATTTTATGTCGCAGGATTTATAATTACTTCTTGTTTCAGTGCTGTATTTCGTTCAAACGATATACTTAGTTATATTAAAACACTGATTTATTACAATTTTCTAAATAAGCATTTCCAACCTCAGTCACTCGACATAAATTACACACCTATGTAGTGCTCAGTCTTCTTTCAGACAGCAACCAAGGTGGTAGTGTGACGGCTCCAGACATCCCCTCCCATCCTCGCCCAATATCCCACCTCATTCCTCCACTAACCACAGAAGTGATCGAACGTGTCTTGGTGCTCCTCCGATGCTCCCACCCCTCTCCCAACATCCCAGCGCATTTCTCCACTGACCTTCGAACTGAACGAACCTGTTGCCTCGCTCCCAGGATCCATTGTATTCTCAGACTTCGCCAACAAATAACCTGTAGCCTCAATACATTTCCCCTCCTGTAGCCTCGCATACCCACCGACCTCAGTATACAGTCTGACTCCACCGACGACATCACCTCCTCCCCCTCCTCCCCTCCAACAACCAGCCGACCTGAGAACACACACTAACTCCGCCGATGACGGACATAAATTTACTCTTATGACACTCTTACCCTAAATAACACTTATGACACTCTTGCACCAAGTTCAACACATACATGCTGCTGCCCCCGACCCCTCAGAGCTCAGACGCCTGTAAGACGTCCAAGGGTGAAGACCTATGCTGCTATAGCGAAATAAACATCATGGCACTTTACACAATTAAAAAAATTGTATTAAGGGATTTTCCCTTTATACACTTAATCCGTCACATTGGATAAGCACCAATTAATTTCAAAGCAGATAATAGATTCAATTAATCCGTTAATAATCCGTTAATCCAACCCCATCCCTATGTCTTTCTAGTAGTGATCCAGGACCGGCCCACCCCTTCTTCTGTGTGGTGTGGGGTGAAATGGTGTTGGGCCAGGCATTCGGAGTAGAGAACCAGTGGAGAAGAGAGAGGAGAGCTTGCCACCTCGCTTCCTGAGCCACTCTCACGTGCTACACTACTGCATCCGTCCATATGTCATTTTAAAGAACCTGTAGCCTCACAGCAGGGTCCCGATTTAATCTTAGAGCCTGCCACTTCCACTACTCTCGGCCATTGGGTGTGTGACCAGTGATGCAAAATTAGATAAGTAATAATTCGTAAAAGTTAGGTCCCTTTGGCCAGTACCTATAGGGATGTGTTTTGAAACTCAGATTATTGTAGACTTGTTGTCTATTAGTTCAAATGACTGAAATTCGGTAGTAGTTTCAAAAGAATTGGCAAGATTCTGAAAAGTAGTTTTTTTCAAAAACAAGGCACTTTGTAATGTTTTCATTAAAGTTTATGCCTTGTCACATGATGTTACCTAAAGCATAATTTGAGAAAATGCTAAAATGCTGTCTAGCCAGAATTTAAGACAAATGATACCACATAGTAACACCAGTATTACAGTACAGAGTTTTCACTAGCGTTCAAGTGTAATTGTTCCCTGTTTTAACAGAAGTTAAATGTGAAAATGTGGTTCCTTTAAGAACGATGTATTTTATAAAAAATTAAATAATAACAAATTTAGTTTTACCAAATGTTACCAAATGTTAGAGTGTGACAAAGAGATATATTCACTGTGTAAATTAAATAATAATAGGGCAGTATTATTCCAGAGAATATTAATTTTAGAAGGCTGTTTATTTTGTGCCATATGTTTTATCAGCCTGCAGAAAATGCCCGAATGTGAGGAGAATGTAATTTTTAGTATTGACTCTAATGTCAGAAAACCTTCAGGTTTTGGGTCAGTGTGTGATAGTGTAAAATAATCCTGCCATAACTTTGTGCCATAGTAAAATTTACATGTATGGTAGAAGTTATAAAACTTTAAAATGTATATGTGGTTTTCTGAAGTATGTAAACTTATGTAGTTTTGAAAGTTTGATCTGAAATACAAAAGTGTCTCTCAGAACTCGTGTGTTGTATGTGTTTTTAGTAAATGTAAAAAAAAATTTTCTAAAGTCAATAACATCTGCTGCCTTAAGCGAATTTCTCTGCTGTATGCATGACGTTTGGTCTGGTTTGTTGTCTTTTGAGAAAAGAGTTCTTGCGTCGTCCTACCTTGAAGTGCGTTGCAAGGGCCTCAGTTTGCCAAAAATTAAAAAAATATCCTAAAAATTTAAATATTAATTAAAAAATTTATTAGAAATAATTTTTTTACTTTTTTAAAATTGTTTTTGAAATTTTACATTTCTAGAGGTACCCCACAGTACACGACCAGTTGATATTATATTAATGGTCCCCTACCCACTCACCTATACTCATTCTGTCGAATGAACTCCACCTGCCATATTAGTTTGTCGTTTGTCATTCGTTTTAATTTTCAACACCTAGGCTATACTAGTATATAAATTACCGATTTTGTTGCCAGAGGTGTTGTAGATTTAGCCATCATGTTGGTTGTTGGCCTTGACCTTACTCCAGTGACATTGAAAAAAAAAAATAGAAAATCACAGTCCATACAATTGTCATTTACCAGCTGGTCACATCAAGGCACCATACCGACTAACACTACTAATTAACGACTAACTGCACACAAGACCGATTCCACACAAGAGTAACTCCGTCCAAGACTGGTTCCTGACGAGACCAACTTAGCCCAAGAATAACTCCTGATGAGAGCAGTTTCTGCAGCCGACAATACCAACCTGCCATGTCACCCACCTAGACAATTAAAAAATTATGATGGAAAATCTCTAAAAAGTCTCATAGCTAATCTCTTCGCAGAAAATCTTCGCAGGATCTGCGCAGAATATTTCTCCTAGAGTCGCCCATACCAAAGGCTTATACTATCTTACCAAGCCAACTTACGAGACCAACAGACCAGGCCAACCAACCAGTTGCGAAATATTCCTCAAAAATATTCCCCTCATTTCATTCGTTCGTCACACACAAGTCAGTCGATCGTAAACAACCCGAGTAAGGCACAATACTTTAAATTGAACTGTAGCCCTCCTACTGCATGCACTCACATAGATTTGATTTAAAACAGACTTTCAAGCACCACTGAATTAATTAGTCTTTCAGAGAAGCAAAAGGGACTCTATGAGAAATTAAACACACATTACTATTATACGGAATTTTAATTTATTTACTTACTATATACATTCTATTATTCTCATTATTTTGAACATTCCATCTTTACATTTTTATGAAGTTTGCAGATCCTGGATAGTAGCCAACAGTCTCGTCTGATATAACCCGGATTTTTAGTTCATCGATTAAGGAAGATATCTGAACAGTACGTGAGAGATCCCTGTCTTTCTGTAGGTCAGTAAAATATATGTCATTCAACAAGCTCATTCGGGTATTCGGTAAATATATAACGAGCGTTATTGAAAATCTTCTACCTTCCTCGCAACAATTCACAAATGAAAATTGGTACAGTGCGTGGGAAAATCGAGAGAACCATCATCCTTCTCATCAAATACTTCATCAGCATTGTCTTCTTAGTATTATCATCAATGCTGTTTTCATGATCGTCTTCACCTCCTGTTTCATACTCTTTACCAAGTTTACTTTTGTTTATAGTGGTCGCACAGTCATCCGAATTTACAGCCGGCAACTGTTTATTCTGAAGTTCGTTGATTTCATGCGAACATCTTGCAAGTGTACATTCCACACATACTGACTCTACCAAACCTCGCAGGTCTCTCGTTCTGTCATTAGCATTAACTGTTCCATCATAATAGTCTGTTTAATCAGTACCCATCGATGTAGTGGGGGGTAATGACGACATAACATGCTGGCTCTCAAAAGACGAATCGTTGCAGTTCTTGATGTGGTTCTTCAATATATAATCTCGCATAAACTGCATGTGCCCATTGTCGTAATGCTTCATTGCGCGAAAAGGACTCTTCGTGCAGGTGGTTCTCTCATGTCGCCGAGCATGGCAACATTTGCTGAAGATCTTTCCACAGTAGCAACACTGTTTTGTATGTCATTTTCCAGCGGTGGAAGAAGGTACATTCATAGAGGTAAGCTCTACAGTAGATAGACTTCGTACAATCGTTGGCTTACATTATCTTCACGAAAAAAAACCGAAGTCCTTTCCACAGTGGCAACATGTGTAGCTACTTGGCATAGCATTGCTTTATGTATATATTTATACACTTCCTAACACATTTTATCAGTGAGATTTAAGGATATTTACGCCTCTATTGAACCAGATGTTTCATCTAGTCCCTTTATCACAATACCATGCAGTTATTATCTTCAACCCTTTATTACAGACAAATTCTTCGCTCAAATTTAAATCATGCTCATACCTAAAGCAGACAACTGGCTTCTGCTAAACGGCCCTTCACAAGGCTGACCCCACACACACCACAATCAGCACCACACATGCCACAATCAGCACCACACATGCCACAATCAGCACCACACATGCCACAATCAGCACCACACATGCCACAATCAGCACCACACACACCACAATCAGCACCAAACCTGCTACAATCAGCACCACACACACCACAATCAGCACCACATGCAACACACATACCACAATTAGCACCACATGGATTGCAATAAACACCGTACTTAGGAATGAACACATCACAAATGAAACCAAATGACCCCAAATGAGCCAGAATTACTTATAAATGACCCCTAGCAACCCATAATGCCCCCAAATTATCCCTAAATACCCCCTAATTACACCTAAATGGCCCTAAAGACCCATAAAGGCCTGTAATTACAATGACACATAATTTCACATAATTACCCATAATGACCAATAAATGAGGCATGATGATATGTTAATGACCCATAATGACCTCTAACTACCTCTAATGGACCTTAAATGACACCTAATGACCTCTAAATGACCCATAATGACAAATTAGCTGGTTTATTTTTATTAAGACCTCCATTCCTCACTCCTTTGGTATCTTGTAATAGTAGGTACATAAAATGAATTCAGTTCATAATGCAAAACTGGTACATAAAATCAATTCATTTCAATATGCAAAACCGGTACAACAATTATAAACACTCATTTTCATATGCACCACAAAACCAAAACACAGTTTTCATGCTTGCTTGAAATTCGCATAAAATGCTTAGAAACATACTATTCGAAAAACCAAGATAACCTAACACTCGGACATACCCACATTCAGGTATATTGTATTCTTACCCCAATAATCAAGAAGAGACAGATGATTAACAGAAGATAAATCTATCTGAAACCAACCACAACAAACAGGTATGGCTGCGATATATGTATCTATACAAATATATACGATATTTGTAAATATATATTTATTAATAGTAAACTTCTACATTAGAGTAAAAACCTAAAAGTATTATCAATGTGAATGTTTATCAACTTTCAGAATATTTACCAATAGTAAATAGGTGAGCTTAAACTCATATAACTAAGTACCACTTCAAACGATAGTTTTATTCTAACCTCCGCAACATCTCGCCCGACATTCCACATATAGTCGTGCTTCAAATATTTTCATAATAAATAATGTAAGCAAACTTCACTTATACTAGGACAAAAATATGCAGGGAAGACCGGCGGTCGTGTAATTTGGTACTGGTATAACAAATAACTATAGGCTGTTCACGATAAAATGAACATTTTTTAAATCACTGCTTAAGATCTACTTGTATACACGTTGTGTATTCTTCCGCCTAATGTGAAAATAATATTGCCATGGGCCTGATCATTTTATTCGTGCGTCGGACAAGTGAAACTGTGAAATTATTAGGAAAGGTAATACTTCACAAATCTGCTAATTTTTGCACTTACATAAAAAAAAAAAAAAAAAAAACAGAAGCAAAAGAAATAATTTAAAGTTAGTTTTCACAAAAGGTTGCTTAACACTTTTTATTGGACTTTAAGATGTGGAACTAATTTCCAGCTATCGTTACCAACTTTACTGGGCGAATGTCACTTAGTGAGCCCATTGAAATATATGCATGTAGGAGCAGTGATTTTTTTCTAAGGTTCATTTCTAAACTGCTCATTTTATCGTGAACAGCCTTTATCCAATTGGCGAAAAAAAAAACTGTAACTGTATTAGACCAAGTGAGTAACAGGGGCAACTATTCTCAGTTCATATGAAATATCTATTAACAACTTAAAAAATAACAAAAGCATTATAAATAGTAACAATAAAATACATTACTGCATCAATCTCTGCTACTAAAAACCCGCAAATAATATCTTACCTGAAGTGTTTATATCCATGTAAAGACTTTCTTTTTCAGAATAATTCATCCGAAAACTACCTAAAGTTAATGATTAAACTTAAATGCCATAGGGTGGTATCCCACTTTATTTTTATAATTTTATAAATAAAGTCATTTATTGAAGTAACAATCATGAGTATTATTATGTTGCGATGATATAACTGATTATCTTACCCAGCGATTTACACTAATACAAAATTAACCGACATCAAGTGCAAAGTGTCTATTTTGCAATAACCTTTGTGGCTGTTTACAAGGCAGGTACGAAATTTCTTAAAACAATAAACAAAGCAATATGTGGTGCCAACATAAGCAGTTCACAGTTTATTCAGACATGTCTGGTCAGTTAAACATAACACCACAGCACACTCCACTCAATCTGAGCCTGATCAAATTCCGGTCTAGTTACATCGAACACAAACCACACAAATATCTAATTGGCGGAAATGTAGCGTGCCATCTCCACGCCACATACACACACACACACACAGATAAATATAAAATTAATCTTATACATAAACGTAGGAAGAGACTTTCGATAAGGAAAGGATTTGCTTGCCCATGTGTTAAAGACTTAACACAACTATTATGTAAAAACTTATGGTATATATAGTTTTTCCACTTTTATTTTTGCCTTTCACTTACAATAATGCAAGTTTTAATTGTGTTAACATTTTAATTTTTATAACAGTTTCCTATAGAAACTTTACTGACATGTCTTAGAAGTGAATAAATTTGATTGTTTCAATAATCGCTCTTCTTTGAGGCAAGTGTTCCTTTTCATCAGCAGACGTGATTTTAGGAAACATTTCGAAACGCCATGATTAAATCAATAACTTACATAATGAATAAAATTCTTTTACGTCTAATCTCAGTGAAGTTGTGCATATTTAACGGCTATATTTTATTTAGACGTCGTTTCGAACCCAAAAAGGCCAACGTTGTACGTAAGGTAATGCATTGCTTAGTGCAGTGTACTGTCCAGTTAATTAAATTAATGCGCTCTCAACTCGTGTGAGTCGTCATTCCGTGTGACCGCCGTTTCCCTTCAGCCGGCGGCGACTTAAAATTGTGCTGTAGGGCTAACATATCAAACAAAACATTGTATTTGAAACACGCCATTGCAGTTGGTCTCGTAGAAAACCGAAGTGGAAGTGGAAGTGCGTAGAGAAAAAACTCTGAAGTGCAGAGGAGAAGCAAAGGTGGGCTTTCGTGAGTAGGAAAAAAACTGTAAAATTTCTAAAAAGGAATTGATTCATGAAGTATTTAGAAAAAACACAAACTTGAGAAACAAAAATAATAAATATGGACTATACAACGAACACGGCACAAAAGAAAAAACGTTAAGAAATTTAAAAAATGTATACACTAACAGGCAGAACAGAACAGAGAACACAACAGTAGTAGGAGCGTGTACGTTCTGCCGCACTAGGCGAATTACATGTTGATAGTGGATTAATTAGCAGATTAATGGTTAATCCGATTAATTGGACAATCCTAATCCAATTAATCCAATTAATCCTGGTCCGATGAATCCACATCGGAATAGGATACCAATTTCATGTACAGATTAAAGTTTAATCCGTTTTTGGAAAATTAAAAAAATATATATTTTTTCAATTATTGTATTTTTGGAGTGGTGTGTGGTGGTGTGTGTAATTGAAGAGCGATGTCCACCCTCTGACGTCCATCTGTCGACTAAGCAGTGACATGTAGTGTATTGGGTATATGGGAATGGAGTTTGGTGCAAGAAAGGCATAAGGGTTGTTTTTTTAAATTTGTTTGCAGAGCTGCGGCATCGATATTCATCCTAGGACTTATGCAGGTATTATTGCGGATGGAGCGCTTGCGACTAATGAGAGCAGCAAGATACATCTTCTTCGGACGGGCTCTGAATGTAGACTGAGCACTCTCAAGTAATTAGATATGCAAAATGGCGGAAACAAATGCTTTAAAAATATTACTATTCCGCCGATATTAATTACGTATGCGTCATTAAAAGTTACATTTGATAGAATTCGAGATAAATAGATTCAAATGACTTAAACTGATTATGTCACACACTACAGAACTATAAGGAATGAACAACAAGATTTATATTAATTTCGTAATGAAATATACTAATCAAACCAAAACGAAATATGAAGATCGAAATTTCCTAACAATATTTCAAAACCCAGAATAAATTAAATGAAACAATTACTAACTGAACGAATTTCATTAAATTAATGAATCACACAAAAAACTAACGACACACCCAAGAACCTAGATGCCATAAAAAGAACACAAATTACAGCCAAAATACCCTATTTCCACATAAAAAATCATCAATCCAGCTGTTTAAAACGAATACTAACATCCATGGAACAACAGTGCACAAAAATTAATCTAACTTAACCCAAGCAGACGTTTGTTAAAAACACATAAAGTATATTTAAATATAGCCTTTTACAAACACATCTTCCATTAACTCATCCTATAGCCGATCACAGCCATCACAAGAAACTCACAGCTCTCCTGTTACATAGCTCCATTGCTCACTATACCAAAACTTCATATTAAATAATTAATAAAATTATTAAAAACGCACTGCATCGTAATTACACTTCAAGCATACCAGATCCTGCTCTCACAAAAGCATTATGTGTCAGCACACAGCAATTCTAGTATACCCCATTGTATGGCGGCAGACCACGCTCATCACAAGTAACTCCCTGCGCTCTCACTGCTTGCTGTATCATTATATCACAAGTTTAATAAATATACAAATCGAATGTGAAACGTAGTATGTTGTGTCTGAGATATCTATGCTGTTTCCTGCCTTGCATACCCAGCACTCCAGCCAGGGCATACATTCTAAACCAACTGAATGTGTCCTGATTGGTGCAGAATACCTGCTCACCCCCATCCCGCCCTCCAGCACTTGAAGTGCTTTGAACTGGCCTGAATTCCTCACAATGCTATTGAAATAAACCAACAGAGGCCACCGGTTTGAATAATAGCCTGCTACACCAATCAGGCACCACCTACCAGACTCTGCGGCACTCCTCCACTCCTCTCTTCCTCGCCCCGCATGCACTGCCCCCCTTTCACCGCCTGTGACAAGTGCCAAACCACTTCCCCGCCTCATCTGCACACTGGAGACACTTTCATGCCGAGAGTAATGGATGCCACTTCACCTCGCCTCCGCTGCTCTGCCAGCGATTCCTTACAGCAGTATGTGTGGCACTCTGCTCCCTCACCTTGCATCTGCACTGGCCATCAATGTACTTCCCCACACCATCCAGCATTCCAGAGTATTGCTATGCAACACCTCTCTCTATCTCTTTCACTTCCTCATGACATGCATAGTTTACTGCCATTCAGAACGTTGACCAGTGCAGCTCATTGTCTCCCAAAGCAGAAAAACATGTACTTCGACTCTAAATTACCTGACCAAATATAGCAATCCACACTCACTCCAAATGCTAGTGACTGTGTATTTCTAAAGCATGCTTTGAACGACCACACAACTGGAAGCAATGCTGAATCTGAAACCCGCATATAATACAGCCCAGTTCCAAACACAATTAAAATTCCATAAAAATGTTCATATAATTCATGTCTCATAATACTCTATTTTAATTAATTAAATACATGATAAGTGCAGATATAGAGCAATTCACATGCAATGATCAATTAAAACCGATAACCCAATAAAATAATTTATGAAGTAAATGTATTCCGAGAAACTAAACTAACACCATCATTAATGATTTAAAACACACAAATTACAAACTAAGAATTCAAATACATATCAAATGTAAGGGAATAACACAATAAATTAGAATACGAATACATATCAGTCACACCTAAATGCGAATTACCAATTAATCGAATCAATCACATTTACAATTTGAATTACCAAATACAACAAATTACATCAAAATTAAAAGGAAACAAATGGAACAGATTACCGCCCAAAGACTAATCAAACAGTAGACTAATTAAACAAGAGGAATGGTTGCACAATAATTGTAATAAAATAATTGTATGTACAACCCCATAAATATCGGTATGTTAGCTAAATGAAAAACACATCAGATATGTTTCAGTTTTTTTATTGATTATCAAAAAAAATTTACAAACATTGTCTTACAATCTTTCAAGATCTTGATTCTTCACCCACAATTGTGCACGTTTGAAAAACCTTTCCATCAAACCAAGGACCCATCCTTTACCCTTCTAATGATTTTATCAACTAAATATTCATTTGGGAAAGTAGCTTTCTGCAATTCATGTTCATAATATCCACCTTTAATAGGTTCTCCATCGTAGATTTCAAGGTGATGTACTCTAGGAAATGACTCTCTCACTGAAATATTTTTAATATTTTATAAGAACAATTCACGGTATATTATTTCTCGAAAATGCCTTTCAGGTTATACACCCATGCCTACATACCAAATTGAAATTTTTACATTCTCTTGTCAACACTTTGACCTAATTTTACATGGTTTTCATCAATATATTGTCTGTAACCTTTTCGGGTGCCATCTTGATAGTTCGATGATATCTCTTATTATAAAATTTAAGTGTTTCAGGCTAAATATCCACCCAATTGTAAGCCCCCTTCTATTTGAAGTGCTTGTATATGAGTTCTTTAACAGATTTGTTTAATATCTTGGTTATACTCGTTTTGACTTTGAATACGTTACATAATGGTTAATCCCATATTCAGCCATTAGTTTCTGAAAAGTCCCAGTAAAGAACTCGCTGACTTTGTCCATTTGAAGCAATTTCGGTGTTCTTTCTTGCAAAACGTTTTTAAAAGCATCACTAACTTGTTTTCCAGTCTTGTGCGTCATAGGTTTACTCCAAGCATATTATGGTTAAAATATACTGTAACCATTATTTCACAAATATCGGCTTGAAGAAGATCATTTAACCATGACTAATAACTCTTCTTCTGGGAAACGTTATCCTTGCAGGGGCTTGGAGTTCTTGAGCAATATTACCGAACTTCATTAGTAATATAACCTTCATCAGTCAGCTCTTCAATAATAGAAACAATTTCCTTTGTATGTGAATTGTTTCCAGATTCTCTCGAAGGGATAAGAAGTTTTAATCTGTTCACCAATTCATTAGTATTGTTCCAATATACAGGAGAAAGCCGATCGCCAACTTCATCTTTATATATTCCACTTCCAGCAATATTGCTTAATAAATATAGTTTTGGGTGTGTGTCGCCTCCAGATCGATTATTTGCATTCGTACGATGAACAACATCCTTATATATCTCCAATCCAGTGTCGGACTATCCATTTGGAATATTTTTAAATAATAATTCAAACATTCCTTCACTGACATCATTAATTAGAAAATCACCTACTTGAATTATATTCTTAGGCAACAACCTAATTACCGAATCTCCCAGGAACTATATATTTCCACGTAGATATACATCAAATATCGTATCGTACATAGTCAAAGATAGTTTTATATCTATATAACGCTTTGTTAAATGAGACTATTTTTCTTCTTTATACGTTCTTCCCTTTTTTTTCCAATGGCGTTTCGTTAGACTTACTTAATACAGAAAGCAATGTATCCATTCTACTCGTAACAGGTTTTAATATTTCTTCGTCTAAAACATCCCATTCGATTCTTGCTCGTTTAATTTGTAAATATTTCTCCCATACAGCAGATATAACATTATGCAATTCCGAAAGAGTCAGACATTTTTTTTATTATGTTACATTACTGTTCCAGTATTTATGTATATATATATTAAGGCTTTGGTTTTCTAGCTGGTAAACTAGGTCGATATTATCGACTTTACTTAAATGTGCATCTAATTTACTTACAGTTTTAACTCTCAAATTGTGACTAAAATAGTTTATTCGAGATTTCAAATTATCAATTTGCTTTCTCAGATCCGTTTGTGTAGCTAAAGCAGATTTCTTTATTGATCAATTCAACAGTTATACGTTGCGACATCTCTTCCATTTGTGTTTCAAGTGTTTTTTTATAGTAGCGGATATAATTAATTAATTACACTTTTTAAACATTCCAAACATTCATGTGTTGTAGTTTCTATATTTTGCAGTGTAGTCATCACATTTGCCAATATTTCCGATATGTAACTAATATTCGTGGGCACTTTTGTAATGCTTTGAATGAAGTATATTAATTTATTTTGTATATCGATCGATTACGATTTAAATGCGTTTAGCGTAATGGTGTTTAAGTCTTCCACATAATGTTTATTTACCGCATCAGTAGCTTTCACAGCCATGCCCACATTACGTAATATATGTACATTCACATCACAATTCCCATCGCATTTTCTCGTTAAACAGGTATTGTAATGTTTGTGTTTTATATCGCTACGTCCAAACATTGAAATACTCATTATTCTTTGTCAGGAAGAAAAAAACTGTCAAATCCGCAACTATATCTGCCTTTGTATAGGGGAAGTATTGGTATTATTACCAGAAAACCGTACTTGTTTTTCCAATATTAAAAACAGATATCTTTAAACTGTGTAAATGTAATATTGCCCAAAACATTATCATTGTACATATGTCGCAGATTCATATTGTCAATTTTAAACACAATTATCATATTTGCATTATCACACAAATTATGCTTTGGAATACATGCATACCTTTGCGATAAGATAACAACGATCAACATTTGAATTTCTACCAAACTAAAACATTGCTGTATCTGACCCTGTGATTCGCACCATACATCGTTGAATATAAATACAGAATTGGGTAATGCTTCTTTCGGAGGTATAATTTCTTCTTTGTTAGTAAAAGGGTAATATCGCATTCATTCAATTAATGACAAAATAGTCGCTAATCGTTGATATTTCTCGTGTATTGTTTTAGACAACGCTTATACATTTTCAAATTTAAGACAATTTGGATGTTCCAACATTGACATAATAATACACGTTTTTCCACACGAAGAAGGGCCGCTTATTATATAATGCATGTTTGAAGGTAAAATAATTCCATGTTTCTGTTCAACTACGTTTTATTTCGTATTTAAAATTACTGGAAGATGTACATTTTGTTTTACAACCTTCATTTCTACAGAGTATATCGTAATGTCATATACTAATGTAAAAACTATAAATGTGGGTCTGTATATAGATTCGCATTCAGTTGAAAATAATGGCATGTACTAAATGCATCAAAAAAGGACGAGGAGTATTGAATACAATGATTAATAAATTACCATTTGAATTGCATATAGCGAAATACAATTATTGTGAGCCCAGAACTAAGCTTACAAAACATCTGGCACGGAACGATTAAGGAATAAACTCTTTCGATAATGCTTGTAAAGAGCATATAATAGTTTACGACCGTACAAACGATTTGAAACAAAGACATACAGCAGATACAATTCTAGCCAATAAAGCAGCAAATATAAGGAAGTATCCAGCTACATCTACTGGCGAAAAGCTTGGCGCTTGGGTCGTAGACAAAGTGATACGAACAAAGGTTAAAAAAGTCACGGGTTTAAAATAAACGACGAAACAAAAAACCCCGAAAGGTTGCAATATTGCCATTCATTTTTTCAGCATTATCAGGCCTTGGAGTTTTGATATGAGGCATTCTGCTAAATGAAGCAAATCAAGTGGTAAAGGAATGTATGTTAAACCATATAAAGTCGGTCAAGGACGAAAAAGCTCCAAACGTGAAAAAAAAAAACGCAGAAAGTCGTAAACAGTCTTCCAAAACATACAATAACAAACAAAGACATTAATGTATTTGTAAAGAAACTGTGCATTCCCTATTTCCGTGTTATGTATATATATATATATATATATATATATATATAAGATTTACCAAAGAAACCAAACCTTCATGAATGTGTGATTGTTAATTTAGGTTCCATACAAAACTATGGAACAGATTTGATTGCTTTAATTAAAAATGTAAATCAGTCATTGTATTGCAACAGTTTTGGTGATTTACGTCCTCAAATTGAAATACATAATTATTTAAAAAACACGCAATTCAGATACAACTAAAAATATGGAACAATTACAAATTACAATCAATTGTGAACATTTATGTTGATATTTTCGACTATAAATAGGATATATAAGTAAGTGCAATAGTAAAACATATAAGTAATACGTCAATTACGTTGATATTACGTGGAAACTCGTCGCAATGTATTCGGAATATTTTCCAGCTTTGGAGTTAGATGGACAATGGCAAATAAGTCTAATCGAATTCGTCACTTACAAAAGCTTACCAAGCATGATATTGACGTGTGTTCTATAAGGATGGACTATCTCAGAAGGTAGTACGGCACATTGACCGCCCTGCCAAGCTCTAGCTCAGCTTACCACGACGAATAATACTATACCTTCAACTAGGCCTCTGAGGCGTCAGGGTCGCTTGGGGGCAGGTATTCAATGAGCGGGAGGGAGTCAAACCCCAGAGTGAGTCGAATACAAGTGGCTTCCCGTCCTGGGAGTGTGACCATCTCACAATTAGGGCCGCCAATATACGCCGGATGCCAGCGATCCTGACCGGTTGAGAAAAGGGGGGGGGGGGGGGGGCTTGCCATACGGACACGGCAGTCGGGCTGCGCCGGGAGTCGAAACCGGATCACTTTCTTCGTTGCTAGATTGATAGTACAAAATTTAGATAGAACTGTGCCCGCGGGATGTTTTACTTGGATTCCTTGTCCGGATTTCAGTTTGACATTGCTAACGGTTTTCTCGGTTTGGCTAGCAAGGTTGTCCTGCGGAATAACCTCGTTTCCCTGGCTTAGCAATTGCTCTTGGATCTCATAATCCGTAGTGGGATACGCCGGCCAATTACCACCGAGTAGGTGATCAAGAGGAGAAGAGATGTAGGGGAATAAGAGGGGAAATGGCTCGTGGTGTTAGATCAGGATGATCAATCGCCGGTTCGTCTATAGGCGCGGGTTGGGTGTTAGCTCGAGCAAGTGCACACTGTCCCATACGTCTCTGCTTACTGGGCGCACCACCTCTCTTATTGTACATCTGATCAATTAGTATTCACACAATGTAAAATTACACATGGAGTAGGGATCCACTTCTACAGTAACAGCACACAGATATTCAATGTTAAGTAGTTGTTTACTGTGTGTGTTTCGTTCCCTAGGGAGTAAACGCAATGGTAAATACTAATACAAAATAACGCAATGTGATAAAATACAACTGCATTGTTTTACAAACAATTAAAAGAATTACCACATGGTTTACGTAGAGCAAATGGGGGTCAGGCGAAGGCGGACCTGAGGCAGTAACTATAGCTCTGCTGCTTTGAAGTGGCTACATATAAAATATATAGAAACACAACTTACAGCTGCTAGAATTAATTAAGAGGGGGAAGCTAAATAGGTAGTTAACACACAACGCGATGGCTCGCTACCGGGGAGTCACTGGAAGTTGACTTAGGTAGGATTTACCGGGTTAAGATGTGGTATACCTGTAGCTGGAGATCTTCTCACGTGCAGGTCTTCAGCGACGTGCAGGTTCGACGAGAGAGAGATTCTTGACGCAGGCTAAGGTGTGGTCAAGTGAGGTGGGTTGGCGGTAGGATAGAGTAGTTTTAGGTCGAGCCCGAAGGAGAGCCTTCTACAAGCTGGGTGTAGGCTAGTAGGTAGTGAGGTGCAGAATCCTTTCAGACTGGAGGATATGTAATCCCTTGCGAGCTGAGGAGGAAGAGTCCTGTTGCAGACTGAGGAGGATGTGTCGTTGCGGACTGAAGAGAGTCTTTAGCAGACTGGAGGTTGGGCTCGCGTCCTACGCGGTCGCCGAGCCCGGTGACACTCGCTGTTGCTAGCTACGGGGGCTGTATTTATAATAAATTTTCTCTGGTTTATCGGCAGGTTTATCGGTGGTGCAGACGCGCTGCGAGTTTCTTACCACCCTGTGTGGAGGCGACTACAAATTAAAACCTCTGTCTCTGAGGCGAGGCGGATGTGACGTCACAAGGTCATAGGGGTAATGCCATCTGCCGTGATTGTAGGACCTTCTTCCAGGGGCCAGAAGCGAGTAGTAGAATCCTCAATAAATATAATTCCAATCGCGAGGGTGCCTTTTGCATGTATTATTCTTGACGGGCAATGGGGATTGCAATTATACACGTAATATGCAATGATGTGATCGGCCATCCAGGCTTGTGGGCTTCCTGGAGCAATAAATTTAATTCGAATTGCCGCTTACATATTCCGCGAGCACACGTGTCTCGTAAATGGGGCGGAGTCGTCCGTAGAGCACGCAGTCGCGCTGCGCAGCTTTCTGGCATGCGTCAATCTGTCACCCCTTGAGCGACGAAGACCCATCTCGTGTTTTACTACTGCGCTGCCGGTCTAGGAGGTGGATGCCCGAATCATCGAAAATCTGTCGGTCTTCTAGGCGAACACCTCTTCTGTGCGCGCTGCCCTTGGCTCAATAGCGGGCGCCTGTTATCTGGGTCGTGCGCCTTGTGGTTGCAATCTCTGCTGCGGCTGCGGGTGAACAGTCGTCTCTCTCTCTTTCACTCTTCTCTCTCTCCCCCTCCTCTGGGTGGAGTTCGGTGGTCGCGGCATGCGGTCCTCTGCTTCCCAGCACTGAGCAGTGCTGTCCCGTGACGTGGCTTCTTCGTTTCTCTTGGTTACCAAGGGAGGAAGACAATTTGGAGTTTGGGGAATGAGCCGTGTTAACACTAGGCCTTCATAGTTCGAGAGCAGAATTGCATTAACGTAATAAAGTGATTTATACAGCGCGTGTACAATTATAGTTATAAAAATTTAATTTTAATATTTAGGTTTTTTGTTCTCGAAAAATATAAGTGTGTTCTAAACGAGCAAGTTTTCATGTGGGAGTGGTATACTGTGACGTTGGGGTTATAAATTACTGACACTCTAGTGGTCACACAGTATCTGGCATGCATTAAAATTTACCAATATTAATTTATTAATAACATAAAGAAAACTATTATTTACACATGTAGCTTTAAAGTTACTCCCCTACATTCTAAGTGAGCATTTCATTTTGGGAACAAGGCACTAAAAAACACTCAAAAAAAATTGTATTTGTGTTCGGGGGTCTTGAGGTTCAAAATGGTTTAGCACGATTTGTACTTGACATAATACACTTAGACAAAAACATTCGACACTGAACACTAAAAATGGTTTAGCACGATTTGTGCGTGATATAATACACCTTTTACAAAACATGGAACACTGAGTATTATTTCTTACAACTAGGTTAGGTACATTTTCAAACAAGGTTATAACACTTTGTTATGGTTAGCAATCAAGGAAATCTTACGTACTACTGAGTAAGATAAAATTTCCGTTATATAGCGGAACTGTTAAAATTGATTAATTTATACAGGTACTTGCCTGAAAATTTATTTCTGTACAAGGGTTTTCACCCGCTAAGAGTACACGAGTATATAGGAGTCTGCTCTGGGCAGAGGGTTCATGAACACAGGTAGGCATGGACCTCCATTTAACATTACATGAAAGGGGGCTCAGGCAAGCGAGCGTAGTGAGAGTGTGGAATAGTGCATCACAACTCTATTTGGGGATTTCACTCAGGCGTGAAATAAAGTACGTGTGCACTATGGGGGTGAGACTGTTGCGTGAAACATATTAATACACTCTGACATGTTAACATCTTTACACTTTGGCACGTATCGTACGTGAAAAAAATTATAAATGGGTAATGCTTAACCTATGAAATAATGTTTATCCCAGTTTGGAATGGTTATAGTGGGATGTAAAAGTGCTTACATTTATCGCACCACCATGGCGTACTGTAAAAGAGGTTATGTACAACATTATTGCCAGACGTATTATACTGGCGTGCTTCACTAAGGAGGTTTCAAGCAATTTAACATTAATACGTAATTTAACATGTTGTCCTCCTAGTGAGATTGCAAGATTGGTGCATTCTTAAAGCTTACTTTGTACAGGGTTGTGAGTTGACTTACTATAGTACAAGGTTAAATTAGCTTGTTAAAATTATGCACAAAGGGATCAGCTTAACTGGCTGGGGACGAGGTAGCATTTCTCGTGGTTGTTAGTGTAAGGGCGTGTCTAACTCTCACTGCGTGGAGATTATGCTTACAGGTTACTAGGTTATGCAAAACTTCAAAGTTTTCATACTAAAACACTGGGGGGGGGGGGAGGGGACAAATAACTACGTCAATTCACTTGATTAAGATAGGGGTTTCCTTCTAAGGAAAAATTCTAGGCTAATACTATGTGTGATATATACATCAAAATCACTAGCTTGGAGTTACTTAAGGGGGTGTGTAACAAAGGGCACACAAATATGCGATGCTAGTAATGTATTATTAAATAAAGAAAATTTTTCCTTAATTAAAACACAAAAGATAAAAAATGTCAAAAAAAATTGCATTGAAAAAGTATAATTAATTATAAATTTCATAACGAGAAGGTATTATGCGAATGTGGAAAATATATTTATAATGTATCGCTCGAAAAGCTTGTTATAATGAATATATGAAAAAAAATGAAAAAGTATAATCATAGTAAGACGTTAGATAATTAATAAATATTGCTTACGGTATTAACACTAACTAAATCTTTGTGTTATTTGATTTTAAAAATATCCAAAAAAACCAAATAGTCCATAAGAATTAAAGAACATTTAAATTCTTTTTATATATAAATATAACTAAAAAAATGGAGGCTGCAAAACTGACAGCTGTGTTGAGTGGAAAGAGAGAGAGAGAGAGAGAGAGAGAGAGAGAGAGAGAGAGAGAGAGAGAGAGATAGACCAGTTGCTAAGACTTTTAGTTAAATAACTTGGAATAAAAAATAAAAACAGTCCAAGGAAAGATTATTTAATTAGAAGAATTATACCACTTTTTTCACCAATTATTATATACGATCCAATTCTTCTTCGAATTGGTGAGCAAAGAAGAAGAAACTTCTCAAATTTGCAATTTTCTTATGGCAATATCAATGAATTATATAAGAAAGATAGAAAGATATTGAAAAAAATATTTTCATTCTCTAATAATCAATTCGTAAAGCCTAGAAATAATAGTAAACGGGTTACAAAATGCTCAACAAAGAATAATTTTACAAATTTACCTTTAGCTGATCCTAATATCAATGAAATATACCCCAAAGATAGAAAATTAATAAAAGAAATATTTCCATTCTATAGTAATTTATTTGTTAACAAAAAAAGAAAACGAACTAATAAAAATGACATATTTAATAAAGCCTTTAAAGGTAGGATATCGACGTATAACACTGAAAATTCCTTTAGTTTAGTAGAGCGGAAACGGTTTTTAACTTCAGTAAAAAAATAATGTATTTAAGATAATACACAATAATCTTAGAACATTTAGGGGGCTAAAGACTAACAATTTTATATATATATATATATATAAATTGTCGCAAACAAGATAATATTCAAGTAGAACGATTTACATTCCAATCATTTAATCATAGAATATTTTAAAAAAAAGGAGAATTTACAAATTTTAAAAAAATTATAAAGTAATAATTACACAATTATCTGAATATCAAATACGAGGTTTGAGATGGACTTTAGATAGAGTAAATGGCATACAATTAGGTATAAATAACTATAATCCATTAAATGGAGCATCATATATAGAATTAGTAGAAGAAATTAAGAATAACAAGCATGCATAAATGTAAATAATACTAATCAAAAAAGGTTTCTTTGGGCAATAAAATCGGCACTATTTTCAATAGAAAAAGATCCTCAAAGAGTAACTAAATATCCAATTTAAATTGACGATATACCAAAAACAGAAAATCAAATTGACATCTCTATAAATGTATACTCTTTAGATGACAAGTACAATGTATATCCATTAAAGATGACAAAAATTAAAAAGGAAAAACATACTAATTTACTTTATTTCAAAGATAATACAAATTCACATTACTGTTGAATTAAAGATTTATCGAGGTTGCTTTGAGTTCAAAAAGATAATCATAACTGCAAAAGTTATATATGCGACACGTGTATTCAATTCTTTATATCTCAAGAGAGATTAAATAAAAATATTCTAAAAACGAATCAGTAAGAATCACTTTACCATTTAACTGTGAAAAAAATACAATTTAAAAACTTTAAACATACAACAAAATTTCCTTTCACAATATCTGTAGATTTTGACTCAATTCTAAAGAATATATCAACAACTAAACCAAATCCAAAATGAAATAAACTAATTTAAATTATTCAAAAAATATCCAATTTTAACAGACGCAACAACTAAACCAAATCCAAAATGAAATAAACTAATTTAAATTATTCAAAAAATATCCAATTTTAACAGACGATGATATTTATAATGGTATTTTTAAGGAAATAATTAAAGAATGATATATTTTTACTAATGAACAAATAAATAACATTGATTTAAAGTTGAACGGTGAGTCATACACATTGAAGTATCAGTTACACGAAGAATTTGGTCTTTGTTATTATATTGTATCTGCTCATGGTGATTATAAGCCTTCAGTAGTATATCGAGGCCCAAATGCACATAAATTTTCTTTACGATCAATAAAAATCTAAGTAGAAGAAATTGGGGAAATATATTCACAAATTGAACCAATGCATATACTAACAAAAGAAGAAAAAATATTATATAGGAAATCAAACGAATGTACTGCATGAGAATGTGAATATACGGAGGAAAATAAAAAAACTACGCCACCACGATCATATAACTGGAAAGCACATTGATCCAGTATGTAATAATGGCAATCTGCAACTAAAATTACCAAATTTTGTACAAATTTATTTCCAAAATTTAGCTGAGTATGATGCTCACTTGTTCTTCGATGAGTTAAGATATGATGATAAAGATATATATTTGATTGCGAATAATGCAGAAACGTTTACCTCCTTCGGTAAAACAAAACAGACAAATTATAATATGCGATATATAGACACATTTAGATTTATGACTAGTAGCTTAGATAAATTATCATCTAATTTAACTGAAGATAAAATGAAACATACCCAAAAATATTTTCCAAAAGATCAAGTGGATTTGGTAATTAGAAAAGGGGTTTATCTATACGATTATATGTACAGTTGGAAGAAATTTGAAGAAACAGAACTTCGCCCAAAGAGTGAATTTTATAATTAATTAAGAGAATCTGATATAACTGAAGATGAATATGATCATGCAAAACTTGTTTTAGACATGATTTAATATTAAAAAAACTTTAGTGGATACCACGACTTATATTTAAAAAGTGATGTGTTACTATTAGCAGATATATATGAAATTTGTAGAAATACATGTACAGATGCATATGATTTAGATCCCTCGTGGTATTTTACAGCACCAGGATTATCTTAATATGCAATATAAAAAGGGCTAAACAACCATCATATTTATTGCATAATTATGATATGATTTTATTATTAGAAAAGGGTATTAGAGGTGGTATATCACAATGTCCTGACCGATATGTTAAAGCCATATATTAAATATTTCGAAGATTTTAATCCATATTAAGAGTCCATCTATTTAGCATATCTCGATTCAAATAATTTTCATGGATGGGCAATGTCTTAATGTTTACCATATGGTGGTTTTCACTGGGTTTATTATACATTAATTGTTTAAATTACTACAGCTAAAAATTATTATATTTTGGAGGACGATTCTGAATATGGTTATTTATTATAAGTTGATTTAGAATATCCACAAGAACTACATAACTTACATAAAGAAACTTCAATTTTGCCCAGAAAATAAAGTAGTTTCCAAACCAAAACAATCTAAATTATTGACAACTTTGAGTAACAAACAAAAATATGCAATACACTATCGTAATTTAAAAGAGTCCTTACAGAATGGATTAAAACTTACCTAAATACATAGAATATTAGCATTTGATTAGTCTGATTGGTTGAAAGAGTAAATAGATTTAAATACAGAGTTGAGAACTAGTGCTCAAAATGACTCCGAAAAAATTCTTACAAACTGATGAATAATTCTATGTTTGGTAAAACAAGGGAAAATTTAAGATACAGAATAGATGTAAAATTAATATGAGATGCAGAAAATGCGAAAAATTAATATCAGGACCAAATTTTAAGAAAAGTACTATCTTTAACGAGAAGTTTGCAGCTATTCATATGAACAAGACAAATGTAAAATTTAACAAGCATATTTACGTTGCCATGCCAATTTTAGAAATATCAAAAGAATTAATGCTTGATTTCCATTATGAAGTAATGAAACCAAAACAAGATGGTAAAATTGAACTATGCTATCAAGACACTGGCTCGTACTTTTATAACATAAAAATAGAAGATTTTTATGAAGATATGAAGTCAATGTTAGATAATTTTAATACAAGTGATTATCCAAATGATTATATATACATACATACAACATGACTCAAATAAATAAGAAAGATTTAGGGAAAATGAAATATGAATGTAATGGTAAAATAATAAAAGAATTTGTTGGTTTACGAGCAAAAATGTATGCATACAGAGTTGAGGACAAAAAAATCTAAATATGTTTTTAACAAGAGAATTTCATTTGAAGACTATAAGAAATGTTTGGTTGATGAAACAATACAATATAGATCAATGAATTTAATTTGAAGTGAAAGCATGAAATATACACAGTGGTGGGTAATAAAATAGCACTAAGCTCCTGTGACAACAAAAGGATTTTACTAGAAAATAAAATTGATACATTACAATCTTTAATTTCCAAAAGAATATCGATATCTGCACCATCAAAATCAATCAGTTCACAATTTTCGTATCTAATTACTAAGACAATAGAAATAAAATGTTCATTCTTTATTCTATAAAAAATCGGATATGGGGGGCTCATAGCTAATATAATATTTAAAGACAAACATATTTTTTGGTGGAAAACTAGCAATTATAGTAGTTTCTAAATGATTAGATTCATAATATTTTATTAATATACCGTATGCCAAGTTACAGTGGATATTGATTGTTTATATGTATTAAAATTAGGCTATTTAGTGCCCACGACAATTTTGTACTTTTCAATAGTAATATTTCTATCAAAATCGAGAATATCAGATAGTCTCTTATCAAGTTTAATATCAAATATAGATGTAATAGATATTGTGTTTTTCACATTATCTGATGTTGACTCAATGCTGTTTGTTGAAAATGAATCAACGGAATTTATAGCTTCTTTTAAATATTCGATATCATATTGGCCCCTAGGGATACTTATAAATTCGTTTTTATCAACAACAGCTCTCATTTTTAAATGCTTGGTATAGATTTTGTCTATATTTGGATTCAAAAATTGTGTATTAAAACTAACTAATGCAATCGACTTCTCTCTATGAATGATGCCATAGTGAGGTTTCTTCTTCAGTACAGAAGTGTTATTTGTTAACTTGAATACTTTATTATCCATTTAATACTAAAAAGTATTGTTATTGAGTGGAAAAGCAGCATCCAAAGCAGCCTATGCTGCGCAAAGTTAATTGGGGTGTCAGTGTTTTGGTTTCTGAAGAAAACTCTAAAAATAAAAAGAATGGTGAATTATTGTGTGACAACATAAGTGATATATTCATATGCCCGAGAAATTGCGGGTAAACTAATTTAAGAAAAAATATTATTTATAAGACATGTTGGTTAAATTTTAATAAACTGTATGTTTGCTCAAAAAGTTTGAATCAATCCAAATGTATTCTGATACTAAATAATTTTGATGCTGCATTTAAAAAATTAAAAGTTAAAGAAAAAATTGCATACTTTTAAAATAATACTGAGGAAATGGTCCCTTTATAGTAATTTGAAAACGAATCTCTAATTGTATTTGATGATGTTATTTTAGACAATCAAGACATAGTTCGCTAGTAATTTACTATGGGAATGCATAAAAACATTGATTTATTATATTTAACATAAACATATTCGAAAATACCAAAGCAGCTTGTGAGAGACAATGCAAATGTTCTATGTGTATTTAGACAAGATGACACAATCTTGAGACACACCTTTAATGATTTTGTCGGTGGGGACATGTCATATGAGAAATTTAAAGAGATTTGTACATGCTGTTGGAGTGAAGACTATGGTTAATTAATGAATTATATAAACCTGCATGAAAAATTTACCCAGAAGTATAGTAATTTCCTATGGTGTCGATAATTTATGTATTATAACAGTTATCGATGTTATTTCAAAATATGCATTTGCTATAGCAATAAAAGGGAGAACAGCTAAGAATGTGGCAAATGAGTTTTAAAAAAAAATGTGTAATATTCAAAGTGATGCTGGCTTAGAATTTTGTAATAAAATATTCAAAGAACTTATGCAAAAATATAACATTAATCATTATCCTTCTTTCAGTGAACTAAAAGCCAGTTGTGTGGAACGATATGATCCTACAAAGAAGAACAAAAGGTGGAAGAAATTGGCTTTGAATGAATGGCAATTACAAATGGGTAAATAAATTAAATGAATTAGTTAAAAAATACAACATAAAGTACAGTGCCATTCGCATGATACCAATTGAAGTCAATAAGAAAAATGTAAAAATTTAAGAAAACAAGATTTTGTGAATGTGTTTACTAAACCGAAATAAAAAGTTAGAAATATTATCAGTGTGAGTAAGAGTAAACGAATCTTTGAAAAGAGTTATACAGCTAATTCGTCAACAGAATGATTTACCATTTTTGAGGTTTTAAATAATGATGTGCCAACTTACAAACTGAAAGATGACAAAGGAGAAGAAACAAAAGGCAGTTTTTATTAATACAAAATTATGAAAACCAACTATCCTGATGAATATTTGGTCGAAAAAGTTTTAAAGTTAAAAACTAAAGGTGATAAAATGTATGTAAAATGGTTGGATTTTGATAACTAGCATTACTCTTGTATTAATAAAACAGATATTTTGTGAATTTAAATATTTTCTGAATTTAAATATTTTCTGAATTTAAATATTTTTATGTAATTAATTATTTCATAGCGCAACATAAAAATGCATTTTAACATTTATAACATGCGTTCAATGTTCATTCATCATTCATTCATCATTTGTTCATTGTTAGTTCATTGTTTGTTTACAGAACTTTATTTCCTTTTCTTTAAATATAGGTTTATGAGCAAGTTAATCCCAATGCCAGGGATCTTTTATAAATTCAGTTTATGAGCAAGATATGCCAATGCCAGTAACACAATTTTCTTTTATTTTCCAGCCTTGATATTGACGCCATCAATACTCCAGTTGGAGGAGTCCCTCACTTCATCACCAACCAGTTATTTTTCTAATTTTTTTTGTGGAGAACTGCGGGATTTTTAATTTTTTATGCTGCAGGCACCTTGCGCCATATGAGGAAAACGCAAATAATTTTTTTGTTTGCTACTAATTTATTTTTATATACGAGCACGAGCAATTAAAGTTTTTTTCTCAAATTTTGAATGACGTTGGTGATAATCTAATAGCGCAAATATAGGCGCCTCATATTCACATTATTAAATTATCCTCTCCGACTGGGGTTTCGAACCCACGACCTTTGAGTTTGGAATCATATGCATTGCTGCTGAGCCACCGCGACAAGAAGGGCGAGGCGGTGATTAAAAGTCGTTATGTGGTGAGATGTGGTGACTTGGAAACCTGTTATTAAGAGTCGTCCAGAGTGTTTGGCTCGTGGCTTCTAGATAGCGACACAGTTGTGATAACATACGCCCTGTCATGGAGAGACTCGCTGTCATCCGGGACGAGGAAAAACTATGAGGATACGTTTTTTTTTTTCCTGTTGCTGGAAGATTGTGCAGTGGTCGTCGAAGTAGATAAAATAATAGTTATTCTTTATATTTTACTAATGTTCCTATTGTAGTCATCAAACCATCATCATAATCAGATATTTTAGTTTTTTTTAATTTGAAACACCTACGTTAACATCAAAAGGCTTGCTGTAATCTATTTTTGAAATCCCTTAATAACAGTCATAGTGTCGTCAGGTAAATTGGGATTAACAGTGATTGTTTTATAAACATTACAATCCATCAAAAAAGTAGTAAAGAAAATTTTATTATTATCTAAGTGAAAATTATTGTTACTTTTTTTCCACTTTGCAGGTAAATGTGTGATTTTCCTTTCTTGCATTTTTCAATTTTTAAGTAAACAAGAGCTTCACAATAATTTAAGACTGATTCGTTTAAATGTTGCAATTTATCAGCCATTTCTTTATCGCAATATATTTTGTTGACCACATCTTTACCACCTACATGATCATCTATATTAACAAATCTATGCTCTAAAAAAGAAATATAAGATTTTGTATAATCAAAACAAGTGCTTAGTTTACTTCACAAAGCAAAAACACCCGAATTGCATTGTGATTCTACATATGTTTTTAATCGGAAACAATGGAGTTGTTTTTTTTTAATGTACGTCTTTGTTATAAAGCGTAGGCAGAAACAACATTATTTCCAATCTACGTCCTTTTTTAAGCCATAATCAGAAACAATAGTATTGAATTTTGTATCTACTTCTTTTTCAGTGCTGCTTTGCAATATGTATTCACTTTATATAAACAGCAATAATGTTACTTAATTGTAAATTTATATCTTCTTTTAAAGTATAATCAGCTATTTGTTTATTAGAAAATAATTTATCGACTGCATATTTATTGTCTCTGGGATTGTCTCTGGGATTACCAATTCTACGATCAAAAAAGAAACATAAGATTTTGTATAAAAAAAACAAGTGCTTAGTTTACTTTGTGTAAAGTAGAAACACCTGAATTGCATTAAGAATCTACATATGTTTTTAAAGCATAAGCATTGTATTTAAAGATTTTATTAATGGTTTCCCAAATATATCTGTCATTTAATAACATATAAATTTTATCATTAAAATTAAATTCTCTCGAAAAAAGGTGTAACACAATTAAACATAGATGCCCACATATAACTGAATCAAAATTCTGAATTCTATCATCATTGTAATAAACATTTCTGTTTTTGAAATAATTAGTTAAATTAGTAGGAATATTCCTTTCAAATGAATCAAAATAGTAAACATAGATGTTTTATAACAAACCCAATGAGTACCAGGATTTGTTGAAATGATAAAATTAAACACAGCACATTCGCTTTTCAGCATATTTTTTTGGTAATTCGTCAATCATATTTCTGAAATTTTTCGTATTTTAATTTTTACATATTTTTCAATATCGATATTATAAAATGGTGATACATTCAATTTGTTTTGGCCTTCCTCTTTTTAATCCGCTTCCAGCCTTGTTTTCCATTGCTAAATAATTATTTTTTTATTTAATTCTTTGTTATTTATTCTAGTTTGTTCAACAGAATTATAAATTGCACCAGCTTCTCCTGTTAATGCGCCGAGTGTACCCAAAGAAGCAAGTATAATGGAAATAACTCCACCATGATGTACACCAATTCCAAATTTTTCTTTGGCCATCTTTTTAACTGTTGGTAGTGGTAAAGGTAATCTGAAACTTTTGCCCTCTTTCAATTTTTTATATATTCTTGCAATTTGATCATCTGTTAAAGATGTATCTATACCCAAATCTTTTAATTCCTCAAAGAGAATATCGAAAGTTGTATTTGTTATCTTCCTGTATAAGTGTGTGTATGTATGTATTTGTATACTCCATCTAATTTATTTATTCCTGTATCTCCTCTTTTTAATCTTTCATCTAATTTTGTAAATGGTCCGCAATAATTATAACCAGGCAAATGTATTTCGGGTAAATTTGAATTGTTTAATGCCCAGTTTATAATGCCTTTACCATGATGTTCGGAATTCCAAAATGAGTGTGGAATTATTTTTAAAACTCTTATAAGGTAAGGAATTCCTTTTGGATCATTAACAACCATAGTAAGAAAATGTATTGGTTAGAATATTCATTATGTATATTTTTCATTGTAAAAATTTTTATTTCCAGCATTTTCTTCGCCATGAATAACTAATAATCTACCAACATATTTTCTAACAGCATCCATCCAAACATGTTCTTTTGGCAAACTATTGTATCTTTTATATACTTTCTCCAGATCTAGAAGTTATTGGAGAAATTATTTCTGGTGTGTTTGGTGCTGATTTTGAATATGGTTCTTTTATAGGGTTACGATAAAATGGGTTCAATTATATTGTCGTATTTCAAACCTCCACTCGAAGCTTCCTTTTAATTAGAATTATATTGCTGGAATGCAGCATTGTTTGTTTTAACGATTTCTGCATAATTTTCACAATCCTCATCATCAAATTTATCCTTAATGGCTTCTGGTAAATGTTCTGTTAACAAATTACAAAGCCCTTGTTTTAATTTATATTGTTTATACTTAACAAATAGTGTATCATTATTTATCGTTACTTTTGTATCACCAATGTAAACATGTTGCCCGACTCCACGTAAAACTAAATTTTTCATCGATAACATTAATAATTTTTGCAATCCCTGTCCCGAGATTTATATTAGATTCAGATTATGCATGTGGTAAATTTTTCGATTGTACAGTAGTTCCCATTTGCTCTTCCAAATTAGGAGATTTTTGTTCTGAGAATAATTCTCTTTCGACTGATGTTTATTCTGGTGTTGGAGGATAATCTAAATTTTTTGCTGCTACAGAAACTAGTGGTGTTATTAAATTTATATTTTCTTCACTTATTTTTCTACTTTTTTTTTTTTTTTTTTACTAATATTTCTTAATTCTTCGATTAATGGTATTGTCTTTTTCATGTAAGTGACGTTAATTTTGACGGTTCTAGAAAAGTAGCACGGCCACAATGTATCCTTCCACTGCAGCTGTTTTGTCACTAAAGAAAAAGACGTTTGTAAACAAATGTTTTGAGTCCAAAGCACACTTGCATTTTCCTCCCTCGTGTTCCCTGCCATGACAGGCACTTATAGCTAATTTCCATTCAGAAATTAATGTAGGCTATTATAGCTAGTTTGGCATTCCAGCCTGTTTTATTTTTTAATTACAAAGTTAAATTTGTTGGGGTTCTGTTTATTTTATTTCGAGGGAAAAAGTAACCAGTGTGTGTTTTGGAGGAAAACAAAAGGGATGTGCTTTAATTTAACATGTCTTTCGTGAGACGACATTAATTTGATGTTATTACGAGAGTTTAGCATTTTGAGTTGCATATTTTTTTCGATGGAGCAGTGGAAAATTTTGCTCGTATGGAAATAACATTTAAATTATTTAGCTACGAAAATTTTAACTTTAATGAAAAAACAAAACGCGATACATACGTCGCTGTTTGCATTCGTACAGATTCATCAATACACACACATATTTTGACCGAAGTTATCCTTACACTCGTTCAATTTACAATATAGAAAAATAAACAAATATTATTCACGCACTACGGCAGTGTGGAAAGTGCTGCTTTTTCAGGCCAAGTGCATCTCAATATTTCTGTTACCGGTTTACAAATACATTTACAAAACACGCAAACTTACTGTTTGTAAAATTTGCAACCTCTTGAACACGTGTTTTTTCTATGGCAATCCTCCGAGTTTACTTCACTAAAACCATGTTTGTCCGTCACTAGTATTATACAATCGTTCAGTAAACTCAACACTACGTACTTTTCCTGAAACAAACAAACTGAAACTTATATACGTAAATGATATTCGTGTCACTTCATTGTGGAAGGCGGTAAGGAAAATGGCGGAACGAGCAGTTTTAAGGAAGCGGTAAACACGTGCTGATTTATATTACATTTCGCTAATGAGAACGCACTATAAAGGTACCAACAAACAACTTTGCTTAGAAAGCAAATAAAAAAATTAACAATCCATTAAATATTCCGACAACTCCACCAAGATATTTGTATAATAAACATGATGAGAGAAAAAGCACACGCACAACGGCCTCCACCGGGCTGGAAACTGGAAACATAAACATGGCTAGCCATTGGCTGGAAAAGTTTACTGTTCGAACGTGTCGACATCATCCGTTATAAATGCTTAACATGTTTTTAAAGTCAAGTCACTAATCGAGAAGAAAATATAATATTTGTTTAAAAACATAATTTAAACCATAAATGTTGTAAGTATAATTACAATTTTAAAATACAACATTTAGTTCTGAGTACTATTTTCTTTCAAAGCCATCATCAAAATATCTAACTTAACAACATGGATCCTGCAGCTGATACAATACTTTACAAACGGGAGCATTTACTGTTTACATAGTGTGTAGGTTGGTCACATTGTCTGTCAGATTCTACCCCACTTATATGAAATGGACAATAGTTCTTTCTTACTATTTAACATTTAAAATGAATAAAATTTAACAAAAATGAAGTACATAACTTGATATTACGTAATATAACAAATACATCATTTAAACCTTCCTCATTGACTCATGTCCTTATAGCGTATATGGTTAGCCAATGTCGGAGACACAAGGTGCAGTGTTTCGCCATTCTGCACCTCTGAAATAGAAAAAGAATTGTTACATTACTTATAAATACACATCTAACTACAACATTACCTACTACTCTATTGTCACGTGACTTGAGCTAATGAGTGAAGAAGCAGCGCCTCCTAGACAGAGACGAGATAAACATGGCGGATACCATGTGCACACTCTTCTATAGGCTATCCACGATCAAATGAGCACTTTTGAAAGCCCTGCTTAAGATCTACTTGCATACACGTTGTGAATTCTTCAGCCTTATGTAAGATTAACATTGTCATGGGCCTCATCACTTTATTCATGCGTCGGTCAAGTGAAACTGTGAAATTATTAGAGAATTATTTTATAAATTTGCTTATATTATACTTCGATGCATTAAAAAATACAGAGAGCGAAAGAAATGATTTAAGTTAACAGAAATGGTTACCTAACACTTTATTTGACTTTAAGTTACGCTACGATGTTACTGGGCGCACGACACTCAGTGCGTTCGTTAAAATTTATGCAGGTATGAGTAGTGACTTTTTTCTAAGGTTGATTTCGAAAGTGCTCACTTTATCGTGAACAGCCTTTAGTCAGAGATGGGCACTGCGCAAGTACAGCCCAACTGGTAGTCATAAACCAAGATGTACGATACCAGTACCCTCTAGTTGTCCAGTAATACCGAGTTCAGGGCTCCTATGATGCTAGTGGTCACAAACTGATATGGTAGTCTAAAGAGAGCGAATTGTACAGTGTCCATAGTCGTCATAAACGAATATGGGTGACTTCAATGTACTCTGGTGGACGACTAGAGAACCAACAAATGATAGGCAACACTAATCGAGTACACAGATGGTGGATGGCAGAAACAAGCTGGATATTCGAAACAAAATAGTCGGCGGAAACAATATGTTCGATACACAAAGGTCAAGATAAAGGAAACACAATATGGCGACTAAATACAAGATGGATGCCATGACGTCGCCCTATCTGCATATGCACAGCCCCCAGTCCTTGTGGTGGGACATATTGAGTCTATCTACTATAGTGATCCAATATCTATATAAAAGAAGTATGTTTAATGCAGTTTCGATATATTATTTGTCTTTGTCGTATTTCAAATATATGTAAACGGGAATCAATTTTACGGTCGTATAATAAAAATAAAGTTCTTTTTTCCAACTCTTTCAAGTATTATCAACGGGGAGTGGCTGGCATTCTGGAATTGCCACGTGACTGGCCGTGTAGGTACAGAAGCTGGAATGTAACCTGCCATGGAAAATAAGACAGGTTGTATTATCAAACCTTGTATTAAATCCGGCCATACACGTCAACAGACGATATAATAGCTGCTATAGCAGACCTTGCAAAGACTAATACGGCAGCTGGGACCATCTAATATTGAGCACGGCCATTGTTACTTGCATCCACCTATGGCGGATCCTTGCCCATTCGCCAATTAACTCTTTCGGATTCTTATAAATTTGTGTTCTCAGGTGCTACAAGTGCTATTTTATGTGTGCTGTAATTAATCCGACACAGCACTTGTTTCAACACTATTACAAGTGAGCTGCAGGTTTTGTGTTCGGCTGTCGCAAAGTGAACTATCCGTAACCCAGAACAGTTTCATGGTTCCCGAATCGCTTTCCCACAGGGAATATCATTGGGCAGCGTGGTTCTAATGTTACAGTAGCGCCCGACATTCATCTTCGTGTGCGTTATGTATGTATACAGTTGTCGTGTACGACGGGTATTAACAAATGTGACTGACACTGACATCTACTGCCTTGTATGCACCGAGAGGAACTAGCAATTAAAAATCTACATTGTTGAGCAGGACAAATTCCAAAATATTTTCTTTATCTGCGGCTTCCTATTTCCTATCCATTCGTCGCGATGCTATGTGACTGGCGAATACTGAGAGAACTACAATTATAACGGTTTAATTATTATAGGCATGTTTGTTCTACCGCTGCTAGGTTGGCTTTTGTGGGTCAATTTGCGTGTTTTCTAAACGGGAATGCTGAAATACTGAAAGGATGACTCAGTTACCTCAATACATTGCGGAGAAATATGAAGAATAAATTGACATTTCTACATAGCAGGGAAATGTGCACGTGGCGATTGCGTCATTATTACACGTCTTGTCACGTGACGAGACTAAGACTAAAAAACGACACAATCAGCGCAAATGATGGAAACACCATGATGGATTGCAACAACTCAGTAAATTAAACATAAAATGAAGGAAGAAATCAATAAACACGTCTCCAGCTAATACATTAATGACGTTCGTTTGAGTCAATGACGTACTTTCCTGGATTTCACATTCGTCAGGCACATCACTGCTGAGACACTAAGTTTCATGTCTTACTTCTCATACAATCGCCCTATACCTACTCAACCGCTTGTACTCCAATGCTGCACTCCCACTGCGTGCTAATAAAGAATAAATTGATTTAAACAAAGCCACAAAGTCTATCATTTGGTTTCCTCTCACCACCTATAGACGTTGTAACATAAAAATACCTACGGCCGTGTAGAAGACACAGCCAACCCCAATTTTTGTGATAATGTTGGTAGTGTACTTGTTAAAATGAGTTGTGAATGTTGTAGGGTTGGCTGCAGGTCTCTAGTTGATGCAACTCTACTTGTACCTTGCTCAGTGATATCAGCGGTGAACCGAGCGACAGTTGTAAGCAAGGCTAGCGAGGAGAGGACAGTGGTTCAGTACTGGACAAGGACTAGGACTCGGCGCTCCTATGTGTGGGTGCGGTCTGAGGAAAGCGAGTTTACACTGGCAGGAATGTGACTATTGTGGTTCGCGGCCCGCCTTTGCCAGGAAATAGGGTTTGGCGACTCGGCACGTCTTTATCTGTTCTTGGGGATCGCCTCCCCTCACACTGCGAGGATTACGGTAAGAGGATTCCGCCAGGGCTAGCTACAGCACTGGCCAATGATGTGCGCTCACTCCACTTGCATCGCATTGTGCGCACACGCTAACGAAACGTCGTAATATTACACGCTCACTCACTCGCTACTGCAGTGTTAAGTACTACTGCAAGCTCTCTTCGTGCGACAGTTACCGAAATCAAAAACTGAAAACCAACTAAGCAATATATTTTGATGGGGGTAGATTGAAAAATATATTGAATGTATTTAAATACTTGTAACTATAATGTATATAGCATAGACAACAACAGTTGCAAGAGTTTGAAGTTTTCGATTCGAAATTGCTAACTATTAGGATAATATTATTTAAAATCCATAATGTTAGCATTCCTATAGCTATATATTTTTTTAATTATGAACGGGTGCACTTCATATTGTACAAATTTCGAAACTATTATTTTTAATATGTACTTATTTTTGTGGCTTATATACGTCGTTGCTCGATGTCGTTAATTTTTGGTTCGTAATCCATATATTGTATATACTTTTGATATATATATATATATATATATATAACGGTTTCTTATTAATTCAAGGACATCGTCAGTATAAGAAACACCATATAAATATATAGAGTAGTTGAAATTCTCCTTCTTGCTGGATTTATTTTTCGGGCAAACCCGCACTGCCAGGTCTTCCCGTGGCCCTTCCTGTATGATATGTACACAATGTCTGGCAACCACCTGCATGTTCCTTATGAAAAAAATAAGTCGAAATCTTTATGCGACATATGGTTGACGATGTAAGAGTGGTTCGTACCCTTGAAGGTAGAGCTGAAACACGGGTATATTGTAAATTTTATAGCAAGTATTTGTAATGGAACAGTTACATCCAGGATAGTGTGTATCTGAACGAATATCTGCTACCACAGTTACTGCCAAACAATTATATCGTAGAGAAAATAAGCGTTGCAGTACTCTTGTCGCGTATGTGATGCCGAATCATAATTGGTTTCTAAGGACGGATTATGAATTGAGCACGTTCAACCAATGGAAAGGGATGTCTTGTGTTGCACACTAAACTCCATATCAGCATCTGCGAGGAATTCAGGCATGAAAGTTACAGCAATAGAGTAGCGCGTTGCTTACCTGCCAAGTGTAGTAACGCAATGTTTCAACCTTTAAGGGACGATCCAGCGGGTAGCGGAGTTGTAACTAGCGCAAGTAAGAAAAGTTGGGCTGCTATCGTCGTGTGGACAGATGGGCCTATTTGTGAGAGTATTAAAGCTAGTATTTCGGAGAGCCGAGTGGAATAACACACTCTCCTTCCCCCACCAGTGCATTTCCACTAGATGACGCGCGTAGTGAACCAGTATAGTAGAGGTGACGAGCGAGTTCAGGACACGATGTGATCTGTCTACTCAATAAGATGAGATGGTCAGCAGCTGGAACTGTTAGATGTGTAGAACATTACCGCGAAAACGAACGTGTGCAAAAATTAACCGTGCGCATCAAACAGGCAGCAAATGAGGATATTACTTGGGGGATGGCAAACAAGTTTTCTGAATGGCAGGAGTGGGAAAAAAAATTTCATGAACCTGAGATGTACATAAAACAAGAACAGTTCCACGGTGAAGAAATCTAATAAGACTCGTGGTGGTTCCACACATGTCTATTTACCTAGCATTCAATATTTATTATAATAGATATATTCACGAGAAACATCAAAGTAAGACACTGAAAACAATATAGTAAATTATGAATATGCTTTGTTTCCTATAAGAATTGGCTCCAGCCAATACGTGCATTCCGCCCAATATATGAGTGAATTTTCCCACCGAATACTGTTATGGCACAGTGTTCATTCTCTAAAGTGCACAATAAAACAATGTTCATATAAAGAGAAATGAAAATATTCCTGTTGACTGCCAATGACCAGCACGCACGCCATTTCAGTAATCTTTAAGACGATAACACATTTCACTAACAACCTTCTGAGGAAGTATATAGTACATTACAAAGCGCTGACTGCAACCTGCAAATACGACGGCCTTCCGGTATATTTACTTTTCCTGCGAATGTTTAAATGTCTTTATATTAAGATTATAAATGAGTGTTTGCTTCATTCCGTATTATATATATAGCAGTAATAGTGGTTTCAAGAGTTCCTTTAAACATCAACACTGTGTCATGTCGCTAAATCTAGCATGTATCGCACAAGAAGACAAGTTTTGTTCTTTCAGATAAAGGACAATATTCATTTACTGTTTTTAGTTTCAAGATATGTATTTTTTTAGCTGAAGTACGAAAAAACGGACACACTTCTGCAATTACACCCACACAGCTTCTAATAAAGTGAACCATACTAACATCAGATAAGCACACATTAAATGAATGCACAGAACAATATGCATCTAGAGCTGAAGTGACTCATCTTTACTGTGACCTAGTGTTATACTGCTTGGAAATGTGAACGCATGCTTGTAGTGACGACACGTCACTCGCCTCTCATATCATTTAAGTTAAAAGGTGTATAACAAATATGCCGACACGTTGGACAATAACTTTTGAATAGGGGTAAGATCGGTGATAATAAGATGTGTAGTGATGAAAATCACAAGGACAAAATATGAATGACCATTTACACTTATGATTGTTTTCAATAAATGTTGCGTCAATAAGATAATGTATGTGGATAGCATAAGGACGATTAATAAATAACAATACACTTCTGAATATTTAGCATCACAAATCAAAAAATAAGACTTTGATTAAAATTGTAGAACAACTTATAATAATATTCAGAAAATAAGGTTATTCAAGCGGATTTTGTTATTACTTCAATAAAACACACATAATTCACAAAATAGTGCAATTGTCAACTCTTTAAAAAATAAATGCTTATAATAAAACATTGGGAAAAGCTTCTGTCAGATATTATAATATGATTAACTGGAACATTTAGATTAAACCAAAATAATACTTTATAACAAATACCACATATGTTACACAGTAATGAATGTTTTCATAATGTTGATAAGTATGATAGTCAAATTAGTCTCTTGTGTTTCAAATTCACTAAGTTGCTCCTCCGGGTTAACTTCCAAACAGCAGTGCAAGAAAACTCCTTACAAACGTACCACTGAGATATGCTGATAATTAACTAGGGAAACATCATCTGATTATGTAGTGAATGAATTTTTGAAATTAATAAAAGTTCTCAGTTTTGTTCAAATGCAACTTTAAAAATCTTGAAGAGTTTCAGCTTAAAAGTTTCTGATGTTTAATCAAATGAATTCAATCAATTATGTCTGGTGAAAGGACAGTTTCGACAAAACAACTGACAGCAGGACTAACTGGCATAACGCTGATCTTACTTGGAGACAATCTGTAGGTGGAGATGGCAGCTGGAATACGACGACCTGGAAGTAGTGAGGTCCTCACTTAATCACGAATCTGTTTCCCAATTCTGCATCCTCCAATAATGGAATGTCGAACCGCGTCTCTGCAACACCGGTTCAGGCCTCCTGTAGATCCTGGGGGCGATGCAAGCTGTCCCTCTCGTTTCTTGTCTGCGTCGAAGACGTCATCCTTTCCAGACTTCATTCGAACGACTGCTTTCCTCAAACATTCGTTTGCCTTTTTGCAAAGATATTCTCTTTCAACAGAACTCTGTATTGCATTGTTCTTACGTTCCGAACAAACAAAATTCCTAAGACGAGAACGTATCTTCTTTGCCTGAATATCATAGCTGTTTTTATCACACTTCTGCACTAACTTGAGTAATCTTCGTGAAGAACTCTTCGTTTCATTTTCCATTAAAGTAAGTTAGTAAGAATTTATATTTAACACATATGGAAATTTTATAATTGAGAAATGTTAATCAACAACATAGATCAATCAATCAAAGATATTTTAGTATGAAAATTAAGCAAAGTAATTTTTAATTGATATTGGGAAATCTCTGATAAGGCATTTCCTTACAAAGTGGTGCCTTATTTTTATTAGGCTCTCCATTAAATTGTGGGCTAAAGCAGAACCAGTTACATCACAAATAGGGACATTACAAAGAAAATCTTTTTTTAGTGTCATTAACTCTTCATCGGCGTATCTTACACACAGAGAGAACTATTCCACTTAACTAATGTGAGTCGTTTCAAAAGTTAAAACTGAATATAGCTTGGTTTCTCTAATTCTGGTGTCTATTTTGGATTTAATGAAATCTCTGAAAATGGCTATTAGTATATTTAGAATGAACAATTAGTGTACATAATTTTACCCCCGCTAGCTGCTTCTAGATGCTCGTTCATTACATCATCACTTTTAGCTATGTTTGTAAGTAAGGAAAAAAGAATACCATAATTGTTTATTGGTTCATGAAGGTTTAATCTTACAGAGTGATGTTTATCTATTAGTGATACGTATTTGTTGTCTGGCACACACTTGAAGTGCCTGTGTAATTGGTAAAATATTTTTTTTATATTTAAAAATACATAATATTTGAGCATCCTTCTAACTTATAATTAATTACACTGTTAGTTTTTTTTTACTGATGATTGGCTTAATATTATCAGCAGTCAACATGGCATCATTGTGATATAGGCCTTTCTAATGCTATTTAAACTTCTATCTTGCACCTTTTAAGATAGTAAAAGATTTTGTTACCAAAGCCCCTAATGCTTGATTATCTATTTTGCCAATAGTATTATTAAAAAAAAAAAAAACAATATTTAGGAAAAGAGCCTTAAGTCATCTCAGCTAATGTCTACCGGTGGTCTGCCTTTTCTGTCCACTGTATTATTTACCCGTAAAGCAAGATTCACCACAGAGGAAATAGTTAAATTTCATAACACTCGTAATTGGGCTGAAGAAAATGTACGTGTTCTTCGTCAATAATGATATCAGTTTCAATTTTGCGTCACTATATGGGCTGGAATATTTTCTGATAATTTAGTCATGCCTGTTTATTCTTGTCGGAATATTAACAAGTTAATCTTACGTAGATTTCCTCGCAAATCAGTTGCATTAGTAGTTATAAATAGCTGATTAACCCGAACCTGGCTCCTGGCTATGGAGCCGCGGCGCCACGACCGCCATCTTGGATGATGTAATTTCGCAGCAAAAAACTGCCAAAATCACCAGAAATGACTACAAAACCACACAAATTCCGATGTTTTATGCACAATTTCGGACACCGAAAGAGATCACTTTCTCAATCAGCCGGAATTAGCACAATCCGCTAGGATAACTGCACAATGCGGCTATGACTCAATGAGGAGGAGGAGGATTCGGGATTTCACCAGCAGTTGCATTCCGGTCGGTTTTCTCTGAGCGCTCCCAATCGATAAAATTATAGTTTTCCTTCCTACCAAAAGTGCGAACATCCCGTTCCCATATTCCACTCCGACAGTGGCCATCTTGGATCCTCGATCCCTGCCAGGACACAAGGGCTCCCCGCCACAACACCAGCCTGAGTATACCCTTGTCTACTTATAAGCTAGTTGGCAGTAATTTCCGAACCGTTTGAGATACAAACAACCAACATTGTGTCCTAGACATCACCCCCGAAGACGAAAAGGTGCGAGGGGCAAGTATAACCTATGTCTACTGATAAGCATAGTTGTCTGTAATTTCCGAACCATTTGAGATACAACTACCAAAATAGTAACATATGCATTACCCCAGACAACGAAAAGGAGCGAGGGGTCAAGTATGTCCTAACCGCACTACCTCAGGTCTCTCATAACCCAAGTGCACTTAAAAGCATAGTTGGCAACATAATTTACGAACTGTGTAATATACAACTACCAAAATCACAACTAGCGAATATCATGCCTTTTCTATCCTATGCAGGGAGTGCCCTCTGTATGCTACCGAGGGTGTTTACTTCCCAGAAAATATTCCCGCACGCCCTCCTGTGCTCCCTACCGTGATGCAAGGATGTCTTCTCAGTGCTATCGCAGCTCCCCGCCGTGACATCAGGTATGGTCTTGTCTAGTAACCACTGATGTATGTGCTCGTTGCTTGTGCAATGCACGATGGTTGGTAGGATTTTTTTCCTATTATGGTATTACTTACAGAGCTGTATGACTAAGGTAGGAGTATTCTAAGGAGAATATTATGTCAGAATATTTGGCCACTGTATATTTTAAAATCAGTTCGATATCGTTTCACAGCTCATGTTAAATACAAGTGGCTTATTATTGAATATATGAGAGTAAAGGTATAAATATGGCTTCGAAGCTATGTGATATTTAACTCCAATGGAGTAATTTATTCCTACGAGACAATCAGAACATATTGTATCAAAGTAATGAGTATTACTGCTAAGGAATTAATATAAACGGAGTACCAGTCAGGGCACGCAAAGGGTTCACTGTGAAAACACACCATGATACAGTAAGTGCTACCTAGTAGCAGGCAGCATCAGTGCAGCAGACAATATTGCAATTGCAGTTCTTTTACTGCACAAGTTGAATGCAGAGTGCAGCAGCTTACACACGTAATTACTGCAGTTCTTTTACCTCGCTCTAGAGAGCGCTAGACGACACTTCCACGCCGTACGGCGACCACGCCATACCTTTTACATTTTCACGGGGCCCCCCTTTTAATTGTAAAGTGTTATTTTTTTAAGGCTTGAAACTCACATTCACTGTTCAGTCGACCACACCAGCGGTCGACTGAATAAACTGAGATTGTGAGAGCAAGCAGCCATTGGTAGGGCCCTGAGTTCGAGACTTTCCACACCCTCAGTAGTTACTATCTTCAGGATATTTGAGCTAACGAATGTCTTGCTGTGTTCGCTTCCTGATGAACGACAGACATGAATGTGTAATGACTACTTTCATGTCGGTGTGCATTACAGCTGTTTACTAAACATATTTCCACACATTGATGCCATAATGATTGTAGCGACTCTTCAGAGACCCTTGCCGATGCTGGTGGTGTTACAGATACTAAGTCTTCTGTCACCTCCATATTGAAGCAGAGTAAACAATCGCAGTGGTATTGTTGATACCATAGCCGCTATTCGGAGGGCCTTGCTGTTGTCGGTGTTACAGATAGTAAGTCTTCAACCATTGCCTCCGTCTTCATATTGTAGCCGAGTACGTGATCGCAGTGGTAACGTTAATATGGTAGCGACTATTCGGAGGGCCTTGCTGTGGCTGGTGTTACAGATGGTAAGTCATCAAACATAGCTTCCATCTGTAGCAGAGTACATGGTCGTAGTAGTCTTCACGGCCCATGTTCCACCACCACCACCATGCTCGCTGACGAGGATGTTCGCGTGTTCCCACTGCAGGTTAGTTTGCATTGACTTTCTCAGGTTGGCTGTCTGTGGAGTAAACATCAGAATGTTTGGTTAACTTATCAAGTCGATTGCTGTCTAGCCTGCTAAGTTGGTCTCTCTTTACACTCGTTCATCTTACCCTGCTCAACTTAGTCTTTATTCGAACTGTGAGCTTGCAAGGTACTCTGATTTGCCGCACCTCATGGGTAAGTCTTGTAGACGACGATTGCAGTTACTATCTTCATGCTATTTGGCACTGTGGCGGTTAGCGAATGCCTTGCTGTACTCTGTTAATGGTGAATGACAAACATTTCCTTTGCACCTCTTCTTATGACTATACATGTTATCCATGCGGATATACACATCATCGCAGTTATTACAATGAAATGTCATGTATGCTGGGCTGAACAGGCAATGGTAACTTTCAAGTAGGTGTGTATTACCACTGTTTACTAAGAGTATTTTGCACAATAGCAACATTGATACCTTAATCCTTGTAGTGACTCTTCAGCTCCATTATGTGTTGGCACTGGTGTGGTTAGCAAATACCTTACTGCACTCACTTCCCGATGAACGACAAACCTTGTCTTTGCACATCTGGTTATGATTATACAGCCAATCATGTCGGGTAAACACAACATCGCAGTGGATTATCTTGCATGCTGGGCTGAACATGCAATGGCAACTTTCTTGCTGGTGTGCACTACGACTTTTACTAAAAGAATTTTCACAATAGTACAATTGACATCGTAATACTGCTGGTGGTGTTGATGATACAGCTGGTAAGTCTTCAACCATTGTAGTAGAGTATATGGTCGTGGTAGATGAATGTAGTTGTAACTCTCTGCTTTCCACTCACTGACGAAATGACATCCGTGTTTTACATTATGTTGCCTTAAATACTGTTTTCATACAACATGCTAGTTTGTGTTGCCTCAGTAGATGACTGCGTGTGGTGCAAATGTCAGCATGGTTGCTTACCTTATCCGGTTGATCGCTGTGCCAAGTTGGATTCTCAGCTTCTTTACACTCATTCATATTTCCATATTGGAAGTGTCATGGTTTGCTACTTGTTCACGCTGTGTCTTGCATCAGCATCTGGTGTGTCTGTAACAGAAGCACTGCCTTGCTGATAACATTTTAGACATCCAAGAATCTCTTCGTCCTGTCGCAGATAGGTGTTTGTAGATGGATTTTATTTTGGTCAGTGAGAAGGTTTTCTTTATACAGGCTATCACTGCGGGCGAACATGATATCGTGCATTACGGCATTTAATAAAGTTATTTATACACTGGTATCGTTGATTCCGTAATGCTTGTCAGGGCTCCTTGCTGTTGACGATATCAGCAGTGTTTACAGATGGTAAGTCTTAATATTGTAGGCCAATGTAAATGTAACTATCTGCTTCCCACCATGCTCAACGACGACGAAGTTCGTGCCTCGGGTTGTCACAGTGTGACCTGCTTGGTACCAATGACTGGCAGGCTGCAAGTATTTGTGATGAACGTCCATTGAGTATGGTAATGTATGAAAAATTATTTTTTTTTTCGTTCATTGCCTAATGTGCTTGATACATAATTATATAACACACAGAGCAATTTTGTTTATAACTATTTTCCTTTCCTGCACCCCTACGGGCGACTGGAGAAACTCAGATAGCGAGAGCAAGCAGCTTTCTGTATGGACCTGAGTTCGCGACTTGACGCACTATATTGGTTACCATTATGAGTAAACAAGGCATCACAGTTATGATAATGTAACTGCTGTTCTGAACATGCAATGCTGGTTGTGTGGTGCATGGTTGCAGGACAGAAACTACCTGTAAGTAAATGCATTGATGGTTCGAGCACATACAGAGTCATTAAGACAGAGTATAACTGCCTGTAATTGCAAAGGCTCGGTACATGATTGCATGTTGGGGACAGAGTATGACTGTCTGTATTTACGGACACACAGCATGTTAGTTTGAATTGCATGTTTCGGGCTATCTCGACTGCTGGCTGTTAAGTTGGTAAGTTTAGGTCTTTTAGACGATGGCTCGTCGTGAAGTTTTGCAGTGGGGCCTTGCTTCCACTACCTTCCCCGACGAACGATCGTATTTTAACTGGGGGCGAACGTGCAATGACTACTTTTATGTCGGTATGTATTATCTCTTCCTACAGGAATGACACCTACAATACCTTAGTTTCAAGGAAGGTGCACTGTCTCCACTGCCATCAAGGTACAGGTAATACTGGATACAATATACTTCATCGCACTGCTCTCATGCCTAATAATGCAGTGTTAATTACTTATGCCAATAATATTAATAGATTTTAGGAGGGGCACTTTTTTGTGATTTCCCAAAAAGTAGGTTAGTATGACTCATGCTCTTTTCGTTGTAGCTGATTCAGTTTGTCAAGGGGTGGTGGTGATGTACTTACAATACCTGCAGATTTTCTGGCCCGTCCTGTCTGCAGGATCGGTCAGACAAAATAAGTTAATATGTGATAGCATAACTCTAGATGGAGAGAAATACCCGAATTAAAACACAGTGAACCATCTTAATTCTCCTATTAGTTTTAAATCAACTTGTAGATAAATAAAACAAGCTTGAGACACTAAAGCTTTACAACTCTGAACTATGCTTTCCATGCTATACTCTGAACAACACATTACTCAACTGGTTAGAAGCTGTACTAAACATGACTCTACTTTAAAATAACTCTCATTAAGCAAGTCTTTGTAATTTCTCCTAACTCGATGATCCTCTTTGCGCCTACTCAGCCTTTGCTTACCACTGATTAAGTTGGGGCAGACGATTTGCTGGTGAAACAAGGTTGTCCAACCTGAGTGCATTGCTCGTTCTAATAGTGTGTTACTCTTTACCACATCTGCTGTATGATTGGATGATTTTTCTTTTAAACTTTTAATTGATAATAGTGTATCGACTGATTTTGAACTATCGGGCGTATCATCGACTATGTTAGAACAAACGTTTTAAATTGCTCACAAAAAAATTGAAGCACAATGCATTTTTACACTTTGTTCTATAAGAGTTGTTAATATTTACTGGGCTTTCTCAGAGGTGGAATCGTGAGGCACCTCCACCAGTTATTCTCTAACAACTGCTAATTTTTGACGGCTTGCAAAAGAAGTATGGAAAGACCAATGCCTATACCAGTTATTCTGGCTCATACTGTTTGCAGAATCGTTCACACAAAAAAAGTTAATATGGGATACAGTAATTCTAGATGGAAGAGAGGTCCTAATTAAATACAATGAACCATATGTTTATTACACTATTAGTTTTACACCAATTTGCAGGGAAATAAAACAATCTAGAGACGCTACAGCTTTAACAACTCTGAACTATGCTTTCTCCGCTGTACTCTGAACAACTGATTACTCAACTGGCTAGAAGCTATACTAAACAAGACACTACTTTAAAATAACTCTCGTTTAACAAGGATTTGTAATTTCTCCTAACTAAATGGTCCTATCTGCACCTACTCAGTCTTTGCTTACCACTGATTAAGTTGGCACAGATGATATGTTGAAACACGAACGATGTAGACCATGCCGACCTCGTAGCGTCATCGTGATGCCTACAGTTGGTGTCTACCACAGCTCTCGGTGATCTACACATAGTTTCTGGATGGTATGGCTTGGGGAGAGGTCTGTGCGAGCCCCTTATATATCATGGGACTTCCCTGGCCCCTATTCTTTGTGCCACCCTGTTTTCTAAACAACTTCGCGCCTGCCCCAATGCTTGGCTGCCCATAGACACTGCTCTAGCTGGCGCTCTTGGTGTTCCAGCCTAGTTCACAAAAAGGTGTCAATTTGCTTTCTTGGTCCGTAATATATACAGTGCATGGAAATGGAGGGTGGTCATTGCTTCCAGTGAGTTCACGACGATGAGATGTGCTCGCGAACTATAGGTCTTCACTGCTACACCGGTTAATGTAAACCTATGCTCTGTCTTCTATAGTCCATTCATGATGGGAACAGACTTATGAAAATCAACCTTAAAAAAACATCCTAGCCATTAGCTGCATGCAGAGCTAGTAAAAAAAGTGGCTGGTATGGGTACTGTACTTGCTCCCGCCACTCTTTTTACTTGCTATGCATGCAGCTAATGGCTAGGGTGTTTTTTCAAATGTTGATTTTCATAAGTCTGTTCCAGTCGTGAACGGACTATAAAGGTAGTGAACATACATAGTTGAAATGTGTGTTGTGATACCTCCTTACTTGTCATTACAAAGTGCATACATTCGTGTAAACCAATTCATGGGTAGTTCGTTTCGCAATGAGCTTACTATTCTAGTATTATAAACGGTACGTTCCATTTCATTTTCTTGCACCAGTGTGTAGCGGTGTCGTCTTTCTCTAGCACGACGAATGGTTTCTGTTGTTTCGTATGTGCTTACAGTTCTGGAAATAGGTACTGAATTTCTCTCATAAAGATACATGCACTCGACTGGTCTGCCACCCTGGTGTCTCTCTCACGTACGAACATGCTACTACTATGGTTTTGAGCTATGGAGTTAGAGTGACACGGTGGGGAGACTGCCTGTAATTACTAGCATTGAAGGTTCGTTACACGAGTGCAGGTCGCAGATGGAATATGACTGCCTGTTGAACAATGATGGTCGGGTTGACCACTGCTTGTGATGTGAGTGATGGCTGCATGTGATGGTGTCATTTCGTAAGGAGGTCGTTCTGGCCAGGTTGGCCTGGTCTACAAGCAACCTTCAGTACCCTGCACATGTATGTGATTGTCCTGGTTGGTAAGCACTTATAACTATTTTTCCTTCACATTGGTGTGTAGTAGTTTTGACCTTATCGTTCCCACTCTTCACAAATGGTACTTGTTTTGTCTACGGTACAGTGCTTGATGCACTTGCATTGGTTGGTAAATTCTTATAACAATTTTTTTGCTGCTTGCCTCGCTGTGTAGCAGTGTTGTCTCTCTTAGTAATGGTTTCGTTTCAGTCGATTCGTAAGGACGACCAGGTCGTGTCTAGCATCGTTGCAGCAAATGATGCATGTTCTGGTTGGCAAGTAATCCTATTCCTGTTATAATGGAAAGCTTGTTACTCGGCTGGTCTGGAACCCTGACACTTATCTCTCTTTCTCTCTCTTGGCTTGTGTTCTGTGTCTTCCCTTCAACTTGCCTGCACAACCAGTCGACTGCTTGGGCTGCCATACGGATCACACAATAGCGGTCGGGTCGGCCGCTGATAGTGTCGTGAGTGATGACTGAATAGGATGATTTGGTTTTTAATGAGGTCGTTCTGTTGTGCTGATTTGGTCTTGTCATTTAACATACACAGAACTCCTGCGTTTGTGCGATTGTGCTGGTTGGTTAGGGCATATAACTATTTTTTTATTTTACACTGTGTTTTCTGTTTGCAACAGTGTGTAGCATTGTTTCCTTTTGGTCCCCGCCTGTCGAATGCATCATCTGCTTAGGCGGGTACAGAAGGAGATAACCTCGCCGCCTCGTGACAGCAAGTCTGATGAGTGTTTAGGCCCATGCGAATATTTCTTCTCCAATATCGTTAGCATAGTCGAGTATCGAAGGAGAACTTCTCACGACGACAAGTCTAAGCGAGTGTGTAGGCCAATGTAGTTATTTACTTCATCTAACAGCACAATGTCTGCCGAGTGTGTATGCCGATAGGTACACTTATGTATGCTATTTCTTATCCTCACACGTCTCAAGCATTGGTGGTCTTGTGGGCAAGTCATCAGACTGGTAACCCAAGGGAATCTGGAATGATCCCATACATCGCCTCCTGCATTATTTGGCGAGTGTGTGGGCCCATCGTAGTATTTACTTCTCCTACTCATGTAATGTCTGTCGCAGTCCAGAAGGAGACAACCTCACTGGCTCATGTAGATAAGTCTGGTGGGTGTGTAGGCCAATGCAGGTATTTTCTTCTCCTAAGTGTGCAATATCTGTTGAGGACATCATTGGTTTAAGGGCAAGTCCAGAGGTGGTCTATTTTCGTTATTTGGGGTGATGTATATGTTAGGAATTTGATAATTGTATCTCAAACAATTTTTAAATTTCAGCCAACTATACTTATAAATGCACTTAGGACTTACTTGGCTCGTCCCCCCGTCCTGTCCGATATTGCAGTCCATGTGGCGACTGTCAGACCATCTTCTGTGATGTGTTTGGAGAGTGAGTGGGCACAGATAATGGTCGGGGGAGGAGTCGAGGTGAACAGAATGTGTTGTGGAAGCGTGGAGAACGAATGGCGTGTGGCAGAGCACTAGACGGGGAGATGGAGCGCGCACATGAGTCGGCACATATATAGTGAATGGCATGATAGCTGGTTGCCAGTTAACCCACGTCCATGGTTAGCTTTATTTTTTTTACTTTGATTTTCATAATGCTTACCATTTTTGCTAATTGCTATATGCATTGTGTGCACATATGGAGTGAGGTGCACGAGGTCGTGCGTGCGGCTGGTGTGTGTGCACGTAATTTTTTCCCCTGCTGGGTAGCACTGTTGTCAGTGCAGAGATCGGGGAGAAGCGGAGAGCTGGGATAGCACAAAGAAGATTCCTTGGCATTATGGTAGGGAGCCAGAATGACATTTGGGATTATTGGCTCTGAAGGAAACACCCTAGGGAGCACACGGAGGGTACCTCTTGCTTCGGATTGATAGAGCATGATGATCACTAGTTATGATTTTTATAATTTTTCTTACACATTTCGGAAATTATATAGCCAACTATGCTTATATGTGCGCTTGGGTCATGCGTGACCTAGGTAGTGCGCTTAGGACATAATTGACCCCTAGCTCCTTTTTGTTGTCTGGCGTCATACCTATGTTATGATTTTGGCAGTTATATCTCATACGGTGCGGAAATTACAGACAACTATGATAATAAGTAGACATAGGGTATCTGATGTTGGTATTGTAACTGAAAGCCCCTACGTCATGGCAAGGATCGAGGATCCAAGATGGCCGCCTTTGGGGTGGAATGTGGGAGCGAGACGATCACACTTCTTGTAGGAAGGAAAACTATAATACTATCGTTTGTGTGCGCCCAGAGAAAACCGACCGGAATGCAAGTGGAGTGGTGAAATCCCACATGCTCCTCCTCATTGGGTTATAGCCACATTATGGGGTCATCCAGGCGGATTGTGCAATTCTAAGTGATTGAGCCAGTAAGTTCTTTAGGTGTGTCAAATGGTGCACAAACACATAAATTTGGGTTAGTTTGCAGACATTTATGGCGATTATGGCCTTTCTGTTTGTTGCGAAATGACATCATCCAAAATTACGGACGTCGTGCCGCGGATCCGCAGTCAGGAGCCAAGTTCGTGTAAATCGGCTTTTTATAACTACTTGCATGAATTTTCGGAAGACGGCCCCTTTGTTATTGTATGTGTGATTTAAGCACGTTGGTGAACTGCCTTATTTTAGCCGAATGGAAATAAATATTTTTAATGTAAAATTTCCCAACAAATGGACGGGTCGTGCTGGACCTGACACACTTCATTGGAGTTTGCTTTTAGGGCGACTTGAAAATAATGTGTATATGCAACACAACTTCTCTTTATGTCGAAGCAATTCATCAGCGTATCGAAGAATGCTGCTAACTTATTTGACAAACACATTGTATTTTGAAAGAATATAACAATCGACGATGCGAGTACTCCAGGAGTGCATTCAGGCTGAGCAGCTAATATAACGATACGCAGTGTACATTATTGCAGTACAAACACCACAATAACTCATAAATATAAAGTCAAATAGACCACTTATTTATGCGATTTTTTTTTTTCGTATCTCCTGTTCACCGATGAAGTAGATCCCACAAGTTATAAAACTTCCTGTGTGTTTATAAACTTACACATGGAAAAGTTACAGTCAACTGAACATGAATAAGATACTGGAGAAATATTATTAAAGTGCCAGTATTTATAGAGGTGCCTTATATTCAGTCCAGGGTCAAGACGTTGGTTTCAGCCTCAGTCAAGTTTGCCAATATTTTAGAGCAAATATCGTAAAAACTATTTAAAAAACCCCTCCCGTCTGGCAAAATTATATTATCGTGGGTTTAACAATTTGTAGTTACCATGAAGTTACAATAGCAGGAGACTATCAAACAGGGTATTTTAAAATAGCTAATATTATGAATGTAACATTCTTTAAAGTAAAAAACTAGGTCTATGTCAGTAGTAGGGAAATGTATATTGAAGCACAACGGATTTCGGATTCGGAACCGGAGCCGACCGGCCACCATGTTGTTATGTCACCCACCCGCCATATTTGACCCACTTGACCTTGACCTTTACTTTAACCCCGGTGACCTCTTACCCCAATAACCTAAAATTGCGAAAAAAAATCTTTAAAAATTATAAAAAATTGCTTACAAAATTTTTATTAAAATATCGTTCCAAAAAGTATAAAAATATTATTATTAAAAATGTATCAAACGGCAAGGAATAACTTCTAAAGCTGGTAGTGGTTTGATGGAAATGTGTTTATTCAGAAAGGCTCATGTCGAGAAGGAGCCTGCACCAAAGGATATTAGTGAGATTAATTCAGACAGGATAATCTGTTGGAAAACTTGTCCAGTTCATGAGGGCAAGGCAAACAATAATGCTGTAATTCGTGTTTTTGGTAATATGTCTATGAATTCATGTAAGAAGATGAAGATGAAACTTGGTGATCAGATTTGGTTGTTTTTCCCTTAAAATTCCCTTATCTTTTTTTTTTTTTTTTTTTTTTTTTTTTTTGGAAATCCCGAAAAATGTATAAAATTTTTTTATCAAAATTTGTTTAACAATCTTTCATTTCCGAAGATCCCCATAGCACCACGTCCAGCAGATGACTGACTCCCTCATCCCTACTCCCACATCTATACTCATTCTATCATTTGAGGCCATATTTGTTTTTCGTTCGTCATTTATTTATATATGCAACTACAGGCTACCATATTGATAGGTGACCGCCATTTAAGTAATCGACTGCCGTTTTGGTAGGCAACACCCATACACCATATAAGATGCAAACTACCCTAACCTTGGCCCAATGACCTTGAATTAACTTGAATAACAAAATTCGAAAAAAAAAAATCTATGCAAATATGCTGGTCCTACCCGAGACGATGCATCTTTCACTACTGCTGTTAAAAAACGGAGCCTCCAAGCCTACCACCGTACTGCTTATAATATATGCATATACAAACACTATGGCATCATATTAACTTTGAAAAAAAAAAAATATTACACAGTTAATACATTGTGCAGACACCGACCAGCCAATCACCAAGTTACCACATGATTGCAGCTAACCGATCATATGCAGGCATTCACACAACTCACATACACACATGCAGGAAGGCGAGCTTTAGATGCTAGTTACTTGGTCACATTACTATGCAGTTATATATTCAACAGTTTTTTACAGACAAGTTTTTCGCTCACCTATAAATCATAGTCACACTTAAATTAGACTGCAGACACCTGTTGTCAGACTGACGCCTCAAAAGACTGACCCATATAACCACCCTTAAAAGACCTCCTGATGACACCTAATGACTACAGAATGCCCTTTAACGATAACAAAATGAACCCTGATTGTGGAGGAGGTGGAGGTGGATGAGGAGGTGGATGTGGAGGTGGTTGAGGAGGTGGAGGTGGATGAGGAGGTAGAGGTGGAGTTGGTGTTTCAGGTGGAGGTGGAGGTGGAGTTGCTTGTAGAAGTGGAGTTGGAGGTGGAGGTGGCGGTGGAGTTGGAGGTGGCAGTGGAGGTGCAGATCGAGGTGGAGGTGATGGTGCAGGTGGTGGTGGAAGTGGAGATGGGAGTGGTGGTGGAATTGTAGGGAGGGGAGTGTGGAGTGTTGGTGGATGTGGGTGAAGGTGGAGGTGGTGGTGGACATAGAGTTGGATGTGAGGTAGTGGTGGAGGTGGAGGAGGAGGTGGTTGGGGCAGAGGTGGAGATAGAGTGCAGGTGGAGGTGTATGTGGGAGTGGAGGTGGAAGTGGTGGTGGAGGTGGAGGTGGAGTTTGAGGTGGAGGTAGAGGTGAAGGTGGTGGTAGTAGAGGTGCATGTGGAGGTTGTGGAGGAAGTGAAGTCGGTGGTGGTTGTGGTGGTGGAGGGGGTGGTGGATGTGGAGGTGGTGGTGGAAATGGAGGTGGATGTGAATGTGGATATGGTGGTAGATGTGGAGGTCGGTATTGAGGTGAGGTGGAGTTGGTGGTGAGGGTGGACGAGGTGGTGGAAGTGGAGTTGGAGGTGGATGTGGAGGGGGTGGATGGTGGTGGAAGTGGAGGTGGTGGTGGAAGTGGAGGTGGATGTGGTGGTGGAGGTGGAGTTGAAGGATGATGTGGAGGTGGAGGAGAAGGTGGAGGTGGAGTTCGAGTTTGTGGTGGAAGTGGAGGTGGAGTTAGATGTGGTGGTGGAGATGGTTGTGTGTGAGGATATGGAGGTTGATGTGGATGTAGTGGTTGAAGTGGAGGTGGATAGTGGAGGTGGTGGTGGAGGTGGAGAGGAGGGGTTGTAGTTGATGGAGGTAGAGGTCTATATGGGGTTGGAGGTAGTTGTGGATATGGAGGTGGAGGTGAATGTATAGGTGGATGAGAAGCTGGTTGTGAATTGGAGGTGAATGTGGAGGTTGTGGTGGATAGGGAGTTGGAGGTGGAGGAGGTAGTGGGGAAGATGGATGTGGAGGAGGTAGTGGAGAAGATGGAGGTGGAGGAGGTAGTGGAGAAGATGGAGGTGGAGGGAAGGTAGTGTAGAACTGGAGGTGTATGTGGAAGGTAGTGGTGGAGTGGAGTTGGGTGGAGTAGGTGGTAGTGGTGGAGATGGTGGTGGAAGTGGAGATGGTGGTGGAAGTGGAGATGGTGGTGGAAGTGGAGATGGTTGTGGAGTGGAGATGTTGTGGAAGTGGAGAGGATATGAAGGCGAGGTGGAGTTGAGGTGGAAGTGGAGATGGTAGTGGAGATGGGGTGGTGTTTGAAGTGGAGGTGATTGGAAGTAGTGGTGGAGGTGGAGGTGCAGGTGAATGTGGAGAGGGTGTTGAGATGGTGGTTGAGGTGGAAGTGGTGGTGGATGTGACGGGGTGGTGGAGGTGGTGAATGGAGGTGGAAGTGCTGGTGGTGGAATGGAGGTGGTGTTGGAGGTGGAGTGGTTGTGGAAGTGGAGGTGTGTGGAGTGGAGGTGGTTGTGGAAGTGGAGGTGAATTAGGTTGATGGTGGAATGTTGTTGTAGGTGGAGGTGCATATGGAGGTGGAGGTGGTGATAGTAGAGGTGGAGTGGCAGTGGTGGTTGAGGTGGGGTGGTGGAGTGGATTGTGAGGTGGTGGTTAAAGTGGAGATCGATGTGGAAGTGGAGGTGGACGTGTAGGTAGTGGTGGCTGAGGTGGAGGTGGCTGCAGTGGGGAGGTGGAGGCGGAGTTGGAGGTGGTGGATGTGGAGGTGGATATGGAGGTGATGTTGGAGATAGAGTTGGGGGTGGAAGTGATGGGAAAATAGAGATGGAAATGGTGGTGAAGATGGTGGTTGAGGTGCATTTAGAGGTGGAAGTGGCAGTGACAGTGGAGGTGGAGATGGTGGAGTAAGTGGAGGTGGATGTGGAGGTGGTGGTGGAAGTGGAGGTGGATACTGAATTGGAGGTGTATGTGGAAGTGATGTTGGTCGTGGAGGTGGAGGTGATGGTGTAGTTAGAGGTGGTGGCGGAAATGGAGGTAGATGTGGATATGATGGTGGAGGTGGAGGTTCAGGTGGTGGTGGAAGTGGAGTTGGTGGAGGTGGAGGTGGTGGAGGTTGTGGTGGATGTGGAGGTTGTGATGGATGTGGAGGTTAATCTGGAGGTGGCAGTGGACGTGGAGTTGTAGGTGGAGGTGGTGGGGAAGGTGGAAATGGAGGTGGAGGAGATGGGGGAGGTGTAAGAGGTGGTGGAGGTTGGCGTGGAGTTGGAGGTGGAAGTAGAGGTGTTTGTGTAAGTGGAAGTGTTTGTGGAAGTGTAGGTTGTGGTGCAGGTGGAGGTAGAGATGGATGGGGATCTGGTGGTAAAAGTGTATGGGGAGGTGGTGGTGGAGAAGGATGTGGTATAGGTGGTGTTAGAAGTTTAGGTGAAAGTGGAGTTAAAGGTGGAGGTGTTAGTGAATGTTGCATTGGAGGTGTTGTGAAGTTGGAGGTAGAGGTGTTCGTGGAAGTGGATGTGGAGGTTGTGGTGGAGGTGGATGTAGAGGTGGTGGTTTGAAGTGGAGATGGAGGTGGAGGTGTAGGTAGAGTTAGAGGTGGAGGTGCAGGTAGAGTTAGAGGTGGAGCTGGAAGTGTCGAGTGTTCGTGTAGGTGGTGCAGGAGGTGGAGGTAGGGGTGGAGTTGTAAGTGGAGGTGGGATCAGTGGTGAATGTGCAGGTCGAGATGGATGTGAATATGGTGATTGATATGGAGGGGATTTGTTGTTGGATGTGGTGGTAGAGGAGGAGTATGTAGATGTGTAGGTGGAGGTGAAGGTGGTGGTAAAGTTTGAGGTGGAGGTGGTGGTGGAAGTGGAGGGGGTGTGAATGTGGTGTGTATATGGAGGGTGTGGTGGTGGTGGAAGTGAGTGTGGAGGAGGAGTAATTAGAGTTGGTGATGGAGGTGGTAATGGAGGTAGAAGTGAAATTGAATGTGGATGCGGAGGTGGAGGTGTTGGTGGAGGTGGAGCAGGAGGCGGAGTTTGTGGTGGGGGTGGAGGTGAAAGTGGATGTGGAATTGGCAGTTGATGTGGATATTTATGCGGTGGTGGTTATGGAGGGAGATGTGGTGGAGAATGTGGTAATGGAGAAGGTGTAGGTAGAGGTGGAGGTGGTAGTTATGGTGGAGGTGGATGTGGTGGTGGAGGTGGATGTGGTGGTGGAGGTGGATGTGGTGGTGGAGGTGGATGTGGTGGTGGAGGTGGATGTGGTGGTGAAGGTGGATGTGGGGGAGGAGGTGGAGGTGGATGTGAATGTGGTGGTGTAAATGGAGGAGGTGGTGGTGGAAATGGGGTGGAAGAGAAGTAGGTTGAGGTGGAGTTATATGTGGTGGTGGAGGTGGAAGTTGAGATGGAGGTGGAGGTTGAAGTGGAAGTGTAAGTGAAGGTGGAGGTAAATAGGGAGGAGGAGGAGCTGATCGTGGTGGAAGTGGAGGTGGAGGTGGTGGTGATGATTGTGGGGGTGGTGTAGTTGGAGTTGTAGATGGTGGAGGTGGTGGTGAAGGTGGTTGTGGTGGAGTTGTAGTTGGAGTTAATGGTGGAACTGTAATAGAGGTGATGGTGGAACTCAAGGTGAAGGTGGGAGAGGTGGAGGTGGAAGTGTAGTAGGAGGTGGTAGTGGAAGTGGAGTTGGAGGTGGTTGTGGAAGCGAAGTTGGAGGTGGAAGTGGAGGTGGAGTTGGTGGTAGAAGTCGAGGTGGATGTGTGTGTGGAGGTGGTGGTGGTGGAATTGGAGGTTTAGGTAATGGTGGAAGTGAAGTTGGATTTGGTGGTGAGGGTTGAGGTGAAAGTCTAGTTGGTGTATGTGGAGGTGAATGTGGTGGTGATAGTAGTTGAAAGTGGAGGTGGAGTTGGAGTTGGAGTTAGTGGTGGAGGTGGATATGGAAGTGGGGGTGTAGGTGGAGGTGGAGATGTAGGTGGAGGTGGAGGTGGAGATGTAGGTGGAGGTGGAGGTGGAGATGTAGGTGGAGGTGGAGGTTGTGTGTAGAAGTGTAGGTGGAGTTGGAGGTGGTATTGGAAGTGGTGGTGGAGTTGGAGGAGGAGCTGTTTGTTGGAGTGGAGGTGTATGTGGGGGTGGTGGTGGAAGTGGTGCTGGATATGGAGGAGGAGGTGGTGTTGGAAGTTGAGGTGGAGGTGATGTTTTGAGGAGGTGGAGGGTATTTTTTGTGGAGGTGGAGGTGGTTTTGAGGAGGTAGAGGTGGAAGTGGAATTAGAGGTGGAGGTGGTGGTGGAAGTGAAGGTGGTGATGGAAGTGGAGGTGGAGGTGGAGTTCGAGCTGGATGTGGAGGTGGTAGTGGAAGTTGAGGTGGTGGTGGGTGTAGTGGAGTTTGAGGTAGTTGTGTTGGTGGAAGTGATGGTAGAGGTGGTTGGTGGATGCGGAAGTGGAGGTGCAGGAGGAATTGGAATTGGAGGAGGAAGTGGAGGTGGACTTAATTGTGGAGGTGGATGTGGTAATCGAATTGGATGTGGTTGTGTGGATGGAGGAGAATCATGTTGAGGTGGTGGTATAGGTGGTGGTGGAAGTGAAGGTTGAAGTCGAGATGGAGTTCAAGGTTGAAGTGGAGCTGGAGGTTGAGTTGGAGGTGGAGATGGTGGTGGAGAAGTAAACTGGAGCTGAAGGTGGAAGTGGAGGTGGAAATGTAAATGTAAATGGAGGTGGTCGTAGAGCTGGAAGTGGAGGTGGAGTTGGTGGTGTGTGTGGTGGAGGTGAAGGTGGTGGTCGAATTGGACGTAAATGGGAAGGTGGAAGTGGAGATATAGTTGGAGGTTGTGTTGGTTTTAGGAGGTCGAAGTTAAGGTGGAAGTGGATATGGACGTGGAGGTGGAGTTGGAAGTGGTAGGTGGAGGTGGTTGGTGGAGGTGGAAGTGGTGGTGGAAGTGGGGGTTGAATTTGAGGTGGAGGTGGAAGTGGAGGTGGAGGTTGAGGTTGGTGTTGGGGGTAGTGGAGGAGGAGGTGGAGGTGGTGGAAGTGACGGTGAAGTTGGAAGTCGAGGTGTAGGTGGAATTGGAGGAGGATGTGGTGGTAGAGTGGGAGGTGGAAGTGGAGTGGGGATGGAGGTGGAAGTGGTAGTTGAAGTAGAGGTGAAGGTGGAGGTGAAACTGGAGAGGGAGTTGGAGGTTGTAGTAGAATGTTAGGTGGAGGTGGACGTGGTGGTGGAAGTTGAGATGGAGGTTGAGGTGTTGGTAGAAGTGGAGGTGGAAGTGAAGGTGGAAGTGTGGGTGGATGTGGAGTTTTAGGTGGTGGTGGAAGTGAAGGAGGAAATGGAAGTTTAAGTGGAGGTGGTGGTGGTGGAGCTGGTTTGTGAATTGGAGGTGGATGTGTGTGGTGGTAGTGGAAGTGGAAGTGGATGCGGATGTTGAAGTGGAATTTGTAGTGGAGGTGGATGTGGAGGTGGTGGAAATGGTGGTGGAGGTGGTGTTGGAGTTTTTAGGAGGTGTTGGTGGAGTTGAAAGTGGAGTTGGAGTTAGAGGAGGCGGTGGTGGTTGTAAAAGGAGGTGGAGGTGGTGGTAGAGGTGAAGGTGGGAGTGTAATTGGAGTTGGAGGTGGAGGAGGTGGTGGGGGATGTGGAAGTGGTTGTGGAGGTGGAATCTTAGGTTGAAGTGGCGGTGGAAGTGGTGGTGGAGGAGATGGTGGTGGAAGTGAAGATGGAAGTTGAAATGGAGGTAGAGGTGGAAGTGGAGTTGAAGATGTAGTTGGAGGTGGTGGTGAAGATGGAAGTGGACGTGGAGGTGGATATTGAAGTGGAAGTGGAGGTGTATGTGGAGGTGGTGGTGGGGTTGGAAGTGGAGTTAGAGGTGGAGAAGGTGGTGGAATTGCAGGTGGAGGTGGTGGTGGAAGTGGAGGTGAAAGTGGGTTAGAGCTGGTGGAGGTGGTGGTGGAGGTGTTGGGGGAATTGATTTGTATGTGGACGTGTTGGTGGTGGAATTGGTGTTGGAGGTTTGAGGAGGAGGTGGAGATGATGGAAATGGGGGTAGAGGTGGTAGTGGAGTTGGAGGTGGAGGTTGTGGTGGAAGTGGAGGTGGATATGGAGGTGGTGGTGGATGTGGAGATGGAGGAGTTTGTGGAGGTGGAAGTTAAGGTGGAGGTAGATGTGGTGGTGGAGTTGGTGGTGGTTGTTGAGGTGGTGGTGTAAATGGCGGTGGAGGTGGTATTGTATTTGGAGGTGACGGTGGTGGTGGAGTTGTAGTTGGATAAGTTGGTGGAGGTGGAGGTCGAAGTTGAGGTGGGGGTAGAAGTGGAGGTGGTGGTGGAAGTGATGGTGATGGTGGAATTGGTGGTGGAGATGGTGGTGGGGGTATAGGTGGTGATGAAGGAGATGGTGTTTGGGGAAGTGGAGGAGGTGGAGGTGGTGGTGGAGGTTGAGGTTGAGTTGGATGTGGAAGTGGAGGTGGTGGAAGTGGATGTTTTGTTGGAAGTATAGGTGGAGGTGGTGGCGGAGTTGGAGATGTTTTTTGGAGATGAAGGTGGTGGTGGAAGTGTATACATTAAATTTAAAATTATTTGTTATTTTATATCTTTGTATATAAATAAAATTAAAAATAATTTTATATTTACTTATATTATATTAATATTATGTACTAAATTAATAATAAATTTATAATAAAATATTTTTACGAAAATAACTTTATATTATATATATATATATATATATATATATATATATATATATATATATATATATATATATATATATATATATATATACATACACAAAATTAGATTGTAAATAAATTTATAGCTACATTCTCAAAATATACATAACTGTGTATATGAATTAAATTTTTAATGATTTTAGAGTTTCCTACTTATGCACTAATACTTATATATGTATTTATTTATTTAAATTCAAAATTCTTTTATATTTACATACCTGTATATATAAATAATTATGTTAAAAATCATTTGAATATGTTTTTATATTTTTTCACTTATTAACCCATACATATTATGTATTATATAAATTGATAATAGTTTTATATTCATATATTTGTATCACTATATTAATTAATAAAATCTACATAAGTGGTTATATTCATATTGTATAGAAACACATAATTATATATAGCCCTTTCATATATACATGATAAGACTAGCGTGTTTTCTTCCTGGGCGATAATATATTTGGGTTTGTTCAGAGTGCTCCCACACCAGAAAGATAAATGGTGAATACGAAGATCTGAAGATAAATTGTAAATACGTAGGTAGACCTTCGTATTCACGACGATTCAGCGATCGGATTATGGCCTATGTTCAAAATGTTCGTCAGCTTGAGAAGGAGGTCTGTACGAAAACATGCTGAATGAAAACTTCAAGAGTGACGTTTCAGTGCGGTTTATGCTCTCCTCCCCCCTCAGTTTCACAATTCCACAAGCACACCCACCTCCACATCCACATTCAATTTAACGTCCACCTCCGTATCCACCTTCACATCCACGTCCAACTCCAAACCCACTTGCACATCCACCTTCACATCCACATCCACCTCCACATCCACTTGCACATCCACCTGTACATCCACCTGTACCTCCACATCGTCCTCCACACCTACATCCACCTACGGATCCACATCCACCTCCACATCCACATGCACATGCTCCTCTGGATCCACCTCCACTTCCACCTCCTCCTCCTCCACCACCACAAATAGGAGTTATTTTGGGGTAATTTAATGGCATTTTGGAGTAATTGGGGTCATTCGGTGTCCATCTAGGGGTCGTTTTGTGATCATTAGGGGTCAGCACCTTAATCAGGGGTCATTATTGGTCAATGGGTGAAGGGGAATGGGTCAATATGTCAATGAGTCAAGGGGTCAGTCTTGTGAGGGGTCGGTCTGACAACAGGCGTCAATTGTCTACTTTAAGTGTGGCCATGATTTATAGGTAAGCGAAGAACTTGTCTGAAAGAAACTGTGTAAGATATAACTGCATGGTATTGTGATCATGGAACTAGCATCTAAAGTGTACTTACCTGCCTGTGTGTATGAGATGTCTGAATGCCTGCATGTGATTGGTAAGCTGCAATACTGTGGTAACTCGATTATTGGCTGGTTGATATCCGCACAATGTATTAATGGTGTAATGCGATTTGTTCAAATTCAATATGATGTTTTAGTGTGTGCATATGCATATATTATAGTATTAGGGAAGTAAGCTGGGAAGCTTAGTTTAACAACAGCTTTCGTGAATGATACATCGTCTCGGCTAGATTCTGCATCATCGCATAGAATTTTTCTCGAGGGCTTGTTTTCAAGGTCACTCAAGGTCATTGGATCAAGGTTAGAGTTGTCTGCATCCAATATGGTCGCAGTAGGCTCCAATTTATTATACTTGATGAATTTTATGTATTTTTTCTAGAATTTTTTGTTATCAAGGTCATTCAAGGTCACGGGTAAAGTTTGAGGTAGTCTGCAGCTAATATGGTGGTAGTCTGTAACATCATATACTTGCTTACATTTATCTAATTTTTTCTCAGTTTCTGTTTTCAATGTCATTCAAGGTAATAGGGTCAAGGTTGAGGTAGTCTGCATCAAATATGGTGGTAGTAGTCTGTAATGTATTATACTTGCTGACTTTTATGTATTTTTTCGTTTTTTATATTCATAGTCATTCCATGTCATGGGATCATGGTCGAGGTAGTCTGCTTCTAATATGGTGGTAGTAGGCTGTAATGTCATATGGTTGTTGAATTTTGTGTGTTTTCCTCGAGTTTTTGTTTTCAAGGTCATTCAAGGTCATGGGGTTAAGGTCGATGTAGCCTGCATCTCATATGGTCGATTAATGACGCCTACCAATATGGTGGTCTATTACCAAAACGGTGGTCACCTACCAAGATGATGTAGTCTCTAGTAACATATAAACAAATGACGAGCGAAATACAAATATGGCGACAAACTATAGAATGAGTTTAGATGGCTGAGTGGGGATGAGGGAGTCAGTCGTCTGCTGGACGTGGTGCTGGGGGGACCTGCGGAAATTTAGGTTTCTTAAATAAATTTTACATAAGTATTTATACTTTTTAGGTATTAATTTTAAGTGAAAAAAGGGAAATTTTAAGGGAAAAGGGTAATTTTAAGGGGAAAAGGGAAATTGTTAGGAATAATGGCTGCCGAGAGGATTAGAATTTTAAATATTATTTTTAATAATTATTAAATTAATTTTCTATAATAAATTATTTTATTTATTTTATTAAAACAGTTTTTAATATCATTTTTGATAATCTATTTATATACATATTTTTATTTGTTCGCAATTTTTTAGTTTATTGTGGTCAAAGGTCACCGGGGTCTAGGTCAAGGTTATGGGGCAAAGGTCATAGGATAATATCGTATGGGTGAAAGATGGCGGGTGGGTGACTTAACAACATGGCGACTGGCTGGCTCCGGCTCCGAATCCGTAATCTGTTGCACGTCAGGATATATTTCCCTACTGCTGACCTCATCTGCTTTGAATAATGTGGTTTTTAGGAAAGAAATAATTATTTTATTTTGGAATAGGATGCACATGTAAATTATCGAAATTTTAATAAAAATTGTGTAAAGATCATAATTATTACAAATCACTACACTCAATTCTCGTTGAAAAGCGACAGAAGACTGCTACAGACAGTTGACGGTAGAGTTATAACTATTGAAAGCAACGTTAGAAACATGGCGATACGTCTGTCTGTGTAGGTATATTGTAACTATCACGCTGACTGCCTTGCGTCCAGTCAAGTACGCAGGGAAACTTGCCCCATGAATTAGTGTTGAATTAAAAGTGTTCAGCAAACTTTTGTGAATCCTGAAATACATAATTTATTTTGTTGTCCGGTGTTTATGCATATAAGAGCGAGAATGAGCAAACGTAATATATTTGCTTTTCTAACAATTTCACAGTTTCACCTGACCGACTCATGAATAAAGTGCCCAGGCCCGTGCCAATGTTCATGTCACACATGGCGGAAAGTGTTCCCTACACAAGTGCAAGAATGATTATCTGAGGTAATATGTTTAAAGTTTACTTAAAATATATGTCCATTTTTATTTAACCCCTTAATATTTTTTCCTTTAAAGTGTAGCAAAAGAAGACATTTTTGGCGAGAAAAGTACTAACAAATTCCGTACAATACCTGGCGTTTTGGAAACAATGATAACCAAATTCAGTAGATAGGGTCTACATTGTTAGAAGAAACAACCTATTATAGAATAGTTTGTGTGAGAGCAGTGACGAGTAGCGTTGTCGAGGGGAAGGTAATGACCGCATTGTTTCTGATGTGCAGCACCTATAATTGTTTTGCCTACCTGCAGCATGTGGAACGTGAACGCGTATACACTATCTACCTGAAGCAGTAGGAATAGAGGCAGACCAGTGGAAACCAGCGGGAACTGAGCGACTGGTAAGCAGGGACAGATAACAAATTAGTATGTTGGCTATATTTCACTGATGTATTTATGGTTGCTACTGGATGTGGAGAATTGCGCAGCCATAAGTCACTTGTTGCCAGTTCATTCACTCGATTGGCCGGTCGGCAGTAGCTTATCAACTGACTTCCAGCGCATGTTATCTCACTGATTGATATAACTGATTTGTGCTTAGAGTGTACTAGGGATAATACGTGAAGGCGTTAAAAGGATGAAGAATGAGGGCTAAGCCGAGGTATGAGTGTGAAGCCGATTGCAGAGTAAACAACAACACACTACTTAGCATGGCGGTTCGTTGAACGTGGGCGTACAAGTTTGTTGATTGGCTGGCTGAGTCTGTGGGAGCGGGCCTTATTTCTGATTGGCCACTGCGTGCCGTACTATTGGCTACTAGGTCACTAGGCGCTGCTACACAGTGACGTCAATTTAACGAGAGCGGTCTATAGCCTACACTCGGTTCAAGCTACTTCTAACACAGGTTGGGAAAGGTCAGTGTAACAAGTTCGGCAATGGAAACATTTCCACCGCTAGGTAAGGTGAACTAGTGTCGAAAAATACCAGATATTCTATATTTTATACTTTAAAAAAAAATTACCATTGTAACAATCATAAATTAAATATAAAATAACTTGGTATGAAAGTTAATTTTTTTTTTGTTTTATTATTTACGTATAGTAAAAGTTCAATCAAAAGTTACATTTCGGAAGACAACGCACATGGCGCGGAAAATAACTATGCCAAAATCCTGCATTTGCATTTGTTTTTTCCTTACCTGAGTAGGATAAACGTTAACTCGATGAAGCTTTGTTTGCATGAGACGGAGGAATATTTTATAAGTAGAACTTGAGCAGAGTTTTAGAAAGGTGATGAGTAACCGTGAGAGGACGAGAGGCGGGTTCTGTATTGTTAGCTAGTATGTGCAGACATGCCTGTAGTAGTTTGAGAGGGCAGGTTCTGTATTGTTAGCTAGTGTGTGTTGACTTGCCTGTAGTATGTTGAGAGGGCAGGTTCTGTATTGTTAGCTAGTGTGTGCTAACTTGCCTGTAGTATGTTGAGAGGACAGGTTCTGTATTGTTAGCTAGTGTGTCCTGACTTTCCTGTAGTTTGTCGAGAGGGCAGGGTAGGTAGCCTCTAGCATCTCGGCAACCACAAACCTGGCATTACAGTCGGCATGTGTTTATTTACCAGCCCCGCGTCGGCCTGCAGTAATTTAAGGGCTCTTCCGATTGGCGATGGGGCACGTCGGATAAACCTACGTCCAGATTTATTATTGGTCGGAGGCGCGGCGGTGGTGAGGAAGGACTAGCAGGGTGGTAAATACGTTCGCGAGCGAAGAAGGAGAAAGTGATAATTGTGATAGGAGGCGGTGTGCCGCTTCAAACACACACAGCACGAGGAAAAAAAACAGAGAGAGGGAGAGAGAAAGAGAGAGAATTACCTCTCGGCTGAAGGGAAGAGTGCAAGAGCTGCACATGGCTAAGCTTTATTCTACTACAGGTTGGGAAACTCCACTTTTTTAGTTTGGCAACTACAATTTTTCACATGTGTACCGGATTCTCTCTATTTCCTACGTTAAAAAAAATATTGCAGTAATCATAAAGAAAATGCAAAATAACTTCGTAAGTAAATATCTCTGTTTCCATTATTCACGTTGGTTAAACTTGAATGAAAAGTGACCTCTATAAGAGAGTGGCCACCTACCGGCGGGGATATTCCCTATGCCAAACTCTCCCACAAGAAAACTCATTTTGTTCCTCACCTAACCAACATTACACATGGCGCAGCGTGCAGCCTTAGATCTACCCCCCAAATACAATTCAAGATTTCCACATTTTTTTCTTAAATGTCTTTACTTAAATGGTGTATAAAGAGAGTGTGTCACTTTGTCTGGCAGTTCGTGCACGTGCGCATGATGACGGCAGACGATATGAATTAGTAAGAAGAGATCTTTATACATCTAATGCACGTACATCTCTCCCGTCTGTGCGCCCAAATGTCTCAGTAAGTGGAGCTATTCTGAGCGCGTGAAGGTAATTTAACACCGAAATTTCATGATTTAAATAGCAGCTTAGCGTAAGAATGTAGAGAGCCACCTTCGAGTGGATATTGCAGCACAGAATGCGAGAGTTTACAGAAGAGAAGTGGTGGGACGCCTACTGTCGTGAGAGCGTACTGTGTAGTTCATTGGCTGCACAAAGCTGAGGATGCATCTCATTGGATATTACACTTTATAGAACGTTCCCAATAGTCCAGACCCCCGTCTGGCAAGGTGAGCTGGTCTCCAGGAGCCTAGTTTTTTAAGCTATCGGAATAATCCTCTGACGTCATTCCGCTGGACGAATGCTTAGAGGCTTTTGTTAGCACTCGATAAGTGATTTCTCTATCGGAATCGAGCTTTAGAATGTCGAAACCAATCCGACAGCATGGCAACTGCCGGTCTCATTCCATTTGTCAATATAATTGTGAAATGAAATAATCGTATATATGTTCACTCTTTCGAGTTTAAACAGAAGTATAATCAATGAAGTAGAGTGAAGATTAACACCGCAACCAAGCATAAAATTATAATTGATTAAATATCTGAGAACATTTCTGTATACTTAATTTTAGGTTTGAACAATAAAACTGATAGGAATGTTGTGAACATCGAGTTACTCAGAACACGAAACAGTTAAAATATTAAAAGAAAAAGTTAAATAACAAGAAAACTGTAATTGTCAAAAGCATCAAACTATGGCATAAGCTAGGCAGCTGTCTAAGTATGACAAACACTTCAACTTTATCGCCCATTGAGATGGTCCGCTACTAGAGATGTGTAGGTATCCCCCATTCACACACCGGTGCAAATCAAAGCCTATTGAATTCCTTTAGGTCAAACAAAATATTTGCGGGAATGTCATACACTAGTTGAATTATATTTGCCAAAACAGAGATACACCAATACATGTTATATTATGTAATTGCGATTTACATTTATAACTATGTACACTTTATTAATGTTTGCGAAAATATGGATTAGTTATATTTTTTCTTATAAAGTCGTATTTAATTTAAGGACTGAATAAAATGTATAATGCAAATGAAGCAAATATAAAAATGTAATATTAAATATACTTATAATTCTTAATAGCGCTATCTAGCATCTGTATTTGAAAACGAGTATATGTGCCTTTAGGTGTCTTATCTTCATTTGGTAATAAGTAATTAAATGAAGTTAAATATGCTTTTTTTTTTAACAAACGTAGCTCTCAGAAACGTAACTCGTTATTTGAGAATTCCTGTGAATTATCTAAGTCCTGTGAATATGACATTATATCCCACACACGCAGCCACTTTACTTAAATATTTAACAGGCACAGGCCTGGCCACCGCCTAAAATATTTTTGTATTTTTTAAATAGAAAATTGACGGAACATCTTATTCAGTAGAAAAAATTTGCATATTTAAAAATTAATATTTCTGCCACAACGGAAATAAAATGATTGGTTCAGCGTCTGTGATGACACACGAAATGCGACGATGCCAAATTGTAATATCGGTTCCTTTAAATTCCGAACCTTTTCATTCCGACAGTCGCTACGACGATTTAAAAAATACGTATTTGTTCTTTCCGACACTCGCTACAGGAATGTAGGTATCGGATCAATCCACTAGCGTAGTTATGCCGACATGTAGTTTCAAAAATGATGCGCTGGAAGGCGACATGCGCCTCTACATTGTTGACCAGTATAGCCGACGTGCGTGCGTGCATGTGTGGAGCTCGCACTGCATCATCACGAGCACGTCATAATAATTAACGGCGTTCGTGCTCATGTCAGTTTTCGGAAAGCCATGTAGGGAAATAAATCAAGGACAGTCTTAGATAAGTGTTGCTGCCTACTTTGTGAGCAACCATTTATACGGAATGATACATTCCTTTAGGGCCATATACGCATCACTGGACGGTGAAATTTACGGTGCTAGAAACAGCTCAACAGTAATGTATCATGCTGATAAAATGTCGATACGGCAGTACAACAGTGTTGCATCTCAAAAAATAAGATGTTTCAGTTAATTACACTTGAGGTGAAATACACCAAACTAAATAAGTAAACCTGAAATGTACTTTGCGGTTTCATTTTAAAGCTTACTTAACGAAAGTTATCTTGATCAACATTTAGGAGTTGACTTATAAACAAAAAACGCAATCATTCCTTGGCAATCAACAAAAAAGGTAACTAATTAATTGTTGTGATTACATAGCCATGTAGATGAGGACTTTGTTGAACACATCAAAACTGCGTGTGTATACGTACAGTAGGCACAGGAAGAGAGACGTAACTGTATATACTCTACACTGCGGGCTGGACTCAGCCTTCTGTATAGAGAGAGAGAGAGAGAGAGAGAGAGAGAGAGAGAGGCCGCACCACTACTCTATGTACACAGTTCGACGCTAAGCCTCAAGCTCACTCACTCTCATAACGAATTATGTGCCGTGTCAAGTTGCGATAGGCTACAGCATGCATCAAATAAATAATGTTTGCGACATCTGAAATCAAAACTTAAACCGGGCGTGAAATGGTTAGTATAAATAATGTAATGAAGCCGTGATTTTGATATGTGACTGCTTGATCGTAGAGAAATGTAAATGCAAACACTGCTAGAAGAAATGGTAGCCATGAGGAGTGAAGTACAACATACTACATATTGTAGAGTGTATGTTGTATGTCACTGTAATAGAGAACGATGTTTCAACACAGGGGTGACGAGTTTCTTGTACTGCCAACTCCAGTAGCAGACGCCAGACAAATAGCGTCTCTGACCTTCAACATATGGCCAATCAGCGCGTGGTAACTTTCTCTCCAGCTTGCAGCTCAGCCAATACGGAACCTCCTTCAGCACGCAGTAGCCAGTCATACACGAGGCCCGTTGCCAGAGCCTCGTGTAGCCAATCAGAGGATTTAAGAAACCGCCAGGTGATTGTATCTCGGTGTGGTTACCTGGTGTGTAGCAGAAGCAGGTGTTGCGAGGTAAGCTGGTGCTTGCTCAGTACTGTACACACTCGGCGCACGCAGCAGGAACCAGTAACCTGGGTGGGGTGCCCGGAAAAACTGAACGTGTACTGCGGCCACTCACGAGAGAGCGACGAGGCACCCATCACACACGTGCTTCGACGTTAACGACACTACTACATTCAAGTGGCCGATGTAGCAAGCCATTAGATATAGTAGCACGGAGCCTTGCCTCGCAAGACACGCTCCTGAGCCGGGCAGAAGTGTGGTTAGCGCAGACATAAAATAATGAAGATGGTCGTAGGCTAGGCGGGTCGTTGTCGCGGGCACACCCTGTGGTGGCGGCGGCGAAGTACTAGAGTCCTGAGGATGGCAAGGGGAGTGGGGTGTGGACCTCCCTGTAGCCGCCCCAGCTATGCCAGGAATGCCGCCCCCCCACAACGTCGCTGACTCCTTCATTACTTTATCTCAAGTAAGAGGGGGGTTGGGGTGTAGAGGCCGACACCACGGACAAACAAGAGGTTGAAGGATAGCGCGCCACGCCACTTCATCAAGGCCGACACCTGCCGCGTCGTAACCACCAGCTGCTGCACTGTCTGCCAACATGGCCGCCCCCGCTCACATACACACACACACACACACTCCTAACTACTTGGCTCCTGTGTTCATGAAAGACTGCTTTTAGTCGTGCTGCCAACCGGCAACAGCCGCTTATTGGCGTTCCATCATCTTGCTAGCCAGTGGCGCCATTTTGTGGGAGTGTACGGCTCAAGTTAGTGGTATAACCGGCTGTTTCACCTCTACACACGTAACTATAGGCTGTTCACAGTACACGCTATATATACTGCTTAACATATATAGGCTATTCACAGTAAAGTGAGCACTTTTGAAAGCCCTCTCATTTGGAATAATAGTCTATAAATATATTTAACTTTAGACTTTGGCGTTAACTTCCAAGTGCTGTGGAATATACACACTGCGTTTATAACTTGCATGGGAATATTAATTTAGAAAGGTACTTATAGTATTTAAAAATGGCTGAAAGCAAAAAGTAACTAGGGTTTCAAAAGTGCTCACTTTACCGCGAACAGCCTTTACTATGTGGTGCAGTGTTGTAATCACTAGCACCACTCAGGTTGAATATCTCTACAATGATTTTTGATTCTAATAATGGAACGAATATTTCAAACATTTGATTCTGATGGCCTGGACGTATTAAGATTCGCAAAGCCCTCGTAATAAAACCATTTATTTGCTCCCTTATCTCAGCGATTCTGATTTACGGCCGAATGCACCATTCGAATTCACAACCGTGATCCAGGTCCATTGCGTGTTTGAACTAAGATAAGTGTATATGAAGCGTTCCACCAACGCATTTCCCACCTTGAACCAAATTCGTTTTTTTTTTTTTTTTTTTCGATGAACGTGAACCGCCACATCCGATGGTTCAAAACAAACGATCTCGGTTCAGTTTGCTGTTTATGTATGGCCTGGATTATATTGGAGGTTATTATCATGGTAATGTTTACGCCAATGTCGTCAATAAAGATTTTTTGTAAAGAAGGCTCTTCATTTTGCTTAATTTATATATACTTTTTATGAATGCAACAGAATTAGCAGATGCATTGCCGAGTTCGGTGTAACATACAAATGTTTTAACTCCTATCGTGTTTGTTACTTTAGAAGCTACTTATAGCTAATTATTTGTATCGCGATGTATTCTTCAGAAGATAAACTATAACATGAACTTGAAGTATTGGATAATGTTTTTGAGCAACATTTTTTCCTAAAATACCTACCTAGGCCAAGAGAGTATATGTGGAGACAGCATCCTTTCCAGGACATATATGATGAGAGATTTAAGATGCGATTCCGTCTTTCGAAAGAGACTACTTTGGAATTGGTACATAAATTCGAAAAAAAAAAAAAAAAAAAAAAAAGTTTTGATAGCAATGTGAATAGTCCTGTTCAATCAATTTTGGTTGACACTTATGTTTTATGCACTGAGCCGTTTTTTATATTATGTGCAGCGATTTAATGGGTAAACACAAGTCCACAGCCTGTAGAATAGTACACAGGGTAACACAACCAGATTGCATTTTTGGCTAATGATGTTCGTGCACAACTTTTATGAGATTGTAGGCTATCCTGGTGTTATTGGGACAATTGTACACATGCATTATCGTAACATGTCTTTAACTAATTTGTAGTTCTGTGAACAACATTCTGTGAATTTTCAGTCAGCAGTAAACGTTTGCAACGCGAATTCTTTGTCATTCAAAGACACATCACCAGTCTTTATGCTCTAAATTATGCTCATACTATCTTCTACTAAATCTATTAACAATTATTTCTGATATTCAGCTGTGTTCGGTACATGCAAATAGCTCATTTTCAGAAAAAGAATGTTACAACTTTCAATGCCAACAAACAAATGTGTCCAACCATGCCAATCCATCAATTATACAAAGCCGAGAACCAATTATGTTTATATTTCCACTCAAATCTAGGTAAATAACTACAACCATAGAACACAGATACTTATATAAGGCAAATACCCGTGTTACTACTAGCGCTGTGGAACTACAAGCGCATAGGCGGGAAGTTTTTCAGTTGATACTACCAATTTCCACAAAAATTGATGTTGAAATTTAAATTTAAGTAAATGCTATATGCAGTGCAAAATCAGTGTGCGTATATGTCAAACACACTATTTAAATGTGTTAGGAATATATTTTAATGGTATAATACTTGTAACTAAAAAAAAATTTGCACACATTTAATTTATTTTCATTTAGAGGAATGAATCGTAGTAGTAGGGTGGTGGCGTTCTAGATACAAAGGGATGTCGCCTTTATTGATCGACCTAATAAATTAGATATCAAATTGATTAATGGGATTAATTCTTAATCCTATCTTAATCCGTATTAAATCCGATAAAATATTTTTCATCGATTTATTCAATTGATGTGATTAAATAAATAAATAAATTTGTTAAAAATTTTGTGTGAATTGTTAAATGTATAGTTTGGCATAAGAGTGTGCTAAGGTATTTCATTTTTTTTTTGAGACCATCATGGTAGGTCCTCACTCTCGGAGGTCTGGCGTTGTATGAGGTGTGATGTGTTGGGGATGGGGTATATATATGCATAGAGGGTCTTAATTTTTTATTTTTGGAGAGCATCAGTGTAGGTCCTCACTCTCGGATGCCTGTCGTACTGAGATGTGCCTGTGCTGGGGAAGGATATATGTAAGTATTGAGTAATATTTTTTTTTTATGTTATTGAGTTCCTTCCCATCTGTCAGGTGACTGAGGGCTAAGACATGTCTGCTTCGACCACCGTCTGGCAGGCGACAGAGGTTATGCCATATTTAATGAAATTATTAGTAAATATGTAATGAATGAAACCAAAAGAGAGGTGAATACGATTTCGCCTATGCTAACAAAATAATTTACACAAAGGACTCATCGAATCGCAAATACAAATTTCTAACGAATTACAGACACCAGCTATCCTGTGTTGTCCTAAATAAGTTAAGTAACGAGTTGTAGCTAAAATTTTCCTATGATATATAATTTAAGACAGCATAAATTACACGACTTGTTTTAAATGGCACTATTCCTAAACACATTAATAATGGATTTGAATACACGTACCTTACAGTGTTAAATGATTTTAATATACATCCGTCCGATCGGGAGGTTTGCTGTAGGAATGTCCTCAGTATAGGATTTTCGGTGAATTATAAGCAGTGTGCCAGGAGTGATGTTGATTGTGGGCCATCTGGCAGGCGAATGAGCTCTATATACGTGAAAAGTCGGAATTTTTAGGTGAAATAAATTGGTTAGGAAATTGCTATTGAAAAGAGAGGTGAATACGATTTATGTCCAAATACACACAATTATGTGAATATGACAAATGGATAAAAATTATGGTTATGACATATGTACTAGATGAAACAAATATTTCCCTATAGTCATGTGAGCCTATTTCCATGTCAAAATGGAAACTTGCTTACCTCCCCAGCAATTCTGATATACTATCCTAACTTAATGTCCGAGGTGGAAGCAAACGACTTGAATTAAAGCACACATTCAAAATATGTAAACTTACTAATGAAGTGATACAAAGTAATTAACAGAGCCATAAAGGTATCCTATTTCTCTACCAAGCTAGGTGTTGTAAAATAACGACGTCCAATTTAAGCAGCTTATCAGCTCTCAAACACCAAAATGCACAGGCAACTAGTTGATTAGCACAAAAATGTATGTATTTAAATACTCTAAAAATCAATATAAAGGTCCTGTGTATGTATTCACCAGTTTATATAGAGGCTAACGATAAATTTCACTAGAAATTTTAAACAACGAACAATTGCTGAAAAAAAACCCATTTACAAGATTTAAAAAAATTTAGTAATTCACTTTTAACAAGCAATAAAACTTTCGTTGAAACTCCAGACCCTTGATCGAAGAAAAACGAAGCCAAGTTAGTTTAAAAAAATAATATGGATGTACATAGACACACTACATTGGTCCGAACAATTTTTAACACACATTTCGTTTAAGTCTCACGAGATCAGTTTCGGAAATTCACATTTAAAAATCCTAACCTAATTAAAAATCCCATGGATTATTTTAAAAAATAATAGACCCACGCAAACTTCCAAATGAAGGAAACGATTTGCACACTATTCATATGCATTGTGAATTATACTTACAACGATATACTTCACATGAAAAATAATCATGTAAATGTCTTAAGGTAAACAAAGTTTATTGGTTCGAATAATTTTAACACAACTATCGTGGAAAACATATCGCTATAAAAGTTTAGCGAATCCCGTAGTTAAAACTTGTAGAGGAATTCACACATAATTTTATTTTTCGATATTATTAACGAATGTTATATATTTGCCAATGTTTTTTATGAATTTTAGGAGAGAGGTTTAAACCCTAGTCAGATAATTAAAGAAAGTGCTTAAAGAGTATCGCGGTTAACAGTCAGGCATATGGTAGGTCTAGGTTGGCCGATACCGAAGTCCGGATACCCTCCATCGTCGGGCGAGAGGTCGGCAGCTTGCCGAACGCGAGTGGTGAAGTGTTAGTTTTTAGAGCAGAAACAGGTATCTATGTACGCAGGCCGAGGTTTGAAAAACAACTAAATGGCCTGTCTGCCCTGTCCAGGAAAGGCAAATGGAAAATCCTGTTACAATGCTCCCTCTCTACCTCCTGCACCTAGTCCCTAAGTATTTGTTTGTCCAGCTCGAGGGCTGCTTGTCTGCCTCCCTCCCCTCTGACCGAGAATTTTGGACTCTCCCAGAGCATTGACCTGCACCGAAAATGGTTTGCCATGTTCTCCAACTCCAGACACTAGCTTGTTTGAATATTTGCTCCCAGCGAAATAAGATTTCACAAGTCCTGCTGAAAAAAAAAATTATTTCATCAACAGTAAGAATTATGTTCCAAATATCTCTAACCAACTAAATTCAATGAAAATATAAGCTGTTTTGGAGGAATTTTTAAGTTTAATCCTATAACTTAGAAGAAATTTTAAGTTTAAATTTTATCTCATTTTCCATTAAAATTCAAATAAATTTTAAAATCCCTTAGCAATCTAATTATAGGAGAGTAATCCAGGAAACTACAACTAAGTATAATTTCGTACAAGAAATATTTGCACTTGATAAATTTTTTGTTTTTTCAAAGAACATCTTTTTCAAACCACATATTATTCGATTAACAATAAAATACGTGGTACACAAGTCAAAGGTTTTAAGTATGGAAAATATACATATTCAAATATGTATGTGTAGCAGAGAAAAAAAAACAAATTTCACACATTGTGTTTCTTTACAGGAGCAAAGTTCCATAGAAGATTTTCGGTTACAATCTCGTTCAAGTTTATCCTGATCTGATAAGTAATATTATGATCCAAATTTATTGTAAACAAATAATGTGAATAGCAAGTCAAAGTAGATTCAAGAGAATCACTTTATTGTTATTCAAACAATATCAAATTTTAATGAGGGAGGTAAGTTGTGTGTGTTTTAAAAGCAGCATGCTCACATAGTTTTCAACAACATACAACATGTTAACAAAACACAGTGGGACTTGGGTGTAGAAAGCTTTGTGGCAAGAGCCAAGTAGAGAAGTGATCAGGGAGTGGTTAGCGTGCGAGAGGTTGGCCCGCGTGGGACTGAGCGAACTTCAAGCAGTAGTTACCTCCATTAGAGCAGACAGAACTGCAGGAAACAGTTGTGCCTGTTGAAACAAGGCAGTGTGAAGTGAGTTGTGGGAGGCAGCCACTGACTGTAGCGGGCGCTAACATACAGACTCAGTCTCCTCCCCCTGCCTGCACACCTACCTTGCTGCGCTCCATATGGTCGACACTAACCTTCCACCGCCCCTCCACCGACACCAGTCTGCAGCATGTCGCATCCACTACACGCTAAGATTCGCGAGCCACCTATCCTGTCTTTCCCAGCGCATGATCTATACGTTTCATCCTAGGTGAGCGGACTGTGTTTAGAATACAAAATTGTATTAAAGTTAAGCCAGTTTTCAAACACAGTTGGTTTTAGAGAAAACTTGAGATATTGTTTACCATTTTTCCACTGTAAAAAGAGAATATTTCATAAATTGGGTAAAATTACTTTTCAAGATTAAAAAACACATTTATAATGAATTTTTTCTAGAAAGTTTTAACGAGGAGGATACTATTTTACACTCTTAAAACTAGACAATTTCCAAGAAATGTATTGTTACAAGTAAAGAAACATAACTTAGCACAAACAATTAAAAACCCAGAAATGTATTTTGATAAACTAACCATCTCTCTAGCATTAATGAATTGAAGCAATCAATTACATCACAATAAAAAAACACGAAATACAAATTGAATTATAAATCAAATGCAACAAATTACATCTCATTTAAACAAAAACAAGTGCAACTAATTGAAATACAAATCAAATGAATAACCAATTAAACGAATCTATCACATTTATCAATTGAATTACAAATCAAATGCAATGAATTACATCACAAATAAAAGGAAACTAATGTAACAGATTATCGCTCCAATGCTAATTGAATGAAACGATAATCCTATCAACAACTGAAATCATTGCACAGTAAATTGCACAACCAAACCCCATCGATATCAATATGTTTATTAAATGAAAAAATTCATCAAAATATGTTCAAAATATTTTTATTTACTATTATAATTTTACAAAAATGTATTACAATTTGTTAAGATCCTCATTCTTCACCCATGAGTCGTGTGCTTTTGAGAAACCTCTCCATCGAAGCAAAGATCTATATATTTTTACTTTCAATGAATTTATCAACCAAATATTCATTTGGAGAACTAACATTTTGCAATTTGTGTTCTTAAAATTCGCCTATCATAGGGTGTCCATCATAGTTTACAGGCTAATACATTCTGGGAAAAGAATGTCTAACTGAAATAATTTTTAGTATCTCATAAGACCAATTAACCATGTATTTTTTCTCAAAGATGAAATATATCACTTAGTTTTCAACACTGGACATACCAGGATAGGTAATTAACAATTAAAACTGTAGAAAATCATAAAAAACAATATATGTATACATATGTATAAAATTGAAAAAGGACGAAACCATATTTATACAACAATAAAAAGAATAATAAAAAATTCACAAAAAAATTCAAAATTTTAAATTAAAGAATAAATTAAAAAACACCATAAAATATTCATATTATCATGTATGCACAATTACACACTGTCATGATAGTCTGTTTCAGGTTGGAGAGAAGCTGACTACCAAGAAGGCACAAGGGAGACCCCTGCTTTTACCAGAAATCCGATTGCACTATGGTACCAAGGGCCCCCTAGTATATGCACTAATAATGACCACTTTTCTTTCAGGTTTGCACCCTTAGTGCTCAACGAAATTAAAACAGGAAAGAAAAGGAAAAATTATCTAACTTTGATCCCCCCCTTTTTTTCCCTTAATTATAGGAAAAAAATATTTACTTATCAGGTAGCAGAATAAGAAAATATGGCACACTATTAACATTACAATCAGTTTTTATTAAGGTACCCACTTTGAGTCATATTTCGTCCAGGAAATAAAACTAAAAAAAAATTAAAGTGCTCTCAGCACCAAAACAGAAGTGTGCCAGAAGTATACGTAAAAGTAAATGTTAATAAGTATATGATATCTTTGAATAAGAGCCATCAGCACAAACACATTTGACTATGAATATGGGCTGCCCCCAGGAGACTAGGGACACACCTAAACAAAAAATGTGTTTAGTTAGCACACTTGCAAACAATAGACCAACATATTAGACAGACATCACGACACTAACATTCACTCCAGCCATGAGGCTGGAGGGGAGCCTCACTCCCCCGCCGAATACAACCACACCCAACTTAATTTAAAAATAGCCAACAACTTAAACAGCCTTAACATGGGTCCGGTGCCCAAGAAACCACAGCTACACGGCGCCCTGCCGCCTTACCTCATGATTTGAGTATGTGTCGAGGTGCATTTTGTCTTTACAAACATCCTGTGAGATATGGGAGTCTAGGCTCCCAGTCTCGCGACATGCAGGCCATTCAGTGGTGTATGAGGATTCGGCGGCTGTGGCAGTTTTGCTTACTCTCTTCAAATACTTTTACATTATTGTGTACAGTTTTCATCTATCTGTCGTCCGTAACATTTTCGGCGCCATCTTGATAGTTCTATGATATCTGGAATTATAAAATTTAAGTACTTCAGGCGAAACATCGACCCATTTGTAACCCTCCTTCGACGCGAAATGCTTATATATTAGCTGCTTGGTCGATTTGTTCAAATATTCTGCAACACTGGCTTTAATATCTAAATATGTGGTGTAGTGATTGATACCATATTCGGTCATTAGTTTCCGGAATGGTTCAGAAAAAAATTCGAATTCTTTATCGGTTTGGAGCGAATTTGGGGTTATTTCTTGTAAAACAACCTTCATTGCATCACTGACCTGTTCCCCAGTTTTGTTTTTCAAAGTTATACCCCAACCATATTTGGAATAAATGTATATTATGGTTAAAATATATTTGTATCCCTTATTATATTTCGAAAGCAATTTCATTTTACACAAATATGGTTCAAAAAATAATTTAAACCATGAGTAATTTCTTAACTTCTAGTAAATATTATCCTTGCAGAGATGTGAAGTTCTTGAGTGATATTATTGAAATTCATTAGTAATGTATCTCTCTTCTATCAGTTCTCCTATAATAGAAATAATCTTTTTCGGATGTGAATTATTCCCAGTCTCTCTCGAAGCGATGAGAAGTTTTGGTATATTGACCAATTTATTAGGATTGTTCCAGTGTACAGGAGAAAACTGATCCCCAACTTAATCTTTATATATTCCACTTCCGACAATATCACTTAATAAATGTATTTTTGAGTGGTTTTCATATCCTGAACGAATATTCACATTTGTACTATGAACAAGTTCTTTGTATTTCTGCAAATAAATATCGGAATATCAGTTTTTAAACAATAATACAAACAATCCCTGACTCACATCAGTTACATAATTACCTAATTTAATTATATTCTCAAGTAAAATCGTAATTACCGAATCTCCCAGAAACCATGAATTTCCATTTCGATACACACCAAATGTCGAATTGCGCATAGGTGAAGTATGATTTAAAAGCTAAATAATATTTATTAAATGGGAAAGCTTTTGCATCTTCTTCTTTTCCAAATTTCCAAATGTGTTTTATTGGGCATATTAAACACATAATGTATTGTATATATATTCTACTCGTAGCATATTTAAATATTTCTTTGTTTAAAGCATCCCATTCCATATGGGCTCATTTGGCTTATAAATATCTCTCTTATACAGCAGACATAGCAATATGTAATTCCGAAGCAGTCAGGCATGTTTTGATTATATTACATTAACTTTCCACTATTTATATATAAATTAAGTCGTTGGTTTTCTAACTGCTGCAGTAGGTCGACTTACTGCTACACTATATCAATACTTTCCACCTTTTCAATCGCATCGACTTTACTTAAAACAGCGTCTCTTTTAGTTACAGTTTTAGCTTTAAAATAATTAATGAAATAGTTTATTTGTGTTTTCAAATAATGATTTTATTTTCTCAGGTCTGTTTGCTAGCTAATCAATATCTTTTATTAATCAATTCATCACTTATTTATTGCATAATTTCTCCCATTTGTGTTTCAAGTTGCTTTCTAATAGTAATACTTACCACTTCATTAGTAACAACTCTTAGATTATCTTCCAATTTTGAAAGATGTGTTGTAAATATATTTGCCATATTATTGATGTCTTTAATAAACCCATTTAAACATTCTCCAATTCTAAATTCATAACTCTGAAAATCATTCTGAATATTGGTAAATATATTTGCAATTACACTCCTGACTTTTTAAAGATTGTCATTCAAATCAGTAACTTCATTAATTTCTCTTGCATATAAGTCGAGTGCGATTTAAATATGTTTAGCATAATGGTGTTCAAATCTTCCCCATAACATTTATTTTCCACATCAGTATCTTTCACAACCATAACCATATTACATAATATATGTCCATTCAAATTACAATTCCCATCACGATTTTTCATTAAACAGGTATTGTAATGATTGCATTTTATACCGCTATGTCCAAACTTTGAAATACTCATTATTATTGTTTGGGAAGTAAAAAAAACTGTCAACTCCAGACCTATATCTGCCTTTATATAGGGAAAGTGTTGGTATCATCACCAAAAACCATACTCCAACAGTAAAAAGATATATATTTAAACTTTGTAAATGTCATATAGCTAAAAACATGATCATTATAAATATGCTGCACATTAATACTGCCCATTTTAAACACAATTATCATATTTTCATTATCTTGCTAATTATGTTGGGGAATATGTGCATAAATTTGTGATATATAAAAACAGTCAACGTTTGAATGTCTACCAAAACTAAAGTATTCCTGTATTTCACCCTGCAGTTCGCACCAAACACCACCAAATATAAATATGAAATTAAGTAATGCTTCATTTGGCAGCACAATATGTTCTTTATTAATAAAAGGGAAATCACGCATTCCTTCGAGTAACGACAAAAGGTTCACTAATCATTGATATTTCTCTTGTTGTATTGGTTTAGAAAAACATATGTTTCCATACTTATGACCATGTTCCAACAGCGACATAATAACACAAGTTTTTCCACATGAAGAAGGATCCCTTGTTATGCAAAGCTTATTTGGAGGTAAAATAATTCCATGTTTCTGTTCGATTATGTTTTCTTTAAAATTACTGGAAGATGTACATTTTGTTTTATAACCTTCATTGATTCAGTATTACACAGTGTAATGTACTTATATCAAACTATAAATACAGGTATCTATATAGATTCACTATTAGTTAAAAATAATGGCTTGTACTAAACACATCAAGATAGGGTGCGCTGCATTGAATATATTCATTAATAAATTACCATTTGAATTTCATTTACTGAAATACAATTATTGTGTACCTAGAACTAAGCTTGCATAACATCTGGCACAGAACAATAAAGGAATAAACTCGTTGGATAGTGCCAGTAAAGGACACAACATTGTTTACAATCGAACAAATAAATTGAAACAAATATATATAGCAAGTACGATTCTGGCCAATAAGGCAACAAATATGAGGAAGCATCCATAAACATCAACATGTAAAAATCTTGGTGCTTGGGTTGCGGATAAAGTGATGCAAGCATTGGTGAAAAGAGGCATGGGCATCAAACACAAGACTGAATAAAAAACCAAGAAAGGAGGAATAATTATATTCCTTTTTCCAGCATTAGCATCTCTATTCTCGCTTCTTGGAGGAGTTTCGGCAATTAGTGTAGCAGTTAAATCAAATAGTAAAGTAATATATTTGAAACCATATAAACTCGGAAAGGACAAAAAAACTCCAAATGTGGGAAAAATGCAGAAAGTCCTCAATAGTCTTCCAAAACGTCTACTTACCAACAAAGACATTCCCATATTTATAAATAAAATGGATATTCCCTATTTTCGAGGTGTGTATATGAGAGACGATTTACCAAAGAAATGAAACCTTCATGAATGTATGATTATTAACTTATATTCGAAACAAAATGAAGGAAGACATTGGGTGGCATTAATAAAAAATGTAAATCAATCATTGTATTATGACAGTTTCGGTGATTTACATCATCCAATTGAAATACATAATTATTTTTAAAACATGCAATTAAGGTACAATTACAAAACAGAACAATTACCAAAACAATAAATTGTGGACATTTATATCTATGTTTTATTTTACTATAAATATGATATATTGGTATGTGAAAGAGTAAGACATATTAGTAATATGTCAATAACATTGACATTATGTGGTAATTCATCCCAATTGTGTGCTGCATATTTCCAAGCATTGGAGTTAGATGGAGAATTGCAAATAATTATAATCTTGTTTGTTACTTACAACAGCATTTGATATGCATTACCTATCATTTGCAGTCAACATTGGTGGGAAAAAAAACCTACAGAACTGTGATATCGGTAGGATCTTATGTGTTGGACGACTTAGAAATGTTCATTAAAGTGGCATTATATGAAAATTTAAATTTCCAATTACATGAAAATCCAAATATGTTAACTAGTGCGATGTACAGTAACATCGATATCGATTTTTCAGAAGACAATTCAATTGCAAATTTGTTAGGTTATGAACATAGAGTGTATTCCACTAATGAATTGCATGAATCATCAAAACAGATTAATATATTGTTGGTAAATGTATATCATATAAGTGTTAATATTGTAGGTGGTTCATATTTGAATGGGAAACTGACAAATACATTACATGAATTCACGTGTGCAGTGGCTCCAGGATATAAAATAATTGAAAAATTGAATACATAGATATATATTCCAGTAATAGTGAATTGTGTTGATGAAATAGTTGTTACAATTTTCGATCAATATATTGAACTTATTAATTTTAGAAATTAAGGAATTACTGTTTGTTTACATTTTTTAAAAATCTATATAAATGGTTGCATTTCATGTTCATTGCAATCATAATGGGTATTGTGTATAATAGTCAATACATATGTAAATTAGACAGTTCTTTTCAGAACTATGTCACTAAGGAACATATTTAGAAGAAAGGAATTATAAAAAGATATAAACACAAGCACAAATCACTCATGTCATATATGTTACCCATGAAGTTAACACAAGGTAACAAATTGTTTTTAAAGGAATTAGGATATGCAGTTAATATAAACGGAACACATTTAATGTTGAAGAAGCAATAGGCTATGAAGATGAAAACACCAATACCATCGAAATCAATTGTAAGATTTAGAAAAACAATTAAAAAGACAGCCGATGCAAGTAATCACGTAACTACATAGTAAGAAATGGAATCCTTCATTTAGTCGAAAGAATTTCATATCTTATCAATAAAGTGATCATTCAGACAAGAGATATCGGCATTACTTTCATGAATAAGAACTATATATTGCAAACTATAAAGAATCTTTATACAGGGCTTATGGCTCGATGGAGAAATGCTAGTGTTTATTCACTAAAAATAAACCTAGGTGGAAAATACAAAGTCGCTATACCATTAAGTGTGGTACTTGTCTTCACCAAAGACTATAAACACGTCATATTAAATGCTAAACAAGAATTTTTATTCTATTTCTTAATACACATTTGAATGCTAAATTTAAATTAAACAGTGTTGAATGGTTGGTGTAACATATTGAAATTAACACTTGTGAACATGTTAAGTTTTTAGAATATATTGAAAAAGGGAAGAATCTAAACATTGCTTTCAGATCTTGGGGTTTAGGGGTATTTACAACCCTATCAACAGCACAAAAAAATAGTGTGGAGTGTGATATCAAGTTTTTCTACCAAAAAACCAAGATATGTTGTCATTTGATTTCAAACAAACTGACAAAACCATTTAAATGCTGACAGATCACTATTCGATAATTGTAATGTTAAAAATATTAAACTGTATCTAAACTATCAAGCCTATCCCTATGTGGATTTAAACATCAACTTTGGTAATGACGAATTCTTTATTTGCTAAGATATGTACACAAAGTTTCAGGAAACATTTTATAACAAAATCAGTTCACCAATATTAGAACCCCAAACATTTAAAACTAGAGGAGTGTTATTTGTATTTGATGTAAGCAAACAAAACAACACCATAAGCGATAATGTCATAGATTTACAAATTGAAATAATTGCGAATACACCTATTCCAGACAATACACAATCTTTCGCTTTCATAATTTATGATAGATTGGCTTCCTATAATGTAAAAGATAACCTGCAGAAGATAATGACTGGATTCAGTTGATATGGAAGATCACACAACTGTATTCAGCTTTAAAGAACCCTTCAACTGGAAATTTACAACTCCCAAATACAAGAAAACTAATCGATGTGTTACCAAGCACAAGTTTAAAATAGGAGAGTGGATGTATGGAGTATGAGAATATAGAAGATATTTGCATGCAATACTTTAATAATTGTGAAATATATGTAGGTAGAGCCAAGCAATAATGTATTTTAGAAAGTTGGTGGAATGGGAAGTAACAGATATTTAAAAAGAATACAATTGTCCATCCCATCGTTCAAGCAATTATGTAAAACATTTGGTTATAAATCGACATTCTTTTCTGCAGAGGAATACTTTATATTAATGCTAGCTTGGGCAATGGTGACTGGTTGGGGTGAAGTTAATGATGATGATTCTCCTCCTGAGTCCCCAGTGGATATTATACAAGTAATAGGTCACTATTTGGGATTAGAGTAGATTGTGGATTAACAAGTCGAATTTAATATAAAAACAAATTTTGTTATATGTAAACCAATATTTCATATAGGTGAATCAACAAGACAACGAAATCCATGCTCATATATAGAGAAGTCAAAATGTAAATTGAATATCAGTAAGTTATTTACACGTTGGAGTAAACCATTTATAGCTTGTCTCAGAAAGATATAGTTTTAGTATCATTGCGACATTCCTACTGTAAATATGTATTTCTTCCATCCAACTGGTATGTACATCTCTGTCATCCCTGGAGACTCAAGTGTGATTTACTCCTGTTTGTCTAATGTAATAATACATCATTTTGGAGTGATATGTGATGCACTGTTTCATTAAAAAAATATCAAATTTCCATTACAGGGTGAAAAATGTAATGATTTAATATCTTGTCCAGATCTGAAAAAAAATTTCCTCTATACCATGTTTCTGAACACAAGTCTGGCAGCGAGCATCGAAAAAGTGTATTCACACTTTTATTGAAATTTTCCTGATTTTCCAGAATGTATAATATTACACACACCGGAATACACAAAAAATGTTAACAATCAAACAGATGAAAATGATACAAGTATTTGTATTGCCAAGGAGCAAATGGAAAATAAATGATGTAAAAAGTGTTTGGTAAACACCCAATGATGAGAAAATGTATTCTCGAAGCAAAATGTAATTAAATTAATGGTTTAAAAATACTTTTGCATTTTACTGACTTTATGAATGCATCAATTGTAACATCCACATATAATTTATTCTAAAAATGTGTAATAGTATTTAAACTTTGGTTGCATGCATTTAACAATCAAATCTAAATGTGTTTGCACATAAAGGTTTGTGTGTATGATATTAATTAAATAAATCATTAGGAATTTGAAAGCAATTTAATACATAAAACTATGTAAATGTAGTATAATACAGACATATTGCGTTTAAAACAAATAGTGTAATCGAATTGGTTCCTAGAATTGCCTATAATGACCTATAAAAGGTGCGTGCCTTGCAGTTTCATTCTAGTCTTGGAATAGTACAAAAGTAATGATGTATTTGCTGTGTCACTTCTGTGGTAAAGAATTTAAAGTTCTGAAGAACTTACGACGACATGAAAGAATGACCTGTGGTATGAAATCTTTAAGAAAACAGTTTCAGGGTTTATTTCTGCCAAAAGAAGTTTTCTCGGAGAGATGATTTAAATAGACATTGCAAAATTGTAACACTGGTTTTACCCCTCCACATATTCCTCAGTCTCCTCCACATGCTCCATGTGCTCCACATGTTCCAAAATCTGCTCCACATGCTCCACAGTCTGCTCCACATTCTACTCCACATGCTCCACAATCTGCTACATTTGCTCCACATTTTACTCCACATGCTCCACAATCTGCTCAACTTGCTCCACATGCTCAACATGTTCCACAAACTCCACATGTTCTACAGCACTTTACATTTACAGCTCCACCCACTTCATTTACTCAAAAAAAGTATATATGTTAATTCAGGGATGAAAAGTAATTCAATTTCTGACTCTCCAGCTTCAGTGAAAAGTCTATCATCCAATCTCAGATACAAGATACGGCCACGGTGTTCACCTGCAGGCGTGAATACTTAATGACAGGATTAACACTGACGCAGACATTTCATGTTTTTTCTCGAGGTGCAGAGTTCCTCTGACAGATTTAACTACAGAAACACCTCACTCTATTAGAGTTAGCATAATAGCATGTAAGTATGTTAAATCTGTCATGGCAGAGAAAGACCAAATGAAGACTTTCTATTTTCACAAAAAATCCCTCCTTGTCCTCCATTCTTCCAATGTGGGCTTAATATATGTTGAATCAATTAAGCCTTATTTAACTACCAGACTAGAATAATTTAGTGTGTGTGGTTCAGGCTGGAGTTTGCAACTGATACCACAAATGGACATTCATATCTCAAAATACAGGCTATTCACCACTGGTGGCACATATGCTAAGTAATACAAGTAATACTTGCCTCGCTTCACCATCATTGACTCGCAAGACCTTGGTTTGGAGAGCCACCAAAATCTCTTCACTTGCCTCGATGCACAGATAATTTTTTTGGTACAAGAATTGAGTACATAGGAAATCCGTAAATTTCGTGTTTCACAGAACCCAGAATGTGTATACTTGCTTAACTGCAAGCCTTGCCTGACGACAGTACGAGTTGTGTGTCAAATTAACTTCAGCATCTTTACACTTCTTGTATAGTAGTGCTGCATTCAGTCCATACGCAAATCAACTTTACCCTGTGGGGTATTATACACTATATGTCAATTTTTTTCTGCAATACTACACATAGTGTCATAATAAATTAAGCTCTGTCACCTGCAACACCAGCAATGAGTTAGTTAGCTGGCACAATAGCATCTACAAGTCAATTAAACTTCCAGCTGTGTCAAGAGTGAAACAATCAACTGACAGATAGTGGCTTAAAATAACTAATCTGGAAGTCTAACAGCCATCGCCTCATCTGGATTCCGCTGTGAATAACAACTTCTCACAGATTTCAGAGTAATAAGTTTGTCTCCATGTGACATAAACTAAATATTATATACATCTTTCCCCGGGTATGGGAATCGCTACATCACCAACTATATGACATCAAACATGTAAAATGTATTGCCTGAATGTCTATTTAATAAATAAATAAAGAACTGTTGTGAAACTATGTTATATATAAGAATGATTGTCTTTTTTTTTGTATATGCAAATAAATACTTTGCTCGTATGGAAAATGGGATATATTAAAATGTATTTCAATCTCAATGTGTGTTTAATTTATTATTATTTACCTCCACAATGTTCGTAGTCCTGGAATTTTATAAAACATATTTCTTACAGAAATAAGTGAGTCAATGTTTTTGCAAAAAAAAAAAAAATTTTTTACCCATTAAAGACTTTTGAGAATCGCACTAGAGTAAACAATTTTGTTCCTTAACAGAAAACAAGACGAAATCTATCATTTACTTATAGTATACGGGGTTCACAGATAAATGTGAAATGTAGTTATTGGTTAGCAAACACTGGCGATTTTCACCGGATGTTTAAAACACTTAAAAATGAGATTTATTGTGTAAATCATTTAATTTAGTGTTTATTCAGAAATCACATGTGTTTTATTCTCTGTGTGAGGCCTGCAGGATTCATACAGGTAGAACATGCTCAGGACATGTATAAAGCGATAGAATTGGTAGTAGCAGCCCTTGTCCCAAGCGAGACAGGAAGGTCGCTTGACGACAGCTTAGCAGGGTGGTCCATTCCCCTAGACAAAGGAGCAAGGTCGTCGCTCTGCCAACATTCTGCTTCAGAGCTGAAAAGATGAACAAAGATATGGGGTGGGATGACCGGGTAGTAGTAGCAGTCCCTTCAAACCCTCATCCCCCCTTGCTGGCCAGCAGCAACCCAGAGAGTATAGCTTAGTATACAGTGAATCTTGCTCTAAGACTTGTCGTATGCTCCACAAAACACTGTCCACCACTGTTAGGGATGGTACCTCATAGGCAGCTAGAATCTGGTGGCATCTCGCACGATGGTTTAGATATAACACCCACATCAGTACCAGGGTTTCGATCCAGCCTTCAGCGATCACCCATCCTGCTTACGACTCCACACCAAAGTCGTGCTTCATCTGGCTGGTATGGCTACCTGCTATGCTTGCTAGGTGCTTTCTTCATCTAACTGGCCGGGGTTCACACCTCGCTCACAGTATTCGTGGCAATATTTTTCGAAATATTTTCATGTGTTAATAATTTTATAGTTTTTTCTTTTTATAAGATTTATAAACTCGAGTGCATTTCTGACGTCGGTCTACAGGAGTTTATAGGATTTTAAACTTACATTGTGTAACCTAGTGTGTTGCATTTCCATAGGGAACGTAACTGAATTTGTGTTAAAAATAATTTATTTTCAGCAAGTATTTTCGCTCAAGTAAAGTGTCTCAGTCATTTTTCCCAGGGAATTGAAAATGTGTATTAACAATTTTAATGTGGCATGGGGTAAGTTTTTCATTATAATTGATTGTTTCCATTTTTTTAAATTTCATTCCAATCTTTCCCTTTTACATTTGGGAGCTGAGGTGGATGTGGGTGACGTACATGTATGTCTAGTATGCTATTGTGTTAGGTTAAAATTTATTTATTTGATAACTCATAAATTTGAAGGAAATTGGATGTGCTTATGATTTCATTTTAGGTATTATTCAAAATGCAAGTTTGGAAATATTTATTTGCGCTAAATGGAAGTGCAAAATTGTTCTGTATTAAATCGTGATTATGTGATATTCCTGTTTTTAAGTTACCTCATAATTATACAGAGATGTCTTCCATGTGATACGAGTTTCACTAAACTTAAATGTAAGTTTTAATGTTTGTTAAAAAGTAAATTATTATTTGCGATAGGGACATTTATTCGCAGTGGTAAACTACTTTACATCAGTTTCCTTTTATTATTATATTTCTTGGAAAATTGTTTAAGTTTAAAAATAATAATTTCGAATGTGATTATTCCTGTTTATGGGAATAAATATATAGTTTTCCAGGGTGATTTATTACTTCAATTACATTTTTCTTATAAATAAGTCTTGCAGGTGAGGCTGCAAAGTTCTCCAGACGATTTACATGAGAAAGGACAAGGATTATTGCTCCTTTGGCTTTAGGGTTGAAGAGAGAGAGAGGGTAGGATAACAAGTGAGATAGGATGAACGCAACCAGGGTGCATGTTCCCTAATGTTACTTTCGGCCAGTTGCTCTTGATCACCCAGGGGGTTGGGTTGGCTGTCCTACAAGGACTGAGGACAACGTTATGGATATGGAATATAGTTGAATGTTCATATCCTTTGTAATATAAAATCAGATAAGAGTTAGAATATTTTAACATGTGTTAATAAAATAATATATTTTTTAATAATAATTTATTAATGTGTAAATTCAATTTCAGAAATCCCTCGACGAGTGTTAACTGCAGGATTCGCTCAACTTTTATTGCGATAATTTGCCGATGAGTGCTATTTTAAAATTATTGGAACCAATAAACTTTGTTTCCATTAAAACAATAATGTAATTATTTTCATGTGAAATGTTTCGTTGTAGGTATAATTCACAATGCGTATGAATAGTGTGCAAATTGTTTCCTTCATTTGGAAATTTGCAGGCGTATAATATTTTTTAATACAATCCATGCGATTTTTTATTCAGTTAGAATTTTTAAATGTGAATTTCTGAAACTGATCTCGTGAGACTTAAACGAAATGTGTGTTAAAAATTGTTCGGACCAATGTAGTGCATTTACGTACGTCTGTATTATTTTTTTAAAAGCAACTTAGTATGGACTTCATTGTTTTTCTTCGACAGCTTACAAGTCACCGCAAATCCTATACTGAGGTCATTCCTACAGCAACCTCCTGATCGAACAGATGAATATTAAAATATTTAATGTCATAAGGTACATGTTTTCAAATCCTTGGTTAATGTGTTTAGGAATAGTGCCGCTTAATTCAAGTCGTGTAATTTATTCTGTCTTAAATTATATATTGATAGGGAAATTGTAGCTGTAACTCGTTACTTGATTTATTTAGGACACGAGGATATGTGGGGTATGTAATTCGTTAGAAATTTGTATTTGCGATTCGATGAGTCCTTTGTGTAAATTATTTGGTTAACATAGGCGAAGTCGTATTCACCTCTCGTTAAATACATCATAACCTCTGTCGCCTGCGAGATAGTGGTCGAAACACACGTGTCTTAGTCCTCAGTCGCCTGACAGATGGGTAGGAACTCAATAACAGAAAAAATTAATATTACACAATATATATATAGCCCTTCTCCAACACAGGTACACCTCAGTACGACAGATATCAGAGTGAGGATCTACAATGGCGCTCTCCAAAATCAAAAAATTAAGACCCTCTATGCATATATATATTCTCTCCCCAACACATCACACCTCAGTACAATGCCAGACACCCGAGAGTGAAGACCTACTATGGCACTCTCCAAAAAAAAAAAAAAAAGGAAAATAAATATTGTACTTTAGCACACTCTTACACCAAACTATAAACTTATCAATTCACACAAAAATATTTAATAAAATTCAATTAAACTAATTGCATCAATCAATATTATTTCATCTGATTTAAAAAGAATGGTCAGATTAAGATCTAATTAATAATTAATCCTATCAATAAATTTTTATTAAAACTAATTCTGTCAATCAATAAAGTCAGCATCACTTTCTATCTAGAAAACTTCTGTTCCTACTACTTATTGTTTATGTTATTTGAAAATACATGTTGTAATATAAATTATGGGGAATCAACTAATTTGGACATATAGGGGCATAATGTATTTAATGGCGAGTTTCGTATTTCCAGGTTAATTTTGATTCAATATGGATGTCTGATTGGAAATACTGTGTTCTTGGGTGTGTTTATGAGACTGGTATAGTCAGACATAGATTTCCAGAGTATGAGTAATGTTTTATTTTCGAATGGGTGAAGAGAGTGGCAGATGAGAAACTTGTTGGCTTAGACAATCTATAAATGTTTAATATTTTTTTGTATGCGATAAGAACTTTTCCAACGATTGCAGAAGTCTTGTAACGAAGAGGCTTATAGGCTTTCTGTGCCAACACTAGATCTACAAAGTGAGTTCATTATTAATGTCATTTACACTTTGATTTTAGTCCAATATATCTTTCATGAAAACTATATTTAGTTTTATACATACGCACACCTGTATAGTTTATACTACAACTCAATTTTAGGTTCAGATTCTTGTATTCATTGTACCCTGCCCTCCTATGTAGCCCGAGTAATCCCGTAAAGAAAATACTCAGATCGTAAACAACACGTATATCTTCTCTGCTGTTCCATCTGTGATATTGTTATACGTCTTTTAAAACTATTTTTGTTTGAATAAATTTTATAGTATTTGTGTTTAAATAAATGTAATAACCACATTGGCCGGAGCTACGGTGATGCGAACTTTTTAAATATATAGTTGCCAATTCAAAAAATTCATCTCTCCCATTTTACAGTCAAGCACGTTGAAAAAAGAATTGTCATAGCTCTTGAAGATCCACAGTCTTTGTTAAATTTTGAAGAACATGCTGCTTTCTAAAGGAAATTGCACACTTTTTGATAATCATATTCAATGAACCTAAGAAAACCATACTATATGTTGTTCACGGTAAATTAAGGCACTTTTGAAAGACCTGTTTAAGATCTACTTTCTGCACATTAGGTATTCTTTAAACATATGTAAAATTAACATTTCCATGGGCCTTATCACTTTACTGATCTGTTGGTGAAGAGAAACAAAATTATTAGAAAACTAAACATTTTACAAATGTACTATTTCTTGCATTTAAATTGGTGTCCTAATTTGTACATAATTCTTTGTAACTTTACCTTCTGCATTCCCTGATCATCATAACACAATATACTATAGCCTCTAGCATATCAATATCTCGTAAGATCATTCAAATTTTCTGCACTCTCCATTTGAAACAATAATATTTATGTCTGGGCTTCTTGTGTTTGCAGTGAACCATCATTAGGTGTAGGTTAAGGTTAAGTGTCTAAAGTGGTTTTGTTACCACACACTGGCACCAATATTAATGCTTCGAGAAGCCTACAATAAAATATATTTTGTTTTAAAAATATCGAATTATGCTTATAACAAAATAACAGGTGGAACAGAAGGGAAGATATATTTGTTGTGTGTGATCTGAGTCATTTATTTACAATAACACTCAGTGTTATATCAACTTCGTGCCTGACATAGTAGGGCAGGGTAAAATTCATACAAGAATCTGAATCAAAAATTGAGCTGTGGTAATATAAGGCAGTAGTAGGGGGGGGGGGGGGGCTTCTAACTCAAAGGGTATGCCACCTTTTTTGATTGACCTAATTAATTTGATAACAATTTTATATCAAAGTGTTAATTAAATTGATTGAAAGGGTCGATAAAATTAAAAGGGTTACTTGTTTTGAACGGGTTAATTTCTGATTGAATTATTTTTTTCTTTTTTTCTTTATTTTGTTGTTGTGTATAGTTGTACTTATTTATTTCTTTCCTTTGGTGGGGAGCAGGAGCTCTGGTACGTCCTCACTCTTGGGGCTCTAGCACTCGATGACGTTCGGCATGTTGGGGACGTGGTATATATGTGTAGATTTTTGTGCAAGAGTGGTTTAAGTTTAAATTTTGGGTCTCGTATACTTTGTTGGTAGATAGGCGACTTTGAAAGATAGTATTATTCCATATTTATTTAAATGTTAGAAAAATTCAGAGTGTTCTACATATGAATAAATTACACCCATCGAATAGCAAATTTCAAATGACTAGATGAATAACATCTGGTGTCGACATATGCTAATGATGAGTAAATGCATGAGTGTCCAGTATGAAATTAAAACGTAATGTAAATCAATTAAATGAAAGAGATCAATTAGTCTACCCCGAGCTGTATGCTAGCAATATAGTTTACGCGAGAGAGAAGTGTAACCAACGAACATGACTACATGAATATGACAATTACGTGAGTGTGCAGTATGGAATTGACGATCTACAATGAATAAACTGTCCCTATAAATTAAACAAACACAATAACAAGATATATGACACTACTTGAAGCCTCTTGCCCATACCTTACATGTCCATCTGCCTGTGAGAATGGTGATATCTGCATGTAAAAATAAATTAATTGATTAACACGTGTAATAAAATTGCATCTCTCCCAAAACACATATGTCTGGCTGCGAGCTGAATGAAGCACTGTTTGATTATAGAATGAGGTGAAAAATCACAAATTTTAAAGAAAACGAATGTTTGCAAATAAATTTAAAAAAAAAACATGTAATGAAATCTCACCAGGAGCTCCCCGAAAACACATCCGTCCACCTCGGAGGTCAGTCAATGAATGAGTGGATCATATGACATGCACCTACTTATAAACTGTTACGTGGAGCATGGCTACCAAGCTTCTATTAACGACTTTATTACACTATTCGACCTACAAGTACATGAACGAAAGTTTCACTATTAGTGTTATAGTTGAATTATATATATTTTAATGTTTTCAGTTATGTTTTCTGATTTTTGTGTAAAGTATGACTGTATTTTTCACCACCAGACATCGTCGTGGTGTTTCTTCAGCTGGAACAGTTGTAATCTTGGTGCTGTTAGAAAAATATCTTTATTTTGAAGGTTGGTTCAACTCTCCCAATTGTAGGACAGCAGGTAAACATAGTGTTGTGATGCTAGGGGTTCTTTCTACCTGGCCCTGAAAAGGTCTTTGTGTGTAACTTTCAGGTTTGATAAATTCCCTAGGATACTTTACCAATGGCCCGGCAAAGTTTTCTCGAGATATCCAAGGCTGTTTCTTTTATTTCAAATTACAACCATTAATTCAGACATGTTCGTTTCTTTCCATAATATTATGTAAGTTATCCTCAGCTCTTCAAGCTGTGTTTTAATTTAATTGTTAGTTTTTAATGTATAACATTTTTGTTTCTCATTAATCAACTTGTAAATTTTTTACTTTGAAAAACTGAGCAAACAAACAAATAATTTGTTACCAGGCTTTGAATTCAAACAACAATGATACTCTCCAAATCTTTTAATGTTTACCAAGATTTTTTTTTTGGTTAAGTAGTAATCACAATATATTATATAATGAATCAAGGAATTTTTTCAAACTTATAAATAACAATTCACAGTTTCAATCATACTATGTTTTAATATTTAAACAAATACATACAACACCATTTTTGACATACTTTAAAACAATCATCTTACAAACTAAAGACACTTCATCAATGTCATTTTTAACAATATATTTTCAGAACAACAATATAACAATTTTTACAATTTCCTGCAATAAAGCTCTGTACATCAATCATACATTGTAACACAGCTACAAATACTAATACTACAGCCACTACTGCTACACTACTGCTACTAATTCTACTACTACTGTTACAAAATTGTCTGACACATATCACAAGATAAAAAACATATTTACAAAAAAGATTATTAAAATATTTACAATTATAATTCATTGTCGTGTTTGACGTCCTTTTCAACTGAAACTAAATGCATGTATATAATATTTACACACATTTGCAGAGGTAATAATGATGCACATTCATTTGTCAAATCTGGGCAATTCCCTCTCACACATGGCGACATCAGGGTAAAACACACTCACACACACAGCATTTCCAGTAGATGATTTGTCACACTGTCACTACCTTATTCCTATTATTTTGTAAAATGTATTTTGTTACAGATAGGCTTTTCAGATAGGCAAACAGGGAGCAGCAGCATTGACTGGTGATGCAATACATGTTGTACATGTTCTGGGCATTAATAGTTAGCTCTGAAGTAGGTCATGGAAAAGGAGGCCCTGGTGTTGCAGATGGACATCATTGATGGCATGATTGTGGTGATAGTTGTGGTGTCGTCGGTGGGGTGTATTTATTGCAGTGGTGAAATTATGGTAGGGAGGAAGATAAAAATAAATATACTCCGGTATCTGATAGAGCCCCCAAGGTAAGGTTGATATTCCATCTGCCTCAATGTGCCGCTTATCGTCCATACCTGACAACACTGCCTTAGTTACGCGTTCGGTGTAGAATTGATGAGCATGCGAACAGAACTGATATTGGCTCCTGAAAACCCTCTTTGCATATTTCGAGGCAATCTCGATAATACTCGTACCTGAGTGACTGTAACATGTTATATTTCACACCCTTCGCCTTACGTATATATTGTTCATGCCCAAAAACGTATGCATAAAGCCTGGGACGTAAAACCACGAAATGTGTGATGATGTGCACAGCACATTCATTTTTCATTACCCTGGTATGGCCTCCGTTCTCGTGAGGGAATCCTTGCGGGTTATCGAGTGCATAGTAGGATGTATCAAACAGCACCTTTAAAACTGGGGTAATTACATTGTAGATGTCATCACAAGCAACAGAATACACCAAGGAATCGGTGTCACAATAAAGGCAATGTAAGGCTGGCGGAAAAAAATTTGTACTCATGTACTGATAATAGAATTCGTAGAGGATTAATTTTGATAGGTGAAGAATGGCAACACCAATGTACAAAGGTTTGTTGAATGCAACAGAACTCTTTGACATCTCGATAAGGACCATGTTTTCATCGATAATCTGCAGCACCTGTAATGTAGGACGACCTATCATCTCTGCTGCCCCATAGATCATGTCTTATCTCGAAACGACTCTGATGTCCTTTTCCCGGCAGACATTCTGCAAGATTTTTCCAGTAACAGAATTATTCCCTAACTTTAAAAGCGACTTTTCGAATTTGTTCGCAGCCTGGGCATGTTTCTCAATGTTAACCTCGATTAACAGAGCCATCCAAGCCTTCTGCTCAAAGCGCAAAACGCAATGAACAGAGTCAAGTTTGGCCCCATACATCAAGTACTGCCTCAGTGTTTCCCCATGTATAACATATTTCTTCTGCAGCGAGAAAAAAAATCTTAATAATACAATTGTTAACGATTTAAAATAGATTTTTTAATATTGAAATTTGTAAACGATTTTTAAATAAGATTTTTTAATAATAGTTTCTTAAACAATTTTAATACAATTTTTACGATTTTTTAAATAAAATTTATTAGTAAAAAACTTTTTATAAATTTTTAAACAATTTTAATGGAAATTTTTAATAATAATGTTTTTTCAGCTATTTATATAATTTTTTTAACTTTTTTGTAGTTTTTAAGCGATTTTTTAATAAAATATTATGTAATAAATTCTTTTATATTTCTTAAACTTATTTTAATAAAACTGTTCGTAATAATTTTTTATAAATAATTTATAGTTTTTTCGTATTTAAACTTTGTCGAGAATCGAAGTGTATCTGTGGAATGCATTATTTGAGTAAATGCAAGGGTTTTAATTATTTTTTTATGGTAATATGCACTAATAAGAAAAATTTACTTTTCAAAAAAGATTTTTATAACGATGTTTGTATAGCCTTCCCAACCAAAACAGAGTCAGAGTTGCAGAGGAAGGGTTAGGAGTTTGCCTAATTCTTTGCCTGTGGTAACTTGTTAGAGGACCGATGATCGCATTACGAGAATTGTAGACAGACTTGAGTTAGGTAGTGGAAATGTGTATCTCCCAGCCAGTGGGTAACGTTCGAACATGTTAGGACCTGTGGCAACTTGCTTGGTGTGCTGGCAGCGTGCATCTGATGGGATTCTATTGTATAAGGTTGGTGTAAAATCTAAGGATATATGCAATTTCAGGTCATTCTCGAGTGGGGAGTCGTAGGGAGTGGATGTGTAATTACTCTTTCGGTACATGTTATTAGTATTTGTAATTGTGCATTTTGATCATTGTGTAATTACTTATTACACTGTTAAAATTTAGGTAACCTCGATGTATCTCGAGCCAACACTTAAAAAGAGAAAACCTTAACGAACTTTCACTGATAATGGAATTTTGTTTACTAGACTAAACAAAACTGGCTTGGTAAATATAGGAAATTAGAGTAACAGCAAAATATTTGCTTTTAACATACGATATTTGTACATTGGTTTTCGAGGCGAAATCGGGAAAGCACGTTTAGAGTGTTTCATTTGGGTTTTAATTTATTTGAGATGTTATTATGTAGAAAATTTGAAACAATTAATATTAAAAATATATTTTTTATCTATATACTTCATTTATATATCATGTGTGTGAATGGGTGGGCTCACCTTAAGCAAAACCTGTCTCCCAAGCTGAGCTGCTGTCGCTTCGCTTTCTGTTGTTAGACTAACGTAGGAAGACCAGCTTGGAAGTGAAAGCGGATAAAACACCGGCGTCAGTAGGCCCTAACGAAGTTCGTTGCTAAATGAAATATGCTTTGTTGTCGACTTCCTTGGTTGCTGGCGCGCTGGTTCCCCGTCTACTTTTAACATGAAGAAGTCTAGTTCGACACTCTCTTGATACACTTTAGCATTAGGCGAGTTGCATCACACATCGGCAAAGTCTGTCGCACATGTAAACCGACATCGACTACATCTAGACAAATACTATAACTTTTTTAAACACATTCCTCTACTTATATATGTTAAGCCATTCCAATATTGTAGTGGGGTAAAAACATTTGATTCTACCACTTCGAGGTTATTCGGAGGCGAGCTGTTCTAAGGAGAGGACATGGATGGAGTCTCTCAGTAGATATTATGTAAGTGCACAATTAAATAATTCATTGCTATATATGCAAGTGCATACTAGTCACTTTATACATTAAGCAAATGTGTGATTAAATAATTCAATATTGATTTGCAAGTGCATACTCGGAATGTTATGCAAATGCATGATTAAATATTTCACTATGCATAATAAGTAATTATGCAAATGTACAATTTGTGTATATGTTCGATTATATGCTCTAATTAAAAATACTTTTTTTAATTTGTGATACTGTTGGAATCCAATTTAGCAGCAGAGGTAAAACAGTTTGGTAATAGCAGTCAGGTCGGTCGAAAGGACATGGTTATGCAAGTATATATGTATTTGGTGATTGCATAATGAGTAATTGTGTAATCTCTAATTGATAATTATGCATTTGTGCGAATATGTAAGCACATAATTAGTAAATACTCATTGTGCTATTATGCGAGTGTGCAATTATTATTCATGTAAGTGCACGATTATGTTATCTAATTACACATGCCTTATGCATTTTCTTATGCAACTGCATTTTCTCCTCCGAAATCATATGTTGGCCATACCATCCACTCTCTAGCAGCCGACGAGTCAACACCTCTTGTTAATTGCACAAAAACATAAATATATTAAGTATCCTGCTCGGGAATCGAACTCAGTAACATTCCACCCACCAGTTGTCAGAGCTACCCTCTCCGGCGCCTGAAATCTCTGGTACTTCCACAGGGGTGGGTTACGTGGGGATTGGGGGGAGAGGTGTGTGATAGTGCATACCGCTCCACTACTCAGTTGAGGTCTGGCAGTCGATGGATCAACATGTGTTATGAATTTGTGCAAAAAAATAAGTACCCTGTTCGAGAATAGAACCCAGTACCAATTTGTCCACTGGTCGTCAGATCCGGGGGGTGGGGAGAGTACGTGCCCTGTCCGGGAATCGAACTTAATTCAAAAATAAAAATTATAAGTGCCCTGTCCAGGAATCGAACCCAGAGTAGCAATCCAAAATAAAATAAAAATTAAGTATCCTGTCTGGGAATCGAACCCAGTAGCATAGCAAGAAATACAATTAAGGGCCCTTTCCGGGAATCGAATCCAATAACATTAAAAAACTAAGTGCTCTGTTTGGGAATCGAACACACTAACCAACACAAAATAATTAAGTGCCCTGTCTAGAATTCGGATCTGGCACCAATTAAAAAAATTATATGCTTTGTCTGGTAATGGAACCCAGCAGCAATTCAAAAAAATTAAATGCCCGGTCCAGGAATCGAACCCAGCGCCAGAAGTGCCCTAACCGGGAATCAAGCTCATGACCGGAATTGCATTGCACCACAAGTGGATGTGCAAAAAAAAGTATTTTTGAGGTCCAACCTGCAAATCATGCATATGCACCACAAGTGCACGTGTAAGAAAAGCATTTGCACTGGAAGTGCATGTACAAAAATGCATTTTGGGGTTGGCATGGCTTGATCATTCCACTAAGGTAGTTCCGTAGCTTAACGTGAGGATAAACAGAGGCGTGTGGTGAACTGTTGTCAGGTAAGCTGGTGCTTGTTCACTAGTGCACATTATAGATGCTCACAGTAGGAAACTATATAACTGTAGATCCTACGGGAAACTGAATGTATTTCAACCACTCACAAGCAAGCAAGAAATGGGCCGATTGAACATGTCCTGTGGTGGCACCGGCCGAACTATATTTTAGTGGTGGAAACATAAACTAGCAAACAAGAGGGTACAACACAAAGCTAATGCAACCTTGCCTTGCAACAGTTCACCACGGGCTAATGGAGATAAAAGTATTAGTTAAATATTGTGTATAATGAATTATTTCTTTCGTTGTTGATTTTTTGTGCATATAAGTGTAAGTAATAGCGAATTTGTAAACCATTTAGTTGACAAATAATCTAGAAATTTCACTTTGCCGACGTATAAATAAAGAGATTAGGCCAATGGCCATGTTGATTTCGCATATGGTGAAAGAATACACAATGTGCATGCAAGTATATTTTAAACAGGACTTTCAAAAGTGCTCAGTTTACAGTGAACAGTCGATAGCAAACTCGCTGCGCTGTAGTACGGACACTTGCTATAAAAATCCATTGCGGGTCCTTTGATGCAGGCATACCAACTATAATTGGCTCGCCAAGCTCTATGAAGGAGCATTGTTCTTATTGGCTACTTCATCCTGGGCAAGTACGTCGACCCTGGGGGGCCAGGTTGAAGTTGTGCTGATGGTGGGACAACTAGTCTGTTATGGGCGTAAGGCGATGGTGTGAGCCTGAAGGTATGCACCCTAAAGCTGGTAGCATATTCAGGTGATTAGGGAATGTATGAGTATCTCACTCCAGAGTGCCTGGTTACACAGTCGTGACAACTGGAATGACTATCCTCGTTCAGCCATCCCCCTGGTGGAGACCTGCATCGACGTTATCGGCCTAAGAACCAGGGCAGGTGCTGCGGCGTAGGTCAAGGGCCCGAAACCCGAAATTAGGCAGTGATGCGAACATATAACTTCTGCTCAAGTCCAACTTTATCTCCTCGATAGGTCAAGGCGGCTAAACATGGTAGACAACATTGTGGCTAATGGAGTGAGGACTATTACGGGTGAATGTGGTAGCCCCACCAGCATAATTGTGATCCGCCAAAGCAAGGTTATGCGCAGTTGACCAGAAGCTGTATGTATCCTTCGCCTGCGGCGATGACCCACGAGCCAGCTGCGCAGTCTGAAACTGAGGTGTGGTGGTAGATCTCGTTATGGCGGAGCTCCGCTGAAGGGACTGTCTAGCATCTTGGAGGAGTTGGGCTTCTCCTGGGTGTAAACTCAGTGTGCAGAGCACAGTCTTGGGTACCCAGAGGATCAGCGCGAAGTCCCAGCTTAGACCATGCTGATCGAGTGTCGGACTCTGGGTGGCATTGGTTGACCCTCCGCTTGGAGGAGGCCTGGAGGCGGCTGTTTGTCTGGAGTGCTGCCACTGGTGTTGGTAGCAGTTACTGCCGAGATGCTTGCATCTGCCTGGGTGCCATGTGGTGATTTCGAAGAGTGGATGTTCGTTAATGAAGGGGCGAAGGTCTGGTCCATCTAGTAGGAGGACCCATTCACGAAGCATGTTCGTAGAGTTTGGATTGTCCTCGGCCCCATCAAGGTGGCACATGCGGATTCAACTCCAGCACATTGCTGTTGGCAGGTGAGGTGGTTCCATGCCACACGCCGCAATCGGAAGGAGCATATCTGCTTCTATTGGAATGCATTTAAGATAAGAAGTCTCATAACTTGAAAGTTTTCGCCGACGTGTCGCACCTATTTTACCGCAAACTCGCCCGCCCGCTACGAGTTGCCGAGCCAGCACTTGTGTTCGTCAATGTTACGAATTTTCCTACACTTGAACACTCCCAAACATGACTTTATAATTACTTCATTAAACATGAAGACTTCCTACATATTGAATAAAAGGATGTGTGCCTACGTCGTACATGAACAATATGTGTTGCTGCAGTGACACTCTTATGCCCAGACACGCACTGCCTCTTGATTCATGCACTCACACATTACTGGAAAATAGCTGGTGCTAGGCACTGTTGTGTTTACTGGCATGTATTCTTTGAGCACCAGTAGTTGGATTGCCAGCTGTAGCACCCCATGGGAATTCAAATCTATGTAAAGAGGACACTGATGTGCTAGAAATAGAGTTATATCACTAGAATATTCGATATCATTTAAGATTATTTTGCATTGTATTATGGATACAGGTGGAGCTGTGTTCACTGGAAATAATGCATTATTGGAGGAGTTCATAAGACAATAGGATTTTGGTAGGGTGGTTTTCCCCTGTCATATTTATGAGTATAAATAGTCCTTCCAGCGGGCTGGTCTGGCAGAGAGTCCTTGCAGTTTGGGGTGACCAGTACAGAACTATGAGAGATGAGATAAGTTGGCATTAGGGCCATAAGGCGAGATTCCAGTAGATATGGTAGTTGGTAACCCAGAAAATTATAGATAAATTAAAATATTCTGGTGTATTTCAGAAATTCACACATAAAAATTACTGTGTCTATAAACCTACATAAAATAATATATCAAAATTGTAAAATTATCATTATTAAAATGTTAATGCATTCAATGCATTCAACATTGTGTTAATGCAGAAATAGCTGAAGTATTTTGCATTTAATAATGCTTAAAATATTCAAGATATGTAGAATGTTTGCAGATAATACCTAATCTAGTCAGAATTTGTCAAGTATGTAAAGTTGTAAAATATTTCACATATGTTAATGTTCAGGAAATTTTGAAGTATTCATGCATTCAAAATGCATAAAGTCTTAGTGTATTTTGAGAAAGATGCCCTTGCAAGTACCTAAGATCGAGTATAGTATATATATCTTATAGTTCCGTAATTTATGAATGAATAAAAATGTTTCTTTGCAACCAAAGGAACAAAAGGAATAAAGCTTTTGGCATATGAAGGTTTTGATGGAAGAATGTTTTCCAGGTCTAATAATATAGGCTTCTAATGGAGATTTTAGCTTACAGTATGTTCTCGAAAAAAGGAAATTTTATTAGGCTATAGCAGCTGTGCTCAATAGCCTACAAAATATATGTTTACAGGCATTTGTAATAAAATTTTAGCCTGAAGGGACTAATAAAAGAAGGTACTTTTTTTTTTTTAATTTTAGGGAATTTTGCACATGAATAATATATTAGTCATTTCTACCAGAAAATTCCATAGTTATGTTGTAGATGTAGTGGAAAGGTAGATGTATGATGTTTTATACTGCTTGTATAATGAAGTAATGTGGGTATTGATTCTTCAATATATATCATTTTCAGAACTCATGTGTGTTTGCTTGGTAGTAAGTCTGTTTAACCTTTTTTAGCCATCAGCCCTTAGGGATTTGGATATTGTGTGTTTTCGACTTTGGTCGTTGGTTTGTTTTTACAGAAAGCATGTCCTTGTTTAGTTCTTATTTGAAGGGCTAAGCAAGGGTGTCAATCTGTGCACTCTGCTTTGAATTTAATATCTAATTTTTTCTCCTATTGAACTATTGATTTGAATTTGGTATATTCACATAAGTTGTGGAAGAGGAACTTTAAGAAAGGATACATATCTTGTCCAGCCAGTGTTATTTTCTATACTTTAGTGATGTATATTTATCCACCATGGCAACAGATTGGGTGCACTCCCTCAGTAAACCTGTGTCGTCCCAGTTACTAAAGGATGCAAGGTAAGAAATTTCGGATGTGGATGGCATATCGGAACTTCGGATTAAAGCTCGTGCATTGTTTCGTAAAAGAGATGGGGACACCAGTACCGAAGGAACCGTAGCATCGGATGAGTTCTTTCCTGCTCTCAAGTCATTTAAAATTTTGCCTTCTGCTCTGTTGGCTATAGTGCCTGAGCTTAGAAATTTACTACTAGAGTCGGTAGTTGCTTTCTTTGTGAGTTTAAATCTTGTAATTGCTCTTAAATTCTGCTTGCGACAAGTGGTATTCGCCTCTACTATTTTTAAAGTGCCCAAAGAACTTCAGCCTACTTTTTGTGTTAGCATGAGATGAAAATTGTGACATATGCCACTTGTAATCTACTGTTATTCAAACTATAGCTAGTGAGGTAGTCCTCACAAATTTAAACTTAAACTATTAGAGAAACTCAAGTTACCTAACTAGTCCTTGAAGGAATTTATTTCTAAAGTTATGGGGATAGTAAATGTGGTGGGATTGCCATGTGCTGAGGACGGTTTCTCACAGTTATTAATTTTCAACGTGTTGCCCTATAATAGTAGACTCTTTGATTTTGTCACCCACCATACCACTTGGAGTCAGTTGCTTACTTTAGTAACTGATGTTGAAGAAACATTGTAGGATTGTGCTGGGGCTTTGTCCTCTCATGTGCCGAAATAAATTTAAAGGGAGGTTAAAGATCTGCAACTCAGACCTGCTTCATAGGTAAACGACAAAATCCTTTTGTCAAGGATTTTTTTACAGGAAGTCTGTAAATACTGTATCTCGGGATAGTAAGGTTCATAGCTCAGGAGGTCAGGCTTCCAGTAGGAGTGTTAGTAGGAGTCTTGGACACAAACTGATGGGACGAATAAGATAAAATATTTTGAGGAGAGATTGAAAGAAATGCAATGTTACTACTGTAAGGAGAAGGGTAATCTTAGATCTTGGTGCCCTCAGAGGGAAAAAGAGGTAGGGAACCATGTTATAAACAGTTTATCTTTAGAAATAAAGCATGGTTTGCTTTTTGTCCTGGTGGTGATAGCCAATAATATCAAAGTAGGGGAACAACTGGATTCGGGAGCCATCTGTTCGCTTATTAGCAAGTTCTTTTGTAATTATTTGTTACATCATCTACATAAAAGAATAGTTCATGTTTGTTGGCAGGAGAACATAGGATTTTCTTTAGCCAATGGAGTTGTGACAGTTTCCCAGTGTGTGACGATTTTTCAAATAAAAAATGAAAATTTTTCGTGGAAAGTAAATTTTCGTGTATTGCCTGGATTTACCCATGATGTTTTGCAAGGGATTGATTTTTTTTAGCAAAACCCGAGCTAACTTCATGGGGCCAGTTTCAATGGACCAAGCTGCCCATGGGAGTAAATTGTGGGCCACAGGCGATGCCACGTGTGTTGTTCCAGGTTCTCGGCAAATGTCAATATGACTTTCTATTCACATATATCGATGATGTGTGTGTTTATAGTCGTACTTTTGAGGATCACCTACGTCATCTTGGGTTGCTTCTTACTGCACAGAGAGAATCAGGGTTAACTCTAAATCCTGAAAAAGTGACATGGGTTAAGACTTACACAAAGCAAGTGATAAATAATGGGAAGCTGCTTATGGGTCCTGAAAATATTGTGTTAGTCATAAATTTCCCTCTCCGAAAATATCAAGGGGATATGGCGATTCCTAGGAATGGTGGGATTCTCTAAAATTTATTCCTTAATTTGCAAAGATCGCATAACCATCGAATGATTTAAAGAAGAAGAATGTTGACTTTGTATGGGATCCCAGCATAATTAATTCTGTCAGTTGAAAGAGAAATAAAATAAATGTAGAAAAACTTATAAAAACTAACCTTCTATTTATTAATGCACTAAAAAGAGAAAAATAATTATAATATTTACACTATTTGTAGAACTTGTAAATTGTAGTCGAACAGCCGTAATAAACTTTACTACAGATTAATATGTTTCTATCAATTTATATTTAGTATATAAAAGCTTGGCACAATGTAGAACGTATACCTCATTTGGGTAAATGTAGTAAGCACATATATTGCATTATACTCTTAACTATTCACAATATAGAACATATATATCATTTGTATAAGCATAGGAAAAACATATTGTGTGTAAAGATCTTTACTATTCATGTCAAACTTTTATATAATAAATATAAATTGATACAAACATATTCATTTGTATTGAAGTTTATTATGACTGTTCGACCACATCTTAGAAGTTCTACAAATTGTGTCAAAATTATAATTATTTTTCTATTGTTAGTGCATTTATAAATAAAAGGTTGGTTCTAAAAGTTTTTTATAATTATTTTATTTTTCACTTTTAGTCTCCAACCATGTGTCTGTATCACGAATATGGCTTTCCCTTGCTAAGAAAGATCCCCATGATGTATCGTGATCGACCAGTAGTTCGCTTTCATTCCGATTCGGGACATACTGTAGGAGCAAACTATAATAATGGTTTTCAGAACCATTTGCCGCTACAAAAAAGGCATGTGCACAACAGCAGTGACACTTCTAATCTCCATTTTACTGTTACTCGATTCTGTAAAACAAACTCGATATGTTTACTACATGTAGTTGTAGAGTTCATCTGGCCACACTCTGGCTCCATCATCAGATCGGCTCAGTGTGGTACCTTCACATTGTATTGTCATGGGAACTACACATGCATGTGAAATTTCAGTTCAACTGGATAACGGGAAGTGGTTTAACATACATACACATGAAGTTACATAAAAGCTTGTAACTTCCGGCTCCATCATCAGATCAGCTCAGTGGTACCATCAGATTGTATTGTCATCGGAACCACACATGTATGCGAAATTTAAGCTCAATTGGATAACGGGAAGTGGTTTAACATACATACACATGAAGTAATATTATAAGCTTGTAACTTCTGGCTCCATCATCAGATCGGCTCAGTGTGGTACCTTCACATTGTATTGTCATGGGAACTACACATGCATGTGAAATTTCAGTTCAACTGGATAACGGGAAGTGGTTTAACATACATACACATGAAGTTACATAAAAGCTTGTAACTTCCGGCTCCATCATCAGATCAGCTCAGTGGTACCATCAGATTGTATTGTCATCGGAACCACACATGTATGCGAAATTTAAGCTCAATTGGATAACGGGAAGTGGTTTAACATACATACACATGAAGTAATATTATAAGCTTGTAACTTCTGGCTCCATCATCAGATCGGCTCAGTGTGGTACCTTCACATTGTATTGTCATGGGAACTACACATGCATGTGAAATTTCAGTTCAACTGGATAACTGGAAGTGGTTTAACATACATACACATGAAGTTACATAAAAGCTTGTAACTTCCGGCTCCATCATCAGATCAGCTCAGTGGTATCATCAGATTGTATTGTCATCGGAACCACACATGTATGCGAAATTTAAGCTCAATTGGATAACGGGAAGTGGTTTAACATACATACACATGAAGTAATATTATAAGCTTGTAACTTCTGGCTCCATCATCAGATCGGCTCAGTGTGGTACCTTCACATTGTATTGTCATGGGAACTACACATGCATGTGAAATTTCAGTTCAACTGGATAACGGGAAGTGGTTTAACATACATACACATGAAGTTACATAAAAGCTTGTAACTTCCGGCTCCATCATCAGATCAGCTCAGTGGTACCATCAGATTGTATTGTCATCGGAACCACACATGTATGCGAAATTTAAGCTCAATTGGATAACGGGAAGTGGTTTAACATACATACACATGAAGTTATATTATAAGCTTGTAACTTCTGGCTCCATCATCAGATCATCTCAGTGGTACCATCACATTGTATTGACATCAGAACTATACATGTATGCGAAATTTCAGCTCAATTGTATAGCGGAAAGTGCTTTAAAATCAACTTGCAAGTTATCGCCCCATGTACAAACAAAGTAACTAACAAGGGAAGTTAAATAAAAGCTTGTAATTAGCTACTCCTCCGATATTGCATCTTCCCATATTTAGTAAGCATTCTGCACTATAAATGGATGCTAGTTAAAAAGCCCTAGGGATTTTTTATGCCTGTCTGAAGGAGAGAATTTAGTCCTTGTTGTGTACTCTAGTCGGTTATTGACATCTGCCGAACATAAATTCTCAGCTTATGAGAGAGGTTCTAGTTGCGATATATGGGATGGAGAGATTCTCGGATCTGTTTTTGAAGTTTACAGGTACTTTCAAGTTATTCAATGACACCCAAGTAGGCCGTGACGAAAGTGGTTACATTCACTTAAGACAAGCGTTAAAGTTCTATAAACTAAATTAGCACAACTGATAGAGAAATACATTATCATAGTTTGAGAAAACCATTTGACACACAGTGCATCCACTGCCTTAACCGCACCGCATCAACCAGCACCAGTGTGTAACCTGTGCACAGCGAAGCAGAGTCTCTGCAGTGTAGTGCAATGGAGTTGATAGGATACAGTGATCCAAAAAATAAAATTTTTAAGTTCTACGTTCCCAAGGTATTGAGAGCTCAAATTTCTCATTATTACCATAACACCTCTTTCGGGGGGGGGCATCTAGGGTGAGAGAAAATTGTTTCATAGATTCAGGAGATGTTCTACTAGCCTGATTTGGTCAAGGAAGTATAAGGATTAGTTAGGCAATGTACAGCATGCCAATGCTCCAAACCTCTAAACGTGAAAATAGCCAGTCCCTATAATGCCTCGGTGGCAACTTTTCCCTGGGAGAGAGTTTACTTGGATGTGTTCGGACCTCTTCCGAGAACTGCAGCCAGATTGATATAATTTCTTGTTGCTATGGATAGTTTTAGTAAGTTATTGTTTTTCTTTACTTTAAGATCTGTGAAGTCATCTGAAATATGTAAAATCCTTAGCCAGCATCTGTTCTCCTTGCTTGGTTCTCCAATGTATTTGGTCACGGATAATGCGACCTAGTTTGTGTCCTCTGAGATGAAAAATCTAGCATTTTCATGGGGCATCAAGATGGCGCAAACAAACCCTTATTATCCAAAGGCTAATTTCGTTGAGAGGTATAAGCTAATCTTTAAGATTGCCTTGAGAGCTTTCCAAATGGAAACCCACAAAGAATAGGATGGAGTACTGTGCCAGTTTAATTTAGCTTTTAACATTGTGATAAGTGCTGCTGGAAGAAAGGTTCTGGCAGAGACTTTCATTGAGCATAGATTGTTTCATCCACTCATAAATGCCTGGGGTTTATGTCATACTTGTATTTATTTGGTGAAACGAACACAGGATATTGAGACTATGTGGTCAGAAGCTGCTAGTAATTTAAAGTAATACCGTGTGCAGCTGCATCTCAGCACAATAAGAATTTGGGATGCATGTCTTTTAAGGTTGTTGATAGAGTTCTCTTGAAGACATACTACCTTACTAATAAAGCAGCCCTGTTAAGCGCGAAATTAGCACATTTTTATGTAGGAGCTTTTGTTGTTCTTAACTTTCTGATCCCAGTTACGCTGTTACTGGAGGAAGAAAATAATCTTAAGAATGTAATTAAGAGTCATTTGTCTTAGTTGAAATTGTTATGATATAGATATTTTGGACAATATCTGTTCTTTTTCTTGTGTTTTTGGGTTAAAATATTTATCAGGATGTATTTGTGTAGTAATATTGTTGTAATAGTACATAACTTTAATTATGTGCATTGTTTCTTTTGTAACATAGGGTCATATTTTTAGGATAAAGGTTTTAACTTCTTTACTGACCCCAAACATCGGTGTCTCTCAATTTCATGTTTGTATTCATCTTAATTTAGAATTAAGTATTGAAGATATAATGCTATCTTATGAAATACATTTCCCTGAAATTTTTAAAATCTGAAGTAAAAATATATAGGATTTTCAGGTTAGGGATTTTGGATAGGAGGTTTGTCACCATCGGCTCGGCTCAGGTTTTCTCTCATGAGGAGGAGAGAGTTGGTGGTTGGCGTATGACATGTTTGGTATGCTGGCATGTGATCTCATGGAGGATTTTCTATCGGTTTCTGAGTCTTGGTGTGGATAAAGAAGAGGTGATCCTGAGGAAACAGCGGGTTTGGGGCCATTAAAAACTGGCTATTTTGAATTGATTCCTGGCTGCACTGATCATGGTCTTCAGTTCTTCGTCATTAGTGGAGGGCCTCTCATAGGGGCGGCAGATGAGACAAGGAGTTTCACGACTTGAAAGTTTTCGCCGGTATGTCGCACCTATTTTACCATCAACTCGCCAGCGTGCTATGGGTCTGCCTGCTTGCTGGGACAGCGCTTATGTTCGTAAATGTTAAAAAAATTTCTACTCTTTGACACTCCCGAAGATGACTTTATAATTACTTAATTATACATGAAGACTCCCTACCTGTTGAAGAAAACGATGTACGCCGACTCCGTGCTGAACAATATGTGTTGCTGCACACATTCACACATAACTGGAGAATGGCCTGCGCTAGTTGATGTTGTGTTTGCTGGTGTGTCCGCTTGGAGCACCAGTAGTTTGTTGGCTGGCTGTAACAGCTCGCAGGAGAACTGTGTAAAGAGGGCACCACTGTGCCTGAAATAGAGTTATATCACCAGCATATTTTATATAATTTAAGATTGTTTTCCATTGTATAATTAATGTAGGTAGTGATGTGTTCGCCGGAAATAATGTCTTATTGTAGGAATGGATAAGCCAAAAGGACTTTGGTGGGAATGTTCTCCCGTGTCGGATTTATGAGTATAAATAGTCCCTCCAGCAGACTGGTCTGGCAGAGAGACCTGGCCATTTAAGGTTGGCCAGTACAGCGCTACAAGAGATGAGACAAATATTGGCATTAGGGTGTGCCGCAAAACTAAGGACTCAATGAAACCTTTTGTACAAAGCATATCGTACACTCAATCAAGGTTAACAATTCTTATTTACACAATGATTTTCTTTCGTTACAATGTTTACACAGAAAAAATGTCTACAAAGAGAGTCCATACTAATATTTTTACGCTTGGTTAATATGTTCATTAAATGAATGAACAAGGCTCAAACCATACAATATTAAAATTTGCTATATTGTTGACAAGATTTTAAGTTGACAAAACTGTCGTGGAGTACAATAATGTTTAAAGCATGGCAGTTTAGCACAACCGCTAGACTAATCAAGGCTGTTCTATTCTTTCAAACCAGTAAATATCCCAGGGCGTTTTTATTCCTTCCAACACAGTGACAATTAAAAAAAAAACTGAACATTCCCTAATAATAAATAAGAATCAGTATAAATGATTATCAGGATAACAAGATCCCATTTGCGTGCAATGTTATGTGGTCAACCATAAATTCTCAGAACTTCAATTATACACCAAATGCATCTTTCAAAGTGGGCTGCTGGCAATGTTATGTTACTAGTTTCCACGACAAAGATCAGTAACTCACTTGCACATATATAATAAAACAACCCATTAAAATCAATTTCACAAGGAACCAATAACATCACACCTTTGAATATAAATATGTTTCAATATTACATGTGCTCTTGCGCTAAAATATTTCTGATGAGGGCCAACAAGTTACAACCTTGAATATATATCAAAATTACCTGCGCTGTTGCGCCACTTCGTTTATTTGAAATTCTCCACAAATTTAATAAAAGTATAAAAACTAGGACTGTAGTCATGAATATATGACTAATAAGACTATGTACTCCATGCTAAATAGAAAAATGGTAACCTGCGAGCCAGCCAATGTATTAAATTTATATACGAAACTACATGTAACCTTAACAGTAGAGCCGAAAAATTCCAAATTAACCAAGCTCTCATCATACAATGAACCTCTCAAGAAAAGGGTAATCAGTAGTCAATATTCATGACTTGCTCTATTTAACGTGCATTCATATGTTTGCCATTAAGTGCGTGATTAAGATAACCAAGTAATAGCATATTACTCACATTGACTGCAAAATGATAATTCACAATAAGTTACTATACTTAGTATGTAATAATTCTCGCCGCCAATATACTTTATTTAACGCTGTAATGATGGCATTTCGTGCGACCATGGGATTATCAAGTATGTCAAATGCAATATTAAGCATTATAGTATCATCTTTTAACAAATTGTTCGGTAACAAACTGCAATCTGACCAGCGGAAAAATTACAGTACTTCCATAATTATGTGAAGACAAGACTCATTAACAAGGCGACCGAACCGCAGCTAACCAAATTAAAGGTTCGGAACTATGCAGGAGATTATTAACTCGTTCGTCCTCCAACGTAACCCAACACAAAAGGGTTCTACACCGAAATTCCAGGCTGGTAGGTGCGGGCGACACTCTGTGCCCTATCATAGCCACATTCTATCAACTCGAAACTTCTCCGGGGGTGATTAAACTCTCGTAGGAGTCTAGCAAAAAACCTGAGAACTAACATTACTTAAAACTAGTGCTGACAAAAATAACAAAACACGTATGCCAGATTAACTTAGGGCTGTAAGTGGAAAAACCCAGCACACAACTGAATTGACTGAGAGCTGCCAACAAAACTTCATGAAACGAGTCACGTGGAAAAGACTACCAAGGCATAACCCCAGAAAATTATCTCACGAAAACTACGGCCTAACATTTTGATTTTCTCAAATGAATTCCCCTACAGGTCCACATGATTCACCGTAGTAATCATTGCGGTAGCAGAATCTGTTAGCAGCTAACGAGTAGTGTGCCCCATGTTTCGGCTCAGTGCCATCAGGTAAGACTCTCCCAAGTAGTCATCGCTTAAGGTGTAGCCAATTTACATGTAAAGGTGTTCATGACGACAGCATCATGGCGATTGACGATCGGAATGAAGAGTTCATGGAGTCCTGAGACCGAAGAAGGAAGGGAGGGGAAATGTAGGGGTTTATATATACCAAACCAGGTGCGGAATGGAGAGGAGGTGGGGGTTACAGGAGAGGGAATCGAAGGAGAAGTATGGAAGGAGGCGAGTTGGCCGAGGAGCGCTCGTATGGCCAGAAATTAAAGTTCTCAAACAGTTTTGTGACACCTAGTGTTGCAAAGGCCATAAGGCCAGATTTCAGTAGATTTGGGTGTTAGTAACCCGGAAAATCATAGATAATTTAGAATTTCCTGGTGATATCAGAAAGAATTTCGCACAAAAAATTACTGTGTGTAAAAACCTTATATATATATATATATATATATATATATATATATATATATATATATATATATATATATAGAGAGAGAGAGAGAGAGAGAGAGAGAGAGAGAGTTATATAATTATTTATTTAAATTGTAAAATTGTCATTTCAAAATTTTATTGCAAAAAGGAGATAAAGCCTTCAGCATTGTGTAAATGCAGAAAGCAGAAATAGCTAAAGTATTTAGCATTTGATGATGCTTAAAATGTTCAAGCTATAAAGAATCTTTACGGACAATATCTAATCTACTCAGAATTTGTCAAGTATATAAAGTTGTAAAGTATTTCATATCTGCTAATGTTCAGAAAATTTTGAAGTATTCTTGCATTCAAAATGCGTAAAGTCATAGTGTAGTTTGAGACAGATGCCCTTGCAAGCACCAAAGATAGAGTGAAGTATATTCCTTAGAATTCGGTTTTATGAATAAAATTGTTCTTTGCAAGCGCGGGAACAAAAGGAATAAAACTTTTGGCATATGAATGTTTTGATGGAAAAGTGTTTTCCAAGTGTAATAAAATAGGCTTCTGATGGAGGTTTTTGCCTACAGTATGTCAAAAAAAAATTTTTTTACAATGCTACAGTATATGTGCTTAATAGCCTACAAAATATATGATTGCAATCATTTGGAATAACATTTTACCCTGAAGGGAATAATAAAAATTCTAATAGTTTTCTCAGTCTAGGGAATTTTGGACTTGTATAATCTCTTACCCATGCATACCATGAAATTCCGTAGTCATTTTGTAAATGTGGTGGAAAGGTAGATGTATTATGTTTTAAAGTTCTTGTATAATAATGTAATGTGTTTTGCCTCGTAGTTAGTATGTTTAACTTATTAAGCATTGGTCCCTTAGGGATATTTGATATTGTATGTTTTCGACTTTGGTCGTTGGTTTGTTTTTGCAGAAATCATTTCTTTCCTTAGTTCGGATTGGAAGGGCTAAGCAAGGGTGTCACATTCAATTGCAGCCAATTATTATTGCATTTAACGTAATTGTTCAGTTCGTATTGAGCGGAATTGGGACTTAGCCAATGTGCACAGCATGGCCTTACGATTTATTGGGCTAAAGTGCAGACTCAAACTGGTTGAAGTGGCTTTATGCCTTGTATAAAACTTGTGCTGGCACTGTGCACATTGTATAAATCTTGTGTTGGTGCTGTGCATATTGATACTGCCATTGAGTAATGATATACATTAGAGTGGCTATGGGATAGGATCAAGTCTGACCAGTTGTGTGTATTAGTTCCGCTAATGATCCAGGGGAGCGCAAGTGTTCTCGACGACGTAATCCGTGCGGTGTTGCCAGTTACGCAGCCGATAAAAGTATGTCATAACCCTGGCCTCGGCTCACCTGCGTGTTCGTTCTAGTTTTGCCAAAGACTAGACTGTCACACGCGAGTTACCAGCAATCGTTCCAGTTGTGAATACCCAACTCATGATTTACTAGTGGCGGTAAATAAAACTACTATTTAGTTTTATTTACCTCTGCGAAAATGAATTATCATAAATATATAACGGTCATTGTTTTTAGTTATCATCTATTATTTTACTATAGTTTAGGTTTTCATGATAAAATACGAGTAATGTCAGCACTTACAATTACAAACGACCTATTAATCATGAATGATGTAAACTTTTCATTCCATTCTTATATGAAAGGAAATGTACAGGAAATAATTGATTAATAATGGAGAAATATATGTTAGACGCACGACGGTCTACAAGTGAATCAATGTTTACAATTTGGGGGGATGATCTACTACAAAGGTGACTGTTCGTACGAATAATCAGTAGGTTCAATGTGTCGATTCAAGTGCCTTAAAGGCTGTGTCCGAAACTTGGAGTACACTTATGCATATAAGCATACTCCACTCGGTTCGATACGTGATTACATTTCGGATAGACATATATTATTTGCATCCCTTACAGCAATTAGTTAGCCGGATAAGATGCTGAACGAAGCATTTTGACGGAAAAACACAAAATATGAATATGTGCTGGGAACGGTAGGTGCATAGTTTTAAAATTATCAACCAATTAGGAGCTGAAGCTGGAAAGCACATGACAATGAAAGTGTTCGTACTAACCAATCATAGACTTTTTACAAGATAGGAATGAATATATATTTGAGTCAGTAAACGGAGTTATCGATAATGTATAATTAAAACTGGTAACAACTAGAAGTAAATTTCCTTTTGACACTAATATTTTGGTATGAATAAAAATTAAATGTTGGATTTTGATATAACGTTTTAACTCATCCATGCCTTGCCTTGTAAAACATTGGTAGTATTCTCACTACTCTGCGTATTAACTATAAATGCAATGCCACGCCTGGTTTATAATAAATCACGAAGAAAACTGGTTATGTTTATCCCGGCTCTTCTAGATCATGAAAGGTTAAAGAGTATACATCGTTAAGAACTTTGCTCAGTGGCGTTTCTCGAAAGTTAATGCCTCCATTCCACTCTTTATATAAAGAAATATTAGGAATAACAATTATGAACTACATATAAATTGATTTCCCATATAGTATCTTATGGGCTGTAAAGGAGCGAGATGTACACACTCGTGCATCTCATTAAGCAGAAAACCTTATGCACACTGCGGAAAAGGACATTAATGATCAAGTATAAGGCTCAGCTCTAACAGACGTTTGTTTAAAAGTGACAATACAACTGTCGTCTATGTAAGATCCAAGTTTACAATAATGATGTGCATTAGTGGATATTGTCTGAAAAGTTGGCAGCTGTGTGTTTACATTTACGCGAGTGTAACACAGAACACCACTGTATGTTCTACACTGAAACCTCGGACTCGTAACAGTGCGAAAAACGTTGACACTGAAGTGTTTAAAAAAAAAAAAAAAAAAAAAAAAAAAAAAAAAAAAAAAAAAAAAAAAAAAAAAAAAAAAAAAAAAAACACAACAACAACAACTTGACGTAACAAAGAGAGTAGCGATATTCTACTTCAAACTAGGTACATTACAAAATATAACTATTTCTACACTAAACATCGGTTGAATGCTATGACTCGGTGCCAATCACTAACAGTCAAGCCAAGTCCGTGTCCGAAAGGACAAATTCGTTATTTTGTAATTTGTCATTTCGTAGGTTTCAATCCGAACGTTGTCGACAGTCACTTGTTTAGCACTCTCGGCAACACATTCGCAAATTAGCAGTGAAGATTTGTTTTGTATAAATTAAATGCTTGAAATGGAAGTAATATTTCTACCCTCGTCACTGGAATGCTGCGAATATGTTTAGTAAACAAGAAAATAATATATCCTATAACGAAGTAAAATAAAACATGTGTTGAAAATATATAAACAAAGCACAACATTATTTGTGTTTTAAAACATGTCTAGCGTATTTTATGAACAGTTATTTGTTTTAAAAGGCGTTTTAAGTACGCATTCGCGCATGTGTCTTGAATGTCAAAACTAACATGGTGCTGATTTTGTCATTTTGAATTTTTGCTAACATCCGCTATATACAAAATATCAATTTACCAAATACGTCTTAATGTTTCAATACAAAATCGGGTCACGTGATCATCTTGTCAACACAATCTGCCATTCGGAACACGGGCTATGTTTACAATACAAAACAAATGCATTAGAATTATGAAGTAGGCGCTTGTCTGTCATACGGAAACACGTCTTTTATATTTGCCGTTTGCTATCAATGTTTTAATTCTTAATTCCCGTGAATGGGAATAGGCAGCAAGCCTGTCATGTTTACTTTTGTTCCTAACATAATCTGCTATAAAACAATCATAGTGAATCACATCATACTTCAAAACCGACATTTGCTATCAGAGAATCTTATGATTTGTGAACAAATAAGATCGTCAACATGTGTGCATACACACCTTTGCCATGTTGTTGTATACTTACATTACTGTAAATAACAGTTTCCCGCCAACAACACCGACTGCTCGGTACTGATTGCTCGTAGCCTCATTTTTTTTCTAAAGATTTAAAGTACAACTATTCCTTTCAATGCTGAAGGAAATCCCACCAACGCACATGACCTGATCTGTTCCACTGGGAACCGAAGCATAAGAGAACAAGCATTCGTTTCTTCTGCACACATCTTAACGCATAATATAATGCTTAAATATTTCTATTGTAAACCCAGCTTTACTTCAGACACCGCAACTTATGCTGCATTACTGTGTGCAGGTGTGTTTAAACACAGTAGAATCAATGCATTTCCCTGTACATAGTGTACAGTTGTTACCAAGAATAACAGAAATAATATTAAATATCTTGACTGTGTCAAAAGTTTTCATGTTTTCTGGAATGTTTGTCGTCCTCTAGCCTACAAATGGATAATGACAGCAATTTACGAACACTATGTACAAATTGCAATGATTTGTAATAGGGCATTCTTGTGTGTTAACTTTGTGGATTATTTACATAATAATAATTTAATTTTTTAAAAAGTAATTAAGTTCTGTGTTCCCCAATTTTTTGTTGAATGAATAAATACTTTTGTTGTTAACGACCACTCGTTTTGTTTGCATTGTATTCACATGTATGTACGACGGACATTTACGCCACACATTAAAACATTGACATATTATATAAACAATGGTGTAGCTAGGAATGTACTCGGAAGAGGGGGGGGGGGGGGAGAGAGAGATTTCAAATTTTTATTTTAGAACAAAATACAAAACCTATATTCTTACAAATTTATAGTTACATAAATATTTTTAATTAATGGGTTCATGTAGAGATATGGAACCACAAAATGCTACAAACCTTCTTCTTGTTCAAGGAAGATCACATATTCCTTGAATAAAAATAAAATACAAATTTTAATTTGGTTTTGAACTTTTATTTTCATTTCGACGGGGGAATATGTCCCAATATATCACCCCCTCCCACCATCCCACATGTATACGCCTCTGTTTTTAAATGTCTGTCTTTAATGAACATAATATTCAACTTGTGATCCTCGTAATTAAACACGCCTTTGCGGTTATACGGCCAAAAGAAGACAGAACTGTTACGATATTAAAATTAAGGCTTTCAGGTGTGCCTGTTAACATTACTCCCGCTATACAGCTCCAATTATCTACTTTAGAAAACAATCGATATGATAAGCAAACAACCACTGCTCGTCGACTGTACTGTGCTGGTACTTGCGTATTATTACTTTTGGACAAAGATATTCTGGAAATAAACATTTTATAACAACGAAATAAGTTATAAACAGCCATAATGTGTCACTTAAATAAGTCGTTATCAGTTGGAGAATTGAACTCCAAAACCTACAACTACGTGGCGCAAACCTGTACACTAACTCACTGAGCTACACAAACCACTTACAGCGCACATGTGTGATAATATATTATATAGAGCATAAATACACAATTATCGCGTATTTTATAAAGTGGTGTTTATTCTTTTATTATGACCGTATGAGTAATATGCAAAGTTTCCCGTCACTTATGCGTACATTAGGTTTCATTTTGTTCATTCATATGTTTTACGGAACTTGTAGGTAATCTTTTCGTAAACGGTTATATACGACGTGAGAAAGGAACTCGAGTGTCCGCTATCTTGTCTGTCCCAGCTTGTGGTTATATCTGACATTCCGAACACTTTCTACTGTTGTGGAGTTGTGACTGGGGTGACAGAGATGGAGTATGAGTGAGAGAGAGGGCATATATCACTTTGGCAACGCCGCCGACATTCCCCACAGAGATGGAGTATGAGTGTGAGAGAGGGTATATGTCACTTTGGCAACGCCGCCGACATTCCCCACAGAGATGGAGTATGAGTGAGAGAGAGAGAGAGTATATGTCACTTTGGCAACGCAGCCAAAATTCCCCACAGAGATGGAGTATGAGTGTGAGAGAGGGTATATGTCACTATGGCAACGTCGCCGACATTCCCCACGGAGATGGAGTATGAGTGAGAGAGAGGGTATATGTCACTATGGCAACGCCGCCGACATTCCCCACGCACACGTCACGATAATGGACTAGCACGACGTGGTGTTAAGCCCTCTAACTACAGATTCTTACCTTCTGGAGTGGTCAGAAAATTTAACCTGGAGAAGTCCACTCTAGGTATATCTTTACTCAATGATACTGCTATGGAGTGGTGTCCTCTTGTAATTTAGGTACAGCCAGAGAGTGAGGCTACGCGAACTGAGTTGTGTTGAAAAACTTATGCAAGTACGTGACCAGGCACTGATTGGCGAACGGCATTTAGCCGGCCAAGGACGCCATTTAGCTGGCCAGGGACGCCCTTTTGCTGGCGAGTGTGTGCGCGCGGCTCGAATTCGGGATATGATTAGCAGTTCAGCTCTGTATCCTAAAGTAATCTCTAACTGTAGCCCATTCATGGTTACATTCAGCTTTTCTGAACACCTGCTTAAGTTCTACTTCCAGTGTAGCCCTTCGCCACGTGCAAACAAAGCTTTACCAAAGTATAGAAAGTTACACCACAGGTACAACGTGCCAAATATGTGCGCAATATCTGTATAACGCTTTGCATAATAACTATTTGTCCTTAGTTATTACCAACATACGCGTTTTCTTCCTGTTTTAATCAGACTAATTATAAATGGGATACTAAAATATATAAATCTATATAAAAAAAAAGTCCCCGGCCGCGTGTGTCCCTGTATTCGGCTACGGCATCTAAACTACGTGATGGATTTTCATGCAGTTTTCACCACCATTTTAAGGATTTCTTGACGAAGGTTTACGTATATGATACATTACTATTTCTGTCAAGACCTTGATGTTAATAGCCATCCAATTATCTTCACTTCATATCTTCACATTACTATTTAATGTAAGGATAGCAGATAAATGTCTAAGTTTCCTAATAAAGTCGGAAACACCTGATTTTCGGGCAGGTACATGGCTTACACTGACTAAACCATAAGAGACACACAAAATCAATGTAACTTACTACAAAATTGTACTGTCAACCTAAACAACGCATATTTGTAAATTGCACCCGAGCGAAGCTGGGGTGAGTTGCTAGTGAAATATTAATAAAAGTACAATTTAACCAAAAATAAGGTACGTTATGTCAACAGAAGTATAAAAAACTGGCGACACATGGCATATTTAGGAACCAACCAAAGACTTCATACGTGGAGTGATATTTCAAAGGTTGGACTAAAAAAGTGTGAAGAAACCGCGAATATGACATATCGTACACTGAGATAGTGCAAGTATTACGAAACGGCCAAAAATTTTTAAGAATTTTTTGAATCATTACTGTGGCATATGGCTTACAATATAAAAACACAGAGTGTGGCTCGCGATATTTATTTTGCTTTACTTTTTGTTTATATTTTATCGCAGATATATCTATGATAATCTTAGCAATAATTATTCATTATTTAAAGACTTGGCCACAGTAGTAGGGGCGGCCGAGTTGTAACACAAAGAAGATGCTTCCTTTGGTGATTGATCTAATTAGTTTGTTATCTAATTGAAATAAAAAGGTTAATTAAATCGATTGTAAGTGTTAATGAAAAGTGTTAAATTCAATGAAAGGGTTAAATGGATTGAAAGGGTTAAATTTAATGAAACTTTAAATTATTTGAAAACGGTTAATTTTTAATCTGATCAATGTTTCTTCTTCTATTTCTTTCTTTTTTGGAGGGGGTAGCAGGAGCTCTGTACGATGTTGACACTGTGGTGTCCTGAAGGCGATTGACCAGAGTGGTGGGTTACAAAGAGTTATATAGATGCTGAGCTGAGTGCAAGAGTGTGCTAAAAGTTATTTTTTTCTAATTTTTTCTAATTTTGATGTGTTTGTAGGGTTTGGGTGTTAGATTGGAGATTTTTACCAATATTTAACACACGAGATAATTTCAGAGTTTTTAAACGATTTATAAGAGTGGCCCAAGTGTAATTTTTATGTTTTTTGGGGGGATATTGCACATAGATGGTGGTGGGAGATAGGCGACTTTGAAACATGCAGTTTTTGTGTAAGTAATTACAAACGATTAAATAGACGATGACTGATTCCGAATGCAATTAAACGTTACACACAAGAGAAAAATAATTTCGAAGTGTTCTATGTATGAATAAATTACATGCATCGAATCACTAATTTCAACCGACAATGTGAATAATAAGTGCACTTATGTGACTCTCCAGTATGGAATTAACGTAACATGATTTTACTACCCTGAGCTTAGAAATATAATTTACACGAGAGAGAAGTATAGGACGATTACATGAGTAAGGAATTAATAATATACAACAAAATTTCACTATTAATTAAACAAACAAGATATATATGACGCCTCTCACACATGCCATACACGTCCATCTGCCTGTGAGACTGGCGAGTAGGAACTTTAGAAACGTAACCACATGTAGAAAGAAATTAATTGATTAACATGTGTGATAAAATTACACCTCTCCCAAAACATGTCTGTCCGACTGCGAGCTCAGTGAATCACTGTTTGATTGTAAACTTCAAATCTGAAATTTTAAATAAAACGAATGTTTCGAAATAAAACACGTAATGAAATGGCTCCAGGAGCTCCTTGACAACACATCCGTCCACATCGGAGGTCACTTGATGAATGAGTGGATCGTATGAGGTGTGCCTGCTTATATACATGTAGCGTGGCTGGCATCTTAAAGACAACTGAGTCGAAATTTACTACTGTTATTACCTATTTCCCTACCATTAATAATTTGATTCGTGCTACAAATACATGAATGTATAAAACTAAATTATTTAAAAAAATTAGGTACAATAAACAAATTTTTTTCCATAAAATCTTGTCAATGGAGCACACTTTTTAACACAAATTCGAGTTGAAAATCATACCCAAATGTAGTCTACCAAACATAAAACTCTGCTAAATAAACTCAAATGTACATAATAATTATATCTTGAATTAAATTTTCTCATATTTCCCCTGCACTCACACTCACAACTACATAACCAAAATTATTCAGAGTACTTGGCTATAGATTCGAGTAGATGTTCACATGTTTTGCGAATATTTAAACAGTTAAAAGAGGGCAGGTATGTGTTATTGACACAGACTTATTCAATATAGCGCAGTTGCTAGTACTGGCAGTTCACATGGATATGCCTCTCAACTCTGCTAAATAAACTCAATTGTACAAAGAAATTAATTCTGGAATTAAATTTTTACTCCTTTCCCTGGCACTCATACTCACAGTGATGTACTCGCGCTCACATTAGAATTAACGATTCTAAAGTTTTTTTTTATGATTTAAAACACCAATCAGTCAATTTTACAAAAAGTTTTACTATTTCAAAGACTTGTTTATCGAATTAAAACTAGTTTTACAATTTCAAAGACCAATCATTCAATTTGATAAAAATGTTATCGATTTTAAAGACTTGTGTTACAATTTCAAATGCCAATTATCAATTTTGATCAAAAGTTGTACGATTTGAAAGACATGTTTATCGATGTCAAGACCAGTTTTATAATGTCAGTGAACAATAATTCAAATCGTTGAAAAGCTGTACAATTTCAAAGACTTGTTTTACAATTTTAAAGTCCAATCATTCAAATCGATAAAAAGTTTTACGATTCCAAAGAATTGTTTTACAATTTCAAAGACCAATCATTCAATTTGATAAAAAGTCGAATGAAATTCATGAAATTTTCTCAAAGTCTAAAGAAAATGCAAAAAATTTTAAACGAAATACCAAGAAATCTATTTTTTTTTATATATTTGAAATTATTACCTTTTAAAACTCTTGTAGCGAAGATGTTGGGTCTGGAACAAGACCCGAACTCAGGTCTGTTGAGCTGAAAGGTAGGCTACTCTGCCAGGTGAACATCGGTGTTCCTATCCCAACAGGTTAGCAGGTGGGCACTCTGAATACCCTCGAGAGCTCTGTGGGAGTCTACCCTAGCAGGCTATCAAGCAGTTGGATAATCGCAGTCCTAAGTGAGCTCTGTGGGTGACTTCTCCGGCAGAAGCAATGGGCGGGCGGGTCCCTTGGTCGCAAAGCCCTGTTGCAGAACAGATAGGCAGAGGTAAACGGCAAGAGGGCAGCCGATCACCGATGGCCTTGAACTAGGCACCCTAGCACCACGGACCGGTACACAAGAATGAAGGTCGGTACACTTTCACGCACTGGAGGAGAGAGGAGATCTTGACCCCATGAAGGTACAGCAGCAAATGACCCTGAAATGGATATCAAATAGACGAATAACACATTTTTAGATGTTTTAATTAAATTTTGAACTATTATAATGGAAATTAAAATTATTTTTATGTGTTTTAGGGATTTTAGCACAGATATGCTGAATTTTAGTTTTTTATATATGGATTTAATGTGTAATTGTTTGGTTTTAAGCCGTTAGGTTTAAATTAATTTCTTATTTAATGATCTTTAACACAAACAATTGTCATTACAATATAAACTTTTTGCATTATGAGGTGAAATAAATTTAATGCTATGATTCAACACTCTTTTACTAATACGAACAAATTGCTGTTTTTACTATAATTTATTTGTAATTTTAAATTTAATTGATTAACCCTTTAAGTTAATATGGTTAACGATTACTGACTTACAAACTAGCTAATATAATACAAGACCTAGCCAGAAATCGAACCCAGAATCTATATATTACAATCATATCTACCCGTCACTGAAAGTGAAATACTAGATTGCAATCATACATGATCTAAGTGGGATTTGGACCTAGGTTATATCAACCATATCTTAGCTGGGAATCGAACCAGCAAAATATATATTACAATTAACCATGCCTTACCCTGGATTCAAACCCAGAGCCTCCTTGTATAAACTGAATATTCTAAGGAGGCTGGCTAATGAATAGTCTAACTAACCAACTATAGTTGGTTAGTTATATAGGCGAACTAATAGTCTGATTTTTTTTTTATCTTTACAAGATTCTTTCGTGTTAATACTACATACTTTAAATAGAAAATTAAATAATATCTCTTTATGTTTCTCTCTTTCTGTCTCTCTGTTGGAGACAATTAAATTAAGTACTTTTCTCTCAAATGTCTCTGGGGGGAAAATATATTTCTTACAAAAACAAGTTCACTTTTAATAAGGGATAGGTTAAATAAACATACAAAATGGATTCATTTTACGTCATATTTATTTACAAAATATATACAAACTTAAGTTGTTTAAAAAAATCATTTTAACACTGAGTAAGTATAAATTTCTTCAAAAACATTTTTAAGCAAGTAGAAATTTCGCTGCAAAAATTTCTGTACTAAACAAACACAAGTGAATTCACAATATATTTACGATATTTTCAAGAGAGAAATTATAAACCCATAAACAAATACCGGATATCATACAAATTATTTCAAAAATATAGATAGACCCAAAACTTTATGTATGACAATTACACCTTGCTCTAAAACATGTACGGGATAACATAAAACATTGATTCAAATTAAATACATCATTTTTCTTTAAAACAGATATTTTTATACACTGTTAGCTACTTCCATGAACAAAGTTTTTATCCATTTTCTTAACATGGGATCCAGATCCCCTTCTTGACCTATGCTTTCAAGGAGTGAGCATTTCTTACGCCCTGGTTTTTTCTGTCTGTTTGCACATACACATCTTTACAAGTATGGGTATGTAACAACAAAATCAAGATATTATTCAACATAATGAGAGAATACATCTTCAATACTAGAGGGAAGAGGTGTGTTTGCAGTCATATGAAACACCGGACATTTCTTGTTATCGCCACATTGTAGGAGTTCGTGACTCTTTTCATCTCCTAGAGGAAAATAAAATTACATTAAAATGAAAAATATTCTTGCAAGTCTCTGTAAATTCTTGCAAAAGACCATTGCACCATAGGGCATAAGTTATATTGGACGATCCTTGTTTGAGACTGATGTAATGACTTGCAGGATGAAAATACAGCATGTTGCTACTATGACGTCCGACACTCAACTGAGAATATTTTGCAAGGAACAATGCATGTATATTGATAAATCCATTTTCTAAATTGGCAAGTTAAAACGTGTTTTAGGACTAAATTTTATTTTTGATAATTTATTATTGCTCGATATACAAAATATTTTGATGAATCACGCCCAGTATGAGACGTGTATCCAAACTTGTTTTTGCTATAATGATATAAAGTATAAATATTATTATCACAATCTTCAAAGTACTGATAGGGCACAACAGTGTCTGTATTATCAACAAGATGTTTCAAACATTTTTCTTCCTCACAATATGAAGTTACCATGCATTCAACCTTAAGCTTTCACTTACGATCTACTCTGTGCGGTCTGTACTGGTTTACAAGACATTCAGAACTGTTGTAGTTAGTTAAAGTATCATCATAAGTAGTTGGTTTAGTATGTGCTGTAAAAGCTTGAGAGAAATACGTACATTGAAATGAATGTCTGACTCACATATTTCCTTTACAAAAAATGTGAATATAATAAGCTGTAAGTTACATAATGCAAACATTTAGTAATAAACTCATACTTGTATTTCATTGGGAACAGTGGGAACATTCGGACCATTATTCTGAATTAGCTACTTCACACACATATAATATACACATCGAAGGAAAAACTAATCCTCGTTGTTCGAAAATTATGTTGTGGATGTCCCCATCACAGGTCTCCTTCCAACTAATGGTGATTCGCTGGTGAGGTCTGGTGAACTGGTATGTGATTACTCAATATCCTCATTCCTCTTCAATCTTCTCGCTAAGACTAGCAATCATCAAATCGTCTAATGTTTATGGCAAGTCACTGTCGGGGCAAATATATCTCACAGCACAATCGTTGTATGCTATTCCTTTACCAAAGCGAATGCCGACACTGTTGTCGAAAGTGTAGCACCAATGTTCTATATTGTTGTAGACACGAACTTGTTGAATACGGCATACGGTTTAAAGAAAACTCTTCTGTATTCGATTTGTAGGACCTGTATATATCTGTAGGGTTGAAGATTCTAGCCATGACTGACGATTTTATACTGAATGCTCTCCTTTGAAAAAAGACATTGCATTGCCACATACCACAGGAAGAAGTTAATAATTCTTGGTCACCGATATACATATAATGTTACTTGTTGTTGCATTGTCCAAACTGTAGTAAGAGAACAGAAACTACATTCCTTCTGCATAATGTATTTCATTTTCTTGTAGGACTTGCATATGGCTATGTATCCACTGTGAGCTTCAAATTCCAGTTCCTTCGTTACTATGTAGTTTGCTGTCAGGGCGTAAATTATATAAAGGACAATAATTTCGCCCACAACATACGTCGAAAACTTTAAAAGTTTATGTTGGACTGATTAATAAGGAACACCAATGGTCATCTCCATTGCACATCTGTATCTGTAGTGGACTATCTTCATATTCAATTCTAAACCACACTTACCTATATTGTGGAGTAACACTAGCGTACTGAATTGATGAGTCGAACCTCTCCATCGTAACTGAAACTCTGGTGTACAATTTTCTCTCTTTATATAGACAGATATTCTTCCAGTTTGTGGAAAAATTAGTACTTCAATGATAACTTTGATAGACCAAATTTACAGACACAAACAATGCTGGTCCAAATCTCACAGTCTCACATTCCACATGGTGCTCTTAAAAGGCCGCTACTGCCTTGTATTCGCATGATGTGTTCCTTATTAGTACATGTTTCCGTCCATAAGGTGGTGGTGATGTCGTAAAATTCTCTAATCAATTTATATTTAATTTGATGAAAACCTGGTTATTTGGTTATTTCTGTATTGCGATTTTTAAAACACAGGTCCGAAGAAGAACAGGTCAGCTTGCTGTCAGACCGCATATTAGAAACAGGGCAGTCTTCTTCTTCATCACACATCCGAAAATTTTTGCGAAATTCCAATGTTCATCTCCATTACACATCTGTGTTTGGAAGTATAGGTTGCCGAGAGACTGGAACCATATTTTCTTGTGTCCTCGATAAATAGTGGAGTACATCTTCTCTGGGTCGAATTTCTCCATTTTTTTTTAAATCTTACGCTACCTGGAACAAACTATTTATTCGAAAAATTAATATCTCTCTCTACACATAGGTAGAATGTTGGTATAAATATTCTCTTAAAGTTTTGCTTTCAAATTGCGAGTAGAATGGTTTTTCCTCACAGTGATTTGTTTTATAGATTTTGACTATTGAATTAATACACGAAAAGTCGTGGTATCATCTGATATTTATTACTTCTGCATTACTTAAGGTTTTTAGAATTTCCTTCTGCAATTTTACAAGCATCTATATTGGATAGCCTCCGAGTAACACATCATTTACATATTGAAAACATTTTTTGGAAGCTATTTCAACAGAGTTCCATTACAGGCTATGTATCTTGTAAGTCTGTTCCAGAAACATGATTTTAACTTAGGGTTTTAAACTATATCAAGGTTTGGGGATTTAAAGCATAATACTTTACAGTCATTAGTGTCAGGTGAATAATAAATTGCAAGCTGATTAATTACAAAGAAGTTGTAATGGTAGTTTTCGAAGCCCTGAGCATAGCACAACATTTTTACATCATTTCTTTATACACTATTTACAAAAAAGGTCTCTCTCATATAAATTTTATAAGATGACAGTGCTCGCCTCGGAATCTACTTTATCGACTCCGGATGAGCCCATTGCTATATCTGGAATGATTCTAGCTTCAAATAGCTGTCCCAGCCTGTGCGACATACAATCCCTCCGCATATGTTCCAAGTTCCCATCATTAGCGAAGGCAGGCATGCCGTAAGGACAGTCATCACAAGGTAAATATGATACAATATCCTCATCAGCTTGTAAATGTTCAGCCAGGAACGGATAAAATAAATTTATTTCGTGACCCACAAAAGAAATTATAAATTCTTTTAGCAACACTCGCAGTTGGGAACACTCTAAACTCAATAAGGTTTTCGCCTTCCATATAAGATAAAATCGCATTGAACGTTTCAACGCATTCAGAGTCACAATTGTCATAACAGTGTCCATGATGCATTGTACCTATTGCGGGCTGATGCAGAGATGAAATGCCCTGTAGATTCTGCGTTGATGATGATTATCTAGGTGTAGCGAAGTTGAAGTAGATGTTGTAGACATCTGGCGTCATTGTCGGCGTGGACGTCCGGAACTGTACTAGACGTGATGGATACCTGGCATTGTAGTCGACGTGATGGACGCCTGTTGTTGTAGTGGACGCTTGGCGTCGTTCACAATATAGAAGCTTCCCATTGGTGTAGACGCCTGCTGTTGCAATGGATGCCTGGCGTCGTTCTTTGTGCTACTGCAATGCACACACACGTATATGCACACAAAGTTACCTTAGAAGATGCCGAGTTACGACTGAGAAAAAATGTATTTATCCCTCCTTATATACTATAACTATTCAAAATGGCTGCCAGTTTCTCATAAATCGACAAGAATTTAGACCTTTTATTAAAAAATTAAGAATAACATTGAAAATTGCTATGTTCCAACTACGAAAAACATAATTTCTGCCTTTGTACTTAGTGTTTCGTTAAACTTACATCGGAAACTGTTAAAACAAATTCAAATATATACATTTTATGTAAAATGGAATAAATTTTGCAGTTGGAAAGTTTGTGGTTAGACATAAAGAGAGGGATCACATTGGTTGAGCAGTTAGCACACTCTCCTCCCCGGGCGGGTCACGCCATAAAATAAACATTTCGCAATGTGTGGAAGTTGTGTTAGATGTTGCCTCTGATACAAGGATTTTATCGGAGATCTTTCTCGTTTCCCTAGTCGTGTATGGCCCGGCCCGGTGCTGCTCTATACTCACCTCGCTTCTACCTCATCGGTTCTCGAGACCTAAGTTTCGCTCCCTCCCCAAACATACTCAATTCTCAGCTATCTGTTACCTGATATTGTACACAAGGCTTTAGAATGACTAATCCCTGTATATTAAAAAATATATATATCGCTATAGTCGACAGCGTTTCCCAAATAAATTTGGCACTAATTATTACTCAACATAGAACATTTAACTTTAACGAGATTATATTATATTTTCCTATATGATAGTAATGTCTAAAAAATTCTGGGCTGGGAAAAACTACACGTGAAATACGTATTTTTGTCTGCTAGATGAATAAATATATGTCTTGTTTTAAGAGTTGTAAAAAACATTTTTTATGAGTGAATCAAATATGTTTTGTATTTCTGTGGATTTTTTTTTTTCAAATCAAAGTTTGCTTGATTCAAATGTACACTCGTTGTTGGAATGTTAAATTTGGGGATTATCCCAGGGATTAAAGAAACTTTATTTCAGGGATATAAAATTTCATTGGTGGGAGTTGCAAAAATGTTTAAGTTGCTGGGAATACGCCAGGCTCTTGCGAAACCTTAGATTGGCAGCGAGGGCGGGCTGTGTGGACAGGCCAGCTCTCGAGATATTCGATAAAATGCATTTCAGACTGGGGATGCGTGGTCTTGGAGATGAAACTGACTTTTTGGGCGAAGACATCTTCTGAAGTAGGGGAAGGGAGGGAATGCCTGGGTTCTTGACCTCGGGGCACATCCCTCTCGCGAGGGGTGGAGGGTAGGAGATGCCTACAGGCGAGTGGGGCGATGTGAAGCTCTATAGCCAGTTGTCACCATCTTGCCTCAGTGGCAAAAAATTGACAATCGGGGAAGATGGGTAAATGACCCCAGGACACGTCACTCTAGCAAGGGGTAAAGGTAGGAAATTGGGGGTGCAGGGAGCTGGGTAGCGATATCGCCTTATCTAGCCACTCATCGCCATCTTGCCTCAGTGCTAAGAAATTAACAATCGAGGGCAGTAAACGTCGCTCTGGCAAGGGGTGTGGTGAAGGGAGGTGTGGAGTGGTTGGCCTTGGACAGAGCGATGCTGAGGTTCCTCGAGGGCTTCTGCCATCTTAGTACTTCGCCAACCCTCACGCTACATAGACACTGCACTGGATCTCTCGACTTCACCGGGCTTTGGAGTGTGGTAGGCGCGATTTTCAGATCTCATTCGCAGTATTCGAATACTATAGTGTGGAATATTATTTTTATTTATTGGAAAATATTAATTTTCTTGTGATTGTGTGCTCGTTATTTTTATAATCGTCTCAAGTACGTTTCTGTGTTCGGTAGACGAAACTTGGTATGATTTTCAACTCGCATGTGTGTTAACATGTGCGCTCTATTTACTAGACTTTACGGAAAAAAAGTGTAGTACGTACGTAATTTTTTTAATAATTCACTTTTATACATTCACATACTTGTAGGATGAATAAAATCGTTAATAGCAGGGAAATAGTTTCTATCAGTAGTAAATTTCAACTCAGTTTCCGTTAAGATGATGGCCACACTACACGTATATAAACAGGCACACCTCATACAATGCACTTATTCATAGAGTGACCTCCCAGGTGGACGGACGTTGGCTACGCTCCACGTATATAAGCAGACGCACTTCATACGATCCACTCATTCATCAAGTGACCTCCGATGTGGACGGATGTGTTGTCAAGGAGCTCCTGGAGCCATTTCATTACGTGTTTTATTTCGAAACATTCGTTTTATTTAAAATTTCAGAGTTGAAGTTTACAATCAAACAGTGATTCACTGAGCTCGCAGTCGGACAGACATGTTTTGGGAGAGGTGTAATTTTATCACACATGTTAATCAATTAATTTCTTTCTACATGTGGTTACGTTTCTAAAGTTCCTACTCGCCAGTCTCACAGGCAGATGGACGTGTATGGTATGTGTGAGAGGCGTCATATATATCTTGTTTGTTTAATTAATAGTGAAATTTTGTTGTATATTATTAATTCCTTACTCATGTAATCGTCCTATACTTCTCTCTCGTGTAAATTATATTTCTAAGCTCAGGGTAGTAAAATCATGTTACGTTAATTCCATACTGGAGAGTCACATAAGTGCACTTATTATTCACATTGTCGGTTGAAATTAGTGATTCGATGCGCGTAATTTATTCATACATAGAACACTTCGAAATTATTTTTTCTCTCGTGTGTAACGTTTAATTGCATTCGGAATCAGTCGTCATCTATTTAATCATTTGTAATTACTTACACATAAATTGCATGTTTCAAAGTCGTCTATCTCCCACCACCATCTATGAGCAATATCCCCCCCCCCCCAAAAAAACATAACATTTACACTTGGGCCACTCTTATAAATCGTTTAAAAACTCTGAAATTCTCTCGTGTGTTAAATATGCGTAAAAATCGCCTATCTAACACCCAAACCCTACAAACATCAAAATTAGAAAAAAATATTAAAAATTAACTTTTACCGTACTCTTGCACTCATCTCAACAGTGTCAAATTAGTACAGAGCTCCTGCTACCCCCTCCCAAAACGAAAGAAAGAAATAGAAGAAAAAAAGTTAATTGATCAGATTAAAAATTAACCATTTTCAAATAGTTTAACCTTTCATTAAATTTAACCCTTTCATTAAATCTAACCCATCTTATTAACACTTTCAATCGATTTAATTAACCTGTTGATATCAAATTAATTAGGTCAATCAAAAAAGGTGGCATCCCCTTTGAGATTAGAACTCGCCCGCCCCTACTTCTTGCCACTCCGGTCTTTAGAATGTGAACACCCGTTACTGCAGTGCTGACAATTGTGACTACTACAGAGTATTCAGTTTTACTTCAGCGTTACTATGATATTTGTGGTGACAGTATATGTTGCGATGTCGACGTTAATTAGACTGTCAATTTTGATTATTACTATCGATTTCCGGCACATTTGAAGGAGACAACGTACGCTGTTTTAAAATGCAGTTATCCGCGCCAAAACTACCCAGAATCGAACATTCTCCAACGAAATATCAAAGTGGACTATTTTTGTTCTCCTACATTTGCGCATTTTCCCACAAAATATTTACCAAATCAGTCTATTTCTCTGTCTTTCATAAGTTACTCAACTTGCAGCAGTGAGGCGTAAAATGGTTCCTGTAAGTTATTTACATAACAATGCCAACCAATAAATTATTGGTACGTGTCGCTGGTCTGCGTCGACGTGGCCCAAACCGCCCGAGTGAGCGGAAGAGGAGGACAGAGAAGTTATATGATAACAGGCGGCAAGTCAATGGAATGGTTTGAATGGCTGACGTGCATAAACCAAGAAGTGCTTATGTGTTACAAAAGCATCCCGCTGCTTGCTCCTTACCTTGGTGTATAGAATTTCTGCGTTTATATAAAGAATGCTCTTGATTACTGACCTCGTTTCTCTCAGCGTGACTGGGGGCCCGTTGAACATTACAGATTGTCAGAGCGGCCGATACAAACGTGCAACAGGCCTCCCAGCCGGTTGTTGATGGTTTGAATGGAATGGAGTGTTCATGACAGTCGGAAGTTTGGGTGATTGTGCGGCATCGAGCGAAATACGACGAGCAAGAAGAGCAATGAGTGACGCCGGAAGTGATCAGGGGAGGAAGATCTGTGACTGCGAGCATCAGAGCAGTGAAGGGTGCGACTGCAGGCTGGACTATTGGACTGGATGCGCGAGTAAAAGGCATTACAAAAGATGGCAACAGATAGACCGAACACGTGTTAGTGATGAGTATGAGTTAATTGACTATAACCAAACACAGACTTTAAAACGGACGGTAATGAGAGCTGAAATAAACATTAACAATTGCGCTCACTGAGGAATAAGAACAGGAATTGTGGAGATAGATAGTTCAAATTCTGTAAATAATAGCTGTGTGAAAAAAAATAATAATTAAATTTCGCTCTCTGATTTTTAATAAGAACTCCATTCCTCACGAAAACTAATACGCCTCTCAGACGTCTTATAACATTATATTCGAATTTATAATTTGTAATGTTTTTATGTTACAAATAGTGTTAAACAGTTCTCAAATTTTTCTTATTTTTGGTACGGAAAATTACATCTCATATGCCAAGTATGGATATGGCGATGATGAATGAATGGCGAGTGTAAGCGTGACTTGCAGCGGAGACGTGTCTTTAGTCGCTCGCACGGACAATACTTAGCCGCGCGGCAGACTGGGGCGTGGTAATGATCGTACCCCGGCGGGCGTGAGCGCAAACAAAACTTCTCAGTGGGCGGCAACACGCCCAGCAGCACGGAGCGACGCGCTGTGGAGGGGCCATACACACACACACACACAGAGAGAGAGAGAGAGAGAGAGAGTGAGAAAGGGACTGGAAAGAAGTTGTCATGGTGGGAATTGGGCTTGAAATTAGTGGGGGTGGGTGGAATGTTGTGTGTGTCGGCGAATGCCACACGCAGATTACCGCCTTTACCACTGGGTCAGGTAGCCGAGCACACTCGTCCAAACAAGTTTTAACCGCGCTGTCTCCAGCATGACGCCACCACTGCGTCATGCCATACAACCCTTGACTTCTGAAACTAACTTTCGTCAAAATTGATCACTTGACCATAAACATGAAGTTATACATTTCAATATAAAACGCGAACCTAATCGCGGCCGTGGTGGTGTAGTGGTTAGACTGCCCGCCTTCCACAAATGCGAACCCGGGTTCGATTTCCGGTAGGGTGGCCCCCGGATGTTCGCATGTGGGAATCGTGCCGGACGATGCTGCAGTTCGGCCGAAATCTCTTCTCTCACTCACTCACTCACGAATGTGATTACACATGATCGCAGTGATCATGCACAGATCATGTTCACTGTACTCAACATAGCTCATCATGCGATAACACGGTTTTCAACTGATCAACAGCGGTAATTTGATTCCTTGTGTCACTATCCCACTTTCCAATAGAAAGAGAGGCTTATGAGATCACTTTATTAATGTATGTTTTAGTATCGATCTAAAAACGATTGAACCCACGAACCTTATTTTACCAGACTAGGTACACATATAGTAATAAGTGAGGAAGTCCTACTTTTATAGCCTATAACAAGCCATGTGTCCAATTTTAAAATATCACTAATTTTAATATTTGTGCTGCCAATTCATATTTCGAGAACTATTTAACCAACGTAAACCAAATTTCTTATTTTGACAATTCATCATATAAACATTTAATTTAGTGTTGGATATTATTAATGGTCCTACATTTTGAAATAATAAATAAAACAATAATTGAGATTGTACATTTTATCTTGCAAACTACTCACGTTGCCGCCAATATATTGCAGGTTACAAATACTCTGGAAGATCTCGTTTTTTTAAGGAATTAAAATGGATAAGGTACTTATTTACAGATATTTACACACACAATATATATATATATTTATATTTATATACACTCACATATATGTATATATAAACCATTTGACGAATTTTGACCAAACTTCATATGCTAAAATTATCAACTACATGCATTAAATATACAAACATAAAGCATATTTTGTAAAACATTTTGTAAGATAACCACATAAAATAACGTTCTTGTATCATTTTTGGGAAACAACCAACCGATTCCTATCAAAGTTTACAGACATGAAAATCCTATGGTATGCCGTGTAACATGATATGTTTAATGTGAGTCATGCATTTGATTTCCAAATAGTGTCCTTAGAACAGCAGATAACTTATGCTTTCGTATGCCATGTTTATATACTCAATTAAAATTGATAAAACACATATATTTAATATGGCAGTCATATAAATATTTTGGTAAATTTGATACAAAGTGTTATGCCGTATGAAGAAACTCGACTAATTTAAGCATGCTGATGAGGATCAACCACAAACATCGATTAAGTTAGCGCAGCTTATTTTTCCCATAATTTTGTAATATAGTGTCATATGCTCGTTGCTCTGCATTGCTTCCCTTCCCGCTAAAGTGAGTCAAGGTCAGTCGAGTATTAACCCGAGGAGCGCGCGGAGATTTACAAAGGCGAGCCACCGCATATTTCAGGTAAGCCAATCGCAACTCGCGCGCTCCCGACCTTGAGTTGACTGAATTTCGGGGTTATCTATGCAAGAATGTTCTGGTCATTGCTCTAGCCGCTCTCTTCGCGACACGACCTTCTAGATCGGGCCAGCGGGACTACTTTATCCACGACGGGCCTCCGTGTGTAGGGGGCAGGTATGCGAACACAGAGAATCTTCAAGTGTAGACAAGAGAGGCCAACGGGAGTGAAGTCTGCGGACTGCGATCCTTGGTACGGCGAAGAGACTGAGAGAGAGAGGCGGGATTGTTCAACTGGATGCGTGAGTGACAGACACTTGGAACGAAGGCAATAGACTAATTTAATACGTTTAAATATTAAGTGTGGTTTATTGACTCTAGCCAATACTGAGGCATTGACAAGGACTTATGTGAAGTTAGATATACATTTAATATTGCACTCACTGAGAATAAATATAGTAATCATTTTGTGTCGTAAATAATAGCTGTATGGATAGATTAATAATCATGTTTCGGTCTTTCATTATATTAATACACTTCAATCCTTCACGAACACCTCTCTGGCATATTGTAAAACTGGTGTCAGTAGTGAGATAGAGGTATTTAATTGTAAATTAAGCTAAGCAATAAGATAGCAATTATAATTTGTTGTTATATTTGCGAGAATTAATTGTTGGGTCAAGCAGTCAAATAAGCGCAAGTGTAAATAGCTTGAAAGAAAGTGTAAACGGCCAAGTAGCAGTGTAAAAGAAAGTGTAATTTAAACTGTAAAAAATGTAAAGGAGAATGTAATTAGCCAGATAACCAATGCGATATACTAGATAATAAAATACATCATACATAGAGGCAAATAGAAGGTATTATTGAGTTGAATACAAGAATTGACTTTGTAAATAATAAAATGGACATTGTGGGTAAAAGTGTGGGCACTGTACACGAAATTGCGGACAGTGTGAACGAAAGGATGTTCAGGGCCGAGAATGAAATGAAACAGAGAGTAAGTGTATTAGAGAAGGAATGGCAAGAATATCTTAATCAGCGGAGCTGAGTATGCTAGTAAAGTAGGGAAGCAGTGGAAGTCGTACCTCGGAGATGGTCGCAGCTCTGTGGCATTGGTGTCGCGCAGACAGAAGTGGGAGGGGAAATGCCGCCACTTACGATGACCTGTCCTGGACGGGAGCACCATAACCAGGTAGAAATCGTTGCCGCCCTGAATGGCTGGTCAGCTGACCAGATGGCTGTGCTGAGAGGACCTACACTGAACATACTACAATCTCTACCGGAAAGACTTCGACTGGAGCACTCCACACATGTGTCGGCCTTAGAACTGCGACTAGGCCACCGATACCCATACGGGGTATCCTAATTGATGTCTCTCTGGCAGAGATTGTAGTATGCTCAATGCGGGGCCTCTCACTATAGAGGCGAGGTTCGGTTGTCCAGATATCAAGGGTAACGACTATTTCATACTGTTGTCGGTTCTCCCGCCATGAAGTCTGGCCATCGTTAAGTGGCGTGCTTAATTGAAACCCTCTTACCCACTGCTGACTGCACGACACCAAAGTAACAGATCTTGCTCTCCTCCGAGTATATCTCGTCTTGCATTGCCTCTTCACTTTTCTCGGTTGCCGATGTGGTGGTAGTAGAATTTCGCTGCTGCAGAAATTCCTGCCATTCCTTCATCATTTTACTCATTTCGTTCTCAACACTATCCATCTTCCCACTGCTACTGTCCATTCCTTCATTTACACAGTCAATTTTCTCGTCCACGCTGCCAATTCTTGTATTCACTAACTCACTAACGCCTTCTATTTTCCTGTCCACATTATATTTTTTCTTGTATACATTATCATTAAAAGAGTCCATTCTATTGTCTACTAAATAACTTACATTAATTATCTGGCCCTTTACAGCCTCATTTACATTTGCTATTTCTGAACTAATTTGGTTATTTACAGTTTCATTCACACTTTCTTTCAAACTACTAACTTGGATATTTAGATCTTCTATCAAACTATTTACACTTGCACTTACACTAACCACCTGTATACCAAGCCCCTCAATAAATGCTCGTAGTGCTCCCAGTTCTGTTGTTATTTCTCTTGTTATCATTCACTGCATCAGTTGTACAAAATAGTTTTAAGTAGTAAGGTAAAGTATGCTCGTGACAAGAATTCAGAATAGGGCTTGGGGCTCTCGAGGAACCGGACCGACCGCCATTTGGCAATTTTCCCGTTTTTCCCGAACAAAACTTTTTTTTTTCAAAATCATTTGTTTTTACCAAAAATTTCATTGTTTTAAATCAAAAAAATTCTTTTTTTCAAGTTATAAAAAAGAACTCCACAGAAAAGTCCATTTTCAGACGGAGCAGGTGAGATCGATTAGTGAAGTGATACAGGTGACCTTGGGGTCAGGGCAAGCATACCAGTGTGGAATCAGAACCTTGACCTTGTGACCTTGAATGACAACCAAAAAACCCCAAAAAAATCATAAAAATTAAAAAAAGTTTAAAGATCCCAAATACATTATTAAAATTGTACACAAGCAAGCACTATTAAAATTTAAAAAAAAAAATTCTAAAACCCAAAAAATTTATAAAAAAATTTATTTAAAAAATACTTAAATTCCTTGAGGTCACACACACCACATCTCGTATACAAATTATGTTATATTGTTTTCTTTTGGTTGTCAATTGTTTATATATTATTGGAGGCTGGCTCTCACTTCGTTCAACTATCATCTTGAATTTCCAACGTTCTTCTCTGTCATTCCGGTCACCCACCCGACATGTTGGATCCATGTGCCTTTGGCCTTGACGACAAACCCAAAAAATTAAAAAAAAAAACCATAAAATTAAAAAAGTTCAAAATATCTATACAGAATCCCAAATGTTTATAGAAATATATTTAATAAAAAATATTGAAAAGTTCTAAAAGCAACCAAAAAATTTATATAACATTTATTTTAAAAACTTAAATTTATGGAGATCACCCCCACCACCAATGTTTCACATTCTTTAACTAGACAGCAGGCCTCCTCCAATTGCTTACTTTGGTTCGAGCCCCCTTATCCTACACTCATTCTATCGTACTCTTTATTTCTGTTTGTCATTTGTTTATACATTACTGGAGGATGCTTATCAATTTCGTTCGACTACCATATTGGATCTAATATTTTTTCATCACCTAGTTGGTGCTAGTGTATTAATTCACCCATCAGGCTCCTAGCCATCACAAAAAGTGTTGACCATCGCCCAATCAAGATAAATAAAAAAGAAACCAAAAAAATTCCAAAAAATCAAAAAAATCTAACAGAATTTAAAAAATGTATTTTAAAATTATTTTTAAAAAATAATAGAAAATTCTTAAAAACCCACATACTCATTTCTCATACGTATTACTACAACTCAAGTGTATCTCAACCCTTTAGTCCACACTAACCATACCAAAAATTAATTTACTGCTCAAACCTTTTGGTCTACTGGTCGACACCAGCCAAATATATACTAGTCACTATGCCCCCATACCAACCAACCATACATTACATAATCCAAGTCACACCAGATCTCCCAACACTCCATCTCCTATAACAAAAATTAAATTAAGTCAAATTAATCAACCACACCACTCTTTACACCAAGCACAATATCCATCATAACTCAAGTGTATCTAGCAAATATACAGTTGAGACCAGCCCATAACTTAACACCCATTTCATCTGCTCTGCCAATATACACCATAGCCACTTAATGACCCAAAAAAATTACACCAATATCATCACCTATAAATGACCCATTGATCCATTACCCACGACACTTTGCCCCATTTACCCTTTAAACACGTTGACCCTTTTAAACCTTTACCCTGTTGACCCTTTCACTGATCGACCCATAATCCTAGATCTTGATGCCATGATCTTAGATGACCTTCAAAACAAAAAATTCGAGAATTATATATATATACATAATAATACAAAGGTATGTTATGTAATACTTTCTAACTAAAGTTATTTCAGTGCCTGATAAATTTTCATTATATTCTGGCATATTAGGAAACAAACATGAAATAAAACACAATTTTATTCACAGAAATTTTCTTATTCAGTTATGTTAATACAGTCGTTCAAAACATCAAATAATTACAATACCCTTATATGCAACTTTAGTTATCTCGATAGTCACACTCGTGTTGTCCTTGTGCGAAAATATCGTAACATTTATTATTCCAACAAACTGTGCCAGGCAGGATATGTAGGTAACAGCACTTTTGAGAACATGTACCAAAGTCACAAGAGACCTGCTTGCAGCAAACCAACCTGGTACCGAGGTACTGGTGATAAATGAACTTAAATTTTTACAGGTCTCTGCATGTCCAAGAGCTGATAATGCTGGAAATATGAATAGAAATATTCCACCTTTCTTGGTTTTTCATATCATTTTGCATTTTACACCCATGTCTCTTTTCACATTCGCCCACATAACTTTGTCAACGAACCAAGTGCCTAGCTTTTCGCCTGTAGATGTAGCTGGATTATTCCTTATATTTACTGCTTTATCGGCTAGTATTGTATCCGCTATATGTCTTTCTTTCAAATTGTTTGTTCGATCATATACTATATCTTTGCAAGCTTGGTTCCGGGTCAACAATAGTTGTATTTCGGTAAATGCAATTCTAATGGTAATTTTTTAATCAATGTATTCAATATACTGCATCATTTTTGTTACGTTCAGTATGGGCCATTGTTTTCAACTGAATGTGACCCTATATATATATATATATCTATATTTATAGTTTTTACTTTAGTATGTTACCTAATACAGTAGAAATGAAGGTTATAAAACAAAATGTTCATCTGCTGGTAATTGTAAATACGAAAGAAAATGTAATTGAACAGAAACATGGTATTCTTTTACCATGAAATATCTGTTGTTTAATAAGTGGTCCTTCTTTATGTGGAAAAACGTAAGTTATTATGTCGTTGGAACATCCAAATGGACTTAAATTTGAAAACATATGTGTGTGTTTTCTAAAAAAATTCAACAAGAGAAATATCAATGATTAGCATATATTTTGTTGCTAATTGAAGGAATCTGATAATTTCCTTTTATAAATAAAGAAGATATTGTGTCTCCAAATGAAGCATTACCCACATCTGTGTTTATATTTGACGATGTTTGGTGCAAACCACAGGGTATCGCACAAATCATAATTTTGTGCGATAATGCAAATATGTTAATGGACAATATGAATCTACAATATATTTACAATGGGCATATTTAGGCGATATGACATTTAAAAAGTTTAAAGATATGTGTTTTTACTGTTGGAAACACAAGTACAGTTTTCTGGTATTATACCACTTATTCCCCTATATAAAGGATATATAGGTCTGGATTTGACAGTTTTTTAGGACGAACAATAATGAGTATTTGAAAGTTTGGACATAGCGGTATAAAATGCAATCATTACAATGCCTGCTTAATGACAAATCACGATGGGAATTGTGATTTCAATGGAGATATGTTTTACAAATTGTGGTTATCTACACTAAATTTGTAACTGTCCGGTACTGCAGGCCATTCTTGATAAAAGAGGGGCCTTAGCGAAAATTTTAGTTCAATATACTAACTAACCATGTAACATTTTTTATTTGTTGTATCTGAACTATTGTGGTATGTGTACTTATCACAAAATGACTGACAGAATTTCATATGTGCCCCACAAGCTGATGTACAAAAGAATTTAATAAACCTAATTGAAACTATTTCACAAGTGTAATAATATTAGTTATATTTCGGGAATATTGGCAAATCTAATGACTATACTGCAAAATATGGAATCTACAACAAACGAACTTTTGGAACATTAGAAAATATAATTAATGAGTAGAAAGCCCTATGATTACATAACAATTTGATAAACAAATGGACAAAATGACACAATATGTAAGTGTTGAATTGATCAATAAAACATCTGGTTTAGTTACGCAAATGGAAGTTAAAAAGCAAACTGATTATTTGAAATCTCCAATAGATTATTTTAGTAAAGATTTCAGGGTTAAAACTGTGAGTAAATTATGCATACTTCTGAGTAAATTCGATAATATTAAAAAAGGGCAAACTAATATCGACCTAATACACCTGCTAAAAACCATCGACTCAATTTATGTATTAATAGTTGAAAGTAAATGAAAACAAAGAAAATTTCTGACTCGCTTCAGAATTACATAAAGTTATATCTGCAGAAAAGGCAAAATATTTACAAGCTAAATGTGCTCGAATGGAACGGGATGTTTTAAATGGAGAAATATTTAAACCTGTTATGAGTAGAACAGATACATTACATTCTGTGCTACATACATTTACTGAACCACAAGTGGAAATTAGATCAGAAGAACCTATAAAGATGAAAAAGGTGTCTCAATTAACACAAGGTTATTTTGCTATAAAACAATTTTTGCCTATTTGTGATACAGTATTTGGTGTATATAGTCATGGAAATATATGGATTATGGGAGATTCGGTATTTAAGATTTTGCCTGAGAATATAATACAAGTAGGTGATAATGTAACCGATGTTAGTCAAGGATTGTTAGAATTATTATTTTAAAAAGTTCCGAATGGTTAAACTGATACGGTTTTGGAGAAATATAATGATCTGGTTCGTCACACAAATGCAAATAAACATTTCAGTGATGATGAAGATCATTTGAAGCTACATTTATTAAGCAATATTGTTGAAAGTGGAATATATAAATATGAAGTTGGTGATTTGTTGTTTTCTCCTGTATATTGGAACAATCCTAATGAATTGGTCGATAGAGTAAAACTTCTCATCGCTTAAAGAGAGTCTGGGAATAATTCAGATATGAAAAAAATTGTTTCTATTTTCGAAGAATTGACTTAAGACGGTTATATTACCTATGAAGTTCAGTAAGATTGCTCAAAAGGTTCACGCCCCTGCAAGGATAAATTTTCCTCGAAGGCATGTTATTACTAAAGGCCAAAATGATATTTTTCAAGCTGATTTGTGTGAAATGACAATGCTTTGGAAATACAATAAAGGGTACAAATAAATTTCAACTGTAATAGACATATATTCCAAATACGATTAGGGTATACATACCAAGAACAAGACAGGGTACAGGTAAGTGATGCAATGAAGATCATTTTGCGAGAAAGAATTCCAAATTCACTCCAAACTGACAAAGGAACCAAGTTCTTTAACGATTATGTCTAGAAAGTAAAGAACGATTATGGTATCAATCATTATGTAACATATTCAGACCTTAAAGCCAGTGTTGTTGAGAGGTTTAACAAGAGCTTGAAACAGCTAATATACAAGCATTTCACACCAAAAGGGACCTATAATTGGGTGGACATTTAGCCTGAAATTTGTCCAATTTTAAAATTACAGATATCATATAACTATCAAAATGGTGCCTGAAAAGGTTATGGATAATATATTGATGAACACTGTATATAATAATTTAAAAGTGTTTGATGAGAAAAAACCAAAGTTTAAAGTTGGTATGTATGTACGAGTGTCTAAGCTGAAAATTGTCTTTGAGAAAAAATTCAGGGTTAATTGGTCTTATGAAATATTTAAAATTATTTCAGTTAGAAATTTGTTTCCAAGAGTGTATTATCTAGAAACCTATGATGAATAAACTATAAAAGGCAGTTTTTGCAAACATGAATTGCGAAAAGTTTCTTCCCTAAATGAATATTTGGTTCATGAAATCTTTAAAAAGGAAAAGAATAGGTCCTTGGTTCGATGGAGAAGTTTCTCAAAAGCACACAACTCGTGGGTGAAGAATAAGGATCTTAAAAGATTGCAATACATAGTTTTGTATATTGTTTTTATACTAAACAAATTTTTTTAAAATTAATATTTGATGTGTAATTCATTTAATATACCTATCGATATTGAATGTATAATTATTGTGCAATAATTCCTATTGTTTGTGTGGTAATCTATTACAATTACTTTCTTAGTGTATTCAAAGATTTTTGTAATGTTTTGCTTGATGTGTGTGTTGAGAGTCAATGAGGGTGAAGCAAGTAAAGTGTGTGTCCTTTTGTTGGGAGGGAATCTTTGTCTGGGGAGGGGGATCTGGAGTAATGGCGAGTTGTGATTCGTTTTATTGTGTTAGCTGGTCATTGTTTAATGAATTCAGTTAGAATTTGTGGATGTTAATATAAATCACATGATTAAAGTCAATCGGATTTAAAGTAATTTGTTCAGTATGCTAATTGAATATAAACCATAGTACACCAGAACATACCTGCATGCTCCCTCTCCATCCACACCTCACTCATATAGTGTCCTAGAAATTACACATGGTTTCACTCCATCCACATGTCATTCTAGAAGTGGACTAAAACATACCCACATGCATGTATTCCTCTCACAAACAAGAAAAATATAAAATGTACTTTATACCACTCTTACACTAACATTAACTCCTATACAAACAATGGCAACCTGCTCCTCTCATAAGTCAGCTCCAGGAAATCACACAGAACACATCGATGCTGCTCCGCCAATATGACCCCTATGACATGAATAAATTAATAAACATTCTTTGATTTCAACAAAGTCTATACAATTAAAAAATTACAATTACAACATTTTTATGAATCGATTAATCGAACAAATCAATTTTAATCGGCTAATTAATCTAATTAACTATTTAATTAACCAAACAATTAATAAAATTTGCATATCGTGATTTGGCACTTAGGCCACTCTAACACCAAATGCGACTTAGGCCACTCTTGCTAGGTTTCCCAGGAACCCACCGCCCCTACTACTCACATAGATTTAATACAAACAAAACATTGCAGGGAAAAATTTGTACTAGGATTTTATGAAGAGGCCTCCGGAACTGGCACTGAGAACTGCCGAATCCACCAGCATAATGCGAGCAGTGGGCTTTAATAAACCACAAGTGGATGTATATTTATAAGCTAGGCGAAATATTGGAGAAGAATTTTTTCCCGCCATCTCGTAGTTACAATGCATATGAAACGGAAATCTGTACTGTCCATGAAAACAGCAAAGTGATTTCACTGAAGGAGAAAAAGACAATGTGGGAAACTAACTTCTGGATAGAGAGGTCGCAATCTGACTCTGATGTTCTGCATGAGTGTCATATGGCAATTTATTCCACCTATGTTTATCTTCCCTCAACAGAAGATGAACCAGAGACATATGGTCGGTTCTCCTGACGAGAGTTATGTAGTCGCTCAAGCAAATGGCTGGATTAATGCAGAAAATGTTTGACATGGTTGTAGCACGACAGAGCAGAGTCCTGTGATTCTAATCCTTGACGGCCACTGCAGTCATAAGGGATTGGAGGTCATTTTATATGCCAGATCCCAACATATCTACATGCTGTCAAAACCTCCTCACACGACTTATAAACTGCAGCCCCTCAACAGCTCATTTATGAAACCTTTTAGAGGGACATATTCGAATCATATTCCTCGTGGATGAGGAAGAATCCTGGACTGCGCATAAAGTAATACAATATTTCATTGTTGGCATGCTTATACCAAAGTATGTCGTCTGGAGATAGCTGAAAAAGGATTCTCTTGCACAGGCATCCATCCATTAAACTGTGGTATCTTCTCAGATTTGGATTTTCTAATTTCAAAAATTACAGATGTGGAAAATCCATCAGCCAGCCAAGAAACTGGAGGTGATGTCATGCAGTTCGACAGACCTACTACGCAAGTCAGTGTGGAACCAACTTCAGGTCCAAGTGGGTTTAATGAGTCTGGGGAAATGTTGGGAAAAAATCTCACTGGTACCAAATGCTAGCAAACGTAGACTCCAGTGTAGGGAAAGGAAGGCACAGAGAAGTGAGATGCTTACGTCGACTTCATTTAGGGAAATGATTAAGGCCAAGCACAATGACTAAGTTGAGAAAGAAACATGAAAGTGCCTCAGGTCCAAGAAACCTCTGACATTTGATGATGCAACAGTGACACAATCTAGTGAACAGGAAATGGTCTGTATATTGTGAGGGAAAAGTTTTCAAGAAGACTGAATCCAGTGTCATAAGTGAAATTAATAGGCCCATGAAAACTGTGCAGACATTGAAGGAGCGCCCTTATTTTATAAATGTAATAGATGTCTTTGAACACCGGACTTTGATATGGCGGAGACTGTTTAATAGTGTGAAGATATAGTCTTAAATACTTCGAAATCTTTGTAAAAAATAATGCATATTTTATTATTACAGATCACATTGATAATGGGTAGTCTGGTAACGTAATATTTACAGGTATATGTAGCCGAGTTATCATAACATTTTGCAAATTACACATTTTAATTTTTAAATGTCAATTTGATATTTTTGCATTATGTTTACAGATGCATGTTGAACCCCTTAATATGTCCACGTCCTTCTAACAGCAAAATAATATAATATGATCTATTTTATGTACATAATCATTAGTATGTAGAGAAAATCTACACTAAATTTGTAATTGTCCGGTACTGCAGGCCATTCTTGATAAAAGAGGGGCCTTAGCGAAAATTTTAGTTCAATATTCTAACTAACCATGTAACATTTTTTATTTGTTGTATCTGAACTATTGTGGTATGTGTACTTATCACAAAATGACTGACAGAATTTCATATGTGCCCCACAAGCAAACATCAGTGAAACACCCACAGGCATCTTAGAATATGCAAATAATGTGTGGCTGATGTATGCCAAAGAATATGATTATAAGATTATGTTTGCGCATAAAGCCCTCGCGTGGTAGAATAGTTCATTTCTGATGGTTGGGCATCATCATGTGGGAAATTGTGGGCTATTGAACACGAAATGACTTACGGAATTTTAGATATGGCGCACAAGTTAATGTCTGTGAAACACCCACAGGCATCTTAGAGTATCTAGAGAATGTGTGGGTGATGTTTGCCAAATAGTACATACCGCCTTTTGTGGTATGCCAACTGTTCCTTACTACTGAGGAATCATGATCAGCAATCTTATGTTCCATTTATAGCACTGTATGTTTTTGTGCAGTAGCTAATGGCATATGTGTATTCAAATCATTTCTTTTATTTTATGTATATGTGAAGTAAAATTATCACGTGGCATTGCTAATAAGATTAAAACTAGTTTATAGACCAGAAAACTGCAAAGCATAACCACACAGAAAATGCATTATTTTGCATTTTAAATTCTACCTGAAAGTAGTCCGAAACTAAAATGGTAATTTTTTGAACAAAACACATAAATACCATTATTGACTCGTGATACTAACATTTTCTATATAGCAAAACTAATAATGCATTATGTATGTGAGCTTAGTATCCAAATTGACTTAAAAGTTCGCATGTGAATGCATAGTAGAGCAGTTAATAACATACTTAAATGTAGACGAAAGGTTTGTGAGTTCGATTCCAGGTTTCTCCAAAGAATTTTACTAATTGTGAAATAAAGCTGATAACACGTATGAATATGGTGAATACATCAATTTTATTTGGGTTAGACGCAATCATTTTTTGGTTTTGAAAATGCATGCCCAGCTGCATCTATGTGGGCCACAAGTTGCCAATAGCTTGGCTACAAGTGGCTTACCAACAGTTGGCAAACGACATGTGGTTTTCTGACAGCAGGCCAGAAGCAGAAAGCTGGAAGTGGCCCGCTTGTGGTTCACTTACGGGCAACTCTTGTTTTCCTAGATATCAGCCAACAGTTCATCAAGGAGTGGCCCGATTGTGGTTGACTTATGGGCAACTCTTGTTTTGCCAGACATCAGCCGACAGTACATCCAGAAGTGGCCCGCTTGTGGTTAACTTACGGGGAACTCTGGTTTTGCCAGACATGTGCTGACAGTTAAATATTCGTATGTGGCCCACGCGTAAACACATCATACCAAAGTTATCATTCGTCATGTGTGCCACATGCATTCTGCTTCTTGAATGCATGTGGATGCCGGATGTGGGCTGCATGTTCACAATCATATTTGCACATGTGGGCCAACTATATTTTGCTAATTGGGTATTTACTAAATACGCACATACGAACCGACCAAGTATTCATTATGCAATTATATAAGTTCATACTTACCAACAATGCATAATGTAAAGGGAGAGAGAATATGTCATCTCACAACAACATCCAGCTCACTACTGGAACCTGAACGATAATATTAAACCGTATTTGTTTATCACATATGTTGGAATACCGTCGACATTGTTTTCCCAGCGGGCAATTACATCAGCAATGCTTCTCATTGTATGTTTAGTCGGTAAGCCCCATCATCTGCGTTCGGCCGATTAGTCGTAAGAGTTCCACCGCTATCTTGGATTGTATTAACGTATAAAAGGATGGGGGACTTAATTATAAAAATATCCACTTCAAGGTTGGAAACCATATATATCGCTTCGCAGACAACCTGTGATGTCAGATACCTACTTCATCGCCTGGGAACTACTGCAAGCAAGACTAGAACAGACTACTCGACACACGCAACAGACTTACATACGTGGAAGTATAGCAACGATGATAGGCTAGGCGTACATCGAGAGAGCTGAACACGCAACAATCAACAGTAAAATATATGTATCTGTGTAAAAATAATGAATATTTAGTAAGACTATTTACAAACAAGTAGTATGTACTCAGCAACTCAAGAACCATGCGGGTTAAGTAGATATTATTAGTACTATTATAATAATTATCGCGTATCAAGTAGAATAACCAGAGTATTGATGTAACGATTAACCAAATGCAAGTACTACGTATGAACTGAGCTGGAACCAACTGCCCATCGACCAATCACACACAACGAACGAGAGTGGAAGACAACCATAGGATCTAGAACTTACGACTTGGTTCACATCCAGTTAAAGATACCTATAAATAGTAGTTATCAATTGATTAGCTATTATGATAAATTCCACTCTATGTACGCAACTTACCACACCCAAAACTAAATTCCGACTAACATATGTTTCATATTATGAATAGTGGAGATACCTACCATGTTGTAACGCACTACACAACAGTCACTTAAACAATATACCTTTCCATACCCAAAGCATTCTGTACACAACTCCCGAGCAGCGAGCATTATCTCTCTACAAAACTATCACAGACCGTCGACAAACAAAGCACTATCTATCCATACCCACTCAGGCTATCTTCATCTCTGGAAGGGGGGAAGATGCATGTTAGTTCTTTATCTGGGAAGGCTACACACACTCGTCTTCGTGTTTACGTTATAGTAATCTTACACATATGAATTATTAAAGCATACCGTTATAAAACCCATTTTTAATTCATATTTTTTTTTATAATTAGGGATCTCGAACTCTGAACCTAATACCGTGCTTAGCCTTTGGTGAGCGTTAAAATCGTTATATCAGGCGCACATAAATACTGCGAAAAAATTACAATAGTTAATCTAAATACAGTATGTTAGAACATTTAGATGTTCATAATTTCAGTTATCGAACCCAGGGTTCTATGACAGTCAGTCCTAACCTACGAATATGGTTTAAATGTTTATAGAAGGTACATATAAACACGCAAACAAACAGAAATGCGCATACAAAATTCCTTAAAAATAGATCCGAAGCACGGCTTGGTATTCGAAATGTAGACCATTTATCTCACTATACGAACTCTATCTTGCGTTCAAAATGTGTCCAACAGCTTACCTGAACTTCCAGGAAGCAAATGTCATTCTGTTTCATTTTGTGTTTCCATTTACAAATAGATCACTGGGGCAATATAGTTCATGAGATTATAAATTTCATGCATCGAGATACTCCGTCTCTAAATATCAGCACATTTGTTGCGAATACGTTGCTTGCTGTGAGATTTCTTCTGAAGAACACATATTAACTTATAGCCATATCAGTCTGAGAAGTTGCATATACTACCTTAAATTTTAATGTTTCGCATATGAGTGTATATGCTATTCATGTAATAATACCTAAAAATTCGGCTTTTACGTTTCATTACATGCACACACACACACACACACACACACACACACACACACACACTCTCTCTCTCTCTCTCTCTCTCATCTAAAATACATATTATGACTTACATATACTCAAAAATATTCTCCATTCAACAAAAGTATTAATGCTTTATTCTAATTTTATTCTACATTTTCTGTTGTGTAAAGTCAAGGCACCCCGATTCGCATACACAACACAACTAACACATGTATAGGTCTTGTAACTGTTGGCAAATTAACAGTTACTAGCTTTGTGTTGTCTAGTGCTAGATCTACTCGTGAATGTTGTCTTGCAATATGTGCACTCGATTCCCGATGAACAACAGACATTACTTTTACACGTATTAGTATGTCTATACAGGTTATCTCTACGGGTAGACACAGTATCGCATTTATCACAGTAGAACACCTTGTATGCTGGACTGTACAATCAATGACTACTTTCATGACGACATGCATTACGTTTTTTTAGTAAAAGTTTCTCCACAGTAGTAACATTGATACCTTATTGCTTCTGCCGACTCTTCGGAGGTACTTTCCATTGAGGTCACAGATGGGACGTCTTCAACCATTGCTGTCAAATTGTAACAAGGTACACAATCACTACATGATTCTACTCGTGACGATCTGCTTTCCATTACAATAGCTGAAGAAGTGAAAAATATTCATAGTCAACGAACGATTATATACTGTTTCCACAACTGAACAATGACAGAGAACGAGAGCTCTTACTCGAACGTCAAACGAACTGCGAATGACACCATCTCGACTATCTCAATATATGTCTGGAAATTGTTTATCAGATGTTAGATTAGAAACAACGATACCCTCACAAAGAAGCAGAACTTAGAATGCTCGACCAACCTGACATTTGCAGAAAACGTTTTGTTATGATGAAAAGTGTTAACCTTTTCCTTGGATGATTTAATAGGATCTTAATCTTAGGTTCAAAATCTACCGTATTATACAAAAAGAAACATTATTTTTAGCAAAATTTTAATTCGCAAACAAAAAACTATAAGACCTTCTTGAATGGGAGCACTATGAGGAAACCTAAAGACACATTCACCCAGAAGAAAACACGCTATATGTATCTTATGTATAGTATTTACTCAGTGATTCAAGAACCATACATGTTTAATTATATATTATTATTATTATTATTATTATCGCATATCAAGTAAATTAATCAGATTATTGATGTAAAGATTGTCCAAATTCAAGTACTATGTATGAACTGAGGTGAAACCAACTGACCATCGACCAATGAAACACAACGAACGAGAGTTGGAAGACAACCATAGCTTCTAGAACTTACGACTTGGTACATAACCAGTTAAAGACACCTATAAATAGTATTTGTGTATTGATTAACTATCATGATAAATTCCACTCTATGTGGATATCGATGCATTAACATGTGTGTGTGTGTGTGATTGCTTTCTCTCCGGAGTGTCCATGGTTGGGATTGTGCACTTCAATGCATTTCCCGTAATTTTTAAAAAATATTTAGTGACTTGCCTGGGAATCGAATCTGGTATTTCCTATTATTACATTATGTGTTCTGTCTAGACATCGAACCCGATACTTAGGCATAGTTTTAAGTGTGTAGAGGGCGATTGCGTGTTTCTTCGTGTAGTTATATGGGGTCACAATGAAACAAAAAAGTTATATAATTAAAAAGAACAAAATTTTATGCATTTATATTAACATGAATAGTTTTACAACACGTGTATGTGAATGGGTTATCAACTTAAAAGACAAAATTGTACTTCAAGTTACATTAATCTTTGCGAAGTCATATTTTGTAAACCATTGCATTTGTGTCATTGTATCCCATGATAGGGTGACAATGAAACACATTAGGGAGCACAATGAAACATAATTTCAGTGAATACAATAACACATTAGAAAAGCATTTTGATACTACTTCAGGACATGTACATGTTACAGCAAAATTGAATGAAATAACATTACTTTGAAGGCCTTTCTTTCAAGTCACTTACTTAATGTTTAAATGTGAAAACTCAACATCAAAAGAAAGATAACCCTTCTGTCTCTTTGTCTTCCCATGATGTTGATGTGTTGGCTGTGAGAGAACATATCTTACTTGAGAGTTATTAACTGCTGCTCTGTCTTCAATTGGAGGTTTTATGAACTTATTGGCTATTTTGTTGCTTTTACAAAAAAAAAATAACTTCATAATCATTTTTATACTTCATCACTTCTCCAATGTAGAAATTACATTTCTTGCCAGGAATATCATATTGGACAAGAACAAAATCTCCAATTACAGGATTACATTCAATATCTTCAAAATGTTCAGGAGATACCTCTTTTCTCAGATCATGAAAAAATTCGTCATCATTGTCAGAGTCTGCATAAGTAACCCCCATTGGACTATCCTCGTCTGTGAACTCTGTCGTGCCTACCTTAAACAGAGATTTTCTACTTTTTCTTGTAACTTTTCTTTTCTTCGTAAGTAGGCCTAGTTCCTTATTTGCCATAAGTTTATTTTTCTCTGGGGCAGTAGTGCTAATAAGGCTCTGGTTTTTAAGTGGATTTCATTTTCGTTTCTGGTAACTAGCTTTCAGATAACCCTTGAACAACTCGGGGCTTTTGTAAGTTATCATGTTGACATTTTTTCTTGGTGTGACTCTTTTCTCAGAAGAATGACATGCCAGTTTCTCTTTTTCAGATTCAGAAACAACATGGTTCTCTGTAGCTTCATTGACTAGAACCTCCGCTATTTCTCTAGAAGGTAGGGTAGTTGTTGTTGGAACAATTTCTGTAGAAGGCAGGGAAGTTGTTGGAACCATTTCTGTAAAAGGTAAGGAAATTGTTGACAAACTTTGCTCATCTTGCTCTGGTTCAGGTGGTGCTCTGTCACTCACATAACTGCAAAGAAAATCTTCGTCCATAAAATATGCCGATCGAAAGGGTAAACTCCTGATTTTCGGAAACCTGGCATAATGTTTCATAGCGTCATTTCTCTTCCGTGTGCTGTTTTCGCGATGCCAGCTATGTCATACACTGTCAATGTGTTACCAGGATATTGCATCATCCAAGTATCAACAACTGCATTGTAGAAAGACTTGAATGCTTTATACACTGCAACATCCAGAGGTTTTAACCTGTGGGAACAATGGGGAGGAAAGATCACAATTGGTACCCCATTGTCCCTGGTGTCACTTTAAGTGACAAGTGACTCTCATGATTATCAAATAAAAGTAGTGTAGGAGAATCTTTAGAACTGTTGGTATGGTGAACGAAATGCTTCTTGATTTCAATGAAAAGCTCTGAATTCATTCATCCAGAGGGTGCGACAAGTCCTAATGTACCAGCTTGAGCATCTTTTATCACGTGCTGTTTAAAATGCACTCTGGGAAATACCATTACAGTAGGTACTGTGTTTCCACTAGCACTCACAATGCAACATGTAGTAACAGTTGCGCCTCTTTCAGCACTTGTGGATATTGCTATTTGCCATTATCCTTTTTCAGCCACGACTTTCTGTGGTTTTTGGACTGTAGATGTAGCTGTTTCATTAAGGTTGAACACTCTAGTTCCATTAGTAAATTCTGGATGTGCTTTGTATGCTTTTTCAAGGTTGTCAAAAAACAAATTCACATTCATTTTATTGAAACAAGTAGCTCTTGACAAGCTGCATGTTTCTGGAGATCGGGGACTTATATTGGGGTGCCGCTTTATAAAATTGAAAACCAGTCTGTGCCTGCCAAGTGATAATCTTCCCATTTATTTGGACAGGTTATTCAATTTACTTGTGCAATTTCATAAGCTAAACGTCTGCAGTCCTTTGCTGCCAAGCCAAAACAAATTTTGGAAAATTTTCACATATAATTCGCTAAATCATCCACTTGTTCTTTGGTGAAAATCTTTCTGCAGTCATAATGTGGCCACTTCCTAACACTTACCTCTGGACCAGCAACACGATTCTTCTCTACATAAAGAAAAAGTGTTGCATATTTTATTCCTTTGGCAGTCTCAGCTTTGCGCAAACTGAAACCATCGTCAACTAATGCAACAGATTCACGCATGCTGCCTTCGGAAAAGTTTCCCTTTTCCGTTCTTCTCACTCTGTTTCGAACCATGATGTTACCTGGAACATGCCAAATGCATCTGTTTTAGTGCAATCTATTATTTGCTAGATAGACAGATATTTTTATTGCTCAATAGATATCTTACATGCATTAGAACTCATCACATAATTTACTCAAATAAATCAATGAAAGCATACTACAACCTGGGCACAATGGAACAAAGAAATAAATAAGTGTTTCATTGTACCCCTTCCAGCACTCTGCCATTTTTAACAACTAACATCTAAGTTAATATAATCAAGCAGTTTTGAAACATACCTTCGATAAGAAGTGATTTACAGGCTTTCAAAGAGTATAATCATCAAACACATATATTAAAAACAATATTTGTAATAGCAAAATATCCAAAACACAAACATTTTTCTTTTGCACTACAAAATCAACTTTAGCCATGAGTGACACAAACAAATAATGGTAGCATATTCTACTTACTCTAATCCTCTATGGGGTGTAGTATAACTTCCAACCACCAGAAGTGCCACCAGTCTATCATTTAAAATATGGCGGCAATAGCTACTGTTTCATTGTGCCCATTGTTTCACTGTGCCCGCACCTACCCCGTACTTGTGCGGTATTACAGCATATTCATTGCAAGTCGTGTTGAGAGTACGTGTGTGTGAGTATTATAATGGGCTGTTGAGTATGTAATGAAATATTAATAATAACCATTATAAAATTAATTTTATTCACTTTTATAGAGGTCAGTTGACGACTGACTATTTTGGTCAGTGGACGTGTTTAAGTACGTGCTTCGTTGTCGGTGATTATATAATGGGATGGTGATTGCATAATGAAATAATGTTAATAATATTAATAATTAAATTTATATATTTTTTTATTCACTTTGATCGACCGTAGTCGAAGACTGGCTGTCGTGTTGGGTGTATGTGTGTGTGTGTGAGTTATGTAATGGGTGGATAATTGTTTAATGAAATATTGATAGTAATATTAATACTTAAATATATTTTATTCATTTTAATGGAGGTACATTGACGACAGGCTGTAGTGTTGGGTGGACTTATTGTCCAACCAATAAGTACACCCAAAAAGTGTCGTGTTGGGTGGACTTATGTAATGAATTAATGACAATAATATTAATATTAATAATAAAACTAAAATTTGTAATAGCCTATGTCATTTGAAGTTTGACTATTGTGGTGAGAGCATGTTTGCAAGTGTGTAGTTGTCAGTTGTATATTGACTTGGTGAAAAGTTATAAATGGTTGATGTGTTTAGGTAAACCAGACTGTTAGCAATCGATGAAGGTTGGTAACATAGTGAAATGTTAGTTTGTGTGTAGAATGCATGTGTGTGTATGTATGGGTGTATGGGTGTGAGTGCCTGTGTGTATGCATGGGTGTATGATGTTTGTGTGTGTGGGTTTATGTGGGTATACATGTGTGTAGGTGTATGTGTGTATGCATAACAGCTTGCTTTCTCTTCAAAGAGTATACATGTGTGATTGCGTATTTTTGGATTTATTTGATATATATAAATAAATAATTACATTATTACATGCCATCAGTCAAGCTTTAGAGGGTATTGCATTAGTCGGGCGAGGGACATAGGCAAAGTCACCATCTACGGAACAGCTCTTGTAAGTGTATTGCATCAGAAGTGTATATGTAAAAAAATAAATAGAAATTTCCAAGATTTGCGTTCACTGGGTCTCGAACCCCGTAGCATAAATCGAATAGTCCACTAAAAGTGTATTTTTTATTAATAAAAAAAAATATTTAAATTTCCAAGCATTGCCCGTAGTGGGAATCGCACCCGATAGTCCAAAAATAACATTATGTTAATTGCCTTAAGCAGAAATATAATCCAAAGAATAAAATTATATAAAATTCTGGAATAAAATAATATTAATTGACTTGTTCGAGAATCTAACCCAAGTCTGACATATAAAACTTCATTAACTACCTCCACAAGATATCCAAATCATAAATTTAAAAAATATTAAAATCAAAACTAAAGTATTAAATAACCTGTCCGAGAATTGAATCCAAGTCCGACACTAACATTACATTATGTGCCTTTGTCAGGAATGCAATCCAAAAATACATACTTAATATCATCAAGAAGCTTGTTTATGCTAACTCCTCCTCCTTATCTTCCTCCTCCTCCTCCTCCTGTACGCTTGGGTTATCATGAATGGTGAGTTGGGTTTTTTTTTTCCAGAATATACATCTTGCGATTGTTAGTGAATGTCGAATGGTGAGGACAGTACGGGATGTGTGTGTGTTGTGGGGTACTGTAATTCTAAGGCATGCTTGAGTTACAGTGGGTGGAACATTGAATGTTAAGGTTCCTGCTCGCGAGTATATAAGTAGCCGGGTATCAGTTACGAAGCCTAGTTTGACAGTGGCAGTCGTGAAAGACACTTCGTCTCAGCTCGTGTAAGCAACTGGAATATAATAAGGAGCCAAAGTTTGCTGGTATCGTCTTCTTCAGCTTGGGCAGCTGTGGCAGCAGCATCGCCATCGACTTCTTCAGTCGTGGCATCGGCTGCACCATCGACTTCTTCGGGTGGATCTCCTACAGCAGTGCTGTCATCGACGACTTCGTTAAGGCTTCGTTGTTGCTATTGTGACAAGATATTTGCCTACAGTCGCAATGCTCGGAGACATGATGTCTGTATTCAGAATGTGGAGCATGCTACATTTAAATGTGCAAAATTCAGATCGCAATGTGGTTGGTGAAGTGACAACCTGAAAAGACATCTCAAAACCTGTACCGGTCTACCTTCACTCTCTGCTAAGCGTTATCTGTCGACATTGCTTCGGAGCTGTACTGTGGTGGTAACTGATGCAACAAGCACTGGAAAATCATCGGAGCAGAAAACTTCGGCTGTGAATGCTATCGGCAGTTCGTTGCTTTCATCGAGACTTCAATGCAACTACTTGCGACAAGACTTTCGCAAACGTCAGTGAAGCACGAAGGCATGAAAAGAATGCATGTGTAAGGAGTACCGTCCACATGGGATATCTAAACTGTTTGCACGCTTCGACAGTTTAAATAGGCATTTTAAACAATGCAAAAGTGATGTATCATTTACCGATGTTGAACGAGCAAATCATCCTTCCTCTGTGCAGTTTACAGCGAAAAACTGTCCCCAGTGCAGCTTCGAATGGTGAATCAGTTGCTACACCTATCAGTTCGTCATCGCAACATACGAAAATAACCTGTGAGATGAAGCCGAATGCTAATGGATTTTTCCTGAAGCTATTTGAATTCAGGGTTCTTCTAAAATATTATGTTGCTTCGAATCTGACAGCCTTGACAAAATATATTTGTTCATTTCTGACATATATGGAACTAAATTTATTAAACCAACTTACATAGGAGGCGGGAAAATTTGGTGGTGTGAAATATAATATATGGCTGGAATGCAGCTATAGTAAACCAGAGCCATACAATGATGTGTAAGCAAGAAAGGCATTCAAAACCTCTAATGTGCCTATCTATAATGTGCACGACATCGAAGAGAGAGTTAAAAACCGCATAACGAAGGTGTGTCGCGATAAATAAGAATTGGCACTGAAGGGCTCTGGCTGGACACTCGATCCGGTTCATCATCTACAGCTGAGAACGAGCGGATTCAGTTCACCAAACACATAAGCAATATATTGTTATCTTTGCCTTTGGTATGGATTACGAACACGTAAAAATATTCAGAGTTCATGATATCGCAAAGTATATATATGCAAGGAGCCTAGGTAAGTGAGATGCCTATGGATTGATTATGGTTACGTTTCTAAAACCATCCCTACATGATACCCAATTTCTGCTACCTTCTGTTATACCCATGGGCACAACAGAAGGCATAAACGTTTCAATAGCAGAAGAGAAGAAAGAATGCATCAGTTCATACACACACGTTACCTAAAGTGCTAACAGAAAACTGTAAATGGCAGGCAAAAAAAAAAAAATCGAAAATGGCAGACATTCCGCAGTTGGCAGGGCTACAAATGGAATTAAATATTATAATTATTTGCTTTGTGGTACATCCAAAAAGAATGAAGACATTACGTTTCCTGAAGAGTGTATTTATTTTAAGTTTCTAAGTACAAGTACTAAGCTATTAATGTATGGAAAATAATGTTAGTAACGGCACTGCTTATGTATAAAAAAACAAGGTACTTTTTTCACATTTATGTACAATTGACGTTTACGCGACCAAATAAAATATTATTAAATTATTTAAATTTTTATCTTTAACAAGCATAATGATCAATATTGTGCTTCCCGTATTCAAACCATTTTTATACGTTAGGAGACCAAAGAAGGGGGAAATAGGTGGGATAGTGGACGGGTTTGTGTCATAAAGCTTTTGGCTTTAGAGTTCAAATCTCCATCATTTAACGAAATTTTTAATTATTTTATGTGATACATTATTGTCGTTTATAATTTATTTTATTGTCAGAAAATGTTTATTTCTAGAATTTCTGTGGATAAAAGCAATAATACATAGTAACTTCACATTGCAATCGGCTGGCTGTGGTTTACTGATTTAGCTTTGGTTAGTATTATTGCTTTTAGACGAAGATATTGCAGAAATAAGCATTATCTCGCAATAACTTAAATTATAAACGTCAATAATGTATAGGATAAAAATAGTAAAAAAATTTCGCGACACTGAGATTTGAACTGTAAAACCTAAAAATTTCAACTCGAACCCGCGCACCAAACCACTTTTTTTTTTTTTTTTAATATAAATAGATTAATTATCACACACGATATACAGAGGCGTTTACCCGTAACCTATTATATACAGTACACATTCAACCCACAATATAAACAATAACAAAATACTCAATAAAATATCTACACAATTCTTACATAGGGGCACAAAACGATATGAACATTTGGTGAATTGGTTTTACTGACAAAGTCGATGAACACAAAAAACTACTTAACGTGAGGGCAGCGCACGGCGTACACCCCAACACGGGACACTGACTTATAACACTACCACCTATCGATGATTACTACTGGAACATTAAATTGTACACTTGTAAGGCCCCGGGGGGGGGGGGGGCAACGCACGGCGACACCCAACCTCGGTAATATACACGCACTTCCTGTAGGCGTGAACGTCAGAATGAAAATAAAAAATTGCCGTACCGCTGACGCAATGTGCCACGCCGGCCCATGTTCCACCTATCTTGACGAAGAAGCTTGACAAAGTCTTGAACTGTCACCGGTTTCGAATGGTCCACCAAAAAACCGATCGCATGAAGTATTTACCAGGCCGCAGCTCTTCGTCGAACGAAGGGGAAGGTGAAGGAATCGCAATGAAGCATGTGCGTGTCGCTGACATCTCCACGTTCATCGCGAATTATTTTTCGTACTCGTACGCGACACCACTGCCAGATGAGAGCTGCATAAACAGAGGAAATTACCCTATGAAGGGCCGTGTCGGTGTTGCCACACAGCGGGCATGTAGGGTCAGCTGTCAGGTGAATGCTGTATTTACGCTGCTGAGTTGTCACGATATTATTGTAGAAGCCGAATGCTGCAGCTCGAAGATCCGAGGAAAGGTTAGGATCGGCAAGTATTTTCCATGGGCGCCTCCAGCGGATGGTTGGGGTGCGATTCACAACAGATGGTGACAGCCGACATTTTGGAAGCCCGAATGTACAAATATCTCGCTGATGCGACTGTCCCTTCCGGTAAGTGTTCTAGTAGAGTTGCGAGTGCTTCCTTTGCCTGACGGTATTGAAGTGGCACGCGTCTAACTTCAGACCACATCATTTTCTGTAATTCTGCGTAAATGTCCTCTGGGCGCAAAATTGTTACAATTGCTGAAGACTGAAATAAGGTCTCACACTTCAAAACGTGATTAATTAGACTCAGGCATCCGTCTTGCTAGGAAAGATAAAGTTGCGGCCTAGATAATTTAAATATATAAGATTTCCACAACATGCGGCCAACAATCTGTAGTATTTGTGCACTTTGTTGATGAGGTAGTGGGAATATATGTGACACATACCACAGCTTCGCAAGTAAGAATACATTTATTAAAGTAACCCTCTGTATAATATTTGTACGGCGGTAATTCATTTATATTTGACGAGCATGACGTCCTTCCTAGTTAGTCGTGTAAAAGATTATATACATGATAAAGTCCATAGTTGTCACGTATTTTCAAAGTCGTGTTTATTGTTTCATTATGACCATGGGAGTTAATTGAATCGTTTTCCGTTACTTACGCGAACATTAAATTTAATTTTGTACATAAACACGTTTTACAGAACCCGTAATTTTTTCGTAAACAGATATATCCCAGCAAACACAACCTTTTGGCAAACTGTAGGCAAATAGTCGGCCCAATACTAGTACTGTCGGCAACTGTCGTTTCAACGCCAGAAGGTAGCCATCTGATAACGGCGTGATGTCTTATTTGAGACAGATTGCAAGCCGTTAGAAAAAAGGCAATGGCCCGCTGTTTTTTTTTAGGATAACAGATGGATATCACTGAAAATATGTCGGCATGATATCGCAGACCAAACATGTTGCAAGCATTTAAATATGTTTCTGGGACGAAACCCATACACCATTTTTTGTCTTTTCGGTTAGCTGGACATTACATTATTTATTCTGTCTACGTAACGTTTTCGAGTCAAGGCTCTTTATCACAATAAAGATATAGATATGATGTATTTTTGCCGACAAACTTTTGGAAAGTGTTTTGAATAGGCAAGATGCTGGCTAGCTGTTATCAGCATGATGTCTTTTTGAGACAGAATGTTTGCTGTTAGAAAAAAGGCAGTGGCCAGATGTATTTTTTATGATAACAGATTGATATCACCAGAAATATTTAGGCATAATATCGCAGAGCTAACATGTTGCAAGCCTTTCAGACCCCTGTTGCTTCCTTGACCCGAAGAGACAGCAAGGCCGAATCCAAAACAAAACCAAAATGTGGTGGTATGAACTGAAAGTGAACAAATGGCAAAAGTCTATACTAAAAAGTTGGTTTTTTCCAAGTAAGTCAGGTATATTATTTGCTGAGCTAAGTTCGAAAAAACACGAAGGGCGCAGAGAGTTATTTTTATTTATTTCTATTTTTCCTTGGTATACAAAACATCAATGGAATTATATAAAATATTGTTTACACTCATTCTGAGAAAAGAACATTTACGATATTACAGAAATATTTAGTGATAAAACATCTCCTTTAAAACCTACATTGTTTTCTAAAATTCTCCATTAAAAATCCATTTTTGAGAATCTCTGTTATAATACATGTTCTTCAAAAAATACTATCCACTTACAAAGATTCAGGTACTGATATTAAAATTGTTATACAAATTTTAAGCCCATACTAACTAATTTAAAATATCATAAAAGGTAATTTTATGCATTTGGGAAAGTTACAAAAATATTTCCAACATGGAATATATATATGTTCATTCTCATTTCATGACAAAATAAAATTCGCTGGCTATGTACGACCAACCGAAGCCAAATTCAAAATATCTAACCTGAATTATAAATTAATTCCCCTAATCCTCATTTTGACTGGGTCTTGCTTGATCAAAACTCTCCTTTTTTAAAACTAATTCAATTTCCACAGTAAATTCATTAGTGATTATCACCATCTGGCCATTTATTACAAGGGAATGTGGCATTTTAAAAACTTATTAAAATTCTTGAAACTTCAAGCTGAGTTGTACTTGCCTGTATTTGAATTACATACTAGCGAAATTAGATTCAACATTTTTCTTCCCTCATCCACTGACCAAAGCAACTGCTCGCAAATAGAAAACTTTAACTTTCGTGTAGTAAAATAAAGTATCGTTCTTAGAGAGTCATCATAGAATATTATTCACAAGCAAAATAGATTTTCAAAGTTTTAAGCTCATGTTATGGCATCTAGTCTTACATCAAAGTGACGTCATGACCTACTGCTTAAAGAGCCTAGAAAGAATACTAATGAATAACACAACTTCAGGTGTGGTGATGCTCCCTCGAGGCCGAAATCATCTGACCCCGAATAAGCAGAAGGACAACGCATTTATACTGTTATCTTTACAATAATTCTAAGAGGGGTGAACAGATTCCAAACTCCAGTGAGATTTCATTATTTTGCTCTGAAAATACGGAAACCAACAGAATTAAGTATTGCCATATTTGGAACTACAGTCGTTATAATCGGTTGTGGGAGATGTCAAAAAATTAATATTCCCTAGAGCTGTATTAGAAATAATCATCGAATAGGAGTTCGTATTTCTCAACATGTACAAATAAAGACGATACTGCATTACTCCAACGGCCATTTGAACAGCATGCCGACCTTCTGTGCAGATGAACGCACCCCCGCTAAAAGGGGAGGGCGATCACATCGCTCGGTACCGCCATTAGCGGAAAGGGAACTTTGGCCGCCGTAATGTCACTTGTTGAACCAGGCTACGATTGCACAAAATTCTTCTTTCGAAAGTGCTATGAAAAGTTTAATTTTACTGTCGTGCCGGGCAACAACACTGCCAGCGAGCAGTACTAAGGTAAACAATAAGGTGTATTATGAATAAAATGTTCAATTTAGTCCAATTTGTTTCACTTTCCACAAAAATGTTCATGTGCGTGTAACTGACTGCATACGATGACGGGTTGTAAGTTTGAATAGGGGGCAGACTAGAGACAACCCAATTCGCGCAGATTTTCTTGCAGTTGTCTCACATCTTAAAAATTTTTCTGAGCCGATTCCCATACGGCATTTATGTCTTTTCTGTAAGCTAGCCATTATCTTATTTATTCTGGCCCGGTATCGTTTTAGAGAGAAAGCTCTTTATCACAATAAAGATATAAATAGGATGTCTTTTTGCCGACAAACTTTTGGAAAGTGTTTTGAATAGGCAAGATGTTGGCTAGCTGTTAATGTCTTTTTCGAGACCATGTGTTAACTGTTAGCATGTTTTTTTTCTTGATTTTATGTGTGTCACGTGGTAGCCTATGGCATTTGTTGACTTACAAATTTTTCTCATTGGTACAAGCATCCAACAGAAGTAATTTTTTTAATAATCTGGGTTTTAAAATTATTTGTTAAATTGTCATGGAATATATCCATTCCTTTTTAATAATTTTTTGTCATGATATATTTTAAATTATTGGAAATTATCAGCAACTTACCCCATGGTGTATAGGTTAGCATGGTGGACCGTCAACACAAGGGTCTTAGATTGGAATCCCACACTTGGCAAGCAAAGGATTTCCATATTATACAATATGTTGAGAAGTAAATGAAATTAATAAATATTAAGAGGAAATTACTAAAACTAAAAATTTTTTATCGAAACGTTAAGGTATTTTTCACTGTTATATTGCTAATTTATGGACATCATGATGCTTCAAGACCCGGCATCGTAATAACATCCAACCGTCGCAGGCCGAGCATCATAACGACATCCAGCCTTCGCAAGCCCGTCATCGTAACAACACCCAGCGATCACATGCCCGGCATCGGAACAACATCCATCCACCGCAGGCCCAGCATCGTAGTAATATCCAACGTTTGCAGGCCCGGCATTGTAACAACATCCTGCCATCGCAGGCCCAACATCGTTGCGACATACAGCCATCGCAGGCCTGGCAACGTAACGACATCCAGTAATCGCAGGCGGTTGCTTCCAGCATGAGACAGCGGGCCATTATTGGCTGGTCGGAGTTTGTCGGCTAGCTTCTACCGGCCCGATTCTGTCGCGTACTTTTTGTGTATGTTGGGCCAAAATACATTTTGTATCTTGCCGATGGCGGTACAGTGTATTTTAGACACTGTCGGAAAACAGTCAGCCGCCAGTCCATATTTCCATCGGGCCACCTCCAGCATAACACAGTGGGCCGGTATCGGCTGGCCGGAGTTAGTCCGCTAGCTATTACTGGCCCGATTCTGGCCCGTATTTTCTGTGATTGCTAGGATACGCCTCGAGGTTGCTACTCGGGCGTCCTCCATATTGTCTGTCGGAGCTCCGTGGGTATAGCAGAAATTTAGAACACATTCAATTACCGTTTCGGGCATACCCATGGGTACGAAGGGGTTGGATTGTAACCTACACGGGAGAATAAACACTAGCAGAAAATGATTATGGAAACTGATACAGAAATGGGTATCGTGTAGGGCCAGTTTAAGGGACATACATTGCTGAGAAGTTTATGTCTGGGTAGCTGAAACTTCCATCATCGGCGTGATTGACAACTTCGTTCCTTGTTCCTGCTACTTCCTACAGGATCACAGCCGAATCATCTGGACCCATAGTGTATAATCTACAGCATTTTCAGTGGCTAATTGGTGTCACTTTTGCTACAGGGACTTTGCCTTCAATCTTACTGCACGACGACATGAAGTTTACAAGTGCCAGAATAATCAGTTTCATGTTTAACGAAGAACCAAGATTTGTATAAGGATATAGACGAACATAAATATTTTAAAAAATGGCTTGTAGGAATATGTTTTAATAAAATTTGAAAACCAAAAATACTTGACTATTTTACTTCTTATTTTAATCCTATATCTTAACCAGTCTCTTATAAAGCATTGTGGATCAATTATATTTTAAGCTAATCACTTTTATGGATATATAGGGCTTAAAAATTAATTCCTGGAGCTAGCAATTGTTCTTCCATAATTGTATTTCACCTGCCTTGTCTTAATAGATCGGAAATTAGATTCAACTGCTGATAAATATTCGCTTGCTTACAGCCTGACTTGCTACATAATTATTTTAAAAAGAATATATAGGCCCATAATTAGTTCTGAGCTTAAGAATTCAGACTCCGACTGAAAATAACGAGGCGTTATTGTACATTACATCGCATGGCTTTACATAAACAAAAACAGCTCTAAAATATAAAATTATTAAGTCATCAGTGCGGAAATTATACTCGCATAGTGAAAAATTAAAAATATTTTTGTAATTTTACGAAGGAATGTAGCTTTCACGTTTGCATATTATATATGATTTTTAAGCATTTGTTACTGCCTGAGGTCGGTGGTCCAGTGGTTAGCGTGGTGGACTTCAAGTTTAGAGGTCGTGGGTTCGAATCCTGTGCGAATAGGTGAGTTTTTTAAATGTTGCCAGGTGTCACGGGAAAGTGTTAAATTAACCAAATTTACACTCTTTCGACTGAGTTTGCATAAGAAATACATTTAAAATAAGTTTTTACTGCATTTTCCAACATTATTTTTTTGTCATTTTTCAAATTATAAATACAATAAAATAAAAAAGAATTCATAATTTATAAATGTATCGATTCCTAGATGCTTGATTAATTTGACAAGGCCGGTCAGTCTAGTGCCTCGTGGTCATTTCCTCCTACATGGCCCCTTCCTCCCCCACCACCCTCTGCCTCTTCTCCTGTGCGATGCCTATTGATGATGTCACTCTTCGCCTGTCGTAGCTGGCTCGCAGAGCCTGCGATCGCGTGACTGTGTGCGTCGTTACAAGGCTAGGCGACTTAATCTTCATACAAAAGTGAAACCAAATTGAATAATGTTAATATTTAAGAAATATTGATTCAGTTGATTTTTAAAGTACTAAAGTTCGAATCGTTTTTACAAAGTCCAGCATGAAATGTTTTTTACAATAGTTTTTAAATTCCTTGTCGTGTATGGAAAAGAACGTCTTTAAATTATTAAATAAATATTCATACTGAAGATTTGCACACTCTAACAGGCGGTGAAGGAACTATGTAAATGGAGTAAAACAAGTGTGAGTTATCAGTGAAGCAAATGTGACTAATCAAACAAGTGTGAATAATTGGTCGGACGAATGAGCGGGACAAAAGAGGAAAGAATGAGAGGAAGCGAATTTGAGAGACACGAGAGAAAGAGAGACAAGAGAAAAGGAGAAAGGAAAGAGATGTAATAAGAGAAATAGAGACGAGAGAAAGAAAGAAAGAGATCGAATGGGAGAAAGCGAGAGACATCACGGATGATATAGCATGACAAATTGAGACTGAACGATGGTATGACATCATGATCGTATACGCTTTGAAAATACGATTCCGGTGATATATGCAATTTAATAGGCCCTACTTACGTCTTCAATATCTTTTTGGTATAAAAATATATCTAAAAAATTAAAATTTTAGAAAAATTATTTATTGAATTTAATTTTATTATGACGTCACGACCGCATGCGCCTTGAAAAAGGCGAGTCCGGCAATATATGACACTTAATAATTATGTTTTCAAATGTTTTAATTATAAGAATATATTTCAATTTTTTAACTATAAAAATATATTTAAATTAAAATGAAAATTATTAAAATAACTGAATTTTTATCGACTCCTCATTATGTGGCTGAGTGTCGTGTATCTCAGCCACATCGAGGAGGTACGTCAACCATAATGAGGAGAAAGATCTTTTTACTGATAAATCGGGAATTTTTAGGGATAATGGGAAATTCGTAGGGGGAAAAAATGGAATTTCGAAGGCATTTTTGGGCTAAATCGTGCGATTTTATGTGGAAATGGCGGTTGCGTGACCGGGATGACAGAGCGGGAAGTCCGAAAACCAATATGGTGGCTTGCACCTGGCCGAGCCACCGAGCTACTCCCTGATCCCTGTGTTTCTGGAGCCCCATTTTCCTACTACTTGTATGCTTTAAAAGTATTGGTTCAATATAGGTTATTCCATTTTCTAACATTTTTACTGCCAAAACGCAATTTAGTATGATTAAATTATTTAAATTGGTAAAATAATTTACAAGTTATGTTTTTGGTAACGATTAAATAGGTCTGAAATAAGCATACACATTTTTGTGTAAAAAGTTATATAAACATTATTTTACAGCTACTTTACTGTAGTTTTAGTTTCTTTTATAAATACACTTGTTAGCGAAAACAAACGAACGCCATAATAAATTTGCATCAAATTTTTAATTTTCGTTGATTAAATTCACATTGTAAAGAAAATTAGCTGTAAATTTGCCACAATTGAGAACTACATTTGTTTTTTAACAGTTGCGCTAGCGAGGTTGGTTTCCAGCGTTAGTTAGTTCTCTTTACCCTCTAAAGATAACATTGCCTGTTTGTTACCGGAAATTTATAAATTCACCTGTCATTGCCAAAACCATCCATGTTGATACATATAGTGGAAATTTCGTGCCGTTGTTGTGTTTAAAATGGGGAGAAAAAGTGAATTACCAAACATAATGTGACATATTGTAGGAATAAGTGCATTAAAACACGAGAGATTGCAGCCGAGTTGGGCATTTCTTAGGCATGTGCATCAAACACAGTGAGTTATTTTGAAGTGAGTGAATATGTGCGGCTCTTAACAGTGAGCTCTTTAAAGCCGATGAAGGTGATTGAGGTGAATATGGAGTGGCGCCGGAATGAAAGAGCGGGGGAAAAGGGAGATCCCCGAGTAAACCCGCAGACCAAAGGCATCGTACGGCACGAATCACATGTCAGAGAACTCCGCCCCCCCGCCGGGAAACGAACCCGGTTACCCTTGGTTTGGGAGGGAGAGAGGGCGGAGGGCATTGTTCAAACCGCGGTCCTACCGCACCTGCCTTTGTTTTGAGAGCTGTGTCCTTGACAAGCTGACTTACATGCATAAACACGTGAACTCTAAATTCGAATCAGTGGGAAACCACTGATTCGCAGCGAAATTAAACTACTTGAATCAGTGAAAATGTCTCCATTTAGAATCAGCGGAAAACCACAGACAATTTCAGTGAAAAAATTTCACTGATTTAATTAGTGACGTGAAACAATTTCGCTGATTGAATAAGTGACGGCCGACTGCAGTGGGGAATTAAATATGGTTTTTAGGGCATATAGCCAAATAATGATGTGAAATAAAAATATTTACGATAGTTTACTATTTGTGCAATTTAAGATATTTTTAATAAGTGAAGAAGATTTTGATGGTTGCCGGGAGTGAACTTACACACCCTTCATGTCCATGCTCTTCGGCTGTCACCTTACCATTTGTGCTACGAAGACAAGTTACAAAAACTTGAGAAAAATATTCGACTTCTAATTTTTTTTAAATGTAGTCAAGAACAAAAATGTATGCTCGTACTTTTCGTTTTTGGTTTAATTGGTAGCGTTAGGATTGTTAGAATAAATAGTATAAATGAATGCACGGACTTGTCCACATTATATGCATTAAACAGAGCGCTGAGATTGTTTAATGGCCATTTTTGAACGTTGTTTAGCTGATCCATCGGTCAAAAATAAACCACGAATCAGTGGGAAATGTCACTGTATCATTAAGTGAAGGAAATCGGGAATTTTTTCACTGATTCACCGGTAAAATTCACTGAAGTGACTGTTGTATCAGTCAAGTACTGCTGGCTGATTGATACAGTTAAATTCTCACTGATTCAGATTTAGAGTGTGGCAGAGCGTGTTGGTGCCAAGTAATGGCGTGTGGTGAAGTGTTGCAAGGTAAGCTGGTGCTTGCTCATTGCTGTACATTGTCGGTGCCCGCAGCAGGAGATAGTAACCACAGTGCAGCCTAGTGAATATGAATGCATTGCGACCAATCACAAGCGAGGATCCATTACACTCGGCGTCGTGTGGCGTCAGCTGCCGAGCTACGTTTTACTGGTTGAAGTGTAAACTAGCAAACAACAGCACTGAGCTGAACGCCAGCCTACCTTGCAACAGTGTCACCACACGCCACTGGTGCCAAGTGTACGATGAGTTTACTTAATTCTTAATATGCCGATATATCACAAGTGTTTTATATTTGCGTGGAAAAACAAAATACCTCATTATTGGTTAAATTTAACTTTTAGCTATATTTTACGTATAAATTATAATATTTCATTTGAAAACAATAAAAATACAGAGATCACAGACGTTTTGCCACAATCTAGTAAGAAATATTTCTCAAGCAAAATGTTACCCTTAAGATAATGCGCTCGAATGCAGTGCGCAGTCCCTTTGATGTAATTTATTAGACTCTGTGAAGTTTTGTTTGCAGGATGCGGAAGAATATCTTGAAAATAGAACTTAAGTAGGGATTCGGAAATGTTGGAAGTAACTGTGGATGTACTACAGTTATTGGAGTGCAGTTACTACAGGAAAAGCCATTTAGATATAATGTATCAATGCCGCAGTCCTTTAAAATAGCGTTTCCGTTTAGCGTTGCAAGCATCGTGAGGTCATGCCTAGCCCCTACAATTTAAGAGTCGTGGACTCGTCTACCAGCAGAATGCGCTCTCCGTTGTGCGTCCTGTACTCGACCCTCTGTTAGTTGTTCATTGGTCCAATTTTGCCACAGTCCAGGAAGGTCAGGATTCGATTCTCATTTCCATTGCAGGTTCGTGATTGGTCGGAAGTGATCCACAGAGTGCGTATGTCTAACAAACTATGATCCGATAGGTGGGGTCCATGTGTAACTTGTCAACAGAATTCGTGAAATTGTCTCTAGTTGTAAGTTACCCGTTTACAACATTACATCGAGAATGCCACTGATGTGAATTTGGGGTGAGTGGTTTATGGTAAAGCTACATAAGTAAGTAAGTAAGGCAGTTTCATAAGTCAGTAAGTAAGGCAGTTTCATTCGGCCGAGGAACGTTTTGCGGACTTTGCCATCGGAGTGAGCGTCGTCGCAGTTATTTTGTAAACTGGGCGTGTGTTACGTCCACAGACATCTTTGTCAGCAATTTCGCTTGAAAAGGAAATAAAAATGTACAGCGAGTGCAATGCGACACGGGTGTGGCAAAGGCTGCAGCAAGGCTTATCTCGCGGCGAGGAGCGGCGGTAATGAAGGCAAAAAGTCACAATGGCTTCCGCAACGTGACACTTGTACTAATAGCCGACCATGCGTCCGTCCACCTTGACTACAGGCGCCACACAAACTCGCCACTCACAATTATTCCGCTTCTTGCTAATAAAGTTTAACCAAGTCTCAAAACTGTCGCCAAAAGGACGAACATACCGCAATCGTGCGCAATCCGTATAATACAATTTTTCACGAGAACTAATTCTTACTAGCCATTCCGAAAACATATATTTTCTCTCCGTTTTTATTTGCATTAGTTGTAAGCAAATTTAAAATTCACAGACAAAATATAGGTAAAAGTTGAATGAAACAAAAAGTAATATACTTTTATGTAAACATAAGAATAAAACGATTGCGATACACGTCATGAGTAGGAAACAAACAAACACACAAAACGTGGTGTGATTTTTCATAGTATTGATTGGAAAAGTGTGAATAAAGCGCGAATAGATATTAGAACTGACGTGCGCTTTTTACACAACTATCGAAAATATTGGACAGTCGCCTGCCAGCTGGTCGTTGTGCAATGTCGACACAAGACCAGCAAATCTGCCATATGTACCACTATGTTCCTCATCTATAGTAGCTTCACGCTCCTATTCATAATCTATACTAATAAATAACATTCAAGCGCATATCTGTTATTTCAAAATTGTTACCAATATCTAAGCGCAATATGCTATTTAAATGATGTTGAAGCATAAATAATTTTTTTTGTCTGTCTGTTTGTCGTGATGTTTGTCCAGAATAGGCTCCGAAGCGTCTGAATCTATTCTGATAAAATTTTCAAATGTCATAGAGATTTTTTTTATTTAAAATCTGCTCTTTATTTCATCTCGATATCTCAAATTGCTATGCAGTAAATTAATATTTTCATATAATTTTCTTTATATTTCATAACTTATTTTTTTCTTTTGCAAAAAGATTATTTTCAAAAAATATTTTTTTTTATTTGTCATTGATATAATACGCATCATAGAAGAAGATACATTAGTTTTTAAACAACATAGTAAAATAGCATATTATCAAACATTCAACACAATCGCGACGATAAAACTATTTCCGGTAATAAAGTGTAAGGAGCAGCCTTACCAGAGGTTATCCAAAATAAAGTCTAGATTTTATTGCTTAATTTGATGCCAGATTATCTTTGGAAACTTGTTAGTGTTATTGTTTAATGTCTTTTATGCATAATAATTTCCGTTGTGTCAAGTATAAAATGTATATTATTATTTAAATAAGTCGAAGTGAGACAAATAATTATATGTACAATTCTACATGACTAATTTATGAAGATTGATCGAATTTTAATTTTATTGAACTCTCCCTATAACAGTCATGGACACGCGCATATAAAGTTATCTTCATAATAAATATTACTGACAAGGTTGTGTAGTAACTTTATGCAAATCTGTGATCTACAGACCAAGAAGATTATTATTTTGTCCTAGTGAAATTGTTTATTAGGAACACACGAACAATGTGTTAGAAACAGTTTTGTTAAAAATAAATTTCAGCAAGAAAGTTTGCTAAAATTGAGTATGAAGGATGTAATGGAACGAGAGAGTCCGAGGACAAGGTAACTGCGACACGACTGCTTGCATCGCCTAGAATTGTGACGAGACGCCATCCCGGTGTTGCAGAGGCGCGCCATTATCAGAGTTGGAGAGGACTACGACATAAACGGGGACTTCTCAACTCTCATGTATTCAGGGTACCAGCAGCCATCTCCACTTATCTATAGTTTCGAGTAATATCAGAGTAGTACAGACAAGGGCCGGGGGGGGGGGGGCGAAGGTTCAGGACACCTGGGATTAATTGGATTAATTGATGGATTATCGATTCGATTGAAAGGGACAATCGTTAATCCGATTTTAATCCTATCAAAAATTGAAAGGGTTAAATTTAATCGAAAGGGCTCAATTTAATAGAAAGGGTTGATCAAAAAAGGGTTAATAAAAGGGGTTAGTTTTAAATTGCATTTTGATTTTGTACTTCTTTCCTTTTATGGGTGATGGGAGGGGGTAGCAGGGGCTCTGTACGATGTTGATGGTGTGGTGTTCTAGAGGCGATTGACCAGAGTGGTGGGTTGCAAAGTCTTATATAGGTGTAGAGTTGAGTGCAAGGGTGGGCTAAGGCTATTTTTTTTCTAATTTTGAGGTGTTGTAGGGATGCTGGTGGTAGATAGTAGATTTTTACGAATATATTTAACACACAAGAGAAATGCGGAGTGTTTAAACGATTTCTAAGAGTGGCCCAAATGTAAATTTTTATGTTTTTTGGTGGATATTGCTTGTACATGGTAGATAGGTGACTTTGAGAGATGCGATTTATGTGTTAAAAAGTCTGTTTTCGGAATGCAATTAAACGTTAGATAATTTCACAGTGTTCTACATATGAATAAATTACATGCATCGAATTGGAAATTTCAAATGACTACATGAATAATAAGTGGAATTACGTGAGTCTTAAATGTAATGTGAGTCTCGAGCTAACAAATAATTTAGAAAAGAGAGAATTTTAACTACATGAATAACAGCTGATGTGGACAAGTGCAAACTCACTAAACGAAATCCAGCTATGAAAGTACACACGGTAGTCTCTTTAAACAAGTTCTACGTATCAATGAATAACACGAGAGACAAGTATAACGAACAACTACTGTCTTTAAATGAAATCCAGCTAGTCAGTATGAATAAATAACAACTTAACATGATTCAGCCTGGAGAATGATATCTTATGGCAAAAAAACTGTGGATACAATTTAAACCAGACACATTAGCATGTTTCTATTCTGATAAGTAAAATATATAACAATAGAAAATCTTACCCCAAATGATTTGTTTCAAAATAACCAACTTGGATAGGGTGTAATCCCACATTACTTTATATGTGTAAAGGAAAAAATGTACAAATATCCTCGGAGAGAATATTATATTTTATAATAATGAACATAGTACAAATTTTGTAAATAGAACACACTTCTTAACAGAAATGGCATGTTTTGTAGTCCGAACACAGAAATAAATTATTTATCGCAAATGCAGTATGTCGCTCTGAAAATAAAAAGCAAATTAACACACGAAAATATATATTTTCCCGATAAATAACTTTTATATTACATCACGTCTATCACTAGAGATGATTCGTAGATGCGGTAACCCCCGATCGTATGCTCTTTGGCCGCCAAATGTCTAGAGTTGCGGTGTTTATGAAGGAACTAATGAGTAACATCTCTGTCTCCCACAAATGTTGATGAACAACTGAATATGGCACCGACTGGGATAGTTGAGGTCACTTCACTCCAAAACGCCCTACACCCCCTTTCCTCTCCTCCTAGGTCGCACCTGCGGGACCCTGAGGTCAAGATACCAGCTTGCACCCCTTTTCCCCCTCCTCACCCCTCGTCAGGGCATGCTGCCCCTAGCTGCCCACGATCATCAAATATTTTTTGGTAATTTTTCAAGATGGCATCATCTGCCTAGATGTATTCACATCGGAGGAGGGCTGCCTGCCAACCCCTCACTCCCCCCAACCACCCTCCCCCCTACACCTGTCAGAACTGGCCTGACTCCATGATGCCAGCCACCCCTATGCCCCATACCACCCCTATGTCCATACCACCCCTTGTCAGTGTACAAGGTCCTTGGGGTCAGTAATCTATCTGTCCTCGATTGTCAATTTTTGCAACTGACTCAAGATGACAACAAATGGCCAGTTGCATTCAGATCGGGAGCAGGATGCTCTTAGTTCCCCCTCCTACCTACACCCCTCGTAACCGGACCTTATCCAGAGGAACATGACCCTGTCCACCCACCCCTCCAACCTATACTCAAGAAGCTCTCTTTGTTCGAAAACCAAGTTCTTCAAGACCACGGCTATGCACCCCTCCCCCACTACAGTATTCAGAAAGTGATTTTTCTGGTGTTGGTTTCCCTGGTTCGGCCTGATGGCCCTTCACCTCCAGAGTGCTGCCTCGGCTATGAACAAATTTTGCTTCAATGCCAAAGTGACGGTTTCCCTAGGGAGACAGCAGAGTATTTTGAACTGACCTGTACTGTTTCCCCTCTCCCCTACCTACTGCTAATTTCGCTTGGACACTCAAACTTCCTCCTATATTTTTGAAGTCAAGAACCTAGCACATTCTCAACGAATTTTTAAAAAAATTCACATCTCCCGCCGATAGAATTTTATTTTTACTCTTCACTAAGAAATACATTTCAAATTTTTTTAACACACAATAAATTCAATATAAATATAAACTGCTTTCCACCAAACTTTTCCCCCCCATTTTCCAGCAATCTTTATTCCTATTTCTAACTATCTTTATTCCTGTTTCCAACAATCTTAAAATACATTTTAAAGTTTATTCCCATTTTTAAACAACTTTTAACTAATCACTGTTTAATTTTCATACCAACCCAGCTATAAGACATAATTTTAACTCGCTAAGATTTTAAACTCTGGTAGAGCACCATTATTCAAAAATGTATTTTTATTGGATTTTTAACTATTACGATGTAAGCAAATACTCAAGTTTAATATTATTTTCAACCATTCAAAACATATATTAATCAAACATTTTGGAAAAGTTGTTTAAGTTTCAATCCGATGTATAATTATTTATCTACCAGACAAAAATATGTATTTCAAGTATTGTTTTTCCTAGTCCAGAATTTTTAGAGTATTATCATATAGGAAAATATAATATAATCATGCTAAAGTTTATTTGGGAAATACAGCTACATGTTTTATAAAATATATGGGGACTAGTAATTTTAAAACCTCGTGTACAATACCAGGTAGCGGATAGTCGAGAATTTAGTGTGTGCGGGAGCGACTGTAACTAAGGTGTGGAGAGCTGATGAGGGTGAATCGCATGCAGGAGTTGGAGCAGCAAACGAACTTTGCACGGCTGGGCTGGGCCGGGCTGGGTCGCGACCAGGTGGAAGATATGCATGGCACGGAGTAGATGAGGGAATGTTTCAGAAAGAGGCCACAGTCCATGTCATATGCCACTATCATTACCCGCCTTCTTCCATCCGCCTGACAACTTTCCCTTCACACACAGAGTCTGATTCTAGCTGCTGTCGCCTATACAATAGGACTAGAAGAGAGAACTTCCCCCATCCCTCTACACACACAATATTCACTCCACGATGGGTGTTGCCCTGTCCGCAGCCCGTCTCCAGTAATGAATTTACCATATCCCGGGACCTGCCTCGCCTACCTTTCCCAAACGTTTGGAGCACATGAACTGTGATTACAATATTGCATTTCAGTTTAATCTCACTTTAAAAGTCATTTTTTGTGAGAGAAAAAATGTTTAATTTTTCTTAAAAATATTAATTTCCACACTGTAAAATCATTTACACCATAAAAATATTCAAATTTCTTCATGACCAAAAACTTTTAAGTATTGATACTATCAAAAATGTTTAAGTATTGATACACCATCAAAAAGTTTTTAGCATGGGGAATAGTATTTTGCTCGCTTAAAACTAACTGATTTCCAAGAACTGTATTTTTACTAGCAAAGAAATATAACCTACCACAAACAATTATGAAAATAAGAAAAGTTTTCCAATAAACAATGATCAATGATATCACAATTAAAAGGATTTAATCATATTGGGTTATCGCTCCAACATTAATCCAATGAAATGATAATTCAATAAAGATGAGGATTGATTACAAATAAATTGTACATCCAATCCCTATCCAAAGGTTTATTTAATCAAATAACACATCAAATATAGTTTAAAATATTTTTTATTTAGTATCAGAAATTTTTACAAAATATATATTACAATCTTTTAAGATCTCGATTCTAAACCCACGAATCATGTGCTTTTGAGAATCCTCTCCATCAAACCAAGGACATATCATTATCCTTTTAATGATTTTATCAACCAAATATTCATTTGGAGAAGTGGATTTTTGCAATTCATGTTTGTAAAATCCACCTTTTATTGGTTCTCTGTCATATGTTTCTGTGTAATACATTCTGGGGTGTGTTTGGCTAATTTAAATAAATTTAAATATTTAAAAAGGCCAATTCACAGTAACTTTTTCAAATATCCCTTTCTGCTTCAAGATACATATAAATTCGCCAACTTTGAACTATGGTGTCCTTTCGTTGATGACAGTAACATTATTATAAATAGTTTTCATTTAACTATTATTTGTAACTTCTTTAGGAGCCATCTTGATAGTTCCATGATATCTAAAATTATAAAATGTAACTATTTCAGGCAAAACATTAACCCATTTGTAAGTCCCCCTCGATGTGAAATGTTTATATATTAATTGCTTTATCGATTTGTTGTAACACTCACTTTGAGCTCCAAATATGTTGCCTAGTGATAAATACTATTTCTGGAACGGTGCAAAAAAAATTCAGATCCTCTGTTGGTTTGAAGCGAATGGGGTGTTCTCTCTTTCTAAACGAACTCCATTGCATTGGTAACCTGTTTCCCAGTTTGGTTTTTCAAAGGTATACCCCAACCATATATCGAATAAATGTCTACTATGGTTAAAATTACTTTTAACCCTTATTGCATTTTGAAAGCAATGTCATTTCACACTAATTGGCTTACAAAGGATCATTTAAACCATGAGTTATAACTCTTCTTCTAGGATATCCTATCCCTGCAGGAGCATGAAGCTCTTGAGATATCTTACTAAATTTCATTTGTAATATGTTTGCCTTCTGTTAACTCTTCAATAATTTTGTTTGTACGTGAATTATTCCCAGACTCTCTCGAAGTGATGAGAAGTTTTAATCTATCAACCAATTCATTAGGATTGTTCCAATATACAGGTAAAAGGTGGTTGGCAATTTATATTTATATATCCCACTTCCTACTATATCTCCTATTAAATGTATTTTCGGGTAGTTTTCATCACCTGAACGAATATTAACATTCGTTCGACGAATTAGTACTTTATATTTCTGCAAATCAGTGTTGGAATATCCATTTGGATAGTTTTTAAACAATAATTCAAATAACCCTTCACCGACATTAGTAATGTAATTACCTATTTAAATTTTATTTTCAGGCAAAAATTTAATTAACAAATCTCCCAGAAGCCAGTTGTTTTCATGTCGATAAACACCAAATTTCGTATCGCGCATAGGCATAGATAGTTTTAAAGCTAAATAACCTTGTGTTAATTGAGAAAGGGGTACCTTTTTTTTGTTAGTGCTTCATTTTCCATTTCAGGTTCCAAAGTTGCTTGTTTACATTTATTCAACACAGAATGCAATGTATCCGTTCTGCTGGTAACATGTTTAAATATTTCTTCGTTTAAAACATCAGGTTCATAAACAGGCTCCTTGGCTTGTAAATATTTATCTTCTACAGCAGATATTATGTTATGTAATTCTGAATCTAAGTCAGACAGGTTTTTATTATATTACATTCAATTCAATTTATTTATATATGAGATAAGTCGTTGCTTTTCTAACTGATGTAGTGGGTCGATTACTTTAAGCTTTTTCAATCTTATCGACATTACTTATAACATTTAGTTTTGCTATAGTTTTAGTTTTCAAATAATTGGTAAAATAGTTCATTCATGATTCCAAATCATTATTTTGCTTTCTCAAATCTGTTAGCATAACTTAACCAGATTTCTTATTATTAATCAATTCATCTCTTATATATTGCATTATTTGTTCCATTTAGGTTTCAATTGTTTTTCAATAGTAGCGTTTACCACTTCATTAATGCAACAATTAAATTTTCTTGCATTTCTGTAAGTTGGGTTGTAAAACCTATGTATGTCATGTTGTTAAAATCCTTAATTAATCCATTTAAATGTTCTTCTATTCTATATTCATTACTCTGCAAATTAGTGCTAATACTGCTTAAAATTTTCGCAATTTCAACCATGTTTTATAAACATTATCAATCAAATCAACTAGCTTTATTAATTTCTCTTGAACATCATTTGATTGGGATATAAATACATTTAGCATAATAGTATTTCAGTCTTCCACGTGACATTTATTTACCACATCGATATATTTCACAGCCATACCCATGTGACGAAATATATGTACGTTCAAATCACAATTTCCATCGCGATTTCTGGTAAAACAGCTATTGTAATGATTCTGTTTTATACCGCTATGTGCAAACTTTGAAATATTCACTGATTTTCACCTGGAAGTAAAAAACAGTCAAGATCAGATCTATATCTACCTTTATGCAGGGAAGTGTTGATAAAATCACCAAAAAACTGTATTTTTCTTTCCAATGGTAAAAACACATATCTTTAAACTTTGTAAATGTCATCTCGCCTAAAAAATTACCATTGTGTGTAGCAGATTCATATTATCCATTTTAGACAAAATTGCCATATTTTCACTATTGTGTAAATTATGCTTCGGTATGCATGTGTAACTTTGTGACAGATAAAAAGATTAATGCTTGAAAGTCGACCAAAACTAAAGCATTGCTGTATTTCACCCTGTGGATAACATCAAACATCGTTAAAAATAAATATGTAATTGGGTAATGCTTCATTCAGAGGCAATATATCTTCTTTACTTGTAAAAGGAAATATCGCATTCCTTCAATTAACGATAAAATGGTCGCTAATCGTTTGATATTTCCCTTGTACTGTTTTAGAAAACACATATATGTTTTAAAATTTAAGTCCATTTGGATGCTCAAACAACGACATAGTAACACAAGTTTCACCATATGAAGAAGTGCCACTTATTATACATTGTACATTTGATGGTAAAGGAATACCACTTTTCTGTTCAATTATGTTTTCTTTCGTATTTACAATTACCAGCAAATGTACATTTGGTTCTATAACCTTCATTTTACACAATTTCATAGTATTATGTAACATACTAATATAAAACTGTAAATGCTTGTATATACAGGTTCGCATTCAGTTGAAAACAATGGCTTGTACTAAGCATATCAAAAAGGATGCCGTGTACTGAATTAGTTTATTAATAAATTACTAATTGAATTACATTTACAGAAATACAATTATTGAGGACCATGTACTAAAACTTAGAAAATGGCTGGCATGCAACGATCAAGGAATAAACTCTTTTTGGATAATTCATTTAAAGAACACAATATAGTTTATGAGTGAACAAACAATTTGAAAGAAAGACATGTAGCGGATACAATTGTAGTCGATAAAGCAGCTAATATAAGGCAGAATCCATCTACATCTTTGGGTGAAAAACCTTGAAGCTTGGGTTGGTGATAAAGTTATGGGTGCAAAGGTGAAGAGAGGTCTGGGCTTAAAAAGCAAAATCAATTGAAAAGCAAAGAAAGGAGGAATCATTCCATTCCTATTTCCAACATTAACAGGTCTTGGATCAATCCTCGTAGGGGTTTTGGTAATTAGTAGAGCAGTTAAATCAAAAAGTAAATGAATGTATTTGAAACCCTATAAAGTTGGATAAGGACGATAAAATTCCAAACATGGAAAAATGCAGCAAGTCCTAAATAGTCTTCTAAAACGTTCATTAACAAACAAAGATATTAATTTATATGTAAAGAAACTGAATATTTCCTATTTCTGAGGTGTGTATAGGAGAGACAATTTACCAAAGAAACCAGATCTTCATGAATGTAGGATTGTTAATTAAGATTAGAAACAAAATAAAGCAATGCATTGGGTTGCATTAATTAAAAATGGAAATCCATCATTATATTACGTCTGTTTTGGATATTTACACCCTCCAATTGAAATACAAAATAATTAAAACTCATGGAATTAAATATAATTATGAAATGGACAAATTTCCAAATAGTCAATTGTGGTCATTTATAGTAAGGTGTTTTGACTATAAATGGAGTATATAAGTCAATGTAATAGTAAGAAAGTTTATGTATGTCAATTTTGTTGATATTAAATGGAAATTCTTCACAATTGTGGTCGGTATATTTCCCAGCTTTGGAGTTAGATGGAGAATGGCAAATAAGTCTAATAGAATAAGTTACTTACAACAGCATACCAAACATCGATCTAGACAATCAATCATTTACATTCAACAGCAGTCAAAAAAACATATAAGATTGTTTTTTGAGTTGGATGACTTAGAAATTATCATTAAATACATTACCTTAAAATATACAGTTCTGATTACATGGAAATCCAAATATGTTAACTAGTGCGGAGTATAGTAACCTCGATATCGATTTCTTGGAAGAGAATTCAATTGCGAATATGTTGGGTTATGAATGGACAGTAAATCCAACTTATCAATTACATGAATAATCAAAACAGGTTATTATATTGTTGGTAAATGTACGCTGTATAAATGTTAATGATGCAAGCGATTCATATTTGAATGGAAAACTGACAAGTAATAGTTCCAGTAGTAGTTAATTGCAAAGATGAAATAGTTATTAGAATTGTCGATCAAGGGAGTAACCTTATTTAATTTTTAGAAATGAAGAAATTACTGTTCATTTACATAGAAAAAAAAGTATATAAACACCTGCATTCCATTGAATATTACATTCATAATGAGTATTGTGTACAATATTAAATTCGGACATAAATTATATTGAAATTAACACTTGTGAATGCATAAAATTTTTAAAATTGATCGAAAATGGGAAGAATCGTAACACTGCATTCAAATTAGTGAGATTTAGAGGTTTTGCCAACACTGCAAACATCACAAAAATTCATTTGGAATGTGAAATCAAGTTTTTCTTCAGAAAAACATAGATATGTTATCATTTGTTTTGAAACAAATCGAGAAAACAATTTAAAAAAGGATTGATCAGTATTCGATAATTGTGATACAATAAATATAAAACTGTATCTCAAGAGCCAAGCTTACCCCTATGTGGATTTAAATATGAACTTTACCATTGGGGAATTCCTTATTTCGTATGATATTTATTCAAAGATTCAGGAAATGTATTATAACAAAATCAGTTCACCGATCCTAGAACCTGAATCATTTAAAACCAGAGGAATGTTATTTGTGTTTGAAGTGATCAAGTAAGATGACAGAATTACCAATGGCGTGATTGATTCACGAATTGAAATAGTTGTAAATGCACCATTTTCTGAAGATATGCAAGCTTATGTTCTTATAATTCATGAGAGATTAGTGAACTTCAGTGTAAGAGATAAGCTGGTGAAAATAATTAATTGAGTCAGTATGCGATGAACCATGGCTGCAAAGAGATGTTTTGCAATGTGCAAGGATTTCAGTCTGCAGGAAAAAAAAAATATAATTAAAGAATTAACTATCACTGATATGGAAGTACAAGCAACTGTATTCACCTTCAAATCGCCATATGACTGGAAATATCTAACTCCCAAATACAAGAAAACAAATAGATGTGTTACTAAACATCGCCATGGTTTAAAATAGGAGAGTGGATGTATAGAGTATGAGAACACTGAAGATATTTGCAAACATTGCCTAAATAATTGTGAAATATATCTAGGTGGAGTTGAGCAAAAATGTGTTTTTGAAAGAGTGTCTAACAGGAAAGTAATTTATATTAAAAAAGAATACAATTGCCTTTTGTTCAAACAATTATGTAAAACATATGGATCTTATATAACTTTTCTCTGCAGAGGAAAACTCAAAATTGATGGTAAGTTGGGCAATGAGAAGGGACTGTGGTGAAACAGACTCTGGTGATTCTTCTCCCAAATCACCTATGGATATTAGTTGAGTCATATGCAATTATTTAGGATGAGTGCAATTTACTATAAAAAGTATTTGCTTGTATGTAATCGACTACTTTGTAAAGATGGATCATCAAGACAACGAAATCACATGCTCATGTATAAAGAAATAAAAATGTGAATTGAATATCAGCAAGTTATTAGCATGTTGGAGTAAACCATTTCGACTTTGTTGCAAAAAAAATAGTTTCAGCATTTTTTTTAAACAGCTTGTGTTTGTTTAGCATACAAACGTTTGGAGCAAGTTCTACTCGATACTGTTAAAATGTTTCGTATCATACTGTAGTTACTTGTGTTTGTTTTGGAGCAACCTGTACTTGCTTGTGTTAAATGTTTTTTTGGATCATCCTGTGTTTGTATAAATTTTTGTAAATAAATGTGTTGTAAAATGAATCCCTTTCTTAAAAATTATTCAAGCTATTCTTTGTTATAAGTATACTTGTTTTAGTAAGAAAATATTTTTTCCACAGAGAGGGAAAAAGTTCTGTTTACAAGCACTCCAACTGCTTTTCCATAACTAGCAATATAATATAGCATCCCACATAAGGCTTGGTTGATATAAATTTGGTTAGTGGATCAGTTAGGTATGATTGTAACCATATAAACATAAAAATAATAAAGAACTGATCACTGTTAATTGAACAAGTATAAATTTGTTCGTCCATTTGAAAAGGTTAAATTTTATAGATGTTTAAACTTGAATGAATAGTGTGGAGTATTTCATATTAAACATTATTAGCTAACAAATATATACTCACTTCGAAATTTTGGAAGTATAGTGATTGCGAAATTCTAAAAAAAAAAAAAACAGTTATGTTTAGAGATCTGAGTTCTTAGCTGTGCGACCATTCCTTCAAGGTTAAATTTCAATAGTACCAACTACAGAAACTGAGATTTGAAAGGTTGGCAGTCTGAGTCAAACAAACCCCCACAGAATGCATTTTGGTTTTTATTATACCCATGCTCCTAGTTTTTCACGAAGGAAGCAACTAAGAACATCCCAAATCCCTGGAGAGGAGGGCATTTCATGTCAACGATTTTTTCCACCATCAAGAGTAACCAGGTCAAAATGTCTTCCTGGCTGTTTGCAATCTGTCGAGCAAGAAATATTTTGTCCTCTGCTTCATAAAAATTAATATTCACTTTGCAAGCTCCACTGTGCAGGAAAATACAGAGATATAATAAAACATACACAATACTTATATAAAAAATGAACAAATATTTCTGAAACAAGTTTTTACTCCCCCCCCCCCCCCTTTTCGACACATCAACCTTTTCCAAAAATCTCGATGGAAATATCTTATAAAATAGCATTTTGTTTAAATACTATTTAAATTATAATAGTGTACATTAAAGGAAAAAATATCCATATGTGTTTAACATAAATATGGTTATTAATATACTCATTAAGAAAATGGTAACATTTAGTAAAATTAGATCATATGACATCTATCGATTTTTATATTATATTATGTTAATAAGAAAAAACTCCTTAAAAATATTAAAGTAATCTAACAGAAGCTAAAAAGGGATTATACCATGGCTTTTATGAACAATATTGGTTTCTTCATTTTCTATCAATAAAATCTCATTTTATTAAATATGTTATTATCTAATACATTACTAATTATTTAAATGAGTTGTGAATTAAACTTTATTTATGTGTTATGATCAGAAGTTATTTTACTGGTAAATAAATATTATTCATTGCTTCGAGCAAGATACTTAGCAGAACGGTTTATCTCCGAGGTTGGGGTGCTGGTTTGAAGATATTTGAAAGGTGGTGGTGACTTCTGGTTGGAGAGGAGAAATCAGGCTTCTCGAAGGTTTGACCTGGGAATTAAAAATTTTTATGAATAGGGCTTCAGTCTCTATGCCCTTCCACGTTTTTCAGTTGTTTGTCAGTTCGATTCGCTTTGCGATATCGCAGTCATATGAAGACTACTTTCTTGGCTTAACTACGCAAGATTTTAACAAATAGCTTGATAATTTTGATTGGGAATATTTCAATAGATTAATCAATGGTTCGGATAATTTAGAAACCAGTTTCTTAACACCTTTATAGGAAGAGGAGTTTACCTTTGCATTGCAACCAGTGATGGTGTAACTATCACCATCTAACAGAGTGTCCACAGCTACTGTGTAATATCTTCCTAGTTTGCAGCAACGTCTGCCACAGTGCCCCTGTCTATGAGAGTGCCCAGAACACCATCAGTTGCATCCACATCTTTCAAGTTAGCAGCACCATCCGCCACGGTGCCAATGTCCAAGATAGAGTCCATAGCAGCATCAGCCACCATGTCCACATCTTTCAAGTTTACAGCAATGTCCACCACAGTGCCAATGTCTAAGAGAGTGTCAACAGCCATTGTGTCCACATCTTCCAAGTTTGCAGCACCATCCGTCATGGTGCCCATGTCTACGATCACGTCCACAGCACCATTAGCTATTACGTTCACATCTTCCAAGTTTACAGCACCGTCCACCACTGTGCCCCTGTTGCAAGAGTGTCCACAGCTCCATCAGCAACAGCATCCACATCTTCCAAGTATGTAGCAATGTCCATCATGTTGCCCCTGTCTACGAGAGTGTCCACAACACCATCAGCTATTGCATCCACATTTTTCAAGTTTGTAGCACCATCCGCCATGGTGCCCCTGTCTACGAGAGTGTCCACAGCACAATCAGCTACTGCGTCAACATCTTCCCATTTGTAGCACTGTTCGCCACAATGTCCTGTTTACAAGGGCAGTATCAGCCACTGCGTCCACATCTTTTAAGTTAGCAGCACCGTCTGCCATGGTGCCCATGTCTACGAGAGTGTCCACAGCACTATCAGCTACTGGGTCTACATCTTCCAAGTTTGTAGCACTGTCGACCACAGTGACCCTGCCTATGAGAATGTCCACAGCTACTGCGTCCACATCTTCCAAGTTTGTAGCACCGTCCGCCATGGTTCCCATGTCTATGAGTGCAGCATCAGCTACTACGTTCGCATCTTCCAAGTTCACAGCACCGTCCCCACGATGACCCTGTCTACGAGAGTGTCCACAGTTACTGCATCCACATCTTTCGCTTCTCGCCTCACTTCACCCTCATGGGCTCTCGAGATCTTGTTGCTCGTTGATAAAAGAGATGCACAAATCTCTCCCAATACTTTTTTCTCTTGTATACGGGTATATATATAAATAAATAAATAAATATATATATAGTTTGAATGCTTGTAAAAATTAGTTCTGTTTTAACAAGTGAATAAAATATGTCTTGTATTTCTGTGTGGTTTCGCAAATCATAGTTTGCTTGATTCAAATATACATTCGTTGTTGTTTGAATATTAAATCTGGGGCTTACATTGGGAACCTGATTTCATGGACATGTAAGATTGTTTTCACTGCTCATAAAGTCAACCTGTTGTGTAAGGTTGAAACCACAGCGAGTCAGGTGAAATCTCTCTGGGTACACATTCAGAGGGTCGGCGATGTGAAGCAGGGGAACCAACACTAGAAAAATGCATTCCGAATACTGTAGCGGAGAGAGTGCATTGTCTTGAAACAGGTACTGCAGAGACACCAAGTCACAAAAAAATACGAAAAGCATTCTTAGGGCTGACTCTGGGGTGCATAAAACTGGTTTGTGCCAACTCCAGGCTGGATCGTTAATGATGGTCTTCAGGAAAAATCTGTGAGTAGGGGTGGTAGGGGGCACGTTCCTCTGAACTCGGGCCGGTTCTGTGGAGTGCAGTGTAGGGGTGGGTGGTTGGGGTGTGAAGGGATGACTATAAGCAGCCTGCTCCCAATCTGCACGCAACTTAGCATTTGTCGCCATCTTGAATCAGTTGCGAAAATTGAAAATCAAAGACAGATGGGTGACTGACTCCAAGGACCTCGCACTCTGGTGAGGGGTGATAAGGGGCGTAAGGGTGTCTGGCATAGTGGAATCAAGCCAGTTCTGAGGCGTCCATGGTGGGGTGGATGATTGGGGTGTGAGGGGTTGGCAGGCAGGCCTCCACCGATGTGAATGCCACTAGGCAGATGATGCCATCTTGAGAAATTAAAAAAAAAACCTTTTATGGTCGCGGGCAGCTCGGGGCAGCCCACAAGACGAGGAGTGGGGAAGGGAAAAGGGGTGCAAGCTGGTTTCTTGACCTCAGGGTCCCACAGATGCGGCCTAGGAGGAGGGAAAAGTGGGTTTAGGGTTGTTTTGGAGTGAAGTGATCTCAACTATCCCAGTCGGTGCCATATTTATGCATTCATCAACGTTTGTGGGAGATAGACGTGCTACTCGTCAGCTGCTTCATAAACACTGCACCTCTAGACACTTGGCGGCCGACGAACTTACGATTGGGGGTTACCGTAGCTACGGATTATCTTTAGTGATAGCAGCATTTTAATATAAAGGTATTTTATCGGGAAAATATAAATTTTCGTGTGTTAACTTATTTTATTTCTTTTCGGATCGATGTACTGTGTTTGTGATAAGTAATTGATTTCTGTGTTCTGTGTACGGAAATACCATTTGTGTTAACAAGTTTGCTCTATTTACGGAAATTTGAATTATGCCCATTATTTTAAAAAATAATTTTCTCTCCTAGGATGTATGTGCATTTTTTACTTTACATATATAAAGTAACGTGGGATTACACTCTACACAAGTTGGTTATTTTAAAACAAATTATTTGGGGTAAGATTTACTATCGTTATATATTTTACTTATCAGAATAGACACATGCTATTGTGTCTGGTTTAAATTGTATTCAGAGTTGTTTTGCCATAAAATATCGTTCTCCAGGCTGAATCATGTTAATGTGTTATTTATTCATACTGACTAGCTGGATTTCGTTTAAAGACATTAGTTGTTCGTTATACTTGTATCTCGTGTTATTCATTGATACGTAGAACTTGTTTAAAGAGACTACCGTTTGTACTTTCATAGCTGGATTTCGTTTAGTGAGTTTGCACTTGTCGACATAAGATGTTATTCACGCAGTTAAAATTCTCTCTCGTGTAAATTATATGTCTAAGCACGAGACTCACATTACGTTTAAGTCTCATGTAATTCCACTTATTATTCATGTAGTTGTTTGAAAGTTCCAATTCGGTGCATGTAATGTATTCATTCGTTAGAACACTCAGAAATTCTCTAAAGTTTAATTGTATTCCGATAACAGGTCGTTTAAAATGTAAATCGTAGCTCTCACAGGTATCTATCTACCATATAAGAGCAATATCCACCAAAACACATAATATTTACACTTATGCTACTCTTAGAAATCGTCTAAATACTCAGAATGCCTCTCGTGTGTTAAATATATTCGTAAAAATCTACTATCTACCACCAACATCCTTAGAAACATCTCAAAATTAGAAAAACTAGAAAAAGTTAGCCTTAGCCCACTCTTGCACTCAACTCTACACCTATATAAGACATTGTTACCACCACTCTGGTCAGTCTCCTCCAGCACACTGCACCGTCAACATCGTACAGAGCCCCTGCTACCCCCCATCACCTAAAAGGAAAGAATGAATTACGAATTCAAGAAAAAAAATTTAATCAGTTTACAAATTAACCCTTTTTTGGTTAAGCCCTTCAATTAAATTTAACCCTTTCAGTTTTTTATCGTATTAAAATCGTATCAAGGATTAACCCTTTCTATCAAATCGATTATCCATCTATTTATCCCAGGTGGCATTAAAACCCCCCTGGTCCTACAACTGATCCACTATTTGTCAGTCTAGTTCTGCTATTGAATTAATTCTTCGATGCCTACCCTTCCAAGCTACTAAAGATTGAAATCGTTTATTGAAACATTTAAATTTGAGCTTTCTCAGAGACTTACAGTAAAATAAAATATTATCATAATTAGGACAATATTTGAAATTAATTAATATAATTTTCAAGATTTTTCCTAGACAGTTATCCGCAAGACGAGAGGCCTAAGTATAGTAGTCTGATGTGCTCCCGACTGAAAGTTAACTGCAGTATTCAAAATTTGAACATGTTAATTACAAGGATTGATTCGAACTCTATTTCACAATCACATTATGATATCTCCACTGCTGCATAAGTCATGTGATATTTGTGAAATCATTTTATGGTTTCACTACTAAATTCAAATTCAATCACATAATATTTCTGACTGCAGGGTTTTGTACTGTACATCTATTATTTATGAACTGAATTTATCTGTTTTGTGCTCCTTTCTATAAATTATAATTATATTTATATGAATATGTAGCATAAGTTTAATATAACATAGACATACATAAATTTTCTGAGTGTCGTGTAAATTCGTTCATTATTTTTTTCCGTGGTAATAGAGTTATGGCAACCTCTACAGCACCCTGTCACACATGACTGTTAAATTGTTTCTATGTATGACGTACACTGAAGCACATAATTACATGGGTATTTTTAATGGCTATATTTACAAATAATGTACAAATGTATTTGCCAGATACCGTAAATACTGTACTTGCTGTCATTTTGCATTGGGTAGTGGACAACTTGTTACTCTTCGTGAAATTGATTTTTTTCTTCACACACAAATTTTTTAACATGAAGGGCATTTGATACCACAAAAATTATATTATTATATTTGTACCAAACATTAATCAACTTGAACCCACTATATGTAATTACGTTGTCCTCGAATAATAATGATTACATTAAATACATATTGAATAACTTAATTTGCACTATAAAATTGTTCTGTTTTGCTGAAGCTACAATAACAAATAATAACTAAGTTGTACAAATTAAATATTTACAACATAAGCTGATGCCATGGGCTGCTGCTTGATATATATGTAAGCACCAACATAACAGTTCATACATATTATTAAAAAATGTTAAACATATGCAAAAATGTATTTATTTTATTTAACCATATATATATATATAGCTTGCTCTTTGTTGATTACATATGTGTCACGTGGTAGTCCCTGGCATTTGCTTGCTTTGAAGTTTATTTTTTCAAATGTACAAACCTAAAAGATATATATTAAAAATTAACAAAGGTAATTCGTTTGCAAGACTCAGAGGAAATTATTGTCACATGATAGGCGTTTTAAAATTATTTGTTATATATTAATGGAATTTACACATTACTTTATAATAAATTGTGTATTGCCAATGCGAAATTACAGAAGTATATCACAAACTTACTCCACGGAGTTGTATAGGTTAGCATACTGGACTGTCAGATAACGGTTCTTAGGTTCGAATCCTGCACTTGGCAAACAAAAGATGTCGATACATTAATTGTTGAAAAGTAAATAAAATCAATATACATAAAGAGTGAATAACAGCTACTAAAATTTTAAAAGAAAATTCAATGTTTTGCATAGGCATGCTGCTTATTGCCTGGACATCATGCCGCCACATCCGAGCACCATTGCGACATCAAGGCACCAAAGGCCCCCATCATAACGAAATCCAGCAGTTGAAGACCTAGCATCGTAGTGACATCCAACCATCACAAGCCCGGAATCGTGGCTACATCCAACCATCACAGACCCACCATAGTGGCTACATCCATCCGTCACAGGCCCGGCATCGTGGCTACATCCAGCAATCACAGAACTGACATTGTGGCTACATCCAGCCTAAACAGACCCTGCATCTTGGCGACATACAGTCGTCTCAGGCCCGGCATCGTGGCGACATCCAGTTGCCGCAGACCCAGCATCATGGCTACATCTAGCTATCACAGACCCGGCATCATGGCAACGCCTAGCAACTGCTGACCCGGCATCGTGGCGACATCCAGCTGTCGCAGGCTCGGCATCGTGGCAATTACGTACATCACAGGCCTGGTATCGCGGCTACATCCAGCCATCTCAGGCCCGGAATTGTGGCGACCTCCTGTTGCCGTAGGCCCAGCATCATTGCTACATCTAGCTGCCACATACCCGGCATCAAGCGACATCCAACAGTTGCAGACCCATCATCGTGGCGACATCCAGTCGTCTCAGGCCCGGCATCGTGGCTACACCTAGTCATCACAGGCCTGGCATCGTAGCGACATCCAGCCGTCTCAGCCCAGCATCGTGGCGACATCCAGCTGTCACAGGAACGGCATCGTGTCTACATCCAGTCATCTCAGGCCTGGCATCGTGGCTTCATCTAGACTTCACAGACCCAGCATCGTGGCGACATCCAATTCCACAGGCCCAGCATCGTGGCTACATCCCGCTGCCACAGACCCAGCATAAAGGCGATAACCAGCAGTTGTAGACCCAGAATCATGGCGATATCCAGACGTCTCAGGACCGGTATCGTCGCGACAACCAGCTGTCGCAGGCTCGGCATTGTGGCTACCTGCATCCATCACAGGCCTGACATAATGATTACATCTAGCCATCTCAGGCACGCCATCGTGGTGACATCCAGTTGCCGCAGGCCCAACATCATGGATACATCCAGCTGTCACAGACCCGGCATCATAGCTACATACTGCAGTTGCAGCCCAGCATCGTGGCGATATTAAGCCGTCCCAGACCCAGCATCGTGGTGACATCCTGTTTACACAGACCCGGCATCATGGCTACATCCAGCAGACCACAAAACCGGCGTCATGGCGACATCCAGCAGTTGCAGACCCGGCATCGTGGTTACACCCAGCCGTCTAAGGCCTCGCATCGTGGCGACATCCAGCTATCACAGGCCTGGCCACGTGGCTTCGTCAGCAACCTCAGGCCCGGCATCGTGGCTTCAACTAGCCTTCGCCTGCCCGGTATCGTTGCTACATCGAGTCATCACAGGCTCGGCATCATGGCTACATCTAGCCATCGCAGGCCTCGCATTGTGGCGACATCAAACAATCACAGGCCTGGCATCGTAGTGAACATCCAGCCATCTAAAGCCTGGCATCGTGGCGACATCCTTTTGCTGCAGGCTCAGCATTGTGGCTACATCCAGACATATCAGGCCTGGTATCAAGGTTACATCCAGCCATCACAGGTCCATTGTCATGGCAACATCCAGCCATCACATTCCCAGCATCGTGGCGACATCCAGTTGCTGCAAGCTTAGTATCATGGTTACATCCATCTGCCACAGACCCGGCATCGTTGCGACATCCAGCTGTTGGAGACCCGGCATCGTAGTGACATACAGCTATCACAGGTCTGTCGTCGTGGCTACATCCAGCTGTCGCAGGTCCGGCATAGTGGCTAAATCCAGCCATCATAGGCCCGGTATCGTGGCTATATCCAGCCATCACAGCCGGCATCGTGGCAACATCCAGCTGCCACAGGCATGGCATCGAGACTACATCCAGCTGTCACAGGCGCGGTATAGTGGCTACATCCAGCTGTCGCAGGCCCGGTATAGTGGCTACATACATCTGTCGCAGGCCCGGTATCGTGGCGACAACCAGCCGTCTCAGGCCCGGAATCGTGGCGACATCCAGTTGCTGCAGGCTTAGTATCATGGGTACATCCAACTGCCACAGACCCAGCCTGCCGGACCCGTGATGGCTGGATGTCGCCACGATGCTGAGTCTGAGGCGAACGGATGTCGCCACGATGCCGGGTCTTTAACTGCAGGATGCAGCCATGATAACGGGTCTGTGACACCTGGCTGTAGCCATGATGCTGGGCCTGTGGCAACTGGATGTCGCCACGATGGCGGGCCTGAGATGTCTAAATGTCGCCATGTTGCCGGGCCTGAGATGGCTGGATGTAGATTAAAATGCCGGGCCTGTGATGGCTGCATGTAACCACGATGCTGGGCCTGCGACAGCTGGTTGTCGCCACGCTGCCGAGTCTGAGACGACTAGATGTCGCCATGATGCCGTGTCTGCAACTGCTGAATGTCGCCATGATGCCGGGTTTGTAGAAGTTGGTTGTTGCAATTATGTGGGGCCTGGAGAAACTGGATGTCGCCACGATTCCGGGCCTGAGACGGCTGGTTGTCGCCACGATGCTGGGTTTGCAACTGCTTGTTGTCACTATTATGGCGGGTCTGTGGCAGCGGGATGAATCCATGATTGTGGGCCCGCCGCAACTGGATATCACCAAAATGCCGAGCCTGAGATTGCTGGATGACGCCACGACGCTGGACCGGTGATGGCTGGATGTATGCACGATGCCGGGACTGTCCAAACATAATCAGTAGTAAGACAAGTTGAGAGCGATCAACATACACTATTAAAGTTAATTTTGTCATCTTCATTTACGACCTGGGTGGCTAATATTTGTGATCTTTGCTAATATTAACTTAAACTGGTTTTGAAACCAATATTCAGACGCATTGATCCATGATAATTTTGTTTGGTAACTTCACATTGGTTAACAATAATTTTGTTTGGTAACTTTACATTGGTGAACAATAATTTTGTTTGGTAACTTCACATTGGTGAACAATAATTTTGTTTAGTAACTTCACATTGGTGAACAATAATTTTGTTTGGTAACTTCACATTGGTGAACAATAATTTTGTTTGGTAACTTCACATTGATGAACAATAATATTTACTATTAAATAATATATTTGTTATCTACTAATCAACTGACAAAGTGGATAGAAAGGAGACAGTCTACCCGTATTCTTTTTTCAGTAAGAAAATACCTGTGTTTGTTTCTTTTTCTTCTCCGAATTTTGATTATACTCACACCTGGTGAGTTAACCCAGGAGTATGGATGAAACGGGGATCCTGTTAGCCTTACAGTAAAATTATTTTTCTTCTGCTCTAATAGAACACTGGTTAGGCCAGTGGGATTTCTGGTTTATAGGTTGTTTATTTATTAGGAATTTAGATTTACCTTATAAATTTTCTTGTGGTGATTGTAACTTATATAATTTTATTTTGAGTAACCTAAACAACAATACTGTGTTTACTGTTTTTTTCTTGCAAAACCCAGCAATTTCAATTCAAATGTACTTTGTTTAATGCTGATTTTTTTGTTATTAACTCTTTTCTTTTTATATGTTTACGTTTATTTGTTGGAATAAATAAAATTGTTAATTTTTTATGTTATATTAACTGACTAGTTTCAAAGTAAATAAGTTAAAAATAAATAGGTATAAAATTGATTTCTTCCATTTCAAACGAAACAGCTCTCGACCCTCACTACTAGTGGGATGGGTAGCATGGTATACCTATACTTGGTACAAGTTAATAGGTAGTTTAATTAAGTGAAACACCGCACTGCATTACTTCATCTTCAGTGTCAGACCCATGAAGCGGTCTAGGTAAATTTAATTGAAAAGTAAGTAAAAATTCCCACACCTACTTACCCCCACCAGTTTTGCCTTTTTTTTCATGTTAAATTATCCTTTCTATTGTTTCCAAGTAAGTATTTAGTGTACAGGGTATCGTGATGGCCCTGCTGTTTTTAAAGTTACAGCACGTGGTGGAGGGTTCGCAGACTATATTTTGGTGTTGGTTAATTTTTATATTATTGTAATTCTAACTTTCATTTTTCCCTCTCTCCCTACATCATAACAATATTCTCAACTGGGCTAGAGTTATCCAGAGTATTACAGTTTTACATTATGTTAATTGAGTATGTAGTCGCTCTCTGTTGGAACACAATGTATTGTAAACTTTATAAGCCTCAATAGCTGGCGTGAAGCTGTCTATGGAGCTCAGTTCTCAGCGCGTGGCAACCGGCACGTGGACTGGAAGTTAACATCCATCAGGTGTTCTGCGAAAAATGCTTGCGATGCAAATTCCTCCGGTTCTTCCAAGTCTAGAGAGACGACTTTCACAACGGCCTGTCTTGAGCTGAGCACTTGTTAGTTTTAAAATTCAATTACGTTCTTACACAGCAAAGGCTATTTGTAGTGGCTAAAGTCCCTAATACATTAAATTGTAACAAAACCGAGTATGTCTTTACAATATGACAAAATATGCACAATCTTCTTTTTTTTTAATAACAAGGCTGGCATACTAAATTAATTTCCAACACATTTATTTATGCAAAAATATTATTGTTCTGAATTATGTAAAGCTTCTTTCCCGAGACTTTGTGGTTTATTACACACATGCAATGATATTGTCCTCGTAGTAGTTTGTTTACATGTACCAAGGGTTGCACAGATAATTAAGGCTTGGGCATTGCACGACGCACATTGACAATTTTCACGCTCGTGAAGCAATGAGACATGCGTCTCTACGACCTGCATGAACGATGGACATTGACGATGCCTGCAGAGGTCCACAATTTTCGTACCGGCAGGACAATTTGCGCATCGCCGACTCTTGGCGATTCATTTACATGGGTTGGTAAGGTTATTAAGACTTCCTCCAACACTTTGCGAATGTCCCCGTACGGAGTATTCCATCAACCCACCTAAGTCTGTGCATCTATAGGCGGTATGCCTGTTGTGTGGTACGGTTGAGGTACTTCCATTGGCTGGTATTTAAAACGTAAAAGCTTTGGTTGCTTCGTCGTCGTCGCTGTACGAGATGGCAATCTCCTTGATGGTGTACGAATCCAGCGCGCGGATCCCTTGGATTTTACAAAATATTTTTAAAATAATTCCTAGTCCTCTCGCGCACAGCGGCTGGCATGAAAGATGCATCGTCTCGGCTAGCTTCTGCAGACTTGCATCGAAGTACTACTCTGCATCTGCGATGTCTTCGGTCACTCCAGAGCTAATGGTAGATAAGACAGTGCCATCGACTTCTTCGGGAGTGGTACCTAGAACATCAATACCAGTGTTATTTGCTTTTTAGCTCCAGAACCTACATCTCCAACAAGCCTGCCCGAGTCTTAGGCTGTGTTTCAATTTAAAGAGTACTCTCTTCAGAGAGCACTCTTTACCACAACCTGGTGAGAGCACTGCTTCGCGCTCTCTCGTGCTCTCGTGCTGTGAATTGAGACAACCACTTTCTCGTTTCTCTCCGACGTCAGATAAACAGCTGATGCCAAAAGGCGAGAAATAATGCTAAGCTAAAATCGTAGTCATAGCTATTGTAAGTAATTTATGTGTGTTCTGAATTATTAACAAAGAATTATAGCACTACCAGAATAATCATTAGCGCATAAGATACAGTCATTTTCATTTGTATTTTACCGTCAAATTACAGCAAAGTGACAAAAAAAAAAAAAACGAGACGTAGTCAGAAATCCGTATTTATATTTTTGTAGATACATGTTGCGTATGTCATTTCGCTGTTTCAAACAGTTGGAATTATTCATTTACAGTTAAAATACAACATGGTTTCGGCCCAGAAAGCTGCTATAACTTTATTCAAACACGAAAATAATTTAAAGAAATATGGTGTCTGCGAGAGAGCGCCAGCGAGTATACAACTTCGTGCTCTCGCTCTTTCACGCTCTCTCCGACGAATTGAGACGAGCAGAGAGCGTTCTCTCTGACATCATAATGACGTCGTCGCGAGAGCGAGAGCACGAGAGAGAGAGAGAGAGAGAGAGAGAGAGAGAGAGAGAGGAGAGAGAGAGAGAGAGCTCTGGGCCAATTAAGTCATGGCCTTAGCCCGAACCACTACATCGTCGTCAGTGTCACTTTGTATAAGGCATTTACTTTCGGCCATAATTTACAGCGACGTGAGTGCTTTAATTCAGCCACGAATCACTGTGGTAGGTATGTTATATTTGTGTGATGGCGCAGAACGCAGTTCAGCCACACACATTCGAAGACCTGTAAAGGTGAAGTGTATTTCTCGTTCAGTACTTTGGTACCAGATTTTCTGAAATCAGGTTTCTTATTAATTTTTTCGAGTTTTTATTTTCATGATCTATCAAGGTCATGGGGTCAAGGTTGTGGTTGTCTGTATCATATATTGTGGTAATAGTCTGTAATGTATTATGCTTTCTGACTGTCATGTATTTTTTCTCCAGTTTATGTTTTCAGGGCCATTCAAGGTCATTGGTTCAATGTCGAGATAGCCTGCATTTGATATGGTTTTAATAGTGTTTGTTTAATGTATTTTTTGCTTGCTGACTTTTATATATTTTTTCTCGAGGTTTGTTTTTAAGATCATTCAAAATGTTGGGGCCAATATCGAGAAAATCTGCAACTGATATGGCGCTACTAGTCTTTAATGTAATACGCTTCTTGGTGATTATGTGGATTTTCTCGAGCTTTAGTTTTCAAGGTCTTTCAAGGTTATGGGGTCTAAGTTGAGGTAATCTTCATCTGATATATGGGAATAGTATTTAATGGATTATGCTTGGTGACTTTTATGTAGACTATTTTTTCTCAAGTTTTCGTTTTCAAGGTCATTCAAGTTTATGGGGTCAACGTCGAGGTAGTCTGCATCTGATATGGGGCTAATAGTCTTTAATTTATTATGCTTGCTGACTTTTATGTGTTTTTTCTCTAGTTTATATTCTAGATCATTTAATGTCATATTTTCAAGGTCGAGGTAGCCTGCATCTAACATGGTGATAATAGTCTCTAATGTATTATGCTTTCCAACTTTTGGGTATTTTTTCTCGAGTTTTTTCTCTCAAGGTGATTCAAAGTCATGGGATCGAGGTCGAAGTCACTGGCTTCCCATATGGCTTATAGGTGATGTCTACCAAGATCGTGTTTGCCTGCTAAGATGGTGGCCTCCAGTAATGTATATAATTTTTTTAATAGTGTTTTAATAAGTTTGTAATATTAGTCTCTTTTATTTTTAAGAAAGTGAGAGCATACCAAGATGACAGTGGAACGTGAGCGTCTACCAATATGGTATCGAACTAGCCTACCAATATGACGGGTTGAAGTAAATTGAGAGCTTACCAATATGACTGCCTCCAGCAATGTATAAACAAATAACGAACGAAGAAATCAAGATGGAAGCCTCCTGTAACATATAAACAAAGATGGTATTCGAACGGAGGTAAGAGATAATCTACAGTAACATATAAACAAATGACGAACGAAAAAACCGAGATGGTGGCCTCTGGTAACAATTTAACAAAGCTGGTGGCCTCCAATAATGTATAAACAAATTACGAAAGAAAGAACCAAGAGGGTGGCCTCCAGTAACATAACCAAAAATATGGCAGCCTCCAGTAACGTATAAACAAATTATGAACGAAAAAACCAATAAGGCTGCCTTCAGTAATATGTAAACAAATGAACGAAAAAAATCAAGATAGCGGAATGAGTATAGTTGAGGGGAGTGGTGGTGAGGGAGTCAGTCGTATATTGACGTTAGGAAGGGGGAGGGAGAAATCCAGAAATGTGATTTTTTTCAGTTTTTAAATTATTTTTTATAAAATTTTCTAGGGAAGTTTTAAGAGAAAAGGGAAATTTTAAGGGAAAAAGGGAAATTGCTAGGGAAAATTGCTGCCGGGGGGATTTTTATAATTTTTAACGATTATTTAAAGAATTGATAATAATTTTTAACGATTTTTCAATTGATTACTATAATTAATTTTTTATATTATTTTTTAATAAATGTTTTATAATGATTTTTTTACTTTTAACGATTATTAATCAATGCATTTTTTACCGATTTTATAAACGATTCATAAATGAAATTTTTCACGTAATTTTTTTTCCAATTTTTTAGTTTTTTTTTATTTTATTTTTTTGGATTTTTGGTGTCATAGGTACCCTGATTCAAGGTCTAGGTCACTGATTAAAGGTTACGGCCAGGGTCAGTGACATCTATGATGGCGGACGGTGACGTAACAACATAGCCGCTGGCCGGCTCCTGCGCCTCATGCCCTTGCGCCTCAACCCCCTTTTTCCTACTACTAACAGAGGGTGGGCGAACCGCGCCTTGTGTACATAACTATTGCCACTTCACGAAACTCAATATTATAGCAATTACTCTACTTTAATTCGTCAGTTTTTTAATTGTGGATATTCTACAACATATAACTGCAAACTAGAGTACTCTGTAGTTAGTGAAAATACTTTATGCTGTGGAAATATATGCTTATTTGGCACACGTAGACTGATTTGGAAGGACTGAAATCTGATCTAAGTTACATTTAGCTATCATTCTATGCTCTAAAATTTTAATACGCTGGAATAATTTTACGATTTTATCGTTGTTCGCTAGTATCCGCAATTTCACAATGTCAAGTCAGCGTTGGTGTTTTATGGACATTATTTTAATATGTAAATTTTATGTAAATGTAAATTTTATTGTTCTTCCTGTTATTTTTAGCACAATACAAAATTTTTACTTAATATAGTCTTCGTTTACATTAACACATCAACAGTATATTTGCATTATAGTATTATAAGACTTTCTAAATGGTTAACGTTATTTATTTTGGCACAACATTACTAATTTTACTGCAGCATAAATGTTAAAAGAAATGACTTAATAGTATTTTTTTTGTTAGAAAAACCTTACATTAAAAAATTATGTAATAAAACTACGTGATTTAGGCTATATTAAAAATTTAAAACTAAAAATCGACCTGGAAAACTTTGATAAAATTGCAGCAAAATATCATTACTCTTTATAAATATGCAGGAGGGAATGTGATGTTAAAAATCGAGTATGAAAAATGTTTTGAGTTCAAGGTCATATCAAGGTCGTTCATGGTTACACACATTTAACATTGCCGCCGGATATCGTCACAATATGGTGGCCGGGGGACTGCGACTCCGATTACTTGTGCCTTTGTTTCAGAATCGGCTTTTTCATTATACTCCTGCGTCCTTGGAGGTCCCGTCTACAGGCAGTTATTTTAACATTTAAGGCCTAGTAATGCGGAAGTGATAAAGGCGACACTTCCAAACGCATCAAGTGCGCAATCCCCTCTAAGTGCAGGGTTCTGCATCGACATTCAGTGTTCTCGTCGTGCTTCGTGTACCTAGTGTTATTGCTGAAATTGCGTAGGAAAGCACAGTGCAAACTTATATCGCAGTTCCGCTCGTGTTCAGCCAATGTGTCTTAAACAGTCTGAAAATGACTGACTCCAAAATAATAGTTGAAAGTACCATTCCATTGCATTCCTTCCTTGTCTGCGGTATGTTGTCTTCTCATAGGTAGACATACTGGGGGCACGCTCTCTAGTTACATCAGAAAACGTGCATTTCAAGCACAGTTCAAGTTATAAGTTTGCGACCACCTTAATCTAGCGTGTTCACGATCAAAGTAGAATTTGCTCGAGAGAAGACCTTCTGTGATAAGCGCATATGCTTTGACGTTCACACTGATTGGTATGTCAGCAGTAATGTTGGCGTGCCAAATTAGGAAACTCAGTTCTATGACTTAATGTTCTATTTCAAGTGTGATATTTGAACTTTGTGGCGTGAAGTCAATGAGACGTGAGTTCACGATGAGAAACACACGATTTCAAAATCCACTGTTAGCTATGTACGTAAGTTGAGGCCAGTATGCAGTGAGAGACTCCCGCCCGCCACAAGAGAGCAAATGTCAACATGAGACATGGAGGTAAGTGTTGTGTCTGTAATAATTAGTCCTTGTACGTGTTTGACGCACGGGCGGTATACTCCAAGGTGCAGCTTGTATTACTCGGCATGTTGGCGTACTCGCGAAACAACTGGTTGTGTTGCCAACCACAAGCATAGCAACTATGAGCAGTCAGCTGTGAGGCAGGTCGGACATGGCCTCTCGAGAATTACCCTCTTTCAATTTTTCTCAAGCCCTACTAAAGTACAGCATATTCCTCCGCCTCGTACAAAGCTAACGATATTTCACCAGAGGGCCAACGCACCGCTTTCGTGCGCGCTCAGTATAATAATATTTTGCATGAGAACTATTTATTACCAGGCATCACACCTACTTTCTCCATGTCTTTATTCATATTTATTATAAATAAAATATTACAATTTATAGATAAAATACAAGCGAAAGTTAAATGCAACCAAAAATAAGATACTTTTATGTTAACACGAGTATAAGTGACTTATTATATACAGGATTAAAATAAATCTATGCTCTAAGGCTCGGTGGTATGCAAAGGATACCATGAGGTCACATTATGTTCATAAACCCATGTCCAAAAACGTTGAGTTTACATGCTAGGGTCTCTGAAATGTGGAGAAGGACGCCGGCAGTCCGGATCACAGAAAATAGGAAAGAAATAAAAAAAATGGGATGACGTTGCACAAGGTGCACAACTTGCAATACTGAAGACACGTGTCTCTGCTACAGTTCGAGTGCTCGGTTGCAAGCTTATCTTCAAAATGCTGGAGTTGCACTTCTTCGTACTCTGAAGTAGGGTGTGTCCGCAGACGTCCACGGCGGTGTTTGTTAGGACGTACACAGTAAAACATAAGTGTAAATTCACACATACAAATTATTGGTAAATTTACATTTTGCATTTGTAAATTGCAAAAACCAATACCGTACGAGTAATTTGACACAAATGTTATTAATAATTTAGAGAGTGCTGCATGTCTTAGGTGAAAATAAATGACTGCATGACTTAATTAACACAATGTTGATGTAATTTACACAATTTGAAGTATGTGTAAAAATACACCCACGCACTGTACTAAAACATTAAATTATGTATTTTTACTGCTACATAGTCGAATGAACAACCAATCTCAGTATAGTTCTACATCATCAATTGTGCATTTTTACAATGACCGTGTGTGTGTGTGTGTGTAAACTTGCATTACTTTCTTGAGCTGCTGTGAGCTTGTATTTGCACATACAAATGTTCGATAATATTACATTGTAGTGCCGCGGGCACTCCGCAAGCTTCCCAGTTCATTTTAATGAAGTATTTTCGCAACTTATCAGGTTCTGCGGTGCCTGCGACAGGAAGCTGTATCCGCTCTAATACCGCCTGTGGTGATTTCAGCACCGCATGACTACGATTGCTTACCACTTTCGATGGGAAACACATCCTGTTTTTCACGATAGTTTCGTCCCATGACTCCTGGAATCATGCGCTGTATCACGCACTATTTTCCCGTCACATGATTTCGATACTACACTTTGGGGCCGTGTGCAAAGTTCCAGTTAATTGGTTGACGCCCTAACCTTGCTCTCTCATTGGTTGGCGACTCTTCTCGCCCTGACTTCTCATTGGTGGGAGACTGCTCATGCGCGACTTCTTGGTGGAGGGAGACTTCTCCCCACTACACTCATGTTGCTTTATGCCATGCACGGCCTGAGGAGGGAGACTTCAGCAGAGGACACCAGAGACTGCACATCACCGCCTGGGACGACTCGCCTGAGCTGCGCTGAGACTCCACTCTCCTTCATCACTGTAGCTATATCATGACATTGCTTCCATTGCCGTTATTATTTTATATTAACTATTCCCATGTCGTCTTCCGCCACATCGCCGAATAAGTAGATGTATAATTAAAAGTGTAACCATTTCAGTGTTTGATTTAATTAAAAGTGTCAAATTGACTTAGGTTAGTTCTTATTGAGTGTTTGTGCTCAGCCCTAGACCACTCGGGCACCACAAACTGGTGCCAGCATTTTGGATAGTTACTCCAGATGGCTGTAACTGAACCCACTTCGAAGGGTTATAGGTTTATAGGTTGTAGGTGATAGGTGATAGGTGTTAGGTCGTTGAAAACAGTGTTAGGTTTTCCTCCGACGAATTGAAATTCAGTTGTTTTATTTTATTCGCACGTTGCGTTATGAATGCGAATCGTGAAGTAGTAATTGAGGTGAGCAGTGTTGCTGAGTGGAACTTTTTAACGTGTCCTGAAGCGTTTAGGATCGTGCGCATTTCAGTTTACGAATAAAATACGATAGGTCGTGAAAGAGGAGATTTGCAGGATTATAACGAACACGTGTACTGTAAGAAATCATATAGTTTTAATGTTGAGTATGTCCACGGACCTATGAATAACAGAGTAACTGGCAATGTTGATTGTGACATAGATTTGGAACATATATCTCCGCACACTGGAAATAGCTTTCAAAGGAAAACCAAAGTGATCTATTCCGACTCCCGCATATAAAGTATACTAGTGAGAAAATTCTTCTGGAAGGGTAGTGTTGGAAATTGAAATTCGTATAGTGAAGAGGTTCATACTTCGAGATCGTGTTTATCCAGAATTTGAGATAGAAAGGCTTGACGTAGTTGCGAATACAGAGCCTTTGACTTCGCAAGATGCGAACGTAAATCCCGAGCAAGCAACTACTAGTTCTACACTTGCGGAACATATTGCAGTCCATAAGAGAGGAAATTTGAACACGATTCATGAAATTAAACCTACAAGTAATAGTACTCATTACAATACTCGGTAGAAACGGACTCACGATCGTAAGACTTGGATTCCTCTTTCAAAATTGAATGAAGAAAATTTAGTAAGTTACAGTAATACTTTTCTAGTTGACATGGAGGACGAAAGCCTTCGTCAACTAGTCCACGTGATACAAGCACAAGCTCTAGTAACACCTCAAGTTAAAGATTTGGCGGTTATTTCATTAGTAGAAAAATGGACTGGCGAAAAAGGCTCGTTACCGGTACACGACTTTCTAGAAAGCGTAGAAAAAGCCTAGGAAATCTTTCAGATAAGGACTAAGTAAAATTAACAAAAATGAAATTGAAATGGTTTAGCATCGCGTTTTGTTGCGACATGTCGTAGATTAAGAGGGGGCATAACATTTAAAATGTTGAAAGATGAGTTGAACAACATATTCAAGGGAAATCATTCGTTGCAATTTCATTATTACATGCTGCACAATGTTAGGCAGATACATAATGAGGATGTGCAGACATTTGTAGATAGGTGTCGTAAATTATGTGAGAAAACAGTTCAGCATTTAGATGAACCTGAGAAATACGAAATTTTTTATCAGGAAGCAGAAAAGAGGTTATTAGCAGCTTTCAATGGCTGGTTACAAGGTAACGTAGGTCAGGTACCACAAACCATGGATGAATCTGAACGCATGGCTATAGCGTTAGAGGTTACAGAGGCGCATCAGGAACGCAAAACAAAATTTGATGATCCTCAGAGGAGGAGAAAGGTGTATAATATAGTCTCCCAGCAAACAAGTGTGGCACGGGGTAACGCGAGAAGTGGCGAAAATATTTCCATTAACAGAGGTTTTGTAAGATGTTATAACTCATGTTACCGTGGTTAGATTTATAGCAGTAACAGTAGAAAGAGTGTATCGGGAGCAGGCGTTTCTCCCGAGAACATGAGTTACAGACACGAACAAGGTAATAACTGTAATATTAGATGTTTTAATTGTGGACGTTTTGGGCACAAGATCAGAGAATACCGAAGTTTGGGAACCCCACAACGAGCCAAAGTACCTAGGAACCTAGGGCATGGCATTAGAGAAACTGGCGAGAATGTAGGTAATAATCACCCAAACGCGAGAAGCCGAGTGTCAGCCTCGGGCACCACACGGCGGTAATTACAGTTGTAGGGGAAAAGAGACCATAGTATCAGTTCTTGTCGAGGGCCAGTCTCACTCGTTCTTAATTGACACAGGGTTCGATATAGCTCTCGTTCGACCTAGAATCAGCGGGAATATTATCGATGAATCTCAGTAAGGAGCGAAATGCGTAACTGGAGACTCTTTCCAGATCGCAGGTACCCAGTATGTAGAGTTGTGGGTAAATGGTCAATGTTATCCATATTGGTTTCTTGTGTGCGCGTCAGAGCTTCCTTTCGAGGGAATACATAGAACCAATTTTCTCCGTTATTACGATGCCAGAATTGACTTGAAAGAACATACATTGTAGCTCAAAATACGATTGATTTAGATACATGCAGACTTGCATAATCGAGAAAGAGCAGCGGAAAGAAGCTGAGAGCCTGGCCATCTCTGAACTTGAATCCGGATCTGTGAATGGTAATCAATACAATGGAGTGAAAATGACACAGTACACGATTCTGCCACCAAAATCGGAGACAGTGATAGATGTTGCTTTGCACATGGCGGGTTGGGACGCTGACTCAAAATTGCTTATTATCGAACCGACATTGACGAATGTACCAGGCATCCGTGTGGCAAGGGCAATATGCAACTTAATTCTTATCGGTAAGAGCCTCCCAGAGAACGAGGTGTATTGTAGGAGCAGTACGGCTAGAAACTCTATAGGGACATGTAATAGATTCAGTGAGACAAATCTGGAGGATGGGATGAACGACCGTCAGGGTACCTGAATAGTTGAAAACAAGGCACTTGTGAGGGTGAGTGACCAGTATGTTATCCCCTTTGTTTCGGGTCAAAGGAGTGTGTCCCAGTGTTTCGTTCCTCATCGCAATCACGTGGAAGGAGGCAAGAGGACATGGTATCCTAGTCGCGTGGAAGATGCAGGAGCGACATGTGAAGTAGGCGGTCATGTTGAGAGGATTACTGACAGGGTAGGTCAATTTGAGGGTTCAAGGAAACGTCACAGCGAAAGTTCAAGGAAACCTGACAAAGTGTTAGCAAAAGCAGTAAGGGCAGTGACAAGAATCGTGAACATTACTAATGAGATGCTCGTCGTGCCAAAAGGTAAGGTAATAGGATTTGCCACACTTGTCAGTGACGTTGCTGGAGTACTATGCGTAAATAGCATACCCCGAATATCCGAGAGAAGTTGTTTAAGTGTTGGGTCGGAACAAAGTGATTTAGTGTCGCCACAAATAGAACCAAGGGAGAAAATCCTCGCAGACATCCCTAGAAACAAAGGTGAAAAGTGTTCGCTTCCAGGCTCCGAAGCAGTAATCCCCTCGAGTTGTGTTAGCCATAAAGTGAGTGAATTAGTTAGCGAGGTCACAAAATAGGACAGATTTTGTCGCTGTGTCCCCAAAATCCGCCGAGATAGTGTATGCCAAGCAGAGGCAGTTCCGATTCCAAATGAAAACCCCGAGTCCTGTCGTAAAAGTTTGAATTGTCGATATAATTGTCGTGATAAAAAGTTGAAGTGTCGAGATAATTTGAGATGTCAGAGTAATGTAAAAAGTAGCAGAAACAGAAAAGTTAACATTGAAGATACGCGTGTAAATGAAAAATTGGTACCGATGTTAGATTGTTCACGTAAAATGATAATAAATTAGCCGAAATATGTATAGACTCAAGGTAGTCAGAGTTGTGAAACTCGCACGGAAAATATGTGAAAATCATCGAATGGAGAGAAAAAAATATTAATTGTTTAGTGGCTCAAGGTAGTCAGAGTTTTGAAACTCACGCGGCAAATAATAGTGAATTAGTGAAGCAGAATGGTAAAAAGTTACCAGAACTACCAAAAGATGAATTTATAGAGGTAGAGAAAATTGTTAGAGATAAAATGAAACATTTGAGAAAGAGTGATTTTAATATAATATACCCAATGTTAATGAAGTTTGCGTATATTTTTCAAGTGGAAAGTAGTTCGAATTTCGGGTGCACAAATTTATCGAAACATAAGATAGATACAGGAGAGGCCAGACCAATAAAGCAGAATCCATATAGAGTACCGCATGCATTGAAATCGGTAATTGCAGAGCAAATAAATGACATGCTTGATAAAATTCTATTTCAGAGAGTAAATCACCTTGGCAGTTTCCCATAGTGATGATGGAACAGAAAAATAAAGATGATTCTTTTAAGATGGGATTTTGTACAGATTTCCATCAGTTAAATAAAGTTACAAAGCAGGATCCTTATCCTATTCCGAATGTCATGGAGACATTAGATTCTTTGCACGGGTGGAAATATTTTTCAACATTGGACTTAGCGAGTGGCTACTTCCAAATCGAGTTAGAAGAAAGTGATAGAGGGAAAACGAGTTTTACTACATTCATGGGGAAATATGAATTTTATAAAATCCCATTTGGACTGTGTAACGCCCCAGATACATTTGAGAGGTTAATGTATAATTATGTTCTAACAGGTTTGTTAGGTGATCAGTGTTTAGTATACTTTGATGACATTATAATATTAAGTAGTACGGTGAGAGAACATGCCGAGTGCATGAGTAAATTTTGGAAATATTACAGGAAGCTAATTTGGGAATTCAGCCTAGTAAGTGTTAATTTGTACAAGACATTGTAGAATACTTAGCGCATATTGTAAGTTCAAAAGGCGTAGAACCAAATCAGAAAAATCTACAAGCAATTATAGAACTCCCCAGACCTAAAAATGTCACAGAAGTTCGCTCAGTGGTAGGTTTATTTCAGTACTATAGGAAATTTGTACCGAATTTTGCGGACATAGTGAGACCATTGACGAAATTAACAATGAAAGGTGAACCATTTATTTGGTGAGCAGAACAGGAGAAATCTCTCGAAAGGTTAAGAGACACATTAAATTCATATCCAATACTTGTATATCCAGATTTTTCACAACCATTTATTGTGAGTACAGATACTAGTAATTATGCCATAGGCCCTGTCCTGTCTAAGATGAGGAACGGACACGAGAAACCAATCGCCTATGCCAGTAGACAATTAAATTCAGCAGAAAGGAATTACAGTACAACGGAAAAATAATTGTGCGCTTTAGTTTTTGCCACAAAACTGTTCATAGCATATTTGTAAGGACGTAGATTTACCATTATTACTGATCATGCTGCATTGAGATGGTTATTGAATTTGAAAGAGCCTAGTTTAAGACACATTCGATGAGCACTTCGTTTGGCAGAGATTGATTTTGAAGTAGTCCATAAACCGGGCAAGAAATACGCGAATGCAGATTGTTTGTCGCGAATGGTAAATCCGATAAATTCGGAAGATTTAACTAGAGAAATAATTAAGAAAGAACAGAGGGAAGACGAAACATGTCTAAGTATAATTAATAAGGCAGATAAGGGAAATTTCTTTATTGATAGGGAAGGCATCCTATACAAAAGAGACGAAGATAAAATTTTAGTAGTTGTTCCAAAGTCGCTCGTGACCAGAGTAATTAGTAATCACCATGTCACTCCATTTTCTGCTCACCAATGCGTGAAGCGAAATCAAAACCTCCTCAAATCTTTGTACTGGTGGCCAACATTCAATAAAGATGTAGATGAATATATTGTGAGGTGCGATGATTGTCTTAGGAGAAAAAGTATGAGAATGACGAAAGCACCATTAGGTTCTTTACCGCAAGTAAATTCCCCATTTCAGTTGGTATCTCTAGATATTTTAGGTCCCTTGCCGATGAGTGAGAAAGGGAATAAATATGTGTTGACATTTATTGATTATTTCACAAGGTACTGTGAAGCGATACCAATTCCCGAACAAACTGCAGAGACGGTAGCGAAATATTTTGTACAGCAGATTATTTGAAGGCATGATTGTCCTCAAAGCCTGTGGACAAATCAAGGGAGAAATTTTGTGTCTAGGTTGATGTTAGAGACGTGCAAAGTGTTAAAAATTAAGAAGTTACAGATGACCCCTTTCAGACCACAATGAAACGGACGTGTTGAGAGACTTCGTCGAACCCTAGCTGACCTGATATTTCATTACGTAGATGAATACGGTAGTAATTGGGAAGAATACTTGACATGCAGTGCACGCATATAGGACGGTCCCACACTCAGTGATAGGTTTAGCCCACATTATTTGTTATATGGGAAAAAAGTTAGGCTACCCCCTTTAGGTGAATTGAGTAGTCAACCTAATGTGTTAGAAGGAGGTATGGCAGCCAAGAAACACGTAGAAATATTGAGTAATAAGTTAAAATAAGCACATGAAGTAGCTAGCGAAAGGAATAAAGTAGCTTTTGAGAGACAAAAAGAGTATTATGACAAGAAGTCAAAATCACCAGATATTGAGATAGGTGATTATGTGTATCTACACACGTCAAGTGTTAAGAAAGGCAGAGTATCTAAGTTTTATAAGTTTTGGTCTGGAACTCATAAAATTTTGAGAAAACTGATCTCAGTCACATTTGAAGTATTATTAGACAAGGGAAAAGTTATTGTGCATAATTATAGATTAAAGTTGTCTAAAAATTATATAGAGCCAAGGAGCTCGTGTCTAGGCCGAGACACAGCATGTAAGGAAAAATCCCTGCGGATTATTAATGAAGTAGAAACAGTTGACAAATTTTGCGATATTGAAAGTGATAAAGAAACAAGTGAGGAAAATATTGAAGAAAATATAAGCTCAAATTCACGACCAATTTTAGCACATATAACAGAGTTAGCAGAAATAGGTTAAGTAGAGGAAATGTGTGTTGAATGCCCTAGGGACAACAGCACCCTCGATGATAGTGAGTGTTATGATAATGTAGAAACTGACGACGTTTGGGAACCATCGCGTTATCTAAAAGTGAAAATTCATGAGAAAGTAGGTAAACTTAGAGACAAGTATAATTTGCATTCACATGTAAGAAACCCTTCGGTGGAAGAGGAGGAAGCAGAAATAAGTGATGCGCAGCCTCAGAGTGTAATGTAACATAGAATTTTGATGATAATTACGAGTTCAATGCTAAGAAGAGGTATATTGGTTTGCATTGCAGATCACACTATAGGCGCTGGTGTGATTCTAGTCCAAGAAACGGACGTCGTATTAACAGGAGACAGATGGACAATAGTACTAAACATACCCATAACAAAATTGGAGAGTATTTATCAGGAATTTAGGGACCAACTCAACATAATTAAAGGGATGAAGTTTTCTGGAAACCAAGAGATCGAAAAACCATGTTCAGAGATAGATGTTCTTGATAGACTAATTGCAGAATTAGACGAAGAAGTAAATGGATTAACTTTGGTATTACCCAGAAAATCGTCTAGAGAAAAGAGAGGTTTGATAGGTGTAGGTTGTAGTATTCTGAAATCTACAAATGATGATTATGTTCGTATTCACCAAGTCACTAGTGCGTTGGGGACGAGACAAGAGAAATCGATTCATATAGTAGAGAAACAATTAACTTTCGTGAAAAGATGAATGCCAGAGTAGAGAAAAACTCGAAGGATGTAGGCATTTTAGCAAAAGAGTTAGCGAAAGTAATAAAAACTTTGAACCACGTGACTGCTTGGAATACTTTAACAGCCTCAATGATCGAAAGAAATCACAGATTAACGATTAGCAATTTAGGGGAAGCACTTAAATGCAGTAGTTTGCCAAGAGAATTAGAATTAACTTTTCAGTCTTATAAACAAGAGGTAACAAAAATAAAAGTGGCATTGGATATCATAGCGACTGGTAGGTTGCCCACTTCGTTATTGACTTCAAGAAACTTGTCAGAAATGATTCGAGATATTGCTCTTAAATTACCTGTGGATAAGATTTTGATATGAGGAACTGATTTAGATCAGGTTTACAATTATTATGAAGTAACGACGGTACATGCATTTGCTACAATTGATAATATACAATTGATAATTGAGTTTCCTTTGAGATCCGCGAATAGGTATTTCACAATTTATAGAGCTCACCCTTTTCCGACATTTGAGAGAAATTTAGAGAGATACTTACAGATAGTGCCAGATGCACCCTATATCGCGCTGTCAGAGAACAGGCAGTTTTATGCGTTAATGTCTGAAGCAGACATTAGTCAATTTAAAGGCGGGAATAATATAGTTTGTCCAGCTAACCTGCCGACATTTTCCATAAAGGTTCCGAATTGTCTAGTGAATGTAATATTGTCATAACTTGGTTACGATTATAAAATGTGTAAAAGAGAAGTTCTAGGTAACTCATTCGTACCAGTGTTTATTAGATCAATAGATGGCGATAGTTGGATTTAATCAGTACCGAGAAAGATGAAAGTTACAAAAATGTGTCCTAATGAAAAGAGTGAAGTACGCATTATGGAGGAGTGGATCTCGGTGCAGGGAGTTATGTTCCAGGTAAGCAGTCGCCGATAATTAATGAGAAAATTCTGTTCTTACCACACAGTAACAAGATAACACACATAAAATACAAAGTGATTAACGTCAAGTTCTTTTCAGTTCAGTCCTTATTAACAAATGGTGAACAAGTGTTCGTTGCATCCATGAAAACTGACTTCAATATTAGTCTGTCAGAGCTAATTACAGAACAAGATGTAGAGTTGAATCATCTCATGTCGGCCATTCATGATTTAAAACATAGAACGGTTCTGAAACATCTCAGCGAACGCCACAGCCACTACTTGGTGGGGTTCGCTATGCTGGGATGTCTGGTACTCGTCATCTGGTTCCTGAAACGGCGCCTGTGTGAGACACTGACCAGGTGCCCACGTGCCTGCCTCCCACGTCGAAAGTTAGCTCAGACCACAGAGCCTGCCCAACTTCCCAAGGATCAAGTAGACACCATGGAGATGTGTGCTGTTTCGAACACATTTCTAGCCCCGCAGCCGACATCGAGGATGACAGCCACTACTTGCTTTAAGAATTCCATGATACGTCAGAGTTATTAAATGTTGATGGCCAGAGGCAAAAATTAAAGTAGAGTCAGTGAAAAGCAGAGTATAGTGCATGGAATTTTGAAAATTTAATGCTACAGCAAGTAATATTGCACTAGGAATTCGATATTACAGAACAACAAATAAAGTGTCCTAATGTGTTTATTCAATTGTTTGATTGTAATCCAATGATTGATTGATTTTTCGAAGATAATTTAACTCAAGTATGAAAACAATTTTAACCATTGTAAGATTAATCAATGAACACAAGCTACATTGTGTTATGAACATATATATTCAACAAAATAGTATTTCTTTGTTCAATTACTCCATGAACATTACAAATAAGTGATGATCGAACTATGTAATAGTCTTGGTATGCAAGACAGAGTTGTACCAAATATTTGTAATGAGTGTTGATGTGTAATGTTATCCAATATGTATAGTGTGTACCAGATTTGTTTCAGCTGCACTTTGGAAAATTATAAAGGCGAACTTAATTAATGAGGAAGGTGACTTTTTATTCCCCATTTTGAGTTCAGTTAATTTTAAAGTTATTTGATGGAATAGTAATTATATAATTCCCTTTTATTAACATTAATCATTCAGTTGACTGCCAGTTTGGAAGCAATTTCATAAAGCTTCAAGAAAGAAGACTCCTGTGTCAACATCGGTGCTACGCCGAAGACTGTTAGTTGGTCGAACGGAAACCTGAATTTCCGTTGCTGGCGAGTCCACATGCTGTTGTTTCTGATAGAGTAGTTACACTCTTAGACTACATACTTCAACCAGCTTCACTTCGATGACCAACTCACATATAGCTTCAGCCTCATAACTTTCTAAAGTTTCGCTCAACCCGAACAAAACTTTTCTAAAAGAGGAGTGATTAGTGCCGCGGGCACTCCGCTAGCTTTCCAGATCAGAGATAGAACATTTTAGTGAAGTATTTTCGCAACTTATTAGGTTTTGCGGTGCCTGCGACAAGAAGCTGTATCCGCTCTAATACTGTCTGCAGTGATTTCAGCACCGCGTGACTACGATTGCTTACCACTTTTGACGGGAAATACATCCTTTTATTCACAGTATTTCGTCCCATGACTCCTGGAATCACGCGTTGTATCACGCGCTATTTTCCCGTCATATGATTTCGAAACCACACTTTGGGGCCGTGTGCAAAGTTTCAGTTCATTGGTTGGCGCCCTAACCTTGCTCTCTCATTGGTTGGTGACTCTTCTTGCCATGACTTCTCATTGGTGGGAGACTGCTCATGCGCGACTTCTTGGTGGAGGGAGACTTCTCCCCACTACACTCATGTTGCTTTATTATGCTATGCACGGCCTGAGGAGGGAGACTTCAGCAGAGGACACCAGAGACTGCACATCACCGCCTGGGACGACTCACCTGAGCTGCGCTGAGACTCCACTCTCCTTCACCAACGTGGTTATATCATGTTATTACTTCTGATCGAGTTTTTATTTTGTTTTATACTAACTATTCCCATGTCGTCTTCCGCCACATCGCCGAATAAGTAGATGTATAATTAAAAGTGTAACCATTTCAGTGTTTGATTTAATTAAAAGTTTTAAATTGACTTAGATTAGTTCTTATTAAGTGTTTGTACTCAGCCCTAGACCGCTCGGGCACCACAACATTTTTATGTGTAGTTTGCTAAAATGAGTCCAGTATTTGTAATTTTACACTAATGTTCCTGAGAATTAAAATATAAGTATTTTTTTTAAGCCTACGATCTAGCGCTAGGTAGTATAACTACTCCGAACTCCTTTTGTGTGTTCAAAAGCAAATCTTAACTCCCGCTGATGGAACATGCTGGCTACCTGTTCTGTACCTGAAGTCAGTTGTTGCCCATATTTTGGAGATAATTTATATAACTGTGTTAAAACAACAAGTTTCCAAAATGGAGTGAAATAAAATGAAAACATTAAATACGCATGTACAAAGTAGGTGAAATAACACGATGTAGTTATAAAAAGAACATTATGCTGACTGTAACAGCTTATCAAAACAGTGAAAAATGTAGAGAAATTGTGTAATTACAGTTAGCGTCAATGTGCGATTTTACTTTTATGTTAGTGAGAAAATACACATACACAGCGGTGAAATTACAATTGCGATGCCTGTGTAGATTTACTTGCCGTGGAGAGAAAATACACTAAATTTGCAGTTTATTTTTTCTACATAGTAATAGTAATTGTAGGCCATTTTATGTAAAGTTATGTGTACAAAGTAGGCATATATGTTATTTTGCTCACTTTTATGCTAAATTTACTTGGACGTAGAGTATAAAAGCATTGACATAAGTAGGTGTAAAATTACACCGATATCAATGAAGATACTGCTGCCACATACATGTAGTGTGAAACTACACAGTTTTTTGTTACAGAGAAACTGCCAGTTTCACGTAATAGTCTCTCCAATCTTGGACACATGTTGTGCTGGGTGACACCTTTTGGGGATAACGTTATTGATAGTCAGTAAGCTTTCCTTGCATTCCTTCAGGCTTACCAGTAGATGAGAAGCATATCGGTGTACAAGTCCGCCGTTGTTCCGTCCCATCTTATGACGATAGCCACACAAATTAACTGTGGAGTATGCAACTACTAAAGAGAATGAAACACTACCGTAGGCTGTAAGTATATAGTGAAGGGCTTCTGTGTATCACGTAACAGTTGATGTAGTACCATTCGTACCCAACTCGGATTACTGACCGCAGCATCTCTAATGTTTTTGGCGGGATATATGTGTTGTTTGCCTGCAGGCAGCGCCCTTACCCTGAAGGATGCCACAGCGCTAGTAGTAGGGGCGTGGAGGTTCCATTTCCCTTGGTCACCAGCAGGCATAGTGCCATAAGATCAACCTGGGAAGGGTCTCAAACAGGACGATACTAAACTGGTGATGTTTCCTTAGGATACGGAGAACATTGTGGAGAACATTGTGAAGCAGATTGCGGTGCTTATCCTGTGCTGTGATTGATCGTTGATTGTAGCTGATAATCAATTATGAGATTAAGCCCTTCTGAAAATATAGTCATAATTTCCAAACCATTGTGCTATACTCATCAAATTCATACCATAGACACCGTACCCGACATACAACATAATGGTAAGGTCATTTGGGCCCTAAACCCTTCCTGGCAAAAGTTTAATTTGAGTTAAACCCTTTTGAAAAATGTAGACATACTTTCCGAACCATTGAAGATATTGTAATCATATTTATAACATAGGCATCGTACTCTATATCCATCAATATTCTAAAGTGAATTAAGTCTTAGACCGTTTTAACAAGGTCAATTATGCATTTAAGCCCTTTTGTAAAATATAGTCATAATTTCCGAACAATTGAAGCTATAGTGATCAAATTCACAATGTAGGCATCACAGCCAACATCCATCAATACGTTATGGTCATGTAGGCCTTAAACCCTTTCTGGCAAAAGTTTAATTTGAATTAAGGCTTTTTTGTAAAATTTAGTCATAATTTCCGAAATGTTGAAAATATAATAATCAAATTCATAACATGGTCATCGTACCCCATATCCATCACGATGCTAACGTCATTTAAGCCCTAACACCATTCTGACAAGGTCAATTTTGTATTTAAATCCTTTTGTAAAATGTCATAATTTCCAAACCGCAGAAGATTTAGTAATCAAAGTTATGACATAGGCATCGTAGCCAGTATCCATCAAGAAGTTAAGGTCATTTAAGCCCTAAAACTTTTCTGACAAAGTCAATTAAGCATCTAAGCCCTTTTCTGATGATACTCATAATTTCCGAACCATTGAAGATATAGTGATAAAATGCATAATATAGGCATCGTACCCGATATCGAACACAATGCTAAGGTCATTTAAACCCTAAGAACTTACTGACAAGGTCAATTATGCATTTAAGCTCTTTTTATGATCATACTCATAATTTCCGAACTGTTGAAGATATAGTTATTAAGTTCATAATCTATTCATTGTATCCGATATCCAACACAATGGTAAAGTAATTTAAGTCTTAAGCCCTTTCTAACAAGGTTAAGTATTTCTTAATCCCTTTTATTAGCATACTTACTCATAATATTCATCTACCAAAGCTGTAAACATCAAATTCATAACATACACATCAACCCCAACAACAAGACTACAAGGGCAAACACTCCTAAAGCCCAATTATAAACAGGTTAGTCATCAACTCACCAAATACAAACTCATCAAGGACATATTTGCTAATGTAATATAAATTCATTTTCGATTTTAACCAAATTTTATTTGTGACTTGGCTAGGTGCTAGGGTTTTATTAATGTATGGTTATTTTCGGATTTTCGAGTTCGATCCTTCGCCAGGGCACATAATATTATTTCATTTCCGAATTTAAACAAATTTTATTTGTTGTTTGGGTAGGTGCTAGACTTACTTAATGTAATGATAATTTTGGATAATCGATTTCGAGTATCGGTCAGAACACCTATTATTATTTTCTATTCAAATTTGACATATATTTAGTATTGATTTATATTCCTGCTTACAGTGATTAATGTAATTAATTTTTTTTAGAGTACCAAAATCGATTCCCAAGGGACTCACTTCGTAGTTTAAAAAAAAATTCTGGGAAATGCAATCGTAAGGATTCACTTACGATTGCTGTCCATCATACAATCTAATCTGTGTCTACTACTCAACTAGCATGTTATATGTTCGATGTCAACTGTCGAAGATCGAGTATGGTGGAGGTTATATGATGTAATCGTATAGTTAAAATAGTCGTGAAATCCAATAATTGCATAAACATGCAATTAATATTTACTAGGTATGCACAAACACACATGAAAAATTAAAAACTAAACATTCACCAAATAAATTTATCCTCTCAGCAATACTGCCAAACTTCAAATGTAAACTTTTCATTTGTTTCACAATTTACAATTAGTAATATTTTTATTATTATGTGTGGAAGGTATTGCACTTAAACTATGCGACCATTCACTTTACACACTTATCAAGTATGTACATTATATGTAGAGAGACATATGTCTGCTCATGAGGAAAGATAGCTTAATACTAAAACCTTACCGTAAACATATTTTCCATGAGATATTTTCAAGCGAAAACTGTTCCTGCTTTATTCCTATCAGCTCAACATACCCTAACAGGAAAGAATATTCGTGTATGCGATTTCAACATCTACCAACAACCACAGAAAGAATATTTCAATGAATCACTGTGATAAATTATTTCATCATGTCATAGTAAACACACACACACATAAAACCCAACAACAAACAAGACTACAATGTCAAACACACCTAAAACCCTTTTATAAGCATACTAAAACATAATTTCTCATATACCATAATTACAGGCACAAATTCATAACATACTCACACACATACAAACAAACCTAAAATATTTCAATTGGCAAACCCACTCCACCAAATAATTCCTCCTAACGATCCAAATTAACCAAGATCAACCCAAAATTCACCCAAAACGAACAAATTCTACTACAAAACACACACACTACTCATTTGCACATATCATACCAACCAATCACAAAACAATTCCATACCTTCAAACTTAACACGCAATACTAAACACTTGACAACTACATAAACCTATTATACAACTCAAATGAACAAAACATACAAAAACAGTAACGATCATATTATGAAATCACTTCAAACTATATTACTATCAACATAACACCCAATTACTAAACCCCTATCATCAATCAACACAAGCAAAACCAAATACTTATCAACTAAATAAAAAAATATCATGCAGCACAAATGAACAAATATCCACCATCTGTCTTCCAATACGCATTATCACACATATTTATTGTAGAGTATAATGATATACAAAAAGGAAAGTTTTACAAAGATTCTGTTTATCTATTTTACTATACAACATCAATTAAAACAAAATTAAGATCCAAATAAAACACTCACCACACTCAAATCACGATATCCCATACTAATATCAGTAATCAAAAACTGTTTATTACATAAAAACTCCATAATCAAAGAAAATTTGTTAAGAAATGCTCATTTTAACACTTGATTCTATCCTTCTATAATATTTTTATCTTATTTGCATACCAAGAATTTACACAATAAACCTTTTTTCATCTTACAAGAAGCTTAAGTTTTGTTGACCTGTAACTATATTTATCAACTGCGAAAATCATAAACAATCAAACATACATATTGATTTAGTCAATGCTTCAACCTAATTGCAGGCATGTACAGTTATACTAATGCAATTCTTTGTGTCAATTCCCAACGAGGTATATGAATTACTACATCCTATATTTCTTTAAACCCACTCATCTTAAACATTAAATATTAAATAATTATTTAATATTCCCAGAAGAGGATATTGGGAGGCCGGGAACGCTTCATTCCAGGAAGAGCCCAGTATACCTTGATTGTCACACCTAAACTAGACATCTCCTCCCATCTCGGTCGCCGCCCGGTTTCCTTCCACTCCAATATTGGACACAAGGAGGTGTCACTTAGCTGATCATTTCTTATGTCCTTTTCATCCCGTGTAGATGAACAATCACCAGATACAGAACCTTGAATTATTGTCCTCCTTGCTTTCCACGATACATCAACCTTTTCCTCCTGGCGTTCACAATGATGACAGAATGGTTCACATGGTCTGCTGGAGAGTGCATCTGCATTGCTGTGAAGGCGCCCAGACCCGTGTTGTATTTCAAAGTCATATTCTTGAAGGTGATGTATCCACCTAGCTATTTGACCTTCGGGGTTCTTAAAATATAGCAGCCAGCATAATGAAGCGTGATCAGTTCTTAGGATGAAGTGTCTACCATAAAGATATGGATGAAAATTTGCAATCACCTTCACCACTGCCGAAAGCTCCCTGCATGTCTCACAATAGTTCCTCTCGGGCTTGTGTAGCACCTTACTGAAGTATTCCAATGGCCACTCTTTTCCATTGTGGATCTGAAATAACACATCCCCGATTCCAACATCGCTAGCATCAGCATCCAGAATAAATTAACCCTCTCTAATCGGGAAGCCCAGTACTATGGAAGATATCAGAATTTCTTTTAGTCTATTGAAAGCAAATTTTGCACTTTGGGGTCCAATAAAATTTTCTTTTTGCCTTAGTCAATTCATGCAGAGGTTTGGCGATAGTGGTGAACCCGGGTACAAACAAACAGCAGTAAGCACCTAGTGAAAGTAAACTTCTAATTTATGTTTTATCCTATGGTAGAGGCCAATCTCTTATTTATCTGGTCTTCTCAGAATCTGTTTCAATCCCATGGGCTGATACAACATGCTCTAAGAAATTAATTTTCTTCTGGAAAAGGTGGCATTTCTTGGGAACCCATTTTAGATTGGCTGCAGTCACTTTCTGAAACACAGAATCTAAGCATGCCAGGTGCTCTTGAGATGTTCTTCCTGTGACCACAATGTCATCTAGGTACACCTGACAAATATCTTAGAGCAGAACTTTCTCCATTAGTCGTTCTAAGGTGGCAGGTAATTGCATAGCCCAAACCTTAAATTGTCAGGTTCCTTTCCCTTGGACACAAAAGGCAGTATTTTCCTTGTCTTCCTGGTCACCTCGCACTGCCAATACCTGCTCTTCGTGCCTAGAGTAGAAAACCACAGTGAACCTGCAAAGCTATTCAGGGTGTCGTCTATCCTAGGGAGTGTGTATTAATCTTTCTTGGTCGCATTGGCAGTAATTTCTTGGTCAATTTGGCAGTAATCAACACAAAATCTAATTAATAGAGTCATCTTTATTTTTAGCAAGCACGATGGGAGAAGAGCATGGACTGACTGATGGCTCTATCACATCTAAATCCCTCATCTCTTTCAGAATACAGTCAACGACCTCATATGAAGCTAGTGGTAGTCACCTTGGTAGCTGCTTTATGGGCATTTCTATTTATCTGTAACAATTCTGAAGCTGTCCTATCCCGTCGCCAGTTGAGGTTTTCTTTTGTCCTTGTAAGCAGTTCCTCAGAGCATCTGGGAGAGGGCATTCAGTAGGTTGTAACAGTGAAGTTTCTGGAACATTTGGAAGTACGTGTGAGACCTGCTTGCAAAACCCTATTGTGGTGGATAGCACGGTCAGACAAATTAATCATCCTAACAGGCTAACTGTCCGATTTTGAAGAAATTGTTCTGGCTACAATGAAAGCATAGGGTAAGATTCCACCTTCCTGGGCTGGTTCGATTATGCCCAATCGCCTGACAAATTTTCCTTGGCATCTGCCTGGAATGTAAACTTTGTTAGAAGCAGGGAGCACAGTTGACTGATTACACACTGCTGGGCAGCTCATTGGCGAAGATAAATCTCGTCGTGTTGACACTACCAACTCAGTATTACCTACACCTAACACACCCAGTTAAGTAACAATACAGCATCCCAGCTTACATAATACATCAAGACCCAAAATGCATTCGTCCTCTATTTCTGCTATGTATATACCATGCTCTATCTCAAGGTTACCGAGCTGTAAGAGTGGTCTTCTATTGCCTTTGACTGGTGTAGTTTCACCCATTACTGTTGTTAAATAGCAGTGATCCATGTTCTTATTGGATGATCGCTGAAGGGAAGACCCAAGATTATCGGGTCTTACCACTGTCTTAGTCGCTCCTGTGTCAACGACCATCTGGCAAAAAACATCATCTAGGCTCCTCTCCACCAATATGGCATTGAAGTCTCTTTTCATTGAGCGTACTTGCAAAAGCACTGGGGCCTTCCCTCCAGCAATCACTGGCATTTGCCCCTCAAGACAGGTGTTTACGAGTTTCCCGAAGACATTGAACTATCACCTGCCCTTTGGCATCTGTTCCCTGGCTGTTGCTGCTGAGGACAGTTGGCTCTTAGGTGCCCCAGCTGTCCACACATTCAACAGTCTGGCCGTTTGGGTGGGGGACGCCGAGTCTCCATAGAGCACATCCTGGAGGCGATGTCTCTAGTGGTCTTCTGCGAGTCCTTCAGCATCCCATTGATGCAGTCGTCCTCCCTTCATCAAGCATCACTGCCCTCACTAGACATCGGGGCACTGATGACTGCCGTGCTGACTCCACTTCCAGAGCTCGGACCAAGGCATCCTGCATGGTGTGAGACGCAGCTATCCGCACAGCTTGCCACGCCTCGGTGTCAGCTATGGCATCGACGAAGAAGCCGATGGTGATGACGTCTTATGCCTCTTCCGAGCATTCCTCAAGAGATAGGTGCGACAGCCTCATGATGTCCTTCCACAGCTCCTGCAATGGTTCGCCGGGTCGCTGGATGCGGCTTCGAAGTTGGGCATCGTGAGCGTGTCGCAGGTACCGGTCGCCGAATAGCATCTCGAAAGCCGACACGAATGTGGAGTATTCTAAACGATGTAATTCTGGCAGCGACTGCATTATGCTTAATGCTGATCCCCTGAGTACAGCCACCAGGTAGTATGCTCGCTGCTCTTCAGTCCAACCATTCAAGGTGGCCACAATCTCGAACTGGTGCCAGTACTCGCACCAAGGTGTCCGTCCATCTAAGGGGGCGGGGCGGGCTTATTTGTGACACCTTTATCCACCCCTGGCTGGGGCGTTCCCACACTGCAGAACTACTGCGCCTCTCCTGCGATAGCTCCACTGGTGGTGACATCTACCTTCTTCTCGCTGCCTGCACTCGTCATCTCGGTGGTGACCAAACTCGGCTCCTCTTCCATCCTTGCATGTCGTCACCCCTGCTGCTGTAAGAGCACCTGCCATTCCTTCTTGAGGGCACTCACTTCCTGTTTCATTTCTTGCTCAATACTGTCCATCCTTTCATTCACACTGTCCCTCATGCTATCAATATTATTGTCCACACAGTCTATTTTATTGTTCACGAACTCGCTCACACGCTTTCACGTCTACCGACATATTTATAGCTAGCATTCAAGAAATTCAAAACAATTCCTCGGCCTATTTCTGAAATATAGTGATATTTTCAGATACTAATTATAATTGTTTAATTATTTTATTTTTATAAAATGCCTCCATCCCACTTCTGACATCCAGGTAACAATTTATCTCTCTAGAAATTAACTGGGCTAAACAAAGTTCATTAAGGGATGGAGGCCTTCATCAAATTAAATTATTAATCATAATTTTCTAATAGTAACTACAGCAAAAATCTCTGAACTTAAACTCTCACAATAAATTGAAATCACTTACTGTTCACAATTGACAACAATTAATAAAATTTATAATTACGACAAGGAAATCAATGAAATTAAACAATTCAATATCAGTCGCAATAGACATTGTATCAACATATTCAATTATTTTATAATTTATGCATTCATGTTACTGTTCCAATATTTACAATAAAATCAGTACTACACTTCGATACATTCCCACCTCAGTTCAGCCCATGTCCCGCCAGTCGCAATGTTCTAGAGTTCTCCAAGAGCATTCACGCACAGTAGGCTTCACTCGTCGGTTTCTTCACTCGTCGGTTTCACACCCTCTCGTCCATTCAAGCCACGAACACTTCACTCGCCGTCGTCCAGCACTCTCCAGTCGTCGTCCACACTACTCTTCACTCGCGCGCACTCGCCAGGCGGCCTCTGTCAAAGACTGCCGGCCACTGGGTTGCGGCAGTATATATGGTTTCTTAGGCCGCCACCTAGAATCTTCCCCAACTCGCAATGATGCATCGCGGAGGGCTGAGGCGCCAGCCAGTCTCACCAGAAAATTCTTCCATCGCTGCTAAATGTATCGGAAACTCTAGCAGGCTAGAGGAGATCTGTGACGCCAGTAAGTCCCGCCACTGTTGGAATTCAGGGAATTCCCAGAAGAGGAATCAGGAGGCCGCGAGCGAATCATTCCATGAAAAGGGGGGTGCGAGGTGGGTCTCCGATTACGGTACCGGGCAATTGAGTCGGCGCCAGCTGCAACACATAATAGTGCTAATGTAACATATCGTAATGTACTAATGTAGCATATTGCAATGCATTAACATAACATATTGTAACATACTAACACAATGCATAATAACACACTGTAACATACTAACATAATATATTGTAACATACTAGCATAACATATTGTAATGTACTAACATAACATATTATAACATACTAAAGAAACATATTGTAATGTACTAATGTAACATATGTACAAACATAACATTATGTAATTTTCTAGTATAACATAATGTAATGTACTAACATAACACTATGCAATTTAATGTAACATAATGTAATATAATGTAACATAACATACTAATGTAATGTAGCATACTAACATAAACTATAAATGAGAGGCTATTTATAGGCTTGCATTCAGTAGAAAATAATGCCTGTTTCTGTAATGCTTCTAGAAAATATTGAGAAACACATGCTAATGGTGTTACAGATGATAATTCTTCCCCTGTTGTTACAGTCTTCTTATTACAAAAGCTTACACTATCATTTGGTGATTCGACTTGTGACGTTTTAACTTCCATCACAACTGTCGAAGAAGGGAAAACATTCATAAAGAGCACACACATATATACTGTGTTTACAACAGAACAATTGGTTTAAATATCACTCGAATTCAGTCAGAGAAAGAGAGCTCTTAGTCGAACAACATATGAGAGGCGAATAACACTGTATCAAAAATCTCAATATTCATTTCAAAAAGTTATTTGCCAGGTGTGGGACTCGAACCCACACTCCCATACAGGGGACCAGAGCTTATATATAGCATCTTAAACTGCTCAACCAACCTAACAATTACATAAAACATTTTATTGTAGTGAAAAGTGTTAACCTTTACCTTGGTTGACATCATAAGATCTTAACTTTATATTCAAAATCGACTGTATAAAACAACATAAACATAATTTATACGAAACTTTTAATTTTGCAGAAAAAATTATAAAACCTTTGAGATTGGGAGTACTCTGAGAAAACCCAAAGACACATTCACCCAGAAGAAAACAAAGTAAATTACATATAACTATCGATATGATAGGAATATATACATATATATAATTATCTATAAGATGGAAGTATACATATTATGTTACATAAGTGTTAAAATATGTTATTTTAGTACATTACAATATGTTACATTAGTATGTTACAATATGTTACTATACATTACATTAGTGCATTAAATTACGATATGTTATGTTAGTATGTTGCAATATGTTATGTTAGTATGTTACAACATGTTATGTTAATGTGTTGCAATATGTTACATTAGTATGTTAAAATACATTACATTAGTACATTACAATATGTTACTATATGTTTCATTAATACGTTACAATAAGTTATGAAACATTAAAATACAATACATTACATTATGTTAGTACATTATATTACATTAGTTCTTTGCATTACACTATGTTATTCTGTGTATTTATGTAAAAATGATTGTTATAAAACAAAATGTACATCTTCCTGTAATTGTAAATACATAAGAAAACATGATTGGACAGAAACATGTCATTCTTTTACCATCAAACATATGTTGTATAATAATGTGGAAAAACATGTTATTATGTCGCTGTTGGAGTATAAAAATGGACTTAAATTTGGAAAAGTATATGTGTTTTCTAAAATTATACAAGAGAAATATCAACAATTAGATACTATTTTGTCACTAATTGAAGGAATGTGATATTTCCCTTTTACAAATAAAGAAGATATCGTGTCTCCGAATGAATGGTAAAGATTGTTAAAGATTGCTGTGTGCGGATTGATGTTTCTGTAAATGAAGCTTTGAGAAATGGGATACATGAAATTAAAGAAAATATTATAAATGTAAGTTTGAAAAATAAATAAATGTATCCAAATATTACAATGTAAAGAGAATTTTAAAGTTATATATATATAAGCAAATATTGTGTAGGAGCTTAGATGAGTCTAACATAAGTATTTATTTTAGAAAATGTTCTCTACTAAATGGAATATCATGTGTGTGTATAGGTAAGGGTTGGCAGAATGTTCAAACCTATGTTCTTCCCAGTAAAGGTATATGTCATCGCAGGGTATCCGACTAAGATATAAACATTGTTTATTTCTTGTATGTGAACTGTACATGGATATAGTTTTTTAAAGAGATTGGTATAATTATTTTTTTAAGTAATGAATTACAACTCTAATTGATCTGTTTAATTATCCTGGAATGGTTTTTAAATTTTATATTTTCTGCCTTGTATGTTACTATGTTCAAGAAAAGTGAAAATGTTACGTGTGTTTAGGTGGACCATAGTGGTATCAAGAGATAAATATTTAGGTTTTTACTTCAATCTATGCGTGTGTGAATGGGTGTGTGTATTTTGGAGTCGATTCTGGTCATTTTGGGGTAATATTGGATTCATTTGGGTTAATTTTGGTTATTTTGAGTTAATTTAGTTTAATAGGAGCTAGTCTTGAATGAAGCGGGTTTACGAATTGCTATATTTTTGTTTCTTTGCACGTGTGTGTGTGTTATTCTGTATGCATGTGTGTGTATTGGTATATATCTATGCATGTTTTGTTGTATTGCAATAACTTGTTAGATATGTTCTTTGAGAAATAAGGACTAATTTTGAGGATTAAGGAACAATTTTTGAGGAACAAGAAATGATTTTTGAGAAATATGGAATGATTTTTGTGATTGAGGATAAAGGATTGATATGTAGAATAATATTTCTTACATGTTTGTGTTGAATTTGTCAATTATTAAGTGTATGAATTTCTAAATAGATGTTTATAATAGTATACTTTAATTATATATATGTATATAGATATGTATAATGCAGTTTGTGATTGTGTAGCCTTCCTAAATATAAGCACTCACATGGAGCTTTTCCGCGAGACCGTTGTTCCCCTACTAGAGATATAATGTTTGACTGAAGGAGTTCTGGGTGTGTGAGTATATGTGGTTCTTTGTTGTCGACGAACTGTGATAGTTTGGTGTAGATAGATTATGAATGCTGTCTGGGAGATGAATAAAGAGTGAGATAGATAATAGAAAAGCCTATTGTTTAGGTGTTTGTTGTGTAGTGTGTAGCAAACTGCCATGTATATAACTTATGAATGATATCAAACATATGTTAGTCAGATGTTAGTTTTGGTTATAGTAATATGTATGCTTGTGAAAATAATAATGTTAGTTATTCAATATGTAAATACTAGTACTAAAATGTGAGTTTGACTTGCAATGAAGCAATGAGTGTGTTCTCAAACGTATACTTGTATTCATTTCTTTTTTTTTTTTTCATCCGACAATGGGTATTTGGTTTCATCTCGTTACATCCATAGTACTTGCAGTTGGATATTCATTACGTCAATAATTTGGTTAATTTACTTGATATGCTATTCAAAAAAATATCTTCTTACCCTGTGTGCTTCTTGAATTGCTATGCATACGCTTCTTATGTATAAATATTCTCGCTAAATATGTAGTTTTGCTATGCGAATATACACATTTTACTCGTGATTATTGGTAACGTGTGTGCTCAACTCTCACAATGTATGCCTAACCTATCATGAGTGATACAATATTTTAAAGTTTCTCAAAATGTTAAGCTGTATAGACAACGATTAAACATTGTGTTCTACAGAAGTTTGCGAAGATTTGTCAGACTTTCAGAAACAGTCTTCCTAGATTAGTTAAAAATATTAAAATGTTTTTGGTTATGATAGGATATGTTAGGTAATGCATGGACTTGCATTATATAAAGTTTTAGTTTGTTTCATAATGAGAACTTAGCATGTGTGTTAATACACTATATTAAATTAGTATATGATAGAAAGTTAATATTAAATAATTACTTAATATTTAATGTTTAAGATGAGTGGGTTTAAAGAAATACCTCATTGGGAATTGACACAAAGAATTGCATTAGTATAACTGTACATGCCTGCAATTAGGTTGAAGCATTGACTAAATCAATATGTATGTTTGATTGTTTATGATTTTCGCAGTTGATAAATATAGTTACAGGTCAACAAAACTTAAGCTTCTTGTAAGATGAAAAAAGGTTTATTGTGTAAATTCTTGGTATGCAAATAAGATAAAAATATTATAGAAGGATAGAATCAAGTGTTAAAATGAGCATTTCTTAACAAATTTTCTTGATTATGGAGTTTTTATGTAATAAACAGTTTTTGATTACTGATATTAGTATGGGATATCGTGATTTGAGTGTGGTGAGTGTTTTATTTGGATCTTAATTTTGTTTTAATTGATGTTGTATAGTAAAATAGATAAACAGAATCTTTGTAAAACTTTCCTTTTTGTATATCATTATACTCTACAATAAATATGTGTGATAATGCGTATTGGAAGACAGATGGTGGATATTTGTTCATTTGTGCTGCATGATATTTTTTTATTTAGTTGATAAGTATTTGGTTTTGCTTGTGTTGATTGATGATAGGGGTTTAGTAATTGGGTGTTATGTTGATAGTAATATAGTTTGAAGTGATTTCATAATATGATCGTTACTGTTTTTGTATGTTTTGTTCATTTGAGTTGTATAATAGGTTTATGTAGTTGTCAAGTGTTTAGTATTGCGTGTTAAGTTTGAAGGTATGGAATTGTTTTGTGATTGGTTGGTATGATATGTGCAAATGAGTAGTGTGTGTGTTTTGTAGTAGAATTTGTTCGTTTTGGGTGAATTTTGGGTTGATCTTGGTTAATTTGGATCGTTAGGAGGAATTATTTGGTGGAGTGGGTTTGCCAATTGAAATATTTTAGGTTTGTTTGTATGTGTGTGAGTATGTTATGAATTTGTGCCTGTAATTATGGTATATGAGAAATTATGTTTTAGTATGCTTATAAAAGGGTTTTAGGTGTGTTTGACCTTGTAGTATTGTTTATTAAAGGATAATTGACATTGTTAGTAAGTGCCTAAGGGCATAATGACTTTACCACTGTGTTGTATATCGGATACGATGCCTACATTATGAACTTTATCACTATATCTTCAACGGTTCGGAAATTATGATTATGATCATAAAAAGCTTAAGTGCATAATTGACTCTGTAAAAATTTTCTTATGGGTTAAATGGCCTTAGCATTGTGTTGGATATCGGATACGATGCCTATGTTATGAATTCTTTCACTATATCTCCAATGGTTCGTAAATTATTAATATGGTCATACGCAGGCTTTAATGTATAATTGAGGTTTGTCAGAAAGGTCCTAGGGCTTAAATGCTCTTAGCATTGTGTTCGATATCGGGTACGATGCCTATGTTATGAATTTTATCACTTTATCTTCAATGGTTCGGAAATTGTGAGTATCATAATAAAAGGGCTTAAATGCATAACTGACCTTGTCAGGAAAGTTTTTGGACTTAAACGACCTCAGTTTCGTGATGTATATTTGTTACGATGGCTATGTTATGACTTTGATTACTAAATCTGCAATGGTTCGAAAATTATGACTATATTTTATGAAAGGGCTTAAATAAATAATTAATCTTGTCAGAAAGGTCTTAGGACTTAAATGACGTTAGCACCGTGATGTATATGGGGTACCATGGCCATGCTATGAATTTGGTTACTATATTTTCAACGTTTCTGAAATTATGTCTAAATTTTACAAAAAAGCTTCATTCAAATTAAACTTTTGTCAAGAAGGGTTTAGGGCCTTAATGACCTTAACATTATGTTGTATGTCGGGTACGGTGTCTTGTTATGAATTTGGTGAGCATGCCATCAATGGTTCGGAAATTATGACTATATGTACAAAAGGGCTTAATCTCATAATTGATGGTCTGCCACAATCAACGAACAATCACAGCACAGGATTAGCACCGCAATCTGCTCCACATCCCAAGGCAACAGCACCAGTTTAGTATCGTCTTGATTGAGATCCTTCCCAAGTTGATGTAATGCACTATGCCTGCTGGTGACCAAATTGAAATGGAACCCCGGCGCCCCTACTACTAGTGCGTGTGTAACCAAAATGTTTCTGAACATATTTCTATGTACACATTAGGATCTCGTGGTACCTACCACCGACCATTGTAACATATATTTATTTACATACTGTGTGAAATTTGTTAAGGAAACGACAAACTATATGGGGTGATTATTCTAAGGTTTCATTCAAAGTGTGTGAAGAAACCGCGAATATACTACATCTCGTATTCATTGACGGAATTTCTAATTTTACAAGTTATCGTATTTCGCTCAGATGGTACGACAATGTAGTGTCAACACGTACTTTTATTAGTATAACCAGTGGGATACACTTAAAATATGGATTACTTTTTGAGAGGGATTGCAGAATTGGTAGAAGTACAAGTAGTCAAGATATTTCCCCTAATCTATAATTAAATAGTGTTCTTTTCCGCAAGAAAATCGCAATTTGAAAACGTTATCTGAAACATGAGTAATGGCAGAAAGATACTTGTATATCCAATATGGCGTATATCACTTGCCGCGAAGGCGGCCTTGGAACAGCTTCTGCGCGTAATGTAGCCATCATGCCAGAATATCGCCTCCTTCACTTTTCCTTTACTACAGCTATATTTGTTTTTAGTTGTGTAATTGTACTGTAAGTAATAATTTCAACTTATAATTAAGGGTAAACGGAAAATGTTGGGGGATGTATTAGAATTAAACAATCTGAAATGAAAAGTAGACGTTTTGCTTACATACACGTACGGGAAAATTAAAAATGACAAGTGATGGAACTTATATTTGTTTTAAAAGTTAAAAGTTAACATGTATTAGGGTTGCATGTTTATGTGTATAACTATTCTTTTTTTTTTTCTTGGAAAAGCAATAATTTGGGGAAAGTGACACAAGTATTTTGGAATTTACATTGGTTGCTAAATGAATAACTATTTTGTAAACCCAGCATGATATTTACATCGTACTCGTTGCGAAACCACGTCAACGTTTTGTAAAGCCTGTTAGAGGGAGGCGCGCAGATCAAATGTTGGTGCAGGGAGTGGTGGCAGCCCTGCAGGGAGGTGGCCTGAAGCCAGTCAATCTTGTTACCAGGAGACGCCGCTACTACCCTCGTATGCCCTGGCTACACCCCGGTCCACAAACATCCGCTACCTTGCTACCTCGCCATGTCTGCCTGGGACTGGTCTTCGCAACACAAGCCGTGCCTCGCCACCGCTCCCTGCACTAATATGGTCTGCAATATTAGCCTGTGCACCTATCTCAATAGATGCGTCTTCTAGGGACACTACTTTGTTCCCCAGAGAATTCAAAAACAATTAATTACAGCCACTATTGTTTCTTTTATCGCATTAAACATATTTTAAAAAAATTAAGAAAAATGTTAAAAATGGCCATTTGAAGGCTTCTTATGGGTGTGCAGTTTCCTTGACGGAATAGAGTTATATGTGCAGCATGGTGCATTGTTTAGATCGCGTGTACAACTCCCTGCTGTTACAGATGTAATCTGCGAGAAACGCAGCTTGCCAAGAATGCACACCGCAGCGTTGTATGAGGTAGGTTGTCACGATGTTCCATTATGGCTAGACGTAACTTCCAGGAGTTTGACACTCGCTAACCGGGATTACCCTTGAAGCTATCAGTCGGATATCCAGACCATTGCACTTCATGTTCCACTCAGACATGAGAACTGGAACACAATCATATTTACCTCAATCGAAATGTACTATACTTAGTTGTGGTTTCAAACCCTGTACGCCTTCATGACGGACATTTATTTGTATTGTTGTTTTGAATAGCTATAATCCATGTCGAGAGCCCAACTGTGGACGGCTCACATAGCAAGAGAATCGAAATTAACTTGTAAAAGTATCACGCATCTATTATTTATTCAGGATAGCAACCAACACCTTCTCGTCCGAAGGCTCTATGGATATATCTGTTGACTACTCTTGTAGACGACGTCGATGATCGTCTTTTATGTATAGTCGTCATCGTTATGTGCACTTAAAAATCTTCAAAATACATTATGTTTCAGTAACATCGTGCAAAAACGAAACTTGGAATAGGGGCGGCATCACAAACTTGTTGAGATCAGGAACGTGTAGTTCGCGAAGCCAGCGAGAAGAGATACGGCAGTAACCATGTCAAACACGACTACGTGTATTATTGACATTGGGTGTGTACACTGTTGACAGGTAGTACTGTACACCACTGACAGACCAGGGTTCACGTATCAGTTTGTGGCTCACACGAGTTGCTCATAGTGATGGCTCTGCCACCAACCTCAACACAAACATCACAACGGCGTACGATATTCTGCACATCCGTTCACTTATCACATGACATGTGCGTCTGTCGTCGACACACGCAAGTACTACGTTCATGTACAGAGCCACCTTGCGGGTGATTGGTGAACCTCACATACTACATGGGGCGACAAACTATAATCCCAGAATCACACAGCCCCGACGAGCACAGCACGACACGACAAAAACCGCAACCATTACCATTTTCAATGTGACTGCTCGAATTTACAGCCCGACAGTTTACTGACGCGACACGAGTAGAATTTTTCAGATCCCTTTAGAAGGCGCTGATTAACTACGCTAGTTTCAAAGGTGGTGGCTAGACGTAAAATTTGGAATACATGATGGTGGCAAAGTTTTATAGGTAATGCATACAAATGTAAGATTATAAGAGTTAAATACAATAATTTTCATAATTGGTTTTCTTTTAAACAACGTATTTCTCATTCTTCAAATTTTATGGTTGGGCCACAGTCGGAAGATAACGTCTACGGCAAAAATAAAATATATTTATTGACTTTATTGACTATTATTCTAAATGATGTATTTCAAAAGTGCTCACTTTACCGTGAATAACTAATATTTGTGTGTGTGTGTGTGTGTGTGTGTGTGTGTGCAACTATGAAGGTCTGAAATGAGAAATTTATCTGGCTATTCGAAAGTGTTCAATTAGCTTCTATGTTTTTGAGTGGTCGATAAGGTGTTTATACGAAAAAAAAAAAAAAAAAAAAAAAAAAAAAAAAAAAAAAGCATCTAAACAAACATGCGTGGCAAAGTAATATCTGTTTGTTAGAGATAGTTACTGAAAGTATCAGCATAATCTAAAATACGCGGAAAATTGTATTTTTCGAAATGTTGTGGCCGTACAATGTGTAATATTTTTACTATCGATGGTTTAAATGTTATTTTCCTAATAACGTATTTTTCTAAAAGGCGAATAGCACAACTGAGCACTTATTTAAATAAATATAAGTATCCAGGCAATAATGCTGGAATAAACGGTGAAAATTAAACCTCTGAAAATATACGCTTACATATATGGTTCATTAGAAACAGTTATTTTTGCGGCCGACTTATGCCGGAATCACATAGCCCCGACGAGCACGACGCTGCAAGCACGACACGACACTTAACCAATGAGATACAAGATAGATCTGACGCACGCCCGTCAACTTATGTGGCTGGTCTAAGTTTACTACTTCACTTCCTGTGTCCCGCCCGTTGCTGCTTACATTTCCATTCTACGGTGATCGATATTTCTGCAATAAATATTGACGTAAGTGAATTTTGCAAACTAATCTCGAATTAGCCTATACTCCTCGCTTATTTATGAACTCAAGCTACAGTTTTTTAACCACTGTCTGCTACCATACCGTAGTGTGATGTTTTGTATTCAACTTGGTTGTAGGGGCCTCGGTGGCTGAGCGGTTAGACTGCACACCTCCCAACAAGGTGAACTGGGTTCAGGTCGCTCCGGATTTTCGCAAGTAGAATCTTTCGTACCCCGCGCCCTTGCATTCCCGCGCTGCTCCAGTCTCACCTCGCTTGACCCTCATCGACTCTCAAGACCTCGATGATAAAGAGCAGCCCAGGGAGTTTATTCTAAGTTCGTTAAATTTTCGTATTCGCTAAGTTTCGAAAGCTCTTGAAACAACAAAATCTTCGAGAAAGACAATTTCGTATTGTAAGTCATATTTCGTTACAGCTCTCCGAGCCTTCGGCAATGTTTATGTTTTCGTTAGCGAATGCAAGATGGCAACTTTAACTGAATTACGAGAGTTTGTCTATCAATTACGGATACATAAGCTTGCAAACATTAATAAACCAAAACAGTAAAACCCTTAAAATATATTATTCGCGTTTGGTGAGTATAAAATGTTAGTATTACATAAATAATGTATTTTAGGGAAAAGGTATATTTAGTTCGTCAGGTGTATCATGTTTTCTGTCGACATCGTACTATTCTCTAACTCGGTAGAACGTGTGTTGTATTACACATAAATATGCTGTAATTTCTTATGTACTGTGTTAAAATTGACTCTCATGTACGCGGATAAGAGAGAGCAGACCAAACTTTGGCTGTCACATGTACGAATATTTTTATCCATGGCGATTTTGCTGTTTGCTTGCAAGCTGTTTGAAAACACGCTGTTTCTTTTGTTATTTAAATACCAAGATTATAAAACAAGCGATGGACAACAAACTAGAAGCTGTCGTGTTTGCAGTCGATTGTAATAATTTCAACATATTTCCAAGAGAGAGGAATTTTGTTGTATTCCGCCATGAATTATTTAACCTATCGGTTAATTTATAAACTACATTTTTCGAAGTGAATTTTCAGTACTAAGTGTTTATGTTCTCGTATTCGATTATAAACAACTGTAGTTAAATAATAAATACCCGCGCAATAGCCAGCCTATACAATGCTGCACACATGGTGCACGAATTGAAACAGAAAGGTAAATCGGTAGTTTTAAGATATAGACTATTCTTTTTCCGAAAAATAATTTTATGTTGTTGTAATGCATGAAGTCACAATACTTGGCGATTCTCTTCTTCTGCTGTCACAAATAACAACCTGTACCACACACCCGCCAAGTTTTCATAATACAACTCCGTAACTAAATCCCGAAGAGCTTTGTTAACGTTTCGAGTTTCATATCGAACATAGTGACGTCTAGCGAACACTAGAATGCGCATAGAATATCACCTTTCGTTATGAAACGAGAATTCTAGTAATGATGAATATTAAGGTCTTTACAGGAAAGGAAAGGAAAGGATAAACTTGGAATAAGACGCCTATATCTCTTCACCGCTACTCACGTTGACAGGAGTATAGAAGGGAGAGAGGCTAGTGCTGCGCAGCTGGCACGTGCACTCTAGCGGCACACAGGATGGCCCGCGGCAGCTGCATGCAGCCAGGTGTGCCTGCCACAGCTGGACACCGCTCTACAGCCTTCACATCACAAGCCATTCTCCGACCCACTCTAGCATTTCTACTTCGCCACCATCTTCGCTGGCAAACAAGTAGACTTTGAAAACATTCGCTATCCCTGACACGAACTGCACACGGCGGTGTCGCGGGCCTTGACAACGCGCTGGGCCGCATGTCAGTCAGTCGGCAGCGAATCAACGAAACTTAGTCCCAACACTTCACTGCGCTTTGCGACGAGTGTAATGTTTGCATTTGGGGCAAATCAAGTTGACGTTTTTTTTTGTACACATTAAAGTACAAACTGCCGTACTAGTGACACATTCAGGATAATAAAAGTTTTGCGATTTTCCTTGACAGACGCTTGAATGGAGTGCTGAGGGCCGCGGAAATATGAATGTTACTTATGTCGGAAAGATACAAGAACTATGAACAAGTAGATCTGAAGCAAGGCTAGCTATTGTTATACCTACTCAAGTTGAGAAGCTCGGTGCAAATAGTTTCGAAAGTAAGAACTCCCGCCACCAGGTAGCACTCATCTCGAATGTGTACCGAATTTTGCCGTTTTTTGTGTGAGCCATTTTCATAAAATAAATACAACTCTATAATATATTCCGAATTGTCTTTTGTTAAAACCTACCAAGAGAATGAACTTTGTTCTTCGCAGTAGTGTGGAAATTTAGCGAAAAAAAAGGGCAAAGGATGTTATGTTTTTATTTAAAAAATTTACAAAAAATTGATTTTTTTAAATGTTCAGTGCCAAACATAACGTCATTTCTACTGTTTCTTTGGAAACAACATCGGCGAGAGTAAATAACAGTTGCGAAGAGAAGTTAATACATACTTAATATCATCGCCAAGGCATACAATTCGGATCAAAAATAAAATTTTACACAGAAATTAATACAATTTCTCAAATACAGCATCAGGTTAAATTCCCCTCTTCAAAACACGAGTCCTTTGCTGCTGGAGTTTTCACAATACCAATTCCTCCCATAAGGAATTTCGTTATGTTTCCAACCTGAGGAGAATAAACGTTTTCAAAGCTTTCGAAAGTCCTCAGTTAAAATTGAACAGCCAATACAGATTAATACTGCACACTCTTGGGCCCGGTTTCACCAAGCTAGATAATGATATTTTATCGAGATTATGTGCCAAATTTTCTCGATTATGTTTCACCACGCACCTTATCTCGATGTTCTCTGTATATCGAAATAAAATATTTTAACCGCTGATTTTGGTGGATAAAAAGACTTCATCGAGATAAATCAGTAAAATATAACCAAATAAGCTTTCATTAGAGATACTTATTTGTAGATTATTAGCACAGCTTTAAACAGCAAAAATATAATAATCTGGAAATAGTAGCAAATTAATGTAAGAGTACTCAGGAAAATGGTGACTATTTTGGGAAACAGTACTTGCAGGGTTATCTGTTTTCAATATAAAACATTTGTTAAATTTTAATACGCTTTTAATGTTGCCAGATTCTTCCAGTTAAGTTTATTCGCTGAATAAGATTCGATAAACAAGATGGCGGCATCCAGGCCTTAAATATGTTTAATGAGTTACTGTTATTTTTGCGTAGCCTATATTTCCAGAGGTTTAATTTTCACCGTTTATTCCAGCATTATTTCCTGAATACGTATATTACTTTAAATAAGTACTCAGTTGTACTAGTCGCACTTTAGAAAAATATGTTGACAGTAAAATAACATTTAAACCATTGTATGATCTGGTAATTTGTAAATATTTTTGTGTACTTGTTTTGTAAATTTTAGATAGGATAAGCTAGCAATTTACTGAAATTCTTTATGTTTTCAAAGTTATTATAGCGGGGTGTGTAAATATGATAATCAGGACGGTCTCTATATTCCAACGAAACTGTTATGTCCCCAATATTATTTGTTGTTGATGCAGGAACGTTTGCTTTCACCTCTATGAACTTAGAAGTATATTGCAAATGTTAAGAGGTGACACTTCTTATGACTAATTTCTTTTGTTCTGCTTTTGTTTTGTTTTGTTAGTAATATTATTATTCATCTTCAGAAGGGCAAAATAATGTTGAGGAGTTGGCCAAACTGTCGTTGAAAAATTAATAAAATAATAGTTTTTTGTTTTGCTGTACAGCCCTAATTTATAGAGTTGATAGTTAAGATATAATTTTCCGGCATTATAGTTGGACAGTATATGATTTAATGAAGGACTGTGAAGAAATAACTTGAATGCAGGAACTAATAATGACCCGAGGAAGGACGATCACAAACCACTGGTAGGGAGCCATTGCTGCACCTGGAGTGTAACGGCCTACCAACACTTGGAGACACTGCGGAGGTCCAGGAACCAGTGTTCGAGCAGACAGCTAGAGTGACCAACGGAAAACGAAAGCATATTATAGTCATCCCTAGGCGATATTCCATTTGAGGTTCTATATGGCAGTATATCTAATTAGAGATTAATGAAAAGTTAATTTTATAATTTTATGAAAATTTATATCTTTCCTTTTCTCTCAATATATTAGGTAAATTATTAATTTTAATCTAATCTTCAAAAAGTCGTGTCGTCTCTTAGTTAATTTTATTTGGTAAAAAAGTTGCTTTTCAATGTGGCTCGGGTTGTGAAAATATGCCACTTCGTCTAAATGAAGATATGAGAAAGAGAACATACTAATTCATTCTTGTTGATAGTCATTAAAATATTCGAATGATGTCACTTCACTATATTCCTTCACGTCAGTAGTTTAAAGAAGGGTTATTAATTATGTCATTATTTTTGTATGGTAGTTGTGCATTATTATATTTTGTCCTATTGACGATCTCTGTGTCTAGCTTACACGGGGTGGTGTTGCATACACTTAAATGTGGAATTGTGTTTCTCACTATTGAAAAGTTCCGAAGCTAGCCGTGGCAAAAAATATATAGTTAAATTTAATTTGTGCTGTTTGGGAAGTGAAAGTTAAAAACTCTCACTATCTCCGTTATAGAAAAAGTTGCGTCCATTCGTGGGATATATAATAACGAAACTCAGCGACTGCACGTATATTTAATCAACGACTAGTTTCATTACACCACCCATGGTACAAATCTTACATATTGCACTGCTACAACATTTCGAGAAATGCAATTTTCCGCGTATTATAGATGCACACACCCACCCACCCACACACACAATAATATTGGTTATTCACGGTAAAGTGAGCACTTTTGGAAGTCCTCTCATTTAGAACAATAGTAAATAAATAAATTTTATTTTAGCCTTAGATGTTATTTTCCGACTGTGGAGGAATAAAACACTGTGTTTATTACATACATGGCATAGTTTACTTACAACATTTGTAAAAGAAAAAAAAATGGCTGAAAGTAAAATGTAACAAGGGCTTCAAAATTGCTCACTTTACCATGAACAGCCTAAATGGAGTGGCATTCTCCAAATGTGATTGGCAGTTTTAATAATTATGACTTACGCACATACACGTGAGACGTCTTGTATTTTTTTTATACAAGATAGCAAAACAGCTAGTGAACTAACAACTCCTTTTCTAGACTTCTCAGAAAAATGAAATAAACGAAAGCCAAGATATTAAATAGTTCTCAAGAATTTGCTGCAATTGTCACTTATAGTACGACACCGAAGGTATTCCTTCGTGACCTTGATACACCATGTCCTTTAGCAAATTGTGCATTTCTCTCTCGGATACAGCTAGCTGCAGGATCTTCCTGGCTAGTTGAGCCGTCCTGTTTGAGACCTCCTTTCCTTCTCGTAAATAACGCATGTGGCAACAATGTGTGTTATGTGTTAGACATTTTCAAATCAAATATTCTCCAGTGCAGTTCGCATGCCAGGCTGGCGGGTGGCTTATTGCCGCACGCGCACGCGGGCAGCTCGCGGATAAACAAATACTGGACAGCTACAGTAATATGCTGTACAGCTACAGTAAAATACTGTATGTGTAACGTGGAAGCGGTTAACGGGCGGGCGACGCAGGAAGAAAGCGGGATTATATATAATCATCTATAAGATAGGAGTATATATTATTAGCTATAAGATAGGAGTATATATAACTATCTATAAGATAGGAATATATATAATTATCTATAAGATAGGAGTATATATAACTATCTATAAGATATAAATATATATATAATTATCTATAAGATGGGAGTATACATAATTACATATATAACGTATGACTTAGCATATAAAAAAGGGTTTTCTTCGGTTTGAATGTGTCTTTGGGTTTTCTCAGAGTGCTCCCAATCTTGAAGGTTTTATGATTTTTTTTTCTGTGAGTTTAAAACATTGCTAAAAACTATGTTTCTTTTGGTTTTGTACAGAATATTTGGACATAAGGTTAAAATCCTATGACATCATCCAAGGATAAGGTTAGGACTATTCATTATAATAAATTTTTCTGAACTTCTCAGGTTGGTCGAGCGGTCTAAGAAGCTGCATTTAAGCTCTACTTCTTTGTAAGGATAACATGGATTCGAGTCCCACAACTGACAAATAATTTTCAGACATATATTGAGACAATCGAGATGGTCTCATTCGCAGTTCGTCTGTCGTTCGAGTAAGAGTTCTCTTTCTCTGACTGTGTTCGAGTAACTTTAGACCTAGCTACATAATTTTAAGATATAAAGAAGTAGGGAGATAAAAAAATAAAAAGGCGTAAATTAACATCGAATGACTTATAAGTGTAGAGAAGAATGGTAGTTTGGTGAACGACTTGACAGGATTGATAATGACCAGGTTGATTATCCTTCCTATAGCACTGCATCAAGCATATTGATTTCACACAATCATACTCAGCAGGCGTATACTGAGACAGCTGGAATGGATAACATAAAATAATTGTTCTGTTGTGAAAACAGTATATAAGCATGCAGCCTGTAGGAATGTTTTCACTTCGTCGGCGAGTGTGATGGAAGTCAGATCATCACGAGTGGAATCATCCAGTGATAGTGCAAGCTTTTGCAATATGAAAATGGCAACATCAGTCGAAAACTTACCAACGTTTACACCAAGGAATGCTGTAGGTTCGCTACAAGCACAACGGTATCAATGTTGCTATTGTTGAAATACTTTTAATAAACTTTCTAATGCACGCCAACATGAAATTAGTCATTGCTTGTTCATCCCAGCATACAAGGCATTCCATTGTAATAATTGCGATGCTGTTTTTACCCGCAGTGATGACCTGTCTAGACATAAAAATACTTGCAAAGGCAATGTTTGTCGTTCATCGAGAAGTGAGTGCAAGTATTGCAGGAAGACATTCACGACGAGGTATAGCGCCAGAAAACACGAAACTAATAACTGTATATTCGGCATATCGTACAAGACGTATCCATGTGTTAATGATTGTGTTGTTTATGCGAATAAGTCTACCTTGACTGCGCATAACCGGATTCGTTCCATAAAATTAAGAGTAAAGCATAAATGTTTTGGTTGAATAAAGAATACGTATGAGTGTATGTAAGTAATGCCTAATGTGTATTTTTGACAAGTGTGTGAAATAAAGATAAAGTGTATGATGGCTATTGTTTTCATTCATTTTATCATCACATATACATTTTACCCTATCATTTTACGGAATAAAAAAAAATGTGATTGATTTTTTTATTATAATTCTTTTAGTAATAACTTATGTTGAGTATAGAACGAATTTTCGAAAGTAGCAGTAACTTCCGAACTTCTACGACGTGATGGAAATTGGTATGCGATTTACTAGAAGCAAGCATTTTGTACGATGTTATGATATAGTTCTCAATAATTTAGTATGATATTTTTCACAGGAATGATTGGCAGGAATATTCTGTTACTATGAGAGTTAGGTACCGTTCGGTTGTCTGAACTGATCATATTATGTGTTGGTAATGCAAGCCGTAATGAATGGTTCGATGGTTAATATATCTTGTCTATATGGCATGTTAGTTTTGGTGGTAATGTTTGATGGTTATTAAGTTTTTCTGCTGGAACATTTGAATTGCTGTTTTAGTTTTATGATCTATTAGTATGCGATTTCGTAAAGATTGGATCGTTGATTATGGTATACTGTATGGTTGCTGATATTATATGAATGTGTGATTTTCCAATACATGATAAAACGGTTTATGAGAGTTATTCGTCGGACTATTTCATTGGAATGCTGATATAATTGCTCTGTTGTCCACAATGGTATGAAGGGAAGTGTTTGGTATAACCGATATGATGTAATATAATGGATCGTAAGTAGTGTTCAGGTGTTTTGGGATATTAAAAGTTAGAATATTTTGTCTGGTAGAATATGTAGGAATGAGTGTTTGGTCTGCTTTTTGCAGCGAGTATGATGTGATATCAAATATAATTAGTTATTTTAAACAATTTTCGATGGGTAGATGAAGGTTTGAGCTATAAAGTTGGTTAATATGTCATTAAATTATGATTGAGTGTTGGGGAAAGCTGTTCGAATGTTCGAACATATGTCCTTCCGAATTTGTGTATAAATATAATATTTGCCTTCACGTAATGTATGCCTAAGGTATATACATTGTTTATTTCTTGTATGTAAGATTTATATAGTGTAACATTTTTTAAAGAGTTTTGCATTAATATTTTTTAATAAATATTGTATTTTAATTCTTATGATCTGTTTAACTACCCAGAAATGTTTTTTTTTTTTTAAATATCATATATTCTTCCCTCATATGTTACTATGATTACAAAATATATAAATGATTGGTGTGTTTAGGTAAACCAGACTGGTAGCAAGCGATGTATATATGTGTGTGCATGGATGGGTGAATGCGTGGGTGTGTTAGACGAGCTTTAAGCATGTTTTGTTGTATTCCGATAGCTTGATAGATATGTTCTGTATCGCGAATGGTAAAGTTACTATTTGCAAGGGTTGTCTTGTCTACAAGCATCCCTAGCGGCAATGTCATCTCCTTCGCAAGTTGGTTGGCCGTAGACGCGTCTACAGTTCGAGAGATCTAGTCTCTCAGGATGTTTGCAAGAGATGTGCTTGTGGTGTCTCTGTTGTTTTTTAATCTAATATATATGAAAACCTGGGTGTAATTTAAATGTTAAAAATTAGCATTGACATGCAATTAGAAAAAAAATGGTAAATGCAGATTCACCTACGTCGGGATTTGAAGCAAAGAATGTGATAATATAAATGTGAATATCTTCGTTCGGATTTCAGTAGAAATATCTGTCTGTGTGTGTATGTATATATATATATATATATATATATATATATATATATATATATATATATATATATATATATATATATATATATATATATAAATTTTGTCTGGGTTCAAAGCAATACAAAAACTTGGTGTCGATGGAAGTTGAAGCAAGGTTTTATATCGTAGTTATCTTCATTCAATGGGAATTTCTGAAAATTATTATCTGAACTATAAATGTATGGCACGTTAGGTTTATATTAAATTTAATTAATTTTAACTTTAATTAATAATGATAATTTTTTGGATTTTTGAGGTATGAGGCAGGTTTTTGAGGCAAAGGCATGTTTTGCGACATAAGGCATGTTTTGTATGCATAAGGCATGTTTTTCTATGATTTTCAGAACAGTGATGTTATACAGGTTTGTGTTGAATATTTCATTGCTAGAGTGTATATGTTTTTTAAAAAGGATTTATATAACAACATATTTTCATTACGTGTATCTGTTATGCAATTGTGGAGACCATTGTTCTCCCTTCCAGAGATGACGATTGGTTGGTGGAGGACTAGATGGGTGGGGATAGGTAATTATTTGTTGGCAGACGATCTGTGTTAGTTTGGTAGAGTGACGATGAACGCGACATTGGAGTTGTAGACAGAGTGAGATAGGTAATGGAAGGGCATATTGCTTAAGTGTATGTTGCGTGGTGTGTTTGATAATTACAACACGGTAGGTATATACGTTATGCATAATGTCGAACATATGTTAGTCGGAAGTTCACTTTGGTTATGGTAAGATGTGAGCTAGAGTGAAACTAATCACGTTAGATATTGAATAAGGTATGAAGCAAGGAGTAAATTCTCAATCCCACAGGTGTATTCCATCTTTGTTCGTCGTGTTTCATCGGTCGGTGGGTAAATGATTTCCAATCATTACATACATACCACTTATATTATGCCAATACTCTCGACACTTTACTTGATACAGGATTTTAAAAATTCTACTTAGCCTGTATGATTCTTAAATCGCTACGTAGCTACTACTTGTGTGTAAATAGTCTCGTTAAATATTCCATGTTTGAACTTGTTCCTAGAGTAATTATAAAAAATAAAGATGCATACAGGTTTAGTGTGTTTATGTGACTAAGTTTGTGTGTTTGGTATCGGCCTATTTGAGATGTATGTTAATGACTTTGTGTTTATGAGCTTCTAATATTTATATTCGTATGAAATATTTCAATATTGCTCTCTAATTAATATTTCATTGGATACCAATTTTGAATATACTTATGGCATATGGGTTATTTTAGGAAATAGGTGTTTTTTACATACATTGATACATTTCTTCTTTTTTTAACAAGAATAAAAAATTATGATTTCAGTTACAAATTTGTTTTTACTATTTTTTTTTTCGTAGATCTGAAGTCTACATATTAGAGTCAGTAGTACAGAAATGCTGATTCGAGCACAACCGCAAAAAAAGTGGCTCAAAAAATTTGAATATGTAAAAAATAAAATATTGTATATAATAAAGATGTATTAGTTGCTAAATGTATTAAACGGAAACAAACAATTTAAGAAACTTTCCGAACTTACAATTGGATAGTCCTATCCCATAAACCATGCTGAAATAAATGATACACTGTATGGATAAAAAGTGATAATTACTTCTGAAAATTTTAAAGTAACCTTACTAGACAGATATGTTCGGATTTTCAGTGAAAAAGTTTTAAATGATGTTAATCGTGGAGGTATAAGTTTTGCATATGAAGGAATGGTGGATTGTGGTTTTAAACAAATGCATTCTATTCTGGTTTTTAAAGAGTAAATGACTTGTCGTATAATTAGACATCAGTTGATTTTTATTTGTGCTTCTATCTCTATAAATTTAATGGTTATCCAACCATTAAAACACAATTATCGCTCTGACAACGGCAATGTGCTACAACATAGTCTAATTAAAAATTTAGATACACATCTCCAAATTCGACATATTAAAGTAGCCGAAACATTGAATTCTATTTCTAAATCTTTCATTGCACTTTCTATAGAAGTATTATTCATTTTTATCATACGAAACTTTAATAGTTTAAAAACTATTAAAGTTACTATATATAGAATATGACTACTTCCAATCCAAAAAAGTCTATGGTCTCATCTCTAATACCACTATTCTTTCGGACAAATCAAAGTGAATTAACTTATATTTTTTATCCTTAATTTCAACTATTATTTCATTAACTTGATTTGTTTGCACTGGAAAAATAATGGATAAGCTGGTTCATATAGATCGTGTCGCTAAATCCAAATGTTGTTCTTGGTTTAAAAGTGGTAATTATGTTTGTTTCTCTATGATTATATTCATCATGTTTTAATATCATACCATTTACTATATTACAGTGTATATTTATTCTCTAAAATGGAGAAAATTTTGGAATTGTATCGCCATAATGATCCACATTTGCTTTCAGAGTTTTATTTTGTACGAAACCCAAAAGTTATCCTATTGAACCCCGTTTTCGAAACTGTAATTTAAACGTAACTTTTTACTTTCACTCTGTTTGTTATTTTGTCCAGTTCGAAAGATATATCATTTTCTTTCCCACCCATTGAATCTATACTAAATGAAAAACATTGCTTTTATAGTTTTTTCAAGATCGTTTAAGCTATAGTGTCCAACAGGAATATCAATTGCTGATTCCATATCATTCTGACCCACAAAATATAGCTTATTTTTCCCAGAGATAATGTTATGCATTAGATAAGTAGTATAGAACTGGACTAAAGCCAATGAGTGCCCTTCTATCTCTAAAGGGTAATGTAGTATTTTCTTCAACACTGATTTGTTATCTGTTAGTTTGAATACATTACTCAATTTTTATATTTAAAAAAAATTATATTAATAAATGAGTAAGAAAAACATGAGACATGTAGACTGGGATATTAAAATAAGAAACCAGACAAGACTGTATCGACAAAATGTCATGGAGAATTATTACCTAATAATATTAGATGTTTGATAGTGGGTCCTAGTTACTGTGGCAAAACAACTCTTATGATAGATAATTTTATATATGCTCAGGGATGGTTGGACTTTGGTACTCTCTATGTGTGTTCAAAAAGTCTGGACCAACCAAAATATATCAATTTAAAGAAAGACATAGATGTAGCATCAAAATTATTTAATGAACCGATAGCATACTTCTTTCCATCAAATGAAGAAATGGTTGATGTAAATGAATGTCATAAAGAGTTTGTAGTTGTTTTCGATGATATCATGGTTGAAAATCGAAATATGGTAAGGGATTACTTTACTCGTGGTAGACACAAAGATATTGATTGTTTCTATTTAGCCCAAACATACTCAAAAGTACCTAAGCAGCTTATAAGAGACAATGCCAGTTTTCTTTGCATATTCAGACAAGACGATACAAATCTGAAACATATTCATAGTGATTTTGTTGGTGGTTATATATCGTTTGAGAAATTTAGGGAGATTTGTTCAAAATGTTGGAATAATGAATATGGTTTTGTTACAATAGATATGACTCGTAAGTTAAATAATGGTAAGTACAAGAATAAAATTAAAGACTTTTCAAATTCTTAGATTATAAGTAAGTTTTGTTTTTAATGAAAGTGTTTCCATTAAAAACCACTATAATCTGATCTATTTAAATATATTGGTATACCATAACTATTTCAATAAGCACAATTGTACCTTCGGGTACATTGTGGGCTTTTGTCATTAAAAAATATATCATATCATCAGGGAATACTTAAAAAATTTTATACATATCAATGTTTTCCATTGATGGTATAAGTTGATAACACTTATATATTTTTCTAGTTTTATTATTATTTCAACTATAGTTCCATCTCTCATAAAACATATTCTATTCGATTATCAAAGTAAAATACTTTTTCTTTTGAACTGTATTTTCCAACTAAATAAATAATGTTAATTCTGTTTTTCTGATAGTACTCTAAAGTGATTGCATCCATCGGTGCAATGGGATCTCCGACATTTCTTAGTCTTTTTTGTTCAAAATCTATATTATTATCTACTTCCAAGTAAGTAAGATAGGCTTTATCCAATGGTCTTTAATTTCTTGTCAGTGTGGCTATGAAATTGTTGAACTGTGTGTAGGAAACAAAATCATTAGGATTGATCTTCTCAGTAGTTGAATCATTGTCCGTGTATTCTTTAATTTGATCTTCAATCCAAGAGCTCATTAATGCATTTCCACATATATCCAATGTTATTAATAGTGAAATAATTTTTGAAAATTTTAAATTATGTGAAAAGTGATTTAGCACAATTACACACACAAATGACCACAAGTTACTTGATTGAAATTTAGAATTCTATTATCATTACAAAAAATATTACTTCCGAGATATGCTATTAATTGTCGGGGTGGATTTCCACCAAATGAATCAAAATAATATTTGTTGTTTGCTTTTTTCCAATAGCATACCCAGTGTGTACCAGAGTTTGTTGAAACATCTAGATTAACAATCCCACATTCATTATCGAGTGGCATGGTAAATAGCTCATCGATCATAAATACACCTCGAAAATTTTTAATTTTTTTTTTTTACCATTATATCAATATCAAAGTTACTGAGTGGAGTTACTTTTTTTTACAATCTTTCCCCACTTAACATTATTCAATACCTTGCAGTATTCCTCTATAGCTAAATTATGTCTCCATTGTTCTTCCAATTCTTGCTTTTTCTTCTTATCATTAATTACTGATGTAACGATAGATAATGCACCACTAGCTAACACCCCTAGAGCTCCCAATGATGTGAAAATTAAGGGTAAAAATCCACCCTTGTGAACTGTCAGACCATTACCAGTTTTCATTTCTTTGGACATTTTCTTATGTTGTGGAACTGAAATTGTGGTAGTCATCCTGTTGCTCTCATTTAATTTCTTGTTTTTATGTTTCAGTTGGTTTTTTGTTAGGAAAGAATCAATATTCAAACCCTTCAACTACTTGTTAGGAACTTGAAATACAATGTTTTTTACTTTCACTTATTATAACAAATATTTTATCATTTCATTTTAATTCCCCAGCCAAGCTTACGTTTAATATGCATCGCAGATCCAGTAACACCAGCCCACAATCTCTCATTGAGATCAGCATCTGAACTTAACAATCTTTGGAACACTTTCTTTTCTAGTTCTTTGTCAGCTACCTGCTTTCAGCTAGATCTTTATGATGATGATAAGCTATATCATGTTCCATTGCAGCTGCATCTAGTGAATTAATGGGTTATCACGATGCTCATTTCTCTCTTTTAATCTAGTACCCGGACCTAAGTACTGATAACCGGATGCATGCAACTCAAAAGGTAGTGAATTTATTATGTCATTGAGTAACCCTTTTCCGTGATGCTCCGACTCCCAAACAGTGTGTGGTTTTGTGTTTAACATTGGTATCAGATTTGGTATACCTTTTGGATTATTCGCAACAAAGTCACTAAACTTGCTGTTGAGAATATTCATTATTCCAACTTTTTCATTGTAATAATGATCATTTCCAGCATTCTCTTCGCCATAAATAATGAGAAGTCGACCAATAAGCATCCTAACATCATCCATCCATATGTATTCTTTGGGATAGTCTGTATATTTCATTACACCTTTCCCTTTTTTAGGTGAGGGGTGTATCTTTTTAATCGAATCGTAACTTGGTTTAACAATAATTTTACATTCATTCCCTTTACTCGATTTTGGTGTTCCCAAGTTCGAGTCATTGTTTTGAAAAACTGCATTTGTATCTTCTAGGATATGACTATAGTGTTCATAGTCGGTTGCATAGTCACTTTCTGTTACTTTCTTACTAGTTAGTAATTACGTCAAACCATCAGTTCCAGTGTGTGTCCGACCTTTTACAGTAAATTTGTAATTGATGAATGTTACTTTGCTATCACCAATATACAATCTACCTTCATCAGCCTTTAGTTCAAGAACATCGTCTTTGCAGTCAATTAAGAAATCTGCCACTTTCTTATTAATAAATGTTTTTTGTAGTTAGGTAACTGTGAGATATCAGTTTTCAAATGCCCCAATGCTTCGCCATAGCATTCATTGTCATCGTCATAGCATTCATCATCATCAATGTGTTTAACGCCATCGTCATAGCATTCATCATCATAGAATTCATCATTATAGCGTTCATCATTATAGCGTTCATCTGTGCCTGTTTTACCAAACAGTTTTCTTTCAAAAGATGTTTCTGTTGGTGTCTGTGGGTAGTCTAAATACTTAACAGCAAATGGAACTAGTTCTTTTATTAAGATCTTATTCTCATTTGTTACATTTCCAATTTTTTGTCCCAAATCTTCTATCGCATCTATCAATGGTTGTTTGTGTTTTTAATTTTTATTATATTCATCTTGGCGAAATTTTCTAAAATATTTAAACTTTTCAATTAGCCATCTTCTTCTCTCTATATTCTTCTCTATATTGTTTACAATTTTTTGTTGTTCTGTTTATTATATAAATAAAATGAACAATGATAACTTAAATGTATACTGTCTCAAATGTATGAAAAATACACTAAGTTCATATGAGCTTACAAATAATAACAAAGTAAGAATTAAATGTGTTTGTAGATGTTGTGTTACCAATAACTCGATATTCACTGGTCGGGGTATAAAAAACGATATTGTAAATGAAATTCATAAACCAATGGGAAAAAACTTTCCCAGAAGAACTGTTCTATCTTTTGGTATCGATGATCTTTGGCAAGCTGATTTGGTTGAGATGAATTCTGGATCTTTAAAAGGTATACACAGAATTAACAAAGAGTTTAAATATATGTTAACTTTGATAGATTTTTTTCCAAATATGCGTGGGCAATATCATGCAAAGATAAAACTGGTGAAAATATTACATTAGCATTTAAAACTATTTCGAGTGATCATAAACCCATGCATTTACAAACAGACAAAGGGAAAGAATTTTACAATAAATCATTTAAGACATTAATGGTCAGTAACAATATAACACACTATTCAACATACAGTAAAAAGAAAGCTAGAGTTGTAAAAAGATTTAATAGAACATTGAAGGAGAAAATGTGAAAGATATTTACTATGCAGGGAAGCTATAAATGGGTGGCTATATTACCTAAATTAATAAGTGAATATAATAACACTGTTCAAAGTACAATCAGAATGAAACCCACCAATGTAAATGCAAAACATGAAAGTTCTATTCTAATCAACATGCATGGAGGAGAAAGAAAAATGGCTAAATCAAAGTTTGCAATAGGAGATAAAGTTCGTATAAGTAAAAGTAAAATTAGTTCGAAAAAGGATATACATCAAATTGGTCCACTGAAGTATTTGAGGTGTGAGAAGTATTGCGAACAAACCCCATGGATACAGAATAAAAGATTTAAAAAATGAACTTATTAAAGGAATTTTTTATGAGCCAGAGCTGCTTAAGACTAAATATGATAAAGACTACTTAGTGGAAAAAGTTTTGTGAAGAAAAGGAAATAAACTGCTAATTAAATGGTTAGGTTTTGACAGTAGTCATAATTCTTGGGTTGATAAGAAAAGTGTAGTTGTTTTAGATTTTTCTTTTCTATATAATAAATGGATCAACAAAAAATTGAAAGTTATGGGTGTCAGTTGTTTCTACCAAACAACCAAACAAAAAATAATTTGAATGAATACAACAAGCGCACTGAGTTTGATATTCATATTGACGATGTATTTTCATATCCGAATGAAGCATATGTATACCAACAGTATATGCTAACTAAAAGAGATGCTAATGCAGATTATGAAAAAATTTCAAGTATTGATCTTTGTGAGAATTTCTTCCCATTCCAGTTCTCAAGAATAGCGATCTCTAAACAGGGTTGTATAATCGAAAGTATTGACAACCCTGGCATCACTTCAACAATGGTGCATACATTGCTAGGTTTGGAATCTGAATCAGCATACTTCCAAATGTCGGGGATAGAAGTAGGTAAATATGCTGGGAAAGATAAGCATAACAAAATTACCTATCCATTAATATATTTGTTTGGGTTTATGAGAGATTGTAATGAAATATTCTGGAAAGGTGGGTACAAGATCACATTCATTCGAAATTCTAATGATGATGTTTCTTTTTACGGAAGACCCCCAAAGAAAGCAGATGGATTTGATGATGAAGATAATATACCAAATGCTGGTAAATTTGTGATTGAGAAAATGGAAATTCTGAGGCCAATTGTTGAATACAAACCTATGTATGGAGACGAAATTAAAGCAAAATTTTACAAACACCCCAAAATTCCAATTGGTTTTAATTATTGGCAATGTCTTGAAAAACCAGTAACTACTAATGCAAACTCATTTCAGTTTGATATAAAAGATCATTTCAATTCAATATAATTCGATATGCCAGACTTTGTCATTCTTGGTTTTCATCAAAACAGAAAAGAAGATACTAGACAATTCACACACACATTTCAATTTTTTACTCTTGTTTTGTCAAAAATATTTCTATTAAGAATGGTAGGAATGAAGTGTTTCCCAAAGAGAATTGGAATTTCAACATTGATGATATTATTTTCGATGAGATGTATATTGCTTACACTGATTTTAGAAATTCAAAGAATAAAACTAGATACTTCTTATTGTAATAATGAACTGCGCTTGAACTCTGGATCATTTATTGGAAGAAGACCATTGTATGTTATTGATTGTTCTTACAGAAAAACCGCTATTGTAAAAGATCAAACTAATCTGAAACTTACAGTTGATATTAATAAACCAATATCAGCTACAACTATTTGTAATGTGGTACTAGTAAGCCAAAGAAACCTAATTTATGATGTTAAAAGTGATAGAATCACCGAAGTCAAATAGTGCACAAACATGCATGTTTATTAGTTTTTAATGGATGGTTATCCATTAAAAACTTTTACTGTTGTATAATATTGCATATTATCACTCTTTTTCAATTTTGTAGTGGCCCATGGTAGTGTATTAATACCATCTTTAAGAATAAATCTTTTATCATCTTCGAAACTTGATGCTTTTTTTCTCATCTCAATCGTATAGAGTTAATGTTTCTTACTTTTAATAAGATTCATACTTTTGTACACTTTTTTTTACCAAACAAACACTTTTTGTAGTCACCAAAACTAATCTCATTTCTGACTACAGTGTATTTCACACCCTTTGCTCTTTTCTTTACACCACCTTCCACATTTATTGCATGCATTTTCGATTTCAATCCAATAAATTCTTCCATTACTTAGTATGCTCATTCCGACATAAATGGGTTTGTTAAAGCACAATTTTGATTTAATCATATGAACTGCAACCAAAGAGTTAGTAAATATAGTTCTATCTTTAAAGTTTGTTTTAGCCACCAGTTTATCCATTTGCTTAGAACTTGTGCACAACCGTATATCCACTCTGTGCTAATATTTTCCATTGTTTTTCCAAAAACAGAATTGTTCATTAATTTGTGGAAATCTTTTTCAAAGTCATTTGTAGACTTTCTTTGCATATTTGTGTTTAGATCACTATAGGACTTGAGCCAATCTGATTGATCAAACTCCAGAACTCTGTGGATCGTTTTCAACTTCATTCCGAGAGATAGATATTGTTTAAGATTTACATTGTGTAATACATATTTTTCTTTAAAATCCAAAGTAGTCAAGAGTTTGGGATTGTTTGAACCTTCTGGTATTTTATTCTCTGGTGCCAATGGCATATCTTTGTGGAGATCGTCAAGTTCATGTGTGTATTCCAAATCAACTTCCAATATATAACCTTTTCTAGAATCATCTAGTATTTTTGTTACATCTATATTTGTATTTCTCCACTTAAACCCACCATAGCGTAAATACTGGCTCATAGCCCATCCATATAAGTTATTGGCATCCAGATATGTAAGATAAAATATTTCCTTTGTACTATCATAAGCATTCATATATTTATTATTTGCTTTAGCATATTGCTTACAATATTTTGAAATTCCACCACAAGCACCTGATTCTATCATCAAAATCATGTCGTAATTTGTTAATAATTCTAGTTCTATTTTAGTATGTTTGAGCATAGCATCCCACGCTAACCCTGGGGCTGTGTAATACCATGCTGGATCTAACTTATATGTTTTGAGACATACATCTCAAAAATTTTCCATTATATCAGCCTATATCATTACATCAGATTTGTTATAGAGTTCTGTGTACTCTCTTAGAGATTTTATGTTGAATTTTTCCCACACCTTTCTCGCAAATTCGTAATCATCGTCTGTAATGTCGCCTTTATTGAGTTTGTTGTAAAATTCATATTTGAATGGAAGTCATGTCTCACAAAATTTTTCAGTACTGTCCATGTAGTCATATGGATAAACACTTTGTTTTATAACAAGTCAAGAAGTTCATTGGGAAAATGCTTACACGTTTCTCAGAATTGGCTTCTGGAAAGGTTGCTAGAAAGTTTATCGATACTGCTAGCCATAAATTTAAATGAGTAAATAAATCTAAGATTTGCATTTTCACATACATGTTTCGTAAAAGAAATATATTTTCCTTCGTTGTTGGGAATTATATCAATTTTATTTCCATTGATGCCAAGATCTCTTATGAATCAATGTGTGTCATAACCAGATAGATTGTGTATAAACACTGGGACAAAACATGGATTTCTATATGAATAGTTACAATCTGTGTGTGGAGCTCGCCTAAATTTCCATGTAAGATGATCATGATCTCTCACTGAACCACCACTCAAAGACTTTTCACATATATGACAATCGGTAGCTGTATCATAAACCATTTGTTCTTTCTGAGTTAGTGGAAGCATTGGTTTTTCATTTGTGTATATATCTTCAATATACTTTGCTTCTTCCATTAGCATTTTAACGAATATAATAGATGCATCAGATCCTTCATAAGTTACTGGTGGTTTATAGTATCCATGTTCGTATTTTACATGGTAACAGAAGCTAATAGACTCGTGTTTTTGGTATGGTTCCGTGTAGGATTCGTCGGGGTTTGGTGGGCGAGTTTCAATTTTAGTCAACAAACATTCAAAATCAGCATATATCACAAACGGAACTCTCAAAGAATGATTTTGGTTTTTAAATCTTAATATGTAATTTTCTCCTTTAGATGGTAGTACAACTCTAACACCATCGAGATATCGGCAGTCTTGTTTGTGATCTTTTAGCTTACTTACAGAGTAGAAATGTTGCAAACATCTATTGCATATATATTTTTTTATGACCATTATTTGATACTTGTGATGCGATAAGTCTCGAAAGACTTTTTATCCAGCAGTAGTGGTCGTTCTTTTCGTATTTGATATAGCGTAGATTAATGTGCTTATCCGTATTTTTTGTTGTTTTTAATGGGAAGATGTATTACCACCATCTTCTATTTTGTATGCATATACGTTAATAGAAATTCCAATTCTTTTCTCAAATGTTGGTATGCTATCCAGTTTCATTGGAAATTCTAAACCCTTAAGTGTGTCTCAAACTCATGTTCGTCAGCTAAGTATTTATTCACTCTTTTGGGGTCTCTTTGTACTTGAAGCAATGCAGATAGGACAGACCAAAAAAACATTTTTGATCATTATTCTTAACATTAATTACCGCCTCCTTAGCTTTGATTTTTCTGGGAGATGAACATAAGAACTGCCCTTGAATAGTACATATTTATTTATTCACACTTCCAGTTTAAATATTCTGTTGAGTTCCTTCTGAGATCCCTCTTTGTTATTGAAAGCCCCCATCTCAGCTATGATTTTCAATATGCTGTTGTCATAATATTCTTCCAGATTAGTCGATTTCAGTATAATTTTTTCTTTGTTTTAAGGGAGCTTTCTATATTTTCAATATTCTCACCAATTCCCCTTTTGTGCACAGTGAAGAGTTTCATGTTCACTTTGAGTGATTTTAAATGTTTATTAATTAGTCCTGTGACAGTTTAGGAAATGATTTGTGTCTATGTATGCATTCATATTCTTTACAGCAAAAGTCTTGATCCTACTTTGAAATACTGTTTCGATTTCTTCTTCACTAAATCTGAGTATGTACTTACAAATTTTACTTCTCAAGTGACTTCTTATGGGAGATGGTTTTTAATGGTGATTACAAGTTTCACATTTCACTTGTTTCTCTTGTGGGAACTTCTGTTTTGATATTAAATGTTGTGATATTTTAAAAATTTCCCATGCATTTGTTGGTTCATGTGATTTATTATCTATTGGTGCAAGACCTTTGTGCAATTTAGTTTTAAGATAACTTCTTATAAGAGATGGTTTATAAAATTGATTACAAGTTTCTCACATGACATACTTCTCTTGAAATTTCTTCTTCTTTCTTTTCACAAAAACCTCTTTCTTAAATTTATATTCTTTCCAGACATTACCAGTTACATTAGCCTTTGTCATGGCTATGGTCATCATATTATAAATCAGTTGATTTTTATTTGCGTCCATTTATTATATACAATGTTTAATTTTTTTGGTATTCAAATTTTTTGAGCCACTTTTTTTTTTTGCAACTGTGCCCAAATGCAACTTTTTACACCTATTTTTGCAGATGCTCTCAAATGCAAAGTTTAACACAACTTTTTTTCCAATGATTACAATCTAACCAAACACAACTTTTTAAGCCACTTTTTGCGGTTGTGCTCAAACACAACTTTTTGAGTCACTTTTTTGCAACTACTCCCAAATGCAACTTTTAGAGCCACTTTTTTGCAACTGCTCCCAAACGCAACTTTTTGAGCCACTTTTTTGTGGTTGTGCTCAAACGCAACTTTTTGAGTACCTTTTTGTGGTTGCGCTCGAATCGGCATTTCTATACTACTATAGAGTCTCTTAATGTTTTGAAGCGTAGAGTATCACCGTCTGTGTAGATAAACATAGCGGACCTATAGGGTGGAACTGCTGCTGTTGTAGACACTAGAGGATGAGTCTGTGGAGATGGAGTCACTGCTAACATAGCTGCTGGTGGAGTACATATGCTGTAATTCATAGAGCATGAACAAACATATCTGCAATATTTACATAATCAAGCTTGAAATGATATGAATGTTTTTGGAGAAAATCTAGCCACTCTAAGCAGTTTTTGCCTATATATGGAGCACAAAATTGATGCACACTGTGTATCCATTGTCGATAAATGATCAAGCATGTCTTTCTTAAAACTTCTATAATAATGTTTACCATGGCAAGATTCTCTGTACTTGATGTCTTTGAAGTCTCCGGGCATGGCATAGTATGTTGCTAGCTTCGGAACACAGAGATCAACTATGCAACTAATATCTTCACACACGAAATTGGATGTTACCCTGGAGGTTTCGTATGGTGAAAATTGATTCCACTATAACAAGAAATGTATGCTTTCACTACATGTTACAAAGTATATCAAGTTTAAAATATCCCGACAATCATTTTTAAAAGTAATACCATGTTACACACAATGTAGGTCTTCCCGCATGTAGTCGTAGCAAGTTATGGGGTTTTTCATTATGCATGGTGTTGACTCGGTGTTAGCATGATTCGGCAACATAAAGACTTCTTCCGAAAATCGTTTGTTACCATGGTATCCAGGCTCCATGGTGTCTGGGCTGGTGAGTGGCAGGGAAACTGTTACTTGCACTTTCAATGGATAGCCTCGGGACATATATGTTGTTCTCTTCCACATGGAGTCATCACGCTGTGTTACTTAATGGCTGGGTGGTAAACCACTCGTTCTCCGATACGCAGAGGTCTCTCTATAGCATTCCGTAGTCAGATCTCTCTTGCTGTAGTTCCACGGACGTAACTCTGTTGTTATCGGCTGATTGCATCTCGTTTCGGACCTTGTGTGCAATACTTCCCAGGTGATGGCAATGCTGCCGTCTGCGAAGTGACTTTGTTGACTTCCAAGATCGAAGTGAATATTTTTAAATTAATTCTCATATTTTATATGCTAAGTACATCCGAGATGACAGTCGAATGCAAGTGAGTAATTAGTCAATAGGCAATATTGGCAGGGATGGAGCGCACAAACCTAATTAACCAATGGGAATAACACTCGTGGTAGTCAAATGCAGATGGGAAACCAATATCGTTTCATATATGCGAACGACCTACAGTTGTCTGTTGGGTGTTGTGATGAGAAGGCGTAGTCTCTCTCTCTAGGTATAATATGTCAATGCATACTCGGTAAATATTCAGTGTCTATATAATTAAATTTTGCAAGTGCATAATGGATAATTGTGTATTGAATACTTGCTAATTATTCATGTTTGCACTTGACAATCATGCAAGCATGTAGTTGGCACTTGTTTACTTGGTAACTGTGTACTTGCATACATGTGTATTTAGTGCATATTCATTAACTAGTTCGTTATATGTGATTATAAAAGTGTCTGAGTGGTATTAATTAATATAACTTTTTTTTAAATTTGGAGTGCTGTTGGAATTCAGTATGTTAGTCGACCGAAATGAGTAATTAGCCAATGAGAAGCAATGATGTGAATGGACCGCATGTGTGTAATTGGTCGAATAGAAATATGAGTAAAACAAATTGTCTGTAGTAGAACATTGGTATGGGAGGTTTGCTGAATAAACAGTCAAGGGGAAAAATTTGGCAGGGACAAAAATCCTTTGGTGCATGGCAGTGGGTTTAGGTGAGAGCTGGTTTTCATAGGGCGATGATGCGTAATTTGTCTCATCGTGTATGAGTGTAAATTTCAGCATATTTAACAGGAAATGAATTCTGCATCAATTCGCTCTCCAGTCTTCAGAGTCCAAGGGGGCTAGGAAAAAATATTAATAGTTCATTTTCATGTCTTGTCTGGGAAGCGAAGTCAGTATCGCCCATTCACCGGTCTTCAGACTTTGGGGTTAAGAAAAAATAAACAATGTTTTAAATGCTCTGTCCGGGAATCGAATTCCGTATAGATCCACCCGTTGACAGAGTCCAAGGGTTTAGGAAAGAAAAATTAACCTACTTTTACATGTCTTGTACGGGAATCGAACTCCGTATCGATCCACCCACCTGTCTTCAAAGTCTAGGAGTTAGGAAACAAATGATAAAGATTTTAAATGTCTTAATCTGGAATCGAACTCAGTACTATTCCGCTCACCGATTGTTAGAGCTATCCACTGTGACGGGTCTCCAAGCCGCAACGTCCGCCAACACAAGTACTGAAATCACAGGTAGTCTCTCAGGGTGTAGGGGAAGAGTGGGAATATGAAAGTGTGTGTGTGACTACATTTCCCCTCCAAATCACCTCAGTTGGGATGCAGCTGCCGACGGGTCAACACATCAGTTGCTGAGCAGTTATCGAAGTGTCAACATGTGTGATGTAACAGTTCACTTTCTCTCCTAATAGTGTACATGCCTGAATGCGTAAGTTACTGATTTCTCGGAAATGACCACATCGGGAATAGAACCTGGGGTTTCCAAAAATTTTCCAAACATATTAAGTGTCTTGTCCAGAAAACAAATTCAAAATTGGTCTAATTAAAAATATATATATAAGTGACCTGCCCAATATCCCCAAAAACAAATTAAAAATTAATTAAAGTGCCCTGCCCGGGAATCGATCTCAGACCCCCCCCCCCCCCCCCCACGCCCAAAACCAAAATTTTATTAAGTCCAAAAATAAAATTAATTCCCTTGCCGGTAATCTAACACGGTATTCCCAAAAAAAAATCCCAAATTAACGTAAGTACCCTGCACGGGAATTGAACTCAAAATTTCCCAAGTCCAAAAACTTTCAGAACTGCTTAAAATCACTAATTTCCAAAACTACCCCTGTTCGGTAATCGAACTAAAAAATTAACAAGAATTTCCCAAATTGCATTCACCGGGAAATGAACCCGGAATATAAAAATAATATTCAAAGAATTGCACTCGTCGGGGATTGAACCCCTGGTAACGGAAATGGAATCCCCGTACCGGAATTACAGTACACCGGTAGCGCATGTGTCAAAAATGAAAATTTCCAAAAATTGCACTCGTCGGTCAACGAACTGAAAGTGCACCAGAAGTGCATCCCAAAATATATGTTGCTGGAATTGCAAATATGGAATCTAGTTCATGCTTTCCTTTGTTTAAGGTGGTATTTTATTTTATTTTTTATGGATCTTCGGTCTAATGTAGGGCAAAATGTATTCTGCAGTTATATTATTCTATATATAATAACCGGAGCTTTGACGAATATAAATGTAACGTGGGAAATACTCAAAAAAATATTTGTTACTTTTAAATGTGCCCACGTATCTGGTGACTAATTCTGTAACGAGTGAATGGTGAACAGTGTGTGGAAATAGGTATGTAAATAAGTGTGTGAGCTGGGTAGAGCGTAGGTATGTTCTCGGGGTTTAGCGGGGTAAAATTACTTTCGCGCTCTGAAATAACGATACACATCATAATTCTATAGGAGATCTTTCAAATGACAAACTTACCATTAAATCACTTCGACTCAACTGGGACTGACTGACGGAACAAACCACAGGCAGACACAATATTCCTTTAAATCCACAACACATTTATTATGATAACTACTTAAAAATATACTCTCATTAAAATTCAAAAGAAATCATATATTTATGAACATAGAACAATAACCAGAAAACATCAATTACTGAAACACAAAACTTAAACTCAGAATAATGCAAAACACAACTTAATAAACCCATGCAAATATATATTACATGCTTTCCTAGTGGCCGTAACTTAAACAGGACACCATGTGATGAAGCCTTAATTTTATGCTATTCATGTTATAGCCATTTTGAAAGATAGTTATGTTACTTCTCAGTAATAATATATTACGCTCACACTGTTTCCGGGAACAGGGCTTTTAATTTTATTCCATTGGGTAAACATGAAATTATTCAACTGCAAATACTTTAAGCGTAAGTTTATGAACTAAAGATGGTGTCTGACACTATACTAGTGTTAATGCTAAGTTCAGCCATAATTGAAATCGGAAGCTGAAGCAGTAATTACTCAACTTAGGCTAGAAATAAATGATAAGGGAAAACAATGCCACTCTCTCGCTCTCTCTCTCTCCCTCTGCAGGGATAATACAAGGCCTCGGGACATCAGCAGAAATCTTCCGTAATTCAGGCTCACGGGCCTAGGTACCCGTACTACAGTCCAATTATGTACCGTTGATGTATCGCGGGCGTCGAAATAAGCTAAATAAAATAAGTAGACCCAATGTTGTTTACACTGCAGACCTCTTCCTTTCTTCTTAAAATGTTCCGCGATCATTAATAAGTCTGCTGAAATATCAAATCCCAACACTCGCAGCACTTTCTCTACATATCTAATGTAATTTCCTACTGGTCATGTAACCACAATTACGCCCATTATAGCGTTACTTTCCTGTCTAAAAAAAAAAAAACCCTAACAATACCAGATAATTTTAAAATGGCGCCAGTCGCGAACGGCCAATCACATGACGGCTGCTTAGTCGAGCGAATCAACAATAACGGGTTGTCATAGAAACGACCTTCTCTCCTAAACGTAAACATAATTTGATTGAAAATTTACATGCACAAACAAACAGAAACAATCATAACTAGAACTGACATTAAACAATTGCAAAACATTGAAAAATAAATTATCCCGCAAATCTATTACAATAATAACTAACACATCAGATAATCAATAAAATAATAAATTATCATCTGATTGAATATTGCTTTTAATACCAAAATTTCGGACTTCCGTATGTAAATTAGATGTTACAGAGCTACACCATTTTTTTTTACTTAGAGCAAAGTGTTAAAAAAATCTTTAAAAGTTATGTCTGGGAAAATCAATCAATATTTCATTTCTTCAATTAAAGTCTTACTTTGTGGTGCTAAACATTACATTTACATAAATATACTGGTGTAGAAGTAGTATAGTAAACATGTCGTCTTAAAACACTCTGAAGTTTAAAATAAGCCTCTCAACAACACATATAAATTTAAATTGCAACTTATGAGCATTTTCAAAAATTTCATCTCATCCAAAAAAATTAATCATCTCAATTTTTAATTTCTTGATAGAATGTCATTCACGATCCAGCATCATAGATAATTAAATTTTACTTCCTTGATTGCTGCACAGTTTATTCCAGGTCTGTAACCTAATCAATCCTCTAAGTCGTCGGGTGACTTCGTGAACCCTCGGGGTCCTACGACGTTCAAAGCACAGGTGTTCTCTAATTGCCTCTTCTGTGACGTCCGATGCGTAGTTGTTTCGGATCACTTACACTGCGCGATATGTAATCTCATGGCAGGCAGCTAGCACTTTAAATAAAGTCACCTTCTAGCTGATGGCTAGCCTTGGATTACTTCGAACTAAGCAGATACCATGCTAATAACAACTAAGCATGATAACCTAGCTTTGCCTGCATTTATAGTGTTTATCACTCGTAATCATGGTGAGAGTCCATGCTCTCCATTACCACTCATTCAAATAAGGTGAAGTGAAGTGGCAGTGTCAGTCAGTAAATAGTAAAAGCCGATTCTGGGTCACCCCACGCTTTCATCGAAAAACCAAGCATTTTATCCCTTAAAAAAAAAAGTATTTTTATCATTTTCAAACGCAAAAATTTTATCGTTCATAGAAAAATCAATTTTCGACCCCCCAAAATCAAGCAATATTCAAACAATTTTACACCTAAATCAAGTACATTTGCCAATTGTTCAGAAATTCCCGAACAGAATTTTTTCCCCAAGGTAGTTACGTTACTAATTTAAGTCAAAATCAAGTAAATTTAAGTCAAGTAATTTTCAGTCAAAAACATCATTTTTTCATTACTTTAATAAATTTATATGTTTATGCTTTAAATAAAATGGACTCGATGTTCGAAACAGAAAATAACAACATAATGTGTAAGAAATGTAAAAATTGTGGTGAAGTATTAAACATAGAAAGTTTTCCTCCACATAAACACACAAAAGACAATCATATTAACACATGGAAAAAATTTAGAGAGTATGCTATACACAATTATGAGTGAAAAAACGAGGACGTACTATGCGAATGTGGAAAATATGTTTGTAATCTATATCTCAAAAAGCACAATAAAACCAAATTACACAGCACAAAATAAATTCGACATGATGATTATTCAACTATGACATGTGTAGTATGTAATGAAAATAAATCCATCAATTCATTTTGTCCTCATAAAGCAACTATAGACAAACATGAAACAAAATGTAAAAATTGTTTTAGTGAAAATGGTAAAAATCACTATGCCTTAAAAAAAGAGAGAATAATATATGAATGTGGAAAATATCTCTATAATCTTGAACTCGAAAAGCATAAAAATAGTAAATCACACAATACACTTGTATATATTCTAAATTAAATTCAACATGATAATTACCCAACAAAGACATATACAGTATGTAATGAGAATAAATATATACAATTATTTTCTTATAGTAAAACTTGTAAGGACAAACAAACAACAATATGAAAAAAACGATTTAGTGAATGTATGACAAATTATCGTCTTAACAAGAAGTTACATAGTTAAAAACGATATCATTATTATTATTATTAATTTAATCGTTGTTGTATTTTATTCCATTATATTTATTATTATGTTGGTTTCATTTTATAATTAAATTTGTTTTCTTGTAAATTAAACGATTATTTAATTTAACTATTTTTCTATTTTATTCCATTATATTAATTTTTCTCGTATTTTTCATTTTATAATTAAATTAGTTTTCTTATAAATAAACAACAGAAATGTCAGCAAACAATTTTGCAGTGAGTTGAGTGAAAAGAGATTGAGGGAGTTGAGAATTATAGGCAGAGATTTTTAAATTAAATATTGGCACAGGTTACGAAAAAATGACATAATTACATTTATTATACAATATATTATAAATCAACAAAGAAAAAGAAACTTTGCAAATTTGCATTTTCTTAAGCCAATACCAATGAACTAATTAAGAAAGATAGAAATGTATCAAATTAAATATTTCCATATTCTAATCTACTTATACAACGTAGAAATAAGAATAAGTGAATAAAAGAATGGATAATAAAGAATAATTTTACAAATTTACCTTTAGAAGAAGTCAATAAAAATGAACCATATAAGCAAGATTGAAAAGCATTAAAAGAAATATTCCCCTATTCTACTAATAGTTTTGTAAGCAAAATAAATAGAAGAGAATAAAAAATTACAAAGTTAGTACATCTTTTAAATGTAGAATATCAACTTATAACATTTAAACTCCTTAGTTCAGTGCTGCCTAATCAATTTTTAACTTCTGTAAAAATAAGGTTTTTGAGGTAATACTCGATCATCTTAGGAAACCTAGAGAGTTGAAAACTTACATTTAACTATATACCAATTGCCGTAAGCAAGTAAATAGTCAAGTAGAACTGTTTACATTTCAGTCATATAATCATACGATATTTAACGAGCAGAAATTATAAAGATTTATAATATTATATAACAGGAATAATTTACACAATATTCTGAATTCTAAAAAAGACATTCAAGGGGGACTTTAAATAACATAATTGGAATACAATTAGCTACAAATAAGTATAATCTATTAAATGGAAATGGATCATCATATATAGAATTACCAGAAGCAATTAAGAACAAAAAAGCATGTGTAAATGTGAAGATTAATGATGAAAAATGTTTTCTTTTGGCAATAAAATCAGCATTGTTTCCAGCAGACAAGAATTCAGATAGAGTAACTAATTATAAAAATGTGGGGCCTAATAATGATAAAGTAATAGATGATATGAATATACAATAAAAATCGTTGATATACAAAAAATAGAAAATCAGATTGATGTCATAAATGCATACTCAATTGAATGTAAATCCACAGTATAGCCACTAAAACTTACAAAAATAAAAAGGGTAAGTTTATAATTTCACCTTATTTGACATTAATGTTGGATAAAATATTTATCGAGGATAGTTTCAGCACAAAAATAATAATAAGCAACATAAAACCTATATATGTAATATGTGTCTTCAAATTTTTACATCTCAAGAAAAATTAAATAAACACAAAGAAGACTGCTCTAAAAATGAACCAGTCAAAATTGCTTAGCCTTCGAAGGAGAGCAATTAAATTTTAAAATTACAAAAATGCAATGAAGGTTCATTTAAGATTATATGCAGATTTTGGATTAATTCTAAAGCAGATAACCACTAAACCTAATCCAAGAGAAATGAAAAAATTAAATTTTATTATAAAATATCCTGTTTTAATTGAAGAAGATATTGATAATGGGTTTTCTAGATAAGTACTTAAAAAATGATATAATATTACTAATAATCAAATAAATTACATTGATTTAAAATTACATGATGAATCCTATACTATTATATATCATTTACATGAAGCATCGGTTTTTTGTTATTATGTTGTATCTAATTATAAAGATTATAAAGCACCAGAGGTATATCGAGGTCCAAATGCACATAAACATTTATAGAATTAATCAAACAAGAAGTAGAAAAAATTGGTTAAATATATTCACAAATTGAACCAATGCATCCATTAAGAAAAGAAGAAAAAGTGTTTTATAATAGATAAAAAATATGTACTGTATGCGAATGTGAATACATGAAAGAAAATAAAAAAGTACATCATCATGATAGTTTAACTGGAAAATTTATTAATCCAACATTTAATAATTGTAATCTACAATTGAAATTACCCAATTTTGGTCCAATTTATTTTCATAACTTAGCTGGTCGTGATGCTTATTTATTTATTAAAGAGCTAGGAAATGAAAATAAAAACATAGACTTAATTTCGAATAACGAAGAAAAGTTTATTACTTTTGGGAAACCAACATTAAATTTGAAGATGAGATTTATAGACACATTAAAATTTATAGCAATTAGTTTACATAACTTATCATTTAATTAAACTAAAGAACAAATGCAATATACTCAAAAACATTTTCCAAAAGATAAAGTAGATTTAAATATAGGAAAGGGAGTTGATCTATATGATTATATGGATAGTTGGAAGAAATTCTAAGAAATAGAACTTCCTCCAAAAATTTAATTTTCAACAAATTTAATGAATCTAATATAACTGACGATGATTATAAACATGCAAAATGTGTATGGAATCCATTTAATATTAAAAATCTCGGCGAATATTATGATTTTTATTTTAAAAGTGATGTATTTTTGTTTAATCATGGTTACATTTTAGAGTAGATTTAGAGTATCCCCAACAACTGCATAATTTACATAAAGGTATATAATTTTGAGCAGAAATTAATCTAAATTATTAACAAATTTACATAACAAACAAAAGTATGTAATACACTATCTTAATTTTAAATAGTGTCTAAATAATGGATTAAAACTTACAATAATACATAGGATACTAAAGTTTAATCAGTCTGATTGGTAGAAGATGCATATATAATTAAATACATCAATGAGAACTAATGCAAAAAAATATTTTGAAAAAGATTTTTTTAAGGTAATGAATAATTATGTGTTCGGCAAAACTTTACATATATTAGGAATACCATAGTTATAAGACTGATATAAAATGAACAAGAATGCAAAAAATTTATAACAAAAGCAAATTAAAAAAAAAGTACTATATTTAATGAGAATCTTGCAGTGATATATATGAATAAAACAAACGTAAAATCTAATAAGCCTGTTTATGTTTGTATGTCAATTTTCGATCGATCAAAAGAATTAATGTATTATTTTCCTTATAAAGTAATTAAACCAAAATATGCATATAAAATTGAATTATGTTATCAAGATACTGATTCATACATTTGTAACATAAAACAAATGATTTTTATGAAGATATGAAGACAATGATAGAAAAATTTTTGCACAAATGCCACAAATAAATAAGAAGGTGGTAGGTAAAATTAAAGATGAATGTAATGGTAAATTAATGAAAGAATTTGTTGGTTTGAGATATAAAATGCATGGGTAGACGGTTGGCGATAGAGAAAATAAAGTATTGAAATGTGTAAAGAAATGTGACGACTACAAGAAATGTTCGTTTAATGATAAAATAAAATATAGAACAATGAATATAATAATAAGCAAACGGCATGGAATATATACAGTACAAGTTAAAAAAAATAGCATTAAGTCCTTATGATAACAAGAGATTTATACTAGAAAATAAAATAGATACATTACCATTTGGTATCAAAACGAATACTTTTCTTTATTATGTTTGTTATTATTACATTGTATATTATATTCTATAATATTATATTCATATGTTAAATATATTTTGGGGATTCATAAAATCTGTAATATTTTTAATATTTTAGTTTCTTAAACAATGTCAATATCAGCACCAATTTCTAAAACAATATGATTAAAATTTTCATTATTCATTTTATAAAAAATCGGATATGGTGACTCATAAATAATAGAATCTCTAAAACAAAACATTATTTTCGGCTGAAGACTAGCAATTATATATGTTACTAAATTATTAGGCTCATCATATTTTATATAAATTCCATATGCCAAATTACAATAAACATTTATTGTATTAAATAGATCAAAATGAGGTAATTATATACCTAAAACAATTTTGTCTGATTCATTAGTCATATTTCTTTCAAAACCAAACATATTGGATAATCGATTATCAAATTCAATATTAAGATAAGATTTAACCAAAACTCTTATTTTCACACTGTCTGATGTTAATTCAATGTTATTTGTTAGAAATAGTTCAATTGAATTGATTGCTTCTTTTAATGATTTTACTGATTAGCCTCTAGGAATATTTATAAATTTATTGTTTTCACTAAGTGTTATAGTATTGTTAATATTTGGAGTTACAAATTTTGTGCATAAACTAATCAATGCAGTTGATTGATATTTATGAATGATATCATAATTAAGTTTTTATTTAGTATGGAGTGATTATTTGTTAACTTATATACTTTACAGTTCATTTAATAAAACAATTATATAAATAAATTTTAAAACAATTATTGGGATGCTGGTGTTTTAATTTCCAAAGAAAAATAAAACAATATGAGGAATGGTGAATTAATGCCTGATAACATAAGAGCCAAAATTGTAAGCCGTAGTAAATGTGATAAGATTATTTTGATGATCGATTTTATTTACAAATACGATATTTTAATTGCAATAAATTATATGTTTGCTCGAAAAGTTTATACCAACCCAAATATATTGAGTTTCAAAATTATATTGTTATCTTATCCAAAATACTAAAATTGAAGAAAAAAATTGCATATTTTTTAGTAATAAAAGTGAAATGATTCTTTTAGATCAATGTGAAAATCAGTCTCTAGTTATATTTGATGATGCTATTTTTGAAAATCAACATATAATGCGTGATAATTTCACTAAAGGAGACATAAAAATATAGATGTATTTTATTTATCTCAAACTTTTTCGAAAATACCCAAACTATTGGTAAGAGATAATACAAACTTTGTGTATATTTAGACAAGATGATATTAACTTAAAACATTTATAATGATTTTGTTGGTGGTAACATGTTTATGAATGATTTAAAGTAATTTGTGCAAAATGTTGTAAGGAAAATTATGGTTTTATTAAATTAGAATTTATTTTGAAAATTAACTAGAGGAACTATAGAATTAAAATTAAAGATTTTATAATAATTTTAAAATGTTTGCTTTTAGAAAAATTTGTCCAATAATTTTCCAAAAATAGATTCTTGTATTTTTATTAATTTTTCTTTCTCTTGCAATATTTAATTAATTGAATCTCTCTTTCGAATACTGTTTCTTCCATTCACCTACGAATATCCTCGAATGTTATAATTCTTTGCAATTTGTTTTAATTCCGAAACTTTTTTGATTTCTATATCTGGAAATGGTTTCTAAAATATTATTTTATAATTTTTTATAAATTCTTTTAATTCTTCTATTTGGTAATTGTAAATTTTTATACCTTTAACATCTTTGCTAAATTTCGAAGATGTTTAACCTATAGAGATTCTATATCTGAATCTATTGGATATAATAATCTCTTAGATTATGGGTGATTATTTTGTACTTTATCTATCCACTCCATTAAAACATGTTTCCTTATGTAAGAATACACTATTATGTTTAAATTCATTGCCATTTCTCTTAATTATATATAATCATTTTGAAGATGATTTTTATTCATAATTTCATAAGTTTCACAGTTTTTAGAGAATTTTGAAACTATGTTGTAACTCTCTTATCTAGCTTAAATTATTTCCCATTTATTAATTTTTATAGAAATTATAGGCAAAATAAATGCGACCATTTTTTATAGAAAAATACGTTAAAGAGTTGAATATTTGGGGGAGCATCAAAGATAGTTCTACTTGAGAATATACAAATTATTTCTATATTTTTATTAATGGATCTGGTTTATATCACTTTTTATTTCCTTATTGAAAATATATATAACTTACAAGTTGGTCGAATTGCTAGACCAACAATTAGAGCTTAGAACTAGGAAATGATAATTAATTGACTATGTTATTTGATTTATATAAGTTAATTTTTAATGACAAAAGTTAACTGCTGTATTAGATGTTAATAATGAGCCTTGGTCTGAAGGAACTAATGTAACTAGACTTTTGGAATACAAAAAAAAAAAAAACATTAAATGCATTATATTATATTGTTGACATTTATCTTAAAATGCTTCTTGAAAACATAAATGATTATAATAAAGGTGGTGTAGTTTATATCAATAAAAAGGATTAACATACCTGTTGACAAAATCTAGAATAGCCAAGATATCATTGGTAAAACAAATTTCTAAACAGCTTAATTTAAACATAAATGTTTCTGAAGAAAAAATGTAACATAATATATCTCATATTATAAAATGTTTCAAACATTTAAATTATAAACAATATACTATAGACAATTATAGAAAAGATATACATTTTCCATATTTAAAATTGGCTATTGAATGTGATGAGTTTAACTATAATTATAAAGATATTATTTATGAAATAGAAAGACGAAAAGTATATAAAATTCAAATTCAAATGTAAATTTATAAAATTTAATCCAGATGAAGTAGATTTTGATATACCCGATGTAATTAATCACATTGTATTGCATTTAAATAAAATATAATATTAGACAATGGCAAATACATAAAAATATTTGAAAATTATACTACATCCAAAAGTTATGTGAATTGTCACAACCTAACTATTTTACATAATTATTATCACCCATTGTTTTCAAGACTTTTGCAATAAAATATTTATCAGGATAATTAGTTTTAATTATTTCATATTCATAACAATTACAATTTTTTTCTTCTCCTTTAGTATCTTTTAATTTGTATGTTGATACATTATTATTTAAAACTTTAAAGATAGTAAATAATTCTGTTGTCCAATAAGGAGTACAAACTTTTTCAAAAATTCGTTTAATTTGGCTAACACTGACAACATCGCCTATTTTGTATTTTGGAATAGTAATCATTTATGTTTGGTATAATTTTTTTGTAATTTTTCTTATTGATTTCAACTGGTTTCATGTTGATAGTTCTATGTTTTGTATTGTTTAACTTAATCATCTTATATATTTACTCGTTTATATTTACCATTTAAAGGAAATTTTTTCACAATTTCTTTTTCATTGTGCTAATAAATCTTACTACAACTCTAGCTTTTAGTTCAATAAATGTGGAATAATGATTAAAATTTTATTTTTGCATAAGTTCATTAAATGTCTTGTTATAAAATTCAGAGCCATTATTACTTTGTATATAAGAGGTTTTCTTTTCTTCCATATACATTCTAAACCATCTACTACATTTATAGCTGATTTATCTTTAATAGGCAAAGCAAATGCATAGTCTGAAAATACATCAATAATTGTAATAATATATTTACATCCATTATTTATATGTGATATAACATTTAAGTTACTGGTATTCATCTCAACAAGATCAATTTGCCATAAATCATCAATTCAATATGTTATTTCTTTTCTTCTTGCTTGTTTATATAATTCAAACATTATGCTTTCTATTACATTGGGCAATTTTTTTTAGTGTTGATAATTATAATTACATATTGAATATTTACTCGCTGGACTAAATGTCCATTTTTACTATTTTCATTTTTATATTACTATTTTTAGTGACCTTACACTTCAAGCACCAAGTATTCTCTATTTAATAGCTAAAAAAAATTATGTTTATATTTTACAGATATTCTTAGTGTAGTCATCAAACTATCTTTATGAATAGATCTTTTTTTATTTATTTTAAAAGTTAAAATAATACCTCTGATAACATAAAAAGGCTTACTGTAATATATTTTTTTAGACTCTTTAAAAATGACCACATCATCAATAATTATAGTAAGCCCATCAGTAATTATAATTTAATAAACAGTACAATCCATCGTAAAAGAAAAGTAAGGCAGATTATTATCTAAGAGAAAAATATTATTAGTTTAATTCCCATTTGCATGTAAATAAAATATATGAGCTTTTTCTTCAACTTTTGAGTTAGCAAGTGTATGAACATAACTCAAAACTGATTGGCTTAAATGTTGAAATTAATCAGCTATTGCATCTTTTCCATCTATAGGATCAGCCATATTATTTTTTCTAAGATTATGAAGAGATATGAAATCCATTGTATCAACAAAAACTTTTATAATTTGGTCTTGAAAGCAGAAACAATAATATTGTATTTTGAATCCACATTTGTTTTTAATTTCATAAACAGAAGCAAAACTTTTGTATTTTGAAGCTACATCTGTTGTTAATACATGTTTTGCATTATTTATCCATTTTATATACTCACCAATAATATTACTGAATTGTAAATTTATATCTTCTTTTAAAGCATAGTCAGCAATTTTATGTTTAAAAAAGTTCTAATTACTGCATCTTTTTCATCTCTAGGTTCATCTGTATCAACAATTGAGTGCCCTAAAAGAGAAACATAAGATTTTGTATAATCAAAACACTTGGTTAGTTTACTTTGTATAGTAGAAACACTGGAATTGCATTGTGACTCTACATATTTCTAATGCATAATCAAAAGCAATAGTTTTATATTTTAAATCTAAATCTTCTTTAAAGCATAAGCATAAGTTTCAAAAACTTTGTGTTAAACTTGATTAATGGTTTCCCAAATATATCTGTTGTTTAATAATAAAGAAATTTTATCGTGAAACTTAAAACCTCCCCAAAAAAATGTAATACAATTAAACATAGATGTCCACATATAGCTGAATTAAAATTCTGACTTCTATTATCACTATAATAAATATTTATATTTTTGAAGTAATTAATTTAATTATTAGGAATATTTCCTCCAAATGAATCAAAATATAAAACATCATTATCTTCTTTAAAATAACAAACCCAATGAGTTCCTGACTTCTTTGAAATATCAAAATTAACCACAGCACATGTATATTTGTGCATACTTTTTTGTAATTCAACAATCATATAAACATTTATGAAATTTTTAATATTTATTATTTTTACATATTTTTCAGTCTCGATATTAGATAATGGTGATATGCTCAAATTTTATTTGGTCACCTCTTTTGGAAACTAAACAACTTCCTGATTTATTTTCCATTTCTAAATTATGTCTTGTTCTTCTTATCCTATTTTATTTATTTTTTTAGTTATTCAACATAATTGTAAGTTGCAGTAGCTCCTCCTGCTAAAGTACCAATTGCACCTAAAGCTGAAAATAAAATAGGTAAAAATTCTTCATGATGTTATATACTTCCTGATTTTCTTTCACTATTTTATTTGAGTATTGGTATTGACCAAGTTAATAAGAAACCTTCTTTCTGTTCATTTTTTTTCAATTTTAATTTTTGTTAAAAAATTATCTATATCCAAATATCTTAATTGACCAAAGGGTATATCAAAATTTATATTTTTATCTTCATTCATAAGTTATATATATAATAAATTTTGCTATCCCATCCTAATTTTCTTTTTACTATCATTGTTGAAGCAACAGCCACAGAAGCAATTTTTTTTATTAATTGGAGTATTTTTATCTAACAGAATTCCTTTTGCTGCTTATTGTAAAATTTTATCAGCATTACATCTAGATACTAAATCTTGATGGTCTCCATAAGCAATCTCGTGATATTTACTTGCTTCATCTAATTTATTTATCCTAATGTCTCCTTTTGCCAACATTTTGTTTAATTTTGTAAATGGCCCACATTAATTATGGCCTGATAAATGCATTTCAGTCAAATTTAAATTATTTAATGCCCAATTTATTAGTCCTGACTATAATGTTTAGAATTCCAAAAATAATGTTGAAATAAATATAAAACTCTTACAAGATAGGAAATTACTTTTGGATTAATAATAACAAATTAAGAAAATTTACAGTTCAACATATTTATTCTGCATACCGTTTTCATTATAATAATTATTATTTCCAACATTTTCTTCGCCACAAATAACTAATAATCGATTAATCTATTTTCTAACATCACACATACAAATATATTCTTTTGGTAAAATACTGTATTTTTTTTAAACCTTCTAAGGCCTAGGAGTTCTTGGAGAAATTATTCTTTCAGGCATGTTTGGCACTGATCTTGATTGTGATTATTTTATGTAATTATCAGAAATCGGATTTTCCAACTTTTATTCGAGTTTATTTTCTTTTTTGGATTATAATTTTGGAATGCAGCATAGGTTGATAAAATAATTTATATGTAATTTTCATAGTCCTTATCAGTGAATTCCTCATCAAGACCATCTCCTTTTTCTTTTGTTGACAAATTTGAAAGCCCTTCTCTTAATTTGTATTCTTTGTCTTTAACAAATATTTTATCATCTATCTATCTTTACTTTTCTATATCCAATGTAAAAGTTATTCTCATCTCCTTGTAAACCATATTGAGTATTAATAACATTTTACAATTTCTTTTCCAAGATTTATAGTAGAATCAGATGCGGTACACATAAAATTGTTTATGGGTACAATACCCATCCGCTCTTCCAAATTAGGAGATTTATGTTCTGAAAATAATTCTCTATCAAATATTGTTTCTTCTGGTGTTTGTGGATAATCTAAATTTTTACTGCTACAGGAACTAGTGTAATTACTTTTTTATTTTATTCACTTACTTGTTCTACTTTTTTACCAATATTTCATAATTCATCATTTAAAGTTAGCTATACCTTCTTATTTTTTCATATTCTGCTCCATGATTCTTTTGTATAATTTCTGTAATTTTCTATGAGTAATTTAACCCGAGAATCACCTTTTTATAAATCTTTAATTCTTATATAGGTTTTTTCTTATAAAGGAGTTATAAAAGTATTCAGAGTTTTGAGAGATAAACTTTTCCCCCAACAGACCAAAATAGGGGGAATTCAAATTTTTACAATAATAGAATAGAATTTGATGTTCCTATAGGTGCTGGATTTTCTATCCCAAATGATGCTTATGTTTATGAACAATACAGATTACTAAAAAGAGACAAAGAAGGAAATGAAGCAAAATATGATAATATTGATGTTTGTTCTAACTTTTTTCCTTTTCAAATTTCTAGAGTTGAAATCTTAAAAAGTGGATATATTATTGAAACTGTTGATAATCCAGGAATAACATCAACAATGGTGAAGGCTTTTTTAGGATCACCAAGTGAACAAAATTATTCAGACATGTTTTATGTTGATTATAAATGTCGAGTAAAATCTGTTCATAGTGATAAACAGATGAAGTACTGTATCCACTAAGATATTTGTTTGGTTTTATTCGTGATAACAGTGATATTTATTGGAAAGGTGGCTATAAAATTATTTTTATTCATAATTCGTCTGATAACAATTGTTTATATGTTTATGAAAAAAATGTAAATTTTGCAGTTCAGAAAACCTATGCTGATCCAGGTAAAATTGTTATTCAAACATTAGAAATTATGTGTCATATTGTTGAATTCGAATCTAACACAGCAATTGCAATTAAAGAAAAATATACAAACATCCTAAAATGCCTACTATTATTGATCATTTGCAATTTTTGGAAGAAGTTCCTAGTGGAACAACTGTTTTTAAATTTTATATAAAATATAAGTTTAAATATTTACTATTTTATATGTCTCATTTTGTAATTATAGGATTTCAAACTAATAGAAAAAATATTGCAGAACAGTATGTATATGCTTCGCTGTTTGAACATTGTAATGTAAGAAATATTTACTTTGATAATGGAGGAAATGAAATTTTTCGAAAGGTAAATTGGAATCTAGATGTTGAAAATGGCCTTTGCGATATAATGCTTCTTGCCTATAATGAATTTAGAAATTCAAAATCGAAACTAGATACTATATATAGAACTAATGAACTTTATTACAAACCAACTGTAAACCCTTATGGAGATGTCAACTAATAATAATTTTTTGGTCAAAGACCATAATTTGTTATTCGTTGTTTATATAGAAAAAACTACAGTAGTTAAAGAAAAAAAATAATATAAAATTTAGTGTTTATTTTAATAAAGCTACCGAAGCTGGTACAATTTGTAATGTTGTTCGAATTAGCCTGAGGAATCTAACATATGGTTTTTTGAAAGAAAGAATTCCTGAAGATATATAAATTTTTTAAAATTAATTAATGGAGGAATCAACAAAATTTTCTGATAGTTTAATATAACACTTTAGATGTATAGTTAGATTGTTTAAACTTTTAAAACTTTTAGAAATTTTAAGGCATTTAATTAGACTTTTAAGACTTATACAAATTTTAGATGTATATTTGATTTTTTTATCGAATTAAAAATCATTTTCATAATTCTGAATGAGTTTTTCTTTCTCCTAGTAAATTTTTTATTTATAAATAAACAAAAATGGAATTGCTTCTCAAGAAGTTAAACAATTCATAGAATTGACTAAACTACACGTTCTTGAAATTAATAAATGGTATGCTGGTACAGATTTTCTAATTTGTGAAAAAATTAATTACATTCTAGATTATAAATATAAGATCACATTTCCAGATAGCTATTTAAATATGTTTGATAAAAATGCTTTAAAATTAATAAATGGAGAAACAAGTTTTATAGCATATAAATGCTTTAAAAAATTAAGAATGGAAAATTTATGCATGGTATAGAATTCTCTTGAAATATATCAATTCTATTAATTTGAATACATCAATTATCTTTTTAATATTTCATTTGATTTTTGACTTATATTTGCTTGATCAAAATTTGCATGATTTTTTTTTCTAAAATCCTGTTCGGGCATTTCTGAAAAAGTGGTAAATTTTGCTTGATTTTGGGGTAAAATTGATATTTTTTTTTTTTTTTTTTTTTTTTTTTTTTGCTTGAGTAAGGAGGTTGAAAATTAAGGATTCTAGAAACGTGAAAAAGTTGCTTAAAAATTATTAAAAAACATTACTTTTATTTGGGGGTAAAATACTTGGTTTTTCTATGGAACAGAGGGGTGGTCCAGAACTGGCCTTTACTATCTACTTCAGCGTTTACTTATTCAGTGCATGTATGTGTGTTCCAAAGTGTAAAATCTTTTACGTGTGCGTGTGTGTGCATATATTCTTTAGGTTTCTCATGCCCATATTCATGGTTACATACACGATTTGCTGCTGCTCCAAAATTTTCTTGCAATCTTGGAAGGTAATTTTTTTCTTCAGGCTTGCCTTCTGTACACCCTTGGCTTTCTTGGTAATCTTGTCTCTACTTATACAGCTGTACATTTTCAAACGCAGCCCTACAAACTCGCTCATTAGTTCCCCACCACACTCGTCTTTAAATTTCCCTATCACTTTCCTGTTGGCAGGGGAGTAGCAGTGTTGAAGGGGGTGTAGGTGCTGGTATCCATCTCTTTAATGAGTGTGGGATCTGCAGCCAGGTCTGCATAGTAGTCTTCTGTTTCAATTTCGTATATTAACGAGTCGGTATCTGTATATATTAAATTAATGCCGTTTTCATACTTTTGTTTCGTGTAGTAGTGATAGAATCTGTACATTAAAGTTTTCGAGAGGTCGAGAACTGAAGAGCCGGAGTGAATAGGTTTGTCAAAGAATATGGTTTCCTTTTCCATTTTAATCAGGAATAAATTTTCTGTGTATATTGGCAGCACTTGAATGATGGTTTAGCTATTAGTTGCTTCAGTTTTCTTTCGTTACACACCAATTCCATGACTTGTCCCTTCCTTTTGTTTTCCATTAATTTACCAAATGTGGCATTGTTCATAAGCTTAAAAAAGTTTTTTCAAAATAATTGCCGGCTGCCTGCCTTTTTTTCAGTGTTCATTGAATCTTCGTCACATGTAGGCCATGGGATAATGCTTGCTTCAAGTTTATATAATGTACAATACAATTATTCTTAACTTGCAATGTCGTCAATAATTTTTTTGTCTTGCCACCTGGAGAACGCTCGTTGATGGGCAAGAATGGCAGGTTTTAGTAAATGTCGTGGAGTTCTGCAGGATATTCTACATCTACCTCCAGCACGTACCCTAATAGTCCATAATCTGGCACAGCTGTGATATCAATGGTGGTGCTTACCCACTGGAAGTCACGCACAGAAGGGGCAGAGACATTGTCCACTCATACAAGTTGTTGTTGTCTAGGCATTGGAGGTAGGCAGGTGGCTTGTTGGCATCATATGTGGATGAAATGTACTTATTATTAGCTTTCGCATGATGCTTCACACACTGGACCACTCCCTCCTCTTATGCATTCTTCAATGAATAAATACGTCTCTTAATCGACCAATAGTCCCAGTTCGACCTTGATGTGTTTCAGCATTGTGTCGAAATAGAAGCTCGGCGCACTCACGTAACGGACACGGTCCAGACAATTTGTTTCCAGGCACAGTTTCCTAAAGTTTTTAAATGCATCTGACAACAACAAAACATCAATCTTGAAATAAACGTTTGAATAATCTTTCATTTTTTGACAGGCGAATTTTTCCCAGACATTAAGTGCGTGATTATAGTCCTCTTTACTGATGGCCGTGTTGATCTACCTGTTGTAAAATTTGTAGCTGGGGGGCAGCGGCATCTCTTCCAGTTTCAGCAGGCAGTCTATGTAATAGTAGGGAAACACACCCTTTCTCCCTACTAATTCCATCTCATCTGGGGTGAAGAATTTTGCAGTATTTATAAGCTGATCTCTTGGCAGGTTTTCGGCGAGGGTGGCGAGACTGGTCGACATGAAGCAGAAGGTGTCGATAAACTGTATAGAAATCTTTTCCCCGCAGTGGTTTCGAGAACGTGATTAATTGTTCCTCTGTATGTGAGATGATGAAGATTTCCGTGTCTTCGTAGTCTAGGTGTTTGATTATAAAGTTATCGTCACATGTTAGGTTGTGTAATAACAGAGGCAATCGTTTTGGATGGTGGCGAAGTTTGTTGCAGTTATTGCAGAAGGACCCAATGTAGTTTCTGATGAAGTGGTCGTGGTCCATAACCTTCCAGTTGTCTTGTGTAGATATTTATTCACATTAGCAGCAGGTATCTGACATGGCATGAGTAAGTAATTGCAGGTTACTGAGTGCTTCATGGGTTTACTTGTTGCGTAAATTTCCTTCACCTTTTGTCCAGAAACCACAATCTCTTAAATAAATTCTTTGGCTGCATCTTCCCCAGTGTAAATCATTGGCTCTGTTGGCAGACTTGTTGTTTTAACAGCAGGTATTATGTCACTATCTATTTGAACAAAGTAACAACAACTATACGCCTCATGTTTTTGATATTAGTCATGTATTAGATGTATGGGGGTCGGCCTGGCAGGTCTGGACGGGCAGGAGCATTGCTTAGAAATCTGCATAAATGACGATTGGAATCTTGTCTGCATGCAAATATCTTTTGCAAATATGCAGTTTTTCTGTGAGGGTTGTTATTTGGGACGTCATCAGCCAAGAAAATTTTTTTATGTATGTGAAGTGTACATTGTCTTCGGTCGTGAGGAGGAGGAAGAGGAGATCAAAATGGACGGGCTTCTCTTCATTGCAGACTCGTCTTGGCACTACCTTCATGTCTTCATTAAGAATAAATATATTTACTGTCACTCCAGGATTTCATTTTTCAAACTCAGTTATCTAGTACAGAGGCATGGGGAACTCGTTGCCATTGAAGTTCAACGTAGTCACCAGTTCTCTGTAGTGGTGGTTGACTCGCTGTGGGTTCTCGCCTTCCACATATCTGACGAGTATGGCCCACATGAAGCACTTGTGATCTGTGTTTTTCGGGTTGATGATAGCTTCTTTACTCTTGATGGGTGCTGGCAAATCTATGTAGCTGGATATGCACTGGGTCCAATTTATTAATTCGGAGGTGCATTCTCTTCACTGTAGTAAGTGTCTATCCATATCCTTTACCCTGGTACTCGTCCTCTTCTTGACAGATCTTGACCAAGCTGGCCGCCAAAGCATTTTCCATATCATCCTCATTGTATAATGGGACATTCTTGGTCTTGAAGGTACGCTGGTCTACTTCATATTTGTGGGGCTCAGGTTTGCCATAGTCGAACTCCAGGAATAAATTGAATTTAATTCGTCCATTTTCCATGATTTCTTTCTGCAGCTGTTCAGTAATATTTTCCTCCAGCCCCTCAATATATGTGCACACATCTTTAGCCTCTTCGCTCGTACTTTCGGCTACATACGTCTTCAAATTGCCTCTAAATGTGGTCTCTGCCAATACAAATCCGTGGGCCGTCGGCTGTCCGGACACCGTACGATTCTCGGTCGAGGTGCTGGTGTAGGTGCTGGCTGCTGCTGGGTGGAAACATCACACTTGGCCTTCTTCGCAAGTGGAGGTCCTGGGCCGGTACTCTTCTTGGCATGTTCTCTCAGCTTGTCCGCCCTCGTGAAATATTTGCCGAGGTCTTCACATGTGTATGTATTCTTCTCCGGGTTAAACTTGCACCCCTTTTCGAATCTTCAGGCATCTGATATGTTGACAAATTTAGCATTACAAAATTTGCAGTTGCCAGCTGCTTTCTGCCGCACGTCTCCATTGCAACTTTTTAGGTGACGTTCCATAATATCTTTTCGCGCAATCTTCATCCCACATTTGTCACAGACTACTTCTTCCCTGAGTGGGTTGTGAATACAGGTCCTCTCATGTCTCAGCCCATTATTGCGTGCCGAAAAATATTTCGAACAAAACTTACAAAATAACCCTGGCAGCAGTGTTGCACTTACCCCAGAGACAGTAGAAGGCGAAGGAAGTTGGAAGTCCCCCGAAGTTCCCACGTCGAGACGACAGCCCTCCATGCTGAAGACTTCAGCAAATAAACCTGCAACATATAGTCATGAATTATATTAATAATGTGGACATAGCATTAATTCAAGCTGGAAAATAAAGTATATATTAATGGACAAATTCATACACCGCGTAGCAAAACATGTGTAATTGACCAAGTAAAATTTAATACTTAACTGTGTAGCAGAACAAATAATCTTGTACATTTTTCCCCCTTCATTTAACAATTCTATATGCATGTTATTTATGATTGAGAATAATAGTTTTATAAAAGAAATTCTAGACACGACACTTTGAGAAGATTATTTTATCAACAAGTGTAGTTGCATTTTTAATTAAAAAAAACCTTCAACATATGATCACGAATAATACATATAATCTGGACATAGCGTTAATGCAAATTGGGAAAAAATTACGTTTGAATTAATATGCAAACACATCTGACAAGAAAGCCTATGCACATTGTAATTTTTACTGGGAAATAGTTTGTAATTTTACAAATGCTTTTAACAGTACAAATATTTTTCTTGTAAAACTACTCGTTTCTTAACACTAGATGTTCCGTGTTGTCCCTTAAGAAATGTTTATACTAAACTGACTTATATCCATGAGCTTGAGCGAAATGGTGGACACTAAACAACATAAAATGGTATATAGCTGTTTTGTGCAAAAACTAGAGACAATGTAAAGTGTCGTTGCGTGCAAAAGAAATGTATTGCAAGTTTCAGAATACTCCAAACAACTCAAATAATTAAAAAAAACACACATGACTATTTACTAGCTATGCAGAACAATTAAAATTAAATCAACCTTCATAACCATTAATATTTTTGTAGGTATTTGCAGCTATATTTAAAATTAAAATAAGTTGTAATTCAAGTTGGCCTTATCATTGAGGGCTAGCAATAAAATGTGTGCTGACAATGTGTTCTTATGTTTTCGGTAAATAATCTTTTGAAATATTTGACATTGTTTTTAGACAAATTTTATGTATACCTACTTCTCAATTATGTAAGTTGTAATACAATAAAATCCTTTGTAAAACTTTAAAGAAAATTATTTAAGGTGTAACTACTCTGCTTCCAAGTATATTTATACACTACATAGCAAAAACATCTCTTGAAATATTTTTTCATCAGTAGAATATAAGCTTTGAAAACAGAATAATATAGTTATTTCACTGACTTTTTTTTAAAGCAATCATAAATTTTTTGACAAGTGTAGTTAAAATCCTCACAAACAGTTTAGCATGTATACAGCAGAGTTACTTACCAGAATAAGAAAAGGAAGACTGCAGTCACTCTCTCCTAAGAACGATGGTTGCATTGCTAGGCACTCCTGTGAAACCGGCGATTTGATTGAAGGAGACTCTCTGACGCCCGATCACGGAAGTCACAGCACCTGCACAAAAGTTCACCACGTAATGTAAAACAATAATATTTTAAAAAAAATCGTACACAAAAAATATTCGTCTTGTAGTGGTGAATACTCACTGCTTGTATTAGCGTGAAGCGGCTGTGGTTTTCCTACAGACATATAGACTTGACTGCAAGTCGACAAATGAGCAACTCCAGGAAAAGGCGGGACCTGCGACTGCTGACTGCGATGACCTACAAAGGATTAATGTGCGTTAAAGAAATTAATATAAAATATATGCATAACTTTTTATATCGGTACTAGTACTTATTAAAAAAAAAAAATTTCTACATGCGACAACTGACAGTCGGTGCTGATGTGCTCCGATGTCGGCTGGCAGAACAAGCACGAACCTTTGGCTAGGGGCTGACGTACTGGCTGACAAGCACTGTACAAAATAAAGTAAAAACCTTAATAACTTTGCATTGTAACATGTATACAAATAAATTTTATTTTAAAAATTGTTAACATAAAAACTTTAAAAAAATTTAAGAGCTCTCTGGGAAACAATAATTCACTTACTTTTAAAATTCAAGAGCTTATTTTAGAACTCGATTGAACGAAAAAAGAAAAAAAAAAAAAAGTCTCTCTGGCAAATAATAATCCGTTGAGTTTTCAAAATTAAAAGCTCATTTAGTAACAAAATTAATTTAACCAGTTATAAAAGTTTACTTGAAAAACATAACATACCTTAGCGAGCAAATACTTGAAGCGAAACTGGAAGGCGACCGTGAAACCTCGCAGTAACTTACTAGATGTAAAATGGTGGCTAAGCAGAAGGGTACTCGGATATGTAAACGGCAAGCACTGCTGATATCAGAGCGAGAGAGTTGGCGATGTTTCGGCCTTTATATAGCCTAGAAAAATGGTGGGAAACGCTGAGTAATTTAAGGAAAATAATACCTCTGGTTACCATAGCATTTTTCATTTGCCGAGTTCCACTCCCTCCCAGCGTTCACCTACAGATTTTTTCAGCAACTGTGTGCCATATTAGGTAATTATTATTGACCAACCATTTTCATTGGTTGACTTCTCCTACCTGCCAACTTTCACCTATACATTTTTTCAACAACTATGTGCCATATAAAGTAATGATTACTGACCAACCATTTTCATTGGTTGACTTACCCTCCCTCCCAGTGTAGCTCTTTCCCTCTCTCCCAGCCTCACATTCTCATAACCCAGACACCTTCCCCTCCCAGCCCTACTCATAAACTACACTGTAAAAGAAATTTGAGGAAAAATTCCCTTACATGCAAGGGAAGCTAATTTCCACTTCATGTAAGGAAAAATTACCTGTCAAATGTGGAGTAAATTTACATTACAAGTACGGTACTATTCCCTAATCGTGCAGAAAAACTACCTGACAAAAGTGGGAGAAAATTCCATACAAGTGAGGTAACATTACCTATTTGTATAATAAAATAAAATTTAAAAATACACGGTGTATTAGTAGTGTTAATTTTTTTTATTACCTATATTCTCTGACGAATAGTAATCAAAATCTTGACTCTAAAATCCTCGACACTTGCCAGAGGGTAGGCGCGAACCATGGGCCACTATCATGATAGACTGATCCACTATCCATTACACTACGATGACAACATGATCGGAAAAGTGAATATTAGTGTTTTAAACGATTGTTTCTTCCGCCCGCCGTCCCACTTTGCTGTTGAGAAAATGCTGAAGAGATACATGCATCATAAGGTAATTTTTCCATCCACGTATGGAATTTTCCACCACTATTTATGTGAATATTACTCCAGAGGGCGGTAATTATAATTTATATATAAAGAGCCATGTTGGACAGCTTGTACGACTAGACAGAAAATAATTTTATGTTATAAAATATATATTATACAATTACCAAGTAGTTAAAAATCGACTAGGAGATCCACATGTCGTATGGTATTTTTCCATCCATGTGTGGAATTTTTCATTACCATGTACATGAATTTTACTCTACAGTGTGGTAATTTTACTGTACATGTAAGGAGAACTATGTTTCCCCCACATGTTTGCAAGTATTACCTTATACTTGTCAGGTAATTTTACTATTATATGTATACTGTATGTAGGAAGAAATACCAGGATAATTTATAACAACTAAAATTGGTTGAATGTTTATGAAAATAAATAGTATTCGAGTGTTTTTCAATGTTAAATTCTGTTTATTTTATACAATACATTAGAGGAGGAGTAGCGAAATCGTTGCAGAGATCTCCTGGATTTTTTTTAAATGTATTGTGGAAGTTATTATTGGTGTTCTCAGAATTACTATTACAGACACATTACCCTATAAAGGTATAGTGTCACACATAAAAATACTTGTTAACTTACACACTGTGACCACTGACAGCAAAATTTATTCACCTATAAATTGAATTGTAGAGACAATACACCCTTGTGGTGTGCTGTCGTAATTTAATTATTTGTTTTCAGAAAAGGCACTTGTTAATCAATGATTCAAATAGAACTTTTAAACTAACTCCTCCGCCACCTTTTGTAAAATACTGTGTCAGCTGATAGTTGTTGTAGACATATGTTATGTTTAATTATTTATGGCCAAAACACAGGCTTTTTGCCTGCATTATGGATCTTAAATCAACTGGTCAATTACACCTGCATATCACTGCAAGGGTGACATGCCCCTATTGAGTTCTCTGCAGGAACTTGTATCACTGTCAATTGTCACAGGGGTGTGGGTTAATCAGTGGGGTGTATGTACATATGGTTAATCAGTGGTGGTGTATGTATGCCTGGTTAATCAGTGGGGTTGTATGTATGTCTGGTTAATCAGGGGTGTATATATGTCTGGTTAATCAGTGTGGGTGTATGTATGTTTGGTTATTCAGTGGGGGTGTATGTATATCCGATTAATCGGTGGGGACTGTAACTATGTCTGATTAATCAGTGGGGGTGTATGCATGTCTGGTTAATCAGTGCAGGTGTATATATGTTTGTCTGTGGAAATATCTATGTTGAAATATATATAATGACAATCATAATTATTTGAAATATAATTATTTTAAAATATAAATATTTTCAATATCACAACCAATAGAGATTTATTTATTACTCATGAGCTAAAACAATTTCGGCATGGCTCAATATATGCATATTTCCAGTAGTGCTGACCAACTTCCGATATATCCATATTCGCTTACCTAATCTCAAACTTAGTATTATTCTGAGAGAACAGCATGGGAGGAAAGTACATACTATTATACGAAGGGCGTCCGCCCACTTAGTTGTTGAGAACGCTGAAGAGATACATGCATCATAACATAGTTTTCCCAACCATAGATGGGATTTTCCACTACCATGTATATTAATTTTATTCCAGAGTGTGGTAAATTTACCTTACCTGTAAGGAAAACTATTTTTACCCCACAATTTTTCGAATATTACCTTACACTTGTCCAGTTTTTCCCATTATTATTTAAAGTGTATTGTTCAAAATGAGATGTATTAATAAAGTGCTCACTTTATCGTGAATAGGCTATAGTTTTGTGCTCAGTATGGTTGTATATTTCAGCCACAGCGTTTACTCGTGCGGTAAGATCTTCCTCAGATATTACTGCAGTCCCGCACACCATAATTTTTTCTGGCACCACAAACAAAATAGTCGAGGAGCGTAAGATCTGGTATGGGTGGCAGCCATGGAACAGGTTCACATCTGCTAGTCCATGGATGTGAACACGTGACTTCCAGGTGCCCCGCACATTTATGCCGAAATACAAATTTAGAAGTTAAGCACATTGTCCGAGGACCTACATTCATATTAATGTGAGGACTTTCTTACACAGTTAACGTGATCAGCTATGACTTTTGCAAAAGATATGATGACGACTACAAACCAACATTTTTCTGACATTCTTAGATATCCAATTACAGTTATCTTCCAATACTACTTCAAGAATAATAAATTCAGCGAATATATAACAGTAGAAGAAGGCGTTAGTTATTCTTTGTATCTTGTGCAAAAATGAGCTGGGTCTCCGTCCCGTCAATGCCAATTCACACCACGTAATTCCACATGCTAAGTAGTTCTGTGCTCCAACCAGCTTAACATGAACAATTATGTTTCTTGAAATAAAGACACACCAATTTTGCTAGTCTTATTCCTATATTACTAGGATACATGTAACAACATTGATTTCCATCAATAGAAATACCATTGTAAAATAAATTAAGCGAACATCACAGCATACTGTATATCATGTTTCGCATAAAATGGTACTTAATATTTAATTCGTTTTTCCGCTAACTTACGTCCAACTAATAACGAATGTCAATTATAAGAGTTTGTGTAATGTTTGGTGTAGGCCAACATCATTGGCGGTTCCGTAGTAATCGATGTAGCAGATCCACTTCTAGATTATCATGAATGTTTGTAAATATACAGATATTAATGTACTGATACGTGCCTTAATGGTATCTCGAACAGCCTCTGTGCGTAAAATAGGGCTGAAGTAATACAGTAGTCAAACTACTCGCCTTCCATCTAGGCGATCCAGGTTCGATTCCTGGCAGGACCACTGCGGGTTTTCGCATGTGTGAATCGTGCCAGACGAAGCCACTGGTCGGCGGGTTTTCTCGTCTCCCCGGTCTTGCATTCTGACACTGCTCCATTCTCACCTCACTTCGCCCTCATCGGCTCTCAAGACCTCGTTGTTAAGAGCCGTCGATCCTCTACATATTATTGTTATTCTAATTATTAATGGTCTCTGCTTTTTCTCAAAAGCATTACAGACTAAGTCTGAACTGATTCTGGAGGCTTCTGTAATGCGTTAAAAAAAGTTAATAAAATATAATTGCAGCCTAGAATTAAATGCCTGTGAAGGCAGGATTTTTTATTTTAATGAGGCCGCCTCGAATTAAGTTACCAGTATCGCAGTAGCAACAAATTGCACATGTGCTGTCACCCCGCAGGGCCATTCGCCAGTTTAATCATAAACAACATTTAGTAAAAATATAAAATCACATGAAAATACGTACGCATCCCGCCGAACCTGTCAACTATAGCACTGTGAATTATCGGTTACAGAAACTCGTCCACCCAATTCATAGGGACTTCCAGTACACTAGACCAAGAAAATCGTTATGAAAGGAATCTCTGCCCATCTCAGTCGGAGTGAAATGTAATTTCTGTTAATATGCATTGTGTAAGCTAAAAAAAATACATTTAATTTTTATTAACCGGGAAAATTTTGGATGTATAGTATTGCATACTTTTTTTATTATTGAACACGCAAAACTTACTCGTCCGCGAATATTACATGCTCAGAAACCCTGCTAAAGTTCTACTTCCAGGATATTCATCCTCCTAGTGAAAACAAGTTTACAAAATATTACTTGAAGTTTTATTTTACGCTAGCTCAGAACAGATTCAGACACCGCCATGATGCAATTGTAGGATACGGCAATGATGTCACCTCCCTGCTGTCACGTACGCTACGTCTCTCTCCAATGCAAAAAAGTACACCAGCCGAGTCAGCGAAAGGAGACGCCACACATCGGGGCTCCCAGGCATAGCTTGCTCATGACGTAACTGCTATGATCTCATAGCTGGACACATCTCTATCATCGCGGTCTCGCGGCTCGATGCTAAGTACTGTTTGCGAGGTGGTGCAGTGGTACCTCACTGGACTCGCATTCGGGAGGACCTGGGTTCGATTCCCGGGCCAGCCATCCTGATTTATGTTTTCTATGGTTTCCCGAAATCACTCCAGGCGAATACTGGGATGGTTCGTCACTAAACGCTGTTCCTTCACATCTGTGCAACTTGCACCGTCTCTAATGACCTCGCTGTCGGCGAGACATTAAGCCCACCTACCTACCTCGCGCCTGTACATAATAATTTCATTAAAAATATGTTTGATAATAATTGAGAAAAACTTTGTCGTATAACCTAACTGATACTTTATTAAAAAGTCGCTGTAACAAAATTCTGAATAATGGCATGGTGTATGAAACAGGCTGTTAGACAAATTTTTTCCAAAGAAAAAACATGATTTAGGGACCTCAGTTCTAATACCGACCTGCACATTGGATCGTTTTGTAGACTAAATTTTGTACATGGATTTCAGACTAATTATGTTCTTATACGCACCAACTATAAACATTTAAGCAATATATACCAGTTAGGAGTAGCATAGGGCCCCCAGTTCGAAGCAAGAAACCATAGAAAAATTAATTTTTTCTATTGAACTTAGAAAAATAATTTTTTTTTCGCAGTATTCATTTTTACCTGATATAAGGAATTAAGCTGCCACCAAAAGCGAGGTACTGTGTAACTCCCAGAGTTCGAGACCGAAAAATAATTAACAAATATTAATTTTTTTATCGGACTTAGAAAAATGCGACAATTTTTTCCCATTTTTCGATGAATATTATAGAAACTTATAATAAAGGCGAAACGATGGTGTTAACTATTAGACACAGTGAACAGGGTAATATAAGTTCGAGGTTCATGTGCGAACTTTTGGCTGATAAATTTCTAAGCAATATCTACCGGCTAGGCATGGCATAGGGATCTGTGTTCGAGACCCTGAAACTATTGAAAAAATAATTTTTTCTCTGTTGGACTTACAATTTCGCAATTTTGCTCAGTGTTTCGGAGACCGCTTTAGGAACTTATAATAAAAGCGAAATGGAAGTTTTAGACATAGGATATAGGAATCAAGGTAATATAAGAAGATCGCAATTTGATTACAGACCCGAGTTTCGGAAACATTTTTAGTAATGTTCGTACATTAATTTCTCACTGTTCATTACTCATGTGTCTCTGATATAAGGATTTAAGCCATCTCTAAAGGTGTGGTACGGCATAAGGACTTGTGTTCGAGACCCAAAACTAACATGGAGCCACGACCCGCATTATCGCTAACTGGTCGTCTCCAGTTCCGATATTCGATCGTGTTATCGCCTATGTTCAAAATGTCTGTCAGCTTGAGAGAACGCCCTGGGCGAAGAGTCCTTTTATTAAAACCTTGTAGTATTTTCATTTGTTAACCAGCAAACCAAAGTTGATATTTCATTTTTGATATTCTATGGCATACTGATATGAATTCTGAGATAAGAGGTTATGATCTGAATATGTTAGTTTCAACATGTTTTTGTATATTTACATGATTGTATAATTATTTTACTTCAAAAAAATAATAATTCATTTTATTTGTTATTTCGAGAGAGACTTAATGTTTTAATTTAATTTCCGTTTCGTTTTACCGGAAGTAGTTTCTCGCCAATAAGATAAGGTTTTTAGGAAGTTGCCGGAAGTCGTTGTTTCTGGGGAGGGCATTTGAAGGGTCCAAACTCAGTTAAGGTAGACATACTCCAATTACCGTGCAGGTACAGACCTGCTCTTGACATTTACAAAGTCAACTGGTCCTTGGGTAAAATAAAGCGGATTTTGTGAGTTTAAATCTAGCCATGGTTTGTTCAAGATGTCTGAACTGTGGGCTGAGTCATGCTTGATTTATAGTTTGAGGTAAGAGTATATTTAGTCTGATGACGGTTAGTAGAGCAGATATTCTGCAAAAGAATGCAGTGATTTATCTATTGAATATATGTATATGTGAATAACAATTTTATATTAATTCATAGTAATGTGTGTATCTACTTCTCTGAAACACTTATTAATTCAGTTTAAATAAATATTTATACGAGTGCATGTCGTAGGAGGGCTATAGCACTCGTTCTAAAATGTCCAACGATAGCTGCTAACAAATAATTGTTGCCAGTGAATAGTTTTTTTTAATGTGAACATATATTTCGTTCTTTTGTTATCTTCGCTCAGCTCGAACTCATAAAGCTGACAACTGTCACACTCACAAGACTGATTATTTGACCCTTGACTCCTAAATGACACCTAAAATGATTCCCAAATGACTCTAAATGACTTAATGTGATGCCTCCAGTGTTGAGTGCGGTTCCTGCAGTGTTAATTACTGTGCTAAGTGCGGTGCCTGAAGTGCTAAGTGCAGTGCGAAGCGCGGTGCCTGCAGTGCTAAGTGCAGCGCCTGCAGTGCTAAGTGCAGTGCCTGCAGTGCTAAGTGCGGTGCCTTGTATATGTTAGGTTAGGTTAACAGGTCTTTCAAAAGTCCTGACATGGAGTAGAATGGCCATGACTAAGTTAAAAATATTCCGTGTTCTACACAATATGTAAGTACTTTCTAAGTCCTACACAAGTGTGTAGAGTGTATACGACAATAAGTTTAAGTGACTAAATTGAAATTTTACTTCGACTTGTGGTTAAGTTAAGTGGATGGCGAGATAAATAAAATATATTCAGAGTCCTGACATGGGGTGGAACGCACTAAGTATGACTTGGTTGTACAGTTATTTTCTTGTATGGCTGATTGGTATGACCTGGTAACATGTTCGGTTATTTTGGCAGTATGAAAAAAAGTATAGATTGGATAGTGTAAGGAGAATGGTCTAATTGCATGATTCGTTTTTTGTTTAGTTAGTTAAATGGGAGGGGCATAATGCTTAGCTGATTAGGTCGGTTAGTATGAGTGGGATGGTGGTGGATATGGACTGTGCCTATTGTTAACAGCATGAATGAGGCAAGCTAGTGGAATGATGAAAGGTACTATATATAACTGTTTTGGTATTCAGTACTGTTAAATAAAGCTTGAAGGAGGGGAGGTTAAGAGGGGTCTGGCGATGACTAGAGTATAACTTTTGAATGTCGAGAGAAATAAAAAAATTATATTCAGAGTTCTTACAAGATGATTGGGTTAAATTATCTTAGGTTAGATTGAGTGGATATTGAACAGTTTATGGGATAGTGTGTTGGAAAAAAAATTACAAGCATTACTCTACAAAGGAGTACAAAATATTGGTTTTTCTAAGTTCAACATAGAAGTCCCTACATATCTGTGGATATTAGGAAAAAATTATTTTACGTTAATAAAAATCAAAAAAGTACGAATACCAAATGTTCATAATATAAAATATTTGGCATATATTTATTAAAACAGTTTCGTAAAACAGTCACGTAATCATATATTCTGATGACATATTATTATCTGCCTGAAAAATACGCATCTGTAGACTCTTCACTCGATACACTTTAAAGATTGATCTAAATTTCTTAAAAAGTACACAAGTTAAATCTAAATAATATATGCAAGTTAAACCAAGATAATAAAAAAAATTATATAATAAAAAGTAATTCATTTAGAATACTCAAAAGTTATATAAGAAATAAAAATCATATAATAAAAAATGTACACTTAAAAATTATTGATTTGAATATAAACTGAAAAATTATTTATATGTAAATGAAAAACATTAGAAATTATATAATAAAAAATGAAAATGTAATGTCTTAAATGAGAGGCAAGACGATATTTATCCAGCTACAAGCTGTATACTACTTATGAACTCTTCTCCCAGCACATGTCGTGATAGCAGAGTGGTCTAAGGCGTAAGTCTTGCACCCCAATGTCCAGTAGTTCGGTGCCGCACTATTCCAGATGGTATTTTGTGTTCTAAAAACAGCTGCGCTCCTAATGGCTAATTCCAGAACCAATATGACGACTAATCGAACGAGGGTGACACCAGTACTCCTAGCAGTCAATGCCAGAACCAATATGGCGATGCTCCTAGTGGCCAAAGCTAGAATTAATGGGGGAAACAAAAGACAAACGAAAAAACAATATGGCGGCATTCATGTAAATGCAAACAAAGATTGCGGCCCTCCAGTTACAATGATGGCGGCCCTTCTGTAACAAAATGGTGGTCCTCCAGTAACAAATATGGCGGCTCTCCAGTAACAAAATGGCGGTCTTTAGTAACAACCGATCTAAACAAAGAAAAAGAGAGAAAAAAAGAATTTGAGAGGAAGGAAAGAAGATGAGAGAATGACGGAGATAAGGAAGAATGAAAGGAAGAAAGAGAGTAAAAAATAAATAAAGGAAGCAAACGAGAAAATTGGGAGAACTCGGAGAAAACCTTCGGAATGCAGAGCATGAAAAATTACGTACTGGCTACCATTATGGTGGTCCAATATGGTGGTATACTGGCTACAAATATGGTGGCATACTGGCTAGCAACATGGCGGAATCCGAGCTGGTGGGCGCGTGGCCGGAATGACAGAGCGGGAAGTCTGGAATCCAACATGGTGGCCGCTTGACGTCATCCAAGGTCAGATCACGATCCACCTGCTCCAGCCCTGTGTTCCCGAACTTACTATTCTCTACTACTTGAGTCCACTACTTGGTTTAATTTGTTTACCCGATCTCCTACTTCAGAAACCTGAAATAGCAATCTCGCTTACAACCTCGTGGTGCGCTCTCTCCATTAGGTTCAAGTTGATCTACATGTGGTGATTTAAGGATTCCAACTGTCCTTCCACTAGGTCATTAACAAAACCTGTATCTGGGCTAGCTGCAGGTCTTGTTTAAAGGGATTTCACTCTCGATTCTACTGCCTTTTGATTGGAGACAGGCAGTATGCACCACCTCTTCTCTACCTTACGTTACTTCTTCTTCAAGGCCGTTTATCCTTTCAAACTCTCGGCGACTGTGCTAATTTGCTCTCCAAGCACACACCTACAGTTTTAGAGTTGAGCTCTCGTGGCTTCTTGTCCACTACCTATACTCTCGATCTGCATCCTTATAGTTTCTTGCACACTAACAATAATCTCGATCTGCATCCTTGTAGCTTCTTGTACACTACCGATACTCTCGATCTGCCTTTTCATTGTTTCTTACATTCGTCCCATCTGTTTAAATAAGGCTGGCAACAAATTTAACATACGCATAGGATTTGATGTCACCGTATCTGTAGTCTAGTTTACATCGGTTAACAGAACCTGTTTTTCAGTGCTAGTGCCGGGAACAAGTATATCCTGTCCTTCCATTTCCAAGGTAGGGGTATTAGTGTTTTCCTTAACTGTTGATTCCGAGAGTTCTGTGATCGTCTCCATAATAGTGATTTATTCAAATATCCGATAATTTATTGGAGTCAACTTTTTAAGATTGTACCTGGTCCTACACTGCCTATTCATTCACTCTGTGAATTAGTGTTGTGTTTTGCCTGGCTAACTGCAATACTCGGGCCCCACGTTACGGCCCATATTCTGAAACGTGGGAAGCACTCAAAGAGATATTTGTTAGTATAAATGTGCCCATGTATTTGGTGACTAATTCTGTAACGAGTGAATGGTGAACAGTGTGTGGAAATAGGTATGTAAATAAGTGTGTGAGCTGGGTAGAGCGTAGGTATGTTCTCGGGGTTTAGCGGGGTAAAATTACTTTCGCGCTCTGAAATAACGATACACATCATAATTCTATAGGAGATCTTTCAAATGACAAACTTACCATTAAATCACTTCGACTCAACTGGGACTGACTGACGGAACAAACCACAGGCAGACACAATATTCCTTTAAATCCACAACACATTTATTATGATAACTACTTAAAAATATACTCTCATTAAAATTCAAAAGAAATCATATATTTATGAACATAGAACAATAACCAGAAAACATCAATTACTGAAACACAAAACTTAAACTCAGAATAATGCAAAACACAACTTAATAAACCCATGCAAATATATATTACATGCTTTCCTAGTGGCCGTAACTTAAACAGGACACCATGTGATGAAGCCTTAATTTTATGCTATTCATGTTATAGCCATTTTGAAAGATAGTTATGTTACTTCTCAGTAATAATATATTACGCTCACACTGTTTCCGGGAACAGGGCTTTTAATTTTATTCCATTGGGTAAACATGAAATTATTCAACTGCAAATACTTTAAGCGTAAGTTTATGAACTAAAGATGGTGTCTGACACTATACTAGTGTTAATGCTAAGTTCAGCCATAATTGAAATCGGAAGCTGAAGCAGTAATTACTCAACTTAGGCTAGAAATAAATGATAAGGGAAAACAATGCCACTCTCTCGTCTCTCTCTCTCCCTCTGCAGGGATAATACAAGGCCTCGGGACATCAGCAGAAATCTTCCGTAATTCAGGCTCACGGGCCTAGGTACCCGTACTACAGTCCAATTATGTACCGTTGATGTATCGCGGGCGTCGAAATAAGCTAAATAGAATAAGTAGACCCAATGTTGTTTACACTGCAGACCTCTTCCTTTCTTCTTAAAATGTTCCGCGATCATTAATAAGTCTGCTGAAATATCAAATCCCAACACTCGCAGCACTTTCTCTACATATCTAATGTAATTTCCTACTGGTCATGTAACCACAATTACGCCCATTATAGCGTTACTTTCCTGTCTAAAAAAAAAAAAAACCCTAACAATACCAGATAATTTTAAAATGGCGCCAGTCGCGAACGGCCAATCACATGACGGCTGCTTAGTCGAGCGAATCAACAATAACGGGTTGTCATAGAAACGACCTTCTCTCCTAAACGTAAACATAATTTGATTGAAAATTTACATGCACAAACAAACAGAAACAATCATAACTAGAACTGACATTAAACAATTGCAAAACATTGAAAAATAAATTATCCCGCAAATCTATTACAATAATAACTAACACATCAGATAATCAATAAAATAATAAATTATCATTTGATAAAATATTGGGTTTACTACCAAAATGTTTGAATTCAGTACGTAAATTAGATGTTAATTTCCAAGATTTTACAGTTATATTATTGTAAATATAAAAGCCGGTGTTTTGACGATAATTACGTTAATATTGTTACATTTTAAAAAAGTGTATGTATATTTTAATTTTATTTCGTTAGACACAATGGTCTGCGGCTTTTCTCAGGGATCTCCCGTTTTCCCCGCTCTTTCGTTCCGGCACTGCTCCACTCTCACCTCTCTTCGCCCTGATAGGCTTTCAAGACCTCGATATTAAGAGCCTCCCAAATCTCTTCACTCATTCTCTTGTTATGCTCATCAATCATTCTCGTATTATAGAATTTAAAATTACTTATACCAGAGGTACAACTAATCTCTCTGCAACGGATATTGACATCTGGAATTTCTTAGCAATTCGTGTAAATTGATTGCGTATTGTAGTTCCAATTTAGTCAAATGTTTGTGATGTCAATTTTACGTATTGGCTGAAGAGATGAGGATCGTCACGAAGTAGATCATAAAGATGGTTGAATGAAACCAAACTGAACGCGATGTCTTCTCGTAACATATTGGCCGTGTTAGACTTCGCCTTTAGATCGCCTCATGTCCTTGAATACTGCAGTGCATCTAGGATGTGACGTCATTGTAGCTGTCAGAACTCGCGGTGAAAACACGCCAGCCAAGGGCACGAGTCGCTTCCCCATTCCGAGCCCTGAATCGTTTTACGATCAGCAACTGTTTCAAGAATGTAATATGTTTATTTGTGTTTGGGTTGTGTTTACAACACTGCAGGGCCGCGTAAAACACTTGCAGACGTCACAGAGCCTAGAATTGAAATCCGATATAGTAAGAGGTCGAGGTGGAAACGAGTACGAGGCGTCCGAAATCACTAACGAACACTTCTCGTGAAGGGAACAAGGGCTCATGACACGGTAAGTGCAAGTGATCCAGGGCACATTGCACTCAATTCGAACACAGCCTTTCACTTTGCCGTTTGCGTTCCGCAACATGATTATTACAGAGAACACTTTTTGTATGTAGTATTCGACTCCCCATGTAGACAAGCGATTGTCGTGCTCTCCTGTGCCTGTCGCCTGCACTCAGGACATGAAACTAGCTCGCTTGCTGCTAGCTTGCCGCGCGCTCCGAGGACACCGCGTTAAGGCTCCACACTCAATATTACAATAAATATAGTGATTTTGCGATTCAGCTATCTTCTGTGCTATTAATGTTGTCACGCAATTGAGATGATAATGGAAAGTAACGAAATTAAGTGCTATTTGATAATTATGTACAGAGGGTTCACATTGAACTGAGTACTTTTGACAGCTGCTGAAGTCCTTGATGTATGCATGCTGTGTATACTTCCGCCACACGTGACACAAACGTTGTCATGGGCCAGATAACTTTATTCATGTGTCAGCCAGGCGGAACTGTAATAATAACATAATATTATAAAAGGGCATCTTTTTAATAAATTTCCTCATTCTTACAGTTATCTGACGTGCGTTAAAAACAGGAGGCAATATAAATAATTCCAGTACTCACAAATGTTCACACAACGCTTTTAAAGCAGGTGTAGTCATGGAACTACTTTGCCTGGATGGTTACCAGCTCGGCTGAGCACACATAGGTCATTGTGCATCTATGTATTTAAGGACAGCGACATTTACGAACGTCTGTTTGAGATCGGCAAGTGAACAACTAAGCTTGAACAGCCTGTAGTCAGTTAGTTTAGAAATCCTACTGAGCAGTGCGTTAGGCCGTCACGAAGTCTAAACTTGTGATATTTCGTGTGAAAGATGAGTTCTGAAAGGAGAGCAGTAAGGTGAGGATGTAGCAAACGTTCCACCTTAATAAGACATTGTCATCACTTTCACTCACAGCAGCCGGTAAAAGTATCTGATTGGCAGTAATGGCTGCCGTCACGTGGACCTGCTCAGGACACGCGAGACTACACAAAGGTCGGGAGGATAATGAATTCACATGTTCAAGTTCATTCCGAGGGGATAGGATATTTATAGTCCGGGGGATTCCATTTCCCGCCTCGTAAATAAATAAGGGTTGTGTTGGCGGGCGGGCGGGCGTGTATTTCGATGCCGCACCACTACCGACATATTTCACAACGTGTAATTTCCCGTCAGGGGTGCCCCTCCCCCCTTCCAACCTGCTCATGCTGTGGGGCCCCGGGGAGCACACACGCACCAGCCACGCAGTTTACACCGGCGCTGCTCAACTCTTGCGGGATGGCAATCTCGTGCTAAATATCTGGCGAGAATATCTCCTCCAATGCAGATCTAGTACGAATGCAGGAGTTACATCATGTCCTATTTTTAAGACATTTTCACACGAAACGAGCGATTCTATCGGTCGTTATCGGCTAGTCATGTCACCACCCATTTACCAACCAGAAGGGCAGGACAAGAGCAAATTAAACAGCCGCGCCAAGAGAAACCAGGCGACAAATTTTCATTGTAAAAAATTACTATTATTATTTAGGAATTAAGTTAAGAGAGTGTTGTAGGAATATTTTATTACTACAAACAATATCCTGTTTTAAAACGTCATTAGATATATTCATTATAAATTATTGCTAGTTAATATACCCCGAGAACATCAACTCCTCGCACGTAAGTAGGTATTTAGCTGCAAGTGTGATCTGCGGACTCGTTTCTCAAGCGATTTGCCTGATATTCTCGTATAAAGTTTCTAATGCGAGACCTGGAATGAAATCAATTTTGCGTAATGTAAAAGCGAAACGATGTAAGTTGACTTGCATGATTCCGTGCAAGCTTTCATGGCCACTGATATGCATTGTTCTGTGGAAGACTTAGCCAACTGCTGGCCGTTTACATCAACATCTTAAATGGCTTTGTCCGATTTTCAGTGGAATGTTTCCCACAAGGTTGGAATTGTAGCCAATCAGAGGGAAGTTGGTGGATTCGTGTGGTATTGATTATCGTTGTAATTTAATTTATTTTGGAAAAAAAACCGTTGTGACGTTTTAACGAGAATAGAGAAAGTAGTAAATAAAAAACCACGAAAATATAATATCCTGACGCTACAGCAATATTACGTAGAAATTGTGGTAAGTATTCGTATTAATTTAATATAGAGAAGTTCCACTTATTACATCAAAACAAGTAGCTGTATGAATTAACAAATATTACAGAAGTTTTCTTGAAGTTTGTCCTGGAACCACACTTGCAGAAAACAAATACAGTCGCGTTTACTTGTGTGTCAACATAGACTCAAGATAAAGTAGACCATTTTTTCGTCTTATGTGCATGCACCTCCCCAACACTGACCTATTCCACGCCAACATAACTGTCAATGTCACATGGTTAACACTAATGCACGTGTTTGTTAATATTTTACATTTTCAAATAACAGGCCATTTTATATTAATATAATACTTTTACCAACTTGAATTTAATCAAATCGCATTAAAATTGGCTACAGGAAGTAGGTATACACTTACTTAGGTAAGCAGTGTTCTAACTTCAACTCCTATCAACGTCGTTCATGATAGTCGTAGTATTGGCAGAAAATCAGCCCGCTGTTGGAACCATAGACTGAAGACGAGGTAGAGAGATCTCTCTAGCTGCGCAAAACCAATCTCCGTACCCCAACATCGAACTGTAGTTCTGCGAACACAACTTATGAAAACGGCGTGGATTGGATTTGAGGTTGTAATACTTTTTAGTAAACAAGTATGTTCAGATATATTTTTTCCCCCCTCTTCTAACCAATTTATATTGCAGTTAGATTAAAACTGGTAAAAGTATTTTCTTATTATAATAATGCTTGTCATTTAAAAATTAAGATATAAACAAACACGTTCATCATTGTTGACCATGTGAGTGACAATTGTGTGACTTTGGGGTATGTGAATGTTGGGTACATGCGCAGAAGACAAATAAGCGGTCTACCTCGTCTTTAGTCTGTGGTTGGAACACGGGCAATGGTGATGCGCAGACAGCGAGATCTCTCTACTTCGTATTCAGTATGTGTACGTGTGGCTCCATAGCTGCTTGCATGTAGACTCTCACAGCAGTTTCAGGCCGAGCTTGCAGGGAATATTGTACACAGGCTAGAGAGAGCATGCATCTGACACTCCCAGGCTGGATCTCTGTACTTAGACCGTGGTCTGCACACATCTGCTTCACTTCAACAAACACGCCCAGCTCTGTGCACGCCGACACAACTTCTTCCTATACCAATCACTTCTTGTTCAAATTACTGCTTGTGAAAGTACATCAGGACGCCTGCCTTTACTTATGTGTCGCACTCTCATTGACTGCTATGAAGTAAACAGTGAGATCAATACGAATGGAACTGACTGCATTTACTGCATTCGTGCGAATAAATAACAAGCCAGGAAAAAACAATATTCGTCATATTGTTACGATTAAAATACGATATCATGTATTACATTTAAAAAGATAATCAACCTTAAAAATTGAAGGACATGATTATAGATCACAGGAGTATGTTGTACAGGTTTGAATTCTATTTGTTTGTTTGCATTAATAAATAGAGGCGTTGCCACCGAAACTAATTCTGTTCCCTAACATGGTGTCAAAACTTGTCTGCCTGACGAAATAAGGTTGACAAATATAATGGGCACAATGTTAATAATAATACCACACTTTAAATATGTTGGTAATTAAATTTATATTACAAAGTTTTCCAAACAACAAAACAAAAGGAAAAAACCTACATGGATTTATACACACAGAAAATATGCAATTTACAACAAGCTCCCACCCTGAGTCCCTGCCTCAACAAAGAAATAAAATATACAAGAAACAGGAAACAAGGCATATACGGTGCTCAGTTTCTGTGTTTTGTATCGAGCTGACACTACAATTTTTCGTCCCACTCTTGAATTTTGAGCGTCTACATTATTAAATTGCACAGGAAGTCCGTATACCAGCCTCATAACAACAGGGTGATCAGAATGCAACACCGCAGGATGCCTAAACTCTAGGACATATTTACATTCAGATACTTTCGTCTTTATGCGCAGAATTCCATGTTCCTCTTCAAAACGCATGAACGTTCATCTTCAACAACATTGAAGGACTCCTTTGAATAAGTTTGGCCAAATGTCTTTCTGCATTGCTAAGCTCAATGTCATCTAATTCGCCTGACTTTTTGTCCTCAAGGTGTTGGCAATTGTGCAGGAACCTGAGCATCCAACCCAGAAGGCGCAGTATTTTAAAGTATTGGGAGAAATATCAGCAGTACCAGCAATGATTAGTGATAGTACTAGTCAGGTTCATAATAACTTAAAGTTTTTTCTCTGGGATTATTTCATCTTCATTGACCCCACGCACAGAAACAGGCAACTCAGATTGAGACTTCATAAGCCACTCTGGCCCCTCCCACAATTTCGACCGAAACTACACATCTGCAGAACAATCTCGACTTACTAGTTCTGCTGGATTTTGTGTTCCTGCAACATGTCTCCCTGATATTTTACTAGACAACTCCCTGGTCTCTTGCACCCTGTTATACACAAAAACGCCCTAATTTTCTTCTTGCTGTATCCAAGTTATTACAGTTGCTGAATCACTCCAAAAATGAATATCAGACATATCAATCCCTAAATTATAAGCTCTTTTCGATGATAGCCTGGTTGCGATGGTTGTAGCCAAAAGCTCAATCCGTGGGATTGTTGTCTTCTTGGTGGGCGCAACTTTAGCTTTTGCTTCAACGCGATGAATTTTGACACCTAAAAATTATTCACCTCTTAATAATACTACAGCTGCATATGTATATTGGCACGCCTCACTGAAGATATGCAAACTTAGCTTGGCATCTTCTTTGATGATACACCTGGAATTTGCTATATTATTCAGCCACTGAAGTGACTTGTCCCATTTTATAAAATTATCTTCAAATGTTCCTGGAACATATGCATCCCAGTTTAATTTATGTCTTCATAGTTGCTGGATTAGCAATTTGGGGATCAATAATACCGGTGCCGTAAAACCAATGGGGTCAACTGCAGGGTAAGTGTGCTCGCATGGGTTAGTAAAATGCCACGCGAGAATCAAAGTGCAGTGTCAGTGACATTCTGAATACACCAAAGGCCTATGAAGTTATAGTATGTCCAACCTCCTTTTCAATTACCGGGTATAACAATACTTTAGTACTCGCAATACGAGGGATAATAGAAGAACCACAAAAAACACGTTTTATTGAATAACAATTAATACTGCATACTCCGTTCAACCCGCCATGCATCAGAGTGCAATGTCTGTACTATGACACCATGCATTAATTCGTTGTTCGTTTAGGGCAGTGTGATTGAACAGAATGCATTGACTGAGTTAACACACATGTTCTTGGTTATTGTGCATGCAATGGTAATTCAACAGCTACTGCTACTTACTGCACATCTTTATGCGGAGCGATATCCTAGACGGAGTCTACGAAACCAACTTAACGTTTCTCGAGTTTGATCGCTGCTTGCGCGAAGCTGCTTCATTGCAGGCAAGTTTGTCAAAATGCGTTCTCGTGATCATGGGTTATCGCCATCACTTCTGTTGCAAAGTATCAATAAAGTGATGCTCGTTTTCAGGTCCACAAACTCAATGCTGGCAATCAGCCCACAATGTGCACAACCGGATTTGAGAAGGATGTTTAGGAACAGGTCGAGAACAATCCAGCAACAATCTCCCGACATGTTGTGCGGCAATTTTATGTTGAATACATGGCTGTTCGGCCGGAGTGGTATGAACAGCAGGTGCACAGATTTCACTCGCAAGTACTGTGAGCACAACAACAGTGCCATTATCCTCGTCAGATTGAGTTTTTTCCAGTGGTATTTGCAGACATACCATATTTAGAACCTCGTTTTGGACAGTTTGTATTGTTCACCAAGGAAGCATCGTATACGCGAGAAAGAATAGTCGATTTACACTACAAGCACCTGTGAGCAGATATTGTTGAGGAAAATCTGACTGGGCTGTAAATGCGTCCATCACAATTTAATGGCAACCTGTACCCGCAGTTCCTGGAAAACACACTACCCGAGCTCCTCCTGATATTCGATGCCGCGCCGGTTGTGGTTCCAACATGACGGTTTAACTCCTCATTTTACGCATGAAGTCCGAGAACATTTAAACTGCAGACTTCGTGAGCTACAGATTGGCCGTGGTAGACCCATTGCATGGCCTGTTCGTTCACACAACCTCATCTAGCTTTTTTAAAGTGAGAGCACTAAGAGCCTGGTGTAAAAGATTACAGTTGAATTAGAGGAAAAGATAGTCGCTCTGCTGCCTGCAGCTGTTTAATCTGTACAGCACATGCCTACAGCTGCTTACTCTGTACAGCACATGCCTACAGTTGCTTACTCTGTACAGCACATGCCTATAGCTGCTTACTCTGTACAGCACATACCTACAGCTGCTTTCTCTTTACAGCACATGCCTACAGCTGCTTACTCTGTACAGCACATGCCTGAGGTATTTTAATGTGTACACAGGCAATGAAACGTCGCTTTAGAGCTTTTATTGATGCACGAGGCCGCACTTTTTACCAGGTCTTGTAAAGTTATACCATTATTTTTAATGTAATGGATTTATTTTCAATCACGTCGAAATGTACCTCAATGGTTAATTTCTGACCTGTGGTTGTTTGCTGAAACGTATTGGTTTTGGTCTGTTATCACATCCCTAGAAGATTGAGTAATGAATTTTGTTACATCTGGGGTATACAATCCTAAAATCATTTTGGGTCCGGCTAGCTATATAATTCAGGAATGCAATATTTTGATTCCGTATGTGTAGTTTATGATCAAATTACAAATGATTTGCCTTTAATACAGCAGTACTTTCTGAATTCACTGTCATGTCTGTGGCTTTAAATATACAGCGCGACTATCGAAAGATTTTGAAAATTGTTGTGTGACACATTAAAGATCAAGATCTCTCTTCACTCTTTTTGTTTCACTATCAACCATGTGTGTCAGTGTATTCATCTTCGACGACACTGTCAAAATAATGAGTGACATATGTTAGTGTAATATTCCAAGTGTTGACAGCGGTTATGCAGAAACTATCTGAAGGCAGACACAGGACTGTCTTCAGTGTAATTCTACGCCCATGTGGAATTTCACTGCCCTCCCGATGGGATGACTTGACACAAAATCATTTGTTAATATCGCGTTTCTCGCCAACTGAGAAGTACGTGACTCTCTGTAGATTCGGCTGTGTGGAGAAGTTGAGCCATAAATGTTTACAATAGTAAACGTTTGCCTCAAAGGAAAAAATATATATAGCGTACGCAAAATAAATGTCATAATGTTTATTTTTCATTGTAAAAATTTTTATTTCCAGCATTTTCTTCACTATGAATAACTAATAATCTGTCAATTAATTTTCTAATATTGTCCATCCAAATATATTCTGTCGGCAAATTGTTGTTTTTTTTTTTTTTAAATATCTTCTCCAGATCTAGGAGAATATGTAAAATTTGCTCTTTCTGGTGTGTTTGGTGCTGATCTTGATGCTCTTATATAATTATTATAAATTGTTTAATTATATTTGCATACTTCCTACTTATATTCTAGTTTATTGGCTTTTTAGGATTATATTCTTGAAATGCAGCATTGGCTGATAAAACAATTTCTGTGTAATTTTCATAGTCATTATCGGCGAATTCACCTTCAAGATCCGATTGTGTATATTTTGTTAGCAAATTAGAAAGTCATTTTGTTAATGTATATTTTTGCTTTTATCACATAGTTTATCATTATTTATCTTTACTTCTGCATCTCCAATTTCATATTTATGCCCATCTTCTTGTAAACCATATGGTGTTTTAAAAACAATTTTTTCAGAAATTTCTTTCCCGAGTCTTATAACAGAATCCGGATGCGCCAAATTTTTTATGGGAAAGAAATAAGATTACTTTATTTTTAAAATGGTGAACATTCACATTATTGTTGGATAAAAGACTTATCGAAGTTGCTTTCAGCACAAAAAAGTATACACAAAAGTAAAATTTATATTTGCGATATGTGTCTTCAATTCTTTTATTCCGAAGAGAAATAAAATAAACACCCAGAAGTTTGTTCAAAAAATGAACCAGTGCTGATAATCTAGCCTTCAATAGGCGAACGAATAAAATTCAAAAATATAAAACACACTACGAAAGTTTCTTTCTCAATATATGAAGATTTTGAGTTTATATTGAAGAAAATATCAACCACCAAACCAAATCCAAGAGAAATAAAAAAAATTAACTTAATAAAAAAATATCCAGTTTTAACAGAATATCACATTGATAATGGTCTTTAAAAAAAATACTCAAAGAAAAATATAAACTTACAAATGAGCAAATAAATAACATTGATTCAAAATTGAATGATGCACCATACACATTGAAATATAGGCTTCACGAAGCATCTAGTTTTTGCTATTATATTGTATCTGCTTATGGCGATTATAAACCAACAGTTGTATATCGTAGCCCAGATGCTCATAAAATATTTATAAAGTCAATAAAGGGAGAAGTGAATGAGATCTGGGAAATATATTCACAAATTGAGCCAATGCACCCACTAACAAAAGAAGAAAAATATTATATAGGAAATCAAAAAGATGTACTGTATGGGAGTACGAAAATTCTAAGGACAATAAAACAGTGCGTCATCACGACCATATGAATGGAAAATTTATCAAGCCAAAATGTAATAATTGTAATTTACAATTAAAATTACGAAATTTTGTACCAATTTATTTTCATAACTTAGCTAGTTATAATGCTCATTTTTTCATTAAAGAGTTAGACTATGATGAAAAAAGATTGATTTACTTGCATATAACGAAGAAAAGTTTATAACTGTTAAAAAAAAAAAAAAACAGAAAATTTGAAGATACAATTCATTGGCACATTCAAATTTATGGCTAGTACTTTAGATAAATTATCGTCTAATTTAACTAAAGAACAGATGAAACACATGCAAAAACATATTCCGGAAGATAAAATAGATTTGGTTATTAAAAAAGGTGTTTACCCAAATGATTACATGGATAATTAAAAAAAAATTCGAAGAAAGTGAACTTCAAAGGAGTGAGTTTTACAACAAATTAAACGAAAATAATATTTCTGACGATGAATACGAAAATGCAAAAACATATGGAACCAATTTAATATAAGAAATCTTGGCGAATACTATGATTTATATTTAAAAAGTGATGTACTATTGTTAGCAGAAATGTTCGGAAATATTAGAAACTTATGTATAAATTCTTAAGGTCTAGACCATGTGCTGTATTTTACAGCACCAAGTTTATCGTCGGAAGCAATGTTAAAAATGAAAAAACAATCACTAGAATTATTACATAACTATGATATGATTTTAATGATTGAAAAAGTAATTCGAGGTGGAATACCACAATATTGTAAGCGATACGTTAATACCAATAACAAATATTGGGAAGATTTTATCTGAAATCAAGAATCAAATTATTTAGCTTATCACAATGCGAATAATTTATATGGTTGGGCAATGTCTCAGCATTTACCATATGGAGGTTTCGAGTGGGTGTACTATGCATTAAATGATTTGGATTATTGGAGTGATAAAATATTAAATTAAAAACACCATTCTGAGTTTGGTTATATATTAGAAGTTGATTTATAATATCCACAAGAAATACATAATTTACACAAAGATCTTCCATTTTGTCCAAAAAATAAATTAGTTCCAGGTACCAATGAATCTAAACTATTAACAACTTTACATAGAAAGAAAAATACATAATACAATATCGTAGTTTGAAACAATGCCTAAATAATGGACAGAAGCTTACAAAAACACACAGAATATTGACATTGAATCAATATGATTGGTTAAAGATGTACATGGATTCAATACAATGATGAGGACTAATGCAAAAAGCAATTTTGAAAAAGGATTTTATAAACTGATGAATATTCCAGAGTTTGGTAAAACAATGGAGAATATAAGAAACTGAGCAGATATAAAACTAGTTTCAAGTGAAAAAATTTGTGAAAAATTAGTTGCTAAACCAAATTGTAAGAAAAGTTCTATATTTAATGAGAATCTTGCAGCTATTCATATTAATAAAACTAATGTAAAATTTAATAAGCCAATTTATGTGGGCATGGCCATTTTAGATATTTTGAAAGAATTAATGTACGATTTCCACTATAAAATTATGGAAAATATGGTGATAAAACTGAATTGTGTTTTCAAGATACAGGCTATTATTTTTATAACATTAAAACAGAAGATTTTTATGAAGACATATAGTCGAAGTTAGATAAATTTGATGAAAGTTATTATCCAAGAGACAATATTTATAATATGCCACAAATTAAAAAAAATTAAGGCAAAATGAAAAATGAGTGAAATAGCAATGTAATTAAATAATTTGTTGGCTTAAGAGCAAAGATGTATACATACAGAGTTGTGGATAAACAAAACAAAAGAGTAAAAGGTGTGAAAAAATGTGTTGTCACCAACAGAAATAATTTTGATGACTATAAGAAATGTGTGAATGGTGAGAAAATTCAATATAGGTCAATGGATTTGATAATGCATGAGAAACACAAAATATATACAGTATAACTGATAACAAGAGAATTGTACTAGAAAATAAAATTGATACTTAGCCATATGGATATCAAAATTTTTAAATTAGTTTTTTTACTCTCAACTAGCAGTGAAACATTGCTAGTCAAATCTTCATAATTTTATTATTGAGATGCGCGATGAGTAAGAAAAATATTTAAAATCACATGGTGAATTAGGTTTTAGTGAATCACCAACACTTTCGAGCTATATTTTATTAATGAGAGGTGGTATGCATTTTGCATACCACCTATTTTTGAAAGAAAAGTTTTATATTTTGGAAATATTAAGGGGGCCCTAAAACATGGCGCCCTTTAAGTTTTCTAATAAAATAGCTAAATTTTAAACATCTTTAATTTCCAAAACAATGTCGATATCAGAACCATTAAAATTAATTAAATTTCCATTTTTGTCTCTAATTTCTAAAACAATGTTATTAAATTGCTCGTTATTAATTTGATAAAGAATTCGATATGGTGGCTCATAAATAACTTAGTCTCTAAAACCAAACATAGTTTTGTAGACAACTAGCAATTATATTTGTCTCTAAGTGGTAATATTCATCATATTATTTTTTAACATGAATTAAGCCAAATTATAATGAACATTGATTGTTTTATAGGAATTAAAATTAGGCAATTTAGTGCCCACAACAACTTTGTCTTTTTCAATAGTTAATTTTCTTTCATAACCGAGAATATCAGACAAAGGATCATTAAGTTTAATATCAAACTTAGTTTTGTTAGATATTCTATTTTTCACATTGTCTGTTGTTATTTCAATGTTGTTTGTTGAAAATGGTTCAATCGAATTTATAGCTTCATTCAAAGATTCAACATCGTATTAACCTCTGGGAATATTTATAATGGTATTTTTATCAACATCAGGACTCATTTTATCAGTTGTAGTTATAATATTATTCTTCACATTTGGAGTAAAAAAATTTGCATGATAACTAATTTATGATATCGATTTATCTTTATGAATTATATCATAGTGAAGTTTTTCTTTTTAATAGAAATATTGTTTGTTAACTTGAAAACTTTGTTATTATCTATTTATTACTAAAAACTATTGTAATTAAATGAGAAACGTTCACTGGGGTGTTGGTGTTTTAATTTCTGAGGAAGCTTCCAAGAATTAAAAAAAAATGGTGAGATAGTGCCGGAAAAAAAATCGAGGGTTGATAGTAGGACCCAGCAGCTGTGGGAAGATGAATTTAATCATTAATTTTATTTATAAGGCAGGATGGATAAATTTTAATAAACTCTATGTTTGCTCTTAAACTATGAATCAACCAAAATATATTCAGCTACAAAATAATTTTGAAGTGATATCCAAAACTTTAAATGTAAAATGGCTTATTTTTAAGTAGCACTGGTGAAATAGTTTCACTAGAGCAATGTGAAAATAATTCCCTACTTATTTTTTATGATGTAATATTGGATAAGCAATATGTAGTCTGCGAATATTTTACTAGGGGTCGGAATAAAAATATTGATGTTTTTTGCCTTGTGCAGACGTATTCCAGAGTCCCTCAGAAATTAGTACGAGATAACACAAATTTTATATGTATATTTCGACAAGATGAAACAAATTTGAGACATTTTTTCTGAAGGAGAGAAGAATTTTTAGAAATTTAAAGAGATATGTGCCAAGCACTGGACAAAAATTATGGTTTTTTAACATTTGACTTGAGTAGAAAATTATCAATGGAAAGTACAGAAATAAAATGAAAAATATTATATTTAAACTCTCTCTTGTGAATTCAATATTTGTGCCATTGCCCAGCTGCAACTAGCAATAAGTTTTAATAATTAACTTATCTTCTTCATTTACTGAATTGCAGCACATTCTTGTAATCATAGAAAACAGCTTATCTGCTCTCTCGTCCATAACTAAACTTCAGCGCACTCTACTAGTGAAAACAAAAGCATATATACGCTCTCATTCGCAACTGAACTGCAGCGTATTCTGGCCTCAGTGGTGAAAGTTTTCCTCCTCGATGAGCTTGCAGTGAGCTCTGTCTGCAAAACAGGAAATATGTTATCATGCTGTGCTGATATCTCTGCCGTGCTGCTCTCGACGAGTGCAGATACAGAAAATTATCTCCTCGCAGAGTACACTATGAATCACTGCTGCAAGAGTGAACAAAATTATTTTCTCACCAAGCATGGAACATTCCCATTATTAACATTGTAGCTCACAACATGAGCATTTTTGTCGGCGCCTCGCTCGCCCAGCCATTTTGGCTCAGTGGTTGGGTACTTGGTTTGTAACTCGAGATTCGGGGTTCAATCCCCAGTTGAGAGGATAATTCAATTGTGTGAAAAGGTGCCCACACTATTAAATTATCACCAAACCTTTCAAAATTTGAGCCAAAAACCATTTCATTACTCTTGCCAATATACTCAGTATATGGGCATTGATACAAAAAATGGTAACTCTGAAGCCTCAGTAAAAAAATGCTTTCCACACTACACTGTAGTGTATCATATGTATAAGCTAGTGTGTTCTTATATGTCGAAGGTGCCATGGCGTATGAGAAGGGAGTACCATAACAAATAATAATAATAAAAAATATAAAATCTCCCACTTCACTAAAAAAAAATATTTAAAAAAGCCGGCCAGTGAAGTGGGAGATTTCTCCAATTGGAGTTTTGTTGGTACTAAATATGGCCGGAAAAATTAACAGGTCAGTGGCATCGGCATTAATTTTCTCGCAAACCTGGGCGGTTCCTGGCACATCATTAACTTGTTTGTAAACCTTTTGTGTTTTTCAAATATGTACACATATTTTATAAATCAGAAGAAGACTATATCAAATCTTGGTGCAACTCAATAATTTACCTAAAATCCAACCAATTTCATGCTAAATTCAAACAAATTTCTAATTCCCCGTCAAATTTTTCAAAGCACAACTCAAAATCAAAATCAGTTTTCAACTTACGTTCACTCTTTGTGTATGGTTCTTTAAAGACTAATTTTCTAGCTAAATCATCATATTTTTGATGAAATTCCAAGAATTTTTATACTTTTCTTGTGATATTATTCATATTTTATGTAAATATTTACCCTTTTTGACCTAATTTTACCATCATTCACCATGAAAATGGACCACTGATCAAAGAGTGAACAAAGTATGTTTTTTTAAAAAAAGTACACTTTATTGAGAATGCAGATTTGGGTCAAATTATCTTGATTTCGTGTCAAATTATCTTGATTTTGGGGATGAAATTGAAGAGATTAATCATGTTTTCAGAAAATATTGAGAAAATGTTGCTTGAAAGTGAGACATTTGCATGAATTTTTGCTAAACTATTGAGTTGCGCCAATATCTGCAATAGTCTTCTACTTAACTAAGTGTGAGAAAAGTTTAAAATGTCTTTAAATAGTTTCTCGGATAAAAATAAAAAATCCATAATTATTCTGTTTCTGAAAATACTTAAAATCTTGCATAACACTCTTCAGTTGAACTCAGCGAAAGCTCTAAGGTTATTCATGTAAATTGGATGCTAGGATGTATGTTCATAAGGCAAATCAAAATGGCGTCGTACTCGACCGTCATGAACAAATAGAAATTACATGATTTGCAGTAACTAGTGTAGAAAACACAACTCTGTCTTATCTGGGCTATACTGTAGTTCTTGTGGGACTCTGCTTTATTTGGACAGGAACCGGAACGGTTGCGGGTTTCTCTCGCAGCAGGAACGAATCAGCATATAAGGGCGTATTGAATATGTGAACATACAGTTAATGGACCAACAGTCATTAAAGATACGTTCTAGTTGCTATATATCTAACGCGCGAAGGGGGCTTAATGACCGTCTCATCTTCCTCGCGGATTTCATTTACAAACAGGACAATTCAGGGGCGGTACCGGACTCCCTAATATCTCATTTAAAAACCTACGCTACACTCACTCGGGTGAGCGACCTACAGTCTTGCTCTCATGGCGAAGGCAAAGTGCCAGCTAGCATATTATACCAGCCCATGTTAATGCAGGGTTTGAACCTGCCAGGCAATCGGAAGGCTACAAATTTAAAACTACTTGAACGAGCCACTCCAGCGTTTCTAACGCCCTCAATCCCAAATAATGTGTGGTCTCGAAACAGAGATAAAAATATTAAAAACCCTGAAGCAAATACAATATAGAGACCAAAATAAATTAAAAATTATATATATGTATACAAAAATAAAACACTAGCTAAATTAACTCATTTAATCATTCCTTATTGCCATTGTTTTAAAATTCCTGCAGTTGAATTATTAAAAATATTGAGAATATAGAAATTTGCACAAATAAAATGTGTTTTGTGTGACCAGTATAAATTACATGAATTAATTAAATATTCAAAACAACGTATTGTAATTGTATGCTTAAACCTACATTTGCTTCAGCACAACATATGTATGTACTTATAGGGATGCTTTGGGTGACTCACACAGAGAAGGACATTAATGTGTTACTATCTGACTACAATGTTCCGAGTTACAATACCGTGCAGGTCATTAATGTCGGAGCCGAATTTATGGGCAGGTTGGATCTTGGCTGTGGGAGGGTCGCTGTGCTTGAATTTCCGAAATATAAAAACAAGAACTGAATTTGAACTACTTAATACATTATAATAAGTTTATTTTGTTGATTATATACTGAAATTAACAAAACCGATCACATATATCAATAGTTGATACAATGTATACTTTCTGAATAAAAATGTTGGAGTGTTTTTTCGACTAATTAAATATAGATACCACAAAATCAGTACATATGCCAAAACAATTGTTTTAAAATTTTCATCAGTTGTATTATTTAGAACTTTATTACACAATTTGTATAAAAATCGGTTTAATTCTAACCAAATTTCATTTTCTTATAAACTAAACAATTTTATTACCGAAATGTATTACCTTTTACATACAGTAGTTTCAATATAATAGTTTTTATAATATTATTTTATTGTATTTAGGACAATTATTTAGCCATGTTTCTCGATTTTACAGTTGCCACCTAAATTTTTCGCAAAAACTGTAGCAATTTTAAGTCAAATTCTATAGACTGTATAACTTATTACTTACCAGCATTCAACTCTCTTGTCTGTATACATAATCCTATCAAATTATTGAGTAGTTAAAATGTTTCTGTTAATTTTATGTTTCGGGAATTCGCTCCATAGATCGTAAGCACGATTAATAAAGAAAGAGACTTTGTATTGAATATAAAGATACGATGTTACATAAACTGTCACATAAATGCTTACTTCTAATTATTTTACGTGTGTTGTATGTGCAGAGCATGTGGTGCACTTCGTCAGCATGCAGCTCAACACTTCCACCCACGGCTTCACATGATAATTTACATCTCCACTGGAGCACGTTACCTGCACTCTCGCTCAGGGGCAGCCCGCTGGACATTACTGCTCGCAGGGTTGCGTCAAGACGCTCCACAGGCGCTAATTGCAAATCCTCGACTATCAGGCCGCAGACGTGCTCGCGCCAGGCCGCCTCTTGGTGACGTCACGGCCCGCGTATGTACGTACTAATGAGACGCGCTTATCTGACACAGCTCGCCTGACCATCAAATAAAAACCAAGCAGTTGCAGCGGGACTTTGTATTGCCGCTGTTCGTTCAATCGCATCGAGTTGTTGGACTCGTAAATACACAGCAAACACCGGAACGAGCTCTCCAAACCTAAAAAGTTCCATTTTCTGTTGCAGCTATCGGAATGTTTTGGAATGCGGTGTTTATTACAGTTACTGTTGTAGCTGTTCGTGATTATTTGTCCGCTTTCCACCAGCTGTGGAGCGTAACACCACTAGCCTACTATACACTATATCTCAAATAACTTAACAGCCAATGAGTGGAAACTTGGCGTAAACAAAACAAACAACGTGGCATTTACAAAATCCTGTATCAGCAGGTGTATGAGCGAATGAAAATTAATATTACATTGGCTATTCTGACTGCACTGCCGGCGCACATCAGACAAACAGAAAATACACGGATAAGAAAGATTTCCTAGATTAATTAATATATTTTATTTTACGTGGTCATAAAACCGCTATTGTTAGTGTTGATAACTAATCTTCGTGCTAAAGTAGTAATGTAGAGGTGTTAAAAATGAAATGCAAATTACAATGGTCCGTAGTCAAATGAAATGCAACTTCAAACATTGGGAGTTCTTTCTACGTCGTATGTCCACCCGAAATGCCAGCCACACGTGCTTGATATTAATTCCAACAGTCTACAGAAATATCGCAGGGTATTGTTCTATTATTTTTCAAATAAATTTACGAAATATATTTCAAACTCGTGTCGTTTCGAGCCAGTAATAAGAGAAAAGGTAACTTTTAAACGCGCTGCTTCTTATTTTTGAACATCCAAAAACTTTTTGCTAAATGTACATTCCCAATTAATTGTCTTGCTTTATCTTCAATTTCATCAAAGTAACCTCTCAAACTGGAAACAAATTTTTTCGAAGAATTCGTCAACTGGACTAGTAAGTAGGTACATTGAGGCCATGCTTCTGTAGATGATTACTTAGCGCACCAAATCTGTCTATAACATAATTTAATATTACAGCCACAAAAGGTAATTTAAAATATTACATTTTTTTTTTCATAAGGAAGTTTGCTGCCAGTCTTGTGTTTCGTTTTTGTTAGACATTTCACAAAATGCACTAAACATCTCCTCGTAATGAATGATTAAAATTCTCAATCAATGAATCTTCTCTGCATGATCACCTATTTGCGATAAGCTGTAAGGTCTTTAAGTTGATTTTCAAGTCCCGGTCACTTTTGAATGGAAGCAGTAAATAAAGAGTACAGCTTTTCTAGAAACAAAAATGAATTTGTAGCATGGATACATCCACCAACACTGTCTTTGCCAACTACAGAGCTATTTATTGATTTAATGTCTCTGTAGATCGTCATATTTACAAGAGATGTTATGTGCATTGTTATAGCTTTGACTTCGGCAGCCCAGTACATCAATGTCGTTATCCTTTATTGTAGCAGGTACAACTTATCTTGATTTTTTTCCTAATATAGCTGTAAACTGGAATGAAACACAGAAACCACTAGAGGTATTGCCCTGAAGGCAATATCCAAGTACAAATTACTGCTGATCTCTGTGGGAAACAAAAGGTTTAGAAGTGAGTATCACTGAGAACTATTTGGCTAGTCTAATACCATTTAGTATGTGCTTCCAATCTTCGCTGCTCACCCGCTCAATGAATTATTTGCAGATATCAGAACAAAGATACAATATTTGTGCCTACCCATTGTTCCCAGCCACCCTTATATGTTCCTTTTAAAATGGACCAAACTGAGCGAAGAGTTGCATATTCCTAGGTGGTTACCATTTTGAGTTGACCTCAGCATCTGGTTGTCTTCTCGGCAAGGAAAACCACGAGTGTAAAGAAATCCCACAACTGCCATTAGGCGAACAATAGCAAGAACATCCCCCCACTAATTTATTTCACTATTCAGTTGCGAATCCATATTTGACGAAATCAGCATTTTATTATACTTTAAAACCGTCTCTAATTATTTCGCTGTCGACGAGACGTTAAGTCTTACCTACCTACCTACCTACCTCATTCTTTGAAGCCCGCTTTAACGAACATTCATTTTGTCCATCTCTATTCACATCACCCTTGATTTTTTTTTTTTTTTTTTTTTTTTTCAGTTTTGGTCCAATTAGAAACGTATGTTGGAAATTGTGATCGTTTGCAATCAGTGTAATGTTGATGGGACTCAGGCAAGCCTCTCCGTGTAAACAGCACAGGCGTGAGCTACGCCAGAAGTGTGACGTCATAGCATGCGTTCACGCAGCTAGTGTGAAGAATCAAACATGTTGGATTTTGAGTCGCGAGCTAGCAAGAGTGCAGAGATCGTGGGTGCGCCGCGTTCCTTCAAACTTAGCGACCATCACACTGCCCGTGATATTGAACTCCACCGTAACGAAACTCTCTTGTACGGCATTTAATCGCAAGAATATCGTAACGGTGATTTGCGTGCTGAAGATGCTAATTGTATTGCTGATGTATTAAATGTCAGTGGTTTTGAACCAGCAGGAGTGACAACATAATATAAAACTTAAAGGAACACCAAATGTCATGGCCAGGGGTGTGACAGGAAGGAGTGATTTTCAAGAGTGTATGGATTGCTGGAAGGCGGGGTCCACGCCCCGTGTAAACGCGCCTTAAGAAGAGAATAAAACACGCGAGTTAAGCTCGGTTTACAATTGAAGAATTAAGCGTTAAAACGTGGATTGGTATTGTTGGGAATGCTCTATTAGTTTAAGGAAATATATATGTTTTATACCTTAAATGAAGCTTCTAAGGCGACAACCAATCAAAACAGAACAGTTGGTGTAGGCGGGAAACTGGTGTGGAGAGATTTAAGCGGCTGTTAACGTCGATGTCTTAAGAGCCGATGAGGGTGAAGTAAGTTGAGTCTGGAGCAGCACCGGGCATATGGTTGTGATATACAAGGTTAGGTTAGGAACACAAGTGAACAGGAGAGGCTTGGCGCAAGTTTGCAAAGGCTGGGAATAAAATTGATCAAGTGAGTGGCAGTACAGTACCGTGTGCGATAACGTGCGTGATTCTTGACGTATATCATGTTTGACTGTAAATCGAGCCGTATGTATGAGCTAGCAGTGGTAGCCAGTCGCTTCGCCATAAGGAAGGACGAGATGATGGATTGCGTGTGGTCGGACGGGCCGTGGAATACATGCGAGGGCAGGCTCGCCTGCATGTCGCCACATTGTTCCGAGCCGCACCCTCCTAGCTATTCCCTCCCTCTCTTCCTGGAGCACGGGTCTCTACACACCTGGCCTCCAGCAATCTACCCGAGCACACCTGCCTTATACACCTCCTCACCCTCATTTCAACACGTCTATAGTCTATCTTGGTCCCGACCGGCATGTATCCTCAGTAATGTTGCTAATGAGTGACGGAGGGAAACTTGCTTCATCCCTTAAAGCCCTTACAATATAGAAAACTTGGCATTTCATTGCTTTTATACATCTTATTTCCTAAAGGTCTTGATACAATGTAACTACCAAAGTTTAAGTCAAGCACTCGTGAGTATACGATACGATCTCCAAAAGTTTGAACGTAAAGTTTATGTCATGCAACCATTCTGCCAAGAATTAAGTCAAGCACTCGTGACTATACGATACGATCTCCAAAAGTTTGAACGTAAAGTTCATGTCATGCAGCCATTCTGCCAAGAATCTAAGAGAGGTTATGTGGAAAGAATATTTGATTATTCTAGGGTTATTTTCATCTCGCTATATTAAACCAAGCTCTTATATATTAAAGCCATGGCAAACGAATGTAATATGAAAGCGAAATATACAGATTTATACTTATAAATAAACAAAAACGCTAGTTTTTTTGTTTTGTAATAAAATTTGAATAAAAAAGGGTACGTAGAATGCGTTCCAGTATAATATACAATTATTTAGATAAAAAGATAAGTATTTTTACAAAGATTGCTGAAACAATTATCAATTGTCTGACCTTTGACTTCACAATTCATTGTATTGTGTATTTCCTTTCCTTTCGTCAAAGGAAAGGAAATGTAAAGTGAAATGCTAACGTTTTCTATAGTGTGATGTCTTCCTGAGCCTCATGCACAGACTCACCTAGAAATGAAGCACCAATAGCACTTCTTGTAGTGGAGATTCCAAGTGTCACTAGATTTCCTATCTGCTTCTTCTCGTATGAAATAAAACGGAGAGGTCTACTCATCGAAATAAGCATATTACACTTGTATTGTTTATAAAAGTAACTTACTTGATTGTGTCAAGAAGAAACGCATGTATAACTTAAAATACTTGCTGTTTACAAAATAATATACCTGAAATAGTTATTTATAAGATATTTTAAAGAAGATTTTATAAAATGATACACTTATGGGGGATTTATGAGTGAAGGCAGTAAATAATACTTAAGCAATATTTCGCAGCTTTTTTATACATTTATCGTGTAATTCAACGCCAAAAGATATAACAGTTTCACAGACATTTCAACTGAACTACAAACGCTAAAATTTTAGCAGAAGCAACTGTAAGTAGAATATAGCTACATATCAGTTAAATAATTATCCGTGTTTAACATAATTATCATTATAGAAGACTACCATTATATTTTTATCATTTATATTTCGTAAAGCTTTCTACATTTTTGAATTAATAAGTACACATTTATATAATCAACATTTTTAAAAGAGCAATCAATAATCTATATTAGCCAATAAAATGTGTGAAGTTAAGCGCTATCTCGTAACTACAACGTAACTAGTAGCTCTGCACACGAATTACATTTGACAAAATGTAACTGTCTAAAAAAATTAAATTAGTCTCATCCGTTGAATTTCAGTTCTGTAAATACATTTGGAAGTTTTAATACATCTCGTAGTTATTTACATGAGAAATCTCTAGCGGAATGGGGGCCACGGTGGCTGAGCGGTTAGAATGCTCGCCTCCCTCCGTGACGAAAAGGGTTCAATCTCCAGCTGGGTCACTCACGGATTTTCCGCAAGGTAATCGTACTGGAAGATGCCTCTGGTCGGCGGGTTTTCTCGGGATCTTCCTTTTCCCCTCGCCCTTGAATTCCACCACTGCTCCATTTTCATCTTATTTCGGCTGTATTGGTTCTGAAGACGTCGTTGTCGAGAGCCGCCAAATGTATCAACTTGCTCGACTCTGGCGGATTGGAGACTGCGACTGCTGTCCCTCTGTGGTATTGATTTCCACACTCAGTCGATTGAGTCCGATGGCCAGCAGCGTGTTCACAAACCGACTTGAAGCAATGCGACAGTGTAATTCCTGTAGAGGAATACAGCGAGAGCGACAACTGCGGCATACCTACCGCTTTATTGCTGACATATGTGAAGCAATGTTTAGTACAGTCATCACTGTCCCGTACATTTCAACGCCGAGTTACAGCAGTCTGGAAACATCCTTTCCGTTCACAGCTGTTTCACGATTCCCTCAAATATTTTATATTCTACCCATAAGAAAATAATTATTCCTCTCCCAATTGGGCACGTTCTAAAGTAAATGATATATCCTACAATATATCACGTGAAGCTGGCAGTGAAACAGGCCGTTTAGTTGACGGAACGAGTGAAATATTTATTACGAGCGTAGTTTCTGAAGTTATGTCCACTGATAATGACTGTTATCTATTTTAATATTTTTTTTTGTTCTTTTGAAACACAAGTATTAAGTGACGGAGGGCAGACTGGAGTAAGTTGAAACGTTTATGGTTTCTGATTGTATAATATTTCAGTCCACTTCAAAATATCAAAATAAATTTCGGAATATATTTTAGTAGTAGGTTAAAACCGGTTCGGGCGCAAGGGCACTGGGCATCGAAGCCGGAGCCAGGGGGTCCGCCATCTTGTAAAGTCGCCATCTCGTATCTTTTTTTCCTTCTTCCGCAAAATTTCCCTTTTTTCCCAAAAAAAGTCGACTAAATTTTCTTAAAAATTTCCGTTTTCCCTAAAAATATCCCTTTTCCTTAAAAAAAAAAAAAAACAGTAAAAATTTCATTCTTCCCAGAACAGATGACCGATGACCAGTATTCGTGACTCCGAGCCAGACAGGAAACCAGGATCAGGTATTATGAGCCAAATCGGAGACTGGAATCAGTGACTCCGAGCCAGCAGAACAGAACCCCTGACATTTGACCTTGAGCCTTCACCTTTGACACCAAAATTCAAAAAATTACCAAAAAATTTATAAAAATCCAAAAAATTATTAAAAATTCACTACTATTAAAAATTTGTATAGAATAATTTAAAATTTATTTTAAAAATATGAAAAACTGTTTAAAAACTTTAACCCCAGCAGCCATTTTCCCCTAAACAGTTTCCCTTTTTATCTCTAAAAATTTCCCTTTTCCTAAAATAAAATTCCAAAAAATCACAATAATGGCATAAAAGTAAGCAAGCATATTATGTTAGTGATTAATACCACCATCTCAGAAGCCATTGACTGTGACCTTGACTCCATGACCTTGAATGGCCTTGAAAACAAATACTCGAAAAAATCCATAAAAGTCAGCAGGCATATTACATCACAGACTACTACTGTCATATTGGAAGTCAGTGATATTGACCTTTGCCCCCTGACTTTGAATGACCTTGAAAACCAAAACTCGAGAAAAAATACATAACGGTCAGTAAGCATATGACGTTACAGACTACTACCACCATATTCAATGCAGGCAACATCGACGTTGACCCCATGACCCAGAAAGACCTTGAAAACAAAAACTCAGGAAAAAATACACAATAGTTAGCAAGCATATATTGTAACAGACTACTACCGCCATCTTGGATACAGGTCACCTTGTCACTCACTCCATGAACTTTAATTACCTTGAAAACAAAAACTCTAGAAAAATACATAAAAGTAGGCAAGTATATGATGTTATAGATTACTATCACCATATTGAATCAGGTGGCCTTGACCTTAACCACATGACCTTAAATGATTTTGAAATATACAACTCGATAAAAATACATTAAAGTCAGCAAACATATGATATGTCAGACTGCTACCTCCATTGTGGATTCAAGTAACCTTGACCTTGGCCTCATGACCTTGAATAACATTGAAAACCAGAACTTGAAAAAATGCATGAAAGTCAGCAAGCATATTATGTTAGAGACTACAAACACCACATTGGACGCGCGTGACCTTATCATAAACCCCAGGACCTGGAATGTCTTTGAAAACAAAAACTCGATAAAAAATTCATAAAAGCAAACATGTATATTATATTACTGACTGCTACTACCATAGTGGGTGAAGGTAACCTTGACCTAGACCTCATGACATTGAATGACTTCAAAAACAAAAACTTCAGAAAAAGTCACAAGATACATGCTTGCAGTAAATTGGTGCCGAGGCACTGAACGAGAAACGCACTTCGTATTTACAAGTCTAATTAAACTGTCGCTACGGCCGAACTGCTTACATCACCTGTCACGCAAATTACAATATGACAAGTATTCGTGGAAGAATTAAAGCACTCCTATCACCGTACATTATGATCGAAAGTAAACGCCTTATCACAAAAGCGACACTGATGACGACGTAATGGTTCAGGCAAAGACTCGGGCAGGCCTGTTGGAGATGTAGGTGCTGGAGCTAAAGAAGAAGGTAATATCGACAATGATGTTCTAGGTACCACTCCCGAAGAAGTCGATGACACGCTGTAAATACTATTAGCTCTGGACTGTCCGAACACATCGCAGATGCAGAATAGTACTCCAATGCGAAGAGAGAGAACCTAGTCGAGACGAACCACCTTTCACAGTAGCTGCTGTCAAACTAAGCATCTCAGCTGACCTGCCTACTGCTTATAATATTATAGGGGTAAGCCCGTGACCGTGTTTTTAGTATTGTCATATGCATAGAATATTTCCGATGTTACACATTTTTGTTATCATGCAAAGACTGCAGAAAAAATGTTGCATAAGATATGTGGGTATTAATGAAATGATGTGCAATTTACTCGACATTGAAGCGACTGCGGCCCCATTTGATATTTATCTACCCACTGAGTCACTGTGGCCCCACTTAACATAGTTCTATCCACTGAGCCACTAAGGCCCTACTTGTAATCGCTCTATCCACTGAGCCACTGCGGCCCCACTTGGAATTGCTCTAACCACTTGGCCACTGTGGCCCCACTTGATATATTTCTATCCGTTGAGCCACTGTGGCCCCACTTGGAATTTCTCTATCCACTGATCCACTAAGGCCCCACTTGGAATCGCTCTAACCACTTAGCCACTGCGGCCTCATTTGATATATATCTATACACTGGGTCACTGCGGGCTCACTTGATATAGTTCTATCCACTAAGCCACTGTGGCCCCACTTGGAATCGCTTTATCTACTGAACCACTAAGGTCCCACTTGGAATAGTTAACTCAACATTTAAGCGAGATATCCCATTACCTTCATATCTCTATGCATTTATACAAAACTTTCGTAGGGAAAAGTAATTTAAAAAAATCGATTTTAGGGTCAAAAGTCATGATTGCACAATATGATCTTGATTAAATTCGAACTTGACCTGTATTTAACCCTGAGGATTCGCTTTGCAAAATTTGAAGAACTTTTGTTGAGTTTCAAGGAAGGAAGTATTAAAGGGGGGCAGACAGGCAGACAGACAGAGATCGTTCTATTATATAATAGGATTAGAAGTATTAAAGAGAGGCAAACAGACAGAGATCGCCCTATTAAATAATAGGATGAGTATGCAATCCCTATGGAATCATACTGACGTATTACAGCATAATGCATTGTTGGACACCGAGCAGCCAATTACCGAGTTACCACGTGATTGCAGCTGACCAAACACATGAAGGCATTGAGACTAGGGATGGGTTGATACTACATTTTATCGATACTCGATATCAGATTCGATACCAAAACATTCTCTCTATACTCGATATCGATACATTATTTCTCCATACCAAATTAAAATTTTCATTAACAAAAAAGAACTACGCCCAAAAAATCCCTCATTTTTTAAGTGTCATTGACACACGCTGAAACTATATAAAACCCCACATTAGACTGGAAACAAATGGTGGACGGCATATAACACAAACTAAACCAATGATAAACCAACACAGTTTTTTTCGATTCTATAGAATAATGTTTCCACAGTAAAAGCTTCAATGGAACTTTGAGGGAAATGATAGTTCAGTACACACCTATTTTGCGATTTCGCAGTTTTTTAATTTTATTTTCCGACTTCAAAAAATTATTGTAACGTTAAATAAATACCGTAATTATCTGATGCACCCGTCGTGGCCTTGCCTGCGGAATACGCGGTACAGGTCACGATAGGTGTATCAGATAAGTATGGTATTTATTTTTGTGAATATTTAATAATGCAGTTGCCTCAAATAATTATGACATGTGTGGGATGTACAATAACTACTCAATTTGCTCGCTCGTGCCTATCGGCGTTTGCTCGCAATTCTCTACCTGCTTTTATTGTACCTGAAATATACACCATTAAAGTGATTAATTGGGATGAAAATGAATTAAATGAAAAATTATGTACTGGATGTACAATAACTACTCAAGTTGCCCACTCGCGCCTATCGGGGCTTGCTCACAACTCTCAGCCTGTTTTTATTGTACCTCAATTATGTACCATAAAAGTAATGCCAAAAAGCATAATATGGGTTGCCTAAAACACCCCAAGGTGCTTGCAGTTGTGAGAATATTATGCTATTAATAAAATATAGTATATTGTGGTACACATGTACTTAAATTACGGTACACTTTTCAAAATTACCATACACATTCTGGACATTATGGTACAATTTATGTAATTATCGTACAAATCCTGAAAGTTAGGGTACATTCGTACCATAATTATGGCACAAAAATGGGTGCAACAATTCGATACTTTAGGATATGCACAAGCGATACTCAATACTATAAAGTATGGAGGGTATCGAGGTATCGCGGTATCGAGGATCTCATCCCTAATTGAGACACCACACACTGGCATGTAGGCAGACTTTAGATGCTAGCTTCGTGTTCATGGTAAGGGGGGATGGCGACCACTTAGGCAGGTCATGAATCCACGTATTTTGAAAGTGATTACAAACATACTTAGTTGTCATACATTAAACTAGTTTATTTTACAGTCGCCCATTTTTTCTGAATATAACCTTAAAATTAAAAAATTAAAAACCAAATGTACTGCATTGATCGCTATTACATACAGCGTGGGGCAATTGCGATTACAATATGGAGCAGTTACGATTACAATATGCCATGTAATCTAGTTTTAAAACTAGAATAGAATAATCATTTTACAGCCATTTTGATAATTATGACTATACTTATACATAGTTAATTTATAATCTACAGGACAACAGCACTTACATGGTACAGTAATAGAAAGAAAATGTTATTTGTTGGGAGTAGCTAATACCTACAAATAGTAATTCAAAAACAGGAAGTTTTGAATTACGAATAGTTAACTGATTCTTCACAGTTCTTTTCTATTGCTACGAAAACATAGGTAACAAGTATATCCTTCAGGACTCTCCATCCAGTTCAGAGAGAATGAGCCCCAAGTCCACAAACTGTGCACCTATACCACATTTCATTTTCCATACGAAATTTACCAAACGCTAAGCATTTTTCCTCGTCAAACACAGAAACGTCATTACTTTCAGCATCGTCACAAATATCTTTTTCGTCAATATTGTCGCATTCTGAAGATGTACCACTTGAAGTAAGCTCCTTTCTTAAGTTCCTTCTGGATCTTCTTGCTTGTGTTGTTCTTGACGTGGTGTCCACATTTGTTTTCTTTTGTTGTGCTGATTCATCATTTTCTTTTATCCTTTTTTCCACTTTTTATGCATCTTTATTTCCAAATTCTTCTGTGGTTTTGCAGTTAAAATCTCTGAATGTTGTTTTCTTCTATCTTTGACAACAGTGTTCACTGATTTTGCTTTTGCAGTCAGAGGCGAAATGCTCTCGAAAGAGACTGTCGGACTATTCTGTATAGAAGTGCATGTATTAGCCATAGAATCTGCTGTATCATTCGTTGGAGGAGTGGACACAGTAGTTTTTTTTTTATTTTAGTTTCCACCTGTTGTGAGGAAGAAGCCTGAGGCACTGTGGTTAGGTTCCCAGTTTCTATCTCGAAAGCAACATCCTCATTTTTAAATATATTAGCATCCAGAGACATAATCCTAGGGGTATTAAATCCTGATAAGCCCTTGGCAATAGTGGTCACATGTGAATAAGCACAATTAAACAGAGCTGCAAATTCGTCAGGCCTAATGATTCTCTGTGCGTTCACCTTCATGAAAATATCACATTCCCTATGGTACGCCTTCTTCAGTGGTCCAAAAAATGTTACGTCCAGTGGTTGTAAGCGGTGGGAAGGATGGGGTGGAATTGAAACCATGACAATTCCATGTAGTTTGGAAAAGTCATATCCCCCAAGCGTCACATGACTGCAATGGTTGTCAAGGATTAAAAGAACAGGTTGCTCTGGAGATGATTTCACATGGTCTTGAAAGTGTCGAAGCCAGTCTATGAATGTTTTTTCGTTTGACCAAACAATTTTAGAGCATGTGTACATTGCTCCAGGAGGTTCGTCTTTTTCCAGAGTAGGGCTTATTCTTTTTCGAGGGAATACAAACAACAGTGGGACAAAACTACCAGCAGCATTCATTGAACATATGACAGTAATATTTTCCCTCTTTCCCAGCTTGTAACGGAACCAATTATTTTTTGTCCCTTTGGTGCAATTATGTTTGCCAGGTTCTTGAACAGTTCCCATCTGTGTTTCAACCATGTCATATGCTTGTGAGGGGGAAAACTTATGCTTGGACATTACCTCTTCAATGTTATTGAAAAACTTTGAAACTTCTTCTCTGGTGAAACCCTTTATTCGCCCCACGTTATTTGCTTCTGACTTTTGAACGGAAAGTGATGAGTTCCTTCTCAGGAATCTGTCAAGCCAGTCCCGCCCTGCCATTCTGCTTGCTTTATTACAATTATGAGTAAGTCCTTTCTTCTCTGCAAACGCGAATGCTACTCTTCTTAAATCGACAGGGGTCAAGCCGAAAAACATATTATCTAACTTCTTCACATAGTCAGCTATTTCACTTTCAACCTCGGGCGTAAATGTAGTCTTTATACCCAAAGAATATGATGTGGCAATTCCCGTTATAGAACGACATTGTAACATCGTATATGGGATCCCTTTCTTCTTAGAAATCCTTCGAATGTTTTTAATGTATTTCTGTGCATTTTCCAAATCATTCTGAGTCCACTTTGTCTTCTGAGTTTTACGACCATACGTACGAACCATCTGAAACAAAATTTAAAAAAAATATAATGGGGCATTGGCGATCACCCTGATCTGCATTGCCCCAACATGTGCGCCATCATATTGATCGCTACAGAAACATTACTACTAACTTAGTTTAAATCTCTGTGGCGTTAAAATACAGTCTATATATCAAGCAATTCATAAATAACAGGATTTAGTGGAGATCTGTTAAATGTAGGTACTTACATTTTAAAAACTAGATACTGGAAATAACAAGGAAACAGCTTTGCACAGCGGAGAAAAACGCGATAATGGTGTAGGAAGAGGACGTAGTTCTAGTGCGATAGTAGAAATGTCACCGCACGTCGGCGTGCTTCCATCCTCTATAGTAACAGAGAAAAGAGGATGATCGCCATTCCCCACTGATCTTCATTACCCCCTGCTCACCTACCTTACAGTTATATATTCAACAGTTTCTTCCCGACTAGTTCTACGCTCATCTTTAAATCATGGTCACACATAATCCAGACAACTGGCTCCAGCAGACTAACTCATAAAGACTGACTCCAAAATGACTCATGATTGCGATTGTGGTGCTGATTGCGGTGCATGTATGTAGCAAGATAAAATAATTTGCCCTTATTTTAAAATAAAACAATATAGTTCTTCATCTAAAGCTAAAATGTGAACATTTTTTTTAATAATCTTGCCTTAAAAAGTATCTATCAAGGTACCTCGGTATATTTAATCACTCCCTGGGTAAACCGTATTTGCACTTTGCATTAAAGGTGCCTTAACATACAGCAGGCTGCCACCATGCTTCGCCATTGGTCGACGCACAATTTGAACTTTGCACTGAAGAATACAGCACCACGGCAGGCCACCCCTATGCTTCCCAATGCAGATCTTGGAATGTTCTTTAAATGTATCGCCTTGCACGAACTTCATAGAACCAATGCTTCATCGAGCGAAAAATATCTTCGTACAGGTCGTTCACTCATACTGACGAGCATTGTGACCAACGGTGAAAACTCGATCGCAGAATCGTCACTGACGACAAACAGGTAGCGATGATGCAGTTCTTGGCTCCACGTTAGTTGAGGTCAAAGACAAGCCTTTGTATTCGCAATTCATTTTCGTGGTATGACGAGAGAGCACTTCCAAATCGATGTTCACCTTGTGATTTCAGTTAGTCAGCTGAAATTTTTTCTATATAAATGCACTTATATTTTTTACAGTAAAGGGTCTATCTTGTGCTCATAAAGGAACTTCCGCCATCAAATTTATATGTAAAAATATGGGAGTACTTTGAGAACACCCACATACTCGTTCGACCAAGAATAAAACACATAAATACATAAATAACAATATGGTTTTTAAATATGCTTGTAGGCATATATATGGAATTTTAAATAAATTTTATACTCCCATATTGATATATATATATATATATATATATATATATATATATATATATATATATATATATATATGTAATCATGTATAAAACAAATTGAAGTAATTTTATATTTACATACTTATATACCTATACATAATTTTTAATTATTTTATATTTATTAATTTATATACCTATACATAATAATCTGTATGTCTTCTTCTTGGGTGAACAAGTATGTGGGTTTTATCAGAGTGCTCTCATATTTTTTACATCTAAATTTTATAGTGCAAGTTCTTTTGTGAGCACAAGCTAGGCTCTTTACTGGAAAAATTTTACAGCATTTATATAGAAAAAATTACAGTTGATGTTCTGACACCACGAGGTGAACATCGATTTGAAAATGCTATCTCATCACACTACGAAGATGTATTGCGTATAGTTGGTCTTTTTTCCCCCTTCTACTAACATGGAGCCGGGACCTGCATCATTGCTACGTAGTTGTCAGTGCCGATTCTGCGATAGAGTTTTCACCTATGGTCTAAATGCTAGTCGGCATGAGAGAAAGGCTTTTACGAAGAGTTCTTTTCGTACGATGAAGCACTGCTCCCATGTAGTTTGTGCAAAGCGATACATTGAAAGAACATTCCAAGATCTGCTTTGGGAAGTATGGCGGGGTGCCTTTCATGGCACTGCATTGTTCAGTACAAAGTCCAAGTTGTGCATCGACGAATGGCGAAGCACAGTGGCAGCCTGCTGTAGTTCTAGGCACTTTAAGTGCAAATTACAAGTACAGTTTACCCAAGAATTGATTAAATATACCGAAGGACGTGGATATAGACTTTTTAAAGCGAGATTATTAAATAAAATGTTCACCTTTCAGCTTTGGTGGTAGGGCTACATTATTCATTTTAAAATAGCATAAATTCATTCAAACTTGCGACCTACATACAATGCACTTAGCACCACAATCAGCACCCCAGTCGCAATCAACACCATACCCTGCACCGCAATCAGCACCACAATCGCAATCAGCACCACAATCAGCACTGCAATCAGCACCACAATCAGCACTGGAAATGCAATCAGCTTAACAATCAGCACCGAAATCGCAATCAGTAGTTATTTTGGTGTCAGTCACCTGGAGTCAGTTGTCTGCTTTAGGTCTGACCATTATTTAAAGCTGAGCGAAGAACTTGTCTTGAAGAACCTGTTGAAAATATAACTGCATGGTAATATGTGACCAAGGAACCAGCATCTAAGGCCTGCCTGCCTAACTACCTGTGTGTAATGTTCCAATGCCTTCACATAATTGGTCAGCTGCAATCACAAGGTAAATTTGTGATTGGCTGGTTGGTGTCCGAACAATGTATTAATGGTGTAATTAGATCGGTTCGCGGTCAGTATTACGTAATAAAGTTTGCATATTTCTATATTATAGGCAGTAGGGAGGTTAGCTGAGATGCTTAGTTTGACAGCAGCTGCTGTGAAAGGTGGTTCGTCTCGACTAGGTTCTCTCTCTTCGCATTGGAGTACTATTCTGCATCTGCGATGTGTTCGGACAGTCCAGAGCTAATGGTATTTACAGCGTGTCATCGACTTCTTCGGGAGTGGTACCTAGAACATCATTGTCGATATTACCTTCTTCTTTAGCTCCAGCACCTACATCTCCAACAGGCCTGCCCGAGTCTTTGCCTGAACCATTACGTCGTCATCAGTGTCACATTTGTGATACTGCATTTACTTTCGACCATAATGTACGGTGATAGGAGTGCTTTAATTCTTCCACGAATACTTGTCATATTGTAATTTGTGTGACAGGTGATGTAAGCAGTTCGGCCGTAGCGACAGTTTAATTAGACTTGTAAATACGAAGTGCGTTTCTCGTTCAGTGCCTCGGCACCAATTTACTGCAAGCATGTATCTTGTGACTTTTTCTGAAGTTTTTGTTTTTGAAGTCATTCAATGTCATTGGGTCTAGGTCTAGGTCACCTACATCCAATATTATGGCAGTAATTTGTAATTTCATATGGTTGTTGACTTGGTTGTATTTTTTCTCAAGTTTTTGTATTTTAGGTCATTCAATATCATGGGGTGAATGTCAAGGTCATCTGCATTGAATATGGTGTTAGTTGCATGTTACATTACATTCTTGCTGACTTTAATGTATTTTTCTCGAGTTTTATTTTTCAAAGTGTTTCAAGTTTATTGGGTCGAGGTCAATGTCACCTGCATCCAGTTTGGTGGTAGTAGTCAGTAATATAATATGCTTGCTGACTTCTGTATATTTTTTCACGAGTATTTGCTTTGAAGGACATTCTAGCTCATGATGTCAAGTTCTAGATCACCTGCATCCAACTGTGCTGCTTTTGTGGCACCCAATATTGTTATTTATGTTTTGTAATTTCTATTCTACCTTGTTGGGAATATTTTTAGTTTTTTTTTTAATGGAAAACTCCTGTGTTCGTTTTCAGCATCCAACTTTTCGCTATTGTTTCATGTGAAATAAGTTCAATATTTGATTACTGCTATTGTAGGTTACTTTATTTATGTTTTCAGACGAATTAATAATTTTCTGCAATTTTATTAATTTACATATTTTCAAATTATGAGCGACCATTTAGTTTGATTTCGGTAAAATTACTAACTTAATGAAGAGAAAATTATTCGTTATTAGTTTTTTGCTCTGTCAGTTCATTTGTCAAGTGTTAAGGTAAATGTTACTGTAATTGTAAAATTTTGTTACTGTGTTATAATCATTTGTTTCCTTCGTATTTACTTTGTTTAGTGTTTATTTAATATTCTAATTATTAATGTGTTTTTATAAAACATTTCAAACATACATGTGAAATTCCGCTTCACGAATTTTGTGTAACTGTGATTTGGGGGGCGACTCGACAACAGTGCGCATCTCTGGTGTTTTGCAGAACACGCCAACTTCCGCCTTCTTGTTCATCTCTGAACATTGCGTGATTATTAATTATTTTGTTATGAACATTATAAGTCCAAATCATGGAATTTAGTAATACTCTTGCCAGTCCATTATTATGCAAAACATTTCAATATAATTCAAAGATACTGCGAACCTTCGTATTTGTGTGGCAAATAAATAAGTGCATATTCATGTAAATGAAATTAATTGAATTTTAACATAAATCTTTGTTGTTGGCCACAAAATGTGTGCAGTCATATAAATTAAATCTATTCTGTTTTAAAAATAGAAACTAAGTTAAATGTTCTGTTTCCATGGGATTCCCATTAACAAAGTCTGATTAAATTATTCACTTTGATATTTTATCCTGAAAGAAAGAAGTCAAATATTTATTGTGCTGTTTTATGAGAGATATACGTTTGGTTAATATTGATGAGTTGGGATAATATAGTTATGGTCATCATAGTCCATTGTTTTAATTTTAAAATGCCGAACTCTTTCCAATACAATTATATTTTGTGGTATGCACCATTAAATTTTTATTGTGATGCATGCAATATCGTGTTAAGGGCTCTGGACCAACACTTGTACAGCCTTCTTATTTCTTGTCATATGTTTGCAAGGTCACACTCATCATTTGTGGTGTGTTCAGGGTTATGTCCATTATCGCAGTTTTACCTTTGGGTGGAGTTAGTCCCTAACATTCGCTACACAATATGGTGGTAGCAGTCTGTAAGATCATTTGCTTGCCAACTTTTATGCATATTTTATCGAGTTTTTGTTTTCAAGGTAATGGGTTCAAGATCAAGGTCACTGGCTTCCAATATGGCGGTAGTTGTATGTAATGTATTATGCCTGCTGACGTTTATGTATTTTTCTAGAGTTATTGTTTTTAAAGTCATGCAAGGTCATGGGATCAAGGTCATGTCCACTGGCTTCCAAGATGGTTGTTTTAGTAAGTAACATAATGTGCTTGGTGACGTTTATGTTCCCAACTCGGTATTCTGTCTCTGACCTTGAGAAATATAAGGAGCTTGTCAAACATACAAATGCCTATTCTTGCTTAAGCAGTATTGACAAAATTCAGCCGAAATTACATTTATTGAGGGAAATTGTTGGTAGTGGAATATTTAAATATGAAGTTTACGATATTATTTCATGTGTATATTTTGGGACAATCCGGACAAATGTGTGAGTATATTGACATTACTTATAGCCTCAAAACAGTTTGGGAATAATTCTCCTACAAACAAGATTGTATCAATTATAGAGGAATTGACTGACAGCAGATATATTTATATGTAATGAAGTTCTGTAAACTTGTAAATGAATTGCACGCTCCTGTGAGGTTTAATTTTCCTAGAATGAAGGTTATTACCCTCCATTTAAAAGACCTTTTTGAAACTGACATTTGCAATATGACTTTAATTTCTAAACACAATGGTGGATACAAGTACATTCAAACTGTAAATGATGAGTATTCAAAACATGCATGGGTGGATCCAGTGAAGAATAAGGCTGGAAAACAAGTAACTGATGCAATGTTAAGTGTTTTAAAGGAAAATTCCCCTCGGAACTTCTACACAGATCAAGGAACAGAATTCTTTAATACAAAGTTAAAAAAGTTAATGAAAACCGATGGCATCAGCCATCATGTCACTTATTCTGGAATAAAATGTCCCATTAGTGAGATTTAACAAAGAGTTTAAAACAGTTTATCTATAGATACTTCACTTCTTGTGGTACTTATAAATGTTTTGATATTCTACCTGAAGTGGTAGACTTTTATAATGCTCGATACAACCGAATGATCAATATGGCACTAGTCGACGTGAAGAAAAATGATTTATTAAAGTCAGTTTATGAGGACATAATGCAAATGATAAAAAGAAACTGAAGTTTGAGATTGGTCAATATGTCTGTATCTCGGAAGTCGAAGACCTCTTTGAAAAAAGTACATTGTGAATTGGTCATTTGAAATATTTTAAATCATTTCAATTAGACGTTCCTTTTCCAGACTCTATTATCTCGAAAGTTATCATGGCTAACCAATTACTGGTGGATTCTATGAACACAAATTACAGAAAGTACATTTGTCAAATACTTACATGATTCATAAAATTATTAGTTGTGGAAATCAAGAGAGTTTTGTCCAATTGGAAGGGTTTCTATGATCCCAAGCAAATTGGTTAGCTAACAAGAACATTAACACTTTAAAGTAGTGTTGATGACAAGAATAGTTAATGTGCAAAGTCTGGGTTGGATACAAATCATTTCTGAACCTCTATTGAAATGTGGTCAGGTGGAGAGTATAAAAGGAGGGTGCAATTCCCTAGTTCTTTGTCAGGTGGTCTCCGACCACCAAGTTGGAAGGTTGTCTCTATGCTCCATTATAGATACTTAGAGCTCAGTCTGTCGTCAACCATCATAGCTTGAAATCACTCTCCGCAATACCTAATCACAAAAGTACTGGTTGTTACGAGTTGGGTTTATCAGTTTATCAGCACTTCATTCAACAGCTGCCAACCAGAACCGAATGTTAAATCACATGTGCTACCACGCATAAAGGATTTTAAATGTAAGTAAATATGTTTTTAATTTTTTTTTACTTGTAACTGGTTTCAACTACATGTTTTAAACATTCTCATTTAGGGGGTGCTTCAGTGGGGTAGTGGGAAGGGTCAAGCCTCCCTGGTAGAGTCTCGAGCCCCTTCAGGGCAATATTAATTAGATACAGAGTTATTAGTTGAGAAACACATACTATTTCAGGGGTTGTTATTGGGAAATGTGTTAGTTCATTATGTATAGGGTTTGCTTAATGGGAGAAATGTGTTATTTCAATAGGCTTTGCTTAATGGGGAAATGTGTTAATTCGATAGCTTCACACACACAATTTTTTCATATTTTTTTTCAGGTATTTTTCTGTTGTTCATATATCTGATTTTTTTTTTCTCTTTGGTTTCAGATGCAGACTTTGACGAGTGGGTTCGTTTCTAATATTGGTGAGTAGCGGAACTTTTAGGATGTCAGGGACCCCAATAGTGAAGCATAGGCACATTAGTTCAGAATCCTATCCATCCGATTGAGATTCCTATTCAGATTCTGATTCGTTGATACACATACCTTTGTCCAAAGACTTACCTTACATCCTTTGAATACGGCGTTTGGATGTAGAATTGTGGACGTGCGAATATGTAATGATAAATTAGAGTCAGATGCAGATATTGTTATGTTATTTCAAAGATGCAAGGCATCTGTTTAAGATGTAACTTCGATGGCATCCAGGCCTTTTAAAATTTACATCTCTGTAGCAGTCAAGTTTTTCCAAAACATAGCCACTGAGGAACACACTATGAAGAGATTTTACTTTGTCAGTAAAGGCCAGTTCCATCCTCCATTCGTCCGATGTTGGCGAAATTTACGACAATACGCTTAAATTTATGACAATGTGCTTATAAGTAGACATATATGCCTTATTTCAACTCCTATCAGCCTGCATGCGATGGTGGTCTTGTGGTTAGCACACTGGCCTAGCGACCCAAGGGTCATTGGAACAAAACCGCAGGACTCAAACATTTTTTGAGTTCACACTTAAAATAAATTATTATAGCTCCTGGCGGGCGACAAGTGAATACAAGATGGCCACCATTGCTCCTAACCTCCACCAGTGTAACTTCATAACACACTAACACACTCTGGTGGCGAGTGCGAGAATCAAAGGTGGCCATGGGAATCAGCATGCTCTGGCGGCTGATGTGGGAATCAAAGATGGACGACAACAATATGGCTGCCTCCAGCAGACGATAGCAAACAAGATGGCCATCACCAGCAGTCGTGATCAAACAAGATGGACATCTGCAGCAGATGACGATGGAAGGGGTAAGGAATATGAGAAATCGCTCAGAGAGGAAGAGAGAAAGAGAGAAGAATAGAAGAAGCAAGAGAGAGGAAATTTCGTGGCCTACTGGCTACCAAGATGACCGCCGGGAGTGTTTGCTCAATGATTTCACAATGCGACTGGACCTTTGCTCAATTTCCGGTGGAATCATACAAATTGAGCAAAAGCCCTCCGAATTATGCAAAATGGAATGCAAGAGCGTTAAGTTGTGAATCAAAGATGGCTGCTGGAGGCAGGAGCGAAAAAAGCGACTTTCCGAGGGCAAAACAGTGAATTCTGATGGGAAAAATGGAAATTTCGGTGTACTGACTTCCAATATGGTCGCCCTCCAAGCGGAATGGCTGAGCAGGAAGTTCCGCATGACGTCATCGTAGGTGGCCGCCTGGCTCCTCGGCTCCTCGGCTTCTGTGCCAAGCGCCACTTGTTTCGCCGCTCTCCTTTTCCAGCTACTATATATGTTCCTTGAATGTTGAATTTAACTGCACACATACTAACTTCATAAAATTATCTCTCAAGTTCAAGCCTTGTCTACACCTTCAATATGTTTGCATTTTATACATGGAAATTGGAACCCCTTATCCAGTGGAAAAACTGATTTAACGTCATTGGTTCAGCAATGGTGCGACATGCCAAGTTGTAATTTAAATTCTTTAAAACTCCGATACAATTCATTCCTGCTGTCGTCACGGGCATCTCGAAAATACGTATCTTGGCATGACCACTCTCGCTACCGGAATGAAAGTATTGCAGCAATCCACTAGCGAGTAACATTCCGATAGTTTGAAAAGTTGGGCGCCTACACTGACAGACTTTCCACCAATACAATAGTAGGGTGATCGCTCTAAGTCCCATATCACGAGGACTGCAACACCGCACGGCAGTTCAGAGCCTTCGACGTAGAGGCGATGGCGCACTTAATGTGCGTGGCAGTATCACCCTTACCGACTGATCCTGAGAGGCGGTCGAGGTTCCACCAGTGGCGTCGTGCCTAGGACGCCCGGCACATATCCTCCTTTGAATATCTGATGTCTCGTCCGGCCGACCTTTCTACCAAAAATTCTCTACTTTTCAACTTGATAAAAGGTTGCATTGTTTATACACACATTTCTGCATTCTGCATTTATTGTATTGAGCTGTTGTGTTTGAGGGACGTAGCCGGAGGGAGGTGTATAGTGGTTGTACACCCTTTCGCCCTCCACCATAATATTGTTAACATTAAATTATTAGAATTATTAATACGTCTATAATCGTGGTAAATATGTGCATTTTCTCTTAATTATGGTGCATTATATTATACGGTGAGGTAATTTTCCTCGTAGAATTAGTTCCCATTAACACATATATTATCACAAATGCCGTTGTAACCTTTAGCAACCCCTCGCCCCCTTCTAGCCACATACAAGCAGTAAGTGGGTAGCAGTGACTACATAGGGCATACAAATGTCTCCTTTCATAAGTGGCAGGAAGAACTTTGAAAGCCAACAAAAATTACGTACTCCCGAGAGTTTGTGTTGGCTTGCGAAGCCAGCGCCAACAAACGTGATCTCTCCCTTTCATGTTTGAAAACTAGAAGCTGAATGCGTACATATTTCTGTTCCTAGCTTTCAAACTTCCATATTTAATGTTAAATGATTATATGAAAGCTATTTTGAAAGTTGCGTGCTCGGAATTTTCATTACATGATTCAATGTTTTATAGCCCTATTAATACCAAACTATATGCGAGCATATTTTGTGTATAGTCCTCAAGTATAGTTAATTTGCAGTTCTAATGAAATTATATTGCCCTGCTTATAAATGACATGTCCTTTTTCCCAAAACGAATGTTCTTCTGTATAGGCTATTCACGGTTAACTAAAAACTATTGGCATCAACCTTTCTTTAAAAATAAAAGTCGCTGCACTCACTGCATACGTTTGGATGCAAGCTCTGACTGAAATATTCGTGGTAAAGTTGGCAACAATGGAGGAAAAGTAATTCAATGTCTTACTTTCTATTAAAAAACGTAATGATTAGATTTGTGGAAACTTATTTTTTTCATTAAGTTTATGTTTGTTTTATGCACAAACTGACATAACAGCGACACAATTATGTTGCTAAATTTCCCTAAGTTTCCCTTGATCGTCGCTTTTTAAGTACACAAGCCCATGGCAATGTTAATGCTACATATAACGGGAAAGCAGAAAATGGGCAGAGATAGAGGGAAATGGTAATGTAGAATGAAGGGCGAGCAGGCTGTGTGGTAAGGCTCGCAGCAGAGCAGCAGTTGCCAGTGTCGCACTGAGGATTGCAGAGAGTGTGCAGGGGGCTGCATTGTGGGACTCACACCTGGCCGGATGCAAGGGCTAGTCCTGAACCACTTCAACCCCACAACTGCACACTCTTCCCTCCTTCCTTATACACGTCACAGTATCCTCTCCCTCCACCTCTTGGAACGCGTATGTCATCAAGCATGTTTGACAAGTGGCTGTCCTGTCGCTATAGTTATAACATGCACCGCAATACGAGGGAATGTACTGTGACTGACTTCTTTGTGCAAACTCGTTGTCTAACTAGCAGGCGTTCTCATTCCTCCCTCCAACTTTGTATTCTGGTATCTTGCGAATGGCCTGGCCAAGGGTGTTACAAACAAGAAGGCATAGGAGATTTCTTGTGGCAATTTCGATTGTCAGACACGTTGAAAATTATCCTCCACGCCAGGAATGGTCCGGGAAGATGCAACGATGGGCTAGACAATGTCTTTACTGAAATGAATAGAAGTCAAGTTCAGCATCTGGTCCTGTTCCCTGGCCTCCACTATCAATCTAAGACACTTAGTAGCGTTTGAAATAATCACTCGCATCTTCATACATTTGAATCTCAAATGGATTCCACTACGGTCTCATACACCAAGCAGCGTATGCATCCTTCGTGCAGGAAATACTATAATATTATTAATGTGTACTACGTGTTGTTCACAGTAAGTGTTAAAAATATCCTCCACGATATTCTATGCATACATGTATGTAGGTAGTATCGCCCGCGTGCTAGGCACTACAGCTGAAGTTTTGTGTGTACTTTGAATGAAAACAGTGCGTGCTAAGCAGTTGCAACAACAAGGCCATTTATGTTACGTAAGTCATGCTACTCACTAGATCGGTACCAAACATACATATATCCTGCCAGACGATACAAACATTGTATGTAACACGAGGGTGGCCACCCCTCTTATATTCATTATGGTCGAAGGAATTAATCAGTATTTGGTGTGAGGTTCAGGATTCCGATGTCGTAAAACAATGTTCGGTGTATAGTCATTTAATGCCACTTGGTTTTCGATATGTTTCGAAAATACAGTTTCAGAACTCGTTTTTGACGGGCTCGTACCTCCCTTGATATAAAGTTTCAGTAAATGGTTCCGTATAATTTGGTTTTCTTTTTTGAGGATGAATCGCCTTACGAAGTTTGTCAGGCTAATTGAGAATCATCCTGTATATACACATATTCAGGAAACTGCCATATAAGAACACCACGACGTGAGAGTTAAGAGTGTTCTAAGCAGTAGGTGTGCCGCTGTAACAGCTCAGCGCCTTGTACGTTCTCGTGTGGTGAACGAGCTAGTGGTTTACGGTTCAAATCCCCAAACTGCGTAACTTGTACCTTCGTGTACGACCTTTCATATGCCTTGGCTTTTGTGCCACACAAATTTTCAACTCATTTCTTTACATTACTCGAAGTATCGGCATCATTCGAGAATGTAATTGTATCTGTTTTAGGAAAGTGACAATAAAGGGAATAAAGCAGAATCTGTAAACGATACAGATGTAACAGCTACTTGGAATAAAGCAAATCAGAACGATTACGCAAATTTTAATTTTATTAAACTGTAGTTGGGGTTGTTAACAGCACACATACTCATGTCCTCCTATGGCGACAAACTTAGCACGACTCCGTTGCGATGTTGCCAAACAAGCGTAACGCAGTACGTGGCACAACTTTCACCATTATGAATGTCCTGCCTTAGAATACTCGTCCTGCCTTAGAATACTTGACGTCCTGGTGTTCTCACGCGGCAGTTTCCTGACACCCGGTACACACGCAAGTTTATAGACAGAGAGAGAGAGAGATTATTTTAAAACCAGTACACACTGTACAAACCGCGTTAACTTTAGCCAGTCACTAGCCAGTAACTGGCCAGTCACTTACCAGCAACGCCGTTCGCCTATCAGCGCCTTGCCAGTCGGCAGGCCAGCCAACAGAGAACATTTCGCAACATGCAGTTGGCAACCATGCCCATTTGCAGAGGCTCGCTCAGCAAATCAGAGAACGAGCACTCCCAGTTCAAAGGAACCAGCACGTAATTTCTTCTCTGCGTATTTGAGTATGTGTGGCTGTGCTGTGTGAAGGCTGGAGCCGAGCTAAGGCTGCCCATGTTAATGTAAACAATTATTGAAATCAACCTTTGAAAAAAGTCATTGTCCCTAGCTGCGTACATTTTAACGAATGCGCCCAGTGTCATGCGCCCAGTAATGTTGGTAACGTGGGGAAGAAAGTAGTTCCATTTAGTTTAACGTTGAATCAAAAGTGTTATGTAAACATTTTGAAAACTTAAATGATTTTATATTGCTTTATGTTTTTTACACAGCAAAGTGTAAGAATTTTCAGATTTTTTAAATATTAAATATTCTTATAATTTCACATTTTCACTTGACGAAGGCATGAATAAAATGAGTAGGCCATAGCAATGACAATTGTGCATATGGTGGGAGAATACACAATGTTCATAGGCGTAGATATGAAGCAGAGCTTTCAAAAGTGCTCAGTTTACCTTGAACAAGACTTAGTGAGAGCAGCGCACCGGGCGGATGTGTAATAGAGAAAGTAGTGAAGCAAAGCCAGCGACCATGTCGAGAGAGAGAGAGAGAGAGAGAAAGAAAGAGAGAGAGAGCAGCCACTGCGCTCTACACCAGCTTTACCGCACGTGCTCTTCATGTTCCAGCACGCTCACCGACGCACAGCGTGTGTCTTAAAATAATTTCAAGGACCACCTTAATGCACATACGTGAAAATAAAATAATACGGAATGTGTAAAGCTAGTGCTGAGCTGCCTAGTCGTTGAGCTACTGAATACTGACCATCCCGAGAACACGTTACTTGGGCACTCTCAGTAGCGATCCTCTTAGTCTAAACTTCTGCTGCTATGTCTACAGCAAGCTTTTTGTGTTCAGAGTTTATGATATGGGTTGTTAAATGTCATGCGTGGAACACATATGTTCGGTAGCAAACGAAATATGATTCTGTTCTTACTCCATTGTAGTGAATCATGCAGAAAACATAACAGTGTGCAAAGAAAACCACATAGAGGCGTAGAATAGAAACCAGTTAGTGCTTTCGTAAGTTACCACACTTATTGTAACTGTTTCAATCGTAATAGTATCTCCGAAAACTATAAGATGGTGCACTTCGCCTTACCACTTCTGACAAATGGCAGGCCCTAAATCTACTGATGACTTCTGGTTTCCTAGAAAACACGCTACAATGGTGTACCTATGTCTAAAAAAATGTTTTGTTTTCAATTTTACCGCTATTGCAAGAACTTTTCAAAGAACATGTGTGTTCAGTTTTCAGGTCTCTTAATTAAAAGGAAAAGGATAATAAGAACTACCTTAATTTCATTCTGGAAAAAAAAATTATATTCTCCCAACTTATATAGGGAAGGTTGCCTATATCGCACTGGCTCTCAAATCGCACCACTATCGACTGTAAAAGAAATAATGAACGCGCGCGAGATCTAGCGGATTTTTGAAAACTACGAGCACTTCTTCATCCGAAACAGTTGGTACAACGTCTCTTCGCGTCGTCATTGTTAGTGAGAGTAAGAAAAAAGCGGTGCGAGTTCATAAAGATTTGAAGGCAATTTTGTAAGATAATATTAGGTAAGTGTTCTCAAGGGCTGTAACAGCTAGTCGAAGTAGTTTTCTATAAAATGTGTACAAACGCCAAATCGGAAGTGTTGCATTATAAAATAAACAAAAAAATTAGTCTGGAAGTGTAGTGGTTTCCTAAATCGCACCAGTAAGCAGTCGCCTATATAGCACTGGTGCGATTTAGGCAACGTTAAAAAAAACATTATGTCTTAGACATGGTTGTAAAAATATTAAGGAAATGATTTTCTATAAGGTAGGGAAAGCCATATTACCTCCATCGCTATATTTTGACACCATTACATTGAAAATGTATGCATATTTGTTATTTATCAGGGTTTTTTACCTATTAGGATCTAGTCTGTCCGACTTTTCCAGATTTCCATGCAAAAATTAATAAAATTTTATAAAAATGAACACGCTTGAAACAATACTAAATTGCATGATGATATTAACATAATAACGTTGATTTTTTTGCAAAATAATTTTGACTTACTTTACCAGTGTCCCATGCACAAAAACAGACAAGTTGGTGGTAGGTTTATTTGATTTATGTTTCAGTTACAATGAAGGCTCAATGTACAAACGACAGTATAGAAAGTGGCAGCCTAAAGCTATGATAAATGCTTTACATGAATTTCGAAAGGAAAAAAGTGAAACTGAATGAGTGTTGCCGTAAATATAATATTTCTAAGAAGACATTCATTAGACACAGGGCGAGGTTAAAAGCGGTGTTGAACGAAATAAATAAGCAGTCAACGGAAGGTAAGGAAGCAGAAGAGGAGTTAGTATCAGAAGTATTGTATCTCGAAGCACATATATTTGGTCTCACGTCTAGTGACACTAGAAATTTGGCATATGATTTCATGAAGGCAAATCCTCATTTGAAGAATCCATTTAGCAACATAAGGGAAACTGCAGGTAACAAGTGGTATCAAGGTTTTATGAAGCGCCATCCAACATTAAGTTTGCGTCAGCCAGAAAATCTTTTGATCGCTCGTTCACTGCACGTATGTGCAGTGAACGAGCGATCAAAAGCTATATAGCTTTTGATCGCTCGTTCACTGTTAACGGCCAGCGTTTGATCGTGGAGCTATATAGGCTACATCGAATATAGCATATTCGATGTAGCCTATATTTTGGCACGAAGTAGGCTTATTATATATTGATATTGTAGAGACAACTTAAATTCGGTTCATATATTTTTAAGTGCATTCTTTTAGTAATAATTATTACAGGACTCTTATATCATAGGTAATTACCATGGTTTTTGTAAATAATGTAGTCCAAAAAATATAGTGGTTATTATTAGAGATAGATTGAACCAAACTGTGTCTCATAAAAAATATAATGGGTTAAATTTTCAACTTAAATAAAATCATTAGTTTGGCCTTAAATTTTGTTCTGTACTACAGGGGCGATTTTGGAACCCCATGGTACAATTTAGGAAACAGTTCTCCAAAACGCACCATTTTCAGTTACTTTAAAAAGTCAATGGTCATTCCTAAATTTCTTAATAAAATTTGAAGCAAATATTTCATATGATGGTAAAAAAAATAACATAATCACCTCTATGTTTATTACTGCAGAAACACTTACAGTTTTCTAAGTATTAAATTATGTCGTCAAAGTGGTGTGATATATGCAACATTCCCTATACATTTTGCTTCATTATTCCGTTCTGAGATGAAATCCTTAAAAGTACTTCATTATCATCGCTTGCAGATGTAATGTTGGCGAATAATAAAATTGTCTTTGAGCACTTCAATAAATAATTTATACTTCTGTGAATATATATAAAATTTAAATTATAAAGAATTCGGTGAGTTTTTTTAAGACAAGGTTTTGAGTTTGTATTTTATACTTCTTGCATTTTATTTCGAGTTGGAAAGCATACATTTGCTTTAAGGACAATGAACAAACAGAAATACAGCCAATTATGACAATCCACAACTTTATAAGTACGGAAACATTGCAACCAAGAAATTATGTAATTATTTGGTATTGTATTTAGGGCTTTTGATGGAAGTTAATATATATACTTCCCCCCCCCCCCCCTCATATTTGCGCCAAATACTGTGCGACTTATAGACAGATATGTCACTATCAGGAGATAAGAAAACTTGTATTACACATATTGCATGCCAAACACAATTCAGAACCGCAGTTTTCTGTTTTTGTAGAAGACAACTAAAATAAACAAAAGCCATCAACATAAAATGAAACAAATAACACTGGAAGATGCTGTCTTGTTCCATTTGAAATTGTACTTTGCAAAAAATTTTTATAAGAATTTACCATTTGTCATTGATCTAAAATACACAAAAAATTTCCCTGTAGTAAAAAAGTTTTCACTGTGGTCATACAGATAGCATGATGCAGACAACAACTTTTTCTATATATTATTTGTGCAGGTTACATTTCATTATTTGCGTGTTTCTCAAACAGTGAAATTATTATTTGTGAATGTGATTATGCAGAAAGTAAGTAATGCAAGTTTGTTAATGTGTTGTAAGTGATGCTCCAGCAGTATATGAAAGCGTGTTTCCACTGCCCGACGTCATTAAGAGAGCGTGCAGGCAGGCAAGCAGTAGCGTCTAGGACGAAGTTAACTGGCCGTCACAACCTGAGTTGTTTAGCTCAGTACGCTAGTTCATAAAGTCGCCACTTCTCGAGCGGTTATGGCGAATGCACCACACTATATTAGCCCAGCTCGAACCTTATACAAGTTGAAGGAAATATGAAGCCGTAATATTTCACTTCCCTGTAATACGTCCATAAGAAATGTTTGTAAGGTGAGTCGTGCCACTGTGATACGTAAGTACGTTCTTGAGCAGGCAGACTCAATTCCATTAGTATAGAGATAACTGTATGTTGCATTGTTGTGAAGAAACAATTGTCATTTGGAATGCGTACTTGCGTGCTGGTTTCATTGAGGAAACTTGCCAAAAACCTAGACACGTTGTAAAACACACACACACGCACACACACGGTGCCTTCTATTGTACGAGTGTGCAGTACGCGAAAGGTGTACATACTTCACATTGTCAAGGCCATCGTTGCCCGTATCTTCTCAATTCTTTGCTCATTTCTAAGGCATTGATGCGGGCTAGCTTGTCGCGGGAGAGAAACTACAACCTCGACGTCACTCTGCTCTGCCTCAAAACGATAAGAGTATACACACTTTCATACATCATATAGCACATATACATCTACCTAAGTTAAGAAAAATCACCGTATGTAAACTTGTAAGGTAATTATCGATACGCATGTTCAACAAACGTTTGTTTAAGAAATTTCCAACTCTGGAACATGCCGATAATGTGTTGAGTAGTATTTTTGACAAACCGGTTTCATAGAGACTTATTGGTAATGCTAACCTAACTCTTAACGTGAATTACATTTCAGAGCAAGACGTTGATTATGTAACCCACTTTGCGTTTCCTTGGGAAACTTTTGCCCGATTACACATGTGTCGAGCACACACTGGAAACCAAAGAATCAAAAACAACAGCTATACTCGAGTACCAGTTGCACATTTCCTGTATGTTGTGTTCATAACTTAAAAAAAAAAAAAAAAAAAAAACACATACAAAACTCTCTTTTCAAATGCATTTTTCTTTCCGTAATATTACGGACACGTTGATTTTCAAAAACGGACTTTCCGTAAAATTCACGGAACCTCTGCGTTAATTCCCTAGTAAGATTTTTGTACTTCTAGTTTAAATAATTTATAATATCAATTTTATTTTAATTTTTATTACGTGAGTGTTCAACTGTGCATAAAAATATTTTAAGAAATTAAATATTTTTATACTAAAAAAGAATTGAACCTGTGTCAGAAAGTTGCAAGTTCACGACCCTAACCACACACCTACAACACTCACGTGGTAAACGTAGTTAATTTCTGTAGTAGTCACATGGGCAACTATATTTAGTTTCTGTTGAAGTTAGTGTGCTGTAAGTGTTGCTATGTGTTACATACGCCTGTTGAAAGAATAGGTGTTAGTGACATGGATAACCTTAACGGCAGCAGAAACGATAATTTTCTGGTTAGAGCGGCAAAGAACGTTTCGTGTAGACTCGGCATTGTTCATACCCGAAACCCGGAGTTGTAGGAAATACGGTGATTTTCCATATTTTGTATTTACGCACTTAACTCCGCTTTTCGTCCCCACGGGTTGCGTTTCCGTACCTATTTTCACTGTACATTTTCGTAAAAATATCCGTAAATATACGGAAAACTTTAACAGCGTAAAGTCCATCTTCTACCATCCTACAACTTCGGCATTAAAAAAAAATTGCTGCATATTTAACCAGAATACTTACTACCCGCGCCTCACCTACATATAGAATAAACGATCACGTAATTTTTTCTCGTTAGACGTTGCAGAAACTCGCGCTTGGTTGCATATTTGACTTCTGTGGTGTTGGCACAGTATTTCTGTGACTATACGTGGCCGCCTTCACAAGTGTTACTTCGTAGCACGTGTATTTTAATGACAATTTATATACAAAGTAGTGTTTCATCTACATGGTTGCAATTCTTGTTCTGTCGAATGCATTCGTGCTATGAAGCAACTGTAGATATATGACGTAGTGAATAATGTCTCCGAGAAAACGTAGGCTAGTCTGAATAATGTTATAAATGCGAAGGATTAGGATAAAACTTGGTACAGGAGTAGACTATATTTTGTATTATCCCAGGATACCTTTCATCCCGGAAAAATGGAACAGTATCCTAGGGAATATATAAAAAATTAGACCACCACCCATTTGAGTAGGCGCTGGGTGGTTGGTGGTCTGCTTTTTATATTTGCCACACGGCTGGAGTCCCGGTTAGCAGCTAGTCTTAAAGTAAAAATAAAATACATGGCTAGCGACATTTTGGGCATTTTCTACCAAGATAAAAGAGTGAGTATTTTTAGTTTCCACCGTGGTCAAAGTTAGCAGTACCGTCGAAACTACTTTGGCAAGCTAATGAATAAGATAACGTTTTATCGTTAAAAGAGCGTACGATTATACCTTCACCTGAAAGTTGAATTTAGAGACCTGATTTTGGAAACTAAATTTTTGTCGGCGGAGTAAAAAACGATCAAGTGTAATTTATTCGTTCTTCAAAACTAATGTTTGTGTGTAACTGAAGTTTCGTGTCGGGTGTTGGATAGTCCCCACGATGGCTTCAATTGACATTTGGTTCTAAAATCGTTCTACTGGAATCAGACGTAAGAAAGGCAAGTTAGTAGTAGGGGCGCACGGATCCTAGGCAACTTTTGATTGATTGAAAAGGTTAGTAAAAGGGTTTTGATTGAAAGGGTTAGTAAAAAATGAAAGGGTTAATCAAAAAGAGTTAAATTTCAATCCGATTTTATACCGATCAAAAATTCTTAATCCGATCAACTTTTTTGTGTATGGGTATACTTCATTATCTTTCTTTCTTTTTGTGTGGAGAGGGGGTATCAGGAGCTCTGTCCGATGTTGACGGTGTGGTTTCCTGGAGGCGACTGACTAGAGTGGTGGTTTGCAACGTCTTTTATAGGTGTAGAGTTTAGTGCAAGAGTGGGCTATGGGTGAGTTTTTATAAAATTTTCTGTTTTGAGGTGTTTGGAAGGATGTTGGTGGTAGATACGCGATTTTACGAATCTATTTAACAAACGAGAAAAATTCAGCATGTTCTACGTATGAAAAAACTTCATGCCTCGAATCGGAAATTTTTCAAACGACTATGTGAATAATAATAAGTGGAATAACGTAAGTCTTAAAAGTAACGTGACTCTCGAGTTTAGATATAAAATTTACGCGATAGAGAATTTTTAACTACATGAATAACATCTGATGTCGACAAGTGCAAACTCACTAGACGAAATCCAGTAAGTCAGTATGAATAAATAAAGGTTTCCAAACTGGCATTAAAATTTTTAACAGACACAATAGCATAATTGAAATACACGTACACTACTCAATGCCTCTCGCACATACCTTGAGTATTATTTTAAAACACATCCATTTGATGTGGAGCCCAGTGTAGCAGTTATGTCGTCTTATAAAAGGTGTGTGTGGAGAGCCTGATTATATATGTGGAGTGAAGCCAATAGACAAATGAGTTGATATTTAAGAGAAAAACTCTGCATTCGTCCTACAACAGACAGCAAAAAAATAATTTTTTAACTAAGTTTCACTATTTTCAGAATAATTCACTTTTAACACAAATTCTTTCCATTAAAGCTTAGGGACACGCAGATGATGTGAAGGAGTACATAATCCCCCAAAGTGTAATCGTACAACACTTTATATAGATGTACAACAAATTTCCCATAAATCTGTGAAATTCGCATCACTTGTTAACAAAAAACGTGAATTGTTAATGCAAACCATATTTTCATCTACCAAACACAGAAATCGATTACTTATCGCAAACGCAGTATATCGATCTGAAAAAAATAAGTTAACACTCGAAAATTTATATTTACCTGATAAAATACTACATAAATTGCTATCACTAGAGAATAAGATATGTGCGATGCTCGCCGGTGCAGTAACCCCCTATAATATGCTCATTGGCCACCAAATGTGTAGAGGTGCGATGTTTATGAAGTAGTTGACACATAGCACGTCTGACTCCTCCAAGGGTACATGAGCGACTGAAGATGGCACAGAGTAGGATAGCTGAGGTCACTTCCCTCCTTGCATTCCCTCCCCTTCCCCTTGCTGGAGTGTGACCAAGGGCTGTTTGCGATCGTCAAATGTTTTCGGCTCTAAGGCAATATTGCAACAACTGATTAGTTGCATTCCTATTGGAGGAGACCTGCTTGCCACCCCCTACCACCTCTTCTCTACGAGTTTCTATGATTCTATCACCCAGGCTGCCTGTGAATGTCAATTGCTGCAACTAATTCAAGATGGCATCATATGATTAGTTGCGCTCTGACTGGGTCCTGCTCGCTTGTAGACACCCCCTTATACTCTACCATGTACCTCTCAGTACTGGCCAGTGTTTAGAGGTATGTGACCTTGTCCAAATACCCCTGCAACTCCCACCCTTATCTTCAGAGCTGCCCTGACTCCACAGTGCCAACCACTCCTTCCCCTCCAAGACATGTCCAGAGGGATGTACAACCTAACACCCCCACTCTCGGAGGCGACTTTTTCTGAAGACCTTCACTATCGATCGAGCCTGGAGTTTTCAAAAACAGTTTACGCACCCTAAACCCTACAGTACCAGTTTCAATACAATGTGCCCTCCTCGCTAGAGCACTAAGAACAACATTTTTCTAGTTCCCTGCTTCATTTCGCCGACCCTCTGAATGCATGCCCTGAGAGATTTTGCCCGACTCACTGTCCTTTCAAGGTTACGCAACAGGTAGAGTATATGAACAGTGAAAAAGGTATTACAAGACCCTGAAATAAAGTTCCCAATATAAGCCCTATATTTAACATTCCAACAACAACAAATGTATATTTGAATCAAGCAAACTATTATTTGTAAACTCACACAAGACTTATTGCATTTACTCGTTTAAACAGAACTGTTTTTACAAGTATTTAAACAATATGTATTTTATTTACTCATTAAGAAATGTTTTCTACAAGTACCTACTCAGTAAGAAATGTTTTCACTATCATTTCAACATATAGGAGAGAAAAAGAAAATATTGGGAGAGAATTAGATGGTTCTTAACATCGATGTCTTCAGAGCCTATGAGGGAGAAGTCCGAGTCGCAGGCGAGTGTGAGTGTAGGGGAAACGAGAGAGAGAGAGATCTATAGAAATCCTTGCATGAATAGTAATGTCAAACACAACATCCATGCATTGCAAAACAATTTGTTTTATGCTGTGATTCTCCCAGGGAGGCGAGTGTGCTTACCAATGTGTTCTCTTTTTTTATATCTAACCAAAAATGTCCCAGCAGTTAAAAATGTATTCCATGTAATATAAAATGTACATATTTGAATTTATTTAATATTTTAACAGATTCTGACATAAGTATAATGAAACACTATGAATGCAGGTGGGAATCGTGTTATTCAGAGTTGGAAAATAGCGATTTTAATGTACTAAAAGTTCCAAATTCTTGTAAATTTATGGGGAAATGGCGGCCAATTCTAATCCTTACAGTATATAAGGAGGGATAAATTAATTTTTTCTCATTCTTAACTTGGCATCTGCCAAGGTCACTTCATTTGTATGCGGGTGCATTGCATTAGCATATATAACAACATCAGGCATCTAATACATATATCTGGGAAGTATCGTCATCAAGGGCAAGCATTGATAATGTGAACGATGCCAGGCATCCACTGTAACAACAAACACTCACTACAATGTCTACTACAACCCGAGATGCCTACTACAGATCCAGATGTACATCACGATTACTACAGCTCCAGGCATACACTGCAACACCAGACATCTACTACTTAATCTAGAATAGCTTCAACACAGAATCTACAAGACAATTCATCAGATCCAACGCATCAAGGTCACTGCTGTGACAATTGCGACTCTGAATACGTTGAAACATTCAATGCTACTTTAGTCTATGGGAAGACTAAAACCTTATTGAGTTTAGATTGTACCCAACTGCAAGTGCTGCTGAAAGAATTAATAATTTGTTTTTGCAGGTCACAAAATAATATTATTGTATCCATTCCTGCCTGACAATTTAAAAGCCGATGAGGATATCGTATCCTATTTACCTTGTGAAGATTGTCCTTATGGCATGCCTGCCTTTGCTAATGATGACAACTTACAGCACATGCAGAGGATTTGTATGTCGTGCAGGCTGGTACAGATGCTTGAAGCTAGAATCATTCCAGATATAGTAATTAGCGATTCCAGGGTCGATGAAGTAGATTCCGAGGCGAGCACTGTCATCTTATAAAAAATTTAATATGTGAGAGACTTTTTTGTAAAGTATATAAAAAATAAATAAAATAAAATTTAATGTGTTGTGCTCAGGGTTTCGAAAATTATCAAGACAACTCCTTTGTAATTATGGAGCTTGCCATTTCTTATGCAACCTTAGCTAATGACTCTAAATTATTATGCTTTAAATCTCCCAGACCTTGATATAGTTTAAAACCTGAACTTAAAATGATGATTTGGGAACAGACTTACGAGATTCATAACCTGAAATGGGAATCTGTTGACACATCTTTCGAAAAACCGTTTCAATGTGTAAATATTGCATTACTCAAAGACTATCCCATATACGTGTTTGGAACAAGGCAAAAAGAAAGTTTAAAAATTTTACCAAATGCAGAAGTAATAGATACTGTTTGATTATTAATTCAATTGTCAAACATTATAATACAAATCACTGTGAGGAAAATACATTCTTCTCGTAATGTAAGGGCGAAGCTTTGAGAGAATATTTGTTCCAACATCCTAGCTACGTATAAAGATATTCATTTCTCCGAAATTGGTTTCTCCCAGGTAGCATGAGATTTCGAAAAAAATGGATTAATTCGACCCTGAGAAGACATACTGTACTATTTTTCGAGGACACAATAAAGTATGATTCCAGTCTCTACGCAACATATACTTTCAAACACAGCTCTGTAATGGAACTGAACATTGAAATATTGCAAAAATATTCGGAGTACGCCTGTTTACAGAAGCTGTGATGTGTGATGAAGAAGAAAATTATCCTATTTTTAATATGAGAGCTGGCAGCGAACTGCCCTGTTCTTCTTGGGACCTACATAATAAAAATCGCAGTGCAGCTTAAATAACCAAAGAACCAGGTTTTCATCAAATCGAATATAAATTGATTAGAGAATTTTACGACACCATCACAACCTTATGGACTAAAACAGGTAATAATAAGGAATACATCATGCAGTAGCAGACTTTTAAGGACACCATGTTGAATATGGGACTGTAAGGTATGGAACAGTTTTGTTTGTGTCTGTAAATTTGACCTTAAAAAGTTGTTGAAAAATTAATTTTAACTACTGTGTGTACATGTGTATATATATATATATATATATATATATATATATATATATATATATATATATATATATATATATATATATATACACAGTATTGTTTGTGTCTGTAAATTTGACCTTAAAAAGGTGTTGAAAAACTAATTTTAACTACAAGAATATCTGTGTGTGTGTATATATATGGGACATGGAAGGTGAAGAAATCTCTAATCATCCATCATTTTGTAAAATTAAATATAAGTTGCGAAGAGAGAATTACTCTGAATGTGTTGTTTGGACAGAAGAATACAACAACAAGCAACATTATACGTACATGGGTGACCAAGAATTAACTTCTCCCTGTGTAATGTGGGAATGCAATGTTTTTCAGAGCAGGAACTCTGGCAGATTATATAAAGCAGTGTGGCTAGTATAAAATTGTCAGTCATGGCTAGTATCTTTAAGCCTACAGACCTATATGCGGACTTACAAATTGGATACAGAAGAGTGTTGTTTAAACCATATGATGGTGTTCTACAAGTTCATGTCTGTAACTATATAGAACATTGGTGCTACATTTTCGACAACAGTGTCGGCATTCACTTTGGTGAAGGAATAGCCTGTAATGATTGTGCTGTGAGATATCTTCGCCCCGACAGTGACTTGCCATCAAACTTAGAAGATTTAATGATTGCCAGTCATAGTGAGGAAATAGAAGAGGAATGGGTATACAGAGTAATCGACTACCAGCTCACCAGACCTCCTCAGGAAATCAGCATTCTTTGGAAGGAGACCTGTGATGGGGACATCCACAAATTTATTTTCGAACAAGGAGGATTAGTTTTTCCATCGATGTGTAACTTATATGTATGAAGTGGCTAATTCAGAATAATGATACCAATGTTCCACTGTGTCAAATAAAATACCAGTATATGTTTTTGACTAAAGGTTTGCATTCTGTAACTTACAGCTTATTATATTCACATTTTGTTGTAAAGGAAATATGAGTCAAACATTCGTTTCAAATGTACGTATTTTTCTCAAGTTTTTACAGCACATAGTAAATCAAATACTATGATGCTACTGTAACCAGCTGTAACAGTTCTGAATGTCTTGTAAACCAGTATAAAGATTGTAAGTATAAACTTAAGGACTAATGCATTGTAACTTCATATTATGAGGGAGAAATGTTTGAAACATCTTGTTTATAATATATACACTGTTTCGCCTTATCAGTATTTCGAAGAATGTGATAATAATATTCATGCTTTATATCATCATTGCAAAGACAAGTTTGGATACACATCTCATACTGGGTGTGATTGATCAAAATGTTATGTACATCTAGCAATAAAATTAGGAATAATTAAATTTGGCCCTAAAACATGTTTTAACTTGCATATTTAGAGAATTAATATACATACCTGAGGCAATATTTTTCATTTTTAAGTAATTTACTTTCCTGTAGGAGACAAAAAGAGCCATGAACTCATACAGTGCGATGACAACAAGAAATGTCCAGTTTCATATGACAGCAAACAAAACCTCTTCCCTCTAGTATTGAAGATGTATACTCTCATTATGTTGAATCATATCTTGATTTTGTTGAAAGGATAGTTTTACATGCCCATACTTGTAAACATGTGTATGTGCAAACAGACAGATTAAAACCAGGTGTAAGAAATGCTCACTCTTTGAAAGCATAGGTCAAGAAAGGGATCTGAATACAATTTTAAGATAATGCATACAAAGTTTGTTTACAGAAGTTGCTAACAGTTTATAAAAATATTTATTTTTAAATAAAATTTTGTATTTGCTAGTGTTAAAATATTTTGTTTTCTCCTGTAGCTGTTTTGGAGCAAGGTGTAATTTTTGTACATAAAGTTTTGAATCTACCTGTATTTTTGAAAGCATTTGTGTAACATACTGTTTTTTGTTAGTGTTAGAAAATGTTGTAAATATGATGTGAAGTCCCTTGTGTTTGTTTAACATGCTAATTTTTGGAGTAAATTCTACTTGATATAGTTTTGGGATGTCTTGTATGTGATTGTGTTGAAACAAGTATGTGTAATTTGTGTTTGTTTTGGAGCAAAACTTTTCTACTTGCTTGTGTTAAAATGTTGTACATAAATTTTGGATCAGCCTGTGTTTGTATATATTTTGTAAATAAATATGATGTAAAATCAAACAATTTCTTAGAATTTATTAACCATTTTCTTTATTAAAAGTGAACTTGTTTTAGTAAGTTTAATTTTTTCTCCTCAGAGAAGGTAAAGTACTTAATTTGTCTGTAAGAGTGTGTGTGTGTGAGAGAGAGTGAGTGTGTGTGAGTGAGAGATGCTTAAATTTTCTATTAAAAGTATGTTGCATTAACAAGAAAGAGTCTTGTAAAGAAAAGATTCAGATAACGAACAGACTATAACTTCACCAAAAAAAAAAATTAATCAACCAAGGATATATTTGAATTTGAGAAAAAGGTCTCTGCTGGAAAAAAATTTAATATATAAAATAAGTTGTTAAATATCGCCTGCTTCCGTACAGATATCAGATTAGGCAAGGGGACTCTGGGTTCGAATCTCGGGCAAGACATGGTTAATTCTAATATAGAGTTTGCGAGATCGAATCCTGGCTAAGACATGGTTGATATAAGCTCGGTTCGAGTCCCACTTAGATCATATATGAAAATAATCTATGTTCTCACTTTCAGTGTTGGGTGCATATATAGATTCTGGGTTCGATTCCAGACTAGGTCTTGTATGGTAATAGCTAACTTGTAATTTGTTAACCATATTAACTAAAAGGTTTAATCAATTAAAATTACAAATAAATAATAGGAAAAACAGGCATTTGTTCATAAAAGAGTGTTGAATCGTAGAATTAAATTGTTTTCACCTCATAATGCAAAATGTTTGTATTATAATGATAATTTTTCATGTAATCAATCGTTAAATAAGAATGTAATTCAAACCTATTAGCTTAAAAATGGACAAATACACGTTAAATTTAGATATAAAGGTAAAATACAGAATATCCATGCTAAATTTAAAAAAAAATCACGTAAAATTCTTTTTAATTCATTAAAATTGCATAAAAGCATATTTTAATGTCTTAAAATGTGTTACTCATCTATTTGATATCAATTTCTGGCAAACAGCATTTGGTTTAATTTATGCGAGAAGGGAGGCTGGAGAGTGTATAAATACCACCTCCCACCCACTGGAGCTCATTTGCCTTTTTGACTCCATGGAGGCAACACCTCCCCTCCAGTACCTGGGTTTATCTTCTCAACCGTGAATTGGTCCTCAGTGCCTAGGTCAAGGGCACCGGCTGCCCTCTTGCCTCTTGCTTGACTCTGCGGAGCTGTGCGACCGAGGGGATACAGCCATCTAATGTTTCTCCTACGACAGTGAAAGCCTGCCGGAGAAGGCTCCCGTGGCGTTCTCCACGGACTGCAATCACCCGCCTACCCAGCAAACCTGCCGCGACGGTGAGAGCAACCCTCCTCGTCGGGCCGCTTGTTAGGCTGCCAGTCCCACAGAGCTGTCAAGGGGATTGCAAGTGCCCGGCTGCCCTGGCACTTACCTGACGGAGCAGGGTAGTACTCAGTCCTGCTGACCTGGGTTTGGGTCTCTTTCATCAACCAACATGTTTGCTACAAGAGTTTAAGTAAGTCAATATGAAAATTTTTGGGTATTCTGTATTTTGTTGAAATTTTTTTTCATTTTTTTCAGAAACATTGAGTGAATTGTTACATGATAAATCGTTGACAATTTTAATTATTTTCATTAAACTTTTTACTAAATTGTTAAACTTTTAACAAAATTGTTATGAGTGAATGAATTTCATTAAAATCATTAACAACTAAAAGAATCTTTTTTAAAAATCATTAGACATAAATTATTTTCATTAAACTTTTCATTAAATCGTTAATCTTTTCATTAAATCGTTAAATTTTTAACAAAATAATTCAGACTTGAAAGAAATTTTTATCATACTAAATGATTTCTCTTTAAAATCAATTAAACATCTTTATAAATTATTATGACTGAATGATTTTTCTTTAAATTCATTACAAATCAATTTAAAAAATCCTTATACGTGAACGATTTATCATTAAAAATAATTGTTTCACAATTCAGAATATTTGTTAAGTATTTTTTGGATGTTTAGTTACATTCAATGGTGGATGTTTAAGGATGGGTTTGACTGAGTGTGTGAATGCGGGGGGAAAGTGATGTGAATCAAATTCCAGATGTAATTTTTTCATATACTTTTGAGTTTATTTAGAAGAGCTGAGAAGAGAGGTAGACCACCAGTAGACACATCCTTGCTCTATATGGAATACAGTTTGTGTCGATAACATACATCTGCTGCCTCTCTCCACTATTAAAATATTCGCAGAACAATGTGAAAATGCATCTGGAATACATGGTCAAGTACTCCAAAAAATTTTGGTTAGGTAGTTGTATGACTGTGAGTGTGTGAGTGCGAGGAAAAAGTCATATGAATTTTAAATCCAGGTGTAATATTTTTATGTAGTTTTGAATTTATTTATAAGAGCTGATAGGAGTAGTAGACTACCAGTAGAAGCATCCTTGCGCCATATGGAATAGGGTTTGTGTCAATAACACGCACCTACAGCCTCTCTTCACTGTTTAGATATTGGCAAAATTCTGTGAAAATGCATTTAGATTGTATGGCCAAGTACTCCAATAAAAATTTTGGTTAGGTAGTTGTATGACTATGAGTGTGTGAGTGCGGGGGGAAAGTCATGTCCATTTTAATTTATTTTTACATAGTTATAAGAAATGTTTTTGGGAGGGATTATGTTTGTGTATGAGGTATGAACTATTGAACCGGTAAAACAAAGGAAAAACTACACAACTCATGCTTGGCTTGAGGGGGAGGTTCATAACCTCAGCTTCCAAGCTTGTTCCATATGAGTTGACTGGAGAAGGATGTATGATGACAAATATATGAGTCTTGTTTATTTCTGACTAATGAAATATTTTGAATGCATGTGATGGGGTGGTTTGGGCAATCAAGTTAATTATAAGATATTTTCTTTTCAAAGTTGTTGAGTAAATGAAAGCCTGAGTGTGTATGTGTTAGAGATATATATATTTTTTTTTTAAATATTGTTCAAAATTTAGTAAATTTTACTTCTAATATGCATGATTGTATAGTTGTAAGAATATTAAATGTGTGTGTATGTTTGCTTGGTCTTGGTCTATTTATTGTGTTTCCCCCTGCCTGCTATCTACCTGACTCTCATCCATGTTTAATAGTATTCGAGCTTTGCTACCTTTTTAGTCACAACTTTCTTTTCTGTCCTTCCCAACAAACACAATATTTTTAAAATAAATGTTTTTTTTCTATGATGTTATTAATAAAATTATTTTTCACTTATATTGTGTATATATGTGTGTGTGTGTGTGTAAGTCATTAAGAGTGTTTTCTTTTTTCAGAACGAGGGGTCACTTCAGTCTATTTATTGTGGTGTTTAAACTTTTATATCGGGGAAACTAAAGAATGTTTTTAGTTAGGAGTCAAAATGGGTGACCATAAACGATCCTGTATTGACATCTTGCTTGAAGATATTTACATAAGCGATTCCGATTTGGAATCGCAGACCGAAAGTCAAACAAGCTGTCGAGACAGTGTCCCTTCACCTAAGCGGACACAAGTTAATCTTTTGAAGGACAGTCTCTACTTAAGTGATTCGAGCATGGATTCGCTTACAGAGAGATTGTCAAAACCAAAAGGTCAAAATGTGTCCATTCTCCCCAATCATGAAAAGGTTGATCTTTTGAATGAAGACTTATTTATATCAGACTCGGAAGATTATTTTGATTCGGAAAGTGCTCCAGCCATTTCACAACCGATTTTCGAGTCGATTAGAGATATTTCGCTAAGGGAGCTGGAAAATAATTCCATTTCCGATTCCAAAGCCTCAGTGTAAGCTTTACCAGATATGATGTACCAGCTTTTGAATAAGGCATTTGTGGGAAGACTAAATGATGTGTGGATATGTAATGATCAATTAGAGTCTGATGCAGATTTTTCTAGTTTCTTTAAAAGGTGTAAAGTCCCTTTATTAAGCTTATTAATGACATCACCCCAGCCAGTTAGATTATCTGTTCCTGTAGCAGGTAAGTACTTGAATTCCCTCATGTTGGAAGAAGGCACTTCAGAGACTTTTTATTTCCAAAGCAAAGCACTCCCTGTCCTCCATTCATCCAATGTGGGTTTAATCTATGGTGAGGATACAGTTTCTTATCTCACAAAAATACTTGAGGAGTTTAGTGCACGTGGTTCTAGCTGGAGTATCCAAATGTTGACGTACATGGACGTCCATGTGAGTCAATATCGGCTGCTCACTATCAGTGCACACATAAACTGCCCAAGTTTATTGCTGATAGGAAAGTGGTGTCGCTGTAGACTGCCTGCAGGGAATGTTTCCACTATGCCATCATAGCATCTTTGTTTCCAGCCACAAGTGTTTAGAGAACTACTCATATCCAAAACCTCACCAGGTTTTGAATATCGAAGGTCTGTCGACACCTGTAGTCATACAGGATGTTCGTAAGTGTGAGGAGAACAATTATATTTCTATCAATTTCTACTGTGTTGTAGACAAAGATAGCAATATAATAGATGAAACTTCCAAAAAGAGTGGGGTTGTATTACCCATGTATATTTCTCCTGTATGCCATGGCAAACAAGTAAATATTTTGGCGATTCACACAAGTGGAAATGCTACTCATTTGCATTTCAAGTTGATTAATAATTTCATTTATGGAAAACATTGCAGAATGTCCACCAGGAAAGGGACATGCGTCGTTTAGAGGTATGACATGATCTATGGGGCTGCAGAGCTGCTAGACCTTCCGACATTACAGGCACTGCAGATCATCGATGAAAACTTAGTCCTCATTGAAATGTCAAAGAATTCTGTTGCGTTCAACAAACCTTTGTACACTGGTGTTGCCATCCTTAACCTTTCAAAATTAACACTCTCTGAATTTCACTACCAGTGCATGAGTACAAAATTTCTTCTGTCGGCATTCACCTCCTGTATTGGGACACCGATTCCTTGGTACACTCTATTGCTTGTGATGACATATATAAAATAATTACCCCACATTTAAAGGTGTGGCTTGATACATCCAACTATGTGCTCGTTAACCCGTATGGATTCCCTCACAGGAACAATAGTTCCTGTGAGGGATGCAATGATTGTAAAATGTCGTGTGATGAAATGTTATTAATGAACTGTCTTTTAATTTGTAAATTAATTGTTGTTAAAATTGTTATTGATGAAATATCGCTTTTGTAAAAAAAATTGGTTTTATAAGTTAGAATATGGCTTGTTGTACATAAATTCTCAAAAATTGTGTTTCAGCATGAGTAAATAATAACTCGATTAAAAGGAAAACAATTATTTAAAAAAAGATGAAAAATGTGTAAACTCAATAGTTGTTGTAATAAGTTGTAGCTTTTTTGTTTTTAAATATGAAAATGTGTTTCAATGTATGTAAAAAATGATTGTTTGATGACTTTTACTGTGAATAAAACATTGTTTGTTGTTAATTCAATATTTTTTGTGTGATATTTTAAATACATATGTTTAAGGAGAATTTTTGAAAAAAGAATATTTTATAATAAAATGAATAGTGTGTTATTATTATTTTGAATACCTTATGTCACTATTTTTTTCAATAATATCTCACGTAATATGAGGGAACAAAGCTATGAGTAGATGTCTATTAGTATTGATAATCTGATGACTTGTATTTAAATTTATTAATATTTTGCTTGCTTTCAGGAAGAAGAAAAATATACTTTTCTTAACTTACAATAATTGTACAGACTTTGGAGGGCTGAGGGGAAATTAGAAAAAAAAATATTATGGAGAAAATCAAACAATTGAATGAATGAAGCATTTTTACTAAGGAATGGGGAAGCAGGTGATTACTTGAGAGAACCTTGCTCCACTCAGGATGGAGTAGGACATGACGATCTGCTGACCACCTTTTGTGACATCGCAGGGGAATCTATTGAAAGTAATGCCCCACATACCTTCACAGAGGTAAGTAGCAAAAACCTCTGTCCCTCCTTCCGTTCAATATACGTCTACGCCAAACACAGCGCAGCAACATTTTAAGAAAATATTTAATTTTGTATACAAACATAGAAATTACAAGAGTTCCTGTTCAAGATACAACACAATGATGTCTGGAGAAGAAGATAACTACTTTTTAAATAGAATTCAACTCAAGTTATCTAATAATACCAATATATTTCCCCATAAATTTACAAGAGTCTGATCTTCATCTCTAGTGATATATAGTATTTTATCAGGAAAATAAAAATTTTTGTGTGTTAAATTATTTTTTCCGGATCGATCTACAGCGTAAGTAATAGATTTCTGTGATTGGTAGATGAAAATACGATTTTTGTTAACAAATCGCATTTTTTGTTACCAAGTGACGTGAATTTCACATTATTTAATGGAAACTTGCAGTACATCTATATAGAGTGTTGAACGATTAAGCTTTGCAGGCTTATGTACTTCTTCGCATCATCCGAGTACCCCTACTCTTGGACGAAAAGAATTTTTGTTAAAAGTGAATTATTCTGAAAATAGGGAAACTTTAGTTTAAAAATATTTTTTTTCGCTGTCTGTTGTAGGACGAATGCGGAGTTTTTCTCTTAAATTTCAACTCATTTGTCTATTGGTTTCACTCCACGTATATAATCAGGCTCTCCAAACACACAGTTTATAAGACGATGTAACTGCTATGCTGGGCTCCACATCAAATGGACATGTTTTAAAAAATACTCAAGGTATGTGCGAGAGGCGTTGAGTAGTGTATGTGTATTTCTATTATGCTATTGTGTCTGTTAAAAATTTTAATGCTAGTTTGGAAACCTTTATTTATTCATATTGACTTACTGGTTTCATTTAGTGAGTTTGAACTTGTCGACATCAGATGTTATTCACGTAGTTAAAATTCTCTCTCGCATAAATTATATTTATAAGCTCGAGACTCATGTTACATTTAAGACTCATGTAATTCCACTAATTGTTCACGCATTCGTTTGAAAATGTGCGATTCGATTTGTGTAATTTATTCTTACATATAACACTTTTAATTTCTCTCGTGTGTTAAATATATTCATAAAAATCACCCCTCCAAACACCTCAAAATTTGAAAAATTATAAAGAATACCCTTAGCCCACTCTTGCACTAAACTCTGCACCTATATAAGACATTACAACTCACCACTTTGGCCAGTCGCCTCCAGGAAACCACACTGCCAACTTCGGACAGAGCTCATGTAACCCCCTTCCCCCACACAAAATGAAAGAAAGAAAATAATGTATATCCATACACAAGAAAAAATTATCGGATTAAGATCGGATCAAGAATTTTTTTATTGAATTAAGATCGTACTAAGAACTTTTTAGTCGGATAAAAATTTGACCCCTTTTTATTAACCCTTTCAATTTTTGCTTAACTATTTCAATAGATTTAATTAACACTTTGATATCAATTTAACCCTTTCAATCAATCAAAAGTGTCCTAGGACCCGTGCGGGGTCCTGTGACAAAACTCAAGTACCACTCGAGTTTGATCTATATTAATTCGAAGTATTTTATTTACATGATTAATTTTAACTTCACACAAAATTTATAACCATTACTTCGCAATTGAAAAAGTTCAGCGGATATTTCTTTTAGAAAACGATTATAAAGTTTACTTCAAATAATTGTTTAGTAGTAGGCACTATTTATTATTTATGACATTTTTTTTTTTTACAAGCAAAATTTTTGTTTTTATCTTTTGTGTACAACTATTTCCAGGAAATAAAAAGAGAATAAGAAATAATTTCCTTAAAGTGAATTTATTTACGGTCTAGGTAACATTGTAGAAAAACGTCGCTTTCGCTAGTCGGGTTTTCGAAATAGATGTTTCGGCTGACGGTACTGACAGTTGATAGTTAGCTTGGATTGTTTGTGTGTGTGAGGCGAGGAGCAGCAGCATCTCAGCTCGTTATTGTTTAAGAGATGTCTTCCTATCCACAAAATGTGAGCGAGCTCCTGCTCTGGTGGATGGATGTCTTCTCGTCTCTGCACTCAGTCCACTGACCTGTGCTCAGCCTCGCCTTCCTTCACCACTCTCACATTTGCTACCACCAGTACGTCACTCACTCACTATTTCACACTTCATTTCGTTAAGATACACCACTTATCAATGCTTAATTTGTACCCACTAAACTCTAAACAACTATATCAATGAGAAATGTAAATTTAATAAATTAATTTGAATATAGAATCGGTTTTTCCCAAAACGCCATAAATCATAAAAAGTAGATTTTTCAGGAGAGTTAAAAATGAACCTACTGCATCTGCGTGTAATGAGAATCAGTCAATTTTGTCACAGCATGGAAGCACCCCCAGGAAACCCAACCACTCTATGACAGTGACTTTCTACTCCCTTTTCTTCTATTCCAATCATTTCATATCACCAATTAGTCTTATCAAAATCTTTAAATCAGACGGATTTCTGTTTCCAGAGTTTAAGTTAATAACGTAGTCGCAAAATATTGCTAAAAAGTTATATATCCCCCGATACAGATTCGAATAATATATCGAGTATTTAACTCCCAAAATGACAAGAGATGATCAACAGACAGTTTGTTTTATTTCGTTTATATGAATGCTTATTCTTTTTCTCGTTTTTCATATAAAATGGGCAATATCAAAAATACGCGCATAAACAAGATTGCAAACAGCAAAAAAATTTTAAAATGCTTTAAAATAATTTACAATGAAAATGTTAATAATGAATCAATCATATAAAGTTAATTCAATTATGGGCTCATAGAGCATAACTAACTTAGCTCAAATATAGCAATGTTTAAAAATTTACTATTTATAAAACACACTTATCTATAAAATATTTTCCCTACAATAGCCTCATAATAAAAACCGTATAAAAATAGGGTATGCCATCATGTTGAGGTCCCTATTCTTTCCGTCTCCCCAAGACAAAAAATAACCCCTTCTAGAGTCCAAAAATACATGACGAGTGTTGAGAAACATCCCAGATTGTTTTCTAAGTGATTCAAGTCCAGTAAATTCACATATCTAATGCGTAGATTGTAGCGTCAGACGGTTTCTAGATAGCCACCATACACATTGGAAGCAGGGAGACATTGGCGTGGTAATGCTGATTGGAGGGGGGTAGCGTCTAGTCACGCACCTTCAGCTTCGCTCACCTGCCAAGCCGCACACCTAGTCCGCTCAACTGCCACGTCATCGCTGACTACGTCAGATGGTTGCTAGATGACCGCCATATAAGTTGAAAGGAGGGAGACATCGGCCTGGTAAAGATGCGGCGGGAGGGGGGCAGCGTCTAACCACGTACCTTCATTCTTCGCTCACCTGCCAAGCCGCGCACCTAGTCAGCTCGACTGCGACGTCCTCGCTGGCGACGTCAGACGGGACATCCACTAGGTCAGCCTCAGCTCCCTCGTCAATAATCCCATGTAGGACGTATAGTTTGAGGCGTAGAATAGTGAGATATGATGTACGGTGTTTCAGCAACGTCATGTCTCCTCCCATTCTCCAAGCGACAGTGTGGGCATCTGTGTTCCACAAACAGCGATGCCAGTTGGCCAGTCCTAGTTGCTATCGGGTCGGCAGCACAATTCACGTACGCTTGTAGATCATCTGTTCTTCTTGGATTTAAATCCAGTGTTCCTCAAACACACCAGGACGACGTAACTGAAACCTCCTCTTTTATCAACTAGGTCTTACACAGCTCACTTCTTTATAATACGGGATATGGGCTAGAATACAATTTCCATTCAATGTTTTTAATTTTCCTTTGCGTAAAGATAACATTTCTCACATTAATAATTCGTGAAATTTAACAAGAAACTATTTTCTTACTTATATTTCTTGTACACTTCATATCAAATACTTTACACTCGTAAATATATATATATATATATATATATATATATATATATATATTATGTATATAATTTATAAAATAATAAAGCACTACTAAAACACAATACTGCAAATTACAAAGGGCTGGGGCAAAGCTCTTTTAAATCACTTTACCGCAAAATCTTTTAGTATGGCTTATATGAACTTAAAACTCTCTTTGTGAAAATTGTAGCACAGAAACAAGTAAAGTAGCTGGTGTTAAAAATCGTACACATCTGAACGGTCCGGTCCACTGCGGAGCTAACTTTGAACTGAAATAATCAATTTTAGAGCTAAAAAAAATAAGTCTGTACCACAATCAAATTTACACTACGTAACTTGTAAATTCCTGTCGTCTTCCATGTTCTTGTGGTGAACAAGCATATTTTGCGTAACTGTATTCCACAATTTTTAAATAGGCCTATCTTTATTTGCTAAATTTCCTCATATAATGGTTGTAATGACAATGCATTAAAAAGGGGTGGTTAAAGTTGCCTTCCAAAAAGACCTCAGATGGAGTACGCTTATGGACACTGTGAATTATATTGTTGAAACACAAAACAAGATTGTACAAAATGGTGTCCCATTCTCTTTGTGTTCCTAACTGGAAACAACGCACGGCCACTTTAATGTTCCGGTTTATTCTTTGCACCAAGTTCGCCTGCTGGTAGTAAGGCGACGTCCCACGCAAATATTTAGTCACGAAATTCTTGCGATACAAGATACGACGCATTATCTGTGACTACAAACGCAGTTGGCCCATAAACATAAAGCAAATGATGAAAAATTACCTCACAAATTTCTACAGCTTTCATTTGAATGCAATAGAAAAAATAAACAGAATTAGCTAAAACTATGGATCGCTACCAACACATAGGCGTTGCCTGATTTACTACCCGGTAGAGGCTCCGTAACATCCGAGTACACCCTTTGCCGTACAAACTTAGCAGGACACCCGCAATATTTTCCTTTCTGCTTTTGATTTTTCGGCTTGCCTTGTTGGCACGCACTACATTCCCTTATGCGTGTCTCGATGTTATTTTGCACATCAGGTCAGGTTAAAATCTCAGTTATACATATCCTCCGAAAAAAAAGGACTCGTGGTAATCGACCCTAACTTATCCGGTACAAACACGCGTAATTTTCCCCCTTTTTTTTTCTCTGTGTTCTTATATGTCTACAAAAACATAAGGTAAATTTGCAACGTATTAAAATATTGCATGAACTCAACATCATCTGACACTATTTCTTGTATTGACAAGGAGCTGAGAATGGGCGACAAACTATGTGCGAAAATACGCCATAGATATATAAATGCGCTACGTGCATGATGTACATAATCATGGGTAACAGTAAAATACGTATAAAATAATACAAACGAGCACCATCAGTTCGACAGTTAATTTTCTGTAGTTAACTCGGATTACCTATATTCACCTCAAACTCTTCGCTGCCAAACATACGCGATAGTACATCAGCTATTTATTATTAATATAGTCGTAATAACAAATACTACGGCATGCCCCCATCTTCAGTCGCCAAGATCTTATGATTTTTTTTCTGCGATTTTAAAATTTTCTAAAATAAAATTTAAAAATGTGTTTTTTTTTTGTTTCAAACGGTAGATTTTATTCGAAATGATGGCCAAAGATCAAGGTCGCATTACGTCATCCAAGGTCAAAGTGAGGGTCAAGGTTGCTTTTAATCAGCGTACCTGCTATAGTGAGTGAGGCAAATGAGTTTCTCAGAGTGTTTGCATGGTTTTCCTCCATTCTTAAGAATAAGTACGTGTATAATATTCAACTCACGACTAGTGTATGTACCATCCCTTCTACTCGTGGAGACCTGTACAGTGCCTACCCTGCCGATCAACCACCTGGCTACCTTTCATCTTTTTCTTCGTCTTCTAACTCGACGTGAAAACGTCGGACCTGTACAACCATTGAATATCACAAAATTCGGATAAAACTCAAAAGCTCAAGAAACGACATAAAATCAAAAGTCCATTGGACTCGCCAAACGATCAAACGTCACAGACACAAATTGAGGTCGAGTTCCCGATGCCGAGGGTCAAAAATACGAACCGTACAGGACCACGGATACTACACCACTCACCTGGCTAACTTACAGATTCTCGAGATATTAGCTGATCACACAATGTCGAACAGAGTGAACACGTTCCAATGCTCTAGTGATGCACGTTGTGAGTGTCGGCTGTAATCTGTATCTGACGATTTCATTCCGATCGGTTCGTAAGAAAATCGTTTGCTATGCTGCTGCACTAACCAGGGATGCCTGGTCTTGTCTAGCATCATTTAACGCAATCTACAATGCTCGGCGCTTGTACAATACGTGTCGGATGGTAGGTGGTTACAACTATTTTCCTTGTTAATGTCTACTGGCCTCAGAGCGCAGCGGTGTCGAACTTCTCGCTCACGTGCTTCGCGACCATATCTATTTTTTTTGGACAACAACACAACATCCAGTGTTTGTTGCTCTAGCAATATTCATCGGTTGGTATGTGTTCGTAACTACTTCCTTTTACATTTATTGTTTGTATCTGTTCATCGATATGTAGCAGTGTCGTCTCTTGCATGAACAATGGTTTAAATGCATAATGTTTAGTAGCAAGCAAAAGAACACATCCTTTACAAGTCATGACATGAATCTTCAAATTACCACCGCTGATAAATAGTGAACTGTACTTTACATATTGTAGAATTTTTTTAATGCTGGTCTTTGTGAACATGTGCTGTTTACCTGTTGCCGGGCGTTCCAGCATTTTACTAAAGCTCTTGACGCAATAGCAATTCTGATATCACTATTATGGACTGTGGAACTATCAGGTATTGTTTAGAGTAGAGGTTAGATACGACATTGTGCTTCAGCATATTTGCGTATATGTTGGACCTTTATTATTTATGATTATGCGAATTTATTATTTTCATTAATGGAGCAGTTTTATATACTGTACGATAGGCTGATTCTGTCTATACGAACTTTAGCCATCATTGCCTAACCACACCGCTACTTGCACCGAGTACTCCATGCATGGGTGAGTGTCCTGCCTGCTGCATGTAGGAATTTGGGGAATACCTATCGACGACAGTGCTCCTAGCAGCTGCCATCGGTAATACAAATGGCCTTAGCACTCTTGACAGGTGACAGGTGGTGAAGACCACCAAGCCCTAGCAGACGATGGTTGTGCACTCTAGGGGACGAGATGAGAAACGAAGATGGCAAAGCGTCTGTGTTGTGCTCAAGTATCCGTCAAAAAAATGCAAATTTCCAGTCACTTCAGGTGTGCTTTGACAGACGACGATTGTGAAGGTAAGATGGCGGATGAGGGTGATTGATATATGTGTGTGCAATTGCCGTGTGCATAATTTATGTGCTCAAATACTGAATATGCCCGATTAGCTTTGCTTGTGATTCTCTGTCTGTTTGCGTGCTTAAATGCAGCTGATATATAAAACTACACAATATCCCAAGGCAATGGTTGTGTAGGGACCTGAGTTCGAGACTTGAAACTATACAAACATTATTAATACTTTTTCAGAATTAGACAAAATATGGTAATTTTTTTTCCTAATGGTGGAGGCGAACATAATATTAGCGTGGGTTAAGATAAATAAATAACACAAGTAATTATACGCTTTAACTTTATTTTATAGACTTAGTATAAAAAGAATACATAATAATATTTGATACATTCTCAACTTATTCTTAATTCGAGCAAAACAGTAATGGTTTCTGGTTTTGTAGAACAATTCCTGCTGTGACCATTCAAGACACACGTATTCGCATATAATGCTCGGCAGTTATCACATGAGTATGTCTTGTAGACGGAGGCAAATGAACAGTTATTATCTTCAAGACATTTGACACTGGAGCTGCTAGCAAATGTCTTGCTGGAATACTTGCACTCGCTTCCCGATGAACGACAAACGTTGCCTTTGCACATCTTGTTATGTCTATACAGGCTGTCACTGCGGGTAAACTCAGCATCGCAGTTATCACAGTGGAACGTCTTGTATGCTGGGTTGAACATGCGATGACTATTTTCATGTTGGTGTACATTGCAGCTTTTACTAGAAGTATTTCCACAGTAGTAACATTGTTTCCATAATACTTGTAGCTACTCTTCAGGATCCCTTGCTGTTGACGATGCTGATGGTGTTACATATGGTAAGTCTTCAACCATCGATTACTTATTCATAATACAGCAGAGTACGCGATCGCAGTAAATGAATGTAGTAGCAATCTGCTTTCTACCACCACACTTGCCGGCGAAATGACATCCGTTTTTACATGATGCTCGTTTGTATACTGTTAACATGCATGCTAGTTTGCATTGTCCCTCTCGGACTGCCTCAGTAGATGACTGCTGCGTTTGTATTGCATACGTCAGCATGGTTGCTGAACTGTAATATGTTACCTTATCGGGTCAACCACTGTCTAACCTGCGAAGTTATCAATTCGACCACACTTCTTCTTTGCACTCATTCATATTTCAGTTATGGAGGCCTTGTTTTTCTTTTATTGCTGCTGTTGCTCTCTCCCGATGTGTCTTACACCAGCTTCTGGAATGTGGTGTGTCTGTAATGGTAGTAACACCTTGCAAACACTCTAGGCATGAGAGACAGCCAATAATCTCTTCGTCCTACTGCAGATACAGATATAGATGTTTGTAGACAGATTGTATTTCGTGTTGTGCATATGCGAGAAGGAATTGTTTAGTTATGTATACAAGCATATTATCTTTGTCGAGTACTGCAAGTGATTTATTCTTTCCATATGTCACCATAGATAATAACATTTTCTGACCACTAAAATAGCATCACAACATTTTCACTTTGTCCTCCCGACGAGAGGAAGAAGTTCTGGGCGATGTGCGGTAGTACGAACGGCTTTTATAGACCTAAAAAGTGAGTAGCGTGGACAGAAGCGATATAATCTACCAACACTAGTTTATTGGCAGCAATATTTTAAAGAGACATACTAAGATTTACAGCTTGATGTCATGTTGGAAGCAACCGACATCAAGTATTAATTTCTGACTGATTATAGGTACTTGTTAAATTGGGTTGCGGGGGTGGTTTACGCTGCACTATGCTGCAAACAACCCTCTCCTGTGAGATTCGTCAGTTAGTCAATGAATGTGTTTGGATCACCTCGTCTAGCTCCTGCGGCTTCGGGAACTCCAGAGCTAATGGGACCTATACCAGTGCCATCGACTTCTTGGCCCATACCATAGACTTCTTAGGTCCTGTCTTCTTCCTGTTCAACCTTATCCTCTGTGTTTTCAACTGAGGTGTCTGTGTGTATACTGGACATCGGGAATGTTTGGCACAGAGTCTGCAATAGAAATAAATGCATAACTCTCCCCCAATCCTTGCAGGCGTATACAGGTATTATATGATGTCAACGCCAGATTACATGTACCTAGCTGCAGTTAATTCCTGGACCTTGCGGTTGTTGCATGGTGTGTTCGGTTCTTAATTAATTAGATATAACATAGAAGTTTTAATTGTGTATCTTATAGTATTTTTCCAATTAAATTATTGGGCTCACTATGGGATTAAACCTATACTACCTTCTTCTCTATGTTGGTGCATTGTCTCCAGCGCTGGCAGGGTACATATATTTTCAAATGACTGCAAAGTAGAGTACATATATATTTGAATTGTATATGTTGTGTTGCTTATTTAATCGTCATTACAAAGTGCATACATTTACTCTTATTTCTATATAAATGTTATGTGTTCGAAATAAGTACATGCATATAATATTTAAAATGAAATAAATTGCTACCTTGTACAGTATAACTGAATTTCTCTCGTAATGGAAAAGTGCATGTGTGACTCAGCTGGTCTACCATCCTGGAGCCTGATGCATCTCTCTCTCAGCTAGTGACCTGTGCCACCCCTTCGACTCGCCGAGACATGTATGGTGCCCGCGCTGCCGGTCGACCACCTGGCCTGCATTTAAAATTCTCACAATGTTAGTTGATCGCACAATGTCGGCCAGATCGGATGTGTTCCGATGCTAGTGTTGTGTTGGCTGTACTCTGAATGTGATGATTTCGTTCCAGTCGGTTCGTAAGGAAGTCGTATGCTATTCTGGTATAGTAACTAGGACGACCTGGTCTTTTCTAGCATCGTTTAACACAGCATACAGCATCCGACGCTTGTGTAATATGTGATTGCGCTGGTTGATAAGTGCTTATAACTATTTTCTTTACGTTATATTTTTATATCTGTTTACATCAGTGTGTAGTAATGATGTCTCTCTTGGGCAACTAATGGTTTAAAAAATATGTTGTTTTGTGGCATGCAAAGGATCACAGTCTTTACAAGTCGCATTAGGTATATTGCACTTGAAGCGTTATAGTCATTTTTGATGTTGGTTCTTGTCGTAATTCCTTCTTTCTCATGTTGGCGTGCATTCTACCTTTATTAAACTTCTTAGTATGACAGCAACATTAATATAAATATTATGGACTGTGGCTCCATCGGGTTTTTTAATATAATGTGACATTATGGCATCATGCTCGTAATGTAGGCCTGCTTGTATATTTGTCAGTCCTTTACTGTTTATTACATGACAGAATTTTCATGTACGGGATGGTTTCATATATTTTACACTCGGTTTCCCCGACACTCGCGTTAGGCTGTTGGTATTTATTTATACATATTAACGGATACATGTTTTAATGTAACCTGCAACTACATTTGTCTTGATTTCGGTGCAATTGAACACCTCTTTATTTTTCAGTGTATGACTGTTGTTCATGATTACCAATACTGACGTTGACTCGGGCCGCTGGCACTTGTGTTAGACTGACGGTGCTCATTTGTATTATTTTATGTGTATTTTACTGTTACCCACGACTATGTACATCATGCACGAAGCACATTTATATATATCTTGCATTTTATCGAACATAGTAGCTTGTTGTATGCTACCCATTCTAACATTTATTTATGTAAATAATTTCACATCAATGTATTGTTCCACCTTAAATGTGTCACCACACCACCCTTTTCTTTGCATGCCAGAACTTTTTATAATATATTATTAAAATTTTTCAATTACCCTAAAATTAAATTTATTTGTCTCACCACAGATTTGAGCGATTTTGCTATTTTCATTTTAAATGTGATTTAACCCTTGCTTTTCATAATACTATTATTACTGTCTCTGTTATTAACTTGCATTTAATCATTTTGGTACACTTTATTTAAATTCTGTTATTACCAAGTATTGCGAGAATAATTTTTTCTAGTTATTATTTGCTTATTGCATCCTCTATCGAAAGTGAGTTATATCTGTTTGTTTAGTGTGTGCATGTCAGTGTTCTGGTGCCCCACCTGCAGCCCATGGATTTTGTTTGTTTCTGTTTAATTGTTTCCCATTTCGTGTTCCCCTTTTGAGAATATCGTTTTTCGCCGAAGTTCGGCAAAATCCATGTCCAGTTCCGCAATTTAATTTTTCTCAGTTTTGCTGTGGGACGAAATGTAATTATTTTGATTTACTGTTAATCTTTGATAGTCATTGTTACTGTAAACCAGAATGTTACTCTAGTATTTCGTTAGTGATTCAGCTATATCTACCATTTCATTAATTTGTGTTAAAGTTTCGTGTTATTCAATATCAATTGCCATTGCTGTAATTAATTTATTGATAAATTCACTTTTCTTGTTAGAAATTTGTTTAAAACAATTTATTATAGCAAAAGATTGTGTGTGTGTCATTAATGGTTATTGTGTTAATAATTTGGCACTGTCAAAAATTACAATTTTATTAGAAATTACATCCAAGAAATATTTTGTTTATCATTAAAATATTATTATTAGATTACTTTTCTTTTGTGATTTTGTTTCAAATTAAATCATAGTGGCACTGATCATTTTATCTCGTAAATTCTGTTTTATAGCGGTCCGTGTTTTGAGCAATTATAATGTAGGGTGTGGTGACCTGAATTCTCATTCCATTGTCACTGGCGACATGGATTTGTAGCATCCTAACTTTGCCAGCAGCGTCCAATCCTGTTTCTTCATTCAGGACATAATTTAATAATTTTCGGCATATGCATGGACCAAAACTAACCTACTAAAACATGTGAAAAAAATGTCTTGGCCTTTGTTTGCCAGTCTTCAAGACTTGCTACCACCTTCATCTTTCAACATCGATTCAGGGAGTTACGAATTTAAATTTTGTTTATTGTTTAAAGTAAAATTAAAAAAAAAAACACAGAATATGTCAAATTTAATACTTCAACTTTTGAAATGTTTCACAAGTGGTATGTTGCCACTAGCTATAGTGGTTTCATTCCTAGTTAATTTTCTTGCCTTGTAATCCCGATAATTAAGATAAATATTTAAGAGATTTCTAAACAAATGAAAAAATGTAAACTATGAGAGTAATACTTTAAGAAAGAGAGCTTTTATTTATGAAAGAGTGTCTACAAGTTTTTTATGTGTTTATCGTGTTGTAATTTTGAAGTCAGGAAATAAAATAAGTTCTGTCACTATGACACACCTTTTTCTTTTTTTCAGTAAGTAATGACTAAGTAATGATCTTCTTTGATTACTCTACAGGCTTTTAAACCTTTAATGGTAACCTTTTTTTATTTAATATGCTGACTATACCGAATGTTGTAAAAAGCACTATTTAAATTCGCTTAGCTGGCCTAGTGTTAGTCCTACTTTAATGCTACTAACACTGGTAATCTCCACTCGTCACAACTGATCCACTGTGTTGTTGTTTAGCTGTGTATACATGGGCGTAACCTGAGATTATGTACATTCATAGGGATTGCCCCCGTTGGTGTTTTGACCCCCCAAGCCCATTTTGTGTTACAATTCACAGCCTGGATCTCGGTGGAGGAAGGGAGGCTAGCAGTCGCTGATGGGGATCCGATTTGGTAGACACCTGTGATAGCAGATGGCAATGGTGGCGGTGGGCACTTGTCGAGTGTGTGTGCAGGCCAATGCATATGGGTGTGTGCTATTTCAGACTCTACACTCCTAAGAGCAATGGTAACTTTGAGATGCACTGATATGTATTCCTACCTTTTTTTTTTTTATACATGCGTAGATGGTTGTAACATGGTCGCGAACTTCAAAGGTTTGGAAATGCTAAGCAACTATGATTACAACACTGTTTAAGGCTTACTTGTACTTATCTCCGTGATTGCAGTTGGACATGATGTCTGTGATGTGGCATTGAAATTCATAGATTCGGTGGGCAGGGCATGTCGGGCAACTTACCTTATTAGAGGGCATAATGTATACTAGTCCCTACCACCCTATTTGTCATCGGAAGAGATGCCTATGTTATGGATTTGGGGACTATAGCCTCAGTGGATGGAAAATAGTGGAAATATGCTTATAATTGGGATTAGGAAATGCTTGAACTTTCAGCCCAGTTCTTCATTGGGGGCTATGACTATGTTATAAATTCGCTGACTATATCTGGAACAGTTCAGAAAATATAACCAACTATGCTTATATATGGGCTCAATGTATACTTGATGCATGCGCAGAGCGACGTATGGTAGGTTCTAGTATGCCTGGCATCCTGGCAGGTATCCTAGATACAAGAGTGCACATACACTACAGTTAGGCAATAACTGCCAACTATGCTTATACATGTGCTTAAGGCATATTTGAAGCCTGTGTGGTGCGACTAATGGTAGAATGGTAGCTTCTGGCACACATGGTTTCCTGGTAGGGATCAGACAAACAGTAGTGTGCATACTTAACAGTTAAGCAATAATTAACAACTATGCTTATACATGGTCTTAAGGCATGCTTGATGCTTGTGTGATGTGGCTATTGGTAGAGTGGTAGGTTCTGGCACACATGGTGTCCTGGTAGGGATCCGAGATGCAGAATTGCACATACTCGACAGTTAGGCAATAATTGACAACTATGCTTATACGTGGTTTTAAGGCATACTTGATGGCTGTGTGGTGTGTCTATTGGTAGAGTGGGAGGTTCTGGCACAAATGGTGTTCTGCTAGGGATCGGAGATACAGAATTACACATACTCGACAGTTAGGCAATAATTGACAACTATGATTATACGTGGTCTCAAGGCATACTTGATGCCTGTTTGGTGCGACTGATAGTAGAATGGTACGTTCTGGCACACATGGTGTCCTGGTAGGGACACGATATACAGAAGAGCACATACTCGACAGTTCGGCAATTACTGCCAACTATGATTATACATGGGTTTAAGTCATTCTTGATGCCTGCACTGTGCTACAATTGATAGAAATGTAAATTCTGCAACACCTGGTGTTCTGAAGGAGATCCGACATACAGAAATGTGCATACTCGACACTTAGGAAATTACTGCCAACTATGCTTACATATGGCTTTAACTCATACTTGATTCATGCATGATGCGACGAATGGTATAAAGGTAAGTTCTGAAATGCTTGTGGTCCTGATAGGGATACAAGATACAAAAGTTCACGTACTCGACAGTTCGACAAATATATCCAAGTATGCATATACATGGGCTTAAGAATACTTTATGTATGTGTGCTTCTGCAAAAGGTAGAGTGGTAGTTTCTGGTATGTCTGGTGTCTTGTCAGTAATCTGAGAAACAGAAGTGCGTATACTCAACAGTTCACCAATTACTGCCAAATATTTTTTCGCTGGCTTAAGTCATACCTGATGCATGCAGGGAGCGATCAATCGGCTAGAATGTTGTGTTCTGACCCACCTGGTGTTCTGACAGGGATCCGAGATAAAGAGTTTTGAGTTCTCGATATGTCAGCAGTTACAGCCAAAATTGCATATATATGGGTTTAAGGCATATTGATGTATGCATGTTGCGATAAATTGTTGAATGGTAGGTTATGCCATTCCTGGTGTCCTGGCAGAGACCCGAGATATAGAAAAGTGCGTGCTCGACATGTAGGCAATTGCAGCAAACCACTCTTAATCACGAACCTATGTCATACTTGACGCATGCGTGGAGCGATGAATGGTATAATGGCAGGTATTGGCATGCCTGGTGTCCTGGCAGGGTACCAAAATGCATAAATTACATTTTCGATTATTCGTCAATTACACCCAAATATTCTTATACATGGGCATAAGGATATTCTTCATGAATTCATGGTGGGAAGAATGGTAGAATGTTAGGTACTGGCAGACTTGGTGTCCTGGTAGGGATCCGAGATACAAAATTGCATATGTGCGACAGTTAGGCAATTATTGCCAACTATGTATATATATGGATTTAAGCCTTACTTGATGCATGTGTGGGCGACGAATGGTAGAATGGTATGTAACGAACACGTCTGCAGTCGTTGTAAGGATTCAAGATAGAGAAGTGCACATTTGCGACAGTGAGGCAATTACTACCAATTATGCTAATTCATGGGTTTATAAGGTATATTTGATGCCTGTGTTGCGAGGAATGGTAGAATGGTAGGTTCCTGAACACATGGTGTCCGGATAGGGATCAGAGATACAGATGTGTGCATCCTTGTAAGATATGTGATTACTGGCAACTATACATGTGCCTAAAGCATACTTGATGCCTGTGTGGTGCGACTAATGGTAAAATGGTAGGTTCTGGCACACTCGGTTTCCTGGTAGAGATCCGAGAAACAGAAGTGCACATCCTCGACAGATAGGTAGTTACTGCCAAGTATGCTTATACAAGGGCTTAAGGCATACTTGATGCCTTTGTGGTGCGGCTAATGTTAGAATGGTGGGTTCTGGCACACATGGTGGCCTTTCAAGAATCCGAGTTACAGAAGTGTGCATACTCTACAGTTAGGCAATTACTGCCAACAATGCTTACATATGGGCTTACTTCATATTTGATGCATGCATGATGCGACGAATGATATAAAGTCAGGTTTTGAAATGCTTTGTGTAATAGGGATACGAGATAATGAAGTGTACATGCTCGACAGTTCGACAAATACAGTCAACTCTGCTTATACATGGGCTTAAGCATACGTTATGCGTATGTGGTGCAAGGAATGGTGGAATAGTAGGTTTTGGCATATTTGGTGTCCTGTCAGAAATCTTAGAATCAGAAGTGCCTATGTTCGACAGTTCAGCAATTACTGCCAAATATTTTTATCATAGGTTTCAGTCATACATGATGTATGCAGGGAACTATACATTGGCAAGAATGTTGTGTGTTCTGGCACGCCTGGTGTTCTGACTGGGATCCGAGATAAAGAGTTGTGCATTCTCGACATGTCGGCAATTAGAGCAAACCTTGCTTAATCACGAACCTGTGTCATACTTGGCGCATGCGTGGAGCGATGAATGGTTTAATTGCGGTTATTGGCATGCCCGGTGTCCTGACAAGGGTACCAAAATACAGAACTTACATTTTTGATTATACGTCAATTACACCCAAATATGCTTATACATGGGCATAAGGACATTCTTCATGAATTTGTGGTGCGAAGAATGGTAGAATGTTAGGTACTGGCACACATGGTGTCCTGGTAGGGATCCGAGATAAAAAAATTGTACATATGCGACAGTTAGGCAATTATTGACAACTATGTATATATATATATATATATATATATATATATATATGGATTTAAGACTTACTTGATGCATGTGTGGGGCGACGAATGGTAGGATGGTAAGTAACGAACACATATGCAGTCGTAAGTATACTAGAAAGAGAAGTGCACATACTCGATAGGCAATTGCTGCCAACTATGCTAATATGTGGATGTAAGGCATATTTGATGCCTGTATGGTGCGACTTATGGTAAATGGTAGGTTCTGGCACACATGGTGTACTGGTAGGGATCCGAGGTACAGAAGTGCATGTACTCGACAATTAGGCAATAACTGCCAACTATGCTTATACATGGGCTTTGGACATACTTGATGCCAGCACGGTGCGACGAATCGTAGAATTGTCAGTTCTCGCACACATGGTGTCCTGTTCGAGATCCGATATAGAGAATTGCATATACTCGACAGTTCGGGTTTTACTGGCAACTATGACTGTACATGGGTGTAAGTCATACGTGATGTTTGCATTGAGCTAAAAATGATAGAATGTTAGTTTCTGCCACACTTTACTTGATGCCTGTGTGGGGTGTGACGAATGGTAGGTTCTAATACACCTGGAGTCCTTGTAGGGATCCTAGATACAGAAGTGTGTATACTCTGCAGTTGGACAACACTGCCAACTATGCTTTCAAATTGACTTAGGTCATACTTGATGCATGCATGATGCGACGAATGGTATAAAGGTATGTTCTGAAAGGTTTCTTTTCCTGACAGGAATCCGAGATACACAAGTGCACGTGCTCGACAGTTCGACAAATAAAGCTAACTATGCTTATACATGGGCCTAAGCATACTTTATGCATATGTGGTGCTACAAATGGTATAGTGGTAGGTTCTTGCATGCTTGTTGTCCTGTCAGTGATCTGAGAAACCGAAGTGTGTATACTCGACAGTTCAACAATTACTGCCAAATATTTTTATCGGTGGCTTAAATCATATTTCATGCATGCAGGGAGCGATAAATGATAGAAAATGTGTTCTGGCATGCCGGATGGAATGACAGATATCCGATATACAGAGTAGTGCATGCTCAATATGTCGGCAATTACAGCCAAAATAGCTTATAATTAACTTAAAGCATATTGATGCATGCATTGTGCTACAAATGTTAGAGTGGTAGGTTATGCCATTCCTGGTGTCCTGGTAGAGATCCGAAATACAAAATTGCGCATACTTGACACACTATAACTGCCAACTACGTTTATACTTTGGTTTGAGGAATACTTGATGCCTTTGTGGTGCAACGAATAATAGAATTGTAGGTTATGGCACACTTGGTGTCCTGGTAGGGATCCGAGATACAGAATTTCGCATGCCCGATGTTTAGGGAATTACTGCCAACTATGCTAATACATGGGTTTAGTCCTTACTTGATGCCTGTGTGGGGCGACGGATGGTAGAATGGTAGGTTCTGGCACACCTGTGTCCTGGCAGGGATCCGAGATACAGAAGTGTGCATACTCCACAGTTAGTCAATTACTGACAACTTTACTTACATGTGGGCTTACGTCATACTTTATGCCTGCATGATGCGATGAATGGTATAAAGATATGTTCTGAAATGCTTGTTATTCTGATAGGGATCTGAGTTACACAAGTGCACGTGCTCGACAGTTCGACAAATACAGCCAACTATGCTTATACTTGGGCATACATATGCATACTTTATGCATATGTGTTGCTACGAATTGTAAAATTGTGGGTTCTTGCATGCCTGGTGTCTTGTAAGTAATCTGAGAATCAGAAATGCGTAAACTTGGCAGTTCTCCAATTACTGCCAAATGTTTTTTATCGGTGTCTTAAGTCGCTCTTGATGCATGCAGGGAGTGATGAACCGTAGAATAGTAGTTTCTGGTATGTCTTGTGTCCTGGCAGAAATCCGAGATTCATAAGTGCGCATGCTCGGAAGTTTGGCAATAACAGCCAACTATGCTTAAACACCGACTTAAGTCATACTTGATGCATGTGTGCTGCTTCGAATGGTAGAATGGTAGATTCTGGAACATCTAGTGTTCTGTCAGAGATCCAAGATGTAGAACTATGTGTGCTGAGCAGTTCGGAAATTACATCCAAATGAAGGAGTGAGAGAAGTTGCATGACGGGCCAATGAACTCGGTCATCATTCTTCCAGCTAGATTGTTGGTGCTGGAATGGAATGACAAAGCGTGACATGGATGGTATTTTATAGGTGAGAGAGTGGCCATGCTGCTGCTGACAAATCTGTATAAGTGTAAGTGTGTATTGATTCATATAACTTTTATTCGGTGATTGAAGCTGCCCTAGTTGTTTTATGTAAGATATATAAAATCAATTTTATTGAATATAATGATGGTATTTTGTCGCACTATTAATTTTTACATTTATCTTTTACACATATAAGTAGTGTGTACGTGCACGAATGCATGGTGCCTGCAGGCTTTTTTTATTTTTTTTTATGATGGTGATCAGTTTAATGTCTGGAGAGTGCATAGGCCTATGCGAGTATTTGCTATATTTTTCTCCTAACCATGCAATGGCGATTTTATATAAAGTTGGGGACTGTCCGCATTATTTTTTTAACATTTCATTATATTAACTATACACTTATTCTTTGTTAAAAATCATCTTCTCCTAGATGTTGCGGTGATCTTGTGAACTAAAAAAGATTATCAGCAACCCTGGCAGCCACCAATTGAACTCACTTCCCCGATGCTGGCGCGCCCCTGCAGGGGTCGGGTGAATCGAAACATGCACAAAATGACAGCATCAAAACCAGTGTGCTTAGCTGCGAACAATATAACTTCAAAACACTCTGGTGGCAGGCACGAGTATCAAAGATCACTGCTTACCTGGTGACAGGCGCGGGAATTAAAGATGGGCTACCACACTCTGATGGCGGATGCAGGAATCAAATATGGTCGCCTATAGCCGACGACTAGCAACGGGAAGTCAAGTTGGTTGCCTAAAGCAGACGACGATGGTGACGAAATCCAAGATGGAGGATGCGAAAAGCATGAGAGAGAGGAAAGTGAAACAAGAGAGCCAAAATAAAGGAAACTGGGAGGAATATGAGAAAACCCCCAATGGTGTAGGATAGCGAGAGAGAAAGGAATGCCAGAGCATGATAATGAAAAAGCTCGAGAAAATTAATCAGAATGTAAGAGCATGAAGAGCCAAGGTGGAATGATAAAGCAGAAAAGAAAAAAAGAAAATCCGTAATTAAAAAGGGTAATTTCCGAAGGAAAAAAAGGAAATCGAAGATGGCTGCCATTTGCGAGGAATAACAGAGCAGGTTGTTTCGGTGTGACGTCATTCATAATGGTCGCTTTGGCGCTCTGGTACCCTGCCAGAACGCCAGGTGGAGATAAACATGCTATTTATAACTATTAGTGGGCATTCTGAAAACAAATGTATCATACATATAAAAATACATATATTAATATGGTCTACCACTGTACATCTTCGCCAAATTTTGTAAGACTGGGTTCATTTTTTCCCGAGGCACGAGACATTTTTTTTTTATTTGATTGTTGTGGATATCATACCCAATAGCAGAGAAATGAGGCTCTGCATAGACATATTTTATTGTTGTAATAGTCACTTCCAGCATACAAACTAAAGTTGAAATTTGTTTCGTTGGTAATATGTTTTGCTATAGTATTTATATAGCAACCATTTTGAGAATAAGTACCTGTCCTACTTAAAACAAAACAGTTTTGAACACCTACTGCAGTACAATTAGTTTGCCAAACTTTGTATCAATCTGTCAATTGTTTCCCAAGATATGTCATAAAAACTGTATTTATTCGCGAGTCGCTATCTTACAAAATGGAAGATAAAAATACTCAGTGTATATTCACTTGATAGTGGTAATACCTACTACCAGCATACAAAGTTAAGTTGTAATTGATTTCATGGTTTCGACGATAAGCCAAAAATGGCTATATAGCCACAATTTGAATATTAGTATCTGGCATACTTAAAATATACCACTTAACATCATCTGCTCCAGAACTATTTGTTTGGCATATTTGATAGGAATCGGTCAATTGTTTCCTTATATATGACTTAAAAACTTTATTTATTTGCATGGCGCTATTTTACAAAATTGCTATTAAAAAAAAAAAAAAGTTGTTATATGTTTGTATTTAGAAGCGTCTAATAAATAATTTCTTTATACAAAATTTGGTCGAAATTTTTATAAATGGTATTGCAGAGATAACAAATAAACCTACAGAAATTTTAACTGCTGTCATGTTGAATGTAAGTACCTAATGAATTTCAGTCACTTATATTTACTTGACACCGCATAGTTTTACGTACCTTCCTAATTGGGTGAGAATTGGTTCAATAGTTTTTGAGATATAATGAAAAATTTTTATTTATTCATTTGATGCTATTTTACAAAATGACAGACTAACAAAACATTCATCTCAAAATTTAATGCATATTCGATGCACTGGCAGCATACAAAATTTGGTTGAAATCAGATGAATGGTTTCCGAGAAATGACATGCGTTCAAAGATTGAAATGGGGTTGACACACACACACACATGCACAGACATAGACAGGAAATTGATCTAATAATAAATAAATTCTTTCCTTAATGAAATTAGGCTACAAATATACAGATTCATATATTACAAATTTTCCAAAATGAGAACTCGGATAACTCTGACTGTATGGCGAGAAGAAAACTTCTGTTTGTCACACTGCAATATTGTTCCTATAGAAATATTGTAGAATGCCTGATTAGGGAATCTCCAATATAGGGCTACCTACCACATAAGTGACATGGGCGAACTAGGGAAATTGTGAAGTGGCAATAAAGACGTAGCGATAGTGGCTACTGTGAAAGCCAAAATAAAAAACAAAAGTATATTTGTTGAGTTTTCGAAACATTTTAAAAATCAATTAATATGGTAGCAGGAAAAAATATTTATGGCAAAATTCACTGTCAGTGCCACTTCAAAGGTTAGGTTCACGATGAAAGGAAGTGATGAACTTTTACATATTAAAAATGAAAGCTTTATCGTTACGTATAGTCTATTCACGAAAAAGCGATCACTTTTTGAAGCCCTTTCATTTGGAATAACAGTCAATTAATATAATTCATTGTAGCCTTACGCGTTAATTTTTGAGTCCGGGGAAATATGTGCACTGTGTTTCATTTTTGCATGACAACATTTATTTAAAAATTGGTGAGAGGATAAATAATAACCGATAAGGAAGAGGTAATAAGGGCCTCATAAGTGCTCACTTTACAGTGAACTGCCTGTAGTTTTGTTTACGACATGGTTGATGGGCAACGTATACGAAACATCAAGGACGTGTAATGTGCACTAAATACGTAGTGTTAATTTAGTTGCTTCCAAGGGCCTAAAGACTTCAGCAATTACGATTACAGGGGGAAATAAGCACAAAAGTAACAGTATTATTGAAAATCTTACGTGGAAAGAAAAGTTGCGATGTTATTTCTCTTCTGTACAATTAAAATACATCTAAACTGTGTTACTTACTTAATATATCTGCACTGCACTAAAATAAAGTTAATCTATTTTAGTGGTTGAATATAAGACGAGTTAGACTCCTACTATGCACCATCAACTTTTATGAACATATTTTATGCTGTCACTTTCGATATCTAATAATGTCATTCTTATTAAATGTCCACACGACTTTTCTGATAGAATTCATGCCTAACTTAGTAGTGGGGGCATGCCGGTTCTATTTCACATGGGATTAATTGGCATTAATTGAGGGATTATCTATTTGATTGAAAGGGTTAATCCATAATCCGGTCCTAATCCGATCAAATGTTTTAAATTAAAAAAAGATTAATCAAAGGGTTAGATTTAATGAAAAGTTTAAGTGGATTGAAAAGGTTGGTCTTCAATCCGAACAATTTCTCTTAATTGTTCTTCTTGATTTATTTTATTTCTTTCGTTTTGGGTTGGGGGTAGCAGGAGCTCTGTCCGATGTTAATGGTGTGGTTTCTGAACGTGACTGACTAGAGTAGTGGGTTGCAATGTCGTATATAGGTGTTGAGTTTAGTGCAATATTGGGCTAAGGGTCATTTTTTTTTTAATTTTTCTAATTTTGAGTTGTTAGGAGGGATGTTGGTGGTAGATAGGCGACTTTACGAACAACACACGAGAGAAATTCAGAGTGTACTAAATATGAATAAATTACATGCATCGAATCGCAAATTTTGAAATGACTACATAAATAATAATAAGTGGAATTGTGTGAATTTTAAATGTAACATGAGTCTCGAGCTTAGAAATATAATTTACACGAGAGAGCATTTTAACTACATGAATAACATCTGATGTCGACAAGTGCAAACTCACTAAACGAAATCCAGCTAATTGCTATGAATAAATAAAGATTTCCAAGCTCGCATTAAAATTTTAAACAGACACGACAGCATAATAGAAATACACATACTCTCCTTAACACCTCTTGCACATACCTTGAGTATTTTTTAAAACAAGTAAGTTTGATGTGGGGTCCATTGTAGCAATTACATCGTTTTATAAGCTGTGTGTTTGGAGAGCCTGATTATAAATATGTAGTGAAGCCGATATAAATGAGTTGAAATTTAAGAGAAAAACTCTGAATTTGTCCTACAACAGACAACAAAATGGTAATTTTTAAACTAAAGTTTCAATATTTTCAGAATAATTCAGTTTTAACACAAGTTGTTTCCATCATAGCGCAGGGACATTCGGTTGACATGAAGATGTACCTAAGCCCACAAAGCATAATCGTGAAATACTTTATAGAGATGTACTACGAATTTCCATTAAATCTTAAAATTCATGTTACTTGGTGACAAAAATGCGAGTTGTTAATGCAAACTGTATTCTCGTATATCGAACACAGAAATTAATTACTTATCACAAACGCAGTATATCGATCGGATAAAATAAGTTAACACTCGAAAATTTATATTTTCTTGTTAAAATACTAAGTAAATCGCAGGTATCACTAGAAATGAAGGTAGGTGCGATGCTCGCCAGTGAGATAACCTCCTATTGTAAGTTCGTCGGCCGCCAAGTGTATAGAGGTGCGGTGTTTATGAAGGAGCTGATAAGTAGTACGTCCATATCCTCCAAGTATACAAGAGCGACTGAAAATGACGTCGAGTGGGGTAGCTGAGGACACTTTGCTCCCTGCAACACCTCTCCGCCCCTCGCCATTGCACACTGCCCCGAGCTGGCAGCCATCTTCAAATGTTTTGGCACTAAGGCAATATGGCAACAACTGCCTACTTGCATGCACATTGGGAGCAGGCACCCCATCCCGCCCTACCCTACACCCCTCAGAACCGGCCCGACATCATGGTACCAGCCAGCCCGTACTACCCCTCCTCAGTGATGTCCTGGGGGGCCGGCACCCATTGTCCTCGATTCTCTACTGATGCAACTGATTCAAGATGACGTTATCTGCCTAGTTTCACTCCGATCGGGTCCTGCTCGCTTGTAGCTTAGACCTACTATCCTACCCTGCGACCCTTATCCTGAGGAAGTTACCCCGAGGTCAAGAACCCAGAACATTCCTTATAACCCTATCCACAAAGCTGCCTTTGTGCGAAAAGCGAGTTCTTCTCCAAGAACAAGGCTACTGTAGCATCATATGACGGTGCCACACCACCTTAGTAGAGCATACTATGGACTATAGGCAGGCGTGTTTGTTTTACAAACATCCCCTAGATCGCCCGGCTATATAAGAGGTCTGGAGGCCAGGACCCTCCCCCCCCCCCCAGCTTACCACGAAACTTCGACGAATATTGAGTATGTGTGTGATTGAGGCTGAAGAGGAGAGCAGCTACCTATCCCTGGGGAGAGGAGTTCCGAGGCCAACTGAAGTAGAAGAAAAAGGTGAGCACAATTCTAATAGTGGTAGGGATCAATGCTCGAGACATTGTCCCCATTCTCCCTTTTATAATAATTAATATTATTGGCAAGGACAGGGATTAGCTACGTCGTGGTTATCAGAGTTACCATATGGTTATTAAATCATAAAATAGTTAGCTATTTTGTAATAACTAAAAGTCTTGAGAGTTGTAAGAATTGACATCCCGTTGTTTTCTTGTAATTGTTACTTGTTGTTAATTGTGATTAGTTGTTGTTCCTTAAATATATATTTTTTTAATTCCCTCTATCATTCAGCTACCTATAAGCTATCCCCCGAGACACCCCTTACTGCCACTTAAGGTGAAGAAAGTAACTGTGAAGGAAGGAGAAAGTTCATTTAATAAACAGGAGGCAGGGGTTTGTTTCAATGGCAGAAGCACCTGATTTTCCTCTCTGTACGCCAAGCAAGTTAAAATATAAATAATATTTTAATTTATATCCTTGTATTTGAAAGTGTGAGTACGCATCTGAAAAAGCCACCACTCCCCGCCCCATACAGACTTCCCCACCCACCCATTCTAGCAGCTGTTTCATTTCTTGTGGTAAGCAAACCTTCTCCCAGGTCAATTATCATGTTTCCAACGCAATACGTGTAGAGCAACTTTGCCATCTTGCCTGCCCTCTCACATCCTGTTTATAATGCTTTATTATTGTAGTTATTATGTATGTGTAGTGCTTTTCATGCATGCTGAACTTACTGTTCACTTACCTGCTTAACCACTCCTATGTTTATGTAGTTTGTTTTACTTTAAGTTTACACTAAGTTTATTAAAACCATTTTGATTGACACGAAAGGTTTCGAGCATTCGTTAGACAAACGTGACAGGCAATGCATTGAATACTAAGTACCACCTTAGAAACACCTACCAGTACCACATACAAAATATCTCATTAGATACATTATTCCTTAGCACAGAACACGAATACCCCCTTAACACTCCATCCCCACTCAATCCTTTCCTAACACTCCTGCACAATCACCCACACCCCTTGCCAATTTCTTTGGATTTCCTCTGTACGAGAAAATTGGCAACTCATGCCTCCTTACACGCACATTCCAACCCCAACCCACCACCCACACTTACATTAATGATCAACCACAATCAGCACGCAACATGGCACTCAATCCACCCCCATTAATGTTAAGTTCATGCAACCAGAAAAACCTGTCTCATTTTCAGGGAAACATGGGGAAAACCTTGACGAATTCGTACAAGCTTTCGACGAAGTCGCCGAGCTTAATGGGTGGACTGATATTGACAAATGTAAACACATTAAATTTTCTCTCACTGATACCACCAGGCCTACATTAGAAAACTTGACATGTCACCAAGAACAACCTATCACTTGGCAACAGATCAAAACAGGGTTAACTAAGGTATTAAAGAACTTCGCGGACACTGAACAATTTAAACATTTATTGTACAACAAAAAGCAGGCCAATGACAAGGACACTATGCACCACCTCGAAATACTTAAGAATTACCGGGATAAGTACAACCCTACAATGACCGACAATGATTTTGTTAATGTTATTTGGAAAAGTCTCTTGCCGTCTATTGCGGACAAGTTAACTGGGTAGAAAAATGGCATGCTAGAGCATTTGCTTGAGAACCTGCAACACTTTGAAATTAGCATTTTTTCAATACCAACAAAGAGTAATGCACATCAGCCCTCACCCAGATTCTGCTCAGCAAAATAGGTGGCCCTACCAACCCCCACAGCGTTTTTATTATCCGCCATACTATCCCAGACAACATTATCAACCTGCCTACCTTAGTCCTCCAATTCCTACCCCAACTCTCCTCACTACTTGGGGCATAGAGATTTTCACCACAAGCCACGTTATTCACAGAACAATTTCTCAGTCAGACCAAATACTTCTCGCTTTCATCCCCCAATGAATAATGTGCCACATCACCATCAGCACAATTCTTTCCCACCACAGCCACATCCGTACAACGCTGCTCAACAGCCCAGGTATCCATCAAAAAATTTCCCCACAAGGGAGTAAGTCACACCACCCCCTGACGACAAAAGTACCCAGGTAAGAGTCGCATGCAATGCCTTGTTTAACAAAGTAACACCCCACAGACCTTATGCCAAATAGCCAAATCCACTCTAAGTGTGAACATTTCCCAACATATTCCATTCCTCAAGTTTCCACAGCATCGCGCCATTTCGTTAGCAGTGAATCGAGAATCGACACTGCTCACACATACATTTTGTACAACCCAATAGAGCACACTTTTTCTGTTGCCTCGATACGCACCCCAGTTTCGCAACCGATTCATAAACATATGTCCTAGTCTTTGCCATTATTGTGGCCACACCAAGTACCAACAATTGTAACACTGGTCACGCAACTTCGTTTCAGTGTTCCGCACAAGTGCAGCACACCTCCCGCCCATGTAAAGCAGGTTGTGGTTGCCACACCCCTCACGCCCAGTGCACAAAACCACAGTGTTGCCACTTCGCACTGTACGCTAAACATGCAGCTTACAGTTCAGGGCCCATGCAGCTTGGCTAGCGACACTTGCACATTGTGCCTTTATGTCGGGCATTAAAGTCTACAGTGTCCCCTTTTTCCTAAACAAGATTTTCAGTTCTCTACATACATAACTGACAGATTTAGGTGTTTCAAAAACAAATGCCGGCTGAGTCTGTGTACCATTTTTGTCGCCTGCTCCACTTTTACTCCCGATGCAACGCATGCCAAATATTTTTTTAACAATGCCAGCAAGGCCAGCAATAATGAGACCAGCAAACTGAGTGAAGCCCTGGCGCAAATTGCCACAGATAAACAGACGCATGTTGTGCCTCCTTCCCCTCCTCACTGGACTCACATTAGTTCAGCCGTGTAGTGTATCCTAGTTACCATTAAGGGGCCAGTGCTACCATGCACTATTGGATACGGGATGCTCATGTTGTTGTGTTGCCAGAATCATTTTATCTACTCAAAACGTTTCTCCCCTGAAAGAGCCATTTACACTAGTTGCAGCCACATCTGTCTTATTCCCGCCATAATTCGAAACCACTATCAATTTACACATTCAGGGTAATATTGATCCCCAGAATTTCTTAGTCGTCGATAATCTTCAACAAGACCTAATTTTAGGTGGTGATTTTATTAGGAAATATGACATTATTCCAGTACTCGAATACAACCTTCTCTTTATGCATGCACACAATGAGAATAGGATAACTGAAATTCCACTTGTATCTAATTATTCAGAAGTAACAGATTTTCCATCACTAGAGCACCTGCATAATGCTTTTGAAGCTTTTGAACAGCAACCCCATCTTGCTCCTAACATTAATGAAACCCTTACGCCCCCTCAGAAACAAGCCATCCAAGAAATCATTGCCGAATACAGTGACAGTTTTGCTACATCCATTCATAAGCTCACAGAGGCCAAACATTTTGAAATTGAATTAGAATTAGATACTGACAAGACTGTTGCCACTCGCCACTACCGTATTAACTCCAAAGTAAGGGATGAACTTTTGGTCCAGATCAAAGACATGGTTAATGTCGGAATTATCCATGAGGCTTACTCTCCCTATTCTGGCCCTAGTTTAGTAATTCAAAGAAGAGTGGTGGTCTTTGGTTCTTAACAGACTTTCGCAAAACTTATTCAACACCTAACTAGAGTCCAATACCCCTTTCCCACATTGAGGACATCTTAAACGCTCTCCAACATTGCACCTTCATTACAAGCATAGATTTATTCTCTGGGTTTTATAGCACACCTGTTGGCCCCTGCAGGATCGCCATAAATTGTCATTTACAATTGATGGTGTTGGTTAAATTGAATATTGCAGAATGCCAATGGACCTAAGTACATGTCCACAATACTTCTAAATGTTCATAAATAAACTCTTAGATCCCCTCAGGTGGACTGCCGCTATAGATGATATTTTTATTTTAGGCTCTACATTCGAAGAATATATCTCCAATATTAGCAAAGTTTTTCAGAGACTATGCCTTTTCAATGTGAAGGTCAACACTAATAAATGTTTATTTGCCCAACAGACTGTTAAGGTATTACGCCCTATAATTATTCCCCAAGGCATGTCCACTGACCCCGATAAGGTTGTGGCTATTGAACAAATGGCTGCTCCTACTACTGTAAAAAAAAACTCCGCTATTTTCTTGAAATTGCCTCGTACCTACGTAGGTATATTCTAAATTATGCCTCTACTGCCCAGCCACTAATCGACCTCACTAAACACACAACTTATTTTAAACGGGCCCAGAACAGAATTCCTTTTTAAGTTTAAAATGAACCATTCTTTAGGCACTAATTTTACAGAAATTTCACGGTCACAAAATCATTCTTGCATGTGACACCAGTAACTCGGCTGTCGTAGGGGCGCTCATCCAGATTGATCCTAAAACTAAACAATCTAATATCATGGCCTTCATGTCCCAGAAATTTTCTCCACAAGAAGAATGCTGGTCCTCGATGGGGAGAGAGAGAGAGAGAGAGAGAGAGAGAACTATCTGCCATAAAATACTTATGTTCCCATTTTCGTCAATACTTATACGGACATAAGTTCACCATTTTAACTGATCATGCTAGTTTAAAATATGTATGCACGATGGCAGATCACAATGCGCATATTCAGAAAATGGCTTTAGTCTTAAGTGAACTTGATTTCCAAACACACATCATTAAGGGAACACTGAATACTCTACCAGACGCATTAAGTATGCTGTCCACTGCACCCCAGGTCCCTACCAAGTCGGTAACTGTTCATGGAAAACATTACGATGTAAAGTTTCCTTTGATGTAATGTCAGTCTCTTTTCACAGCCTTGGCAGAGGCTATTTTTCAAAACACACGCAAGGCAACATAATAGCTACTAATGTTGCTAAATATTTTAGGATGCATTTTGAGGAATTTAAACATTATTCTATCACATATTCCTCGCCAGGGGACAAAGATCGACTTTTTAAGGCTACTCGAGATGAAGATATTTACCTATTCCCTTAATCTTAAAAGTTGTTTCTGCCTTGTACCATGTTAACATTCATGTTATTAGAGAACGATTCACTAACACTGTCACATCAACTTGTATTGATCCTGTCCTTAATTGTATCGTTCTTGTAGTCTGCTTCGCTGGTATTTTACATTTTCTCCCTTTCACACACATGAGCAGAAATATGTTCACAATCACGACGACTCTGGATTCTATTTATGTCCCATCACCCTTTCTCACTCCCCATTCATCGGCGAATATGATAATGACAACCATGTTTCAAAACTTAAACAAGCACTCTTACACCCAGATCAGGCTTATACCCACTATAGGTGCTTAAGTCGTTGTTACAGAATAGCTAGCAACGGCGAAACATCCCTCAAAGTAAACACACCCCATGGCCCAACTAAATTGACACTTGTTCCCAAATTTTACATCCTGGAAGTTATTTAGGCACACCACGACGCCATCTTTGAGGGAGGTCACTTTGTGGACCTTAAGACACTCCATAAAATCAACCAGTCATATTTTTTGGAGTCTATGGCAGACGATATCAAAAAGTATGTGCAATCATGCCCTGTTTGTCAAAAAGTTAAGGCGATTACATCTCAACCCATGGGTCAACTCACTCATTTCCTACCTCAACCCTCCTCCACACCCGGGCTCTAGATTCTAAATATCCTTTACCTCCTACAGCACGTCATAACAAATATATCTTAGTAGTGACAGAGTACGCTACATGTTACATCATCGCCAAACCTGTTCAGCCACATGTGCCGATTTTGTAAAATATGTGATCTTAAAATTTGGCTACCCTAGCAAATATTCATGGATAGGGGAACCATTTGTCGAATTGAGCTCGTAAGTAACCTCCTTAAATCCGTAGGTATTAGAAAGCTCACAACCACAGCTCACAACCCCCTTTGTAATTGTTTAGTGGAACGAAATAATCTCGCCATTGCGGAACAACTTATGGCTTGTGCGAGTACTAATCCAGTAAATTGGGACCTTTATGTCCCCTTTATTCAGTTCAACATAAATACAAGCATTAAGAGTTCAACAAAATTTACACCATTTTATCTCCGTCATGGTGTGGAAGCTGCCCTCCCCGCTCAAGTCGTTGCTACCAAGTTTTCTGAACGCGGTCACGATTGGTGTGAGAAATTTCTCGCAGTACGCCAAGCAGCTAAACAAAATTTAATCCAGGCTCAGAGCCTTCAAAAAGCTTCCTTTGACAAAACCCACAGAAAAACACATTAAAAATAAATGATTGTGTGTGGGAATGTAACCGCAGTAACACAAGGCCCTCACCAACCGCTACCATGGACCTTATTGTGTGTCCGATATTCTGGGGGAGTATACTATTCAAATTAAAATGAATAAATCCTGGGTCCCTAAGTTGTCAGATATACCAAGCTTGCTTATTCTCGTTAAAGTGATATGTGTGTGAATGTAATTCTATTATTTGTTCTATGTCTCATCTTTGTTTGAACATATGTTACAGTGTACTTTAATCCTTCCTCTGCATGCTGATAAACTGTTCGTGTTCCACTTCATTGCCAGCCGCTCATAAGGGGATTGCAACGAGGTGCTGCTGACGCATCTCCCACTAAGCACACATTCTCCACAGCCAGCACCTCCTACTGTCTGCAGTGCAGCATCGTTCCTGCCTTCCTCTCTACAAGCGCTCAACTGTCCCTCGACAGCTGCCGTCATCTGTACTCCAGGGGTGCCACTCCACTTCGCGGATTTCGCCATTTCTATGCCTGTGGCGACGTCCATCTTGCCGGCCACCCAGGTTGATGGCACCACCTGTAGGTGTGGCCTTGCCGTGCTAGAGGTGAACGTTGCCGGAGAAACGAGCCGCCTATGCTGCACCAGTCGGCGGGGGTGGGGGTATATCCCCGCCTACTTGGCCGCCCTGATCTTAGTGATGTGTTTTTGTTCCTTCACAGCTGGCAATATCTCGCATCCGACCTTCAGGATGCACGCAGGAGTTTATTATGTGAGCGCAGAGCCAGATGTGCTCTACGAAGTCAGCCTCCTGCTGGTGTACAGAATTAAATTGCAATGTCCCTCCCCTCCCGATGCTCTTGATCAATTTATCCACATTGCTTGTATATACAAAAATACTACAACTTGTGCGAATGCTAAGATACTCTACAACTACATGAAGGTGATGGATACTAATGCAATCCGAGATTTCCATACTGATGTCAACACCTCTTTCCATGCCACGTGTGGTATTCAAGTTATCAGCGATGTCAGGAGCTGGTGTTGTAATTTTCTTACAAATAGACACCTCCACACCCTCCTTCAGAATGATGCCAGCCTCAATCAATCTATCCAAGAACATGCCAACAATGTTCATAGTATGCACAAAGCATTTAATTTGTCTTTTAACAACATTAATGATATAACTCATAAAGTGGAATCCATAGTCAATTCTCTTGCCACTATCATTAATGGTATTACTGATGTTCTAAAGTTTCACACATTGGCATTCACAGTGGCACGCTCGCCATAAACTTAAACCTATTTACTAATGACAAGTGTGTTGCAGTTACTAAATAATATGTTCATTGGCTATTCCATAGAAACGCTCATTCACTCCTGCCAATTATGGAAGCTGCCGTTAGGGTAGGTAAATTCCTCGCAACTTACGACCTCTTGACCTTGCAACTGGAATTACGGAAAGTAAATCTCACGCTTAGTATCACCCCTCATGAAATACATAAGTATTACTCCCTTGAACTGGCAAAATGTTCATTTTCAGACAAATAATCGGTAAGCAAACTGCAAGTGCCCCTCCTCAATGTCAAGTCCCATTGGCATGTGTATCATTTGAAATCCGTCCCCTATCTGTAAAATAATCACTCATGTACTATGCATTCCCCTGCGCCCATCATTGCAATCGACCTCGACTCAGGCGATGTTAAAACTGTTTCACCATCCGTTCACCTATACCAGGATGTTCTGTTCATCCAATCTGTATCCCTTACCGGCGACGATGCTAAATGCATAAAATATGCGATCTTGCTTAATGATGTCATTTCCTTGTTTCACTCATATACGTACCATTGCACTTCTTCCACCCCGTTCACGATCACTACAATTTCCCCCCATCAGTTCGTGCTCATTAACCCCCCTCCCCATATAGTTGGCATGTGTTTAATGATGTCTCTTAACACCGTTCTTCCCAACCACCCTATCGGAGCTCCACATCCCATGTGGTTGCAAAGTCGCCACCCTCTCTGCCGTCATTATTCAGACCACCCATCTTTCTGATGTATGGACCCCTGTCATCCCTTTACACCAGACAGTCATTCCCGTTAATTAGCTCTCCAAGCAGTATTATCATCTCCCCCAGTTCTCTCTGTCTGAGGGTATTCACTTCCTCAACATTTCTGATGTCCTCAATACAACTGGCATATCAATCATTCGGATTTTCCTATCATTGAGGATTTTGTTCCCACCACTGGAAGTAGCTCGTCTACATCCCCTAAAGTATTCTCTATTGTTGACCCTGTGCACTACGACTATTTTACCCTAACAGTTTTGCTTTTCCTGTTGTGCTTGGTCACATCTGTTTATGTAAAGTTCATTAACATTTCCACCCTTATCACACGCCTCCACATGCCACAGTGAGCACCTCACCCATTTCACTACTGAGTAAACACCCTCAGAATTCTGTGCCCTTATTGCCAGTATTAATTCCACCTCAGTCACGCATTACGACCTAGGTTATGCCATTCTCTTTCATTTATATGGATCCACCTTGCTTATGAGTTGTGTAATTTTTTCTTTTTTTAGTTTTCACCCTTAAAGTAGTGCTTTCGTAACGTCACATTAATTTCCTTACTTATAAACAAGTCTTATTATGTAATTGTATTATACCATGTGATTATTTGAGCCATTCATTTCGTTTACATTTCAATTATCCCCCCCCCCCCCCTTGTTGATAGTACTGTACCTTGTAATACCTTCATTTGGTCAATAATATGGGTATTGCTCCTCCCACATCTTTCCCACTAGCGCATATATAAGCTATTTTGTTTACTACTCTATAACCCTGTCTGATTATTTTATATTTTGCCCCCTGTCAACAATTTGAGTTATTGCATCATATTCACTGTGTTCCCCTTTTCTGTGTATACTCCCCAGTATATGATTTCATATAATAATGATTACCCATATACCCCTTGATTAATGTTTCACATAACGTATCACTTCTCAGCTAGTTTCGAGTTTATGATATTGAGTATACTATATCAATGTTTCGGCTTAGGTTTAATGTTTTCTAGCGACTTTCACATTTACATATTTATATGCTCAGTGCACCCCTGTTTTTGTAATCCGCCAACAGGGCAGTCGATACCCCCTTCCCTAGTGCTTCCCAGGGTGCTTGTTGTATATTCAAGTGTGATCACGAGTCTGGCTGCTGCCGTCAGTGTTTTGGTCGAGCGAATTGAATTTCCATATTACAAGCTAGACCATGAATCTTTGCTTTATATATTGATGGTGTTGTGATATGAAGGCCTCATGGCAGTTTTTACTACTAAGTGCTTCTACTTCAGTGGTCACTGTTATTTTCACAGATATTTATTGCCACCAGTTACTGAGGATATATGAAGTTTTAGATAACTGTCTCACAGTAATAAAGTTTCAGTGCACAAATAATCAACCTCAGAATTAGCCATATTCTTCCTGCCTCAGAGCAGTGTTTAATTACGGTACACTATATTTAGTCCGTGCCCCTCCTCCACTGCAGACTGAGTTCACAGTGTTTATTTCTTACAGACTACTATCAATGTTATTGTTCACAGTATTTTGTTTGGGTATACAGGCCCCATTCATTAACAGCTCTTTTACTTTAATTTACATGCTTTAAAGCATTTTATAAGTTCACGGACCTGTCACTTCGACAATTTGACCTTTATAGTCACTTGTGTGTATATGTTGTATACCAAGCTCACAGCTCTACCTGAATACGAGGCATAATTCACTCTGATTAGTGCTTGGCACTTAGGCCTACATGGTTATTAGGTTATCTACTCAATCAGTGTCAGTTTTTATTTCAAAGTATTGTGGCTCAGATGTTCAGTTGCTATAGCAGCCTCTATGTCATTTTGTACTAAGGACCTACGATTCTTTATCAAGTTACTTGCCAATGTGTCTTCCTCTCTTAAGTTTAAAACCAAACAAAGCTACACAAAATAAGGAGGGAAGACATCAGAAAAACACACACATTATTATTGTACCCTTAAGCTTAAGACTTAATATTTTAGTGTTTTATTATTAGTGCCATGCACAACCACTCTTACTGAGTTAGATAGTATTTCTTATCTCCTTCCAGAGGAGTATTTTTATTTGTATGTTTTGCTGCTATCATGGGTCTATATTTTGGTTAGTCCTACAGGCAAATATTCAATACTCTCATATTTTAGGCCTATGGGCATTTTTGATGACGTTAAACATATTACCCTGCCTGGTGAGCAGAGTAGTGGTATATTGAACTTACTTTATTGTGTCCTGAATTAAGTCACAGATAGTGACCAGTATGTTAATTTTAAGTAGGATAAGGGGTACCCTATCTTTATTTTGCCTTCCTTATTTGCAGATATAGTGTGTTATGGCGAGTACCTTGTTGGAAACAAACAAATAATAAAAATATTGTGAAAAACCTTCCACTAGCATACCGAGGTGCAAGAATTTTTATATACCTGCAAATTTTTTTCTGCTGTAGGCCTACAATTTGTACTCAAAATGTATATTGACCAAAATACGGAAATAATATAGGCATATTTGTGTGCATTAGTTTTTTGTTCAAAATAACAGATGCCTGTTGTCTTGCAGCGCTGTCAAGCAACTGGTACACAACAATATTTTTGCGCCGCCTTTCATTTCCCTCCTGTAAATAATACGCGCCCACTGATACTCCTATTAATTACTCATTCCCGGCTAAAGCCATGTTTGAGCGCTTGATTTCAAGGTACAAAACCATGACATAAAAATAAATAAATCTTTATATGGTTATGTATTTTCTTTCTTTATGGGTAACCATATAAGTTGTCGTAGCGTATACATTATAAAACCCTGCACCGCATTTACCTGTTGTCACATATAGTCTATTCACGACTCGAAGTTACTTTTGAAAAATAACGTTTGAAAAATCACCCTAGGCCCAACATGTAAAACCTGATGTTTCAATAACTTGTATTCCACAGATATAATATAAAACTGTGATTAACTTTAAAGTAGTGTATTCTTGAATAAATGAAACTTTAACCTGCTATAACTTTCAATATTTATTTCGTATTCAATACTAATTAAAAACAGTGAGAGCGACGATGTGTTGGCAACAGCTATTAAAAAATAGTTCACAGATTAATATTGTTTTAACCTAGTTTTTTGGTATGTTATTTGTATATTAAACATTATCTATAGAAATATTTAGGTAGCCCCGATGGAAACATATTTCATTGCTACAGCTTAAAATAACAGCACAAAATATCGTGTTTACGCCCTTGTGACATGGTGTTTTGTTTGTTCAACCGAGGAAGAAATTGTCGGCTGAGCCGAGCTTGTAGCACTCATCTCTTTGTCTCTCTCTGCCTCGGGCAGTTTCACATCGCTAGCAGCCTAGTTAAGGAAAAACATACACGTTTAAAATATTAACATATTTCATACTTACAGCAAATTAAATATTTTTGAATTGGTTATTTACAACTGAAAAAAGATTTTAATGTTTGAATACATATTTTAATATATTTAGATGTGATGGCGGGAGAGTTGCAAATCTATAGTTGTCAGACGTGGCGAGTGGCTACATGACGTTGTGTTTTGTTGCTGCATGCGCAATGAAGGGTCAATTTCTCTTGGTCCGAAAATTACTTCAAATTACCACAAGTGTGTACACGTTGTGCTTGTTGAACATACCTAGGCAAGTTACGATGTGATAAATCTGTGTTTCCATGCCAGGAATTAATATACTGTTATGTGTGTCGTAACCGCTGTGTTTGAAAGGGCGTGGCTGTTTCGTGGTCGTTAACGCTAGCCAAGTTTGTGTGTGTGTGTGTGTGTGTGTGATGTAAAATATTGGATGTGCGAAATTTGTTTTAACTATAATCTGTTTTTTGACGAAGTTAATTATATGTCTGATTATTTACCACAACGTTACCTCGCCCTATGTGTTTGAAACACAACTGCGTAACGTGCCTACGTTTTTGTGACCTGAATGTGTGCCACAATCCCAACAAATTACTACGTCCCACCGGAATTTGAAATAAATAATCAAATAAACCTAGTAAAAACTAAATACCTATGTAAACAAATATGAGCGGGATAAAATATACGGTAGGTCTGTTTGTGTGCATGTTCGCCACTATCTTATAAGTTTGTCGCTGCTAGGTTCAAAAAATTGTGTGTTTGGATTTACTGTATTTTTCATTGGAATGGTTTGATACTTCGTTTCAATATTTAATCGAACTAAGGCCGTCCGTATAACGAAGTAATCCTACACACATCAACAACGAGAGGTTAGATACTACTGTTCTTTTCACCACAATTGTAACAGAATTCTTTGAACATCTGTAAACAGTAAGATATCGTGAATGGACATGTTTACGACGGAAAATTAAAATTACAGTTTCATAGTTTTTTAATTGCCCGATTTAGTACCAAGTACTATGCATATTATTACCAAAAGACTATATTAATATTGGTTACCGTTGCTGTCTGGCAGCATTACTTTATTTTTAATATTAAACATTTCTGGCTACACAGACAAAATTACAAGGCTATGAAATCCTATAAGAAAAAAAGGAAAACGCGGTACTATTATAAACATTAATAATGTATATGACTTGTATAATAGGCACGTGCATGTACGAACACGTGTACACAATAACTCACTGTGGAGTTTAAACATTGCTTTTGACAGATGCCACCTGGCAATGTTTGTTTACAGTTGGCGGAAGGATACGAAACGGGCCTGCAAGTATATCTTTATCAGGGCTCCAAGAAAGTCTCTTCCAGTCGTGAATAGGCTATAGTTTCTGATATTTCCGCCAGAATGTGCGACGAGTCTAACATGAAGAGGCTACTCATTATCAACATGGCGGCCACATAAATTTCTAGGTTAATTTGCTACATATACCTTACTGTTTTACCGATTTAGACCAAACTTTATGCTGAAAGAATCAACTAGAAGCATAAAATATGATAATACGTAGGTTATTTTGTCCACCATTTTGTAAAGTAGCGCCACGTGGAAAAGTGAGTGAGTGAACAGATTTGGGCGACTTTAAACAGCGAGGTCTAAAGAGCCGAGCCACATGAGGAAAAACATTTGTACCATTTCTCAGGAAACAATCATTCTACGGTAGCTGTCATGTAAGCTGCTATTTTTAAGAGCATTACGCCCTTATGTTCTAAATTACGGAAATATCAATATTTTATTGTAACACATGTCTAAGTTTATGTAAGTAGATGAAAACAGGCAAATTAGCACAAAATTGGTAACTTGTTGTTATATCGTCTATAAACATGGCGAGGGGCGTAAATGGTAACCAGCATAGGAAGGCATAATGATGATAGTCGTCGTGTGACTAGTGATAGTGGTAAGAGAAAATGCGGGGAGAACGTTTAGAATGGCGGCGTGCGTTAGGTACAAGAGTGTTTGTTGTGTGCGAGGGGAGGGGGCGGGGTAAGTGTGTAACGGGGAAGCAGCCGAGCAAGTGAAGCAGTACGGAGCGGAGTATGGAGTGGAGTGTAGTAGTGGCAGCCGAGCAAGTGAAGGAGTACGGAGTATGGAGTGGAGTGTACCAGTGGCAGCCGAGCAGAGCGCTAAGCTGCGGGCAGGAAGTACCTGCCTTCCTGCACTCTGAGGCAGGCGCGTGACCGGAAGTGAAACCCCCTCCTTCCCCCTTCCACTTCCGGCGGGGCACGCGACACACAGCTGCACGTCTAGCCTCGCCCTCCGCATCTGTCCACTCCTCACTCACACACAGAGCACAGAGCAGAGCCCGCCCACACTCACTCACATGAGTATCACGCCGAGTTCTTATTCTGAGCCACCAAATATAAGTTATACATACTGCCAACATTACACGAGTCTAAGCACATCAGTACGATGAAAATATAAGAATTCAGATATTTGGCTACCCTGATGACAGTCTAGGGAAAACATCTTAAAGGTAAAAGTTGTCTGTTGGCTAGGTGACTTCAATTACTATTCATTCAGTTGGAGACTGGTAAACATTATATTAGGAGTTGATTCCCAATACTTTCTTCATTTAGGCATTGAGAACTGGCAACTCCTCATTTACTCAGTGGCATTTACATTTTAAACGTCCTTTTAACAAACCAAACCAAGAATCAGCGATCTCGCCTCGGTCAAAATAACCGCAGGTAAGTCACAAACTGTCAAATGGGGCAGGGCAGCAACTGTGCAATTGTAAACTCTACTATGTAATCCCAATGTTTATTGCAGTGACATTCTCCTTTGTCGGATGATTACACATGATGCAGGCAGGCTCTTCTTTTTCAAAGTTTTCCAGTCCGGTCAGCTGAACTAATGATGGTGAATCTGATTCGTCTCATAGCTAGTTCCTGCAATGTGACACTAAAGTAAAAGTATTTCGTTTTTTTCATTGTTTCGATCTTACCACTAACAAGAGGAGACATGTGGAAAGATTATCGGTAAACACTTTTAATCAAACAAACAATATTGAGTATCAAACACGCAAAGCATTCACACACTAGGGATAAATTTTACCATTAAGAGCGAACAATTTCCACCATATTGGATTTTAAATATTTTTGCCATAACTACCATAGGCCCTATAAGAATGCTTTGCGAAAATTTTCGAACAATGTAACGTAAAAAATAGCCTAGCTTATCAAGTTTGACCAGACTATTGCATTTATACTGCCACCTTTATTTATGCTTGACAACTAGTGACGACATGCTGGCTTGAAGAAGTAAGATTTTATCTATGAAAGATATAATACACATGCACACAGACATACCTACGAGTTATTGACGCCCAAACTAAAAGAATATAAAAACTCAGAAGCAAGTCATGGCGAAAATTAATTAAATCCAAGATGGCGGGGACTGGTCCCACTTAAGGCCATTCTACATAATAAATGTATACTGAACACACCCTTCCTTGCAGTGCATGCTACAACACAACCTACGGCCGTTCTACATAAGAAATAGTAGTAGGATACTGAACATACTCTGCCTTGACGTGCGTGCTACCACATAACGTACGGTTGTTCTACATAAGAAATAGCAGTAGTATACGGAACACACCCTACCTTGCAGTGCGTGCTACAACACAACCTACGGCCGTTCTACATAAGAAATAGCAGTAGTATCCTGAACACATACTTCCTGGCAGTGCGAGCTACAACACAACGTACAGTATTTATTCGTCACCAGCTCATCGTAAGCGCGTCAGAAGGATTGAAATTTTCTATTTTCTTACGGCGAGGTCTTTGCCGTCCAATCACGCGAAAGTATTTTCTATCGAGTGTCAGTGTAAAGTCTTAGATAAACGTTTGTATATTGGACGACGTAGTATATTTCTGATATCCCGTTTATTTTAACTTAACATCTGTATGGGTATCCCATGTGAGCGCAGAGAGATCAGAAATCTCTTGTAGTGGCAAATGCGATTTAGCATTAAATTTTTGTAAATAAGATTTTCCATAATGTATGACAGAAGTGAGAGGAATTATAAAAATTAATAACAAGAAACCCTTGTAAAAGGAAGGAAACTGCATTGAATTGAATTATCTTAAATGAAATAAACAAATTTCAGGTTAGTTACCCCATTCCTCTTAAATACTCATAATTTCGACAACCTGTATTTTGAAGAGGTGGTGGCATAGATCCAAGGGCGTGGTGGCATAGCTCAGAGAGGGTGGTGACATAGCCCCAAGAAGGTCGTGGCATATCTCCAAGGGTGTGATGGCATAGTTTCAATGTGGTGGTGGTATAGTTCCAAGGGGGTGGTGGCATAGCTCTAGGGGGGGAGGGTGGAATATTTACAAGATGGTGGTGGCATAGTTCCAAAGGGTGTAGGCAGCTTAGCTTCAGGTGGGTGGTGGGAAAGCTCCAAGGAGACAGTGACATAGCTCTAAGGGGGAGGTGGCATAGCTCCAAAGAGGTGATGGCATATCTCCGATGCGGTGCTGGCAAATTTACAAGGGGGTGGTAGCATAACACTTAGTGGTGGTAGCAAAGCTACAAGGTATCAGTGGCATAGCTCCAAGGGGTTGGTGGTTTATCTCCAAGGGGGTTGAATATATCCAAGAAGGTGGTGGCATAGTTACGAGAGGGTGGTGGCATAGCACTAATTGGTGGTAGCAAAGCTGCATGGGGTTGGTGGCATACCTCCAAGGGTGTGGTGTTATATCTATAAGAGGATGGTGGCATAGCTCCCAGGGGTGTAGGTGGCTAAGTTTCAAGGGGTTGTATGGTAAAGCGTCAAGGGAGTGGTAGAATATCTCCAAAGGGGTAGTGGAATAGCTTCAAGTATCGGTGGCATAGCTCCGAGGGGGATGTAGCATATCTCCGATAGTGTGGTGGCATAACTCCTAGAAGCCGGTGACATAGCTCCGAGAAAATTATGGCTTACATTCTAGAGGGTGGTGGCATAGCTCTTAGGGGGCGGTGGCTTAGATTCGAGGGTGTGGTGGTATATCTCCGAGGGTGTGGTGGTATAGCTCCAAGGGGAAGGTGGCATAGCACCAAGGGTATGGTGGCATATCTCCAAGGGGAGAGGTGGCATACTTCCAAGGAGGTTTAGGCATAACTCCGAGGAGATGTGGCATAGCTCCAAGGGATAGGTGCCATAGCTGAAAAAAGGGTGGTGCAATTGCTCCGAGGAGACGGTTGCATAGCACCGAGGGTGTGGGGGCAAGCTCCAAGGGGGCGGTGGCATAGCTCCATGGGGGATCTAGCATTGCTCCGAAAGGTTGGTGCCATAGCTCCGAGGGTGGTTGCATAGCTCTGAGAGGGTAGTGTCATAGCTCTAATTGGTGATAGCATAGCTACAAAAGGTCGGTGGCATAGATCCAAAGAGGTGGTGGCATAACTCGGATTGTGTGGTGGCTTAGCTTCAAGTGGTAGGTGGCAAAACTCCTAGGGTGTGATGGCATAGCTCCGAGGGGGCGGTGGCATAGTTTTTAGGAGTTGGTGACATAGATCCGAGAGGATAGTGGTATAGCTCAAAGTGGTAGTAGCATATTTATAAAAGGTCGGTGGCATAACTCCAAGGGAGTGGTGGCATAGCTCCAATGGGTAGGTGGCCAAGTTCTAAGAGGATGGTGGCATAACTCCAAGGGAGGTTGCATAGCTCCGATGCGGTGTTGGCATAGCTCCCAGGTTGATTGCATTACTCGGAGAGGGTTGTGGAATAGCTCTTAATGGTGGCAGCATAGCTACGAAGAGTTTGTGGCATAGTTGCAAGTGAGTGGTGGAATTGCTCCAAGGGGGTTGTTTCATAACTCCGAAGGGGTGATCGCATAGATTTTTATTGTGGTAGCATACCTTCAAGGGGTTGGCGTCATAGCTCAGAGGGAGGTTGCATATCTCCGAGAGGGCGGTGGCATAGCAGTAAGTGGCAGTAACATCGCTGCAAGAGGTAAGTGGTATAGCACCAAGGGGTGGTTGCATTGCTCCGAGGGGGCGGTGTCATAGCTCCGAGAGTGGGTGTATAGCTCTGAGAGGGAGGTGGCATAGCTCTAAGTAGTGAAGCATAGCTACAAGGGCTCGGTGCCATATATCTAAGGGAATGGTGACATAGCTACAAGGAGATCGTGGCATAGCTTCAAGGAGGTCGTTGCATAGCTCCGAGCTGGTAGTGGCATGTCTCTTTATTGGTGGTAGCATAACTACAAGGGTTCGGTGATATTACTCCAAGAGGGTAACTGTGGCATAGTTCCAAGGGGTAGTTGGCCAATCTCCAAGGGGTGTTGGCATCTCTTCAAGGAGTGGGTGGCATAGATCTCATTGGTGGCGGCATAGCTACAAGGTGTTGGTTGCACAGTTCAGAGTGGATGGTTGCATTGCTCCGAGAGGGTGGTTGCATAGCTCTTAGTAGTGGTAGCATAGCTACAAGGGGTCGGTGGCATAGCTCCAAGGGGGTTGTTTCATAACTCCGAGGGGGTTGTGGCATAGTTTTTTTGGTAGTAGTATAGCTCCAAAGAGTTGGTGTCATACCTCCGAGGGTGGCTGAATAGCTCCGAATAGCTCTAAGTGGTGGTAGCAAAGCTCCAAGAAGTAAGTGGCATAGCACCAAGAGTGTGGTTGCATTGTTCAAATGGATAGGTGGAATAGCAACAAGAAGTAGTTAACATCGCTCCAAGGGAATGGTGGCATAGACCCAAGGGTGTTATTTCATAGCTCCGAGGGGTTAGACTCATAGCTCTAATTGGTAGTAGCATAGCGATAATAGGTCGGTGGCATAGCTCCAAGAGGGTGGTGGAATAGCTCCAAAGGGTAGGTGGAATAGCTCTAAGGGTGAGTCGACATAGCTCAGAGGGGGTGGTGGCATAGCTTCGAGGGTGGTTGCATATCTCCGAGAGCATTGTGGGATAGCTCCGAGAGGATGGTGGCACAGCTCAAAGTGATGGTAGCATAACCACAAGTGGTCTGTTGCATGGCTCCAAGGGTGTGGTGGAAAAGCTCTAAGGGTTAGGTAACATAGCTTCAAGGGGGTAGTGGATAGCTTCGAGGGTGTTTACATAACTGCGATAGTGGTGCCGTAGCTCCGATGGTGGTTGCAAAGCCCCGGGAGGGTGGTAGGATACTTCCTAGAGGGTGGTGGCATAGATCTAAGTGATGGTAGCATAGCTATTAGTGGTCTGTAGCATAACTCCAAGGGGGTGGTTGCTTAGCTCCGAGGTGTAGTTGATATATCTCCAAGGGGTGTTGGTATAGTTCCAATTTTGTGGTGGCATAGTTCCAAGGTTTAGGTGACATATATCGAAGAGTTACATGGCATATCTCCAGGGTTGGGAGCATAGCTCCGAGGATGTTTGCATAGATCCGAGGGTGGAGGCATACATCCAAGGGTCGTTGCATAGCTCCGAGAGGGAGGTGGGATAGCTCCGAATGAGTGATGGCATAGCTCTAATTGGTAGTAATATAGATCCAAGTGGTCTGTGGCATAGCTCCAAGGGGGTTTTGGCATTGCTAAAAGGGGTATGTAGCATAGCTCCAAGGTGGTGTTGGCATAGCTTTAATGAGTTGGTGCAAAGTTACAAGGGAGTGGTGGCATAGCTCCCAGACGTAGATGGCATAGCTGCAAAGGGGTTTGGCTTATCTCGGAGGGGGTTATTTCATAGCTCCCACGGGTGTTTGCATAGCTCCTAGAGTGTGTTAGCATACATTAATTTGGTGGTAGCATAGCTACAAGGGATTGGTGGCTAGCTCCAAAGGGTTGATAGAATTTTTTCCAACGGTAGGTGGCATATCTCTAAGGGGCTGTTGGCATTACTCCAAGGTGTTGGTGGCATAGCTCCCACTGTTAGGTGGAATAGTTCGAAAGGGGTGTTGGCATAGCTTCAAGGAAGTGATGGCATAGCTCCGATGGTGATCGCATAGCTCCGAGAGATTGGTGGCATAGCTCTAATTGTTGGTAGCAAAACAACAAGGAGTCGATGGCATAGCTGTAGGGGTTTTTATTGTAGTTCCAGGGGGGTTGTTGCATAACTCAGAGGGATGGTGGAATAGTTTTATGTAGTGGTAGCATGCCTAAATGTGGTTGGTAGCATAACTCCAAGGGGTGGGTGACTCTGCTCCAAATAAATTGTGTCATAGATCTTATTCGTGGTAGCATAGCTACAAGTGTCGGTGGCATAGCTCAAAGGCAGTGTGTGGCATTGCTACAAGTTGTAGGTGGCATAGCTGCCAGGGGTTATGGCATAGCTCTAATGGGGTTATGGCATAGCTTTGAGGGTGGTCGCATAGCTCCGAGAGGGTGGTGGCATTTCTTTAATTGTTTGAAGTATAATTACAAGGGTTAGGTTGCATAGCTCCAAGAGGGGATATCATAGCTCCAAAGGGTAGGTGTTATAGCTCCAAGGGTGTGTTGACATTGTTCCAAGGAGTTGGTGGCATAACTTCAAGCAGGTGGTGGCATTACTGGAGGGGGTAGGTAGCATATCTCCATGGGGTTGGTGGCATAGCTACAAGGGTGTGCTGGTGTCATAGCTCTAAAGGGTAGGTGGCCACCACGCACCAAGAGGTGTTGGAATAGCTAGAAGGAGTTCGTGGTTTGGCTCTCAAAGATGGAGGCATAGTTACATGGTGTCGGTGGCATAGTCCAAGGGGGGGGGTTGCATAGCTCCGAGATGGTGGTGTCATAGCCCCGAGAGTGGTTGCATAGCTCCGAGAGGGTGGTGGCACAACTCAAAGTGGTGGTAGCGTAACTACAAGGGGTCGGTGACATAGCTCCGATGGACTGGTGTCATACCTCCAAGGGAGTTGTTTCATAACTCCCAGGGGGTGGTGGCATAGGTTTTTTGTGGTGGCATAGCTCCAAGGGTTTTGAGGCATAGTTCCAAGGGGTGGTTGCATAGACCCAAGTTGGTGTGGCATAGCTCTTATCGGTGGAAAAATAGTTACAAATGGTCTTTAGCATAGCTCCAAGGGGATGGTGTCATAGCTCCAAGGGTGGTCGCACATCTTCGAGAGGGTGGTGGCATAACTGTAAATGGTGGTAGCAGGGCTCCAATAATTAAGTGGCATACCACCAAGGAGTTGGTTGCATTGTCCGAACGGGTAGGTGGTATAGCAACAAGAAGTAGGTAATATCGCTCCAAGGGAATGTTGGAATAGCCCCAAGGGGGTTATTGCATATCTCCGAGGGGGTGAGTTCATAACTCTAATTGGTGGTAGCGTAGCGACAATTGGTCGGTGGCATAGCTCCAGGGGGTTGTGGCATATCTCCGAGGTTGGTTGCATAGCTCCGAGAGGGCGGTGGGATAGCTCCGAGAGGGTTGTGGCATAGCTCAAAGTGATAGTAGCATAACCACAAGTGGTCTGTTGCATGGCTCCAAGGGTGTGTCGCATAGCTCCAAGGGTTAGGTAGTATAGCTCCAAGGGGGTGGAGGCATAACTCCGAGGGTGAAGGCATAGCTTCTAGGGTGGTTGCATAGCTCCGAGAGGGAGGTGGGTTAGCTCCGAAAGGGTGGTGGCATAGATCTAACTAGTGGTTGCCTAGCTACGAGGGGTGTGTGTAATTGTTTTAAGGGGATGGAGGTATAGCTCCAAGGGATAAGAGGCATAGAATCATGGGTGTGTTGGTGTTGCTCCGAGGGTGTTTGCAATACTCCGAGGGCGGTTGCATAACTTCAAGAGGGTGGTGGGATATCTCTAATGGGTGGTAATATAGCTTCAAGATGTCGGTGGCATACTTCCAAGGGGATGATGGCATTGCTAAATGGGTAGTGTACTATACCTCAAAGGGGGTGTTGGCATAGCTCCAAAGAGTTAGTGGCAAAGTTTCAAGGGAGTGGTAGCATATCTCCAAGGTGTAGGTGGCATAGCTCCAAGGGGGTGTTGGCATAGCTCCACGGAAGTGTTGGCATTGCTCCGATGGTGGTTGCATAGCTCCGAGAAGTCGGTGGCATTGCTCAAAATTGTTGTTAGCATTACTGCAAGGTGTCGGTAGTATAGCTATAAGGGGGTACTGGCATAGTTCCAAGGGGGTTGTTGCCTAACTCTAAGGGGGTAGTGGAATAGTTTTATTTGGTGGTGGCATGGCTACAAGGGGTCGGTGGCATATCTCCATGGGTGTAGACATAGCTCCAAGTAGGTTATGGTATAACTCCGAGGGTGGTTGCATAGCCCCGAGAGAGTTGTAGCAGTGCTCTAATTTTTGGAAGTATAGCTCTAAGAAGTAGGTGATATAGCTCCAAGCACTTGCTCGAAGGGAATAATTCGAATAATTATTGATTGGAGCTTTCTCTTCACATATACGGAACTGTTTGTGTTCCTGGAAACACTATGCAATATGTAACTTCCGTTTCTCCCGTACACTAAACACGAGGGTAGACAAATTACCGTATTGTGCGCATATACTCAATGTTGACCTACCCCACACCAACACAACTGTCAAAGTCGGATGGTCAATACTGATGAACGTCTTTGTTTATATAACTTAATTTTGAAAAAAAAACAAGTCCTTTTACATGAATAGGATGTTTTTACCCATTTGAATCTCATCTAATAGTGCTAAATATTAGTTATAGGCTGTTCACGGTAAAGTGAGCACTTTTTAAGACCCTCTAAACAGGCTTTAACCACTTATAAACATATATTCTTGCAGCATCAGGCATTAAATTTTGAGGGTGGTGAAGTGTATACACTGTGTTTATTCGTCACAAAGCAATGTTTATATTAAAAAGCAAACGGAAGATGGAAATAGATTGAAAGGAAAAATTTAGAAGAGCCTTAAGAAGTGCTCACTTTACCGTGAACAGCGTATAGAAGTATTATACAAACAACTGAAACCACTCGTTTAAATAAATAGTATTGTAGTGGAGAGGTCTAGTCGACAAAGTTCTTGAGAGGAAGAGTGCTGTAGATCCAAATGTCAGAGCACCTCGGGGTCGTCTGCGGTCTCTCCTTGTGCTGCTGTCGAGGCCTGGATAACGCGCATGAGCATCTCAAAACCATCTTCTTATTCACCAAAGAGCCTTTGTTAGTTTCAGCTGCGAAATACTCATGAAGCAAGTATTATTGTTTGGTAGTTTAAACTACAAGAACACGTTTTGTTCCACTATCCTAGGTTAGTTCAGGTGTTCCTGTTAAGCTGAGATGCTACTATGAAAAACTGATGTGTGATAACGCGAATATGCATCAATAGTGGCCGGCCAATAACCCATGAACACTACCGGTAACCTACAAGTTAGTCAAAAAAGTCTCTAAACACTCTATTAACACCTATTACATTTCCATTACAATAGTATATTTGATATCTGACAGGTCCAGTATTTACAATCAAGTCTGTATCACTCGGTCATTCAGTTCCACCTTGGTTCACTCTAGTTATCACCAGTCTTTCCTGCCAAGTCTATCCGTTCTACCAAGAACGTGGTCCAAAAGTAGTTATTTGAAGCATATATATTTGAAAATGGTTATTTTTTATACATAAATAAATGTTCTCTACAGATAAATACACAAATATAATATTCAGTGATTAACGTCTGTAAAGTAGAGAGGTGAGAGAATGGTGGGAGCACCAGCAATGTGCGCCAGTCAGCGCCTTGTAACATACTCTCGAGCCACGAGCACAGACAACAACTCCCACAGCCAATCAGAGAGTAGGTACACCGACATCACTTACAACTTGCCTGCTCAAGTTCTACTTCCAGGATATTCCTCCGCATCAAGCATACACAGCTTAACCAAGTCTAGACAATTGCACCACAGGGACATCGCGAATCATTCCTCCGCACTCATTGTAATGTCATTTTTCAAAAGAACTATTTCCTACTAGGTATTACCAACACACCTTAGTTCTCCCGGTTTAATTCATATTAATTATAAATCTAATATTACGACTTATACAATAAATATTAGTAAAAATTTAATGTAACCAAAAGTACAACAATTTTATATAAACACAGGTATAAAACTGTTGTGATACATTAAACATTTGAGGAAAAAAAAAAGACGAACACGTCTTACATGGTGTAGTTTTTCAAAGCTTTGTTTCAAAAAGTGTGAATAAACCTCACCTAGCAGACTATACGCACTGCGTGGCGCAGAAGTCTGTCGTTCCTCAAGTTCCTCAAGTTCACGCCTCTCATTTTGTTACGTGCACAGCTCTAGTTTCATTAATTACTGCAACTTGCGAATACGATTTTGGTTTATTGCCTGCACATACATTTACCGAACCAAAAACGTTATATGCAACACCAAGATGTTTCATTTAGGATACATTATTCCCTTCAAGACTGAACACCGCCAGGAGTTTTTTTTTTTTTTGTTACACTGCGTATCATCTCTCTTTGCTTATAAAATACTAGATGTCCTGAGTGAGATATACATGTAATAACTTTTCAGACGCACCGGCTGTGCTAGACAATGTCACCAACATTTCAGCGTAAAACTTCAATCGTTTCCAGATGCCTTACGATAAAGAGTACGATAAACAGGCATTCCACTGAAACGTCCTCTACCACGCAGGGTGTTAGGTAGTTCACCTCTGCATCACTCGTTATACAACATTACTAAATATTACACACACCCGCGGGGCAAAAAGGAGTTTCGTCTTAATATAATCATGTGTATCGGCCGAAATACGCAATTTATAAAACCATGCACTACAATTTATCATTATTTCATTAGCAGAGTAATTCATTATATAAATGTGCTACCAGGTTCCAAATAAAAATTATTAACACTTCGCCAGATTTCAGTTTTATTGCTGGGTTTATTATCATCATTGCAGGCTGCTTTGATTACAAAACCCCCTTTCTTTATAAACAACACTCTCCACTAAAGTTACTATTAAAATTTCAGCCAATTTACACACTTGCCACATTTCCGTTCCTTTACACATTGCAAGAGAATTTGAATAAAAGAAACTGACTTTGAAAAATTATTTGGCCACGCCATTGTTTGCACAAAATGTATCTATACCACACATGTTACACTTACATTAATGTGCACAAAATACCTCATGAAATATTGACTTATTAAAACTGTTCGACCACCAAATACTTTGCATAAAACATAATATATTTTCATTACGTGGCATAAGGAGAGTTGCTACCGAGGCTGGCAACATGCTGGCTTAAATGTTTGTCATTAAAGTCACCAAACTTCTGCGACGCAAACGCCCACGATTTAACTTGAGCATAACAACAAGTGCGTCGTTCTCGTAGCTTGTTCTTTAGCGCCCTGGAGACGTGCCACTGCGAAGAAACGTCTTCGGAAGTACTCCGTTGTTCTGCTCCCCAGGACACGCAAAAGTGCCTCGAAGCCCAGCGCGCTCTCGCGCCGTAGAATAGGGCGAGCCTGTCAGCTGATCGCTCGCCCTACCACTTTGCGTAATAAGGCAGGGTTACAGACCTCCACAGTTGAACACATTCGGTTAGAAAATACGGTCCACTTTAACCGGACAACACAGCGTGCCGAAAATTTGCACAGAGCGCCGAGAAACGGTATAATTCAATGTGTCACAGTTGTACGTTTCAGCACTCACGACGTGCGAAGAATCGCAACTCAGCCGGTAGCAGACAACACAGTGGCGTACATGAGGAAAAACGTAAAGTTTCAAGTGCGTGGATATTAACGCGATCGTTCCAGGCAGGAAATTCCTTCTCGTTTCACACATTAACATAATAAGCCACGATCCACACCGCGCATGCCAGCCACGAACGTTTTCAGCGATATACCGACAACGATCCACTCTCCGCTCGCACACCCGAGGGCTGCCTTACAACCACCCCCCGTATGTCCCACAGCGACACATACACGCGGACTCTCGAATCCTTTATCTTTATGTTACTACGGCCCAAGCGCCACTCCCACCCCGGCATAATTACGTCAAGGCCACACAGGTGGCGAGCTCCGGCGGCTATTCTTTACACTAACATATCACTACACTTTATATAAAAACCATGAAAAAGTGCATGCCACTACTAATTACAATTGTATATACGTATAAATATAATTATAAAAGTATATCCATAAATATACATATCAGTAAATAGTAGGCCGGCATTTGAAATATTAATCGATAAAATAATTCACACTAAACAATAGAGACTGGCTAAGCCATTACCAACAGTACCGAAAAACAACCAGAGGCATCAAATTACCCTGTGACGAACAACTTCGTCACACCACAAAAACACATTTTTCTTTTAAGTTTGATTTATTTTCATGAACTCGGTTTGCTAATAATCTACTCCAGACTTTTCACTTATGTTTCCTTGAAGGCTCTAATATTTTACAGCATTCTTCAATATTTAAATTGTAATTCACAACTGTGGTACTGAGACAGGCATATGACAGCGCCAGGGTGACTGGAATTTATCTGCACTCTCTAAGATATGCATGACCTGCTGTTCCCATAATAAAATAAAGAGTTATTTGCACTGGGAAAATTACGAATATGTCTCTTTCTGGCAGGAAGATACTTACGATATTATCCGGTCTCTTTGCAATAACTTTAATTTGGTACACGGCGACATGTACCCACGCCTATTTATTATCAGTCAATACCCTAACTCTTTTCTCTCCCTCTCTATCTTCCAGCACTTGTTGCCACGTAACGGAACGCGAATTTCAAGTTCAGATAAACCTATCTCCGTATTGTTATCCCTCATCCACCTATTCGTAGCCCGTCTGTTCGTATATATTATGACATATTCTCTACATTCGAAATGACAATTGTGTAAATTACCAGAAGTCATCTTTGCTCATGTAATTCACATTTCACGTTTGTCTGGGTGGTGAAACAATACGTCATTATTAGGTACCAATAGTCAAACACACCATCGTCATCTTAAGTAATCTAGACTACAAATACCGTATTACAAAGAACGGATTATAAAGGAACACTGCTCTTTACCGCCTTGGGTTTAGATTATATCTTGTTATGGGACACTCTTAAGGGGCCTGTCTACCTATCGCTCCAACTACATAGCAGAACGTTTTATGAACGCCTTTGGACAGACAAGATCGTGCTTGCTGCTAATACGACCACGCCTTCGGCAATCCACACTTCAAGTTCTCTATTCCACATACTGTAGACATGCCCAATCTTGCTTCGCCGGCCGGGGCCGTGGTGGTGTAGTGGTTAGACTACTCGCCTCCCTGCACCAAGGCGAACCGGGTTCCATCCCCGGCCGGGTCACTTCCGGATTTTCGCGCGTGTGAATCGTCCTTGCATTCCGGAGCAGCTCCATACTCACCTCGCTTCACCCGCTTCGGCTCTCAAGACCTCGATGTTAAGAGCCGTCCATATCTCTCTACTGACTCATTTTCTTTGCAGCGATGCACGTAACCTTTGCATTAAATTCCTTCAATTTAGTCCTGGGACGCAATGATCTACTGTCACATACCTCGGCCTCACAAATGATACTTGTAGGCCCTTCCTTACACAATTGAAGACTTTTTAACATTTGACTTTAGGTTTGCTTTCCGACATGTCGTTTCTTATGGAGCTTGACACAATGGAACTGTCAAAGGTAAAGTCAAGCCTTCTTGATTTTACAATTTTGAAATATTTGAATTTAGTCAAAATCAAGAAGCCATTTGGCCGAAAATTTAACAGAAATGATGTGGAAAGTACGTTATTTTATTGTAGGGCGATTTTAATCTCGATATATATATATAACAAATATGGCCTTAAATTAAATGAATGGCAAACAAATATAATGTTGTTAAAAGGAAATATATGAATTGACATATTTTAATAAAGTAAACAAAAAAGTTATTTTTAATAAACTTTTATTTTAAGCCTATTTTCAATAAAGGTAGGTAAAATTCATTCCTACATAATACCATAATTATTTACATAACAAGATACACATTTTTACGAAGCCTGCAGAGCCGATGGCTAATTGTCTGAACTCTGAGTTTACAATATTTTATTGTGTATTGGTGGTTTCGTCAGATGAAAGGAAACGTAAAGTGAAATACTAAAATGTTCTATTGTGTAAGAGGCTTACAGCGGGATTGTTAAGAAAGAAGACAAGTCCAGTGATATGAGATAAGGTCGGCAGTGATGTGTGTGTGTGGCCGCAGCAGCTTAGTTGGCAGTGACGTCAATGCGAGGTTCCTGCCGGCCGACCGGAAAACAGTCGTTGAGTTTCATTTGTTTCTGTTGACGACGGTTACCCTCGCCTCCTACTCACTCACGCCGCTGTCTTCCTACTTTACCACACACACACGTGTCGACTGCTACATGAAGGGAATAAAAGAAGGGTCGCTTTGTACACACGGATATTTTCAACTATGTTGATAATCTACTAATTTTATTCAATAAACAACGTTTGTTGTAGTTAATTGTTTTAGTGGAAAATTAATTTCGCAGATTTTATGGTTACGCTGAATTATTTTAAAATGCTTTTTCTGTTAGTTATTTTATTTTGTATAACTAGACAGAACAGAAATACATGGCGACGGTAATCTACATGTTGGCTAGTGAGCATACAATTTGTTTACGCTTGCCTCTGACATCTTGCATTATAAATAATTGGCGTTCAACCCAAAGATTTGGATGTCGGCCAACTGTTAACGCGATGCGTTTAACGTGTAGCGTCGCAGCGATGTATAAAGTCGCTGGAAACCATATCCATTGCCCAACTGGTATCCACGACTTACCATAACGCTTCATGGTGAGGCAAAAACAATTGTAGAAGGCGACGCTTAGACTGTACAAACACTGTCACTTATCAGCTACGAGTTAGTTTCGCTAGCGCAACGATTCAGAAGCACTCCTATCTGCAGCTGCGATAATAACAGGAAATAACATCCAACACATCGCCTGCCGTAAGCTTCTTAAATGAAATACTGGAAGCTTTTTCCTCATAATAAATTATGTTGCTCGGTGTTATTGCAGTTTAGTGTATTGAAGGCGACGGTCGCGTTTGTTGCTTATAATGAAAAGTCGGTCAAAATGAATTCGTTTCTTCATTGGGCAGTAGAGTGTATCCCACCGCCCGTCGCAACGCCTTCCCGTGTATCAGTCATACACACACACTTACAGAAAGCGCGTCTATCAAATTACGTAAAGGAAGATCGCAGGTATTACGATGTGTTACCGGTTGGGGAGGTCACACGGGAAATGACCCCCTGAAATAATATCATAACTGTTTAAAATACCAATTTCATTAGATTGATTCCAACCTATTTCTTGCAATGATGGAGGGACAGCGCTCATGCCATGGCTCTAAGGCTACATCAGTAGCTGTACGATAGTGACGTAACTCCACCCCACAAAAACCGAACGTCTATACCCAGTCATGTGATATGTGTGTTCTCACGGTCGTGGTAGTTAAGAACAGAATTAAGTAGTGAATTATGTATAAGTAGAGGGAGCGACTCACTCCTGGCCCACCTACCGCAAGAGTGGCATAAGTTGCATTTGGTTTAAGAGTGGTCTAGGTGTCTAATTAGTAAATTCGAATGAGATTAAATAATTGCTTGATTGATTGATCATATTAATTACTTAGATACATATATTAATTAAGATGATTTATTCTGTTAATCGATTAATAAAAGAATTCTTTGATATCAAATTTCTTCGATTAAATTTTTTGATAACGAATTTTGTCATTATTTTATTGGTGTTGAAAGGGTTAAGATGGCGGAACAGCATCGACATGTCCTCTGTGACTTGCTAAAGCCGACTGACCAGAGGAGTGGATGTAATTGTTTATATAGGTGTTAATGTTGGTGTAAGAGTGGTATAAGGAACATTTTATATATTTTTATTTGTGGATTGAGTGAGAGCACTCGGGAACGTTCTGGCTCACTATGATCAAATAGGTTACCGAACGAATTACTTTAATCATCAACCAAAAGACTTGAAACAAATTCATTAAATCAACTTTAACCATGCAATTTATATCCACAAAACATAACTGATCATTAAACAAATTAAATTTAATGAAACCAACACTCAGCTAATATAAAATTACAACTCACCAGCACTCCAGATCTCCCATGACAAAAATTCCCTCCCACACATACACAAAGTCATATGTACTTCACCCTCATCTCCTCTCAAAAAATGCACGAAAGAACACCTTAGAAAAATCATTGATTGCCCTAACTTACTAATTAAATCGCTTCGGTCTCAACAACAAGTTTAAATAAACGTATTTATTTTTATAGTGTTTTCATAAAAGTTAGGACAATTAAATTAAATGATACAGCCCTATATATGTTAGGGTGTGTAATATTTCCCAATCATTGTATAAACAGCCCAAATAACATAAACACTCTATACACAAGATGTTCCTGTCCATTCATGCAGCACGAGGGTGAGGGAGATGGACTCATGAAGGCTGGCCGGCCTAAAGGTGGACTTGTGAAGGCTGGCCGGCCTAAAGGTGGACTTGTGAAGGCTGGCACCCCGAGGAGAGATTGATCATAGGGACTGTCGGGGAGCTCTGTCCTCGCAAGGCAAGACAGTATTCTGAGTATTTCCAACATCCCCCTGATGGTGAGCGCTCAAGTCGACATGCTCCTCTCTCCCTCACACATTGTCCGCCTGTCTGCTACTCGCCCTCGCTGACCGACACATATCGACACCCATCCCCTTCCCCCACCCCAGTCTTTCGCCTCCACTCACCCCACCCTCCATTCCTCATACGCCCGTTGAAGTCTGCACTAAATGCTGCCCTGAGAGTTATGGGTTCCACCTCACCCCAAAACCATCCCTGACTCTGCAATGTGTCAGCCGAGATGACTGCTGTGCTTTGCTTCTCTTTTCACAAGCCTTGTGAATTGGGTGCCTGCCCCAATCTCCTGGCAGCAACAAAGAAGCCACCTCCTCATTTCTCATGTCGACACAGGTGTAGCACCATGCTGGCAGAGAAGCAGTTACCTGGCCACGAGAATCAACTCCCCCAGCCAGCAAAAGTTACTGAACACATGCCGGCTTAAACATACCATGGCTAGTAAAATCTGACACACTAGTAACGTCTCCAGCAAAGCGCATTTATTCCAATTAAAAAAATATTTTAAGTCCAGGAAACTCTCACACAAAGAAACCAATTTGAGAAATTTCCAAGTAGCAATGGAAATTTTAGTTGTTTAGTGATCAAAATTATATATTTGAAAATTAGTTTTACATGCTTTTAACATTTCTCTATCCAAACATTTTGTGCTAGCTAACATTTTATACACACATGCATATATATTCTCTAAAACACATATTCTTTATTAAACTAAAAGTTTTTTAACCAATATTCGTATAGTGTATCTAACAAGTTGATTTTACAAGTGTGACCAACTGACATTTATACCACGTATATATAGGTATAATATTAACGAAATACCGCATTTAAAAGTTAAAATTAACACATTAGGATGCCGTATTTCGAACACCGATAGGATTTTTGGAAGCTAATGACCGTATATATTTTCTAACATGCATTTCTAACAAGTTTATTTTACAATTCCTACCACTCAAATATATCATAAATGTGTATATTTGTGACAAATGTGTATATACTTGTATAAAAATACCACAATTTCAGTCTGGAATGAGTTTTAAAGTGTCAAAACCGATATTTCAACGAAATTCTGAAGAGACTTTATTTTAAGAAAATTTCAAGTAAAACTGCAGCCATTTTGGATCTGTATAGTACATAAGAAGCAATAGATTAATTTTCCTTTCAGTCTTAATCGAGCAGTTGTCGAAGTCAGATAGTGTTGGGGGTGTATCACCAAGTGATTACATCAATAAACATACTTCTCCAATATGCTCATCAGTCTACAAGCTTCAACAGCAGGCAACATCCACAACTGTCACTGCTGTGAAAACTGTGATGAAGAATGTGATAAAGTGTTTAATGCCATTTCAGCATATGTACAAAGCAAAATGCTTGTAAGCTTAGATGTCATGAATTTCTTGCTGCTGCCTAAAGAATTTATACAAACTTATGCAGGATACGAAATTCAACACATGTATCCATTCCTCTTAGAGGATTTAAGAGGTGATGAAGACATAGTTTCGGATTTTCCTTGTGATGAAGATTGTCTGTATGGTACACCGGCTCTCTTCAATCAACCAAACACACTCCATTTGAAAATAGATCGTATAAATTGAAGGTGGCAAAATCTAATGAAAATTGTTAATCATCCCATTTCACCAAAAGACGATTCCGGTATTTATGAAGTTGATTCGTAAGCCACAACTGAACTTTTGTAAACAAAATTATACATGTTAGAACTGATATAAATATGATAGAAACTTGTAATTTACTATCATGATGTGCTACACAAAAGGTTTCGAAAATTATCAAGACAATTATTTTATAATTAAAGAACTCACGATTTCTTATGCAACTGATGATAATGAAACAAAAGTGTTACCTTTCAAAGCTCCGAGACCTTGGTAAACTTTAAATCAGGAATTGAAAATGACTTTTCGACATCAAACATACAAAGTACATCGTTTTAAATGGGACTCTGGTGACATAGCTTATGAAGACCATTTTCAATACGTGAAAGATGCACTTATCGAAGACTAGTCTTTTTATATGATGGGAAATATGCAGAAGGAAATTTTTAAAAGTCTGACTACTATAGAAATTGTAAATATTAGAAGATATCATGACTGTTCAAGCATTAATTCGCTAGTAAAATGATATAACATTAATAATTGTGATAAAAAATGTTATGTTCGCAATGCAAAAGCGAAACTCTAAGAGAATATTTGTACCAACATCCTACCTACGTGTAAAGATAATAATTTAGAAAATTGGTTTGTTACAGGTTCAGAGCTGTGTAAAAACTTTCAAATTGAGACATTCAATCCAGAGCAGACGTACTACAGTATTACTGAGGATAAAAGAGAGCGTGGTTCCAGTCTCTAAAACACATATACTCCCAATTCCAGATGTGTAATGGAGATGAACATTGGAACTTTCCACAGAGTTTCGCAGGAAATAAATACACATGAGTATTGTGTTATGAACAAGATGATTGTCTGGTTTTTAACATCAGACACAACAGCAAACTGCCCTGTTCGTAATGGGATCTGTGTTTTAAAAACAGAAGTGTAGAAATAATCAAGGAACCAGAATTTAGACAAAATTTAAACTGAATACAGAGTTATACGACACTCCCACCACATGGACTGAAACATGTAATAAAAAGCAACACACCATGCAAATGCAAGGCAGTAGCAGCATTAAAATATCGCCTTGTTGTATATGGCAATGTGAAGTCTGGTAGAGTAATGTCTGTGTTTGAAAATCCGATTTAACCAAGCTTAAATTAGGAAAATTTCAAAATTATTTTAAAATCTACTTGGTGGTACACTTCTGGCAATGTGTGAAAAACATTTATTCCTAGAAAAAGAAAATATATAAGGAGCAAACATATAGCAGCAGCACGTCAGTTACGATGGAGATATTCGACTCATCACTTCAATACATCAGTGCTAGTCCAGGTTACAGGGGAGTGTGATTTCGACACAAATAAGATGGTCTACTAGAAATTGAAATGTGTAATGCAGAAGAACATTGGCATTTCTTGTTAATTAGTCCAAAAGAAACTTTTAAAGCGTTCGATGCTTGTTATGGGAAAATATTTTGTCCTTTGTATAATTTGCGGTCTGACAGTACGCTGTCTTGCAATGAGAGTCAACTAGCATTTGAAGTCTTTTCTAAATTCATAACAAAATGCACACCATGCAAGAAAATTGAATACATCATGCAGAAGGAATGTTGCTGTTCTATACCTTCAGTGTGAATAGAAAATGTGAGAACAAGGAACCTGTTACACAGACAGGTAACCAGGAATTAAAGTCTCCCTCTGGCATTTCGCTATGCAATGTTTCATTACACAATAACACTTAAATGGCAGACTGTAAAAAGGAGAGTGTTTAATATTTAAGTGTCAGTCGTGGCTAGCATCTTCGACCCTACAGATGCATACAAAGTCCTGCAAATAGGTTACAGAAGAGTGTTCTTTAAGCTGTATGGTAGTATTCAACACGTTCAAGTGTGTAATAATATCGAACATTGGAGCTACAATTTCGATTCCAGTCTCGGCATTTGCATTGGCAAAGGCTTAGCATGCAACAATTGTGCTGTAAGGTATCTCTGTCCTGACAATGACTTACCATCTACATTTGAAAATTTGATGTTAGCCCGTCTTAGCAAGGAGCTAGAAGAGGAGAGTGGCAATGGGGTAATAGCCTACCAAATCACCATACCTCATCAGGGAACAACAATCCATTCGAAGAAAACACATGATGGGGATATCCACAACTTATTTCCAGCAAGATGGTTTAGTTTTTCCTTATATGTGCAACTTATGTGCATGTGAAATGGAAAAGTCAGAATAATATTCTCACCTATTTTTAAGTATGCATTTATTCGAAATGGTTTGTATTCTGTAACTTATAGAGTAGCATATTCACATGTAGTTTTAAAGGAAATGTGTGTCAGACATTTATTTCAAATGTTCATATAGGTCTGGTTATTTGACAACATAATAACCCATGTGGTTTTGATTGCAGTTTAACTAACTGTCACAGTTCGAACTGTCTTGTACAGCATTGCCAACCATACAGTCTAGAGAAAAAAATTACTTTAAAACTGAGAGTGATCACATTATAACAAGCAATAGTTAGCAAGAACAGAATTTGAAACATCGAATATATACAACAGATAATGTTTTACCATTTCAGTATTTTAAAGAATGTGACAATAATATTAATATGTGTTTACTCGATAACAAATAGTTTGGTTACTTATTATGTACTGGGTGTGTTTCTTCAAAGTGTTATGTGTACTGAGCAATAAAATTAGCCAAATTAAAGTTTATTCCTCGAACATGTTTAACATACAAAGTTAGAGAGTTGGGTGTTGGATAGCAAATGTGTAACATAATGTTCCTTCATTAAATCCCTATGTTAGCATGAAACCAGGCAAGTCTAATGTATTGTATACATTATGGTGAAGCAAATTCTCTGCAAATTTACAGAGTCTTGGGATGGTATGTTCCATTATAAGGTTAATTATTTCCTGCTTGGAGATTTTAAAAAGTCATTAATTAATTAAATGCAGTGATGCAACAAATGTACTGATTTTATATGACTGCAATAACACCACTGCCATCTAGTATTGAAGAAGTGCTTTCACACTACGTCGAAACATATCCAGAATTTGTTGAAAGTATTGTTTTACACTTACATGAATGTAAATAAGTGTCTTTTCAAAGATACAGGAAAAAACCAAGATGTAAGAAATGTTCTCCCCTCTAAAGTAGACTTGAACGGTATTTGAATCCAATTTTACAAAAAATGTCTGAAAACTATCTTTACTGAATTTGTAAACAGCTTATAACTTCTGGATCATCCTATACTTACTTGTAGTAAAATATTCGTGTAATACCCTTTACTTACTTGAGTTAAAATATTTATGGAGTATCTTTTATTAAAATGTTTGTTGATTACCCTATACTTGTGTTAAAATATTTGTGGATCACCTTGTGGAAGTTTGGCTAACTATGTTTGTTCATTAAAAACATTGTATATATGTTTAATACTTGTGAAACCTCTTTTCTGTTCTTGTGTAGTATTTAAATGATTGGTCGTTTGTATATGAAACAAACTTTTTAAAGAAAATCATAGTTAAACAAATCATTGAATAAATATGTGTGTGTTAAAAATTAACACATTTGTGTATATTTATTATACCTTCTGCCCTTTACAAAATGTTTTGGTTTCCCTAAGAAAAAATGACTCTGATTATTAAAGTGTGAAATGTTTTGGTTTCCCTATGAAACATAAAAAATTACTCTCATTAATAAAAATAGAGAAAAATAGTGCATGGTTCTTGTGAAAATAAGTGAATGTTAGCCATTCTTAAAATCATATAAACTATGAGAGTAATTACTGAACAGATAGTTCTTAACTAGACAATAAACTTGTGGTTTAAGGGTAAAAATATACTCAATTGCAATTTCAAGAAAAATAACAAGGCATGTTCACACCTGAGCAAATAGCAGTTTTATAATATCATACTATCCTTAACAAGAAGGCTCAAGCACTGTATATCAATTCTACAGGATAATGTTAAAAGTACTTCTACATAAACCCCTAACAAAGTTATTGAAAACAATTTCTAGCACTTTACCTTTAAGGTTTCAGATTAAACCCTTCTGCACAAATTTTATTATGGTACGTGTTCGCAAACTGAGCATGCTGGCTGTTTTCAAGCAACATTAAACAAAGAAACCCTATCTCAACACAAAAAACCAACTATGAGATAAGACCCCTAAATAGGCATGGGCAAAGTACACCCAACAAACTTCAGTCACTTGAAAGAATTACGCCCTAAATTGCTTAACAAATTTCAACAGACTACATAGTATTAAAAAATAGTGAATGCCTACAAAATGCTTTGAATCAAATAGTGTATCCCAAAATAATAATATTATTTCAAAAAAACTTGTGGGTCTAGCACACAGAGACTGACATTTCTGGCTGAGTTCGCAATTCTTGTGTCTGCTGGAAGAAGATTCTCAACCCTTGTCTGTCTTCCCTGACACACCAGTGTCTTCCCTGCTGTGGAGGGGATAGGAAAGCATTTTGTAGCCCTAGCACTCAGTGAAAGAAATCCCCTGCATGGTATTGTCTTCCCCGCTCAAGTCGATCTGGCTCAACTCTGTTTCTAATAGCTCTACCACACACATAATATATTTAATAAATATTTTTCAACATAAGTACATAAAAATAGTTGTGTTACATCGCCAAACCCCATGGCGACATCAGATTATGCTATAATGTTGGGTTCTGGGTTCGAATCCCAGGTAAAGCATGGATAATATAAACTGACTTCCTTTCCCGTATAAGATATAGTTCATATAAGCTCTGTTTGTTTCCCAGATAATATAATTCAGAGTACTTATAAATGATACACAATATTATAAGAATAACAATAATAGATGGGACAGTAACATACGCATTGCATGTAACATAATTACAAGTTATATAATAAAAATTACCATTAATAGATATTTCAAAACTGTTGTACTGCATTACAAAGACTATTAAGTTCTGGAATCATATCACATAGTCAAATACATACAAATATTCAAATAAAATGTAAATGTAATTGCCAACGCTGAAGAAATATGAATATTTCACATTAAAAGTATCAACTCAATACAATTGTAAACAAAAAATTCAGAAAACGTGTTAATTCGTCAAACAATCTTTTAATTTCACATTAACATTATTTAATTTATTAAGGATGTCATATTTACTTTAGTAAAATTACATTTTACTATCAAATCTGGCTATTTGCCTTATTTGTATAGGTTCCCCAGGGAGAGAGGGGACGAAGGTGTCAGCTAAGATATACACATGCCGGGGTGCCACCCACTACTCTTGATCCATCTGCCATGGGGTGTGGGCCACCTCTCTGCTCCTGGTCGAACGACTTGTGACCTCTGCCGTCTGCTGCATCCCTGCTGGCCCTCTACGACGGGGCTAGCCGATAACCAGCCCAGCTTGGGCGAGCATCCACCAGCGGCTAGCCTGGGCCGGAGTTACCAGAGCACCCGGCCAGCCTGAGCAAGTGGCCATCCACAACCAGTGCCTGCGCTCGCTTGGGGACTTCAACTGCCTGCTCTCGCCTGCCTGAGCTGGAGTTTTCGTGTCTCTCCTGACCTGGGTCTTCCTTCATCGGTTAGCAGATTCGCTACTAAATTTTATGTAATTAAATTGTATTAACATTTAGGGCTTTTTAATACTTTTCGATATTGTGTTAATATGTTTAATGACTTTTATACTTGTTTAATGAATTGTATTTAATAATTGCATAATTTTTTTTAAATTGCAAAGTTGTTGAGAGTTTTTACCACGAGTGTTTTAAATTTAGTTTTGCTGCATACATAAAAACATTTTTTCGGAATTTTAATAAATTAGTTAAAAGTTATTCATAAAATTGTTTAATCTTATAGTAATTTTACAGTTTTTTTGCAAATGGATTAATATTTTAACAATTCTTACTGTTTTTTTGTAAAATCATTGTTTGTTTGTTATAGGATAAAATAGTTTTTTAGTGTTAGTTCGAATGGGTGCTTGTGGCGATGTGGTCCAACCCAATGATTATATAGTTTATTAGTGATAATTATATAGGTGCTTGTTTTCACACATAGAATATTTTTTTAGAAAAGCACAATTAAAACAGACATTTTTAAATTTTAAAGTAAATTTTCACTCTGTTTATAATAGAATATTCTTATATTTGTATGCTTAACAAATATGTATTTATAGTTACAACACAACTTCATTTCAAGACATTGTAATAAATGTTTTCCTCTCTTTTCAGCACTACACAGACCTTTTTATTTTTTTGTGGTGCTGAAATTACTGTGTTGAGAAACAAAATTTCTATTGTATCACGAGTGAGGGAAAATGTCAAAGTTTTGCTAGTTTATTGACTATAATTTTGTTAGCGACACAGTCTGAATATGAGTCGCAAATGAAAAGAATGCCTAGTACAAGCTGTCAGGATGTTGTTGTTTCACCTAAACAATGTTGTTTCGACCTCTTGTTGCTTAATCTATTCTCGAGTCATTCGAACACTGATTCACACACAGAAAGACCGTCAGCTGCAACAGATCAGGACACGATCGTTTCCCCCAAACATGGAAAAGTAGATCTCTTGTTAGACAATTTGTTTTTATTTGTCATGGAAAACTCGAGTGATTCAGATAGTTCTCCGAGTGTCTCACAGCAGACTTTCAAGTAAATTAGAGAGACTTTGTCTTAGTATACGGAAAATAATTCATTATCTGATTCCTCTAATTCAGTGGAATCTTCATTGCCTAAATTTATATATCAGCTATTGGCCACTGTGTTCTCATGTAGGCTAACTGAAGTTCGGATATGTAATGAATAAGTAGAGTCTGAGGTTGATTTTGAAATATTTTTCACAAGGTGCAGGGTCCCTTTGTTAGAGTAAACAACTGCATCACCCCAGCCAATAACACTTAGTGTCAGCATAGCGGTTAAATATTTGAAATCCTTTTTGGCTGAGGATGGCGCTTTGCAGATGCTTTACTTTAGAGTAAATCACTTCCTGTCCTGTATTCAACCGATGTGGGTGAAATCTACGATGAGACAATTAAGCCTTATCCCACAAACAGGCTTGAGGAATTTAGTGCTCGTGGTAGTGGCTGGAATCTGCTTCTAATTCTGCATATGGATGTTCACATATCGCAGTTTAGAGCGTTCGCCGTCAGTGCTGTTCACACTATGCTACCCAAGTTCATTGCCAATAAGAGAGCCTGCACTAATGTGCAGTGTCCTGAGGGACTGTGTTTCCATTCTGCCATTATATCAGCTTTGTTTCCTACTGTACATCACACCAAGAGAATGACTTCTTATCAAAATCCTCATGAGGCTTTGGTTACTGAAGGTCTATCGGTTCCTATAGTGCTACAGGATATTCGAAAGTTCGAGGAGAACAATGGTATTTCTATCAATGTCTACTGTGCAGTAGCCAAAGATAGTAATATTATTGAAGAAACTTTCAATGAGCAAGGGGTTATCGTACCAATGCGTATTTCTCCTGTACGACATGCACATCATGTAAATGTATTGGCCATTTGCACTTTTGGTAATGATGCCCATTTGAATTTTATTTCTGTTAAGGATTTTTCAAGGCTGCTAATCAGCCAGCTAAATAAAGATAAACATGGGAAATTTGTTTGCGATCCTTGTCTCTGGTACTTTAGTAGTGAGGAGAAAATCGAAAAACATAATGATCTCTGTCAGCAATATAAGGCTGTTCGCAGTACTTTCCCTACTGGAGGTGACAAGTACTTGCAATCTGAGGGTTACAGCAGATAGCAAAGATTGAGTTTCGTCGCCTATTCCGACACAGAGACATTTTTGAAATCCTTGTCCACTTGCCTCCCCAATGATAATATGAGTAATACAAATACCATCAACCCTAGCTGCAGGGCTCTTATTCTACAAATTCGTCCCAATAACCCATATTGTGCTTTATGTCACCCAGGAATTACTCTTTGCAGCATGAGATCGTATCATGATATATAAGAATCTACAAAGTGCTACATTTGTGTGTGTGGGGGCATCGTAGGTGTTGGTGTGTGGGCTGCTTACCTGGATGTATCATAGCGGACACCAAATATAGCACCACAATGGATGACACCCCGAATCGCTGTTTCAATTATATAGTGTATAATTTTCAGTTTTAATCTATGTATATAACAATAGCCTGGCTGTGAAATACAAGGACGCCACCCCGAAGGGCCATTTTATGTAAATTTGTATAGTTTTTACTGCTTGTAATTATTAATTTGAAATGATGTTTGAATGATTGTGTTTGTGGGTGTGTGTGAATGTTTGTATATATTTCTTAAAAGTTTGTTAGTATTATGATGTAAGTATAATTATAAGGAAGTTTTTGGGTAACGTTTGTTGTGAAGTTGTAAACCTGTGAATATTTGTAATGGTTTTTAAGAATGTTTGTTTTAATATTTGTGAAACACTTAGTTGTAAACTTGTGAAAATTTGTAATAGTTGTTTAAATGTTTGTAAATATTAGTGACTGTAAGATTAAGAATGTTTTTTGATTTAAAAATAAATAAATTTCAATGGTGAAGGAAATAATATGAGTTGTTATTTTATAGTTTGCATTCCTGCTGTCACATTTTAAATATATTTTTGATTTACACGAGATTGAGTATTTGTAGGTGAGTTGTAATAATTACTGTTTTTACACAATTTGAAAACCCAACAAGTATGAAAATGGAAGTCTCCAAGAAATGAATGAACTCTGAAAGAAATGAAATGAGGGAGAATCTCAAGAAAATCTTGTGAATGCACTCTGAAACACACAATGGTGAAACAAGCTACACTATTGCTAATGGTTTGGGACAATTCTAGGTAAACGGACTCTTGCCTGAAGAGAAAGGCTGGGGAATGTCTAGTGGCGAGCCTCACTAGCTGGCATCGACTATGTATTAGAACCGGGATCAGCAGGAATGGACAAGTTTCAGTAGGAATGAACAGGTTACAAAATTCACTCGAAAAATTTCAACTATCACTTTTAAAAAATTACTGTGGCTGGGAATCAACATGTTGATGTTTGCTGTGAAGAGTTATTATTCTTCAAATATATGCTGAAATGCATGGTATACACACTCACTTATTTTTATATTAAAATTAATATTTTTCATCGACACTTTAAAAGAGACATAAGTTTTTCATACACTGCGCATTACCCTCCACATACACACTTAAGAATTAACACCACACTAGCACCACTTGCTCCACAATCTGCTCAACAGACTATACCATCTGCTCCACCTACTGCACACCTTGCTCCACCTTGCTCAACATATCCACACCTTGCTCCACATGCTCTGCAGACTCTGCGATTGGCTCTGCACGCTACGCAATTTTAGGTTAGTTGGTGTAATCAGTGATTTTTGTAAGGTGTTCCTTGATGCATGTTTTGAGAGCAGATGAGGTACAGAGTAGAATACGTATTTATATTTGTGTATGTGTGAGAGGGGATCTTTGTCAGTGGAAGGGGATGTAGAATGATGGTGATTTGTAATTTTATATTAGCTGGGTGTTTCGATTATTTAACTTAATTTAATTTGTTTCGTTCATTCCATAATCACACTACTAAAGTCGGTTTAATGAATTTGTTTCAAGTATTTTGGTTACTGATTAAAGTAATTTGTTTGGTAACCTATTTCATCTTAGTGTACCACAATATATCTGCATGTTCTTGCTCCATCCACTAATTCAAAAAATAAAATGCCCCTTATGTAACTCTTAACCCCCATTAATACCTATATAAGCAATTGCAACCCACTCCTCAGGTCATCGGCTTCAGCAAGTCACAGAGGACACATCGATGCTGCTCCACAATCTTAACCCTTTCAACACCAATAAAATAATAGAATTTTTGATACCAAAAAAATTTAAATAAAGAAGTTTTTATATCAAAGAATTAATTTATTAATAAATTCATTGAATTAATAAATTTAATTAATCGATTAATCTAATTTATCGATCTTATTAATTAATCAATCAAACCATTCTTTAAACTTATTTACATATACTAATTAGGCACTTAGGTCACACTCTTGCCCTAGGTGGGCCAGAAGTGGGTCGTGCGCTCTACTTGTATACCATGTCGGCATACAGTAATGAAGTTAACAAGCACATCACTGTACTATTCGACAGTGAAAAACTATACGAGTTTGAACTAAAATGTGTTTAATCATGGTCAACTCAAGGGTTTAGATAGTGCCAAAAGGATGTCTGTTGTATGTAGAAAGTAAAAAGATATGTTGGTCCGCATATGTTTGTCAACTTGTGTACGTAAGTTTGTCTCACTTCGCTAACTTCTCCGTAATGTACGGGAATACCTTTTGTAACTATGATATCTTTATTACAGTGGCGAAGTTATGGCCATTTGACTTTATACCTCTTAACACCCACCACGAGCAGAGTTGCAAGTGTAAATCACTCATTGGAAACAATTAGTTGCACCACCAAGGAATAGTTGTCTTGTGTTGCTAATCGGAAAGAAGGCAAAGTTACCAAGAATTAGCCTACTACAAACTGAGACTGGTATGTAAAATATTTTTGCACTTACATATGTCTCTGTGTATAAAGTCGGGCCGCTATGTTTCAAACACATTCCACCAGACATCGCTTCACGGATTTGTAGAGGTGGTTAATGATATCCAGCTATACGCTTTAGCTCGTGAAACTTGAATATCCTACCGTGGTTACTGCATATCTTGTGGTAGGAGTAGATTCGCAATAAAGCTGCTTTTCAATTGGTGATAGTTCTGGTGATGCAGCTGGCCATAACAGAGTATCCTTCGCTTCAAGGTACACTCTCGAGATGGCAGTGGTTTGAGAATGAGCCTTTTACTGTGAGTAAAGAGCACTTGCATGGATACTGTTGGTATAGAGCTCTTGTGTGGGCATTAACCACTGATGGCAGGACTCCATGAATGCACTGTTGGGTTGCTAGAGTGCCCGTGATGAAGATGAACATTGTTTGGGCATCGTACGAATTAGCACTCCATGCCATGACACCAGGCATTCTAAATGTGTGACATGTGACGACAAAAATGGTGTTACCTCCACATAATGATGCCTGGTCGTCGTCATCAAGGTGGAATGGGACTCCACTGAAGATTACCCGCTGTCATTCTGCATGACTCCATAACGGTCTGTCACAACACCATTGCAGTCTGTGGCGACAATGATATGATGTTAGCAGTTGACATAGGAGTCTGCGTGCATGTAGTCCTTCTGCATATGTTACTGCTGCATCACTGTCTGCAGTCGCAGCATTCCACGTATGTCGAATCATCATCTGTTCTATGATTATGGCAGTCTCCCAGATCCTGCATGTCGTGTGTGTATGTCTTCCTCTATCCACTGGCATCAACGGTGTGCTAGTGTAGTATCTACACGACCTGCAATATGGTGAGATGGCCATCCCACTTCTCGCAGCAACACGATGTGACCACTCTCGAACACGTCCAACTGTTCGGAGTGTTGTGGAACTCGTGTATGAGGCAAACTATTATTTCAAGAGGTGATGCTGCCGTCACAAGAGCATGCATGAGACAGAATGGGAAAACTGCCATTTTACATCACCGGTGTAAGCTCCTCTACACGTTGGAGGTACAGCCCCCCCCCCACGAACCAGAGGGTGGGGTCGTCCACCCAGTTGTATGTCACATGGATTACAGTGGGTTAGGATAGGCTAGCCCCCTCCGCCTATTCCATCATAGTAAGTGTAGTGCTGTCAGGAGGAAACCCTCCCCCCCCCACATCTACAACAAGGTTGGCCTTCTGAGTTTCCCCAGCAAGCCTCATACCTCCCCCCCCCCCCAGCTCTACCCATCCTTCCTTGATGCTCAAGGAGTTGGGGAGGGTGGTAGCAGTGAAGTTGCTGCCTGGTAAAAGTTCTACCTAATTTTGGTAACATTTACAAAATGCAAGTTATGTTATAGCCTGGACGAGGCTTTTTGGTCCCTGGCCAGGCTTTTGTGATAGTAAAGCAGTGGCTAATGACAAAGAAAACCTGTGACTGTAAAGCGTGAAGGTCTGAGCCAGATGTGTGGAGAGAGCGTGAAGGTGAATAACTTATATTTAGTGGTGTTGAAATGTTTTAAATTAATTAAGATTCTAGTTTAAGTAATAAACAGGAAGGTATTCATTAAACAGTTGAGAACGACACGAGACTAGGTATTAACCATTTGCATGCATACTGTATGATCTTATACAGAATTTTACGTGGATACAGTCTGCACCACACATGAAACTATGATCAAAGCTGAGTAGAAATTACCAAATGGAAAAAATACATAAGACCCTTCATTTACAAGAAAAACGACATGAAAGGTCCAAAAACGCTTGTAGCGAACATGTGGCATTCCAGTTAGATACATGTGTAGTGATGTGACAATGCTGAAACTAATGTTTCGGTCGTAAGGCATACTCAAGACAAGTGCCAAAGAGGACATGGAGTTTACATGCAGTGAATGGCAATGGCCATGGGCACATCTGGCTGTCAAGCTGCATGTGTGCTGCATGCATTCAACGTGCGGAAAAGTGCATTGCTATTGGCATAGCAAACTACGAACACCTGCAATGACATTTCGATGTTTTGTATGCAGATGCTGTATGCTGTGCTTAACATGGAATAGTCGTTTTAACCACTTTAATATGGTTTTTGTCGTAAACTAAGGGCCTAATGCTGTTTTACCAAATAGTATTTTCTACTTAGTTTTGATCGCATATTCGTGTAAGGAAGTCTGTATCCGCGAATTACCTAACATTCTGTATAGTTCGGCCGGCCGGCATTGAGTTGAGACGCCACCCTTGCTCACGTCACTTGTGCGGTCGAACGTGAAATGTGAATCATTTGCATGCCTAATTGTAAAGCTTACCCACCATGTTTCATTCCTCAATGTATCTTCCTTGTCGGAGTAACTATTTTTTATGAGTGTATACACAGAGATAATGTGAATAGCACAAAAATACTGCAAACATTACGACATCGAGGGTACTAGGGGTATTATGTGACAGAGAAATATAAAAAATTAGTATGCATATATTTAATGCTCGTGTACACAAATACACATTCACAAAAATTTAGAAATATTAGGTAAAGTGAATAAAAATGAGTACTTGCTCACATTAAGCGATTTGCAAACAAATACTCGAATCTGAGTGAATAAAGTCGGGGGTATTTACTCGGCCGAGTACTGCCTCAGTTTCTTCACATGGCTGATAATTCACTCATAATGTATGTAAATACAATGGAGCACCTGCTCCAAGTTGGAGTTACTACTAAGATTTCTGTGAGTTTTGGATAAAGCATATTCAGTTTGGGTCAGTACTCATAATGGCTATATACATGCACATACCAGCAGCCATACCAATAGCCAAGCCAATTAAAACATTACAATCATAAGCTCCATCCATTCTATGATAAGATCGATACTAATCTCTTAACCATATATAACATCCAGACAGTCTTAATCTCCCAGATACCATATCATTACATCTAATCGTACTAAGTAACAATACCAGTTAAGCATTATACACCTCTCATACTAACTAAACAAACCATTCTGCTCTTACAAACTAATCACACAATTAAATCATTCTCCCCACAACATCGAAGCAACACTTTCCTCATACTGCAAAAACCATCGAATATGGACCAAGTCATATAGGTTATTCATGGTAAATTGAGCACTGTTTTGGCCCTAGTTACCTTTCCTTTCAGTCAGTTGTTATCCTTTAGGAATATTTTTAAATAAATATTACCATGTGAGTAATAAAAACAATGTGTAAATTCCACCGCACTAGGAAGATAACCTCTAAGGCATATATATATATATATATATAGACACACAGACTACTATCGCAAATGAGGGGGCTTTCAAAAATTTTCACTATTCCATGAATAGCCTAATCAACATAATTGCTATACCAACAATACAACAAAATAATTGTACAACCAAGTCATACCAATAGGTAATACCATCAAGATGTACTAGCTATAAATTAAGTAAACCATACAGACAACCCACACCGGCAGACAATACCATCATGTTACTCCATCTATTTCAGCCATTTCAATAGACCATTCCAACCAAAAACATACTAGTCAGGCATACTAACACAACATATTACCAAAATGAGCTACCTATAACAACCTTAAAGAGGGGTCATAGAGTATAACACTCTAAAAGCACATCTAACAATGATGAGCCAACATACAATTCAATATATTACCAGACTGACCAACATAATATTCAAGCCATACATTTCGACCTTCTGTACTAATTATCACAACTGTCATCATACCTCCTGCCCTCCTGTTTAACAGCCATACATGCACGTCGCACTCAGAGACAAAGCTATTCCATCAAAATAAACTTCCTCCTATGGCCAACTCAAGCTACTAAAATGTCTCAATAACGCATTTCAGACATCGCTACAATCATACTGATAGGCCATACAAGCAAGACACACTTCTAAACCAGTCAACCATTTAATATACCCAGGTCATTATATAGAATAGTTTAAAAAACAAGAGAGACTGCACTGACATCTCAAGGAAAAATCTCGAGAAATGAGATCTCTCAAATGTTAGATGCGAGAACGGCCGACCAACTTTCAAAGGATATGAGGGCGAAGGGTAGGGAAGGGCGAGACTAGTTCCAACATTGCCGCTAGGGGAGGTTCTTGTCGTACAAGTCATTTGTTTGCCAACACCCGACGAGATCACATTCACCTAATATGACAGACTGCGAGGGTATCCATATAACCATTGCAAATAGCAACTTTACAGTTCGCTAGAGCATATATCTACTAAGCTATCGCATTAAATAAACCATGCATAGATCTCGTCCATCACACATAATCCTATGTAAACATCTCCGCAGGCAAATGACTGTCACTGATCGTTTTGTCAATGACTCATGCGAACCAACATTTCCAGGGTAAAATGTAAATGTCTGTTCTTACTATATATTCCACATACATACAGAGTGAAGTAAATACCTAAACCTTGATTGCTTGCTACCAGTCTGGTTTACCTGAAAACACCAACACTTTATACATGGATGTAGTAACACACAAAGGAAAAATATATCATATCTAAAATTCAGCCATAGGTAATTAAACTGATCATAAAGGTTATATTTGTTAAGAAAATATTTCTGCAAAACTCATTACAAAAATAAATATCTTCATATACAACTCACATACAATAAATAAACAACATATATACCTTAGGTGTATATCATACGAAGGCGAATAATACATTTATACTCATATTCGGAAGAACATGTGTACGAACATTATATCAGCCCTTACCTATACTCATCCAAAATATTCCATTTACTAGAGAACTTTCGATATCAGTATTCCATTTTATCTCTCCTATAGAAAAACATTTTGAGCTCTCCTCGCAAACATGTTACAACCATACCAGGAATTCTATTTACTAGAGATCTTTCACCATTAGAAATAGATATGTTAGAGCCACCTCAACTCCTACAAACCTCTCACTTATAAACTTCATACTAAAATCTATGACATATTGGAATTGTTTCATGGATTCATTTATTTTTCTGACATATATAATTATTTAATTTTTTTTACATCCGATATGCCAGTTTATTTACAGAAACAGAGACCTCACCCCTATCACAATATTATTATTACTTAAATATATCAACCAGTTTTTTCCCCAAAGCCCAAACATAATTTAATGTCATATCAGACAACTATACAGCCCACACCTCCAAATGGCCATCGAAACTTGTTTGAAATATCTCGTAATATATTGATGTCATATTATAGTCGCTGCAAAACAACAGAACAAACATCGGTTTATGCATACTCTTCCATACCAAATATTCTAACTTGTAACATCCCAAAATACCTGAAAACTACCTACAATCCATTCAATTACATAATGTCGCTTATACCAAAACACTTCCATTAGTAACATCCAGGAAAACAAAAAAATTGTTTAAGCATTCCTGTGAACTAGTCCAGCGAATTTCTCTGATAAAGTATTTCATCATGTAATAGCAAAATACCCATACATAAACATTCAAATAATACCAACACCCATACAGTTTACAATAATCAACTATCGAACATTAACGAAATCTCATTCGAATAGACCATATCACCAGACCAGCAATTCAAATGTTCCAGCAGAAAAGAAAAAAAAACACTCTAACGATCAAATTCGCAGACCGTATCATGCCACACCGCCCATTTATACAGGCCATAACATCATATAATAACAAACATACTAACATAATATACTATCAGAACATACAAATTACACAACCAAATATTCCAAATTCTAACCAGCCATACTTTCACACCATACCATCCATTTGCAAAGACACATTACCAGCAGAACTAAAATACCATACAAACAACCTCGATCCATTCGTTACGACTACCACCCAACAAAAAAAAAGGCTAACTCATAATTGACTTCATATACTGCTTAAAAAAACATGCCAAACATCAATTTCTACATATTCTGCCAGACAAGAATTCTAGCTTGTAATACCTAAAATTACTGAACAGAACATAACAACACTTGTTATCTACAATCCATTCCATTAGACTATATCGATTATACCAAGAAATTTCCTTCATGGCATCCATGACAACAAAACAACCAGATAAGCATTCCTATGAAATATCCCAGCGCATTACTCAGATAAACCATATAATTATCATCGCCATCATATCATTATCATACATATCATCATCACATCATCAAATCATCGTCACCCCATCATCATATAATCACATCCTCATAACATCAGTGAGAGTAATTCGTCTACTGATATGTTTGCGTATGGTTTTGTGTGATGGACGAGATCTATGTATGTTTTATGTAATGCGATAGCTTAGCATATATGTTCTGCAGCGAACAGTAAAGTTTATATTCGCAATGGTTGTATGGATAACCTCACAGGCTATCTTATTAGGTGAATGTGATCTGGTCGGGTGGGGGGGAACAAATGTGTTGTTAACATGCACCTCCCCTATCTGCAATCTTGCAACCAGTCTCGCTCTCCTCTTCTCGTTTCGCCATCATCTCCTTTTAAAATTGGTTGGCCTTACTCGTGTCTACCATTCGAGTGATCTAACCACTCGAGAGTTTTACTAGATGTATGAGTGCGGTCTCTCTTGTTTTTTAAACTATTCTATATGATGACTTGGGCATATTCATTGGTTGATTAGTTTGGATGTGTGTCTTGTTATATGGCCTGTCAGTACAATAGTAGCGATGTGACAAATGTGTGATTGGGACATGATATTAGTTTGAGTTGACGGTAGGAGGGAGTTTATTTTGTTGGAATATCTTTGTCTCTTAGTGTGACGTGCCTGTATAGCTGTTAAACTGGAGGGCAGGATGTATGACGACAGGTGTGATATTTGCATAGAAGGTCGACATGTGTGATTTTAATATAATGTTGGTCAGTATGATAATAATTTAAATTGCATGTAGACTCATCATTGATAGATGTACATTGAGAATGTTTATACTGTATGACCTATCTGCATAGTGGTTATAGGTAACTTGTTTTGGTAAAAGATTTTATTAGTATGTCCGGCTAGGAGGTTTTTGGTTGATATGGTCTCTATCGTAATGACTTGGTTGTACAGTTAGTTTCTTGTATGATTGATATAGCCATTATGTGGAGTGGCATAACATGATCCATGCTCGGTTGTTTTGGCAGTATCACAAAAGTATAGCTTCGATGGTGTGGGGAGAATGGTTTAATTGTCTGAATCGTTTTCAAGAGCAGAATGGTTTGATGGAATGTTTAGTTGGTATGAGAGGGGGAGAATGCTGAGCTGGTACAGTTGGTTAGTATGATTAGATGGTATTATATGGTATCTTGAAAATTAAGACTCTATAGTATATATGTCATATGTGGTTAAATTATTAGTATTGAATATATGATAGCATGATTGGTGCTTATCATTGGAATATTTTGATTGGCTCGGCTAATGGTATGGCTTGTTTATATGTGTAAGTGATGAAGTTAGATGGGTGAAATGGTAGTCAATATAGTTGACTGTTATGATTGAAAAGTAAGTCTGAGTTATTGTGGTTGATATGGTTTGTTTCATTAACAGCATGAATCAGGTATGCTTGGGTTATAGAGAATGATTTGGTTTGGGCTATACTTTTTTTTGTTTGGAATGGTTATCTGCTGTTGTGGTTCGTTGATATATTCAAATAGTATAGTATGTAAGTATGCTGTGTTGTATGGCTTTCTACGATGTATGGCTGAGGCAAGCTAATATCATGGTGAAACATATTATATTTATTTTGGTATTCAGAACCAATGGATTATCTATATGGTTGTTAAGTATACTAGAGGTATGTAACCTGATATTATAGTTGGTGGGCTCAATGGATGGTGTGGGGTGGTATGAAACGAGTAGTTGTTATGTTGCATACACAATATATGTTTGACATCACTGTAGTATAGTGGGTTATGATTGGTATACTACCCAGTACTTTTGGTCAGCAGGGTTACTCATATTTTGTTTCCTATGTCTGAGGTGTGGTGGTAAGCATTTTATTGGTATGGATGGTGAGATATCCAGCATCTGTTCGTTTATATTGATGAATCGATGTGTTGATGGAATTACGGAGATATTAAGTCATTTCTGAGTAAATTTGAGAAATTTTGAGTCACTTTAAATCATAATTATTCATTTATAATTATTTGCAGTCATTTTGGTGTCATTTAATGTCATTTTAGAGTCATTTTATGCCATTTTGTAGTAATTTAGAGTCATTTCTAGTCGTTTAGGTGTCATTTTAGAGTCATTAATGGGCGGTGGTGTTGGTGGTGGAGATTAGCAAATAATATGGAATGGGTATTAGGTTATGGGCTGGTCTCCACTGTATATTTGCTTTATACACTTGCGTTATGATGGATAGTATGATTGATGTTGTAAAGAAAATTATATTATGTAGAAGTAGTAGTGCTGTGCAAATAGTATGCTGAGAATTTCTCACACTCCGAACAGAAGTGCTTGTATATCTATGTATATCGTGGCGGTTACCCTAAGTAGGTTAGTTGGCTGGGTTTTTTGGTGCATAAACTTACATTTACAATCAATTTCTTGCCAGGTTAACTCTAAGTGAAAAATAAACAGATATTTATGCTGGCTCGATTCTTGACACCAGCCCGTATCAAACTCCCTATGGTACTCACACCCACTGTGAAACATACCATTACCAAACACCATGTGTAAAAAAAGTCATAAAATGTGTAGGCCAAGTGTAATAAAAATCCATTATGACCATTTTTATGTGAGTGTGTAACAAACCCAATTAGTAATTACGTATGCCCGGTGCTAATCTGGGCCGAGCACAGAATGTTCCGTCAATACTAGGCACCTTTTTCAACAGACACACTTTGCTGTAAACCTTCTGTGTACAAAATCCCTCAGCACAAGTTTCAAAATAAATAAACACTAACGTGATGTGACTGACATAAGGAACTTAGAAAAATGCAACACTACTGAGATACAAGGACACCTGGCATAGCTGCTTTTAATATGGATATTTACTAAAATTCTTTTTTATCATTTATGCAACTAGGGTTTGAGAAATCCTGATGGCAATCAGCAAAGAATTAAAGGAAAACAACACACTCCTACTGCAGCTGCAAAGTGGCCATGCCTAGTGTAGATTATCACCAAGTTAACGTGGTAATTGGCCAGGGTCAAAGTCAACTTTCACTCGTAAAAGTGTAACTTAGATAAAAAAATTATTGTTTCTCAGATGACTAAAATAATATGATGCACTTGATAAAAAAATTTAAACTATTGTAACTACCTCTGTAGGGCACTGGGAACCTCTCTTTGGTTTCCCGTGAGCCAAATTTAATTGTGGACTAAACAGTACTTATAGAATTCAACATGGCGGCTTGTGATCGCTGTAATGACCGTCGATTCCTCTCGACGAAATTGAATATTAATTTGTCCACCTGATTTGCAGGTTAATCGTTGCTCTCGCAGTTGTATTTCTACGTTATTATGTAGGATGGGACTCGTAGGCTGTTCTCAAGGCGTAGCAGGGTCAATTAGAGTGCTTATGACGTACAAATTAAAAATGAAAAATATGTTACGTCAGCCTACTTAACTTCTACCTCCTAACTTATTAAGCTAGCGGAAGGGCAACTAACAGCACTCTTTCTATGCTGGTACCTCACATATCTCACTCTGGGGTCGAAGGTTATATAACACCCTAAAAGCTAATCAAAACAGTAGTAGAGAAATGATGAGTTGAGCGCAATGGTATTTGGAATCGGAGCCGGAGCCGGAGGTGCCACCATGTTGTTGTCACCCAACCACCATCTTGGATGTCATTGTCCCTGACCTTGACCTTGACTCCGGGGACCTTTGCCCAAAAATAAATAAAAAACCATACAAATATTCCAAAAAATCCTTAAAATAATTATAAAATTTGTTTTTTAAGTTCTAAAATATTCCGAAAAAATTTAGTATTAAAAATAATTAAAATTATTTAAAAATTATTCAAAAAGGATCTTCATAAATGACTCATTTTTTCCGGAGCAGGCAAGGGGGACTTGTGACCCAGTGTCAGGCCCAGGTGACCGGGATCAGTTACTCCGAGCCAAAAAAGCAGGTCATTTGACCTTGACCTTTAACCTGGAAAATAAAAAACAATTCTTTTGTAATTGACAAAAAAATCGGAAAAAATGCCCCCAAAATTATTATTAAAATTATTTTTTAAATGATTATTAAAAATACTTAAATTTCCTGAGGTTCCCCAACTCCTCTCACCCACAAATTAGTAAGCTAGCCTCCACTCCCTCGCCCATACCCAGTCAGCTACCTTGATAGGCAACTGCCATATTGGTAGCCGACCACCATCTTGGTAGACATAACTTTTCCACCATCTTGTAAGCCAGTGTCCATTAGCAATTTACATTTGACCTTTGAACAATGACCTCGACATTCACTCCCTAACCTTGAATGACCTTGAAAACAAAACCTCGAGAAAAATACGTAATAGTTAGCAAGTATAATACATAACAGACTACTACCGCCATATTATATGCATACGACCCAGAACTTTACCCCATATCGTTGGATGTCCATGCAAACAAAAACTCGAGAAAAAATACATTAAAGTCAACAAGCATATGACAATACAGATTACTATCGCCATATTATATGCAGGTAAAATAATATGCATAAAAATACCAGAGAAATCTATAAAATTCAACACACATATGACATAAGAGACTACTACCACCATATTAGACACAGACTACCTTAGCATTGGCCTCATGACTGAGGGTATACCTAGGGACGAGAACCGCAGTGCTGTAAACATGTTTTTACCGCTACGAGCGATGCGATGTACAGTGTTCATCGTTCGTGCAATATGTGTTAGTTGGTAGGTTGTTAAAACTAACTTGCATCTCATCATCAACATGTAGCAGTGCTGTCATCTCTTGCATGGCCACTGGTTTAAATGTATGTCTTTACAAGTAATGTAATGAGTGTCTTCAAATTATCACCACTGGTAAATAGTGTACTGTATGCAGAGGTGAGTTTTCTGTATGCTGTACATTGCAATTCGGTCATGTGTGTCGACGCGAGTGCTCTTAGCAAAAGTCATCTCTAATGCAAAACGTTGTTGATGTTCCTCTCTGACGGGGTAACGAAGGTGGTTGAATAGCTCCGCGACCCTAGCAGACGATGCTCGTGTAATTTGGCGATCAACTGGAGACTTGACACTATACAAAAACAAAATTAATTCTCTTTCAGACTTACACAAAATATGGTAACTATTTTTTCTAGTGATGGAGGTGGACCTAATATTAGTGTTAGTTTTGTTAGATAAATAACATAGACTTAATATGTATACACTTTCCCTTTATTTTTTACAGATATGACATAATACTGCATACTAATATGTGATATATTCTCAACTAATTCTTCATTCGAGAAAAACATTAATACTGACGTGACTGTTTTTTTTTTTTTTTTTGCAGAACATTTCCTGCTGTGAGCATTCCAAGCACTCTTACTCACATATACCACACAGCAGTTAACACATGGGTAGGTCTTGTAGACGGTGGCAAATGGACAGTGACTCTCTTCATGATATGTGACACCGGTGCGCTTAGTGAATGTCTTGCCGCAATACTTGCACTCGCTTACCGATGAACGACGAGCATTTGCTTTACACCTCTTGTTATGTCTATAAAGGTTATCGCTGTGTGTAAACACACCATCACAGTTATCACAGTGGAACACCTTGTATGCTAGGCTGAAAAAGCAATGACTACTTTCATGTTGACGATCATGACAAATTTTACTCAATGTATTTTCCACAGTAGTAACGTTGAAAATTAAAGGCCTGTAGCGACTCTTCGGGACCTCTCACTGTTGACAATGCTGACGGCGTTACAGATGGTAAGTCTTCGACCATTGATTCCATCTTCTTATTTTAGCATAGCACATGTAGTAGGGGCGGGCCAGTCCTAGGCCACTTTCGATTAATTGGATTATTGATTTAATATATTGGATTAATATGATTAATCCAATATTAATCCGATTTAATCCAGTAAATTTCTTCGTTAATCCTAAATCCTAAATCCGATTAGATCAAATGAAAAATGCGATTTTTTATTAAAGAAATTTGATCAAACTTTTCAATTAAACTTGTTTGATCAAATTCCTTTGATGGATTTTTTATGTGATATTTGATTTGATGGAATTTTCTTGTGTAATATTTTATAAGTGTATAGTTTGGGCGATTTATTTCTTTATTTTTTGAGGTGGGGAGTAACTCTGATAGTTGTTGATGCTCAGAGCTCTGTCGTGGTATTGAGATGTTCATGTGTTGGGAAAGGGGTGTATATGGGGAGCGATGTTCACCCTCTAAGCTCTGGCATTGTACTGACGTGTAATGTGCTGGGGAAGGGGTACATACGTGTTGAGTTTTGTGCAATAGGGTCATAAGTGTTTTTTAGGTGTCGTAGACAGTGTTGGGAGATAGGCATCTCTGAAAGATACAATTTACATGCTCTATGTTAGTAATGACAAACAGAATAACTTAAGTGTAAATGATTATTCCAAATGAATAATAACAGCACTGATGTATTACACAAGAGAAATGTATGATTATTGAAACAAATATTTCCGAAATATATTTCAAACGAACACAATTAGGTGACTATCCTGTATGAAATTAAATAACGAGTTCTAGCTACCAATATAAATATATAAATAACACTTCTTGAAATCGTACAAGGTGTATGAGAAACAAGTCCATTCACTTGGGTAGATGGTGCATGACTGAGCTCGCTTCCGACTTATGCTAGGCTGGGAAAGGAGAGCAGCACGACACACCAGTTCAGTTCGAATGTATGTATAGAAATGCAGGCGTGTTTAAATATTGCACAGGAAAAAACTGTAATATAACCCAGCTATGGAAAGATATTAAGTAATGAGTTCTACCTACAACAATGCCAAAATGTCCCTATCAAAATATGAATTGCATTACTTTAACTAAACATCACAATAAAACGGATTTGAAAACATGTAGGAAACTGTACAAGCAGATGAAACATGTATGTATGGCTGTGAGGTTGCTAAATTAATTACTTATAAGTCGTACTAGCACATATTTATGAGAAATTATATTTTATTTAAAATGAGATCTTCTCTGTCCCATCTGATTACATATGTATTTCGAAATTAATTAAATGGCTGATGTTAGAGAACTACAATTAACGATCACAACTATGCGACTATCATGACACATGCGCCTGTCAGCTCTACACATACCTTAATTGATTTTGATATACGTCCATCTGGCTGCGAGGTCAGGGAATGAATATCTTATGAGCTGTGTGTGTCGGGAGCATGACTAGAGACATGGCGCGCGGTCGGCATCTGTCAGGTAACTGAGTTGAAACTACGGAAAGGGAGGTGAATACGATTTACATCCAATTACAAAACGACTGTTCCCAAATAGGTAATGTTACTCATGATAGAAATAAAAAATTGTAATATGCCAAAAGTATAAGGAACAAACCAGAAAATGAATAAATGTAGTTTCAAACAGCAGAATGGACACCTTCCTGGTCTCATAAATAAATTAAGTGTTAACTCACTAAACGAATTACAGAACCTATATCCCTAAAAAAAGAAAACTTATTTTCTGCCTGCATAAAATCCTGTGCGGATGGAAGCACATTTGTTAAACAAAGGAAAACTAGTACTGAGAAAAACTTATACCCAGATTTTTAATGCAGGTTTCGTTTAATCATTAAACGTTTAGAGCTGTTTATGTTTGTGTAATGTATGAGTGTATTTTAGCAGCAAGTTGTTTCCCAGCCGAAGTAGTAATCTGTTTTGTTTAATAAAATATTTTGTTACAAGTAAAAGTCGGTGGACTCAGGCTCTTGCTGCTGTAGAACTAGAAGGTAAGGTGGAAACATTATTCTAGGTAGGGTGCTAAGAGCTCTTTTACTTGTGGCTCCTGAAGAGGTATTTTTGTCAAACCACTTTCCCTTTCTTGCCTCTACATTGTGTTGAGCTTTGACCGAGGGGGTTTCTCAAGATGCTAAGAGTTCCCTCATTTTGTTTCAGATTCATTCATTCAGGCATTCGATGTTCTCAAACACTTTTGTAATTATATTTCCCCCTCAGCCCTTCAATGATGATTTTATTAAATGTCCTTAATGGAATTGTTGATTTAAATAATAAACAAATATTCTTCTCCCTAATGAAAACTACAGTGAGAAATTTAATACAAGTTTCTCACTTCAGTTTTCAGTAGGGAGAAAACTAGAGAGAAAAATGAAAGTGAGCAAACAGGCATCCTACTACCTGGGGAATAATATGAACCATCACAGTTAGACACCTACTCATTTCATATTTACCAACATTTTTGTTTCAATCTTCTCTTTAGTAATATGATATTTTATTCACTCGTCATTCACAAAACAAGATATTAAAAAAATTTTGTGACCTGAGGAATTAAAAAATAATAAATGAAACGACACATTACTCCTTTTTAACAGAGAAATACATTTTATTCGAACTTTTTTTTTTTTTTTATCTTTAAAAACTAAATATTTACAATTGCTCATATTAGAATACTTTACAACAAACATTCATAATTCTCTTTATGATCAAAAACAAGTTAATATATACAACAAACATTTATCAAGGACTATATGATCCCAAACCAAGTTAGTACATACAAAAATCATTTATCAAATACATTATGATCAAAAACAAGTTAATATATTCAACAAACATTTATCATTCTCTTTATATTAAAAAATAAAGTTTAACATTTATCAAGACTTTATTTTCCAAAACAAGTTAATATTTACAACAAACTTTACACGAGAATTCATATGTTACAAACATTTACATGCCAAAAGACATTTTACAACAATAGTTTTAAGAAAAGGGGTACTATTTTTCAAACATTTTATGAACTAAATTTTCAAACACTTTATAAGAAAAAACAAGTTATCATGTGCAACAAAATACCTATTACTATATTTACAATATTCTAATACAAGGTTATGTACATATTAACACTATTATTATACAATCTTCTTACACATATTACATTAGGAATCAACCAAAACAAAAAATACATACAGAAATAAAAATTATTAAAAAAATAATTTTACAAACTAGATCAATGTGAAGGTCATCTTTTTCCTACCTATATACAATATTTACAATCTCTTGAGGAGTTTAAAAAGAGACGCGCACTGAAGGCATTCTTTTAATGTATCATATCTGGGTTTATTTGCAGACACTCACACACGCCAAATGACTGCTTACAACCCACTACCGTGCACATAGATTCCAAACTTCAATGATAAAGATGTTATGTCAAACTGTTAATAGCATTTGATCTTTTCTTCCTATTTGGAAAATGGCAAGAGAAATTGGATCGAAGACAGTTGTATCAAGAGAGTTGATACTGAAGTTATGTCGTGCCTTACAGTTAGGCAAACAGGTAGCAACAGTGATTACTGTTATGCAACAGGTGTTGGAAACAGTTGTAGGAATCTGTAGATTTTGTAGACAGCTGTAGATAGATGTGATGTTAACTGTGGAACAGGAGGTGCGTGTGGTGGTGGCAGATGGACGTCATTGGCGGTGTGGTGTTGGCAGTTGTGGTGTCGTAGGTGGGCTGTATTTATTCTGGTGCTGTAACTATTTGGGGGGGATAAAAATTTATTTAGGAATTTTGTAGTGCACCTAAAGTAAACTCGATTCTCTATCTCCCACAATGTAGCACTTATCGTCCGTACCTGAGGACACTACCTTGGTTACACGTTCGGTGTAAACTTTGTGAGCACGCGAATGGAAATGATATTAGGTCCTCAAAACCCTTGTGCAATTTTCGAGACAATCTCATCATCCTCGTGCCTGAGTGATTGCAACATGTTAGATTTTACACTCTTTGCCTTATGTACACATTCCTTATTCGCAACAATGCATGCATAATGCTTGGGACATAAACCCACAAAGTGTGTGATGATGAGACCAAGCACATTCACCTTTCATCACCCCGGTATAGCCTGTACTTGTGGGGGAATTTTTGAGGGTTATCGAGTGCATAGATGGATGTATCAAACCATATCTTTAAATCTGTGGTAATTACTTTATAAATGTCATCACAAGCAACAGAATACACCAAGGAATCGATATCACAATAGAGGAGGTGTAGTGCTGGCGGAGGAAATTTGGTACACATATACTGATAATGAAGTTCATAGAGGGTAAATTTTGAAAGATCAAGAATGGCAACACCAGTGTACAAAGGTGTGTTGAATGCAACAGAACTCTATTACATCTCGATACGGACCAAGTTTTCATCGATAATCTGCCTTTGCTGGAATGTAGGAAACTCTATAGGCTCTGCAGCTCCGTAGATTGTGTCATACCTCGAAACGACTCTTATGTCCTTTCCCGGTGGATATTCTGCAATGTTTTCCCATAAACTGAATTATTCATGAGTTAAAAAACGATGTTTCGAATTCGTTCTCAGCCTAAGCACATTTCTCAAAATTAAATCCGATATACGGCTCCATCCATGCCTTCTTCTGAAAGTGCAAAAGGCGATGAACAGAGTCAAGTTTGGCCACATATATCAAATACTGCTTCAGTGTTTCCCTGTGTATAACATAATTCTGCCATGGCACGAGTGTCAAAAGAAGTTTTTTATGCCAGCCATTCGGGTGTATGCCAATTCGAAATAGGTGTTGTCTGGAAACATCGAATAGGTGATACTCATGCACAGGTGATAAATTGCTTGCCAAAGTTTCCAGAAAGGCACATATGATTTGGAATGAGTCAATAAAACGTAATTTGAAATATTGCGCCTTTCCAACGAAATCAGTCATATTGAGAATTTGTTTGGTATCACATTTGTATTTCTCTAGGGTCATTCCAATCGCTTGAATTTTACCTGGGTTTTCGATTACCACGGTTCCATCAGTTTACGTTATTTGCCAAACAGCCAAATGCTTTATGAGAAAATGAGCATCATAGTTTTTTAGGTTATGAAAAACAGCGACAAGTTGTCTTTTGGGTAGTGTGAAGTTCAAGTTATATTTATTATCTGCGTGACCTCTGAATTCGCCTATCAGATGGTCATGATCGACCGCAATATCATCTGAACCAAGCTTTACTTTACAAATGTGACAACATGTTTGAGCCACCAAACCTAGCTTCATCAGCAGGTGTTTTTGTCATCATCGGAACAATCACGCTGTAAATTCCTGCAACCCACTTTGTAAATTCAATTAATTTATCAACGAATAGGTGCATAAAATCAACACCCACAAATTAAAAATAGTTAGATTAAGTTGGATTGTATGAGCAGACCAATAAAATTCTATAAGCATATAGAACATGTTGGTTGATTGTAGTTGTATTACTCATTTCATCATTAGGCAAGCAAGTGGACATGGGTTTCAGGCAACTTTCAACGTGGCAATAGGCGACGAAACTCAATCTCTGCTGTTTGCTTAAATATTTAAATTTAAAGTACTTGTCTCTCCCAGTGGGGAAATTACTGCGAAAAGCTTTCTGTTGCTGACAAAGAATAGTATGACTTGCGATTTTCTCCTCACTAACAAAGTACTGGATGCAACAATCGCAAACATGTTTTTTTTTGTTGTTTCTTACTAAGCAGACTACCAACCAGCTTTGACAAATTTATAATACATACAAAATGAAAATGTGTGGCAATTTCGCTAGCGCGAATCGCCAAAATATTCAAGTGTTTGTCATGACATACAGGAGAAATGTGCATGGGTATGATAACCCCACCCTTTTCGCAAGTTTCGTCAATTATATTTCTATCTTTGTCCACCACACAGAAGACATTAATGGAAATATAATTGTTCTCCTCGAACTTACGAATATCCTGTATGACTACAGATGTCGACAGACCTTCAATCTTCAAAACCTGGTGAGGTTTTTTGATATGAAGTAATTCTGTAACCATGTTGTATGACAGGATATAAAGATGCTACAACAGCATAGTGGAAACACATTCTCTCCGGGCAGTGTACATCGACACAAGCCTTCCCATCAACAATAAACCTTGGTAATTTAGTGTGTGCAGCACCGATAGTGAATGCTCTTTATTGAGACACATGGATATCCATGTATGTTAATATTTGCATACTCCAACCAGATCCATGTGCACTAAACTTCTCAATCCTGTTTGTAAGATAAGTGACAATGTGATCGTCATAGATTAAACTTACATTGAATGAGTATAGTACTGGGAGGGCTTCGCTTTGAAAATAGAAGTTTTCTGTAGCACATTCATTCACTTTGAGGGTTTTCAAGTACTTAACTGGTATGGTAATTGAAATTCTAATATGCCGGGGTGTTGCCAATACTAAGTTTAATAGAGGGGCCTTACACTTCACGGAAAAATGAGAAAAATCTGCATCACTCTTAAGCCTATTGTTAACTATCTGCACATTATTTAGCCTACCTGCGAACGCCATAGCCAATAGCTCGTATATTAGATCTGGCAAAGGATCCACTGAGGCTGGGGATTCGGAAAACGAGTTATTTTCTTGCTCCCTAGGTGAAATATCTCTAATTGATGCGACATATGGTTGTGAGATGGATGGAGCACTGTCCAAATCACAAGAATTTTCTGAGTCATATAGAAATAAATAATTCATTAAAAGACCAACCTTTTCTTGTTTGGGGGAAACAGATACAAATTGACCGTTTCTTGTTAACAATCTCTCCATGAGTGAATCTGTGCTCGAATCACTTAAGTAGAGATCATTCTGCAAGAGATCAACTCGTGTTTGCTTAAATAAATGGACACTGTCTTGACAGCTTGCCGAATGCTGTCTTTCTGTGATTCAGAATCTGAATTGGTTATGTAAAGATCTTCAAGCAAGCTGTTTATACTATGATGCTTATGCTCATTCATTTTAACAAATTTTTTTTGTTTACCCGATATAATAATTGCAGTACCACAATAAATAAATCTGAAGTGCCATGTTATCTGAAAGCAGAGAAAAAGAACCCCACTTGACTCACTTACCATAGTGTTCCTTAAATACATCCTAAATAAAAGGACAACATTCTTTATTATTAAAAAAATTTTATGAGGGAGCAAAGTTTTGTGGTTGGGAAAGGCAGTAGGCACCCGGCTACAGCATGAGCTACGTGTTTACAAAAGATACTAAGGATGAGACTTACTAAACCCTCGTGGACAAAGTCAGGTAGCGAACAGCTGAGAGCTGAGTGCATGGAGAGCAGTGCGAAAGCAAGGTAACAAGAGTTTAGGACGTGCAGAATGGAGGGAGCGGAACGAAAAGTGCTTGGTGGTGGGAGCTGTATATGACGCGGGCTAGATGAGAGAAAGAAGCAAGTTTGAGAAGAGCGCCACTAGCGCTAACACATGCCACTATCCAGACCTGCTCCCCTTCCCCCACCCGCTCTCTCGCACTCCTGAACCCCACCACGCATGTGCTGCAGTCACCTGTGCGATAGAGCTAGGAGAGACACTGGACACTTCCCCTACACCCCCTACCCCCTGACGACTTCAGTCCGCGATGTGCGTCGCCTTGGCCAACAACTATCACTCTCAAATACAGTGCTTCGCGACCTTTCTTGCTTCACCAAGTCTGTATTACCCAGAAACATGTTTCCAGCATGCGGACTGAGTTTACAACATTGCAATGAAACTTAAACTCATGCTATTGCATTGCATTTTAAGCACACTTTTGAACACTCTATATAATAATAATGCTAACTAAACACACTTTTAAACTAAACGTTTAAGACATTCTACTAGTAAAATTTAATTAAAACTAAAGATTTAAAAATAACTTGAAACTAGTCAACTCTCTATCCGCTCACAAAAATAGGACAACTGACCTAGAATGACTTGCAACACCTTTCCCCACACTGTCACACTAGCAGTTGCCCAACAACTTTGAAAATGAAAAATCTTAAAAACTACTTACAATTAGATATCGAACCACCCCATCGCACTTCAAAACATTTTATTTGTTAGAGTTACTCAAGGTCCATTCATTCATCAAATCAGACATCCTTCTCCATACAACTACAATCTGAACAAGCTTCGAGGCTAATGTTATGCACGTTCCCCTCATACTAGGCATAAACTGCATAGTTCTTCCTTTTTTTAGCTGTTCCATTAATCATACCTCATAAACAACACCTACCCTTGAACATTATAACAACTACATAAAACTACATAAAATATGTAAAACTACTTCAAATAAACAAAACTACTTAAAAAGTAACTACATAAACAAATATTGTAAACATAAAACAAATTGCTACAAAAGTTAATAAAGTTAAGTAAATTTCATTAAAATTGCAAGGCTTGTTAAAATTTTTTAACTGAAATTGTATAAACTTGAAACAAAGTTAATAAAATTTTAATAAAATTGAAAAGTCTTGTTAAAATGTTTAACTGTAATTGTATAAATTTAAAATAAAATTAATAAAATTAAAATCAAATTGTAAATACTTGTAAAAATTTAACTGAAATTTGTATAAACTAGAAACAAAGTCAATAAAATCTTAATCTGATTGTAAACACTTGTTACAAAAGTTTAAGTGAATTTGTATAAACTTGAAACAAAGTTAATAAAATTTCGTTCAAATTGTAAAATCTTGTCAGGAAATTAAGAGATTTTCATTCCAATTCCAAAGGCTTATAACGATTTTCGAAGAAAGTTACATTAAACTTAATAAAAATAGCTGTACAAATTTTTAATTAATGAAAAAGCCCTAACATTTTTTAAATTATTCACTCTAGTAGCAAAGGTGATTGACGCTCAACAAGACCTGAGCCCAGGTTAGGAGCTGAGAGATAGCTCACTCAGGCAGACGAGAGACCAGGGAGTCTGCTCCGCCAGGCGGTCGTAATCCCAGGTGAGTTCTGGGGTGCCTTCTCCAGCAGGCTAGCAAGCCGCCGCGCATGCAATAAGCTTGGTTTCCTTTTACCTTCGTCGCAGAAGCGATGGGGGGGGGGGGGGTGGTCCATTGACCGTCGCAGAAGATCCCTGCAGAGTAAACCAAGCAGGGAGCAGGTGGCCGGTGTATCCGAACAAATCGATCTCTGCAGCACTTCCGAGCAGCACGGACCTGTTCACAATTGAGACGATACACCCATGCACTGGAGGGGAGATGTTCACCCCATCAAATAAAAACAGTAAATGGCGATCTCCGGGCAGGACCCTCTATTTATACCCTCATCCTCCCTTGTTGCAAAATTTTTTATATATTTAGTCGCTTCCATAATACATTAAACAAAAGAATTGCATATTTTAAACTTTTCTAAGTAAATTTTAACCAAATGTAATGCAATGAAAAGGATTTAGTACATTTTCTGATATTTGGCATGTATATGTTGGAATTTAACACGGAATACGTGTATTTATAGGCTGTTCACATGAAGTGAGCACTTTTGAAAGCCCTCTCATTTCGAATAATAGTCAATAAATATATTTTACTTTAGCCTTAGATGTTAACTTCAGTGTGCAGTGGAATATACACACTGTGTTTATTACTTACATAGCAATATTTGTTTTAAAAGGTGGTTAAAGAATAAAAGTTGGCTCAAAGTAAAAAGTAACTAGGGCCACAAAAGTGCTCACTTAACCGAAAATCCTTAATTCGGTTTCAAGTGATTAGATTTAAATTACATTCTTATTTAGCGATTTCATTCTTTTGCTATATGAGCTTTTTCCAATGTGTGATTTTTAACCGAGAATGTACGATTAAACACCTATAAATTACATGAACAAATAAGTATTTTTACTACCATTTAATTTGTGTTTTTACTAACATTTAAGTATATATATATTAATTATGTGATTCCTTCATTATTCCTTTTATGTAATATGCTTACTGCCTTGCGATCATACATGACCTAACCTGAACTCGAACCCAAAAACTAGATTACATTCATATATGACATAGCCGGGATTCAAACCCAAAGCCTCCAACTAATGCATAAACTGACTACACCATGGAGGCTAGCGAAAGAATAAACTCTTTATTGTGTATTTGTGGTGTGTTGTAAAATAATACTAAAATTTTTTTTTCAGCATACATCTTTGCCAAGAGACAGTTTCAAATATGTTTAGTTGAATAGTATTTTTGTGAACGAATGTAATTTTTTGTTTGTTAGAAACAAAAATTCTTTTTTTTTTTTTTTTTTTTAGAATATCTCTCTCTGTTGAGACACTTTCTTTTATCACTGCATATTTCTTTTCTTAGGAGAACAATTTAACTTTGAAAAAAGAGATAGGTTTAATAAACATATGAAAGTAATTCATTTTAATACACACACAAATATAGGCGAATAACACATTTAAGTACAATTTTAAATAGGTAAATATCTCTGATATTGTATAGAGTGTTGCAAAATGCAAAAGTAAGTATAGGATGATCCAAAATATAGCACATAATATACCATTTTCACATATGCAGCATCAAACATGCAAGTACAAGTAGCTCCAAAAATTCTTATACAACATGTTTAACACTAGCAAGTACAGGTGATTAAAACATAGAACATATTTAACAGTTATTTCACAAATATATACAAATACAGGTTGATCAAAAAATTTAGTTACAACATTTTAACACAAGACAGGACAGGATGTTACACAAAATGTTTCACATCATAGTTTCAGAAACAAGTATAGACACACAATTATTTTATAAAGTGTAAGCAACTTCTGTAAAGAAAGTTTTCATGGATTTTCTTTATATTTTCCTAATATCCCTTTCATGAGCTCTGCTTTCAAGGGGGGGGGGGGGGCATTTCTTACATCCTGGCTTAAACCTCTCTGTTTGTACATATACATATTTACATTCTGGACTATGTAAAACAATACTTTCACCTAAGTTTCTGTATGTTTCAACATAATGTGAGTCCATATCTTCAATACTAGATGTAAGAGGGTTATGCAGTTATGTAAAACACAGGACATTTTGTGTTATCACTGCATTGAATCGCTTCATGGATTTTTCTTTTCCTAGAGGAAAATAAATCACTTTATTATGGAATACACTCTCACAAGTCTCCGTAAATTTACAGAGAACTCGGTTACATCATAGTATGTGAGTTAAATTAGACTTTCCTGGTTTTTCACTGATACAATCTTTTCCAGGATGAAAATACATCATGTTATGCCTTTGCTGTCCAACACCCGACTGAGACCAATTAACAAGGAACAATGTATATATTAATAAAATCTTTTTCTATAATTTAAATTTAAGCAGTGATTTTGGGCTACATTTAATTTTTACTAGTTTTATCGCTTGATGTACGTAACATTTTGATGAAACACACACAGTACAAAACATGTAACCAAACTTTTTGCGATAATGATATAAAGTATAAAGATGATTTTCACACTTTTCGAAATACTGATAAGACAAAACATTGTATTATAAATAAGATGTTTCAAACATTGTTCTTTCTCACAAAATTTTGGTATAATGTGATAGCCCTTAAGCTTTCAATCAACTCTGAGGTCTATACTGGTTTACAAGACATTTCGAACTGTTGCAATTAGTTAAACTGGAATCAAAACTACATGATTTAGTACATGCTGACAAAGATTCAGAGAAATACATAGATTTTAAATTAATGTCTGACTCACAAATTTCCTTAACAACAAAATGTTATTTTGCTGTGCTATAAGTTACAGAATACAAACCTTTATCAATAAACGAATACTTGCAAATTGGTACAAACATTATTCACTATTAGCTACTTCACACATATGTAAATCACACATTGATTGGAAAACTAATATCTTTGTTCGAAAATAAAGTTGTGAAAGTCTCCATTGCACATCCCCTTCCAATGGACGGTGATTCCCCGGTGAGGTCTAGTGAGTTGGTTGGTGATTACTTCATGTCCACACTCCTCTTCAAGCTCCTCTGTAAGGCTGGCAATCATCAAATCTTCTAATGTTTATGGTAAGTCACTATTGGGGTAGTAATATCTCACAGCACAACTGTTGCATGCTATACCTTCACCAACACAAGTGCCGATACTGTTATCGAAAGTCTAGCAAAAATGCTCTGTATTGTTGCATACTTGAACTTGTAAAATACCATCATATAGTTTAAAGAAAACTCTTCTGTAACCTATTTGAAAGATCTTGTGTATGTATATGTGGTTGAAGATGCTAGCCATGATTGACAGTACCTAACGGTCTCCTTTATATAGATTTTGTGTAGTTGCTTTTTTAAGTGTTCTTACTTAGCCAAACTTTGCAATTCCACATGCCCCATACAGTAGTTAATTATTGGATTCCTGTGTACATAAATTGTTCCTTGTTGTTACATAGTTCGCTCCATACTGTAGTAAGAGAACAGCAACTACATTCCTTCTGCATGATATATTTGATTTTCTTGTAGGATGTATGTTTCGTGATGTGTGCACTTTGAGCTTCAAATGGTAGTTGACACTCACTGCAAGGTAGCATGCTGTCAGGATGAAAATTATAGAAAGGACAAAAACTTCGCCCACGACAAGCATCAAAAACTTTTAAAGTATAATCCGAATCTGTAGTGGACTATCTTCTTCTTCAAGTCGAAATCACAGTCACCTGTATCCTGAATTATCACTGGCATAAGGAAGTGATGAGTTGAACCTCTCCATCATAACTGAAGCTCTGGTGTACAGTTATTTATATAATGAGATTTTCTTCAAGTTTTAGATAGTATTAGTTATTCAACAAAATCTTGGTTAAATCGAATTTACAGAGACAGACATTGATATTCCAAACTTCACAGTCCTGCATTCCACAAGGTATCTTTGAAGGCAGCTACTACCTATCATTTGCGCGATGTATTCTGTATTATTATATGTTTCAGTCCACAAGGTAAGGCTATTGTAAACCTATCTACTCAATTTATATTTTATTAGTTTAAATCCTGACTGCTTGATTATTTCATCACTTGCAATTTTAAAACGTAGTCTCAAGAAGAACAAGGCAGGTCGATATCGGGCTGCATATTAAAAACTGAACAACCATCTTCCTCATTACACAAAACTCCTTCTTAATATGAATTTCCTGCGTAACTTTGTGTAAAGCTCCAGAGGTCATCTTTGTTGCACATCTGGAATTGAAAGTATGGGTTGTTTAGACACTTGAGCCACACTTTCTTGTAGCCTGGAGTAACACTGGTGTACATCTTCTCTGGGTTGAATTTCTCCATTTTTTTCGAAATCTTATGCATTTTTCGAAATTATCTTTACACGTAGGTAGGCTGTTGGTAAAAAAAAACTCTCTTAAATATTCGCTTTTGCATTATAAACAAAACATTTCTCTCACACTGATTGGTATTATAGCATTTTACTATTGAATTAATTCTTGGATAGTCGTGATATCTTCTGATATTTATGACTTCTTTATTGTCTAAAACTTTTTAAAGTATCCTTGTGCATTTTTCTAAGCAACATATACTGGATAATCTTCGAGGACATCATTCACATATTGGAAACGCTCTTTTTAACCTATAATACCATCCCATTTTAGGTCATGTTATGTATCTTGTATGTTTGTTGCCAACACATAATTTCAATTTTGGGTTTTAAAGTATACCAAGGTCTGGGTGATTTAAATCTTCATACTTTTGAATCATTAGCATTGGTTGCATAAGAGATTGCAAGCTCCTTAGTTACAAAATTGTTGTCTAGGTAATTTTTGAAACATTGTGCACAGCAAATCATTTTTATGTTATTTCTTGTTTAGACTCTCAAGTTATACAATATGTACAAAAAGTCTCCACTCATCTTATTTATCAAATATCAGTGGTCGCCTCGGAATCCACTTCATCAAATCCAGAATCATCCATTACTACATCTGGGATAGTTCTGGCTTCAGTTAAATGTTCCAGCCTTCAAGACATACAATCCCTCCACATATGTTGCAAGTTCTCATCATTAACAAAAGCGGACATACCATATGGGCAGTCGTCACACGGAAGAAATTATAAAATATCCTCATCAGCTTGTAAATGTTCGGAAAGGAACTGATATACTAGCTTAATTTTGTGTCCTGCAAAAGTAATGATAATCCCTTTTGGCAGCACCCACAATTGAAAAACAGTCTAAACTTAATAATGTTTCTCATTTCCATATGTTAAAATAGCATTGAATACTTAAACACAGTCCTCGTCACAATTGTAACAATAGTGACCTTGATGCATTCTTCCTATTGCAGGGTGATACAGAGAGAGAGATGTTTTACCCTTGAGATTCTGCATTGTATATCTAGGTACTGCTGCTGTTTCCCCAGATGCTGTAACCTCTGATGTTGTATTGGATGTCTGGAATTGTAGTGGATGTCTAGCATTGTAGTGGACTCCTAGCATTGTAGTGGACACCTGGTGTTGTAGTGGATGCTTGGCGTTGTAATGAACATCCGGTGTTGTAGAAAATGTCTAACTCTAGGAGCTGCTAATCCACCTGCACACACACGAAGTGACCTTGACAGCTGACGACTTAAAACTGAGAAAAAATTAATTCATTCCTCCTTATATAGTATATTGATTCAAAATGGCTACCATTTTCCTTTAAATTTGCCAAAATTTGAACCTTTTAGAGATTATTGTGAAATTTAACAGATTCCAGCTACAATAGCAGTCATTTCTGGTTGGATTTGTGCCATTTAATTAATATTACATCAAAAAAGTAGTATTTGTAAATAACGTAAGTTTATATGTGTTCAAATATACACATTTTGTGCTATATAGTATAGTCGAAATTCTCGCATGGAAGCTTATGGTGAAACCTACAAGTAAAATACGTATTTGTCTCTGCTGTGCACAAATATTTGAAACAGATTGAAAATGTATGTTTTACATTGACCTGACATATAAAAACATTTGGTTTTAACATAATTTTTCAAAATGTTAAAAAACTTTTACTTTTGTATTGCTAAAATTGACTGATGCATATTTCTCATTACTTACAAATTTAACAAGTGAAAACATCTTTGGTGGAAAAATATTCCTCATTGATTCCTGGATTTCTATGAGATTTGAGAAAATTATACTGGGAAAATATACTTGAAACTTAAAAGTTTAGTGGATTTAAATTCCTTTCTTGGAATTATATTTGGGATTAAAATTGATTTTAACTTATGGGAAATAATTTTATCAGCAGGACTTGGGAAACTTCTTTCTTCAATACCAGAGCAAACAAGCCATCCCTTGGCTTCGAGAATACGAGAAACCTTCCCCTCTGAACAGGTTAACGGCCAGACGAAATTAAAAACTTGGTTGGCAGAGGGGTGAGGGGAAGTAAGCATACCCAGCCACTTCAAATTCGTGGGTAGAGGGCAGTTTTTGCAAACAGGTGAGTTCAAACTTGGTGTCTTGAGGGGGTGCCTGCCAGGTGGAGAGTCCCTGATGTGGCGGACAAAGACACGTTTTGGGCTGGTGTTACAAGTGGAAGGGGAGTGCTTATCCGAAGCAGGCAGTCCTCCAGCTAGCCAAATATGCATTCTTTTGGTTGGAGGTTGGGGCGCTTACCCAATGACATGCTCTGGTCTAGGGGTGGTGGCAGTTGGGGAGGGACTGTATAGCAGTGGACAGGAGTTTCTATAGTCCTTGCTGACCAGCCCCACCTTTAGTTTGACAACAAGCCTCGCCCTGGATACACATCACTGAGCTTCACTCTATGGTCTTCCGACCCCACCACTCAGGACAACGCTTGGCAGGGAGTTGTGGCACGATCGAGACCTAAGTTACCTACAAAGCTGGGGCTTTGAATGAGCCTACAGCACACTTCACCTTTCGCTTTCTTCAAATAGTATATTCTCCTGGGTTCAGATCTTGTTCCCAGTCTTCGTAAACTACTTTTACAAATTTTAATATTATTATTTATCGGGAAAATGTATTTGTGTGGTAAGCTGATATAGTGCATCTGTTATTTTATAAGCTTTTACCATGTCAAGTACATTTCTGAGCTTGGTCTACAAAAGTTCATGCAGTTTTCAACTACCGTTTGTGTTAACTAGTGCAGCGAATTTCCCAGACTTAAAGGAATTTGTGTTTACATTATTCGCCTCAATGTAGTATGTCAATATTATATTTAATGTAACATAGCATTGATTTCATCATTTTTTCTTCGGCCAAGTGTCTGGACTCAAAAAGTTCCGATATTTATTCATTTTTTAAGAATGAGAATGGAGGCATTAAGCCCTTCTTGGTGTGATCCATGTATCCCTAAGCTCCAATGGAAATTGCATTAAAAATTGATTATTCTTACAATTGTGAAATTTATTTTCCCCATGGAAGTGAAACTTGTGTTAAAAATCTGGGTAAGTAATTTATCTTTATTTATGTAATTCTTTTCCTTTTATGTTGAGGAAGATGTAATTAAATTTCTCGTGGATAATAACTAGCTTGACTGTGGAAACATAAACTGGTAAACAGGACATTTTTATTGACAAAATGTTTAGTTATTTTATGTTGCCTCATTCCGCTGTATGAAATACTTATTTATTCATTTTGCGGTCCATTCCTTATACTTTTGGCGTATTAGAATCTTTAATTTCTCTCGTGGGCAATGTTACCTATTTGATAACAGTCATTTTGTAATTGGACATAAATAGTATTCATCTCTCTTTCCCATAATTTTAGCTCAGTTACCTCACAGAATCCGACCATGCTCCACATCTCTAGTCATGCTCCCAACACACACAGCTTATAAGACATTTATTCACCGACCTCGCAGCCAGACAGACATATATTAAAATAATTTTAGGTAAATGTAGCACTGGCAGGTGTATGAGTCACGATAGTCATGTAGTTGTGTTCGTTCGTTATACTTCTCTAACATCAACCATTTCGTTAATTTTGAAATGCATATCCAATCAAATGGGATGGGGAAAATTTCATTTTAAATAAAATATAATTTCGCAGAAATACATGCTAGTACAACTTATAATTCATTCATTCAGCAACCTCACAGCCAGACAGACATGTTTCACCTGCCTATACAGTTTTCTACATGTTTGCAAATCCATTTTTATTGTGATGTTTAATTAAAGTAATGCAATTAATATTTTGATAGGGACATTTTGGCTTTGTTGTAGGTAAAACTCATTACTTAATTTCTTTCCATAGTTGGGGTAGGTTACAGTTTTTTCCTGTGCGACATTTAAACATGCCTGCATTTCTATACAGACATTCGAACTGAATGGGTTTATTGTGCTGCCCTCCTCTACCTGCCTAGCATTAGTACCAAGCGAGCTGTCGTACACCATCTTCCCAAGTGAAGGGACATGTTTCTCATACTCCTTGTACGATTTCAAGTAGTGTAATTTATATTTATAATGATAGGTAGAACTCGTTATTTAATTTCATATAGGATAGTCATGTGATTGTGTTCATTTGAAATATATTTCGGTAATATTCATTTAAAGAATCATCAATTTCTCTCGTGCAATACACCAGTGCTGTTATTATTCATTTGGAATACATATATGTTCTTCTCTTGGCCATTACTAACATACAGCACATAAATCGTATCTTTCAGTCACCCTCCCAACACCATCTACAGCACCCAAAAAATACTTATGCCACTCTTGCACGAAACTCAACACATATATGCCCCTTCCACAGCACATTACACCTCAGTACAATGCCAGAGCTCAAAGGGTGAACATAGCTCCCCTATATACACCCCTTCCCCAACACATAAATCCCTCAGTACCAAGACAGAGATCCGAGCTTCAACACCTACCAGAGCTGCCCCCCACCCCAATAAGAAATGAAGCTTCCAAAGTATAAAATTATCAAATATTATGCAAAAAATTTCCATCAAAGAAATTTGATCAAACGAGATGATGGAAAAACTTTTATCAAATTTATTTTGTTATACAATCGCATTTTTCATCCTGTTTAATTTGAATAGACTAAGAATTAACGAAAAAAATGTCATCTGATTAAAAACGGATTAAAAAAATTATATCAGATTAAGATCGGATTAATCCAATAAATCAAATCAACCAAATCGATAATCCGATTAATCAAAAGTGACCTAGGACAGGCCCGCCCTTACTACTAGTGCACAATCGTTCGAGAAGAATATAGTCGCAACGCTCTGCTTTCCTCCACCATGCTCGTCAGCGAAATTACATCTGTTTTACATTATGCTCGTTAGTATACTATTCACAGTGCACACTAGTTTGCGTTGTGCATCTCAGGTTGTCTCAGTAAATGACTGTATGGCTGGACTGAAATATGTTGCCTTATCCAGTCGTTCTATGTATAGCCTGCGAAGTTGACTATTCGACCTCTCAACTTGTTTACGTTCGTTCATCTTACATGTTCAACTTAGTCTTTATCAGAGCAGTTCATGCAGTGAGCATACCAGGCACTCTTATTCACATATACCGCACAGCAGTTAACACATGGTTAGGTCTTGCATAGTGGCTAATGGACAGCGACATTCTTCATGACGTTTGTCACAGGAGTGTTTACCGAATGTCCTGCTACAATACTTGCACTCGCTTCCCGATGAACGACAAACATTTTCTTTGTACTGCTTGTTATGTCTATACAGGTTATCGTTGCGGGTAAGCACTACATCGCAGTTATCGCAATGTAACGCCTTGTATACTGGGCTGAATAAGCAATGGCTACTTTCATGCGAGCATGCATTACAACATTTACTAAAATTATTTCCACAGTAGTATCATTTACAAAGTAATGCTTGCATCGTTACTTCGGAACCCTTTGTTGATGCCGATGCTAGTGGTGTTATACATGTTAAGTCTTCGACAAATGATTCCATCTTCATATGGTAGCAGAGTACATGATCGCAATTGTAGCACGAATACCGTAAGGTTTTTAGCGACTTTTTAGGGTCCCTTGCTGTTGACAATGTTGGCTGTGTTACAGATGGCAAGTCTTCAACTATTGATTCCGTGTCATGTTGTAGCAGAGTACACGATCGTAGTAGATTTATGTAGTCTTTAACGATCCGGTTTTTACAACGCTCGCCGACGAACTGACGTATTTTTTTTACATTATATATGCCTATATATTGTTCATACTGTATGCTAGCTTGCGTTGCTCGTCTCGGGTTGTCTCTGTAAATGGCTGCTGGACTGAATTATCTTACCTCATCCACTCGTTCGCTGTCTAGCCTTCGGCGTTAGTAATTTACCTCTTAACTTCTTTATACTCGTTAATATTTCCGTGTTAAAGGTGGAGTGTTTTTTTTTTCTTTTGCTGCTGCCTGTTCTCTCCCACTGTGTCTTACACCGGCTCCTGGTGTGTCTGTAACTGTAACACTAACATGACAGCCAAGAATCTCTTCGACCTGTTGCAGGTAGATGTTTGTAAATGGAATTGGTGCAAGAATGTATTCCTTAGGCATTCTATCACTATGGATGATGTCGTGCATTATAGCATTTATTACTAAAGGTATTTCCACACTGGTAATATTGATACCATAATGCTTGTCAGGCCTCCCTGCTGTTGTCGATACCAGTGGTGTCAGTCGTAGACCGATGATTCCATTTGTTGGTGAATGTAACTGTCTGCTTCCCGCCTAACTCGACAACAAAGTTATTTTATCACTATACGATAAAGGTTCATGTCTCGGATTGTCACAGTGTGTGTGACCTGCTTGTTACCTATGACTGGCAGACTGCACGTATTTGTCATGATTAGTATGGTCATGTATAAAAATATTATTTGTTGGTTCATTGCATGATGTGTTCGATACATAATTATATAACACAAACAACCATTTTGTTTATAACTACATTCCTTTCATACACTCTAGCGGACGACTGGATAAACTTGGATGGTGAGCGTATACAGCTGTCGGTAGGGACCTGAGTTCAAGACTTGCTGCACTATACAAGTTATCTCTATAGGTAAACACAGCATCGCAGTTGTCACAGTGGGATGGCTGGGTTGAACATTCAATGCTGACTGCATGGTTGCTGGATGTAAACTGCCTGTACGCACATGCACTGAAGGTTCAAGTGCAGGCAGGGTCCTGAAGACAGAGTATGACTGTCTGTAATTGCCAAGGTTTGGTATACGATGTAAGTACATACCTGTACTAGCAAAAGGGGTCGGTACACAAGCGCAGGCAGGGTCATGATGACCGAGTATAACTGCCTGTAATTGCAAAGCCCGGTAGATGAGTGCATGCCGGAGACAGAATATGACTGTAATTATGGACACAGCATGCTAGTTTGTGTTGCTCGTCTCGGGCTGCCTCTATTACTGGCTGTGAATGTAACCTCTCAACACATTTCGCTTGCACCAATTGGGTAGGTCTTGTAGTTTTGCTTCCCGATGGATGATGGTCTATTTACTACGGGCGAACATACAATGACTACATTCATGACGGCGTGCATTATCACAGATTTTTTTTTACCTGTGATTTTGCACTCTGTACGGGAATTGAACCTGTGATACATTTTTTTTTAGAGGATGATGCACTGTCTCCACTACCCTCGGGGTGCATGTATTAGTTCCTATTACATTCCAGTAGCATACATAACATGTAAGACTGTTTTTTTCCAAGGGGGTGGTGTTGAACTGATTTCGTGGTCGTTAATGTATACCATGAACATAAAGGTGGAATGGTCCTTGTAGTCTCTGCTTCCAGCGAGTTCACATTGACGAGATGTGCTGGTGACCTACAGGTCACTGCTACATTACTGAAGGTAAACCTCTGCTGTTCATGTTTTGCATCTTCTAACAGCAGATTTCATACATAGTTGCTGTGTGTTTGTTGCGAGATATCCTTATTTGCCATTATCAATTCACTGACAATTCGTTTCGAAATGAGTTTCTAGCATTATAAACGACATCTCTCCCTCTTGCACGACTAATGTATATTGCTGTTTCGTATGTGCATACGGTTCTGGCACTAGGTACTATATAATTCAATTCCTCTCTTAAAGGATTGTGCACTCGACAGGTCTGCAACCCTGACGTATCTCTCACACCCAGTGTTATGTACCATCTCTTCGACTTGTCGATAGCTGCACGGCCCTTGAACTATTGGCTGGTTTAGTTTCACCAGATTCGTATGGAAAGTGTTCTGTCCAGGTCAGTCCGGTCTTGTCGAGCATCATCTAAAGTGGCATACAGCATCTCTCGCATGTGATTGCAATGGCTGGTATGTACTTTCAACATTTTTTAAATAAAAGTTTGAAATTGTATGTAGCAGTGGTGTCCTTATCGTTCCCACACTTCCCAATGGAATTTTTTGTCCCCTAATATAACATACAAAGCTCAATGCTTGCGCACATCTTGGTTAAATGCTTATAATCGATGGTTTAAATATATGATGTTTTGTATGTGCTTATACTTCCAGCATATCTTCAATTGTTCGGAAATTACAGCAAACTATGCTTATAAGTACACATATGGTCTAGTTGACCCTGCGACCCTTCTTGTTATACTGGATGATGCCTATATTATTAATTTAATAGTTGTATCTCAAACAGTTAGGATATTATGGCCAACTATGCTTATAGGTAGTCATAGGGTCTACTTGACCATATTACAGTTCTTGCCATTGTAAGTTATGCCTATGTTATGAATTTGACAACTATATGATAAATGATTCATAAATTATAGCCAACTCTGCTTATACATGGACATAGAGCTGATAAGTAATCATAGGGTCTACTTGGTCCTTCTACCCTTCTTGTTGTCACGAGTGATGGCTATGTTATAATATGGTAGTTGTATCTCAAACGGTTCGGAAATTACAGCCAACTTTAATTATAAGTAAATGTAAGGTATATCTGACACTGCAGCTTTTCTCGGCATTGGGGGTGATACCTATGTTATGAATGTTTCAACTGTATCTTAAAAGGCTCAGTAATTATGGCTAACTATACTTATAAGTAGACATAAAGTATTCTTGGCCCTTCTACCCCTCTTATCATAGTGGGTGATGCGTATGCTATGAATTTGGCCACTATATCTTAAACTGTTAGGAAATTACGGCCATCTATGCTTATAAGTAGACATAGGGTCTACTTGCCTTTCTACCCTTCTCGCCATCATGGGTAATGCCTACGTTATGAATTTGGAAGTTGTATCTCAAATGGTTCGGAAATTACAGCTAACTTTATCGGGAGAGAGATGTTGCAGAGATGCTATGAACTCTAGCATTCTTCAGGCAAGCTTAAACAGTTCGGAAATAACATCCCACTATGCTTATATGTAGTCATAGGTCATACTTGACCCTTTGGTCATTTTTACTTATTGAGGTGATGTCTGTGATATAAATTTTACAACTATATCTTAAATGGTATGCTTAAACATAGACATAGGTCATACTTGACCCTTCGGTCCTTTTCCTTGTCATGGGTGATACCAATGTTATGATTTTGGTAGTTACATCTCAAACTGTTCGGAAATTACACCTAAATATGACTGGGAGAGACATTGTAGGGGGCTATGAACTTAATCCTTCTTTAGGCAAAATGATTGTTGCTGGTATGACAGAGTATGACTGGCAGGGTGACCCCTGGAACCAGCAGTAGTTTTGCTGCAGTGCGATTTCCAACATGGTAGACCAGATTGACAGAGCAGGAAGATCTGCATTGGCTGTCATTTTGCGAGACAGTGCATTGGACACAATTTTGATAGACAGTGCATTGACATGTGCATTCAGGTCAGTGCTGGGAGCTTAGAGCTGGTAACACAACTGTAACACTGCCCCCTTCCCGAGTATGTTTGAACACTCCACCATTTTTCTGGGTAGTGCATTGGCAGTAATTTTTCTAGACACTGCCACCAATTCGCTAGATGGTGTATTGGCCGCCATTTTCGCTAGTGACAGAGAAGGAAATTCTGCATTGGCAGCAATTTTACTAGACAGTGTCATCATTTCGCTGGCCAGTACAAATGCGGACATTTTGGTAGTCAGTGGGGTCCTCTAGAACATAAGGCCAGTCACCTTTTTGCTAGACAGTATAATTCAGAAACTTCTGGAACATATGCCAAAATGGCCACAGAAGCATGCAGAGGGAACCACTGTATTGGAATGACAGAGCTGCAGGAACAGACTTGTGGAGAGTGCAGTGTTGTGGAATTCTAGAGCAGGAAGTAGATACATTCGGTAGGATGGTAGCTTCCAAACTTTTGACTGACTAAAAATGGCCACCATTCGCATACTAGTAGCCAAGATGGCTGCTTCCAGCTAACTGGCCACCATAATGGCCACCATTGGCGAATTCGGTCATTTTGTGTGCGAATTTGTGCGAAATGACGTCATCCAAGATGGTGTCCGCAGCTCCCGGCTACGCATTCCCAATCCCCCTGTCCCTGTACCCACCATTACCACCATCTTGCCAGTCAGTATTACTTCCAAAATGGGGGTTTGGCTAGGACCATGCATTGACTGTAATTTTGCTAGACAGCACGGTTACCAAAATGGAGGACCTGAATGACAGAACAGGATGTTCTGCATTGGCTACCATTTTGCTAGCCAGTTCTGCCTTTTTGCTAGACTGTGCGACTTGCAAGATGGCAGACCAGACTGACAGAGCAGGACATTCTGCATTGGCTACCATTTTGCTAGACAGTGCCACCATTTTGCTAGATGATGGACCAGATTGACAGAGCAGGAAGTTCTTCAGAATGCTAGAGCAGGAAGTAGAGAGTTTAAAGTCAATAATAAACAATGAACTGCACAGTGAAATCGGCTGCCTGTGGTTATTTGATTTGGCTTTGCTTTGTATTATTTGTTAGTATTATTGCTTTTAGACAAAGATATTCTAGACATAAACATGTTCTGGCAATGACTTAATTTATAAACAGCATTAATGAATCATATAATATAACTCAAAACATTTCGTTATACAACGGAGATTTGAATTCAAAATACTAATTGAGCTACAGACACAACCTGCAAGATAGCTGTGTAAAATGTTATATACATAGCAAAGTCCATCATTATCGCGTTTTTTTTAAGCTTCCAGATGTTTCGACTGGCCTGGTTAACAAAATGGCTTTTGTCAATTTACTGGTCGACAAGATGGCTACCACCAGCTTACTGGCTACAATTTCGCTAGTCAGTGTATTGGCAGCCATTTTGCTAGGCAGTGCCACCATTTGGTTAGGCAATGCATTTACCACCATTTTGCTAGGCGATACCACTTCCAAGATGGTGAACCAGATTGATAGAGCAGGAAGTTTTGCATTGGCCACCATTTTGCTAGACAGTGCATTGGCTGCAATTTTGCTAGACTGTGCCGCCACCATTTTGTTAGACAGTGCGACTTCCAAGATGGTGAACTGGAGTGACAGAGCAGGAAGTTCTGTCAGGAAGACTCCACACCCCAGCTCCACAGCTAATGAGTAAAACACTACAATACGGACTCAGTGTTGGAATGCAAGAGCATGAGGGAGAGAAGGGAATTGTCGAGGGAAGAAATGGGAAACTTTGGTGGGAAAACGGTCAATTTTGAGGGGAGAAGGGAATTTTCCCAATAATTTGGCCATTTTATGTGGGGACTTGTGCGAAAATATGACGTAATCCAATATGGCCGCCAGTTTCCCGCCTCCCATGCCCCCAGCCCCTCCACCAGAGTTGTCTATTTACAACTACTCTATATTTTAATGTTATATGAGTGTCTCAATACTTTGGTAGATTTTATGCCCGAATTCTAGAGTGTAAGAGAGCAATTTTTCTTTATGTACTGGTGCGTTTGTGTGTGCAATGTGTATTAAAATATGCAATCTCACACTCCACGTGTATGTCTTCAGAATAGTACTCCAAACTGTATGACTAAGGATGGAATCCATGGTCTCATCTTAAGACAATTGTTGGTCAAGATGGTCTTATTAGGTATCCCAGTATGCCATAGACGTTGCTCAAGCTCATCTCAAACAACTGTCAACAGGATGTCTCCTTGAAGATTGTGTTAAGACATGCGATCGATTCTAACCTGGAAAAGGAACAATAGTATTCCATAGTGACAGCTCGAGAAAGTCATGTTTCATAGTCGGCAAGGATATGCTTAAGGCGGGAAATAAGAGCGTCTTTAGCAAGTCCGCTGGAAAGGTGACTTGAGACCTGAGAACACTGTGGTTTTGTAATGGCGGATGCATGTTATTTGTGTATGATGTAATTAGCATTTGTTTATCCGTGTGTGAGAGTATAATCAACAGTACAAAGGCGTTGTATTGCTTTAAAAGTGTGATATTATGTAACTAAACAGCTTCCTGTTAAAGTGCCTTGTGCTCAGTACGCTGTATTTGCACTGGATGTTGACGATGATAAGATTGATGATGATATGCTTGATGAAGAAATGCCAAGTTCCAGATGGAATAAAATATGCATACGCGATGCCCAAGACCCATTTGATGACAACGGTGAAACTAGACAGCGCTAATCTTAATATAACGTATTTACAAGATATTTAGATTATTTCGAATTTCTGTAACTTGTGTTGAAAAATATTGTGTTTAACATGACATTGAAGTCTTAAGGTAACACATTTAAACGTTTGCTTAATCTAATTTCATTAATCTGCAACTCATTCAGAATATTGGTTAAAATGTACGCAATTAGACTCGTGTTCGTATAAACCCTATAATTTCCATCAATTAACTTTATTCATTTTCTGTATGTCGGTGTATTGCGATTTAAACTATTTTAACGTAATAGTGTTTAAGTCTTCCACATATCCTTTATTTACCACATCAGTATCTTTCACAGTCATACCCACATTATGTGATATATGTCTGTTCAAATCACAATTCCCATCGCGATTTTTGGTTACACAGGTATTGTAATGATTGTGTCTTTTATCGCTATGTCCAAACTTTAAAATACTCACTATTCTTCGTTGGGAAGTACAAAACTGTTAAATCCACATCAATATGTCCCTTTATGTAGGGGAAGCACTGGCATAATTACCAGAAAAACGTACTTGTTTTTCCAACAATAAAAACACATATCTTTAAACTTTGTAAATGCCATATCACCCAAAACATGATCATTGTAAATATGTTGTACATTCATATTGTCCATTTTAAACATAATTAACATATTTGCATTATCGCGCACATTATGTTTTGGAATATGTGCTTAACAATGGGATAGATAAAAACAATCAACGTTTGAATGCCTACCAAAACTAAAACATTATTGTATTTCACCGTGGTTCGCACCAGACATCATCAAATATAAATACAGAGTTGGTTAATGCTTCATTCGGAGGCGTAGCAAGCACATATATTGCGTAAGGCTCTTAACTATTCGCACCAAGCTTTCTTGTACTAAATATAAATTGATACAAACATATTAATTTGTAGTAAAGTTTATTACAGCTGTTCGACCACATCTTACAAGTTCTACAAATTGTGTATCTACTTAAATTATTTTTTCTCTTTTTAGTGCATTTATAAATAAAAGAGTGGTTTTAAAAGTTTTATACAGTTATTTTTTCTGCTCTTTACATTACTTATTTGGCTAATCAGTCCTTCGATCGAGGCACGAAGTGCTTCCATGTGTGCCGAAATTTTCCTGGTTAGCATTTCTTAATATTTCCCTGGCCAATTAATATTACAATTATGTTTACAAATTTATCCTGCTAGTTAATAACCTACTGTAATACAAATTAAAATCATTTTTTTGTTTTATTTTTATTAAATGCATCCATCCCACTTTTGACAAATGTTTTACAATTTTTCTCTCGAAAATTCAATGGGCTAACCAATTTCGTTAAGGGATGGAGGTCTTAATTAAATAAAAGAGTTAATTATAATTTCCTAATTTTATTTATAATAACTACAATCAAGATTCTCTCTACTCAACATCTCACAATACATTTGTATAACTTACTGCTTACAATTACTGTCTTCAATTAACAAACTTTATAATTATCTCAAATCAATCAATGAATTTTAATATGCGGAAGTCAATCCCATCAGACAGTGTACCAAAACCTGTTAAAGTATATTTTTAATTTTGTGTGCATATTTGAGAGTTCCAATATTTACAACAAAATCTGTATTACATGTCTACTCAGTCTCACCTCAGTTCAGTCCATGTCCCACCAGTCCACAATGTTTTAGAGTTCTCCGAGCGCCCTTATGCACAGTAGGATTCACTCGCCAGGTTTCACGCCATATCGTTCATTCACCCTGAATACTCGTCCGCCGTCGTCGTCTCGCACCTATCTTCGCCGGCGCACTGACCAGATGGTCAGTGTGGCTTGTATTTATAGGTCGTAGGCCGTCATTCATAACATTCGCTAATTTCCGAGTTGCGTCAAGTGTCCTAATTTCCAGAATATTCTTGCGCCTCCTGTCAGCTTCTTCGGCGAATAGGCTGTGACTTCAGCTAGTATTGCCGCTGTCCATATTTACGGTCTTCCCAGAAAGGGGTGGTGCGGCATCGAGCGCGTCGTTCCTGGGGGGGGGGGGGGAAGGATCGGGGCACCAGACAGCCTCCAGGTGCTAGCTGCAGCGCATGACAAAATTTTAATATATGTTGCATACATGTCGATAATTTCTTGCAGAATAACGTAAGATAAATTTTAGAACTGGGGAAAACGTTTAATTTTTTTTTTTTTCTTTTCTGCACTATGCCCACTGTGCATCGCATCAATGGGGAACCAATGACTTCACAGTGCAAGTAGCACCCCACAGCACCGAAGCTACGGTCAGGTCAGTATTTAGTCTGCAAACGGGCAGTGTAGTCATGTTGCTGTCGCTACTTATGGGCGTTGTTTATGCGTCTGTCCCCATTGGATTTCGGAAGTGAACCGGTGCCGGCGCCGGCTGGATCCAAGCATTTGTCCCAACCAGCCAGCACGCCCGAACACCGATGTAAATATCATCAAAGTAGGTATAGATGTCTTGCAAATTTCCTGCTGGAGGAGGGTGAAAACGTCGTTTTCGAAGCAGGGTATGAGACGACCAGGTGTGTCAACAGTATAATCACCTGTAGAACCTTATGTTTCCTAGGTTATGACGTCATAGATCTTGGTTACAGCAGAAGCTCGACAGAAATAAAACGAAACACGCAACACAAGTAGGTTTGTACTCACGATTTGCGGTACGTTTTTCGTTAGTACTCGGTACATATCGTTCGCATTCGGTTGGAGTTGACAATCAGGCCTCACACAGCATGACGGCTCAGGTAGCAGGGGTGTTATTCTCAGATTGCTATTTTCTTCTTGGCGTGACTTACGGTTCTTGACTACCCGCCGTTCATTGCAATCGGTATTCTCACACTGCCAGAAACACGGGTATAGGCTATTTACGGTAAAATGAGCACTTTTGAAAGCTCTGCTTAAGATCTACTTGTATGCACGTTGTGTATTCATCCGTCTTATGTAAGATTAACATTGTTATGGGCCTCATCACTTTATTCATGTGTCGGTCAAGTGAAACTGTGAAATTATTAGAAAAGTAATTATTGTAAAAATATGCTCATTTTTACACTTCGATGCATTAAGAAATGCAGATACCGAGAGAAATAATTTAATTTATCACAAATTTTTACCTGACCCTTTTTGTTCGACGTTAATATATGGATCTACTTTCTTCTCCATCGTCACCAACTTTACTGGATACATGTCATTCATTGCACCCGTTAAAATATATGCAGGCGGGGGGCAGTGACTTTTTTCTAAGTTGATTTCAAAAGTGCTCACTTTACCGTGAACGGTCTTTAAGCGTGAACACACCTTTAGCCTGCTTGACGTAGCCTCCTGGGGCTGCCGAGCTGCGCCTGGCGGGAAGCCTAGTGCTGAATGCTGGGAAAAGAACACTCGCACACGGATTCGTACGCGCCATATTGTGTTGGTGCCGATTGTGCCGATATTTATTTATTGTTGGTAAAGAAGACGAGTTTGGTGTAACCTCGGTCACAAGAGCGTATTCTCCAGTGCATTCTTTAATCAAATTCAAACGCGAACATATTTCCTAACCATATACTACCCATTTTCCTTTGAAATAAAAACTAATTTTCGTTGGCAGATGGGGCTGGAATGCACATCTCTCTTTTCCTAATAATTACTCGTAATGCCGTGGGAAGGCGCTGAGGGGTGGCGTGTGCCGTGCTGTTTCGATAATCGAACGTAATAGTTCCCTGAAACGTCGAGGCGTATCGCTGTGGTATTCTCAACACTCGTTCAGCTGGTGTGACGTCACAGCAAGCTCACGCGAAATATGGGCGGATGCATGCACAAGGCGACATTGCATTCAGCATGCTAGCGAGTGAGATTATAAACCTTTGTTCAACTTTTAGTGACCGAGGCTTGCGTGTTCTACTGTTACATTTGAATTCGTATTTTAAACAGTAGTTTCACAAGAAAATGATTACTTTAAAAGCGACATTGTAAAAAGTGCATTTAATAAATATGTTCAGTTATGTGTCTTACGTGAGAAGTTAGAACTTGTTTATGAGAGACCTACGACCGCTCTCAACAATTTTAAGACAGAGAACAAAGTCAGAAAGTTTGTACAAACATTTAATCCTGATCATTACAAAACAAAATGTTTGGTTATGCAGTTGCGAAACACCTTATTTTAGAAATATATTTAGTTATAGCTAATATTATATGTAAATGCATTGTGGTACATCCAAAAAGTACGAATGTTATTTTTTCCCCTGAAGACTTCATTTATTGACGTTTCTGAGTACAAGTACTAGGCTATTAATGTATGGAAAATGATGTGAGTAACGGCACTGCTTAGGTATAAAATACAGGATACTATATACACTTTCATGTACCACGGACATTTATGTGACTAGTTAAAACATTATTAAATTATTTATGTATTTATATTTAACAAGCTTAAAAATCAATCTTGTTCTTTCCGTAACTTAACAAACTTATAAGATTAGAAAACTAAAAGAAGGCAAAAATATCACAATAATAAAAATAAGGCTTTGTGTGTGTTAATTAACATTACTTATTCTAGAAAGCTCAAATGATGTTTCTACTCAATCAACTCGTAAGTTGTGAGCGTAGCTCAGTGAAACAGTATTGCTGTTTATAATTTAAGCCATTGCCAGAAAACCTTTACGTCTAGAATAACTTTGTTTGAAGTCAATAATAAGCAATGAACTGCACAGTGAAATCGGCTGCCTGTGGTTATTTGATTTGGCTTTGCTTTGTATTATTTGTTAGTATTATTGCTTTTAGACAAAGATATTCTAGACATAAACGTGTTCTGGCAATGACTTAATTTATAAACAGCATTAATGTATCATATAATATAACTGAAAAAATTTCGTTATACAACGGAGATTTGAATTCTAAAAACTAATTGAGCTACAGACACAACCTGCAAGATAGCTGTGTAAAATGTTATATACATGGCAAAGTCCATCATTATCGCGTATTTTTGAAGTTATGATTATTGTTTTATTATGACCGTGCTAGTAAATCGAAACATTTCACGTTACTTACATGTACACTAACATTCATTTTGCACAAAAATACGTTTTACAGAACCCGTAATCTTTTCGTAAACGGACATATACGCCTTTAGGTTTACTCGGATGACAGCCATCTTGTCTCTCGCAGATCCGTTGGTATAGCAGAAGTTTATAACACGTTCTATTAAGTCGCGTGCCCCAAAATTGCTTTCTGATTGGTCAACGAACATAGCCTTCCGTCTGGGGTGCCTAGAAATGGATGATATTCAGGCGTGATCGACGAACACCAGCCTGTGGCTTTTCATTCGTATCCGAGAATGCGACGGGCAGGTCCGCTGGCCGTAGCACGGCGTACTACTGCGACCTACCGCCTACTACATCTCAGAATAGCACCCAAGGTGGCGAGCTTGTACGGGTTGCATACAGGCTGAATAAGTTGTAAGCAAGTACGGTATGTACAAAGTACCGTAGAGAACAATCCCTGACACGGAGGCCTGACAACTGATAGCAACGTCCCTTGTTTATAAATGGCAAAGATGTAAGAGCGAGTGTACTTGTGTACTTTCGCCAGCTCTCTCTCTCTCTCTCTCTCTCTCTCTCGTAGCTGGAAAGCCGTGGAGAATTTGGAGGTAGGCAGGTAGGCTACCTGCAAGGTGCAGTGCTGCAGCTGCGAGTGAGTGAGAGAAGAAGGTGGGGCAGGTCGCAGGCAGGCCGGAAGTGCCTCCCCCTCCCCCCTTCCTCACCTGCTAGCAGTTTCCGGTGTCACAGGCCGTGCCGGTCGCGCTGCAGCTGCTTGCCGGCCCCGCTCGTGCTGGCTGCGTCCACGGTTACCGCATGAAATATGTAATTACACGAAATACATGTAAGTTGAAAGCAGGCGTGTAATTATTTAGCGTGTATTGATAAATTTGCGTGTAATTTTAATCATTATTTTTTCTGAAATCCTTTCACAGCAAGGGAAAAATATACCTTTCTCAGAGAAAGTTTGGGAGCGAATTGTCGATCCTGGGATTGTGGAATCGGACAATTGCCTAATTATATACTCTCTTCATGACTAAGCTACCGCCGAACAATTCTTATACCGTGTTACATCAGACGTTATTGGGTGCGGTCTAAACTGAAGTTGTGTGTTGTAAAGAAAAATTTACCAGTTGTATTCAGTCCGTCGGGAAGGTGTGTGTTTGATTAAGTGGGAATGAGTGAGTTGCGTGTTATCATTATTAGGTAGGAGACTTCATGATGGGTAAATGGATTAATAAAAAAACGAAAAGTAGGTGATGAACAGCTAGGTGATACAGACTGCCTTGAAATACCTGTGGTTGACCTTGCAGATGCTAGTAAAATTGCGGTATAAACTGACTTTTCGCAGGAATCTAGAATTACATTTGCAATGAGACGGGACAATAGAAACGGGTAAATAAAAAAGAAGAAAATTCTATGTTAGTTCAATAGTGCATGTATTGCAGATCCACTTTTTAAAGACTGATTAGTACAAAAAAAATCCCTAACGATGCAAAGACAGGCGTATCGCACAATATTGCATATTGTAAAGTCTGCGACACTAATATTGTTACAATTTTCTCAATGTCAGTGGGCTAAGGCAAGTTTGTTAAGAAATAGAAATCTTATTTAAGTAAAAGAGTTAATTATAATTTTCTCATTTTATTTACAATAAATACAAACAATATTCTCTCGACTCAAGAGCACACAATAAAATTATATCACTGACTGTTACAATCAGCCCTAATAGACAGTGCATCAAAACCTATTCGATTATTTTATAAATTATGTGTCTATATTTAAGTCCCAATATTTACAATAAAATCCGTATTACATGTCCACTCAGTCCCACCCCAGTTTAGTCCTTGCCCTGCCAGTTAAATTGTTCTAGACTCGCAGTAAGCTTCACTAGTCCGTTTTCACGCCCTCTTGTCCAGTCACACCACTAACACCTCGTCCGCCGTCGTCTCGAGCTCAAGTTCGCTACCGCTTTCAGCTAGATGGCCTCCGCCAGACTGCTGCAGTCCAGCTGTTGCTTGTATTTATAGGGTGGTAGGAAATCTCCCCCCACATAGCCTGGACCACTCACATAACAGGAGCTCACTACCGGTGTAAGTTACAGCGCCTAGAAATATTATTGCACGCCAGTTTGACGTTTTTCGTCACAGTAAATCTTAAAAATACAATCAAAGTATTAGAAATATCGCTAAAGCACAGAAACTAACATAGTCATTTCAGAAATGTAGGACAAAGTTAGGAGGGCAGAACTGAAACTAGCAGGGTTTTTGGCCACAAATGATTTGCCTTTTCTTCTGATGGATACACTAGCACCTCCGTGTGCAAACATTTCCCCAGATTGAGACGTAGTTTCGAGGTGTGTCTATGTGACAAACTTCGTATCCCAGGTAGATTTTTCTCCATGATATTGGATGAAACTACAGATCAGGCTTCGACTATACAATGTGTTTTTATTATTATATGTTATAATGATAATTACAGTACCTTAAAAAGTAGATTTTTGTGATATTGTGGAAACAAGTTCTAGAACTGCTACAATCTGTATAAATGCTTAACACAAATTTTACTTTAAAAAGGTATTCCATTATGATACATGATTGGGTTTTCTTCTGATACAACCAGTGTTATGGCAGGAGCAAACCATTATGTTCTCGCTCTTCTTAAACAGAATATTCCTGACATAGCATGCATTAGGTGCTCCTGCCACATGATTCATCTTGCAGCCTCTGATGCCTGTTAAAAGCTTTGTCGCTCTGTTGAAGATTTGCTCCGAAACTTAGGCTCTCGTTTTAGCCTCAGTTATTCTAGGCAGCAAACATTCAGAGAATTTCAGGAGTTTTTTTACGTGGTAATTCACACAATTCAGTCTCCTGCGCTCGCTGGATATCGCTTAAAGCCTCTGTTGACTGAGTTCTTGAGCAATATTCAGCTCTAAAATTCAACTTAAGGGAAACAGTTTCCAACGATCCAACAAAAACATTGGAATAGACGATCGTCACTATGGACAATCGATTTACTGAACTATACCTTTAGTGTTTATGTTTTATGTGTTAGGTCTTCTTATTGATTTCAATACTACATTTCAATAGGAAGCTCCCTTACTTCATACGCTAACGCCATTGTTGAAAAGGTTGATGAAAAGCATTCATAGTAACTATTTGCATGTTGACTATGTGAAAAAAAAAAAAATGTTGAAGAAGTCAAATATGACGGCAAAATATATTTTATGGACTCTGAAACTATTTACTTAGGCATTCGAGCGCAGGACAGTGTATACAGACTAAAAAGAGACTCCAGAAAATCAAAGAAAGACTTGAGTATTTGAATATTGCCTACATTTTTACATAGAACTAGCAAAGGAGCTACACAAGCGGTTCGTACTTCTATTTACTAATCCCCTTTTTTGCATGATTTCTATTGTTGATTCAGCAGTATCTCGGACATTTGAAGTACAATCAAGGGCCCCGATTTTCCAAATATGTCGCATTCTTAACCAATTTGTGGATGTGCAAGAAGCAGATCAAGAATGGAGCGAATATTGATTACTGGACCGTTCTGCACATGACTTGACTTGGATCCCTGCAAGCGACCAGAAGAATACTGGAGAAATATTTTCAATTAAAAGGACGCAGCAGGTATGCCAATTTTCCCCCACGATAGCAGAACTGATTGAAATATTGTCGATTTTTCAATTTTCCAAATACTAGTGTAGGCGTTTGTTTAGTTCTCTACGAAATTGTAAAACACGCAATAAATATAAACTTGGCACAGAAACCATTGTCACACTTCTTCACACTAAACACGATATCAATGAGCAAGCGGTGTGTATGGATTTTAACCCGGATGAAGAGATGATTCCGAGAAAAATATGGGATAATAAAAATAAAAATGAGTTTGTGTGCAGTTTAGTGTGCAATAAACGCATACAATGTTACTGGAGTGTAAATTAAATGTCAAGTGAATACTGCAGTCGACTACAACCATCATATGTCAACATGCTCTATCTGCAATCCAGGATCCAAACATTGGTGAGTTGGTAATTCATTTGATCATTTTCTTATCCTAGGTTGTTTGAATTGTCCACTACATAATTTTGTAATTTACAGTTAAGTGCCATTCATTTTGAGGCCATCGACAATTCGCTATTTATTTTACCAACATTAGTACAATATTAATAAGTCAGGGACAGGCAATTAGGTAATAGGGGTATTTTAAAACTGAGTATTAAAATAACTTACCCAATCAGTCATTCATTGATTTAATATACAGGCCAAGTGTTCTTTTTCTTAAGAAAATAAAGTAGCAAATTGGAAATGGCCTTGTGAAGTCTTATTTTGCACCTTATTGACAGTCATATTGGCAAGGGCCAATGTATACTTAATTAAGTCAATGGTTTGGTAACGTGCATATAAATTTATCGTAATAATTTTTATAATCTGCTAAATTGAAATATGGTCTGTCTGTTAATGATATTGTGCCATTCGTAATTTTCTGACGCAGCATATTTTAATTTATTGTTTGCATTTTGTTGTTTCGTTTTAGTAATGTTTATTTTCCACATAAGTTGGCAGCTGGGCATAACGTCATAAACAGAGAGGGTTTTTGAATATGTTTTAGAGATATCTCCTATATAAGTAAGTTTAATTCAAATTTAGAACCTTTAGTGAAAATTTCATTATTATGAACGAACCTGATCTCCACCATGAATGTGTTTCGTCATCATACTGGGCAGCCAGGGCTGCCTGGCCAGATATTTTAATCCGTCAATTCTGTGATATATAGACACAGCGACGTGCGATATGGAACTCAATCAAAGATTTCAAGCCGCTGGAGTTCGCCGGAGCGCAACAGAAGAGAGCTATTGAGTACTTACTGTGTTAGAACTGCAAGATAAACGGTACATGTACCGTTGACCAGACCTCCTATTAATGTCTCACTAAGACCCTCATTTAAATGTTTCTTGTTCTACTAATTATATTCAGAATTAAGCCAGGCACTACTCAATACCCACTGTTGTGTGACATTTTAAATTATCATTGAACTGCGGTCAAGAATACTTTTATTTTACACTTATTAGGACATGCAATTGCCAGCTGCATGATTACTTAGTATGATTGGGATTTAGCTGCAAGTTACATATGCTGAACTTAATATAATGTGAATATAATTCTAATCTGAACCCACAGCATAAAGAAAAGAACTTTCATTAAACGTATGCTTCACCTATGGACATATTTTCCTTATGGCGTTGCTGGTAGTGTAGAGTTCCTCTTATTATCAGTGTCTGTGTCCCTTTGTTCAACGCCTAGAACTTCCCGTCTGCAAGGGTAAGACTTCTTCCATGTATTAGTCTAAGTGTCCATTTCTGTGTCACGCATACACTCAGTTATTACACAGATTGAGAATATTCATTCCTCACAAAAACACGTATTATTTGCAACCGATTCCACACATTATTACTCCATGATTCTTTACAGTGGCTTCCGAACTGTGGGGCAGTTTTGCATGCGCATATTTTTACGCATACCACAATCACTAAACTTTTCAGCCTTAAGCCGCGTTACAATAATTGGTTTGGCACTTTAGTATATTTCCATCTGGTAATTTGTTGTTTGTGGGCTTCCATTAGAACACTTCATTCGTTGTGTCACTTTTTTGCACGTTGTGCGTCTGTTCGTTTCAACATGGAAACTAAACTCTTCAAATTATAGAACAAAAAATTTCAGGGGTTCCTAAGATAAAGAGTTTTAACTTACAATAATGCCACACTCACATCTATCATTACTAGATTTAAATGATTATGCCATAACGTCATAACATTTTAGTTCTGTGTAGCCTACTGTATTAAATACTTATTTCGACGTTGGAGACATGATTTGTTTTATATAAAAACTTGATTTTTTACACATTTACAATTTGTACCATCAAAATAAATATGGATATGATTAGGTAAGTTAAATGCAGTAATTTTTTATATTAAAAGTAGGCGAAGCGCAAAACGAAATAACATTTACAAATACACTTGTTAATTTTGTCCATTAAATTATATTATGTAATAATTTGTTAAGAAAAAGTGACAATTGGAAAACATTCTTAAGTATAGTGTCGACTAAACGTAATACAAGACCATTTAAACAAGATTAAATTGTGATGGGTACACCGAATTCAAAGTAAATACTCCTATCGCCTTTGAGAGAACATGTTAGCCGTACAATTTTAATGGCGTGTATTAGCATGTATCTTTAACCTCGGTGTCGTGTAATCTTTCCATGAGATTCTGGCAACCCTGGCTCGGTCGCTCAGGCAACTATGTTCTATGCGCACTTTCTTCACACTTTTTGAAACGAGCCTTTGAAAAATCACCCAATGCGTACTGTATTTGGTTGTTTCCTACATATGTTACATTTCAAAGGCATTCTGTAGTTGCGTTGACTTAAAACTATCTCAATTGTGGTTAAATCGAATATTTTATTAAATTTTATATACAAACTACAACATTTCGTTTATAATTAATAATAATTAAAACAGGAAGGAATTAGGTGTGTTGGTAATGCCTAGAATAAAATAGTTTTAATGCAAAATATTATTATAACTGAGTGCGCAAAAATGCGGTGCGCTGTCTGGTTGGTGTCATCTTCTACACTCGGTTAAGCCGTGCTTGCACAAGGCGGAGGAATATCCTGGAAGTAGATCTTAAGCAGGACTTCAGAACAGTTGGAGGAAACTGTGAATGGAATATAGCGGTGTGTACGCACACTACACACTACACGGCGCATCACATGTTACTCTTGCTATACGCATCATATTTCCACACTATTGTAACACTGTTGACTAAATGCGACACCTTATGTTCTTTAGCTTTTTACCACGCCATTTATACTTATACTTTCCAAAAAATCCGTTAGGCACATCAATCACTGAAAGAAGATCGTCAGAATCAATGTTTGAATCATGTCCAGTAAGTGAAGAATTACTTACCACAACATACGTATCACCAGGTGAAGAACCACTTTCCGGAAAACATTCGTCATCACTACTACTTTCTTTGGGTCTACAATCTTCAACTACTCCATCTGGTTCACTGTCTGAAGAAATCTCACTTGTACTAGAGTCATCGAATTTCATCAATAGTTCCATTATTTCACTTTTAGTCAAGGGCTGCGAGTATTTCTCTTTACTATTAGTGGATGTTGTTGTTGTTGTTGTTGCTGCTGCTGCTGTTGTTGAACTATTCATTTTGCGGAATTGTAGCCAGCTACTAGAAAATTGAAACCGGATAAAAAATATCTGAAAAAAAATTAACATTTATGAAAAATAAATGCATTTTAGTTACTTATATGTTAACCATAAAGTCTAAAACATATTACTACTTACATGCAGACACCTCTCAACATGTATACTCTCACTTACACTACCATAGGGTGCTGATGTACCCCAACACTATAATACAACACCTCTGCATGGAGCAGCTCTCAGTCCGCAAGTAACGTTAACAACTTCAAAGTCACGTAGAAAGTTATGTGGAAGGACAAGTCAGTGTTGTCAGCTTGCTTCAAGATACAACAAAATATTAGTTGTGCGGGGTACTGCAGTACCCCGGGTAGGGTTCTTAGGCTAATATACAACCTCCAGCAGCAGATGTAGAGGACCACGGTGGCTGAGAAGTTAGACTACTCGCCTCCCACCACCGTGGTGAACTCTGGTTCAATCTCCGACCAGCTCATTCCCGGATTTTTTCACATGTGCGTGAATTGTGCCAGACGATGTCGTTGGTCGGATTTTTTTCTCGGGGAACTCCTACTTCCCCCACCCTTTCATTCTAGCACTGCTCCATACTCACCTTGATTCACTTTCATCGGCTCTCAATACCTCGTTGTTAAGAGCCGCACGAATCTCTCCACTCACTCGCTCCACTGTACTTCCGTCGTGTAGGTTTTTGCAGAGAACTAACCTCTGGCTGCAAGTATTTCAAATGGACATGCATACATGTCTTATTTTAATTGTGTATCATGTTGATTTTTTTTTTTTTTTTTTTTTTTTTTTTTTTACCTGTTAAAATACTTGGATCTATATGGGATGGTTTGAATATGCATTACATTATTCGCAAGGATGGGTGTACTTGTCAGAATATATGTGTTATTTCAATAGGATCCTACACGGATTGTCTGTCTCTGAAACATGATGTCGCTTACTACAATTCGAACTCACATTCACTTTACAGCAACCATTTATATGACTGAACACAAAAATGTGTCAGGTGTTGGGATTTTAAGCAGCGCTCCCTTTACTGAAACCAGAGCTTAAATTATACACCTTATGCCACTCGGTTAACCCAACCATTTGTATTAGTGATGAGATTGCATGTCTTTTGTCGAATGACATACTATGTATGATCTTGTCTAGCTGTCACTTGTGCATATGCACGTGCGTGTTGGTTGGTATTTATATTTCATTTTGTGCATTCTAGTGGAAAACTGAAGAAATCATACAACAAGCATATGACTATCTCTACTTGTGTGTATGTGATGGGCTTGGTATACAAGTGCAGTTCAGGGACTGAGTATGACTGTCTATATTTACGAACACTGTTGTAGACAATGGCATGGTGTGTGCGTCATTCCCTCGCCCCTAGGACCGTCTGTCCGGCGCGATATGCAATGCCACCGCAGCAGAGATGTGCAATCTATGGATGCGTGGAGCATGCACCAGGTCGTGGGTGCGCGACCAGGTAAAGTGCAGTGCAGTACAGAGTAGTGCAGCATGAGGGCATGCCGGTACAGCACAGCCGGTGGTTGCCAAGAACGCCTACAATAGGGACTCTGCGAGGCGGAGTGGTATGAAAGTAGACACTAATAATTACTGGGCCTGGGAAACCAGGGGCTTGCAGTATTTCTTTGTTGTTGTTGTTGTTGTTATTAAATGATTTATTGCTTGTTTATCTTCCTTTGTTTCCCAGTGTATTGTTGAGCTTGTTTTCATATGTATTCTTTCATCACATATATAGTGCTGTATCCATTATCATTCATCAGTGTTTTATTTAGCAGAGTTTTATATGTATTTTTCAACACAAGTTTGACAAGTAGCATAACATAGAGAAGGAGATATATGATTGTAGCAAAAAGTAATTCCGTTCTGGCACGTGGGTTAGACAATGACCACCCGCGTGTCAAGCGGGAGAGTCAGTCAGCAAGTAGCATCGTACGAGGGTGGTGCATGTGTCGTGAGCTCTGGCTTTTCCCATTCGCCGGGTGGCCTTCGTCATTTTGAGCATGGACATTTAACTGCAATAGACTTCATCTTCTGGAACCTTTATCGTTTTAGCCGCTCGGTACACCACCCTCACTTTCCATGGGAATAGCATCGCCCCGGGAAGCATTTATTACTGTAAGTTCATAATTGTCGAACTACTATTTTTCCATTTAAACGCAGTGGCCCGTATTGTATGGCCACATGTATTCGTATGTAAAGTGTTCCCCTGGGAGTGATGTGTAGTGACGCGAATAAACGCTGCTGTGAACTGAACAGTACGTAAGTTATTTCGACCACCTTGTGCGTTAAAGGGGGCGAAACCCTAATAATACCCACTCACATCATGTCAGTGTTTCTTTATTCTATCCAGTTATCTCAAGTGCATATGTATTAGCAAGTTGTTCCGTATTTTATGGCCGTGTGGTTAGCTCTAACAATCCATGTATGCGAGTGTTAACGATTTTGTAAGAATCCCACCTAAGACTGGTCAGCATGGTACATAGTTGACCCACTGGCTACCGTACAGCAACCACCAACAATGCTGCTTAATTGGAAATATTATCATCGGGGCAGAGGTGAACAGTATCATCGGCGAGGATATTGGGTCTGGGTGTACAGCCCGCAATCCTGAGGTCACCGAGAGTAGTCATGTTACAATAATCATTTACCATCTCGGCATCGCCTTGACGATGGCTGGCGCCTAGTCGGGTAAACAACATCCTAGACCTCACCTTCACCGCCCCAAAAATCTTTCTGACCCATTCCTGACACAGCGACAGCCGTCAGGCATTTACTCTCTTCTTGACCTTTTTTTCGGTAGTTTCCACTCCCTTCCCCTCGACAAAAGAACGAACGAACATCCAATGGCGGTTTTTATGACGACTTGTATTAGCACTCTCTACGGGAATCGAAACTGTGATACCTCGAGGATGGTTCACTGCCTTTAGGGTACACACATTAGTTCCTTTCAATAGTATACCAGTAAGTATGTTGATGACAAGGGGTGGTGGTGGGGATGCAATGCTTGGTCGGTAATATATATCTACCTTCCATAGAAAGGACTGGTCATTGCGTTCTCCGCTTCCAACGAGGTCACGTCGACGATGGCGAGATGCGCTCGTGGCCTACGGGTAGTCAATGCTACACCAATTAAGGTAGGGGATAGTTCGTTTCATAATTATAATAATAAGAAGAACCAAGTGTGTGTGTTTGGTGATATCTCCTCCTTACTTGCGCCACAGAGTAATTCATTTTGTAATACTAATAATAATAGAAAGCTTATCATTGTAGCATGTGGTGTTGTATGTGCAGGTGCTCGGTTGTCTAGCGATGACTGCATATTTATTGCGATGTACCGAGTGACATCTCAATACCTACATAGATCGAAGTCTCAGAACACGGCGACAGCAAAGACTCACAAGTGGCAGGTGTGTCCCCATGGGCCCTAGTGGGGTGGTACTAACTGACTGTCTGGAAGTAAGACTGCACATTGAAGGTTCGGGTATGACTCTCTGTAATTATTATTATTTCCTGCTTCGGTACATGATTACAGGTCAGAGATTAAACAATATGGAATTAATACATCCAGAGTGTGTCTACCGGCTTAACAGTTATGTTTATAACAATTTTATTTTTAGCTGGTGGCATAGTTATTGTTTCCTTGCCAACATGTCTAGGAGCATTCTATGTATATTTCCGCAATATTAGGGGCTGTGGGTATTTTCTTTTTCATCAAGTGTATTTCAGTAGCTGGTGATTAATCATGAACTATGCTTCTATGTTTACTTGTAGGTCGTACTTAACCCTTCGGTTCTTCTCATCTGAGGCGATGTCTACATTATTGTAGTTGTAGCGCAAACAGTTTGGTAATTATGACCAACTATGCTTATAATTAGCCATGGGTCAAATTTAACCCCTCGATCCTTTTTCATTGTCTGTAGTGGTGTGGGTGCCTATGATATTGTTTTAACCACTATATATTAAACGGTTCGGAAATTACATACATCTATGCTTATAAGTAGACATGCATCATACTTGACCTCTCGCTTCCTTTTCATTGTCTGAGGTGGTGGTGTGGTTGCCTATGTAATGATTTCAACCACTATATATATCTTAAATGGTTTAGAACATACAGCCAACTATGCTTGTACATCGACATAGGGTTTACTTGACCCTGCAGCCCTTCTTGTCTTCTGGTGTGCTGTCTATGTTATGAATTTGACAACTACACCATTTGTGGTTCGGAAATTATGAACAAATATGCATATATGGTAGACAAAGGAAATACTTGGCCTTGGGAGTCATCTGGCATGATGTACATGTTATGCATTTGGCTACTTTATCGCGATCAATTCAGATATTACAGACAACTATGCTTAGGCATAGTTATAGGACACACTTGCCATTGCGATTCTTCTCGTCATCTAGGTAATGCCTATGTTATGGATTTGTTAGTTGTATCTTCAAAAATGACATTCAACTATGCTTTTAAATCGATATAGGCCATACTTGACCACTTGTCTCTTCTCATCTGGGCGATGGCTACATTATGGATTTAAAAACTATGACTTAAATTGTTCGGAAATTATAGACAACTATGCTTACATGTAGACATAAGGCATACTTGGCCCCTCGATCCTTTTCCGTTGTCTGGGGAGATGCCCATGTTATGAATTTGATGACTATAATTTAAATGGTTCGGAACTTACAGCACAGTATCCTTATACATGTAAGTAGGCCATACTTAAACCCACGTTCTTCTCATAGTCGGGTTTGATGAATGTGTTATGAATTTGGTAGTTGTATCTCCAATGGTTCGGAAATTATAGCCAACAATGCTTATAAGTAGACATAGGCCATACTTGATCTTGCGACCCTTCTCATAGTCGAGGTTGATGCCTATGTTTTGAATTTGACAACTATAACTGAAACGGTTCGGAAATTATGACAACTAGGTTTTTAAGTGTTATGCACACACAGACTTCAGGAGGAGGCAGTGGTGCACAAGATCCGAAATGAACGTTCTGGTCGACTTGATGCCCGCTGCTGGCTGACTGTCTGCCAAAATGACCGACATCCTCAGCTGGCTGTCATTTGTCCTACCACTGCCATATTGTTGGTCAGTGGTGCTCGGGATCCAAGATGCTGGTCCTGTGGTGAGGTTCCGCATCCCAAATGAGTCATTTGCCACCTTGAAGGATCACCTGCTGGATTATGCTAATTAGGTAAAAAATGGCTGCTGGCACTGACTGCCAAGATGGCTGCTGTTGGCAGGAGGAAAATTCGGGAATTTTTGCGGGAAAAAGGGAAAAAATTGCGTTTTTGTACACGAAATCGGCTGTTTTGTGTGGGAAAACAAAACAAAGGATTTTTTCCCCGCATGACGTTGCCATAGGATGCTGGAGGCAGTCCGCCAGTCCGCAGCCATAAGCCCCTGTTCCAGAATCCCCCTTTTTATACTACTCTGGATATTAGATACTCTTAATGTTGTAAACTCTAGTGGCATTATAGGTTGACTAAGGGCCCGTATTTCCCGTACACTGTTTCAGTCGAATGCAAATAAATGCCGCTGGAAGCTCTGCTCCGGACGCATTATACGTGAATTTATATTGCCACGAGAGTAAAACGGTACGTGAAAGATTTATCCTACTGCATTATAAACAAAGGCGCGGTTGCGACTCGAAAGCGCCGTAAAAAAAGGACGCAGGTGGCAATCGTAGCTCAACAAAACAGACGTAACAGTGTTGTTCGGAAGAGATTCCTGTAATATTCACCGTAACGATCGCATACAAGTGAAGCGAACGTGACATTCCTTCTTACTCGTCGGTTTTCGTATATTTCGGTAGAATTCATGCCTGATTTCCCAGTGGGAATATTTTTGTTGTTTACGTTTTAAATGTCTGTTGACAGCTTTGTAAAGGTTGTTGGCAGCAAAGTAAGCACTTCTCAAATCAACCTTTGAAAAATGTCACTGTTCCTACCTACATACTGTTTCTCTGCCTTGTCTGCGCCCAGTACAGTTGACAATGGCGGAACAGAAGTGGTCCCATGTCTAAACGTACAATCAATTGTGTTCATTTAACATTTGCAAATACTGAAATTATGTATTTTAATTTACGATTTTTTTTCCAGCGCGTTCGAGTGTAAGAATTAATAATATTGTAAGAACATTTACTTTTCAAATAATTTCACAGTTTCACTTTGCCGACGCACGAATAAGTGTTGAGAGCCATGGTAGTGTTAAATGTACAGTGTATGCTATAATAACACACAATGTACATGAAAGTGCTCCGTCTCCCGTGGACAGCCAATATCTGTGTATATTTCTGATGTCCCCCCCCCCCCCCCCCAACGAGGTGACTTACAGCAGCTTTACAATGTCGTGGTCCGAAGCAATTTTTCACTTACCCCCATGCAAGTGTAATTCAAAAAACTTAATGTGATTTAACATTTAACACACCAACAAGATTTTACGAAAATAAAGGACTTGCGTCGTTATACAAGTTAACGTATTGATACATGATAGTTCCTTTGAGTGTTGCCTACATGTGTGCCTAATTATATTTAATGATAATAATGTATAGGATACTCATAGTAAAATAAGCATTTTTTAAAATTAAGCGTTGGAAATGTCAACTGTACTCGTTATCACGCAAGCAGGTTCTTGTTTAACTCGGGAAAACAAGTTACGTAAAATAGTTTCAAGACATGACACTTTTCTGCGAGAGTTCGATGGTTAAACGATGCGCAAATCAGTTGGCGAGATAAGATATTAGCGCGGCTCTCCACAGTGAAGTCTCGAGAGCCAAAGTGGGTGAAGTATAAAGCAGCGCTGGAGTGAAATAGGCGCGGAAACTGGATATCCGCCGTGAAACCGTCGACTAGCGGCATCGTCAGCCGCGATTCCCACATGCGGAAATCCGGCAATGCCCCGGCCGGGGATTGAGGCTGGTTCGCCTTGGTGGGAGGCGAGCAGGCTAACCACTTAGCCACCGCGGCCACCAAATTAGTTGGTTTCTTTAACAATACAGACGGGAGTACGGAATAGCGTAATAGTAAAACATAAGCCCTCTTAAAAAGTCACATTCTCTGTTGGCTGACGCGTGAGTAAAGTGACAAGGACTATGGCGATATAAATATTGAAACAGCCCTTTACGTATGGAGTAAACATATGATGGCACCTCCAGTGCGTGTAATGCTGTGGTATATATATATATATATATATATATATATATATATATATATATATATATATATATATATATATATATATATATATACCACAGCATTATATATATATATATATATATATATATATATATATATATATATATATACATATATAATGTGGGGAGAGTGGCTGAATTTCTGAATACTGCTGTTGAGAGGAAATGAACTTGTGTACTGCCACATGGTATTACTCGGCAAAGGGCGCCAGTTTAAAGCAAACAAGGTAAAATAACTGAAATGATGTTTAAGACTGTATCACATTGATCAACGTGACGTGTGTATGAACTTATACCTGCGTACATATGTGGTTAATTTCACAACTCATGCACGTCCCTCTTGCGTCGTATTCATCCATCAGTTTGTTGGCTACATTTATAGAATTTGGCATGGGATATTAGTAGTCTGTTGATTCAGCTCAGTAACAAGTCCGCTCGAAGCCAGGCGGACTCCGACTCAAGACGTTCTCTGCTTACCAAACTCACCTTGTAACACAACACGACACACCCCAGTTCGCCAATCAGCTGGAAAACTATTCTGACATGCAAAGACTCTTGCACCTACTTTGCGTTCTTTCAGATTCATTTTATGAATAAATCATGTACAGATGAGAATACGAAAACACGTCAGGCAAGATGTAATTTCCAGCAATTACCCTTTTATTCGATAAAAACCTTCAGATATGTGTAAACTTAAAAATCAATGCTGGAAAATGAAACAATCAAACAACCCTGAATGGCAAGTACAATAATAAAAAATATATATTTAGAACCTACACTGCCGTTAGGGAGTGGCCGGGCGTGATTGTCGTTAGCATATATGAAAGTCTGACGTAACACATTTACACTGTAAAAATCCTCTCTTAAATGAAAAAGTCTCAATTCACAAATATAAAAACATATGCCTCTGGCGTAGCTACTGCAATTACAACACCAAAGCTCTCACTGGGGTTTCTTGTGGTTAGTAAATATGTGCTGGATTAAGCTACGGACGCCTAGTTAACATGGCGCCAGGTTTAAACGTCTAGAATAAGCGCCATATTGGCTGTACTAGATACGTAGCAAAATTAAATACTGTATTTCTTACGTTACTGTTGAGTTGATCTCGAAGAAAAATACCATTTAATTTGGAGGAAACAGGACAGGATCAAATCTTGTAGGCTCAGGACGCAACAATAAGAAGTGCAGGGGTTCTGTCTTACGTGGCTCACGGCTCACGAACGTAGCGACATCTAACTACCTGTCTATTTACTAAACAGCCCAGGAGTTTTAGGTAAAAATTTGAGGAAACCTCGAAAATATTTGGTAAATCTGAAAATTTGGTAGTAAGTACTACTGACTTTTCTGAATAACATACTTAAATTTCCCGAATTTCCCATGTCGGCGTCATCTTTTTTTTTTTTTTCGCCCAAGAATATCATAAGTTGCAGTAAGTGGCACAAGAACACAAATGACCTTCCAGGAACTATTTATACTAACGGACACCTTCGGGGATGGATTTAAATTAACAACTACAATTCAACGAGGGGCTTTAAATGTGAAACAGCTAAAAAATGATATTGAAGGTAGAAAATTTAATGATTTATCTTCTACAAGTCTCTCAAAATTGAGGTAGTTACGAAAAAAAAAAACTCACCCATAGGTGAAACAATTTTGCAAATAGCCAAATTATGGCCTTTAGTAAAGTTAATCCTTATACTTGTACCTTTACAACGTCGTATTACCGATGTCTTTGCGACTTACGGTTATCGAGATACTACCCTTTAAGTAAAGGCGTGCATAACCACAGAATTTTTCTCGTATTTTTTAGTCGTGCTAGTTTGAACAGTGACCACTAGATTGCATATTCAGTCGTCTTAATTTAAAAAGGCACACCACTAGATTGCAGGTGGTAACTTTCTTTAGTTCCACCTTCACGCAAAAGGTGTATACCTGGACTATATTTTATCATTTGTTATTGCTGCAGTGGTTTATAGGTAGTTGAGTTACTACCTACTGTTTAATTGTTCGTGTGTTATTTAAGTAATGGAATCATAATGGATGGCACATGCTTTAATTGCAAAAAAACACTTAATGAAGGCAAAGTCATGACTGTAACTTGGCGACTGAAAGGTTTGATTACTGCAAGGGAAAAGCGTGATGATGGTTCGGTAGATTTATTTAACGATGCCGAGATGAAGAAAACCACCATCCTTGTTTATTCGGACTTTAGGTAAGTGGTTGTTTCTTCAACACTGTGAAAATAGTTGTCTTTATATCACCAATGGTTTATAATGGTTTTTTTAGTGTTACAAATATATTAAAAATATGTTTTGCAAAGGATACCAAAATGAAACTCGTGTTTGAAAAAGGAAATAATTTTACAAGCAAAATTTCAATTTTTTTTAAAGGCTGATTTCTGCAAGTATTTAGCTACATTCGAAATTTTTTAAAGGCTGATTCCTACAGGCATTTAGTTTCAGGTTATAGTATATATTACGTAAACGATATGCTGATTGGGAAACTAAATACTTTAACATATTTCGTACAGTGAAATATTTTTCAGGTCAGATGTTTAAGCTGTTTTATTGTTTCAGTGCCTTTTGTTTGTAACACGATGAATAATCTATTCGTAATAATTTTGTTTAATACATAGCATTTTACTTCCAATATTTTCTCGAATTGGTAATTTGCTTGCCGTAAAGCACAATAATGCAGACGAGATTTTCAAATCGTCCTGTCCAACGCAAACCAATCACACAAAGTAATGTAATTTAATTCGCAAGTAAATGCAGTCTTATACACTCAGATTTAAAATTTTATACATAAATAACGTCTTCCAGCAATACATGAAGAAATGTAATATTTTAATGTTTTTTTTTAAACAAAAGTGAACAATGAAATGGGTTTTAACAATAACTAGTAATTACTTATTATTATGGTATGTAAACTATGTTGTAGTTAATACTGCTTGAGTAACTCGAAACTTTCGGGAATAATTTTAAGCTGCTGGGACAATAGGTTAAGTCACTGACCATAAACAAATGAATATAGCCTATGAAATATTTAAAAAAAAACCATTAACAATGAAAATAATGCATTTTAATTGCTAAAATGCAATGAATTTAATAAAAAATAACTGACTTATTGTGCATGTAAGACATTAAAAACAACATTTAAACGAATTTGATTTCAAAACAACATTTGCTATTTTAGGCAGACCTACACAAGGCCCTCAGTGATTAAAAAGGACGGAAGCAACATACTTGCAGCTACTTGTGTTAATGTAGAAGAAAATAGGCAATTGAGACTCCGTTCTTTGCTAAAGCCTTTTGATATTTCTTCTGACTGTGTTTTGTGGTCAAGTGGCTCCAGAAGGGAAAGAAACTAAAAAAGCGGTCAATTATAGAACAGTTATTCATGAGATTACTACTCTTCCTTTTAAAGAGACAGTTATCAACCGCGCTCTCGCCCGTAATGACGACTGGGGGCAAACTGTTTGCACTCGAATAGAGACTCTAGATCCTGTTGCCGCAGAAGCAAAATTTCACCTTGACTGCAGTCTATTATGTTATTCTGCTAGGAATCTCCCAGGAAACTCCAACAATGAGGATATGCATGGAAGGCCACCAGAAAAACACATAAAAGAGTGTTTTAAAAAAACTTTGTGTGTTCATAGATGAAGGATATGTTGACTCCCAGTTCAAACTCGCTGACCTTGTGGAATTTATGGGTGAAAATGCATATAGTGGGAGTCAACTAAAAGACAAGCTCGTTACTCATTATGGCGATTCTATTTTCATCACTGAAAATACCAGGAAGATCTTCGGTTGTAAATATGAAGGGAAAAGCTTGTGTTATCCTTTATGATTCCGAGCGCAAAGCATCCCAGTGTGATGAAAGGCTTAGAATTGTTGAGGCAGCTGCAGAAATTATTCTCGAAGACATTCGCAGCAAATTGTACAACAACGAATCCTACCCCATCTGATGGAGATGCTCTAAATGATATGTCACTTCTCCCTGACACACTTAGATGTTTGCTCGAAAGAGTGATTAAAACGAAGAGCAACAGTGATCATGGCATATGTCGCAAGAGAACTGCAATTGGCCAAGCCATCATTTCTGCTTGCCGGCCATGTTCATTTATTTCGCCATTGCTTCTGGGAGTGGGAGTATACATGCACAGACACCATGAATCAAAACAACTGGTTGAAATGTAAAGTAAGCTTTCCTTTTCGGTGGACTATAAATAAGTAAAAAGATATGCATATTCTCTCATGGAAAACACAACTAAGAAGGATAATACACCTGGAGATGGATATGTACAGTATACCTTTGATATCGCTGATTTCAATGTGAAAACTATGACAGGACATGGGACGTTTCACAAAATGGGAGGCTTACATTTCACCACACAACCTCCAAGAATCCCTTCTTATACCATTCCTCGTGTCATGAGTCCTCCATCTGCTTCTGATGTGTTTGTTAAAAGGAAAATCTCTGTATAATGATACAAGAGATCATGTAGACCCGGATTGAAAGGAGTAATGGTGAGAGAACTGAGAACTGTATCTGAAGATATTCATAAGTCAATGAAAACTGCACTTGTTGTGGATACTTTCTGCATGTCTGGGATGTGGACAGCAGTTCCTTCGCCGCCTTCTTGGAATGGCTGCATAAGGAGGGTCTTCAACAGAGGAGAATTACACTTCCTTGGAACTCAAGCTAACCCTGTGCCATTCATTAACTGGATCCAGGAAATCCTAGTACGATATACTCAGCATTGCTTTTTATTAATGACGAATGTCAAAGGTGAAGTTAAGGTAGTTGTTTCGTTACTTTCGATCAACCCCTTTATGCAAAAGCCTCAGAAATCATTGTGGCAGCACCTTCAGGACAGTTGGACATTGTTATTCTTCGATTAGGAGGTTTTCACATCCTATGTTCTTTTTGGGCTCAATTGTTTATAGCATGTCTGGAAGTGAGCTCGAAGAACTTTGGGCACAAGTATATGCAAATGCATCTGTTGTCCACATGGTCTCGGGTCATGCATATGCTCGTGCACTTAGAGCACATTTACTTACAGCAAATGTTTTAAAAACAATGCTGCTTGACGATATTCCTCATATTCAGGACAAGAAAAGATATGAACTCCTTATTTATTGAAATGATAACAGGTAAATTTACAAGTCAAGAACTTGCTATCTCAAAATTTTGTGAGGACTTACACACAGCCTAAGCACAGAAGATCAAAGGTGCTTCCCGAGTTTCCAGGACAGGAAAGTTGTGGACTCAGTATCTCGAACAGATTGATCTAGTACGCTTGTTTATAAGAGCGGAGGGCACAGGTGACTGGCAAATGTATCTGTACTGCGTGAAAGAAATGTTACCACATCTAGTTCACAAATGTGATTTTTGTAAAATATGAGAAAGGAATGGCGCGACTATAGTTTGCTAACAAAACTTTCAAACACATTTAAAAACAGCCGTGAAATATGTAATTTGTGGCTTGACATGAAGCAAGGGCCCTAGGCTACAGGAGATGACTGTTGTAGGCGGGCAGAGGGACAGATGGGCCTGCACCATTGTGCGTTACTGCTAGAGACAGATGGCTGATGCAGTTAGCAGAGGCAGGGAGGTCGAGGTGAGGTGGCAGATGTGGCTTGGCGACAAGAGGACTTCGTGCAAGCGAGACTGATGGCCGTGTTACACTCCACTGCGACTATGGTTACCATACATTGGCGATAATTACCTTTAGAAAAGGGGGACATTTACTTTGGTAAAGGATAGTTCAGTTAAAAAGAGGACAATGCTGTTCCATCTGAGCCGCAAATTAATTATACAAGAGATTTATACACATTTTTTTACTGACAGTCTGGTCTTATAATAACGGTGATCAATAATTTCTTAGAGCCATGAAAGTTTCGAGCACACAATTTTCAAAGCAGCTCTGTATCTGTTGGCATAGAGGGTATGAAGACAATGGTAGGTAGTAGCCTTGGCAATGTCAAGTTGTCTAGAAAGAACAGAGTGAATCCCTTAGCATCGATGACCAGAAGTGTAATCATCCGTGATGAAATTGTTCCAGTCTGTCCCCAACAATTGTTTATGCGGATTGTGTGGGCAATTCATCACCAGGGTGAAGTTTTAATAGTGTATCTTAAATATGAACTCGCACCAAGACCACACTCTTTGTTTGACGATGTATATATGCGGAAAACTGCCATGTCATCACTGCTGCAAGTGTTCTCCCACCAGTGCCCACACAGAATAAATAAGGCAAACCCAATAATAATTTATGGTGGTTATATATTGCATGTTGTAGTCTGGGACAACTTAACTACAGTATGTAGTTAAGCATTATTTTACCAGTACTGTTGTAGTGTTCGATGGGTATCGTGAAAGTCTGTCGACCAAAGAAGAAGAAAGGAAATGCAGTGCATCATTTAAGTGCTCAAGAAATATTGAGTTAGACAAGAGCACTGCTGTCAGAACTTCACAAAGAGATTTTCTTAAGAACACCCATAACAAAGAACAGCTTATCCGATTGCTAATGGAAAATTTTGAACATGCAGGGTTCGTTGTTATTCAGACACTCGCAGATGCAGACATATTGATAGTGGAAACTGCACTGAGAAATGACACAGTTGACAAGTAAGTTGTAGTTGTAGCTAATAATATACTGATGTAATCATTATGTTAATAGCGAGAGCTAAAGAGAATACCAGCATCAACGTTCTCAGTCCAGGAAACAACACGACACCAGTAAAATTGTTCAACATCTTTGAAATTCAGAAAGATCTCAGAGACAGCAAGAATTTATTATTGTTTTTCCATTCAGACACTGGTGGTGACACCAGACACCACTTCTGCCATTTTTGGTAAAGGCAAGAAGAAAGCTTGGAAACTCCTGGAACAAAAGCCACATCTTCGTGGCGTTGTTTCAGTTTTCAATAGTCCATCTGCTACAGTAGAAGACCTCACTTCCACTGGACATAAATTCGTTATGTACCTGTACACCAGCGAGAACTTTTCTAGCATGAATGGACTTTGTGGGCATCTCTACGGTCGAACTGCAGCCCGACAAGCTGTGACGGCATCCTTTGATCTGGCAAATCTACCTCCTACAGGTGCTGCATGCATTCAGCATTCGCACAGGACATATTTACAAGTATATAAATTTATGTTACAATGACCTGTATCTTCCCCACTCTTCATGGTAAAACATGTTGACTAATGGCAATATGAAACTTCATTACAGGTCCAGGAGTGGCTGGGTAGTTCTCTTACGCCGATTTGACTGGGGATGGTGTGAGGTTCGACAAACTCTGATTCCGATATCTAGTGACCTGCCACCTGCTCCTGAAGAACTTCTATATCTTATCTCGTGTGGACGTAGATCTGAGTGTGGATCCAAGTGCTCATGCCGTATTGCTGGCCTTCCATGTTCTATGATCTACTCGCGATGTAAGGGTCGTAGCTGTTTGAATGGGGATGAGGATATCAATGCCAACAACCCAGACCACTTGTAGTTACCAGGTTTATGTGAACAATATTTATATTTGTACATTTTTACATGTAACTCAAACTCATCATGGTACCAACAATTCATTTGGTATTTGTTTGGCATTAGAATTGAAAAAAAAAAATGTATATATGTTTAATGTAATATTCTACCACTATTATAATGAATCTTGCTCAGGAGTTGAGTGTTCGTTGTATACTTAATATTATTATTGTGGCAAAATATTTTATTTATGCATGTTAAATATTATTTAAACAGTGTTATCAAGTTAGCAGAGATTTCTTGCCAGAGAAACAATCCATGCATTAATCTACCAAATGTAACATTGCATGGAAATGTGTCTTGATATCCCCAACAAACAGCCATGTTTAGCAGTACACGCCTTTACTCAAAGGGCTGTATCTCGATAACCGTAAATCGCAACGACATCAGTAATACGCGGTTGTAAAGATACGAGTATAAGGATAAACTTTTAAAACATCATAATTTGGCTATTTGCAATAGTTTTTCATCCGTGGGTGTGTTTTTTCGTAACTACCTCAATTTTGAGAGAATTGTCGAAGATAAATAATTAAATTTTCTAGTTTCAATGGCATTTTTAGCTGTTTTGACATTTAAGACACCTCGTTGTAATTAAGCTGTTAATTTAAACCCATCCTCGAAGGTGTCCGTTAGTATAAATAGTTCCTGGAAGGTCATTTGTGTTCTTGTACCACTTACTGCGACTTATGACATTCTTGCGCGAAAAAAATAATGACGCCGACATGGGAAATTAGGGGAATTTTAGTATGTTATTCAGGTAAGTGAGTACTACAAACTACCAAATTTTCAGATATGCCTTATTTTTTTCTATGTCAAAACTTAAATTCCTAGGCTATAAAACGGAGGAGCTCTTACACACTCTATTCGACGTTAATACACAAATAAAAACTTAAAGTGAGCTGTTAAAACTGAACACCCTAAAATCTAACTTAAAACCTAGGTCTCGTACAACTTGTGGACAGGCGTCCTGTTCTAATGTCTTGACGCTTCGGAAGATGGCGGCAGAGAGAGAGAGAGAGAGAGAGAGAGAGAGAGAGAGAGAGAGAGAGAGAGAGAGAGAGAGATTCTAACCGAAATGGGAAATGGACCTGTCTACCCTATGCTGGAATCTCCCGCCAATAGGAGTGCAGGGTTTTAACCTACTGACCAATCGAATGGCTCGCTACGTAAATCTAAACTGACTCACTCCCAAAGGGCCTAAATCCCTAATCCATAGAATTTAGGGTCTCGTAGAAATGTAATAAAAATATATGTATATATATGTGTATATATATATATATATATATATATATATATATATATATATATATATATATATATATGCCTGAAACATTAGCAATCAGTCGAGACCGTGAAAAAGTAATTAATATAAAATATTGATTTAAAAATACAAACAAAAATAAAACTAGCTAACTAAATACATGTACACCTTAATATTGCCATTCGTACATCTAATTATTTAAAACCCTAACCATGTGAAAATAAACAAAAGTAAATAAATAATATATGTCACAACATACAGAAAGTTACGAGTGTTAACTATAAGCAAATTTAAACGTGTGAAAAAGTACATAAATTATGTTGACAAGATGCAGAAATAGTGAAATATTTGGACGTTACAATATAACCTACATATGGTGGAATGATAGGGGATGAGGGACAATTTAGACCCTCAGTAAGGCTTTCAAAATACCTCAGTTAACCGTCAGCAGCCTCTAATATACCTTCCCTCACGTAAGTTTGTACATTAATTATACAAAGTAACATGGGGGAAAGTATACTGTAGGCTTATATAATTTGTATCGGTAGCTACATCCATAGCACAAGTTGCTAACGTGGCTTCCGATTACAATACTGCGGGCTGGACTCCTGAGCGAGATACTATCTAAGTTAACGTAGAAAGTTGTTTCCTTGGTTAGTGATTTTGCCACGCTGACAATGAAGAAAGCGGGACAAAGCCAGGATGTTGTTACAGTATGTGCGTATCAAGTACTGCAGAAAGCGAAGAGCCAGCCCAGCAGATTGAGCAAGTGCGAGTGTGGTTACACCGCTCACCTCACACCTGTCTACATCACAGCTAGTGTTAGGCCCGTTTATGCATCCGATTTGTGTCGTACGGCAACATACGACAGAAAGTTGTGCATTTTATAAATATCAAATTAACAACAAATGTCGTCCGATTTCACATCGTCCGTTTTTAGTATTACCAATATGATCCACTGCACGGAATTATGGCATTCTTCTCCGAGAATTTCATGAGGCCACAGAAAATTAAAGTAAAGTGTAGGTAAATGTGAAAAGGTGTGAAAAAGGTGTTCTATTGGCATTGCAGTCCTTTTGAAATTGCTTACATCAAAAAATTCTCTACAAATAGAGCATACGATTCAGAAGCGCAGTTTAAATTTATAACGTATGCCATTCGTATAGATGGATTCGTGAGTGGTGTATGCCTATTATCGTATTATGAAAAAAATTTGGGGTTTGACTGTGTTAGGGACACGGCCGTTTGTTTTGCGTGAATACGTCTACGATGACTCGCTCGGACGCCTTGGTGTTTTTTACATTCCCGGCACCGCTTCACTTGATCATATGAAGTTTTATGGGTATCACTGTACTGCTTTTGGGATGCTCTTTCCAACCGTATACGATTTCTGTATTTCGACTTGGCTTTTTGACGAATATAGGCCGACATTGTGTTGTTTTCTTAATTTTTTTACATTAAATTCATACAATTTCACCATAACCACGCCACACAAATGTTTTCTATACACGCAGTCGATTGATCTTGACGAGAGCTGTCGATTGAAACCTAAACAAGCGTCGTAGCTTCTCCTAGTCAAAAGTTATACTACGCGGAAGTTATAAGACGCGTCGAAACAAACTCAAAATTGCCCCTCCCCCCTTTTTCACCCCGTGATACTCCGCAGTCCTCACTTAACGTAACATATTCTTTGATCCTTTGGCAATCGAGTGATCTAACAGAATTTTGAATGTATGCGATAGATTCGAAGCTGCAATGCCAAACTCTATCCCCAGATCTTGTTATCATCTGATTTTCTGGATTGCCTCCCACTCTGGTGGCAAATTTTAAGACGTATTCACGTCAAAAGAAGGTTAAGAAGGTGCGATGTGCATCCAATAAATGGTGCGTGACATGTAGACGGTGCATTTCGTAACTTGTTTGGAGTATTGAGAGAGGACAATGAGAAATTCATCAATTACATAAGAACATCTATTACATTGTTTGACGAGTTAGTGGTGAGATGTCATGGTGCTATTGAAGAGAGGCAATATATAGTGCAAGGCATAGCGTTTTCTACACAAAAAATGCTATCAATTACTCTGAGGTAAGGAAAAACAATAACATAAGGTGTCAGTGAAAATACTTATAATGCAATAAGTGTTTCAAGGGGATACAAACATGTAAACAAATATTAGTGTGGACGTCCTTATACATTTCTCCAATAACCGACAACAATACTGCAATGTCTTTAAAGAAAGTCATGTTCACTAAAATTTTTGGAGAGTTGTCAGGCAATTCAGAGGAATAACGTTCATTCGATCGGTTGGAATATTCGCTTGGTGTATGCCTAAGTGGTGGTGCAGGGGACTTTGAAACAACGACATCTGCTGTATTTCCTTGACAGTTTCGTTCATCCCGGATATTTGCAGTTGAATGTGATTAAGGAAAACAGTTTCAGATGGACCAGTTTCAGTACTGGATGGACTTTGAATTGGACTGTAGTAAGGAGGAAGGTTCATGGGAGGGCCATTAGCGTCCTTCAGTTGAAGATTGCCAGTGGAGTTTTGTTGACTTAGCAGCCGATAGTATGTGTATAACATGTTTTGTCGACCGATGATAGGCTGAGAAAGAATGGGTAGTTCGTAGTTTTCTATTTTTGTTATCATCCGAAGCGTTATCCCAGATTGATTGTCTTGCGTGTATCGCATCTAAAAACTTTCCTGTGTTGAAGACGTCCATGTTTCAAATGTCCCAGACTACATGGGTTCACAGACAAACACGTGTTAAAACAGCAACAATGGGGTCCCACATAAACACGCGTCTGTCTGCAATGAGTCACGCCAAATTGAGCGAGGTGAGGTAAGGCAACACAACAGTATACACGATTGGCAGCACTGTTCACTACAGTCCGGACGACTCACCAAGTCGTCCGTTTACATAAAATGATCCATTTTACGCCATCGCCATGTACATAGATAAGTCGCACGTCTATAAATGTCGTGCGTTTCCTCGCTGTAAATAATTTCCTGGTTAACTTCTTAAACTGTATACAAGTTTTTAACCTAGCAGTGTATGGAGAAAATGCCACATTTCAGGCTGCAGGTGTTGGAATATTGGGCGTCGTTTCTGTACAATGTTGGGGACTTCCCTACGTATTTGAATGTTTCGTGAGCGCATGTAGGAGCGCTACCATGGCTGTACGGGATAATAGTTTTCCATTCGCATTTTCTCACTATTTGTATACATTGATATGGTGATTGTACAAATTATTTCTTAAAGTGTACGACATGACTTACAAAACGGACGGCTAAAATCGGACGTTTTCAAGTCGCATGCATAAAATGAATCATTTATCTCAAGGCGCTAACAATACGTATGACGTCGAGTCGTACGATACAAATCAAATGCATTAGAGGGCCCTTGTAGGACCACATGCCCGGCAAAACCATTACCTAACCTCCTTACCAAACATCTATTTTGAGTCCGACCGGATTTTTCGTGGCGCTCAAAACGTCCGGCTTTCGAATCTGATAAAAATTAACATTATATATTCCCTTTTATGTTTTATACATATGTATTCAGCATTTACGTATTATATGTGAGCTGTTGCGTTCGAACCGCTACGTACGTACAGTTTGACAAACAGATAAAAGTAACTACACGGGAGCCCATTATAATTCACAGCAGGCAGGTAGAGTTGGCCGTAAGAACTGCAGTGGCCGGCAGCACAAGGGCACGCTGCCCGATTACAGTTTGTGCTGGGGAAGCTACGTAAACAGAACTGTGTCTATTCCGCCATTTTTAAAGCTAGAAACGTAACTAAATGTCACACGTATATTCTGCTATACTCGAGCCATTTCCCATATTGTATAGTAAGGCTCCCGCACAACTGCAGCTTTCTCCCGTCATCGCCGCTACGTGCGAGGATCTCTCTCAACTGGCACAGTTCAGTGTTCTCGTCGCACTGCGCGTGTCTACCTATGGCGTTTTCAGGGTTCATCCTGTTCTTTTATTGGTAGAAATAATGTACAGAGGTATAAAAGCAGGGCCCTTGAGTAGTTTTCTGTGGATCTGAAGAGAACATTTTAAGATACAGCACTTTGAGAAAGCAAATCTTGGCCATTTTGGATTACTCTGAAATGGTGTTTCTAGTTTGTGTGACGTCGTGATAAAACAGCACAACCTGCGCCTGATGTTTGTGTTCTTGTCGTAGATCAGAACATTGGACGCACGTTTAATAGTTTCGCAAAAAAACTACTCAGTATTTCAAACACTCTGCGCCGCAGTTCCAGCGCCAGGAAGCTAGACGGGGGCCTTAAGTGATCATATAAACGCTACTTTGAAAGTCGTGTGCTCGAAACTTTCATGACTCTAAGAAATTATTGATCACCGTTTTTATAAGACCAAACTGTCAGTAAAAAATGTGTATAAATCTCTTGTATAATTAATTTGCGGCTCAGATGGAACAGAATTGTCCTCCTTTTAACTGAACTATCCTTTACCAAAGTAAATTTCCCCCTTTTCTAAAGGTAATTATCGCCAATGCGTGGTAACTATAGTCGCAGTGGAGTGTAACACGGCCATCAGTCTCGCTTGCACAAAGTCATCTTGTCACCGAGCCACATCTGCCACCTCACCTCGACCTCCCTGCCTCTGCTAACTGCATCAGCCATCTGTTTCTAGCAGTAACGCACAATGGTGCAGGCCCATCTGTCCCTCTGCCCGCCTACAACAGTCATCTCCTGTAGCCTAGGGCCCTTGCTTCATGTCAAGCCACAAATTACATATTTCACGGCTGTTTTTAAATGTGTTTGAAAGTTTTGTTAGCAAACTATAGTCGCACCGCTCCTTTCTCGTATTTTACAGAAATCACATTTCTGAACTAGATTTCCAAGGGCGTGAATCTCCTTTCGAAATTTAGCTAGGCTATAAGTTGAACATTGTATGTCTAACTCATTTCCCTCAATGAATCACTTCCCGGAATATTTCGGGTGAGTTTTCGAGCAATCTGTATGATAGCCTAAATTTAAATTTAAAATATCTCAAAATTGTGTTCCCCCAGAGCACTCTAAAATCTTTCGTCAAATGAGGTAGCTGAAAATTAAAATTCCAATGTCTCGCGCACTTTGACAGTTGCTACCATAGGACTTGGTACATGTAGAGACAACTAAATTTCTTAGAATTAACGAAAAAAACATAAATATTTTGGAACATTTTCAGTAGTTGCGTAGGAACTGAAGAGAGATATGCAATTGGACAGACAACCTTTGCGAATCTGAGATAACCTAAAATTCAAATTCAGAATTATGTTGATTGTGTGAGGACTTTGGGTTGGTATTCAAGTAGACAAACTTTCTTCATCTGAAGTGAGAGAAAACCAATACTCCAATAACTCGGATGTATTTTCATATACAAAAACGAAAATAGGCATGTCTAACTTTGTCCCTGAGACATGTTTGATAGCGATTATATTGTGGCCGCAGTGAAAGTTTAAGAGCGGAGAAGAAAATAATTCGGGTTTCCCGATACTCAAAATCAATAGTATGAGAAATGAAAATAATTAATAAAAATGTAATTAAATAAAGTTGAAAAGAGAAAATATATGTTTATATATTTAATATAAATGTCTCGTCTTCCAAAACAAACTCATTCAGAATCTAACAACAAGAAATCAAAAGCCTCCACCACTGGAGGCCCAGATGCCCTCAACATTGCCACTTCTATACTTTATATAATTTCCATTAAAAATTCGAAATACTTGTAACTCTTAAAAAAAAAAGACTGGGCTCAACATCAATGAGCAATTGACCAAAACCAGATTTCCAAATGCTAGAAATTTTGAATGAGAGCGAAAAAAAAAAAAAAAAGATAAAAAGGAAAGAGTGAATAGACCCCGGGGGGGGGGGGGTGTTGGAAAGGGGGACTCGCTCAACTATACTCAAGGTCAATGCGGATGGGTCTTTTCATGGTTTCTGGTGCTGCATGCAAAATCAGGTGCAGTTCACTAGCACTCGTTCAATAGTGTTCCAGATACTTCCAAATATACGATAAGCCTCTTAATCTTGTGGTGAGATAAGAGATTCCGAACCTAAACCTTAAAATTTGAAACGACCTGAATATACGGGAGTTAATTATAATAAAAGGTGAGTAAACAAAAGAACAACCAGAGATTTTCAAAAACAAAATAACAAATTGAGGTTTTATTTAAGTATTTAAAATATAATAACAATAATCTATCAACTTTGTAAGATTTAACAAGCAATATATTTAATGGTCAACGATTAATATACTTTGGTTAATAAAATTTAATAGCATGTAAAATGTCACGACTGAAGGAACAATATGAACAAGCATAAGTAGTTGTGCTGTCTCCCTTTCAACAAACTCTTATTCTGACCACTGAACCACTAGTCTTCCCGTTAGAGTTAATATCAATACTGAAGGAAGGGGAAACGTACTTAATGGGTGACGTAGCTGTACCAGTTCACTAACAACTCCAGTGATTCATAAATACAACTACCTTTATTGAACATCAACTTATAAGAAGTTGAATACAAAATGTTACAGTTACAAGTTATTAGTTAGTGATTACTCATAGATGGCACAATGCCGATTAAGTTACGATACTCTTAATTCGCCTAACCTTTCCAGTTAATATTGTTTATTCTTAAGGAGCAAACGGGGTCTCGAAGTAGAGTGTTACACCTAATTGCCAGCTCGATAGTTATGCTCGCCATAAAACCTCAGTAGATTGGCCCAGAGCTCCTCCAGGCCTAGGTGTTGTGATGTCCTCCTTCTCGTTACCAGCTCCGGCAACTAACGTGGCGGTACCTCGATCGTCGTCGTGACACTGGGGGGAGAGGGCGTCCTCCACTGCCGTTTTATATGATTTGCCCAGTAGATCAGCGGCTTTTGTTTAGAAAAGTCTCGACATATAGTTCATCGTATCTTAAGTAGTGATCTCATGAGCTGCTCTCATCTGGCCGCTACACTATCGCCCAGGTCAAAATAGCAGCCATCCCGGCTGTGGCAGTAGCATAGGTAAGTCACACACAGTGGAGCCTTCAATGATAGTTGGAATAGTGTAGGCATAGGTCGAGGAACTCAGGCCTTGGACGAACGGCGACGAATGGTGGCATTCGCGGGGATAATTAATGGCAGCATCGTAGGGGCAAAGCTAAACTTGAGACCTCGTTTAACAATTAAGTAACAGTTAAGTTATATTTGAAAATCAATTAAGGGGAAGTTTTAGCAAATAGTAAGGTAAGGTAGGGAAATCGAAAAATTATAACCCTTGAAGTGTTAATCATACATGTTTCTTATAATAATTTGTTAAGGTGGCCAGAATTTAAATGTAACCTATCTGTACACGTTGTGTAGTGAAACCACAGGATTGAAGGACTTATGCGCAATGCCACGTTTAATGTTATGGTAAATATCCCCCAAAGGCTAGGCGATGGACATGGGTAAGAAGAAGTTAGAATATTTGCGCGTGTCTGGCCGAGTGCGCTCTACAATGTGTCAGAACATAAACTCTTAAGGAAAATACAAGATTGTTAAATAAATATGGCGGCTGGCTGAAACACTAAGAACTTGACAATTATAATAGGGAACTTTAAGTCCGTAGTTTGAAAGTGAAAATGTATATAAAGGAATCGTTTAATAATATGGGGAAGTGACTACCTGCGTGAAAGGTAGGAAGCACGCCAGGGTTGGCAGAGCTGGACGGTCGTGCCGTCTTTTGTCTAACTTGCAAGAGCAAGAACACTTAGTTAGCAGTTTAGAGCAAGTGAGATGCGTGTGCTTTGTTTTTGCACTGGGAAAATACTTACATACAACAATGGCACACACTAGCGTGTTCATAATCTACAGCTAAGTACACAAATATTAGTTTGACACCTTATCAATTAACCCTTTCTGTAACCCACCTTTGGTTACAAAATGTGATGCGTATACAGTGGCGTAAGCCATGTGTTAAAGTTGAAAACTAAAATTTTTACAGTAGCAATTTCAGAAAAACTTAACCTAAACCATACATAAGGAGTGAGGAATTGAAGATAACAGTAAATATTAATGTACAATAGAACTGAATGCAAATATAGCAAGGAGGTTTTCAATAACCTGTGAATAGACGTCTGTGGCGTGTAGTTGAATGTTCACACTCTAGATGGGTTTCCCTTGGAGAGTGCGAGTTCATTGAGTAGTGCTCACTTGTAGATGCACTTGTTTGGATTCACCAGTAATCATGATAGGAAATGCTCGCACGCAGATAGAGCTGTCAGTCTGATCAATAGTTTACACTTGTGAGAATAGTGTCTGTGGTGAAGCAATGTTGTAGAACACACAATGTTTGGAGTACAAGAGTACATAAGCATAAAATAAATAATTCGTTTGAATTTTTACATGTGTTAAGTATAGGCATGTGTGAGAGCATGATATATATGTAATTATTTACAAACCTTAATATATTTTTTATTTATTAAGAATCGATTCCTCCTGGCATCCTTATTTGTAAGTTTTCATTGAATTTCACTGTTACAGTGAAATAATTTATTCATCTCATGGAGCTCTCATGAATAAACGACAATAAAGTGCATACAATTATTCTTGTACTTTGTTTTCCTATGAATTAAGGCCACAAGGGTGATCTTTACTAGAAGGTTATTACTGAGATATTCACAGTGTTTTCTCTACGTGTGTATTCAGTAGTGTTTGTCATGTCAGTGTACATTTTTTAAAATTCCTTTTACCTTCCCTTACACCCACGAGTGTGTGTATATATATATATATATATATATATATATATATATATATATATATATATATATATATATATATATATATACCAGGAGGCCTGACTTCAATGTAGAGACATTGATGTGCTTTTGTTGACATTTTGAGCAATTTGTTTGTATATTTGAACTCTCATTTGTGAAAATACATACTTTACCAATGTCTGATAAACACCCTTTGAAATATATATAACTGATATACTTACATTAGCTAGAGCTGTGTTTCGATGCAAACATACTCAGGGTGTAGCACTCATGGGGGTCCATTAATGCGAGACAAAAGTATGGATATGTGCATTATTTTGACATATAATATAATGACAACAAGAACAAGTAAAAGAATAACCGCCATAGAAGCGTGATCAAAGTGGCTTGGCTCTAAGATTGAGAAAAGTTTGTTATTTCTGAACAGAACCTGGTGGTGATCGGTATCAACAGTTGGCAACACTGGTAAGTCTGTTAGATTTAAATGCCAGTTAGTATCAAGTGTAGAAGTAATATTGGAGAAATGAATCCCAGTCGTCAGCGACAATTATTGTCGATGGGACGATCGTTCGTCCAGCCAATGGACGGGTACCACAGTTTGCTGCAGATCAATATTTTGCACATAAACGTGTGGCCTCAATGATAGTTTCGTTAGGGGTGGCAACACGACAACTGCATGGCACATTAAGTTCCACACTCCCCAAGTTGTGGTTCGTGATAACGGTACTGAGGGATATGTTCAAATATAATACGGCTGCACCTGGAAGGGGGTTTGTTACAACATACTGATGAAGGAATATACGCGTGACAGACAAGGAAGTGTCATGAAAACATTTAAACTTGCACAATGGAAACAATAAATTGGCATCATCAAGTAAAATAGCAGTATTTGCACATTTGGCATTGGTACTGGTAAGAGATTCCTTAGGGATGATTAGAACATCCGTGGGGGTGTCGGGAGTGCGGGAAATGGATTTTACTACATCAGTGGCAGGATCAATGGCGACTGTAGGTGACGGGGTAAGAATGATACATGAGTGGTTCCAAAAACGATAAGAGACTGAAATGAGGTCGTATATTTGCTATGCAGAGTGTATACTTTTAATGGGGACTTGCAATTTATTTACCATCTGTGATGTTGTGAGGGAGCATTCTACTAGTTCATGGGAATAATACTTAACAATATCGGAATGATCAATACTTAAGGTGAGATCCAATTTAAATAACTCTAATTTTAGTCTCAGTTCGTCCATGAGTTGGCTTTTGTTTACTGCATTGAGATGTAACCTGTTCAATTGGCACACATGAATATACGACTGGACCAAGTGTTCAAGGACAACGTTATTGATAAGCTCTAAAATACTTTCAGAGAGCAACTGATTTTGTGCTTCAACACTGTCAAGCTTACTGGCAGTTAGAAGTTGTGTTTGCAACACCTTTGAAATGCTGTTGACAGTTTGAGCCAAGATTTTTTTTTATTTTCCATTCTATGTTCTAGTTCGTGAACGACTTTAAAGATTACGCTGAGAGCATTATTTGTCTTTTGTATATTATCAGCGAGTGCAGTGACCTGGTTATCTAGCATGGTACCATTGTCCAACAAGGCGCGCAAGTGTTTAGTAGTCAACACATTACAGCGCCGAGTACCCAGATCCCCAAGGAATTATATTCCCCTTTTGTGGCGGAACTGGGTGCTGGCATCAGCCAGGAATTCTCTGAGGATACTGTTTTCGATTACCTTCAAATAGTCATATATGATTCTTCTATTGTGACAAGATGTCGAGTTCTTCACAGCACAAGCTACATGTAAGTATTGTTCAAGTGTTGTGGGTGATTTGGGGAAATACAATGGTATTGAGTAAATAAGTTGAGTAGTTTCCTCATAAAATAAGTCGACTGCAGGAGGAACATAATATAGTCCTGCATGTTTGCAGAACATAACTGGTGCTGCCAGAACCAAGGACACTGTGGCGATGACCCTGGCTACACGCCAGGCTGCGCGGACTCCCCACTCCGCGACTGGATCTCGTGCTGTGATTGGCATTGCCATGGCGACGGTGATGCGAATGCGCCTGGTGTACCCCCAACGGCACCTAGCGGATGAAGCAGTGCCTCGTGGCTGCTGTAGTTGTGCCGCAAAGAGAGTGAAATTGGCAACCGTGGACTCCCCACTCTGGTCGCCACTGCGCTGCAGTGGTCGCCTAGTGTAGCAGCAGTCAGGAAGTCGGTGAGCACCTCGCGCTGGTTAGCTCTGGGCTGCGAACACCGTACTGAGTCTAGACTGTTGTCAGCACACTCTATGTTGCGACGTGAGCAGGCTGCACAGGCAGCAGTTCACATGGTGCCCAACTCGGGTATACACTGAGTAATTCCCAGGAGATAATGATATAGACTGTAACATATTTTTAGGGCACATATTAAACACTGAACATAACACTTAAAAATTAACATGATAATAGACTAATTGAATGCACGAATGCGAGCTTAATGTGTTGTGTACACACAGTGTCATACTTGGGTGTACCAGTTTTGTTCATCTGAATACACACAGTAGAGTCGCCTAATATATTGGTCACCCCAAAAGGGGCAGCGGTAGCAGTGCGTTGAAGCTTTCTGTCTACCTCTATTACGTAGCCAGACATAATCATTTATACATAACTTATTCTCTTTATGAGTTCGATCAAATTGGTTCTTCTGACTTATCTGAGTGTGAAGTAAATTGACTTTGGCCGCTTCACAGTAATGCAAATGTTTCAGACACCAATTGTGAGCATGTGGTGAATGCTGAGCAGCGACCATCTGTGCCAGAAGGGCAGCTTCCATACCATGTAACAAATAAAATGGAGTAAATTTGGTCGTAGTATTGATGCTAGAATTGTAATTAAATATTATGAACTCGCCATATAAATCCCAGTTTGCCTGATCGGTATTCGCACAAGCTGTAAGTTGTTCACCAATGAGATAATTTGAAGACTCCACAACGTCGTTACACCAAGGGTTATATGCAGTGGTGGTGAGCTTTTTGATCCGTAAGGATTTAAGAAGCTGACTAATTAATTAATTTGTTTTGGAAACTAGTTCCTCTATCTGTTAAAATCTGCTGAGGGTAGCAAAATTGCAATACAACCTGTTTGATAAAGTCCGCACATTTGGCGGCTTCAATAGAAGGATTTGCCTTCGGTACTACATAATGAGTCGTGTACTCTGTCATGACTAGAATATACTTGTTCTTATGTACAGTGGCGGAAAGGGGGCCTTTAGTGTCTAAAGACCAAGTGGATAAGAATGGTTGAGGAGATATACAAGTTAATTGTCCCATAGGCTTATCATTAGTTGCTTTTGTTTTCTGGCAAGTGGGGCATGATTTTACATAATGTTTGACGTCCGCGTGCATGGTATCCCTTTAAAAGTCTGCCTTGTTTTCTGTAGTGTTTTAAATATGCCAAAATGGTCGCCTCCAAATATAACGCAGTGGTGAGCTTGAATCATTTCAATAACATACCATTTTGGGACAAGAGTAAGCTTAGAGATACCTTGGGGCATATTAACCTTAAAAATTTTTTTACTGTTGGCTGTTATACCATAACAGCGACTTAACCTGCGATATTTGCTATCTGCTTGATCCAGATGAATTAGGCCTAGCTTTAATGGTTTTATATGAGGATCGTTGTTATATTCGCCAACAAAAGGAGAGGTACAACAAGCAAACATAATTGTAAAATTGAATCATCATAATTTTTTATATATTCCTGGGTGTGGGTGTAAACAGCCAAAAAATTGAAGTGTGTCTGCAATGAGAACAATAAGGATTTCATATTTTAACACTGGGTCAAGACATGTGGTTTCTAAGTGAGGCTTACTATCTTGCTTGATCATCCGAACATTGATATGATACAAGGTTGTAATGATGTTACAGATCGCATACATCAGAAGAATATCTTTGTTTGCGAGTATCATGGTTATGCTGTCATGATCTTGCTCCTGGTATTGTAATTTGAAGTAATGTTTAATGTCTTCCCAATGAATCTTGGTCTATTTAGCTACAGTATTTCTAATTTCGTTAACATTATGTGTATCCTGGAAGATGATTTCTGCGAGGGCTGTGTACAGTGAGGTGGATATGAGTATGTTTTCTTTGACGATGTAAGAAGTGTTGTTAACTGCAATTTTACATGTCGGCATTTGAGGTGTAGTAGTAATGCAGCCGAGGGCGTCGAGGAGAGTGTTTAATTTACTTCATACAATGGTAGCTTCAAAATTATATTCACTGAGTGCTGTCGCCATTTTCAGAATACGAATATTGTGCTCTGCCATAGAACATAGGTATCGCAAACTAGTGTGATCCGTCTCGATTTTAAAACATCTACCATATAGATATTGATGGAAATGGTTACATAGGTATCTAAGAGTCCCAAGTTCACTCTCTGTGGTATTCCAACATGATTCTTGAACTGAAAGAATTTTAGATGCAAAGGCAATCATTGCACGTTGTTTCGGTGCAGTTCTTCTTGTAGGAGGGTTCCACCAATTGTGTCACTACTCGCATTGCAAGCTAATATGAATGTTTCATCCTCATCAAATTTCTTTAACACTGGGCTCGTAATATAGCTTGTTTCAAGGTAATGAATGCTTCCTCCTGAACTTCCTGACTTTTGAAGGGAACAGAATGTTTTGTTAGCTGGATAAGTGGCTATGCTATTGTTGCATAGTCCTTGATGTATCACTGGAGGTATGATGTCATACCAAGGAAGTTATGCAGTTGTTTCAAATTAGCTGGGATGCCATGCGTTCTATGGCTGCGATTTTATCAGGGTCAGTGGAAATGCTGTCAGTGGTAATGATGTGGCCTAAAACTTTGACGGTTTATTCAGCAAAGGTACATTTGTTAGTGTTGACTTTGACATTAAATAATCTCAATTGCTCAAAAACTTTGTTAATATGATCTAAATGTTCGTCAAAGGAGTTGCCAAGAATGAATATGTCATCTATATACATGATGGCTGTTGCCCATCTAAGTGGACCTAAGAGGGTGTTTATGAACATCTGAAAGTATTGAGGGGAGGTATAGAGGCGCATTGGCATTCTTTTATACTGGAATAAACTAACCCTGTTAACTGTAAAGGCGAGCTTATGGTGGTCTTGTTGCCTAACAGGTATACTATAAAACCCTGAAAAGAAGGCTAGTAATATATTGCGAGTTCTGAAGGGCATTCAAAATATCCTTAATGCAAAGAAGATGGTATTGCACTCTAGTGAGATACTGGTTTAACTTACGAAAGTCAGTCAAAAATCATATTCTGCCAGTTTTATTAGAAACGACGAGATTCGGTGCAGAATAGGGGGAGTCTGCCGGCTCGATAATACTAGCTCATACCGTGTCATTGTTTCAACTAAAAGTTGGTCTCTAACTTTAGGACTAGTTCTATATGGATGTGTGGAAATTGGCTTGTCAGTGGTTAAGTCGAGTTTTATTTCAAAATTCCAAGCCTAAGTTAAGTCTAAAATGGAATCTGTGAATATATCTTTGTGAGAATTTATCATGTTGGCAATGGGGATTTTTTGTTTATCATTGAGTTTGGGGTTGATATGAGGCGACTTAGTGTGTTGGGAATCAAAAGCATCCAAGGCTTTGAAAGAGTGTCCAACAGTCATTGTGGTAATTTGTGGTAATGGCTGAGAATGCAATGTTACTTGTACTAGCTTATTAGAATCGTGGCCATGTATAAGCATAATGTCATATTTAAACATTGGATTGCTATCATATTTAGTATTAAATTCCACAACTAAAATAATGTCTTGTTGTAGATTATCAACCATTAAAAAGGTCGAGGGGGAAGTACGCCCTGATATTCCTAGAATAATAACCATTTAAAATTTAGGGGGTTTTAATACAGAAGTTGCTGCCACTAAGGTAATATGTTATTGAAAAGGGTAAATTTGTAGGTTGGTGATCAAGGTAATAGCTATGCTGCTCCGAGAGCAGCCAGTGTCAAGCAAGGCAAGGTACTTCTTCCTCTTATAGATACAAGGACATGTGGTGTCGCTGTACAGACGCCGACATGCTGACAGTCAATAGTGGATGTGAGGCACACTTTTTTACTTAACTTACTTCGATGCACAGGCTCGCTAAGTATGTCTTGCAACATGGACTCATCATTGTGGCCTGCACTCGTATTATGAAAACAAACAAAAGTGTCTACTGTGCACTCCGGCTTCGGCTGCTCTAGATAAATGGTTTTTGGCATCAGCCCGAATATGTTTTTGAATCTTTTGAAACAGTCCCCTATGTCCATGCAAAAGTGAAATTTTTTATTGGGGAAGAGACTGCATTCCGACTTTAATGGCCTACATAAAAACAGAGTACACAGATAACTTGCACCAGGCTATGGGAGCCTGGTACTTTCTGCTGTGCAGCAGCAATTTGCTAAGGCCTGGCAATGCTGCGATCTGGAATGCGCGGTAGTGGTGATTTGGCAAGACTGGCCTACTTTGCATGGGAGAGGAATGACATAGTCACAAATGACACGCGGGGCCAGCGACATGCGGGTAATGTGCTAAGGCGGAGCTTTACCTGATCTATCTGCGAGGGCGTGTGTTAGTAGTGGCGAAACCCTACCTGACCTGTCTGCGGAAACTGGCTTTACAGAGACGTAAAATGTATTCCCCAAATGGCATGTTGAAGTTTATTTTCTGTATGCGTGCACACATTACTTTGAACTGGAGGTGGCTTGGGTGACTAAGGAAGGTTACTATGTGAATTAAATCGAGTAATATCTGCATATGAATGCTGTGGCCCAACTTTGTTGAACATTACCCTACAGGCGTAACGGGCTCGGACCTGCTGTTCCTGGGTGGGGGAGACATGTTTGTCCCTGTATTTTTCCCCATAAATATATCCCTGTACATGGGTGTTGTGTTTCGGTTCTGCCCTGAAGGGGCCTACCTGGTGGTACATGTGGTATTTATAGGGTTCTGCATGTCTGTATGTGTCTCTTCTCTGTGGCCATTCAATTACCACGGGTCATTTATACCTGAGCTGAATGAACATGTTTCTGTGGGTGGTGAGTGGGGGTGGAGAAATGAGTGTTTGAACGTGTTTTACTGGGTGTTTGTAAGTGTTCTTGAGCCTGCAGTGAGCCACCTCGAATTCGCTGCAGTCGACTGTGCGGTACAATGAGCAGGGAGGGGGAGACTCGTCACTTCCCCTCCACCCGCCCCTCCGACCACTTCACTCCGCGATGCAAATTGCCGTTCCTCGCAGTTCTAGTCTCTATAGAATTCTCCATACCCCTTGACCTGTCTGGTCTAGTCTGTCTTTCACAACTTTTACGTTTGAAGCATGCGGACTGCATTTACAACATTGCAATGAAATTGAAACTCACGCTATTGCATTCCAATTAAAGGACAGTGGTTATTTTGACTACCAAAAATGATTTGTTTAAGATAAAAACTACATCTTAAATGCACTTTTTAAAAATAATGTAATTTACACTAGTATTGTACACCGTCAAAATGAAAATAGTTCACCCTGTCAAAACCTCCATCACCCCATTTCTCCCCTCTCCCTCGCCCCCACTCTCACTCCCGCTCACTCCCTCTCTCTCAAGATAGGACAACAACCCACATAGAATTACTTGCAATACCTTTCCCCACACAATGTCACACTCGCAGTTACCCAACAAATATGAATATCTTAAAACTACTTAAAATTATATACCCATACCATCCGATCACACATCAAAACATTTCATTCATTAGAAGTACTCAAGGTCCGTTAATCCATCACTCAAACATTCTTCACCAAACAGCAACACAGAGAGCTGTAGGCAGGAACCCTTATTTATAGGCCAGACACCCTCCCTTGTTGCTAAAATTCATATTCTGTAATTCGCTTCAAATATACATAAAATTTAAGAATAGCATATTTGAAATATATTTAAGTAAATCTTAACCAAATGTAATGCAAATTAAAATGATTTAACGTATTTTCTGAAATTTAGTGTGTAAATGTTGGAATTTAATGTGGAATACATGAAATTATTCGGGTTTTAGCTATTAGATTTGAATTACGTTATTCTTTAATGATTTCATTATTTTGCAACAAACTTTTCCCAATACGAGGTTTTTAATCCAGAATTTTATATATTTATACTTCCTTTTTCACGTGCACGAACGAATTACTAACATTTAATTATATATTTTTATTATGTGATGTGTTCATTATCCCTTTTATTTAATATGATTACTGCCTTATAATCACAAATGTCTTAGCAGGAACTCGAACCCAGAAACTATATTACAATTAACCATGCATTATCCAAGAGTCTTAGCCAGAGCTTCCAATTAATGTGTAAACTGACTATGCCACAGATGCTGGCGAACGAATAAACTTCTTTTTTGTGTATTGAAGGGGCTTTGTAAAACCTGTTTTCACCACACATCTTTGCCAGGAGACAGTTTTACTTATATATAATTGAATAGTATTTCGGCAAGCGAATAGGTTTGTTTGTTGTTTGTCTTTTTCTTCACAACACTCGCTTCTTAGATATAACACATATTTTTTTTTAGACAATCTCTCTCTCTCTCTCTCTCTCTCTCTCTCTGTTGAGACAATTTCTATTATCGATATATAATTCTATTCTTAGGAAAACAAGTTCACTTTTTACAAAGCATAAGGTTAAATAAAAGTAAAAATTCATTTTACAGCATATTTATTGATATAAATATATACAAGCACAGTTTTTTCACAAATTTACGTATATTTTTTAAGAGGCAAATCTCTTTCTCTCTGTTATACCACAGTATGTTCCAAAACACACACAAGTTAGTATAGAATGTTCCCAAATAAGCAAGTATGGGTTGCTCCAAACATTTATATACAACAGTTTTAACACTAGCAAGCACAGAATGTTACAAAACATATTAGACAATTATTTCAAAAATATGTAAACATACGTTCATCATAAAATTTATTTACAACATTTTAACACAAGGCATTACAGGATGTTACAACATAGTTTCACGAATAAACATTGTTACACAAAGATTTTTATGAACAGTTAATAACTTCTCTAAACAAGGTTTTCATGCATTGCTTAATATTGGATCCAAATCACCATTTTGAACTCTGCTTTCAAGGAAGGATCGTTTCTTATGCCCTGGCTTTAACCTGTCTGTTTGTACACATACATCTTTACAATTAGGGGAATGTAAAACGATACTTTCAATCAAGTCTGTTTACACTTCAACATAATGTGAGTGCACATCGTCAATACTAGAAGGAAGGGATGTTGTTGCAGTCACGTAAAACACAGGACATTTCGAACTATAACTGCATTGAATTATATTGTGTGTATTTTCATATCCTAACAGAAAATAAATATCTTTAAAATGGAATAAACTGTCACAAGTCTCTGTAAATTCATGAAGAAACCCATTACACCATAGTGTGTAAGTTGTGTTATACTTTCCTGGTTTGACACTGACATAATTGTTTCCAGGTTGAAAATACATCATGTTACTCATTTGCTATCCAACACTGGACTGAGATCAATTAGCAAGGAACAATGTATGTATTTTGATCAAATCATTCTATAACATGTAATTTTAAACAGTGAATAAGGTGAAAATATTATTTTTGCTAATTTTATTGCTCGATACATGTGATACATTGATGAAACACACCTGGTATGAGTCATGAAACAAAATTTGTTTTTGTGATAATGATATAAAGTATGGAGATTATTATCACATTTTTCGAAATACTGTAAGTGTAAAATATTATCTGTATTATAAATAAGATGTTTCAAACATTTTTCTTCCTCACAAAATGTTGTTACAATGTGCTTGCCCTTAAGCTTACACTTTCGATCTACTCTGTGCAGTCTCTATTGGTTTACAAGACATTTCATACATTTGCAGTTAGTTAAACTGGAATCAAAACTACATGTTTTACTATGTGCTGACAAAGATTCAGAGAAATACGTGCATTTGAAGTGAATATCTGAGTCACACATTTCCTTAACAACAAAATGTGAATATGCTACACTATAAGTTACATAATACAAACCTTTATTAATAAATGCATACTGGCAAATTTGTGAGAACATTATTCAGGAATATCCACTTCACACACATATAAATTAAACATTGATGGGAAAACTAAACCTCCTTGTTCGAAAATAAAGTTGTGAATGTCCCTGTCACAGGTCTCCTTTCAACATATGGTGATTCCCTGGTGAGGTCTGGTGAGTTGGTAGGCGATAACCCCTTTTCAGCCCTCCTCTTCAATCTCCTCGATAAGGCTTTACATCATCAAATTTTCTAATGTTGATGGTAAATCACTGTCGGGTTGGAGATATCTCACTTCACAATTGTTGCATGGTATTCCTTTACCAAAGCGAATGTCGAGACAGTTATCGAAAGTGTAGCACCAATATTCTATATTGTTGCAGACTTGAACTTGCAAATACCATCATATGGTTCAAAGAAAACTCTTCTGTATCACATTTGCAGGACCTCGTATACGTCTGTAGGGTCGAAGATGCTAGTCATGACTAACACATTAATGGTATAGAGTCCCCCTTATATAGTCTGGGTTAACATCATTTAAGTGTTCCACTTACCACACTGAGTAGTTTATTATTGGTTTCCTATGTACGTAAAATGTTCCTTGTTACATTGTTTGCTTCATACTGTAGTAAGAGAACAACTACATTTCTTCTTCATGATGTATTTGATTTTCTTGTAGGATGTATGTTTCGTGATGTGTACACTTTGAGCTTCAAATGCTAGTTGACTCTCAGTGTAAGGTAGCTTGCTGTTAGGATGCAAATAATACAAAGGACAAAAATTTCGCCCATAACAAATGTCAAAAACTTTTCAAATATAATCAGGACCGATTAATGAGAAACACCAACGCTCATCTCCGTTACACGTCTGAATGTGTAATGGACTATCTCGTTCTTCAATTTAAAATTACACTCGCCTGTAACCTGGAGTAACACTGACATAAAGAAGTGATGAGTCGAACCTCTCCATCGTAACTGAATTTCCAGTGAATGGTTCTCTCTTTATATACTGAGGTTTTCTTCCAGTCTGACATAATATTATTTAAATACATCTTGGTTATATCGAATTTACAGACACATACATTACTGTCCCAAACCTCACAGTGCCACATTCCACAAGGCGACCTTTAAAGGTGGCCACTGCCTTGCATTTGCATGATGTGTTTCAGTTCATAAGGTGCGGATGTCGTAGAACTCCCTATTCAATTTATATTTGATTTGTCTAAATCCTGGTTCCTTGGTTATTTCTTCACTTCTAGTTTTAAAACATAGGTCCCAAGAAGAACAGGGCAGTTCACTGTCAGGTTGCATTTTAAAAACCTGACAGTGTTCTTGTTATAACACAATACCCGTTCTGTATACATGTTTCCTTCGAAACTTTTTGCAAAGTTCCAGTTTTTATCTCCATTGCACATCTTTATTTGGAAGTATATATTGTTTAGAAACTTGAACAATATTTTCTTGCACCCTGGAGTAACACTGACGTATGTTTTAGCGGGTTCGAAGGTCTCCATTTAAAACTTTACACAGGTATGAATATGGAACAAACCATTTTAAGAAATCAATATCTTTACACGTAAGTAGGATGTTAATACAAACACTCTCTTAAAATTTTGCTTTTGCATTGAGAACTAAACTTTTTTTCTCACAGTGCTTCGTATTATAGTGTTTGACTATTGAATTGATACTCGAACAGTCATGATATCTTGTGATATGTATGACTTCAGCATTTGTCAAACTGTTTAAAATCTACTTTTCCATTTTTCTAAGTACATATACTGGATAATCTTCGAGGAGCGCATTGTTCACATATTGGAAACGCTCTTCGTAAGCTATATTACCAGAGTCCCATTTTAATTCATGTATCTCGTAAGTTTGTTGCCGAAACATCATTTTAACTTCGGGTTTTAAAGTATACCAAGGTCTGAGTGATTTAAAGCGTAATACTTTTGAATCATTAGCATCGGTTGCATAAGATATTGCAAACTCCTTAGTTGCAAAATAGTTGTCTTGGTAATTATCGAAACCTTGCACGTAGCACATCATTTTGTTGTTATTTCTTTTTACACTATGTACAAAAAGTCTCCACTCACCTTATTTATAAAATATCACTGGTTACCTCAGAATCCACTTCATCAAATCCGGAATCGTTTATTACTACATCTGGGATAATTCTGGCTCCAATTAACTGTTCCAGCCTTTTTGACATACAATCCCTCCACATATCTTGCAAGTTCTCATCATTAACGTAATAAGACATACCATATGGGCAGTCTTCACAAGGAAGATATGACACAATATCCTCATCAGCTTGTAGATGTTCAAGAAATAACAGATATACTAGCTTAATTTCATGTCCCACAAAAGTAATTATAAACCCTTTTGACAATGCCCACAATTGAGAACAGTCTAAAATCAATAACGTTTTTGCCTTCCCATATGCTAGAATAGCATTGAATACTTCAACACATTCATCACAATTGTCACAGCACTGAGCTTGATGCATTCTACCTGTTGTGGGGTGAGATGCAGAAGGAGATTTATTCTCCTGTAGATTCTGTGTTGTAGATCTATATGATGTAGTGGATGCCTGGCATCATTCTCACTGTGGACCTCTGGCGTTCTCATTGTGAATGCCTGGCATTGTACCAGATGTGATGGATGTCTGGTGTCATTTCTCAGTGTGGACGCCTGGCGTTGTAGCAGAGGTGATGGATGTCTGCTGTCGTTCTTGGTGTGGATGCCTGATGTTGTAGCAGACATGATGGATGCCTGGCATCGTTCATGGTGTGGACGCCTGGTTTTGTAGCAGACATGGTGGATTCCTGGCACCGTTCTTGGTGTGGGCGCCTGACATTGTAGCAGACGTGATGGATGTCTGGTGTCGTTCTCGGCGTGGATGCCTGGCATTGTAGCAGACTTGATGAATGCCTGGCATCGTTCTCGGTGTGGGCACCTGGCATTGTAACAGACTTGATGGATGTCTGGCGTTGTTCTCGCTGTGGATGCCTGACATTGTAGCAGATGTGATGGATGCCTGGCGTCGTTCTCAGTGTGGACACCTGGTGTTGTAGCAGACATGATGGATGTCTGGCATCGTTATCGGTGTGGACACATACGAAGTGACTTTGGCAGTTGTGACTTAACACTGAGAAATTTATTTATTTATTCCTCCTTATATAATACACAGATTCGAAATGGCCACTGTTTTCCCTTAAATTTGCTTAAATTTGGACTTCTTAGAAATTAACATGAAAATTAACAAATTACAGCTTCGAAAGCAGTCATTTCTGGCTGGATTCGAGCTAGGTATTTCATTAATATAATGTTGAAAATCAGTATTAGTAAATAAGTTTATATTTGTTCAAATATACACATTTTATGCTAAATAGTATATTCGGAAATTTTGCATGCAAGCTTACAGAGAAATCCACACATGAAATACGCATTTTTCTCTGATGTGTGCAAATATTTTAAACATATTGAATATGTATGTTTTACAGTAACCTAAAATTTAAAGACATTTGGTTTTAACGTGAGTTTGTTCAACGTAAGTTTTGAATAGGTGAAAAAACTTATACTTGTGTTTTAGCTTAAATCGAATGATGAGTGGTTTTTCATTACTTACAAATTTTAGTGAGTGATAATGTCTTTTGTACGAAATATTGTTCATAGATACCTGGATTACTTTAATAAGTTTGCTAGAAAACAGGATAAAATTTTTAAATGTCTTCAAAGTTTACAGGATTAAACTTAAAAGCAGGTTCTTAGGAAAGGTTTTTTATTGTGATTGAAATTTATTTGATTAAAATTCATTTTTTGGAATTAAAATTATTTTTAACTTCAGGGAAATAATTTCATCAGGACCGTGGTAGCAAAATTTTATTTCGCTGGAAGTAAGCCATCTCTTGCGTCTCGAATATAGGAGAAACCTCCCTTTCTGAAAAAGTCAACGGACAGGCCAAAGTGAAAATTTGGTGTGCGAAGGGGCGAGGGGAACTTGGCAAACAGGTCAACACATTCGGGTGAGTTCAAAACTCGCTGCTTAAGGGTAGGTAGGCAGGTGGACAGCTCTTGTGCTGGACAAGGGACTGGAGGAAGTGTGGAAAAAGGCGCCTAGATGAGGCAGTGCTCCAGCTAGCCGGAAAAGCATCCAAGGCTGGAGGGGGAGGGGAACGAGAGAATGTAGTGCTAGACAGGCTTTACGGACCGCAGCATTCGGTCGATTGTGGGGGACAGGAACTTTCATCTCGGACAAAGACACATTCTGGACTATGGAATTGTTGGGGATGGAGGGGGGAGGAGGTGTGTAAGGCACTCTGTGGACACGAGAGAGGTCCTTGCATCTGCAACTCAGAATCGCAATTTTAGTTCGTCGTAAACCCTTGTTCTGGATACATCGCTCTCTCCTCTGAACAACCTCTTCCAATATCACCGGTCGCAGCATTATTTGGTAGAGACTAGGGCTACGACCAAGGGTAGCCGATTTGCAAAATCAGGGTTTCAATCCAACATGCAATGTAGTTCAACTCTCATTAAGCGATATTATATATGCATTTTAATTTAATAATAATTTATTAGGAAAAATTTTTGTGTGATAAGACCGAATCAATATAGTGTTTGTTACTTCAATTTTTTTTTTCTTTTTATAAATGTTTATCGTGTTAAGTACGGGAATCCCTGAACGTTTATTGCAATAGGTTATAATGTGCACATTTTTTCCATCATTTTCAAGTTTACTTGTGTCATTTGGTTAGAATTTTTTTAATGTGAATTACCAAAATGTGTGTTAAATAATTGTTCGGACCGATTTGTGCGTATGTTATTTTAAAATAATTTTTCCTTCAAGGAAGTTTGTGGATTAATGAAAACTACACCATGTATTTTATAAAGTCTTACAGAATTAACACCATGCTCACGCCATCCGAGTTTCCCTACGCTTCAATGGAAAATTGTATTAAAAGTGAATTATTCTTACACTAGAGAAATTTATTTTTCCCAAGGAAGTGAAAGTAGTGTTTAAAATGTTGATAAGTTTTCCTTAGTACTAGTATGTCCATGCTATAGTTACATATTGTGAAAAGTTGTCTGTGTGTTTCGCTGCTTAAATTGCACGTCGTTAATAGTAGCTTGGTAGGGATACCTATTTTTACAGATATAATTCAGGATGTGTATGAGTATTGTGTAAATTATTTCGCTGTTTGTGAAATGCATTCAATCAGTTCTTTAGTAAGTTAGTGTATTTTAAACGTGTGGTTTATTCCATCATTAAGTTATCAGAATGGGTGGTAAACGAGTTTTCTCGGGAAATATTAATTCATTAACATAATTTTTATCAATTCATATAGTTGTGTGTTCAGCTCTCCTTCCCGTAATTTCATCTCGACTGCAAGCTCCACGTCTATGTCATTCCTTGACTGACCTCACAGCTGGACAGATGTGTTTTGGGAGAGGTGCATGTTCGATTTCATTAATTAATTTTTTAAAATTCAAGTAGTGTAAATTATATATTAGTATGTGCATTGTAAAACATAATTTTTATCCATTTGTCACGTAGTTGTCTCTTCACATCTCTTTCCGACTAGCTATAACCTCAATCGCCTGCCAGAGGCCGCCGCTCTCCATGTCTCTAACAGTGCTTAAAGTCTCCACAAATCCTATACTTACATCATTCCTTCAGCAACATCGCAGCCGGACGGACATATTTCTCCTCTATGTACATATTCATTAATTTAAAGAAGAAGATAGCTGGGTTCCGTAATTAGTTTAGTGATAGTCACATACTTGTGTTCATTAGCAATTTAATTAGTTAATATTTAAATGCATATCTAATCAGACAGGGTAGATTTCATTTCCCAGAAATACATGCTATAAGTCATTCATTCTGCGATATCCTGAACCCAAATGGATGTATATTAAAGTCCTTTTATTTTATTTAATAGCTGAGGTGTGCTATAGTTTAAACACTCCTTCCTTTTCTCGTCTGTTAACTTTACGTCGTTTTCTCTCTCTGGTTAATTACTATAACCAAAAAATCGCCTATCTCCCACCAATCCCACAAGCAATATCACTCCCAACTCAAAAACCATTATGCCACTCTTGCACCAAACTCAATATATATATATATATACCCTAGACATATATATACACTAGACAATATAAGAATCCCCTCAGTCAAGTGCCAGTCGTCGTGCAGACAACCTCGTTCTCCTGTATTCACCCCTTCTCCAACACAGCCACATCTCAGTACAACGACAGAGCTCCAAGAGTTAGGACATATCAGAGCTTCTCCCCACTCAAAAAAAGAAAGAAAGAAAATAATGTACATCAAACTGTACACTTATCACAACTATTCTGATTAATTCATAAAATTAAATAAATTTAATCAATCAAACAAATTTTCCTCACATTTTATCCGATTACCCGAAAAAATTATCGGATTAAGATCGGATTATAGAAAAAATTTGATCGGATTAAAATCTGATTAAATTTTTTTGATTGGATTGTAATCGGATTACGATTAATCCCTTTGATCTAGATCAATCACGCCCTTCCTACTAGCGACTATTACAGACTTACTTTACCTAAATAGGTAAATGAATAAACCTTCACAGATTTTTGAGCGGCCAAAAATTATCATAAAAACTAAAAGAATTAGCAAAAAGGTAGAAAAAATCTCGGCTTCTCTATGGAATGGGTATCAAAACATCGACATCACAACTCAGTACCAACCTTAACGAACTGGACCCTTAAAAAATGAACTATTAAAGCGACAACAACACATGAATAAGACCAAGTTTTCACTTACTTCTTAGCACTTCTTAAATTAATACAACTAATAAAAAATAAGTCCCCTGTAATAACCAGCAATAAACGGATAGTCTCTCTCTCTCTCTCTCTCTCTCTCTCTCTCTCTCTCTCTCTCTCTCTCTCTCTCTTTTGTCACAGTAGTCTTCTCAAAACTAATCGACTGTCAGGCTGACTGACTGCGACTTACCTCAAAACATTCTAAACTCTATGAACTAATCCTACAATTAAGACTATCTACAGGATTGATCGAGGCCATTATTTCCGAAGTCAGGAAATCATGTCCCCGATTAATGAAAACAAAACCAATACTTAGCTCATCATCGACGTTTCTCGCAGACTCCTACAGGCTGCCTCTCTCTTTCCGCACGCACGTTTGCCTATGTCGCCGCCATCTTCCAGACTGCAACATGCCTCTTATGTCACTTGCCACAACACCCTCTTCAACCAATCAGCATCCAGAATCCCTCCCCCTGGCAACAGCTGATTCTCTCACCGCTGTGTTCAGGACGTCTACCCCTTACTCTTGTGGGTATCAACAAACTCTCAGCTGGCATGGCACAACCAGACCGCGACTGCTATGGCGCACGAACTGACGAAGACAACACTTCTGTGGTACCAACAAACTCTCAGCTGCCGTAGCACAACATGACTGCGACTGAGATGGCGCACGAACTGACGACGACAACACTTCTGTGGCTACCAACAAACTGTCAGCTGCCGTAGCACAACATGACTGCGACTGAGATGGCGCACGAACTGACGAAGACAGCACTTCTGTGGTACCAACAAACTCTTAGCTGCCGTAGCACAACATGACTGCGACTGAGATGGCGCACGAACTGACGAAGACAACACTTCTGTGGTACCAACAAACTGTCAGCTGGCGTGGCACAACCAGACTGCGACTGAGATGGCGCACGAACTGATGAAGACAACACTTCTGTGGTACCAACAAACTGTCAGCTTCCGTAGCACAACATGACTGCGACTGAGATGGCGCACGAACTGACGAAGACAACACTTCTGTGGTACCAACAAACTCTCAGCTGGCGTGGCACAATCAGACCGTGAATGCGATGGCGCACAAACTTACGAAGGAAATACTTCTATGCAAAAATGCCTCTGAAATTTTCTGGAAACGCCTGAAATATGTGTTGACGACGGCATTTGGCTGTAAAAGTGAAAGCCTAAAGACAACCTCAGCTTAACAGCCAATAAGTAATTGGGCCCCCGTGAGGATAGGTAATTCAGTACGTCAGTTAACTTGTGTTTCACGGCCTTCGGCGTAGGACCGCTGGTGTTTGTCCGTGGTAGCATGAACACAGAGGCCTATTTGTAACATTCCGGATAATTAAACGCTCCCAACACTATGGCAATTTTACGGAATGGACCCGTGTTACTTCCAGGATGACAATGCCAGTTGCTATGTTTCAAGGGCAGTGGTACGCCGAAAACAATGTTCACCGATTGGACTCACCCACCCAGAGCCCCGACCTCAACCCTATAGAACATCTTTGAACGATTTGTATCGCTGGGCGAGGGCTCGTTAGGCGCGGCCAAAATCCATTGTTCACCTGATGGGATGGTTGCAAGAGGAATGGCGATGAATCCCCGTGGATATCCTGGAAACACTCGTAGAGGGCTTGCCAGACAGGGTGACTGCTGTTATAGCTGCAAGATGTGGCCCTGCGAGATTCTAACGGGGTGACAACCACCGAGCAAACAATGTGGACAGGTGTCCAATTATTTTTTGGTAAATAGTGTGTGTGTGTGTGCGTGCACGAGCGCGTGAGCGTGTGTATATATATATATATATATATATATATATATATATATATATATATATATATATATATATATATATATATATATATATATTGTGTGTGTGTGTGTGTGTGTGTGAGATTATTTATGCTGAATGTTTTAAACGCTCGAAAACTTTTTTCATCATTCACACAGCTGGAAGTATTAATGATTTGTTATAAATCATTTTTTGTAGCAGTTACTTATATAATTTAATCTCTGATTGATCAAATTTGCTTTGTTCACCTTCAAAAATATTCCTATTATACATCTAATTCTTATTTTGTCCCTAAACCTTTTACTTTCTTCCTTCTCTCATCTACAAACTCATTTTAAATACTGCAAAAAATTACAACTTTTCGTAATGCGCTCACTGAATATTACAAAGTAAGCCCATGCACAGTGTCCGAAGGACCATCACCTGGTGTAATTAGAGTCGCGAGTATTTGTCAGCAAGCTGTACCTTACACTCCTCTATACACTCAAGACATTATCGTTTGTTTGTTGATTGCTACGATCAAGAGAAGTCTTTGTACACGATTCTTCTACACTACTGCCTCCTGCTTACTGCTGGCTCATTGGAGTGTGTCTAAACAACTGCCGTTTCATCACAATGAGAAGAGCGATGAGCAAATTTTGAAGTCTACCTCGCCACACAATGAATTCGCGAAAGTCTCGGGGCTCTAGCTGTATTATTTATTGGGGCAGAGTTAAACATTCAATCATAATACGATCTAACACTAAATGTATAAACACTATCTGAATATGGATAAAATGTTTGCGTGTCACTGGGTTTTTCCGTCATCCCATGCCGTCCACGTGTATTGTCGCGTTTCTCGACAGACGAAAAATAATAGTGTGTTTAATCTGCGTAGCTTCTACTTACACTTATACGACTTGACAGTAGCATGCAGTGATCTCGCTTAGTAAAGTGTTAAGTGTGTCAATATGTTAAGTGTGTGTGTGTATATATATATATATATATATATATATATATATATATATATATATATATATATATATATATATATATATATATACACACACACACACGCACACATACACATATCTTGATTGTTTCGGTGCGTATTAATGAAACTATTTATGAAACAATTGTATTACTGAATTTATTAGCATTTTCTTTCAAAAATATATCTTCCTATAGTATAGCGTGTGTGATAAGACAAAATCATTAAAACAAATACTTAAATATATTAAGTTTATTAAAATATATTTATTTATAAATTTATATAAATAAATGAATATATATTAAATTGATCCCTCGGTAGCATCATGTATGCAGGAAAGTTCATTTAATTTAGTTTTTCATTTCGCCTCGGCAACTTGGGGGCTACACAATAGTGGCCAGTGACGCCTTTTTGCTGGAGTTTGCGTATGTAGCTGGTGTAACAAGCCGCTATGACACTCCTGTAACTGAACTAGAAACAGGAAATGTACATACGGTACTTAGAGAGGTTATCGCCAACAAAATAATTTCATTAGTGGTTCTTAAAGTTAACTGCCACGTGAAATGTGACACACTCGGGCAAGTTTACACTTTAAACGTATCACTAAATTACAATCGTTCCTTTGAGAATAGGCTGTATGTTAAAAATACACTATTTGGTTATGTTCATCGCGATACATTAATATGACCAAACTTAACCGCATGGAATAAGACTAAATTTGGGATTTTAAAAATGTTTGCAATTTTAATATGTTTATAGAATTGCACTGGGTCTATGACTTATTTAGTTCCTCCATGCCATACATTAAAAAATAAAATTAATTTCTCCGTGATGTCTAGCATTACTTAGTTCCTCTACCCACCACATGAATCACGTTGTAAGGGCGTATAATTAATTTCTCCAGAACAAAGCAAGAGTAGTATTCGCACATGGAGGAAACGCCTATAGTTTTTACTGCATTTGTTTATCCGTGCACTGTGTAATTACGTCGGATCGTGACAGTTGGCAAGATGTGATAGTATTTTAATACACTACTCTATATAAAATTATCGTCATGTCAATTGGCTGCAGCAGGAAAGGAATTCACAGCTCTCTCGCATTGATGACAACGAATAAAATATGTTGTGTTGGATGTTGTTATAAAGGTATCTTTGTTTTTTTTTTTTTACAACTTATAACCTGCCACAAACAAAATTTAAAATTGGTTCCTTGTGTCAACATTGCATTTAGGTAATATGTATTGGATTCGATTTAGTATTGTGTATGCGATTTCATTCATTTTACAACCAGTGATTGACCGAATATGAAATGATTATTTAGAGTAGTACGCGCCTTTTAATACTGCATATTTCGTAGCTCATTAAATGGTAAAACTAATTAGGTTAAAAATATTCGGAATTTTATACAGTTGACATAATATCTTGACCACATTCAATTTAGTTCTAATAAACGTCTAACAGTGACATGAACCATACACAAAAATGTTAAAAACTGTTGGTGCATCCATCTGGACTTTATTAATGTTTTTATGCTCAGCTGTAACGCAGATGTTGTGGACTTGGCAAGCACACGAGTCCTTACTTAAGTGCGCGGTCAAGTGAATGGAGAGTGCAGAAGTTCAACCAGCTCTTAACATCAGGATCTTGTGAGCCGACGAAGGTGAAGAACAGCACCGGAATGCAAGGGCGGGGGAAATGGGAAATCCCTGAGGAAACCTGCCGACTAGCGGCATCGTCTGGCACGATTCGCACATGCGAAAATCCAGGAATTTCCCGGCCGGGAATCGAACCCGGTTTGCTTTGGCGGGAGGCGAGTAGGCCTAGTCAGCCCACTACACCGCCGCGGCCCTTAGCCTGGTTTTGAAGGGGGAAAAATGGTTATTGAACATGTTTGGATTTGCTTCAAACACATTGCGAACATGTTGGATATAAATAGTAAAACATTATACATCAAAATGTTGGAACAATGTTCGCCAGTCGGAAGCTGGCAACCTACTCGCAAGCTGGCAGCCACTAGGAAGCATTCCGCAGGATGCAGTAGCCAACCGCACGTTCGCAGAGCCACGAGCAGCCACATAGTAGGAACCTCCACACTATCTCTCCTGTATGTTTCAATATTGTGATGAGCCGGTGCCTTTTCCGTACACACTTGACATATTTACCGAACACCACACCAGATATTCAAAGTTTCTCAGATGTCTTCAAGGTATATCTCACACATAGACTAAAGGAGAGGTAAACCATCTCGCTGGCATCTCCTTGTCGCAAGATTCAGCTGCATTTCTGCCAATACGACTAGTATAAACGACATGGATTATATTTGAGGTTAGAACACTGTTTTGGGAAAAATAGCGTCAAGGTGTTCGATATAATCCCTATAACCAATTTGGAATGCAGTTAGGTTAAATTCGAATTGGTAGATGTATTTTATTTATATAGAAGTGCGTGTATCCTGAAAAAGCCTTACTACTATATAAATGGGAATGTGTGTTTGTGTGTTTGTCCTTCTTTCACGTCAAAACGGAGCAACGGATCGACGTGATTTTTTGCACAGATATAGATGGAGGTCGGAGAGTGACATGGGCTATTTTTTATCCCGGAAAAACATCTCATTTCCATTTTTTTAAAAAGTATTTTAATTTTATATCATTCCTCCATGAAAATCCTAATTGTAATTTTACTGCATAAAAAAGCATTGTTAAAATAAAAAGTTCCGTCATTTCCCCTTTCTTTTTTGTCTATGGCCTATCTTTCATTCATTCCCAAGAGCCGCAGTAACTCAGTGGGTAGAGAACCCAATAGTGGGGCCGCAATAGCTCAGCGGGTAGAGAACCCAATAGTGGAGCCTCAGTGTATAGATATATATCAAGTAGGGCCGCAGTCCTAAATGTCATGGGAACGAAGTCGCACGGCTCATCTAGTAAGTTGTAAACAAACACGTTCATCACTGTTGGCCATGTGAGTTTGAGAGTTGTGTTCCTCTGAGGTAGGTGGATGTTGGGTACATGCGCAGAAGACAAATAAGCCGTCTAGTCCATATGTAGTATGTGGTCACATGACTGTGGTGGGATGACGTCGCACCAGGTTCCAGGCCACGTGACCTCTCAGCGTGTGTCGATTGTTCGCCGCACAAGGTTGTAGACTTCGTGAACAGATAGTTATGCTTTCATGGCGGCAATGGTAACCGCGGCCTCGCCGTCGCGCCGCTTTGTGAACGGGGACGCCTTTCGTCGTTTCCGAGAGACTATTTACAGAGCTGAGCGCGTCTTCCTAGCCACCTCACAGCTGACTGCCTTGCCCTGCCCTGCCCGCCCTGCCCTAACAGTCTTCTACATCTTCCTGTCATCAAAGTTATTCACATTCCATGTCGATCGAAAAATACTAGTAACTTTTCTGCTTTTTCAGCGCTTAAATGGTACACGTGATAGAATTTATAACGACTACGGTTCGAAGTCGACAAAATTTTCTCGGGCGTAAAAGTAACATTATTATCGAAGTACAAGGCCAGTAAGCTACAGAAAGTTTATGGCTAACTTTCTGCCATTTTTGTTATTGTTTCCAAATGACATCGCAACATACACCAAGGGTACAAAGTGCATTCAAATATATTCTTAGTCTCCATTCATTTAATTTAATAGTGTATGACGATTTATTTGTAAATATTCTCTTAAAATAATTGTAATGACGCAAAAGTCGAGACGACGTTATGTAGTGTACATGTGGCCATGTAGGGATAATGTCCTTAGAACAGCAATTTAGAATCTGTTTGGAATTGTATGCAAATATGCATACATGCATATATGCACAAACGTATCTGGAGACACTTCAATTCCTTCATTAATATGAAAATTCCCCGATAATTTATTAACTCCCTTGGAAATACCTTCTTACTTATTCCTTATTAAAAATCTTAACAAACAAGGTTATTTAAAAATTATTAAAAATGGTTTTAGTTAAAAAACAAAATTAGTGTACGGTTTTTAACTGGTGGCTGTACAAATGTGTATAGATTTGTAGCTTTGTTATTCATGAATGATTAAAGTGTATTATGCTTGTATTCAGGTTTCACTAGCTCAACTAATGTAGTGTGTGTGTGCCGTTTTTGTTGGCACTTGTTTTGTAATTGTAATTTGGTATCTTTCTTTTTCTTTTTCTTTTTTTCCTCCCCAATTTTGGGGATTATTTTAGCATCTCTGCGTTTGTTTACATCAGTGTATCCTAGTCTTGCCTTATTTATATATTTTTTGTCTGAATTGTAATAGGAAGTGAAACATAGTTATCTAATTAACCTTCAGTTCTGCTGTGATTTGTTATATCGATCATTTAGTCATTGTCATACTTCAAGAAAATGTGTGCTTTTTTATTTAACGTGCTTAAAATATTTTATGTTTGTTAATAATTTCATGAAATCTCACGACTGACGTTTGATTTGTAGAATGTATTTTTCTTCAAACATGTAGTCGCCTTATTTCTACGATATTATATATCACCTTTCATCGTAAGATTATTTAGTTTTTCTACGGTTTTTGGATAAGTGTTTTGCCGAAGCCAATTTGGTTTTGCGCTTTGGTGATTCCATTTTTCTGCTCGGCCTCCATTTATTGTAGCTTTTTATATTTGTGTGTATCAGTTGCAGTGCAGTGGGACCCATGTGGCCTAATTACGCTGGGGAGGGAGAGGGCGAGCCGAGAAGGGCCACCCTCACCCTTCCCTCTACGTCATCACGTCTGCACCAAACATACCCTCATTTAGTTCTTCTCCTCCCACCGGCAACTTGGCGACTATATAGCATCGCAGTTGTGTCTCGTCTGGTTTCTTCTCCAACCTGGCTTTCTCATTTTTATACAACAATTTTTATGTATCTAATAATTACGTAAACTTATTTATTTACAAATATTTTATGTATCAAGTAATAATGTAATTTCGTTCTTACAAAGAAAGAAATTTTCTTTTTAAACTTCAGAGGGGCACGCTTAAATATTATTACATGGATGCCTGAGGGGCGTATCTGAGGTCGTGGGGTTGGAGGTCTTCATAAAATAAAATTTCTAAATTTCAATTTAATTTATTCACACAGCTATTATTTGCAGCATTAAATTATCTATCTTCACCATTGCTCTTTATTTATCGAGGAGCACAATATTTAATGTATATTTTAACTCTAACAAATATCTCTGTTTGGTTAAAGTCAATAATAATAAATGCTTATAGGGGTGGACCCAGGGCTAGGCAACATCCTCCGAGTGACGGGCTTTCCAGTCGGGACCCATAGTTGCCCGTCGTCCCTAAACATGACATGGAGCGGCGCTGGAATGCAAGCGGCATCGTCCAGTATGATTCCCACATGCGAAAATCCGGGAGCGGAGCGTCCAGGGATCGAGCACGGATCGCTCTGGTGGGAGGCGAGTACGCTAGCCGCTGCGCCACCGCGGCGCCATTACAGCCAATTAACTTATCCGTATCTTTAACACATGTTCAGTCTATTAGTTGCTATGATCTGTAATGTCTTTCACTAGCACATCTAGTCCAACAGTCCAGCCTGCAGTTACACTCTTCACTGCTTTGATATTCGCAGTCGCAGGTTTTCCTCCCGCTGCTCAGTTCTCTCGCCACGTGCGTCTCTTCTCGCTAGTTGCCTATCGCTGAATCTCATCCATTCAACAACTGCCAGCTCGGAGGCCCGACGCGCTTATTATAGCCGCTAGCCTTGACCTTGAAGGTTCGCCGCACACCGAGTATAGCTGAGAGACACGAGGTCAGTAATCCAGAGCATTCTTCAGATATCTCAAAGACACCCGACACCCAATGCCGGGAGCGGCACACGCCCTGATAGGCATAACAGGTACGTTTTGTAAACATTCCTTTGACAAAAGCCGCCGCGTCTCTGGGGGAAAGTGATAGCATGCGCGTCCATAAATAATCCAACTGCTCTGTCCTTCACTTCCACTCGCTCGCGCGGTACAAAGCAGAGAGCGCCATAACGATATTTTAAATTGCTGTAAAGAAATAATATATAAGGGTAAAAAAAACTTAAAAGAATACTCACAGATTGCATGCAATATTCGTTTGTGTACATGTATCAAGATAATATATATTTTTTGATTGATTTGTTTTTTTTTCTATTGTTGTGATTCATGCGAATGCTTTAATATATCTGCATTGGAAACGAACCCCCTGCTATGGATGCAATCAGCTTCAATCCCCTCCCCTCCTTTTCTCATGTCCCATATTTCTCCAGCGTGTGGGGAGATAAAGATCTCAACCCACCTCTCTGCCATTCCGTAAATATGAGATTTATCGGACCACATTGTGGCCATCTACGTATAAGCTAATTTGTAAAACATGTTTGCCTTCTTAGTGAAACTACACTTATCGGCCATCATCAGCTCTCAAGGCCTCACTGTTCAGATCCGCCCAAATCTCTTCACTCACTTACTACACTTATGAGTCTTAGATTTGTCATAAATTGAACGGCATTTCAGATAACTTTAGTTTAAAAAACAATATTCTTCAAAATTTAATATTGTATCTCGTGACTGGTTTCATTCAGTGATCCTTGATTTTACCATTGTTCCAAGTTATTCTCCTGGGGAAAAAGTAGTACCAAATGGTCGTTGAGATAAGATACAAACTTACAAGATAGTTATAGAGATATCGCCCAGTGTCATTTTGAAAATCTGACTTGCTTCGCGAGAAGCTGAACATGTGGTTGGGACAATACGTATGTGTCGGCGCTGATAAGATCAGTTTTCAATATTCTGCCACCAAATTCAATACTCGTTTACCCAGTGAAGATGTAGTGGGACTGATAATTACCACAACTCGCCCCCTCCCCCCCCCCCCCCAACGGTAGCACACGCACCTCAATATTATTAACAGCAGTTTTGAAATTTTAATTACCTGCACTTTACAACTTCTCTCTTTTCCAAAAAATAGTCCGTTAATTTTTCCGTATAATATCCTACTATTTCCGAAAAAAAAAAAAAGAAAAAAAAATTGCCTCTCTGTCAGGTAGGCGATGGAAGTTATTTTTGTTTAAACTCAAATTTAGGACGAAAGGTATTTTTATTTAAGGATTTAAAACTCACATATTTCTAGCCTCTACAATGTACACAACATTTGGTGGCTTATGCTTTAAGTTAAACATCACAATTTTAGTGTATTTTAATCGTGTAATTCACTCTCCATTTTTTTTTTCACACGTGGCTATGTAGTTCGGATGTTTCTCGAGTTTAAGTTAACAGCTGTTAATAAATTTCTCATAGAAAGCCGGATTTTTTTGTGTAAGCTATTTGAACAAAATCTGCTGTGTAATATTCTGTTAGTAAGCTACTAGCTCTACTTAATTATTATAATTAAAACAAACGCGTTTGCTTTGATTTTCTCCAAAGAGACGAGAATATGCGGGATAGTTGAGGTTCAATATTTCATATGCTATGGAAATAAGTGAATTTTAAATGCAAATCCGAATTAGAGCATAAATAGTGTCACATGAGCTATAGAAAAACGTCTTTTGCAACCTTAACAATCATTTTTCGGTCATTTCTCAATACACCCAGCAGCTGTGAGCAATGAATAATTAATTTGCTAGCAGTTATGCAATTGCATGGATTTGTATTCAATTAAACATAATGGTTTAAAATTTGATTCGATTTACTTTTCACTTAATGTTTCTTAAAGTGCATTAGCCGCGTAACTTAAAATTAATATAAAACCACAAAACTACAAATACTGAAAAAGATATTAAATAATTATAGACATTAATTTCATTGAACATAGGTAAATAGGTTACATACTGGGTTCGAAAATTCTGAACACTTTTTTTGTCGTCACAGCCAATGAACTGTAAGCTTCATGTTCGGCTGTAGCAAAATGGGCAGTTACGAAGGATTAACATGTTCAAAATCTATAATATATTTCTGTATACTATATTTTATATACGCATTAATTAAATAATTAAATAAAATTAAATAGATGCTTTTATACTATGAATGTTTGTAAACTGACAACAATTATGGCAAACTATTAGTCACCCTAATTTTGGACAGTGTGAATTGTAAATTTGATTGGGTGAGGGAAGTGTGATTCCAAATCGAAAGTAAGGCGTAAATTGCCGTAGCGAGGGAAATATGCTTACTTAGACTTACTTGTGATTCTTGGGTTTCATATTGATGTATGCTACAGTGTTAACATTTAACTAATAACTAGCAACATTATTTTAACTGTATGCAAATACAAGATTATAGGATAGAAATGGAAGATAACTGAGCAGAAAGTTCGTAACTTCCGCTCTCCTATAAGGAGGAAATATTTTTGAAGTTCTGTACACTGAGGCTAGTCCTCATAACGTTACTGAACTCTGGGGGTATAACTCAAGATGGTTCAATGACACAAATAAATTGCAAAAACTACTCATTATTTTATTGCATTCTCTTATACAAAATTATATCAAATACTTTAACAAACAATACTGAGTAATACTTAATTCTGAAGTGTCTTAACAAACAACACTAAATAACTCTCGACTCTTCTAAGCTAGAAACATGTTATCAAATATTAAGACTCTTAATAGGGGACCTCTAGAGTTCGCTGCACGTAAGAACGTGTCCGGATCTATCCAGCACCCAGAACCCAAATGACCTTGCCACTGATAATTAACGACACTGGACCGGAGCTCCTCCGCCTTGTGATGTTGTGTTGTCGTGGTGTAATAGGCTTGCTCTGCAGTGTTACCTTCAAGTTGCTCGCACCGACCTCCGGCGTCGATGTGCCCTCCAAGTGGTACCAGCAGAGAGGGTTAATTAGTGTAGGTGTCCTCATGCACCAGCAGCTTTATATACCTTGCGGCTGGTCGACATACAGGGATGCCTTCTGCCACCCTGGCTGCTCACTAGCTCCCCTCACTGCAACTGCGCCAGGACAGCGCTCCATCATCTCAGTGTTCGGGTTCGAGTCCCGTGCCCGCAACAACGGTAACGATTAAATCACTAGTGTTAATGCTTTAAGAGGGCTACAATCTTCAGTGTTTCCTCTTTATTTTACGTGCGTACCACCCATCTATATCTACAAACAAAATATTTTTTCCATTGCTACTTTTTTTCTGTGCACGTCCAGAAAAATAATCAACAGAACATTGTTTTACAATTTTTTTTAAATTAAAAATGTGTTTAGTAAAGAAAATATCATAAATGCGTAATGGTTATAAAATACCAGAGATTTTCTAGTAAAATTTCTAAAATATTTGATTATAACGTTTTTCGGCCGCGCAGCGCTGAGTTTCCTGCCACTATGCAGGAGCTGGGGACGAGGCGCAGACAAGGGCGAGATTCCCGTGCTTCTATGCGGCTCCGGCCAGCGCGAGGGACTGGCAGCCGCGATCAGCCGCACTGAGGCGGCGCCATCGCGCGACGCTAAACACATGCAAATAAATATCTCTGTCCACAAAATTCAGCTCTAACCAACTAATGTTGCATTGTTAAAAGAAAAAAAAGCATCGATTTTGAGTCAATAATAATTTATATTTAAAACTTTGATTGAATAAATTATTTGTCAAAATGAACGACAATTTGGTTAGTGCTGGAGCACGAGAGCACGGCCTTATGCACCCACCGTCACTGTACACTGTATGTATGTATGTATGTATGTATGTATGTGTAAACACATGTCACGTTCCTCCCTCCCTAGACCGTTTGCCCGCCGCACACTGTCTCAGTAGCACAACAGGGATTAGAGCTCTACTAGTGCAGTGTAGTGCGCCGGTGCATCCCATTCAATGCACGAGAAGTGTCACCTAGTGCGAATAGTGCAGTGTACATGCAGAGAAGCCAAGGGCAACACAGCGCGCAGTGACTCACAAATGTGTAAATAGCGCACAAATATCCAAAAAGGGCTTTACGGCAAATGCAGGACTAACCCCTACACAAGGGACACTAGAGATGTCCCGAGGAGAGCCCTTTATGTTCTGTTATTGAATTAAAGTGTTTATCTGTACAAGTGCCATATTTTCATTTCATGTGTTTCGCCCTCATTTCCTTCCACACAAGTGCAGAGTGTCTGTTTGTGTTATAAAATAATCTCAGTTATTTTATAACATATTGAAAGTGGCAAATGTCACATGTTTAGCATAATTCATGCAAAAGTGGATCATTAAGTAACTCCACGTGGGCCTCCTGCCCGTCAAGACAGCCGTGGCGCCCCGCCACGGAAGAGAGTAGTCGTCGCTGAGTGTCTCGAGGGGTAGGTCGTGAGTGTCGCGTCTGTGTCGCCCGTGCCTGGGCGGCCAGCATCTTTTGTACCAGTCATTTAATTTACAATAGCAGTTAACTTCACAGAACCTCGTTTGTTATAGCCGCCCGGGAACACCGTATCTCACCTTCCTTAGTACTTGCATTGCATTGATCTTCACGGCATCGCACTGATGATGTGTGGCGCCTATCGGGTAAAAATAACATTTTCCAAAAATTCCTTAACTTCACCACTCTTAAAATATCCTCTCAACCCATCATCATAACACCGAACACCGTCAATATATATATATATATATATATATATATATATATATATATATGTGTGTATATATATATATAGACACACACACACTCACACACAATCGAATCACATTCACCTGCTAGTATCCAGAGTAACCGCCCTTCGCAGAAGGAAGCTAGACAAGCTGGCAGTGACTGTCAGGTGCTGCTAGGTCTCCAAGGGTATCTGGAGCCATGCTGTCTGCAGTAAGTCTCATCACAACTGTTGAGAAGAGTGTGGCGGAGGAGATAGACGACGAACACGACGATCGAGGTAGTCCCACGATATTCAATTGAATTGAGATCGGGACAGTTTGGGAGCCAGGGAAGAACACTAAAGTATTTATCGTGATCTTCCAGCCACGTGAGGAAACTTCTAGACGTATGGCAAGGCGCAATATCGAGCTGGAAGATCCCATCCTCCCGAGGAAAGACAATCATCATGTACGAGGTGGATATGATCGCCGAGGATGGATTCTTAAACCAAATCTATCAAGATTGACTTCCACACGGATAATGGAACCTAAACAATAGAACGGGAACATTCCCTAAACCCTAACACTGCTCCCATCACCTTGTGATCGTCCAGCAATGGATGCAGGACGTCGATCGGTTCTCCGACGTTTCTCACCGGATACGCGGACGTCCATCCGTTCTATGCAGCTGAAAACCTGACTCGTCGGAGAAGGCTACCCGTCGCCAATCAGCAGCGATCCAGTCGGCATACTGTCAAGCAAATTCCAGTCGTTTTCGTCGATGCACCTGTTAGCATAGGCGCAGTCACCCTCCCTCCGTCTACTCCGGAGCTCCGTTCTCAGAAGAGTTCGCTGAACTGTTCCAGTAGACACGAGTCTGGATGCCCTCTGGTTCATTTGGACGGTGAGCGAATCCACTATAGCCTGCTTATTGGCCTTCGCTCGCCGTCGTAGTCGACGTTCACCTCGGACATTAATGGCGCGTGGAGCTCCGCGGTTTCCACGACGATTGTTCCCAATGGTGCCTTCGTCCACTCACGATACACTTTTACCACAGAGGCACGTGAACAGTTCAGTACACAAACGTCGCTGTTTCCAAAATGCTGCCCTCCTAGGCCCGAAAGTCGATGATCAACCATTTATGTAACTCTTAAATCGCTTCCCTTACCCATGACAGTAGGAAGCGCAATGTGTACAGCCAGCTAGACGGTCTCATTATATACCCGCTTCACCAGCCCACGTCACAAGCCATACGTATATATATATATATATATATATATATATATATATATATATATATATATACCATATTTATCATTCTCGTTTCCATTTACCAGAAGGATATACATAAGAATATAGAGGCTTTTTTGTAGGTCATATGTGCTCCTAATCGTATTGTTCATAACAAGTACTATTTTGTGAAGTTTGGACTAAAACGACATCTTCTCAAGCTTTAATTGTTCTTTTTTTTTTTTTTTTTTTTTTTTTGCTGGAGAGCTCTTGTTTACAAGCAAGGAATTCCGATCCCCACCTTCCTTTGTGTACAGTCTCGTTACCATGCGGATGAACTCTTTATATTGTTTCCGATCCTGTCACGAGGTAGCATTACATATGAAATGTCACTCTCGGTAAAAATAACTAATTTAACCAATATTTCGTAATTGTGGACCAGAGTGAAGGATATTGATTACTACCAACTGTACGACGTCCAGCCCACTGCGCAGCTATAGCAGCACTCCTGCTCGGTCCTGTTTACCAAACTAGCAACAGAGAAGAATCCCTTTCAAGTTGAATGCGTAGATCGTGTATATTTATTTCGATAGGTCATCGCGGTAAAGCGAAAACTTTTGAAATCAACATTTGGAAAGAAAATCACTCTCGGTAACTGTGTCGTTCTACTGCGTACGTACTGACAGGCAGGCTTCTAGTTAAATTGCCAGTGAATTAAGTATAGTAGCTCAGCGTCTTGATATTCTACAGCGCATATGAACAATTCATAACCTCCAAATAATGAAATATTCAGAAGATGATGATGAGCTGAGAAAGAAACAGGAACAGTTCAGATTGTACGTTCATCTAGACGGCATCTCTTGTGTGAAGGATCGTTGAATTGAGCGTCGGAAAAAGGACGTACTGTAGGTAGTGAATGAGAGATAGACGACTCCATTCTGGATGCTCAGGGTCCAGTGGGAGGCCGGAACCAATTTGGCCTACACAGTGGTGAAGGCTATCCCTGCCGGATTTGGTCCAGATCCGTCGAATGGCACGCACTGGCAAAACTAAGGACACGTTCCTTTTCCAAAATAGGACTTTCCGTAAATGCCACAGTAAGTTATGAGAATTCACAGAACCAGACCATAAATTTGCTAATTAGTCTTAGCACTCTATTTTCATAATTGTTGTAATTACATGAATTCGTATCATATTTATACTAAAGAGAGTGGACTGATATTGCAGTAAAATTGGTAAATGTACTCAAACAAGTTTGTTTGTTATCTCTGTTTCAGGTAAGGGAGATATTCCTATGTACCATTCACAGGATTTCTGCCTGATATCAAACCAGGATTTAGATGGTATGAATTATTCAGGGTGGCAGCAAACGATCAGATTGACACAAAAATAATTGAATGTAGTGATATAAACTTTGAAACTAGGAAGAGTATCACAAATACAAACTCTGTATAAAATGACAGAGTAGCAGCAGCCTCTTGTTGCAGTCAGCAAGGTGAGTTTTCCATTCTAAGAATAGCGAGACTTCCAACATCACTGTCGTTAAGGTATGTCTGAAGTTATGAACACTACAATAATTTTCTAATGATTTAGTAGTAGACAATAGTGAAATATTGCATTGTTGTGGGCTTTACTCCGTGTCTAATATTTTATAACAGCTATTATTTAATAACAGGAGAAATGAGGTTGAACAATGTGTCCCGGTTTGCGAGTCTGCCCCATCTCAGAAAGAGAATCCATTTACGACACGGTAAAATAATATGACTGAACACGATGTCTACTATGGAGAGAAAGGAAGCCTATACCCGGTTGCGCCATCATGGTTCGGAACTCGATCCGAGATCGGATCTAAGATAGACACAGAAAACTGTTGCACCATTGGAGTTCAGAGCTGGACTGGAGATCGAGATGAGGTTCATTTTGAACCGCCGAAATTGGCGGTTCGAAATCTCGATCCAAGATCAGCAGCCATCATCGACAAATGTAGTTCGAAAATACGCCAACAGATAGAACTACGTTCGATTATTTTCTTGGCAAATTAAAACATTTTACACAATTGAATATTAGTCAGTAGCATTCGTACAACAATAATTCACTTAAAACAGTTATAACATTGCGCATATAGTTCTAACTATAGTGAAAAATACGCCTACTTCCAAGACGTCATATATTACAAACCAATAGCAATATTTGTCTCATACTTAATATAGATCTCTCGCTTTGGAACTAAGACGAATCGGAGATCCAGAATCATGAAATTTCGTTGGTGCAACTCTTTTACATTGGAACCAAGATCAAATTGGACCCTGATTCGGAAATAGCATCATTCGATCTCTGATCGAGCAAGATGTTGGTGCAACCGGGCATTAGACTGTTCTCGCCCCTGGAGCTAGTTTTCCATTTGTGTGTGGCGCATTGGAGCGGGAGCCAAGTTATGTGATTCTGGTAATCGCTCCCTATTTTATCTAAGGGTCACACACTTGCGCCATCAAGTATTGTCAGGAGGGCGAAAAAAAAGGGGGGGGGGGGAGTTCAGAATATATATGGGTAGAGTACGCGGGCAAACTACGTAGTAACAATCTCCGTATTCCTACATATTTACACTGCACTGCTTTTATTCCTACACATGCATGTGGGAATCGTGCCGCTGGTCGGCAGGTTTTCTCGAGGATGTGCCGTTTGCCCCGCTGTTGCATTCCGGCGCTGCTCCATACTCACCTCACTTCATCTTCATCGGCTCTTACGACCTCATTGTTAAGAGCCGCCCGAATCTCTCCATTACGCACCACTCCTTATACATACGTCATTACCACGTTGCTTACACGTAGAACGCTCTTTAGTTAAACATACTTTGACACGCGACTACGCTATTTTTGACTAGGCTGAGATGCAATACGACGTAATCAGGTGACGTAAAATTGTCTTTTTTTTTGTGAAGGCACGGGTTTGTTGTAACGCCAAATATACACAAACATCATTATTGTTTCAATACGTGATCTTGACCGTTTGTACGGCGATTTTCTAAAGAACGTTAGGAATATGGTGCATCTCATCTTTAGCTGAGTTGTGAGTTGGGAGGTTGTTGTGAAGTGTAGAGTGGCAGAGGTGAAGCAGGGTGGGTGGGCCCGAGGCCACCTGCTTTGGGCGCCACAGCTCACCTACCCCCAACTCCACAACATGTAGTCTAGTCACTGTGACTCTTCTCCACTCTGCTCAAGTTATACTTGTATGCTATTATTCCGCCTCATGCAAACTTAATCAAATCTTGAAAATCGCATCAAAGTAACAACCCACCGCATTCGTGTGTATCCAGAGTAATAATATTTTGCTTACGGAATATTTCTTACTAGGCATATTACCCACACACCTATTTTCTCTCCCTTTTAGCCTACTCTTCGAAGATTTATGTGATCACTAAAGCTCGGACATATGGCCTGCGGGCAGTGTGACTGTACTAGTGACCAGGTCGCAGTGACTAGGCTCCTCTGCTTGAGACGTACGTCGTGCTACCTGATGCTAGTCTTCACTACATCCACTGCAGCCCTACCACCGGACCACGGCTTGGCTTCGAATCCTGGTCCAGCCAATGTCGTTTCAGTTTTTCATGTTTTCCCGAAATCACTCGTGAGGAATGCTGATATGGATCCATGTCCGATTTCTTCCTTGTTTCTGCTCCTCTGGTCCTCGCTGTCGACCAAACCGAAGGCTCCACCTGGAACTTCTTCCCGCCTCTGAGGTCGAGAATCGCGAGAGCGATAAGGGCGACACTGCCACGCTCACCAAGTGAACCACCGCCGCTATGCACAAGGCTGTGTCTGAACTGGCACAGTGCAGTGTCGTAGTCGCGCTGCGTGTGTGCAGCTACGGGACTTTCAGCCGTCACCCTATTATTATATTGATGGAAAGCCTATAGGAAGGTATAATGCAGGGCCCTTGAGTTGTTTAGTATGTACATATGTTTGTAATATAGGTGACGTCTTGAAGAGTACTTACTTGAAGGTGTGTAGTTCTCGCAGATGAGCGCACTGGACACAGGCAGGTAGAATAGTTGCTGTTAAGAAGTAAAGACAGCGAGGGCTGGCATAGCGGTAGTGAAAGTGGTGCTAACACAAGACTAGGAGGATAGTAGGCGATGTAGCGACAGGTGGTAGCACGTGCTGCCTCGCTGTGTCAGGTGGCCAGCGCCACATCCTAACACACACCCCCTAGTCCCGTCTCTGCCCCGGCTCCTCTCACACACGCTGAACTGCACGACTTCCTGCCTACACCCCCCCCCCCTTTTTTTTCACCCTCTGCAAACACGCTACATATCGTTACACGAACAAAGCTGAGCATCTGAACACACCTTCTATTCATAGCAAGTCGCCAGCCTTTATTCCATTTTTATTTCGAGACTGGATTACGGGTTTGTGGTCGATATTGCAGTTTCCGTCGGTTTACCACACTTATTTTCATATGAGAGAGAGAGAGAGAGAGAGTATCGATCATAATCGTGAGTGTGAAATACCACTTCGCTGGCGTGCACTACAGGAGGCTACGGCAAGTTTCCTCACCGTAAGAACGTATTTGTACAGTGGCATGCGCGTTATGGGAACCTTACCGCGCGGCAGATGCGGATTACATCCTTTTGGCAAGACTTCAATTAGTGGCGTGTTGAGGTGCTGCCTCGTTATGTCGACGTAAGTCTAAGCACTCGCTTTGTCCTTGTGCGGTGCAATGAAGTATAGTGTTTTACATACGTCATTTACCACTATCAACTGGTTACAACACAACTACACATTGTAGCGGAGATACGTACTTCAGCCATTTCCACTCTCTGAAAAGTACATTTTTTCCAGCAGTCGAGAAGCTAACACTTGCATACACATGCATATTCCATATGTTTTTTTTTTTAAGTCATTCGTAAGGGGAAATATTGAACTGTCTTGATGCTCCCCCCTCCCCCCTTTCCTACATCACGCATGAAGCTGTAAACGTCGTTTAACGGCGCATTACATCTACGTAAGTGTAGTCATTTGAAAAAGAAATTTTTTTTTGCAGCAACGCGTATCTCAAGCAATACGAGGATATCAGAAAATATATGTTTCCAGAAATAAAAGCATGACTCATCTCCACACAATGCAAGGCATTTCTATATTAGTGTGTACTTTGTATGTGCATTTCACGAAACCAGTCAGTTTTTTTCTAATGCCTGTATAAATCGTAAGGTAATTTGATACTATCTTCGGGAAAATTTATGACTGTAAGAGACTATTGTTTTTCACACACAACATAGATATTGAAACAAAAATGAGTAACAACAAAATATAAAATTATATAAAAATATATGAATATGGTATTACTCGCATGCAATTTAGTTATATTTGTATGCCACTTGTAGCTAGCTTAAGGCCTCTGCGGCTCTACTAAACATCTTACGCCACCTTCAGACCGCTATTACGGGAAAACTATCACGTCTATAACAAAAATAATTTACCCTTTTTTAACTAATTTAATTATCTTCAATTTTTATACACAATATTTTACCGTAAAAGCTGTAATAACGGAGGTAGCATATAAGTATATGTTTTCTGTACTTTTTTGCAGTTTAGGGCAGCTCTAATTCAATATGACTTTTGGTATATTATTCCTTACATCAGAAAGAAGGTGTGTACCAACAACTATCTCAGATTTTTTCGGAAGAAATAGTTTACAGTGCCTGGACTACTCTGTTTATATATTTACTGTATCTAAAATTATGCACTTGTGATTTAACTGTCTTTGTCGAAGTATATTTTAAGTTATTTTTATTGTAATTTAATATAATTCAAAGTTTTCAAGAAACTTTAAGATTGTTTACTGTGTCGTCCACTCCATAAAATTAACTTACGTTAAAATAAATATAATTGTCACATGACAAAAATTGCCAACAGTTCATGTGTCTGGCTTAAATTTCCTTGATATCTTCCCGTCTCACTATATTAATTTTATTAGGCTTTTTTAACAGGTACTGCGTGTACATCTTGTATTTTCTTCTACTTACGTAATATTGCATTAGTTTCTGTTTCTCGCATTTTCCTGATGCTGATTCACCCAACATTCACCTACCCTAAACCAACACAACTGTCAAAGTCACACAGTCAACACTGACGAACGTATTTGTTTATATTTAAATATTCGAAAGACAAGCACTTTTCATGAATGAAGTATTTTTATAAATTTGAATTTAATCAACCTGTATTAAAAACCGACCGAAGGAAGTATACAGACATCCCAAAGCACCTGTTTATATAACAAGCGTTGTAATCTCCAAACATACCCACGTAGTTGATGAAAGTCGTGTTGGTAGAGAAGCTGGGACACGCAGAGGAACTGCTCCAAACATCGCTTATTTCTCCTCTACAGGATGGACCCGACTAAGGTTCATTCAACTCAGGCTGGGAAATTAAACGCTTTTAGCTTGGCAACTGGACACTCCCGCGGCCAGGCAGCACTGGTGTCGCATGTGTGTCGAATATTTTCGTTGTGCGTGCCAGTGAGTGGAATAATTACAATTTTCATAAAATAAATATAATTGCGTAAAATCTTCTCATTTGTACTGCCTTACAACCTAAGTAAAAGTATATACTGTTTTTATATACACTTAGTCCGTCGCACTAGAGTGGAAATATAACGAAATATGTTCACATGTAGTTCGTAAACTGGATTTAGCAAAATCCTGGCATACACAATACTTTATTTAAATATGATAGCTGAGTTGATGATAAAAAATAGTGAAATGGTTAAAAATATTAATTTTGAACCTTTTCAAGGCAGTTTTCTTATGGGACGAGAGCAAAATAAGAAGTTCCTCTTGATGACAGGTAGGTAATAGTTATGTCGCACTTCAATTACTAAAGGTTTCTTCCACTGAAATATGATTGCTTATGAACACTCGGTGCCAAACGCAGTTGTGTTTTCAATGATTGCTTTTGTAAGCACCATTGAAGGACGTGAATAATTGTCACGGAATAAGAAGTGTTAATACCAACAATTCGCCAAACACAATTTTTTTATGCGCAAATATATATAATCACTCAATTTACTGCCATCTTAAAAGTGACGTCTTTGCAATAGCAGCGCAGCTCTCGGCATACATCTTCCCTACACCAAGCCATGCCATATCTCGTGTTCTGTTCCTAACCTGCGTAGAAGAAACCTTAACATGACGTAACGGTAGAATCTGCACACACATACAGTAAGACGTAGAGCAACAACAGTGTTGACTAAGAGAGACCGAATAATCGATTAATTGTTAATTAATCGGTTAAAATTAATAGGTTGTAATATATAGGTGTTAATGTTGGGGTGAGAGTGGTATAAGTGACATATTTTTTATTTGTTTGGAGCACTTGTGACATATGCGGAACAGGCTACACGTCCAGATCGAATGTCTGCTTGCATACTGAGGATTTAAATAAAAATTAGATACAGGAGAAATGTTTCCTTTTCGGCGAAACAAATTTTTTTAATCAAAAAGAGCCGGTATTTTAATTTCATTAAAACATACGAATCGAGCACATACTAACCATAATCACTCCTTGAATACCATAAAAGGAACGAGTCATTCCACTTTAATAATGCGATTACCACATGTAACATTAAATCGAATTAATATAAACACGAGATATTAAAAATTACTTTAATCATGCGATTACCACGTGAGAAAAACACACCATAAGAGACAACTCAATAAAACGACTTACCTGATTACGTCGCACACGACAGAAATATAAATAGTTATGAATGTAACACAAAATTTACATTAACATTGTAAAGAAATATATTATATTTCAAACACCAGAATAAACTAAACAAATGCTAACTGAAATCATTAAACAAGCGAAACACCTAGATTGCACAATAAAACGAATTATAACTCACCATCATTTCAAACCCCCATCCCCCTGACAAAAGTCCCCTCACAAAAGTCCCCTCCCACACTGACACACATACACTAAGTCACACATACTTTACTTCGCCCTCATAGGCTCTCAAGACCAATATTCTAAACACGCATCGAAATACAAGCATGGAACACCTTACAAAAATGAATGATTACACCAATCGACTGTTTTATTAAAAACTCGTAAAGTATAAATATTTCAAACTACGTGTCTTTTGGTAGCTCATTTGACCATCACAACACTCGTCTAGTGCGAAAGTCTGTTGCGAAAAGCCGTCGCACGTAAATTAATAATAAAAATGTTTCAATTAATCAAACCTAATAATTATCCGAGCACACAAGAGAAAAAAGGTGTGTGTTGTAAATGGGACGTGATCACTGCTCCAGGCAGCTTGTATGCTTGGGTATAACTATCGCCTTACAGAACATAGCAATTTCTCTGCTCACCCAGAATCCTGCGAGATGTGTCTCTAGCCCTCTTTCAACCCCGAAAAGCATACTGCGCAGGCGCGTCGAAAACAAGCGAAGATCTGGTCTTCCACTCCCCGCCACTCAACCAGGACAGACCTACACCATTGCTTAACTCCCTATCCTCTCCACACAAGCAAACATGGATAAATGCATAGTTCAGAGTTTCCCTACCAGAGGGTGTAAGAGGTGCGTAAATCGCTCTGCTCCCCTTTTCACATGCCTAAGCCAGCTGGTCCATCCATCTCAGCTGTCTGTACACTCAAGTCGTCCTGCTCTTTCTCCCCCTCCTCCGTCGTGCTGTCGACAGGGTACATAGAAACTGCATCAGACTCTCACACCGCCAAGAAAGTAATAGATTATTCACCTAACTGCTTCGGCCAGAGGACAATGCCTTCCAAATACTGGGCACAGATACTCCCCTTCCCCTCCCCCCCCCCAACCATCTCGCCAGCACTGAGAGCCATGTATCGGCTACTGTCCCCTTCCCCTTCCTTGGCCACGCATGCGTGATTCCCACCCGTCCTCTGTTCCCCGCGTGGCTGGCGAAGCCTGCACTAAGTGCCGCCCTGAAGGTTGCAGCTTCCATCTCCCCGCCCACACCTTATTACATGACACGCCAGCCGACACAACTTCTGTTGCCCGCCAATTTTCGCTCCCCTTTTCACATGCCTAACCCAGCCGGTCCATCCATCTCGACTGTCCGCTCGGTCGCCAATGCTGAACGTCGAGCCCCTTTCCCACAGTCGTACTGCTGTCCCAGCACCGTCCATCAGCGCAGAGAAGCCATTTACATCCTGCTAACGAGAAAACAATCGCTAGTTGGAGACTCCCAGCATTCTGAAAGCCATACCCTCAGTGTCAAGCCTTACTCTGCAAGGACTCTCTAATTCAATCACATCTACAAACTATATTGTTTTAACGTGTTTGCTCAGTCTTTCTTTCTGACGAAATACAAGGACTAACGAACCTCCTACACACCTTCCCTCCAGCACCAAACCTTTACGTCTACAAAGACTCTCTCTCTCTCTCTCTCTCTCTTTCTCTCTCTCTCTCTCATTCAAACACATCTAGAAAATATTTAGTTTTGGCATGTTTGCTCAGTCTTTCTTCCTCAGAGAATAAATAACTTAACCACACTAATGAACCTCCAGCATTTCCAAAGCAATGCTAGGAAACACATAGATCTCAATAATTCAAGCTCATGGCGACCAAGCTAGGACATTCTACTTCAAATCAGAAAAAAGGATTTCAGCTCTAAACTACTTCAACAAATAAGACATTCCACTATGGAATATATCTATCATAACTTAAATGCATGTTATCTGGAAGAAATACTACTTTCGAAACCTCTACATACTACATTCTAGAAAAATTGATGTTACAAATCACGTTTTGTAATATTATGTTTGATCGATTTACACAGAAAATGAAATTATTACATGTTAGGTGTGGAGCAATTTTACAACCACTAAGCAGAGAAAAAAAAGACTACAAAGAAAATTAACTCCGAGAATTATCAATGCAAATTTATTGGTTTACTATCCCAAATAACATCTAAATGTTATTTACAAATTAAACATAAACAATACATTTAGCAATTGAATTCACAGTAATTGTAATAAACTAATTGTACATTCAATCCCCATCTATATCAATAACTTTATTAAAAAATATAACACATCAAATATTAATTAAAATATTTTTATTTAATATAAAACAATGTACAAAACATTAAATTTCAATCTTTTAAGATCCTTATTCTTCACCCACGAGTTGTGTGCTTTGGAGAAACGTCTACATCGAACCAAGGACCTATTATTTTCCCTTTTAATGATTTTATCAACCAAATATTCATTTGGAGAACTAACTTTTTACAATCCATGTTTGTAAAAACCACCTTTTATACACTCTCCATCATAGGTTTCGAGGTAATACAATGTGGGATGTGATTGTCCAATTGAAATAACTTTAAATGTTTCATAAGACCAATTAACCATTAATTTTTTCTCAATGATACCTTTCTGTTTCGAGATATTCACCAACTTTGAACATTTGTTTTCTCTTGTCAAATACTTTTACATTATTGTATATTGTTTTCATCAAACTATTGTCTGTAACTTCTTTGGGCGCCATCTTTATAGTTCTATGATATCGGGAATTATAATATTTTAACTATTTAATCCATTTGTAAGTCCCTTTCGACGTGAAATGTTTATATATTAATTGCTTAATCGATTTGTTATATCACATCACAACACTGGCTTTAAGGTCTTAATAATTTGCATAGTGATTGATACCATATTCAATCATTAGTTTCCGGAATGGCACAGAACAAAATTCGGATCCTCTACCAGATTGCAGCAAATTTGTGTTCTGTCCTGTAAAACAGTTTTCATTGCATTGCTAATGTGTTCCCCTTTCTAGTTTTTTAAAGGTATGGCCCAACCATATTTGGAATAAACGTCTATTACAGTTAAAATATACTTGTATCCCTTATTGTCTGTGGAAAGCAATGTCATTTCACACAAATCAGTTTGAAAAAGATGATCATAACCCTTAGTAATGGGTCTTCTAGGAAAGTTTACCCTTGCAGGGGTGTGAAGCTCTTGAGTAATCTTACTGAACTTCATTGGTAATATATCAATCTTCTTTCAACTCTTCAATAACATGAACAATTTTGTTTGTATGTGAATTATTCCCAGACTCTCTAAGCGATGAGAAGTTTTAATCTATCTACCAATTCATTAGGATTGTTCCAATATACAGGAGAAAACCGATCGGCAACGTCATCTTTTTATATTCCACTTCCAACAACATTGCTTAATAAATGTAATTTCGGATGATTGTCATCATCTGAACATTTAGTCACATTTAGTCACATCCTTATATTTCTCCAAATCGATATCAGAAAAAATGTTTGGACGATTTTAAATATAAATTCAAACAATCCCTCACTAACAACAATTATATAAAAACCTACTTGAATTCTGTTATCAGGAAAAAATTTAATTGCCGATTCTCCCAGAAGCCATATATTTTCATGACACTATACACCAAATACTGCATCGTGCATAGGTAAATATTGTTTTATAGCTAAATAACGTTGTGTTTATTGAGACAGTTTTTTAGTCTTTATAGATTCTTCCAATTTAATTTCCACTGATGTTTCATTAAAAGCATTTAGCATGGAATGCTAAATTATACTCATAACTGGTTTACAGATTTCTTCATTCAAAACACCCTGTTCCATTCGATCACATTTAGGTTGTAAATATTTCACCTTTACAGCAGATATGACTTTATGTAATTCTAAAGCTGAGTCAGATGTTTAATTTGTTTACATTAATGCTTTGGTATTTAAATTAATAAATTTGTTGGTTTTCTAACAGGTGTATTAGTCGACTAATCTGCACTTTTTCATTCTTATCGACTTTACTCTGAAGTATGTCTAATTTACAGACAGTTTTATTGCTCAAATCTTTACAAAATAGTTTATTCGAGATTTCAAATCATCAAATTGCTTTTTCACTTCTGTTTGCATAGCTAAACCAGATGTTTTATTGACCAATTCAACATGTATATTGTATCATTTTATCAATTTGTTTATCAAATTGTTTTGTATTTATAGCACTTCCTATTTCATTAATTAAGTTTTTTTGTGTTCCAAGTGTTTGATTGTTCTATTTTCTATATTTTGCAATGCAGTCATCAGATTTACCAATATTTCCGAAATATTTCTAACAATACTAGGTTCTTTTGTAAGAGTTCCAAATATGTTTATTAATTTCTTTTGTATATTGATTCATTGTGATTTAAATACATTCAGCATAATAGTATTTAAGTCTTCCACATAATGTTTATTTACTGCATCGGTATCTTTCACAGCAATACCAAAATTGCATAATATATGTCCATTCAAATCACAATTCTCATCACTATTTATTGTTAAACAGGTATTGTAATGATTGCATTTTATACCATTGTGTCTGAACTTTTAGATACTCATTATTCTTTGTCATGATGTAAAAAACTGTAAAATCCATACCTATATCTGGCAGTATATAGGGAAAGCGTTGGTATAATTATCACAAAACCGGACTTGTTTTTCCAACAGTAAAAAAAACGTCTTTAAACTTTGTAAATGTCATATCGCCCAAAATGTGATCATTGTAAATATGTTTTAGATTCATATCGTCCAATTTAAATACAATTAACATCTTCACATTATTGCACAAATTATGTTTTGGAATGTGTGCACAACTTTGTGATAGATAAAAACAATCAAATTTGTATGTCGACCGAAACTAAAGTATTGTTGTATCCCACCCTGTGGTTCACACCAAACATCGTCAAATATAAATACTGAATTGGGTAATGCTTCATTCGGAGGCACGATATCTTCTTTATTTGTAAAATGGAAATATTGCATTCCTTCAATTAATGACAAAATAGTTGCTAATTGTTTATATTTCTCTTGTTTAATTGTTTTAGAAAACACATACACATTTTCAAACTTAAGCCCATTCGGATGTTCCAGCATTGACATAATAACACAGTTTTTCCACATAAAGAAAGATGGCTTATTATAGAACGTATATTTGGTGGGAAAAGAATACCATGTTTCTGTTCAATTACATTTTCTTTCATATTTACACTTACCAGCAGATGAACATTTAGTTTTATAACCTATGTTTCTGCATTATTAGGTAACATACTAAACTAAAAGACTATAAATGTAAGTCTATATATAGGCTCGCATTCAGTTGAAAACAATGTTCTGTACTAAACATAACAAAAAAGGGCATGTAGTAATTGAATACATTGATTAACAAATTACCATTTGAATTGCATTTACTGAAATACAATTATTACAGACCTGGAACTAATTTTGCAAAATGTCTGTCATGGAATAATCAAGGAATAAATGCTTTGGATAACACTAGTAAAGAATACGAAATAGTATATGATCGAAAAATCAATTTGAAGGAACGACATATAGTGGATACATTTCTATCCAATAAAGCAGCAAATATAAGGAACAATCCGTCTACATCAACAGGTGAAAAGCTTAGCGCTTGGGTCGTTGACAAAGTTATGCGTGCAAAAGTAAAAAGAGGCATGGGTGTAAAATGTAAAACTAAACAAAAGACCAGGAAAGGAGACATATTACCATTCATATTTCCCACTTTATCATCTCTTGGAGCCTTATTGTGAGGCATTTCAGCTCTTGCTAAATCTAGTGGTAAAGGAATGTATTTAAACCATATAAAGTAGGTCAAGGACGAAAAAACTCCAAAAGTGGAAAGAAACACAGAAAGTTCTAAATATTATTCAAAAATGTGCATCAACAAAGGCATTAATGAATTAGTAAAGAAAGTGGATATTCCCTATTTCCAAAGTGTGTATACAACAGACGAATTACCAAAGAAACCAAACCTTCGTGAATGTATGATAGTTAATTTCGATTCGAAACAAAACGAATGAACACATTTGGTTGCATTAATTAAAAACATAAATTAATAATTGTATTATGACAGTTTTGGCAATTTACATCCTCCAATTGAAATATACTATTATTTGAAAAACACACAATTAAGATACAATTACAAAATGGAACAATTACCAAATACAATCAATTGTGGTCGTTTATGTTATTGTTTTTTGACTATAAATGGGATATATAAGTCAATGCATTAGTAAAACCATTTAGTAACATGTCAATTACATTGATATTAAGTGGTAATTTGTTGCAATTGCGTTCGATATATTTCCCAGCTTTGGAGTTAGATGGACAATGACAAATAAGTCTAATCGAATTTTTTACTTACATCAGCATACTAAACATCGATGTAAACAATCAATCATTTATGGTCAAAGATGGTGAAAAAACGTATAAGATTGTGATACCGGTAGGATCTTATGAGTTAGATGATGTAGAAATGTTCATTAAAGAAACATTACCTGAAAATGTACATTTCTGATTATGTAGCAATACAAATATGTTAACTAGTGCGATGTATAGTATTGTCGATATCGATATTATGGAAGACAATTCAATTGCAAATATGTTTGGATATGAAAGGAGAGTATATCCAGCTAATCAATTCTATGAATTGTCAAAACAGGTTAATATATTGTCACTAAATGTATGTCATATAAATGTTAATATTGTAGGCGGTTCATATTTGAATGTAAAACCGACAAATACAATACATGAATTCACATGTGTGGTGACTCCAGATTATAAAATAACTGAAAAACTGAATACATTGATATGTCTTCCAGTAACAGTTAACCGAGTGGATGAATTAGTTATTACGACTGTCGATCAAGATGGTAAACCGATTAATATTACAATCGAAGAAATAACAGTTCGATTACATTTTAAACAGGCTACTTAAACATGTGCATTCTGTGTGCATAACAATCAAAGTGGGTATTGTGTATAATAGTCAATACGGCAGTAAAGTAGGGGATTCATTTCAAAACTTTATTTCTAATAAAACATATTTCGAAGAAAGTAACTATAAAAAGACATAAAAAACATAAAATATTCATTTCAAACAAGATACCCATAAATTGAACACAGGGCGACAAAGTGTTTTTAAAGGAGTTGGGATATACCATTAATAGAACTGGAGGACATACTTAATGTTGAAGAACCAATAAGTTATGAAAATGCAATCCCAAATATGTAAATTCATTATATGAACCATTCCGAACAGGTATGTAACTATATGTGGTTACGTACCTGTTCTGATGTAACCAAATATGGTTACATCAGAAATGAGGATTGCTATACAAAATCATGATATTTACACATTACCATCAAATTCAAGTTTAAGGTTTAGAGGAACAATTAAAAAGACAGCCGATGCAACTAATCCAGTAACTACAGGGATAGTGAGAAACTGAATACTTAATATAATAAATAGAATTTCTTATTTTCTCAATGGTGTTGAAATCGACCAAACACAAGTTGTTGGAATTACTTCCATGAAAAAGAACTATCTCTTGGGAACTGTAAGCGATATTTATACAGACTTAATGGCTGGGTAGAGCAATGCTAAGCCGCCAGCTGTTTCAGCTAGCAGAAAACAGTGTTTAATGTAGGAAACAAGTTTCACCTTCCATTCCCAGTTCTTCAAAAAAATATTGTGCTTGTTTCACACACACACTAAGCCCGACACTGATGTTCCCACGACACATTTCTGGTTAAACCACTCCAGCATAGCCTAATCTACATCCACGTACGTCGATAGTTTCGTCATTTTCCTATTCGCAAATCCACTTGTTGAGTCCGCACTTCTCGCAAACTCTATAAGTTTAGAATTATTGTTTTGTGTATCCCGGATTGTTGTTTCTCCCACTCCATACATAAATGAAAGCTGTTTTATTACACTTCCTCATTCAAGTTTATTAATAATTTCCAGCTTCTGCAGTAAATTTAAAACCACACACTTATGTTGGGCAGACAATTTTCGGCTGAAAATGAGCAAAAACAAAACCGAACATAACTACTCACTGGCGAGATAGAACTGTCACTGAACATGAGAATGCGATGTGTGGGAGGAATGTGGCAGTTGTGCAGGTTCCAGCTGTACCTGGCAGGCGGCAGCCAGGCTAGCAAGTTGTGCTGTGTTGTCAGCTTGCTGTCTTGTGATGTGCTCATCACACCATCGGGAACACATGTTGATGTGCATTTGCATCGATAAACAAATATATTTCATTCCACAGTTATTTTCAGAGAGTACCTGTTATAAATTCCATTAGTTAAGATGGGCATTTTATTAAATAATTTTGTTCTGGCAGTGTTTGATTTAATTTCCAAAATGTATTTTTATCTTCCTGAATATGACGTGGTTCAGCAACAAAGTGGATAATCAGCTCGCTGATAATCGAGAGTCTACTGTATATTGAAAAAGGGAAGAATCTAGATATTCCATTCAGATCTTGGGCTTTGGAGAGATTTCCAAACCTACCAACATCACAAAAAGGCATTGGGAATGTGAAATCAAGTTTTTCATCTGAGAAACCACAATTTGTCATTTTTTTTCAAACAAATGGACAAAACAATTTAAATTTAAAAGCTCATAGTTAAGTATTCGATAATTGTGATGTGAAAAATGTTAAACTGTATCTAAACAGTCAAGCTTATCCCTATACAGATTTAAATATGAACTTTGTAAATGGGGAATTCTTTATTAGCTACAATATGTACTCTAAGTCCCAGGAAATATATTATAATAAAATCAGTTCACCGATACTAGAACCCCAATAATTTAAAACCAGAAGAACATGATTTGTATTTGATGTAAGTAAACAAGATGACACAATTACCAATAGCATAATTGATTCACAGATTGAAATTATTGGAAATACACCAATTACAGCCAATATGAAAGTTTACTCTCTGATAATTCATGATAGATTAGCAAGCCATAATGTAAGAGATAAGCTGGTAAAGATAATTACTTGAGTCAGTAGACAACAAGTTACAGTATTAACTATATGTTTTGCAATGTGCAATGATTTCAGTCCCCAGAAAAATTTATCATTAAAGAATTGGCTATTACTGATATGGAGGAACACACAAAGATATTCAGCTTCAAACCACCATTCCACTGGAAATATCTAACTCCAAATACAAGAAACCTAATAGATGGCTTACCAAACACCAACATGGTTTAATCTGGGAAAGTGATTGTATGAAGTATGAAAATATAGAAGATATTTGCAAGACATACTTAAATAATTGTGTAGTGTATGTAGGTGAAGTCGATAAAAAACACATTTGAGAAAGTGTGTGGAATGGGAAGTAATAGATATACAAAAATAATACAATTGCCCTTCATTCAAACAATTGTGTAAATCTTCTGGTTATAAATCGAACTTCTTCTCTGCAAAAGAAAACTCTCGATTAATGCTCAATTGGTTATTGAAGACATATTGTTGTGAAACAAATTATGATGATTCTCCTCCTGAATCACTTGTGGATATTATACAATCGATATGGCTTTATCTAAGATGAGACTATATTGTGGACTAACGAGTGGAATTTAGTATATAAATGTACTTGGTTTATGGAAACTAATACTTTGTAAAGATGGATCAAGACAAGAACAAGGTCACATGCTCATGCATACAGAGATCGAAATGTAAATTGAATATTAGCAAGGCAATTACATGCTAGAGCAAACCTTAAAAAAATGTTTTGGAAAGTAACAGTTTTAATGCCTTTGTAAATATGTCTCTTTTACACTCAATTAATATTTGCGTCTCTGGAAACTCAAATGTGAAATTAAAAAACACCCAGTGTACATCAAAATGTGATAAATTGTAATTATTTAATATCTTGTCCACATCTGACAAAATATCCTGCATTCTATATGTGTTCGAATGCTATTACTACACCATCGAAGAAATGTATTCGCACTTTTCCTTCTTTTACCAGAATCTATAATACTACTACAAGACAATCAAACAGATGGAAATACTAAAAACATTGTCAAGGGAAGAACTGATGTAAATGTGTGTTTTTCTCAAACATCTATCACTCTCAACATGTACTTTGTAATACAAATGTAAAGAAATAAATTGTTTGGAACTATTTTTTTTGTGTTTTACTGACTTTACGAATGCAATAATCATAATATCCACGTATAAACTAATTCTAACAACAAAATGATTTTTGAAAATTTAATTTTACATAATGTTTGGTTACGTGCATTTAACAGACAAATCTAAATGTGTTTGCACATAAAGGTTTGTGGACAGGATATTTATTAAACTTACATTTCAAATGTATTTACAATTCATAGAATATAACTATTTCTCACATTTTGCACTTCCTAGAATTTACCTAAAGCTGACTATATAATCTTGGAACATTGCAGTTCCATTCTAGACTTGGATGAATACAGAAGCAGTGATGGCTTTGTTTTGTCGTTTCTGTGGTAAGGAATTTAAAGTTCTGCACAGCATACATCGAAATGAAAGAATGACCTGCAAAATGAGAAATTCAATAATACACTTTCAGTGTGATTTCTGCCAGATACAGTTTTCCCAGAGCAATAATTTGAAGATACATTATAGATTTGGCAATGCTGCACCTCACACAACACTTTGCACTGCACCTCACACAGCACCCCCTCCATCCCCTCCTCCACAATCTGCTCAAAAGACTGTACCACAGTTAAATTTTCCTGCTCCACCCACTGTATTTCCTTCAAAATGGCAATACCTTAATTCAGGATTAGGAAGTGAATCACTTTCTGGTTTGCCCCAGCTCAATTATGAAATACTAGCCACAGTATTCGCAGGAAGATTGACTGACGCGTGGAAATGTAATGATCAAGTAGAGTCTGATGTAGACTTTATAAGATTTTTCAGAAGGTGCAGGAAGCCTTTGGTAGATTTAACTACAATATCAACTCGGCCAATAACTCTTAAATATATCATGTAAGTATCTGAAATCCATCACAGCAGAGGAATCCTCTACAGAAACTTTCTACTTTCAAACTCAAGCTCTCCCCATTCTCCATTCCACAGATATTGGTGACCTTTATAACTCTACCATAGTACCTTACCTCACAAACAGACGTAAAGAATTTAGTGCTCGTGGAAGCAGGTGGACTTTACAACTGATATCAAAAATGGATGTATACATCTCCCAATATAGACCGTTTATCTCTGCTTGGAAGTAATCAAGTTATTGCCTATAAGAAGATATGTAATCCAACACTGTTCCATAACTCGCTTTACCCTCATCAGCTCTCAAGACCTTGGTTTCGAGATTCTGCAAATTCTCTTCACTCGCTTTAATGAACAGATAAAAAAGTATATTTTTCTGCAAGACTACACTCTGTATCATCATAAATTGAGCTCAACCACCTTCAACGAGGTATTTAAATGGTATAATATCATCTAATAGGGAATCAAGCTTCCAACCGCCTCAAGAATGTGTGAATCATCTAGCACATAGTGGTTTACATGTAATCTGTCAGTGAGTGAATCGCCGATTCATCAAACATTCACTGTGAATAATAACACATCACTTATTTGAGAGAATAAAAAGTTCATCTCCCTGCAACATATTACCAGCCTCGTCTCCAGATATGAACTTCACTACATCATTACAAAGTGTATTGCTTAAATTAATAAAGAATGCGAATAAAAAATTGAAGAATAATGGGATTTTGGTATATATAAATAAATATTCTAAGAAGAATGCGATTTTTGTATATGTAGATAAATATTATGTTTGAAAAATGTAATATAATACATTGTATTTCAAACTGAAAGTTTGTTTCATTTAACACTAAACAGACTATATATCTTAAAGAAATGAGTGATTCATTATTTAAACAAAATTAAAATTAAATATAATACTTTATCGATATACGGCCATAACGTTCCAAAATGTTTGTATGAGGATAATGTATTTAATCGTGGGTGTTACCTTTTTACATATTAATCTTGAACATTCATATCACCATAATAAAAAAAAATTACTTTGTTTTCCGTAACCAAATTACGTAATTTTCATTCCCTTGGTCTAATGACTGGCATATTGTTTTATTCAACCACATTCCTGCGTATTATGTATGGTTTCGTAAACATAAATATATATAATTACCATAAGAGTTGTAAATGTTTAGAATGAATAAGAATAGTTTCTACCAGGGCATATTCGGCATAAAGACAAGAAAAATAAACCTGAGCACATGACAATGTTGCAAGAACCACCGCGGAATGTTGATTTCAATTAATGGGATTCACAATAATCATGAAAATACCATCGCTCGTAATGTTCACTAGAGAATTATCATGTCCACAAGATAAAGCCTCGCTACAAATGAAACTGCTATAACGAAGCAATTAATGAATGGTAAGTCGTTTTCGCCACAACTATATTCATGGAATGGAATAATTATGTTGGATATTTTTTCTTTAGGGTCTTCTGAAAAAACCTAATTAGAGGGTTGTTTAGAGTCTTCTTCCCATATGCATATTTAGAAATCTTCTTCGATTGTTATATTTTTGTCTGATGTCTAGCGATAAGTAATATGTGATGACCATGATAAATAGTGTTCGACGTTATTTTGTTATTTGTTTCTTAAATTGGTAATATTGTTTCATGTATGAATATTTTAAAGTACCAGGTTAATTAGAAATCTAATGTTTGCATTAGTCAGTTAGATATTGACATTGGATATCTGCCAATTATACCACAACGAACTGTGAGGAACAAACAAAGGTGCCCATTTGCAAGTGACTTTTAATACAAAGACTGTGAAGTAGTTAATTTTATTAAAAAGGACATGTAAATTGAGATGCTTAAAAAAACTGGTAGTAATACCAGATAAAGTGATCCAGTCAAGACATAAACATTAGTTAACAAAAGGGGATTTTTTATTAACTCTTTCAAAAGAGAATTTATAGAAGAAGAAAGTGAAGTTTGTTTAATTTTTATTCCTAAACTGTCAAATATACACTATGTAAGTGTTACAGACCAAGTGCATCAAATGTAGATAGTAATGACCACCTTCAATGTGACGACCAGCAGACATGATGAACTGGAGAACTCTGCAAAGTCACGGAGTGAAAGCAGTGAATGGGTAAATATTAATTTTTTTTTAATATATACAGAGTGAAAAGGTTATTAAAACTGTCTAGTTTTTTGATTCAGGGACATAAAGAAAAAAATTATCTCACCAATAAGACTAAACACCAAATTAATAATGTTATGTCTGTTCAGTTAATTTTTTTTTATGTATTGAGTATAATGTTTTTATTGTAATTTTTGCTTTTGTCTTAAGTGTGATTCGTTTGTCGATTCCTAGATAAAGTAGTAATTTTAAAAGTTTTTAACAATATATTGAAATGTTACAATTGTTATAATAAGATTTTTCCCAGATTAATATATTAAACCCAAAGAAAAATTTAGATGGACAATTCTGTAACCTCTCAATTTTCTAATGTCAGAATAATGTAATGAATGTCCGTAGTTTTATGTATTTTTCGCAAGTGTTAAATGTGTGACTTGTTCTACATAAATATAGCATGTACGATGTTTTATTTTGACAATTATATTGCTTAATAGCATGTGAAATGTTTTGCTTCAATATAAGTTTTGTGTATGCAATTAAAAAAGTTTTGCCATCTAAATAGTTTGTTATAATGTTTTCTGTTAATCACGCTACATCAGCCAGAAACGACGACCTTTTTTTCTGTTAGGAAATTTGTAGTAAAATAGAACATTCCTAAAGGATTCTAAATGTGGCTGTCTTGATAGAAAGATGAAATAAACGAAGGGCTCTTGGAATAATTTAATATTCTGTCTGCAAGTTCGTTGTATGTGAATAAGTTAATACAGCCAAGTACTAGAAAAATTAACGAATAATAATATTTAAGGAATTAAAGCCAAGAAGATAAAATAATTTCAAAAGAAGTAATGAGCCTGAAGAGGATGGCGTCGTCTACAAGATTCGCATCAGTTTGACGACAGCAAAATGGAAGTTAAACTACAGTTTCCAGAGACGACAGTTTAAGGACCAGAGGACATTTCCAGCCAGGACGAAGCAAAGTCCACGCTGTTCCTGAGAATGGAGTATCGACTGCCTGCATCATAGATGTCTGGAGTACCAGCCCGGAATTCGACGCCATAGCTGAGCGGAATAACATTTCTATGTCTACTGCATGCTGAGTTGGATTCGACGCCGGGGTTCCTGGTTCTCGGAGAGGGGTCAGGACTTCGATCACCCGCAGAACCATATGCAGAGGAAAGTAGGTGCTACACTACAGTTTTGATGACAGTTAAGTTCTCGCCTACCCAATCAGCTACTCAGTGGTTATTCCCTCTACTTTAAAGCACCAGTGATATTGGTAGTTTGGCAGATGTACAGCGGTAGTCTTTCTGGCTGTTGTAGCGTTGGTTAGCTGTTAATAGGTGTGTTGTTAGTTGAATTTTACTAATTAATGTTAGGATAATATTTGTAGTTCATGTGTTAGTATGTTTAATTTCTCTGTTATATGTTAGTTGGTAATTTTTTCCTCAATGGTGTCTAGTATGCTATTTAAAGATCCGAGATTTCGTTGAATACACTTCACATAATTCTAACTAATCTTGTGACTACTCTTATTGTGTACTAATTTATATTGTCATGTGTGAGTTTAAGGTGTTTCTCCATGTTGATTCATAAAGGTGTAATTTATTCTCTTTTAAACATTTTGGTCAGAAATTATATTTCCCCATAGCCGAGGCATAAACACATATTCATCTGTTACACACATAGTCGCGTATCTTTGCATCATCCAACATAAAAAAATAGTGTAGCAGTATTGTGTGCTGTTACATATATTTTAATTGGTGCTAACGCATAGGCCAGTGACACTTTTAGAGGTGTTACAGTACCCACACTGCTGGACCTTTCTCACCTGGTGCAGGCGTCATCTATATTATGCTCGTTACCCGCTCTCATCAGCTCGGCACTACTCAGTCTCCCCTCTTCCTCAGTGCCACACTGTCTTCTTCTCTGCTGCTGAACGAATTCATTCTTGAGTGTAGTGCAGTGCTTACTTCCTGCATTATTTCCTGATTAACACTTTCGATTTTCTTGTCCACACATTATATTTTATTGTACACAAGCTCACTACTACCTTCTATGTTTTGGTCCACATTATCTATTTTTCTATCCACATTTTCTTTCAGACTATGTTCATAACCATCAGTCTACTAACACTACCATTTTGACTTTTTTCACTATTTATTCTGCTGTTTGCACATTCACTAATACTTCTAATTTGAATATTTACAGATTCCTTCACAATACTTAATTGGCCACTTAGTCCTTCAATTAATGCATGCCGTGCTTCCATATACGCAAACATTCTTCTAGCTATCATGCACTACGAAACAACAGTCCTAATTATGCAGCCTAATGATATCATTATTTAATAATTAATAACCCACAGAATGACCTCTTAGCATTCCAATTATTGAATGAATGCCTCAATCCCACTTTTGACAACCAGGTCACAATGTATCAAACATAATGGGAATAACAATGTTCTTTAAGGGATGTACGCCATAATTGAATAAAGGAGTAAATGAATATTTCCTAACATATTTACAAACACTACAAAGAAAATACTATCGATTTAATATCTCACAAAAGATGGCTATTGCTTGCTATTTACAATTAATACACTTTAAACAAATTAGTTTTACAATATCTCATAATTAAATAACAGTTTTACAGAAGGTGTTAAAATATTAGCTAACACACATTTGAAATATAAAAAAGGAACAACAATTCTTATTCTTTCTCTCATTTGAACTATCATGACAATAATAAACATTGCAAACATGAGATTTCATTTAGACAAAAAAAAATTAAAATATACCTGAAAAAGGAAAGTTAGGAAAACGAGTGGCACTTTGAATTTATGAGCAACCAGGCACTGATAATTGTTCCTATTACAGAGAATACAACAAAGTGACAATTATAAAAATTTTGTCAAGAAAGTGAACGCCAACAAAAATAGGCATACCAGACACAAACCTTTCTGCGAGCATGGGATAACGTTCGCTAAGTTACTGTTAGTTCATTTTTTGGACTACTGTTGTGCATTAAATGATGCATGGAATCTTGTACATCATGCATCAGAGGCTGAGGGGCGTAGAAGCCATGAGTCGTGCAGTATGGAGCAGACTGCAGTTATACGAAGCCCCACATTGATCGTGGCCCTTGCGGACAGCCACATCACTCTTATTCTGATGTTTCTCGTTAAATGTTGTATTTGTATAATATTTATTGTGGTAACAATTATGTTCAGTTTAGAGTTATCGGCCTGAGGATCGTGGGCGAGTGCTGTGGCATAGTCAAGGCCCGAAACGCAAAATGGGGCAGTGATGCGAACATGTAACTTCTCGTGCTCAAGTCCATCTCCATCTCCTCGAAAGGTTAGGGTTGGAAACATGGTAGACAACACTGTGGCTGACGGAGTGAGGACGATTACGGGCGAATGTGGCAGCCCCACCAGTGCACTTGTGATCAGCCATGGCGAGGTTACGTGCAGTTGACCAGAGGCTGTAGGTTATTCTTCGCCTGCGGTGATGACCCACGAACCGGCTACACAGTCCCAAACTGAGGCCTGTCTGGGGGATCTCGGGGTGGCGGAGCTCCGCAGAAGTGACTCTCTGCGTCCTGGAGGAGATGGGTCTCTCCTGGGTGAAAACTCAATGTGCAGAGCACAGTCATGGGGATCCAGGGTATCAGCGCGAAGCCCCAGCTTAGGCCGTGCTTATCGAGGTTCGGACTCTGCATGGCATTGGTTGATCCTCCACTTGGAGGAGGCCTGGAGGCAGGTGTTTGCCTGGAGGTCTGCCCCTGGGGTTGGTAGCTGTGACTGTTTAGATGGTTGCATCTCTGGCTGCCATGCGGTGATTTCGAAGGGTTGATGTTCGTTAATGAAGGGTCGAAGGTCTGGTCCGCCAATAGGAGGGCTCGTTCGCGAAGCACATTCGAAGAGGTTGGACAGGCCTCTGCCCCATCAATGTGGCCCATGTATATTCACCTCTGCATGATGCTGTTGACAGCTGAGGTGGTTCTACGCCACACACTGTGATTAGAAGGAGAGTATCTCCTTCTATCGGACTGCATTGAACTGAATGCCAATTAAAGCATGCTAGTACCTGTTTCAGATATAGGACTGTCAGTGAGCACAGAAGGGACTTATTTAAATGGCTGAAGCAGCAAATGTAAGTTGTTGTGGCTTTGTAGATTGAATCAACTCTGGAAGGCACTGTGTGCACTGTTTAATGCTCTGGAAGTTATCTCCTTTATTATCTATGGATTACAGGGACGGGAGGTCATGATTGCAAACCACTGCTTGATAGAATGCAGAAGAACATTTATTATTACTTCAACTTAAAAAGTTGTATATTTTAGTATAGGACTATGCATTCGGGACTAGTCAAGATACTTAAACTATAAGCAATTACCACTAAGAATCTGTATGCATAATCTAACACTATCTAATATGCAACAGTGTTGGTGCAGGGGAAAAACTAATCTAAATTTTCTCCCCTGCCTCCCTGGACATATATATGTAATACGTCAGTATTGTATGTTTGACGTTTCTCCTAAGGAAGCTCACACCTGATCACCACAGTATTTATCAGGATGTTTGCAGGCCTCATCATCGTCAGTTATCTTGATAATTAAGAGTACCCAATCTTGTGATCATAAATGATGAAAGTATAATTACATTATAAGCAGGTTTTCTCATTTTCAAAAATAGCAACCAAAAATTTTGTGAATAGAAACGTTCAAGCAATGGACTAAACAAGTCACATGTACCTTGTTTAAAACACACTTGTATGCATTCTACTAACCTCTCTAAGTTATCTGCTTCCTCCAATGTTGATACTTATGAAGTTTTATAAATAATGACTGAAATTTTAATGAGCTTTCCAGTTTCGGCAGAATTCAGAAATTTTTCACTGAAGACTATTGACACTGGGCGACTTCCTTATATCTTCGTTCCATATTCTATCTCTCTTTGCCACCCCAATGGCAGATAGAATAATCCTCATTTCCAAGGTATAGATTCTGCTTTTGTATTACTAGAGAAAATCCACGATCCAGCTCCAAAGACAGCACTGTTGATACTGCCAAGGTCTTCTAAAATCATAGAATTCTTAAACATATTTAACTGCACATTATATTGAATTTTTTGATTTTCTGTTAATGAGGGTGCTCAACAGAGGATTTTTATTTTGTTTATCTTTTTTATGTTTACATTCATATTTTTTTTATTAAATAACATTTTGTGATTAACCTGCATGTTCTTTATTCACTACCAAGTTTACCGATAACTCCTCCAGTCAGTATGTATGGAAAAATAAATACACTTAAAGGTATAATTTTCAGCGTTTTGTTTCAGAATTCACCTTTAACCAGCTACCCTATGTGGCATGATAAGACTACTGGCCTTCACATAGCAGTTAAGCTTTAATTGTTACTGGTAGGAGCACAGTGCTGGCTGATGAAGTATGTGACATATCAGGCAACATATCAGTTATAGAGAGTGGCATTAGTGGCGAGTTAAGTTAGCTATACTCTGCACATACTTGCTGTTGTCTTACATACGCCAGCAGTTCTCACTTCATGAGTATTTCTTGCCTTTCTCCCAAGAAATTGTTTGAAACTTAAGATTAAAATGCTGGAAGATTGGTAGCTTGCCTACGTGAAACAAGTTAGTGGTTTTGAATTGAAAAATCCAAGGTACTCTAGCTAGCACACAGTATGCTTCATCATCTCTATGTGCGAGAAACTACATTTCCATGCCATGTATAACCATAGGCTATTGAGTGGTATTTTTTCACATTTCTGCACAAAGTTATAATTTGCCTACCGAAATTTCCACATCTGTTTGTCTGAAAACACGTATTTTAAACTTATTTGCGACTGAAAAAATTCAAGGGGGCAATACAAATACTTTTTATAAAGATCAGTGGAACGTTTGTTCAGCATCATTCATTAGCATAACCGACAGCAAACCATATTTAATTCTGGCAGTGAGTAACAAGTCTGTTAATTTTCGCACACACTTAATGCTATAAAGGGATGAAGCCCAGAACCACTTAACATATTGTGTACTTTTCGCTTGAGATGGTTTTGATCGTTACCTATTATCGTCTCCTTCCCACTTGGGGTAAAATAGGAGTGAAGAAAAGTGATTCTGCCTCCAGTTATGTAAAGGTTAATGACAGTCACAGTGTATATGCAACCATCATAATACCAAACGTTATGTGTCTGACTATGAGAGGAAAGGGATGGAAGCAGAACACACCATGTTGTACTGAGGCCACTCAGCAGTAGTGCCACCCTATTGGGACAGCAGAGTCATGCAGAACACTTCTCTCTCCGCATATTCGATGATAATTTCACTCATGTTTGCAGGGACAGCACTAGTGTAGTGGTCATACTACTCGCCTCCCACCAAGTCGAACTGGGTTCCATTTTCGGTGGGGTCACTACCACATTTTCGCATGTGGTAATCGTGCCTGACAATGCAGCTGGTCAGCGGGTATTCATGTGGATCTCCAATTTCCCCTGCCCTTGTATTCTGGTGCTGCCGCCATACTCACCTCACATCACCCTTGTCGGCTCTCAAGGTCTCGATTTTCAGAGATGCCCAAATCCCTCCACTACACACTCCACAAATGTTTGCAGTTCCTCATATTTCATATATAGTCATTTTCGGTTACTTACAAGTTTTCTGAAGCCCTGCTTAAGTTATACTTTCTGGGATATTCCACAACTTCATGCAAACAATGCTTAACTAAATCTAGACAATTATAACAAACGATCATACAGCATATTTGTACATACTCAGTTTAATAATATTGTTACACATGCAAGCCTACTCGGAGGAGGCACTACGCCCTACTCACCATCATGTCGCCTGACAGCTACCTGGACTTACATCACTATCCTCCTAAGTACCTTTCTGGAGAAGTCAGCATTGGCAGGCTATTGAATGAAACTAATAGTAATATCTGTCCTTGGTGCAACCCAACATGAAGAAACGATTCTGGACCAGAGCCAACAACACTATAAATACTACTGCAGCTGGATAAAAGTTAAGTTTCTGTAGTAGCCATCTGGCTGATGTGTGGAAATTGGGCCAAGTATGGTGCAGTGAAGGACACCATCAGAGAGGACGGAGTATGGCAGATGTGTGTGAGAGGTGTGAACTATCGAGAGGGTGTGGTACCCGACGAGTAAGGCCTATTATGCAAGGGTTGCCTGGCGTGTTCTAGAACATTCCACATTGGTGTAAGCTGGACTTAAATAAGGTAAGACATTATGAACATATGATACTTTATTCTAAATTGGGAACTATCAAATAGAGATATATAGATTTAGGCCATGTATGGTTTCTATTAGTTATAAATTCTGCATTCTGGGACAACTGGCATCCTGACAGGGATTGAGGGATCTGTGGTGGTCATCTTGGATTTCGTCACTAGGGAAAATCTCCCTTTTCGTCTAAAAATGGGAAAATTTCACTCACAAATTCCTTTTCTGGCAACCTTGTTGGCAGTCAGTACACCAGCAGCTATTTTGTTAGCCAGTACTCTGGTGGTGGCCATTTTGGACGTCTCGAAACTTCCTGCATTTACATTCCAGTTGTGTTTTTTCCATAAATTCCTATACTACCGAATGGTTCTACTTCATGCTCTTGCATTCCACCCTGCCTCCTGTATCTGCAGCCATGATACCAGCCCCAATCTCTACCAAAATGCCTGCCTCTCTCCCAAAACTTCTCGTGTTTGCATTTCAGTTGAGTTTTTCCTGGTTGCTTCTATCCTAGCCATACTTCTAAGGTGGCAATTTTGGTGGTCAGTATGCCTCTAAACTTCCTGAATTTTGCATTCTGGATGTGATATATTTGCAGAAGTTTCTATCCTACCAAATTTATCTCCTCTTAGTCACCCTGCCTTCTGGCTCCACAACCATGATGCCAGCCCCCCTCCCCCAATCGCTAAGACAATGTCAGCCTCTCTCCTCCTCATATTTTTCATCCTAGCGAATGTCCCAACTGTGGCAGCAGTGGCTATCTTGAACCCTACCACAACACCAGGCTAGGATTTCCTTTGTGCCCTCCCACGAGCTAGAATGACTCTTCTCACTCTACTACTACACCTTAATGTCCCATTCCATCCTACAGAATATGTTAAAAAAGTCATTAGCTTACGGCATAACAGATATAGTGAGTAATCGCCTAAGGTGCGATGGGATATAGTTTCACACACAACCTTGTGATACATGCAGTCATTCTTCTATCAGCTTGGCAATTATGTGTGTGGGGCTGCAAAGGCTTGGGCTGTCGGGTAAAATATTCCTATTAGTCTTCGCACATTGGCCGAGTTCAGAGCTACAAGTGGTTAATAATCATGTCGGGGGATGTGGGCGAGAGCATGCAAAGGTACTCTGCAGCTTCTGCTCCCCCTATTTCAAGGCTAGGTAAGTCCAATTGACTCAATTAGTAGGGGTGAAGCCTCCGCCCTATAGGGAACAAATACAAAGCTTATTTAGTCTACTTGCCAACACCACACAAAATAACTGCCTGCCTGTGACAGCCCCACTTTTTAACAAGAAGATAAACTAAATAATTACATGCGAAGAGGCAGTAGTTATGAGCGGAGTGACACATCCATGCCTGAACGAAATACTAACAACTCCACATGTGCATGACTCACTGATGAAAATCAGAGGGGAACAGTCATTTAAGATATTAACGACTATCAGGGTTAATTATGACAAATGGTCAATTAGTGTATTTAGAGAAGTGGCCCAATAAAATAACTTTTAGCTGTGCTTCATAAGTTACCCCACCTGCTGTCACAGTAATACCGCCCTGAAAATTAACACACACATACACAGGCTGCATGAGAGAGAGAGAGAGTATGGAGGAAATATATACAGGTTTTCTAAGAACAGATTTTATTTTCACTTCAAAATAAAAACATTTGTCAGTGGTACATACAGGTCCAATCACACCTCCTGCAAAGTATATACAACATCAATTAGAGAATGAAAACAAAGGTATCCATTAGTTTCGATGGTTTCGACTGGAAGGGAAACTGAGCCATTTAACTAGTGCTAATTTCCCTCTTTTGCGAACAATTCGTTCGACAAGAAAATCGCTTGGATATTATGTAATCTAAATTTCCTCTGAATAGAAACAGCCTCGGCCTATTTTGCCAGATAAATTGGCGAGATAATAAGTGCGAGGGTCATAAGGACGAATCTGAACCACTTGAAAAACTACAATGTTCCAGGGCAGAAAGTTGGTTTAATGTAGGAGATTCTCACAAAATCTCCAACTTTTGCTTTTGGATGGTGAGAGTCAATTTTGTTGATGTTCTTGAATACTGTTCGAAGTAGAGATGAAGCATTGCTGGCAGTAACAGATGCAAGGCTCATCCTGATCATGCAAAGTTTTCGAGAATTTTGCTCTGCAATGAGGAGCAGAAGAAGGTCCATTTATAATTTCCCTGCGCTGAAAACGACTTCCACATCATAGTCTTGAGCATAAAATTAAATCTTTCTCAAATAGAAAATTTGAGATCTCCAAATGTTCTGTAGTGATTAATTTTATTCCCCTTCATCAGAGCATTGAAGGCAGTGCCGTAAAATTCCTGGCCAGTGTCAGTTTGCATATACTTATGTGCAGTTGTACTGGCCAAAACCAATTTCATAACAGAGGCTTCATCCACACTTTGTTTTCTGAACATAGGGACAGCCCATCCATACTTGGAGAAGCAGTTGATATCTTCAGGATGTAGTGATATCCTTTATTAGGGCAGGCATAAGGAAGCATTTCCACCAAATTAGCTTTAAACAAGTTGTGAAGCCCAAACAGAAGGGCCTTACATCTGGGGTTCGTCCTGTGGGTGGGTGGATGTGATTTTTCTGCTATGTGTATCGGTGACAAAGTCGCACAGCTCCGCTGTTCACATGAGAGAAGTATTTCCAGTTAAGGTCAGTTGATATGCGAGGCTTCACCGATTATAATCGGACTTTCACAGTTCCTCCAAGATATTGACAATTTTGTTCATGTGAGACATATTTCCAGCTTGCTGAGACGCGATGAGCAGCCGTAGACATGATACTAGTTCACTGAAATTGTTCCAGAAGACATATTCCAGGTAACTGTCACCATCAAGCTTCGAAGTCAGACCCAAGCCACTTGACACATTGGGAACAGTTCAGCTTGTGAGTCAAAGTAAATGCTGATACTGATGCAATGCAGCACGAGTATAATCCCTGGGCTCATACTCAAAGAGCAGCTCGTAGAAGCCAAGAGAGGCCTGCATTACTTCATCTCCTACCTGTATAAAATCATTGGGCAGAAAAAAAAATGTCGCCAAAAAACAACATTTTACTGCTTTTATACATGTTAAATGTCGAATCGTTGAATCGTGGTGTATACAATGAGAGGTAATTGAAAATAACCAATGAGCATGCATAAGAATGCTCTTTCTTGCATTTCAAAGTCGCCAGGGGCACATCAACTTCTATCTCCTCCTCAGTCGTGTGATTCCTCTTGGGTTCGAAGCCTGGTTCGGTCTTAAGAGCAGTAGCAAGGGGAATTGTCTGCTGCTGGTGAAGCCAAGAAGTTATCGGGCAGAAGATGTCCAACAGAACAGCATCTCGCTCCATGCGCATATGCTTGATGAGGAGAAATTTTTGAGGAACACTTGCAATGGCATGTTGCAGTTCGTGGGTTGGAGTAGACATTGTAGTTAAAAATAACATCGAAAGTGCATAGTATATATAATTAATGATGCCGCTCTATCCTCTTCTTATGAGTGTCTTCCGATTTGCCTATACATTGAAAGAATGCATCTCGCACATGTTTACAATCTGCCCACTTGACTTCATTGGTACACAAGTCACACAGATGCCGTGTGATAGTGCGGCATACATCCTCTCCATAGTGTCGAGCCGCACTACCAAAGGGCTGACGAGAGATGCAAGCAAATATGCAATGCTATTAAGTGTATTTCAGAAATGCCAGTAATGATAGTGTTGAGTTTCGCTTCCAGGATGGTCAAAGACCCTAGCTGCATACTCAGATTACTTAAACTCTCAGCAGAGGCATTAAGGTGTTTGTTTAGGTTCGCAGAAAGGACAGAAGTGCCCTTATTGTCCACCTGTACGCCTATAGAATTAAACTTCGATTCCACAGAGAAGAGTTTAGCTGCCAAATCGGGAGACATTGGACCAACAGAGCCTAAGTTCGAAACCAGGTTGGATACATTCTCTATATGTGTACTCAGAGCGGACAGTTTGCATGCATTTTCATTTGCCATGAGCAAATAATACTTCAGATTTGTACACAGGGCTGTAAGCACTCTGTTATCAACACGACTGCCCAAGTTATCAACTTCTCGACAGTAGCAAGAGTGCCACCCAAGGTGCTCATAGCATGTACATTACTATTTAAAGTTTGAACCTGTACCTCCAATTCCTGCATTAAGGGTTCTGTCTAATTTGTAAGGCCACCAGCCACAACTTCTGTGCCTATATCATCCAGTTTCTTCTCCATTGCCACAAAGTTCTATTCTAGGGTGGTTAGCTCTGTATTTAAAGTGGTGTGTGTGATTACCCCCTAGGTGTTAACATTAATGGTATCGCTTTTTGTAGTCAAATAAGTAAGACCGCTGTTGGCAATTTGTGCACACAACATAGAGTTTCTTCTCCAGAGCCACAAATTTGCCCCCTAGAGTGACCAGTGCATAAGCATCAGTATAATTCAATGGACGAATCTAGGCCTCCATCTTGGCAGACAGTGCATTTTAGTTGGTTAATGTATGATCTTCCGTGTCCTTGAGTGCATTACCGGGCATGAAATCGATTAGACTGGCCACCATCTAGATCAACTTCTCGAGTTGCATGTCCAGTTTAGTAGCCAGTACATTTGCATCATAGAAACGGCTCTCCTTGGCAGTCAGCTTCTCAACTAAAGCAGACAGGTTATGCATATCTTTAGTCAATGCATGTAATTCAGTAGTCACCTTGCTGGCAATTTGCTCGCCTACACTGTTGAGTTTCGGCTCCAAGGCAGTAAGCCATGTCATAACAGATGTGAGTGAACAAAAATGTGTCTCGGTGTTAGTAGATGCAGTCTGTAGTGTGACCAGTGGTTGCAAAGCCTCGGAGGTGGCACTGCAGATAAATGATACATTGGTGGTATCCCCATCATGCTCAGGTCCTCCAAGATGCTTGGCCCCATTTCCACCAAAGCTGCAGTTCTCATCATTAGTAGAAGTAATGCAACTTTCTGGGTGTATGTTTCAGACCACTATGGCCGAACTTGGACACAGCATAGCTCATTGTTCAGTGATGTACAATAATTAACTGATCAAAACCTTGGCGCGATAACTTCCCTTAAGAGTTGTAAAATCCTTGGCTATGATAAGAAAACAGTGCGGCTCGTGCCAGCAACACGATCACATATTTTTAAAACTGTCGAAAGTTGTCAGTATTCACATGGTTCAAGTATACGTTATGCAAATTAATGTCAACCATGCAAAACAGAACAAGATAATTAGCATTGTCGCACAGAAGTTGCTTCGGCATACGAGAATATGTCTGACAGAGGTAAATTTAGTCAACAACCACATGGTAACCCATGCTAAAATACTGTTGCATTGTGTTATCTCTCTCACACAAAACATCATCGAACACCGACACAGTTTGACTCAGCTTCAGTGGCACGACCTCTGTATTATCACTAAAAGAAAAATACTGAAATCCATCCACTGCCTGTAGAACTTGTGCTGGGCATAGTTATTTTGGTTGTTGTTGGAGTGACTTTGAGTAGAGGTAAACTTCTCGAAGTGAAGTCTGTTGGGATGATCTAGGAGGTTGAGAAGCACACGTGTCTACCCACAGTTGCTAGGACCGGCAATAATACCACAAAGTATGTTTGGTAGCAGTTTTCCATGGTGTGATTTGTGAGCTGTCGATTTGTCTTCAGCAGTGATGCTAACTGGTAGGGTGGTCATCTAGGACAAGATCTCCATTGTACTGAGACATGAACACTAAACTGTAAATACTTAAAGGCAGCAGGTCCACATATGCGACCAGGTTGGCCAAGTGAGAAAGGTCAGGTGATGTGGATAGTCAGGTTCGAAGTCAGGGTCAAGTTTGGGGAAAACATTTAATTAAGTATACCAATCGATTAGTGTCAATATTCGGTAATGCATCATGAGAACAAGGTCAAGAGGGGATGCCATTTGGTAAATTTGTTAATCAATAACATTCCTTTCGAAGCTCATATTCCTGGATATAAATTCTGCAGGCCTTGTACATGGCTAGTGTGGAGATTGAAATGAGGTGACATTCCTATCAATTAGTTGGACAAAGTGTCCCAGGAGCACAACATTGCATATGTTACAAGTAGTTGGTTGGAGGACAGACACATGGTGGACAGGATCCTTGCAAACAAAACTCGAATGGTAGGTGTTTCCCCTGTATCTAAACTTAGCAAAGACTAGCAACCTGGGGTGTTTCTAAGATAATGAGAGCTAAGAATGGGTTTGTGGTTTGTTGGAAGGAAAAAAACCGGAAAGTATGGAGGAAACCTAGCTGCAAAGGGGTGCGGATAAAATAAGGAGGGATTTCCCCTTCATCCCACCAGCACTCTGTGCTCTAGGTAGTTTAATTGGTGAGGATAATGGGATTTCATGAACAGGCTATAGAATCTTATGCCTAATTGTTTTTAAACATGCATTCGTAATATTATCGAGAATTACAGAGGTTCTTTTCACGGTAATATAGCTATATTGTTGTAACACTGAGTTAAAACTTACTGTGTTTTTAAATTCGCATTTGGAATACAAGTAGATGTTAAGTAGAGCTTCTAAAAGTGTCCATTTTTACAGTGAGTGAAGAGATGTGAGCTGCTCTTAACAGCGGGGTCTTGAGAAAGTCGATGAGGGTGAAGCGAGGTGTGTATGGAGCAGTGTCGGAATGGCAGGGCTTTTAAAATGTGTTCATTTTTATTGTAAATAGTCTTACTAAATATGCCATGTATCAGAAGCACTTTATACTCCCGTCGACATAAAAGCATCCTACTTATGAATATTTGTCTATAACAAATATAAATAAAAAAACAGTGTCCATTTTACCATGAGTGAGTGAAGAGATTTGAGGTCTTGAGAGCTGATGAGGGTGAAGCGAGGAGAGTATGAAACAGCGCTGGAATGAAAGGGCTGGGAGATCCTCGAGAAAAACCCACCGATATGGGGAGTGGTCAGGTTAGTGTTTAATGTTAGTTGAATACCTCCGTTCAACTGTTTGCCCCTGGGACTTGAGGGAGTGCGAGAGAGATTATGTGAAAGAACTTGCAAAAAATATTAAGTTTTCTCACCAGTTTTATTCAGAATATAAGCGAGCCCCTGTGAGTTCACTGTCCTGCCTGACATTGGTAACTCGAGTGTCGCCTATACATAGCACATTAGGAAATGTGTGTTTCTGTCCCTAGTTAGTGTTTCCTTGTACTAATATTTCAAATATGTAAGTACTGGGTGTGAATGTACTGCCATGCTTGGAAGTTGGTATCTTTGGATAAGATACACATTACATTATTATTATTCCCCCTAGCATAGTTACTAGCTTGCTTTTAACCATTAGTACGTGTCAAAGATGGCTGGTTGTTTTTTTCTCTCGACGGGAACTGTGTGGAGGCATCAGAAGTACACTGAAAAAAACCTAGTTTTTGACAAGCTGACACTCTATGTTAGGTTTTTACCATCACTCGCGACACACTTAGAGCTATACTATGTTCTATAGAGATTCTCCTCCTGGTCATCTGGTGTTGAGCAGCTCTATGTTAACACCATCACCCCCTGAAACCAACCAGTCGAGAATAAGATTATCGTTAATTTTTTTCTATCAATGATGGATTCAGAAAGCTCTTCTTCATCCGAACTGTCGTTCTCTTTCGTTTCTTCGCGATTATCTTCTCACCTGCCACAACCATCATATTCGTCATTTGTATAATCTTAGGCATTGCCTAACTCAGCTACAATAGTGTAGCCAGCCTTTCAATGTGGATTTTGTGACAAAGTATTTCTTGTTCACCACCACGGACTACACCATGAACGGAACTGTGACCTCAATCAGATCAGGGAGGCACAACACATTTGTGAGAGATGTAAGAAGCCCTTTACCAGCTCTGGTAACCTTGCCAACAACCTTGTGATATGTGCAGGGCAGACCAAGCAGATTGCTTCTAGCCATTGTAGGCACTGTAAAGGGGTTTGCTTGTGCTTGAGATTCATGTCGCCATGAATGTGGTTTTTGGGCAAACCCTATTAGTGAGTCACTGGAGTGCAGGAACTGCAGGAGACAGTACTCATGCTTATCATTTGTGCACCTACAGTGCTAAGTGTAGTGGCCCCACCCCTCCCTGGCTAAACATGCTCGCATGACTACCGACCACCCCCAATCAGAACTATCCACCGCACCTCAGCCTTCGCCTTTTATTCCAACCTATCAGATAGCCAGTGAGGGTCAATGTCTTTATCCAGCTGTCATCACCAGAGCTGGTGCGCCCAACAAGTATGGCTTCGTGGAAGCAGAGGCCGTGTTTAGGGACGTGATGCAGACTCATGTCACTGAAAATATGTCGAGCAATGTCGTCGACATTTGCGGCTACCTCGATCATATCAAGGCCAATATGATCGGCCAACTGAAGCAGGAAATAGCGGACCAGTCCACTGTGAAATTTAACATTTTCCTGAAGTATACTTACGGTAAGCCCGAACTGTACGAGGATGAGGCAGATCAGTACACATTCAAGACGAAGTGTTCCTCTCTTCAACATAGCAAATGTGGAATAGTCTTTAATAGCTGCCATCGCCAAAGTATGTCTGGAGGAGGAATAATACATGGGCAAGGGTAGCAGCTCTACCCTCACCATTGTGAAAAGGCTCCAGCTGCAGATCAATAAGATCGACCCACTGGGTGCCTCCTCCTACATCACCCTGCCTGCTAAAATTGCTGCCAGGAATGTTATCATTAATCCACAAAATAACGACCAGTAGTGCTTTAAATTAGCTATCCTAGCACACTATATGGAGGTGGAGAATTTTGAATGTGTCAACCACTATGACCTGAAGACATGATTCGACTTCTCTGGCCCGGAGGTTCCCACCCTTCTATGTCAGATACCCCTCTTCAAACAGAATAATCCAGGGGTGAATGTGAAGGAAGACTGTTATATTGTCTCAATAGGGATTTCCAAGGAAGAGCGAGCTACCCACTTCGATATCTTCATCATGCAGACAGAAATGGCAATTCGCATTATTTCTATATAGCTGATTTATCCCACCTCGTACACTCGCAGATAAACAAGCAATCATTTGCATGTCCATATCTGCAAGAGATATCTATAGGCATATGATGATGTGCTATGGGTGTCTGGCCTTACAGATGCTGAGAATATAGCTGAGCACAGGAGGTCCTGCAATGACCAAACCGCCATCCGAGCTGACATGCCAGAGCCGGAGAGGAACAGCATGCCTCCTGTGCTCAGATTTCAGAACTATCGCAGTATCAATAAGGTACACATAGTAGTGTATGCAGATTTTGAAGCAATGCTGGTGCAAGTCCAGAGATGCGAGCCCAACCCTTCGCCAATGGCCAATGGTGGTTTGAATGGACCAGCAAGGATACTGACATGATGTCCATGCTGGACGAGAGCCCGATCGGCTATATACTGGAGGTAGATGTAAACTATCCTGCTACATTCAATGAGGACCAATTAAATATGCCGTTCCTGCCCATCATCGAAGTGTCCCTCAGGGTCTAAACAGCCCAAACTAATTACTTCTCTTAAGTGGAAGACACATTACATCATCTGCTTTGTCACCCTCAAGCAGGCATTGGCTCATGGGCTAGTGCTGAAAGCTGTCCAGTGTGTCTTGAAGTTCCATCAGAAGGCATGGTTGAAGCCATACATTGAGTCGAACACCCTGAAATGCCGGGCTGCCACAAACAGCTTCGAACAAGACTTCGTCAAGCTGATGAATAATGCTATGTAGGACAAGCTGATGGAGAACAATTGCAAATGTCAGTGGATGGAGCTTGTCTGCACTGATGTGTGGGCGAAGAAGCTCATCTCCAAGCTAATGTTCTGGTGTCGAACCGTATATGGTGCCCCATTATCACACAGAAAGCTCTACCATGAAAGTATTTTGTTCGATGGGCCGATATATACTGGCTTTCTCATAATTGGCTTGTCAAAGACCCTCATGTACCACTTACACTATGATGTCATGAGGGCATGGTATGGTTCTAACATGGAACTGGTCTATATGGATACCAATTCCTGTATCATGGCCATATCGTATCCCAATTTCTACCATGATCTTGCCTCATACCCGACATTAATGTCTGAATTCGACACCATGAGAGACCCTCCCACTCATCCCCACTACTCGCCCACCAATGCTAAAGTTATTGGACAATTCAAAGATGAGTGTGGAGGGAACAACATGATTGAGTTTGTTGGGCTGGGAGCGAACCTTTATCCGTATAGCTGTAGGGACAAAGTAGTAAAGTGGGTTGAGGGTGTTCATAAGAGTATCGTCCATAGGGACATCATCATCAAGGACTACAGTCACATTATTCTGAACCACAAACTCATGAGGGTGCAGGTCAACAGCATTAGGTCGCACCACCACAATGTATACACAGAATGCAGTAATAAACTAGCTATGTTGTGGATGGATGACAAGCATCGGATACTGGATGATGCCATCCACACCATCCCTTATGGCTATGGTGAGTAATTCTATACAAACACCTCTGGGGCAGGCACATATCATCATATATGTGTATGACCAAGGAGAGTGAATGGGGTCGGGATACAGAGTAGCGGTAGTTCCTCGCCCTGGGATTGTCGAAGCTGAAGCACTTTCAGTCTCCTTTCCCACAGTGAATCTCCTGTGTGTGTATATTTATTCCCAGCATACTGGAGCCTCAAGCAGGAGCCATATACATCCTTCCAGGTATGCTTGCATTTTCCTGCTCCAGTTCCAGCATACCATCGCACATGCAAGGGTCATATAAGTCTTGCCAAGTGTGCTAGATGCCTGGATGGTATGCTATAAAACATGTAGGGGCTGTACAATATCCTTTCCAGTGAGTGTGTTTGTCTACATTGTGAGCATTTTCAGCACACCAGAGAACATGCTACAGACTGGTGAGGTGTGCTGGCTAGTCGTCCACTATGGCTCCAAGCATACAAATAGTTTATACGTCTCCCACTCCAGTTCCCCCAGTATACAGCATGCGAGTCATCTTAGACATGTCTAGTATACTTGTTTCTGGCTTGGTTCCAGCATGCCGGAGCGCATATATGAGTCATATCTGCCCTATAACTCATGCTCGCTGGTCGTACACTGGAAAACATGTGGGGAGCTGACCTAATCCCGCACAGGCGTACGACCAGTGTCCTGTTGCATGGTTGTTTTTCACTTATGGCACTCTGGAGCACATATAGTAGTTGTATGATATTTCTGTCAGGGGGGGGGGGTTCTACTGCAACTTTTGAAGATGACACCAGTAAAAAGTCGGCACCTACTGCTGACAATTTTTTCTCCTGCTGAGTGTATGTTACTTGTACCTGTGATGCATTCAATCACTACAACCTATATTTCTACATAACCAGTATCATCAACCAATACTTCTGCCATACATATACCCAACCTCTCTTTCTACATATCTGATATCCGAAAGAAAAAAAAAACTACTTGTGCAATGCTTCATCTGCCCGGGGACTTGATGTCTATGTTGCATCTCCGACCTAGGGACCTGTTACTCCTCCTCCCTCGGGGACTCAATGCTTATCCTACTGGGGGTGATGTGAATGTGTCAACTATTATATATATATATATCTTAACATTTAAAGTTTAAAAAAAGAACTCCCAGAAGAATATCATTAGTATTTTAAAAATAATTAAATATTAAAACTGTATTACGAAATGAACAGCCCTAAATGCTATCGCTATTTACTTGCGCAATGTCTACTACCAAAGGCGATAGTTGAAGAAGGCATTGGGCAAGGCTGGAAGCCCGAACCTCAGGGGTCAAAGACTAAGAGAAGCCCGGCGAATATCGCAGATGGTCGCCCGAGTGGGAGGGTGGCCTCAGGCGACACGAGAAGCAAATGAGTGCCATGGCTGTCCGCCCAGCCAGGCGTAGCCCTGGCACTGTCCGAAGCTGTCTCAGACAGAGGCTGGTCCGAGCAGCGGACCTCGGTAGCGCGGCGGGAGCTACCCCGAAGCGGTGGCGCGACCTGCCGGCAAGTCCCTGGCAGTGGGTGATGGTGGCGGCAAGCTGTAGACACATCTGTCGAAATAAGCGACCCTGGAAACCAGACCCCAAAGCTAGCAAAACATTCACAAATCTATAGCAGGTCAATGTCCAGAGCATGGAAGTGTTCACAATAGCAGAGGTCCTACTCCTACAGCGGTTGATTGGCGAATGACGAGCTCAGCTCAGGACCTTCAGCGCACCCCCTCCCACAGCTTCACATAACATATAAATACTGCAAATCAGCTGAATTTATATTAAAATGACGTTTTCCCTTAATATTTAAGACAATTTAAAAGGAAGTTACGAAATTATAGGGTTTATTTCATGAACGATTTTTTTTTTTTACCGTACAAACTTTGTTGAATTTGAAATGTAATGTGTTATAGTTTGAAATATGCATATTTCATCGTTAATATCAGTTAGATTTAATTTGATTATGTGTTTATGTACCGATTTCGTACACGAACAAACAAATTTATGTTGCAATACGACCTTCGAAACTAGTATGGAATTAAAGATGTATTAAACGCTTTGTAACCTTGTACGTACATGAACGAATTTCTGTTTTGAATGGGTATCAATTGAAATATTTACTTATAAAATACTAAGTGATTCGTGCATTAGTCCGTGAACATAATATTTATTATGTGTGACATTTTATAAGTCCACTGGCTTACAAACTAACTTATAACATCTATGCCTTACCTGGGATTCGAACCCAGAACTTCCAAGCTGTAAACCAACACAAAAACCAATTGCGCTATGGAGGTCAGTGACATGAATTAACTATTTAGTATAATATTAATAATTTATAGAGTGTTGGAAATTATTATTTAAAATAATACGTGATTCGACAGACATCTTTTCTGGATACAATTTCAACTATTTCAAAAAAGTTACTACCTTTAGTATTTTTTAACTAGTATTTTGACAAACGAATAGGTGTATTTGTTGTTAGGTTTTTCTCATGGATATTCCTTTTTTTTTTTTTTTTCATTACACTGCTTGTTCGTATTACTAAAAACTATTTTGTATGAGTAAATTACCACTTCTTTTGGTAGAAACGAATCACTTTTGAATTTGTTACACCATTAGTCATTTTCATATGATAAACCAAACCTCTGAAACTGCTATTTTTCGTTTCTTAAGGATACAAATGCAATGTATTTCTGAGTTTGTAAAGGGATTTGATAAATAACATACAAATCAATTCATTTTAAAACACATTTATCAACAACTTGCATAGCGTGACAAATATTTTAACAAGAAATGTATACGATGTTTCAAAAACCATACATAGCAAATATTACACATATAGTACAGGTTGTTTCAAAACTTACACACAATTTTATTTTAACACGCAAAAGTAGAGGATATTTCAAAAATCATATATAGCAAATATTTTAACACAAATTATACATTGTAGGCTGTTTGCCAGATGGGGAAATACCATTTTCATACACATTCTTAGTATTGGTTCTATATCCTCTTCTCGAAGCCCACTTTCAAGGAGAGATCGGGTTTTTATGTCCTGGTTTATTTCTTTCAGTTTGGATACAAACATCTTAACATATTCAGGTGAATCTGAAACAACACTTTCAACTAAATGTGGATATGTTTCGGTATAATGCGAGTAAGGGCTTCAATGCTAGTGGGAAGAGGCATAGTTGCAGTCACATGGAACATAGGACATTTTGTCGTATCACTATATTGAATCAATTCATTACTTTTTTCTTCCCTAACGGAACATAACCCACGCATAAATGGAAAACTCGATCACAGCTCTCCGTAAACTTTCTTAAAAGACCGCTACTCCATAAAGAGTATGGCTCATTAGAGTTTCCTGGTTTTAGGGTAATATAATGGTTTCTTGGGTGAAAAAAAACATGTTGATCGTATTAGATCCAATACTCGACTGAGAACAAATATTAAAGAACAATATATATCTCTTTGGAAAACCCTCTATCGTGTCAAGTTTAACAGTGTTTGTGGGTTAAACTTTAGTTTTGCTAATTTTAAAGCTTGATGCTCGTAACACTTTGATGAAACACGTATATATAATATATATATATATTCCAAGACTTTTATATTATTTGCTTTTAAAAATCTGTAAATATATGTATATCTTCTAAAATAGATACGCTAGAAAAACAATATTTAGGTATTTTTACAAGCTAATAATATACAAGTCTTGGAATCGCATAGCATTATATATTGTCTTGTGCAAGATTATTCGTAATTTATTGAAATAATTTCCTCATGTTAAAATTAGTTGGAAAGTAATTCTTCGTAATTCGGAAATAATTTTTTTAATACTTTTTCAGTGGGATTTGTTTGTTAAATTATATTTACTAGGAGGGAACGGACTAAAGAGAGTTGAGACACGAGATACAAAAATTTTCAAACGCTTCTTTGCGACAAAGAGCAAGAGGATGTTGACCCTGGTAGTAGCATCCTGGTTTGAACAGACAAAGAAACTGGCTGGGATGGGGGCGACTAACGGTTCCTTACATGCACGCATGCAGACGGGGAGAGCATCTCACATCTAGCGAAGCCATTTTAGTTTCACGACGACCATATACGAAAACCATACACAAACCATATACGAAATTTGTTTATTTTTTTATAAAATGTGTATTATTGGGAAATGTGAGCCTGATATATGTCGGGATAAAGTGTTGACTACGCCTTGCGAGAGTCGGTAGATTTTCGACAGAAGTTGTGTTAAAAGTGAATTATTTTAATATAATAAATCAGTAAATGTGCCCATTAAACAGTTCCAATGACCTTGAACAAGAGTTACAGTATATCATAGTGTTTTATCCAATCAAAGGCATTCTCTTGTTCCATAAACAATCCTCAAAATTCCGAACACTAGGATCGTTTAAAAATAATATGAGCATAAAATAGATACAATATTTTCCTTTAGGGTGCCTATCAACCAACATTACACCTTTTCACCCATTAAAAGATACATACCCATTTGTGTGGCCTTTCACGATACATTATACTTCAAGGGCAAGATGAGACAAAACTTAAAAAAATCTAAAAAAGGGTATTTAAAAAATATAGCCTCCTGGCTAGAGTCATACCATACACAAAATTAATAGCCTTTATCATGCTAAGTGATTTAAAATGTGTGCCCCAGCACGTAAAACATTTCTCTTTTAAAAATTGTGCTTCCTTGCAATGCCTAGCCCTTAATGACACCATGCCTGCACAATATGTAAAATATGACATAAAATATTTCAGTGCCGAACTACGGCAGAATACCAGTAATAAAAGTTGACAATTAAGAAAATTGCACTATTTTCACTTTGATCAATTTTTGCACTATTGTATACCTTATGTTTCAACTTAATAACCAAATGTCAAACATTGACATAAAATATTTTACTCTCATTTACTGAACGCCAATAAATGCCGAAACATGTACATAGATTACTGCAGGCCTGAACTGGACAACGACACTCGTCGAGTCAAATGGCTAAATGTGCACAGCTGACTGGCTAACAAACATGCACTCAAAAAAATTAGAGCGCAGCGAGTCAGTCTGATGGGAAATATGTTAAAGACTGTTCAACATCTGAAATCTCAGTGAGCCTTTACTATGCTAGCTTGGCGCACGTCCAAGCGATCACATTCGCTATTAATCTGATTCATTCAAATTAAAGACTTTTTAGGCAATTGTCTCCATTACTGTCCGCCACTATTGTGATTCGCTGAAACCACAATTCTGTAGTGTTGGGTGACAAGTGCCCTTTCATAGCCAACAACCATCCAATCCGGAATTTCTCCGGCAGGCAAGAAAAACTTCATACGCATCAAGCATGAGCACAAAAATTCAGTGACCCAAAATGTAATTCTAGACGGCGTACATTAGACATCTGCCCAGAAATATTGCCATAAAAACTCATTTAAATTCACGTGGCCAATTATGAAAACAGAACCACTAAATCTACACTGAATATCATGCGGCAATGGACAAACACTGGCCAACTTGCTTCACGAACTTGGCTACCCTAAAATTACCATGCAAACACCCACCTCCAAACTCATTTAAGCGATCCATTCCACCGAAATTAGTGGAAACTATTCCAGAATTTTAGCATCGTCGTTCGACTAGGTGCTAACTGGTAAAAAGACTGATGATCTCTGGCAGACCCATGATCGCTGATTCACAGGCAGTCGAATAGCCCTCATTGACATTGCTGCACTACAGAACGTCGGTGACACCTATCATAATCGAAGCCCACTACACTGTTCGGGATCAAGCAGAACAAGAAGCAAGAAGGGGAAGTGTAGGAGCTTAAAAAGGCTAAACCAGAGAGGAGAAAGGGAGGGGATAACTGTATGAGGACATGGAGTGGGGGGGGGGGGGAGGTATCGGCCGAGGAGCGTAAGTATGGCCAGAAAAGTTCAAGTAAAACATCGGCGACAGGCGCTAATGTCGCATATTTAAACTAAGAAAAATATTTTTTTTAAATTACTTTACTTTATCGATTTCTCGGATACCGAGTTGTTTGGTCTAAGAGCAATAACGAGCCTCGCAAATAACCTTAATTGGCTCGTTTTTGTAAATAAAAAAAATGGCTCGATACTGCATATTCTGGCTCATGGCTTTTATTTGAGAAAAAAAAAACAAGTAATTTTTTAGGGAAGAGAGGGAAATTTTAAAGCTTTCTTGGTCTAAAACATGCGATTTTTTGAGAAAGACAAGAGATTTTTAGAGGAAAATAGGAAATTCTAGATGTGCTGAGTAGAGATCCCTGAAGGCAATATTTCAGGCTGTCCTTTTTTTCAGCTGGGGAAAATGGGAAATTTATAAAGGAAAATGATCGATTTTTGGGTAAAATAATTTATTTTCTGCATCGAGTAATGAGCAAAAACAAATGGTTATTGGATAAGAACAAGCGATTCTGAGAGGGAAAACGGAATCCGAGATGACGGCCAGAGCTCCCTGGAACCTCGCGCCCCATCCCACTGCTCTGGAATCGGCTATATCCATCCACTCACAACATTGGTTACTTTAGTTTTGTTTGTACTTTGTATTCTGTTGGCAAGGAATATTTGTTAGGCGGCTCGCTGAAGTAACTGTCAACTGTTAACGGCATACAGCACGTACACCCACGACTTACCGGAATGTATGAGAGTGCGTCGGCCGTGTATTTGTAATGAACACTGGGAGTTGTAGTTGGCCTTCCAGGCAGCTGTAGCTGGAGTTGGAGCAGTGTGAAGCTAGCCATGAAGCACGGAGGCAACAGGCCCTCATTGTCCCAGGCTGGACCTCCGCGCCGCGCCGCGGGCCTTTGTCTCCCCTCATTGTGCCACTGTGCGAACCCCCCCCCCCCTCACTCTCTCTCACTCTCACTCTCTCCCCCCCCCCCCCCTTCTTCATGCGGGCTCCGCTCCGCCACGCCGCGCCTGATATGTGGCCGGCTGGAACCTAAGGTTCCCCCCCTGCACTGCCAACCTTACAAACTCCACTCCTCACTCAACTCCTTCTCCTCTACACTATTATTCACCACATTTTTAGTGCTTTTAGACTGCTAACTAAACACCTTTGAAATCAACGTAAAGAAATGTCACTATCGCTACATGTATTCCAACGGGTAAGTACACTACCTGACACACGTCAAGTAAAGTTGTTAACGGTGAGTGGAAAATAGCTCCATGTGCCTTGACATAAATATGTTACGTAAACCTGTGTGGCTACTGAAACAATTTCTTTTGATTTCTTTATCTCCTGTAGGTGTATGAATAAGCAAATGTATAAAATACTAATTTACTTTTCATAATATCGCGGCTCCATTTAACAGAGACATGAATAAAGTGAACAACCCCACAGCAATATTAAATTTACATATGGCGGAAGTTTGTATAGTGTGCATACAAACAGATGTCAAGTAGGAATTCCAAAAGTGCTCAGTTTACCATGAACAGCCTATACATACTTTACTTGTATGTTGTGATATGAAATAATAGTCTGAAACAAATAATGATGATAAAGGAAAATAACTTCCATATATGGATGAAACGAAATATCACATGGTTAATGGCTGTAAACTGTTCCATTTGGTGTCCTTAAAAGATTGCAAAAACAAAAAGTTAATTCATGAAACTTATATTATATGGGTAATAAATATTATTTACGAAATTGACTTTTTAAAAATATTGTTGTAATAAATCAAAACAACTATTTGTTTCTAATACGCAAATTCTCTTGGTTGTTTCGTGATATGTACGTACCTGTAAAAACATGTAGATTTAACACTACAATATAAAGCTTTTGTTAATAAAATTACAGAGTTCCCTACAATGCTATTATATTTAGATTAACAAGCAATAGTAGTAGGGGCGGACTGGTCCTACTTCACCTAGGATTAATTGGGATTAATTGACGGATTATCGATTTGATTGATTGGATAAATCCTTAATCTGATATATTTTCAGTCGGATTAAGGATTAATCTTAATCGAATAAAATGTGATCGAAGAAATTTGATCTAAGTTCTTGCATCAAACTTGTTTGATCAAATTTCTTTGATCAAAGTTTGTGCACCAAACATGTTTGATAAAATTTCTTTGTTCAAAGTTTTTGCATCGAACTTGTTTGATCTAATTTCTTTGATGGAATTTTTTTAATTTGATAGGTCTATAGTTTGGGCACTATTTTTTTCTCATTTTTTGGGGTGGGAAGCAGATCTGGTAGACCATGCTCTGAGCTGTGCCGTAGTGAGGTGGTCGTGTGTTGGGGAAGGAGTGTATATATGTGAGCAATGTTGTCTGCACGACGACTGGCACTCAACTGAGGGCACTAGTATATTTTACAGGGTATATATATGACTTTAATTTGGTGCAAGAGTGTCATAAGTGTTTTTTGGATGTTGTAGACATTGTTGGTAGATAGGCGACTATGAAAGATAGGATTTATGTGGTGTATGTTAAGTGAAAATGAATACTCCAAATGCATAATAACAGTGCTCACTATCCTGTATGAAACTAATATAAATTACACAACTATAAATCGTACAAGGAGGATGAGAAACATATCCATTCACTTGGGAAAAACGGTGCATGACTGAGTTCGCTTGCGACTATTTATAGGCTGTGAGAGGGTAGCAGCACATCACATCCTTTGGTTCGAATGTCTGTATAGAAATGTAGGAGTGTTTAGACTTACCCCAGCTATGTAAATAAATTTAATGAATTTAACATACATGTGAGGTTGTACTAGCGTGTATTTCTGCGAAATTATATTTTATTTAAAATGAAATCTGCCCCGTCTGATTAGATATACATTTTGAAGTTAATTAAATAGCTGACATTAGAGAAGTATAACGAATGGACTCATAACAAACAATAATATGTGACTATCGTGATGCCTGTCAGTTCTACACATTCTTTAAATGATTTTAATATATGTCCATCTGGTTGCAGTGTTTCTGAAGGAATGATGTTAGTATAGGATTTGTGGAGACTTACAAGCATGACTAGAGACGTGGAGCATGGCCACTAGGCAACAGAGCTAAAATTACAGGAAAGAGAGTTGAATAAAAAACTACTGTTTCCAAATAGGTAACGTTACCCACAAGAGATATTGTAAAACACCAATAGTATAAAGAATGTACCAGAAAATGGATAAATATATATTTCAAACAGCAAAATGAAATTATATAAAATATATAAACATTTTGTCAATAAAAATGTCCTGTTAACTGGTTTATATTTCCCAATCAAGCAAATTATTCTCCACGAAAAATTAAATCACGTCTACCTCAATGTAAAAAGGAAAATAATTATGTAAATGCAGAGAACAAACTTACCCCAATACCATATAATATTAAGACATTTCCCATCGAAGCTTAGGGAGACTTAATCCTGCAACACTTTATAGAAATGTAGTTTATTTTTAATAAATCCACTAACATCCTCAAAGAAAAATTATTTTAAATAACGGACACACTACATCGGTCTGAACAATTATTTTACACACACACATTTCGGTAATTCACATTTAAAAAATCCTAACCGAATGACGCACAGATTACAAATAAAATAGACTATCGCAAACTTGAAAATGACGGAAACTATGTGTAAACTATAACCTATCGAAATAAAAGTTCAGGGAATCACATACGTAACACGATAAAAGTTTATAAAATAATGGACACACTTTTTTGGCTTAACAAACTAATAAATTTTCCTGGTAAATTAAGTGTTATAAAATGATTATATTAAAACTATAGCTGAAGCCCAGATAAAAGTAATAATCTATTGAAACATTTAACGAGAGGTGAAGCCTCGGTGCTCGGGTCCACAAATCGGCTACCCTCGGTCATAGCCCTAGTCTCCGCCAAACGATGCCGCGACCGGTGATATCACAAGAGGTGGTTCAGATGAGAGAGCAATGTATCCAGAACAAGGGTATATGACGAACTAAAATGGCGATTCGGAGCTGCGGCTGCAAGGACCTCTGCCCTGTCCAGCAAGAGCGGTACACTCACCCTCCCCCAACCCCTTCCCCTGCACATCCCCACTCCCTTACCCTCCCCACTCCCTTCCCCTGCCCCCACTCCACCCTTGCCCCTCCCCAACCCCTTCCCCAATCTCCTCAAACCCTAGTCCAGAGTGTGTGTGATTTCCTGAGGCGAGAGCTGCCTGCCTCAGCTAAGCAGCCCAGAATGTGTCTTTGTCCACCACATCGGGGGCTCTCCACCTGCCAGATACCCCCTTAAGATACCAAGTTTGAACTCACCAGAAAGCGTTAACCTGTTTGAAGAAGCTTTCCTCTCCCCAAGAATGCGAAGTTGATCGGCCTGCTTAAACCCCCCTCCCCCCTAGCCTTTTACTTTCGCCTGGCCATTAACCTATTCAGAAAGGAAGGTTTCTCATATTCTCGAAGCCAAGGGATGGCTTGTTTTTACTGGCATCAAAGGTAAAAAATTTGCTATCCAAGTCCCACTGATAAAATTATTCCCCTGAAGTTAAAATTAACTGTCATTAAATTCAATAAATGATTTTTAATCCAATAAAAATTCCAAGAAATAAATTATAATCCAATAAACTTGAAGTGTCGAGTATATTTTCCTGATATAATTTTCAAAATCACACAAAAATCTGCGGTATCTATGGGAAAAAAATATTTTGTACATGAGATATTTTCACTTGCTAAATTTGTAAGTAATGAAAAACAGGCATCATTCGATATAAGCAATACACAAGCAAAGATTTTTCACCTTTTGAAAACCAAATGTCTATATTTTAGGTTAATGTAAAACATACATATTCAATCTGTTTCAAATATTTGCACACGGCAGAGAAAAATTCGTATTTCATGTGTAAACTTCTCCTTAAATTCCCCTTGCGAAATTTTCGGCAATACTATCTAGCATAAAATGTGTACATTTAAACAACTATAAATTTATTCTTATTTACAAATACTACTTTTTCGATATAATTATAATGAAATAGCACGAATCCAGCCTGAAATGACTGCTATCGAAGCTGGAATCAGTTAAATTTCGTGTTAATATCTTACAGTCCAAATTTAAGCAAATTTAAAGGAAAATGATGGCCATTTTGAATCAATATACTATATAAGGAGGAATAAATTAATTTTATCTCAGTGTTAAGTCGTCAGCTGCCAAGGTCACTTTGTGTGTGTGTGTGTGTGCATTAGCAGCACCGAGAGTTAGCCATCGACTACAGTGCCACACATCCATTACAATGCCAAGCATCCGCTACAATGCCAAGCATCCACTACAATGCCAATCATACACTACAACTCTAGGCATCCACTACATCATATGCTACAACATAAGAGACTACGACATCAGAAGTTCAACTTCAGAGTATATAGCAGCACCTACAACTTCAACACATAATCTACAGGAGAATACATCTCTCTATGCATCACCTGCAACAGGTAGAATGCATCAGGCTCACTGCTGTGACAATTGTGACGATGAATGTGTTTAAGTATTCAATGCTATTCTATCATATGGAAAGGCAAAATTGTTATTGAGTTTAAACTGTTCTCAATTGCGGGCATTGCCAAAAGAGTTTATCATTACTTTTGCAGGACACGAAATTAAGCTAGTGCAGCCATTCCTTTCTGAACATTTATGAGCTGATGACGATATTGTGTCATGACTTCCGTATGAAGACTGCCCATAGAGTATGCCCACTTTTGTTAATGATGAGAATTTGCAACACAGCGGCAGGGATTGTATTTCGTGAAGGCTGGAACAGTTAATTGGAGCCAGAATTATCCCAGATATAGTAATGGACGATTCCGGAGTTGATGAAGTAGATTCCGAAGCAACCATTGATATATTATAAATAAGATGACTGGAGACTTTTTGTACATAGTGAAAAAAGAAATAATGTAAAAATGATGTGTATGTGCAAGGTTTCGAGAACTACCAAGACAACTCTTTTGTAATTGTCTCTTATGCAACTGATACTAATTAATCAAGAGTATTAAGCTTTAAATCACCCAGACCTTGGTATACTTTAAAACCTGGAGTTAAAATGAAGTTTTGGCAATAAACAAGCGAGATTAATGACCTAAAATGGGACTCTGATGATATAGCTTACTAAGAGCATTTCCAATATGTGAATTATGTGCTCCTCGAAGATTATTCAATATATGTGGTCGAAAAAAAAACAAAAGGAATTTTTAAAAAGTTTAACCAATGCAGAAGTCATAAATATCATAAAATATCACGACTGTTCGAGTATTAATTCAATACTCAAACGCTATGATATCAAGCACTGTAAAAAAATGTTTAATTTGCAATGCAAAAGCAAATCTTTAAGAGAGTTTTTGTATCAACATCCTACCTACATGTAAAGGTATAAACTTCTAAAAACAAGTTGGTACAGGCTTATTTATACCTGTGGAAGTTAGCGAAAAATTGGAGACCTTTAATCTTGCTAAGGCCTATGCCAGTGTTACTCCAGGGTATAAGAAAGTATGGTTCAGGTCTCTAAACAATATATACTTCCAAATACAGATGTGCAATGGAAATTAACTCTGTAACATTCCAAAAAGTTTCGAAGGAAACATATACAGAACGAGTGTTGTGCTATGAACAAGATGGCTGTCCGTGTTTTAATATGCAGCTTGACAGCAAACTGCCCTGTTCTTCTTAAGACTTTTTTTAAAAATAGAAGTGAAGAAATAACCAAGGAACAAGGATTTAGACAAATAAAACATAAATTGAGTAGAGAGTTTTACAACAGACCCACCTTATGGATTGAAACATGTAATAATAAGAAACATATCACCCAAATGCAAGGAAGTGACCACCTTCAAAGGTCACCTTGTGGCATGTGGGACTATGAAGTTTGGGATATCAATGTTTGTGTCTGTAAATTCGATTTGACCAAGATGTCATTAAACAAATAATATTATATCAGACTGGAAGAAAATCTCAGTATATAAAGTAAGAATACTGTACACCAGAGCTTCAGTTACAATGGAGAGTCTCTACTCATCACTTCATTATGCCAATGTTACTCCAGGATACAGGTGAGTATGGTTTAGAATTGAGGAAGCAGATAGTCCACTACAGATTCAGACATGCAATGAAGTTGAACATTGGCATTTCTTGTTAGTCAGTCCTGATTAATTTTTAAAGTTTGCAATGTTTTTATTGGTGAAGTTTTTATCCTGTGTATAATTAGATCATGAAAGCAAGCTACCTTGAAGAGAAAGTAAACTAGCATTTGAAGCTCAAATTGCACACATCACAAAACATATCCTACAAGAAAATCAAATACACTATGCAGAAGGAATGTAGCTGTTGTTCTCTTACTACAGTATGAAGAGAACAATGCAACAACAAGGAACATTTTACATATACAAGAAACCAAGAATTAAGTACTCTGTGTGGCATGTGGAATTGCAAAGTTTGTCTTAGAAAAAAACATTTTAAAAAGCAAAGGCAAAATAGCTAAATAAATGATACCATTTAATAATAAACTGTCAATCATGGCTAGCATCTTCGACCATGCTGATGTATACAGGGTCTGGCAAATAGGATACAGAAGAGTTTTCTTTAAGCCATATGATGGTATTTTACAAGTTCATGCAACTATATAGAACATGGTTGGCACACTTTCGATAACAGTCTCGGCACTCACTTTGGTGAAGGCATAGCTTGCAATAATTATTTTGTGAGATATCTCCGCCCTGTCAGTGACTTACCATTAACATTAGAAGACTTGATTATTGACAGCCTTACCAAGGAGCTTGAAGAGGAGCATGGAAAATAATTAATTGCCTGCCAACTCACCAGACCTCACCAGGGAATCACTATTCGCTGGAAGGAGACTTGCGATGGGGACATTCACACCTTTAATTTCGAACAAGGAGGATTAGTTTTCACATAAATGTATAATTTATATGTGTGTGAAGTGGCTAATTCTCAATAATGTTCTCGCTGATTTGCAATTAGGTATTTATTAATAAAGGTTTGTATTCTATAACTAATAGCATAGCATATTCACATTTTGTTGTTAAGGGATTGTGTGAATCAGACATTCATTTTAAATGTACATATTTATCTGAATCTTTGGCAGTACATACTAAACCATGTAGTTTTGATTCCAGTTTAACTAACTTCAATAGTTCTAAATGTCTTGTAAACCAGTACATGCCGCATAGAGTAGATCAAAAGCATAACACGAAGGTGAGTGCATTGTAATGACATTTTGTGAGGAAGAACAATGTTTGGTTTATAATGCAGACAATGTTTTGCCCAATCAGTATTTTGAAGAATGTGATAATGATATTTATACTTTATATCATTATCACAAAAAACAAGTTTAGTTACACATCTCATACTGGGTGAGTTTCATCAAAATGTTACGTGCATCAAGAAATAAAATTTAAAAAAATAAAATTTATCCCAAATCAGTGTCTAACTTTAAATGTTAGAGAATGAATTAACAATATACATACATTGTTCCTTGTTAATTCTTCTCAGTCGGGTGTTGGATAGAAATTTCGTAACATGGTGTATTTTCATTCTGGAAACCAATACATCAGTACAAACCAGGAATGTCTAATGTAACTTACACATTATGGAGTAGCGGGATTCTCCATGAGTTTGCGGAGACTTGCGACAGTGTATTACATTTTAAAGTGATTTATTTTCCACTAGGAAACGAACAAAAGTCATAAATTGATTAAATTCAGTAATAGCACAAAATGGCCTGTGCTTTAAATGACTTCAACAACCCTTCATCCATCTAGTATTGAAGATGTGCACTCACAATATATTGAAACGTACTCAGAATTAGTTGAAAGTATCGTTTTACATTCTCCAGAATGTAAAGTATATGTATCCAAAGAGATAGGTTAAAGCCAATGCATAAGAAATGCTCCCTCCTTGAAAGCATAGTTCAAGAAGCTGATCTGGATCCAATATTAGGAAAATGCATTAAAACTTTGTTTATGGAAGTTGCTAACAGCTTATAAAATATATGTGAAACTATGTTGTGAAACATTATTGTGTAACATCTTGTACTGACTTGTGTTAAAATGTTGTAACAAAAATTTTGTATCAACCTGTATTTGTATATATTTTTGAAATAATTGTCTAACATGTTTTGCAACATCCTGTAGCTGCTAGTGTTAACAATGTTGTATATAAATTTTTGGAGCAACCTGTACTTGCTTGTATGATGTTATGTGTGATAATTGTATAATGTGTGCTATATTTGGAACATCCTATACTTTCTTGTGTATATAGTGGAACACTGTAGTATAACAGAGAGAGATTTACATCTTAAAAAATGTACAAAAAAATGTACAAAAATATTTGTTTCAATAAAAATGTCTAAGAATGAATTCCTGTTGTATATTTATTTAACCTATCTGTTTTTAAAAGTGAACTTGTTTTCCTAAGAATGGATTTATATATAGATAGAAGAAATTGCCTCAAAATAGAGGGATTTTCTAAAAGAAATATATATATATATATATATTTGCTTTCTATCAAACTATGTTCATTAACATGCATGAGTGTTGTAAAGAAAAAACAGATAACAAACAAAAACTATTCATTTGCCAAAATACTATTCAACTAAAGATAGGTCTCCTGGTAAAGATGCGTGTTGAACATAGTGTTATTTGTACAACACACCATAAATACACAAAAAAGAGTTTATTCTTCGCCAGTCTCCATGACATAGTCTTTTTACGCATTAGTTGGCGACTCTGGGTTCGAATACTGGATGAGGCATGGTTAATTGTAATCTAGTTTCTGGGTTCGAGTCCTGGTTTGGTCAAGTACAGTTGTAATTAAGTTTCTGGGTTCGAGTCCCGGCTAAGACAAATACAATTGTAATATAGTTTATAAGGCAGTAACCATATTAAATAAAAGGAATAATGAAAAATTCACAATATTAAAATATATAATAAAATGTTAGTAATTTGTTCGTGCACATGAAAAAGATAGTTTAAATGTATAACATTCTGGTTGCAAATATCTCATATTGCAAAAAAAAAAAACTCGTATTGGTAAAAGCTTGTGTGTTGCAAAAGTATGAAATCATTAAATATGAACATAATTCAAATCTAATCGATTAAACCCAAATAAATACATGTTAAAATCCAACATATACATCCTAACTTTCAGAAAGCATGTTGAATCCTTTTAATTTGCATTAAATTAGGTTTAAATTTACTTTAAAAGTTTTTAACATGTAATTATATAGTTTTAGGTATATTTGAATCGAATTACTATATATAAATAGTTGTGAGAAAGGGCAGTGGTGGGGGTATAAATAGAGATTCCCACCCGCAGTTCGCCATTTGCTGTTCTGACTTCATGGGGTCACCATCTCCCCTCCAGTGCGCGGGTGTATCGTGTCAACTGTGAACCAGTCCGCGCTGCTTGGAGGTGGTACCAGGGTCGATTTGTTCAGGGATACCGGCAGCCCACTCGCTGCTTCCTAAGCTCTGTGGGGCTCTTCCGTGACGTAGGTGAGGTTGGATCGTCGCCCATCGCTTCAGCCACGATGGTGAAAGGAACCTGAACTCAACCGCACGCCCGGCCGCTTGCTAGCCTGCCGGAGAAGACATCCCAGAACTCGCTTGGGATTACGACTGCCTGATGGAGCAGGCATCCCGGACTCTCGCATGTCTGAGAAGGGTACCTCTCAGCCTGCCTAACCTGGGTTCAGCTCTTGTTGAACATCGACCACCTGTTCTATTAGACTTTACGCAAGTAAATAAGTTTTAAGAAAATTTTAGGGTTTTTCATTAACTAAAAATTTGTACCACGATTTTAATTAAGTTTAGTGTAATAGTCAAAATCGTTACAATTCTAATGAAATTTTCCGAAAGTCGTTTCGAGTTAATGCCATTTTTATTTGAATTCATTAAACTTTTATAACAAGTCTTTACAGTTTGAAAGAAATTTTCTTAACTTAATTTCAAGTTTATACAATTTCACTTGAACTTTTATAACATGTCTTACCACTTAGAATTAAATTTGCTTAATTTCATTCAAGTTTAGTAGCAATTTGTTTCACATTTACAATGTTTGTCTATTAAGTTACTTTTTTAGTATTTTTAAGTAATTTTAACTACTTTTAAATATTTTAAGTGGTTTTAAGTAGTTTGTAGGATTTTTCAAGGGTGGATTGTTGTGTGCTTGAGGTGTGAATTATGGAACAGCTAAACAAAGGAGAACTATGCCACTTTTGCACTGCACACTTGGAAGGCTCATAGCCTTAGCTCCCAATCTTGTTCTGTATGAGTTGATTGGTGAGAGATGACTGTAATGATGGATAATGAATCTTGAGTACTTCTAATGAGTTAAATGTTTTTTTATGTGTGATGGTGGGTTGGTATTTAATTTAATTTCAAGTAGTTTTTAAGATATGCCATGGGTAGTTTGTTGTGTGTTTGAGGTGAGAATTATGGAACAGCTAAAACAGGGAGAACTATGCCATTTGTGCGCTGCACACTTGTAAAGCGCATAGCTTTATCTCCCAAGCTTGTTCTGAATGAGTTGATTGGTGAGGGATGACTGTAATGATGGGTGAATGCGCCTTGAGTATTTCTAAAGAATATTTTTTTTTTTGGTGTATGATGGTGTGGGTTGTTCATATAATTTAATTTTAAGTAGTTTTTAAGATTTTTCAATTTCAAAGATGTTGGGTAACTGCGAATGTGACGGTGTGGGGAAAGTTGATGCAAGTCAGTCTAGGTCAGTTGATGTCCTATCTTTGTGAGTTTTAATTGAGTAGATAGAGAGTTGACTAGTTTTAAGTTTTTTTTTAATTTGAGTAGAATTTTGTTAAGTTTTAAGTACATTTTTGTAGTAGTAGTGGTAGAATGTCTAAAATGTTTAGTTTTAAGAGTGTGTGTTTAGTTAGTGTTATTTATAGAATGTAAAACATTATTCCACTCACTAAAAATTTTTATATGAAAATCGTTATTAAATTTATAAAAAAAACTTTTTCACATGTCAACTACTGTAATATTTTTGATGGTGTCATTTATTTTTAATGGTGTACATCAGTTTAATATTTTTACTTTGCACACTACTTATATTTCTTATGGTGTACACTACTATCTATGTTTTTGAAGATGTAAAATATTTTTATTTTTGAATTTGTGTAATAATTCACATTATTTTTAAAAAGAACATTTAAAATCAAAAATTTTTCTCTTAAACCAATCATCTTCAAAAAGTGGGCTTAAAATTCAATGGAATAGCATGAGTTTAATTTAATTTCAATGTTGTAAAAGTAGGCCGCATGCTCCAAACATGCACCGGGAAAGATAGACTAACCGAGCCAGGTCAGGAAGCGCAGTGTTTACTGGAGGTGACAATCAGGGTCAATGCGCGCCACAGACTGAAATTGTTGGAGGGGTGTGGGTGGAGGGGAAGTGGTGACTTTATCCTGCTGGCTCCGCATGCGTGCAGATGGCTGCAGCACCTGCATGATGACCACTAATGGGGGAAGGGAGCTGTCAGGTGGATGGGAGAGGCCGGGAGAAAGGGAGCAGGTCTGAATAGTGGTGTACACTGTCATTAATGGCACTTTTCCCACCAAAATTGTTTCATTCTCTCGTCTCGCCCACATCGTACACATCTCCCAACCTGCGCACAAGCCAAACTCTCGTCCACTTCCTCCTTTCCACAGCTCTTGTTACCTGACATTCGCACTTCTCCCCAACGCACTCAGCTCTCGGGCGATCGCTACCTGGCTTTGTCCACGAGGGTTTAGAAAGCCTCGTCCCCCATATATTTTGTAAACACGTCGTTGTATCCGACTGCATTTCCCAAACATAGAACTTGGCTCACTCAGAAAATTTGATTTATAATAAAGAATTTTGTCTTTTAATTTTAGGCACAATGCGGTTAATGAGTAAAGTGGGGTTCTTTCTCTGTGTTTTCAGAACAATGCGGCACTTCGGATTTATTTATTATGGTGCTGTAACTATTATATCGGGTAAACAAAGGAAAATTTAGCTAGTTAGAATGAGCGAGTGTAAGCGGCAAAGTATTGACAGCATGCTTGAAGATTTTTCAAAAACGATGCAGATTGTGAATCGTAGACAGAAAGACAACCTACAGCAAGCTGTCAAGACAGTGTCCATTCGCCTAAGCAGACACGAGTTGATCTCTTGCAGGATGATGTCTACTTAAGCGATTCGAGTACAGATTCACTTGCGAAGAGAGTCAACAACAAAAGGTCGAATCGTGTCCACTTCCCCCAAACAAGAAAAGGTAAATCTTTTGACAGATGATTTATTTCTATCTGACTCGGAAAATTCTTATGATTCAGACAGTGCTCCATCAATCTCACAGCCGACTTTGGAGTCAATTAGAGATATTTTGTCTAGGTAGGCAGAAAATAATTTGTTTTTCAAATCCCCAGCACCAGTGGAGCCTTTACCAGACCTTACATGAGCTATTAGCTACGACATTCGCGGGCAGACTAAATTATGCACGTATAGTTAACTATAGGCTTAACAGTGGTGCTGATTTTCTCGTTTTCGAGTTAACTTAAATACTTTAGTTATTGCCATCAGGCCTATAGTATCCATTGGATACCTATTAGCAGGTAAGTACTTTAAAACCCTCATGGCAGAAGAAGGCGCTATGAAAACCTTCTATTTTCAAAATAAAGCCATCCCTGTCTTGCACTCATATGATGTGGGTTTAATATATGATGATGACATTGTCCATTACTTTACAAACAAGCTTAAGGTGTTTAGTGCACTTGAGTCTGGCTGGAGTCTGCAAATATTCTCATACATGGATGTTCATGTGTCTTTAATACAGAGTTTTCACCGTCGGTGCTGCAAACACTAAATTATCAAAGTTTATTGTTAATATGAAGGCTTATGTCGATGTACATTGCCCGGAGGGAAAGTGTTTTCAATACACTGCCGTAGCATCTGTGTTTCCTGTAACACAAAATGCTCACAGACTTATTTCATATCCAAACTCTCACAAGGTTTTCAATACGGAAGGTATGTCGGTACCTGTAGTCATACAGGATATTCGTAAGTTCTAGGAGAACAAATCTATGTCTATCAATGTCTACTGTGTGGTGGACAAAGATAGCAATATAATTGACTAAACTTGAGAAAAGGGTGGGGTTATCGTATCCATATGTTTTTCTCCTGTACGTCATGACAAACATGTGAATATTTTGGCGATTTGCACTAGTAGAAATGCTGCACATTTGCATTTTGTATGTATTAGAAATTTTTCAAAGCTGGTTGGTAGTCAGCTTAGTAAGAAACAACACAAAATACATGTTTGCGATCATTGCCTCCAATACTTTGTTAGCGAGGAGACACTCGCGAGTCATACTATTCATTGCCAGCAACATAGAGCTGTTCGCAGTACTTTCCCCACTGGGAATTACAAATACTTGGAATTTAAAGATTACAGCAAACAGCAAATATTTGGTTTCATCCCCTATTGCGGTGTTGAAAGTTGCCTGAAATGCATGTCCACTTGCTTGCTAATGGTGAAATGAGTAATACAACTACCGAGTATTACAACTACCATCAACCAACATGTTCCATATGCTTGTAGCATTTCGTTGGTCTGCTCATACAATCTTAGTTTATCTAACTATTATGAGTTTGTGGGTGCTGATTGTGTGTATTAATTAGTTAATAAATTTGTTGAACTTACAAAGTGGGTTGCAGGAATTTACAGCATGATTGTTCCGATGATGAGAAAAATCCCTGCTGATGAAGTTAGGTTGGCGGTTTAAACATGTTGTCACATTTGTAAGGAAAAGCACGGTACAGATGATATTGTGGTCGATCATGACCATCTGATGGGTGAAATCAGAGGTCGCACACATAATAAATGCAACTTGAACTTCAGACTGCCCAAGAGACAACTTGTCGCTGTTTTTAATAACCTGTAGAACTATGATGCTCACTTTCTCATAAAGCCTTTGGCCGAACCTCACGTAGCACTACTCTATAGAACCGTGGTAATTGAATATCCTGGCAAAATCCAAGTGATTGGAACGAACCTAGAGAAATACAAATGTATTATCAAACAAATTCCCAGTGGAACTGTTTCGGTGGAAAGGTGCAATATTTCAAATTATGTTTTATTGACTCATTCTAATTCATGATTTCCTCTCTAGAAACTTTGGCAGGCACTTAACTGCCTGTGCAATTGAGAATCGCCCGCCCGATGTTACCATACAACACCCAATTCTAATTGGCAAAATTGAAGGGCGTTTTTCCTTATGAATTTGTTAAGTCGCCAGTCTGATGTGCACGGCACTCCCACCAAAGGACGCATTTCATAATGTAATGAGAGGCGAAGGCATTAGCGATGAGGATTTTCCTTATACCCAAGCCGCATGGGATGTGTTCAACTGTGTTAACTTACTACAGTATGCCATTCACTACTTATGTGTGGACACTTGTTTGCTGGCAGATGTTTTTGAGAATTTCAGGACCATATTTTTGTCTCATTACGATCTTGACCCTGCCATGTACGTCACAGCTCCATCTCTTCCATCTCATGCTTTATTGTCATTGACACATGCGCGGGTAGAGTTCTTGATTGACCCAGACATGTATCTTTTTGTAGAACATGGGGTTGGGGGCTGCATTACCTAGGTTTCAAGAAACCGTGCAGAAACCAACAATAATTACATGGAAGAATATTACGACCCCAGAGTGGTATCGAAATATATATGCTATTTCGACGTAAACGAGCTGTACAGCCACACGATGCGATCCAAGCTTCCGATTGGCAATTTTGAGTGGGTTGAGGCTGAAATGTTCTCATCACGGGATTTTGCAAACATGGTGAATGACGGTGATACTTGTTTTTTCGACGAACTGGATCTGTCATTTCCGGGCGAATGTCATGATGCATTATCTGATCTTCCTTTCACCCCAGTAAATGGCATACCCCCGAACGGTTCCAATGGAAAACTTCTTTTGACACTAGCGCCATGAAAGAAATATGTTATACATGGGGAAACACTAAAGCACTATTTGTTGTACGCGGCCAAACTCGACTGTTCATCGCATTTTGGGCTTTGAGCAGAAGGCATGGATGGAGCCGTACATCGAATTTAATATTGAGAAACGTGCTGCGAACGAATTCGAAAAATTGTTTTTCAAATGTCCGCCGGGAAAGGGTCATAAGAGTAATTTCGAGGTATGACACGATCTATAGGGCTGCAGAGCTGATAGGATGTCCTACATTTCAGGCAAGGCAGATTATCGATGAAAACTTAGCCCTTATCAAGATGTCAAAGAGTTCTGTTGTGTTCAACAAACCTTTGTACGCTGGTGTTGTCATTCTTGATCTTTCAAAATTAACCCTTGAGAATTTCATCATCAGTACGTGTGTACCAAATCTTTCTCCGCCAACCTTGCACCTCCTCTATTGTGATACCGATTCCTTGGTGTATTCTGTTTGCTTGTGATGACATTTATAAAGTAATTACCCTAGATTTAACGGTGCTGTTTGATACGTCCAACTATGAACTTGATAACCCGTAAAAATTCCCCCACAAGAACAAAGGCCATACCAAGGTGATGAAAGATGGATGTGTTGGTTGCATCATTACACACTTTGTGGGTTTACGTCTGAAGCTTTATGCATACATTGTTGCGAATGAGCAATGTGTACTCAAGGCGATGTATGTAAAACCTAACATGTTGCAATCACTCAGGTACAAGGATTATCGAGATTGCCTTGGAAATTGCACAAGGGTTTTGGGGACCCAGTATAAGTTCCGTTTGTGTGCTCACCAAGTCTACACCGAATGTTTAAGCAAGGTAGTGTTGTCTGGTATAGACGATAAGCGCTACATTGAGGCAGATGGAGTATCGACCTTACCTTTGGGGCACTACAGAATACCTAAAAAAAATTTCCCCCAATATAGTAGTTACAACATCATAATACATACAGCCAACCCACGACATCACAACTGTCAGCACCACACTGCCAATGATGTCCATCTGCAACAACCACACACACCTCCTGTTCCACACTCAACATCACATCTATCTACAGTTGTCTGCAACTGTTTGCAACACCTGTTGCATAACCATCAACACTGCTGCTACCTGTTTGCATAATTGTAAGGCATGGCATAACTTCAGTATCAACTCTCTTGATACAAGTGTCTTCGATTCAATTTCCCTTGCCATTTTATAAATATCAAGAAGAAATTAATGTCTTCATCATTGAAATTTGGAATATACATGTGTGAAAGTGTATTGTAAGCATTCATTTGGTGTGTGTGAGTGTCTGCAAATATATTACCATATGTGACATCTTAAAAGAATGCCTTCGGTGCGCTTTTTTATAACCTCCTCAAGAGATTGTAAATATTGTATAGAGTTAAAAAAAGAGACGACCTCCACATCGATATAGTTTGTAAATTTATTTTTTAATCACTTATGTATATACTTTTGTTCTTGTTGTTTTCTAATGTAATATGTGTAAGAAGATGTACGATTGTGTACACAACTTTGAAATTGAATATTGTAAATATAGTAATAGGTTATTTGTTGCAAATAATAACTCGTTTTTCTCATGAGTTTAAAAATTTAGTTATTCAACTTTCTTATAGTTATTAAAATATTTGTAAAATGATACCCTTTTTTTATATTATTTATTTCTAAAATGTCATTTTGTATGAAAGTTATTGTAAAATACGAATCATCTTGAAAAGTTTGTTGTAAATATTAACTTGTTTTTGATCATAAAGTTTTGATAAATGTATCTTCCCAAAGCTTCGCATTTTCTACCTGGCAGCTAACATATACTTATGTGATCCCCCAACAACTTACTATACTGGCATGATCGGCTGATGGTATGCCCTCAATGCCATAATGTTATATCTGCCTATTATCATATTAGATTCAGGACAAACGACTTCATAGCAGTTGCTGTTACAGATTTTTGAAATTCTTACCACCCCAACAGAGAGTGGCATTAGCTTCTTTGAGATGTGTTCCTAGACTTTTGATACACAGTGTGCTTGTACTCGCATCAGCTGTCCAATTGTCAATTCTTGTTTCCGGGACTTGGCGTATTTGCTCCTTCTCTCTGCAGTTAGGATTAACTTCCTTATTGTGGACTCTAGTAGCTCTTCCTTCTTTTCCATGTTGGTATCAGTTTTGGGCGATTTAGTGTAGGGTGGAGGAGGTAATTTTGACACATAAAAAATGAGTGATCGCTGACCTGACAACTCCTCCAGGATCCCACGGCATTTGCTTCTGGTTACTTTTTCTCATTTTTTCTTCTCATCTTTACCCTTTTCTTTTTTCTCGCCTTTTTCCTTTTTCTTGTCTTCCTTTTTCTCTTCCTTATTATCTTTAACTTCATCCACTTCCATCTTCTCATCATGGTGTCTCTTCTCATCTTCACGATGATATCACCTAGCAGCAATGCTGAGTATGGAAGTTGTGACTTTCCCATGCTACTCCCTTCGAACAAAGTCATCTGGTCCTCCCCATAATTTACTGGAGTGGTGCAGAAAGGATGTGGCGGAACAGATCTTCGGTGGTATGTTCTCATTGGCGTGAACCGGTTCTCTGCTATCGTGTGAACAGGCATTGGAAGGCCCATTAATAAGTTTAATCGGATCAGCCAATGACGAAACATTATTACCGAGTCGAACCTCTCCCACGGACTTGATTACATTATCCAACTTATCCGTAACCATTTTCACTTCTCTGCTTACTTGGTGTAACCTAACATCCGTACTGTTTTTCTCGTTATCCAGCCTCTACCTGACGCTAAAAATCTCTATCTGCTCGGATATCTGTTTTTATATGTCATTGAAATTTCTTTCCAGCACAGAGACTCTTGGCTCAAACCTTTCGGTTACTGTCTCTAGATCGTTATACGCGAGTATCACTTCCTCTCTCAGTTCTCCGGAAGTCTGCTCCAATTGTGTACTGACAGTTTTTAAGTCCTGCTTTATTGCAGATATCTGAGCGGACATGCACTGTGTCAACTGGTTAAGGCTAGCATTAAAATTACTCTCAAGATACTCTCGCTGAGCTTCGAAGGCTTGTTAAAACCTCTGCGACTATTGCTCGTACAGAGAGTTTATCTCGCTTTTTATTTTGCTCTTCATATCGCTCATACTACTGTTTATTTCGCCATTCGTTTCGCTTATACGGCTGTTTATTTCACTCATTTGACTGTTTATATCACCTTTCATTTCGCTAAATGCACACATTATATCGGCCAGTGTTGCAGACTCAGACGGCTGTATCACATTAACCTGATGCAGTATCGGCGCGTTCATATTCTCTATGGAAGTTGTGTCCTCAGTATTCCTGCTCTCCGAGAAGAACTGCAATGGTGCGTCAGAATGATCGCTAGTGTTAGGTATAATATCCTCTATGGAACTTTCAGACATGTTGTTCTCTATACGTTTGGCTTTTCTAAGATAATACAACGATCTAGCCCTGTGTTGCATAAATAAAAAAAATGCTAACTCTATCGTAGCTATCTCTATGGAAAAACTCATGTACCATTAAGTGCCCCTTAATCTTTGGTTCTCAGGTTTTGCATAGGTAACCAAACATCGTGCCCCACATCTTGGGTAGCCAAATTATTGGCATATAAGGCAGTACTAAACAAATTCTGCAATATTGTGACAGCACTCGTGGTACTGGTTTTTATAGCCATATGTATGGGCGTCAGATTATTATGTAACACGCCTGAATAAAAGAAATAAAGGAAAACTGACAATTGTCAGATATATAATGCTCCGGCTAAATTAACTAGACTAAATTTCCTCTTCGTAGAAATTGATCCCGAAATCTAAGGCTTGACCAACTTATCCTTAGTTATACAAATGAATCTACATAAACCTTCAACATACCAATCAGTGTGGGTCCAAAATAATTAACTCAAAAAGCACGCAATTTTCAAATTAATTATAACAAACAATTTAAAAAAATTGAATTGAATTCGTTATTTTTAGGTTTTTAATATGCATATCATATTTGTAAAGACTCTCCTTAGTATGTCTTGAATATGAATTTTAGTTACTAAACATAATATTTGCAACTATATGGACATAACAGAAACAATTAGCAAAGGTTACATTAAAACCCCACACAAGCAAAAGCATGCAACATTGATCCACTATGTGTACCAGACATACCCATTTCTTACTTGTTTCACAATGACTGTCCTACTTCCAAAGTTCATGCATCTTTAATTTATATATATATATATATATATATATATATATATATATATATATATATATATACATATATACATATATACATATATACATATATGTATACGCTGGACTTATCTCAGGACGATACACCACTATAGCAGTGTCTAGACCGCAATTCTCCTCTGGTGACTGCTACTGAAACGATCTGCCACTAAAATTGGATCTCGTCCCTCGTCAGCAGGAACTGGTCATCCTCGGCTGTCCGCTGGAACCGTGGTCCTGACGTCCACTCTCGTCCCAGCTGCCTCGTCTCGCCGTTGCTGATCGAACACCTTGGCGGGTTCTCTTCACTCGTCGTACATCTACTGACCGGCACAACGGCCATGGAACTCCGTATTTGGAAGCTACGTCGGTTCAGGCCTGGGTCTTTTGACGACGTCCAGGCAACATCGGCTCTACGTAGCTAACTCCTTATAATTCATACAAAGTATGTTGGCAGCTTAACGATGCAGGATTAAATCTTCCTCTGTTATGGACGGATGAATTGTAGTGAAGTACAAAGGCTTGTTTCCATATACATTCTCTTCCAATTTACATTTACGTGGAGCCTTATACTTATACTGCCTGCATACATAGAACACTAACGTTCGATTATTTGTTCCTAATGAATCGCCGTTTTCAATGCCAACTTGACTAGATTATTTTATACCAAAGAAAAATATTTCTTAAATATTCACATTGCAAAGATAAAATTATCATAAAATACTATACTACCATCTGCTATGGCTTTCCAAAACAGTTTTCTCACATACACTTTGCATACTATCCTTCTAACCCACTTGATATCCGATCATAAATTATGGCAATCAGAGATAATATTATTTCCCTACATAGAATAAAACAAGCTAACATAGCCAGGTGTTACAATATACTCTCGAAAATTTAATACAGGTAATTAAAAATAATAATTGAGTTTTTTTAGTGATCTGGTTATTTCTCTTTGTAATGACCATTTACAGCTTTATTTCACTCGTCGCTTCAGTCGGAAAGAACTTTCGAGTTAGAGATATCACATTTGTAAATAATATTTCTTATGCGTAATCAAACTACAATCTACTTCTCTATGTACAGAGTGAGCAGAAAGTCCCATTACCCCTTATGTAATGTGAGGCGTAGTATCATTACATGTTAATTATTCCTAAATCAATATAGGAGGATAACATGTGATCAAATGAGGGTCTAGTCGACAAGTTATCCCAAATTGTCTGTGTGTGCGCCATAATTTCCATACCAGAATATTATTCGTCTCATCTCCAAGTAAGGTGTAAAATTCTCCGCAGTATTGCTGGAGTGGTGGATGCAAATGGATTACGGACAGCTTCTTTCAGTTCGTCAATTGTGTTTAAGCGTCTGCTAGCAACCTTCTGTTTGATGTATCCCCACAAAGCATCATCACATTATGACAGGTTCGGACTTCGGGGTGGCCATTCCAGATAAACTGGCAAGAACCTCGTCCAATCCAAATGTTTCGGAACACATCATTCAGATATTCCCTTGAGACAATAGCATAATGCGCGGGTGCTCCATCTTGGTGGAGTAAGGACAATCCCCACTTATTTGACGAACTGGAACGAAACCCTCCGCATGTAATGATGTGAGCTGCAGAGTCTACCACATCCCCGTGCGAACCTTATTTCTTTGTTGAAGGTGTTGTAGACTAGTTATCTGTCTGGCAGTGTTACGTGATCGCTCAACTGGAAGAGCGAGGATTTATGGGTATCCCAGTATGAATGGTGAAGTATTGTGCGCCAGGGCTGCCCAGTCATCAGCATGCAACTCACAGAGCACTTGTTATGCAGCACCTGTTGTCTGCCACGAATCTGACTGCGTAAAACTGGGATATGCAATTGTGCGGAGTTGTTCCCCTAAGCCACACACGTCACTCGGTAGGTACTCTACAAGCATCTCATCGGTATAATTCAACTACTGATTAATAACTGTGTGTTGCGTGGTTGTATATATGTATGCTGAGAAAGTACATCATGCACATCGTTACGGTTATGTTTCAAAGAGCATAAGAAGCCCATGTGACAGAGTTCTCAACTAGTCAGGTGTATTTCAATTCACAGTTGGAATCTGCTCGCGCATATATTAATCCACATTTAAGGTATAACAAGTTGGATCTCAAATCACAGTCAGAGTCTATGGATTCTACTCAGGTAGATATCAAGTCGCAATTAGAGTCTAGTCAGACAGAACTTAAGTCCCAACTGGAAGCTAGTCAAGTAATCTCAGTGCTAGACAAGAGCACATAAGAATGAGTTAGCGAACAGATTAAAGACAGATTTACAGTCTGTATGCGAAGCGGTAAAGTCTTAACTAGATACTTTCAAAGTCGAAGCAGTTCCAGAGGTTGTTAACGAAGTAGAGCCTCATCTAGATCAGCTCGATCATAGAATGTCCGCTGTACCAGAAGATTTTCAGAGCCAATGTTCTAAGACAAGGGCATAATGTGAGAAGTTAGCTGTTCATTTGAGAGAATGTAATCAAAATGTGATTCCGCAGTAGCCGAAGCTAAATCCTGTAATGAAGCAGTGTTTGTTATGGAACACCGTGTGCGTGATTTAAAGGTGTATGTTAACATACCGTAACTAGAGCGAGTACCTAGTGGTTCATCATTAAAAGCACCCACAGCAGATAAGCCTTCACATAAAGTACAGTATGCGTCTATTGTCAGTAACCCCAGACTAATATTAGAGGAGCTACCTACTTTGAAGGTTCATAAGAACGAAAACCCTAGAAATATCGTGCACCACATGGAAAAGTATTTTCGAGTGTGCTGGATGGAAATAGAGGAATATTTGAAGTATGTAGATCGGGTTTTGAAGGACAATGCTAGTCACTGGTGGGAGATACAAAACGACAGTGTTTATTCCTATGCATAGTGTTGCCAAGTCTTCAAAAACCAATTCTGAAATCCTCAAGTTCAAATTCATTCCATGCACAGCTTTTGAATGAACGATTTATCCGAGCTGCATAGACTCATTGTAAGTTCGTCTTACCGACATGTTTTAGTATACACGACTATTGCTTTCCTAATGACTGACAAAGAGTTTGTTTCACTAGTTTCACGGAAATCACTACACAGGTGCCAGCTGTATCGGGTAAGTAGTCCTTTTTCGTCAATATCTAGTGTACAGAAGAAGTGTTAAGATATGCTAGGCTGGATACCATTTCTAGAGGCAATTCGCACCAGCAGAATCTAAGTTCAGCTAACTCTCCGAATGAACATATTAACTACCAGATGCCAGCCTACCAGACGACACATCATTCACGTTTCATGGTAGTAGTCTTGTCAAAGCCCAGATGACCAATGTCAGCACAAGTTTCAGCATGGTTCACTCCCATTTTGTAATTGTAAACGAGGGCAATCGGCAGGTACAAAAGAACGATCAGAATAGTCCAAATGGCATCTACTTACTAGATTCACGACGAGGTAAACAACCACTCAAGTCAACATTCCATTAATTAGAGAGCCCTTGATAGAATATGTCACAGATATTTGCTGCAGATCGTCAAGTAAATGGGTCACCAAAAATGATAACCCCAAACGTGACCCTGGCAGCCCGCAAACAGGTAACAGACGAGCTGGAGAGGCAAAGTTTGAACCCTCCGCATCACCATCTCACCCACCTGAACAAATACCCAGATTCGCGGCAGCATTTTAGCAGCCTGCCGGGAACAAGTCCGACTGAAAGAAAGTTTGGTCGCCGTCGGTAATGTTCGGACGATGGCGTACGAAGTTATGTATAGAGTGCACAGAAAAGTGGCTTATGCTTCAAAAGGCCATACACAAAACGAAAATTTTCGGGCATATTATTGAGATTAACGATTCTTCTTTCCCGACGAAAGACTCAGTCAGAACAGTAATATGACAGGAGAGGCAGATAAACACGAGTTAATTGTAGAACACTAATATGCCCGTAGAAGCAAATAAAGATAAGTTAATGGAATAAATACAATAGTTGGTTAAACGACAATTTGTAAAAGTATGCTGAAGCCCAGAAAAAGGCCCATAATCTTAAGCGAGAAAATAACTTATGTCAGTAAAGCTCCAGAGTTCATCACCAATAAAGTTGTACCACTTTTTCGAGGACAATTTCGTGTTTGTCAGATTACATGTGAAAATTTGATTTTAGCTATTGGAATTGACCGATGATAATGTTATTTGACGATTTGATGTAACTCACATACTGTGCTATTTTAAAGCAATCGGCTTTGAACTGCATGTTGGCTAGTGTGTGGACTTAATGAATTAATGTTCTGGACGTTCCCACGAAGCTGGCCTATTGAATTTGGATTGCCTGAAATGTTGGTGAAGCTGCGACTCGCCTTGTGAGTACTGAGACGTTGGCTTGTTTTCCCGGATAGTAGTGTTTCGCAGGCGTAAGTATCTATGCTATGTCTTGCTCCATCTCGTAATTATAACTTTTCAGTGCAGTTTGCCTCATAGACATGCGAGACGCATGCGATCCTAGGCACAGCGGCTATGTATAATTATTTGGTGAGGTCGAATTACGATCGAATTACGAATTCTATCACTGAGCCGCCAATCTACATTAGAGCCGCATGATGTACGTAGACGTTTGTTACCTAAATGCTAATCAAAACTGTCATGAAATATTCTCAGCCTGAAGAAAATAGCTACACGGAAAGTTCTAAGATTGTTTTTGGAATTTGTTAAAGTACAATTAAAGCAATTTTTTTAAATTGAAAACTGAATTAATATGTTTAGTCTCTCCAACTAGCTATCGAAATATTATGTAAGTTGATTTACCATGAATATTTACTTAAGGAGTATGATTAGTATATTATCAACAATAACAGCGCCAAAAGAAAAAGACAAAGGGAAAAAACCAAATGGAATACATATGTAAATTTTACTCGGCATTTATTGAGCCAAGAATTTATCTTGTAATTAAACTTATCGAATGTAGTGGTATGAGAGCATAACACGTGTCAATATTTATTGCATTGGATAATCACCGACCCTAATAATTACTGCACTCGGAAAAAATAATGAGAAGAAAAAGAAGTGTTTTTTCTTTCAAGCAAACGCGTACTTCTTTAATGCTGATACGCTGACAAGTTAATGGAGTTGCGATATCAAGATGTCTAGTCGTAGTTCAGTGGGATTATCCAGCTACCACATACTACATGCATTTACACAAGACGTATTCATTTTGCGTAGCAGGGAATAGATTATGCACAAGTCCCATGTTTCATGCTGAGCCCAGTACAGTACACTAGTATTATATTTCGAAATGCTTCCAAGTTCCAATTAATGGAAGAAGACAAAACCATCCTTGAAAACCTGAATAACTGGTTTAGAATGAACAAACTTACTCTTAATTTATAAAAAAAAAAACAATTGTTTTCTAAATTCGTAATGAAAGAAATTCCATGAAGACATAAAATGTTTTTGTTCAATAAAAGAGATTCAGCAAACATGAAAATTAAAATCAAAATAATGAGTAAAATTGGACCCCGCGTGATTTTTTCTTCGTTGTATGTTGTATGGCCGGAAAACTTGATAGTAAATTTTAGAAATTAAAATACTTCGCATACTTTTATTCTGTAATGAAATATGGTACTATAATGTGAGGGAACTCTTATGAGGCAAAAAAAGTTTTTATTATACAGACAAAAGTTATGATTCTTAGCAACAGTTGAATCAGATATACATGTAAACCAGTAGTATAAAAATACCGGTTCTGGCTCACCTGTCATCAGGCAATGGACCCGTGGACCCCAATTAGCATATTACCTGGTGTCGGGCTATGGACCCGAGGGGCGAGAATTTCCCCTTTTCCCGTCCAAAATGGTCGAATTCGCATACAAAAACGTAATTTTCCCTCGTTTTCCCCCCTCAAAATTTCACGAATTTCCATCCCTCCAATGACGGCCATCTTGGCAGCCAGTGTCAGAAAGTGCCTTTTGCCCAATTCGACTGCAGTTTTCACATTGTGGCTGAGGTTTGCACAATGTAATTTCAGAACAGTTTAAGTTATAGTTGCCAATTTTGTAACATAGACACCCACCACTACTAGGAGAAGGGTCGCATGACCAAGTATTCCATGTGTCAACTTATAAGTATAGTTGGCTGTAATTTCCTATCAGTTTGAGGTATAGTTGTCAAATTCATAGCATAGGCATCCACCCCGACTAGGAGAAGTGTCACGGGTCAAGTATGTCCTATGTCAATATATCCTTCCATCCTACCGAAAATGTGCATGTCCTTCTCACACATTCAGTGTGGGGGAGGGGGGAGACCCCCATTCCAAGAGTTCTGGATATTTCCAGGAGGAAAAAAATTCGCAATTCTTTGTGACGAGAACTTAATTTACATTTCCGTGTCCCTGTATCTGGAGGATGACGCCAGGCAGACCAGAACCACTATAATGCTACTCACAAACACACACACACATGTCGCTGGTGGTCATGTTATTACTGACTGACCACCAAAAGGACATCCACTCACCGATGTCCTCGGCATCCGACCACGACGAAGCCCCCACCAGCACTGACCCTCCTCTCCTCCTTAGAACGACACCTTATTATTATTACGAGACATGTTATCCCCCTAGCTTACCTGGTGTAGCAGTGAATATCCATAGGCCGCGAGCACATCTCGCTGTCGACGACGCGACCACGCTAGAAGCGGAGACCACCTTTCCGAGCACAGTAGATACCGACCAAGTACTGCATCCCAACCACCACCACCCCTTGGCAATGTGCTTACCAGTATTGAAAGGAAACGATTCATGTAATCTGAACCCAACCTCCAGGTATCGCAGGTTCGATTCTCGTAGAGAGTGAAAATAATAATACAAGTCGACATAAAAGCTGTCGTTTTGTCTACAACAGTGTTAGTAAGTACAGATAGTCAGTACCCGACCTGCACTCGCATACCAAGCCCATCACGTACACACACACACGCACACAATTAGATATAGTCACATGCATTGCGCTGTGTGCTTCCCATGTCGTCTGTTAGAGTGAATGAAAGGAACAAAAAAATACCTACCAACCGACATGTGCGTATCGCACACACGACAAGACAAGACAATAAATACTATGTCATTCGACAAAAGCCATGTAATTCCATCACTAACACAAATTGACAGGTTGGCCGAGCGGCATAGAGCACCTGATATAAGCTCTGGTCCGAGTAAAAGGGAGCATGGGTTCGAATCCCTGCACCTGACACAATAATTTTTTATGTACCGTATTCGAATAAATAATGTATCTTAGTTTTAATTCCCGTTTAAAACGCATGATGACACGCCTGCACACATTCATAGACCCCACCGCCCATGAAGAGATAAGCATGACAGTCATACTCTGTCTTCTAACCTTCAATTACAGACAGTCATACTCTGTCGCGAACCTGTACTCATGTGCCGACCCTTTTTTGCAATTACAGACAGTGATACGCCACATAGTTGGCTACAATTTCCTAAACCGTTTGAGATATAACTGGCAAAAAAATCATTACATGAGCCTACACACTCAACAGTATCTCCATCTTGCACTCGTGTACCAAAGCAGGTAATAATAACAGGGAGGGATCAGGGAGGGTCAGGAAGGGGGTCAGGGAGGGGTCACCCTGCTCTGTAATATGAGCCACACACACAATGTAAATGATGCTAGATCGCTCTGGCCAAACAACCCCTCTCCCTCACCCCTTCGAACCGACTGAAACGAAACCATCACACATGACCAGACTGCGACCTACACAATCACATATCGAAGCTTGTAATAACAGCCAGTCATACCCAGTATCGAACCTTCAAAGTACAACAGTCTTACATCAACCCGCACTCGGGTACCGAACCTTCAATGTCCACAGATAGTCTGTACCAACACAACAACTGAGGACCGACCTACACTTGTCATGTACCTATATTTCAATGTGCATCACATACATATCCATAGAGGATTCTAGACAACTAAGTACAATCGAATTAGACATGGTGAGTAAGGAGATATCACACATATATACACATTTAAACTATGTACGTACTCTGTAGAGCAGAGGGCCTGTAGGTCACGAAGTGAACTCACTGTAACATCAGAGCACAATGATCGCTATGTCATTCTGTGTATGGTATACATTACCGACCAAAAAAGTACATCACAACCACTCTGTGTCAATAAACTTACGTACTGGAAAGTAACTATTGCATGTAGCCTGACGACATAGACAGCCATACACTGACGACCTTACCTGCGAACATGTACCGACCGAGCCTTTGCAATTACAGACAGCCAAACTTCGTCGACCCTGCCTATGCTTGAATCTTTGATGCATGTACCAAACCATGAAAGCAGTCTTACTTTGTCGACACTGCCTGCGTTCGAACTTTCATTGAGTGTACATACAGGCAGTTTCGTCCAGAAGCCCAACAGTTTCACTGTGTGCTGTGTGTGTGCCCATAGTAATAAGCTGTGGCAAGTCGAGAAACACAGTTCCCTACAGACAGCTGCTTGCACACTCACTCTCCAGTCTCTGCTTCCTTGTTGGTGTGTTACCCATGTTACATAAATATTTCGTGTGTGCATAAAGCGAAGGTATATATGCAGTCACACAAGCTCTCTGGCTCATTTACATTTAGTGTATCATTCGAGCTTGGACAGACCTGAGAGTGTATCATTTCAGGTTAGCTGTTTGTTTTATAGCTACACCAAAAAACTTGTCTTGGAACACAGTGAAAATGACGGCATGCTATTCTAGTGGTCAGAATATTCCATCAGCTATTGTGGCTTATGGAAAGCATAATTCACTTGCAACACTCGACAAAGAAACTGAGCTCGCATACTTGCCTAAAAAACTCCTTCTGACATATGCATGTCATGAATTACGCTATGTCTACAAACATCTACCCACATGTGTACAACAGGACGAAGACATGCGCGACTGTCTCCCATGTACGGAGTGTTTGCAAAGATGTACTACTGTTATGGACACACCACATGCTAAGGGTTGGTGTAATGTACGTCGGAAGAGTGTTGAAGGGGCATTCAACACTGGTTCCTTTCCTTAGGAACTCATGAATGAGAGAGAGATATATATATGTGTACCTGGAGCAGCAGACGAGGTCGACGTTCCGACGCACGTTCGGCTGACAGTCACCATCAAGCTTGTAGATATGTAGCTGAGAGCCCTTGGTGCAGTGGTAGAGACGGTCTCGCAGTTCCTTCTCCTGGCTGCGGTTGACTATAGACACGAATCTCACAGTATTATTAGTAGTCGTAGAAGTAGGTAAATCACCAATATGATGTGTTGTCTAGTATAGGGTTGGCCAGCTCAGTTGTCATCCAGACTTCGAAGAGTGAACGTCAGTTGTGGATAACATGATCTTATTCATCGATGGAACAGGAAAGTTATTTGTGTCACTACTATAGAAAGGCATTTTTCAACAAAAACATTTACAGACAGGATGAAGCTGGTTTTTATCAGAATTCAGGTCATATTATGTTCGCATGTAAAAAGTGTAAATCTCAGTTTGGTCGTCATATCAGCTTGAAAAGACTTTGTGCGACATGTAAGGGTTGCACTGCACCACCTGTCAAGCGGTTTCTGAAGATATTACCAGTCCAAGGTAAGGGTTCATCGGAGAGCAGTCCTTTGGTACTGCCACGATATCCATGCAAATATTGTAACCATACATTTACACATGCATACAATGCAAAGAGACATGCACAAAGTTCATGTAAGAAGAGTATCATTCGTATGTCATATCAATGTGATAAGTGTCGAAAAAAGTATGTGCATGTTTATGGTTAAAAAATACATTTGAAACTGTGTAAGTCACAACCAACCAACTATTTAACAAGATATTTAAAACTTGGTATCAGAAAGAATACGGGGACTGTCAATGATGATGAAGATGATGATAATGAACAACAACTTCGAAGTTATGTTCTGCATCTCCGAAGCCTAAGGTTAATGACTTCCTCCTTATTGAACCTACCATTAGTAAATCATCTAGAGTTGAGAATGAGTGGGTACTTACTATCTGCTTAACAAATAACCACATACCGATTTCCTTCGCCCCACTACAGCATAGTTTCATCTCTGGCCAGCAGAATGTAGGTATGAAGTACTGCAACAGCACTGCATTGGAAACTTTGTAATTTACAAAAAAAAGCCTTGCTCTCAAGCTGATACTTATAGTACCCACGTCAGGTTGTCATGACAATGTGGTATAAAACAGGCCAGAATAGGGCGGTCAGCTCAGTCGCTGTTCAGACCTCGAAGAGAGAACATCAGCTGTGGGTAACATGTTTGTATTCGATGATGGAACAGGAAATTTGTTTGTGTTACTACTGTAAGAATACCTTCTCTATAATAACCAGCTGCAGACAACATGAAACCGGTTGTCATCAGATTCCAGACCGTACTATGTTCAAATGTGAACAGTGTAAATCACAGTTTGTGCGATATGATAACTTGAGACGACATCTTGCAACCTATAAGGGTCGCCCTGCACTGCCTGCCAGGCGAAGATTAGCAAATATACATGCAGGTTTTTCTACAAATGTCAAAGCTAGTTCTTTGCCCTTGCCAAGCCATCCATGCAACTATTGTGACAAGACATTTATAAGTGCATATGATACAAGGAAACATGAAGGCAGTACATGTGTGAGAAACGCCATTCGCAGGGCATATCAATGCGATAAGTGTCGAAGACGGCATGTACATGACGAGGATTTAAGTAGTTATTAGAAACTTTGTAAAGGAGAGACCACTGACAAACAACCTAAAGATTATTCACCATATATGCAGCTTAATGACTTTTATCTGAAGTGATCTGCATTCAAAGGACTTTTGAAAGAATTGGTTGCACCGAATATGTCAACACCACCACACAATGTATGTTCTTTCCTGACAAGTATGAGCCCTAATATAAAAAAATCAACTTATCGATGAGGTAGAACAAAATATTCCTCTCAAATGTAATATGTGGCTGGACTGTAGCTATACAAAACCAGAGCCTGACGATGATAAATATTGTACCAGAACCTTCAAGACTTAGGCTGTAGCTGTGTCGCATTCATCTGCAGCAGCAGACGCGATTGTTGATAGTATACACAATATATGTCAAGAGGAAGAATAAATGGTGGCCAAGGGTTTGGGTATGGTTAGAAGGAGAGGTATAAATTACTCCATCAACAGTCATTCACACACAGTTGCTAAACTGACTTGTACGACATTGGTACTGCAAGGAGTCATCCATGAGGAGGCAGCATCAAGAAGTCATCCATGAGGAGTCAGCACTACATAGTAGCAGAAAGTAGTATATATGTGTTTGTGTTCACACTTATGCTGGAAGAGTATGCAATGGAGTACAACTACATGCGAAACTTCCCCGATCGATCATCAATTAGATGGTATACAATGCAGTTACTGTGACAAGTTCTTCAGAAAAAATTGCAATGCTCGTCGTCATGAACAGAGCGACTGTACAAAGGCACCGATCTCTAGAATACATAATATAGAATACATATATAATAAATATGGTGTGACATTAGGTAGATGTGAAAATCTAAAGAGACATACTGGTAAGTGTAAAGGTACCGTACCTTTGCTTGACATGAGAAGGCATGGCAAGTCCAGTATTCCTGCTAATTCATCATGTACATTTACGTTACTTCGAGTACCCATATCATTACATGGACCTGCAGGGTACTCCAAACCGGTGTGTGAAGAAGGAACTACGAGTGTTGCAGAGTATGAAACATATAGATCCTCAGAAGTTGTGTTCAACACCCCTGCACAACTAACATGTAAAGTAAAAAATGAAGATGCTACTCAGGATGTCGAGAACGACACTGTGACTTACAAGTCTACTGAAAAGGATAATGAGACCTCCAAGTCTGCTGGTGATGGCGTGTCACCTTCTGCAAAGCGAAAGTGTGTTGCTGAGACCTACTCAACTCGGAAGAAGAACATAGACGCAGTCATGTATAATGTGACCACCAAGTCTGCTGAGAACGGTAATGTGACTTCCAAGTCTGCTGAGATCGAACATGTGACCTCCAAGTGTGCTAGTGATAACATGCCGACATCTGCAAAGCGAATGTATGTTGCTGAGACCTACTCATCGTGGAAGAAGAACATAGATGCATACATGTATCGTAAACCATCTGCGAAGAGTGACGCAAAGTTTACTTGGAAGACCCCAATGACCTAGTTGAAAGAATACAATAGTTGGTTTCATTGCGGATAGGTGGATACCTGCATGTCATTGGAGAGATAAATTCTATATGATGAGCTAAGAGCTGGAGGCTTTATTGAATGATATATATATTATTGAATGATATATATAATTCAATTAATATATATAATTCAATGAAGCCTCCAGCTCTTGTATATATATATATATATATATATATATATATATATATATATATATATATATGTGTGTGTGTGTGTGTGTGTGTGTGTGTGAGTGTGTGTGTGAGTGTGATTTCGTTATGTATACAATAAATATAAACGTCAACAGTATATATGGGTTTTTTCCCTTGTTTTTATTCCTACCATCTAAGAAATGAACCTACTGCTATGTGTCAGCCCTTCAGACCACTAGAACAGCATGTCATCATTTACACTGTGTTCCACGGCATGTGTTTGGCGTAGCTATGGTACAAACTGCTGCTGACCTAAAATGATACACTCTCATGTCTTTCAGAACTCGAATGAGCCAGAGAGCTCGTGTGACTGTGTATATACCCTCGTTTTATGCACACACGAAATACTTATGTAATATGGGTAACACACCAACAAGGAAGCGGAAAATATTTGTCAGGTGTAGGATTCGAACCTATGCTCCCCACACAGGGAACAGAGCTCTTGGCCGTGACAATCTGTCATAGTGAGGAAATTACAAGGCTTATTCAATGTTATACTATATGTGTGATGTGGTTACTTCCTAATTTGAGCGATGTTGAGGTTGAATATGATACAATACATGATGTACTCAACTTTTATGTTGGAAGAGGCTGGCAACGTCGGAACAGAAACTACGGCAGAGTATTCATCGATGCACAGATGTACGCTAACAGAGAGCATATGACTACCCTTCAGTACGTACATTAAAGTCTTGGTACACGACGAACCACAGTGCATATCATGCCTGAACACGTTACTATGGTCTTGTACCCCGGACACTCAGTGGTGGTGGTGGTGGTGGTAGTGGTGGTGCTGGTGATGGTGGTAGTGGTGGTGGTGGTGGTGGTGGGGGACAGAGTATGGCTACGAAGGCATGGTGCTTGGGTAAAGTATGACTGTGTATAATTATGGACATGGACGGTCATAGGCTCAGTACACGAGTGTGTAGAGACAGCCTCCAAGTACATTCAATGAAGGTTCGGGGTTCAGGTTCGGTACACAAGTGTCAGTAGGTCATGAAGACAGAGTATGACTGCCTGTAAGTAAGCGTATGTCGGTGTCTGACCACTGTTCATTGGAGGCTCGGTAACACAAGTGCATCAACTCGTGAATCTGAAAGGTAGCCACGTGGTCGACCGATGGTGTCTATAGCTAAAGGCCACAGCCACCATCTTGGACCAGAACTTCCTGCTCTGTCAATTTGGTCTGCAATCTTGGAAGTCGCACTGTCTAGTACAATGGTGGCTGGTGATGGGCGGCCATGTTGGCAGTCAGTGTTCTAACAACATTTATTTGCAAAATGATGGTCATGGTGGCAGCCAGTACACTGACGACTGACATTGTATTGTTGTAAGAATGAAGTCTAAATACCGAATCTTGGAAGTCGCACTGTCTAAAAAAAATGTCGGCTGGTAGCAGGTGGCCATGTTGGCAGCTAGTGCACCAACGATGGTCATTGGTAAAATAGGGACCAGTGGTAGGTGGTGGTGGGCGGGCATGTTGGCGGTCAGTACAGCGATGACAGCCATTTGCACAAATGGTGACCACCGGTAGAGGGCAGCCAGAAGTCTGCATGCGGGCGACCATGTTGTTGGCCAGCACCCATTTATCAAATGGTGGCTGCTGGTGGCAGTACAATAGCAGCAGCCATTCGCACAATGACGTGCGCTGGTGGCGGGCGACCAGAATTATGAATGCCACCCTTGACCTTGACCTTTGGCCACCATTTTGAACTTACATAATTTTACCTCTTAAAAGAAAAATAAAATGATAATTTTAGAAAATTTTTAGATTCTAAGGCCATGCAACTAAAGTCGGGGCAATCCCCCGACTTCGTCTTCGTTGTAGACTGCATCTATGTTCTTCTTCCGAGTTGTATAGGTCTCAGCAACACACTTTTGCTTTGCAGATGTCGGTACGCCATCACCAGCAGAACTGGAGGTCACATTGTCGGTATCAACAGACTTGGAGGTCACATTATCGCTATCAGCAGACTTGGAGGTCACATTATCGTTCTTAGTAGACTTGGAAATCACAGTTACGTTCTCAACATCCTGAGTAGTATCATCGTTTTTTACTTTACATGTTAGCTGCACAGGGGTGTTGATCACACATTCTGACGATCTGTATGTTTCATGCACTGCAACACTCATAGATCTTTCTTCACACACCAGTTTGGAGCACCCTGCAGGTCCATGTAATGATATGGGTACTCGAAGTAACGTAAATGTACATGATTAATTAGAAGGAAGACTGGACTTGTCGTGCCTTCTCATGTCAAGCAAAGGTACGGTACCTTTACACTTACCAGTATGTCTCTTTAGATTATCACCTCTACTTAATATCACACCACATATATCACATGTGTATATTCTTGAGATCGGTGCCTTTATATACAGTTGCTCAGTTCATGACGACGAGCATTGCAACTTTTACTGAAGAACTTGTCACAGTAACTGCATTATTTACCATGTAATTGTTGATCGATCGTTTCACATGTAGTTGTACTCGATTGCATCCTCTTCAAGCATATTTGTGAACCAAAATACACATATACTGCTACTATGTAGTGCCGACACCTCACGGATGACTCCTTGCGGTACCGATGCAGTACAAGTCTCTTCAAGCATATATGTGAACACAAACATGCGTGTACTACCATGTAGTGTTGACTCCTCATGGATGACTCCTTGATGCTGCCTCCTCATGAATGACTCCTTGCAGTACCAATGTCTAACAAGTCAGTTTAGCAACTGTGTGTGAATGACTGTTGATGGAGTAATTTATACCTCTCCCTCTAACAGCTGAAGACCAAGCCATGCTGTCATCTTCTTCATTTCTGTAGTAAGGGAACATCGGTATGTGTCTATTTGTGAAGTGGACTATACCCACTAGTTCTGAACTCTAGAGCATTTACCAACCATGTTAAATAAGTATTTCGTGTGTGTATAAAACGGGGGTATATATATGCAGTCACATGCACTTTCTGGCTCAATCGCAGTTATTCTTTCATTCTAGTTCTGACAGACGTGAGAGCGTATCTTAGTTTTTTTAGTTCAGACGTTTGTGCCATAGTTACGCATTAAGAGTGAATGAAAGCTATATGCTTTTCTTCGACGATGGAGGACAGATGTTTGTGTCGCGACTGCAAAAAGACCTTTTTGCAAAGCTGCCATGCCCGCCGACACAAGACTGGTTGTCCTCACAATATTAAGTGTGCTTATGTGTATTGTAAAGAGTGTCACTCGCAATTTCGACGACGCGATAGCTTTAAAAGACATATTGCAACATGCAAAGAACTCCTTCCTGCTCGTGTCAGTCGGTGTTTGCTGAGATTAAGGCACTCTCTATGTGGGGGATACCTGTGAAAAAAACCATCATCATCATTAAAACCATCACGTCCAACTGTGAAAACATTGGTAGGATCGACTCCTAGGCATTCATGCAACTATGTAACAGGACATTTGTGCATGCATACACTGCGAAGATACATATGAACCATAAATATATGTTGAATCCAAATCGCACAGGATATCTATGTGGTAGGTGTCAAGGTGTCTTCGCTCGTACAGATAGCTTAAAAGTACATATGAAAAAGTGCAAAGACCTTGTTCCTGCCAAGTAAAAACCTCTGACGATCAGGTGCCTGCCATATCAAGTAATGGTATGCCAACTTCCGACCTGAACAAAATGCCGGGAGAAGGAAACAGTGTCGCTATTGTGGTAAGATTTTTAGTAGAAATAGCAATACACAACGACATGAGAGTTCTACCTGTGTGCTGGTGTAGTAAACCGTATACACTACCTAACTGAATTGATGTTTATGGAATGCTTAACTCCCACTGATGAAATATGAAACTATATATAGAATGTGTGAAATTGGCGGAATCGTCAGTGAGTTGTTATTCGAAGAGTGAACATCGACTCGAGCGAAAATGGAAAATAGTCCTGCCAATCATTTGTGCCATTTCTGCAAGGCGTAATTTTTCAACATCTACAATACCCGCCGCCATGAGACTAGTTGTTTTATGAACATGAAGCAATCTACCTTAACATGTGAACAGTGCAAGTCTCAATTTGGACGATGTGATAGCTTAAAAAGACATCTTGAATCATGTGATGGACACTCTTCCATACCAGCTAAGCGATGTAGCTCTGAATTGGATACACTCTCACCATCGACATCAGACCTGAACATTGCAGGTCATTCTCCACAAGCATCGAGAGTATGGACTGCACCTGCTATAGTGAATACTCATGCACTGTCGCCGTATGCAACACCGATCCTGGACATGTAGAATTCTCCACAGTCAGCAAGGTATTTATGCTGCTACTGTGGTAGTGCATTTAGTAAAAGATCCAGTGCATGTCAACATGAGAAACCTGGTCAGTGTTCGATGAAGTCGAACTGGGGGCTCTTAACTTACCAGTGTTATAGATGCAAACACGAGTTCACATGTCATCAACCTACAGGAAGCATTCCAATCGAAACACGACACAAGATATGTAACTATCAGGAAAAACTATTTCGTGAGACAAGTGACAGCCATATGAAGAATTGCACATATGAAAAAGAAGCTACTACACCACAACCACGTGCTGTGAGCTTGCCCAATGGGAATGGGTTAGTCCTGAAAGAATCTGCTTTCCATGGTGTAATGAAGACGTATGTTGCATCGGGCATGGCGAAAGATATTTGTACATACCTTAAGCAAATGAAGCAGAATATTATAGATCAACTTACAGATGAGATGTAAAAAGAAGGTCCATTAAAATATAATATCTTGTTGGAATGTCAATATACTAAACCAGAACCACATGATGAATTTATTCTGAGAGCCTTCAAGACCTCGAATGTGACTCTGTATAACATGCTTAACATCGAAGACAGTGTTGAAGCTAGTATACAGAAGATTTGTCAGGATGAAGAAGAGTACATGGGAAAGGATTCCGGTTGGACATTACCAACTATAGATTATCTACAGTTGAGAACGAATTCACTTAGGCCACTTCGCAATTAGGTGAATACTCGACTACAGCATGTCACCCTCTTTGTCCAGCATAATGGAGGTATAACACACTAGAACAGCAGAATGACACACACATAGTGTGACATCGCTACTACTACTACTGTGTGAGGTGTCAGCCGGGAGGTGTCAGCCAGGAGGTGTCAGCCAGGAAGGGTCAGCCAGGAGGGGTCAGCACTGTGTACGACCTCCAGGATTCTAGAATATGTAGTGCAACAACAATTTTGGTAGATGCCATAATGTAAAGTCACCCTTCGCTTGACTCGAGACAGAATACAATGTCGGACTGACACTCGGCATTTGATGGACTGAGTGCAGGACAGTTGTGTGCTGGAGGTGCAGTCCCACTGGGTGAAAGACTAGCTGTGTTGACATCGGGTACAAAGCTTACGTCTCGCTGGTGTACTGTGTGTTCGTAGATATATAGGGCAACTACTGTGGGAAGAACTTCAGTTTTGTTTTGCATGAAAATGGTGCAAGCTGATACGATGTCTATCGTAAAGCATGCCTCTATGTTTCTAACTTCCTCCATGGCTGGAAACTGGTGTTGTTCTTGTGGAATGATCTTCAGCAAAAGATGTCATGCTAGTTGCCATGAGAAAAGCAACTGTTCAAAAGGACCGATCTCCATAATACTAACATATGATATGTGTGGTGCTGCATTTGGTAGAGGTGATAATCTCAAGAGACACATTGGTAAATATAAAAATTACACGTCTTTGCCTGCCATGCGACATCAGGCATTGCCACACGATAAGGCTAGCCTTCATGCTGATTCGTCATGTTGACTAGCATTCGTTATAGCGCCCATAACATTACACAGGACTCTGTGGTTTTCCAAACCGGTGTGCGAAGGCAGAACTACATGTGCTGCAGGGCATGGTGTGTGTGCGAAGAAGAAACTATGAGTGCTGCAGAGCGTGATATGTGTGAAGATGTAACTACATGTGCTGCAGAGCATGAACCAGACAGATTGTCAGGAGTTATAAATATAACAACTGCACTGCTAACATGTGAAGTTAAAACCGCAGATGCTACCCAGGACACTGACAACGAATCTGTGCTCCAAGTCTGCTGGTGATGTAGATGTGTCTTCTACTGATGACGATGATGCACCAGCAACTGCAAAGCAAAAGTGGAATCATGTTGCTGGTGATGATGTATATTCTACTGATTATGATGAAGTGCTGACATTTGACAAGCGAAGGTATACACATGGTTCTGAAGACCCCAATGACCTAGTTGATAGACTTCGGTTGTTGGTTGCCTCGCAGAGGGTTGGACATCTTTCTGTCATAGAAGAGATTTATGCAATTATTGATGAACTCAGAGCCAGATAATTTATTGAATGACATAATAGATGAATGTATGTGTGTGATTTGGTTATGGATGTAAAGAAATACATTAACAATACTTTTTTTTTCTTAATTCCTACTGGCTAGGCAATGTACCTACTGCTGCCCTATACATTTTTAGAACCTCTAGCTGCAAGTATTTTGATTGAACATGCATATGCATTTTAATTGCGTATCATGTTGTATTGTTTTTTTTTTCTTTCATGCACTCTAGCGGCCAACTAGGGAGAGCAAGCAGCTGTCTGTAGGGATCTGGGTAAGCGGTTATCATAGTGGAATGGTTTAAGATGTAAAGCTGGACAGAAACTGTCTAAGTGCATTCATTAAAGGTTAGGAAGAGTCGCCTGATTGTAATTTCAAAGTCTTGGTACTGAATGTTCGGGCAGAGTATGACTGCTTGCAATTGCAAAGACATGGTACATGCATTGACGGTTTGGGCAGAGCCGGCAAAGTACCGTTGTCTGTAACTGTAGAGTATGTCAGTCATGGGCGCTACATGTTCGTCTTTTTGGCCAGTGGGACCGACGACGAACGATTGTCTGCAGGTGTGTCAGCATGCTCTCTCAACGTGAATCGAACCTGCGATACCTTATTTTTCAAGTAGGGTACAGAAGTGCCGACTGCTTGTAATTCCAAAGGCTTGGTACTGAAGGTTCGGGCAGAGTATGAATACTTGTAATTGCAAAGGCTTAGTACATGCTTTGGCGGTTCGTGCAGAGCCGGTAGAGTATGGCTGTCTGTAACTGTAAGGGATGTCTGTCATGGGCGCTTATTTATTCAAGTAGGGTACAGAAGTGTCAACTGCTTGTAATTTCAAAGGCTTGGTACTGAAAGTTCGAGCAGAGTATGTCTATTTGTAATTGCAAAGGCTTGGTACATGCATTGACGGTTCGGGCAGAGCCGGCAGAGTATGGCTGTCTGTAACTATAGGGTATGTCTGTCATGGGTGCTACATGGTCAGTGGGACCGACGACGAACGATTGTCTGCCGGCGCATCAGCATGCACTCTCGGTGGGAATCAAACCTGCTATACCTTAGTTATTCAAGTTGGTTACAGAAAAAAAAGTGTCAGGTGAAGGAATTTGAAACTGATCTCCCTTTTACTGGAACCAGCGTTTAATTCAGGTGTATTAGGCCGCTCGGCCAATCCGACAATTTGTATTAATGATGGATTTGCATGACTTTTGTCGAATGACATACATTGTATGATCTTGTCTAGCCGTCGCTTGTGCAATATGCGCGTGCAGGTTCGTAGGTATATTTTCCTTTTGTGCACTCTAGCGGACTACTGAACACACACAGAGCAATGCATATGACTAACTCTAATGGTGTGTGATGAGCTTGGTATATGAGTGAAGGTCGGGGACTGTCTGTATTTACGATCACTGTTGTAGACAATGGCGATTACTCTCTTTGTGAAGACATTGTAGCAGTGAGGCCCTTGTTCCCAACTTCGATGAATGTACATCCGATGGTAGCTTTTATGGCGTCTTGTATTACCACTCTCTACGGGAATCGAACATGAGGATGGTTCAAAGTATGTGAATTGTTTCCTTTCAATACTATACCGATAAGCACATTGACAAGGGGAGGTGGTGGTGGGGATGCAGTACTTGGTCGGTATCTACCATGCACAGAGAGGCGGGACTATCATTGTGGTCTCCGCTTACAGCGGGGTTACGTCGACGACGAGATGTGCTCCCGGTTTTATGGCTATTCGCTGCTACACCAGTTAAGGTAAAAATAAACCTCTCCTCTGCATGGTAGTAGCAGTTCGTGGGTTTTGTGTGTGTGTGTGATTGGCTTGGTACCCGAATGCAGGTTGGGGACTGGCTGTAATTATTAACACTGTAGTAGACAACATGTCGGCTTTTATGTCGACTTGTATTGCCACTCTCTACGAGAATAGAACCTGCAATACCTCGAGGTTGGTTCAGGGCACATGCATTATTTCCTTTCAATAGTATACCACTATGTACATTGACAAGGGGAGGTGTTGGTGGAGATGCAGTATTTGGTCGGTATTTACTGTACACGGAAGGTGGAACCGGTCATTGCAGTCTCCGCTTCCAGCGAGGTCACGTCGACAATGGGATGTGTTCGCGGCCTACGAGTATTCATTGCTACCCCAGGTAAGGTAGGGGATAATTTTTTTCGTAATAATAATAAGCTTATCGTTCTAGCATGTGTTGATGTTGTTGTATGTGCGGGGAATCTGCTGTCTAGCAATGACTGTGTGTATTAATTGTGAGTGACATCGCATTACATAACACAAAATATCGGTGCACGACTCACAAGTGCAAGGTCGGTCCTCCCTAGTGGGGTGGTACTAACCGTCTGTCTGGAAGTGCGTACACTCATTGAAGGTTCAGGGGGAACGTCTGGAAGTAAGTACGATTTCGTGGCCTACAAGTATTCACTGCTACACAAGTTTGGGTAGGGGATAAATCGCTTCATAATAGGAAGCTTATCATTCTAGCATGTGTTGTATGTGTGGGGTGACAACTCGTGCGTGCAAGAAGGCGTGCATCTGTGTTCGCGCATGCGCGTGTGTGTCTACCAGTTTAAAAAGTTACATTTACAATAATTTATTTTGAGCCGGTGGTTGTATGGTTTCCTTACCAGTATGGTTGGCCTGTGAATTTGACAACTAAATGGTTCTTGGAAGACATACTGTCTAGCAAAATGGCGGTTGGGGTGACAAGTGAGTCGACAGCATCCATTCGCAGACATGACAGGTGATGACGAGGGGGGGGGGTGGCTGGCGACAGGTGGTACAACAACGACAACTGTAATTTTTTTTGTATGGATGACATCTGAATACCAAATCTTGGAAGTCGCACCGTCTAACAAATTTTGGAGATTGTGGTGGGGCCGGCAGTGCACCGGCGATGGCCATTTATGCAATGATGGCTGCCTGTGGTGGTGGGCGCCCATGATGGTGGCTGGTAAGCCGGTGAGTAGGAAGCGCTGCTAGGGTGAACCCCCACACACCTACACTTGATGTGTATGTTATATGGTTCGGAAATTACAGCCACCTCTGTTTCTAAGTTAACATAGGTTATACTTGACCTTGCGGCCCGTCTCCTAGTCGTGGTTTATGCTATGTTATTAATTTGGCAACTGTAATTCAAATGGTTCGATAGTTACAGTCAATGATGCTTATATGTTGACATAGGGCATAATTGACCCCACAGCCCTTATCCTAGTCGTGGTTGATTTCTATGTTACGGATTTGCGAACTATAAATCGAATGTTCGGAAATTACAGCCACATATGATTCTACGTTGACATAGGGCATACTTGACCCACGACCCTTCTCCTGGTCATGGTGGATGTCTATGATATGCCCTGAGTATGAGCATCGCAAAGGGTGTCTACTCTGTGTTATATGTATGCTCGGGGATCGGCACTCGGTGATGTAGCTGGAGTTTGGCCAGGCGGTGGCGAGTGCACGAGGAAGTATGACCAGGGATGATGGGGGCAGGCAGAGGAGGGGAGGACAAGAGCTAGAGAGTGCGAATAAGTGTGTGCAGGCAGGGAAGCTGAGGATGGAGGGAGAGTGCACAAGGAAGGGTGTGTGGCCTTGCTGTGACGCCGAGCGAACAGGAGAGAGTGAGAGGTGAGTACAAAAGAGGAGGCAGGCAGGCCGACATTTGTCCATGCGCCACTTATCGTCGTCGTTGGTAGTTGTATCTCAAATGTAATGCAAAAGCTGGAAGTGCTGTCAGGGTGACCCACCAACTGACTGCCGAGATGGCCACCATCAGCAGTGTAGGCGATGTATGTGTGCACGTACACGCAGTGTCATCGGCCTCCTCATGACTGCCACTGGCTGCCAACATGGCCATCTCAATAAGTGTATATGCTCAATTTTGCGCATTGTGTTAGAGGTTTGCCCAATGTGGCTGAAACGGCCGGAGCTTCTCATTCCCAGTGGCCATCTTGGTATCGACGACCTATGTCTACCCAGGACAAATGGCGACCAGCTGAGGATGTCGACCATTTGGCGGCTACAAGAAAATCGCTTTTGATGCCTCTCCTATTCGTGGTGGATGTCTATGTTATGATTTTGCCAACTATCACTCAAATGGTTCGGAATTACACCCACCTCTGCTTATACACTGACGTAGGGCATACTTTAGCCCACGACCCTTCTCCTAGTCGTGGTTGATGCCTTTGTTATGAATTTTTACAACTATAACTTAAACAGTTCGCTAATTATGGCCATCTATGCTTATAAGTTGACATGGGGCATACTTGACCCCATGACCCTTCTCAAATTCGTGGTTGATGCCCGTGTTATGTATTTAACAAGTAAAACTTAAATAGTTCGGAAATTACAGACAACTGTGGAAATTACACCCACCTATGCTTATAAGTTGACATGGAGCATATTTGACCCCGCGACCCTTCTCCTAGTCGGGGTGGATGCCTATGTTATGAATTTGACAACTATAACTTAAACAGTTCGGAAATTATAGCCAACTATGCTTATAAGTGCTATACAGATACACACAGACTTATGGAGGAGGCAGTGTTACACGAGATCCGATCGTTCGCGATGCCTTGATGCCCCACCGCTGCTGCCGGGAAGGCACTGGCTGCCAAAATGGTAGACATCCTCAGCTGGTCAACAATTTCCCGCCATATTGTTGGTTAGTGGTGCTCGTGATCCAATATGGCGGTCCTGAGTGCTGTCATGGAATCTCTCAACCTTCTCTACAATGAGTCAAACGCCACAATGGGGGATCGGCCCTAATTTATGCTAATAAGGACAACAAATATGGCGGCCAACACTGACTGCCAACATGGCCGCCGGTGGTGGGAGGGAAATTAGGGGAATTTTGAGGGAAAAAAGAATCATTGACGTTTTTGTATGCGAAATCGACCATTTTGGACGGGAAAAAGGGAAAAAATGGAAATTCGGCTGTAAGCAGTCCTCAGCCTGCAGTCAGGTAATATGCTGATTGCAGTTCTCCAATCCTCAGCCAATAACCAGGTGTGTCAGAACCGCCTTTTTTATACTACTGTTTTTATGTCAAATCTCGGGGAGAAAAGGGACCAATTCCTACCAAATTTGGCAAACATGTTGCACTGCGGCAGGTGATATAACAGATCTATTTTAAGAAATTTAGGACATATATTTTCAAAATAGCGGCCATATACCTAGTTATTTTTGCATATTATGCTATATCTTCGAAAATATGTCATTCATTCCATCTCAGCTTTGTATGGTGGGAAAACGAATTACAACCATAAAATGCGAGTACTGCGAAGCTTTTTAGTCCGCCATTTTGTAAGATAGCACTCTGCGAATAAGCGAAATTGTATATCATAGCCTATATATGTAAACAATTGACCGATACCTACCAAATATGGCAAACAAGTGGTAATGTGGTTGATGATGTAAAATACTGTGTTTTAGGCTTCTCAGGTACTTATTTTCAAAATAGCGGCCATGTCGCCATTTTATCTTTGTTATATAATCGAAGCTATGTGATTAATTCCAGCATAATTTTGTATGCTAGTATTATATATCACGACCATCAAATATGTCCACACAAAGTCTCTTTTGTCCATCATTTTCTAAGATCACTCCGCATTAAAAAATAAAAGTTTTTATGGCAAATCTGGGGAAAAATCAACCGATTTCTTCCAAATTTGGCGAAGAGCTTGTGCAAGACACGTATTTTCAGAAAGGCGGTTATAAAAACATTTTATCTCAGTGTGCTATATCTACGAAACAATGTTGACAAGTTTAACCTAACATTGTATACTGGATGTATCTACGCCAATCATCAAATCTGCTAATACATATTATATTTGTCCTCTGTTTATGAAGGTTGTCAGCAGAATAAAAATGGATGTCTAATGTCATATCTTGGGGACCAATCAACTTACTCCCACCAGATTTTTTTTACGGAAGTAGCGCTACAGTGTAAACTAACATGTTACAGGTGCGGCAGGCATTTCTTTTAATGGTGGTAGTTTAAATATGTTAGCTTAATATGTTATATCTCTAGAACAATTCAACAAAATTAAAAAAATATTTATTAGAACCATCAATTGTGCATACAAATGTACGCTTTCACTATCTTTTTGCAAAATAGTGCCAGGTGAGTAAATTTAAAATCTTGAATAATTTCCGGAACAATTCGAATAATTTCCGCCAAACTTGCACGCCATTAGTGCTACAGATGACCATGTAAATTTGCATGATATAAGTGGATTCAGACATTGATATAAAAAATGATGGCCATGTAAATATTTAGGTTAATGAACCTTGTCATTCAAATAATTAGACTGATTACATACGAAGTATACAGCTAACTACAAATCATTAAGACTGATTACATACGAAGTATACTGCTAACTACAAATAATTAGACTCATTACATACGAAGTATACTCCTAACTACAAATAATTAGACTGATTACATACGAAGTATACTGCTAATTACAAATTATTAAGACTGATTACATACGAAGTATACTGCTAACTACAAATGAAGATCATGTGGAAAACCAGCGCAGAAGCAATCTGTTCACACATGCAATTCGAAGAGGAAAAAGAGCAGAGACAGCGCCAGCTCCGGTGGATCGCTCAGCAATCTCGTTACTACATGCTATAAACAAGGAATGTCAATTCATTTTTAGCATAAATTCACCAAAAGAAACATTACTTTTTGGCACCAGCATTGTTTTATTGCAGTGACATTCCATAAAACGCTCTTCTTATGAGAAATGTTTTGTGGTAACACTTGCAAAGATATTCGATGTGCAGAACGTTACGTATCTGAAAAGAGGTGGATTTTTCCTTGTCGTACAAAATTTAAAAATTCATTACTTCTTAACTGCACTATCTAGTGGCATTGGTTAAGATTTTTCATAATGATGATTGAAAATACCCAGTGGTCTTAAAACATTTAACTGGTACTGTAATGTGTATACTAGTCCTCAGTCGACTCTCCAACATAGAAGCGGCGAATTAATAAGCCACAAATTAAATTAAACATTTAATGTTGAAATTAGTTTGTTAATAAAATGAAATTTAAAAAATTAAATAACATTTCGTGTGCATTCCACTTAATAGGGTATTATAAATACTGTAAACATACTTGAAGTGAAATGCGTTATATAGCATATTCACAGTATTTGCACACTTTTTGAATAAAACTTAATAAATCACCCAACGCACTATATGTTAGGTTGTTTTCTAAATACGCCATTTATTACAAGCATTTTATAATATTATTTGCATAAAAATCTCTTATTTTATGTTAAATTCAACCATCACCTACAGTTTACTTTTATATTATATTTAATTTTAAATCAATAGTAATAAAATAGAGAGCAAATGTGTGTGTTGGCAATGCCTAGTAAGAAATATTTGTCAAGCAAAATGTTATTAAAGTGAATCCGCACGAACGCGTTGCATTGTCCCTTTTATGTAGTTTTGTAGACGTAGTTAAGCTTTGCCTGCATGAGGCGGAGTTGAGAGAAGTAGTAAGTAAGAATGGCAGCTTGTTGTGAACGTGCCGTAGCGACCAGGAAGCGCCAATGCCAAGGTCTTCATACTCATATCGCAGATACGCGGCTGTGTAAACAGCGCTCCGCGGCCTTCACTAGGGCACGGCGCACGCTCACCTCCTTGTCAACAATCACACTCTTGCTTCGCCATGTGCTGGCGCCGCGCTGCACTCGTCTAGTGCTCACACTGCTCGCCTCCCACACATGCGAACGGGCTTCCGTTCCCGGCGGGTTTTCTCGGGGATCTCTCGTTTTCCCCACCTTTTCATTCCGGCGCAGCTCCATACTCACCTCGCTTCGCACTCATCGGCTCTCAACACCTCGATGTTGAGAGCTGCATGTTCATTCCACTCCTCTCTCGACTTCACTCGTCATGTGCACTCAAATACGACCAAAGTAAGCGCTTTTCAAATCAAAATACAAGTATACCATAACTACATATGGAAGTATACCATAACTACATATACAGATTGTCAAGTAATCCACGGATACGGACTACACCACACGATTCGGTGTGTAGAATATATTCTTTGGTAAAACAGTATAAGACCCTTAGTTTACGAGAAAAAAACGTTAAAGTAGATAAAATTACTATATTTCACGTTAAGAACAGCATATAACATCAGCACACAAAACGTAGAAACTTCACCAACAGGTGTTTGTAGGTTGCTATGCCTACTGCAATACACTTTTTTTTGCACATTCGATGCATGCAGCATGCACAAAGCATGTCCGCCGGATGCACCCATGGTCAATGCCGTTTCCCAGTAGCCACTGCTAGTGAACTCCATGGCCTCCTTGGCACTATTGGGCTCCACTTGTTCCTTTGCCGTATGCCTTATAGATGACACATTGGTTACAGAAATGCCACATCACCTCGCCTTCATGTAATTGGAATATATACCACATGTTGTGCCAGTTTCTGCCAACACGTGTAATTATGTCTCCTCCTCTGATTCCTCAGAAAATATAGTACTGTGAAAGAAAAAGTAAACCACCCCCCTCCCCCCACCCTACAAACCACCATTATCAAGGGTTTGGGTTTGCATCAGTATAAGCTTTTATTTACAAACACATGTATATTACAATTTATTTCCTATCATACAAAAGTCAAAATTCCCCCAGGTGGGATAGTAAAAGATATTTAAAAGTTTACTAAAATTCCATATTAATTTCCTCTTCCAATGCTTTGCAATAACACTAAATTATTATGTAATTTAATACAAAAAGTAAAATATAAACGTTACATTGCTTTTGTAAATTAGCAGCAACCCCCACTCACCTAATTAAAACCCGGGCATACGTGAACCACAGGTCTTCCTCTGTTAAAGTCCCTTGCTAGTCTCCTCCAGCAAGGGAAAAAACAGGTTTTATATACAAAATAGTCGCTGGCTTCTATATCAATTTCTGACGTTGTTGGTCTGAGAAATACCCCCTGGTTGCGTCATGGCTGGCCGGCGTCATGTTGTCATGATGATACACGGGGGAGGGAGGAGGGGCAGCAGGCAGAAGGCACATGAGCGCGCCCCGCCCATTTTCCGTCCAGAAGTCATGCAAGCCACGGCAGAGAGGTGGACAGTCGAATGGGTCTCGTCGCACCAAAGGTAAGCCATTTCCACGGCCCTCATGGAGGAAAACCTTTTCAAAGCGAGATTAATATAGCCGTAGTTTGATGTGCGTAGACAGTCACAATGTTTGCTACAATGGTTGCTCAAACTTCCATGCAATTTTTCTCGTAAACGAAGGGTTTTATGCATTTCTACCAAAGAATATTTTCTATTTAGTTATGATCAGAGATTCGAGTGGTGCAGTCCGTATCCGCGAATGACCTTACCTGACATCCTGTTTGCTACAGTACATCCGGTATGCTACAGTACATCCTGCATGCCACAGTACATCCTGTATGCTACAGTACACACTGGCGGCACCTAATTTAGTTGGCACTGAGTTCCAATACTTCATGTTGAATTCAGTTAGTGTAAGCTAGTGGCCTCAAAAGTCAAGATGTTTTGTTTTATACATATACGAGCACGAATTTGCATATGGTTGACACTTCCCTACTTCCATAAATAATCCACTCACTTGAACGACGCATGAATAAAGTGAGAAATTTTATGGCAGTGTCAATCGTACAAATAGTGGAACGATAGGCTGCAAAATTAACATAAGTAGGGCTTTAGAAAGTGCTTAACAGCCTATAAGCGGAGAATAATATTTTACTGCTGACAGCAAACCTCTGCTGCCAAGGTTGATGAGATAACATGTGACTGTGTGTTCTCAGGTTCTAATATAATTTGGGGTAAACCAGGAAGGTGGCATTTTTTTTATATTTAAGTTTTACGTTATAATAGTATGTAAGGTGCTAACCTGTTAGCTTACCAATGTGATAGCAGGGTTGAAGCTAAAGAAGTGAAAATAAATCAATCGCGCGAGATAAATAATACAAATTTAAAACATACTTACTGTTGTTCAATAATATACTAATGAGCTGACTACGTAGGATTGCAAGTAACAGTTCAGTAGTAGCGAAATCATAGTGGCAGGTGAAAACGTGTAAATTGTTCGTATTGTTACAATTTCTCACATTCATTGGGCTTAGCCAGATTCTTTAAGGGACGGAAGTCTTGAGTAAATAAAAGATTTAATAATAATTGCCTAATTTATTTGCGACCACTACAAAGAAAGGGCTATCGACTTAGTATATCCCATTAAATGACTATTGCTTGCTATTTGCAATTAATCAATTTAATCAATATAATTCACAATTTCCTCAAATAAATTAATGCAATCATAAAAATTAAAATAAGTACCAACACACGGTGTATCAAAATCTATTGAATTATTTTACGACTTATATGTTTATTTACGACAGTTCTAATATTTACAATAACGTCCAGGTCACACATTCATACAGTCCTACCTTAATTAATTGCAGGTTCCACCAGCGCGGACTAGAGTGCTCCGAGCTCACATACTCGTCGGCTACCACGCCCTGTCATCCGGACACGCCACGTACAACACTATTCTGTCGTTGCCTTCACCCTACTCCGTCTTCTTCTCTCATGTCCCTCGCTGCACCACACACTACCCGATTTCCTCACTTCAGCCAGATGGCTACCACAAAGACTGGACTTCTCTCCCGCTGCGTTGTATTTATAGTGTCGTCAACCACAGTTCACAACCTTTTTTCAAATGCCACGTTGCGCAGTGGGACATCATTAGCAGAAAATGTTTGCATAATAGTGTATGTATATTGCGGAACCAAGCGCGACGCACTAAATTAGATCAAATTCAAGCAAATTAAGGCCAAAATCTAGCAAATTTCTCTTTTACTGTAAAATATTTCAACTTGCAGTTCAAAATAGAGTAAATTTAAGGCTAAAATCAAATAAATTTCAACTCTTTGAGCAAGATCGTTTTCCCAGTCAAATTTACGCTAAATCATAATATTGTTGATAAAATTTCAGCGCCATTTATTTCTTCTTCCTAATAAATTTTTTCCTTTGTAAATCAAAGATGGAATATCTGCACAACAAATTGAACAATTCGTTTGAATTCATCAAACTACAAGATTTAGAAAAAAAAAAAATTAATGGTTTACTGTCACAGATTTTGAAATTAATGATTCCAATTTCGATAAAAAAAAATTGTATTTCAAATAGCAAGTTTAAAATTTCATTACCACAGCGTTATGTGAAGATATTAGATAAAAATGCCTTGAAACTAATAATTTAGAAAGAGGTTTTTGTGTCATATAGAGGCTTAAAAGAAATGGAAAATGGTACATTTATCCACGATCTAGAGTTCTGCTAAGAATGTACATAAATTTTTGTGATATTTTCTTTGAATAATTGGTTTGTCTTGCAGATTTAGAGCAAATTTGGGGTATTCTGACCTGAAAAAGATCCTGCTCAATACGTACTTTTAAAAAAGTGTGCTTGATTTAGATTGCAGATTTAGATCAAATTAGCTTGATTTTGAGGATAAAATTGAAGAGATAGATGATATCCACAGAAGAATTTTAAAAGGGTTGCTTGAAAGTGAGAAATTTACTTGATTTTTAGTCTAATTATTGCGTCGCGCTTGTATCCGCAATAGACTTCTACTGAATTAAAAAAAGCATATTAAGTATAAGTTAAATTGTTTTGTTTATTTTGTAATTCCAGTGGCCGGCGTGAATTATTTGTTTTATTAAAAAAATATGTTTTAAGCATTAGTACATTTTTTATCATTTTTAATAAATTAATTTCTTTATAAATAAAAGTTGGAAATGGCTGTCTTACCTTGCATTATGACAAACATTTTTAAAGATGGTCGTGATTTATTACCGCCTTCCTATAAATTAGATAGTGCATCTGACGAATTAAGCGAATTAGTTTACAAATTTCATCGAAATCTACAAAGTTTACAATTATTGCTCTTCGAAAAACAAATATGTACTTCGAGAAATAGGTGACGACTTTGTGAAAATAGAAGGAGTTTTTAAAGAGTTAGTAGAGCTTCGAATGTAAACATTATTTTTTTATTTGTGTCAATTTTCTTGGGTAGCACCAAAATGGCGCTACCCGAGGATAACAAAAATATTACTAAACTTGTTGATGAATCTGATTTATATTAGTAGGGCCGGCAAAACGACGACCCTAACACATAATTAAAAAATACAACTTTTAGCAGTTTTTGACTGTTATACATAAAAATGGAATCGCCACTCTCTAACGAAATGGAGAACAGAAGTATACTCAGGCATTGTAAAAAGTGTCCTGAAATATTACACATAAGTAGTTTTCCATCACACAAACACACAAAAAATAAGCAATTAACACCTGTAAAAAATGATACAATGAATATTCCAGAAGTCGTTATGAGTTAAATAAAGAGAAAGTACCATGCGAATGCGGAAAATATGTATATAATCATTCTCTAAAAAAGCACAAAAATAGTAGCATACACAATACAGCAATTGATATTCTAAATGGAGTTCAGCATTCGCCAACTTCTTAAATTTTATTATATTTTATTATATATAAATGACGAACGATGAAATAAGTGTGTTGACTGAAAGGGGATTGTCGGCGTTAAGGAATATAGCTAAAAGATTAAAAATAAAAAAAGATTATAAACTAAAAAAGATGATTTAATTAGAATTATTATTCCACAGTGCAATGTTAGTATAACAGGAGAAAAGGTAATTTAAAAAAAAAACTATGGCCAATTTAAATTATTTAGAAGTTACAGAATTAAGAGCTAAAGCTAAAAGTTTAAAAATACAAAATCTATACAATTGACGTAAATATGAATTACTTACAGCTATTACAAGTTAAGAAACAAAGGATTTTTTTTGTAAATTTATATATTTTTTCTAATAATGTAATATGTAAACAACAGAAATAGAAAAACCAATAAAACTTACACAGTCTAAAAAGCTTTTAAATGTATGTTATCAACATACAACATTGACAACAACTTTAATTTAGTGTTGCCCAGGAATTTTTTAACTTCAGTAAAACAAAAAGTGTTTTAAATAATACGCGATCAACTTATAAAACTTAGAGCAGTGAAATCTAACATTAAACTTTTCGTCCATTTTCGAAGTCGGAAGGAAATCTGATGAAATACAACTATTTGGCGACAGTCAATCACACACATTTACAATATTGAACGAAAGAGACATTAAAAATATTCACGAACAAACAAAAAAAGGAATACGCGCACGAATAGAAAACAATGATTAAAAGCAATTCAGACTGGGCTTTGTATAGCATAGTTGGAATGCAATTAGCTATAAACAATTATAATCCATTGAATCTTTTATTGAACTACCAGATGCAATTAAGAATAAAAAAGCATGTATCAATGTAAAAATGAAGACCGAAAGTGTTTTCTTTGGGCAATAAAGACTGCATTGTTTCCAGAAGAAAAAATTCACAAAGAGTATCTAAATATAAAAATGTGGGTCTTAATATTGACAAAGCATTAGATAAATATGAATATCCCAATAAAATTGACGATATACCAAAAATAGAAAACCAAATTGATTCATCGATAAATGTATACTCTTTTGACCTGAAAAAGATCCATTAAAGTTTACAAAAAATAAAAATTAAAAATATATCAATTTACTTTATTTTTAATTATACAAACTCGCATTTCTGTTGGATAAAAGATTTACTAAATTGATTTCAGCACAAAAAAAATTAAACACAAAAGTAAAACTTATATATGCGATATGTGTCTTCAAATTAATTTACTCTTAAGAAAGATTAAATAAACATACAGAAGACTGCTCTAAAAATGAACCAGTAAAAATTAAATTACCCTCAAAAGGCGAACAAATAATATTTAAAACTACAAACACTCTACGAAAGTTCATTTTGCAATATGCAGGTTTCGAATCAATTCTAAAGAAAATATCAACAACTAAACCAAATCCAAGAGAAATGAAAAAATTTTAATTAATCCAAAAATATCCAGTTTTTACAGAATATGATATCGATAGTGGCCTTTATAAGGAGGTACTTAAAGAAAGATATGAACTCACAAATGCACAAATAAATACAATTGATTTAAAGATGAACGATGAATCATATACAATGAAATATCAGTTACACGAAGCTTCTGTTTTTTGTTATTATATTGTATCTGGTTATGGAGAGTATATACCTCCAGTTGTATATGGAGGCGCATTTGCACATCAGCATTTTATAGAAGCAATGAAAAAAGAAATCGATGGGATTGGGCAAATTTATTCGCAAATTGAATAAATGCATCCAAAAACAAAAGACGAAAAAACAACATAAAATAAATCTAGAAAATTTACTGCATGCGATTGCGAATATACAAAGGATAATAAACAAAGTACGCCACCACGATCATATAACTGGAAAATTCATTACCCCAACATGCAACAATTGTAATCTTCAATTAAAATTGTCTAATTTTGTTCCAATTATTTTTATAACTTAGCTGGTTATGATGCTTACTTATTTATTAATAAAAGAGGGGGGTTATGATGGAAAAAAAGATAGATTTACTTGCGAATAACAAAGAAAACTTTATTACTTTTGGCAAAAAAAAAAACAGCAGATTTAAAAATGTGGTTTATTGACACATAAAATTATGGCAAGTAGTTTACATAAATTATCGTAAAATTTAACTAAAGAACAATTTTAGTATACAAAATTTAACGAAACTCAACTTCCGCCAAAAAGAGAATTTTACAACAAATTAAATGAATCTGACATATCTGGAATCATATATGGAATCAATTTAATATTAAAAATCTAGGAGAATATCATGATTTATATTTAAAAAGTGATGTACTACTGTTGACAGATATATTTGAAAATTTTGGAGCTACATGTATAAATGTGTAGGGTCTATAACCTGCGTGGTATTTTACAGCACCAGGATTACCGTAGGATGCAATGTTAAAAATGCCTAAAACAGTCATTAGATTTATTACACGATTATGATATGATTTTAATGGAAGGAAAAGGAATTAGAGGTGGAATATTACAATGTTGTAAGTGATATGTAAAAGTCAATAACAAATATTTATAATATTTTATTCCAAACCAAGAGTCTGACTATTTAGCTTATCTCGATGCAAATAATCTTTATGGTTGGGTAATGTCGCAATATTTACCATATGGAGGCTTCGAATGGATCGATTATACAGAATTTAATTTATATTTTTGGCGAAAATGTATGTTAAATTTGAAGGACGATTCACAACATGGGCATATTAGAAGTTTGTTTAGAATATACACAAGAACTACATTATTTACACAAAGATCTCCAATTTTGTACAGAAAATAAGGCAATCCCAAGAACAAATGAATCAAAACTATTAAAAAATTTACATAACAGATGAAAGTATGTAATACACTATCGCAATTTAAAACAGTGCCTAAATAATGGATTAAAGTTTACTAAAATACTTAGAATATTGAAATTTAATCAACTTTGAAAAAGATTTTTATAAACTGATGAATAATTATGTGTTTGGTAAAACAATGGAAAATATCATAAACAGAGTATATATAATGCTGGTTTCAAGTGAAAATGTATGCGAAAAATTAGTTGCAAAACCAACTTTCAAAAGAAGTACTATATTTAATGAGAATCTTGCAGCCATTCATATGAACAAGACGAATGTAAAATTGAATAAGCCTATTTATATGTTGGCATGTTAATTTTAGACATACCAAAAGAATTAATGTACAATTGCCATTATAAAGTGATGAAAACCAAGTATAGAGATCAAATTGAACTATGCTTTCAGGACACCGACTCTTACTTTTATAACACTAAATCACATGATTTTTACAAAGACGTGAATTCGATGTTAGATAAATTTGACACGTGTGATAATCAGAAAGAATATATATATATAAAAAACGTGCCATAAATATAATAAAAAGTTTTAAGTAAATTGAAACGCGAATGTAATGGTAAAATAATTAAAGAATTTGTTGGCTTATGAGCAAAAGTGTATGCACATAGAGTTGAGTATAAAGAAAACAAAAGAGCAAAAGGTGTGAAAAAAGTGTAGTCAATAATATAGTTACATTTGACGATTATAAGATATGTGTGTTTAATGAGAAAATACAATATAGAACAATGAATTTAATGAGTGAGAAAAACGAAATATATATTCAATCGAAGTTAATAAGATCGCATTAAGTCATTGTGATAACAAGAGAGAGATAATACAATATAAAATCGATTCTTGGAAAACATTTCCCTGTCCTGGGAAACATTTCCCAGTCTGGCTATTTGAAACATTTCCAAATATATTTAATTCATTATAATTTAGACCTGTAAAATTTATAGGCCCTGTATTATTAATATGAATATTTTAAACATCTTTAATTTCCAAGACATCAATATCAGAACCATCAAAATCAATCAGTTTACCATTTTCATCCCAAATTTCAGGAACAGTGTAATTAAATTGCTTATTATTTATTCTATAAAAATTAGATATTTGGGCTCATAGCTAATATAATCTCTGATGCCAAACATTGTTTTTGGTAGAAAACTAGCAATTACGTCAGTTTCTAAATGATTAGATTTGTCATACATTATGAACATTCCATATGCCAAATTACAGTGAATATTTATTATTTTAATTGGATTAAAATTAGGTAACTTCATGCCAATGACAATTTTGTCTTTTTCAATAGTCATATATCTTTCGAAACCAAGCATTTTGAAAATTCGGTCATCAAGTTTAATATCAAACTTATATTTAATCATTATACTATTTTTCACACTGTCTGTTGTTAGTTATATTTTATTTGCTGAAAACAGTTCAATTGAATTTATAGTTACTTTTAAATATTCAACATCATATTGTCCTTTAGGAATAGTTATAACTTCATTTTCATCAACCATAGCACTCAATTTTTCAGTTGTTGTTTTAGAGTATTATTGTCTATATTTGGTGTTAAAAGTTATGCATGAAAACTAATCAATGCTATAGATTTATCTTTATGAAATATATCATAGTGAAGTTTCTTCTTTAATACATAACTGTTGTTTATTAAATTGAAAATTTATCCTCCATTTGTTACAAAATTATGTTATTAAATTTAAAAAGTCGATTATATTGTCGGTGTTTTAATTTCCGAACAGAATACAAAAAATAAAAATAATGGCGAACTTTTGCCTGATAACATAAGAGCAATTATTGTCAGGCCCAGCAAATGTGTGAAAACCTACCTGACGATTAATTTTATTTATAAGACAGTATGGCTAGATTTTAATAAATTTTATGTTTGCTCAAAAATATTTAATCAACCAAAATATATTCAGTTACAAAATGATTTTGATGTCATATCCCACAAGTTTAATGAAAAAATGGCATCCTTTTTTTATAACAATGATGAAATGATTCCTTTAGATCAATGTGAAAATTATTCTTTAGTCATATTTGGCTCAAACATATTCAAGGGTGCCCAAACAACTTGTGAGAGGCAACATTAACTTTCTGTGTATATTTAGACAAGATGACACGAACCTAAGATATATGTACAATGATTATGTTGGTGGCGATATGCCTCATGAAATATTCAAAGAAATATGTGCAAAATGTTGGGATGAAGACTAAGGTTTTTTCACAATAGATTTGAGTAGAAAAATGAACAGTGGTAAGTATAGAAACCAGATCCAACAGTTTTTAACTCACATCTAGATATCTCACTTTCATGCAGCAACAGTTTTCCTCAACAGAGTTTTGGTGTGCTCTTGCCACAACTGGAAGGAACTTTACCATGATTGTACTGCTATCTACTAATAACATGAGGAAACTTCACTCGTTGGCTGCAAGAAAGAATAACTCACCACATGATTCAGTAAAATCATCACCTCTCTCATCTTGTCATGGTGGCTCAGTGGCAAGGTATTTTATTTAAAGTTCGAATGTAATGGGTTCATTTCCCGGTCGGAGGAGATAATATAATAATTTGGAAATGAGGTAACACATTCTCAAACTCTACCAGAGTCTTTCATTTAGTTGCAATAAATGTTTTAGTGCCTGTATCATGCAAAAGTTTCGATCCGCTGCTAATCACGTGTTGCCGCACAGCGAAGGATGGGCAAGACAAGTTGCCCATACTACTGTCCACTTGCTGCTAAGTTACCTCTCGCCTCACACATGCATATGTTTGGTTCGTACGTCACACGCAACAGCTGATCATCTGCGCCAAGCCAGGAAAGTTCAATGCGGAACTCCATTGACCAGTAACTCTGATTAACTTTCAAGTATGTCTTTAAAGTACTCATGTCCACACTTCGACACACCCTCGTGCATACTAGTTCATGGGCTCAAGTGCTCGCTTCATTACGAACACCCGCACGCAAATTTACTCATGCGGCACTCAGCTAAGACTGTCACCTGGCCAGCATACTTTGCACAGCACCGATCAGGTGACATACCCACTCTCCAGTGGCGCCACACGGTGGTGACTCATTACAATGTTTTATAGTTACGCAAAACAAATTGCAAACGATAAATATAAAATACACCTGATTATAAAGTAAAGCATAGCAAATATGAAAAATTAAATTGATATACATGATACGTATTAATGTAGTATAAGACCTGCTAAAAATGTTTATTCTAAAATTAAGTAATAAAAGTTACCAGACATTGGTACCCACTGCTGTAGAAACGTACCAAAATAGGGAATGTTACTGTGGCTATTTTTCAATCGCCACAGCAAATTCGTTACTATTGAACCGATAGACCAATTTTCATGATTCTGACGTCATTACATAACAAATTCATGGCAGTTTATATATATAACGTATTTATTACTTAAATTCTAATTTAAAATACAAAAGGTGACACCCATAATTATGTAATTAGGACATTCTAATAATAGACATTACATCATCACAGTCTGTACTTGTATAACTCTTGTACCATGCTGGTTTAGGGAATGGCAGGTATTCGGAATTTCGAATAAATATAATATTCCAGCAGGTACCGTCCATTTTCAAAGTTTGCTTTCAAATCCACTTATGGGTAGCTTTCACTATTCAAAAATATATCTACGTGTTCGACCTTGCAGTGGTCGAAAGTAGACTAGTCGTCTCTGATTCTCTGCTGTTTGTTCATCTGAAGCCCCAGTACCATGTAGCATGGTTTTCCCGTGGTGGACGATGTCTTCACGACCCAGTGATTTTGCGTGGCGGCAGGCAAGGCTGGGCAGGTGACCAGGCTCCAGCTTCTGAATGTTATTTCGATCATTTTGTCTTTCTTGGCATAATTCAACAGATTGGCACGGTCACGAGTGCTCGGGGTCATGTGTGGGACGAACCATTCTATGGTGTCCAAAGTAAGAGAGACGGGCCACAGGTTTTCTACTACTCAGAACACAATATCCAAATCTTGCCTCGCTCCTATTATTATTTTCTTATAGTCCTCGGCAAATCCCAGGAGCATGGAGAGTGGAACGCACACTTCGAACCTGCCTTAGTCGTAAATGGGAACACTGTAGCCATCTTCGATTCCTCATCCTGCCATCTTGGCTGTGGAGAGAAGTTTGGATGTGAGTGATATGTAATTTTTTATCGATGAGGTTATGTCCACATCACAAGACTGGTCGATCGCGACGCCATTAATCTCGTACATTACTCACTCGAAAAGGTGCAGGAGTCTATTTCGTACCAATTTGGAGGTGGTCGGGTAAGTCCTGCCCACCTTCATTAGCCTGCCTCTTATGCTCACAAAGGACTGGCTAGGCAGGGTGTAAATATCTTGTCGCTGTATACGCATTCTAACCTCCCTTCCGAGAGTGAAAGGTCCTGCAAGATACGGTTCGTAACAATGTGTTTCGATTTTATTGGGTTTAACATTGAACTCTAGGCGCTGATCCACATCGAGAATTTCGTATGCCATGTCGTTTTACATTGAAACCAAGGACTCGAAGAAACTTTGTATGTTCAGGTGTTAGCACATTGCTTCCTTACAGCATACTGATCTCGGGTTCGATGTACTGCGAGCATTCATACGTTTTTGTCTTCCCGACGAAATTTACTTCCATCGTTGCAGGTATAAACGTAGGGTAATTTCTTTGTTTTGGACATTTATTGGTTTCTCGTTTTGGTCCACTCGAAACGGCCCCTTCATGGATACTCTTTGCAACGATCGGAACGCAAGTGAGTGTTCTCAGTGATTCTATGATTTTATATCCAGGATCTACGGTGGGGACGAATTTGTAAATAATACTGATTGGTTTCCCAATTACGTCGTAACTGCAACTTGCTAAGTTGCAGTTTATGCGTGTTACATTGACCGAAAAGATGTTTACAGTCCGCGATTGCTCGTGTTTCATTCCCGCTTCGTACACTCTGGCTTCGAACCCCATGGGCCCGATGGTGTCCGGTTCCATGAAATCTACATCTGCGGTGCAAAACATTTCAGCCTTCAGGGTATTCGGATCCCCGTGAAATTTTAATGCAATGTCGCACGATAGTGATTCATTTATAAAGTATTCCATATCCTTCAGCTCATACGCTCTGGTGGGAATGTCATTTCAATGAAAACTCTGCCAGAGGCAGTTTTCTTGGAGTGATATTTTGAAGAGACATTCTAAAACTTGTAGTACTGGTTCTCTACAACTACAATCCGCACAACACGATTCGCAATCAGCTCCGCAATAAGCTCCGCACTCAGCTCCACACTCAGCTCTGCACTCAGCTTCGTGCTCAGCTCTGCGCTCAGATCTATACTCAGCTCTGCACTCAGCTCCACACTCAGCTCTGCACTCAGCTCTGCGCTCAGCTCTGCACTCAGCTCTGTGCTCAGACCCGCACTCAACTCCACACTCAGCTCTGCACTCAGCTCCGCACTCAGCTCTGTGCTCAGATCCGCACTCAACTCCACACTCAGCTCCGCACTAAACTCCATACTAATCTCCGCACTCAGCTCCACACTCAGCTCTACACTCAGCTCCGCACTCGGCTCTAAACTCAGCTCGGCACTTAGCATCGCACTCACCGCAAGATAGTGATAGTAACATGCATAGTATCATGCACGATGTTATTATACCCATACCCGTTCATGCCGAAGATGAAGACATTTCTCACGAATCACGCCACTGTGCTCTGTTGCCTACTAGCGTGCGAGGCCTGATTTGTGGTCCATCGGACTGCGGCAAGACGTGCGTCCTACTGAGCCTGCTGGAAGAAGAGAGTAGTCTTAGGTTCCAGAACGCGTAGGTTTATTCGAAATTGCTCCAGCAACCGAAATACCAGCGACTAGCATGAGTACTACAAGCTGTGGAAGGTATGAAGTATTTCCTCTGCAGCGATCATGAAACCATCATACCACCAAGCGAAGCTCTTCAAAACTCGATATTTGTCGTCGATGGCATTGCCTGCGAGAAACAAACTTGTATTCAAGAGTACTTTAGCATGAGATGAGACGCGTAGGTGGACTTTGTGTACCTCGGCCAGACTTCTTCGCACATACCCAAACAGATGCTCCTCGATAATGCTAATGCATTTGATGCTGTTTCGCATGGACGACACTGATTTACGCCACATTTACGACGATCACGTCAATACGGACATGACGCTATCAGAATTCAAACATGTGTGCCTTGTGCTGGAAGGAAAAGTTGAGTATATTGGTGAGTGTGAAGGACTGTCCACTACATAAGGGAAGGTACATGCGTGGTTTTGATAAGTTTATCCTAAGAACGCAACGATGAGTCACGGAAGTATTTTCAATTTTGGCATCATCGATCATCACGATGACCTCGAATGTGGTCAGAATCGCTTCGCCCCTGAACATAGAAAAGACTTGTCTCTAATTGGTCGAAATTTGGATAGTGGGAAGAACTAAATGGTTGAAGATTTATTAACCGTCGACCAGCACGCAAGAAGCGCGGAGGCACGGATAATATACTTGATCAGTATATCGAATGCACAGACGCGAGAAGAATTGAAGGAGTAACAAAAATTTTAATGTCCAATCTGGTTACGAAAACCGATGTCGCGAGGCATAACTGGGCTCCTCGATATGAATAAACGATCCTAACTGATGAGCGAACTTCAGCGAGCTATCGAGGCGGTACGGGCCAAATACTTACTCGCGGAAACTAACAGAATGGCCGTCGAGACTCGAAGGGAGGAGGCTCTCAAACCTATTACCCTCCGGCTATACGAAATTAGAAAAGAACCGAGTGATGATGCTCGTGTTGATATCAAACGTGAAATCAACGTGGAAAAACCAACCCCCAGGCATAAACGGAAAAGAAGTCAGGAACTGAATGAATCGGAAGGTGCCATCACTAGTGACAAAGATGATTTGCCCCTGATAGATTTATTGCGTGCACGGGAAAGGAAACTAACCTGGGAGGGTGGACTTGTGTTGGGGACTCTTCTGTCTCATTACATCGCTTCTTACTCTGACCATACTACAGACAAGACTTGTGGTTTGCAGAAAAGTGGTGGAAAATGGTTTCTCGGAAGCAAGGAAGTTTCGTTTTTACCCAGGGGTGTACTGCAGATCGGCAAGCGCAAGATGAAAATCACGCAGGGGTTGGGAGAACTTTTGTTTCGTAGGAGTTTCGTACTTTACACCGAATCAGATTTGCGCAAGTACCGCTGCCTGCTACAGTCCAGTCGTGCTCATTACGCCGAGAATTTCCCCTCAACGCTGCGATTTAAGGATGTGATGAACGTAAAATTACCCATTATAGCCGGGCTGTTTCCCAAGGTATGTGAAATTGACGGATCGTGATTGACTCTGAAATTGGAGAGCGGAGAAATAAATCGACTATCAGTATTGGAACGATCCGAACGAGTTGGTAGATAGGACGAGACTTTTGGTCGCTTCACAGTCTGCAGGAAACCGCTCGCCTACAAACAAAATAATTTCCATCATCGAAGAACTCTCAGAGGTGGGCCATGTTTTGAGATGAGAAAGCATGCAGTTGCTGGCAAGCTGCACAAATATGCAAGGATAAATTACTCACGCAGAAAATACGTCATGAAAAGATTATACTATAGGCCTACTTTCCAATTCTACCTGATCGAAATGCAAGATTTGCTCGTGCGAAAAAGGCCACCGCTACATTTTGACCATTAACGATGCCTACAGCAAATTCGCCTGGGCCAGACCGCACAAATCAAAGAATGCATGTAACGTGGCGAAAGCCGAGGCAAGCATATTGCGCGACGACTACGGTAAAGAATATTTTAACGCTATTTTCCATGCACGTGAACTGGATAGTTCAACTAGAAGCACAAAACCCTTTCAAATTAAATTACACTGATTGCATACAAGGTAACATATGCAGGCATTCAGGTACATGCTCAATGTAATTTACAGCCTTAATCAATAACATTCCTCACGTGAAAATACCTCATGAAACCAATATGGCTCAAGTGCCTCAAATTTCAAGAAATCGTGCTATTTAACAAATATTAATTAATAATACTGAACTATAAATAAGACCACACCTTCAACTATTAAAAACCTTTAGTAAAACAGCACTCCACTTATATCCAAAGGCCCCAACAATGGGCAAAATTTATTTTTTCTTAATATATTGACAACTAAACTAACTGCGAACACACTGCAGTTAAAAACGACAGCAATTGTCATGTAACAAGCTTAGAATTTCCAATAAATACCACACTCTGAAGCAAACAATTCAGCGCTCACTTTGAAAAGCAAAATGTGCCTTAATACGATTAAATTACATGCTTATGTACAAAACACATAAAGAGCTGGCTCATTAAAATTATACTAAACACTTGATTTAACATTGGCGTGCTCCACCTCAGAAATTTTCGTTAAGGCTCCTTCATATCGAAACCATTTCAAGTTGAAAACTTATTTAACCAAAAAACCACTAAAGGTGTAGACTTTGTACTGAAGTAACACATAGAAGTAATTATATCCAAACTATGACAATGCCTCGAAGAAATTTTAATCGTTATTTAATTCAAAACTGCAAGATATACATATGAACCCAGCATTACACTTTATCGTGTTTCAGGGCGCCGTAGTAGACACACTTATATACGTTCTTTCCTCGCCGTTTATACGCATTAATATGCGACACATTAAAATCCAAGAATGAAGCTCTGTAATATAATGACATGACCTTCTATTCTGAAGTATACTGTACACATCGCCAGTAAAATGCCACTCGGCACACATTATAAATTACATTAAAACGTCAAAATCAGCAAGAATGCGGTTATTAACTAACTAGTTTAAATAACCCAGTATGGCGTGAGGCTGTTAAATAAATAAACTTACAGAATTATTTTCAAATATTCCAACCACGAAAAGGTGAGTGGTGCGTAGCAACATTTACTATCTAATATGACAACAGGATGAATGGCCCCAGAAAACTGAATCAAAAATGGACAAGCAATGGCGTACCGTACTAAGCCTATGCAAACAAGGTCTAGCTAAACCACTGATTTTTGACGGTTCCAAAACTAGACAAATTCAACACATTGCAAAAAACAAGTAATGGCACACTTCCACAACACTCTCAAGCTACTTATTTGACCTGGCCACGAAACGGTAAGAAATCATTAAATGCTTGAAACACTCACCACTCGTATCCCTTCTGGTAAATGGCGCAATTATTAAATTATAATATTTCAATGACAATATAATCGCCAACAATTTTTATCCTTGGTCCGCTTGCTTCCCCTCCAAATTATTTTGTCGCGCGAGGTTGAGATTCGCTTCAGTCGAGCGAAGGCAGAAAAAACTCGTTGAAGGAAGAGTGGCCACTTACAGTATAACGAAACCAAGTTGACTCGTTGACAAGTGCAGCACCGAAGAAAGCAAAGGCAGGAACCACACACTAACAAAGTACACAACCTGCTCCATCTGAAGTCTTCGTTGGAATAGCCCGGCGCCCTCGTAAGGAGTAGCCGACGAACGCTCGCCACTGCCCACTCAGACAAGTATTAGGTCAAAAGTAGGGGCAGGTGGAGTGGGGATAGACCATGGAGTAAGGTATGCGGAGACAAGTGACGACGAATATGGCGGTGGTGGCTCCACAGTCGAAAGTTCGAGGTCAGACCAAGAAACAGTGAGGACAGCATTGTTTCACACTGATGAAGAAACATAACAACAATGACTACTGCACATTCTAAGGGCTCAAGGCTAGCATCGTCGCGCGTTTTCACACGACTCTAAAAGCTGAACTGTGGAGATATTTCTCAGCGAACGGAAACTACAAGTGGTTGACACTACTCCCGAAACTTGTACGCGAGTATAATTCTACAGTTCATTCTACCACTCGCATGAAGACTGAAGACGTGAAGAACAACTTCCTGCTTCGGACATGGTATGATATTCCGAAGAAGCGGGACCCGCGAAAGCCTAAAGTCCAGATCGGTGACTTGGTGCGGATTTCGAAAAAAACGTGGAATTTTCCACAAAGGCTACCGTCAGAATTGGTCTGCAGAGCTGTACAAGGTGGTGCGTATACGACATGTGTACCCACACATGTTTTACCTCGAGGACCTACATGGCGAACCCATCACTGGTGGATTTTACGCCAAAGAGATCGGGCCTACACAGTTGCTAGACGTGTAATTGGTGGAGAAGGAGCTGAAACGGAACGGCGTAATGGCCATGTGTACGTGCGGTGGCTGGGTCACTCGAAGCGTGATGATTCCTGGGTTGACGAGGACATTTTGTCGTAACAATCCTGCTACAACTAACATTTAATGTAACACAATTTTTTACTATAGTAAATCTTTGCATATTTTACTGAACTGTTCGTTCTTTCATGTTTAGCCCCCTCCCACACAAGGTGTCTTCCAATGCCTATGGGCTGTACGAACAATGTACTTGTTTACATAAAAAAAACTATGAAACTGATATATTTTCCACACCTTGGGATGTGCACGTATTTGTTTGCTTTTATATATATATATATATATATATATATATATATATATATATATATATATATATATATATATATATATATATCACAGTTACATGTACTGTGTCCAGTAATCAAAGCCATGGCCATAAATTATTTTGGTCATTAACGTATTTGGGTTTTAGCAAGCGTTGGAAAGTATTCCATGTACGTGTGTATATGTATTTATTATGTAGGGGTACCTTTACGGTGCAGGGGAGTTTCTATGCGTTATATGCGCCTGTTTTGCCATTGACATGTTCCCAGCCAGTATTTTAACGGGTGTCGAGCCTGCCCCTCCCGTATGCTATGTGTCATCGTGTGTAGGGTGCTATGTATAGTTTATCTCGTCAGTTTGCCACCCTCCCCCCTCAATTTAATAGCGCGTCTTTAGTTCCACCTGAATAATTTTTTGTACATACTGTACCATGTTTTTTTTTACCAGTAATGTATCACATTTTTTCATCAATGAGTACAGTAGCGGAGATGTTATTTTCACCGTACTATATAATTTATTTTGCTTATTACATGCTAATTGGATATGCGGCCGCTCGCTGTTAGAACGCTACCTGTGTATTCTACATATTAAGTGTGAAAATATTTTCAAGTCTTGGTTCCTGGTGCCGTGAAGTCGTCTCTCTGCCAGCCGGTCAGCTTGATACGGATAGTAAGTAAAACATCCGCCCAATTTCAAAAGTGCCGACGTGGCGAAAAAACTTTGCGGTGTCTTGAGCTTCACGCGAAAGGAGACAATTATGGCAGCGTTTTAACATTCAATAACGTTCATAAACGTAGTATACATATATATGTTTGCATGGTCTCTATTTCCCTTTAAGTTGTACCTACAATATACACTAAATTTACAGAGATTGTGTTTTATTAACAAAACTGATAAACTAAATATTTTCTTTACCCGACGTGTTTTTTTTAACATTGATATGAAAGATTTTTTTAAATTACCAATAGGAGGAAGTGACTTGAGATACATAAATTAATTTTTTTAACACATTTATTTATAAAACCACACAATATTGTTCTGCATAATACAAAGATTCGTCTCCACATCTTTATTAGACACAATGTTTTTTTTTTCTTTTCAGTGTTTTAGGTCATTGCATGTAATATTTTTTATATGTACCACGGATTATCACACGTTCAGAGCCTTAATGCTTGGGCATTGCACGATGCACATCGTCCATAGTCACAGTCGTGAAGCCATGCTACATACTTCTCTACAAGTTGCCTGAACAGAGGACATCGTTGTTATCTGTAGAGTTTCATAATTTTCGTAGCGACAGGACACATATTGCGTATTGCCGACTCTTGGCGATTCACGCACACAGGGTAATTAGGAATTATAGCTTCCTACAGCACTTTTCGAATGTCCCCGAACGGAATATTTCCATTGACCCGCCTAAGTCTGTGCCTCTGTAGGCGGTATGCCCATTGCGTGGTGCGGTCAAGATGCTTCCGTTGACTGTTGGTAAAAACGTAAAACTTTGGTTTGCTCGTCGTCGTCGCTGTACGAGATGGTATTCTGCTTAATCGTGTAAGAGTCCAGCGCGCTCAACCTTTAAATGTTGCTAGACCTTTTTTCACAGACACTATGATTTTCTTACGAAGCCATTTCACAGTGTGTTCACTCGTTTTCTGTATTAGCTTCCTCGTCGCTGGGGACTGCTTGCCAGTAGAACACTTATACGGGGTCTTCCTTGTCGCTGGGTACTGCTTGCCAGTAGAAGACTTGCACGGGGTTTTCCTCGTCGCTGGGTACAGCTTGCCAGTAGAAGACTTGTGCGGGGTCTTCCTCGTCGCTGGGAACTGCTTGCCAGTAAAACACTTATACGGAGTCTTCCTTTTCGCGGGTACTGCTTGCCAGTAGAACACATATTCGGGCTCTTCCTCGTCGCTGGGTACGGGGTCTTCCGTGGAGAGGGTGGGCTTTGTGAGGGTGTCTTCTGCAGGTATGGCTTGTCTGTAGATACCTTGCACAGGAGGCAGTCCCGTACGTCTTCGTCCAGCTGTATGTTGGTCGGTAAATACTTGAATTCTGTCGAAATTTCGTATGGTGCGTATGTCAGCAGGAACTCATTCGGCATGCACGGCAACACGTCCCGTTTGTCTAGGGCAGTAAGCGAATGCACCCTTCCAAATGCCAAAATGAAAGATATGATTTTATGTCCGCTTGGGGAATGTACGTACATTTCTAAGAGCCAGTTTCAACTTTTCCCAGAGACCCTCGGGATGCATCTTATAAAGCCAGAGTTTTTTGGGTTGTTGAAGGGGGTCGAATAGAGGTGGTGGAGGATCACCGACAAAAAAGTAATTAGCTATTGGGAAGCATTCTGGGGATGGATACTCGTCGACTAAACAGTCATTATCCAATGAGAATCATTTGTTGAAATGGAATGGAGGTGACTTATTGTTCGAGCAGAGGCATCCGATTGGTCGAACGAAGGTTTCCAAAGACACCCAAGTAATTAGTCAATGAGTATCATCGGTAGGGAGTGGTGGGGATGGAGAAAATGCTATTAATTAGCCAGTATCAATGGCGAGGGTTAGTCGAACGAATGTGGTCGAAGATGAAAGACAAACTATAAAACAAATGACGAACGGAAGAAAAAACTAATATGGCATTGTACCGCTTTAAAATGTGTGTCGTTTTTCAGAAATACTATAATCAACATATAATATTATAGCCTACGTTTCACACGTTCGATTTGCATAGTATTTTCTGTATGAACGTACGTAAATATTGTCACACATGTTACGCCATGAATTTGAATTTATATATACACTTATTTTCTTATATATTTAATTTTTCTTTCTATTATCACATTTAAGATTTTGGCTTTAGTTGTACGGTAGCAATCATATATTGTTTAACTTAATTAGGTTAGCTAGATTACGTTTTGTGCTTTTCTTATATGTGATTAATTTAATTTTTCTTTTGGTCTCGTTTTTGTGAATGTTTCTGATTTTTATTATATTGTTGTATCCATTTTGAGACCCTGTATTCTAAGATTGTATTTGTTAGGCAGTTTTAAAGTGGTCCATGACGGTGGTTCGTATGTTTCTAGCTCATTATTGAGCCTCAGGTTTAAACTCTGGCTTATGATTGGCTGGAATATCAGGCCCCTTAAACTAGGTTCAGTCAATCATGATTAACGCTCTCTCTTCCATCGGCAGCCATTAAGTATAGACGTAGGTTTAAGGTTTAGGATCCTCGCTTGTAAGTAAGCGGAGGGTAGGGTTTTTACTTATTTTCAGGCTGTTTTAGACTTCCTTCGACTCCTGTTTGAGTTTTTAAGGAGGTCGGCGTTGAAAGAGTGGTAATAATTGCCATTCTGCTAGGTTATTTAATTAGGAGGTAGAAGTCAAGAAGGTATTTGTAACGTAATGTTCGCATTGTAATCTGTACATCATATAGCACTCAGTTCGAATCTACTACGCCTTATGAGCAGCCCATCCAGCTGCGAGAACGCCGATTATCCTGCAAAACCAGGTGGAAAAGTCAATATTCATTAATAGTGGAGCAGAATCGTCGTCCATTATTACATGCTCCAGCCGCCATGTTGAATTATTTACGCACTGTTTAAACCAGTATTGACATTTTCTCATGGTAAACCAGAGAGAGAGAGAGAGAGAGAGAGAGAGAGAGAGAGAGAGAGAGAGAGAGAGAGAGAGAGATTCTCAGTGCCTACAGAGCTAGTTACTATAATTTGAAACTTTTAATTCAGTGAAATCTTTAATTTAGTCAGTTGAGAAACATTAACTTTTTATTTGATTTTATATTTGAGTGTGAACTCTATTTTTACCCTGGAAAACTATTGCATTAATTTGGGGATAGTTCATTCAAGGCATGGCCACTCACCAGTGTAGTAGAAGTGTGTCGTTTTCCATTCATTTTTGCTGATTGCCATCAGGAATTTTAAACCCCAGTTTCATAAAAGTAAAAAGAATTCTGAATAAATATCATTAGTAAGAACAATTGTGCCAGGTGTCCTTGTTTTCAGTAGTGTTGCATATTTCCTATATTTCATATGTCAGTGTCTCAATGTTATAATCTAATTATTTTGAAACTGATGTCCGGTGATTTGGGTACACAAAATGTGTACAGGAAAGTGTGTCTGTTACCAGAGGTGTCCACCATAAACAGACTTTTTCCTGCTTGGCCCAGGTTAGCACCGGGCAATGCAATACTGGGTTTGTCACTCACTCACATTAAAAAACCGTAATATATTTTAATTATATTTTACCTAAATATTCTACAGATATTTACATTGCTGCTTTGCATACAGTTATACATTTAACAGCGTAATACAGAGGTGAGTAATCAGTGGAATGAATGTGACTAATCAGTGGAGCACACGTGGTGGAGGATTGCCGACAAATTAGCCAATGAAATTCATTTGTTGACTAATCGGTCGAACGCGCCTACCAACATGGCTTTGAACGGAGGTGACAGACAAATGATGAACGGAAAAATAAAATATGGCATCGAACGCAGGCGAGAGACAGGCTTCGATACAAATGACAAACGATAAAATCAACATTGCAGAATGAGTATAGGTGAGGGGGGTCGAACGAAGTGAGTAATTGGTGAGGCCCACCAACTTATTTGTAGAGCTGAAGGGGGTGGAGCAGATGTGGTGGAGGCTTGCCGACTAAACACTAATTACCTACGGAAATGTAAGTTTTCAAAATAAATTTTTATAAACTTTTTAACAGATTTTTAATAAAATATTTTAGGGAAAAAGGGAAATTATAAAGTAAAAATGGGAAATTTTAAGGGAAAAATGGAAATTGTTAGGGAAAACGGCCACCGGGGAAAGACTTTTTAATACAATTTTTTAAACGATTATATGATACTTTTTTATAATACATTTTAGAACGATTTTGATTAAATTTGTAATAATAAATTTTTTAACTATTTTTTTATTTTTAAAACAATGTTTTAATTAAAAGTTTTGCTATAATTTTTTTATAAATAAAAAAAGTTTTAGTAAATTTTTTATGATTAATTTTTTACAGATTTTTGAACGATTTTCAATTTTAAAATTATTTTTTAATAAAATTTTTGCAATATATTTTTTATAAATTTTTTAACTATTATTAATTTTGCAGACGACTTTTATCAAAAGTTGTCGTAATTTCTTTTTTTTTAAAGAATTTTCGCAATGTTTTGGGTTTTTGGGATCAGAGGTCACCGGGGTTAAGGTTAAGGGTTAAAGGTCTAAGTAATATGGGTTCAATATGGCGTTTGGGTGAAGTAACATCATGGCGGGTGGTCGATTCCTCCCATCCTATCCCCGATATCCATGCGCCAGACTCATCATTTTCTTAGTACTCACGTGTAAGACAGGATCAAATTCCAATTTCCACCATACAAATCGTTGTACTTTTATAAAGTTATTAGCTGATAAAACAGATTGCGTCAATTTGCTGCCATACTTACAGTAAACATGACAGTCAATGTTGATGTTAGAAGCACTAAATTTTTTTTCCTGTAAGTTGTTCTTGAAGTGCTTATTTAACTGTGAAAAAGTCATGCCTCAACAAATGTTCACGTGAGAACTCTTTCTTTTTTAATGCATCATTGTGGATATAATATTGTAGGCCTATATCTTTATAAGCGCTTACCCCTCCCCCCTCCCACCCACTCAGAATATTACAGGCAGCGATGTGGGACGCCTGAAGAGAAAATAGGGAGCTGATAAACATGATCTCGAGTGATCGGAACGTATGTGCGACCACCACCATGACGATGATGGCAAAATTAAAAAATTACATTAATGTGATAGTGTACGTCAGAGCAGCACAAAATAGCCAACTTTGGCTATTTTATTTTATACAAAATTGCCCCCGCCGACACGAAATTTCTAGTGAAAACCGTTACAGATGAACAAGGTAAGGCAAAGCCTCCAGTGTATACGCTGTTCACGGTAAAGTGAGATTTTTAAAGGCCCTAGTTACTGTTTCCTTACAGCCAATGTTTAGCCTTTAACAACCTTTTAAAATACATATTACCATGAAAGTATAAACGCAGTGTGTACAATTCCCCGCAATTGGAAAAAGCTAAAATAGAATATATTTATTGACATTTATTCCAAATGAGAGGGCTGTCAAAAATGCTCACTTTACCGTGAACGGCCTATAGAGTAGTGTTGGCAGGCAAAATGAGGCGCGACCGGCGACCGGCGACAGGCGCCAGGACGCGCGGCTGTTATCGCAAATGCCGTTACAAGCGTCAGAGAACAATGACACACGCTCCTGTTTTCACGCGTCGCGATATCGACCAGGAAACTACCGTCCGACAAAAACGCTATTTGTAACACTCTGGTTCACAGAGTTAGGGAGAAGCAGGAACCGGCTTGGTTTGCCGTGACCCAGCTCTCGACCTCGACATGTTGTGTTGCCCCAAACATTGACAGTGCAGCTGCTTGCTTATACATACACAAGACGTATGTTAGTAGCGGCAGTGTGCACATGAATAAAATCTGCCACAGCTGTACTATTAAGTCGAAAATCAATACGCTCTAAAAAATAATAGCACTACTTAAGTCTTACCACTTAAAATTTAAATTTTTTGGACGTCACAATTACGACTATAGTAGCGAAACACGCTTCGCCATTTCTCCTTATACAAATACAGGCTGTGTTTCATAGACGCCAGATATGAGGGGTTAAGAATCGTGGCCGTTATTCCACTTCTCAGCATATAGACAGTGTTCGATCGCTGCTTTAATGTGTAACAGTGGCATTGTAACCTTTGGTTGGGGAGGGGGGGGGTACAGAGATGCGATTCCACCCACCCTCCTCGAATTTGATAGTGGGTTGCAGCATATTGTTTGCACCCCAACACCTAAAAGACTATGGGAATACTTTTCAGACGATAAAAGTAAAAACTAATAAGAAGTTATCAATATATCTAATGATCCTATTTTTCTCTACATGGAAGCAAATAATTTTGATAAACTTTAAAAAGTTTAGCTGTAAGGTGGGCCTCGACGTATCGTTGATAGCGACATCATTAGAGTTGTGACCAGAAACAAACGCAGTACTAGTGATGCAATTACAAGTACGTACCCAGGTGGTCGCGTTACCTTGTACTCGAACACAGAACTCCTCGTGTGGTAAGTTGTCGTACAGGCCACTACATTACAGAGGTAGGATTCGCAGCATTATCTTCAGTCTACAGTTTTGGTAGGCTGGGTTTAATAACTTCAAATTATTCCAGGGGAATCATTTTGAAAATTTAATGACTGATCATAACATTATTTGTATGTAGAGTTTGGTGGAAATACCTTGGCCGGTTTCCGATATTAGGCATAAAAGCTTTAGTTTCTTATTTGGCGCTGTCGAACATAACATACTAAAACAAGTTCTGTACAGGCTTATCTAATGCTTCTAATAGATACTGAAATATGTCAAATTATTAAATAATTGTGATAAACTTATTGAGATAAATCTTAGTGCTCCATTTTGACAAGCTTAAATTATGTAATTTGACATGGCCCACTTTAGTACTTCTCGTGTAAAATTATGTGTGAATTATATTATTGTTTCGCGAAATATGGTATAAATGATGTATTTTATCACCTGGCAATTTCTTACAGAAAGGTGGCAAAAGATGATGCCAATAAATATATTTGGTGCTTCTAATAAATACACTTAGTATAAAAATTTTACATGATAATGTTTAACATGTTTAATAGAAACAATAAACGTATCTAAATAATTTATATTGCAGCCATACTGTAAATAAAGGCAGACAAACTCTAAACATGTCCTATAGTAGCACTACGAGTGTGCAAAGTTTAGTGTGGATCGGTTAATTGGTCCCTGGCATTTGACAAAACGCTCCAGTTTCTCACGCGGTGGTATCTTCAATATTGAAGAACTAAACGACGATTTATTGGCACATTCTATGTTTGTTACACTTTCTCTCAGTCAGTAAGCTAAACCTGCTTCGTTGAAGGATGGGGATCTTCGTTAAATAAGCGTATATTACAGTTTCCTAGACAATTAAAAATAGTTGCAAAGAAAGTACTCCCGTCTCAATACCTCACAATAAATCGACATCACTTGCCATTCACAAATTAATAAAATCAATCGATACAATTTACAATTACCCTTAGAAATTAATGTAAATAAACAATTAAAAATCACTTCTAGTAGACAGTGTATCAAAACCTATTCAATTATTTTATAAATTATATGTCCATAAGTTCCAATAAACAATAAAATCCGTATCACATATTCATTCAGTCACACCTCAGTTTAGTTCAGATCCTACCAGTCCGCAATGTTCTAGACTTCTCCGGGCGAACTGACGCACAGTAGCCTTCACTCGCCGGGTTTCACGCCCTCTCGTCCGTTCACACCACAAACACCTGGTCCGCCGTCGTCTCGCAATCTCCCGTCGTCGTCTGTCCTCTTTACCGATGTCCTTCGCCGCACTCGTCCTCGCCTAGTTACCGCACTCAGTAAAAGACTTCTACCAAAACACTGCCGTCCCTTGGACCACTGCAGTACTTATAGGGTCGTGGGCCATCGCCCAGAAATTTCTCTAAATGCTGTGTTGCTCCTAGGGTCCTAGTTCCCAGAATATTCTTGCGGATAACGAGACAACCAACAAAACGATCGGGTACCGTATCATTCTGCACTGGTGTTCTTTCCTCCCCTCACACCAAGGCCAACCACAGCAGGGTAGTTACAAGGATGCTAAAAGTCTCGCCCCGCCCCTACTTTTCTCAGGAATTGAGGACAAGCCTGACTTACACGATCATCGGAAGCTGTTTCACCCGTTGAAGGCACCCAAGCAAGATAGCAATACGGACGAATAGCACGCGTGCACCCAAATTCCTACCGCTTCTATGTGAAATGGCGTGCAGTATTTCCATCGTTGAGATATACTATGCAAATTATACCTGACATCTTTGAACATTTATCTCTTTTAAAACATTGATTAAAAACCCAAGAAAGACTAGAAGATTTTAGATAACTCATTTTTATCTCCGTTTCTTTCACAGAATATATATTTGCCGAATTAAGCATAGTTATTGTATACAAATTTAGTTAAGAATGTTATGTGAATGGCAACAGCTATGTTTTGCAAGCTGAGTGTTAATTTAAATGTTTAAAATTTATTTATTTATTGCATTCCAACACCGTGCTGGAAATTTCTGCTGCGTAAACATCGTCTCCTAAAGAGATTGCAAAATAGTGTATAGTATTAATGGATGTCATAATTTACAAAAGTTTATAGTGATACCATTTGTTATTTAATATTTAAGTAAAATTCTAGAAATAAATACGTATTTCAATTCTCAAACTTCATATAATTAATACATTAGAATCAAAATAAATATTTCCTACCTACCTACTCTGATTCTGAGCTGAGACTCTCCTCTTCTACCGAGTCACTCGTTGAGTCTTCGTCACATGACATTCCGATGTAACGATACTTCTGTCACTTTCGATGTCCAGCAGTCCAGCAGTCTTGAAACATGCCGTTTCAATGTTCTTTACATGTTTACAACATTGTTCCCATTGTTCAATAGAATAGCTGCCAAACAACTGTTAACATAAGTTCTTCTTGTCAAGAGATGAAGATATTTCTTCGCGTATCTTCCCTTTTATATTTCCCCAGACGAGTTCGATCGGGTTCAAATTCGTGTGATATGGGGGCAACCTGATGACCATATGATATGATCATTTCATCAACTTTGAAAGTTTTTACACTTGAAACTTGTTTTACTAACAACAGCAAATTGGCTTTCGTCAAGTTAGATGAAAATGAAATGTTATTTATTGTTATCCACTCTTGAATTTCTTGTTTTGTGTTTGCCGATGTGGGTTTCTAATTTAGCTAAACATTACGGTAGCTTGTTTTATCAAGGACAATTACACATTTTTCAGATATATTTCAGAGCAGTTTTTGTTTGACCCAAGTGGACAAATTTTCGTAATTCATATTCTCATGGCAATCCCCCTATTTCTGCTTCTATGTGAAAATTAGCAGTGCATTCGGGACAAAACCTTGTTCTCCTCCCGCATGTACGATAATAAATCGCGGGCATTTTCCAATAGGTTCGGTGACACCGAGTTATTTGTCCGACTGCCAACAAGAACTAATACAATGTGAGGCATGCATGTACGTTTCGTCGACATAAACAATCGCCCTACCTGCTTCTCGAAACTGCCGTGTTTCCTGTACATATCGACCTCTCCATGCAGTAATGTCAGGTTTCTCCACTATAATTATTCTCTTCGACTGGCAGTTCTTCCAATGGAATCCTAGTCCTTTTAACAGTCGCCGCAAGTATTCCCTGCTACAATCTAAAACCCTGTCCTCCCGCAAAGTCTTGTTTAATTTTCTTGGTGTTTGGACAGTTTTTCTGTTTGTATAAACTCATTTACTTTTCTTCTCACAGCACCTCACGTAAAATCATCCACATAAATTATTTTCTCGTGTTGCGTTTTTTACCCGTTGGCGTTGAAAAACCGAGATGATTTCTACTGTTCGCTTTTCCCTCAGCTATATTCTTCTTCACTGTGGTTGCTGAAACTCCCTTCACATTACTTGTATCAGTGACATTGTACTCCAGCCCGTACAATTTCTTCGGATCTTTTAAATGTGTCGCAACATTCTACATAATCTCTCGTGCCTGCCCCCGTAAAGGCCATCCCGAACTTATTGTCGACTTGATCTCTTATGAGGTTGATTCCATAGGTCCGGTCGGATCGTGTAACAAGGATCACGAGGTGACGAGCCTTGAATGGTGGCTCTGACTGCAGGAATACGCTCAACCGACCCCCTTCCTTCAACAAGCTCCGCCCACATGACCGTCGCCTGACACTGGGGTCTGCGCACCTCGCTTTGTTATATCATCTTCACTCGTCGGTTTGTCCAGCATGGGGGAAGAAGGAAAAGAGGCTGTGACGCCAGTAAGGTCGCCACTGTCAATTATCCCCAGTAGGGAGGTATAGCCCTATTCTGGGATAAGTGTTTGGCGGTTAATAATGCAGCGATTCGTCGCCACCAACTTGGATGACATCACCGCTGCCATATTGGATGATGTCATGGATTACATCACCTTGGATTACATCACCTCCTGCTCTGTCATTCCAATCGCAATATTGTTTCCGTCCATCATATTATTTTTAGAATTTCTCACTTCATACTCTGTCATTCTATCTTGCTAGTTCATGCTCTATCATTCCTTTCCACCTCCCTCTCACCCACCTCTTTTCCTTCTTCTTCTCTCTCTCTCTCTCTCTCACTGTCCTCTCTCTCTCTCTCTCTCTCTCTCTCTCTGCCATCACCTCTAACCACTATCTTATATGTCGTCTACTTTAGGCAGTAATCTTGTTTCGTGTGCTAGTTCTCTCATCGCCAGCTAAAGTGCTCCAGTAGCATCCTCCATCTTGGATGTTGCCCACTAAAGTGCGCATCTGTTGTCCGCCATTGGTTGTTGTTTGCTGATGTTGTCGCTCGTTAGGAGCACATGCACGTGATTAATCGAACACCATATTGATTATGGCATCTAAGTCGTCGAGTGACACCCAGGAGCCCTGTGATAGCTCAAAAAATTCTCTGGAGGAGTGTGGGCTCGAACGGCCGGACTTTGGGTATATAACATCGTCTCACCTATTGGAGTAGTCTGGAGAGTAGGATTTTAAAAGATGTAATTGCAGCAGACACCTTTCATCATCATTCTTTCATTAAAATATTATTCCACTAGAGTAGACATCTCTCACCTCCATTTGACCGCCATCTTGGCTTAAGGGGAATGGTGCACGAAAACTGTATATACACATCATTTTTTCACAACTTGTTTCACAAAGGATTTTTCGAAATTTCTGCCTCGACAAGAGGTAAATAACAGTTCTGAACACATTCTTACATTGTTACGATTTCTCTGCGTTCGTTATTCTCGAAGTACTGATTAAAGGTAAGAAAAAAAATTAATTTTCTTCCATCAGTGCTCCGAGAATAATGAAGGCAGTGAATATATAACAACCTAAGAAGGTGTTGAAAATTGTTATTTACGTCTTGACGAGTAGAAAATTTCGATAAACCCTTTGGAAAACGACCTATATCCAAAATCGTGTAAATATACAGCTTTCATGTACCAGTCCCCTTAAGTCGATGAACGACATGCTAGGTGGATTGATTATGGTTTATTTAAAACTCGTTATATTAAAAAAATATTTTTGAGGTGTGTATGAGGTAGCATCGAATAACTTGCAATTCAATGATATGCTGCATGTAAAAATGTATTTTGCATGTACATAGACCATCGAAGGTATACAAGTGTAAAATGAAAATACAATTAGTGCTACATAACGTGATGTCTAAGAATGAAACTAAGTAATTAAATGTTGCAATTTAATGTCTTTGTTATTTATTCACAAAATTAATCGGAATATAATACAGTAATGAATAAAGTAGGTATCATGTATGTTTAAATAATTTTTTATATGCAGTCAGTTTTACTAGTTAGAGCCCACGACAGTTCCACATTCCTCTTATTCTTTCCTCCTAAGACCATTTTGGAGAGACCCTAGACGGTTCAAATGGTAAACTAGAAACAAACAACTCACAAATACGTTAGTTTTTGCACAAACACGCATGATGAAACGTTGCCCTCTCTCTTACTGCTCGCATTGTAACAATGCCAACAGCTCTCCAGGCAATGGGACTGGAGTCCACACAACATTCTTGCAACCATACTGGAGAGCATTAAATTCTTTTTAAAATCATAATTAATGGAACATAGCAACCTCAATAATAATTCTCAAATATCCTGAGGCTATTGTGCAGGTGAGCTTACAATGCTGAAACCTGAGAAAACAACATCAAAACAAAGGAAAGGCAATGTTGAAACTAAACATAACAATGCATGAATTGAAAACAACGAGAAAAAATGACACCAAAAAATGGAGAAATTATGTAAGTGAAGAATGAGCATAACTGAAGATAAGTGGGCAAATGAATAAGTTTGTTACCAACCCTCATACGATACAGTGCAGATAGCAAATGATAGTTTCAATAGCTTCCCATCTCTCATCTATGGTTAAGGCATCAATTTCCTGTCAGTATCATATATATCTTCATTATAGAGCAACAAAGCAATATGGGTACTCAAACATACTATATACAGTTCCTCTTCATATCTGTGAGGCAGCATATGTATAACACCATCCACTATGGACATCTTATCATCAAACCAAGTGAGCTATAATTTATTGGAACACTTAGAATGAAGTATGTGACAACGATATCTTATGCTTTTTGCATCAGATGGAAATCTGTTCTTCCAGAACAGCTAGATAATCTTGAAAGGTGATCTTCACAACACACTTTTGAACACCTTTGACTCTTTTTTGTTTCTTTGTCCCCCCTTTTTTTTGTATGAATACATTTTAGCTCGCAGGTCCACAAAATCATTCATCAGCAACTCATCGCACTCGTCTTTAAATGTTTTCCAATGAATTCTGAGTCCATAAATGCGAGATGAAGATTGTTGTTGTGTTTCTTCTTCTTGGCACTGTAGTGGAATTCGTATATCACTGTCTTCGATAGGTCAAGGACAGCAAAACCAGCATAGATCAGCTTATCGAAAATAATGCCTTCTTTATCCAGTGTCACCAGTATGAGTGATTTACTGTAGATCATCCTATCCTTGAATGATGGTTTTACAATTACCTTCCTGATGCATCGCAGGTTGCATAGCATTTCCATCCTTTGTCTTTTCTGCTTATTCTCTATAATATTCCCAAAAGGCGGAGTTATTCGCCAGTTTGAAAGAATTTTGCTTAAAGTCATTGCTAGCAGCTGGACATTTCATGGTATTAAAATCGATGAAGGGGCTCAAACAAGGAATCTGTGTGAACTGCAGAATATGGTGTACCTTCTTCAGTTTTAGCCCATGCACCATAGTTTGCTTCAATTTGTGATTGTGTACTACATAGTGAGTCTTGGTTTCCAGAATTGTGAGAAGTTTCTTCTACCTAGAGCATGGAGTACAGTCATTGACTAACAGAAAAGGCAAGTCCATATACTCTTCATCCAGGGAGGTAGGGTATTCAACATTTGCCTCTGAATATAACCTGTATCAGAATCATCAGCCACATTCATCACATTTATATCTGTGTCACACCGGAAGTCACGTTTTGGGAGCGGGAGTCACATTGATTTTCCATAAAAGTTGTTGGCATCGACATAATGTGTATAGGTCGATGATGGAGGATGAGTCGAACATTTCAGGCAGGTGCTTTTTGTTTGCTTTGCATCGTCTTCTCACACATTGAACCATGCCACCGCGGATTGCTGCCTCGAAGAACATGTACTTATCACTATCAGTCAGTAACTCTAGTTCCAACTTTTCCATCCACAGCATTGCATCAAACGAAAATCCTGCTGCACTAACATAGTGTGCACAGTCTAGCACATATGTTTCCAGCACAACTCTCTGAAATTTTCGAAAATAATCGCATAGGATGAGCATATCTGTTCTGAGATAGATGTCCGAGTATTCTTTACATCCGAATTCTTTACATCTTTACATCTACACTTTACATCCGAATTTGCACCAGACTGTCTGTGAATGATTATAGTATTCGTCCAAGATGATAGAGTCTGTTAATATGTTGTAACACCTATCCTTGTCTGGCAGACACATCTCGTCTAGTTTCGCCCAAGAATCCATATACTCACAAGGGTAACAACTTTACGAGTGATAAGACTCGTTCCTTCAGGAGTGAGAAATTTGGCAGTATTCCTGAACTTATCAGAAGACAGGTTTTGAGCTAGACTGGCAAGACTCGCCCACATGAAGCGAAATGTGTCCATGAACTGCTCGGTAAACCTGTCACCTAAATGCTTGGAGAAAGTTATCATAATTTTTTTGCTATGAGGAATGACGAAAATGTGCTTGTTGTCATATTCCAGTTCTTTTACAATTAAATTCTAAAGTTAGGATAAATTATAAAAAAAGACTGGTAGTTTCTTTGGTCGCCATCCAAACATGTTGTAGTTGTTGCAAGCTGTGCCAATGTATTTGCCAGTAAAATGGTTATGGTCTCGTACTTTGCGGTTGTTGGAGGCAAATGTGGTGGAGCTGTTGCAGCATCTAGAGGCTTGCGCAAAAGAAACCTGTTTGGGAGGTGTCAGAGGAGCCATTGGTATTGATGTCTCGTATATTGCCTTCAAATTTTTGGCAATACCAGTTATGTCGTCCATAAAGTGTTTTCTCAGCATCAGTATATCTGTAAACAATTGGTTCTACTGACAGGTCTGAAGTCAAGTGTGCAAGAATGATATCAGTAGCTATACAAACATAAGCACAATAACTGCATGCTTCATGTTCTTGTTATGTACATGCATTGAGGGGGCTAGGCTCAGAGGCATCGATAGACATTAATATGGCTTCAAAGTCAAAATATGCTATTATTGGGACCTTATCGCCATTCTTACAATTTCTGAACTTCAAACCAGGTGGTTCACCATTCTTCTCGAGCTTGGGCATCTCAGCTCGTACTGGTACTTGGGTAGAACAGTCCCTCTGCTGTTCTTGCAAAGCTGCTTCTCCTGTGAGACCTGATGCCCGAGGTTTCTGTGCCAAAGTATTTAAGTAGCATTTAAAAATGTAAATTTCATGTTCATGTGTTGTGAGCTGTGTCCAGATGAGCCGTGGAATTTTCTTAATACACATAAAATGAGAATTCTCTTCATCAGTGATGAGAAGGTCGATGTGTGTTGGTTTCTCATTCTTGGTAAGGTGCTTCTTGCCACAGTGAACGGTCAACGGTGCCACACACTGATAGATACCGTAGCATTACATAATTTTTTGCACCCCCACTTTGTGAGTGAACAGGGTGGCACACCCACAAACCATGTAATTCAACTCGCTACTAACGAGCACTGCAGTATCGCACTAGGGCAAACCACAGTGACAGTACGAGTATGTGACATAGAAACAATAACTATGGTTATTATTACACCACAAATTAGGGAAGGTGTATCCTAGGAGTTCTGTAGCTCTCCGAGCAAAATACTATTGTGGAACCCATGGCATGCCGCATACATTTCGGCGCAAAAGAATGACGCACAATGTACAACCTAGACTACCGTCCGGCGGTTAGTCTACCTGAAATACCACTAGGGGAAATTGATCATGAAATTCCGTCTGAACACCAGGCTGCATTTAAATGCCTGCTTAATGAATGTGGAGACATTTTTGCAAAACGCGATGCCTTACGCCATATCAGAGTCGCAGAGCACGAAATTTTCCTAACAGAGGAAAGGCCAACTTGTACCAATCAGCGAGAGTATCTGCCACATCAGGCATGTATAATCAAACGCCAGATCAAGGAAATGCTTAATGATGGGGTAATATAACAGTCAAACAGCCCGTACAACTCGGCAATCACACTCGCACCTAAGAAAGATGGGACTTGAAGATTTTGCATGGATTTTCGGCCCATTATCCAAATCACGTGCAACGTGCTTCCACCATATTTAAGTGTTAAGGATGCACTTAGTTCACTTGGCCAGGCGAAAATCCTAACCTCCTTAGATTTAAAGAGTGGTTATTTGCAAATACCAGTTAAGTTAGAGGACAGAATAAAAACGGCATTCACAGCTCCCGATGGAAGGCATTTCCAATTTTGTGCCATGCCATTTGGGCTGATGTGTGCCCCCACCACATTTCAATGGATGATGGTCCGTGTGTTGGACGTTCTCATTGGCGAATATACACTGGAATATTTGGACGACGTAATATTCTAGTCAAAAAACTCGAAAGAACACTTGCATCACTTGTAAGTAATTTTAGAGCACTTTACCATTAACAGTATGACATTCGCTACAGATAAATGACACGTGAGAAAAACCAGTATTGACTTTCTTGGTAACATGGTTGATGAGGTGAGGAACAAACCAAACCCGGAACAGCTGAGGTTGATTGACAGCTACCCACAACTACGCACATGAGGAGATTTTTCAGCTTAATAAATTGGGTAAGCGAACACATTGATAATTTTGCCGCCACAACCATGCCGCTCACCGACTTATTTTTGCCACAACTGCCTTTTCAATGGCCGGAGGAAACAGAAAATGTATTTGCCAATATTAAACAGAAACTCAAGTCATCCTCAACACTTGCAAGGGTACGATGCCAGCTGGCATTTGTATCTACAAACTGACACAAGCCAAGAAGGACTGAGGGCCGTATTGTACCAGATCGATGATAGCGAGGCTAAGCACATGATCGACTTCGTTAGTGCCAAGCTCGGCCAGACAGAGAGGCACTATGATGTGAACGAACGGGAAGATTTGACTGTCGTTTGGGCCGTCTAAAAGTACCGAGTCTATCTCAAATGTCAGAGAGTCACAATGAGAACGGAGAACAGGTGTTCAGTGTGGCTACTTAACATGTGTGAAGAAAGGAGCAAATTAACCAGATGGGAACTACATTTGCAAGCGTACGATTTTATCATAGAACATGTGCCAGGCAAGGAAAATCAACTTGTGGATGAGTTGTCATGCTCTCCTAACATGGAGGTAATTATTCGAGACAATGCTGAATGGAAGGAAATTTAACCCCCAAATGCGCAAGACCCAGTAACAGAAGTGTATGTCCAGCAAATATATATGGATAACAGTGACATATTGAAAGAGGCAATACTATATGGTGTAAGGAAATAAGAGCAAAATAATGCCGAATTTCAAGTAAATAGACCGCCAACACCAAAATTCAAGTTAATACGCCACAAAAGACTTAAATTAGAGTTAAACACAAAATAAAATGAAATAAAGACCGAAAAAGACAATTTTAAGTTTAAAAAATCCAATTTCAACAATTTACAACTAATTTATGTGCTATGTACTAATCAAATAAAAAAATAAATTTATAACTCAAAGATTTCTTAAACATCGGGGATGAATAATAATGTGGTACCAATGAAAGTTTTTTTCTTTTAAATCATATTTAAATAGTTATGTGTAGTAATAACCAAATAAAATTCCACATTCTCTGAAAATCCAACATCTGTGCAATGACGAACCTGGCGTAGTGTCTACAAAAACTGGAGCTGCAGATCCTTCAAAGATATCTGTTATACTCATGGTAAAATCGGAACCTTCTGAGGACACAATAACTACTTCAGGTTCATCAAAACATTCTGTCTTTGTAGCAGGCCTTCTTTCATACTCCCAGTATTGTCTATTGGTTTCAACTACAACAACATGGTTTAAGAACCAATCCCTTGGAGGTGAAGGTTCATTGGAAATAAACCAAATAGGTTTTATTTCTAGCTTATTACATTCAGCAATCCACCTTTTACTAGGAGTCGAACTGAAATACCTTCACATAATATCTTAATGAAACTATCGCAGTGGTATTCGTGGCTATATTCCTCAGAAACTATCACATCGTAATACCTTTCAACGAGGTCTTGGAGCGCAAATTTCCCAACATCGGGATAAAAAATTCGTACTCCTTTTAATACCCGATTGCAACAACTTGTCTTACCGACACTCGACACTTAGGTTATATTAAGTTAGTTTATGTTACGTTAGGTTAGGTTCGGTTTGCAACATCAAACAACACTTATATATATTTGTGGCAATCCTAGTCAAACAACTAATTTTTAACCACATAATTTACGTAACATCTAATGGAATTAACCAACAACAACACTGGGTAGTCAAATAAATAATTATTATTTTAATTAGAAATTAGTACAATGAACACTTTCCATCAAAGTATAAAAATCTTTCTTTCCATTTATTTTTCATTACAATTCAATATCAATTCAATTATGGAAAGAAATAATGGAAAGAAAGATTGTTATACTTTGATGGAAAGTGTTCATTGTACTAATTTTTAATTGGAATAATAATTATTTATTTGACTACCCAGTGTTGTTGTTGGTTATTTCCATTAGATGTTAAGTAAATTATCTGGTTAAAAATTAGTTGTTTGACTTGGATTGCCATAGCGATTATAAGTTTTTTTAAGTATTAAAAATATTAACTTGAACATGTGTGTAAGTATACACTATTGTTGACTATACTTGTAATGCATACAAATAAAAGCAATTACACTGAAATATTAGATTTTTTTTAAATGAGGTTGAGCTAGAATATTTTTCTAATAATCACTTATTTTAGCAACCCGAATTCACCGCGACTAAATTTGGCAAGTACGTATTGTTGCACGGAAAGTAAACCTTTTATGACGATAAAGACGAATTCTACAATTTTTAGTAACGAAATTTTTATTTAAACAACGCCACAAATTCTTGGCTCTTTATCAATACGATGAGTGACCTTTACCACGTGGATATGCAAACGAAACAGGAGTGCTAACTCACGCAGGCGAAAATAAGCAAGTGCTCACAACAGGAAGTGGATGGGTGGCATGTTACAGATGGACGACTGTAAATGTGTTCACTGTAAAAGCCTGGGAAATGGTGAGTGTTTGTCCCCTCGGGTGCGAGGGATAGTATGTTAGCTTATTCGCACAGTGGCTGCATGGCGGGACATCCCGGTACTGAGCAGACCATACGTAATGTACGTGAGCACTTTTTCTGGGCAGGCCTGAATAAACACGTACGCCAAAATGTGCAAAAGTGCACTAAGTGCAACCTGTTCAAATTACGCTGAGCCGACAGTAAACAACAACAACAACCACGTGTTCCAATAAATATCTTCGAAACTATCTGTCTAGACATTATGGGACCATACCCCAGGACTGTGGGAGGAAAACATTTTGTCATCGACGTGACACAATTTTTCGAAGTGGGTGGAAGCGTACCTGGCGAGAGCACACGGACCACAAATATCGCGAGCATGTTGAACGAGGACCTTTTCCCGAGGTTGGGATTTCCCAGAAATTTCCTAACTGACAAGGCACGCAGTTCACGTGGAGAAAGTAGAGAGAGTTGTGTACCGGGGGGGGGGAGGGGGTATACCACATGACAACTGCGATCTACCATCCCAGGGCGAACCCCACAGAGCGCCCGTAATCGATAACTGAAGGTACAATTATTGCTCTGTGTGGGTAACCAGCATGCCACATGGGTAGAACATCTGTCCGCTGCCTTGTATACCCTCCGACAGAGCGTCAATGCCGCAATTGGCAGGTCACCGCGAAAATCCTACTGGGTGTAACCTTCACATGCTGGGCGAGGCTAACTGCCCATGGGTGGAAGGATACAGCGAGAAGGCCAGTAGCGAAATTCAACACAGATGGAGCCATCAGTTGATGCACGAGGTACGTCAATAGCAAGAATGCTATATGACAAAATGGCGGCCTATTAGTACGAGACCACCACCAGTGTTGCAAGTCGACCAACAGGTCTACGTAAGGAGTCACCTGCAATCCGCAGCCCACAAATATTTTTGTACAGGATTTGCAGCGAGATGGAGCGGCCCACACCAGATAATCAGAAGTCACGGACCCACCACCTACACAGTCCGAATTGGGGCAATGAGTATGAGAGTACACCAGGACGACATTCGACTCTCACCAGGTACCGTCGACTACGAGGTCGGTCCCGATGACTCTCCACCCCACGACGGCAATGGTAGTGCCGAGCTCCCAAGAGCACTGATTGAGGAGGGAAGTGCACCAGCGCCTCCAGCGGTAAATTCGCACCAGATCCACCACAGCAGGAAGACGAGGGTGTACCACCCGGGGCGACCCTCAATGACGATGCCACTGTCGGGCTCCCTGGGAGAGGGGTCTCGAGGAGGGGGGTATGGTTGTGCCTCGAGAAGTATCACCACCAGCTGAGGCAGACGACCCGGTGTTGCTTTGCGCACCCATGCCTCTCAGAGAGCACCAGATGGCCGGCCCGAGTGAAGTCGATGGCGCAGCGCCTGCAAATGCCACCGTTGCCTCACCAGTGCCCACACCGGCGCCTGCACTTCGAGTGGAACAACAACCTGCTGATGTCACGACTCCCGATGTCGCGATGCATCAGTGTCAGCAGAAGCAACTTCTAATGTGTCGCCAGCATTAGGTATCATGTCGGAGCCTCCGGATGCAAAGTCGACAGCGTTAGGGCAGTTTCTAGGTATGCCAACCACCGGCGAGGAAGTGACAACACACTGCAAAAGCGCAGCAAGGGAGCGACGTCACCAACCAATGGCACACCGACAGGTGGTCACTCCACTGTTCAATGGGGTCATGCCCGGAGGCAGCAGGGTAAGCGAAGAAGCAGTGAAGCAAGTGCAAGTAGTGACGGCGGGAGCGAAGGCAGCGAGTCGGCCAGCTCGTTCCGCCTCCGCCGTTCACATAGGCAGGCTTCAGCAATGCCATCAGTGCGGGTGCGCCAAGGCATCACACGGCATATTCAGCCGCCAACAACAGCAACATCAGCAGTCAGCACAGTAAAGCACAGCCCAAGCAAGAGGATTGTACAACTTGCGGCCTCGGACATCTCAGAGGAAACCCAGCTGCTACAGATAGTGTCGTCCGGCCTACAAATTATCTCAAAAAAGAAGGGGGGGGGGCTTTTGACGTGTGCACGTATCCTTCTGCTTAGGCCGTTTGTCCGACCGAACACTCCAACGACACATCGGCCAACACCCGCATTCTACGGGATTACGTCAGTGCACCAGTTCATGGGATGTGTGCGATGTGTGCAAAGTAGATCAGGACATGCTAAAGTAACCCTAGTGCAGCGCAATGAGTGTAGTGCCCGGCCAAGCGGCTATGAACTCCATAGCGCGGAGGGATATGTAGTGATACAAAAAGGTGCATAAAAATTACTCAATGCTTTCTGGCTCATGGTGTGTAGAAATGAAACTCAACACACAAATCTTTTTCTGGGTACAGAACCCTGCATGTGTTTTCCATTAATTATTGTTTGTTTTCATTTCACATGTGCTATGTCCATTTCATCCCACCCTTATTTTGCAAGTGTCGGAGTATGTAGTTTTAATGTTGTTAATTTTATACCCTGTTAGTTTGCAAGTTGAGAGCAGGTAGGCTATGTTTTGTGCAAAGTATGTCACAATATAGACCCGCGTGGCCAGCCAGACTACCAACACCGGCTCGCACACCACGTTGGAAAATTAGTCACCGTCAAGCATCGAGAGGAGTCGGATGCATGTTAATACATTCCACATTTTCCCATGCCTGGGCGGCACTCAACTTATTTGCATTGGTCATGTAAAGCTACAATAGCATAATTTTTATGGGAACCGTTTTTGCATCACCACCAGTGTTAGCATCGCCTGGGGAATTTTAAGCAGCACGCTAATCAACTTCATGGCCTAAGCGTATTTTATCAGTGTAACCTCCACCGGCAGATCAAACCCGGCACACATGTAAAGTTACTTAAGCAGGAATTATGTTATTTGTATACCGAGTAAATACAGCAGTGAACTGAACCATGTTATATTTATTTTGGTTGCGGCAAAGCATTTCAGGGTACAGGCCCTCATATATTTTCGCCAATTTCCTCGAGTGTATTTGCCATGTTCCAGCGTATAGTTCTTGTGCGATCTGTTTTGCATTGTGTATCATTATTTGTGCGTGTGTGTGTACACTGCATAAAATATACATAAATTTCTACGAATGTTTCATCATTTGTGTAAATGCATCATGTATCAGCTATATGGGTGTGTGGTCAGCCCCAAGAGTCCACCGTTTAGGAAACAGTAAAGTCAACACAGCTAGAATAATAATTGCAGGGGCACCAGTGACCAACGATGGAAGCTTACGTCCGAGTGAATCGGCCCGCAGCACCCTGAGACCACCAGTCTCCATGCTTCATTTCCACCATTATTGACGCCACCCATGAGTGGCATCTGGTACCTAATTTGGTGACCACAGTAATTTCTCAACCAAAACCTTTCAGCGCCCTTGAAACCTAACCTTCCTTTTTTTACATCAGGATATTTTAAAACATAAATACAACATTAATACAAAACACAATATTTTACAGGACATTTACGAATACTTTGGTTCACCATACAACCATACATAATAAGGATTTTGGTACATATATTCTCGTAAAGCCTCACTTTTACACTGCGAGCACAACGTTTGTTTTGAGCACTGATGCATATTATACTTCTTTACTAACAAACTTAAGTTTGGACAATCATAGTACCTTCTGATATTCACAACTTCTGCACTAGTTAAAGACATGACAATTTTCTTTTGGGTTTTTCCCAAAACATAGATGGGATAGTCTTCAACAATTACTTCATATAGCTATTGAGATCTGTCTTCATATGGTATGAGAGGCCGGATTCCCATTTTAAATCATGGACTTCGCATGTCTGATGGCGATACATGCTTTGGATTTCTGGAGTTAAGTCAAACCATGGGTGAAGGCATTTAATACTTTGGACTTTGGTGGTATTATCACTGTCAGAAATAGATATTGTAAGATCTTTTATGATAAAAAGAACTGTCGTGATGGTTTTCATTGCGTGCAACAGTACATGGTTACCGGTTTTTTCTAATAATAGATACATATATTTTTAAACATACCAATTTATAGTTTGGATTACATAATTTCCCACAAATTAGTACTTAATTTTTTCCCTGAATGAATAATTATCACTTTTTACACACACACACTTCTTATATACAAAATCTCCTTGAGGGAATCTTTAGCACTTTCTGGAATTTACACAGTTCCCGACACTCACAGTATTACTGTCGAGGAGTCTGAGTCGACTTCATCGATTCCAGAATCTGACACAATGTTATCAGGAGTGTTGTTAATGTGTTAAAGGATTTGTTGCTTTCTTTGCATTGCAGTCTCTCCTGAAGTGTTGTTGATTAACATCATTTTTGAAGGCTGGTGTACCATATGGGCAGTCTTCACACGACGAATACGAGACAATATCTTCCTCCCCTCTTAAATGATCTGGCAGCAATGCATATACATATAAGATTTCCTGGGGAGCATACAAAATTATAAATTTCTTGGGTAGGATTGCCAGGTGGTCTTCGATATCCAGGCTTAGGAGCATTTTCGTTATTCCGAATGCTAGTATTGCATTATATACACTTATGCACTCTTCATCACAATTTTCAAAGCATTGACCATATACATTCTAACCTTTATGTTCTGCTGCTGTCTCGGAGTTACATGGTGTCTCGGTTCGACTGCTGATGATCTCAGTGATGGTAAGCCCTCTTCGAAGACTGCTGCTGAGTCTCTCTCGGAGATGGCGAACCACCTACACACTTTCGAAATATAGTGAAGCGATGATAAAACTTATTAATGGTGGTCGAGGGCTTGGAGCTCCACGAAGTGACCCGACGATTGCTAGACACAGACTGAAAAATATTTAAATTATTGTCTCCTTATATAGTGCCCCGATCCAAAATGGCGGATGCACTCCTTGAATTTTACCTATTTCAACCACTTCACAGATCCTCAATTGATTTCCCTCTATATTAGCCGGATCGTAAACTCATGGTGGGCTAATATGATTGAACGGTCATTATTCAAATAATAAGACGTAAAATGAAGAAACTTTGCTTACACTATGTGGGAAATATTATAAGATGTAATGTATAATTAAAAGTATTTGCTAACACAAGGTAGAAAATAATATGAGAGGTGATGTATATATATTTTACTGATATAATGGGAAACAGGCATTATACGAAGGGATATATGGAAAATACTTTTTTAAATAAAATATGAAGCACATCTTCATTTAATAAAGTTTTCAAATAATAAGAAGAAGAAAAATGAAGGGTTTTATAATTCAGACACATGGGGATTTCTGCCACTTACAGTAAGTGTGAAATGTTCTATTAATAATATAAGACATAATATTAACTTTAAATTTAACGAAATGATTGGGAACAAACTTTATTCACAAAATAATGCTTAACTAAAATGCTGGGAATACACTAAGGAACAGTCTTCATTTAATATTTATAAAATAGCAGTTGTTTCGTTATGGAGGAAGTCTAGCAGAATGCTGAGTGTAGCAGACGAAGCGAAATGTTGAGCCCAGCTCGGAATGCCTGTGTGCTGCGTCTCACGCTGGGGATCTTTGGCGACGTGAGAGGCATTCTAGTAAAACAAAGTGTTCTGTAGTGTAGCTGGGGCAGCGTAGGGGCTGGCGTTGGAGTGCAGGGCTAGCGAGGAGTTTATAGTAAAAATGTAAACATGACCTGAGTTCATGTGGTGGCTGGCGGACAAGCGGCGGCCGGCACTATTACGATCTTCTCGCGCGACTGGACCGGGCTAGCTATATACTGACTGAGTGCGACGACTTTCGCTCTACTTTCGCGCTAAACATTGCTATGCTTTGACTAGTGTCAAATATTTTTTAACGTAATATTTAAATATTAACACAAAGGAACATTCTTTATGTAGCAAAATGCAAATTTTACTTACACTTAACTGAAAATTCACGAAGGAACGGTTACCTTTTTTACATATTCAATTGGTAATTGTACTTTAGTGTAATAACTCTTAGTACTTGTTCAGTAACTGTCGTTACACATAATTAGTATGTAATTATTCTCTTGGTAGTTATTGATTTCAATTACTTTAATTAATGTATTAGTACTTGTTGATTGTAATTGTAATTTGCACTTGTTCAATGCGCTTTGCTCATTGCTTATTACGAGTACTTAGTAGTTACCCATTGCTCCAATTTTAATATTAAATTAGTTATTGTTATTTTTATTATTCAAATTTGTAACAGTCATTGCACATTACCGACCTCATCCGCTCGTCAACCTCTGAATAGGAAGGACCTATGCTGGTGGTCCCGAGCTACGGAGCTCAGTCGTCCACCGGACCAACAGACACGGGGGTTGAAAAGTGCAACCAGAAGTTCATCATCAAATGCAGGTGCCGGTAGTGACGCGGTATATCTCTAAGGAAGGTGGGAGGGGGGAGGGGGTGGAACGACGTTAAGCAAAAAATAAACTACAGGGGTCGGGCTGCACAATTTCATCACAGGAAAGTATCTCACGCGATGAAGTGGTAAGGGGGTGGAGTAAGAGGGTGAATGTCATTAAACTACAACTCCTTAGAGCTACCTGGAGGGGTGAGGGAGGTCCAGGGGAAGCAAAATTGTATCCAGAAGTGCAGTACTGTGGATTATAACCCTTTCATACTGGAGCTCACTTGAGGCCGAGCTGTGCTAGGGAATGGACATCTACGGAGGTTTTCTACTTAGCAGTTGTTCATTGTGACATGTAATAATTAAATCGTTCATTGCTGTATATGCAAGTGCGCGTATACGTATTGCGTTTCATAATTTACTTATTAATTACATGCGCAAATCAATTACCCCAATACTATGCAACTGCATCACCCCCCTCCCCACCCTCATCAAACCGCACTTGTCATTAGAGCTCAGTCGTCCGCCGACCTCCGACCTGACGTGAACTTGACATAATTGCTAATTATGTAAAAATAAAATGTAAGTACCTCCGACAAGCATTGAACCAAGCACCGGTCGCTGCTAGCCCCAGGCTGGCGGCCAACAGCTCTACGACGCCCGCCAGAGCAACCCCTCCATTCTCCGGCACACTCACAAGGGGGCAGGGGAGGGGGAAGTATAATGCAACTGCATCGGCGCAATTTTGCATCAATTATGTGCTAATGCCGCAATTTCACAAGCACCTGAAGTGCAATTGCACCAGGAATGCAACTGCGCCGTAAGTGCACTTGCACCAGAAGTGCAACTGCACCAAAAGTGTACGTGCACTGGAAGTGTAACTGCACCGAAAATGCACTTGCACCAGAAGTGCAATGGGAAAGGAAGTGGGGAAAGTGCATAGCCACCATTTTCAATAAATTAGAGGCCAGTGCTCATTTAACATCCAGCATTTATCTAAATTATTGCAAGTGTTAGTGATTTTTAAATAAATATTGTATCTGTATGTGTAAATAACTTCAGTTAAGTAATTAATCGTCTGACAAATCCAAATGAAAGCTTAATCTAACTGAACTATAAAATATTAGTTTTAAAAAGTATAGAAGCTAGTTGTTAACAAGTTTTTATATGTGAATTTCTATCAGTCCTTTGACGTTAATATTGGCAAAATCTCTTATTCGTGTTCAGTTGAAAGCATTGCCAAACCATTCTAACGTCCAGCATTGTCGATCGTAAGTAGTTTTGTAATAGGTTCAGTTTGCTAAATGATCGTTCACCTTCTGCAACGGTCATGGGTAGACACAAAAAAATTGTTAAGCCTAAACAAACGTCAGGGAAAACTTCCTCCAAGTGAATGTTATAAATATGATTTAATAATTTATAAAAAGCACTCCCCAAACGCACACTTGAAAACTGTTTTCAGATGCACTATTTCATCTGCTAGTGAAGATGTGAAGACCTTAGTATATTTTTCAAGTAGCTAGCTACACTTTTTCTTAATTTCATTAGTGATCAAATGAATTATGAAGAAAGGGAAAATGTCAAAAATTTCAATCAAATTTTTAAATCTACAATTCATTTGGTATATAATAATGTCTGAAATAGGTGAAAATACATCTCTTCTGAAACTATCATCTGGGCTGATGTTTCTTTTTTATTTTCTGCTCTTCATCTATGTCGTCTTCTATAAGCTCAGTTTAAATATCCATAGCAGCCGCAACCACCATACATTCGGCTATACTTATCAAGAATACTCTTTAAGATATTTTAACATTTTAACCTCCCGGTACTTTCCCAATAGAGATATAGAATATTACAACACCTCCGCCGATCTCTCGTATGGCCCCGGAACACCGTGCTATCACGAGACCATTTAAGTGAGTTTTTTCGATACCTGTCCTCAGTAACAGTTTTTGAGATACGTGTTCCTATCTTCTGGGAATATCTGTCACCATCCTCACTGTTTGTTACTGATACTTGTACCTTGAAGCAGGAACAATCCACGTGGTACTCACTTGTTACTCCAATGAAAGGACAATGGCAAAGCAGTTGAGAGAAAAATTCTGGAAATACCTGTACAAGAACTCAACTACCAGACGGGTATAAGCTACACAGAAAAAAAATATATTGTAAGAATAATATCAGATTCATATAAATTAGTTCATTGTAAGTCATTGTTTATTGATTTAAAATGTATGACTAATAAATCTGTATATTTACACTGTTATGCTATATGAATAAAGCAACAGTATGAATTACAATGTAGATTTGACAATCATAAATATAAAACAGGAAATTTTATGTGAATAAATTTACTTTATTATAGACTATAAAATCTTTAAAGTGTTATGCTGTACTTGGCTTAAAACTTATAAAAAAAAAGTAGTTGTAAGAAGCTGAATCCAGGACAACCGGCTCGTGGATTGGAAGCCGGGAGCCGGGGGAGCCAGCGAACATCTTGGATCAGAACTTCCTGCTCTGTCAGTCTGGTCCGATTATGCTATTTTCGCACAAATGGATACTGGCAAGCAAAAGGGAGTCACTTTCTAGCAAAATGGAGTCAATGCATAACTTCCTACTCTGTCAATCCTGTCCACCAACTTGGAAGTAGTAATGTCTAGCAAAATGGCTGCCACTGCACAACCTAGAAAAATGGCTGCCAAATCAGAACTTCCTGCTCTGTCAATCTGGTCCACCCTCTTAGAAGTGTCACTGGGTAGCAAAATGGCTACAATACACTACCTAGCAAAATGTTTAACACTACAGAACTTTCTGCTCTATCAATCCAATCCACCACCTTTGAAGTGGTGCTATCTAGCAAAATGGCTGCCAATACAGAACTCCCCGCTCTGTCAATCTGGTCCACCATCTTGGAAGTGGCACAGCCTGGAAAAATGGCAGTTAATGCAGAACTCCCTGGTCTGTCAATCCAGTCCACAATCTTGTAGGTTGTAATGTCTAGCAAAATAGTTGCCAAGAATCTAGGCCACCTGGCTTCTGGGTGGGGAGCCAGGAAGCCGTGACGAGCATCTTGGATGAGAATTTCCTGCTTTGTCAATCTGGTCCGCCATCTTGGAAACTGTACTATCTAGCAAAATGGCTAGTTACAGCCAAAATGTCGACCATGCCAAAGCCGACCCCACTGACTGGCAAATTGGCGGCTGTGTCCCCAGCCTGAAGTCACCCGAATATAACACTACCTCCTCCATAAGTCTATCCCCTATCATGTTTGTTTCACACACCAAGACTTCACTCTCTTGTATTACACTCATGGCCCACATTTTGGCATTTGACTCATGTTGGATGAGATATTTTACCACCAGCGGCCATTTTGTCAGCCAGGAAGTCAGTGGAAGCCAATTTGTCGACCAGCCAAAAACAACTGGAAGTTTCCATCCTAACGAATGTCTCTACTTCCTGCTCTAACATTCCATAACATTGCCCCCTGCTCAAGTATGTTCTGCAATCTGAGTCCCCATGACGAATTCCCATGAGGCGGCCATTTTGTTAGCCAATTAAAAATGTTTAGAAGCTTCTATCATACCGAATTGCTCTACGTCCTGCTTTACCATTTCATAACACTGCCCCCTGTTCAAGTCTGTTCCTGCAGCCCGACCCACCACAACAAATCCCGATGCCAGAAATATGTCGCCCGGGTCCCCATGATGAATCCCTCCTTACCCTACTGACCAGCAAAAATGGGCCCCGGTACCCTACGACGATTCCCCATGCCACATTGGAGTCACTCTTCAACGACCATGTTGGCAACCAGTATGTCTGCGGAAGTCATTCCAGAAATATATCGTCGGGCTCCTCGTGACGAATCCCTTACCTTACTGATCAGAAAAAAAATGGCCCACAGCTCCCCACACCGAAGCTAATCCACCCTTACCCTACTGAGTAGCAAAAAATGACACCTGGCTCCCCATGACTAATCTCTGTGCCACCCTGGAGTCACCCTCCGATGACCATGTTGGTGGCCAGTATGCCTCCAGTAGCCGTGTTGGTTCTAGTAAGCTGGTGATGGCCATATTAACAACCAGTATGCTGGCCATTTTTGGTGACTAGTCAAAATCGCGCACGGGTCCCCATGATGAATCCCCCCACAAACATCTCTCTCGCCTGGGTCCCCACAACGAATGCCCATGCCAAAAATATATGATACCCGGGTCCCTCAACGAATCCCCGTGCGGGGACCCATGTCAGAAGTCCCTGTCAAGGGAGGGAAGTCTCCACCTTACCATCCCAATCGTAAACCACGTAGGTGGTACACAGGGGGAACAGGAGGCAAAAGTGAGAGAGCAATACGCAACAGTTTGAATGGTACATGTTATTGTACACAACAACCAGTACATACATACACATTACACACTAGTGAGTGACGATTTTGACACCCATTGATTGAAGCGTGAGTGGAAGCCTAACCATTTCCGGATAACTTTCTCTCCATATGTGGAGAACACACATTCCACCAAATAGCTGTGGGTATATTTTGTAACAAAGACTTCATAGTCTAAAAAGAATCGCTGATATCTCGTCCAGCCATATCAATGAGTTTATAGGTGAATGGCTCAATGTTTCTCACTTTGGCGATATGAAATACCTCAACACTCCACTTTGGATAGTATGACTTATCAAAGGCACCTTTGTTCCATGAGATTCTGATGAAGTCTCCCACTTAGACTCTTGGTGGTCTGCACAGGTCCAGCATCTTGGGGATCCTGTACACAGGTTGCAGTAGATAAGTGGTGTTGTCGGCATTAACTTCAGCAGGGCGAAGACCAGTCAACCTATGCTTGCATGTATTGTACCATGAAAGGGAGCGAGGCAACAGTTCCAACCACTTGTAGCTAATCGAACCACTTGTAGCTACCCTGTGCCAAGAACGCCTTCCACATCCAATTTTTTAAGCATGTGGTTGAAATACTGAACAATTGAAGCTTTGAGGTCACTGAAAGTAGAGTAGTGGTTAATCTTCTTCGCTACCATAAGCAAAACTTCTTCCATGTCAGTGATCTGCTTACCGAAGGGACTGACTAATGATCTGAGCTCTTCGACTATGTTATCGCGAATGGTATAAGCTATTCCTGACATGAGAATGCCGAGTTTCACCTCTGGGTTGGTCAGAGATCCCAGCTTGCTTACACTCGCAGCAGAAGCGTTAATGTACCTGTCCAGCTTCGCCGACAGGTCGGTAATAATCTTGTTGTCCACCCCAGCATCAAGCTTCACTGTAAGGTCGCCATGGTTCGTAACCATGTCGGATACATGCTCTGAGTACTCAGAGCAGCCAGTTTATGTGTATTGTTGTTTGCCACTATCAGATAATCCTTCAGATTAGCACCTAGAGTTGTAAGCACTCTGCTGTCAACACGTCTGCCCAACTCGTCCACTCTCTTCTCGACAGTAGTAAGTATACTGCCCAAACCGCTGAGGTTCTGCACAATGGAAGTTACGGTTGAAATCTGAATATTAATTTGACCGGACGACTTACCGACAGCATCGATGTTCGATTCCAGGTTGGTCAGCTTCTTAGTGAAAACGGCAGGCCACCGACCTGCACGCCCACATCATCCAGTTTCTTCTTCATGTTCGCGAAGTTCGATTCCAGACCGGTTAGCTTCGCAGTCAAAGCAGCCAGTATGCCTGCACCTGCAGTACCAGCATTAAGGGTCCTGTCTATTCTCGTAGTCAGGTCAGTAAGGCCGCTGTCGGTAACTTGTGTGCCCACAACATCGAGTTTCTTCTCCAATGCTTCAAGCTGCCCTCCGAAAATGTGAATGGTTACCATATCAGTATCAGTAGATGTCAACAATCGAATCTGGTCCTCCCTATTGGCATACAGTGCATTCGTGTTGGTTAATATCCGCCCTTCCACGACCCTGCGTGCATCACTGGAGGCGAAATCGGTGAGATTCGACACAGATTTGATCAGCTTGGCAAATCTCATATCCATTTCAGTGGCCAATACATTGGTATCGAAAATGCGGTCCTCCACGAAGGTCAGTTTCTCACCTAAGCTAGTCAGTTTGTGCACATCAGCAGTCAATGCTTGTAAGTCAGTTAACTATTTTCTCACCCATACTGATAAGCTCTGTTTCCAATGCCACAAGCCAAGACATATCGGACTTGAGTGAACGAAGATGAGACTCGGTATTGGTACATGTGGTCTATAGAGGTTCCAAAGCTTCAGAAGTGACGTTGCAGACAAAGGACACATTGCTGCATCACCATCATGCTTAGGCTCGTTGAGATGCTTGGACCGTTTGTCTCCAAAACTGCAGTTCCCATCATTAGTAGATGTAATATAAATTTCTGGTGCATGCTTCAGTCCGCTATAGCCGAACTTGGACATGGCATAGCTCATCCTTCACTGGTGTACGATAATGAACTGATCAAAACCTTGGCGATACCGCCTCTTAAGCGGTGGGAAATCCTTGGCGATGACTAGAAAACCATAGTGTTCATGCCAGCAACAGGAGAATATACTCTTAAAACTGTCGAAAGTCAATCATGTCATAATTCACATTGTCTGAGTATATGTGGCGTAAATTTATCTCATTCATGCAAAACAGAACGAGGAAATTGGCTTTGTTGTGCAGAAGTTATTTCAGCATGCGTGTATGTCTGACATAAGTAACTCGAGTCGACCTCCACATACCGACCTGCGCTGAAATACTGTTGCATTGTCTTCTGTTTCTCACATGCAACATTGTCGGAAATAAATACAGAGTTCAGCTGGGAATCACTGGGCGCCACAACTGCTTCATTGTCACTAAATAGAAAATACTGGAGTCCATTCGCCGCCTGTAGGATTTGTGGTAGGCATAGGTATTTCGGTTGTTGGAGAGATTCTGAGTAGAGGTAAAAGCTCTCGAAGTGAAGTCCAATAGGATGTTCTAGAAAGCTGAGAAGCTCACATGTCTTCCCACAATTACTCGGACCAGCTATAATACTACATACAGTGTTCGGCAGAAGTTCCACATGGCGCGATTCATGCACAGCAGAGTCGTCCATGGCATTTATGCTAACCGACACTGTAATGGCCTGTGGGACAACCTTCATTACACTGAGACATGTTCTCTACCCCGCAACAAGTACTTAAGGCAGGGTCAAGTACGAGTAAAGTTAGTGTAATGTAATGCATCGTACGAACAAGTTCAACCGTAGATATGGATTCATCAATTCGATAGTAAATAACCTTCCTCTCATAGTAAATAACCTTCCTTTCAAAACTCAAATTCCAAAATATAAATTTTGTGGGCCAGGAACCAGGTTGGCATGGAGATTAAAACGCGGTGACGTTCCCATCTTTGCACTAAATAGGGCATGCCAGGGACACGATATTGCTTATGCTACCAGTAGTCAGCTAGAGGATCTACATAAAGCTGATGCAATTCTCACCGAAAAAGCATGAATGGTAGGTATTTCGCCCGCAACGAAACTCCGCGAACGTCTTGCCACCTGGGACGTGTCCAATATCATGCATGCCAAAGTCAAGCATGGTATGGGGTTAAAGTTTGGAAAGAAGAAGAAGATGACACCTCGCTGATGTCAATTCGGGGCAGTGGGATATTGCCTTTTCTCCTGCCAGCAATAGGGCTCCCAGGAAGTTAGCTCGGTGGAGCGAGTGGCATCGCTCGTGCTGTCAACATGGCAATGAGTGAAATCAAATGCTTACAGAGGCAATCAGGCACAATATAAGGATGGAAACTTTAGCCGAGGAAAAAAATGGGCAGGGTCTCTACTTAAGACCATACAAGCAAAGGGGAGGGGAAAAGCGAAGGTCGAGAAAGTGTATCGGAAGGAGAAGGATGCGCTCGTAAACACTCGCAAGAAGAAGACCCGAATTACGCAGTCAATCTTGAGAGAATTACCCAACACTCCACTTACATACATCGAATATCAGAATGTATGCTAGTAAACTGAAACTGTTGCACTCTCGAGGTGTCATCATGCATGACGAGTTGCTGTGCCAGCCATGATTTGTGGAGAGTGGTGTAATCAACCTAGATACCAGCCGTGGACACGGAACCCACTGGGTGGCATACCGAAAGCACGGAGATAAAATTGTTTATGGCAACAGTTACAGGAACTTAAGGCCCCTGCCCGAACTAAAAATGTACATGAAAGGTGCTAGAATATATTACAATCATGAAACAGAGTAACAATCATAGGAATGGAACTGTGGCCATTTATGTTTGAGATCCCTTTCCAATACTTAACAAATGCACATAGCATGTACGTATCAGTCACGTCGCCGACTTTGATCTTGTCAGGTACAACCTCAGAATTGCGTTCCGCGTATTTTCCGCCTCTAAAATTAGCGTGTAAAATTGTGCTAAGAGATTTTGTAACATATTTCTCCATACCGAATATCGATGGACACAATGACATTATTCGTTACATCAAGGCGAATGGGAAGAGAGGGAAGGTATGTATTCCGACTGAGTCATACAAAATAGAGGAAATAGATAATTATTTGAAGCAAGAACTGAGACCTGACGTAGCGGTTAAACAGCATGGCAATTCGAATACTTTACATAGCGAAATGTCCAGTACTGCTTATATCGATTTCACACAAAATGATACGCTTGCAGTTATGCTAGGTTTCCTGACACGATGTACGGATCCAACAAGCTGCATAAATCTTTGGTGGGTGAACATATTTCACATCATACGAGTAAATTGTAATTTAGTTACCGGCTCATATCTCAATGACAAGCCAAGCCAAACGTTACACAAACTCTTGGCAACTGTGCCACCAGATTTTAAACTGGTGGACGTGCCGAAGATGCCCATTTACGTCCTGATTGTCACAGCAAGAGGCACTTGTCTCAATTGTCGTCCAAGACAGTCGTTTGAATAATTTCCGAGGCGAAGAAATAACCGAGCACCTACATCTATGCAAAGACGGGGGTGAAATTTAAGTGCACGAAAGGAATAAAAGCAGCTTACCGTACTAAACTGGCAGTCAGTACAAGGTAGGCGTCCGCTGTGTTAACACCTGCAAAAGTAAGTTTTCCGCACTATTTAGGATAGACAGTGTGGCTTCATGGATGAGGGAATTCTAAACGTGACAGATCCGGCAGGGTTCAAGGATGCAATCACCAAGACGGAAATGCATTGCTACTTGCCCTATTTACCAGGTCAATACGTCCACTCATCGGAGGTAAGAATACTGGTGCACAACCAAGACGTCTACACAGTCCCATGGAATTCCTATTTGAGGTTTTGGCGAACGATTACAAAGATAGGAAATGACATACCTGCAACAATTTGGATTGTGAGAAACTGGAGTTTACATATAAGCTGAATATTGTACGAGCTTAACAGTAACTAAGCAGACGTGACTTGTGATCTGGGTATTAGTGTGCTATAAAAAAATCACCTCTCACTAACACATAACAAACTTCCTGTGGCAAAAATGGCTGGATGGGATCTCGAAGAAGACTACAAAATGCCAGTATATGCAAATGAAAAATTCGAATTTTTATCCTGCTGGCAATGGTGTTGGGCTCCCCAAGGATTACAAGCACGTATTAATTCTAAGCAATAGCTGGTTATTCTCATGGCAAATATGCAAGCCAATGCCTTGCTTGATATGGCAACAGCACAAGAAGTCACGATGCTGACAATCCATTCAATCGAATGGCTGCTCCCACACGTCCAAGTAAAGATAACGGAAAGAGAGATTTTTTTTTAATAGGGAGAGAAAGGAAGGAACATCTATATAGTGTTTTGCTCTTGGAGCCTCAAGACTTTCCCGAGTGTCCCACAAGCCCTTAGCATGAACTGGAACGTAAAAACCTGTTTTCCAAGTGAGAAGCCATGGTATATAATCATATCATTGTAGACAGACAAACAAAGCAGTATCGGTGCAGACCATTCGAAATTCGAACATGGCTCCTCTGCTCATTTTCGACATCAGTAAGCAGGGTGACAGAAGAATACAGAGTGGTGTCGTGGACTGTAGAATCGAATTGACTACTGCAGCTAATTTCCTGGCCAACACACAGGACTACACCCTCATAATTCACGACTGCCAGGTAACATATAATGTTCGCGATTGTATAGTTCAGATATTGCTACAAACAGCCTATTCGCATCACTCGGCCTTCAGAATGTTCGCGAACCTCTAGGGTTCTATGTCACAGTTCTGGTTTATAATTAGATGTATCTGTGTAGCGTACCAGGATGGCGGAACAGCTACATGTTCCTTTCTGCCACCCTTCTCCTGGCACGAGCTCGACGAGAAAAGCAAGGGGACAACTAAGTGGTTGGAGAAACATTATCACGGTTAACTGGAGTGATGGTAATGTCGAAAATGAGAAGCTATGGGACGTACTCACCTCTATGTTGGAGCCAGATGGTGTAGTCTTTGTCGCCGGACCAGAACAGAAGTGATGGCTGAGCATTCATTGTAAAACGGAGTTTTGTGAAGTACAGACCATGTATGAATGCCCTTCATTATGCATACTGAGGTCGCTGTACACACCTAACCATGAGTATAATGAATGTAGGTGTGGCAGGATTTGTCTTTGCATGAACTCACCACTCCTATGATTCTGAGACCTGGACTCAGTGTTGGTGGGGACAATCAATGTGAGAGTACTCAGTACATGAAGACTGCCTCTATTTACATTGGAGGTGAAAGCACACACTGCCAAGGTCACGAGTGGCAGTAAAAAAAACATGTTTACAGCACTATGGTCCTGGACACCAGTGGGGGTGTGGGCTATGAGAGTACTCAGTACACAAATTAAGACTACCTCTAAGTACATTAGAGGGAACTGCCAAGTTCACGAGCTCTGGTAAACATATTTTTACCACCACATGTGACCTTGAAGTACTGTCAAGGTCACAAGTTGTGGTAAACATGTTTTTACCACTACAAGTGACCTTGGAGCATTGCCCGAGTGACTGTAAAAGCATGTTTACCATACTGTGGTCCTGGACCCAGCGGCGGTGGTGGTGGATCATGAATACTGCCTCTAAGTACATTGGATGTGATACATGGCCAAGGTCATGAGTAGCAGTAAACACATGTTTACAATGCACACTACCAAGGCCACGAGTGATGGGAAAAACATGTTTACCACACTGCAGTCCTGGACACAGTGGTGGTGGTGATGGGTAATGAGGACTGTCTCTCTAAGTACATTGGAGGTGAAAACACACTCAAGTTCACGAGTAACGGTAAAACATGTTTACGGCACTGCGGTCCAGTGATAGTGAGTGTAATGAAGAGTACTTGCGATTATGTAATCTTGGTGGACAGGCTCAGCACCTCTAAGGATGAGTGTAATAAGTAACAGTGCTAACCAACTCAGTGTCTCTAAGTATTTTTATAGTACTAAGATCACGAGATCATATAAATAGCCATCCGACAAGTAAGGCAGACTGTTGTACTGGACACATTCGCAGATCATGGATGTTTTACTCGCTGAATTGAATGGCAATGCAGAGTAAAAGGTGCTCGCTGACCTGACAATCGATAAACTGTATGTAGTGACTTATTTTAGGCGGGCCGAGACTACATATGGGAAGTGTTTGACATGTTTGCTAGACTTAGAGTTTGGAGTGCGGTTGCCATTTCGCTATGTGCATCTCATCAGTGATAGCGACATGATAAAGCTAAATGATGGGCCTACAAAGGTCTAAATAGCTTATGGTGGCATAAAACCAATATTGAATGGTAAAACCATGCATGTTCTAGAGTTTTACTAAATTCAACTGCCGGCTATCTCTCACATTATGCATATTGCATTTAACCCGTTGGACGCAATAAAGTACTGTAACATCACTATTGGCTACCGGTGAGTTCACTCCCAACCACCTGGATGGCCAGAACAAGTGGAAAGCTCTACTGAGCTCGAACACTGCGTGAGTTAATATTAAGGTTAATGTTTAGTTCTCTATCCAACACCGAGCAGTATTTTCGCCTGTCCAGTCTACTACCTGTGACCGGACTCCGAGCTGCCTTGCACTACAGCCACTTTGCTAAAATGTGCAAATGAAGATTATTTACATCATGTACGGCTACAATGGACGATTGCATGTGAACTGGTCCATCCTGCTGGAATTACCTGCTGGACCAAGACTTGCGCAGGCAAACAGAATACTACTGCCATGAAGCAAGGAACAGTGACATGGAAGACAATGTGTTCGCCACTCACCTGCGAAGTGTTTCTCACTGCTAAGTACATATAAGAAGCAATGAACCTCACGTCTGCAGTTCAGTTCCTGTGCGGAGAGACTACCATGTGCTTCGACCTGTGGCCATTGGCAACTCAGCTTCCATCAACTCAGCTTCCAGGAGAGACAGCCACCGCCATGGGCTTCGATATACGAGACTGTGTTCAGTTCCAGCCCGAAGACACAAACCTCTACGACCATGTCTATGTGGCCTACCGGCGAGTTATCTTCAAACCCGACCTGGGGTACGAACAAGTACAAGTGTGTGATGTATCAAATCATATGTGGGTCTATCAAGATGTTTAGAACATGTTTCATAGCGAGGTGCTGCCATGAACAGGTATGAAAGATGATGTGCTGTCGTTAATTTCAGTCCCAACTGACAATTGCCATCAAATGGACATATTCTCAAGGTACATGCAGACTTTGAGGATATTAGAGAACAGCAGTGATCGGACAGGAGAGTCGTCTTTGCTCTCTGCGAGGAAGTTAGTGGTAAGTTCTGGTGATGGAGTGAGGAATGTACTGGACACATTCACACCACGATTGGAGACAGCAAGTGGTACCTGCAATATTGTGCCAAGGTTTGTTGCATTTATATGTAAAAAACATTACATCAAGTGCCCAGTATGGATGCCGAAGCTGCTGCTGTAAGCGCCGAGAGCGAAGTGAGCTGCCACAGTCAGCATAAGTGTTGGGAAGCTGTTTGTGACCTTGTTGCATGCCTCCTGCTGCTAGTTACCGACCTTCTGAGAGAGGGATGTAACCTACAAAACTGAACTATAAAAGCCTTGTGTGCCCAGCCTGCCACCATCAGTGATCCAGCCATGAGTCTACCGTTCATGCTGACATCATGCTACTCCAGCATTGAGCTGTGATGGAGTTGTGTCACCTACAACATCGGGGAGAAGAATGTGTGACGTACGTATTCGGAGCACTGTAATGGCTCTGACCATTGGCTGCTTGCACACCAGTCAACCATGTTCGAATGCAGTTAAGAGCTGGTGAGCTGTTCGCCTCCAGGGAGGTGTGTGGTGTACGACCTCCTGCCCGACACACCATTACCATGTGAATACAACGAAGTGGGAGCCTATGCTGTCCTCTATGATGCCACGACTGCTGTTGCTGCTGCTGCTGGGTCGACCAAAAGCAAGGAGCAGGTGATGCCTACCATCGAAGAGGGAAACCAGCTCTTGGGTGAAGGAGCGACCCGGGACACCCAGCCACTGTGGTGATATCCCTATTGGAGGAAGATGATTACGTTGCCAGCCAGACTCCCCCGAAAGTCACCCAGCGAAGACGCAAGCGGCCGAGCCGGACAATGTCGGGGGTGGTAGAGATGTTGGAGAACATTGCCAGCTGGACACTGCCGCCACCTCCATGGAAGTGACAGAGGACGATGGACACAACAAGAAATGTAGCTACCCAAGCCCGACGTCCTGCAATGCCAGATATCCGGTTCCTATCCCTGGATAAGAGGAAAACAATACTTCGAAGTCTATTCGAGGCTCTGTTAACATATATGTAATTTATTCATAGCTGAAGTAATATTTTTTGTTGATGGGAGAGAGAGGAAGAGGTTCGTGTATTTCTTGAAAAAAAAGTGTATAAAATTATTTCATTGTGTGGCTTCTTATTCAAATGACTATAGTGTGTATAACGTCATATTATCCCGAATCTTATTCTCGTCTGTGAAAATTCATATCTGTCTAGAACAAAGTACATTTTTTGTTTAAAAAATTCATACTATAAGTGTACCTGGAATAGCATAGTATGAGTACAAGTGATTGGAGTACCTACGTCAGTGCATGTCTGGTGTAAAAAAAAAACACACTTAACATAGAGGTCTTGAGAGCCGAAGGGGGTGAAGTGACGTGAGTATGGAGCAGTTTCAGAATGAAAGGGCAGGGGAAATGGGAGATCGCCGAGAAAACCTTCCGACCAACAGCATCTTCCAGCACGATTCCCACTAGTAAAATATCAGGGAAAGTCCTGGCCAGGGATTGAACCTGGTTTGTCTTGTTGGGAGGCATGCAGGCTAACTGCTCAACCACCATGGCCCTGAATATGTGCATATGTGTGTGGAGGAAGTAGCGAGAGGGAAAAGAAATGACGTGTTTTCATTCCCACAATAACATTTGTTGAGGGCTGTAGGTAAAGTAAGTGCGTAATATATTTTCGTAATAACGCCGCACGCTGAACCAGTTTAATGACAGCACTGAAAGTCTCACTCGTCAACACGGCTGGCCGGCTGCTGAGTTTCAAGGTCACCCGTCGAGTATGACTGCTTATCACATGTTCGACACATGACAAGTACCTGCGGTCCCTTGGCTATCATATGATACATGGCCATACATCTTACATGTGCCAAGACCAATCGTCAAAAGTGGGATTGGTGGCTGCTGAGTGTCAAGGTCACCCATCGAGTATGACAGCTTGTCACGTATTCGACACATGACAAGTACTCATGGTCACTCGGCTGTCATGTGATACATGGTCATACATCACATGAAACATGGAGATACATCACAAGTACATCTTACATGTACCGAGACCGCTAGGCGAAAGTGGGAGGGACTGGGAGCTGTGAGTGGGTGGCTCAAACAACTTAGATTAGTGTATAAATACCGTCTCATTCGGCATTTTTTTGACTCGGTCTTCTGTCGACGTATGTCTTGTGCATTTTACAACAGCTACTGTGAAAGGTGGATCATCTCGGCTAGCATATTGTAACAATCCCCCTTCTTACTAACCTTATCACTGATCTACAGCCTTCTATCTGGATAGTGAACTCAGTTACTGTATGCAATAGTCATCATCATAGGAGGGGGACTACTCATGGTGTACATGACTCTATGATGGATTGGTAAACCAAGGTTTCTTTAAATACATCTTTATTAAACAAACACTACACGTTTGAGATATATTTTAATAATACAAGACTGGATTATACATATATTAACTCTTCAGTAATTATATAAGAAGTTACAAGTTATTATTACTCACAAGAGTCTAAATGGAACTGCCTAAACTTGCCAGAGATAGTTACGCATAGGATGACTGGGCAGAGACTACTCGAGAGATAGAGTTACAGCTAACTGCTATGTGGGTTTATGCTCACCATAAATGCAGACAGTAGGATGGCCTAGAGCTCCTCTAGGCCTGGTTATAGTGATGCTCTCTTCTTCGTGGTCGACTATGACTAATGTAATACTGACTGACTTCTTGCACTGTGGCGAACATCTTGGGGGGGGGGGGAAGGGCACTGCGCTTCATATATATATCTTCCTACAGGCCATCGCTATGTGGAGCATTTTTAATAAACAGCTAACTTGCTCCACAAACTATATACCGTCGAATCTTAAGAGGTCTGTGTGCGGCGCCTTGGTGGCCGCTACACTCTGCAACTTCGCATCTGCAATGTCTTCAGACAGTCCAAACTAATGGTATCTACAATAGTGCCATCGAATTTTTCGGGATTGGTACCAGCACTACCATCAACTTCTTCGTGCAGCATTCCTATAGTAACGTCTCCATCGACCTCTTCGGCTTAACTGCCTACAGTAGCACTGCTGTCATCTTCTGTGGGCATGGCATCAATTCCGCCATCGCTTTCGGGAACGTTGGCACAGCGTCTGCAGAAATGCCAACCAGTTATTCAGCTGCGACACCTGCGTTATCAACTGGACCGTCGAACTCTGTTCCAACAACGACTGTATGGTCAACCACCTCTGCTGAACCATTTCGGCATTATAAGTGTCGCTTCTGTGAAACGTCCTTCACCAGCAACAGTAATGTTCGTCGACATGAGAGGCATGACTGCACAAAGAGCCCAACCCGACAAAGTACGAGTGTTCGAAGTGTGGTGTATCGATTTCGCGAATGGATTATCTAAGGGTGCATATAAATATGCACGAGGGACTTCCTCCAAATACCATAGTGGATGAGCCTTCACAGCTTACATCATATGTTGACCTTCCCGACTTTATCAAACAGAAACGTGCTGTAATAAATCCCCACAACTATGACACGCAATGTTTCAAGTGGTTAATATTGGCTGTATTTGTTAAGTCATCGATGCCTCATCGGTTGGGCAAATGTTATGCTGAGGGGGAAGGATTGTTCGATTTTAGCAGACTGGATTTTCCGACTCCTCTACTGCAAATAAGGTTCTTTGAATACAGGGACCCTAGAGTGTCAGTAAATATGTACTCGCAGAATGATAGGGGAAAAGTGGTACCAATACATGTAATGAAGAACGAGAAACCTGATCATATTGATCTTCTGATGGTGAAGGATGGGAATACGGATATTTCACACATTTATTGCATACAAAAAAACCTTTTCAAGACTGGTGCGACCGCAGATTACTTCGAATAGCTACAAAGTTCATGTCTGTAAACAGCATTTTTTAAGCATTATAGCGAATATCCACGGAAATCAGTACTCACTGGGAACAGTGCCTTGCAACGTGCAAAAAACGTGTAAAAGGATAAAATTTTAATGTGTAGATATGTTTTTCTCATGTCGTACTTTACTAAGAAAACTTTGTGTAAAAAAACTATGTTGCATTTCACTTTTTTTAAAATAAACCTCTGCGTTATATAAAAATTATTTTAACGATGCCAGTTTAATTCAATATGATGGCACACCATCTCTAGAGCACTCGTCAAGCTACATGAGTTATTTCCTATAAATTGCAATAGCATGTATACATTTTGACAATAGTGATATATAAATACAGTAAAAGTAAATTTCAATAGTATTTGTAGAAAGGTAAGTAAGTACACATTTGTCAAGGGTAGCGTTCTTGCAAGTGATGAGGTTCTTTCTTGGTAGGCAATGTATACCGTGTACAGATAGGTAGGTGGATCATTGGGGTCTGTGCGTTTATGGAGTTCGCACTGGTAGCTACGCTCATAGTCTCTAGGTTTCCTCAAACAGCTACATCAGATAAACCTCTTCTCTTTATGTTTCGCATCTTCTAAAAGCAGAGTACATACATAGTTGAAATGTGTGTGATTGTCGTGTGGGTAATTTTGCATTTGTGTGATTAGCTCTGCATGTGATTTTTCTGAATGATGAACTTAACTATGGTCGATATATATATATATATATATATATATATATATATATATATATATATATATATATAAACAATCTTCTAAGGTGGTGTAAGGCGTAGGGGCGAGAGTTCGAGACTTGAAAAAATATTATTTCTCTTTCAGGCTCTAACAAAATCCGATAATTCTTTCCTAGTTATGTGGAAGTGTTTCAGATTTGTATGATGGAGGTGAAACTTATATCAGCGCAGGTTCAATTACATGATCTTTTGTAGAACATTTCCGGCTGTGAGCGTACAAGTGCTAGTAATTCACATATGATGCACTACAGTTAACACATTGGTAGGTCTTGTAGGTGACTGCAAATGGTCAGTTACTATATTCATAACATTTGGCACTGGTGCTGTTAGCGAATGTCTTACCTGCACACACTTCCTGGTGAATGACAAACATTGGCTTTGCAATGACAATCTTCATGATGGCATGCATTACAACAATAGTAACATCGATGCCGTAATGCTTGTAGCGATTCTTTAGGGTCCCTTACTGTTGACGACGACGATGCCGATGGTAAGTCTTCAACCATTGATTCCGTCTTCTTATTGCAGCAGATGAATGTAGTCGTAAAGATCTGTTTCCGATACCACGCTCGTCAACGAACTGACGCGCGTATTCTTTTTTTACACGATGTCTGCTTGTATACTGTATGCTAGTTTGTGTTGCCTGTCTCAGATTGTCTCAGGAGATGACTGCTGTCAAGCATCGTTTAACATGCATATTGTAGAGCATGCGATGCTTGGTTGGTAAGTGCTTATAGTTTTTTTCTGGAATGGCAGAGCATGTTGCTCGGCCCGTCAAGATGCCAGGTGAAAGGATTATATTGGAATGATAGAGGATTTTTTTTTTATAAAATGCAACATATTCCCATTTACATACTTGCACATACTGAAGTGTACAACAAAACAAAAAAAAGGAAACAAGCAATTATGTGGTAATTGCCATCCTTCAACTGAGTACGTATGTTATTGACAGCAGTTAATGTATTGGACCCCTGTGGTCGATTACGTAGGAAATTACAGTATTCGACATGTAATGAAAGTGTCACGTATTATGTGCCCAGCCGATCTGGGCAGGGTCACGCCGCGCCGCGCTGCACATCCCGACATGGTTCATTAACCTTCCCTTGGCCTTACATGCTTTTCGCTGGTCAGGGGGAAGGGGAGATTATGGACTAGTTCACGTCCTCAAGCCTTACATAGGCATTCTGCCCGCCTTCCTGGCACATTCACGTGTGCCTCATTCGTTGCTAGTGGCAAAGTCCTGTAAAGCTGACATCAGAATGAATCGCTTTACGTTTAGCGAAATGACGGACATGCATCTGTGCTACGGTGCTGCAAATTCAAATGCGCATGCAGCAAGGAGGCTTTATGCACAACGATTTCCACGATGTGTCATACCAAGTCAATTGTATTTTTCGACAGTGGACCGCAGACTTCGTGAAACATGTTCGTTGTAAGTAAGTAAGCATAGTGACAGATATGTAACATTATGGCATATATGTTTAAGGGTCGTGTACTATATGCACGCCGCCGTGATGTTCGAGACCCTATGAAGACGAGATATTGTTGGAGCGTGTTGCAGAACATCTTGGGACCAGTACAGTACCCGGGTCGTCGCTGGCCAGCTTGGGATTTTGCACACAACTGTACGGGAAGTGTGGAAAGAACACGGCCACAATGATTATCACAAGACAGAAGTGCACAAGCTCCACCCACGAGATTATAGACCACGTGATGAGTTCTGCGAATGGTACAACACACAATCCCTCGTGTACCTACGTTTCCCTTATTAATATTTTTCACTGATGAGGCTACTTTCAATGAAAACGGGATATTCAACTCGAAGAATTACATCCACAGGGCTGCTGAAAACCCTCACACCACCTGCGAACGTAGCCAACAAGAAAAATTTAAGGTGAATATTTGGGCAGGTATTTTAGGGAACCACATAATAGGATCATACATCTTACCAGATAACTTAACTGAACAAACGTATCTCGTTTTTATTTTTTAGTTAGGTGTTACCGGAATTACTCTAAGATGTTCCTCTCGAAACACGAGCGAACATATGGATACAGCATGACGGTGCGCCAGTCCATCCGGCCATACGAGCGCGAAATTTTCTCCATCAGACACACCCCAATCGGTGAGTCGGGCGTTACAGTCCGTTTCCCTGGCCTGCGAGGTCACCAGACTTAAATCCCCTGGATTTTTTCCTTTTGGGGAAGTACGAGAGAGCTGGTTTACAGCACATTAGTCGTATCTGAAATGAATCTCGTTGCTCGCATTGCCGGCGCTGTGGTTGTAATTCAGACCCAAGAGGGTGTTTTGTCGCACATGCGTGAGGTGATGGCAAAGCGGTGCAATGCGTGCATTCGAGCCAATGGGGCAAACTTCGAACATGTTTTGTGAAACATTACAGTCTGTAGGTAATGTTTATGTTGTTTTCCAGGATGGAAACATTTGTTTCTGATATTTATTTACCACAGTACCATGTTTCATTGGGAAGCATCTAGCTTCTTGCTCGCAATGCCTGCTGTCAACAACATACTACATAGTACTCATTTAAAAGATGGCAATTACCACAATAATGATTGTTTGCTTTTTCGTTTTGTTTTACATTTCGGTATATGATACAGGTGTTTCATTTGCAATTTCATGCATTCTTTCCTGGTTTCTGTAACTTGTCTGTAGTATTGTGACAATGCCACATGTGTTTCAAATAAAAGCAATTACTAAACGTTTCCTGCCCGATTTGATCTCTGTACAAACTAACTTCAGCTGACCAGCAGGTCGATTAAAGCCGGGCCCACAGCAGCGCTCTGCACGTGTCTCAGTACACATTTGTCAAGCGATTTACTGCTATTTCCCGACCCTCTGGACCACAAGTGTCCTGCATCAAATTGCTCGTCTCGGAGCCCTGTACACTGTTGTGTACAGTTGTAAACTTATCGTTTACAGCCTGTATATATATATATATATAAACACCTTTCTTTACGATGATTTTCGAAAATAAGACGCGATCTTCATATTCATATTATTTTTGTAAGTGGATTTCGCTCGCTAGTTCTCAGTTCTAGATGATTTAGCATAAACTTAAATATTGTTTATATAAGATAGTCCTAGAGACACGACACGATATACTTCCAAGAGCTCGCTGTTAAGATCTGACACTAACATAAACATATGAAATCAACCTGTGTGTAAAGAACACCCAAGTGACTTGAGAACAGTGCGGTTGGTAACGACGGAAGTAAAAAGTAGTTCCATGTCATAACATTGAATTAACAAAATGTTAGGTAAAGCATTTGTAAAATTCTAAAAATATTATTTATTTTACTTCCTTTTTTTTCTAATTATTACACAGTTCCACTTGACTGATGCATGAATACAGTGATAAGGCCGATTGAAATATATTAAGCAGGGCTTTCATATGTGCTCAGTTTATCGTGAACAGCTTATACCAGTGCGCTAATTTAATTGGCTAGAGCGATCGCCTCTCACCTAAGCGAACTTGGGGGTTTGCTTCCTGGATTTTTGTACTTGCATATTGTGCCGACAGGTGATTTTCTCAGGGATCTCCCGTTTCCCTGCCCGCCAATAGGTTTTTCTAAAGGATCTCCCATTTCCTCTGCCCTGTCATTCTAGTGCTGCTCCATTTTCACCCCAAAACTCTCTCAATGCTTGAGTTCAAAAGTGCTAACTTGAACAGCCTCTAGTGATTAGTTTTTTTCTACACATTTGCAATATCTATTCAATATAGAGTTTAGCATGTTTATGACATAGCCGGTTGGTCAATCATCTCAAGATCTTCCGGGGGCACACCTGGCGGGCGCCTTTGGCCGTGACATTGTCACGAAAACATGTTGTAGCGGACGTGCTTTGTCGTGACTTTGCCACAAAAACACGTTGTAGCAGGCGTGCTTTGTCGTGACTTTACCACAAAAACATGTTGTTGCGGTGGCACTGCTCCACTTCCCCCCAAACGATGCTGCTTGCATTCCATCCGCCATATTACGTCTGCCCCGCACCGCCACTTTCTACCACCCAGGCGCGTGGCGGAGCCCATAGTGCGACCTCTCTTAGGTAGTCGTAGCACTCTGTTCACAGTTTAACATTTTATTCCGTTTTCTTCGTTGTCTGAGGTGATGTCTATGTTTTGGTAGTTGTATCTTAGCATAGGCTGAGCACCTTGCACACAGCTAGGGTCCATGATAGTCGTCCTTGAAAGTATAGGTCAAAACTTGAACTTCTGTCCTTTCTCACAATTAATTGGAGTGATGCATATGCAGGAAGTTTTCGTCCAAGATGGCGGTCGTGGCTCCCCTGCTCCCCAGCTAGGAGCCAGGGGGCCTAGAGTCTTGTCAGCCATTTTGCTAGACAGTACGACTTACGAAATGTCGGCCTGGATTAACAGAGCAGGAAGTTCTGCTTTGACTACCATTTTGCTACACAGTGCCTTTTTCATGATGGGGGATGGTATTGAGAGAGCAGGAAATTCTGTTTTGGCAGCCATTTTGCTACACAGCTCATCGGCAGCAACTTTGCTAGACAGTGCCACTTCCAATATAGCGGACCAGATCGATAGAGCAGGAAGTTCTGTATTGGCAACCATTTTGCTAGGTAGTGTATTGGCAGCCATTTTGATATACAGTGCTACTTCCAAGACGGTGGACTGGTTTGACATAGCAGGAAGTTCTACATTGGCCGCCATTTTGCTAGACAGTGCCACAATTTTGCTATCCAATGCCGATATGTGCGAAAATGACGTCATCGGACCGGGTTGACATAGCATGACGTTCTGATCCAAGATGGCCGTCAGCTCCCAATCCACGAGCCGGTTGTCCTGGATTCGGCTTTTTACATCTGCTTCATAAGTTGCCTTTTAAACTAAGAGATATGTCTGAAGTTAATTTTGAACGAAAAATATATGATTGATTAGTGGCTGTACCTTTTTTACTCTATACAAGAATATTTTGATAATTAAAATATGTCTACTGTTCAATTCTTTTACTACGTTTATGTTTGTCTGCAGATTATTTTATCATATGTGAACTCTTATTGTAGATATTGCTCTTAGTGATTTATTTATATATATTTAGCATGCTATATAATTTTAACGTTTTCTATTGCATGTAATTTGGATAATGACATCAAATTTAATCTACTCTAATCTAGAGGTGGTGAAATAGAAGTGCCTAGTGTAGGGTCCGAGAACAAGAACTGGTGAGCTAGCGGAAGGAAACGACGCGAGGTGGCGTACAGCACTTTCATAATAACGAGTACTCAATAAGAGGTAGAGGGGTACGGCGGGGGTGCTGCAGAGAAACAATGGTTTAGCTGATCTGCAGTTAGCACCGGATAATGGCAGTAGGTAGAAGGTAGAGTGAGGTAACAGCTTCCTTGTAAACGCAGTTTAAGAGAACTGGACTGCACACGACAAGCGCTCAATCTCAAATGACGATGTGTCAGGCTCATGCCGACATGTGTGAGGGGGGGGGGGCATTATGTAGTGAAAACAATCCTCCTTATCTCCCCCCCTTCACCAGGTGTGGTGAAAATAGTTGCCCTTAACAAATTCAATTGCCACACACTTTACAAAACTTGTAAATTATTGGTGTTAGTAGTAGGGGCGTGCTGGTTACACCCCACTTTTGATTAATCGAACTATCTACTAGATATTAAATTGATCGATCATATTAATCCTTAATCCGATCTTAATCCTATCAAAATCTTGTCTTTAATATTAACAGATCAAATTTCATTTATTGATCCAATTAATTTATTTGAATTAAACAATTAAAAAAATCTAATTTTTTATGAATCTAAGTTTGGTGTAAAAGTGTGGTAAGGGTGTTTATTTTATTCCTTTTGGGGGGGGGGGGAAGTCCTCACACTCGGAGCTCTGGCATTGTACTGAGGTGTGATGTGTTGGGGAAGGAGTGCGCATAGGTATTGTGTAATATTGCTACGACCTAGAGCGTAGAATGCTGCAAAGTGGTTTGAAAACAACATCCAACAAAAACACGATCACCTAGGTGAAAACAACCCTTACCAAGTAAAGTGAATAAAACATGGCAGAACACTAAAGTAGGAAAAATTCAACATACTATGAGCTGAAATGCAATACAGATGAATTCTGATGCTGTGTTTTGATTTTATAAATTTTTTCTTTCCAGACACATTTTTCATGTACATTGTAAATTTTTGTTGCCGCCAATTTCTTTCACAAATGTGAATTTTACAATTTCCAATTATAACATTTAAAATTTTGGCTTTATAGTCTTAACAGTTGCCATTTCTCTCTTTTATATTGAATGTAACAATTAATTTTCATGCCATCTACAGTTTTATGTAAAGCCATAGAAAATTCTAGAATATTATGTGGCATATCATAGATTATACTGAAGGGTACAGATTATTTTCATGCCATATTCTGATTGCCAAAGGCAATTGAATTGCAAAATTATTATTTGACATATCATAATATTTCGTTCTACAAGTTACAATGTATTTTCAGGCTATCTATAATTTTACCTAAGCCCATAGAAAAATGCAAGAAAATTATGTGGCATATCATAATAGTCTATACAAAAGGCTACAAATTATTTTCCGATCATATTCAAGTTAACAAAGGCCACTGAATTGCAAAAAAAAATATGTTATTTAATATGTTTTATCCAAAACAATGAGAAATGTTTCATAAAGTTCTCTATTTAAAACATGCTTTTACGGCTTATCCACAATTGGAAAATTTCCATTTTATTTTCCCAAATTTAATCAATTTCATCGGGAAAAGTCCAGAAGACACCTAAAAATTTTTACTGGAGAACTTGCAAAATTACAATATTCTGTCATGTACCCTAGCATTCATTTTTAAGGATTATTTTCCAGAATTCAGGGAAAACTCTAAACCAATATAGTAGTTTATATTGTGTACAAAACCAATGGGCATTTCCCCCAGATTGTCCATAATTTTGCTATTTGTTCATTCATATTAAATTATAACTTCGGCATCTGAAAAATATATCTTTTACAAAGATTTAACATTTACATTCAGATTTGCTGAGGATAAAACAGGGCATTTTATTGATATTTAACTAGGTTGGTTTAGGCATTTTATTTATATTTAACTACATTGGTTTAGGGCATACCCCTAAGTTCTGCCTATTAGGTAATCAAGAATATCTCGCCATAAGGGCCAGCATGACACCTAGTGGCATACTTATCTTGTCATTCCGAAGCTCTCTCGAGGCTGCTGTCTGACCTCGAGACAACTCTGCTCCCAGTATATATAGAGGAATTTGTTTAATTCTCCCAAGAGGGTATTAATTAATGATCAGCCAATGGCTCGATTTATTACCAAAAAAGGAAATGTTCAAGGGACGATGGGGGAACAGCCAATCGCCAACAAATACGTCACAATTACAAGGGAAAAAATAGCGTCATCAGATGCCAATTTAGCAAATAAATGAACATCATATTAGTACTTCTGCACCACCTCCAACGTGATGTCACAGGGGTGGGAGGGCATGCGCAGTGGCCGCACATCACAGCGCCATCTAGACAGTGGAATATCTGGTGCCACATCAAAATAGTTCAGTAACAAAACAGGCTCCAAGCGGCAAAGCTATGTTCGATGTCCTAGTGTACTTCTGTGTCTGTAACCTAAGTTTGTCGTAACATACGTCTACACAGTTCTTCAAGTTTTCACAAACCAGGTTGAAAAAAAAGGTAGTAATAGTTTATAAGTTCAGGCAGAATATATTTTAAACCAAAAATGGGAAAAGTTCTTTCACTTCACGTAGTCATGTTGCATCGTACTTTAGTGGTAAGATGCAGTCGTCAAACATGGTTGATGAGTAAGGAGACTGCAAAACTCCAATCATGCTATATAATGCCCCCTCTGAAAAAGGGGGATACTCCAGAAGGCTTCAGCCAGAGACTCTGCCAAGGTGGCCAGCCTTGTCACAGACTCCGACCATCATCTTCGACAGGACAAAGTCAGGAGTTGATGAATCCCCAGCTGCAGGATCATCTCCATCATTCAGCTGGAACCAGAACAAACCAAGAAACTTGTGCATACTTTAAATAGGCAACTCCAGGACAATAATATGAGTACTCCATATCAATTTCTGGCTTGGTCCCGGATTTGAACATCCATTTTCCCCAAGACAATTCTGACTTTAATTTAAAAAATGTTTTGTCTTTTCCATACAAGAAAAATACCCTATTACAACAACTATTAAAAACATTTTACACATTAATATGAACATTGAACTCCAATCCAAAATTGAATGTGAATTACACCCTTAATCCTAAATGAGCATGATCAAAAAAGTGAAATGAGCATGAAATGGACATGCACCTTCATCCAGAGAGCTTCCACATACCACGAGGAAGAACTAAAACAATTCCTTTAAAATACATGATGATGATTACAAGACTATAATACTTCTCAAGAATGATCAAAACCCTAAATTATAATTACACTCCAAAATTACAAAGCATACACCCCTAAGTGGTTACAGTAGGACACCCTAAAAACACTAAGCATCCTTCAACTGAGTTACATGACATTTAATAAATGCCCCCGGATGACTCTCCTCTTCAAGCAACACAGTCACTGGGGTGAGAAAACGCTTTACTCTAAATAGACCATGGAATTTTGGGGCCAGCTTGGTACTAAAATGAATAGCCTTGTTACTTAAATAGTGGGTTTCCACAAAAAACCCTGTCTCCCGCATTAATCGACACAGACCCACTATTATAGCCTCTCCTAGATGCTAATTTAGAGTGGTATTTACGAAGGTTCTGGGTCGCTTCATCCCATACCTCTTCAAGTTCCTGTATACTGGCAGCCTCCAAACAGAAATCGTGCAACCCCCAAGCATGGATCAAGGGATGGAATAAACTCCTTCCAAAGAATAACTCTGCTGGAACTTTACAAGTAGCATCACTTATGATGTTATTGAATGCAAGAGACAACTGATAAAGGGCAAAATCCCAATTACTATGTGTCCCAGTCTAAAATGCCCATAAGGCCACATTAAGATTCCTATTAACCATTTCCACTAAGTTTACTTTGGGATTATAAGTCGTAGTTTCAATTAGCTTAACTCCCCATGCAAAATCCAAGTTCTTAAGTTACACAGACACAAAATAGGCAGCGTTGTCTGTGGCTATTGACATAGGTGATCCAAAAACAGGAAACAACCTCTGGCTAAGGATTATACAAATTTATCCTCATTTCATACTTCTTGATGGAAAAAAGAAAACAAATTTATTGAAACTATCTACTGCTATTAGAATGGATGAAATACCAGCAGGTGTTCGTGGCAAAGGACTAAAAAATATCTAAATAGATCCATTCCCAAGGAGAAAGCAGCTACACTGGCACTGTATGGACTTTTTATTTTAACATTAAGTGGTTTGGCCATCTGGCAGTCAATACATGTTTTTACAAGATTTGCTACTTCCTTATTCATCCTCGGCCATAAAAAAACATGTGCTTAATGCGGGAAACCGTCTTGTCCTGCCCCATAAGCCCTCCAAAATAGGTGTTATGATAGTAAGGAAAGATAGAACCACGTAAAGCCTGAGGAACAAAAAACGCAAATCTCCGAGTTTTAGGGTCAACATATCCTAGAAGTCCTTTTCTGACTTCCTTTTCCACTATTTAGATCTGCCTTAATTTTAACACATTCCAGATCAATTTCCTAATGATGCTGCATATTCAAATAGGCTTGGAGAATATCACTTAAAACCTTTACTTGTTCCTTACAGGAAATACCCAGAACAACATTAACTACAGAACCAAATACTTTATTCCTCACTTTTTGCTGTTCTGAACTGTCCTTCGGAAGGTTGGAAGCCTCAACCACCACACCTTCTACTTGTAATTCCTTGCTTACTGGATTACTTATAGAATCATTTTCACTACCTACACGCACGCAAACCTAAGGATCTTCAAAATTAAAAACAACTACCTGAATTGATTTCACAGATTCAGGGTTCCCCACATGAAATTCGTCAGTGTCAAAAATATGGGATAACGTATCAGCTACCATGTTGTTGATCCCTTTCACGTGCTTAATTGAGAACTTAAAACATGTAAGGTGCACTAACCACCTAGCCAGACTTCCAGCAGCTTTATTTGTGGTAAGAAACCAACTAAGGGCGTAATTATTGGTATGCAAAAACAATTCTTTGTTCTCCAAATAGTCTCGGAACCTCTCCATCCCATAGATGGTCGCCGATACCTCCTTCTCGTAGGCAGAATATATTTGCTCTGCAGGACTTAAAAGCCTACTAGCATAGGACACTGGAACTAAGCTACCTCCATGTTCCTGGCACAAAACAGCCCCCAGTGCCTTTGAACTCTCATCTACCTGGAGAATGAACTGTTGATCAAAATGTGGAAGTTGGAGAACTGGGGGAGTAGATAATTTTATGTTCAAAATACTTAAGGCATGATTCTAAGATTCCCCCCATGCAAACTCAACCGCCTTTCTATTAAGGGTATTTAAAGGTTCCACTATGTTAGAAAAATCAGGGACAAATTTTGAATAAAATCCCACTAAACCCAAGAAACTCCACACACCACGTAGATTCTTCGGTGCTGGGAAGTTTACCACCGGCAGTATATTTTCGGGATCCATCAGTAATTTCCCTTCTGAGATAATGAACCCAAGATATCTATCATATAATTTTGCCCAAGATAACTTGTCGGGATTCACAGTTAACCCTGCTTCTCTCGAAGCCTGAAGAAAGAGTCTCAAGTGTTTGAGATGGTCTTTAAAAGTATAACTATACATGTACATGTTGTCTATATAAGTAAAAAGAAACTCACACAGGATCTTCCCCAAAATGTGGAAAAGTACACGCGACATAGCCTGAGGGCCCCTAAGGCATTCAACACATATTTCCTCTACTTCACCTATTTCTGCTAACTCTGTTATGTCTGCTAAAATTGGGCGTGACTTTGAGCCTTTATTTTCTTCCATATTCTCTTCGATTAATTCTTTATCACTTTCACTATCGCAAAATTTCTCAACTGTTTCTACTTCATCAATAATCTGCGGGACTTTTTCCCTACACGTTGTGTCTCAGCCTAGACACGAGCTCCTTGGCTCTGTACAATTTTAGACAACTTTAATCTATCACTGTACAAAATAACTTTTCTCTTGTCTAACAATACTTCAAATGTGACTGAGCTCTGTTTTCTCAAAACTTTATAAAGTCCAGACCGAAACTTAGGAAACACAGATACTCTGCCTGTCTTAACCTTGGCGTGTAATCACCTACATCAATATCTGGTGATTTTGATTACAAATCATAATACTCTTGTTGTCCCTCAAAAGCTACTTTATTCCTTTCTCTAGCTACTTCATGTGCTTCTTTCAACTTATTACTCAAAATTTCTACATGTTCCTTGGCTGTCATACCTCCTTGTAACACATTAGGCTGACTACTCAAATCACCTAAAGGGGTAGCCTAACTTCTTTCCCATACAATAAATAATGTGGGCTATAACCCGTCACTGAATGAGGAACTGTCCTATATGCGTGCACTGCATATGGCAAATATTCTTCCCAATTAGTACCGTATTCATCTACATAATTCGATATTATGTCCGCTAGAGTTCGATGAAGTCTCTCAACACGTCCGTTACATTGTGGTCTGAAGAGGTCGTCTGTAACATCTTAATTTTTAACACTTTGCACGTCTCTAACATCAACCTAGAAACAATATTTCACCAGTGATCTGTCAGTAGGCTTTGAGGACAACTATGCCTTCAAATAATCTGCTGTACAAAATACTTTGCTACTGTTTCTGCAGTTTGATCGGGAATTGGTATTGCTTCACAGTACCTTGTGAAATAATCAATAAATGTCAACACATATTTATTACCTTTCTCACTCATCGATAAGAAACCTAAAATATCTAGAGATACCAATTGAAATGGAGAATTTACTTGCAGCAAATAACCTAATGGTGCTTTCGTCATTTTCGTACTTTTTCTCCTGAGACAATCATCGCACCTCACAATATATTCATCTACATCTTTATTGAATGTTGGCCACCAGTACAAAGATTTGAGGAGGTTCTGGGTTCGCTTCACGCCTTGATGAGCAGAAAATGGAGTGACATGGTGATCACTAATTACTCTAGTCACGAGCGATTTTGGAACAACTACTAAAATTTTATCTTTGTCACATTTGTATAGGATGCCTTCCCTATCAATGAAGAAATTTCCCGTATCTGCCTTATTCATTATACTTTAACATGTTTCGTCTTCTTTCGGTTCTTTCTTAAATATTTTTCTAGTTAAATATTCAGAATTTATCGCATTTACCATTCGCGACAAACAATCTGTATTCGCGTGTTTCTTGCCTGGTTTATGGACATCTTCAAAATCAAACTGTGCCAAACGAAGTGCCCATCGAGTGAGTCTCGAACTAGGATCTTTCAGATTCAATAACCATCTCAATGCAGCATGATCAATAATAATGGTAAATCTACACCCTTACAAATACACTCTGAACTGTTTTGTGGCAAAAACCTTTCTGCTGAGTTTAATTGTCTACTGGCACAGGCGATCGGTTTCTCGTGTCCGTTCCTCATCTGAGACAGGACATCGCCTACGGCATAATTACTAGCATCTGTAATCACAATAAATGGTTGTGAGAAATCTGCATATACAAGAATCGGATATGAAATTAATTTTTCTCTTAACAATTTGAAAGCTTCCTCTTGTTTGATTCCCCAAATGAATGGTTCATCTTTCTTAGTTAATTTCGTCAATGGTCTCTCTATATCTGCGAAATTCGGTGCAAATGTCCTATAATACTGAAATAAACCTACCACTGAGCGAACTTCTGTGACATTTTTAGGTCTAGGGAGTTATTTAATTGCTTGTAGATTTTTCTGATTTGGTTCTACGCCTTTTGAACTGACAACATGCACTGTCTTGTACAAATGAACACTTACTAGGCTGAATTCGCAAATTAGCTTCCTCTAGTCTTTCCAATACTTTACTAATGCTCTCAGCATGTTCTCTCACAGTACTACTAAATATTATAATGTCATCAAGATATACTAAACACTGATCACCTAACAAACTTGTTAGAACATAATTCTCCATTAACCTCTCAAATGTGGCTGGGGCATTACACAGTCCAAACGGGAGACTATTAAATTCATATTTCCCCATGGATGTAGTAAAACTCGTTTTCTCCCTATCACTTTCTTATAACTATTTGGAAGTAGCCACTTGCTAAATCCAATGTTGAAAAATATTTCGACCCGTGCAAGGAATCTAACGTCTCCATGACATTCGGAATTGCATAAGGATCCTGCTTTGTAACTTTGTTTAACTGACAGAAATCTATACAAAATCTCATTTTAAAAAAACCGTCTTTATTTGACTGTTTCACCACCACTATGGGAAACTGGCAAGGTGATTTACTCTCTGAAATAATATTTTTATCAAACATGTCATTTATTTGCTCTGCATTACTCGTTTGAATGCATGTGGCACTCTACATGGATTCTGCTTTATTGGTCTGGCCTCTCCTGTATCAAACTGACGTTTCAATAAATTCGTGCACCCGAAATTCGAACTATCTTCCACTCGAAATATGTATGCAAGCTTCATTAATACTGAGAACATTATATTACAATCACTTTTACTCAAATGTTTTAATTTATCTCTAATAATTTTCTCTGCCTCCATAAATTCATCTTTTGGTAGTAATGGTAACATTTTACCCTTCTGCTTAACTGATTTACTACTATTTGTCATGTGAGTTTCAAAACTCTGACTACCTTGAGTCTTTACATAATTCGGCTCATTTATTCTCAATTTACATTAACAATCTAACATCTGTACCGATTTTTCATTTATGCGCGTATTTTCAAAGTTAAATTCTCTTTTTAATCTTTTTACATTACTCTGACATCTCAAATTATCATGGCACTTCAAATTATTTCGACGTTTCAACTTTTTATCACGAAATATCAAACTTTTACGACAGGACTCGGGGTTTTAATTTGGAATCGGAACTGCCTCTGCTCGGCATACTCTATCTCGGCGGATTTTGGGGACACAGCGGTAATAGCTGTCCTGTTCCGTGACCTCGCTAACTAATTCACTCATTTTATGGCTAACACAACTCGAGGGAATTACTGCTTCGGAGCTTGGAATCGAACACTTTTTATCTTTGTTTCTCAGGACATCTGCGAGGATTTTCTCCCGGGGTTCTATTTGTGGCGACACTAAATCACTTTGTTCCGACCCAAGACTTATACAACTTCTCTCGGATATTCGGAGTACGCTATTTACGCATAGTACTCCAGCAATGTTACTGACAAGTGTGGCAAATCCTATTACCATACCCTTTGGCACGAGAAGTGTCTCATTAGTAATGTTCACAATATTTGTAACTGCCCTTACTGATTTTACTAACGCTCTGTGAGGTTTCCTTCAACCCTCAACTTGACCTACTCTGTCAGAGTAGTCCTCTCGACATGACCGCCTACTTCACATGACGCTCCTGCATCTTATGCGCGACTAGGACTCCACGTCCTCTTGCCCCCTTTGACGTGATCGCGATGAGGAACGAAACACTGGGATGCATCCTTTTGACCCGGAACAAAGGGGATATCACATTGGTCACTCACTCTTATAAGTGCCTTATTTTCAACTACACAGGTACCCTGACGGTCGTTCATCCTGTCCTCCAGATTTGTCTCACTGAATCTATTACATGTCCCTATAGAGTTTCCAGCTGTACTGCTCCTGCAATACACCTCGTTCTCTGGAAGGCTCTTACCAGTAAGAATTAAGTTGCATATTGGCCTTGCCACATGGATGCTTGGTAAATTCGTCAATGTCGGTTCGATCAGAAGCAATTTTGAGTCAGTGTCCCAAGCCGCCGTGTGCAAAGCATCTATCACTGTCTCCGATTTTGGTGGCAGAATCGTGTGCTGTATCATTTTCACTTCATTATATTTAATACTATTCACTGTTCCGGATCCAAGTTCAGAGTTGGCCAGGCTCTCAGCTTGTTTCCGCTGCTCTTTCTCAATTATGCAAGTAATTTAATTATATGTACCTAAATCAAACGTATTTTTGAGATACAATGTCTGTTTTTTCAAGTAGATTCTGGCATTATAATAACAGCGAAAATCGGTTCCAAATATTCCCTCGAAAAGAATATCTGACGCGCACACAAAGAACCAAGATGGGTAACATTGATCATTTACCCACAACTCTACATGCTGGGCACCTGCGATCTGGAGAGAGTCTACAGTTATGCTTTTTGCTCCTAACTGAGATTCATCGATAATATTCCCACTGATTCTAGGTCAAACGAGAGATATATCAAACACTGTGTCTATTAAGAACGAGTGAGATTGGCCCTCGACAAGAAGTGATACTATGGTATCTTTTCCCCGTACAGCTGTAATTACTGCCATGTGGTGCCGGGGCTGACACTCGGCTTCTCGCGTTTGGGTGATTATTACCTACATTCTCGCCAGTTTCTCTAATGCCATGCCCTAGGTTTCTAGGTACTTTGGCTCGTTGTGGGGTTCCCAAACTTCGGCATTCTCTGATCTTGTGCCCAAAATGTCAGCAATTAAAACATCTAATATTACAGTTATTGCCTTGTTCGTGTCTGTAACTCATGTTCTCGGGAGAAACGCCTGCTCCCGATAAACTCTTTCTACTGTTACTGCTATATTCGAACCACGGTAACATGAGTTATAACATCTTACAAAGCTATGTTAATGGAAGTATTTTCACCACTTCTTGTGTTACCTCGTGCCATACTTGTTTGCTGGGAGACTGTGTTATACACCTTTCTCCTCATCTGAGGATATCAAATTTTGTTTTGCATTCTTGATGCACCTCTGTGACCATTATGCTGTAGCCATGTGTTCAGCTTCGTCCATGGTTTGTGGTATCTTATATCTCAACTGCTGACCTATGTTACCTTGTAACCAATCAGTGAAAGTTGCTAATAACCTCTTTTCAGCTTCCTGATTCAAAATTTCCTGTTTCTCAGGTTCATCTAAATGCTGAACTGTTTTCTCACATAATTTACGACACCACTCTGCAAATGTCTGCACATCCACATTATGTATCTGCCTAACATTGTGCAGCATGTAATAATGAAATTGCAATGGCTGATTGTCCTTGAATCTGTTGTTCAACTCATCCTTCAACATTTTAAGTGTTATGTCCCCTCTTAATCTAGGACATGTCGCAACAAAACGCGATGGTAAACCATTTCAATTTCATTTTCGCTAATTTCACTCTTTCCTTATCTGAAAGATTTCCTAGGCTTTTTCTACGCTTTCTAGAAAGTCGTGTACCGGTAACGAGCCTTTTTCGCCAGTCCATTTTTCTACTAATGAAATAACCGCCAAATCTTTAACTTGAGGTGTTACTAGAGCTTGTGCTTGTATCACGTGGACTAGTTGACGACGGCTTTCGTCCTCCATGTCAACTAGAAAAGTATTACTGTAACTTACTAAATTTTATTCATTCAATTTTGAAAGAGGAATCCAAGTCTTACGATCGTGAGTCCGTTTCTACCGAGTATTGTAATGAGTACTATTACTTGTAGGTTTAATTTCATGAATCGTGTTCAAATTTCCTCTCTTATGGACTGCAATATGTTCCGCAAGTGTAGAACTAGTAGTTGCTTGCTCGGGATTTACGTTCGCATCTTGCGAAGTCAAAGGCTCTGTATTCGCAACTACGTCAAGCCTTTCTATCTCAAATTCTGGATAAACACGATCTCGAAGTATGAACCTCTTCACTATACGAATTTCAATTTCCAACACTACCCTTCCAGAAGAATTTTCTTACTAGTATACTTTATATGCGGGAGTCGGAATAGATCACTTTGGTTTTCCTTTGAAAGCTATTTCCAGTCCTGAACCTGTAGTTAATGCATTCAACTTAGCACGAAATGGCTCTACTTGAGACAAGTCAAAAGATGTGTACTTTTGAAAAAATTTCTGTATCAATTTATATGAATACTCTTCCAAACACTTCAATGTCTCAGTATTATTAGTTAAAACTACATAGATTGTCAAAACTGTAAACTCTAATACCTTCCCTTCTTGGCTCTGAAAAAATAATAAGGGTCTTTGCATAACACTTTAGTGCTATCGCAAAATATTGCAAAGAAGTGGGGCTGCATCCAGATAATTTCTGCAATAGTCAACTCTAACCCATGTGTGAGGTGTTATATCTTACAAATATACGTGTCAATTAACACTACCAGTTACTCTGTTATTCATAAGTCCGTGAACATACTAAATATTAAAACGATATGATTTTATGCAGTACACATGTTCGTTATAATCCTGCAAATCTCCTTTTTCACGAACTTCGTATTAGATTCGTCAACTGAAATGCGCACCATTCTAAACGCTTCAGGACACGTTACAAAGTTTCCCACTCAGCAACACTGCTCAGCTCAATTACAACTTCACAATTCACATTCATAACACAATGTGCGAATAAAATAAAACAAGTGGATTTCAATTCGTCGGAGGAAATCCTTAGATTGTTTTCAACGACCTAACACCTATCACCTAGCTCTTACAACCTATAACCCTTCGAAGTGGGTTCAGTTACAGCCATCTGGAGTAACTATCCAAAACGCTGCCACAAGTTTGTGATTCCCGAGCGGTGTATAGCTAAGCACAAACACTCAATAAGAAATAATCTATGTCAATTTAACACATTTAATAAAATCAAGCACTGAAACGGTTGCACTTTTAATTGTACATCTACTTACTTGGCGATGTCATGGAAGACGACATGAGAATTGATAATATAAAACAAAATATAAGTCCGAATAGAAGCAAAGTCATGATATAGCCACGGTTATGAAGGAGAGTGGAGTTTCAGCGCAGCTCAGGTGAGTCGTCCCAGGTGTTGATGTGCATCTCTGCTGAAGTCCACATCCTCTGGCTGTGCATGGCATAATAAAGCAACATGAGTGTAGTGGGGAGAAGTCTTCCTCCACCAAGAAGTCGCGCATGAGCAGTTTCCCTCCAATGAGAAGTCAGGGCGAGAAGAGTCGCCAACCAATGAGAGAGAAAGGTTAGGGCATCAGCCAATGAACAGGAACTTTGCACACTGCCCCAAAGAGTGATATCGAATTCATGTGATGGGAAAATAATGCGTGATATAGCACGTGATTCCAGGAATCATGGGACTAAAATATCAAGAAAAACAGGATGTGTTTCCCATCGAAATTGGTTAGCAATCGCAGTCACACAGTGCTGATATCACAGCATGCCGTATTGAAGAAGATACAGATTCCTGTCGCAGGCACTGCATAACATGATAAGTTGCGAAGATACTTGATTAAAATGTTGTCTCTCTGAACTGGAAAGCTGGCGGAGTGCCCGCAGTACTACATAACTTACATCCAAAACTGCTTGAGTCTTACCTAAAAAAATAACGCCCGATAACAATTCATGGCTCAGTCCAGGTAAAATCCAGAATGAAAATTTCCAGGTGAAATTGGAAATTCTTTCCATGAAAACAGTCACACCACGTGAACTAATCATTCCCCCATTTGCCATTGAAATCCCTAATTCTTTCCCACAGTGAACTTTCATAAGTCCTTTGGGCAAGTAAGTAAGCAAAAAATTACAGAAATACTGATTAATCAAGGAACATGAAGCACAAGATACGAGCAAAGCTGCAACCTTTACTTGATTAGGATTCACTACTGGAATATACAATAAACCGTATTTACACTCGAAACTCATTCCATTTACGAATAATTCACCGACGACTTTATCAGGATTCAAAGGACATTTTGATTTTACATGACCTTTCAGATGGCATTGAAAACATACTTAGTCCTGGAACCTGTTTGTTTTTCCCGAATCATTTTTGAGAGACTGTGTCTGGGAGTACCGTGACCTGGTTGTAACTTTAGTTTTATCTAACTCCTCACTACCTGGTGTCACTGGAAACAATCCTTTATCACATGACTATTTTTCCACAAATTAGAAAAAATTTCCCAGAACCTGGTTTGCTCAAACCCTTTTCCCTCTCAGAAGTTTTTAAATCATGAAACGCTACATCAACTGAGTTGTCTCTCAAATTTATTTCCTCTTCCATAAATCATTGCAGCAATTCCGGAAGTGTCGTGGGTTTAGTCGCAAAGCAAATGAATCAACCGTATCGAGAATGAAGGTTGTGGAATACAATCTGAATGAAATACTCTTCCTCAAATGGGAAACCTACCACAGTCATTACCCCCATAATTTGTTTTACAAACTCTTGCATTAATTGGTTGGGCATTTGTTTACGTTCTAACAATTTAAGGCAAAAACTAGCAATAGCTACCTTACTGGACACTTCCTCCAAACAAGCCTTAACCTACAGCGATATCTCCCATTTTTCCTCGCGTGCTTTACTAAATAATGTCTGTACACTCTCAGGAACCCTAAACATGGCTACAGATAAAATTACACGTTGATCACAAAATTTTGAGGTGATCACAGCATTTAATCTAACAAAAAACTTGACCACATCATCAAGTGTCAATTTAGATAAGTGAGGAATTTTTTCTGAAAGTTCTGAAGGAACATCTTTCATTATTTTGAAAAGTGGGTAGGGCTCACCAAGAACTACCACAGCCCCCGGACCGACATCTTTATTCGCGTCTCGACGCACCAAGGCCTGGAGTTTCATACCAACCTCGTGTATGAATTCCATTTCAGCAGCCTCTACCCCCACTTCACTAAGAAGTTGTAATAGCGACAGTTTTGTAAAACCATGCTGTAGACATTGTAAAAATTAGCCACGTATACAAAAATATGAAATAAGTTAAATATTTCCACCACTGAAAGGAGCTTCTTTTTAAACTACACTACCCTATCATAATTCATGTGTATTTGTATTTAATATATATCCTACTCACAATGCCAAACAAGAGCAGAGTGCACAGATTAATCTTTGCTATGCCCTAGAGCCTAGGATGCGGCAAAGTGGATTTGGAAACACCATCCAATAAAAACATAATCACCTAGGTGAAAACAACCCTTCTTAAGGCAAAGTGAATAAAATATGGAAGAACACTAAAGTAGTGTTCATACTATGAACTGAAATGCAATACACCTGTATTCTGATACTGGGTTTTGATTTAATTAAATTTTTTTAGACATATTTTTCATATACAAGATAAAATTTTGTTGCTGCCAATATCTTTCACAAATGTGAATTTTGCAATTTTCAATTATAACATTTCAAATTCTGACTTTATGTTCTTTACAGTTGCCATTTCTCTCTTTTATATAAAATTTTACAGTGTATTTTCAGGCCATTTACAATTTTACCTAAAGCCATAGAAAATGCCATAATATTGTGTAGTATACCATAATAGTCTATACTGAAAGCTACAAACTATTTTCCGGCCATATTCTTGTTACCAAAGGCCATTGAATTGAAAAAAAAAAAATATTACTTAACATGTTTTCTCCAAAACAGTGAGAAATGTTTCTTATTGTTCTCTATTCATAACATGCATTTCACCAGTTGGAAAATTTCCATTTTATTTTCCCAAATTTTATTAATTTCATCTGGAAAAGTCCAAAAAAAAAAAGCTACAAATTTTAACTGGGGAACTTGGAAAATTACAATATTCTGTCCTGTACCCTAGCATTCATTTTTAAGGATTAATTTCCAGAATTCAGGGAAAATTCTAAACCATTTTCTTGGTTTATCTCGTGTACAAAATTTATAGGCATTTCCCCCATATTGTTCTAAATTTTGCTATTTATTGATTCGTATTTAAATAAAAAATTCGGCATCTGATAGAAAAATCTTATACATTCAGATTTGCCGAGGATAAAACAAAGCATTTTATTGATATTTAACTAGGTTGTACTCCTGCACCGCCACCAAGGTGATGTCACAGGGGTGGGAGGTCATGCGCAGTGGACACAGATCGCAGCGCCATCTAGACAGCGGAATATCCGGCGCCACGTCAAAAATGTTCAGTAACAAAACAGGCTCCAAGCAGCGAAGCTATGTCCGATGTCCTAGTGAATTTCCGTGTCTGTAACCAAATTTTGTTGTAACAAACTTCTACACAGTTCTTCAAGTTTCACAAACCAGGTTCGTAAAAAGGTAGTAATAGTTTAAAAGTTCAAGAAGAAGATATTTTAAACCAAAAACAGGAAAAGTCCTTTCACTTCACACAGTCGTGTTGCATTGTACTTTAGTGGTTAGATGCAGTCGTCAAACATTGTTGATGAGTAAGAAGATGGAAAAACTCCATGCAGACCGTCTCTATATTTAATGTTATTGATTATTTCGTCTGGAATGTGACTGAGGGATAAGACACGTGCAGCGTAATCTGAATATCGACTGAGTACTATATATGTGAAAAGTCGGAAATGTGTAATATGAAAATATCGAAATGAATATGTAATGAAAATATCGAAACATTTCAGCGAAATAGAATGGTTAGGTAATAGCTACTGAAAATAAATTAAACAAAAAGAGACCTGATTACGATTTACATCCACAACTTTGATTAACCCGTCCTCTGTATTAGGAATGACATACAGAAGATATTAAGTGCAAACAATTGACGTTCAACTACACAACGTCTGTTTACAAATCCAATTAAAACAAACACAAATACATGACTGTACTGGTGTGATAAAGAAATCAAACGAGTAATACCTACAACGAACTATTTCCCTACAAAATAAATAACATGAATCACATTCGAATTACAGAACATAATTCCTCATGTCATAAAGAAATCTAGTTATGAGTTATACCTAGAACAAACTATTTCCCTACAAAATAAATGACATGAATTACAAACGATTTACAGAGACCAGCTATCGTTATGTTATAAAGAATAGAACTAGTTAGTAAAAAATTTGTACCAATATATAAAATAATACTACTTGAATTAAACCGTACTAGACACACAAGCACCTCTGTCTCGTCGCATCTCAGTTCTACACTGTTTACAATATACACATACCTTATGGCGTTAAATGATTTTAATATACGTCAGTTCGGTCGGGAAGTCACTGTAGAGGAATGACTCCAGGTATAACCTGCGACGACATATAAGCTGTGTGTTGGGAACAACCAGAGGCGTCTACTTCGGGCGACGTTTGATTATAGACTAAGGGTATGTCGAAAACTGCTCACCATCAAAATAAATAAATATTACATCCATAAAAATTTCGTATTTACGAATTCACCGGTTTCTATTTTCACTGGGAGCTAATCATAATACTAGAAACGTATCGCTTATAATTTAATACGGAATGGTTAATGCAGACAAATAAAGATTTCCAAACTGAAGAAAAACTTGCAAGTAATCATATTTATACGCATTCCGAATTATACCTCGAACAAAGTTAAACACACCATTCCCAAGATTTAAAAATAAATCATTCTTTAACACAACTTCCATCGAAGCTTAGCGAGACTCGCATCACGTGAAGGATCTTAATACCACACCATTTTATCCAAACGAAGGATATTTTTTAAAAAATCACAAAATGAATCAATCTACGAACAATTTGAACGAAACAGTCCATACACTTCGTCGAAAAAAAACTACAACATTATTTAAAATCAATACTAAGTTACATTAAAAAAATAATATAGATGTATGCAAATGTCTTAACAGAATCACAACAAACATATACAAAACATTTTTTAAAATCATTGATTAAAAATTTTAAGAAAGGAATTTACTTTTTTTCTGATATGATTATTAACTACTTAAATTCTACAAAGGTTAAGAACACGAAGAACTTGTGAAAATATTTCGAAAAAAGTTGTTACGAAGACTGTGAGTGAGGTCTGAACCCAGGCCAGATAGTTGAAGAAAGAGCCTAGCGATTGTCGTGGATAGCCGTACCAGCCAAGCGAAACACGGGGTCGGTGCGGAGCTGTTACCAGGATGGGTGATCACTGTTGGCTGGATCGAAACCCAGTTACCGCTGTGTGCTCTACCCTCAAACCTTCTGCTGGTGACATGCTATCTCTAACAGTGGTGGACTGTGTTGTGTGGAGCGACCGTCAGGTCGTCGAGCATGCATCAACGTGATACTAAGATACCCTCTCTGAACCACTGGCGAGTGGAGCTGGTGGGAGTTGGAAGATCCTGTAACTACTCCCCTCCCCGCCCCATCTCTTTGTTCTTTGTCACGGGGCTATGGACCATCCTGCTAGAATATCTTCAAGCGGCCAGCCTGTCTCGCACCGGACAAGGGGTTGCTACTACCACTTCTATGGCTTTATACATGTCCTTAATACATCCTACCTATAGGATGCCTGCAGGCTTCACAGAAAGCATCAAACACATTTGCTTTCTGAATAAAAACTAAATTAACTGATTTACATAATAAATACAGATATAGAGTAAATAGCATTTCTAGGTTTTTTAAATATCCCGTGAAAATCGTCAGTGTTTGTTCAATCCTATCAAGTACATTTTGCATATGTCTTTAAATCCTGTATACTATCAGTAAATTATTTATTTAATTTTGATTTCTGTTAAGGCACAAAATTGTTTACTCTGTTGCGAATCTCCAAAGTCTTTACTGTGTTAAATATTAACGATTTCACTTTTATAGTTGATATTCACACAAACTGATTTCACAGCAAGACAGTATTACCTCGCTGATATGGAATTCGGTCCAACAAAATGATTCGTCAGTTGTTGGGAATACACTCATTATACCAAGTGAATGAAAAATTATGTATTATGTTCATGCCCAAATATGTCTGCTCACTGAAAACATATCAATTAACCAGGTATTTTTTAATGTTGATATGCATATTTCAAGACATATCTGTAAAAAGGTTATACCGATGAATAAATACGTGTTCTTCACACAAACAATGCACAAAGTTACATAACTTGGTTTGAAAAATAATACATAATATTTTAATTCTTTTGTAAACATTTACTCACTCTTTCTTTAAGATATAACACACATTCAGTTTGAAATACATTTTTAATATATCCCTTTTTACAACAAGCACAATATTTACATATGCAAAAACCAATCATTCATATGTATATGTAACATAGTTTCAGAAAAGTTCTGTATTCATTAAATAGACATTAAAGCAATACACTTTGTGTTTTATAACAAATTTGTTTAGGGTGCAGTAAGGCATTATTCCCACATCTGGGGAATGATGTTGATAACATTTAGTTGATGTCGAAGGGCGACAACTTATTACTTTCAAATCTGCGATAAGTTGTTATTCACAGCTGGTTCTATATGAGGTGTTCGCTTGTTGCCTCTTAGACTTACAGATTAGTTATTTAAGCCACTATCTGACAGTTGATTGGCTCACTCTTGATACACCTGGAAGTTTAATTAACTTGTAGATGGCATCGTGCCAATTAACTAGTTCATTGGTAGTATTTCAGGTGGCAGAGCTGAATTTATTATGGTATTGAGTGTAGTGACACAGAAAAAAATTATACAGGGATTCTATATTGCCCCATAGGGTAATGTTGATAAGCCATCAAACTGAATCGAACACTGCAAAACAAGAGGTGCAAAGCTGGCAGAGGAAATTTGACACACACACGTCATACTGGCATGAGGCAAGGTTCGCAGCTCACTGGGTCTACACACATTCTGGGTTCTGTAAATCAGGAAATTTATGGATTTGCAATTTTATTATAATTGTGTACCAAAAAAATGATTTTTGCATCGGAGCAAGTGAAGAGATTTAGGCGGCTCTTGAAACTGATGTCTTGAGAGCAGATGTGGGTGAAGCAGGGCGAATAATGAAGCAGCACTGGATTAAATGCCTTCTTATCACAAATAAACTTGGACTACTTAGTGTACTTGTCACCATTGGTGAATGACTTATATTGTGAGATATACTTTCCATTTATGATGTCAGTTTTAAAGACCACCCCTGCCCATGAGCACTAAATACTTCTAGTCTGGTAGTTAGGTAAAGCTTAATAATCGATTCATCATAAATTACACCAACATCAGACTAATGCACAACAGGGAGGGAATTACATTGAAAATAAAACATCTCTGTAGCATCTTCCTACACCATGATGGATTTCAGGTACCTACACGCTACTGTTACCCTAATTCGAATAGGCTGGGGCGAAGCTGTAGTTCAATCTATCTGAGGAACTCTGCATCTCATGAAAAATCTTTCAACATCTGCATTTGTGTTAACCCTGTCATTAACTATCCGCACATTAGCTAATCTACCTACAAACACTGTGGCCAATATCTCTTATCTGATATTAGATGATGAACTGTTTACTGACGAAGACGAATCGGAAATCGAATTACTTTTCAAGCCTAAATAAACATATCAACATTTTGGAGGTAATGCAGTAGGTGGAGCAGGAAATGTTAAGTGCTGTGTAGTAGGTGGAATCGGTGATACCTGCAGAGCTAAGTACAGGGCTAACTGTGGAGCTGACTATGGAGCTAAGTGCAGTGCTGACTGCAGAGCTAAGTGCAGAGCTAACTGCAGAGCTGACTGCAGAGCTAAGTGCAAAGCTAAGAGCGGAGCTAACTGCAGAGCATGTGGAGCATGCAGAGCATGTATAGCTACCTTAGGATGTGGCACAGATTGTGGAGCAAGTGCATATTGCATGGAATCAGTGTTGCAGGTTTTACAATGTCTCTTCAAAATATCAATCTGAGAAAACTGATTCTGACAGAAATCACACTGAAACTGCTTTCTTGAATTTTTCATTCTACAGGTTGTTCTTTTATGTTCCCGTAAGTTCCACACAGCTGTAAATTCTTTATTACAGATACAACACAGCAAATATATTATCACTTCCATACTATTCCAAGTCTAGAATGATACTACACAAAAATGTATACAAAGAAGTTTAATGTGAATGTCTGGTCAAATGATGAGTGTAGATATCTACACAGGTATTTAGACAACTGACAAAAGAATCTGAAGTTGCACACCTTTTATAAGCAGTTATAGGTAATTCTAGGAAGTGCAAAATGCAATAAATAGGTAAACTCTGGGAATTGTAAATTCTATTAGATTGTTCGAATTAAACACAATATGCCTGAATTATATTACATATGTTTAAATATTTTTATGTATTTAATCACCTTCAAATTACTAATATTTTATTTAATCAATATCTCACACACAAACCTTTCACATTTATGTGCAAACACATTGAGATTTGATTGTTAAATGCATCTAACCAAATTCTATATAACATTTCATCGTCAGAATTAATTACATGTGAATATTACAATACATGCATTTGTTAAAGACAATAAAAGAAATAAACAGTTTCACACAATTTATTTCATTATATTTTGTTTACAGAATACATTTTCTCATCACCAGGTGTTTACAAAAACACTTTTTACATCATAAATTTTCCATTCTCTCCTTGGCAATACTTGTAATGTTTTCATGTGTTTAACTGTTAACAATTTTTGTGTAATCTGGTGCAAGTTATATTATGCATTCTGGTTAATCAGGAAAAGTTTCATAAAAGTGTGAATACATTTCTTTAATACTCGCTGGTAGACTTGTATTCAGACACATATGGTATACATGACATTGTTTCAGATCTGGGCAAGATATTAAATTAATACATTTTTCATCCTCTAAAGGACATTCGATATTTTTTAAATATACAATCCATTGCAAATCTCTCCAAAATGATGTATTATTCCGTTAGACAAACAAGAGTAATTCACACTTTAGTTTCCAGGGGTGACAGACACATATATACCAATTAGATGGAAGAAAAACATGTTCACAGTGGGAACATCACAAAGATACTAAGACTATTTCTTTCCTAAACAACGTCTACATGGTTTACTCCAATGTGCAAATAATTTGCTGGTATTCAATTTACATTTTGATTTCTGTATGCACGAGCATATAATTTTGTTGTTATCTTGATTCATCTTTATGAAATATTGGTTTATATAAAATCAAATACTTTTTATACTGAATGTCACTCAATAGTTCATAAAGTTCTCTCTTCCCAAATAGTGGCATATAACTCGTATAATATCTTCTGGAGACTCAGGAGGAGTGTAATCATCTATGTCGCCCCAATCAGTCATCAATGACCAAGTTAGCATTAATTTAGAGTTTTCCTCTGCAGAGGATCATTTATATCCATATGTTTTACATAACTGTTTGAATGAACGACAGCTGTATACTTTTTGAATATCTGTTACCGTCCCATTTAACACACTTTCTAAAATGCATATTTTCTCGACTCCACCTACATATTTTTCACAATAATTGGAGTAATTCTTGCAAAAATCTTCTATATTCTCATACTCCATACATTCACTCTCCCATTTTAAACCTTAGGGTGGTGATTGGTAACTTATCTATTAGTTTTCTTTTATTTGGGAATTATATATTTCCAGTCAAATGGTGATTTGAAGCTGAATACTATTGTGTGTTCTTCCATATCAGAAATAGCTAATTCTTTAGAGATAAATTTATTTGGAGATTGAAATCCCTGCACATTGAAAACATCTTGTCGCAATTGTGGTTTGTTGTCTACTGACTCAAGTCATGATCTTCTCCAGCTAATCTATTAAATTAAAACTAGCCAATATATCATGAATTATCAAAGTGAAAACTTTTATATTTTCTGGAATGGATGTATTTGTAATTATTTCAATTTGTGAATCAATTAGATTATTGCTGATGGTGTTGTTTTGTTTGCTTTCATTAAATACAAATGATGCTCCTCTACTTTTAAAAGTTTTGGGTACTAGTATAGGTGAGCTGATTTTGTTATATGTTTCCTGAAACTTTGAGTACATATTGTAGCAAATACGGAATTTGCCATTACCAAAGTTCATATTTATATCTGTATAGGCTTTACTGTTTAGATACAGTTAAATATTTTTCATATCACAATTATCGAAAAGTGAGCTCTTAGTTTTAAAATTTTTTTGTCAGTTTGTTTGAAAACAAATGACAACATATCTCGGCTTTTTGGGCGAAAAACATTATTTCACTCTCCACATTATTCTTTGTGATGTTGTTAGTGTTGTAAACGCTTCCAGGCCCCACAATCTGAAAGCAATATCTAGATTCTTCCCTTTTTTTGATATATTTTAAAAACTTTACATGTTCACGAATGTTAATTTCAATATGTGGCATCAACCATTCGATGCATTTCGATGTAAATTTTACACCTTCCTCATTATGAGCCATGTTGTATATAGCATTCAAATGCGTATTACCGAGTTGAATAATTAATTCTTGTTTAGCATTTAATATGAAATGTTTATAGTCTTCAACAAAGTCAAGTACCATACTTTTCTGTACTACTTTCCTGCCTAGGTTTATTTGTAGTTAATAATCAATAACATTGCTCTATACAGCCATAAGCCCTGTATAAAGATGGCTTACAGTTTTTGAAAGATAGTTTTTTATCGTGGAAGTAGTTCCATCATCTTGTGTTTGATCGATTTCCACACCATTGAGCAGATATGCAATTCCATCGATTAAATTAAGTATTCTCTTCTTACTATTTTTGAAGTTACTGGATTACTGGCATCGGAAGTCGTTTTAATTGTTCCTCTAAACCTTAAACTTGATTTCTATGGTAACATGTAAATATCATGATTTTGTACAGAAATCCTTATTTCCAATGGAAATATACATGGACCTGCTCAGAAAGGTTCATATGCATGTATTTCCATATTGGTGATTGCATCTTCATATCTTATTGGTTCTTCAACATTAAGTATGTCTTCCAATTCTATTAGCCATATATCCTACTTCCTTTAAAAACAATTTGTTGCCTCCTATTAACTTCACTGGCAACTTATTTTAAGCAAGCATTTTATGCTTGCATTTATGTCTTTTTACAGTTACTTGCTTCGAAATATGTTCCTTAGAGATGTAGTTCTTAAAAGAACCACCTATTTTAAGTCTGTATTGATTATAATACACAATACCCATTATGATTGCAATGTGAACAGAATGCAAATGTTTGTAGAGAATTTTTTTTAATGTTAACAAACTCTAATTTATTCATTTTCTAAAACAAATAAGTTTACTGTCTTGATCGGCAATTCTAACAACGATTTCAACAACACAATTCACTCTAACTGGAAGATATATCAATGTATTTGGTTTTTTTAATTATTTTATATCCTGGAGCTACCACACACATGAATTCATATAATGTATTTGTTGGTTTTCCATTCAAATATGATTTGCCTACAATATTAATATTTATATGACATACATTTGCCAACAATATTTTAACCTGTTTTGATTATTCATGCAATTAATTATTGGGTTATACTCTCCCTATGTACCCTAACATATTTGCAATTGAATTATCTTCTGTGGAATCTATGTCGACATAACTATACATCGCACTAGTTAATGTATTTCGATTTACATGTAGTTGGAAATGCATATCTTCAGATACTGCCACTTTAATGAATGTTTCTAAATCATCCAACTCATAAGATCCTATCACCACTACAATCATGTAGGTTTTTCACAGTGGTTAACCATAAATTATTGGTTGTACATATTAATGTTTGGTATGCTGTTATAAGTTACAAATTTGATTAGACTTATTTGCCATTCTCCATCTAACTCCAAAACTGGAAACTATATCGCACACAATTGCGACAAATTGCCACTTGATATCAACATAATTGACATATTACTAATGGTTTTTACTAATTCACTTACATACATACTATTTTTATTCAAAAACATAAACATTAATGTCCACATTTAATTGTATTTGGTAATTGTTCCATTTTGTAATTGCATCTTAATTATGTGTTTTTTTTAATAGTTACATATTTCAATTGAAGGACATAAATCACCGAAACTGATGTAATACATTGATTGATTTGCATTTTTTATTAATACAACCCAATGTGTTCCGTCATTTTGTATCGAATCTAAATTAAGTATAATATAATCACGAAGGTGTGGTTTCTTTAATAAATTGTCTCCCATATACATGCCTCAGAAATAGGGATTATCCACTTTCTTAACAAAAACAAGGATATCTTTGTTTGAAAGTGCAACTTTTGGAAGACTATTTAGGACTTTCTGCATTTTTTCCACATTTGGAGTTTTTTCATGCTTGCCCAACTTTATATAGTTTCAGATACATTCCTTTACCACTTGATTTAACTGCTCTACCAATTGCCAAAACTCCTCCAAGAAGTGATCCAAGAGTTGTTAATGCTGGAAGAAAGTAAGTAATTATCCCTCCTTTCTTGGTTTTTCATTTAGTCTTGTGTTTGATGCCCATTCCTTATTTCGCCTTTGCTCGCATCACTTTATCCACAACTCAAGCTCCAAGCTTTTCAATTGTAGATGTATTTTTTCTTATATTTGCTGCTTTATCGGCTAGAATCATATATGCTATATGTCTTTGTTTTAAATTGTTTGTTCGATCATAAACTATGTTGTGTTCTTTACAAGTGTTATCCAAAGATTTTATTCCTTGATCATTCCATACCAGATATTTTGCAAGCTTAGTTCTGGGTCCACAATAATTTTATTTTGGTGAATACAATTCAAATAGTAATTTATTAATCAATGTATTCAATACACTGCATCTTTTTTTGATACCTTCAGTACAAGCCATTATTTTCAACTGAATGTGAACCTATATGTATACCTGCATTTATGATTTATAAGTTAGTATCTAAAGTTATATAATACTGTATAAATGAATGTTATAAAACAGTGTATATATGTCGGTAATTGTAAATACGATTGGAAATGTAATTGAACAGAAACATGGTATTCTTTTACCTCCAAATATATGTTGTATAATAAGCCCTCCTTCTTCATGTGGAAAAACTTGTGTTATTATATCGATGTTGGAATATCCGAATGGACTTAAGTTTGAAAACATATATGTGTTTTATAAAACAATTCGAGAGAAATATCAACGATCAGGGACCATTTTGTAATTAATTAAAGGAAGGCGATATTTCCCTTTTACTATTAAAGAATATATTGGGCCTCCAATTGAAGCATTACCGAATTCTGTATCTATATTTTATGATATTTGGTGCGAACGGCAGGGTGAAATACAGCAATATTTTAGTTTTGGTAGACATTCAAATGTTAATTGTTTTTATCTATCGCAAAACATATATCCAAACCATAATTTGTGTGATAATGCAAATATGATAATTGTGTTTAAAATGAATAATGTGAATCTACAACATATTTACAATGATCATGTTTTGGGCAATATGACATTTACAAAGTTTAAAGATATGTGTTTTTACTGTTGGAAAAACAAGTACAGTTTTCTGGTCATTATACCAATGCTTTTCCTATATATAAAGGCAGATATAGGTCTGGATTTAACAGTTTTTTACTTCCTAACTTGTACTAATAAGTATTATAAAGTTTGGACGAAGTAGTATAAAACACAATCATTACAATACCTGTTTAACCAAAAATCATGATGGAAATTGTGATTTGAACAGACACATATTACATAATGTGGGTATGACTGTGAAAGATACTGATGCGGTAAGTAACTGTTACATGGAAGACTTAAACACCATTATGCAAAATGTATATAAATTGCAATCCACCGATATGCAACATAAATTAATAAAGTTAGTCGATTTGAATGATGTTTATTAAAACAAAAGTGTAATTGCAAATATTCTAACCAATATTCGGAATGAATAGCAGAGTTATGAATTTAGAATAGAAGAGCATTTAAATTTGTTTATTAAAGTCTTCAGTGATATGGTAAAAACATTTTACAGCACAATGTTCAGAAATGTAAGATAATCTTAGACCAGTAATGAAGTTTGATCTGCTGTTATTACAAAACAACTTGAAACACAAATGGAAAAATGACACTATATATAAGTGATGAATTGATTAATAAAACATTTGGTTTAGTTATGCAAACATATCTAAGAAAACAAAACAATGATTTGGAGAAACAAATTAATTATTTTATTAATGATTTGAAAGCAAAAACTGTAACTAAATTACACACTTTTTTTAAAGCAAAGTCTATAAAATTGAAAAAGCACAAACTATTCGATCTAGTGTAGAAGTTAGTCGACCTACTGCACCAGTTAGAAAACCAACGACTTTATATATATATATATATATAAATAGTTGAAAGTTAGTGCAACATAATCAAAACATGTCTGACTCTGTTTCGGAATTACATCACATTATTTCTGCTGTTAAAGAGAACTATTTACAAGCTAAACGAACCCATTTGGAACAGGATGTTTTAAACGAAGAAATATTGAAATATGTTACAAGTAGATTGAATACATTACATTCTGTGTTGAATATGCCTAATGAAACAGCCTTGGAAATTGAATCAATATAAGAATCTTTAAAGAAGAAAAAACGAAATCTTTCTCATTTAAAACATGTACAATATGACATTTGGTATCTATCGACATGGAAACACATGGTTCCTGAAAGATACAGTAATTATGTTATTACCTGAGAATATAATTAAAATAGGTGATTACATAACTAAAGTGAGTGAAGTGTTGTTTGAATTGTTATTTAAAAACTTTCCAAATGGATATTCCGACACTGATTTGGAAAAATATAAAGAACTTGTTCGTCGTACGAATGTGAATAATCATTTAGGAGATGAAAACCACTCGAAACTAGATTTATTTAGCGATATTGCCCAGATGTTGAATGTATAAAGATGAAATTGGTGATTGGTTTTCTCTTGTATATTGGAATAATCCTAACAAATTGGTCGATATATTGAAACTACTCATCTCTTCGAAGGAGTCTGGGAATTATTTACATATGAACAAAATTGTTTCTAGTATTGAATAGTTAACAGAAGATGGTTATATTACAAATGAAGTTCAGTAAGATTGCTCAAGAACATCACACCCCTGCAAGGATAAAGTTTCCTAAAAGGAATGTTATTACTCATAGTTAAATGATCTTTTTCAAGCCAATTTGTATGAAATTAATTTTTCTTTCCAAATACAATAAGGAATACAAGTTATTTTAACTGTAATAGACGTTTAAAAAATGTGGTTGAGGTATACCTGTTAAGAACAAGACTGGGAAATAGGTTACCAATCCCATGAACATAATTTTGCAAGAAAGAACTCCAAAATCACTCTAAACCAATAAAGGATCAGTGTTTTTAATGCAAATTTCCATAAACTAATGATTGATTATGGTGTTCATCATTACATAACATTTTCAGAACTTAAAGCCAGTGTGATAGAATGATTCAACAAATCGATCAAACAGTATGCATGCATTTCATGTCGAATTGGACTTACGATTGGGTGGATGTTTTGCCTGAAATACTTAAATTTTATAATTCGAGATGTGATCGACCTATCAAGATGGTGCCTGAAAAAGTTATGGACAATAGATTAATGAAATCTGTATGTAATAATATAAAAGTATTTGATGAGAGAAAACAAAAGTTTAAAATTGGTTAATTTATATGGATCTCTAAGCAGAAAGCATCTTTGAGAAAAAATATATGATTAATTTGTCTTATGAAATATTTAAAATTATGTCAGACATTCGCATTCCAGAATGTATTACCTCGAAACCTACTATGGACAGCCTATAAAAGGTGGATTTTACAAACAGGAATTGCAAGAAGATAGTTCTCCAAATGAATATTTAGTTGATAAAATCATTCAAAAGAAAAAAATTAGGTCCTTGGTTCGATGAGGTTTCTCAAAAGCATGTGATTCGGCGGTGAAGAATCAAGATCCTAAAAGATTGTAATACAATGTTTCTAAAATTATGATACTGACAACATTTTTTAAAAACATATTTTATATCTTAATTCATTTAATAAACCTACCAATATTAATGGGGTTTGGATGTTCTTTTATTGTGCAATTAATCTGCTTGTTGATTGGATTACTGTTTCATTGGAGTAGTGTTAGAGTGGTTATTATTTACATTTATTTCCTTTTATTTGTGATGTAATTCACATTCAGGTGGTCATCCATTACTTATAATTAAATTGGTAAATGTGATATATTCGTTGAATTGCTAATTCATTTGATTTGTAATTCAATTTGTTGTTTTTGATTCTTTTTAAATAGGAAGTAATTTGTTGTGTTTGATTTGTAATTAAGTTTGTAATTCATATTTTTAATTGTGACTTAATTGATTGCTTTAATGTTACATTTCTTGGAATTGGTGTAAATTTCATGGAATTTAAGACGTAATTCCATTTTAATGAAATTTAGAATATATTTGAAACATGATATATTATATTTCTTGGAAATTGTATAATGTCTCTGGGTATTTGTTTCTCAATAGGAAGATTATTATTACTGAACTTAACATGTCGATTCAAGTTATCTGCTGATGCGAACTTTCTAAAAGAGTTTTGCAGTTTAAATGTCATAATATACATTCTTCAAACATTCACTCTTGTCATGCCCTACGAACGTGTTAGTCAAAGGCTAGTCCATTGAGCAATCCTTTTGGAGCTTGGGATTGTCTTAACAGCGTTTGAAATATGTTATGTTTTAAATGTATGTATGTAATATGAATGTCATTTTTCCCAGTACATTTTGTTTGATAATTCGTTATGTTGATAGCATAAGTTATATGGAATAATGTTATTTGCTTTGGGTATCTCTTTAAGATATAAATAATTTGTTAGCCATCGGAATTTATTATTCTACAACCGAATCCAAAATGGCCACCATTTCCCTTTAAATTTGCTTAAAATTGGGGCTTTTAGAAAATTTGTTGAATTATCATTAAATTTTGCATATTCCAGCTCCAATAGAAGTCATTTCGTCCTGAATTCGTGCTATTTCACTGATATTATGTCGAAATGTAGTATTTTTAAATAAAATAGCTTTATATTTATCCAAGCATACACATTTCTGGTAGATGGAGTAACCAAAAATCTTGTATAGGAACTTTATTTACACGTACATGAAACTTTAGTTATAAGTAATATTTGAGAGAACTCTACACACAAAATAAGTATTTTTGTCTGCTATGCATAAATATTAGGAGATTTAAATATGTATGTTTTTCATAGTTAAAACCTTTGACATGTGTATTGCATTATTCGTATAATATGAGTTTTGAAAACTGTGTTCTCTCAATACTTAAACATAAATTATACGTAAAAAAGTATTTCAATCACCTAAGATTAATTTAGTGAAAATATCCCTTGTACGGAATTATTCATAGTTTAGTGGAAAATGGGATAAAAATGTCTCCAGATTAAAATTCATTTTTTGGAATTTTTGGATTTCATGAAACTTAAATGATAGTGTTGATGAAATAACTTTCAGTGGGACTTGTAAAATTTTTCTTTTGATACCAGAAATGTTTAAAACAAGTGAGTGTCTGGGTTGGAGGCTTAAGGACAGAGTCGCCACTCTGGTCATGGCCGGAGGGTAGGCAGTAAGGAGTCATGGCGGACAAAGACATGGGGGGGGGGGACATGGGTGGGAAGGAGGGAGCTGTCTAGCGGTATCTTCCAACTGCCCCCGCTGCTCAGCAGCCCAGAGAGAGGCCATTTTTAGTTTCGCCTCAGTTCTCGCTCGGCACAGATGGATATATACACACATACTCATCGAAACAATATCTATAGAAATATCTTCATTAGTTTTCACATATTTAACCCTTGTAAAATTAAATTCGCTAATAATCACATCAGAAAAAAAGTATATTCCTTTTCTTAAAATTTTTAATTGATGATTTAACAAAGTGTTTCATATGCATTTGTTGCAATTCCATTAAGATATTTACATACGCCGATATTTTTTAAACATAACTTAGTATTTATTTTTAATAATTTAATTGTTTTTGTTCGATGAAATGTCTGGACTGTTTCATTCTAATTGTTCGTAGATTTATTTATTTTGTGATTTTTTTTTTTAATATTCTATATCTGGAGCAATACAGCAAAATGTCTTCCATGCAATACGAGTCTCGCTAACCTTCAACTAAAGTTTTATTGATTGTTTATGTTGAATTATTTTTAAATATGTCTTCTTACTATAGGGATATTTATTCACAGCAGTAAAATAGTTTTCTGAATACATCATTAAATAATGCAAGTGAGTTATTTATTTTTTCCAGCAAAGTGAAATTGTGTATCAATAATATAAAGCTTGGCATTGGGGTAAGTATTTCTCTGCAATTTAGTGCTTGTTTTAAAAATTTAATTTGAAATATTTAACATTAAGAGAGATGTATGTGTGTCTACGCTAGTGTGTTTGGTTAAAATTTAATTATTTTTAACACATCGTTTGTAAGTTTATGTATTTTGAATGCTTGTACTTTTCATAACACGTAGATTCGTAGGGAAATAGGATATGTTTTTGACTTTGTTGCAGGTATAATTCAGAATGTGTATGAATAGTGTCAAGTTTCTCTTAAGTTTGGAAATCTTTATTTGTCTGCAGAAACCATTCCGTATTAAATTATAAATGATATGTGTCCAGTATTGTGATTAGCTCCCAGTGGAAATATAAACTGGTGAATTCGTAAACAGGAATTTTTTTGATGTAATCTTTAGTATTTTTTAATGTCGATTAGTTTCCGCCATATCCCTAGTCTTTAACGAAACATTGCCCGAAGTAGACGTTGCCTCTGGTTGTTCCCAAACACACAGCTTATAAGTCGCCGCAAGTGATACACTGGAGTCAATCCTACAGCGAGCTCCCGACCAAACGGACTTATTTTAAAATCATTTAACGCCCCAAGGTACATGTATATTCTAAACAGTGTATAACTGAGAGGCAATGAGGGAGATGTGCTTATGTGTCTAATACAGTTTAAATCAAGTGGTGTAATTTATTTGTTGGTACGGAATATTTATTAAATAGTTTAATTCTTTATAACACCAGGATAGCTGGGCTCTGTAATTCGTTCGTAATTGATGTAATTTATTTTGTAGGAGAATAATTCGTTCTAGGTATAACTCGTTAATTGATTTACTTATGACACTGGGAGTTAAGTTCTGTAATTATATTGTGATTCATCTCATTTAATTTCTAGGGAAATAGTTCATTGTAGGTATTACTCCTTTGATTTCTTTATCACACCACGATAGTCATGTAGTTGTGTTCGTTTTAATAGGACTTGTAAAAAGTCGTTGTGTATTTGAACATCAATTGTTTACAATAAATATCTTATGTTTGTCATTCCTAATATACAGGATGGGTTAGTCAAATCATGCTGTGAACGCATTCAGGTCTCTTTTCGTTTAATTTATTTTCAATAGCTATTTCCTAACCATTTTATTTCGCCCAAATGTTTCATTATTTTCTTTTATTACACATTTCCGACTTTTCGCATATGTAGAACTCAGTGGATAATCAGATATCGCTGTACGTGTCTTATCCATCAGTCGCCTGCCAGACGAAATACTCAATAACATTAAATATTTCATAATACATATATACACCCCTTCCCCACCATATCAAACCTCAGTACAACACCAAAGTTCCGAGTGTGAGGACCTCTCCCCAACCCCTCCCCTAAAAATAAATAAAATAAACACCCTTAGCACACTCTTGCACTAAACTATACATTTATCAATTCACGCATCATTTAAAAAATTGATTGATTAATTCAATTAAATTAATTGGAGCAATCAAACAAATTTTATCGGGTTAGGATTGAAGACAATATTTTTGATAGGATTAAGATCGGATTAAGGATTAATATGATTAATCAATTTGATACCAAATCGATAATCCGATTAATTAAGGGTGGAGTGAAACCGGCCATCCTTTACTACTATCGCTAATAATTTAAAAGTTTTATAAACAATTAATTTATAAAATTGAGATACGCACGCACGGACCTATACGAGGGGTACGTCGATGGCACTGAACTGGCGTGCAATTTTTCCGCCGTGCTGCATCTATCATTTTATTGGTGGAATATCTGAAGCAAAGTTTAGTGAAGGTCGATATAATTATTTCGCATGTTTCCAAGCAATGTGGAAAAGCCGTTTTTTTAGCTAAGTCGGAGGGCTCGAGAAATGCATTTATAATGTACGTGATATAATGTGAGTATTATTCGCACCTCGCCGAAGTGTGTTTTGTTTTCGTACGTCGATATAATGGGAACACGTTTAATGGTGCAAAAAAAGCGTCTTTCCAACACTCCGTTACCCAACTGAAGTGCCAGGTAGGCGGCGGCGACCTTAAAGACAGTAACATGAAGTCAATGACAATGAAGTGCGATGAACGGGAGCTGCAGCGGGGGAGAGGCTGGCAACAGAAGTGACAATGTACGTGCGAGTGCGAGGTCGCGCTGCTATCACTCCGTCCTACCAAGGTAATCGATGCCACTGCTATTTGCGTGCGGGAGGGGAGGCCGACCCCCTCTCCGCCCTTCAATACTAGAACTGGAGGGGGAGGCGACTAACCGCCTTGCGTGGAGCAGAGCCAGTCAGTCGGCGGCCGGCCGCGTACCTAAGTGTTTGTGTAGTATTGTGTATGCGTGTGTAGCTGTGCAGGCGCTCCCACGTGTGTGCGCGCGTGTGTGTGTGTACAAGGCTCTCGCCTTCCATCTGCCCTAGCATGGATTGACTTTCAAGTGGGTGAGTACATACTGACTTACACTCGACAACCTTCATTGCTCGTCGAATGGGACCCGGGCATGTTTCTCCCACTGCATATTTGCCAGCGCTCTACAATTTGTATTTTAGCGAACTGCATTATTCGAGTTGATACACCCACAATACCGACAAGTACCGTGACAACCGGCATTCTTTGTAATAATGATGCAGTATCTGAAGTAATGTACCCGTAATAATCAGAAACGTATATTTGTGAACTGTAATAATTAAGAGCTATTGAGGGGCTGACCACGAAATTCAAGAAAGATACGTTTTGCTGTGCTAGTATTATAAAGACTGTTAGGAGCTGTTGTACTATATTTACGGTAGTGGTTGAAAGGATATGTGAAGAGTAACACGTTTGCAATTTTGTAGCGTAGTCCGTAGTTAAGTAATATCCTCACCAGATGTTAGAAAATATTTTTTAAGTTCCGACAGAAAATGAGGGGGAAAAAACGGTACTAAATTTAGTAGATTATTATGGCGTGGGAGACTACAGGCCAGTGTGCGAATCAGTGAGGGCTACCATGGAATACTCATGAAAAATATTTTCGGTGGCCCTTGCAAGAATAATGTAATTTTACTGACAAACATTCACAGCTGATGAGGCGAACCGCTCCCACAAGTAGATTATAACGTGGAAGGTTTCGACCAAGAAAGAAAGCACTGCAGTTTGTTCGAAGTACTCAAGTCGGTACACATTTCCGCCACTTTGCCGTAAAACGCGAAACTCCAAAAGTGCAGTTGACAACAAATGTCTCCTCCCTGGGTTGTCTACCGAACCCAGGAAAAATGCCATTTAAGTGTATATAGGCTCTAATTATGAAACGGGTTCGAAGATCTCGCCAGGTAGGGCCTACATTGTTTTATCGATTTTCTCAAACTTTCTAATTTTATTGCAACAATGGCTAATTTGAAATTCAGGTGAAAGTTTCAAAGCCGTAATTTTATTTCTTGCGCCCTTATTTGTATGGACGATAATGTAACTATGTGTTATACTAAAGTGTGCATTGCGTTGCGATGAGCGGTAGCCAATCAGGATGAAGCATATTCCGTCGCAGCGCGTCGGCGTGGAGTGCGTTGCGCGAAATTCTTATGTTGCGATTGTCGGTGTCGGCCTGCGACGGAGAATAATTAGAATAAGTTTTTGTTTACAGGGAGAATAAAACCATATTTTTTTTACCATTTGAAAAAGACTATCGCGTTTACGCCGTCGTTTTCGTATTTGTACAAGGCTTCTTATATATATATATATATATATATATATATATATATATATATATATATATATATATGTTTACATGTCATTAATATCCTGTCAGAATATTTTACTACCCCAAAAAATGCCAACCTCTTGACAAAAGGATATAAATGTAGGGCCTATGAATGTATTAACACAAGTGTTGTACGGCATGTCCCTTTAGAGGTTAACTATCACAGCATGTCTCGATCGTGTATGTAGGCGTAAACACGACACGACCTGTCGCGGCAGTGACCGTCACAAACTTTCGTGATAGCTACTATCGTGGTAACGATATCACCGTGTAAACGCGCCCTTGCACTACGATAATTGCATGTTCTGTCACTATCTAGCTTGGGCCGATATCGCGACGGCGAGACAGTAACTATCATGCAGTTTACACGGCGATAGTAATGCGAGAGTAACTCTCGCGATAGGAACTATCACGCATTACTCTTGTCGTGTAAACGCGCCCTAAGACATGCATTTAAGGTGCCCAGTACTCTCCCTACAAAAAATTGTCCTCACAATCAGTACATAACACTGTAGTACTGTACTGCCGCCAGATATAAAGAGCATAATCGCCAAACTTTGTGTACTCAACTGTTTCGAAGAAAGGTGAGATTATTTCATGAGCATCATTTAGGCTAAGAAATTCATACGTGTGGGTACCTGCTCCCGGAAGCGACAGTATATACTAGCGCTGTCGAATTCCCAGTGTAGTACACACAGGCTGTATATTTGCTGAGCATATCTACTTGCGTACTATAACAGTCGCTATATTGCATTTCAGGTGTGAAAATTAAGGTGTAGGCTACGTTTTCTTGTTATAAAGCTCGCAAGTTTTAAAAGTTAATAAGTATTTACAAAATGTCGTTCTGGTGTATGTGTAAATAATTGTCAGTTTAATAAATATGCGTCCAATTATGAATAAAATTTTGAGCGTTGTATAGAAGTCTGCAGCATATTTCCCAGGTGTATGCTTACAAATATTACTTTTGCAATCCGCATTCCCAAGTTACACAAACCTCATTGAATTGTATTTCTCCTTTGTTATGAATGTGTATATTCCAAATACATGGTAAGGCACGAATACAGGAACGAGGAAAGAATGCCAGTTTCTGTGCAATGCCTCTTTACATACGATACATATTAAATGCAACAAATCTTATAACATGTGCCCTAATTTGTTTACAATCTTCCAATGACGTGATAAAGCAATATCCACTGGCTATTGGTGTGGTATGAATACTTGTGAAATCGAGAGAAGCTGAACAGACAAACATAACCTCATGATACCGTGGTGCAAGAATTTTTGTATTCCCTCAATTTGTTTTTCTGCTAAATTTGTACTCAGTCTAAAACAACAACAAAAATCAGACAAAATAGTGGCCTATTTGTGTGTTGTTAGTTTACTATATTTCTGCACCGCCTTTCATTTTCCTCCTGTTTATTAATACGTGCCCACTAGTGCTCCTATTAATTCCTCATTCCCAGCTAAAGCCATTTTTCAGCGCTTAAACTCGTAAGATGTTAAGGAACAAAACAATTGTGTGTCTTCTTAATGCATACTATATAAGTTGTAACGTAGGCTATATGTAACACCATGCACTGAATTTTTCTGTTACATAGTTCCCGATATTTCCGCCAGTCGTGACATGAAGAGGCGCTGACCTGTCTGAATAGTTTCGACTAGTACACATCACTGCTAGTACGTACTTACACGTATATATTGACAATCCGGAAACAGCTTATCATATAGTGCGCTCACTCTCACTTCCAAATTTCCGAAGTCCTGCTGAAGTTCTACTTGCTGGATATTCCTCCGCCTCGCGGTAACAAAACTAACGCAGTCTATAAAATTACACCAGAGGTAACAGCGCACCTAATTCGTGGCACTCACATTCTTCTTCTTCTTAGTCTTCTAACGCGGCGCAAAAACGTCTGGCCTGTACAGCCATTGAATATCACAAAATTCGGATAAAACCTAAAAGCTCAAGAAACGACATAAAATCGAAAGTCCATTGGACTCGCCAAACGATCAAACGTCACAGACACAAATTGAGGTCGAGTTCCCGATGCCGAGGGTCAAAAATACGAACCGTACAGGACGGCGGATACTACACTACTGCTCGCACTCAGGGTAATAATATCCTTCATAAGAACTATTTCTTACTATACTGTAACACCTGGTAAAATCTCTCTCTAATAATGTATTTTACAGAGTTCATAATTGAAAAGCTGATTATATTTTTGGTAGGTATATAGAAATTTAATTTGTGTTGCATAGTTGTCTGATGTGTTTACATATATATATATATATTTTTTTTTATTATGACCGTATACAGTTAAATAAGTGTGCAGATTTTATTGTAACTTTCTTATTTTAATAGTTTTCATTTATTTGTCAAGTATCTGGAAGGCCGTAGGCCGTTCCCGGGGGGCAAAACCAGTTTGTTGATTTATCTGGAAGGCAGAGAGTCGTTGCTAGGGACAACATAAGTTTTGTTGATTTGAAACGAAGTAGCCGCCGTGTGATAGGCCAATTTTTGGCGTAGTTTTCAAACACCTGATCCTTGTCTTATGTGCGTCGCTAGGCGTAGTACTACATCCTCGTAGGGTTATAATTCGATTTTCTAGAGATAGTCACCGAGAGCTGCGGTTATTACTAACAGACCGTGTGGGAGAATATTCGGGAAAGTTGCAGCAAGCCCAGAAGAGGCTCTGCATCAGCCATTTAACACGTTAATTATAAACTCAAGTTAGTCTTCCGCGTATCCCGCGTGTGGTAGAAAAAAGGACCTTTGCTATATCGTTGTACCAGGGCCCGTGAGCATAAACTAGGGAAGAAGATTTAGGCTGACTAGAAGAGTTCCACAGTTACTGCTTCTATTTTCAACTGAGGCCTGCTACGTAATTTGTCAGTTAAGAAATTATTTATTCAGAAGCACTTCGAGTATGAACTTTATATATTGAGACTGACGATAAAGAGTCGGAGGGATTTGAAACGAAATACGTGTGCGGTACATCGTGGTTGTAATGCCCATTTTGCACACGGCTGTTGAAGATTGGTGAGCACCAACGATGGGTAATGGAAGGAAGTTTTCATCTTATCACTGTAAACATCAGTTTGTCTCCTTGCTGTTCCCCTATACCTGAGAACGCTAAAGAGACCTTGCGTGGACCACACCAACTAGATAGAAGGCCCGCGCGCACTGCTGTGACGTCATCACACGAGGGCCATCCAGGCGTGGATACACATGGGAGTCATGGGACCCCACCCCTCCATAAACCATAGACGATGTTTTTGTCACGGAAAAACGTTAGTGAATTTCCCATAAAGCTGATCGCATTTTAACTTTTCTTGAACAGTTATTAGTAATGCAGCAAAAACTATATACATTTATTTGAGAGCACACTGAATATTTGTTTATTAACACAGCAACAGTGAATGCCACCTGCACATGGCGGAAGAATGAACTACTACGAAACGCGACACAATATTGATAATATTTATAAAATACTCTGTACGTTCCCGCGCAGGCGTGACGAATGCCGTAACTTACACTTGCAACTAACTCCCACATTAGCACGCCTGCCACATCCGAGTAAGTCGCAACTAGCGGTGACGAGATAAGCAGTTACTTTTCCTTAACAGTTATAACTACAGCACTTGCAGAAAATTAACTAGTTATTTAAATAGGTACTTTTTAACTGTTTAATGTCGTACGTTCACATTAAAGGGTGGTTTATCCATTACAAATACAATAATTAGTAACTTTTTAGATTTGCTATATATTTTCCCAAGAGAAAAATTAATCTTTCAGGTTGTATCGTTTGAAAACTAAACAATGTAGTTTGCAACGACTATCCCCAGGTTGTTGCTGTAATGTTTTATATTGACACAAGACAACTGCGAATCAAGTTTACCTAATAACTGTATTAAAACGATGCATCGCACTAAAATTACAATCACATTATTTATAGTTTGTGTTTGTGATACGTCTAGGTACGATACGTAACTTTTCACTTCGTGTTCTCTTAAATAATTCATTCACCCGATAACAGTGTTGTGCTCTTAGCTTTAAAACGTTGCCTACATAACTAATTTTTGGATTTTTTTTGTTCAAAGATGGTGAAAATTTGCAAATAACAGCATAAGACGACTTGAATATATGCTGTATATGTAATTTTAATCAAAATTTAATTGTATCAGGTTTTTTTTTATTTTATTTTTTTTTGCATTTTTGCACAATTAGTTTGAATAAACAAATAATATATTTAAAAATATTTCAATTTTTGACAGCTGTATATTCAATGTTTAGATTCAAAAACGATTTAAATGGCACCAATTTATTCATTAAAACCAAAATTTTCTCGGGGGAGGACCCCGGACCTCCCGTTTTAATCATGGCCCTGCCCACAGAATTATGTTGTCTTCCCCCCCCCCCCCCGGGGGTCACCAGCAAAATCAAAACAGTCTAGATCCTCCTGATAAGTTGACGACAGGCATACTTCACGTTGATTGTGTGCAATTGTTTTTTACATGTTATATGTGTACTAAAGCACACCTTAACAAAATTAGGCGTGTCCTAACCACAGCATTAAAAAAAAAAAACATTGTTATTCCAGTATTACATTGGTGCCGATCCTCTGCATTTTGCTTCATAAACGATTTTGTTAGTATTCCTTTGGAAATCGTATATTTGTTGGTTACATTCTTGGACTACCTGAAAGAAAAGCATTGCATAATGAGACATGCCTGTATGTTAAACCCCCAGATGTTAATTTGAGAGAATGCTAAAAACCTTCACTTTTGTGATAAGTATTTAATTCAAAACTAAAACTAAATGTGCATGAATTACACTACATTTATTAAGGGAACGGTAAACTTACGGTGTAGTGGACACAATCACAGCCGTGATATATTACCATCATTAACCCAAGATTAACTTTTAGTTCAAGTTTGTTTCGGTCCAACACCAAACCAAATATATCCAAAACCTATATATTAGCCAACAATATTTGTCGCGTTATCGCTCTACAAAACTTTCCCAGAGATTCCGTGCTAATGTAGTCTACTTTCTCTGATTTCCGTTCTACATTAGCTGGATGTTATTCTTTATATCAGCGCTATGCTTGGAATGTTATTTTTCCCTTCGACGATTCTATGCACGTTTATCACTTACTGTGGCTGGAAAATTTGTACATTGATTTTGGATCAACTATTAGCCAATGGCGTAGTATAGGTACAACCAACTTCAAATGTCGGAATCATTAATTTTTGTGCCAGAAGTAAAAATATGTTAATATTACATTTTCTACGTAACGTACAACATGCATATCTGTAACGTATTTATTACAAAGGGAGGTGTTATAGTCTTAGGCTAGGTAGTAAAAATTATTTTGGCAACTAAGCAACACTATTTTCTGTACGAGATCAAGAATACAGTTACAGCATAGTTGAATAAGGCGTGTTGGGTTTGATTTCCAGTAACGTCTAAACCTGAATAATATTATCATATACTGCATTTGCAGGACCACAAAACGGGGAAAAAGTCCTTAGACGAACTCCGGAACCACATTGCTTGATCCATAAAGACAAAAGTTTTCTGCAGTTAAGCACAGCTATTCTGGTGCTGGTGGTGTGTAGTAAGTGCCCGACGAGAGGCAGTTTTCTAAATACTTAGATAATAAAGAGAAAACAGATCTAGTAACAGCATAGCTAATTACGAACCAACTACCCAACAACGCACGATAATACAGTATATTGAACCAACGTGTATAAACATTTATCTATTTTTTAAGTGAAATCAAAATTACTTTTGACTGCTGACTGGGCTAGACACTTTCCCATGGTATAGCAGAAACGCGTGTACTTTTGACCCGTTATTTTATTTACCACTGCAGTGTTGAACACAACACTTCAAAATGCAATTTTTACAGTGAAACGTTTTTTAAACTAACGATAATAATCACGGCACAACAATAAAACGTCCATTCGGGCACAGTTACCTTCAGCGGGAAGTGTCTAAACGGTTTTTTAAATTCTTTGATATTTGTTATGAAATATATAAGAACGTGAACTAATGACCTATGAAAAATGTTATGCAATATATACTTGGGATAAACTTTTATTTTTCAATTTTTATTACTTAAGTATTAAGTATTATATTAATTAAGCATATAAAATTTTTAGTTTAATCGAAAATCATTTTAATGGCTTATTTGTATTTCAATAACGTATATAAATTTTCCGTATTGGTGGGGCGTTCAAGAATGGGACAGAGGGATCTTGGAAAAATTCAAGATAATATAGCCATATTAATTACATAAATTTTTTCTCAGTGATGAAAAACGATTTTTTTGCCGTTTGTAATTGACCATATTATTTTTTGTAACACAAAAGTTATTCATAATCTTACTATAAACATTCCCGATCAGAGATAACAATCACGTTATCGATATTTTGCACTATATTAAACAGTGATGCAGATAATGGTATTATTGGCTGAAAAAATGGCAGTCTTATCAACAATATTTTTTCTTGGTATAAAATTCCTTTTTCATCATTCAACTATGCTGTATATTTAGTTTCGACAGACTGTTTCTAGTTTATATACACAGGCGAAATCTCTCATTCAGTTCACTCCTGAACATATTTTTTACCATTGATTATTTTATTTTTAAATTAATTCCATTATATCCATTAAGTTTTATCTTGTGAGTATTGTGCTAGAATTCCAATTTACAGTAATCCTACTTGCAATAACAGTAATTGATTTTATTTTCTATTTATGCTAAATTTGACTTGAATTCCACGCAATTTTTAATCTTATAGTAATAAAATTTATATTCACTAGAAATTATAACTAAGAATAAAAGTATATATTTTTCTATTAATGAAATAAACTAATCGTAGATATCAGTTTCCCAAAGTAAAGAGTGCGTCCGGGAATTGAAAATTGTAATCGACGATAAAAGTAGTTAACTGTTGTAAGATAAGAAGAATCAGGTTAATCGTGTTAAGTTTTGACACACGCATTTAAAGTCATGAGAGACTTAGAACTGTGTGTATTACTTACTAAACGTAGTGTTGCCTTTTCTGCTGTAGTATTCTTACAAATGTTTCAGCTATTTTTTATTTGGCTGAGTACTTCACTTCCCACTGCCCTTCGAACTGTATCGACGATCCATTATTTATTTTATTTATTTATCAATATTACAGTGCCGACACTTGAAACGAGGCGATACTAATGATTTCCACGCCTGGGGGCCTATGCTGGAGTTCTCATTCGTATACGAACTGCCCGCCGCACAGAGTGAACTGCAGTTTTGGTATGCTTCAACAAGAACTTGGCAGTCGTATATGAGATTTGTATACGAACTTTGTCCGTGCGGTCGAGAGCGAGCGGACTCCAGTAATTAATGTTTTCAATTCGTATGGGGGCTGCATATTCGCTCATTCCTGTTAAGAAAATGTATTCATGGAGCTCGGAACACTACATATATAATTATATCGTAATTCTACGCACAGTTTCGTCTCGCAAACACAACGTGTATTTCGCATACAGCAAAAATAGTTACTTTGGAAATAACTCAATAGCGCTAGAAGTAATCAATTATATTCATTATTAAAGAATTTTAGTTGTAGGTGTAAATTATTTAAATGTATACTTGCCAGTTTATAAAATGTGGAAAAGTAACATTAAGCATATTACGTGAGTGTAATTAAATATTTTCAAAGTGTATTTACGGAATCGTTCTTATATTCAGATTTCTTTGTGCCACATTTTTTTTTTAATGTTTCGTTTTATTCAAATAGCTCTAAAATATCACTTTAAAAATAATTAAACTTGTAAATTAGTTAAGTTTTTGGCTTCGGCGTAGGTATGCCCTACTATTCAAGTCGATTATCTGTATTGTAGTTGGAAGATTTACTCAACAATTTTAATACCAAACGTAAACTCTGCCACTGCCATGTTGGATATAACAAAAAAGTTACCGCCTATTTCAAATCAACATAACCCACTTGTCTTATTGTCTAGTCGCCGCGAAAATAAAGTATGACTGGAGAAACAGCTGGTATACGAAGACTCGAGTGGTTTTTTCAGCATAGGCCTGGCCTCCTGAACTGCAAGTACTCTCCACAGGCGTCTGTGGTAGCACCCCACTCCGCCCAACCCTGTACAACTTACACACACACACATACACACTCTCTCTCTCTCTCTCTCTAGACATCGCTGTCCACGAGAAGGCAAGTTCACTTACCTATGTCAAGCTGTCACGCGACCTGTCAAGTTTCAGATAACGTGAAATACTCTGCAGTTCAAAACACGCCCATGTCCAAAGCGTACTTTGCAGTATAATTCATTAAAACAGATTTTGTTCATTTAATTAAAAAGTATTAATACTAAGCCAATGGTGAACGCAATTTCGAATCACAAGTAAAATTACTTGCCCTTCCAGATAAAAACACTGACCAGTTTGTGAAGTGCGAGATACTTTTATTCGTATAACATGTCTGTGCAGAAAAAACTGCGCGTTTTAAGTGGCAAACATTAATATTTAAAATGATAATTTAAACTTAAAAAAAAAATACTATTTTGTAGGTTTTAAGTTCCTTTTGTGTGTCCAGAAAACTGTTTCAAAAGAGCGTATAGTTCTCTTGCAATTTGCTAGTAAATATTAATATTGGTGTTAAATGGAGGTGAAATTACTCCCGCCGACTCTTGTCAAGTGCTGGTAAATCCTAGAGTTAAACTACATTTTTACAACTTGCTTTGTGGTGCATATCAGCCGTGTATAATGTTAGTAAGTAGTATAATGCCTTAAAGGGATTATGTTGAAACAATCTAGGTTAATATGTCGATATGCAGCTAATAGCAGCTCTTTTCAGTATTTTCAAAATAATGCACTACTACTGTTCTGCACCAGTTGATTCCCCTCCCCGGAAATCTCATGCTTCTCCTCTGATTACAACGTTTATGACAGTAATATTGTAACAAGTCCCGGTGTATTAATTGTACCACTAATTATATTGCAATTTTTGTGCATAATCAATCTCAAACTTAATCAAAGCTGCCATCTGTGTTTCCACCTGAAATACATTGCAATTTTTTATAGACACTTTATAATATTATCGGCTTCCAAGACCTCGACGTTAAAACTCGCCCATATATCTCCACTCACTCACTCACTCACTTTGTAATATTAATATTTGAAAACCATTTTTCAGATCTTTGCCTATTTCAAATGCCACTTGGAACTAAGAAGTTCAAAAGATACGGCCTGTATTTTGATTCGACACGAGATAGTTTTGTGAATAATTTAGAATAATTTCATTTCAAATGTTTCATTTACAGCTGCTATAAGTGAGTAGAGAACTATTACAGAAACTTTTTTTTTTTTTTTTTTTTTTAACTCTTGGATTAATTATGTGTGTTCTGTTGGCTCCAGGCGCGTATCCGAGCTCTTCAAGTCCAACAAAAATTTAACTAAATTAAATTTGTAATTTATTTATAATTCTATAAATAATTATACAGTTATTTGGATGATGTTCTGGTGGTGGGGAATTCTTTTGAACACCACTTCGAACGCATGGAGCACTTTTGGAACACTTTCAGAGAAAAAAATCCTACTATGAAACCAGTGAAATGTACCGCAGTTACCAAGAGACAGAGGTCTTGGGGCACCTTGTCAATAGCAATGGAATAAATCCCACTTGAACAAAGTTTAAAGCCCTGCTTCAAGTGTGACACACGTGTGTCAATCAGCAACATCAAGCAATTTTGCGAGTACTACTCCTGTCCTGCCTGAAAGATTTATTATTCTTCCCGCCAGATGGTGACGTGTGATGGCTACAATTTTCTGCAGTACGGTTAAATGCTGCTATTATGCGGTTGGTGTGTTTACAGAACAACATGACATTAATGAACTTGGTTAGCAAGTCTGCTTGGTTATTTGCCACGTCTGTATTTGGTAGCCCAGATTAATAAACTGTTATTTTGTTTGAAGAGGGGTTACTATTTGGAGAGGCAATAATTTTGCTGCAGAAAAAGGCACGTTTTAACCCCCCCCCCCCTCTACATCCCCTCCATCTCGGAGTGGTGGATGTCTGAAAGCTTCCAGACGCTGAGCTATACTGAAGAGAGGCGCGTGGCGCTCCTGGCGCAGCCGAGCGCTGTCTGGTGGCTACTACTGGCAACGAGTTCAGCCTCGCACACTCTGGCACCTTCCATACGCCTCTCCGCTATTCCCGCCGCCTCCTTAACCTTCGTGAGCCGTGTTTTCATGTATAAATGTTCGTCCCCAGCCCGAGCAAGTGTACAGTGTTAGTCTTCGAATTGCGCAGGCTGGCCGAAGATAGATCATGTCTACAACACTTCGTACTTCGGGGCTTCACCATGCTAGACGCGTTTTCACGTAATATGAGTGCTACTCAAGTTAAGTATTGAAATGGACGTTGTTGTCGTTTCACTTTTAGTAGTGTTTTTTTTTTCTTCTGTGAATTTTCAATATGGTATTTTTATGGGAATGTTTGTACTTAGATTACGGCCATTTAACACTAGTTTGAATATTGACTTTCTTTTTATTGCAAATAATATTATATTTATTAAGTAATATTTTCAAGCATTCTTCCGCTATTTTCTTTTTGATTATTTGCAATAAACCCACTTATTTGAATTTAACTAATTGAGTTTATTTTCAGTAGATCTTTTAGCAAAGTGGTGTTGAAATAAGATATGTGTGTTTTGCCGAATATTTTGTTATCTAGCTGTTGCTCCTGTCGCCTACATCTAGTCAAATGGTTAGTGTGTGGTACAACTGTAGTGAAACTGGATTTGTAAGTTGGTAAGAAAGGTGTCGTATGATTAACCTCCTATGTATGCAAATATTCATCACTCTGATCACAAGAACCGTACGCATCTATACACACTTTATTTCTTTAAATGTTCCAGTATTTTTACATAAATCTACTGATACGTTACTACAGAGAAATCTTACACCTATACGTGACGTACCTATTTAAAACTGCTATACATTACAATACCAACACACGCATCTAATTTTTTTAATGTATATTAATTGTAGATGAATTGTAGATGAATAACTTAGGATTAAAATATGAAGTGTAAATTAACAAACAAATAAGTACTTTAATGTCAACACAAGTATGAAAAGTTTGAGATCCGTGGGATATTTAGGGAAGAACCGAACACGTCCTATATGTGGTGTTTTTTTAAGGCTGGATTGAAACAATTTGTAGATACCGTGAATACACTATAGAACTGAACCAATCAAAATCGTCCTGTACTTGACCAAATGTGTGTCTTTTGAACGAGAACTGCGATCCTCTACACTTGTAAGGTAACGATAAACGTGGTGTCAGTACTAATGAAGCAAAAGATTTTCTGTGACATGTTTGAATTCGATTGTTTTTGAAGTTAGTGTGCTGAGTTAGGACAATATTCTCCGGCGCCTCCAGTTTTCAAATTAGGAACTGCACTGCTGAACGTGTAGATGTTAAATCACCTGTGGCGAGCAGATATACAATAATTGCAAGTAATTTTACACGGGAAAATGTCAACTGTTTGTACTGGCTTAATTAATTCGAGTTGTATGGTGGTATAACGTTCTTCTCTGGTTAGATAAAATTTAGCGCTCCCGATGTCCACGTTTGCAGGCGATATTCATAACTTTTCACGTGGTTTGTTTAATATTCAAACACGGCTGGAGTTTTGTATACAAACGTGGCATGGAGTAAAACTATTATTAAAGAGCACCCAGCGTAGTCCTAATTCTTGCCGATGACGAGCGGAGTGTGTTTCTATTTAGCTGCGATGTTGGAGCATGTAAGCAACGTTACGGATACATTGGACTCGTATCTTTGTCGTAATGGGTTTCAGTGCCAGTAAGTACTAAGTACCCGAGCTCCAGATGGTTTGTGGTACTGCTCTGCACGTAGGAACGTACTAAGTACCCGAGCTCAAGGAGGCATGTGGTAGTGCTCTGCAGCTGGAGCGTACGAAGTACCCCAGCTTAAGGTGGCGTGTGGTACTGCTGTGCAGGTAGGAGAGTACTAAGTACCAGAGGTCAAGGAGGCATGTGGTACTTCTCTGCGGGTAGGAACGTACTAAGTACCCGAGCTCAAGTTGGTGTGTGGTACTGGTCTGCAGGCGGTAGCGTACTGCGTGCCAGAGCTCAAGATGGCGTGTGGTACCATCAACTGTCCATCTTCAAATAAACGCGTGTGAAGAGATTTGGGTGGCTCGTAACAGCGAGGTCTTGAGAGTCAATGATGGTGATTGAGGTGTGTATAGAGGAACACCGGAATGAAAGGACGGTGTGAATGGAAGATCCCTGAGAAAACCCGTTGTATAGTGGCTTCGTCCGGCACGATTCCCACTTATGAAAATCCGGGAGTGACGCTGACGATGATAGAATCCTGCTCGCGTCGGTGGGAGGCGAGCATTTTAACCACTCGGCCACCGCGGCCCCTGGGAAGTGTAAAAATGTTACGTGCATGTGCTGTATACAAGTTGGCAAAAGATCTTTACTCTCAAATGGCGTAATTAATTAATTTTTCTGTTTGGAGCAGTTTGATACATGATTCGCTGTTATAATTTGTTCGTGGCAATGAGAGCATTTCTGAAAGCTCTATTTAAGACCTGCACATTTTTTTGTATTCTTGCAGCGAATGTAAAAGGTACATTACATTTATTCATGCGCCAGTGAATGGAAACTTAAGTTGTTTTCAATGCAAATGTGTTGGTCATACCAATTCTTACTGGGAATGAGCAGAAAAAGACTCTAAATCTGATGTATTCAGACTACTCGTCACCTACCAAGGCGAACGAACCGGCTTCCATTGCCGGCGGGGTCTCTCCCGAATTTTCTCATGTGGGAATCGTGCAGTACGATGCGACTAGTCGGCGGATTTTCTCTCGGGGATCTCCCGTTTCCCCCGCCTTTGCATTCCGGCGCTGTTCCACACTCACCTCGCTTCATTATCATCGGTTCTCAAGACCTCGATGTCGAGAACCTCACAAATATCTTCTCTCGCTCACTGATTTGATTTTATGTAAATAAAAGTACTCACAATGGAAGGTGAAGACTTGTAATTATAGGTTATTTACGTTAACGTGAGCACTTTTGAAAGTCCTCTCATTTGGAATAATAGCCAATAATTATATTTTAGTTTAGCCATAGACGTTGACTTGAGAGTGCGGTGAAATATACAATATTTATATGAAAAGATGGTTAATGGATAGAAAATGGCTGAGAGGGAAAAAAAGTAACTAGGTCCTGAACAGTGCTCTGTATAACGTGAACAGCCCATAGTTGACTTGGTTCGCTGGCAAGTACAGAGGGAGTGCAGGTGAGAAGTGTTTAGGTATTAGTGTATGTAATGCGGAGATCATTAGTGAGCACACGAGCAATACTTGAAACAATAATTACTTATATTCACTTCATAGTGCATTGGTTCGTTTAGATAGCTTCAAGTACCACTTCATGAAGAAATACATCGAAGAAGTTGTACTTATGATTTCATAGTTCCATAATAAGCTTTACTTATTTCTGAACTGTTCATAATCAAACAAGCATTACTTATTAATATAAATAAGTAGTTCATAAAGTCAGCTTTGTTGTTAACATAAACACGATTGAATATTTATATTACGGCGAGGTTATTGACGACATATATATTTTAATCTAAATGTTTTTCTTTCATATATTTTACAGAAACACGCATATAGTGTAGATAATTACGTTGGATAAATGGGAAAATTAAAATCCTACACATTTTCATGTGAAAACGTAACCTCTTTTTTTATATCCTTTGTGTACAATGTGTTTTGGTTACTAGGGCGATCAATACATTCGTCAAATGTGCACATCATGCAAGTCTTTTTTTACGACGTCTAGCAAACTTTCGGGAAAATATTACATAATAAACTAAACGTAACACATTTTGACTGCGTACATGATTGTTTTATTCTCAAACGTGTGATAAAACAAATTATTATTATTATTCCAAATACCAGTAAAAATCTAAACTTAAACAAATTAGCGTAAATATCCTACTTATTTCATCTAGGCGATAGCTATAAATAAGTTGGCAATTTCATATGTGTTATGTTGGCACTGATATTATGCAGATACTTCGGCTACCTTATGAAATAAAGCTTGCGTTAAACAAGTAGGGCCTACTGTATACTGTAATACTTCTTTAAGAACTAAGTTATTTCGTCAAGCAGCTGTTTATGAATTCTTTGCTCAAATAAGTAATTCTTAACGAAGAAGCATTACTTCATGAAGTATGACTTGTATTCCGAACTAGACTATGAATTCCAGCCGTAGTATGGCCGACAGTTGATACCCTCCCATCTTGGATTTTTTTTTCTCTGAAAGCTAGCAGTACAAATCTTTGTAGTTGTTCCCATAATCACCTTTTCTTTTCAACTGTTACCTGCTGGAAGTAATAAAGGCTGTGAGATCAACACATTCAGTACGTTTGGGTAACTACTATCCAAGGTTGCCACTCAAATGGAAAACAGAGAAATGTCGCTGAATTTGACAACTACCAGGGGAACACAAGGAAATTTTGAACAAGCTACTAAATATCAGGGAATTATGTGATACACATGCTATATTTGGCAGTTATATCGTCAATCGTGCACCATAACCAGAATATTATTGAATAGTTTCGAAGATTATGGACGGAATGCTTAGCCACTTTGCTTTGCGATTTATTTAGGGATCAATCTTGTAATCGCAGAGGAGTATTTAGGTGTAAAAGTGTGATATAATCCAAGGACATCGATCCTTACAGAAAAAAAGTCGGGGAAGAAAGATGATTTTGGTCTGGGAATCGGGGAGTTGGGGAATTTTCCAATGGAAAAAAATTATGGCAACTCTGTATCTGTACTCTGTCTTGTCAAAAAAAAAAACTAGGTGGTGTGAAACAGCAGAAGGCATAGAGCGCGCACGCACGCACACACACACACACACACACACACACACAGTGGCAGATGGATGCGGGCTTGTGATGCAGGCCCAGTGTAGTTTAGGCGCGGCGCAGGGAAAGTGTCTTGCACACGCAGTGCAGTGGGCGAGTGTGAGTCAGCCCGGATACAGAGAGGAAGGTGTGTCTCCACAGCCTCCAAACACACACTTCTCCAGCTGGCTGTGACAGGCAGGCGCGCCGCCAACATATGCTTCTACTCGCTCCTTATATAGTCTGTTAGCGGCGTCAAACCTTTCAACGGAGATGATCAGTGCTGTGACCGCTACGCCACCGCGGCTTCCACTCGGGCCTCTTGATACGCGCTGGAGCTGGCGCCGACCCTCCCCTTCCTCCCGGGAACGACATGCTCGCTGCCTTGTTTCTCCCATCCTTCTGGGAAGTTCGTGAATGATTGACAGCGATGGCCAAGCTGTCGCGCCGCTGGGCTCCTGGCTGGCGTCACAGCCCCTCCCCCCTCTCCTCTCCCCCTTGCAAAAATGCCGACAAATGTGGTGAAGGCGCCAGAACAGACGGAGGCCATCTGGCCGAGTGCGAGATTTAGTACAGACGACAGTACGACGGGATGATGTGTTAGGGGTGTGAATGGACGAGAAGACGTGAAACCCGACGAGTGAAGCCTACTGTGCGTGAGGGCGCTCGGAGAAATCTAGAACATTGCGGATTGATGGGACTGTAAGGACATGTAATACATATTTTATTGTTTCAAATATGGACACATAGTTTATAAAATAATTTTATAGGTTTTTATACACTGTCTATTGAGACTGACTTTTAATCATTTAATTTCATTGATCTCTTTAGGGTAAATATAAATTGTATTAATTGAAGTCATTAAATGTAAAAAGGAAGTGATATCATTTTATCGTGTGGTGATGATTGAGAGAATATTGTCTGCAGTTATTGTAAATAAAATGAGGAAATTATAACTAGCTCTTTTATATATGACCTCCATCCCGTAACGAACTTGGTTTAGCCCACTGAATTTCTAGAGAGAAAGTGTAACAATACTAGTCGCAGGTATGACATTTTTTGCTAGTTTCCTAAATGTGTCGTGTATCACAAGCGTTTTATCCTTCTGTTAACATTCCCTCGTCTCCTTTTGTTAAATTGATATTGCACTTTTGTATAAATTATAATATTTCACATATAATTGATTTAAATAAAGATCAAAGTATAACATTTTAATAAGAAAAGTTCATTCGAAATATTGTTAAACAAAGAGCGCACAAGAGCGTCGCGCTGTCCATTTACTGTACTTGTCTAGGTTTAGTTCAGCCTTGTGTACACGAGGCGGATGAATGTTATGAAACTAGAACTTCAGCAGGGATCCAGACAAACGTTATATATAAGTACCCATGAATAGACAATAGTCGCTTGATTACCGCGATGGTACTATCTTTCCAGCAAACTAGCAGTCTGCGACCAACTTAGCATTGCATAACATGCACTGTTTAATCTGGCATAGCATTTTCACCAGACTATCATGATAAATAAGTAGGCTGTTCATATTTTTTAATACCCATGGCTATCTGTTTGGTCACGTCTGCATTAAAATTTATCACATCTCGTAATGTCAATGGAATTAACTTAATGCATACAGCTATTTACTTACGCGTATATTGATTCAATTTTTTGGATTCTTAAAGTAATACAACTGACAGTTTTATTACTAGATGTAAGACGGATGCGGTGTTCCCACATGTAACACGGTGCTGTCCGTTGTTTCTTATAACCATTCTCAGCACGGCCAGGCACACTACCAGGGGAGGGCGGACGAGTGTACACTCGCTGCCTCTGTGACGTCTGCACAGCTGTTGTACAGTTCACGTGCGAATGTGAGGTGTCGTAACCGTTCAGTAAGTACGCGCCGTGTTGACACAGTGGCTAGCATTCGAGGTGTGTGTAAAGACAGCAGCTGCTTACATGTGGTTATACACGTCCTCCATCTAACGTAGCGCGGTGGTGTGGTGGTCGGAGCACAGTCGCCTCCTACCTAGGTCGCATGCAGGGGTCTACGCCATTAGTCGGCGAGTTTCTCCCGTCTCCCCCGCTCTTGCACCATTCTCATCTCGCTTCACGCTCATTGGAGGCTCTCAAGACCTCGCTGTTAACAAATATCTTCACTCTTCTAGCCTCGCTTTAATGCAACTATAGTAGTATGTATTAGTATGTATAGTAGTATGTATTACAGTTGTTGGAGTAATTTACTATTGAGGTAATCAAAGTGCTGGTTAGTTGCAATACAGAATGTAAACACACCTATCTGTGTTGACTGCATGGTTCTGACAACTGCATTGCTGATGAGCGACTCGGTGTTGGAACACGGTCAACTTGCCTCATCTTCAGAAGGCCCTGCCTGCCTGCCTGCCTGTATCTGTACCTCGGAGGCAAGGTTTCGCCCCTTCGTTCCTTTCAAATACCTTACCTTTAAGCCGTACAGCTAAGTTGTTGTATTCGTCCATCTATCGAGCGACACTGAAACTTTGACACACATTTCTACATGTGTTGTCGCTGCACGAATTGCTATTTTAACAAGCGTTAAATAAAAAGAAGCCAATTCTGTTAGTTACTTATTAAAATTAATAACTTAACAGAAATGCAGTACATGTAACTATTTTCATTTTCGGAATCACTATTACAGGTACATAGTTTGCGTGCAGTTGCAAACGGCGATTTTTTTTTTTTTAAGGTTTCACAAGTTCTAGTTCTCAGGAAAATATGTTTAGTTTGTGAAGCGCGCATACATCTAGCAGTCTCTGTCTGTGGTAACTGTGAAGATCAACAAAACACAAATAACCTGGTTTCTATGTGTTAGAACAGCCGTGGCAGTCATCAACGCTGGAGCTACTTTCTTACAGCCGTCGAGAAGTGGAATTGTTGGCCCAAACAAGAGTACACGGTTGCAGGTAATGTGAGCACTTTTGAAATCCCTGCTTCAGATCTGCTTCTCCGATTTTCTTCCGTCTATGTAAGTGCAACTAATCCATGGAGCGGATGCTACATTCAAGAGACGCTGTAATGTCCAAGTAGCCTACTAACCTCAGTGGACATACATCTAAACATAACGCAGTCATAGAGCTAAATTTACTTCTTCGCTCCAAACATTTGACTGTGCGTTGTAACATACGTGTAGTTAACAGGAGGATGTGATGTACTGAAACATTTTCTGTAAAATAGTTGTTTGCGCGAATACGCGTATCTCGGTAAATGTCCTGCAAATATGACTTTTTGTCACAAAAGATGAACAACTATCTATGACCGAAATTTTTTTTTTTTAATTTTGCCATATTAAGTGTTTTCTTTGGCAAAAGAAATTCGTAAAAATGGTCAAATATCGCATTTTTTAAGCTTGTGTATGCAGTTTTTTAAGCGGTAAAAGTACGACCATACAGGCGTACTTTAATCTGTGGAGTATCATCGCTTGGAATAAAGTCGCATTGTTACAGATCTGATTAGCACAGTGCTGCGTCACTACGGAAACACTGCACGCCTTGCGCGTAGGAGCGACGAGGCGCTAGAAGTGCATGTTAGCGTCGCCCGTATCGCTCCCTCGCGTCTTGACCTTGGACTTTGTTGATTTCAGAGGCGCTCACTTTACCGTGAACAACCTTTGTACCAGTGGAATTGTTACGTTCATACAAGTAGTTGTTGTTTGTGCCTACCATGCAGTCTGACTACATGTCTATCTGGAAGTGAGCGATCTTCCCAAAGCCATCAGTCACATGGTCGACACTGTTGACGTGAGTTAGTGTCTTTATTTCCAAATTGCAAGTCGTTTTATACGAATTCTGTACTTAAATTAAATATTTGCTACATCACTGCTACACTATGTCGCCACAGCTACTTTCGGCTCGTTTTTCGTGTTTGTTTAATGTCTCAGACTTGGTTCTATGTGACGACATTGTGTATCAAGAGTATTCAAGAATCTTTCAAACAACTCAATGATATACTTATAAGAATTTTAATTTAGTAAGTAGCTATAATTGCTTTAAAAATAGGTTAGCGGATGTAGAGTGACACGTGAAAGCATTAGCTTACATGCAGCTATCCACATAGTTGACGAGTAGTCTTGCGTTGGAGCAGGGACTGTAGCTCGTCACAGGTCACAGCGTGTTGTAACTTGCCAGCGAGCGGCGCGGCACTCCAGCTGGCGCCCCTGACGGCACTGCGCTATACCTGCCTGACTGCCCCCTCCCCTCTTAATCTTTGTTGAGACTGTCACGCGATCCATAGATTCCACATATAGTGTTAGATTATTTCAGTACTGATTATCGATCAGTATTTGCAATTATCAGATTAATCGATGTTGACCATCAGTGTTTTAACATATTACCGTTTCATTCAAAATTATGGCACACTTTGCACAATAATGGGAGTACGTTTCTTACATATGCGTAAAATCACAATTTAATGTACATGAAATATACAGTAATTGTTATAGACTTACGCTACCAGTATAATGTACAAATAAGATAATAATGCGACTTTCAAAATGATTTATTACCTATTTGTTTAACTTGTACTATGTATGTATTAATTGATCGTCTTAAGAATATACTGTGTTAAGTAGTGGACATTTTAATAACCTCGTGCTGTTATTTTACAAATCATATTGTTTTGTTTAAAATTTCAAATGATATGTCGGTCAGTTCAAGCTTTTTCTTTTCATTTGAAAAGTATCTGCTAGAGATGCAAAACACAGATAAACGAAATGAGATGTTCATATTTTCATTTGCAGTTAAGCAGGCCCACGCTGGCAAGCTGGCGGATTCTAATGCCAGTGTTTTGTCGATGCATGGCGGCAAGAAATGGCGTGTTCCATTGTACGTTCCGAATAACGTAAAAAACACCTGTTCAAACACAAATTTTTGCCCCAATGATGATAGTTGGTATCGTTTTTATTATGAATGGAAAATGTTGGTAATGTACATCACGTTTCCAGACCTCGATCGCAGTGTGCATTTGGTGGTGCGGTAGGTACAGTGTCATAGAACTAACTCTTGTTCGTAGAGACCGCCTGCAGGCGCCCTCCGTCCGTCCGTCAGTAGTTGTACTGAGTAAAGAAAGTACTAGGACGCCTCTATATAACTCTATAGGACGTTTATATAAGGCCTACTAACATGAACTACACAATTTCATACCGTGAATTATGCAATTAGCTAGGTACATAACTCTTATAATCTGCGTACACACATGTAAACAATATCATTGTACATCCAGAATAAAAAATAATAAACTGAACAAGCAACTTATCTGCGGCAGAATAAATGTTTGTACTCACAGAAGACAGCGGAAATAAATGTCCGAAAAGAACATGATTTCCACTTCAATATTTGCTCCGATAGTCATTCGCTGCAATAACAGCTTGTACGAGTTTTGGCATCGAATTTACTTGCGGCATGCGCTGACTGTCCACTCCTCTTGTCCGCAAACAATCAGTTATCTTCTGTTGCGAGGGTTGATGTATCGATACACCACACGTTCTCTATCAGATGTAACATTGCTAAGAGTTCGCGACTTCGAGCCACCTATGACTATGAAAGTCATCGGGACCGTGCTTTAAGACGACAAATAAGGTCGTCTTAGCAAAGTCCACTGTAGAGCTGACTTGAGACTGTGCTTTTCTAATTGGCCGATGCTGATGGAATAACTTCGTACGTCGAACTAGCGAAAATTTCTGCAAAACGGCGATAGCAAAACATGTTGTTAGGTCGAGACTGATTAATTACGCATTTGGACGAAAACCTAAATTTTTCAGCTCTGAGAAAGATTTTACAGAATTGTAATTGTACAGATATCATTAATTTTTAAATCTAATTCGCATATTAAAACTTAAGTTCCTTTAATTACAAAGTAGATAGCGCTAAACGCAATAAAATTTAGTTACAAGACATGTATTTTATTTGCAAATTTAATAGTAATTTACAATAATTATACACATGCGTAACAAAAAAAAATATATATATATATAATCAATTATACTGTCTGTTAAGTTTAAAATAAAAGAAGAAATTTTGTAAATGTGTGTATATATATATATATATATATATATATATATATATATATATATATATATATATATATATTAAAGAATGCGTATTAAAGTAACATGTCAAATTAAAAAAAACTGCAAACAAATGCTGTTTAAACATTTAAATTGTTTGTTATAAGAATTTGCGTAATATGGGGAGAAACCTTATTCTCAATACGGGGCTCCCCATTTTAGGATCCCGTACTGATATATATTTTTTAATTGCATAAACATTTGGTAATATTATTACGATCATTTACATTATAATCTTTCAGTAAGGCACCAGGAAGGCATAACATCGCACATGTGTGAGCAATATAGTCTCTGTTAAAGTAACTCACGTGCGACGTGATTCGTGTTCGTGTGTCGTGCTCAAAAAGGGAAAAACATTAGCGGGTAAATTTGAACATCCTCTAGGGAACAAACTTCTATCCAACATATTATGAACAAAAACAAGTGAAGCTTGGAATTATGTTTACGTGGATAACGAAAACAATCTGCTGACGGGAATCTCTACAGCCAACATGAATGACGTTTTTGTTGCTTTTTCTTAAATATGTCTTGTATCACAACCGTTTTACACTCGTATTAACATAACAAACCTTATTGTCGGTTAAATTGAACAATTACTTGTTTATCTATAAACTACTATATTTCATTAACAGCTCATATCGAAATGGTGGGTGTGTTGTTGGTAAGCCTAGTAACAAACACACAGTTCCTATGCGAATGAGGGCGCACGTATGCGGTGTTTTGGCCCTCTGTTATTATCTAAGCTTTGATTTAATGAGGGGGAGAGTAAGTCGAACTTAGTTGGGCTTGAGTAAGGTTGGAAGCCAGCCCTACACGATACACTTTACCGTAGCAGTTTTCTAACCCATTCTCTGGTAGCGTTTCTGCTCCTGTGTAGGTTACAATCCAGCCCCTCCGGAGGGCTCTGGCTCCGGGTATAACAGTTATTGTACTCATGGCCATGCCTGCAACGGTAATAGAACGTGTTCTAAGTTTCTTCTATAATACCCACGGAGCTGAGACAGACAAGATGGCGGACTCTCAAGTAACAACCTCGAGGCGTATATATCCGTTTACGAAAAAATTACGGGTTCTGTAAACCGTGTTTACGTACAAAATGAAACTTAATATAAGCGTAGGTAATGGTAAACGTTTCAGTTAACGCCCACAGTCATAATAAAACAATAAACAGAACTTAAGAAATACTTGATAACAATGGACCTTTGTCATGTATAAACTTTTACACGGCCACCTTACAGGTTGTGTCTGTAGCTCAGTGCGCGGGTTTGCCCTTTGTGATGTTCGATTTTAAATTTACATAGCCTTTGTGTAATTTAACATAGTCGTCGTTTGTTTAATAATACTTACTAGTAGTGCAAATAAAAATGAATGGACATTAAAATTGTTTGTGGGTGCCAAGAGTAGACGTAGAGTAACATGACGTGTAAGACAATACCGACATTGTATTACGATGTAGTGAATTGTGAATAAAATATAATAGATGCTCCTAATTTGATTCAGTCTAAATGAATGAAATCTTTTTGCGATGTCTACATCCTTCCTTACAAAATTTGATTATGGGGATGAGGGTAAAAGCTAGAACTGTAATAGTTAATTCCTTCAGACGTGCAAATGTTAAGTAGAAGATTGGAATAAAGTTTGTATATATATAATATTTGCCTACTATTTCAGTGGTAGCAATTCACTCTTATCTGGTCTCTGGGATACAGAACGAGAAGTTTAAATTTTGCATGGCTAAAGTATGATTTGGCCGAGACATTTCAACTGACTAGTGAAGCAGTTGGACGTGGTTACCTTAATCTGCTGGAAGACGGACGTTGTCGGGGGCGCCAGAAGCCCCATACCCCTGTGAAGTGGGCGACTTCAACACACTCCAAAAATTCCATTTCCTGGCGTCTCGTGGTATCTCTTCAATGATCCACGTCCCCAAATACTCAACATTCCCTGGTCCTGCATGATTATTTATCCAACTTAGGAAGATCAATGATTATTATTATTTTTTAAAACCTTGCCCTAGCTAAGCTCAGGAAATGAACACTACTTCAAAGAGAAATATTGTAAGTGGAGAGGAGAATGATGACCTACCCTAACATATTTGACAATAGCACATAATTTAACTAATCATACATGTTAAACAAAATAATTTAAATTTAAAATGATTTAGGCCTAGCATAATAATTATGAAAAAAAAAAATAGGACTATAGATCGTGTAATAGTCTTATATTACAGTAACATCAGTTTTTAGTTATTTTATGTTGCATTATTGCTGTTTATAATTTAAGTTATTGCCAGTAAGAATTTATTTCTAAAATGTTTGTCTAAAAGCAATAATACTAACAAAAAACAATAAAATTCTAAATCAAATAACCACAGGCATCCGATTGCACCATGCCGTTACTTGTGTATTATTGCCTTTAGACAAAGATATTCTAGATCTAAACGTTTGCTGGCAATAATTTAAATTATAAGCAGCCATACTGTATCACATAAAATAACTAAAAAATGTCGATATATTTAATTTGTCTCGTAAATGTCCGTTGTACATGAATGGGTATGCCTGGGTGCTAATGTGAATATAGGCCTAGTACCTAGTTTTCTGTACAAAGCAATGCTGTTACCAACATCATTTTCCATACATTAATAATCTTTTACTTGTACTCATAAACGCTAATAAACGCAGTCCTCGGGGAAGAAAATAGTCTTGGTACTTTTTGGATGTACCAAAAATCACCTACATACATGAAGAATTTGATTGCATTTGTAGCCCTGCCAACTACGGAATGTCTTGTCATTTGCGAGTTGTTTTGTCTGTCATCTACAAATTTCTGTTAGCACTTAAGGTATGCATTCTGTGTTCTCACACATGTATGTGTTGTGTTGTGGCCATGGGTATAAGAGAAGGTAGTGGGTATGGTGTAGTGAGCGTGGTGTGCGCGCCAACTTTGTCAGCGCAGAGGGTTGGCGAGGAGGGTGTATAGTTGCATGATACTTGTCGACAGTATGTGGTGTGGTGTGAAGCTAGGTCGACATGACGTGTGTGGAGAGGAATGTCGTGGGAACACTCCCTTGTGACTGCCTTCTCTCCTGTCTCACCTCCGCTTCTCTGCTCCCACGTCGACTAACAGCCTGACCCCCCCCCCCCCCCCCCCCTCATCCCCGCCGTTTACCAAGGACAACCGCCGCTCTACACCTCCGCACTTTCACAATCAAGCCTTTGAAAAATCACGCTTTGTAATAGCTTACGCGTTTCCTCGTTTCCTATATATCTTTCTCGTATCACAAGCGTTGTAACATCAAATTGTCATTTTTTTGTTAATCTAAATTTCCGCTTATAATTTTGTCTCTATAAATTATATTCAATTTGTAACGAACATGAATTGAAACGGAGATAAAAAAGGTGCGTTGGCATTACCTACTACAAATAATAATTGTGATGCAAAATATAATTATACAGAGTGCGCACGAATGCGGTGCATTGTCAATTTGGTGAAATTTCCGAGACGTGCTTTAAGCTTAGTTTACTCGAGTCCGAGGAATAGTGCGGAAGTGGAACTTCAGCAACACAGGCTTCGGGAAAGTTCGAAGTAACCGTGAATTGACTATAACTGTTACTATTACAGCTTCCTGTAGATGAGACCAGTTCACACAGACGGCAGACAGTATTGATTATTATAATCGCTGTTACGGGATTAGCTTAATCCAAGCGGTCACATTAACTGCGTTGCAATGTGTTTAAAATGCACTTTTCTACACTAAACTACTAATGTGTGTCCAATATGCTCACGATTCAGACGAACACTGCTAGTGCACATTTCAGAAACACCATTTCAGTGCACTCCACTCCTTTTCCAGAGCGTCTTATCTCGAAATATAAGCATCAGATACATACTAAATTACTCGGGAACCATACATTGAACTCAGTATCCACCAACAAAATCGGGTAGTTATTCCTTAGTCCCATAGGTAGAGAGTTGGTACACATTTCCTTGTCGTGGGATATATCTGACACAATCATTGCAGTTGCTTGCGACATGGCCACAGCCGAGCTGGACCTTCTACAATTAGCATGCTAACCAATAGATGACGACTGCTGACTTTTATGCCAAATATGCATTTAGTTATTAAATTCTGTTTAAGACTATAATAAGTCTCTGTACGTAATTTGCCTTCATTTCGCGTTTACTTCTTTCCTACTATTTCATTTTGTAGTTAATTTGCAAACCATAAAAGAATACGTAGTACAATATTTTGTTTAGCACATTAGTTTTTTCGTTCCCTAAGGAAAATCGACCAAGAAAACGGAATTAATAAGAGTTACGGGTCCCATAACAATGTGGCGCTCTTATTGCGCCGCGCCTGGTCTCACACTTGAACCAACAAAACCTAATATATACTAATATTACATAGAGGTAATGTGAGTTTGTTTATATGTGACGGCTAATCTCGGAAACTGCGCAGTCTGTTCTTATAATTCTTTCACTGTTAGAAAGCTACATTCTTCCAGATGGACATAAGACTAAGTTTGTTGTAAAAATCACTCTTTAATACTGATGTTTTCAAATCAATACTGCTACTGCTACAAAGATGCAATGTATTTGCGTTTTCTTTCATGGTATTTAAAAATCACAGGTGATAGCTATTGTCACAGGTACTTGGAAATGTCGTTTCAGCTCATCTCTAGCCATATGTGTACGCGGTTCGGCGAGAGAACTGCAATGTGCTTAGTGGCGTTGCCGCACTTTGTGTGCCTAACAATGTAGTCCTTACCGCTAGCGCGTCTCGAAAATAATACTAGCATGGCATGCAGGACAGGTGATTGTCGTGGTTTTCAGGCTAAACTTTACTACCAAATGCTAAATAAAAATGACCGAAAACGAAACTCGGAGCGTATTGGAAAACTGCCTTAGTTTCTTTTCTCAATTCATGGTTCGCTGCGGCCTTGCCTGGAATCCGTCATGTGTTACAAACACAAATATATCTTAGTTAGCACGATTGTTGTTTACACGAGCTAAAATATTGAACTTGTGTTCCTAATTCGCTGCCAGCCTTCTGTCGGAATTGTAATTACTCTTACTGTCCATTCATCATTACTTTCAATATTTGTGAAGCCCTGCTCAAGTTCTACTCGTAGGCTATTCCTGCATCTCTAACAAAGCGCAACCAAATTAACGTTTATTCCACTCCTGTTGGCAAGATCAATGCTTTTAGTTTGGCAACTAAAATTTTTCGCCACTAAGTAAGCGCTAGTGTTGCATGTGTACCGGATTTGTTTTTCTATTTTTCTACGTTAAAAAACAAAGTAGTTGCGATAATGATGAAGAAAATTTACAATAGCTACGCAACTAAGTGAAATCATCCTATTTTATTATTCACGTAGCTTAAAATGTTAACTGTAGGGGATCTCTTTGGAATACTGCTCACCCAACGGTGTAAATCTTCTCTATGCCAAACTGCTCCACTAGTTTAGTTCCTAACCTGAGTAGAATGAACCTAAACTAAGTGCAGGCAAGTCTGTAATGTCTTGTCTTACTAGACGTTACCAACATTCCCATTTCCTCTTCTCTTTTTTATATCCATTTTTAATGAAGAATCTAGATTTACAAAAGATATCAAACTTTAGTTTAACACAAACATTAATTTAACATTAAAATTAAACATTTAAAAGGTGGTTAAAGGAAAAAAAATTAATATTGCCAAGTAATCAACAGTGTGTATACTTCATCACACTCGTAAGTTAACGTCTAAGGCTAATATAATATACATTAGGCTATTATTCCAAATGAGAGTGCTTTATTGTGAACAGCCTATAAATACTCTACTGTGAACATCCATAGGCGTCGATCTGTGTCAACTACGCTAGGTCAATGTAGGATGTACGTAAGAATTAGTCTCTCGTCGACTGCGGGGTCGTGTATGACGAATGATTATAAGAGATGCATACAAATTTGAGTAATCATGTGAATTCTTTAATTGACCATAGTACAAGATTTTGTATTTCTTAAAATGTTTTATTTGCGCGCACGCATAATTTCAACCAAGCGATCCTCTAAACGTGGCAATATGGTAGTGTGTGGCAACAGTACACGCTATTTGTACTGCAGACTAAGTTCCTACTGTACTGCAATCTGCACTGAATTTAGCTTCGTACATGTTATCATCAAAATCACCTGCTCATACTGTAGTTTGAAGCATTGCGCCTATCTGGCTGTATGTGTTATGAAAAACATTTCCAGTTCTTAATGGAAACGAGGTAATTATTTTTGTTGAAGCGTGACAATGGCGTCCTTATAATAATGCTTCACGGATTCTGTTTCTCAGGGCGTATACTGTACTTCAATTGAGGCGTATGTTTTATTTCATAACTGTGTTAAATACAAAAAAAAGTCTAAAACACATTTTAATACAAGTGGTGTTGTAAGTAAAAATACATGCCTGGGTGCCAACATGTGTATTTACATTATTTTTAATTTCGTTTGTGAAATTAATAGTGCCAACACCAAAAAGCAACCTCATTAACACGACATGACCAGCGATAGCTAAATCTAAAAAATTGTACACATTTATGAAATACGGTGCAAACTGTAATGTACATCGCAGTGTACAACATTTAAAGTACTTGTAGACCCCACGTTTTAAGAGAGAATCTTAGCATGTTACTGTACAGAAATTATAATAGAGTACTGCTAGCACTAGCTATATACTGTATGTCACCATCTGTTATGATACGTATTTTCAGTGAATGTGACTTTTCATTAAGACAATCATAGCCAATAGTATATAAAACGTAGGTACCGTAATCTATTGCCATAGTATTTATTTGAAATAATTTTTTCGTAACATTTAAAAGCTAACAACCAAAAATGTATATATTCAATATTCAACGACACGTTTGAATTTTCAAATATACGTGTAATGGCGTGCCAACTAATTTTATCGTCACATTCAAGAAAGAATGATGTAATAGTCGGACACCTCCTTGAAAGCACTCTTAAATCAATCTGTATGGCTGATTGTGAGCCGAGTATTAAGATACACTATTCAATTTGTACAACTCGTCGACTCCAGTACGGGTCCTGGAATACTAACTCACAAGGCTTCTTGTAAGCCGAGCACGAAGCAAGCAAAGTATTCAGTCAGAGGTCCAAGAAAAAATGCGACGGATAGTAGCAGAAGACATGATCAAGAATCAGCGTCACGTGATTTACTATTGCCTTTATTGCAATATAATGTGAAGAAATGAGAGAACAATCCTTACAGATAATTGCAACGCATCCGGTGATACTGATCTAAATGCAACTATCAGTTTTAAAACATTCTCTTGATTAAGGGACGAGGTTTACCACCCCTTGCCAGACACTTGGGGAGGGGGAGCAATCCCCCCCCCTTCCTCTGTTGTCGACGCCCATGTGATCATCACTAGTTGAGGAAGGTATCGGTGATAGCATGGTACCTGGTGGTACGACTAGCGGCCACCAGGTACCATGCTATCCCCGGAGGGGTTGGGGCGTGGTATTGATCCCAGCGGCACACACACACACATAGCGGCCATCACAACTATTCTCTGTACCTCTTTCAACACTCATACTCTTACAGAATTGTATCTGATGCACACTATCTGCATCAGATACACAGCAATTTCATAGCACGTCACTGTTCGCCACCAGTCGCTCGTGTAGACTTGTCCGTGCATGCTGTCAGGTACGAGTATTGTCAAGTCCGTGATCTCTGTTGGTGTACTGTGTGGTGCCTCTTACAGTTCAATAACGTATGGCTAAGAAGGAAGGAAAATAACCCTTCACTTGTACGAACATTCTTTATAGAGGATAATGAATGAACTTATAGGGGCCTATATTATAAAATGTTTAAACGAGAGTTGTGTGTTCCTCGATTATTTTTTTAACCCAAAAAAATTGGAAAACTCTACAGTTGCCAAATCTGAATAAATTGATTGAAATTTTTCTTAAACAAAAATTTTTAATATAATATAAATGGTAACCGTGTTACATGTAACAGCAGATGCTAGTACTGAGAGTATCTATCTGATTGTTCAGAATGTGTTCATAGACTAAAGATAAGGTAGACCGCTTGTTCGTCTTCAGCGCATGTACCCATCATTGACCTACCCCGAAAGAACACAACTGTCAAAGTCACATGAGTAGACCGCTGGATGGTCCTGGCTCAAATTTGACCTTTGACATTATATACTATTAAAAAATTTGACCTATTTCTATTTTTGCATATCCGGTGACCTATATTTCGCACTTCGGTTACAATTGCAGTAAGGTAGTTCGATTTCCGGTACGGGATTCAAAACCCGACGAATGCAATTATTTATTTTTTGACTACCGTCTTCGAATCGCGAACAGGGCAGTTAATATTATTTTATTTTTGAATTTAGTAAAGATTTATTTTTGGCCTGTGTTCCTGCTATGGGTACTTAATGTAATGCTATTTTTGAAATGAGTGATTTTTGGAAAATTTTAAAAGTTTTCGGACTTGGGAGATTGCGAGTTCGGCTACCGGACAGAACACTTAATGTAATGTTATCTTTGGAATACCAGCTTCGATTCCTGGACAGGTAATTTAATGTAATTTTATTTTGAAATTTTGTAAAAAGTCATTTTTGAATTTGTTTCCTGGTTAAGGTAAGTAATGTAATGCAATTTTTGGAACAACGTCTTCTAATTCAGGAAAGACCATTTAATATTACTTTATTTTTTAATATTAACTTTATTTGCATCGATAAAGACACATTGTTGTAAATGGTCGATTTTTGTCGGGGAGGGGGTAGAGGGGTTCACAGCACGCATTACACAGGGGGCCGGAATTTCTCTTGGAGGGGCCTATACATCTTCATCCTGGAAGTCATTGGGATTAGTTTGGATCCACATGTGAATCATCTGCTTCACTGTCATCTGTGTCTGGCTGGCCGCCTTCCTCGTAACTTGCCAGTAGCGCAGCCCGGTCTTAATCGCGTAATCGTTTTCGGCTTCTTTCCTAAACAGAGACAACACATACAGCGTCAGGCCTCTTTCATTGGCAACAATTTGTCCAATCAAACTCAGAAGTCTAGCACTCGATTGAGCTAGCCACGATTTCACAGAGAATGAAGAAATGAATCTACCATCGGCCCTTTTAGGTATATGAATAAAGGAAAGATAAATAAACTTAACTAAAAATGGAATGAATATTACACATGTACGTGTACATAAAATTACACACATGCACATGCGAACCTCGTACTTAATACTTAATGCAATTTACTCATTAAAAAGTTTAGAAGCGATTATTCCTATGGCACTATGAACAACGATGAAAAAGACTTGTCATCTATCAGTTGAATGCATAGCCTTGTGGCGCATGTTTTGTTGGAATGAGTAAAATACACTCAATGTTGAAGTCTTGTTAGTAGATGTAAGAGATATAAGTACAATTTACACACAATCTGTATGAATGCATATTACACATACATTTTTCGTGTAAAGGTAGATATGGGTAAGTATGATTCGCAGACAAGCTTGTGGTGACGTGTGGCAGTCCCACGTCGACCTTCCCTCTCTGGTGTCTGGGACACTACTGACCTAGGAGAGCTCAGCGACCTCTTGTCTAAGACACAACCGATGTTCGCTCACTTACAAACTTTACACACGTAATTATACCCTGTAATGTTGCGCTTTTCCAGCTGCTTGTTTTTTGTTTTGGATTATTTGTGTATGATGACGATTAAGTAAGATAATTTTCAAATTAAGATGTAATATATGATTTCAAGCGAACTGCAATGTAATTTAGGCTATGTTACGAATTTGTTGATGTAGAGGTTAAGGATATTATTATTCATTTTGTCCGGAGAGGGTATCAAGTATTGCATTGTTTAATTTCCAGATAGAGGTCGTTGTTCATTTGGCTCTTAGAAGGTAATAAGTACTGAAATTAGTAAATCACGTGAAATTAAAGAAGTGTCCGAATTGTTTCTCGTTTCGCCATTGCTGATTGGATGAGTAGTGTGGCTTGGTCAGACGACAGCCAATCAGAGTGGAAGTAACAACAGAAGTGACGAAGTTTGAATCGAGCTTTTTTCATATAAGAGAAAGTCACCACCGCCAAGAACAGATGTGTGTGAATGATGAAGAAAAATGTGATAAAAATGATTAATAATATGTTTGCTTCAATAGCCTATTACAATTGCTAAAATATGTTTCAAAATTTTAGTTATTGATAATGGAAAAATAATGTAGTTTAATTTTTTCATTTCGAGAAGAATCATCTTTCTAATTTGTTCGAGGAGTCAATAAAAAAGAACAAATTCGATTTTCTAATTTTACTGGAATGTTACGACCCTTTCAGGGCTATAAAGATCATCCATTATAAATACTAATACCAGACCTCTGGTAAAACGGCAGGGTCTTCTTTTTTTCTTTTCACTATTTTTTTCCGTTTGGCCGGATTTTTCGTGTTGAATAGACGCTGCCTTCTATATCAGGCACAGAACTTCTTGGCCCCTCAGTGTTAGCCTATAGGAGAGCAGTATAAAGCCTTGTTGCCATATTTATTAAGCGCCCATCCCGTCATAATATGTTTGCCGTGAAATCTCAACTGATGTAATATATATATTACAGTTATTTACATAAAGAACATTATTTTAATTTAGCACAAACAGAAACAACACATACGATATGTATTTGGAAATTTGATTGTATTAGGAATGTGTGGGCAGACGAACTGCAAAATTGTACGTTCGTAGTAAAAATGTTTTGAAATTCCAATTTACATGTTACTAACGTCTATAAACTGTATATGTAATAGTTTTTATTTACTTGCAGTTGTGTGTGGTATTGAAGAAATAATTCATCTTTGTGTAGTAGCTTATATTGCAGCACAAACTTGTCTTCCTTGTAGAAACAGTTGTAATGCTATTACAACCTTCCACACGACATTCGATTTCTTAGAACCATAACAGACACTTTGAAAAACCTTGTGGAACTTGCTGAAAGATCCTATTTTCTCACACATAACTGCCATAAATATTTTAGTGTCGAATTTCTCCCTTATCGTATAATTCTAAGGTTATTCTCCGAAGAAAGTCTTTGTAAAAATTATTAAAATCTGCAACTATTTTCGTGAAAAATCTTTTTTTCCTAATTGACATAAATATTGCTTTAGACGTAGTGCAACAGTGTTTGGTTAGTGACCACCAAGCCAGTGTGACGCATGTATAAAACGTGCCCCCAACTCCACAATTGTCACCCATGGCGCAAAAATATATTGGAGGCAAGTAATAAATAATGGAAGAATAATTTATAACAATTCAGAATACATTTAAGAGGGTGACTGCAGCAAGTGAAAAATACTATTTCCGTTTAGATTTTTAATTGCCGGGCCTCTCATCTTATTTTTTTACTTCCTCCGCCCCAAAAGATACAAAATATGAAGTATACATATGATACATAACAACAACTTGCGAACAGTACAGAATATTACGGGGGTAAACATGGGTAATTTCGTGACTGTGGTAAGTTTGTAGTAATTTTTCATTTGCTTCTCACAATATAATCACTGGTGTTAGAGTTTCCTAGCGGCGGCGCTAGATGGCAGGTGATGTAGGGCAAAGGTCGCGCGTCTCCTGTGAAACAATTTGCCAGTCGTGGAACTAAGTGCGTGCAGTTTTAACCGTGTTGGCAGTGGCGTTGAAAAAGTGGTGAATGACGTATTTAAACGAATGATAAGTCGCGGTTCTTGTGTACAATTAAAGGCAACACTGTACTGATTATTTTAGAACCAAAAATTAATTATTTTTATTTATTTATTATTTTTTACTTTATTTCCTTAGCTTTGCATGCATTTATGTTAGCTTCATGTGCACTATCTTCCCAGGTGTTCTACAGAGGTGTTTTTGGATTTTTTTTTATAGTTAGGCAGTTGAATTACATTATCCAGGTGTAGGAAATAAAATGTATTAATAATATTAACTTTAACTTAGTGGTGACTCAATTATGCATATCACAAAATAACCAAGGAATCATGACACGACCAGCTTAGAATATTTAGCCTAAAACATTCACAATGCTCTCATTTATCGACAGAAAATGAGCGGAACAAATAGTCTCGATAAAATTTTATAAAATAATATTTGTTGTATTGTGACAGGAATGATAAAAAAATAATAAAATGCATAAAAACTAGGCTTACGTTTGAGTCACGCCGGTCTGTCTTAGATGGCTGCGAAGACTACCAAGTATCGTCAATATAAGCAAGATGGCCTATTTCGAGCTGTAAAATTAGTTCGTGTTAACAACTTGTCTATTTATAAAGCTTCAAAGACTTAGACCCACTGCATCATCAGGGAATAAACAGCCTTTCAACGAAGAACAGGCCTCTGGTGAATGGTGGTGGAAAGATTATAAAAGCAGATACGGCCTTTCTCTCAAGATACCAGACAGTTTACAGATCGTCTGTGGCGAACAGAGAAATCATAAATGATTTTTATGAAAACCTGGAGTCCTAGTTGGTCAAGTTGGGCATAGAAGATAGACCGGTTCAGATTTGCAATTGCGACGAAACTGGCCTATCATATGTCATAATGCCTTCAAAAATTGTGACAGCAATTGGAAGAAAATATGTATACAAAAGGAGTTATGCTGATCGTGGAGAAAACCATACCATGCTTGGTTGTGTATCGGCCAATGGATTCCTCCTTTGATAATGTTTAAAGGTGTTAGAATGTCCGATGATTTGCAGGAGGACACAATCCCAGGAACCGTTGTGAAATTGTCGCCAAAAACGATGGATCAGTGGTGAAATTTTCTTAGACTGGTTTCACCACTTCATTCACTCAATTCCGCTTGCAAGACCAGTTGGTCTTCTGATGGACTCGCATGCTTCGCATATTACAGAAGATGTTACCAACACTGCCAAAGAAAACATTTATCTTTTCACGTTTCCCTCTCACACGACCCATTTGCTACAACCCTTAGATGTGGGAGTGTATTACTCATTTAAGCTGGCATGGGGGAAGTCTCTGAATAATTACATGGCCAAAAACTTCAATCAGAAGCCAAACAGAACAAACTTCCATGCCCTTATGAAGCCAGCATTTTTCAGTGCATTTAGCCCAGAAAATATCCTTTCAAGTTTCAAGAAGATTGGAATTTCGCCTCTTGATAGTGCTGTCATTCCTGGTGAAGCGATTTCTACATATAGACTAACAGAAACATCACTACAAGATCAAATTCAAGCCAGTTCTAATGCTATCGACTCTGTTTTGCCTACTCCTCTGAATTCGAATACAGCCTGGTCTCATAAATATATCTAGTTACACTTTACAGACATACGTCATAATGAACTGTGATTGTACAGTACACACAATGCGACTACGTACCAGTGTGTGTTGGCATTATCTCCCACTTCCAATCTTTTTTTCTTTATCACAAATTTTATCATCGAAAATCAGGAATGTAGTGTCTGCGAGAGAGAAACTTTCTGTGACACACAAGTACGATGAACTACACCACAACCCAACATGTCAACATCTGTACACACAATGAGCTCAGAGCTATGCTGATGTAGTAAGAACTTGGCCTTTCGCAGCTCGCGCAGACGCACTGCGGGGTAAAAGCTACAATGTCAACGATCATATGCCCAAGGTCAACCCGACCAGATAACAGTATTTTTATGCACAACAAACACACTCCATTATCTATTACTTCTAAGTGCATTTCATACTGCCAGGTTTCTGGCCTGGCAGTATGATTTGGGTAAGCCTAGCAAAACGGCACCTGGCATCGGAGCCAGGGGAACATCCATCTTGAATGTCATTCATCTTTTACCCCTGACCCATGTGACCTTTGACCTTGAACTTGAGGACCTTTGACATGAAAAAACACTTTAAAAACCTTAAATTCCAAAAATTCTAGAAAAAAATCCGAAAAAATGTATTAATAAAAATTATTTTTTCAATTACTAAAAAATGGTTTAAAAAATTAAGAAAAGGATTATCAGAAATGACTATTTTTTTCTTCAGAAAAGCTGAAAGGGACCAGCGACTCCGAGCCAGAATAGCACGACCTTCGACATTGACTTTGAACTTGAAAATGCAAATATCCAAAACAAAAAATAAAATTAAAAAAATATATTAAAAAAATTATGAAAAATTTAATTTAAAATCGTTTTAAGAATAATTTATTTTTATAAAATATTATTTTTAAAAAATTCTTAATTAAAAAGTCTTAAACCCCCGCGGCCGTTTTCCCCTTTTTTCCCTTTGAATTTCTCCTTTTCACTAGAAAAAATTTCCATACAAAACTTTTATAAAAAATTAATTAAAGAATTTAATTTTAAAATCTTGCATTTCCTGCGAGGTCTCCCCACTCATCAATTACTCACCTCTGTTCGAATCCAGCAGATGACTGACTCCCTCGCACCCACTCTCCTCATCTATACTCATTTCGCCATCTTTTTTTTGTTCGCCATTTGTTTACATGCTACTGGAGGCAGCCATCTTTGTTTACATGCTACTGGAGGCGACCATATTTGTTTTTTCGTTAGTCATTTGCCTATACATTACTGGAGACCACCATCTTGGTAGGCGACTGCCATCTTGGTAGGCATCTCCCATCCGCCATATTGGATGCAGATTACCTCGACCCCATGACCTTGAATGACCTTGAAAACAAAAACTCGATAAAAAATACATAAGTCAACATGCATAATACATTAGACCACCACCATATTAGATGCACACTGCCTTGACCCCATGACCTTGAATGACCTAAAAACAAATACTGGAGAAAAAATCAATGAAGTGCAGAAGCTAGCCGAGACGATCCAACTTCCACACAGCTGCTGTCACACTAAACCTCTCAGCTTACCTCCCTACTGCTTATAATATACAAGTATGTAGGCCCTATGGTGTCGTATTGACTTTGAATTAATTGTACTGCACCATTAATACATTGTGCAGATACCGACCAGCCAGTTACCAAGTTACCTCATGATTGCAGCTGACCAATCACATGCAGGCATTGAGACATAATACACACACAGGCAGGTAGGCAGGCTTTAGCTGCTAGTTCGTTGATCACATTACCATGCAGTTATATCTTCCACAGTTTCATCCAGACAAGTTCTTCGCTCACCTATAAATCATGGCCACACTTAAAGTGGACAACTGACTCCTGTTGTTGGACCGACCCCCTCACAAGACTGACCCATTGACCCCATGACGGCATGATCTGTTGACCCCATTGACCCCGGATTGTGGTGGTAAGTGCGGTGTGTGTGTTTTTCTGAGTCGCAAGTGAAAAAAAATTCCATGTAATTTATAATAAAATTATATAGTACTACCTCCATAAGCTGAAATGCAAACTTTTTTATTTAATATTCTCGCTTTTAAAAAATCATATATTTAGGTCCTTCAGTATATTTAATTGCTTCCTGGGTATACTGTATTAAAAGTGCCCAGAACTACAGCAGGTTTCCACCATGCTTCCCAATTGATCTTCGTCGCGTGAAAAGGACTCTTTCGTTCATACCACTCTCTCGAGCTGACTAGCATTTTTTTTTAATGTAAGCGATAACTTGGTCGTAGAATCGACACTGATGACAATGGGTTAGCGATGATGCAGGTCCATGGTCGTAGAGGTCGAAAGCCAGGCCTTCGTATTCACAATTCATCTTCGTGGTATGGGAGCACTGTGAGAAAACCCACATAACCACCATACTTAGCACCACAATCATCGCCACCGTAGCACCGCAATCAGCACTGCAATCAGGGGTCATTATGGGTCAATGGGTCAGTCTTGTGAAGGGGTTGGTCTGACAATAGGGGTCAGTTGTTTACTTTAAGTGTGACCATGATTTATAGGTGAGCGAAGAACTTGTCTGGATGAAACTGTGTAAGATATAACTTCATGGTAATGTGATCAAGGAACTAGCATCTAAAGCCTGCCTATCTGCCTGTGTGTGTGTGTGATGCCTCAATGCCTGCATGTGATTGGTCACCTGCATCATGAGGTAACTTGGTAACTGGCTGGTCGGTATCTGCACAATGTATTAATGGTGCAGTACAATTAGTTCAAAGTCAATATGACGCCATAAGGCTTGCACACTTGTATATTATAAACAGTAGGGAAGTAAGCTGAGAGGTTTAGTTTGACAGCAACTGACGTGAAAGTTGGATCGTCTCGGCTTGCTTCTGCCCCTTCACATAGGTTATTTATCGAGTTTTTGTTTTTATGTCATTAAAGGTTATGGGGTCTAGGTAGTGTGCATATAATATGGCGGTGGTAGTCTACAATGTATTATGCTTGCTGAGGTTTATGTATTTTTCTCGAGTTTTTGTTTTCTATGTCATGTGATCAAGGTTGACATAGTCTGCATGTAATAATTTTTCTCAAATTTTGGTTTTCAAGGTCATGGGGCCAAGGTAAAGGTAGTCTGCATCAAATACGGTGGATGGGAGATACCTAGCAAGATGGTAGTCACCTACCAAGATGGTGGCCTCCAGTAATGTATAAACAAATTACGAACGAAAAACAAATATGGCTGCCTCCAGTAGTATGTAAACAAAAATGGCTGCCTCCAGTAGCATGTAAACAAATGGCGGACGAAAAAAAACTAGATTTCAGAATGAGAATAGGTGAGGGGAGTGGGTGCGAGGGAGTCGGTCATCTGCTGGATTCGAACAGAGGTGAGTAATTGGTGGTGTGTAGAGTACACCTCGGGAAATGTAAGTGTTTTAATTCTTTTATAAATTTATTTAAGGTTAATTTTTTTTAGGAAAAAGGGAAATTTCGTTGAGAAAAAGGGAAAAATTACCGCTGGGGTTAAAGATTTTGTAATTAAGAAATTTTCAAAATAATGATGTATAAAAATAATTTGGTAAAGGATTTTTTAAATTTTAAAAAGATTTTTTATCATTTTTAAATTTATTTTATATAATTTTCATTGATTTTTTTAATTGTTTGCGATTGTTAGTTTTTGGATTTTTCATTTTCAATGTCAAAGGTTACATGGGTCAGGGGTAAAAGGTCAATGACATCCAAGATGGTGGCTCCCCCAGGCTGCTGCTCCGATGCCAGATGCCGTTGTGCCAGACTTCCCCAGATTATACTACTGTAATATAAAGCTCGTAATTTGAGGTGGTAATGAAAAGTCGTCTTTTTGTAGTTTTTTCCCTCTTCAGAGTGAATGATGTGGTTTCTCTCTCTGTTGCTCGCGTGTTGCGCGGCGGCCTTGTGCAGGCCTGGATACTCTCTCCCCGCCCTGCATTCTCTCCTACACAAAGCAAGTAATATAAAGAGACGAAGCTCAATGCTATTTTGTTAGGCCCTTGTTTTCCTTTATGTTTGGGCTATTAGGAAGAATTTGCTGTCAACTGTACAACTCTTAAACATAATCATTTCAATTTACAGACATGTTTTAGTTACTGCTAATAACAATTTGGTAAAAATGTTATAATTAAATGCTGTATTTACACACAGTAACATGGAACTTAATGTGTGTTTAACAATTGATGGTAGAGAAGACCTAGGTTGGCTACTCTATTAACTGTACAATAGTTTATTAAAATGCTAATTGTACATTTTTCTTTCTTTTTAGAAGGCATTGTCGCTGATATCAATAACTCTGGTACCATAAATTCTTAGTAATTCAGCATTTGAAAATTCAATAAAATCTTATTCATGCAATTGGTTACAAGCATCAACTCCACCTTCTCCGGCAACGAACATAACAACGGAATCAAAAACAACTCAACGCTCGGGCGCTGACAGTGCATGCCTACATAAAAATTATATATTTAATGAATGATTATGATAATAATCAAACTTAATTTACTTGTGACTTAAGCATATTTATAAAAAATTACGTTGTTTATAAAATATGCACCTTTCTTTATTAATGAGCATCATTTTCATATTTTCAACAGTTGGCGAAGTTATTCTACCCTGTAATTTAGTGGGCCACGAAATTCCTGTAGAGCTTCGACGCCTTGACCTCGCTGTCAGCGTCGCGAGCCGAGCCGCTCCGCTCGTCAGCTCAGCAATGCCTCCAGCTGTATGGCCGGCACCAGCTTCTCACTCACACTTACAAATTGTCCATTTCACGGTGCTTGCTAGCCTCTCGTTATTTTATATGTCATAATGAATCACTTATCTTTCTTTGTAATACGATGTAATGGTCCGAAAAATATTTCTTCAACAGGAACAAAATACTCTTCAAAAATATATTAATCGAAATACATATCTGTGCATCGTAGTTGATGGGTACTATGTCACAAATATGAAAATTTCAAATTGTGTTGTTTACCCGGATATCACAATGCGACATAGGGTCCTTTCCCACTGGCTTGATCGCTTATTATTCCGAACTGTGTATAGTGCTTTGCAAGTAGGAAATCGCGACAGATACAATCACAGTGTAGAAACCTCGGTTTTGCAAAATTTATACATATTTGATACACATTTATATATCATACAGAATGCCACTTAAAGGAAAATACGTCCCGATAAAGATGTAAGCGTTCATATTAAAGGCATACCATTAATATTATTAGTAAGTTATTCGTGCATTATTCCCGTATTTAAATCTAAAATATAGAAATAAATTTACAATCAAAATTGCTAGAAATTGAACCCTTACATCTGACGACTCAAGTATGGCATTTCAAAGAAACTACAAGACACATTTACTGTGGCTTCTTTAAACACCTTTGTTGAAACAAAACGTTGTGTTTATTGGTAAAAAAATGTAAGTTATTTAAAGATTTTAACTTGAAATGTTCTTATTTGCGATTTAAAAAACCATGAATACTATTTTGCAAATTATTTGGAATATATATCAAACTTGTTTGATCATATATCTTTGATGTAATTTTTTTTATGATTTGAACTGTATAGTTTCAGCACTTAATTTATTTTTTGGTGGGGAGCAGCTCTGGAAGATGTTGACGCTCGGAGCTCTGTCGTGGTTCTGAGGTGTTCGTGAGTTGGGGGTGAGGTGTATATAGGGGAGCGAGGTCCGGTGTTGTATTCAGGTGTGGGTGTGATGTGCTGGGGAAGGAGTATATATGTGTTTTTTGGAGGGATATTGCTCGTAGACGGTGGTGGGAGATAGGCGACTCTGAAAGATATTATTTATGTGCTGTATGTTAGTAATGACAAACAGAAGAACTAAGTGTAAAGGATTATTCCAAATGAATAACAGTGCTGATGTAATACACTAGAGAAATTTAGGAATCTTTAAACGTAGCCCAGCTACGGAAAGAAATTAAGTAAAGAGTTCTACCTACAACGAAGCCAAAATGTCCCTATCAAAATAGAAATTTCATTACTTTAATTAAACATCACAATAAAGACGGATTTGAAAACATGTAGGAAACTGTACAAGCAGGAGAAAAGTCTGTCCAGCTGTGAGGTTGCTGAATGAATGAATTATAAGTTGTACGGACACGTATTTCTGCGAAATTATATTTTATTTAAAATGAAATGTACCTCATCCCATCTGATTAGGTATGCGTTTCGAAATTAATTAAATGGCTGATGCTAGAGAAGTATAACGAATGGACTCATAATGTACACAACTACCAGACTATTGTGATGCCTGTCAGTTCTGTACGTACCTTAAATGATTTTAATGTACGTCCATTCCGGCTGCAAGGTTGCTGAAGGAATAACATTAGTATATGATTTGTGGAGACTTGTAGTATGACTAGATGTGGAGCGCGGTCGCTAAGCAAATGAACGAGAAGAGAGTTGAAAACACAACTGTTTCCAAATAGCTGATGTTACCAACGAGAGAAATAGGGGGGGGGGGGGGGCAGGGGGGGAATTGTAATACACCAAAAATATAAGGAAAAAAAACAGAAAATGACTAAATATATATGTCAAACAGCAGGATGAAGTGATATGAAATAACTAAACATTTTGTGAATAAAAATGTCCTGGTTACCGGTTTATATTTCCCAATCAAGCAAGTTATTATCCGCGAAAAATTTGATCATATCTTCCTCAATGTAAAAAGGAAAATAATTATGTAAATGCAGAGAAAAAACGTATCCCAATACCACGTAATATTAATACAATTTCCGTCTTAAGTGTAGGGAGACTTAACCCTGCAACGCTATAGAAATGTAGGATATTTTAATAAATCCACAAACTACCTCGAAGAAAAATTATTTAAAATAACAGACGTACTAAATCGAGCCAAATAATGTTAACACAAATTCCGTCTAGTCTGGGAAATTTGCTGCACTAGTTTACACAAACAGTAATTAAAAATCCTATGAACTTATGTAGACTGAGCTCAGAAACATAATTGACATGATAAAAGCTTATAGAATATCAGATTAACTATATTGGGTTAACACACAAATAAATTATCCCAATAAATTATATAATTATAACTTCTAAAAATATTTTGCACTGTAATTTACGAAGACTGTGAACGAGATATGAACCCTGAAGCATATACTATTCGAAGAAATCAAGAGGTGAATTCTGGTGTAGGTTGGATAGAAACCCTGGCTTCGCAGATAACTTAAGATTCGATCGCGCCAAGTGTTGGCCTGAGTGGTGAGGTTGGAAGAGCAGAGAGTGATGTGTATAAGGAAGCTGCTTGTCGTCAAACTAAAGATGGCGCTGGTCAGCAAAGATGGTTGAAAGATCCTGTCCCCCTTCCCCGACCACGACCCCAACCCCTAGACCAGAGCGTGTCTTCTGGTATGCGCCCCCTCCCCCGACTCACGTCCCAGAGCGCCTTTTCGGCTAGCTGGAGCACTGCCTTGTCTCTGCCACACACCCCCTCCCCCATCCGTACTCCAGAACACATTTTTTTCACAGATCAAGGGATATCTGCTTGTCTGTCTACCTCTCCTCGTGCAGCAATTTGCCCTCTTTTAAAATTTTGCCTTTTTGCAAAACTGCCCACTACCCACAAATTTGAGGTGGAACTGTTTATCTGCCTCATTCCTCTGTGATCTCCAGGGATGTACTTTTGCCTGGCCATTGACCTGTCTGGCTGTTCCCTTCCCCTGAGTCGCCAAGCAAGGAGCAGGTCAGCAGCCTACAAGCCTCTGTGCCAGAGGACCTTTGAAAAGTTCTCACATTTCACATCTCAAATGTCTTAAATTATTTTTAGATGGCAAAAGTTAACAATTTTCACTCAATAATTTATTCCCTTGACATTAAAAGCTATATGAAAAAAAAAGTAATATCCTTATATATGTAAATGTCTATGGAATCGCAATTTATCGATTCCGAATAACTTTAGCTAACATGATAAATTATTTTTAACACATCTTCTATCGAAACCTATCCATAAACTCTCGCATTGCATAGCTTACAAAAATCTGATAGATTTTATAAAAATAATCTTATGAAATTTCAGAAAAGCAATTTAATTTCTTCCAGAGTTATACTTTAATTTCCTATGTAGCATTAGATTTGGTAATAAAAACATTGGCAACCAAGCCAGCACACAGTATGTTATAAACCATTCCGAATGTTTAAGGCAATCTAAATGAGTCTTGTTAGGAACAAGCAATGTCACAGACCTTGATTTTCTTCTGTCTCGCTCGTTGTCCTCCCATCTCTCCTCAACTTTGAATTCGATTGTTAATGTTTGATCTACAACCCCTTTCCTTTGCCATACGAATTGTTTGTAAAAATGTTGCTGTCTGCCCCCTCCCCATGCAAAGACTTCTTTCTGGTAAAGATAAAAGTGAAGAAATAAATCACTTTTGTAAACTATACATTTATCCCCATTAAAAGGAATAATTAAATTGTAAAAATTTTTTAACTTAAAAAATTTTCCAAGAATTATAATATTAAAAGGAAATAAATGTAACAGATTATCGCTTAAACACTAATCTAATGAAAGATATTCCAATCAACAATAAGATTAATTGCACAGTAAATTGCACATCCAAACACCATTGATATAAATAGGTGCATTAAATAAAATAACACATATAATACTATTTCAAATATTTTTAATTAGTACCATAGTTTTTCAAACATTGTATTACATTCTTTTAAGATCTTTATTTTTGACCCATGAGGCGTGTGATTTTGAGAAACTCCTCCATCGAACCAAGGAGCTTAATTTTTTCCTTTTAATGATTTTGTCAATAAAATATTAATTTGAAGAACTAACTTTTTGCAATTCATGTTCGTGAAATTCATATTTTATGAGCTCTCCATCATGTGTTTCCAGGTGGGAAATTGTTTAATTGAACTAATTTTAAATATTTCCCAAGACCAATTGACCATAAATTTTTTCACAATGATTCCTTTCTGCTTAGAGATTCGTATATATTCACTGATTTTGAAGTTTTACTTCCTGTGATAGGATATTTTCACAATATTATATATAGTTTTCATCAAAGTACTATCCATAACTTTTTCAAGAGCCATGTTGATAGTTATATGATGTCTGTAATTATAAGATTTAAATATTTAAGGTAAAACATCCACCCATTTGTAAGTCGCTATTGACGTGAAGTGTTTATATATTAACTGCTTAATCGATTTGTTGTATCATTCCACAACACTAGCTTTAAGATCTGAATATGTTGTATAGTGATTAGTACCATAACCAGTAATTAATTTCCGGAATGGTGCTGGAAAAAATTTGGTTCCTCTATCCATTTCGAACAAATTTGGTATTCTCTCTTTCAAAACTATCTTTATTGCATTACTGACCTGTTTCACAGTTTGGTTTTTCAAAGGTATACCAAACCATATTTGGAATAAACATCTATTACATTTCGGATATACTTATATCCCTTATTGTATTTAGAAATAATGTCATTTCACACAAATTGGCTTGAAAACTTCTTATGGGAAACCTTATCATGGCAGGGGCATGAAATTTTTGAGCAATCTTACTGAACTTCATTAGTAATATAAACAGCTTCTGTCAACTATTTAATAATAGAAACAAATTCCTTTGTATGTGAATTATTCCCAACTCTCTCGAAGCAATGAGAAGTTTTAATCTACCAACCAATTCATTGGGATTGTGCCAATATACAGTAGAAAACCGATTGCCAATTTCATCTTTATATATTCTACTTCTAACAATATCGCCCAGTAATTGTAGTTTTGGATGATTTTCATCTCCTAAACTATTATTGGTGTTCGCACAATGAAGACGTTCTTTATATTTCTCCAAAATGATGTTGGAATATCCATTTGGAATGTTTTAAAATAATTATTCTAACAAATCTTCACTCACATCAGTTATGTAATCTCCTGTTTTAATTCTACTGTCAGACAAAAATGTAATCACAGAATCTCCCAGGAACCGTGTTTCCATTTCGATATACACAAATGTCGTATCCCACATGGGTGAAGTATGTTTTAAAGCTAAATAACGACATGTTAAATCAGAAAGGGGTTGCTTTTTCTTTTTATTGTAATGTTCTTCTAGTTTAATTTCCAAAGATGTTTGATTAGGCATATTCAACACAATGTAATACTTCCATTCTACTCATAACATGTTTAAATATTTCTTCATTTAAAACATCCTGTTCCATATGGGCTTGTTTGGCATCTAAATATTTCTCCTTCACAGCAGATATAACTTTATGTAATTCTGAAGCAGAAGCAGACATGTTTGATTATATTTTATTAAATCCAGCTATTTATATATTAAGTCATTGCTTTTCGAACTGCTACAGTAGGTCGACTAACTGCTATACTAGATCGAATAGTTCACACTTTTTCAATCTTACGGACTTCACTTAAAACAGCATCTAATTTAGCTATAGTTTTAACTCTCAAATCATTAATAAAATAATTTATTCCCATTTCCAAATCATCATTTTGTTTCTCAGATCCATGTGTGTATGTAAACCATATTTTTTATTAATCAATTCATCACTTATATATTTTGTTATTTCTTCCATTCAGGTTTCAAATTGTTTTATAAGAGTAGTGCTTACCACTTTATTAATTTCAACTCTTAAATTATCTTGCATTTCTGCATGCTGTGTTGTGAAAATTAGGTTTGTCATATCATTGAAGTCCTTACTAAATCCATATAAATGTTAGTCTATTCCAAGTTCATTGCTCTGTAGATCATTACTAATATTGGTTAAAAGTTTACAATTACACTCGTGTTTTTATTAACATTATCATTCCCATCAACTAACTTTATTAATTTCTCTTGAATATCAGTCGATTGTGATTTAAACATGTTTAGTGTAGTGGTGTTTGTCTTCTACATAATGTTTATTTACCAAATTAGTACCTTTCACAGCCATACCCACATTATGAAATGTATGTTCATTCAAATCACAATTCCCATTGCGATTTTTCGTTTTAAAAAAAACTATGGGAATGATTGCGTTTTATAGCACCAAGTCCAAACTTTGAAATGATCATTTTTGCTCAGGAAGTAAAAAACTGACAAATCCAGACATTTATCTACCTTTACATAGGGAAAACATTGGTATAATCACCAGAAAACAGTATTTGTTTTTCCAACAGTAAAAATTTGTATCTTTAAAACTTTGTAAATGACATATCGCCTACAACATGATCATTGTAAATATGTTGCACATTCATACTATCCATTTTAAACACAATTACCATATTTGCATATACAAGAAAACTAATAAGTGTGTAAGGAACCACCACGGTTTAAAATGGGAAAGTGGATGTATGGAGTAAGAGTATATTGAAGATATTTGCAAACAATACTTAAATAATAGTGAAATATAGGTAGGTGGAGTTGAGCAAAAATGAATTTTCGAAAGTGTGTGGAATGGGAAAGTAATAGATATTCAAAAAGAATAAAATTGCCCATTGTGCAAACAATTTAAGTAAAACATACAGATCTAATTCAACATTCTTCTCTGCAGGAGGAAAATTCTAAATTAATGCTAACTTGGGCAATTATGTCTTACTTGGGTGAAACATATTATGATTATTCTCCTCCTGAATCACCTGTGGATATTATACAAGTGATGTGGCATTATTTGGGATGTGAACTGATGAGTGAAATTTAGTATATAAAGTATTTGGTTGTATGTAATCCAGTAGTTTATAATTTGAATCAACAAGATAACTAAATCACCTCTTTGTGTATACAGAAATAAAAATATGTAAATTAAATATGCACAAGTGTTAAGAACCTATCCTTTTTTAAAAAGTGAACTACTTTCCTAAGAAAAGAATTATATATTGATCAAAGAAATGATCTCAACAGAGCGATATATATATATATATATATAAAGTTTAAAATATGTTAGGCTTCTATCATACTGGTATTGTAAATAAAAAGGCAGAGAAGCTTTAATCTAAATGAATGAGGAATATTTCCCATAAAATATTGTTAACTGAATAATTTATATTCAATTCGAATTGGTAATCTTATAGCATTTGCAAATGTCTCCAGACATGTAAAAACACTTACATTTAGAGTTTTAAAAGCCTACCAGTACTACCAACCTTTGAGCAGACTAACAAGCTATAAAATTTAAATTCAATGTCTTTCCAGTGCTATCAACCACAAACTGAGATTATAGAGGGTGCATGCCTGAGTCCTACAAACATCTTAGGTTTATAATACCCTGGAGATGTTCCCAGCCTAGTTTTTCATGAAGCAGACATCCTATGTTGACTGGAGTTCCCTCGCTACTGTTTAGCTCAGATCAAAGATTTACCTGCTGTGCATACCAAGGCAAAAATGCCTTCTTACCTGAAATCAAACTCTTGAGCAGTATATTTTGATTTCTACTTAATAAAGTTTATAATTACTCTACAGCTTCCATTACACTAGAAAATATACTGTAAAATTAAAAAATGAATACTCAGACTTGTATGAGATTCTTATTTATGGAAAGATTATTTATTCCACTTACACACTAAGCTTTACAAAAATTATCCTATAAAATATAACTTTAACAATAATGAAAAATGTGCGCGTAAATTAACGGAAAATATCTGTACATGTTTAGCACAAATAATAAGAAAAATGGGACATAATTAACTTAAAATACTTTGCAAAATGTTTGTTGAATTCAATAATTTTAGGGTTTACAGAAATATTGGGCGAGGTGTTAATATTACACAAAGTAATAGTTCATACTTTCAAACAGTAATTACATTTAAAATTTTAAAAAGAATACATAAATAAAAAACATCTTTAAAAGGTGGAACTAAGCTTAGAAAACATTAAAGAGGGATTATCGAATACAGATAATTTTTGTACGGATTATACTATGTCCAGTAAATCTGCAACATTAAAATAATATATGCCTTTATTGATATGTAATATTTTAATACTGCTTTTAAAATTATTGTTTATAATCACCCAGAATTAATTTAGTTATTTATTTATTTGTAATGAAACATAAATTATTTATTTATTATTGAAATCGATTAGTTTTCATTTCCTCAAGGAGGAAACTTAGTAGAGAGGTTTGCCTCAGAGGTTGAGATGAGGTGTTGAAGTTATTTGAATGTCGAGTGTGTGGGAAGGGAAGGGGGTGTTTGGCTTTGTGACCTTCTGGTTGGAGGGGAGAAATGTCGTTTCTTGACAGTTTACCTGGGAATTTGATAATTTTTGTAAATAGGGGTTTAGCATGTAGGCTCCCTCCCATTGTTTCCAGTAATAAACCTGTGTGGTTCGCATTGCGATACTGCATTCCTATGAAGATTATTTGCTTGGTTTATCGAAACAAGACTGATGTAGAATTTGAACATTTTAATTGGGACTCTTTAATGAGATAATGAATGGTTCAGATCCTTTAGTTATAACTTTGATAGATTCTTTGGACGATATCGTCGATGAAAGTGGTCCTACACTACAACCATTGCTCTTGTCAATGTCCTCCTTAGGGGTATCGAAATCGCATCAGGCATCGAGACTACCTACAGCGATGCCTTCAACATCGAGAGTGTATATAGCGCTTTTTCCAGCGTTGAGAGCAACTGGTGTGTCACCTTTGGCATCGAGAGCGATTGCAGTGCGGCCTGCAGCGTCGAGACTAGCTACAGTGCCGCCTCAGTCATCGAGACTAGCTACAGTGCCGCCTCTGGCGTCGAGACTAGCTGCAGTGCCGCCTCTGGCGTCGAGACTAGCTGCAGTGCCGCCGCCTCTGGCGTCGAGACTAGCTGCAGTGCCGCCGCCTCTGGCGTCGAGACTAGCTGCAGTGCCGCCGCCTCTGGCGTCGAGACTAGCTGCAGTGCCGCCGCCTCTGGCGTCGAGACTAGCTGCAGTGCCGCCGCCTCTGGCGTCGAGACTAGCTGCAGTGCCGCCGCCTCTGGCGTCGAGACTAGCTGCAGTGCCGCCGCCTCTGGCGTCGAGACTAGCTGCAGTGCCGCCGCCTCTGGCGTCGAGACTAGCTGCAGTGCCGCCGCCTCTGGCGTCGAGACTAGCTGCAGCGCCGCCGCCTCTGGCGTCGAGACTAGCTGCAGCGCCGCCGCCTCTGGCGTCGAGACTAGCTGCAGCGCCGCCGCCTCTGGCGTCGAGACTAGCTGCAGCGCCGCCGCCTCTGGCGTCGAGAGCGACTGCAGCGCCGCCGCCTCTGGCGTCGAGAGCGACTGCAGCGCCGCCTCCTCTGGCGTCGAGAGCGACTGCAGCGCCGCCGCCTCTGGCGTCGAGAGCGACTGCAGCGCCGCCGCCTCTGGCGTCGAGAGCGACTGCAGCGCCGCCGCCTCTGGCGTCGAGAGCGACTGCAGCGCCGCCGCCTCTGGCGTCGAGAGCGACTGCAGCGCCGCCGCCTCTGGCGTCGAGAGCGACTGCAGCGCCGCCGCCTCTGGCGTCGAGAGCGACTGCAGCGCCGCCGCCTCTGGCGTCGAGAGCGACTGCAGCGCCGCCGCCTCTGGCGTCGAGAGCGACTGCAGCGCCGCCGCCTCTGGCGTCGAGAGCGACTGCAGCGCCGCCGCCTCTGGCGTCGAGAGCGACTGCAGCGCCGCCGCCTCTGGCGTCGAGAGCGACTGCAGCGCCGCCGCCTCTGGCGTCGAGAGCGACTGCAGCGCCGCCGCCTCTGGCGTCGAGAGCGACTGCAGCGCCGCCGCCTCTGGCGTCGAGAGCGACTGCAGCGCCGCCGCCTCTGGCGTCGAGAGCGACTGCAGCGCCGCCGCCTCTGGCGTCGAGAGCGACTGCAGCGCCGCCGCCTCTGGCGTCGAGAGCGACTGCAGCGCCGCCGCCTCTGGCGTCGAGAGCGACTGCAGCGCCGCCGCCTCTGGCGTCGAGAGCGACTGCAGCGCCGCCGCCTCTGGCGTCGAGAGCGACTGCAGCGCCGCCGCCTCTGGCGTCGAGAGCGACTGCAGCGCCGCCGCCTCTGGCGTCGAGAGCGACTGCAGCGCCGCCGCCTCCGGCGTCGAGATTCGAAGCTCTAAATTTAACCACAATCACATCTGGTGAGCAACATATACAAAAGCAAAAAAATGTGTTCTTGTTGCACTCCATTAGACTTAACGGTTATGCCCTTAAATAATGTGTGGGAAGAGGTGTAAAACAAATACTTATTCCAAGAGTTAGAAGAATTTTTACATTGTAATTTTGTGTCTTCACCTGCGCCAAGTCTGTCGTCTCCTGAATTATCACCTGAACCACTGCAACGTAAACTCATTTCCCCACCTCCTTCATTCATGCCTTCACCACAAGAAATAATATATACCCCTATATTATCACCATTATCACCCCCTTCACCTGCTTCACCACCACCACCACCACAACCTGTTGTTCCTGTAATGAGACGCAAAATGAGTTTATCTCAAAACTGAAATTATTGTGAACATTCAAATTATAATTGTTTAATGATTTTGTGGTAATATGATGAAGTTATTATATATTTTTAAAATGTTTTGTGATGTAACCTAATTTTATAATTTATCAGCTTAAAAGTTTTTGAGGCATAATATGAAGTAAATATTTTTAAAGTGTCAATGATTTCTGATGTAACATGATGTGATAATTTTTCAACTTAAAAGTTTATAAGTCAAAGCATGATTTGTTACAATAATTTTACAGTTTTGAGACGTAACTTGAGGTGAAAGTTCTACAGTTTAAAAGTTTTTCAGTCTTAACAAGAATTGTATGAATATTTTAATGATTTAGAGGTGTAATAAGTAGAGTCTTTGTCTTGGAAGTATTTACTAAGATGTGTTTTGATGAATTTTTTAAATAAAATTTTTTTCATGGTAATAAGGAGTGACATGTCTTGTTAATTATTAGTTTTTAATTCCTTGTGTCACTGATTTGTGTAATATCTGGTTTTGTGAATGAGGAGTGGATAATCTATTATATTACTAAAGTGTTTGAGAAAATGGGATGCCTGAATGAACGAATTTGAAACTAAACGAGGAAACTCGTAGGATCTTGAGGAAACCTCTGTTGGTCAAAGCTTAACACATAGGGGACACAAGAAAGGGAAAGTGGTTTGACAAAAATACATTTTCAGAGCCAGGTATAAGAGCTCTTAGTGCCATACCTAGAAAATCTTCCCAGCTGACCTTCACCTCTGCATCAGCAAGAGTCGGACTGCATCGACTTTTACTTTTAACATATATAAAACAGATTACAACTACTGCTGGTAAACATGCTGCTAAAACACAATCATACTTTACACAAACATAAACTGCTTTGAGCATTTTTTTACGAAACTTGTGTTTATAAAATGGGCACTGTTTTCCTTTAAATTTGTGTAAATTTGGACCATTAATAAAATATCGTGAAATTTTACAGATTCCAGCTTTGATAGCAGTCATTTCAGGCTGGATTTGTGCTATTTAATTAATATTACATCGGAAGAGTAGTATTTGTAAATAAAATAAGTTTATATTTGTTCTAATTGGCACATTTCATGCTAAATAGAATAGTCGAAATTCCCGCATGGAAGCTCACGGAGAAATCTACATGTAAAATAATTATATTTCTCTGCTATGCACAAATATTTGAAACATATTGAATATGTATGTTTTACATTAACCTAAAATTTAAAGACATTTGGCTGTAACATAATAAATCTTTTACTTGTGTATTGCTTAAATCGAATGATGCATGTTTTTCATTACTTACAACAAGTGCAAATATCTCTTGTACAAAATTATATTTAGTTTTCTGCATTTCTGTGAAAATATATCTTGTAAAAAATATGTTTTCATAGATTCCCAGATTTCTGCGAGATTTTAAAACTTATACTGAGAAAATATACTTGACACTTCCAGTTTATTGGATTAAAATTAATTTTAACTTTAGGGAAATTATTTTATCAGCAGGACTTGGGAAACTTTTTTCTCTTCGATATCAGTGCAAACAAGTCATCCATTGCTTTGAGAATATGAGAAACCTTCCCCTTTGAACAGGTTAATGGTCAGGCGAAAGTAAAACATTGGTGTGGAGAGGGGAGGTAAGCAGGTCGGTCCATGTCAAATTCATATGTAGAGGGCAGTTTAGCAAATTGGTTGATGCCTTCACGTAACTCCAAACTTGGTGTCTTTAGGGGGTGTTTGGCAGGCAGCATCCCATTGTGGTGGGCAAAGATGCGTTCTGGGGTGGAAGTGGAATCTAGCCCAGGCAGGCAGTGCTCCAGCTAGCCGAAAATGCATTCTGGGCTGTAAGGTGTAGGAGGGGCATATACCCAAAAATGCGCTCTGGTCTAGGGGTTGGGGTCGGGGAAGGGGGACTGGAGCTTTCAACCATCCTCGCTGACCAGCACCAACTTTAGTTTGACAACAAGACTCTTCCTGGATACACATCACTCTCTGCTCTTCCAACCTCACCGCTCAGGACAACGCTTGGTGCAATCGAGGTGTAACTTATCTGTGAAGCCAGGGTTTCTAGCCAGCCTACACCAGAATTCACCTCTTGATTTCTTCGAATAGTATATGCTCAGGGGTTCAGATCTTGTTCACAGTCTTCGTAAACTGCAGTGTAAAATATTTTTACAAGTTATAATTATATAATTTATTGGGACAATTTATTTGTGTGTTAACCCGATATAGTGAATCTGTTATTTTATAAGCTTTTATCATGTCAATTATGTTTCTGAGCTCAGTCTACATAAGTTCATAGGATTTTTAATTACTGTTTGTGTAAACTAGTGCAGCAAATTTCCCAGACTAGACGGAATTTGTGTTAACATTATTTGGCTAGATTTAGTACGTCTGTTATTTTAAATAATTTTTCTTCGAGGTAGTTTGTGGATTTATTAAAATATCCTACATTTCTATAGCGTTGCAGGGTTAAGTCTCCCTACACTTAAGACGGAAATTGTATTAATATTACGTGGTATTGGGATACGTTTTTTCTCTGCATTTACATAATTATTTTCCTTTTTACATTGAGGAAGATATGATCAAATTTTTCGCGGATATTAACTTGCTTGATTGGGTATATAAACCGGTAACCAGGACATTTTTATTCACAAAATGTTTAGTTATTTCATATCACTTCATCCTGCTGTTTGACATATATATTTAGTCATTTTCTGGTTCGTTTCTTATACTTTTGGTTTATTAAAATTTTTCATTTCTCTCATGGGTAACATTAGCAATTGGGAAATGGTTGTTGTGTATTCAACTCTTTTTTTTTTTCGTTCATGTGCCTAGTGACAGCACTCCACATCACTAGTCATGCTTATAAGTCCCGCAAATCCTATACTAACGTAATTCCTTCAGCCACCTCGCAGTTGGATGGATGTATATTAAAACCATTCAAATTACGTGCAGAACTTACAGGCATCATGATAGTCATATAGTTGTGTTCATTATGAGTTTGTTCATTTTGTGTTCATTATGAGTTTATTCCTTATACTTATCTAACATCAGCGATTTAATTAATTTCGAAACACATCTAATCAGATGGGACAGGGTAAATTTCATTTTAAATAGAATATAATTTTGCAGAAATATGCACTGGTACAACATTCAGCAACCTCACAGCAGGACAGACATGTTTCTCCTGCTGTACAGTGTTGTTTTCAAATCCGTTTTTATTGTGATGTTTAATTAAAGTAATGCAATTTATATTTTTATAGGGCCATTTTGGCTTCATTGTAGATAGAAATCTTTTCTTAATTTCTTTCCATAGCTGGGGTCCTTCATTCGTTTATTGATAGTGACGTAGTTGTGTTAGTTCGTTATTCTTCTCTCGTGTATTTTATATTGATTACTCGTTACTTAATTTCTTTCCATAGCTGGGCTACGTTTAAAGATTCCTAAATTTCTCTAGTGTATCACATCAGCACTGTTATTCATTTGGAATACTCCTTTAAACTTAGTTCTTCTGTTTGTCATTACTAACATACAGCACATAAATAGTATCTTTCAGAGTCGCCTATCTCCCACCACTGTCTACGAGCAATATCCCTCCAAAAGAACACACATACTCCTTCCCGGCACACCTGCCCTCGCTCCCATATATACACCCCTTCCCCAACTCACGAACACCTCAGAACCACGACAGAGCTCCGAGCGTCAATGCCTACCAGAGCTGCTCCCCACCAAAAAATAAATAAATAAAGTGCCGAAACTATACAGTTATCAAATCATAAAAAAAATTACATCAAAGAAATGTGATGAAACAAGTTTGATGCAAAATCTTCGATCAAAGAAATTTGATCATATTTTATCAGATTAATCTTATTAATCACAATTTTATCACATTAATCCTTAATCCGGTTAAAAATCTGATCGGATTAAAGATTAATACAATCAATCCAATCGATAACCCATCAATTAATCCCAGGCAAAGTAGGTCCGGCACGTCCCTACTACTCACTTGGCAACAATATTACTGTCAACGCCTTTCCACAACAGGTGGTGTCCGTGGTGGCAGTGCTCGCCACCAAGGGCTCAGTATAGTAGATCTGCAGTTGGGAGAGTCGTGTGGGCGATACTGTGTGGAATGGCTCTTGTTCCAATCGCGACCAAGTATGCATTTCACTTACAGCTTCTTCCCAGCTATTCCCTTGATTGCTTGCTAACGATGCAGTATACATTTACAGTTTATATGTCGGTCAGTGTTGGACGCAACTGGGCGTTAAGTTAGGTGGAGGGAACTTTGGCAAAGGCTGACGGCGTCGTAGTAGAAATGTAGTCTTGGATCGTCTGTGTTGTACCATAGAATGAGGAGAGTAGAGTGAGGCATTTTCTCACGAGTGTTCTACCGCTACATGGTTACTTTCAACTATTCTGCTCAAGTTGTTCCTCCATCCCATGTAAAAAATGTTGAACCAAGTGTAGAAAATTACATCATTACGCGCCGCATTCGTGTGCACTCGGTTATGTCATTTTGAATGTGAACTATTTCTTACTAGTTGTTACCAACATAATTATTGTCTCTTTGTGTTTAGTCATATTAGATATAAATTAAACATTGTTACTTATAGATTAAATATAACGGAAATTTAATTTAACTAAAATATGGTAATTATTTATGTCAACACAAGTATAAAACTATGGCATATTTAGGAAAGAACCGAATATGTCTTGCATCGGATGTTCTTCAGAAGTTTAATTCAAAAAGTGTGAAGAAACTGCGAATAGACCATAGAAATAGATCGTGAAGTAGTATCAATGAGGGACATGTTCATATTGATATTAAAATAATTCTGCTTTGGAAGCCTAGTGGGGAGCTGGTATACCTGCTAGTAGTGGCATATACAGCTCACTGAAGACACGAGAGCGTGAGATAACAGTAGCGGCAGTTTGTTCATTCTTGAGCGAGGATCTTTCAATATCTCTACTGAAGGTCAGTTTTGTATCCAGGCCCTTAATTTCAGACTGTTCATATCAAAGGTACATGTACTATGGCCATTTGTTGTGATAAAACTGTGTACATCCCCATTACTTATGATTTTTCAGCTTGTAAGTACAAAGTGTTTATAAAATGTAGGTTAAGAGAAATAAAGAATATTCCGCCAAAAAATAGCACAATTTCTTCATCCATACAAAGATCTACGAACATGTATGACGTTGCGTAAACGGACATAGTCCCTTAATGTCAGTCACGGATACATTAACCTTATTACGTAGTAAACGAAAGGAAAGCTAGTGCCGATGAGTAATGTACTGTAGGACGTAGTAGGGGGTGCGAGCAGATTAGTAGAGTTAGCCGGGTTGTGCGCTGAGCCACTGCAGAGCGAGGGGGAGAGTTGACCGCGCATCAGAACGTCGGCGTGTGGGACTGTTGCACTAGATGTGTGTGCGAGAGAGAGAGAGATTTTTTGAATGACGGCAATGGACGGAACAGGCTCCTAACTCTAAAACTGTCGACCCGTCGCGGCTTCAAGTAGTTTCGCTGCCCTCATTCCGAGTCACGTTTAGAGTGGCTAGGGCGAACACAACAACATTTTTTCAGCGATAACCCTAGATCCAAATAAGGACGAGTCGCGCCCGACACGCTTACCTGGTACGCGCGGCTGCAGTGACGCAGACGAAGGACGAGACAAGGGAGGAGATGCAGCAACAGTACATTACTCTAGCTTTTCTACGTATGTGTAGCGGTGTTGTCGCTATGTTCAAGTTAGTGTCACTCCCCCGTCACTCGAATAGTTGGCGCTGCTGTTCAGTGTGGGTTTACACTCGATAAGCTCGCTCACATGTTGTTTAGTACGGTGAGAACGCCACTAGAGCGGGTCAGTTCATTCTGAAGCTCTCCTCAATTTCTGCTCTAAACATATTCCTCCGCTCCAGGTAAACGTACCTTAACAGAGTAAATAAACTACAGAAAAAAGACAGCTCACCTTATTCATGAGCACTCTTTTTATTTTATTAACACCTTCCATAAGGACTATTTCTTACTAGGCCTTGCCCATTTTTACCTCTGATTTTCATATTAATTAATAATGAAATATGATTTACAAATACAGTTTAATTAAAAGTTTAAATTAACAAATAAGACAATTTAGTGGTAAGAGAATAATAACACTTGTGATACATGGAGTCATATTTGACATCCACACACGTCACACATGGGGTGATTTTTCAAGAGTTAGAGATTCAAAAAGTGTGAAGACTATAGGTGTAGGTGATGGAGTAAGCGAGGCTGTGATTTCGATGTGCGACTGGCGAATGAGGGCACTTGTCCTGCCCGTGTGCAGCACACGTGTGACGCCATCCCCTCCGCTCCCTTCTCAAGAGTTATCAAAGTATGCCGCACGTAGCTCATAGCGCACTTTACTGCACGTGTCTGCAACATACTGCACGCGCCAATTATACTCCACCCAGTATATTTTACTAGAGGCTGTTCACGGTAAAGTGAACACATTCGACACGCTAGTTACGGTTTCCTTTCAGACCATTTTTTAAATCCTTTAACAACGTTTTAAAATAAATATTGCCATATATGTAATAAACAGTGTGTATATTCCACCGCGCTTGGAAGTTAACGTCTAAGGATAAAATTAAATTTATTTTAACTATTATTTCAAATGATAGGGCTTTCAAAAGAGCTCACTTTCCTGTGAATAGCCTAGGTTTATTTTTTCCAGAGGTCGCTTACGAAAGTACCAGACTACTTGTCAATCAGCTATAGAGAGGATGCCTTGTTGAAAAGTGGAAAGAGCAGTGCCGATATTTAACCAGGTCGTATTTGTCATGTGTTGGCCTACTTTTATGACAATTCCCTACACAATAGTTTGTATGACATGGAATCTAATAAAAAATAAAATCAACAAATTTGAAGGAAAAAAGTGTGATTAAACGTGCTTCATTTTTGTCGCAAACTCAGTTTGCCTCCCAAGGTGAATCGGGTTCAATCCCCGGCTGGATCACCGAATTTTCGCAAATGGGAATCGTGCCGGGCGATGCCATTGGGCGGTGGGTTTTCTCTGTAATCTCCCTTTTCCCCCGTCATTTCATTCCGGTGCCGCTCCATACTCCTTCAATCACCTTCATCGGTTCTCAATACCTCGCTGTTGCCCACAACTCTTCACTCGCTCAATTTAATTGCGTTTCGCGCTTCGGTTGACTGCAAGTGAAATGCTCTGCATATTAAGAATCGACCGTATCTAACTTAGTTTGTACACAGTTATCTCGGTGGTGCAAATGCGTGGGCAGAATTTTAATGGAGCTAGGACATGCTTGTGCGGAATAAAAACAACTTATCTGTAGCCTGTACATAATTTATCAAAATTAATTCCTGTTACTTTGATTGGGGCAAAGGTATTTGTATTGTGCAGGTTGGCTAGGTGTAGTCCGTGTGATTAATGCGTTGCTTATTCACAGGAAATGAATGATGCATGTCATTTAAAATATTTATTGTTGAGGAATGAATTTTAAACCCATGCTAAGAGGCCTGCCCTTATATTGATGAATAATCTTGGCAGTAGTTGCACGTTTATTACAAGGCAACAAGCCAACTACCGCTCGAGCAAGATGGCGGCCAAGTTGGTATGAAGTCTGGTCGTGTTTCATCACCGCTGTGTGGTGTCGCACCCAATACAAGTAGGATTGCTGTGTAGTTACTACACTAGTTTCTTTCCATTTGGTAAAGCTGTTTCCCTATATTTTCATACTTTTTCTTCAGACTGTTATTTCATAACACTGCAGATGTAAAAGGAAGAAAATAATTGTATCTTGAAGGCCTTTAACATTGAAAACAACGTTGATTCAGATGTAGACTGCTGGTGATAGTACGTGCAGCGACACTCAGAGAAGTTGTAGCGAAATAAATGCTAGTTTGACGAGGATAGTAATTGTAAGGTGTGTAAAGTAGCGCACGATATTTTTATATTTGTGAATATTTAACTTGTTTTTGCATTTTCGCGCCTGTTTATGATTTGCATTTTTAATATTTCTCACGCTTTTTTATTAGTATGTATGATAGCAATATTTTGTGTTCGTTCATGTCAGGTTGGCTAGATATTTTCATTGTTTGTGTGTGTGTGTATATATATATTAGTGTGTGTGTAATAAATAAATACATAAATAAATATATATATGTGTGTATGTATATATGTATATATGTATGTATGTATATATGTGTATACATTGTTATTTTTGGTCTCCCATAATTTGTTAATGTTTATTGTTTTATATTTAGTATTGTCGCCGTTTCGAGACCCGTAACTATGACATTGGGGCGTTGTGTCCATATAGTGGCATTTTTATTGAGTTTGGAGCCATGCGATTGGCTGGAAAGTTCAGAACCTTCCTCAATATAGGCTAGCATAGTAGGCTAGCAAGCAGTTATTTCTTGCCATTGTAAGGGAAGGACGATGTTAGGCCTCACGCCCGAGTGGCTCGTGCGATAGGATTTTTAATTAGCATGAATAGGGAGTCCATCATCGCCCTCATTTGTTTTGTTATTGATGAAGAAATTTAATATTTTTGTTGAGAATAGCATTTGATTTTTAAAGATCTGGGCCCGTTTCAAGTGTAGAAGGTAAAAAAGCATTTAACGTTTTGATCAGTTGGGCGTAGGGAACTTAACGGCTACTACCCCAACGCTGTCTCGTGTTTTCCAGTAACTTCGCATTCAGAATTGCCGTCTAGGGACAGCTTTGAGTATTTTTGAATTTTTATCTTTTTTAATTTTGGGAGTTTTCCTCATGACAGGAATATGAAATCTAGTTGTTAGGTCCTGGTTATCATTCAGTCGTTGTATTTCTACCTCAATTTCCCTAAGCATGGCAGAAGCATATTTAATTAAAATTTCTTTGAACCTGATTGTGTGCTCCATTCCCGTGTACAAATGGTACACGCAACTGTAGTGTGTTGTGGTAAGTAAAAAGGGTACGTGTGAAAGTGCTTTCTGTTCTGCAGCCTGTACGGCTCCGGGCAACAGTATCCCTAACATTGTCTTTGACTTACTCTCTTAAAAATAATCTTCAAACACAAATATAATTTATACGGCAGAAGTTCAGAGTAAAGAAATGGCATCAACTAAGGGGCAACTACACTGCGTAGCTAGAACACTCATTCTACGGAACAGTGTAACACACAAATCTAAGCTGCTGGTTTTACAGTTGTCCGCAGTATGGCTGTGGCTTATGAATTTAAACCTAAAATGCCTTATTAATTCTCCTCACACACATACAGTATATTCTATTGGTGGTGTATTGTTGAGCAACAGTTGTACATATCCCGTGTCGCATATGTTTTGCAGTCTACTTGTTATACGTCTGCTACACGTGGCAGAAGTGAGATGTAATACTTGAGCTGGCGCGGCGTAGTCTACTGTAGGTGTGAAGTGCAGTGTCTGGGCCGAGCCAGTACTGTGTTAGGCGGGTGGGGGACTGTCCGGCCTCACAAATGCAGTGGTGCCGTCAGTGGTAGCGCTCTGCCCACAGCCCCGCCTCCTGCATAGCGCGTACCACCTAACTGCGTACATCCTCTCCTACACTTCTGTCTTCGCCATCACTGCAACGCCTTCCGTGTATTTATAGTCTTTCACACTTCAACTGGCCACTTACCATGCTTAACATATACTTATTACACATTGTGTATTCTTCCACCGTATTTATAATTAACATTGCCTTGGACCTCATCACTTAATTCGTACGTTGCTCAAAAAAAATGAAAGTTCGAAATTACTAGCAGCAATTTCCATACACAGAAAGCAAAACAAATTGCAGATTTAACAAATTTTCATCGAACAATTTTTATTTGGCGTAAAGAAGTGGAACTACTATCCCATCGTCTGTTCCAACTTGACTGCTTGCACCGCAGTCGGTGCCTGGTGTATGTCAAAGTAGGCGCAGTAATACTGTTTCAAAGTTCTGTTGTAAAAGTATGGCACACAATCGTGAACAACCTATATCAATTGTTTTTACTAGCAATATCATTACCGACTTGAGGAATACGGCGTTACTTTGTACAGTTGACTGTCTATTTGCAAAATGCAATACAAAATAAGTGAAGCAAGTTGTGCTGAGAATTTTTGTATTTTGGAAAAGGTCTGAACCCGTGCAAGATGCAGTTGACACACCACACAACACCCCCACACACAACACACTAAAGTAATGTTGCTAAACATAATTTATCTTACATATTTAACCACCAGTTATTTCACTAAAGTTTTTTTCCCGGCATCTAGAACGAAAAACTATAGTCGATTCAAGATGGGAACAGACTTTTGAACAACACCTTAGTCGTCAGCTGCATGCATCGTTACTACAAACAGTGACTGGCACGGGTACAGTTAGTTTGGCAGCACGGAGAGAGAGAATATAGTTTGAATGTTTTAAAGTATTTTTTTAAATCTATTGATTAAAAATGGGAGTAGGAAAGGTTCCGAGAAAGTCTGTCCAGTCATGAACGGACTATACTTAAGTCGCAATGAGTTTCTCCTATAGGCGTCTTTCCTAAAACGCAGATAAATTCTGTTCGAGGAAATGATTTTCCCAACACCAGCAACAGGCATTCGACCTACTACTAACACTAGACCTAAAGTCGTGTTTCGCCGACAGTTAGGAAAACAGATTTTAGGTATACTGCGTGTTTCATGGTGAGCGTCTCGTAGCTGGAAGTTGCATGACATTCTAAAAGTTACAAACATGCCATTACCTAACCAGCCAGTCATTTACACCAATTCACTCGGTTTTAATTTATTCGCAATTACTTATTTTTTAAATAGATGTGTTAACATAGCCAGTGCCCTTAAATGCATTCATTTTAACTTATATCATCTGCACTACGGTTAAAAGAAGTTTTGAAAGTGAACTTAGCCTTATTACAAAGGTCATTGGTGTTAAAGTTGTTGCTCATCGCGATTTTTATTTTCGTTTTTGACTAATATAAAAGTGGCGTAAGATTAAAATCTTTATTTTTACAGTGATTCGTTTCCTTGACGCAGGGGAAATAGTCAACTGATCTTACTACGGTCGCGTGGGATGACTATAGTAATAGAAAGAAATAGGTGTAGGTTAGTAAAAACCATGCAATGTTCTTTAAAATATTACATATATAAATACATATACTGGAAACAACAAATTGTTGAAAAGTAAATGGCAATGTTATTATTAAATATGAGTAACTTGCACATATATGCTTGTCGTGAGAACAGTAGACCTCGTGGCCATATTAACCGCAGTTGACGGTAGCGGTAATTCGGTCCACACTGTCGTTTAATATGTGGATGAGAGTGTGAAGTTTATGTTAAGATGCAGATGGGAAGATGCAAAGTCCTGCGACTGTAGACCGTAGCAGTGGTAATAGGGAAACGCTAGGAGGTGTTCATGGTAGTCAGAGAGATGAAAGTGATCAGTATTTGCACAATAGCTAGGTAGTTGTGGAGCAACAAGCGTATGATGTGAGTGCAGGCTTGCGGTGGACATGCAGCAGTTCCATCCTGACGGCGCCTCCAGCCGGCGCTGCGGCTCGTGTAGGAAGTGGCCCCGTCCTCCAGTCTTCCAGCTTGTCAAGGTCGCATTCCTCTTCCTCATCCACATCACACTCCGCCTTTGCTTCGCTAAATGTTTATACAGGGTGTCCTGTGGCGGGCACAGGACCGGCCAAGGCAGGACTCTACACGGTACAGTCTGCGCTTCTGCTCACACACAGTCAACATGCTACTCCGCTCACTCGTATTTCTTACCCTTGCTCCTACCTACTCCACAACTCTGTTTACCTCCAATTATAAACTGTTGCAATTTTTTTTTTTCCGCCAGCTCATTTTTGAGTCTCCAGGACCTACTTTGCTTTGTTTTACTTCCCTACATAGGGTGTAATGGTCTTTTACCTGGCAAAAATCCAGTGACGCCAACGAAGGAAAGATGTGACGAACCATGTTTCTCTTCTAGCGTTACAAACACCCTTTCAATAAAGATGATCCTTTCCCATTCCTGTTCTAGTAGTCGTATTTTTTTGCTGCAATTATTTTCTGTCGAGGGGCATTTACGGTGTCTGTGCTGGTTCTTCTCCCTCCCTTTATAGTTCAGGTTAAGTTAGCATGAGAGGTAAACTTGACCCCAATCGCGGCCAAGTTTTTTCAATCGCATTAAAGCCGCGAGCTTGTGCCCTTGTAGTTAGAAACTTCCCTGCATGTCTAGGCGTATGGTGCTCGGCCATGACCTTACACTCTCCTCTCAGTTGTAAGGTAGGTGACGTGAGGAGGCGCTGTGCGCGCTTGTAACAAGTAGAGAGCGGTAGGATATAGTGAGCAGCTCCACCACGTCCGGCTGGACACGCTTATGTCATTTCGCTTCCGATAAGCGGTAACATGGCAGCAGTCTGAGCTGAGGCGCGGCGAGTTACCTAGTAATGAAGGAGGCTAGCAGGACCTCCACAGTGTACTCCACTCTCCTCACTTACTTTACTCCTGTCAATATTGTAATTAACTTGTTGCAGACACACGACAATGCAACTGGCGAGGGGTTGGGAGCAGCCTAGCTGACTCTTGAACTGCGTTCCAGTGTTTGAGAGGAAGCCACTGGACGTGCGTGCGCTCAATATGCTTGTTTACATACACTTCACTTTATATTAAAAAAACTAAACTGTAAGGACTTGCATAATTTTTATCTTTTCTGGAAAAAAGTCGTATTCCCAGGAAATTTATTTACTGCGATACGTGCAAACAAGGAATGTACAGAACGTGTGCCTGGACGGTTGGCTGTAGTGTGGGAAATGCATGCGGCTCAAACTGAAGCCTCGAAGTTCCGAGTGAGATGTAGATACGGCCTGCTACAATCTGTTCACGGTAAAGTGAGCACTGTTGAGACCCTAGTTACTTTTTCCTTTCAGCCATTTTTTATCCTTTAAAAGCGTTTTTTTTTTTAAAATAAATATTGCCATGTAAGTAATAAACACAGTGTGTATAATCCACCATACTCGGAAATTGTCTAATGCTAAAATAAAATATATTTTTACAATATATCTCTAGAAATTCAGTGGGCTAAACAAAATCCGTTAAGGGACGGAGGTCTTAACTAAATAAGAGTTGATTATAATGTCCTAAATTTATTTTCAATAATAAACAAAATTATCTCGACTCAACATCTCACAACAAATTGGCATCACTTGCTGTTTACAATTGACTTCAATTAACATAATTTATAATTACCTGAAATCAATGAAATTAAATAGTTTAGTCAGTCCCAATAAAGAGTGTATCAAGACCTATTCAATTATTTTATCAATTATATTTCGATATTTGACAGTTACAATATTTACAAGAAAATCCTTATTACATATCCACTCAGTCCCACCTAAGTTTAGTCCATGTCCCTCGCGTACATTAGGCTTCACTCGTACCCTCTCGTCCGTCCACACCACGAACACCTCGTCCGCTGTCGCACGGCACTGACTTTCGCTCCCGCACTCAGCTAGATGACCTTCGCAAACGTCTGCTGGCCGCTGGACCGCTGCACGGGGAGGGGGGGAGGCAGTGAGTGCGTCTGGCTTGGGAGGGGAGGGTGGAGGTGTCACCCCCGCAGAGCCCGACCGCCCACATAACTGGTGTGCGCCACGGCTCCTAACTGATATATATATTATTCCAATTAAATGGCTTTTAAAAGAGCTCACTTAAAGGTGAATAGCATATACCTTGTAATCATACACGCTCACTGCTCAGATGACATTTTAAGGGCACTGCCTACCGGCTGGAAACTGCGAAATTTAAATAGGAAAGCCCATATTAAGAAAATTTCTCCGCAGTGCATTCATTTTAAGATAGGTGTTTCAAACAAAATGTATTCTTAACGAATATCGTAGAAGAAAATCCCTAAGAGCGTATATTTTCAATATAGATAGGTACTATGTACTTTCATTGCAAAACATAAATGTTAAGAATATCATGCAAACAATCTCTACATGTTATGGAAACATCTGTACTTTAGTGAACTTCGCGTAGCAATTTCGTGAAGAATACGTTTTGTTTGAAACGCCTATTTATAAAGTTAACGCATTGAGGCGAAATTTCCTTAACATGAGATTTCCTATTTAAATTTCGGAGCTGCTAGTTGGTAGGTAGGCATTACCCTTAAGAATTCCAATGGAAGGAACATAACGTGTTTTAAATTGTGTTAGGTAGCTAGGATGCCTGCCGTACCTAGATCGTAGAATGAATTGCAGGCCACAGCTACGGTGGGAGCATGTCTGCCCCTGCGGTGTTTGAGGCAGGCAACCTGCTGTACCTCCGCGCTCTCTTTGGCTTCTGGGTAGCAAGGCGACACTAACACCTGCCATAATACACTTGTCTGTCTTGGGGCCGCGGTTCATTGCGGATAGAGCACTCGCCTCTTTTCAGGGAGAAAGGGACTCGATTCCCGTTAAGATTGCTCTCCGGATTTTCACACGTGGAGATGGTGCCGCTACTCGTTGTTTTTCTCGAGTGTCTCCAGTTTCCCTCGCCTCTGCATCCCAGCGCTGCTCCTTCGAGGCCTCGTTCACAGCCGCTCAAATCTCTCCACTCCACTTGTCTATCTCGAGACTTTCAATTAATCAGTTGTGAAAATGTTCAATTTATGCAAATGGAATATGTTGCTGGGCTGCGCAGGCGAATTAATGTACACAGGCTGGCCTTCAGTTATCTGTTACTTTGGAAATTGTCACGACGCAAGTTTGTTGTATGGTGCTGTAAACCATAAATATAAGATAAAAAACCGTGGTTTGGTGTTGGGGCATTCAAGCAGGATGCCACTAATTTTCTTGTAGTTTTCTCTTTGTTCTTGCTGAAGTTTCAATTGGAACCACTGTGACTTTCAGCTGCTCAGCATGCATTACTATTATTTTCTTGTGCGCTTCTTGAATAATTCCCGGCAAATGACGTATAATTTGCGCTTTTTTAATAAATAAAAGTGCTATTTATAAAATGGCTGGATGAAATCACAACCGCAGAGTTATTACTCTCAACACCTTGCTAGAGAAACTGTTACACGTACTGTTTCAGCCAGTAACGCAGTCAAGTAGTAAATGGTGGCACATTTTGTTGACTTACACGGGATAAAAGTTTTTTTAATATTATTATTATTACTACGGCCACACATGGTAAATATAAATTATTGGAATAATCCTTATTTTCTTTTCAAAAGGTAAGTTGTATATACGTCTGCGATTGCATTTGTGGTACATGGCTAGGTTCTGGTAAGTGTAGCTTATTGTGTATACATGATGTGTCAAAGGTCCTACCCATCACCACTCCGAATTGTGGTGAAACTTGCGAAAGGTAATGGGAACTGTGTATGTTAAATGACAGGCGTACACCTTTGTCCGAAATAGTGTGCATCCCGCAGTGTTCATAGCACAAAATTATTTACCTCTGGGAATGATGTTTTCTCCTTGATATGTCGTACGTGATGGTAGCAAAAATGCATTTCGAACAACTTTTAAGTTCCGTAAGTATTTGTTCTGCGTTTTCGAAACTTGCCGTCTCATAACTGCAACATGCGCTGCTGCCACGTCATGTTGGAACACTGCTACATCATGTTGGAACAATATTCGAACAAGTCCTAAACGTCCCGATTGCGGGGCAAATCAGTTTTGTAACATGGAGAGATATGTAACTTGACAACCTGCTCTACAGTAGCCAAGTTTTCCACAAAAAAAGTTGAACCAATCGGATGCGTATAGTCTTCGCGGTTTCTTCTCACTTTTTCAAACGAACCTTTGAAAAATCATCCCCTGCATGAAGTGCTTTGTTATTTCCTAAATATATCGCGTGTCACAAGCGTTCTATACTTGTACTAAGTACATTGATCTTGATTATATTGAACACATACCAATATTTAGTTATAACTTATAATGTTTCTATTATAATTAATATGAATAAAAGCAGGCCAAAAAAAAGGTGCGTTGATAGTGCCTAGTTAGAAACAGTTTTTACGTAAATTGTTATTAAAGCGAGTGCTCACAAATAGTGTGCATTGTCCCTTTGATGTCATTTTATAGACTTGAAGTTTGTTTGCATGAGGGATGAGCGCACCATGTTATTTCTAATTCAGCTCGTTCGAAAAACGCTTTGACTGTATGTTTGATCAGTTTGTACTGTGTGTGTTGGGTGTGTGTGTTAGGGTGGGCCGGCTCTAGGCACTCTCTCCTCGGCTCTGACCTTCACACAGCCCCGGCTAGCTCGCCCGCCCGTCTCTAGTGTCCACAGTCGTGCAGCACTCGCCATATTATACGGCGCGACAAACTTTAGTGAAGCCCCGGGAGAAATTTGAACCAACGCGCGCGCGTGTGTCTCTCTCTCTCTCTCTCTCTCTCTCTCTCTCTCTCTCTCGCACCCTACCTGCACTGCCGTTTGCATACAGCCAAGTCAGTTGTAAACTGATGTTTACTGTTGTGGCAACTTGAGTTGTTTACCATCCAGTTTCTTGTCACGCTCATTTACCCGCAAGGCATAAATATTACCGCCATTGTCTGCCGTAATGTGACTTTATTGTGTGTGTGTGTTTTATCTTTGCTAAATCAGCAGCCAGTTCGATTCATTTGATGTTGGAGTGGTGCGAAGAAAAGTGCTAGAGTTTTACTTGAACAAGAAAAAACTTTACCTACCCACCCTAAAAACCTTGCGGGCAGGTTTGACAAAAGAAATTTATTTCAGAGGTAGTAGGCAAACTTCGTGAAAATCATTTAAAGCAATGGGATTAAAGTTAAAAAAATGTATAAATAATCAGTTATTCTTAATGGAAAGAAACGAGATCGTCGTGTGGCGAACAAAATACCTACGAGCTGTAAGGGAAATGTACAGCTAAGGTGAAAGTAAATTACCCGTAATACACCTCAGTGGGACATAGAATTATCCTAATTACATTCTAAACAACTGCTGATAGTATGAAGATATAACAGGGTTGTACAAAAACAACCATCCAGGCCAGCGATGAATTATTGTTCACACAGGTAGTGCAAATGACCTCAACGAAGTTATTTTTTAAAGCCAAAACTAAAAGCGGAGAATACCATGATGAAATGTTGTAAAACACAACTACTTACCAATATTTCATCTTCAAGCATTATTGTACTTGTTAAATGATGTGCACGATAAAGTGAGCACTTTTGAAATCAACCTCCAAAAAGTCACTGGCCCTACCTGCATATACTTTAACGGGCGTACTGAGTGACATGCATCCAGTCAAGTTGGTAACACGGGATGGAAAGTAGTTCCATTTCTTAGCGTCGAATAAAAAGGGTTAGGTAACAATTTGTCATATTTTAAATTATTTCTGTCGGTTTCTGTTATTTATTTAATGCATCGACTAGTAAAAACGAGCAGATTTGGAAAATATGTAATTTTCTAATAATTTCACAGTTTCGCTTGACTGACGCTTGAATAAAGTGATGCCCTTGGCTATGTTAAGTCTACATAAGGCGGATGAATACACTACGGGCATATAAGTATATCTTAAGTAGGGTTTTCAAAAGTGCTCATTTTACCGTGAATAGCCTATAATGCTCCATAGCATAGCGTGTGTGAGAACAACCCCCAACTATGCCTCCTATTACCAACATGAGAAATTGGCTAGCAAATAACATATGATTTTCTCTCGTCTGCAGAAAAAATTAACTGCTTTTAAAGGTTTGGTTAAATCGGCCACCTCCCATTAATACCGTCGATAAACTGTTTACGTCCCAAAGACACAATTATCCGGTTACCGCCATATCATTGTGATCTAAACCCAATAAAGTACCATCTGGAGCATGATAAAATCCCGTGTTGTTAACAAAAATGTTAATGTCGCGACTCGGACATTCTGCAATTGACTCATTCAGCCATAGAAATTATTTCACCAGCAGACTGGAAAAAAAAAGCAATGCGATAATGGAGAAAAAAAACTATAAAACGATTATTAGGAAAGTGACGATCTGATGGAGGAGGATAGTACCTACTCAAGTTTTGTTGAACCTAAAAAGTAGTAGGTAGCGGCAGCAACAATGGCATCACAAGTGCGACAATGACATCACAAGTGACATTAGTGAAGCCAAACGTATCTATGATAACATTGGTGGATTGGAGAAACCGATGTAATGTTTCTAGCAGTGTTGCACAGTAACTGTTATCAATCAAGAAATAAAACAGTTCCTATATGTTATATTCGACAATAATATATATACTGTGATTTTGTCTTAAACGACGCGTCCTTCCCGGCTGGCACTGACTGTCTCTACTAAGTGTATGGGAAGGGCCTTCCCGCCTGTCTACAGATACATCTCCTGACGAGGTGATCTTGCAACCTCCACCCGGCCCAGACTACACTAGAATTTTTCGCACAGTACAACCCGTTCTCTCGCAGATCATCGGAGGCCTTGCAACCAACACACGTCTTGTTTGCAACTCTACAAGTATCGGTTTAACACTCCATCTAATGTTGGGACTAATAACAATATGTGTTGTTATCAATGTCTTTAGCAACTGTTGTTAATGCGAGTGCAGGATGTAGTCTCAAACTGAGTTAATTCGGGTTACAGGTATTTATAGCATTTGTTTTGCATTTGAAATGTACTGGATCAAACCAATTCATTTCAAATGGAAAGCAGCATTTGCAGTTAGTTTCGACCTGAAATATATTACCCTTGTTTAATTGAAATTTGAAAAAGAGGTAAACCCTTGTTAAAGATGTAATTGAATAAAATATTTCAACTAAGGAGATGTGTTCAAATTGCTCCTAATTGGCTATTTTAGCAGGTCAATTCCGTTTATATTTCTGTTTATATAGTTTAAATAAAACATTACATATTCATGGTACAAATCAAATTTTATATGAATCTTCCCTGTTTAGTAAATATTATCATTGTATATTTATAAATTAAACCACATTAGTAGATACCCTATTTATACTAGCTTATTTAAAAAAAAGTGGATGTCGTCTCACAGTGCCGTGTGTGTTGGTTGTACCTACTTGTAGTAACTAAATTCACACCCGTTAGTAGTAGGGCCGGGGGGATTCTGACCCACTTGATGTGAATGACTTGTGGATGTAGCGGATTGTTTGGCGGATTAACGGTTAATTAGCGGATTAATTCGCATATTGCGCAAAGGGATTAAGGAATAATATTTTTTTTTCCAAAATGTTTGAAAATTTTGAAAAATATATTTTTCTTTGTTCTTTTTTTTTTTTTGTATTTTATGGCTAGGTTAATTTTCGGGGGAAATATATATGTGTAATTGAGGAGCGATGTATACTGTCTGGCATCCAGCAGCTGACTGAACAGAGCGCTCTAGTGTAATGGGAAATATGTGTCGTGGTTGGTGCAAGAATGGCGTAAGGGTCCTTTATTTTTGGGGAAGATCATCGATGTTCACCCTAGTATATCTGAATGTATACTGAGGATGGATGTGTTGGGGAAGGGCTATATATCTAATTATGGTATTGAGTAGGAGTAACAGCAAGATTGGGGCAGTCTCCGATTGTAGACTGAGCTCTACATATGTGAAATTCCCGAATTTTAATAAATAAATAATTTAAATGAACTAAATATTTCGGCGAAATAAGTACGAATCATTAAAAAATTTACTTTAATTATAGTGACAAATTCATTAACCCGATAACGTTGCAAACTATTCCCCTACCAAAGAATAAAATTTAAGGAAACAAGTGTTAAGTAAGTGATCTCCATTTTAATCGCACATTTACTACACACAACATTAAATCGGACAAATATACTTAAATACGAGACTTTAATCATGCAATTACCACACTACAAATTTCATTAAACTGATTAACATGACAGAACTAAAAGACTTAACGAATGAAGCACACAATTTATATTAATATCGTAAGGAATTAACCACAAAACTAATTCCCTATCAATATACGACAGAATTTATGTAACAAATGCTAACCCACTAACTGAATTCCCGCCGCACACAGTTCATGTAAATGAATAATAAAATGTTTAAATTAATGAAACCTAATAAATACCTGAAGTACTTATACGAACATGCAAGAGAAAAAAAGTAGTGTATGTTATGAACAAAAGGCTTAGTGTGTGTGTGAGACGTCCATGCGACCTAGCTCCAGGCCGGCTGTCTCCTCAGAACTAACCTCTCCCAAGACCATGCAGAATGCGTGCTCCACCCCCACCATGCCCCATATGCTACCACTAGGGACAATGAACTAACCTGAATTCCTCACGATGCCAAGCCAGGGCTGTGGGTTGGAGAATAACAAGCCAATGCTGCTATGCCAGCAAAGCCAGTGCTCATTGGCCAGACAAAACGAAATCCCTGGGGAAGCAAATATATTTTATGAGACAGATAGCAGGAACCGAATTAAATTAAACACAATCCCATCACGTCTCCAGCAAAGTGCATAAAACATATTTTAATTCCAGGAAATATAATGTTCAAAATAGATCCTAAAATGGAAAATGCTATACCTAGAGATGTGGTTTATCACGTGAGAAGTTGACCATTTGCTAAGATTCCACGTACTGTATATATGTCACAGTTTTCTTTACTTATTGGCTGTCAAGCATGTATGAAGCTACTACGTTATTTCACTGGGCCAATGAGGATTCTGATACTATAAGGCAAAATGTTCGTGATTGGTATATGCAAACAACTTAGCAGAGTCAAAACCTTGTTCATTTCAATCATAAAAGAAAAAACTCCCTAAAATGTTATCGAATATATGTTGACTGAAACAATTTTCGCGATTTTCAGTCATATCTACCTATATCCAATTTTAAAGAAATATCCCACAAACACAAGCTAAATGAACCGATTTAGGGTTTTGATGTTTCCAAATAGCCATAGAAGTGCGTTTATCAGAAATATTATGTTATTCGCCCAGAGACATAAAACTTAGTATTTGAAAACCGTTTTCACACATACTATTCTTCAAACATTCATCAAACATTTTGTTAGGTAATATGATCCAATAGGTATTTGAACGAACATATACATTTCTAAAATATTACTACCCGACATAGGTGTTTTTGTGTGTAAATTTCTCTATAAAACTAAGTTATAAACCAAGCTTTGTATACGTGTAAATTAGACTGTCTCCAATAACTTTAATTTACAAATGCTCCCATCCAAGATTAGCAGAAATGTGTGTACGCGGACAAATATACATATGGACATATTATATTAAATAATAATACGTTTCGATAATTTAGTATTGAAAAACCATGTTTCCATCGGAAATTAAGCCAATAGGATTTTGTATCGGACTTGTAAAGTTAAGATTTTTCAACAAAAACTGTATTTTAGTGAAGTAAAATGGCGGCCATATTTGCTTTGATTATTATATAAGAAAATGGTTGTACTTCTCAACTCCAAGAAATGTAGCATTACAAACAAAGAAACATCACCAAACCCAGAAATGTATTCTGAGAAACTAATCTTAATGATTTAAAAACCCAATTACACATTTTAAATGCAAATATGCATCAAATGTAACTGATTACCACCCAATTAACACCTAAATGTGATTTACCAATTAAACGAAACTACCACATTTACTAATTTAATTACCAAATTAAACACAACAAATTATGTTACAATTAAAGTAACAGGTTAGCACCCAAACATTATAACCTGATTAAACAAGAGGAATAATTGTGGAACAAAACCCCATCAATATTGGTAGGTTTATTAAATGAAAAAACATAGTGTTTCAATTTCTTTATTTAGTATCATAATTTTACAAAAATTGTAACAAATGGATTTTTTGACTACTCTGTATGGTTTTTGCATCCTGAAATCGTGGTGACAGTTTTTTCTCACTGCTGTTGTAGTCATTACCTATATATTTTTTCCTTTTAACGATTTTATCAACTAAATATTCATTTGGAGAACTAACTTTTTGCAGTTCATGTTCATTAAAACCGCATTTAATGGCTTCTCCATCGTAGGATTAAAGCATTAACTTTATATTTGGTCCAGTTCCTTAGTTCTTCAGACATTTTACAAAGCTAAAGCCACTGACAACAGAGATAACAGAAAAACAAGTAGGCATACCTGTTTTAAAAATATTGCATTCACTAAAACTGTCAAAATAGTTGAAACACAGCATTATTTATGGATATACTGACCCTTTTCTTTAGGGTCACTCGCATCAGACAGACTTGAGTTCAATTTGTAATGATGTGAGATATCCATAAACCTCTAAGATAAAGCTTCCTGGTTCAAATAACTAGTAAGCACTGAAGCATAACTCTAAGTTCAGTTATATACTAAACATGCTGTCTCAGTGGAGATTTATCTAACATGTACAGGCCATATAGCTTTATCTCAGTAGCAGTTAACAGGAGGACATTAAGACTTGGCAGGTATGTAGAGCACTGACTCAGCACAGACCTCACCGATTGTCACACACTTATTACAGGATATTCACATAACAGCTTTCGAAAAAAATGTTTAATAATTACATGTCTCCCCAACACGAAGACATTACTGGCAGTCTAGTTGATTCAACTGTTCAATTTATCCTCTGTACTAAATTAGATATTTTTAAATTTAATATTTCTCAAACCTTACATTTTATTGCTTGTTTGAGTACTAGCAGTCTTCCCCCATTGCTTATATCCTTAAAAAAAAATATGCACAATAAATAAGTTGTGTAAATATATCAACCACATGCAAAGCTGTATATTTGAAATTGTAAAATAATATGAACCCATTTGTGTCCCAAATTGAAACTTTAGGAAACGACTAAGAATAAACCAGTTTTAAATATAATTTTTCCAAAAAAATTAAGTGTTCTCTTTGAAATTTTTAACTTTTTTTTCAAAATAACTTCTAAAAAATATTTTCGCAAAAAATATGTTGATACATGATATAAAAGCAGTGGTACTGAGTTTTCTAGTGATACCTACATCATATTTCTGCGGCAAATACAGCTCGCGCAACAAATATTTTTGTAAATACGAAAACCTTGCATTTTTGGCCATTTAAAAAAATCAATTTTAAAAAAGTTCACGTATGAAAAATTCAAAAAATTATATTTTTACTTTACATCATAGGAGCAACCTATAAACTAAAAATCAAGGCAATCTGAGACATGAAGGTTCTGGATTCCTGTTGATTTGATATGTACGGACCCTATACCAAACATTGGTATGCATAACAAATAATTTACAGTTAAAAATTGAAAAAAATATATATAAGATTGTAATACCGATAGGACATGAGTTAGATGACTTAAAAACATTAATTAAAGCAGTATTACCTAAAAATGTACATTTCAGATTATGGGTAAATCCAAATATGTTAACTAGTGCAGTGTATAGTAATGTCGATATCGATTTCATGGAAGACAATTCAAGTACAAATATGTTATAATATGAAAGGAAAGTGTATCTAGCCAATCTATTGCACAAATCGTCAAAACAGGTTAATATTTTATAGGTTAATGTATGTCCTATAAATGTTAATATTGTAGGTGGTTCATATTTTAATGGAAAACAGACAAATACAATAATGAATTCATGTGTGCGGTGGCTCCGGGTTACAAAATAATTAAAAAACCGAATAAATTGATCTATCTTCCAGTAATAGTTAATCGAGTGGATAAAATAGTTGTTAAAATTGTCGATCGAGACAGTAAATTGATTAATTTTAGAAACAAAGAAATTACAGTTCGATTAAATTACAAATAAGCTATATAAACATTAGCATTCCATGTATAATACAATCAAAATGGATATTGTGTATAATAGTCAATACAGACGTAAAGTAGGTGGTTCATTTAAAAACCATATTTCTAAAGAACATATTTCGAAGAAAGGAACTATAAAAATACTTAAATGGAACCATAGAACAATAATTCCAAACCAGTTACCTGTGAAGTTACGTGGGGCAACAAATAGTTTTTAATGAATTAGGATATACGGTTAATAGAAATGGAAGACATACTTAATTTTGAAGAACCAATAAGTTATGAAGATGCAATCACTAATGCAGAAATAGATGTATATGAACCATTCCGAACAGGTCCGTCTAAGTTTCCGTCGGAAATAAGGATTGCTATACAAAATCACGATATTCACACATTACCATCTAAATCAAGTTTAAGATTTACAGGAACAATTAGAGACAGCCAATGCAACTAATCCAGTGACTACAGGGATAGTAAGAAATGGAATACTCCTTTTAATCGATAGAATATATCTGCTCAATGATGTTGAAATAGTCTAAACACAGGATTTTGGAATTACTTCCATGATAAAGAACTATCTCTCTCAAACTAAACAATATTTATACAGGGCTTATGGCTGGATTGAGCAATGCTAACAACTTTACACTACAAATAAACCCAGGTGGAAAATTCGAAATTGTTATACTGTTAAATATGATACTTGGATTCGCTGAAGACTATAAACTTGTAATATTAAATGCTAAACAAGAATTAGTTATTCTATTCGATAATACAAATTCGAATGCGATATACGATGTGGCTAATAATGAGGAAGGTGCAACATTTCAACTAAACACTATTGAATGGCTAATGCCACTTATTAAAATTATTACTAGTGAACATGTAAGTTTTTAAAATATATTGTAAAAGGGAAGAATCTAGATACTGCATTCAGATCATGGGCTTTGGAGACTTTTCCAACCCTACCAACATCACAAAAAATTATATGGAATGTGAAATCAAGTTTTTTAACTGAGAAACCACAATTTATTTGTTTTCAAACAGACAGATCACTATTCGATAATTGTGATATGAAAAATATTAAACTGTATTCAAACAGTCAAGCTTATCCCTATTCCGATTTAAATACAAACTTTGGAGATGGGGAATTCCTTATTTGTTAAGATATGTACTCAAAGTTCCAGGGAATGTATTATCACAAAATCAGCTCACCTATTTTAGAACCAGAATCATTTAAAACCAGAGGAATGTTATTTGTATTTGTTGTAAGCAACAAAACAGTACCATTTGCAATAATGTCATTGATTCACAAATGGAAATTATTTCCAATACACCCATTCCATTCATGATACATTGGTGAGCTATAATGTGAGAGATAAACTGCTGAAGATAATGACTTTAGTTAGTATATGATGAGCCATGGTATTAACAAGATGTTTTGCAATGTGTAATGATTTTAATCCCCAGAAAAATTGATCATTAAAGAATTGGCTATTACTGATATAGAAGAACACACAACAGCATTCAGCTTCAAACAACCATTCGGCTGGAAATATCAAAGTCGTAAATACAAGAAAACAAATAGATAGGTTACCAAACACCATCATGGTTTAGTCTGGGAGCGTGGTTGTATAGAGTATGAGAATATAGATATTTGCAAGAAGTATTTAAATAGGTATAAAATATATGTATGTGGAGTTGGACAAAACACATTTTGCAAAGTGTTTGGAATGGGAAAATAACAGATATTCAAAAAGAATAAAACTGTCCCTCAATTATGCAAAACATCTGGGTATAAATCGACCTTCTTCTCTGCAGAGGAAAACTCTAGATTAATATTAAGTTGGTCATTGATAACAGACTGGGGTCAAGTAGATGAATCTCCTATTGGGTCACCAGTGGATATTATATGAGTAATATGGCATTATCTGGGATGAGAGAACATTGTGGACTAACAAGTGGAATCTAGTATATAAATGTACTTTGTGCAAACCAATACTTTGTAAAGATGAATCACGAGAACGAACTCACATGCTCGTGCATACAGAAATCAAAGTGTAAATTGAATTTTAGAAAGTTAATAATTGCGTGCTGGAGTAAACCTTTTATATAAAATGTTTTGGAAAGTAACAGTTTTGGTCTTTGTAAATATGACTTTCTTCCATCCAACTGCTATTTACATCTCTGGTTACTCTATTTGTTTCATTTAAAAAATAACCAATGTTAATTGGAAGGCGAAAAATGTAATGATTTAATATTTAGTTTACCTTATGTGTTCGAATAAAAGTATACCATCGAAGAAATGTATTCACACTTTTCCTGTTTTACGGGAATGTACTCGACAATCAAATGAAGGGAAATTCTACAAATATTGTTAAGGAGACAATATGATGTAAAAAGTGTTTCTTGTAAACTCCTAATGTTGTCAATATCTTCTTTGTAATACAAATGTAACAAAATAAATTGTTTGAAACTAATTTTGTGTTTTAATGACTTTGCGAATGCTTCAATTGTATTAATCACATATTTATTCTAACAATGAAATTTTGTATAAATTTTGATTACATGCATTATCAATCAAATCTATGTGTTTGCACATTAGTAATTTGAAAGTGATTTATTACATAAAACGCTTTAAATGTACATTTCAAATATACTGTGTTAAAAAACGAGTTTACAATTCCTAGAATTTTCCTAGAACTATCTATAAAAGGTTTGCAACTTTCAGTTCCATTCTAGACTTGGAACAGTAAGAAAGTAATGATGCATTTTCTGTGTCGCTTCTGTGGTAAAATGTTTACAGTGTTGCATCACTTACGACAACATGAAAGAACAATCTGTGGAATGAAAAATTCAAGAAGGCAATTTCAGTGTGATTTCTATCACACAGTTTTCTCTCAGAGAGATGCTTTAAAGAGACATTCTAGAACTTGCGGCATTGATTCTATGCAATCGCCATTTCACCACCTGCTTCACACCTTGCTCCACCCGGTCCACACTTTGCTCCACCTGCTCCACATCTTGCTCCACAATTAACTCCAACTGTTCTACCTAATGCATTTCCTCCATCTGCTCCAACATGTCGATATGTTTATTCAGGGTTGGAAAGTAATTCGCTTTCTGGCTCATCAGTATAGAGATTGTCATCCAGCCTCAGATACAAGATGGTATCTAACTTGTTTGCTGGTAGAATAAGTTAAGCACAGATACATAATGATAAAGTAGTCTGATGCGGATATTGAAAGATTTTTTTACGAGCTGCAGGGACCCCCTCTTAGAAATAATGTCATCACCCCAGCCAATAACAATTAACACTACAATAGCATGTAAATATCTAAAGACCTTCGAGGTGGAGGAAAATGCTCTGGGGACATTTTACTGTTAATGTAAATCCATTCGCATCCTACATGTACCCAATCTTGGCAAAATTTTCGAGATAAACAATTATGCCTTATGTACAAATAAACTTGAGGAATTTAATGTACATGGTTCTTTCTGGTCTTTGCAATTAATAACATATTTGGATATTCACATCTTGCAATATAGACTGTTCACCGCTGGTGTCACGTTTACTAAGCTATCCTAAGTATATTGGTGATAGGAAGGATTGTATTCCAAACTTGGTAAAATTATCGATGAAATTCTTATCTTGATCAAAAATGGCAAAGAACTCTGCCCTTTCGAAATGAACCCTGTATAATTTTTCATTATAATTACCTTAATACCGAATTTACTCCACCAGCCTTGCACTTCCTGTATTGAGATACCAATAATCTGATGTTTGTAATGTATATAAAGTAATTGCCTTCAGATTTAAAAGGGTGGTTTGATACTTCAAACTATGTACTCGATAATCCACCAAGGTTGTATGATGATTATGTAAGATGAATCTGCTATCCAATTAGTTACACATTTATAGGTTCGTTTCCCAAACTTTATATATACATTGTTGCGAATGAGCAGAGTATGTGTAAGGCTAGGGGCGTAAAGTCTAATGTCTTACAGAAGCTCCGATACGAGGATTATCGGGAATGTCTCGAAAGTTGCACTAGGGTTTTGGGCACCTGATTGTGTGATCACCAAGTCTACACCGAACACATGAGGAAAGTTGTGTTATCGAGGTTGGACTATAATCCCTACATTAAGGTAGATGGAATGTCTACTTTATCTTGAGGAAACTACAAAATCCCTGCCTTAAACTTTTTCCCAAACCACTACACTCAGTAACATTATAAGTAGTCCTGACACCATCAATGAGCTATTTCTGATACAATGTAATCTGCGAGTGAATCAGACTTTAAGCTTCATCACGAGTGAACTAATCTCACTGATAGCTAGTGGCTTACATCTAAAGTGAATGTCTAACAAGCAGTGAACCAATGATTCATCCAGCATTCGCTGTGAATAAAAACATCTCGCATATTTGAGAGACTAATGGAGTTGTCTCCCTGCGACAATAACTACACATCCCCAGATATGTGCTTCACTACGTAACTAACTATGATGTTAAAGTGTAATGCTTGAATGTGTTTTAAAAAGAATATTGTTTTTTTTTTGTTTATGTGAATACATATTTTAAGAAGAATGTGATTTTTCTATATGTAAATAACTATTGTGTTTGAAAAATGTAATAAAATAAATTGTATTTCAAACTGAAAGTTTTGTCATTTAACACCAAACCAACTGTATATCTTAAATAAATTAGTCACTTATTGTTTACACAAAATTAAAATTAATATATTGCTTTATCAATCTATGGTCATAACTTTACACATTGTGTGAGGAACACTTATTTATTCATGGGTGTGACCTTTTTTCATATATATCTTGAAAACCTCCTATCAACATAGCGAAAACAAAATTAATTTATGTATTCAGTGATCAAAATGCGTAATTTTCATTCACTCAGTCTAATGACTGGCATATTGTTTGGTTGACCACATTTCCATATCAGCAAACAATACTGTTTTGCTGTGAAATCAGTTTGCATGATTATCTCTTATAACAGCAGTAAAGACTTGTGTTATACGAATAATTGTCAACAGCGCAAGAGTTTATTTCCCTAAACGCATTGAACCACGACGGATTGGGGCTTGTTTACAAAAAATACCTGGAATGTTCCAACAAACACTCCGAAACATGCGGCAACAACCCACCCAGAATCTACTAAAAACTATTAAACTCAAATTTTAAAATAAAAATTTACTCTTCAGCTAATTTTTAACAATCCCATTCCAAAAGTTAAACTAATTTAAGAAAAACTCTGTATAAATGCAAAAAGTTTTATGAAATACCGAAGAAAGTTAAACTAACTTAACGCAAAACCTGGTAAAAATGCAGAAATTTGTAACAGATACCAAAAAATAATTTATATGAGCATTTAATAACAAAATAAAACTAATTAAAATACTCCCAGTAAAAACTCAACCATACGTGATAATTAAGTGCAATATGTTAAACAGATATACAATTTAAAAATATTATTACAATATTAAACAGTATTAAAAAGCCCTAAATGTTAATACTATTTACTTTCGTAGTCTACTATCAAAGGTGGTAGCTATCAAGCGAGACTTGAACCTCTGTCAGGTAGCTGAGGGTCCAAGTGGGATCCGGAATCCACTGCAAGCAAAGCTGGCGAGCACCGCGGATGGCTAACCAGTCAGGCATGCTGTGGGCCTAGGCGGGTCAGAAGACTGGTGCTCGGCTAACCTCATGTCATGTTATGAAACCCTGCTGGGGGTTCCAGTGGCCGCTGGTAGGGCAGTGATCAGTAGCGAGTAGTGGCGGAGGTCGGGTGTCCCACAGTTGACATTAAGAACATTTGTGAGCTGTGTGTGTCGAGAGAGAGAGATAGGCATAGATAGATATAGATAGATCATTATGGCATATTTTCCACTTACATCTGAACACGCAAGCGGTCTGGAAAGATGCAAGGCATCGATTTTGTCTTACATATTCTTGATAATCTCGTAAGTGCTTCGAGGATTAATTAGGTTTCTTTAATCGAAACCTTTTATTATTAATTTACGTGAAATGCATGCAACTGTATCGGAATACGTTTTGTAGAATTGCTGCGTGCCGACTCCTAACGCATTAAGAGCAGGATTCCAGTTGCGGTATGTGTTTCGAATTATTTACTTTGAACATGTGGTGAGAACGAAGCTATTTTCTTGGATAGTTACGGTACGCTTAAACGTAATTTGCGTGCAGTTTAGTTATATCGTGAGCGAGTTTTAATTGAATAGGCAGCATTGTTATTCTTTCGTTTGCGATTTGGTGTTACATTTAATTTCTTTGTATTTGGTTAATCTTTTCAGTTTCGCGAGTGAAAATATTTGCATTTCGATAGTAACTGTTTTGTCTTGAAAGCCAATGTGGGCGAAGTGAAGTACATGTGCTTATGTTCCATGGATGTTAATATTGATTATTCAGTGGAGTTCTGGTGAGTTTTGACGTGAATCTGTGTTAGGTTGGCTGTATTGCATGTGCTTTTTATTGTGTTTATGACAGCTGGGCGTGCATTATTGGTTTGTTTGTGTGTGTGTTTGATTAATTTAATGGGGATTCAGTTAGTAGGTTAGCATTTGTCATGTTTATTCTGTCATACATCGATAGGGAATTCGTTTTGTGGTTAATTCGTTATATTAATATAAATTTTATGTTTCATCTGTTAAGTCTTTTAGTTCTGTCGTGTTAATCAGTTTAATGAAATTTGTATTGTGGTAATTGCATGATTAAAGTCTCGTATTTAGTTTATATTTGTCCGATTTAATGTTATGTGTAGTAAATTTGTGATTAAAGTGGAGATCAGTTAGTTAACAATTGTTTCGTTTAATTTTATTCTTTGGTAGGGAAATAGTTTCAACGTAATCGGGTTAATGAATTTGTCACTATAATTAAAGTAATTTTTTAATGATTCGTACTTATTTCCCGAAATATTTTGTTCTTTTAAAATATTTGTTTATTTCAATTCGGGAACTTCGCATATGTAGAGCTCAGTCTACAATCGGAGACTGCCCCAAGTGAATGTATCTTGCTGTTACTCCTGCTCAATACCATAATTAATTAGATATATAGCCCTTCCCCAACACATCCATCCTCAGTATACATTCAGATGTACTAGGGTGAACATCGATGATCTTCCCCAAAAATAAAGGACCCTTATGCCATTCTTGCACCGGCCTCGATACACCCCATTACACCAGAGCGCTCTGCTCAGTCGGCTGCCGGATCTCGGACAGTAGATATCGCTCCTCAATTACACATGCGTATTTTCCCACCTACCACAAAATACAAAAGTCAAAATAAAATAAAAAATTATTTACAAAATTTTGGAAAATTGGATTATATCTTAATCCGATTTCGCAATGTGCAAATTAATTCGATTAGCGAATTAATCCGCCTCAGGTAGGCCAGAACCCACCCAACCCTACTACTCCTATTATTTTCACATGTTCCGTAATCAGTACGTTATTCGGGTCTTTTACTGTGTATGAAAATAATTTAAATAACTACATATAAATATAATAAGGAACAAGATTTGAACATTAAATAAACTATGGCCCGTGACACTTGGTACAGCCCACCAACGGCCTGTGGCAATGGAGGGTATAAATACGGTATTTGTAAGCGTGTGACACGTCGCTTTCTCACTACTTCTAGTGATGTTTTAATATTTTGAAGTGTTGCTAATAGTTACAGTGAGATGCATGTCTGAAGCAACTTCGTGGAGTTGTCCTTCCTGCCGCGCACACGGAAATTATCTGGTTACAGTGACGATGTATACGCGAGTGTTTACTCGCCGTTGTTTGTCCTCTTGAAACCCGAAGTGACAGTAAGTACAGTGGCGTTTTCCGTTCAAATGTCCGGCATGTTTAGGGAAATGTTGAACATTGATGTTTGAAAAACGGAATATTTAGTTAGCTCCATGAGGCTAGTGTAATGCCAAAATTTATGCTGTTGCATAACACAGGGCGTGTCCAGATCGCGAGGCCTTTAGTAAAATTTCCTGTTTCATTTACAATAGTTTAAAACACGTGCAGTTATTATTTTCAAAATAAGTACATTTTCGTGTTTTGTGTAGTGGTCCGTATTAGTATGAGTGAGCGCAAGTGCAGTGCAGCGACGAAGAGAACGTATCTTGAACGTCTAAGAGATACTGGCAGGTTATATCTGCACAAATATTCCTGAACGTGACTTGACCAACGTATGTTCAGGAGTCATTAGGTTGAGAGCGAAGTTGACTATATAGTTTGGGTTATTATTTTTAATTCGTTGATCCTCATTACAGGATATGAGACTGTATCTGTAAATTGTTTGCACTGAATGCCAATGAGAAATAGTAAATGCATAGTAGACAAATATTAAGAGTAACATTTCCAATACACAAACTCTCTCAAATATTTATATTATTAAAGTTTATGAAATACAAAATTATTAAACAATTAAAGAACTGCATTCTTGCTTACTTTTAACTTAGAAGTAAAACATCGTCAGCAAATAACATAATTATTACAAAGTTAACATATAAGAGAAACGTTATTTTAGCTAATTTTAATTTATAAAGTACAGTCAATTAGTTATTTTCATTTCCTTTGTAATAATTTTTCTAGTTGCTTAACGCAATGTGGCAGATGAATATCTGATTATATAAGCAGATATTCAGGTGTAGACATTTAGCATATTGGCGGTTTAAAAGATAAGGTATCCTAAGATTTTGTGCAGACCTTGTTGAGTACGAATGTGCATCACCATTTATATTGTGGAGATGAATATTTTATAAGTAGTAGAAGTTGAGAAAAAAAAAAAAAAAAAAAAAAAAAAAACACTTCGAGATCTTGATTTTTTTTTTAATGAAGACTATGGTTTGGAGGAATATTTTAGTCTTGTTTTTAAGCTTAATTATTTTGGCAATATTTGTTGAAGGTCTCAAATTATATGCCATGGCTCATTACTGAGTGAAGGCAAAATATACCGAACTCTGTTGATACGTGCTGTCCTTAAACTATAACGGACACTTTTTACTTTATGAGCGGTGGTATTTACGTTGAAATTAAAATGGACATCTATTTTAAAGCCTAGAGGTTTATATATTTTTTCCTGTATGATTTGTTCCCTTGTAAGAGATTGTACTGTTAGTGTTATTTACATTATTTCTTATATTTAGTTTGTTTATTCTCTCTGAGAATAATTTAAAGCTGAGTGTTTTCAGCTGTACGAGTATATTTGCGCACTTATGATGTAGTTGCCAGGGGAGATAATGCACGTGTATGAATGAGGGAGAGTAGGGGAGCAGGTGGGGGTGGTAGGGAGAGAGGAGGGCCGTGGACCGGCTACGTTACGCCCACACTAGGCGGGGGTGGGGCCACCTATTGCACGTATATGTATGGACACACTGGATTGTTCCCCCCCCCCCCATTTTTTTCATGTTCCGTCCAACATTCACAGGCAGTGCACACTGCGCTCTTCAGCCCTTCTTCCGTACCCGACGGGGAATGCAACTTGTGGTGAATTCCGCTATCTTGCTTCCTTTCTTTATACGTCCAGTATATTCAGGCGACCTATGCTCTTCCGGTCATCTTGTCCAAGTTTTGTGTCTGGATAGAGTGGTATACTTTAGTCACGTTTACTTCCAACTTGAAGTAGAGCTAAAGTTATATTTCCAGGATATTCCTCCGCCTCAGGCAAACAAAGCTTAACCGAGTCTAGAAAATGACACCGAAGGACAACGCACCACATTCGTGCGCATCCGGTATAATATAATTTTGTATAAGAACAATTTCATACTAGTGTTTACCAACACACCTATTGTCTCGGGTTTTTATTTATATTAAATATATTTTTAAAATGTTATAATTTATGGATAAAATGTAGGTTAATGTTAATGTAATAATAACATCTATGTCTGTTAAAACAAGTATAAAACACTTGTGATGCAAAACATATTTAGTAAACAACCAATCTTATCATGCATGAGTTCCCTGATATATCAAGGAATAAATCATTAGCGTTTGGGAAAATTGATTAATAAATAATCAAGACTTCAATTTCCTTAGGCGCCTGTACCGCCATCTTTAACATACGAGAACCAAATAAGAAAATTCATGTTCCCAAACAGTATAACAACATTCTAAATTCGAATAAGTGGAATTCAACTACTGGAACGTGTGAAAATAGCTCCACTAGATTGGCATTCGTTAGGGTTTGCACGCGGATATTTGGGGATTGCTCTACCTATTTGGTAGCGGTGTTGAAAGGGAAGACAGTTGCTTACACTAGGCTGTAGTTGGTGCAGGAAGTGTGTGTAGTCGGCGGACTGTGACGTGAATGTAGTAGCTGGATGCGGGACTGGCGGGAGAGAGGGGGCAAACAATGACTTCCAAATAGTATCTGTCTTCCGGCCGTCGACCACTAGCCTCGTGTCTCCTACACGCCTCTAGACTGCGCGCTCTACGCCCTGCAGCTCCAAGGGCGAGTGTCTCCATACTTTGTCTATATAGAAAATATACGCTCGTAGGAATCTTCCCCATGGACGAATTTGTGAAGAATACATTTTGTTTGAAACGCCTATCTTAAAAATTAACGCCCTGAGGCGAAACTTCCTTAGCATAGGATTTCCTCGTAGCTGCAGGCAGGAGGTAGGCAGTGCCCTTGAGGAGCGAGCCAGGGAAGAGGATCTGGAGGTTGTAACCCCTCCTTTGTACCCAAGGTTATCGTTTATTAATAATTCTCATTTGTTATAATTCGGTTATCCTCTGTTTGCTACCATAGTGAGTGTTTTTAGTCAACTTGGTTGTGTGTGCTAGTCACATATCTTATTGTTTATATTACCGGCTAGGGAGATGAACGTGGCGTGTTAGCACTGTTGTGGTCCAGTCGTTGAAGGAAAATTTAGAGTATACGTACTGAAAGTTTAGCCTGCCGCCGATACAATTTGCAAGAGTCACGTACATCTAGCTGCGATGCATTTCATTAGCTTGCGAACTGATTTTCCTGCTGGTATTTGCCAAAGTGATAGGCAGGTAACCAACGCTAAAGCCTTGTCTTGAATGAATGAAAGCACGCACCGCCTTGACAAATATCTGGGTGTTCCACTGACGGGGTTCTGATGGTGGAATTATCTTGAAAATGGCGCTGAACTGTGTTGTGTATTTCCTCCGAGAACAGTGAAGGAATTTTGTTAAGACGTGTGTTTGATGAACTCGAGTGCAGGCCTCTACAGGACAGTGCACGAAAACTGCACTGCTCTATGTCGGAACACCGGAAAAAATGCGACTTGCACACCAGTTCAAACACACAAGTAGACGCAGCAACGCAAGGCTTGACCGGTGTACTCGCATACTGTCCTCCGGTTTGGGCTGCCACTTGCTGTGTTCAGGAGAAGTAACTGGCGTGAAGTCCCATCTCTGTTTTCTGCTCAAAAGTATCGCGATTCACGACGACGGCCCACTCCATGCCTTATCACCATTAGGGAGGGGGTGAGTGAACAAATAATGGCGGTTCTTTTAATAGTGAGCTTTCGAGAGCCGATAAGAGTGATTGAGGTGAGTATGGAGCTGATCCGGAATGTAAGGGTGGAGGAAGGGGATGTCCCAGAGTTCCCGCCGACCAGCGGCATCATTTGGCACGATCCTCACCTGTGAAAATTTAGGGGTTACCCCGCCGGCAATCGAACGTGGTTCGCCTTGGTGGGAGGCGAGCAGTCTAACCGCTCATGTGGTGTGACCGTATCAGGAGGAAGCTTGGCTGGCTGCAAACCCAGCACAAAACACCCTCTACCACAATTTCCCCCTTTCTGTTACGACTTAGTTTTACTTGTAGCGTATTGTACACGTACATAAATGAAAAAAGGGTATTTGAGCAATGTGGCTGTGCACTGTACAGATGAGCTGGCTTCCCCTTCTCGAAGAAAGACGCTGTTGGTTGTGGGTTTTGGGAAAGGGGGGGGGGGGGGGGTTGAGGGTAATGTCATGCCGCCCCGCTCCGCCCTATAGTTGCCTTGGTCAACCACCACAGAGAGCTTGTCACTTTGCCGCCAGCTTGTAGTCTCACTTGGTTCAGTGAGTGATAAGTGTTTCTATTACAATAACGGGAAGAATTACAACAATGGGAGCAAAATACCAACACACGATCCATTACAGTTCCCTACGGCAGTATACAATTATTACCCTTCTGTTGACGTGCACGTAGCTGAAAATAATCCACACAGACGTAACTGAAACAAACAACAAAACATCTTGTGTTCAGTTGGGGAAAATAGCCAAAACCCCAAAATTTAGTAATAAAAACGATGATAGATGAAACTATCAGTTTTATCAAGTCAACAGGGGAAAAAAAACTAGGGGGAGGGGGAACAAGAAGAAAAAAGTTGAAACCAGGATGCTGTAACGATTTGGACATCGCCACAGTAATTTTAGTAAGTTTAGTAAATATTTTTAGGGTATTTTTTTAGCGGTTGGCAATACCACGTTGGTAATTTTTAGTATGTATATTAATAATTTTATAATGACCGGTCATTAATTTATCCCCTTTATTTAACCATTTGGTTATGTAGTCTTTGTAATTATTTTATCTAACTATTTAATAATTTAATCCTTTTTACCTTCATATACTACGCTATAATAATCAATGTGAATTATTTTCAGGTAACATAATCAATATAGGCTGCGAGTATTTAATGGGATATGTTGATTCATGTTGTGCCACGTTACTGTAAAGAGCGGCCACGAGGTACCGCCTCTGGTGTGTCGCGTGTGACGTCATGGAGTTGTAGGCACCGGCAGCGCATGTGAGCCACGGTATTCTCTGTGAACCTGGCGGGTGGTTGAGAGTCAGCTGTGCGCACGAGCAGTGTATGTTATGGGACTGAAGTATGATCATGTGGGCGACGATGCACCGGCGGTGTATAGCTAGCCAGTGTCGGGCTAGAGAGAATGGATGGTGTGTGCATGAGGTCGGACTGCGACAGGAATTCCACCGCCGTCGTTTCACGTAAATATGGTTCGCGCGCGTACTGTGTGATAGTGTGCCGATAGTGTCTTGTCTGATTGCGACGAAATGATCCCGTGTTCGAGCATGGTGCGGAACGAAAATCATGACAGTGAAATAGGCCCGCGCGGGACCAGACACATGTTGGTGTTAAATATTGCGCTAGATACAACCCGCCCCGAAAAACGTTGGGTAAAACTGATACGAAATATTGACGGATTGTGTAACGTAATCGAGGGCACGGAGCTGGGTAAAAATTAACTGTTCGCTGCGAATAAAAGACTGTGCTGGAGTTTTGAACACTACTTAGAGACGGCTGGAGACTGCCAGCGCGCTTGCTCTGTGTTAACAGTCACTGGAGTAATTACAATGCATTGGTACGTAAATAGCGTTGAGGTGAACCTCGACTTTTTGGTAACGACAGGCACGTAATGATTTACGACTCCCCTGCTGCACGGTCTGCTGGTTAAATTGTCGGGCAAAATGGTGCAAGTCTCGACTCGATAGCCGGAGTTTCTGCCGGGCATGTAAGTTCGCGTCATGGTGGCCACAGCAAACTACACACACACACACTCACTCACATAATATATGTATGTATATATATATATACATAACTATATATATTACTAGTGGCTTCTCTGAGGTGGCATTTATGCATTTAATATGAGCGTAAATTTTTCGAGTGTGCGTAAAATCATAATTGAACGTTAATTGGACATAGTGATACGTAAAATGGGTATAAACTTTATTACACTGGCTGCATTCTTTGAATTGGCGAAATGGGTATAAGATTAATATTTAATGTAGTATTTTAATGTGTTAGCCAGATACTGTTTGGATTGCCACGTGAAGTGTTGGAGCGTAATTCAAATAATGAAATTTGTTACCACAGGAGACTTACTCTTGAGAACATTCTTTCCTGCATGACTGTAACAGACCTCCATAGTTGTTTGGTATATTCTCGCGGTTATTTAATCATAATCTCATATAATAACAATGACGGGGCATGGCTCAGATGGGTGTATAATGTCGAGCACGTCTGGCTTCACCCATGGGCGGGGTTGGAATGTGTTGTTGTCTTGGTGACTGAGTGAGGCATATTTTGTTACTGCCCTTAACCCCTGTGGGGGACGGAAGGCGTGTAAATGCAAACATCAATAAAGGAAGGGAAGTATAATATGTGTTTCAAAATCCACTTTATAATCTGTGTTGCGAAGTAAAATTGTCATATGTCTGATTCAAGCGAAATTTTTAGATTGGCATACACTTGCAGGTGGCTTGGTATGCTTGCAGCTTGTCAAAGCAAGATTGCTGCAAGTTTTACTAGTCAAGTTTATCCGTGAAGACTATTTACCTTGATTTGAGCTTGTTTATTTGCACGGCAGGCTTGATAAATGCTTAAAAGACTTGTGACAAGCTTGATTCAGGTTTGACTCAAGCTATTAATGCTACAGGGGCAACTACTGAACTTCTCGTCCGCTGCGATAGTTGAGGACTGTTGTCGACCGTGCCACTGTATTGACGCGCCACCCTGCTCAAAGTGTCCATTGGTTGGTAACGATGGATGGAAAGTAATTCCATATATTAACGTCGAATAAAAAGGGTTCGGTAAACATTTGAGACAACTTAAAATTATTTCTTTCGCTCCCTGTTTTTTTATGTATCGCTGTATAAAAACGTGCAGATATGCAAGGTATTTACTTTCTTAATTTCACAATTTCAATTGACCGACGCATGAATAAAGTGATGAGGCCCATGGTAATATTAATTTTACATAAGGTGGAGGAGTACACAATGTGTATACAAGTACATACTAAGCAGGGCTTTCCAAAGTGCTCATTTTACCGTGAACAATCTATACATGCATTACCATGACGCCTTTTTTTCCTCACTGTTTTCACTCATACTAATCACAAATGAAATGTTTATAAATTAAATATAAATAAAAATTAATTGAACCCAAAAGAACGTTGAGAGACGTATGAAATGCTTGTGATAAATGCAGACAAATTTAGGAAACAACCAAACACGTCATTCATGGGTTGATTTTTTTTTAATGTTTCAAAAAGTGTGAAGAAACCATGAATAAGCTATAGAAAAACAAATATGTTGATAATACGCAGATAGTGGACGTGATGTGTGTGATACAAGCTAAAGTGCACGTGAGTGTTGTGCGCTCGCAAGTGTCGAGAAGTAGGTGTGCTGCTTGGTTGTCTGCCACCGAGCTGGGAGTGTGCGTGTGTGCAGTAGCGGAGTCGTCTCCGAGGCGTCGCGTGGCGTACTGCAAGTATATGGCATGCGTTGTGCATGTTAGACGTTTATGGCTCTGCTGCAGTCACTTAAATTCATAATTTTAATTTAACTCTCTTTGTTTAAGATAACAGAATTGAGCCACGTGAGGCAAACTGCACGGCTGAATGACGAAATATTTCCAACAACTTACAAACACTACACCGGCAACTAAATGATAAAATGAAATCCTCTACTTGCAGATGGATAGCTAAAAATAAATACCTGGATATGGGTTGACTGACGTAACAAGAATAAATCCTCGTAGAAAATTCAAACATAAATAAATTCCGGCAACGCTGCTGTAGGGCGCAGGGTCCGAAATCAGCAACGGTGTAGACGAAAACACGACCACAGCGCAACTAAGAAACTGGAAATATTGAGGCAATGAACGATAATCCCGTTGTATGAGAAATAACATATTAAATACTAGTGGTAGTAGTATTTAGTGAAGATATGCGGCCCGTTGCCTCCATGCAACCACTGTATCTATTATAGCCTCTTTCGCTGTGGTGAAAAGTTTGAATGTGGGAAAAAAAAAATATTTATACATATATTTAAATATCCAGCATTCTATTCAAATTGAAATTTATTTTCGACCTTAAAATTTCACATAACCCTGAGAAGACGATACCTACCTACATTTTGTGCCATTTAAAGGAACAATTTTATTTTGTACATAAATGCAATAACTGATCAAATATATAAGATGGACTTTAAAAACATATAGCATTCTATTACCAAAGGTAATTAATTTTACACGTTTGCGTTACTATTCATAACGTTCCAATATTAATTACAATAAATTCTTTACCTCTACAAATTTACATTATTATTATTCTCTCTAAATGTCAAACATAAATGTTTTATCTCACAATATAATGATTTGTGGATGGTAGTTGAGGTTACCCACAGCCGAGATGCAAAATAGGATATGTGAGCTAAACCGGGATGTTAAACCACTATGGCCAGAATTCTAGGTATATGCCGAACAAGATGAATAACAACGAACACAAGACGTCCCAACCCCCTTCCTCCTCACCCGTCAGCCATTTATGTGACTCGGGAGGATTTTTTTTTTTGGACCTGCAAAAACAATTAAGTATAACAGAATTTAGCTTTCCTTGTATATGTCGGGGTCCAAATATGTTCCATTTTTTCCTCAAAGCCCCATTAAAATACATACAACCAAACATTATCATCGTAATGAATAAAATATGATTGTTTAATAACCCATAAAAAATGTTACAAGAAAATCCGTTCAGTTGTACAGCAAATGACTACTGTATAACACATGTGACTATAATTTGACATTATTAAAATACTACAATATTAAAAGTAAAAGCCCGCAGGGTGAATTATTACGCAACATTTATAACACATGAGCAACCCCCCCCCCCCCCCCCCCCTTCCCATCACAAGAAACACGGATGTAATGTCCTCTCTCTCTCTCCGCTTCTCTCCCGAACGACGAGAAGCCACTCATGTATTCAAAGTTTCGTTGTCGGAACATTTTCCATGTTCGTGAAGTGTAGATAGCGCGCCATGGTAACGTCACATGCTACACGAACGTCCACAGAAGTTCTTGGTTGAAGACAGTGTGTTGAAGAGGAGGGCTCACAACAGGAAGCTAGCAGGCCGGCTTGCAGTAGCGAGACAGTACCCACACAACACTATACATCCACAAATTCAGGGAGCCATCCTAGTAGATATCGTAGGACAAGCAATTTATGGTAAGAGTTTTCTTAAAGCAGATGCTCGTGTAGATTTGACCCCGTTACAATATAACGTTTGTAAAATGTTTTGCAAGATTGCTTTTCCTGTATTGGTTTGCAAATACGCGTGAATATACCTGAATACTCGTGCTTGAGCTATTGATGTGTTTTTAATGTTACCACTACATATTAATATTCTCGTGACGAGTGTATTTGTATTTATAACGTGCCCGCTCAACGAGCCTCTGATACGTAATGGATCATGTCATTTGAAATGTCACTGGTTGGAATAGCCTAGTTACGGGTAGACGCGCATGTGTGCAGGAAATAAGTCGCATGCAAGGAAAGGAACGGTGAGTGGACCGTGACTGGGCAGTCGCAGTCGCGGCAGCAGCAATCACTGGTACACGTCAGTCCTTGCCATACACTAAAGATGAGGTAGCTCCGTTGTTAGCCTTCTGCGCATCTACGCAACATTCACCTACCCCAATCCTACACAACTGTCCCATGGTTAACGGTGATGAACGTGTTTGTTTACATCTTAATTTTTAAATGACTACTATTATTTTAATAAAATGCATTTGCCATTTTGAATTTAATCAAAAAGCATTACAAATTGGTAAGAGGAGGTATAAAAATGTCTCTAAGTACTTGTTTACAAATCAGCGTTCTAACCTCAAATCCAATCCACGTAGTTTTCGCTAGATATGTTAGCAGGTGAGCAGTTCAATGTAGGGACTAGGAGTTCGGTTGTGCGCAGCCAGCGAGGTCGCTGTACCTCATAGTTGTAAGACGGAGTGGCTGGCGGCTGCGCACTCTATCCTTCATGGTGGTGATCAGTGCGGTTCCCAAGGGAAGTGTGTTACCGCCGCGCAGGCGTGCCAACAGTACAGCGGCTGTCGTGCTCGCCCACTTGGCTGAGGTTTGCTCCGCCCAGGTTGGCGAGACTACAGGTGACCACCGCCAGTTAGCACGTGTACACCACTTTCTTAGTTGTGCACCTCAACAAATGGAATAATTGCAGTTTTCATCAAATGAATAGAATTTTTTTAAATCTTAAACTTTGCACTTTGTTAGAACTAAGTTAATACTAAACTTTGTTCTTCGCACTAGTGGAAAATTTACTGAAATATGTCCATATTGTGCGATATTCGTTTTATTACAAAATTAATTTAAATGAAACGACAGAATCCTAAACTTGTTTGTGATGGCAGCTATATTAATTTCGCTCTTGAGATCTGTAACTTTTTTCCACTAACTTATCCCCGTTCACGATCGCTCAGTGGCAAACAAAATGGTATTGTTACTGTTGTAAGTAAACCCGGAGAGAGTGAATAATTGTTCCAAACTAAATGTAACACTTAACAACATTGTGGTTGATGCTAGTAATTGGAACCAAACACGCACGAACTTTTGACACACGAATATTATAGAATTAGTAAATGTGGTGGCAACTGTAAAGTGAGCCTTTTGGGAGAGCAGCGAGTGTCTGCACGTTGTGTACCGAGCTCGTCTTGTCGTTTAACCCGAGTTCAACAAACCTTCACTTAGCTCACGCTTATGGAACAAGTCTGATGGGACTTGACGGCGCTGTAGGGACAACATTGGGCGTGCAGCTCGCGCCTACCTTCACTACATACAACGTTCTCCCACGTTTGAGATCGAGAAGCGTCGCAGCTATAAGGCCGACACTACTACGCACATCAAGTGCACAGTCGCCTTTAAACAACTGGCTTGCATTGTTATCGTCGCACAGGTCCCGAGTGTTTGTAATGTGCGGGACGGGACGCCTTGACAGCACTCAACAAAACAGCCTCGTCTCAAGTGCTTGCTCCTTTCGTAGATAGCGATAGCACTCGAGTGTTTAATATTTCCGTGGGAACATATTAAACACGCTTCAGAGCCGGGCAGGCGGGGATAGCGTCTCCCTGCTGCTATCTGGGCGAGTGTCAGCAGTACATCGCACTTTGTTGGGCCATTCTACTTTGAGGTAACTGTGTTGCAGGAAAAGCATTGCGGCGCTTTCTGTACGCCAATTCTATTGCCAATTTCATGTAAGTGGGGTAAATTTTGACAGTTCTAGAAAAGTAGCGCAGCCACAATGTATCCTTCCACCACAGCTGTTTTGGCACTGAAGGAAAAGATGTTTGTAAACAAATATTTGAGTCCAATGCACAGTTACATTTCCCTCTTTCCTCAAGTTTTCTGTCGTTGCAAGCACTGCAAGACTAGCGTTAGCTAACTTCCGTCAAATAATCAAAGTAGAATAGGTTGGCATTCCAACCTGCTATTTTTGTAATTGTCGAGTAAAATTTTTTTGTGTTCTGTATTTCGAGGGGGAAAAAGGAAACGATAATGCGGTGGGGGGCTTTAGTTTGTCTTTCTTGAGACGGCAGTTTTTTTATGTTCTTACGAGTGTGACGACATTTTGAATTATCTATTGTTTTGACAGCGCAGTGTGTGAAATTTTGCTCGTATGCAAATAACATTCAAATTATTGTAACTTTGAAAATTTTAACTGCGATGGAAAAACAAAACGCTATACATACGTCATTGTTCGTATTCATATAGAAGTAGGGGATAATAGTAGGTTCTGGAGGGGAGCCGGAGGAGTCGCCAGGTGCGGGGTGGAGGGAGATCCCCACGGTATGACACGCCTGTGCTGACGTCACTTGATGGCACGCGCGCGGGATATCCCCCCCCCCCCCAGCAATGAAGTAAGCTGATTGCTGTTAGTCATGCATGCTGGTTGCAACCTGGTGATACGGGGAGTAGGTCGGCATCTCCCCTCGGACTTCTGCTGCTGGTTCCATCTCGGGGAGGGCAGGAGGCGAAATCAGTATATGGTACTGACAGCTAGGCTGCTATTTTTATTATTAATTCTTATTTTATGAGTAGCGACCATCTTGGCCATGTCAGTAGCATCCTTAAAAATATTTTTCTGATATGAGATGTCTTTTTAACAGCATTATTAAATCGACTTTGCACTTGTATACCTTTGCATGGAGGTATGCACATGTAAATGATATTGGATCATATGATGCTAATAATACTAAACAACTCATCTGAAATGTCTTACAACTACATAAAAAATATATTAAATAATGTTCAGCTTTCTGTATGGAGGACACACACAAGTCATATTTTAGCAAGTAAAAGAATATCAAAATAAAATAAAATACGAGAGACATGACAATTATGGTACTGCAGCACCCCTAACTAGCATAAAAGAAATATTTACAAATTCAGAACAGTAATAATAAATCAGTAAATTGAATAAGAGATAATTAAATACAAAAAAATTTATTACATTCTTCCAGATGTCAAAAGACCCTTATTCACTACCAGTCTTCATATTTACAAATTTACTCATTACCATATTTACAGTCATTCATCCTGATACCCATAGGGCAGGGTGTTTATACCATCTTCCATTATTAATCTCTTGCCATCCATCTATGTGAGATAGCGACCATCTTGGCTATATCAGTTTTATACTACTAACAGCTAGGCTGCTACCTTTTGTTTTTCAAGTATATTTCAATTATTTTGCTTAAATAATATTTCAGTATCAGTGTTTACTTTTCCTCATATATTTTTAAGTACGGAATTTGCTCTTAGTGTATATTTTTTCGAGGAATTGGTTTGATATTTTCACTATACGATGTGAAGTTTCGCGGCTAATTAATTTGTAGTGTACCGCAAATAATTTAGTACGCATCAAAAATGAATATTAATTATCACGTATCTGACTCCATATAGACCATCAAAGACAAACAAGTGCAAAAAATATAGAAAATATAGACCACTATTTACATGCGTGAACCAAACAAAACCCATAAATATTGGTTGACACATTACTCATGGTTAAGCCTGTAGACGACATCGATGATGAAATGTCTCACAAACACTCGAATTAAAAAAAAAAAGAAAAATGTATGTACATATTTACAATTAAACTTCAGGAGGCAGAATTACATCGCACAGACACTGCACACTTGCACGCAGGCTTCGCACCTCCTCCAGAAGGAGAGCATAGTTCTGTCACAAAGAAGGCAGCTGGTGTGTGTTGCTGCTGCCATCCCCTCCCAGAAGAGTCGAACCTCTGTTTGCAGGTCCCGCAGAGCAACATCCTCTTTCTCTTCATCCACGTCGTCCAGGTCCTCGAGACGTCCTGCTGACGCTATTGAGCCTGGTGTGTACTCACTCAAAGGCACGAGTCAGTACTCGTTCTGGAAATGCCTCTGCTGGAGACGACGGAGTGGAGGAAGATGGAAGCGGCGTCCATGCGATGTTCTGCGAAGGCAAGGGAGACATCCATCGTTGGAATCGCTTGCGCTCAGGCAATGTGTTGGAATGCTGGAATGAGTGGTGGAGTAGGAGGTATGTGTCTCCTTGGTGTCGTGACCATGTCGTAGACTGGTAGCTGCCCTACGTATTCCTCGAAGGCCCGATTGTCCTCCTCCAGGATGGCATGTATTGCAGCCATCTTCTGCGACATCTCAAGCAAGAATGAGGAGTGGTCGTGGTTGAGGGGAGTATGTGATAAATCTTCTTTCCATGTCCTCGAGATAGAATGTCCTTGGTTTTTAATGTTGAATCTTGATCTTGTATATTTCAGTGCTTCAGTTTGGAGTGTAGCCTTTTGTAAATGTACCCTTCACTCGAGATATCCTGACATAGTCTCCGATCTTTGCCTTAGGCTTGCGAGTGTCCACTTTCTTTTTGTTCTTGAATATTACTGAGTTGTCCTTGACATCCACAGGTCTCATTTTCGTGGTTCGATGTACTTTGCGATTATAGTTCGATACCAGATGGGGCAACATGTCCAACCACTTGTAACTTCCCTACGATAAGAATTTCTTCCACATTTAATTTTTCAAAGTTCTTTTAAAGCATTCCACCACGTTCGCCTTCATACCACTACGTGTAGAGTAGTGGTTTATTTTATTTTTCACCATCAACCTGTGGAATGAGAGGTGGTAGAATTCTCTTTCCGAGGTCCGTATGTAAATTTCTAGGTGGTCCTTTGTTTTGCGAAACAGAGTTCATTGCATTTGACACATATCTCGCATTTTTTGTCTTTATGGGTGCTGTCCAAGTATATTTGCTGTAATAGTCAGTGACAGTCAATTGATATTCGAATCCCATATTCGCATGTGCATAAGGTATCATTTCAACCAAATCTGCTTGATACAAATCTCGCAGGCCAAATGCTAGCACTTTGCGGCATGGATAAATCCTTCTTGCAGGCTTGTGCACTCACTGGCAATATTCGCACGACTCATACTATGTATCTGTCTTCTCTTAATTCTTCGATGATGCTGGATATTTCATTAGTGTGCGAATTATTCCCTGCTCGCTGAGAAGCAATTGGCAGATGTAATCTCTCAACAATTTCACTAACATCATTCCAATAAATGTACTCTGGAGAATACCATCTTCTATTTTTTTACTTGGATAGAGACCAGAACCAACTGCATCTCCAACATCAGAAAACAACTGCGAAATAATGCCAAATTTCGGATGTGTTTCATCCTTATATTCATTGCTGGCAGGACCGTTGTCCTTCAAGTGTGCGCCCGTAAGTTTTCCATTTCTTCTGAGACTTGGGTTCAATAGAAGGCTCAGTCTTCACCACCACAGGAAAATCCTGACTCTCAGCAGGAGGCACATGCTGTTGCAGTTCATCTAGCCTTGAAGTAATTGGTTTGAAAGCTTCCTCATTGGTCACGCCGAGATTCATTTTGAGTTGTGGGGTCAACAAATATTTGCCACAAATACTTTTAATCAATTTGTGTATGTCACTGACGATGTCCGACATTGTACTAAACACAAAATCACTTTGCTGCAGGTTTTATAACCTTATTGGCAGGTAGCGAGTTCGAAACAGAAGTCGGAAGGTTTTCGATATTATCTATAGTATTTTCTATTGTTATTAGATGAGGTAATATCTTATCCAGAACATGCTCACAATGAGCCCACGCATTATCATGAGGCATTTTAGATAGACGATCGCCTATCACTTGGATTTTCCTGTCTAGCAAAGATTCAACTTCAGCAGGAATAACCTCGAACTTAACTTCAACATCAGTACTTATTCTTTCCAGCACAGTCTGTATTAAAGTAATCAAGTCGGCATTGAGGGACAGAACAAATGACATGTTAAGAGTATCTTTTCCATCTTTTGGATCAGCAACATTTTTAATTTGTTTCCCTCTGCACTGCAATTACCATATGATGTAGGTGTAAGACAGCTTTCAGTCTTGCATTTGAGGCCGCTCTGACCAAACTTTGAAATGATGTAGCTCATCTCTCACCGAAGATTACTAATGAACTGATCAAATCCTTGCCTGTATCTCCCTTTAAGTAAGGGAAATTCTTTAGTTATTACTAGGAAGCCATATGGTGCACGCCAGCAAAATGCACACACTCCTTAATATTTTTCAAATGTCACATTTGTATTAACGTGATTGGAATAAATGTCGCAGGTTCAAGTCATCCATGCAAAACAATACCAACATATTGACATTGTCTCATAGTAATTGTTTGGGAATGCATGAATATGTCTGACACACATAAAATGTATCCAGTTCCATATGCCTCCCCATACAGAAATATTCTTGTATACATATCTGCTTATCACATGCCACATCATCGAAAATAACTACATAGTTCGGTATGGCCTTAGCTGGAGGCAACACATCGACATTATCGCTATATAGAAAATATCCTAATCCATGTATAGCACTTAGAATCAGGGCCAGTCGCCAGTACTTTGTCTGCTGAAGCGATTGGAGTACAGGCATACATTCTCGAACTGAATACCATTTGTCTCTTCCAGTAAACTTATCATGATGCAAGTCTTACCACGGGATGGCCCTGTAATAATACAATGCACAACATCTGGAAACAGAAGGCCATGATGTAACTCATGAGAAATTGATATATCTGCAGATGTGATGTGCATGGGAAGACTTAGCTCATGCTTGGTGATTTGTATGCAACCACTATACTGAGGCACTGATTGCAGTGCTAACTGCTGGGCCTGCGGTGATGATTGCAGAGTGTGCAGAGACGATTGTGGAGCGTACGGTGCTAATTGCAAAGGTAAATGCAATGCATGGGGAGTCAATTGTGGAGAGTGTGGAGTCAATCGCGGAGACAATTGCGGAGGGTGTGGAGATAGTTGCAGAGCATGCAGTGCAGAAGGAGACGGTATTAGTCCAGAGCCAGTGCTGCAGATCTTAGAATGTCTTTTCAAAATATCTCTTCGAGTGAACTCTTGTTGGCAGTCTACACTGAAATCTCAAACTCGAAGTCGTCATTCTGCAGGTAGTTGCTTCATGTCGCAGCATATTACGCATGGCTGTAAACACTTTACCACAGAAGCGACAATGGAGGTACATTGCTTCTGTACTGTTCAGTGTCTAGAATGATACTGACTCAAAGTATATAAATGATTGCTTGTATATAATTTGCATTCAGTACATTGTGATGCCTCGTACATGTAAGATCGGATGTGGACTAGTGAACACGCTTATAAACAATTTACCTTTTTGAAGCACATATTCCTGGATAAAAGTTCTGTGGGCCAGGTACGAAGCTTGCAAAACATTTGGCACATGGCGACGTTGGTGTGAATGATCTCGATAACACCTGCAAGGAACACGATATCGCCTATGCATCCAGTAACAAATTAGAAGACAGGCACACAAATTATTCTATCGTTGCAGACAAAGCCAAGAAAACAGCCGAGTCACCTCAAACAAAGTTTGGACAGTAAGTAACTGCTTGGGGTGTGTCCAAAATAATGAAGGCAAAAGTTAAATGTGGAATGGGTTTGAAACTCAACCAGAATAAAAATAAAACGAAGACGCAGAAGAAATGCTGCAAAGGGAACAAGCAAGGTGGCTTCCTGCCATTTCTCCTACCACGACTTGCAGCACTAGGTGGTTTGATCGGTGGAGTTAGCGGAATAGCACATGCAGTAAATACATCTAAAATCAAGGACAACAGTTGGTCGAAGCCGCACATCACTACAAGATGATGGAAGCTATTGCACAGGGAGCAAAAAAAGGCAAAGGACTCTATCTCAGACCATACACTGCAGGAGGTGGCAGTCGAATAAAAAGAACCAGACATAGGAAAGGAAAGAAGCAAGTGTAGTATATTTAGTGAACCCCTCTGAGTCATGATGAAACCTCTCCCCACCATATAAGAAGTAGCCATCACCAATCCTCAGCCAGACACCATGTATGACAGCAGCAGTATTAGCAGCATGTTCAACAAACAGGACTGTGTGAAGTTCCAGCCAGAAAAAATGGACAAGTATGAACGATATGTCATTGGTTACAGAAGAGTTATTTTCAAACAGAGATGTGAGTTCGGGCAAGTATAGGTGTGTGATGGTATGGATCATGTGTGGCTATTATGACTTTTATGATGGTTTCCACACTCAAACTTTGTTACACGACGATTTAAATAGATGTGCTGTTTTTAATCTCTGCCCAAACAGTGAGTTGCCTGCTAGTGGAGACGGCATCGCCATACATGTCGAATTCCAAGACATTGATGGACATCAAGTTTAAAACAGAATAGACTTGTGCTTATGAGACTTGCACATCGAACACAAGACTATTCTTCAATTGCGGTGGTGTTCGAGCACTCCCTGCTCCCCCGAGGTATGCTGTGTAAATAGATTACCGCCGTGGACATCGAAACCCAGACTGCAGAATCAGAAACCAATGGTGTAACTGTAGAAGGCGAAATTATTTGTAGAAGCAAGTGTAAGTGCCTGGAGACATGCTGTGACTTCATCTCCAGGATCCGGTCTGTGCTGGTGGGACTCTTCCATTGATGTCATACATCACGGCGAACTTAAGGAGGCTCGTCAGACCTACAATGATTCAGTTTGCTGTCGAGCTCAGACTTTGAAGAACGATGTCAACTTTTCATCCTGCAAATCACCATGCGAGTACGAATCCTTGGTTGAGTAGGGTGATGTACTCATACTGGAATGGAGAACTTTTACGCACTTATGCGGAAGAATGTGATGGACATTTTTATACTCTGTTTGCTGATGTTCCAGTAATGTTTGAGCCTTGTGAACAGATTCACTGCATCATGTATGATCAGTGCCCTGTATTCTTCATGCGTGAAGATACTTTGCTTCCAGCTCTCCAGAAGAGGTTATAACTCATACTAACAAGCTACCTCTACATTCGCCAACCTGCACCAACTTCCAACTGGAAAGCTTCCTAGGCCTGGAAGCTCTGTCACCTCCACTAGCTTCGCCTGCCACAGCTATTCCAGAACCCAATCACAGATGCAGCACTTCTGCAGTGGCAGTTCCAGAATCTAGTTGCAGGAAACGTTAATGCCAGCAGCAAAAAATTCATCGATACCATGAAGAAAAATAGGAAGCAGCAATCTCTGCCCAGTCTTCTCTAAGATTTGGCGCGGACTAGTTTTCGTGCTGATGAGCCAGACCACTCGTCAAGACTCTTCTAGAGACTCAGCAAAATTAATTGCTGGGGTCAAATATATGAAGTGTTTTTGCAATATGTTAGACATTTAATTTTTTGTGTGTTTGTAAATATTTATGCTAAATAAAATTTGTTTTGTGAAAATAAAATCGTTTTTTTTAATATTCCTTTGTCATGCATTTTTAAAAGAAATACATATGCATACTGATTATTGCTTGCAACTGGCTGAAATGTTTTAATGGTTAAAGGATTTAAAAATAAATGGTAACAATATAACAAGCACTTTAATAACTTTCATACTAAATTAAACCAAATGTAAAAACAAGTATATAAAAGCATACAGAAAAAATATAATGTAATGAAATGTAGAAAAAAAATAGACTGCTTTAGTTGCCTGTTTGCAGCTAGAATTGAAAATGTGCTTGAAACATCGCATTCCTACTACTTATGGGATATAACACATTGGTTAATTTTTATAGAATAAATATATAGTGTTTAATATGTCATGAGGAGTCATTTGCGGAGTAAGAGGGGTCAGTTGCGGTGCATGCGGTGCTAACTGCGGTGCATGCGGAGATAGTTGCGGAGCGTGCGGTGCAGGAGGGGTCAGTCTTGTGAGGAGTCAGTTTAGCGATGCTTCGCGAGTCTATGATAAGATATGACCTCGCCGCACCATTTTCCTGAAACTTTGTCGCTCCTTGGCTGAAGTTTGAGGAATCTAGTTGTAACATGCTCGAGTGATGTGACAGAACATTTCCTGGGAATCGGGTTGTAACATGCTCGAGTGATGTCATATGGAAACCCCCTCCACATAGGCTCTTCACTTCTGATGTGTATAAGGGTATCGCAAAAGTAGATTTTTACTTGGTCGTAGTTCACTCATTGTGTGCGCCTCGGAGCTCTTCAGTGCGATTCAGTGTGTTTGAAGGTTTCCTCCTAGTTGTTCAACGTTGAGCTGTCATCACACGTTCCATTTCTTCCCGGAGATGACCTATCATATCAATTGCTACATCAACTACATCATCGGTGTAGAGCAGCCATCGTGTGTTCCGCTGATTCCTGGATACTGCATACATCATCATCATCTCCTGCGATCTTCAACCATCTTAACTTCTGCTAATTTTCATCATGTTCCTCGGCAATTCTTCCTCCATTTCTTCGAGCATGGCACGGGACTTCCTGCAGTGCTTCTTCTGTGGTGAAATGTTTGAGGATTATGATGGACTAGCTCACGAAGCCAACTGTCCTTCGAACACTGTTGGGCATTATGAGACTCTTGTCCCCCAGCAAGTGTGTACTAAGTGTGGCAGAGGACTTAGCCCTCAATATAACTTGGTTCGGCACCTCAGATCATGTACTGGCAATGTGCCGGCAAAATCAAATTGTAAGTACTGCAGCAAGAAATTTGGCCTTACCAGAAATGCTCGTCCAACATGAAAAGAATTGTGTAATGAACCCCAACTGCGAATACTAAGAGTGCGATAAGTGCAGTAAGCAATTTACCAGACTAGACAAGATGGAGACTCATAGCTGGAAATGTAATGGGCCTGCTCCACCACCTGCGAAGAGGCATCGTGTTATCACTTCTGGTGGAGTCTTCCAACATGGTTCAGCCAGGACCATCTTCTGCACCTCAGCTGGAGCCATCCAGTGCATCTCAACCAAGACCATCCAGTGCACCCAAAGCATCTCACCCCAGGATAGTCTTAGGAAAAAGCCTTGCCAATGATAATGGTTTCGTGGAGGCAGTCAACTTTCCGCAAAAACTTAAAAACAGTGGTTATAGTGAAAAGAGCAACCACATGTAAGGATATTTGTACTTGCATGATATGGAGAATATCATCAACCAGCTAATGGAAGAAATCGAAGAGAATGGCAGCATCATATTTAATATTGTCTTGGAATGTGATTATGGGAAGCCTGAGCTGCATGAGGAGTGATCCACGTGCATTCAAGACAAAAATGCCCCATTATATAATCACAATGATGTGGAGAAGGCTGTGGAGGACAGCATTCGGAAAATGTTAGGAAGAGTAGTAGTATGTGAGCAAGGGATCTGGGTGGGCTCTCTTCAATCAAATGACTGCAGCTATACATCAACAAACACAATCCGCTCAGAGCCTCCTCCTACATAGACCTTCCTAAAGCCAGAAAGGCAATAATCAACCCACAGAACAAGGACCACCAGTGTTTCAAGTGGGCTGTGCTTGCAAGATTTGTCGAAGGTGGTATTCTGCATTATGTAGACCAGATATACTTAGACTTGGAAGACAAGTTTGATTTTTCATGTCTGGACTTCCAAACACCTCTTTGTCAGATAAGTGTGTTTGAGAAGAGGAATACTGGTGTGTCAATCAACATATATGCTCTTGATGCTGACATTAATGTGATTCCCAAGCATGTGACTAATGATAAGCCTACACACATTGATCTGCTTCTCATTACTTACGAAGATGGATCCCACTTCACATATATCAAGAACTTCTCCTGCCTTGTTCGTTCACAGCTCACAATACATGAAAATGAAATCTACATCTGCAAACGATGCTTTGTATACTTTGATAAGCAACCTTGTGTATCAGGACTCACAGGAGAACAAGTTCTGCAAGAGCACAAGAGGCACAGCTCTACCCATGCACCACTGCGAGTTGAGATGCCCAAATTCGAGAAGAGTGGTGGGCCACCAGTTCTCAAGTTCAAGAACTAGCAGAACTGTGACAAGCTACCTGTAGTGGCATACTGCGATTTCGAAGCCTTGCTGAATCCAATTCATACATGTGAGTCTAAACCCCAGCAGTGCATACACATATGCATACCAGAAACTGAGGCCTGCAGCTATTGCATATATGTATGTGTTGATAATTATGTGATTTATGTGCACCTGACTTCCAGCCTGCCTGCAGAACCATCATCTATATGGGAATTGATGTAGCGAAGCACTTCATGGATGCTATTGTGGATATTGCCAAGAAAGTGAAGGTTATTTATGAGACCTTTAAGCCTATGGCTTCTCTGACAACTGAAGAGATGACATTCACTCTAGCCTCAACATGCTGATACTGTTCTACCTCCTTCACATGTGACAATCGCAAGGTCCATGATCATAACCATTTCACTGGAAAATACATCGGAGCAGCCTGCAACAACTCCAACATGTTACATCGTCGGCCCAAGAAACTACCTGTATTCTTCCACAATTTAGGCTACCATGAACACTTCATTATAAAGAAACTGGGTTATGATATCAAAGACATTTTCATTATTCCCCATAGTGAAGAGAAGATGATTACTTTCTCTAAGCGTCTGGTGGAGATATTCAGTATGCATTTCATGGACTCCTTTATATTCATGTCAGCCAGTCTTGCCACACTCACTCAGAACTTGCATTCAGATAAGTTCAAGAACACCTCCAAATTTTTCGCTCTTGAAGAAATGGGATTTGTCACTCATAAGGGTCTCTTCCCTCATGACTATGTGGATTCATGGACAAAGCTTGAAGAGCCGCATCTGCCGGTCAAAGGCAGGTTTTACAACAGGCTCGCAGACTCCAACATCTCAGACGAATAATATGGCCATGCACAAGCGATCTGGGAAAAATTCAACTTCAGAACTCTTGGTGATTACTTAGACATTTATCACAAGACAGATGTCCTCATCTTGAGCGATGTTTTTAATAACATCAGGGAGTTATGTTTGGAAACTTATGGGCTGGACTGTGTGCACTATGTCAGCGCACCTGGATTTTCCTTTGACGCTATGCTGCAAGTGACGAAGGTGGAACTGGAGCTCCTAACTGATTATAACATGTACATGTTCTTTGAAGCCGCAATTCGTCACAGTGTGGTCCAGTGTGTGAAACTACGATGCAGGGCCAATAACGAGTACTTGTCTGAGACCTTCGATCACTCACAACCATCGACCTTCCTGCAATACGTCAATGCCAACAACCTTTATGGGAAAGCAATGTCCATCCCACTGCCAAAATACAACTTCAAGTGGTGTGATGTCAACATCAATGTGATGGGTATAGCCGAAGATGCGGGCACAGGCTACATCCTAGAGGTACATGTTGAGTACCCCACCTCCCTCCACGAAAGTCGCAAAGATCTTCCATTTCTCCCGATCAATCAGTTTCCTCCAGGATCTAAACAGACAAAATTGCTCAGAACACTGGAAACTAAGACTCGCCATGTTGCGCACTACCGGAACTTGAAACAAGCTCTGCAGTATGGACTCAAAATAACTAAGATACATAGGTTCCTACTGTTCGTACAGTCTCCCTGGCTAAATCACTACATTGACTTGAATACTCGAAATTGGCAAGCTACTAAAAACTACTTCGAGGATTTATTTAAACTTGCCAATAACTCCACCTTTGGTAAGGTTATGGAAAATAAGCGAAAGAGGCAGCAAATGGAGCTCATCTGTGATGAATGATAGCTTTACGATCACTTTCTTGATCTGTCTCTCAAGGACAGGACGATATACCATGATATGCTAGTCCTGGTCAAAATGGAGAAGGAAGGCATCCTCTTCGACAAGCCCATCTACGCCAGTTTTGCCGTCCTGGACTTGTCGAAGACGGTAATGCAGGAGTTTCATTACGATGTCATGAAGGCCAAGTATGATCACGACCATCTTAATCTAGTCACTATGGATACGGACTTATTCATATACGAAGTAATATCGGACTTCTACCAGGACTTGGTTGATGATGCCGTTTTCATGGATAAAATTGATACGAGCTGCTACCCTGCCTCTTATTCCTGTTACTCTACGACCAATTAGAAAGTTATAGGAAAATTTAAAGAAGAGTGCAATTGAAAGGCCATGTGTGATTTTGTGGGCCTGAGGGCCAAAATGTACTTGTGTGTGTGTGAGGGTAAAGTGACAAAGAAGATCAAAGGCATACAGAAATGTGCGGTAAGAAAGGAAATCTCCTTTGAAGACTACTTAAATGTGTTTGAAACGCAGTGCAGCATCCGACGCTATGTCCATACCATAAGATCCCATCATCGTGAACTTTATTCAGAATGTTCTAATAAACTCTTTCTCTCACATGGATGGATGAAAAGAGATTAATAATGGAAGATGGTATAAACACCCTGTCCTATGGGTATAAGGAAGAATGACTGTAAATATGGTAATGAGTAAACTTGTAAATATGAAGACTGGTAGTGAATAAGGGTCTTTTGACATCTGGAAGAATGTAATAAATTTTTTTTGTATTTAATTATCTCTTATTCAATTTACTGATTTATTATTACTGTTCTGAATTTGTAAATATTTCTTTTATGCTAGTTAGGGGTGCTGCAGTACCATAATTGTCATGTCTCTCGTATTTTATTTTATTTTGATATTCTTTTACTTGCTAAAATATGACTTGTGTGTGTCCTCCATACAGAAAGCTGAACATTATTTAATATATTTTTTATGTAGTTGTAAGACATTTCAGATGAGTTGTTTAGTATTATTAGCATCATATGATCCAATATCATTTGCATGTGCATACCTCCATGCAAAGGTATACAAGTGCAAAGTCGATTTAATAATGCTGTTAAAAAGACATCTCATATCAGAAAAATATTTTTAAGGATGCTACTGACATGGCCAAGATGGTCGCTACTCATAAAATAAGAATTAATAATAAAAATAGCAGCCTAGCTGTCAGTACCATATACTGATTTCGCCTCCTGCCCTCCCTGAGATGGAACCAGCAGCAGAAGTCCGAGGGGAGATGCCGACCTACTCCCCATATCGCAAGGTTGCAACCAGCATGCATGACTAACAGCAATCAGCTTACTTCATTGCTGGGGGGGGGGGGGAATCCCACGCTCGCACACACATACATACACACATACACACGCACATAAAATTCTTTGAAATGAAGTTAACCTTGCACTCGTTGAAATTACGATATGGGTAAATGAACCAATATTATTAACACACTGCAGAAGTGGTGAAAGTGTAGCATTTTTCAATTTTTCAGGCCACGTGCAATGCAATAATACATAGTAATGGTTTACAGAATTATTATTTACAAATCTCGCAAACTTTCTGATTGTAGTAAAATTCACAACCTCTTGAACACATGTTTTTCTATGGAAATCATTTGGAAGTTTACTTCATTAAAGTCACGTTTATTTGTCACTAGCATTAAATAATTGATAAGCAAAATCTAGTAAAATCAATAGTGCCCATGTTTCCTGAAACCAACAAACTTAATGTTGGAAACGTAAATGATATTGGTGTTGATTGATTGTGGACAGCGCGGCGACAGTGTATCGAGTATAGGCACATGAGGCGTTGTGGGTTTTGGAGCGGAGTAGACATAGGAGACGTTAGTGGGCAGGAAGGACCCTGCTTGGTCAGCTCGGAGAGGCGAGGGCCCAACATGGCCTGGGGCCATGCTCTGCAACTGCCACCTTCCAAACTGCACAGTAGCAAACATAGGAGACGTTAGTGGGCAGGAAGGACCCTGCTTGGTCAGCTCGGCGAGGTGAGGGCCCAACTTGGCCTAGGGCCATGCTTTGCAACTGCCACCTTCCAAACTGCACAGTAGCAAACCTGCCTTTGTTTTTTCCTTCTGCTTATGTGCAGTAGCTTACATTAATATTCGCCCACCGATGATTCTCGCAGTTTCATGGCCCTATGCTACATTAGAAATGAAGATAAACATAAAACATAATGCACAATCATTCTTGTGTGCTTGAAATGAAATGCAACAGTAGCCAATAACTGACATGAACAGTGCAAGTTATTGAAACACATTTTGTCCTCGCGTGCTGCAGAAGTACGCCACTCTAATACTCGACCAGTTGTGGTGGCATAGGCATGATGCATACTGTGTTCGTACCTCATGTCATTTGTTGCACGCTCTCTGCGCTGACAGGTTGTATTGGGTAGCTCTGTTGGCTGCGTCAGTCAGGCAAATGGGACGTAGGGCAAGAATACTATAGGCTGTTCACGATAAAGTGAGCTCTTTAAGCCCCTTATGTATTTTTCTTGTCCTCCAATTTCAGTCTTCCTGCTGCTTTTTAATATAAGCTTTGCAATGTGACCAATAAACACAGTGTATACATTTCAACACCATCACAATGTAATGCGTGACGCTGCAACAAGATACATTTATTAGCGGTTAATGCCTGTTGCGGGGTCCTTAAAAAGTGCTCACTTTATCGTGAACAGCCTGTACGCTTAAACAGTGGCAGCTGGTAATTCATCTTAACGCAAAGAAGAAATTTCAACAAGAAGCGGAGCACTTGAATCTGCCAAGGTCCACTGTCTGAGAAATCGTAATGTTTGAGAAGGAAGACAGAATATATTCGATACCTCAAAAAGGACAGCTGAAGAAACTAAGCGAGAGAGAAGAATAGCTAATAATTAGGAAAATAAAAAGAAAGATCCGAAAATTAGTGCTTGCAAACTTACCACGGAGGTACTCGATGAAAGTGTCTCTAAATATACTGAATGCCAAAAGTTGTGTTGAAATAACAAGAAGGCATAGACGAATACCTCTTGCAAGTTAAATTAGGTTTTTTTGGTATGTTTTGTTAATTAAATCTGTAAAATGGTTTTTTTTTTTTAAATGTGAGTAAAATTTGTTATAAATTCGTACCACCGTGTCTGTACTGTATTGTAACAGCTGTGGTAGGATGTGACATAGACAGAAATAGGTGTTAGGTGGCTAATTTAAAAGAGACTGCAAATTCCCTTAAAATGTGTAGCATGTGAATAGCAATTACACATACTAGCCCACTTGATTGCCAACACTTACACCTCCTTAAGACATACATAATTTATCTGGCTCATTGCAGTCAGAATGGTACTACTCCAGAACTTACCATGAGAGAGTGTTGTAAAATAATCTGGTAGCAGCTAGTAAACGCATCACAACTGGAAGGATCACTGAAATGTAAAAGACCTTTGCTACTATACTTGTTGCGATGATACTCTCCTCGAAAATCTCACTAACATAATATTGATTGGAATATCGCAGACAAATAGTTCAAATTCTTTTTGAAGAACCAAAAATGGTCATGTTTCAACATTTAAATAAATCTGAAATAATTAAAAAATTAGAGAGAAAATATGTATATTAACATGGCTGTAACTGATAGCCCAGTGATTGACGCCAAATTAAAATGAAATCTTATTAAAATAGTGTTTTCTATTAATAATTATTCTTAGAGCAAAATGACTTGGGAGCATGAGTAAAACAAATACCAACGTGGTATATGTGGCGTGTTTGGCTAGCTTCATTTATAATCTTTGGCCATCGTGTTAATTTGTTCCACCTGGTAATAATCATGCTGTTTAACTCGCAAATAAAATTATGTGGCTGCAGTATCTTGAAATTGTGCGCTACTGAGGGTTGCTATTTCAGTTCCGGCATCTTCCCTAAATGTGTACGAACCTGGGTACTCGTCCATACAGTTTATCATGTACCACTCGGACGCTCGAGGGTGGCGAACTAAAATTAATCAGATAACGTGTAGGAAGCACGAGCAGACTTAATCTTCTTAGTTTCCAAATACCGACGTCACCTTCCTGCAGTCTGCTGTCCCAATCACGGAACTTGAACCAAGTTCCATAGTAAAAATGTAAATTTCTACCGGGCCCTGTGACACGTCGCTGCCCGCCTATCAGTAGAAGGCAGTATGGCTAAACTTTCACTAACTGCTTAAGCTGAACCAGAACAGCCAATTATGGGGCGGGTTACTCCGAGGCTGACGTCACCTCGTTGCCATAGGAACTGTCAACATATGGTTACCTGATATACGACCATGTGACAAACAAATATCACATAAACTGAAATACTTGTTATTTGCACAAATATATAAATTATTATACACGTAAAAGTTACTTACGAAAATAAATAGTCTGATTAAAAGTAAAGTGAGAAATAATATTTATATATGTCACAAAATTTATATGCAAATTATTTAAATATTATTTGTTTATCACAACCTGCTTACCAAACAGTAAATCGTGGGGCGCATAAATAAGTATAGATACGTAGGCATTACAGTACCTAAATTTTATTTTTATTTTTTTTTTCAATTGTGTAATTACAGTGAAATGAATACGTATTAAGAGCCATTGTATGTAGTTATTAAGCACCCAATGTAAATTCCGAAAGATACTTGTCCCTTTTCATAAATTATTTATTTTCCAAATTATTAGTTACATAGATAAACAGCTTCACCTGCCATTAATTAATTATAAATATTACATCCAGAATTGCTATCTTTATAAATGTTGCGCGTTAAATAAAAATACGAAGTTCATCACTCGTAATCTATAATTTACCCTTTTGTGTCTGGGAAAACAATGTCCACATTTACTTTCAATTTGTTTAATATTACTAAACTTTCCGCATTTTCCTTTTACCTTTTATTACTCGTTTAAAAAGTGCGTGTAGAAGTCTTACTCTAGCAGAGAGCTCAGAGTAATTACTCTGCAGTTTTGGGACATCGCCAAGAGAAAGTAAAGCAATAGGGGTGTATATCTGCATTCTAGATATAATTGATTCAAAACGGTGGCGATGCACTTCCAGTGCAGTTGCACTTCGGGCGCATGTGTAATTATTTAAATTGCATGTGTATTTCCCTCTCCCCCATCTCCTGCGAGTGTGCCGGAGATGTGAGGTGATATGGCGGGCGCCGTGGAATCGTTTGCTGCTAGGCTGGGTTGTTGCAGCTACGGGTACTTATATTTTATTTTTGCGTAATTTCGGGAGCATTAACTAACTGTGGTATGAGGGGTGGTAGCAGTAGCACATATGGTCGGTTTGGTGTTGGAGCAAGAATGTCAAAAGGAGCATTTTAGATGTTGACAAGTCAGAGTCTGGCGATGGTGTGAGCTGTGATTCTGGAAGGGAAATGCATTTAGTCGAGGGCAGAGGGTGATGAAGTTGCAGTGGAGGGGAGGGGGAAATGCATAGGATTTATATTGTGCATGTAATAAATATCCAATGTAATAATTTAATCACGCACTTGCATGTACCGAGAGAGTACATGTCGCAATTAATTACTTATTACACATGCAGAGAGAGTGAGTGAGAGAAAGTACATGTCTTCTCACGTCGGGAGCTGGAAGGGTAATGCAATTAGGTATGGAACAGTTGGAGTGGGAGAGGGAAGAGTGGGAAATGCACATGCAATTTAATTACAATTGTAATTACAGTTCCAATTATAGTTACACATGAACCGGAAGTGCAACTGCACCGCCATTTTGAATCATATATATCTAGAATGCACGCATACCACCTACTCAGTGTCAGCACCAATCAGCGCATTCTTGTCCTAGGACATTGCTGAGGATAGCAGCTGTAGATGAACACTAAGCAACACATACGGCTGTCCGCCTCTTCTGGTCCAACTCTGCCCTGTTAGCTCGTCGATACAGATGGCTTGGAAATTTCCACATAGAAATTATATCTTTTGCAGTTTCTGCAAGGTTGGCCAGTTCAGTCTCCAGTAGCCATATACTCTGTAAATAAAGTGATTGTTATAAGTAACGGCATTCTATTTAGGATGATATTTGATGCTGCATTAGTTCCACGGAAATTATGCACAGTAACTCACTTTCACATTATGAAATTCCAGCGAGGCATCTACAATGCTAAGATGTATATACTTTGCGTGTTACAACCATAAACTTCTTGCAACAAGCATCGCGTTCGATGTTGGTCAAGTAAATACAGTATGTATCTTTGGAGGAAATTAAATGCAAAATTGTGGGTGCGTAAATACATTCAGTTTATGCTGTCGTGTTTGAATACATATTCAATATCACATTTACAACACACATTGACTAAATTGTACACATGTTATGTGCCATCTGTGTGCGTACACTTGCGTACTCACTTGTCGAATGTCGTAGTTGTTGTCGACGTCTTGTGTGCATGCATGACTACGATGACACGCTGCTCGTTTCGTCTCTCTTATATGCAGGTGCCATCAGTATGGGGAAGAAGAAAGAATTGAGTAAACAGTTATATGAAGTAATAGCGAATCAACGGCTCTAGCTTGAGGAAACTAAGCCTTGATCAACGAAACTCTACATTCCGACGAGTGGTCAACAAATTCAAGTTTCGGGGGGGGGGGGGGGGGGAGGATCAACAGCCAATTTATCTCGAAGACGGGAATAAAGAAAATTCGCTCAACGGGAAGAATGTTCCATTGTTCCGCAGGTGAGGTCTAATTCAAGATTGAATGTGCCTAAACTGAATGTAATCGTGGAACAGGCAACTGGTACATAAGAGTATTAAATGTAACTATTTGCCGGGTACTGTGCAAGCCAGGATATAATGGACGAAGGCCTAGGACAAGGCCCTATGTTAGACTGAAATTTCTAAGGACCATATACATGACGCGCAAGTCTTCTGGGACAAGTTAATGTGGACAGCTAAAACAAACATAAACGTATTCGGGACAGATTTCATTCAGTGTGCACGGAGGAAAAAATTTACTCCTAATGACGTAGGCAACACACACCCCACTGTAAAACATGGTGACTGATCCATAATGGTTACGGGCTAAATGTCGTCCAAGGGGATTGGCAACATTCAATATATAGATGGTGTCATGGACACTAACTTCTATAACCACATTTCAAAAGCAAATGTGAAACAAAGTATGAAAAAATAGGATTACCAATAGTAAACTGCTTTCAGAAGGACGACAGTAAACATATAGCCGCCATTAATATGGATGGTTAATCTGGAATGTATCCAAACAATTAAAAACCCCTTTACAGTCGGCAGACTTATATTACATAGGGAATTTATTGGCCATTTTCAAGTAGAATCTTCGCAATAGAAATGCGACGTCAAAATAAGAACTAAAACAGGGGGATCCTGGGACATCCACTCTCGCTACATGCCAACGGCTTGTGAACTCCATGCAACAGAGGTGCCGTGCCAGAATTCATCAAATGTAAAGGAGATGCCACAAGATACTACAGTGCCTGCATAACGAAACATTTTCTTTGTTCTAGAGTATACGCACAGCAAGGAATATTGCATGTCAACATGAAGTAATGTTCAATTTTTGTGAATAGAATTACGAAAGTATTTATTTTGACATTTATGTTGTACAAGTGACATGGAAAACGTATTTAAATAACAGCATAAATGAAAATTTATTTACGCGTCTACAATTGTGTTTTTTTTTTCTCCGCAGCTGTGAACGCACAAGAATGATACATATAGTAGAAAGCTAATGAATTTTGAGTACTTGCCAGTCCCACTGGCCTGTAGAACGCCCTCTTACTAACGTACACATAAATGTATTAGGATTTGTCATGTGGCTGAATAGTACTACCAGATGTTTGTCAACAAGCTAGATACAACTCTGCTAGCCATGAGCAAACCATATATTATGTGTATCACATGTCGCTTGACACAGGGTGTCGTGGCTAGTTCAGTACTCTGGAGCCACTTCGAAGTTAATATGGCTGATTGCTGTCGTGGGAAATAAAAATCAATGTACACGATTCCAGGAACGTATCAGTTCGTGAGGGAAATAAGGTCTTGATAAAAATACGAACTGAATTTGATTTGTAGTTTATTCACACAGTTATTATTTACAACATTAAACTACGTACTATATATACAAAATTACTCTAGTTATTCTCTGTGAGCGCAATATTTAATGTCCATCTCAATTTTAATTAGCCGTTAGCATTGTCTATATTGGTTAGTCAATTCAAACTCATTAGTAGTAGGATTTTGAGAAATCTGGCACAAGGGATTGGGGATTCGGATTATGATTCGGCCTGACGCCATGTTGTTACGTCGTCCGTCCGCCATCTTTGACCTACATGATCTTGACCTTTGTCGCTTGACCTCATCCGCGGTAACCTCTGACCCCAAAAAATGTCGAAGCAATTCTAAAAAAATTATACAAAAGATTTATTATAAAGAATTTTATTTAAAAAAAGTCAAAATTTATAAAAAAATTATAGAAGAATTATATTTAAAAAATATGTTAAAAATATTTTTTAAATTCTATTCCCCTCAGAAGCCATTTTCCCTAACAATTTTCCTTTTTCTTTTAAAATTTCCCCTTTTTTCATAACAAATTCTAAAAAAATCCCGCAACATTTATAAAAACGTATATTTAAAAAACTTACTTTCCTTCACCACGTCCAGCAGACGACTGACGCCAATTGCCATTGGCTGTTTAGTCGGCGGGCCTCCTTCCCTTCTCCCCTCCTCCATCTATACTCATTATATTGTATGCCATCATATTTGTTCTTCGTACATCATTTCTTTATATGTTACTGGAAGCGGCCATATTTTTTTTCGTTCACTTGTTTATATATGTTACTAGGGGCTGTCATGTTTGTAGGTGCCATTTGTTTATATGTTTCTGGAGGCTGCCATGTTGGTAGGTGCCATTTGTTTATATACGTCACTGGAGGCAGCCAGCTTGCTAGGCATCCACCATCTTGCTAGAGGCAGTCCTCAATGTTAGTTTTTTTGTCATTTTAGAGTTTGTGTCTCACCTTCGTTAGACTACCATATTAGATTACATATGCTTTCATCACCTATGTGTGACCAGGTGACAGCCATGTTTGTTTGTGTTTAAAGTATAAATTGTGCTGTCACCCCCCCCCCCCCCCGGCCCCACCTATGTTTTTCATTGGCTAATTAGTCACCTTTGTTCCATCCCCTCCATGTTAGATTAGATTTTTCAACACATAGGTAGTATCGATTATGCCACCTACTATCAGCCTGTACCAAATGGTGACATTGGCCATTCCTGCAAAGTATGTAAATTGTCATTTTTTTTAATTCTTAAATGAGTGTTTTTATTTATAAAGTGGGGTGGTTTTTGAAATGAAATGCAGCACATCTTTTACATAAAATTTATTGTACACACAGTAAAATTTACAGTTTTAATAATCTTCTTAGATGTTCGCCATTCGATGTCTGCATTGGCAAGCCAGAGATTGAAGCGGGGAGAGAAACACCACCACTTGATGTATGCCCTTCCATTACATCGTCTCAGCACCTTCTCGATCCTTGAAGCTGGCTATGCTTGAAGACAAATAAACAGTTATAGTGTGCGAAAAGTTAGCTGCGCTCAAGACCATATTTTGACTGTCTTGTCTTGGTAATTATAAGACACAAGCCGGTCGTGAAGTATCAGGCAGAATGCATGTGTTTTGGCAGGAATATTTCCATGTATAGTGAATTCGATTCTGCAGTCGATCACATGTATCGAACTGCGAACAGCTTTCTCGTACATTATGCGGTCTACCGGCCTGTAGCCCAACAATGATGACCCTCGGTTTCTCAGAAGCAAAACTGGACTTCACCATCCAGTTGATGCACTGGTCTGCTGGTAATCCGAGGTATGCCTCCAGACTCCGACGTGAAAGCCACTTAGATATTTTTACCATCTTCCACATTCTGCGACATCTGTATGCGTTCTGTAGTGCTCAACTGAAAGAGGCAGCATCCATTCCATCGACTGTCGTGTTTCAGTTCTACTGCCTCCAGGTTTTCTCCCATACCCACGATTGTGTCCACGTGCATATTGGCTAGCATTATCACCAGATCCTGCTTCGAATTGAAGATAATTAGTTTGAAGTCTTCGGCAAATCCCAATAGCATGGAGAGTGTAACAGATACGTCCAACCTGCCTTCGGCATAAATAGGAACACTGTAGCCATCTTAGATTCTTCAGCCTCCAATTTTGGCTACAGACAGTTAATTTGGTGTGAGCGAAAGGCAATTTTTGATTGTTGAGGTTATGCCTGCATCTTGTGGCTGGTCCACCTCGTTGAGAGAGTAGGCGATGCGATCGATCAGGTGAAGAATTCCATTGCTCGTTATTTTCGTTGATGCCAAGTTGGACCTATCTTTTGTCAGTCCCTCTCATTCGCAGGAAAGACTAGCAACAAAGAGTGCAGATATTTTGGTGTTGGACCGCTATCCGAACTTCCGATCAGGATAGGCAGGTATGCATGAAGTTCCACCATTGTTATGCTGTCTTCAAAAACAGCTGGCTCTTCGTAGTATAGGAAATCTTCCTTAGCGATCGACCTCGTAGCCGAGACTTTAGAGGATAATCTCGCTAGCATGTGTTAATTCCTTGGAGACCTGTGATGTACTGAGGTTTCAAACGACACGTTGTTTTATAGCTTCTGGTCGGCGTAAATCTTATTCCCATCTTCTCAAATGCAGGTGTAGTTTATTTTTTAGTTTCGAAAGTTCAACTCTCTGTGCTGATCGACGATTGTCACAACCACCTCGTGTACTCTCTTCGCGACGACAAGAATGTAAATGATGCTTTGTGGTGCCACGACCAGTTTATAACCTAAAGGGACCATTGGCAAAAATTCGTGTAGCGTGTTGTTCAGCCTGCCAATGAGGTACATGCCACTCACCAACTTGCAGGGGGACATACAGCAACATGTATCGTCTATTCGCCGTTTCTTCACACTTAAATCAAACCTTTGAATAAACACCGTGTGTATGTCGTGTTTGGTTCTTTCCTAAATATTTTGTGTATCTGAAGCTGTTTATATTTGTGTTAACTTCAAAGTAGGCCTACCTTATTTTGATGGAATTGACATTTTACGAATATTTCATCTATAGATTATATTTCATTACATTAGCTTCGTGTTTTGTTATGTCTCTGAAGCGTAATGACTGCTATCGCAGAGTTAGTCTTCAGTGTTAGAACTGTCAGTGTTAGCGTTCACTATTCATAACGAAACTAACGAAGTGGGACAGGACCGCTCAGCTCACCCGAGATGGACGCAGAGAGCGACAGAAAGCCTGCTCGTAGGAGAAGCTCCTTCACGTGACGCGACTTGCGGTCAGACACGTAAGCTGGAACAAGGACAGTGAATAATACGTATGCACGTCCTTTACTAACGCCTATCTTGCAAGTGCGTAGCTTGGATTGCGACACTGTGTATGTAGTCTATTCGCGGTTTCTTCACACCTTTCGAATCAAACCTTCGAAATATCACACAATGTATAATGTTTGGTTTCCCGTAGGTCTATATATTGCGTAGCACAAGCTTTTTATACTTGTTAGCGTAAAAGTATCTTATTTTTGTTTAATTTGAACTTTTACTTATATTTTACCTATAAATTATAATATTTATAATGTATAGGAATAAAAATAGGGAGAAAACGTGTGTTGGCATTGCCTAGTAAGGAATAGTTGTTATGCAAACTATTACACAGAGTGAGCACGAATGTGGGGCGTTCACCCTTTGGTGTAATTTTCTAGACTCGGTTAAGGTTTGTTTGCATGGGGCGGAGAAATATTCTGGAAGTAGAACTTCAGCAGGGCTTCAGGAAATCCGGAATGGCCTCTAATGGCAGCCGCTTTCATTGAATGCAAAGACGAGGGCATATCAGTTCCTAATCGGACTTTATTTTCTGGATACAGCTTGAGATGGCACTTAAGGTTGAAGTAAAGTAACTACCTGTGGAGCACTGCGTCCCCCGTCCCCCCTTTTTCCCCGACTATGCAACGTGAAGAGCTCATAAAAAAGTAGTACAGACGCTATGAAAATTGTCAGAAAAGTTCGATTTATGCTGTATATAAAAAAAGAATTGTATGTATTTGGCAATGTTATAAAATATTTTACTAAAATATACTTTTTAAATGTAAAAAAAATAATCTATCGGTAGAGTCCGCATTTTTTACGAAATTTAAGCGCCCTCCCTTTTTGGATGCTTCGGAAAGCAGAATTTGCAAGAAAATCTTCTTAAAAGAAAGATAGTCTTAATATTTACTATTAATATTTACTATAATCGTGTGTAAGAAAACTACAATAATAACGTAGGAAATAATTTTTATAATTTAATTCAGGTGCGTCTATTTGTTACAAACATTTACGGCTGAGACTGACGTAAATAAAGTTGATTATATATATATATATATATATATATATATATATATATATAATATATATATATATATACACACATTATTACTATGATTTTATCACACACAATCATACTGAATATTATGGCGATCTTTCTAGTAAGAAGATTTTCTTGCAAATTCTGCTTTTGCAAGAGATATCATTCAAATGTGTGTCCTGTGAACATGATGAAGGGATTTTAACACCAATATTCGTCACAATCTGCACAAATTTCATATCACAAAGTGCTTCCGAGCCAAGAAGGTCGAAGAACTGCTCCTTGTTGTTGCTGTTTCGTAGAAACTCTGTCCAATTTTTTGGTAATGATGATTGTGGCAAAATCTTATACTGTTTTCCATTGCCTCTGCAAGTTCGCACAGCATTCTCCAAACTGTCCACAAAATACTGATCCCACACTAGATCTACTCGTTTGGCTATCAAATCATTAACGTCAATTCTTATGTATCCTGTAAATTCTTGTTGACTGTAATCAGAAAAGGTTTGGGTTATACGAGGAGGAAGACTATATACAAGTGCTGCCCCATCATACACAATTGTGTCGCACAAACCACTAAATTCCCTCCATGAAAAATGCCAGATTTTTGACACACTCGTAAATTATCAGATGACAGTGATGGAGGATAAGATGTGTTTTCAAATTTGAAATATTCATCAAGATCAAGGTTTATTATTACCAGCCACAATAAGTAGACGCGAAAATATTTTGATGTCACTTTTAAGAGATTTTAATGTTGTTGACATTTTGGAGGTACTACAGCCAACAACAGAAAATACTTTAGTGTCTGATTTCTGTATTGGGCCCAATACCTTTTTTGAGCTTCCATCAACCAATCGCTGTTCAACAAAGTTTCTATGTAACTGAGTGCCACATTCTTCTACAGACATAATGGTGTTTACATGCTCTTGATCCATTACCATATGAGTATCCAAAGTCATGAGCTGAGAACTTATTTCTTCAAATGGACTTCCAAACTGTACTATGCGTTCTTTTAGGTCTAGACAGCCTTGTAAGAAGTTTATCTGGAAAGAGTAATACTGTTCATGATGAACTGCGGTGTTTTCTAAAGTGTTGCCACTGTGAAGTGCAAGTTTATTGAATAAACTACTTACTTCAGGACCTGCCACAGTAAATCGCCATAGAGAAGCAGGGTCTTGAATAAGATCCATAGCACCTCCATCTGCTTTCAACATGAATCGCTCTGTTCATGAGCCTGATCAATTCCTAAAGCTGAGAATCAGGCTTTTGTCTATGAAATAACAAATTTGCCATTGTTGAATTCATAGTGGATAGATGGTGCAGTCGCTGGTAACATTTACAAGTCTTTGATATGTACTGTAAGCCACCGCGCGTAGTTCATGTGGTTAAAGAGGAAAAACCAAGGTAGCATTGTCTTGATACATTTCTTGAAAATCTCGAATTGACACTGTTTGATAGAGCGAACAAAAACAAGTAGAAAGATTTCCAGATTCAAAACTGTAACCCAATACTTGAATGTTGGTCATCTGGTAGCTTGTAACTCAATCCACTGTTATAATGATTCATTACAGTTAAACTTTTCATGTCCAACTATAAGAGAATACAGTGCAGATGCTGTGATTTGGTGTATTGCTCTTGATTTTGTCACATGTGCAACCTTTAGGCGAGATCGAGCTGATCCTTCTGTGGCGGTTCCAGAGTGAGCAAACATTAACCCAACAAGAGTCATCAGGATGCTGGCCTAAAACGTTGAGGAAAGCTTGCTCTATAAGAAAGGGTCCGAACAGCACAATAAATTTGACTTGCCGTAAATATCTGGCCAATTCCATTGCACGATCTTCATTAAAGCATACAATGGTTGGTCAACACACATTACTAAGACTTTACCAGGATTGAGATAGCTGGTGGTAGACATCACAATGTCCATGCCATGTCGTGCCATAGAGATTGATGTCGATTCTTGATGAAACAGAGGCAAGAGAGCATAATCCTACTGCAACTGTGTTGTGCTTGTGAGATGCAGCCCATGATATATCTAACATTCCCGAAACATCAGTTAGGTTCAGTGTTGCCAATCTGTGTACATTTTTTAACCACGGCTTCTCATTCAACCAGTACTGATGGAGATGATTGGAAAGTATTAGAGTTTCTGAAATCTCAGGTGAGCATTGTGGATGATATGTTTTTTGGAAAGAGTTACTGTTCTAACATTCTTGTAACTTTCAGGCAAATCAGGGACGGAATGGCTACCACCATAAGCATCACTATAACTTGAGGAAAACTCTTACATGACCAAATTTACCTTCTGTAGGAATCTGGAGCAGCGATATCCCTGTGACATGAAATGTGTCTTTAGATGTGATACTAGAGGGGTAATCTAAATTATCGTACACACCAATCGTAAATGTGTTATGCCGTAGATTTCTAGGCAAAGAACCCCTTCTTCAGAGCGTTTGTTGACCAGATTACATAGTGTTGCTGTTAAATCAGCGACTCTGGTAACACAGACAATCCTAAACCATGAAGCTCGTTTATAAAATCTTTGCTTCTATTGCGGCCATACCTAGGAAGTGCTATGTACATAGGGATCGGTGGTTCCATACTTTTCTTGTGTCAAACAATGTTACCTCCTGGAATGCTTTCACTGTAATTAAAGTAAACAGGTTGACTAATTGTCAAACTTGGTTGTGTGGCTTTTCTGTCTACTGGGACTGTTGACGAGCTGTAAAATAAGAAATTCATTGTTGCCATTAGAGACGGGGGTACAGATTCTTCTTGACATCCATCATGAAAAGTGCCTTTGAAAGAAGAGTTGTAGTGTGAAATGTCCTTTCTTATTAATTTTAAGAACCTAAAAAATGAAACAGCATATGTATCACCATCCTCTTGACACACATCATTGTATACATTAGCCCCATCATGTAACGTAACATATTCTAGGCCTGATTTGTCAGCTCTTAGTTGTGGGAAAAACAGAAGGATTCGGTCCCTTAAACATGACGTGTGAATAGCTGGCATCTCCGCTTCATCAGTACTCTAAATGCTACAGAATTTTTTCTTTGTACATGGCTGTAAGAGTTGGCACCTTGAAGATATATTCAGTGTCTTCGCATCTAAGTTTGTCTGCGATAAACTGTGCCACAGCTGCAAAGACTATTGCTTCAGAAACAGCGCTATTATCCTGTCTTCCTGCTCTCGTAACACTTCTACAGCGATTATACAGTTTCGTATGGAACTTTGCGTGATATTTTGCCTCTTTGGCAACCAAATCGCCGAGAGATAAAAATTCAATAAGTTCTCTCCCCTCCAAAATCTCAGCACAATATTTAAGTTTATCATCGATTTCAGTGCTCACCCTTAACAAGTGTTCATTTTGTGTTTCTCCTTTGTGGCAAAAGAAGCAAGTAGTTGTTTTGATATCAGAGAATGGGGTGGAAGATCTGAGTGGCCGCGAGCTTTCGCCAGAATCTGAATGCTCCTGAATAATATCTTCTGAAACGATCATTTCTGCGAAGGAAGTCTTCTAATCTGGGTTTTGCCCTTTCAATATCTTGACAATTGAACTTCAAGTAGCTTGTTTTGTGCCACTTTACTGAATGCGATAACGTGTGTTCCAAGCCATCTCCGTCATCTAATTTGGTGAGATCTATGTGCTTTGGTAATAATTTGTCAATACTTTTCAATTCTGTCAAATTTTTTGCTAGCGTTGAGTAGCCAGAATTTCTTGATTGGTCTTTTGAAGTGTTTCTTGTTGGACAAATTAGACTTACGGATTTCTGACACAACCAGCAAAGATCCCAATCGAAACCAATACGAATATCTGGTTCAGCAAGTTTTAATATCTTTGGTCCCATATTAAATTATGCTATTACATCTAAAACAAAAAGAAACATCTTTCATTTAATAAATAAATTTTGATTTATTAATTACAATCACAAAATAAAACCTATCATTACAATTTTTCCTAAAATGAGGTTTTTTTTACACGAAAACCGTTCAACTGATAAATAAATATGTAGACAAATTATAGCTCTTGTCAAGGGCTATAATAAGAAAAAAGAAAGTGAAAATCGCACCACTAGCAGTCGATAAACTATCATATTTTTGTAGTCGCCATCTTAGTAAATGGCGGCTGCTGGGAGAACACGTAGGGTTTTCGGATGCCTCCTAATCTGAAATTACTCTTTACTGTATAGGGAAAGTGTGTAAGAAGTGGTTCCTTTCCTTTATATCCATATTTGCAGTTTGTTTGATATCACGGATGAGTCGCGTGTACTATAATAAAAAATTGGGTGACGACTGAAAGTTCCTTAGCTACACACACGCAGTGCGACGACAACACTGCACTGTGCATAGCGGCGGGGGCGCACTTGGTGTGCGTGGCAGTATCGCCCTTATCGCTCCCGCCGGCAGAGGCGGGTAACAGCTGGAGGTGGGTGCTCGCCTCTAATGAGGTGCTGAGGCAGGTGTGTGGGCGTGTCTGAGTTGCTGCGGTAAGTAGCAGCGTCGCTCTGGTAGCGGCTCATTGCTGCCAACACCACACGCCATGTCGACACCACACCCTGCCCACGTGTCACACTCTGGACATGCTGATGACGCAGACGTACGTGTGGCAGGAGCTTCGTCCGGGTAGAAGTAATTAACGTAGGTATTTGTTTCCTGCACATGTCATATACTTCAATGATTCCTGTGACTCATTGTTAACGCTAGTGTCAACGGGCGTAATTAGCTACATGCTCTATCAAAGCAGTACTTTTTGGAATCCGTATTGTGATGGTACCATTCTTGTGCAGCTTGGGGGCCGCGGTGGCTGAGCAGTTAGCTGGCTCGCCCGCCACCAAGACGAACCGGGTTCAATCCCCGGATTTTCTCCTGTTTCCCCCGCCCTTACATTCCGACGCTGCTCCATTCTCACCAACCTTTGGCTCTGACGACCTCTTTAAGAGCCGCCAAAAAGTCTCAACTTAGTGGTGCAACTAGCTTTGGAGACGGTCTGACAGCTGACCTGTGCAGTGTGTTGAGGACAGCCACGGAGCTGTGTGCATGTCGTGTGGAGAAGTGTGGTGCAGAGATGACTACAGTTCCGTGACCTCACAATGCCTGCCGCTACTCCAACACTGCTAAGTATCTATCACTTCTAACAGTCTGCCCATATCAAAACGGAACTCAACGGAAATATTTTGTCGATCTCATTTAGATAGACCCTGGATAGTTCGGCAGCATGTTAACCACGAAATAAGTGAAACCGTACGACCTATGGGAATAAAGTGAGTAGTAAAAGCGGCACACTTCTTAAAGTTCGGCCTGAAGCACAAGTAAATTACAAATATTGTAGGAAATCTTCAAAGTGAAGCACTGTAAATCTTTCTTCCGTTACATATCATGCCCGCCTGTCATTGTAGACAAGTTGCAATTTAAAATATGGATTATTAATCCGCATGTTGCAAATAACTTTTCCAAAATTTGTATGCCCTATTAGCTACTTATTTCTAATAAATGCATCCCTAAAATTTCTATTGCGATTAAATAACTACAAGAAGTGAACTAATTTTCTTTCTTCCAAGGTTTTGCCTTATATTTATGCTATTGACTTAGCATTTTAAGCACTTGCATAACAATTTTTTAAATAGTTGTACAAATTTCTACTTACAGCTTTGAATTCATGTATATAGAACACTTTCTTTCCAGTAATATATATATATATATATATATAATGATTTAGTTGCATTCCTTCTATAATCGTTGGATTCACAAATTATGAATTCAAATTAAAATGTCAATATCCGTCATGTTGCTTACCCGGCGCTCGTATGATACGGTACTGTACTCCCCGAATGGGGTTGTCATTATCTAAGGAACAAAAACCAGGACAAAATAAACTTACTTCAGTGGCTCACGCTGCGGAAAGCTAACATAGGCTATTGAGTAACCAACAGAGAAGTATAGAAATACCCTATTGTAATAAAAGTTAGGGCTTAAAATTAACATTTACTAATTATTTTCAACTTTCCGGTATTAAATGAATCCTTTTAATTTGCAGACATTACTGAAAAGTCGTTTTGGTCACGTGTACGCACTTGTATAACACTTCACAATCGTACAGCGGTTCTCATTGACAAAGTAAACATTTGGCACCAAGAAACACAATTGACTTCAAGAACTTAGAGTAAAAACATATCAATTGGAACCAAAATGCGATATTTTAAACAACTTTCACTATAAAAATGCGCAGTAAATGTTTGTATTTTAAATACACTGTTTGCACATCAAAGCCCATGACAATTCAGAGTTCTACAACATTAATGACTAAATGAGGGCAAATTGGTTGCATAGGAAATGCAATTTTTAAATTATATTTAGAAGCACTGTTACTTGTCAGAATTCTGACGAGAGGAAAGGAACATTGCTTTGTCCTCGATTAACTTCCACTGCATCTCGCATGTTTGTGTACTGCATTTGAAGTAATGCATTGATTGCTTTTAGATTCCTTTCTTCTGCCCACTGTGCATTCATTTAAGAAAAAATGATAATTCATAGCCATTATGCCCAGGAATCAAGAAATAGAAATATACTATCTTGCACTTTTCTTAATATTATTCCTCAGAAACACAACTTTGAAAGAAAAAAACCTATTTTATGAGGAATTATGTTTTCCTATTTGGTATCACCAAAATAACTTAAATTTCACCACCTAACAAAGAGAACATTGTCATCCACCTTGCAGGGTTTTCTTCCACCCGCTTTAGTGCGTATAAAATATTATTCCAAACTGATTCTCCTTTCAACAAAATCCAGTCAAAATGTCAAAGATCAGATGAATACCTGCTCCAAGAATTAAAGTAATCCATAAGAGTCTCATAAAACATAATCACCTCTAGAAATTTGGACTGTTGATACAGACACATCATAGCCCGCACATACTGTTACAGGCCGCAGTTAGCACTTGTCGCCGGCTCCCGTTAGGCGTTGCCCGGAGTGACTCCCCTCCGCATCATGGGGCTGACACGCTCCCCCCCCCCCCCCCTTCTCAACAAGTCCGTGGATGATTGACAGCGGCGGTCGAGCTGTCGCTCCGCTCGGCTCCTCTTCCCTGCTGAAGATGCCGACATGTAGTGAAGACTAGAGATTATTCTGATGAGACTGGCTGCAGCCAGTGCCCCTGCTAAAGAAGCAGGCACTTGTAGGAGGCGCAAGAATATTCTGGGAATTCAGACGCTGGGCGCAGCGCCCGAGTTAGAGAAAATGCTGGATGACGGTCTATAACACTATATAAACTTCCTTGGTCCAGCTGCCTGCAATGTCTTTGGCAAATACCATCTAGCTGAGAGCGGACGAGGTGTTAGTGGTGTGAATGGACGAGGGGGTACGAGTGAGGACGCTCGGAGAAGTCTAGAACATTGCGGACTGGCGAGACATGGACCAACTGATATGGGGATGAGTGGACATGTAATACGGGTTTTACTGTAAATATTGGAACTTTCAAATATGGACACTAAATATTGGGGCTGACTTTTAATTGTTTAATTTCATTTATTTATATGAGGTAATTATAAATTGTATTGATTGAAGTAATTAATTATAAACAGTAAGTGATATCAATTTTATTTTGAGATGCGAGTCAAGAGAATTCTGTTTGTAGTATATGTAAATAAAACTAGGAAAATTATAATAAACTCCATTATTTAATTAAGACCTCCATTCCTTAACGAATTTGGTTTAGCCCACTGAATTTCGAGAGAGAAATTGTAGCAACACTTTAGAAGTAACAAATGCAGCATAGACACTGTAGGATGAACAAAGGAGGTATAGAAATGTAATGGCCAATATGTTGGCGCGAGACAATTGTATGTACCACATACACCCTCACTGTGTGTTGATATAGGCCACCACTACACTTCTCATTGCTGAGTATTTGCAGTACATATAATTAATAATAGGTAGGTGTCTGATACACATTGCACTTCACTGCGAACAATATGCACCTCTTAGATATGTACTGCAAACTTAGTGTGTGCCGCTTTATTTGTTGACAACTCAGTTGACTGTTGAGTAAGACACTGCAATTTATCATTGATGTGCCTGCTGGTTACTATACGTAGGCTAATTGGCTGGGTTTTATGCATACATAAGTGTACGTACCAATGGACAGTCCTTTACCGCTTTCCACATTCATGAAAATATAATATAAAATAATTTGGATTAACATCAAATATGTGGACTAGGATAGAATAACTCGAGCCGGGACCAAACTGCTTATGGCACTCACTAACACGTTGATTTATTGTACGGGTGTAGCGTGACTAACCTGGCTGCGCAATGTCCCTTTACTCGTGTCTAAATCACAACGTACAAAATCATAGCAATTGAAAACATATTATATGAGGTATTTAAAATTATAAATGTAAAATATTTCATGATGTTTGTGACAATAGTAGTGTCGCCTGGATAGCAGCGATTTGCCCAGACCAATCCCAGGCCGAGAAATGGATGTAGTCACAGTACGTTACTCTTCTGTATAGCAGACCAGCTGACATACACACTCTTTGTGTGCGAGCTAAACACAACTTATTTCTAGAGCAATTGAAATCTGAATCATTTCCATGGTAGACAGGACAAGGTGGTACTATTCTACAAGAATGTAGTCGACACTGGCCATATTTACCTTTTGATTTTTTAATATTTCTTTTATTTTCAACTTTAATTCCAGAGAAATGAATAGAAAATAATTAAATGGAAGAACCCTGGATGGTAATCAGAAAAATATCTAGAAGAGACAACAGAACTAACAGCGCTGAAAGTGAGCGTGCCTAGCAGTTACTTATTCATAGAATACTTCAATTGGAAAGCGTTGCCAATGTCGTATATGAAACAGTGTTTCAGGAATAAAATTACTGCTTATTAAAAAGAACGTTAAAGAATACTGCAAACTGATTCGCTTCACTTAGGGAGAACTCTCAACTCTACCCTGATTCTTCATAGTTAATTATTAGGCTGGGCAACAATACATCCTACAGGTTCAAAATGGCGTCGTGATGAAAGCTTCTAGAACAAATGGTGGCCATTCTGATGTATCCTTACGTAGTAAAAACATATATAGCTTATCTGAAATGGGTATTGCAGGTCTCGTAGAAAACAATTTGCTTTATTTCTCTCAACAAGACGTGTAGCAGGGTGTCCTCGTAGCAGGAACAGGGTATGGCGGGTTGCTTAATTACGTGGAAGGCTTCCTCTACAACATGTAACTGTCGTCTCGACACTCTACCTCACCTCCTTGCAGCTAAATCACGCGAAAGGGGCTGAATTAAGCACGCAACTTAATCGTTGGCTGCAAATACTAAAACAAACAGCGTTCGGGGAGGTATCGGACAGCCTAACTTCCGGAGTTAAACCCTGCACTTCACCCACTCGGCGAGCGTCCTATATTATGTCCGTACGTCCTGGGAGCTGATGGCGGAGTGAGATATATAGCTCAGCCGGCTGGCGCTTACTAAGAGGGACTCCCTCGCCAGCCAATCACATGGCAGGATTCGAACCTGCGGACCAATGAAAACAAAAATACTTCAAAACACCCTAATGAGCCACTTCCAACGCCCTAACCGTAAAAAAAAAAAATGGAATACGTGGCCTCGAAACGCCGATATAGAAAATAGTAAACCCTGAAGCATTAACAAAAAGTGAGACCAAAAATAAAATAAAAATCAATTACACATAAAAGTACAAAATCAAAGCTCTTTGCTATCCCAATTAAACATATATTGCCACCGCACCATCAAAAGTTAAATATCCTACACATGAAAGAAAAAAATTAAATTATTAACCTACATAAATTATTGATATTCATACATATGAAATATTTTCTATAGAAGAGGTGTGAAAAACCACATATTTATTCAGTATGCTTGAGGGGGGATTCTGGTGAGGTTGTATATTGACGCAGCTGGGGCAAGAAGTGTCGTGTGCTTGTAGCTTGAGGGGGCTGCTTGGCGAGGTTGTATAGCGACACAGGCCGGGGCAAGTAGTGTGTCGTTTGATTGTTGCTTGAGGGGGGATTCCTGGAGAGGTTGTATATCGACACAGGCCGAGGCAATAAGTGCCGCGTGCTTGTTGCTTGAGGGGGATGCACGGTGAGGTTGTATAGCGACACAGGCCAGGGCAAGTAGTGCGAGATGTGTTAGTGTCAAGTGCTTGTTGCTTAAGGGGGATGTATGATGAGGTTGTGTAGTCACACTGGCTGGGGCGTGTTTGTTGCTCGAGGGAGACGCCTGGTGAGGTTGTGTAGCGACACTGGCCGGGGCGTGTTTGTTGCTTGAGGTGGCCGCCTGGCGAGGTTGTATAGCGACACAGGCCAGGGTAATTAGTGTTGTGATCTATACAAATAAGTAAAAACTAAATGTCTACCTGTGATTTCAGAATTTTTACCAACATATAGTCGAAAAATGCTATTTACACGATTTTGAAGCATAAATAAATGTTTTTACATTTTTGTGTGTCTGGCTATCTGGATGTTTGTCCAGGATAGTCTTCAAAACGGATGAATCGATTTTGATATCATTTTCACGAGATTATAGAGGGCATTTCTATTTACAATCTGCTCTTTTTTTTTCTTTGAGGCACATTGACAAACTTTATTTGACCAAAAATATGAGAGCCCAATCAGGAGCATCAGAATTTTGTAGAACTCTTTTAGATATTGGAGAGGTGAAAATATCCAGGAATCATATAACTATGCAATCCTTTTTGCCGAGTCGTTACAGAATCAGAGTAGTTCAATCGAGAAATACACGGAGACATAGAATATATCTTAACACAAAAAAATTCCTGGCTTTGTCAAATATCTACTTTAGCCTCAAAAACGATATGGTTAGTCATCTTAATACTACGATATTAAGAAAAATTCGTGGAGATTCAACAGCGTATATGTCCATAAATACTACATGTAACGGAGACGAGTTAGTGCATTTCCCTGTAGAATTTTTAATTAATATTGTCGTCCCCGGACTGCCTTCTCACAAAATACAGCTAAAAATGGGAGTTCCCGTCATGCTTTTGCGCAATTTAAACTCCCAAAAACTTTGTAATGGCGCTAGGTTAAGGATAGTTGCATTACAAAAAAACATCACCGAAACTAAAATTTCAACTGGCTCCGCTAAAGGGGACACAAATAACTATCCTTTCCGATTCAAAAGGCTTCAGTTCGCCACTAGTAAATGTTTCGAAATGACAATAAATAAATGACAAGGTGATACTGAAGGGAGAGCCGGCGTTGACCTGAGCCAGTGTTGTAATACGCACGGGCAACTAACTTACTATACGTAGTTCGCTCACGTGTTAGTGATTCTACAAACATTGTAGTAATACTAGCTGGATATAACAGCAAGCAAAATATAGTTCATATAGAGGCTTTGATATAAATAATTGAGATTTAAATTACGATGTTCCTACGAAGCTATTAGGAATATGAAAAAAATTATTAATTGGTTTGATATTATTTTATATAATTTGTTAAAAATAATTGTAAGTTTGGCAATAATAAACAAATAATTTAAAATTATTTATAAATAACATGATATATCATGGCACAGCTAGTGGCAAATACAAATGACAAATAAGGAAAGTTGAAAGGAATAGTGAGAGGGCGTAGGCGAGGCATTGTGTGTCGTGGACACGTACTGGAGGATGGAGTGCCTTGGCCAGCCCCGCCCCGCCGTGTTGGGTGCACAATACCCAACATGGAGCCTCTGCCTGCCTGCCTGCTGGCCCGCCCACGTCATCAGTCAGTGGTGCCAACCTCGACACTATACTACACTTCTCGCACCTCCTAACCGCATTCATCGTACCGTCTAAAGTTTCATGCTCTCCGAACACGACGCCACAAAACCGTATCCAGTGCGACTGCATGGCTTCACAGCACATCACTTAACATGGTTAGGATTTATCGGCACCATTTGCACGCCTCTTATACCGGTTTTTTTAACGAGTGCAGATATTTTGACAAATGCAAGGAGAGGGCGTCAGGACAAATGTTTTGATGTAATGAACATGTCTGAAATGCAAAAAAAAATACAACGCAAGAGACATGTGCCAGATTCCGTAAAAGCTTGTGCAAGGTCCGCCATAGCGGCCGGTATACGGGCTAGTGTGGCACCCGTCATGGCATTTCCCGCCTTGTACTGACACATTTCGTACCAAGTTTGGTAATTGGACACATCCTCTTTTCCGTGGCAGGTTCCACACCGGCTTCCGTACCTGGCTAATCACATTGCAGTTTCAGAGCGTATGACGCTCCCCGTGGCTACTACTTGAAACTAGTTGATGAAGAAACCGAAAAGGAAGCCTCCATCTTGATTTTTCATCCGTGGGGTTGAAACTCTTTCAAATAAATGTAAAATACGACGAATAATACTGGCTATAGCAACTTTAAATTACTGCTTAAAACCGTTCCAAATACTTAGAAAACATTACCTACTGTATGAAAAAATTCATTCACAGTCTTACGATATCTATGGTACATAAACTATACAAACTGTGAGTGAACTGGTAGAACTGTGGTAAAGTCGTGATGTCCGCTATTAATATGTAACTTTTCTGCGCGAGTTCGAAACCCCGCCGGACCCAAACTTTTTTTTTATCACTAAATTTTACATCCCGGTACGAAAAGAAAATGCTATATTTTGCAACCGGTCAGTAATTTTCGTCAGTATTAACATGTTCAAGAAAATGAGTGAAACTATACTAGTAAGCAATGAATTGATGTAAAAGGCGAACACTAATGTAGCGATATTAAGATGCGCTAGCTTGTTACGCAAGTTACTAACTGGTAGCAGTTCTAGGAATGGGGTCATATTTACTACGAACCACACACACTGCGCACCCACCGAGGGTACTAACTACTAGTACGCGAACTGTGTAATATGAGTGTTACATAGCGGCTGGTATACCGGCTCGTGCGCCAGGGCTTGCAGAAGTTTGTACATGAACCAAGTACGGCTGCAGGTATCGTGTTATATCAACTGTAAGGGTCATCCCATATGAAATCATCAAATTAAAAAGAAATGGAAGCTACATTACTCTTGATTTAGATAAAAATTTGTTCCTATGTTACCCACCCACAAGGTGAAAGAAAAACTTTAATTTGTATCTTTACCTAGAACACGTGGATGATGCGGCCATTTTTCAAACACACTGCAAACAAATTCCACAGATTTCAGAGGTTTGCGCAACTAGCCGTAACTTTTTTAATAAGTAATCTATTGTGGATTTTTTAGTGTCATTGAAAATCTCGCGTACGATTATATTACACTGTAAATTTATATTATAAAATTAATTTTATATTTGTAAGATGGCGGCTATTTGCTTTCAGCATTCAGACGACTTTTTTTACCCCACTTACTCCCCTCCCCTCCCCTCCCTCCCTGCTTCACCAAAGTTGCATTTAGAGATCTGATATTTTGTGTGCTGAGTGTTTACCTGTATAACAGTGTGCAACATCAAAGTTATCTGGGCTGAAGACTTACTTCCTAGAAAAAAATAATCTCCAACTTGGGGAAAAAATGGAAATATGCTGTCTTCGAAGTCAAAAATTTATGTGGGTGACGAAGTACGATTTTGATTTTTTTTAAATTTTATTTGAGGTACTCTTGATGAATAGCTAGAGGGCACAAGTTATTCAATTCTGTTATTTTCACCCCTGTTGAGTACACGGACCTTTGAAAAGAAAACAGAAAAAGTATTTATTTTTTTAAATTTAATCTATTGTGCATCATATAATCCCATTTCATTCTGAATGTAATAAGTGTGAAAGGAATGCAAATGCGAATTACCTTTGCTTTAGTTGAAGTGTGTCGAAAGATAGGTTTTATTCGTGCTGGCAAGTAACCTCGATAAATCAAAAACAGATTTACCCATAGCAAATACCTGATCACTGCAAAATTTTATTCATTTTAGCCGTGGCACCCGCCAATTAAATTTCACTGCTATGTTTACATTTTAATCTCCTTTTTGTACATTCACAATTACATTTTCACGCTTACTTAGTCACTGTTTGTACACTTGTACTAATGTTTATAAACTCCGTGTTTATGCAGCAGTGTTACTGTGTAGTATGTGCCATTCTCTCTATGAAAATTACTGAAACTTTTCTCTTGAGTTAGTTGCTGGTTTTGTGTGTTCTTTCACTGTACGCTACTACCTCAAGTTGTGACAACGTTCTTAAAGTATTCACTTGTTTCGCCCATACCAATTGCTTTGTAAGTTTGGAGTGAGTGCTTGCTTGGGCCTTTAGGATGAAAAAATATGACCTTGTACTCTTCTTCTCCCTCCACAGTTTCTTTGCCTGCAACAATTACAATCCACAAGTTACTGTTATAAATAAAACACACGCCACAATCGTTCAGGCCTGGCAGAACAGCATATTTCTGTGATGATGAGTATTTGTAGACACACAGCAAGAATATCTCCATCTACTGGAACACCACCATGATATTGTCTTGTATCGGGAATGGTTTCAGCTGGAAATCTTGTTTCAAGTAATAAGATACTTGTTTCTAATCCTCTTCTAATTTCACACGAGAGGCTAGCAATATTTTGCTTTATTTTTTGTCTTGTTTTACATTGAAGAAACCTTTGTAAACGAATAGTCATCCAGAGCAGCACATGCATGGTTGACTGATTCTACAGCCATGCATTCTGCAGCCATATTACCATCATACTTGTGCTATTCTCCGTCAAACTCTAATAAAACGGTTTATTCAACTTTTGAAAACAGCGTGCACATACAGTCCTACCTGATATAAGTTTCAAACATTCATGTTTAGCAGACAGCTGCTCCGAATAAATTGCTTGTGTATGACAAATTGGTCACAACGCTTGTTACCGTACAAATGAAAGAACTTGTCAACATATTTCTTATAATGGTATGTACAGATATTTACAACTATATCCACACCTGTTCCAAGTCTAATATTTTTATGTTGTCACTTATGTCGCTTTCAATTATTATCTCTGTTGATCTAGAGTAAACAACTTTGACGCTCAACCTTAACAAAACAGCCAACAGAACACTCCAGCGTAAAAAAAAATGCCACCAGGGCAGTCAACGAAACACTGAAGCTCCAGCCTAATCATGTACTTATCTTCGTGATGCAATCTCATGAAACAGTTGCATCAACTTCACACTTTCGGACTTTGCAGAGTAGTTATCATTACATGTAATATCATGAACTTAAAACATCTCCTTGTGAATTTTGCCTTTGATTTTTCTTAAGTTAGTGTCTATAGTTTTCAAATTACAGTAAGTAGGTACAGGTTAATTTATTTTTATTTATTTATGTAATTGCAGAATTGTGAATTTTTCTATTTTTTCAATTGCGCTGCCCAAACAGTTTGTTAATACTTCGTACCCCTGGTCACCCTCATGTCAATGACATTCAGAATGAAGTGGGATTATATCATTCACAACAGATTAAATTTGAAAATAGATTTATTTCGAAAGTCCATGTACTCAACAGGGGTCAAAATAACAGTATGGGACAACTTGTGCGCTATAGTTATTCATAAAGAGTATCTTCCATGAAAATCTCAAATTTTTATTTTGCCCCCCCCCCCCCCCCCCATAACTCTATTTGCCTTCGAAAACAAGAAATGTTCAATTTTGCCCCCAAGTTGAATATTTTTTTCTAGAAAGTAAGTCTTCAACCCAAATAACATTGATGTTGCACACTGATATATACATGCAGACACTAAGCACACACCAGATATTTAAATGCAACTTTGGTGAAGCAGGGTGGGGTATAAAGTGGGCTAAAACAGTCACCTGAATGCTGGTAGAAAATGGCTGCCATCTTGAAACTGCTAAAGGTATTTTACAATATAAATACATATTTTAATAGTACCTTATACAAGGTTCTCAATAACACGAAAAACTTCACAATCAGCGACGTATTAAAAAAGATAAGACAAGTTGCGTAAACCTCCGAAATCTGTGAAATTTGCTTGCAGTGTGCGTGAAAAATAGCTGACATTACCCACTTGTTGTAGGTAAAAATCTTAATGTATTTCTTTCACCTTGAGGATAGGGTAACATAGGAACAAATTATCAAAATAAAAAATGGTACAGCTTCAGTCCCTTCATGATTTCGCATGTAAACAAGATGATGAAGAATCATTCAAAGAGTTGACATGGAAACTGTAAGTACAGTATTAAAACTATTTGTTGGAAGAGATGGCCATTGACCTGGTTGCACGACGGCATGCAGTACCTCTGTACTTAGAGCAGCACATGTGGCAATAGTGGTGATTGTCGTAGTTGACTTGACTTAGCCAGGTGATTCTTGCAGCAGCGCCATCTTGTATACCCGCAAGGGCATCCTCAACAACAGTGCAGTGCAGTGCTACTTGCGGTTTAGTTTATTTGTAGCATAAGGCTGCATTTACCACACCATTTTCATTACATCAAGGCACTCGTCTTGACATCACCTTGCATCCCCAAAATATCTGCACTCATTTCAAATCCATCCTGTATAATAAACTAGTATCAAAAGCAGCGGACAGGAAGCAAATTTGGAAAAGAGTTGAAATATTTCGCTGAAGCAGTGCAAGGTAGAAAGGTTAGTTTTGAGTCTAATCAGGTAAATGGCGAATAAGTTGTCTCCTTGCAAATTTCTCACGATAGGGAGAGTTAGTCTGTTTCGTTTGACGTAGTTGTACACCCTGCTTGTCGTGGAGACCTCAGTGGTGCCTTGTATTTGATTGGCTGTTCGGCTGTAATAGTGGCACGGTACTTGTCGAAGTTGTGAGATTGCAGCATGTAGTGCAGTTCTATGGAAGATCAAACCGAGTGATAGAACAGGGAGGGGAGGGGCTCGCAGTGCATGGTGTACTAGGGTCTCAGCTTGCTGGCTCTTCCTCTGCTCAAGTGCAGCGTGATCAACACCCTAACTACGATAGCAAATATTTTATCACAATTATCATGCATTTCTGTTCAGTTACATGCTTCTTATACCGTAACTTGTTGTGCTACCGCGCCGCTAGGTGATGAGTGTAGAGATTGGGCAGCTCTCAACATCGAGATCGTGTGAAGTGAGATGAGTATGGAGCAGCGCCGGAATGCAAGGGCGGGGGAAATGTAAGAGCCCAGAGAAAACCCGCCCAATAGTGACATCGTGCGGCACAATTCACACGCAGGTAATCGAACCCGGTTCGCCTTGGCGGGATACGAGTAGTCTAACCACTTCACTACTACAGCGGTGGTGCGAAACGAATGCACCGATATTGAAGACAGTTGTTCATAAATTTGGCAGAAACTGTTATCCAGGACTTCTCCTTTTGTACTTTTCTTACGCTGTCTTACAAAGCCCGTATATATTTCAATATAAGTATTTGCAGATAAATGATGTCGCATGACCTTTCAAGACTCTACGTCAGACGCCATGTGGAATTGCTGGTCTGTAACTTGCTTCACTTGTTCGTACACTTTAACAATCATATCCCACTGGCAATATGCTTCACGCTATAGAGTAAACATAAATTCTGAACTTAATTAAAACGTAATAAGTACGTCGTCATTTTTAAATGATTTATACAGTAGATACTTGCCGTTTCACAATATCCAGGTAACGCGTGGATAACATTTGGCGACTACATTTTAAGGCATTTGTAAAATCTAAACGTGCTCAAATAAAAAATACGTACTTAGTTATTTTATCGAAAAGAGATTTGCGACTTTTATTGGAAACTCTCTCTCGCACTCTGTGTCAGTTTCTCTCTTACGCTCTTCTGTCTTTCCCTCTCTCTCTCTTCTCTCCCTCGCTTTCCCCCCTCTTATTTCTGTCTCTTTCCCCCTCTCTTCTCTGACTCTCGGTCTCTCTTCCTCTCTCCCTATCTCACCTCTCTCCCTATCTCACCTCTCTCCCTATCTCACCTCTCTCCCTATCTCACCTCTCTCCCTATCTCACCTCTCTCCCTACCTCACCTCTCTCCCTACCTCACCTCTCTCCCTACCTCACCTCTCTCCCTACCTCACCTCTCTCCCTACCTCACCTCTCTCCCTACCTCACCTCTCTCCCTACCTCACCTCTCTCCCTACCTCACCTCTCTCCCTACCTCACCTCTCTGTTAGAGTAACACGACCGTGTGGACAGCTAAGCTATAGCGACTGTGGTAGTGACGGCAGCCTACTTAATGTCACACAGTGTTGGCCTTGTCCGCAGTCTACTGGACTGCCGCACGAACTATACACTAATATCACTGACTCCCCAGTACAGAACATTCTTGTCTCCTTCGGGGGCTGCAACTCCAATGTTGACTGCAAGTACTAGACTGACTTAAGTCTTCCGCGTATGTCGTGTAGCACTAACTAACTCACCTGTCCCCAGTTTCACTCCAACATGTTTTGTTTACGTTTGAATTTTCAACTCCACGGTGGCTTTAGTCGTATTTCTCTCTTTGCAACTTTCGCAGTTACATCGGCTCTTTTGGAAGTGCTACTCGTGTTCTTTCAGCCAGTTGTCTACCCTTGCATTGCCACATGTAATATCCTTATACGCTGTTCACGGTAAACTGCTTTCTTGTATGCATCGTGTATACAATCAACATTGCAGTGGGCCTCGTTACCTTATTCATACGTCAGTCATGCAAATGAAACTGAAATTATTATACAAGTAAATATTTTCCGAAGTTGCTAATTCTTAACAGTTACACACATTAAAAAATATAAATCAAAGAAATAATTTAAGTAATCACAAACGTTGACCTTACACTTAGATTCAACGTGGAGACATGGAACTATTTTCCCTCCATCGTTACCAACATGACTATGCACTCGGCGGGCATCAACCATAGTGTGCTCGTTGTGACGATATGCAGGTAGTAGCAGTGACATGGCATGTTTAAGAGGTTGACTTCCAGAATGCCCCAGAGACCACGCAGTGGTTGCAACGGCACTCAACTCCGCAGTGGATGTGTAAATGTGTTGCAGTCACTCCATTTCTTACTCTTATGCGTATTTGAAAATATCTTGTTCGCTTGTAACTTGAAGATTGCACTTGTGGTCGGCAGCGTGCTGCGAATGTCTCGGCACATCCTGCGGCGGATGTCATAAAGGACAACTACTATTCACTAACTATCGCCTTCTTTCTCTCTCCCCCACAACTTATCTATAGTTCGTCTCGCGCTTAGATTGCAGTACAGGGCTTAAGGTGCTCATTATTGCCAGCCAGATTGCTTCAGCTTTGTGACGTAACTGGCAAGCTGAAAAACAAATGGGCGGTGAAGGAAACGGCCTGATTAAGATCATTTCGACCCAAAGCTAAGTGGCTCATTTGAAACTGAAGCCTGTGAGAAACACTATCATTGTGATTGGACGGCGCGCACGTAACGTAGATAGTTTTCTTTTTCGAAGTTGCAAAAAAAAAAAAAAAAAAACTCGCCAAGCAACAGCGCCTCAGGAACAAGGACAGCGTTAACGACAGAACTCATGCATTGGAAAGAGAGAGTGAATGTCCATTACACCGCACACTGCAATCTAAGAGTGAGAAGCTCTATTGCTCGCACCATTCTGCTTCTGTATTTTATGCACCTTTCGATACTGTCATGTAACGACTGTTCATCTCAAATGTCAGCAACGAAAAAACGACAATGATTGCTATTAGATTGTAACAGTGCTCCTAACGAGTAGATTTCGAAAAATTATCGAACCGGAATTGGTAGAAAAAATGGCAGTGTCCAAAATACACCTATTTCGATACTGTTTAAAATAAACAAAAAATATATATGGAAGGATCCTTACAAAAAATTAATATTTATCGGCAGTTAGGAAATTTCCCTGCATAAAATATTATGCACGTCATTGTACAAGTTGCTCATATCTACAGCGTACAGTTTTAGAAGTTAGAAGCTGTGAACAATCAAACTACATCTTATTTAGCTGTTAACACTGCTGTATATGTGCAAGTTACTGTCGACGTTATAATGTTTGCAATTATTCGTAGGGATTCATGATTGAAGAAGTAGAGCCGCCTACCAGCAGTTGATGAGGTAGACGTGAAGAGGGGGGAGTGAGGGAGGGACGGGTGGCGGCGTAAAGTGCCGAGTACGCACGAGGTGAGCCAAGCGCGGCGCCGTGCTAGCTCGACGGGCGCGCGCGCTGCGCTGGTCCAGAGCTGCCCCGGCGACCGTGGAGGCTGGCCGTCTCGCCGGGGAGTTCCAGGTGAGTGTCGCTGTGTGCTTGTCTTGAGGTCTCTTCTATTCAGCTTGTCAAATCTAACTACTATAGCATTGCCGCCAGGTAGCAGTAGTATCGCACGGGACCACATTTTCCCCATGTATGTAAGAAACGGGCTAATAAACATATCGCACAAAATGTAACTGTGTAAACTCTTAAGATTCGTATTGTGTTACAATCTGCTTATGGAATAAAATTTGTTCTTCGTATTGATAGTGGAAAGTAGTATATAAAAGGGAAGTCTGAGGCAATGTATTTTTAAAGGCAGCTGCGGCAGTTTGGCTTCGTCTTGTGCGGCTGAGAGGCTTCGGACGAGCTCGGCAATCTTCGGCTCGGGTTTGTCGAACGTATCCGAAGGTGCTCGGCAGTTACACCCCTCTAATGCTTCAAGCACATGTGTGGTTCTGGTAGCCATATTGGTTTTATAGGCATGTCAAACCGTAAAATTCTATTTATTATTAGATTTTAAATTTATATTATTTTTAACTATAAATTATTTATTTAAAGTGTACTAAAATTGTCCATCGGGTATTGCGGAAACGTGCAAAAGTCTCTCAACTACATTTCCCGTTTCCTTTATTGAAGTGTCAATCGCCGCCTCGACTGTGTTGTAGGTAGGTATAAGTATGCTACTCGGCATTTTTTAAATGTATGCAGAGGTGACCAAATCAAGCCCATCGCACTAGTAGTGACCGTATGCAGGAGTATGTTATAATAAAGGTATGAATCAGCATTTTATAGTCTTAATTGGCGTTAATTTAAATTTCAATACTGTCAAGCCCTGGAGACTAGCAATGTATGAGGACAGTTAGAGCGATAATCATTCGTACTCTTATCACACACCAATCTACCCAGTCATTCAGCAATCCTCACAAATCACCTAATCCTCACCAATCCACCCAATATTTCACAATATTTACACCAATCCATGGGTTTGTCATCTGCCTGTATCTATACATATTTAAAAAAAACTGTTCACCAACTGTCCCTGAAGTTTGTTCATGTAAACGGTATTAAATGTTTTGTATGCAGTCAACTATCCATGCATTTTTTATACTTAATATTCTATATACAGATCTTAACGTTTATAAGTGAGTGCTCATAGCACCACTTTAAAGTTGTGAGGGATAAAAGAATACGACACACAAAAACAAATGCAGAAAACCAAAAATTTATAATTTATTAATATTTTGTAGTTAAAATTTCAAAAGAAAGCAGTTCATCATATCGTCTGAAATAATCCCGATCCTTAAGTTCTTTAACAATCGAAACAACTTCTTTCATGTTCGAGTACTGCCCGCCACATGACCAAGAATATGCATGTAACCAGTAGTACCAACTGATTTCCGATACAACCACAAATCTGATCACCAAGTTCCATCTTCATCTTCTTATGCGAATACATATACGCATTACCAAAAACACTAATTACAGTAGTATTGTCTGCCTTACCCTCATGAACTGGGAAAGTCTTCCAACAAATTATCCTGTTTGGATCAACCTCGCGAATATCCTTTGGTGCAGGCTACTTCTCGACGAGACCTTCTGAAGAAACAAATTTCCAACAAACCACTACCAGCTTTAGTAGGTATTCCTTGAAGACCACAGCGGTACAAAAGATACAACAAAATATAACTCTCTTCTATATCAAGGATCTTAACTGTCCAAGACCTATCATCTTTATAGACATTCTTAGTAAAATACACAATATTACGATAAACCTTCCTTGGGTAATAAGCAGAAGAACAAATTCGCCTCCGGTTCATGTCAGGATGACATATGCAAAAACACATAATCAATACTGTTAATAATCGTAAAAATTAGATTAAAATGCAAAAAGGAATTAAACTATTATTACAACACAGATACATAACTCAAAACAAGGTAAGGACACAAAAAAACAAAGAACTGTGTAAGCCATATTCTGCCTGTTTACGTGCGTATACGCACAATATATAAACATCTATGCAATATCTATAGTTTAGGCATGTCGTGGGACCGTGGGTTCTAGCCCCGAAATTATAAAATATATTAATTTTCTATCGGACTTAGAAAAAATACGGTACTTTTTTGCGGTACTCGTGCGCAACTGATACAAAGTTTTAAGCAATTTACAAAGGTTATGCATGTCGGAGGGACCCGAGTTCGAAGCCTGGGACCGTGAAAATACATTAATTTTCTCTCAGACTTTAGAACAATTTGGTAATATTGCTCATTGATGGGAGAAAGTATATATAGAGCGCAGACGTACGCAGATACTTAAGTTTGTGTTCAGACATTGAGAAGTTAAAAGCAATTTTTGAAAGCGTGATGAAATGCTCCCTCCTGTAATTTTAACTACAAAATAATAATAAATTATAACTTTTTTTTCTAGTTTTTTTTTTGTGTGTCGTATTCTTTTATCCCTCACAACTTTAAAGTGGTGCTATGAGCACTCACTTATAAACGTTAAGATCTGTATATAGAATATTAAGTATAAAAATGCATGGATAGTTGACTGCATACAAAACATTTAATTCCGTTTACATGAACAAACTTCAGGGACAGTTGGTGAACAGTTTTTTTTAAATATGTATAGATACAGGCAGATGACAAACCCATGGATTGGTGTAAATATTGTGAAATATTGGGTGGATTGGTGAGGATTAGGTGATTTGTGAGGATTGCTGAATGACTGGGTAGATTGGTGTGTGATAAGAGTACGAATGATTATCGCTCTAACTGTCCTCATACATTGCTAGTCTCCAGGGCTTGACAGTATTGAAATTTAAATTAACGCCAATTAAGACTATAAAATGCTGATTCATACCTTTATTATAACATACTCCTGCATACGGTCACTACTAGTGCGATGGGCTTGATTTGGTCACCTCTGCATACATTTAAAAAATGCCGAGTAGCATACTTATACCTACCTACAACACAGTCGAGGCGGCGATTGACACTTCAATAAAGGAAACGGGAAATGTAGTTGAGAGACTTTTGCACGTTTCCGCAATACCTGATATACTATTCTAGTACAGTGAAAAATAAATAAATAAATAAATAAAATGAAAATCTAATAACAAATACAGATTTAAGATTTGACATATCGTTTGTTTCTGGTAGCCATATTGGTTTTATAGACATACATATATACTTGAAGAATTACAAGGGCTTAAATGCCGAGCTCGTCAGAGAAGAGCCGAAGCCTCCCAGTCGCACAAGACGAATCCAAGCCGCTGCGGCTGCCATTAAAAATAATTGTTCCAGATTACCCTTTTGTATATTACTGTAGAAATACAACTAAATAGTAAAACTGAATTTTACGAGGCAATGGGCTACACAATTATTTATTTTAAATGTGATAGCATAATCTTAAAATTCATATTGAAGCTAACTATTTGTATGTCGTCTTAAATTCGCAATTTTTGTACTAATATAAGAAGTGTTTACAAAATGAAATTTAGCTGGCGCAAGTTTACATCACAATAGCGCCAAACACAATGTTTAGCACACAAATAAATACATATATTTTTTCAGTTAACAGCCATCTTGAAAACTGGAACAGTAGCGCGCGCACTTTGCAACGCCTATGCTGAGCTGTGCCATAAGTAATATTGTTGAGTTGCTAACCAGAGTACAGCGAACCTAGGCTTCGTCTTGCTGTTCGTGTTGTGATGTTGTCACGTCGTGTTGGTGCACGAGGCTCGCAGGCGCCCGCACTGCCCCTCTCTGTCTCTGTGTGCGTGTGCGACTACCGTTGTTGTGTAGCCTCGCATCCTCTGATTAGTCATTCGAGCAGTCATCGAATATCTCTTCTCATGTGTCTTCATATTTGTTATTACAAATTACTGCGAGAAAAAAATATCGTTTTTACACACACACACACACACACACACACACACACACACACACACACACACACACACACACACACACACACACACACACACACACACACACACACACACACACACACACACGCGTGTGTGTGTGTGTGTATATATACACACACCTCAGAAACACTGACATTGTGCTGTGCTAACTCACTAAAGTATTGGGCGGATAATAATAAATAAAAAAAGATAATGTTGTAAAGCAGATGACAAACGTCGCCTTTTCTAACGAGTATTGGGATGGAACGATGGCGGCGGCGGCGCCCATTAACTTCAGTCGAGGAAAAATGAGTAAAACGCTAATAAACAGCGCTGGATCTCGTTTGGTGATTTCACATCGCTTGGCATATTGGTTGATGAGTGGCGTTATCTTTCTACACAGGTTGCCTTAAGAAATATGCCCCTTGGCTAATTTGAAGATGTCCTCTCACATAAAATGGCGGGGAGCGTCATATTTACTATATTAGCCAAGTTGCCACGACGAGTCCCCCCCCCCCCCCCCCCGTAGCATGTTGCGAAGTGTGGTTGCGCGCACGAGTTGTGTAAGTCGTTGGTTGAAGTCTATGGCGGATATGGAGAGACGTGTATAGGTCGCCCTTATTGTCGTCGCTGACAAGTAGGGGCACGTGTATCTGTACAGTGAGGTAAGATGTAGTGCAGCAGGTAGAGCGCGCCAGTGCAGTGTCGGTCGGAGGGAGAGAGGCGCTGGGCTGCGCGACCAGGTCACAGGTCACACAGTGCTGACCTTGGTGAGGCCACTCACTCACAGTCACTTACAACTTGCCTCAAACCGTGCTCGACTTCTACTTACGATATTCCTCTGCCTCATTCTAACAAAGCTTAGCGAATCTCACCAGAGAGACAACGCGCCACATTCGTGCACGCTCTCTCCAATACTTTCTATAAGGACTATTTACTAACCCACCTATTTCCTCTCTTTATTAATATTATTTATAAATTAAATATTGTAGTTAATAAATAAAATATATGTAGAAGTTAAATTTAACAAAAAAGTAATAATGTAAACATAAGTATAGAAAATGCTATGGATGGCATTTAGGAAACAACCAAAGACATGATATACGGGAATGTTTCACAAGTTTGATGCTGACAGTGTGAAGGTAGTGAGAGTTAACTAACCGCGCTCAGCCACCGAGTACAGTGCGTAGCGTGTGTTTGTGTGATGATATGCTTGAGCCAGGTTCTCACGCCACGCAGCCAGCTGCCCTTATCCTTTGTCTCTTGCATCTGCACCTAGCGGATTTTCCACTACTACCTACTTAGTCTCACTCCTAGATGGTTTGTGCCTGATAGTTTTCTCGAAAGAGAGAACGTTGAATCTAGTCGTAGCTGTATGTTAAGGGGCTACTTAGTGTTACCGTAAAGCACCATTTGCGTAGTTGGTACACGTGCGATGCTTTGTACCATTCCTGATGTTATTTTTACTGTGATTGTTGGACTTTCTAATTGGCCCGTGAGATGACGTGAAATGTACAAAAGAGTTTGCGAACATAACGTATCTCTAGTCGTCAACGTCTAATTGTAACGAGTCCTGTATGCCAGTTTCCGTTGAATGAAAAGTGGAAGGAGGAAAAAAAAACACGGTAAAAGCTGTGGTCATATTCGTTATTCTTTCTGTAATTTTAAACGTTCTGTTTACTTAGCCAATGCCTTAATTCTCAGCTTTCTATCTTACTGCTGCGTTTTGATATTTTTATGCTGGCGATAAAAACGTGACATGTTTCCAATAAGTAGCTGAGAGTAATAACTGTACATAGCAATACACAGCATTGTCGCCTACCTTACCCTCACCACTTGAGCTTACTGGCGAGTGTGCTTACTTGTGATGCTGATCACGAGAGGTGTTTAGGCAGCTGTGTTGCACACCAGTAGTAGGGGCTGAAAGGTCTTACGCCACATCCGATTAATCGGATTATCAATTTTATATCAAAATGATTGATCGGATTAATCCTTAATCCGATCAAAAATTTAATCTGTTAATCTTAACCCAATAAAATTAATGGGATGAAATATTTATTTATCAAATTCATTTAGTTGAATTAATCAGATTTTTTTAAATTTTGTGTGGATTGATAAGTATATCGTTTGGTTCAAGAGTGTGCTAAGAGTTTATTGTATTTTTTTTTTTTGGGAGAGAAGCAATGTATGTAGGTATTGTGTAATATTAATTTGCAATGGTATGGTTCCTTCCCGTTTACCATCTGGCAGGCGACTGAAATTATGGCAAAATTAACAAATTATTTTATTGAAAAAAAACCAAAACAAAAAGAGAGGTGAACATGATTTACGTCTACATGATTTTACTAACCGGTCCTGTATGTTAGTTATAACACGTGAGATTGCATCTTGATTAGCTATACGAAACAGTAGAAATAAATATTCAAGCAAAGGAAATTAAATAAGAAACATTTTGTTTAATACTGCTATTACCACGAGTCAAATTAATTAAAATGAATTAAACAGATGATTTTACACACGACAGAATTCTCAAAACATGATAGAAATTAATGAACTGAAAAATGAATTAAACCGAATATGTCGCACATGACAAAACTATAACGAATGGAACAGAAAAAGATTATTACCGAAATATATTTCAAACAGCAGAATAAACGAACACAACTGTGCGACTATCCTGGTGTCATAAATAAATCAAGCAACGAACAATTGCACTACAAAATAAATGACAAACGATTTACAGAACCTAATTTCTGGTGTCATAAATAAATCAAGTAACTAATTATATCTACAACGAATTCAAAACACACAGCAATATATACATTAAACCATACTAGACACACAAGCACCTCTCCCAAAACACATACCTTAAATGTTTTTAATATACGTCCGTTCGATCGGGAGGTCACTGTAGGAATGACTCCAGTATAACATTTGCGGCGACTTTAAGCTGTGTGTCGGGGGAAAACTGTGACTACATCTCCTTCGGACGATGTCGACTAAGGTTATGGCGAAAACTGCTAGACATTTTGTGAATAACACATTTCCTGTTTACGAATTCACCGGTTTATATTTCCACTGGGCGCTAATCACAATACTAAACACACATTGGTTAAGTGTTAAATTGTTCCATATTAAATTATAAACACTTCCAGTTAACTCAATTACACAAAGTGCTTCAAATGAAATTTTAACCAAGGACAAATAAAGATTTCCCATGCAAACTTCCAAATAAGGGAAACTATTTGCACACTATTCATACGAATTGTAAATTATACCTACAACAAAGCCAAAAAAACTATTTCCCTACTAATTTAAGTTATTCCAAACGAAATGTGAAGAACTCCCAAAAACTATTTCACTTAACACACGAAACATTTCACCTGAAATTTTAAACAGCATACAAAGAAAAATAATCACATAAAAGCACGTGAAAACTTACCCCAATGCCATGTTTTAAATTATTATTAATATGCAATTTCACTTTGCTGGAAAAAATAAAGAACTCAATATTTAACATAGTTTCCTACCATGAAAATAAATTATATTTAACACAAATTCCATCGAAGTTTAGAGAGACTATTATCACGTGGAAGACCTCAGTATAATTCTGACATAGGTAAACTTAAAAACAGAAATCGCACATACTTATTGAGAAAAAATAATCACTATCTAACTGAACGATTTGAATTAATCACTCGAGACACTTCTTCAAAGTAAAACGACGAAATCAATACTAAGTTACAAAAAAAAATAATATAGACGTGCGTAATTAAATATCTTGAACTGTGTTTGTAGGTACCTCGTTTGTTTTATCAGTCCAAATAATTTTAACACAACTCTCGTCGAAAACCAATCGCAATGATAGCTTATCGAATCCCGTAGCTGATATTCGTAGAGGAAGTTCTGAAACAGATTTCACACGTAATTTTTTTCCGAGATGAGATGGTAGCACCCATCTCATTAAATTTTACGAAGGTTAAATATGCGAGAAACAAAAATATTTCGAAAAATATTGGTACGAAGACTGTGAGCGAGGTCTTAACCCCGGCCATATGGCTAAAGAAAGTGTTTTGCAAGCACCCCGGGTATCCGTTGGGGCCAGGCGTACGGTGGGTGGAGGCAGGTTCGTAGTCCGCTGACGGACTACCCTCTCCAATGTCGCACGACAATCCGCCAAGTTACTGACCATATGCAGTGAAATGCTATCACTTACAGCCAAGAACGGAGGTGTGTGGAGCGAGCAAGGGTTGACTAAACACTAAAATGGTCTCTCCTGACCGTGGGGTTGTGGAGCATGTGGGGGTTGGAAGGGACCGCTACTACTCCCCTGCCCTCCCTTCCCACGACTTTGAGCTCTGAAACAGGATGCAAGTGGCAACGACCTTGGTTCTTTGTCCTGGGGCTATGGACCATCCTGCTAAACTATCTTTAAGAGGCCACTTTGCCTTGCTCTGGACAAAGGCATTTTACTCGACGATCCTATTCATGTCCTACCTGTAGAAAGCCTGCACGTTTGTTTTCTGAATAAACACTAGATTAGCCTGATTTACACAATAAATGAAGCTATGGAGTAAATGGCATTTCTAGGTGTTTGAAATATCTTGTGAAAATCGTCGGTGTTTGTTAAAACCCATTAACTGCATTTTACATATGTATTTAAATCCCGTGTATACTATGAGTAAACACACATTCAGTTTGAAATACATTTTTAATATATCCCTTTTTACAAGCACCATTTTTACATATGCAACGAAAATCATTCTTATTTATTTTAGTTTCACAAAAGTTCTTTATTCATTAAATTGACATTCAAGCAATACACTTTATGTGTTTTGTAATGTATTTGGTTAGGGTGCAGTAAGGCGTTGCTCCCACATCTGGGGAATGATGTTGATAACATTTAGTTGATGTCGCAGGGAGATGTTACTCTAAAATCTGTGAGAAGTAGGTATTCACAGCGGATTCTAGATGAGGTGTTGGCTTGCTGGCTGTTAGACTTTCAGATTAGTTATTTTAAGCCACTATTTGTCAGTTGATTGGCTCATTCTTGATACAGCTGGAAGTTTTTGACTTGCAGATGATATTGTGCCATTTAACTAGCTCATTGTCAGCATTGCAGGTGGCAAAGCTGAATCTATTATGTCACTAAGTGTAGTGTTGTGGAAAAAAAAATTTGCATGTCACCAGTAGTACCAACTAATATCCAATACAGCCAAATCTGATCACCAAGTTCCATCTTCATCTTCTTAGATGAATACATAGATGCATCACCAAAAACACTAATTACAGTATGTCTGCCTTGCCCTCATGAACTGGGAAAATCTTCCAACTAATTTTCCTCTTTGGATCAATCTCACTTATATTCTTTGGTGCAGGCTCCTTCTCGACATGATACCTTCTGAAGAAACATGTTTCCAACAAACGACTACCAACTTTAGCAGTTATTCCTCTAAGACCAAAATGGTACAAAAAAGACAACAAAATATAACTTTTCTATATCAAGGATCTTAACTGTCCAAGACATATCTTTATTGATATCCTTAGTAAAATACACGATATTATGACCTTCCTTGGTTAGTAACCAGAACAACAAATTCGCCTCCGATTTATGTCAGAATGAAATATGCAAAAACACAATCAATACTGTTAATAATCGTAAAATTAATATAATATGCAAAAAGGAATTAAACTATTAATACAACAGAGACATACCTCAAAACAAGGTAAGAACACAAAAAACCAAATGTAGAATAGTCCAGGATCAGCCCACACCTACTACTTTAACCTACTCACTCGCCATTTAACATCCGAACGGAAAACTCTGCAGCAGCTCTCCGAATCTCTATTCGCCGCCGCTATGTGCTTTGACATACCCGAAAAAAGTAATTGTTAAGTTGGTGGAACAAATGTTTGTTGGCCAACATATTTGCACTTGTGTGTGTTGCATGTAACAGGATGTTATCAGTTGTGATAGTGCATTGTGCTTAGTTGTAACCAGAAGTTGTTTATCGCACGGAAGTGGCGGCTTTGTGGGGCCCGGAAGTGCATCCAGACATAAGGTCCCAGCACATAGCAGCAGCGAATAAAGATACAGAGAGTGGCCACGGAGTTTTCCATTCGCATGTTAAATGCCGAGCGAGTCGGTTAAAGTAGTAGTTGGGGAAGCGAAAAACAAACTACTTTTCACCTGAATAAATATATCGACTTTTTCGAGGAAATGAAGTTGGTGGAGCAAAAAATACTGACTGCTGAGCTACCTGTGGTGCTGCTTGTGATGCTGCCTTAGGATGTGGTGCTGTTTGTGGTGCTGCTTAGGCTGTGGTGCTGCCTTAGGATATTGTGCTTTTGTGGAGCAAGTGGATGTTGCATAGAATGAGTGTTGCGAGATTTGCAATGTCTCTTTAAAGCATCACTCCAATAAAACTCCTGCGATAAATCACACAAACTATTTTCTTGAATTTTTCAATCCACCTGGTCATTCTTTCATGTCGATGCACAGTGCACAGAGCTGTAAATGGTTAACCACAGAAGCGACACAGCAGACACATCATTGCTTCCATACTGTTCCAATTTTAGAATGACACTAAAATGAAAATGTATACAAAGAAGTTTATTACGAATGTCTGATCAAATTATGATTGTAGATATCTGTGTGGGTATGAATACAAATGACAAAAGAACTTGAAGTTGCACTCCTTTTATAGTCGGCGATAGGGAATTCTAGGATCCAAATAGGATGCATTATTCTATTTTAAACGCAATATATCTGAATTATATTATGTTTACAGAGTTGTATATATTATATCACTTTCAAGTTATTAATGTTTTATTTTATCATTATCCTGCACACAAACCTTTATGTGCAAACATATTTAGATTTGGTTGTTAAATGCACGTAAATAAAGTTTACATATCATTTAATTATCAGAATTATTTATATGTGAAAATTTCATTTCATGTTTTCGGAAAGTCCGTAAAAGACTAAAGTATTTTTTAACCATTTATTTCGTTACATTTTGCTTACAGAATACATTTTATCAACACTAGGTGTTTAAAAAAAACACTACATCATATCTTATTCATTCCCTCCTTGGCAATACTTGTTGTATTTTCATGTATTTAATTGTTAACATTTTTCCTGTAATCTGGTGTGTCTTATATTAAACATTCTGGTATATCAGGAAAAGTTTCATAAAAGTGCAGATATGCTTCTTCGATGGTCGCTAGTATACTTTAATTCGGACACACATGGTATACAGGACATTTTTTTTCTGATCTGGACGAGATATTAAATCATTACATTGTTTGCCCTCTAAGGGACATTGGATATTTTTGAAATGAAACAGTCCATCGCAAATCTCTCCAAAATGTGATATTCCAGTTGACAAACAAGAGTAATTCACACTTGTGTTTCCAGGAGTGACAGAACTGTAAATACCAGTTGGGTGGAAGAAATACTTGTTTAGTATCTTTGTGATATTCCTACTGTAAACTATTTCTTTTCGAGACAAGCTCTAAATTGTTTGCTTTAGCGTGCAAATAATTTTCTGATATTTAATTTACACTTTGATTTCTGTATACACGAGCATGTGAATTTGTTGTCTTGATTATTCTTTGCGAAATATTGGTTTACATAAAATCAAATACTTTTTATTCTAAATGTCACTCAATGGTTCACAATGTTCTCTCATCCCAAATAGTGCCATATTACTCATATAATACCCACTGGAGACTCAGGAGGATCATCTACTTCACTTCAGTTAGACAGCATTGTCGGAGTTAGAATTAATTTACAGTTTTACTCTGCAGAGAAGAGTGTCGCTTTATAACCATATATTTTACATAATTTTTTGAATGATGGACAATATATATGTTATTTGAATATATGTTATTTTCCTATTCCACACACTTTCTAAAATACGTTTTTTCTCGACTACACCTACCAATATTACACAATTATTTATGTATCGCTTGCAAACATCTTCATTATTCTCATACTCCATACATACTCTCCGAAGTTAAACCATGGTGGTTCTTGGTAATCCATCTGTTAGTTTTCTTGTATTTGGGAGTTAGATATTTTCAGTCGTTTGGTGTTTTGAATCTGAATACAGTTGTGTGTTCTTCCATATCAGTAATAGCTCATTCTTTAGTGATAAATTTTTCTGGAGATTGAATCCCTGCATATTGCAAAACATCTCTTCACAATTGTGGTTCGTCATCTTCTAACTCAATCCATTATCTTAACCAGCTTATTGCCTTGATAATCTATCATGAATTATCAAAGTGCAAGCTTGCATATTTTCTGGAATGGGCGTATTTGCAATTATTTTAATACATGAATAAATTATGTTATTGCTAATGGTATAATTTTTTTTGCTTACATCAAACATGTAGAACACTCCTAGTTTTAAATGCTTTGTGTCCTAGTATTGATACACTGATTTCTTTATAATAAGTTTCCTGAAACTTTGAGTACATATCGTAGCAAGTAAGGAATTGGCTATTACCAAACTTTATATTAAAATCCACATAGGGATAAGCTTGACTAATATTTAGATACAGTTTAATATTTTTCATATCACAATCATCGAATAGTGATCTTTCTTATTTTAAATTGTTTTGTAAGTTTGCTTGAAAACAAGGAGTTTTAATTCATGAACTGATCTTGTGTAGCAGTTAGTCGACCTACTGCATCAGTTAGAAAACCAACGACTTAATTTGTGTATAAATAGTGGAAAGTTAATGTAATATAATCAAAACATGTCTGACTGCTTCAGAATTACATAGCATTAAGTCTGCTGTAAAAGAGAGATATTTACAAGCCAAATGAGCTCGTATGGAATGGGATGTTTTAAACGAAGAAAAATTTATACCTGTTAAGAGTAGTACAGTTGCATTACATTCTGTGTTGAATATGCCTAATTAAACACCATTGTAAATTAAATCGGAAGAACATTTAAAGAAGAAAAAGCAAAATTCTTTCCCAGTTAGCACATTATTTAGCTGTAAAACATTCTTCACCTATGTGCGATACAATATTTGGTGTATATCGACATGGAAACGTGTGGCTTCTGGGAGATTCAGTAATTACTTTTTTGCCTGACAATAGAATTAAAATCTAGGTGATTATGTAACTAATGTGAGTGAATAATTGTTTGAATTATTACTTAACTTTCCAAATTGATATTCTGGCACCAATTTGGATAAATATAAAGAACTTGTTCTTCATACCAATGTGAATATTCGTTCAGGAGATGAAAACCACCTGAAACTACATTAGTAAGCAATATTGCCAGAAGTATAATATATAAAAATGAATTTGGCGATAGGTTTTTCTCCTGTATATTGGAACAATCCTAATGAATTGGCCAATAGATTAAAACTTCTCAAAGCTTCGAGACAGTCTGGTAATAATTCACATACAGACAAATTTGTTTATATTATTGAAGAGCTGATGGAAAGTGGTAGTATTACTAATGAAGTTAAGTAAGATTGCTCAAGAACTCCATGCCCCTGCAAGGATAATGTTTCCTAGGAGGAATGTTATTACTCGTGGTTTAAATGATCTTTTTCAAGCCAATTTAGGTGAAATGACATTGCTTCCAAATACAATAAGGGATACAAGTATATTTTAACAATAATAGATGTTTATTCAAGATATGGAGTATAGCTGTCAAGAACAAGACAGGAAAACAGGTTACTGATGCAATGAACATCGTTTTGCATGAAAGAATCCAAAATCATTTCAAACCGATAAAGGATTCGAATTTTTTAATTCAGATTTCCAACAACTAATGACTGATTATTGTATCAATCACTGCGTAATGTATTCAGACCTTAAAGCCAGTGTTGTGGAACGATTCAACAAATTGATCAAGCAGTTGATATACAAGCATTTCTCGTCGAAGGGGTCTTATAATTGGGTGGCAGTTTTTCCTGAAATACTAAATTTTATAATTTGAGATATCATTCAACTATCAAGATGGCACCTGATAAGGTTACAGACAATAGATTGATGAAAACTGTGTATAATAATGTAAAAGTATTTGACGAGGGAAAAAACAAGTTTTAAACTTGTCAATTTACTTGAATCTCAAAGCAGAAAGCCATTGTGAGCAAAAAAAATTATGGTAAACTGTTCTCATGAAATATAAAAAATAATTTGTTACGCATTCTTATCCCAGATTGTAATGCCTCGAAACCTACGATTGATAGCCTATATAAGGTGGATTTTATGAACACAAATTACAAGAAGTTAGTTATTCAAATGAATAAATAGTTGATAAAATTATTAAAAGGGAAAAATATAGGTCCTCGGTTCGATGGAAAGGTTTCTCGAAGCACACAGTTCATGGGTGAATAATGTAGAGCTTAAAAGATTGTAATACAATGTTTGTAAAATTATGGTACTAAATAAATAAAATTGAAACATATTTGATGTGTTTTTTCATTTAATAAACCTACATATATCGATGAGGTTCGGATGTACAATGTATTGTGCAATCAATCAGCTTGTTGATTGGATTACCGTTCAGTTGGATTAGTGTTGGAGGAGTAATCTGTTACATTTTTTCTTCTAATTGTGATGTAATTCGTTGTTTGATTTCGTTTATGATGTAATTTGCATTTAGATGGTAATATTTTACATTTGATAATTAATTCAATTGGTAAATGTGATAGATTCATATCTGTAATCCATCATGTTTGGGTGTTAATTAGTGATGTTTGATTTGTAACTCATTTGGCATTTGTATTTTGTGTTCTTTAATTGTTTTTAATGTTACATTTCTTGGAATTGGTACTAAATTCCTCGGAATTTTACAGCTTAAAGCATTTTGGACATTATTTATTATTTTAGTTTAATTCGTTGTTGTAATATCCTGCAATTGAAATATATTTTCGCAGAATTTTACAACTTAAAGACATATGGGACACGATTAAGTTTAAAAATCCATTGAGATAACTTTAAAATTATTTTTCAACTACAGTTTTAGTTTTATGGTATCCATTAGCTTGGACAGTGGACAGAACTTTTGTCATGTTAGTCGTAAGCTATTCTGTTGAATAATCCTTTTTGAGTTGTGATTGTGGTATCGGTGTTTAAAAATCATCTTTTTTAAATGTATGCATATAATACTAATTTTGGTTTTTCCCAGTAAATTTTGTTTGATAATTCGTTATGTTGAGTGCATAAGTTATATGGAAGTTATATTTGTTTCGGATATCTCTTTATGATGTAAATAATTTATTGGTAATCTGAATTTATTATCGTAAAAAATAGGGTATACGAATCCAAATTGGCCACCATTAACACTTAAAATTTGCTTAAATTAGCATATTTTCCCAAATATAGTTGAATTTGACATATTCCAACTCGGATAGAAGCCATTTCAGCCTAAATTCGGGCTATTTCGTTAATATTATGTCGAAATGCAGTATTTTTTAGTAAAATAAATTTATATTTGTTCTTCTGGTAGATGATGTAACCGAAAACCTTGTATGGGAAATTTATTTACACGTACATGAAACTTTGGTTATAAGTAAAATTTGCGAACTCTGCATACGAAATATGTGTTTTTCTCTGCTATGCACAAATATTTGACAGTTTAAATATATAAGTTTTTCATAGGTAAAACATTTTACTTGTGTATCACGTAAATCGAATATGTGTTTTTAAATGACAGTTTTTTTAAAACTGTGTTCTTTCAATACTTAAAATACAAAATTATTTAAAAGTATTTGAATTTTCTAAGATTTATTTTGTGAAATTATTCGTAATTTCCTGGATTACTTTCCTAGAATTAGATTCCTGCGTTTTTTCTTTTTATTAAATGTTTGCTGGAAAACAACATAATTTTTGCGGATTAAAAATCATTTCATGGAACATTGTTGGGGTTAACACAAATTCAGACTTGAACATTAGTGTAGATGAAATAATATTTTCAGCAGGATGTGTGAAATTTTTATTCACTTCCAGTAAATGTTTGAAACAAGCGAGAGTCTATATTGGAGACTTTGGGAAAGGGTCAATACTCAGTTCCCGGTCGGAGGGAGGTACACAGACAGGTGTCTTGGTGGATGAAGACACTTTGGGCTAGGAAGGGAGCAGTCTAACAGTACCTTCCATCTGCCGTGATAGCCAGACAGAGCAGAGCTCCTTCTAGACCAGCACCATATTTAGGTTTGTCTCAGTTGTCACTCGGCAAAGGTGGATACCTATGCAGTCTTCATACCAATATTTTTTCGAAATATTTGCATTTTTCGCATATTTAACGTTCGTAAAATGAAATGCGATAGGTGCTACAATATTATTTACGCATATAATTTCGTTTTTAATAACAGTCTCATGTCGGAAAAAAATTACGTGTGAAATCTGTTTCAGAACTTCCTCTACGAATATCAGCTACGGGATTCGATAAGCTATCATTGCGATTGGTTTTCGACGAGAGTTGTGTTAAAATTATTTGGACTGATAAAACAAACGAGGTACCTACAAACACAGTTCAAGATATTTAATTACGCACGTCTATATTATTTTTTTTTGTAACTTAGTATTGATTTCGTCGTTTTACTTTGAAGAAGTGTCTCGAGTGATTAATTCAAATCGTTCAGTTAGATAGTGATTATTTTTTCTCAATAAGTATGTGCGATTTCTGTTTTTAAGTTTACCTATGTCAGAATTATACTGAGGTCTTCCACGTGATAATAGTCTCTCTAAACTTCGATGGAATTTGTGTTAAATATAATTTATTTTCATGGTAGGAAACTATGTTAAATATTGAGTTCTTTATTTTTTCCAGCAAAGTGAAATTGCATATTAATAATAATTTAAAACATGGCATTGGGGTAAGTTTTCACGTGCTTTTATGTGATTATTTTTCTTTGTATGCTGTTTAAAATTTCAGGTGAAATGTTTCGTGTGTTAAGTGAAATAGTTTTTGGGAGTTCTTCACATTTCGTTTGGAATAACTTAAATTAGTAGGGAAATAGTTTTTTTGGCTTTGTTGTAGGTATAATTTACAATTCGTATGAATAGTGTGCAAATAGTTTCCCTTATTTGGAAGTTTGCATGGGAAATCTTTATTTGTCCTTGGTTAAAATTTCATTTGAAGCACTTTGTGTAATTGAGTTAACTGGAAGTGTTTATAATTTAATATGGAACAATTTAACACTTAACCAATGTGTGTTTAGTATTGTGATTAGCGCCCAGTGGAAATATAAACCGGTGAATTCGTAAACAGGAAATGTGTTATTCACAAAATGTCTAGCAGTTTTCGCCATAACCTTAGTCGACATCGTCCGAAGGAGATGTAGTCACAGTTTTCCCCCGACACACAGCTTAAAGTCGCCGCAAATGTTATACTGGAGTCATTCCTACAGTGACCTCCCGATCGAACGGACGTATATTAAAAACATTTAAGGTATGTGTTTTGGGAGAGGTGCTTGTGTGTCTAGTATGGTTTAATGTATATATTGCTGTGTGTTTTGAATTCGTTGTAGATATAATTAGTTACTTGATTTATTTATGACACCAGAAATTAGGTTCTGTAAATCGTTTGTCATTTATTTTGTAGTGCAATTGTTCGTTGCTTGATTTATTTATGACACCAGGATAGTCGCACAGTTGTGTTCGTTTATTCTGCTGTTTGAAATATATTTCGGTAATAATCTTTTTCTGTTCCATTCGTTATAGTTTTGTCATGTGCGACATATTCGGTTTAATTCATTTTTCAGTTCATTAATTTCTATCATGTTTTGAGAATTCTGTCGTGTGTAAAATCATCTGTTTAATTCATTTTAATTTATTTAACTCGTAATTGTATTATTAAAGTAAATGTTTCTTATTTAATTTCCTAGCTTGATTATTTATTTGTACCATTTTGCATATCTAATCAGGCTACAATCAGAAGTGTCACTACTTACATACAGGACAGGTTAGTAAAGTCATGTTTCAGACTTAAATCGTTTTCACTTCTCGTTTAATTGAAATTTTTCAATAAAATTATTCGTTATTTCTTCCATAACCTCATCCGCCTGCCAGACGGTAAACAGGAAGGAACTATATCATTGAAAAGTAATATTACACAATACCTATTACACCCCCTTACCAATACGTCACACCTCAGTAAATGGCAGAGCTCCAAGAGGGAGGACCTACCATGCCACTCTAACATTTTTTTTAAAATAAAGTCCCTTAGCACACTCTTGCACCAAACTATACACATAAGTTCACACAAAATAATTGTCTTTTATTTTGATTAATTTTGTTAAATGAATGCGATAATTCAACAAAATTTCATCCCATTAATTTATCGTGTTAAGATTAGTAGATTACATTTTTTATCGGATTAAGACTTAATCTGATTGATCAATTTGATATAAAATTGAAAATCCGATTAATTAAATGTGGCCTAGGACCATCCAGCCCCTACTACTGACGTCCTCGCTGCTGCTGTTGCAGTGTGTAGCAGTGAGCTCGGCGCTGCCAGTATGAGGAGGAATGTAAGCCGAGGTTGTTGTACGGGCTGAGATGTGTCGTGACGTACACAGTCTGCGGCGCGCGCGGCTAATTCTGTCCGCCCGGCGGATGCCCCCACACCAGACTAGACTAGACGCCCCTTCCTTTCTACTGCCAGCCTCACCTGCACGTCCTTCGACATCAGCACGTCATCTAGGGTGCCGCATACTTGCAAGTTCTGCGGCGCGTTAGTGGCAAAGAGGAGACGGCAGCGATAAGGACGACACTGACGTGCGCGCCCCATGTCCCTTCGACCCAACGTGCAGTGTTCTCGCCGTGCTGCCTCTACCTATGAGCGGTGACCCTATCATTGTATTGCGGGAAAGTCTGTAGTGAAGTTCAGTGCAGGTCGCTATAATACTTCTCCGTGTTTCCAACCACTAAATTATGAGGTACAGTAGTGCAATGTGATAAAGCCGTTATTAACTATGTCGGGAGCTCTGGAATAGCGTTTATATTGCGCGTGTTGTATTTAGAGCATAAGTACCTCGTCTGAAGTGTGTTCTTATCGTACATTGGTATAACGTATACTAGGCCTTGTGATACCCGGGTACCCGAGTACATAGACTATTACCCGGGCAACCATCTCTTTCATTGTGTAATATATATTGTGCGATCGAAGAGCACTAATACATACTAGTTACTCCGAAATGCACATTCTACCTGAACCTTTCAAATCTCAGTATGGAATGTTTTCGCAGCAATTTTGAAGGAAAAAAAACTGCTCAAAATAAGGAAATGTTTGCATATTTTTTATTTCTGGAAGTCTCGAGGTTTTATTTGTAAAAAAAGAACTTCGCTAAGCATAACAGCCAATATTTCCAGTATCTGTTTAAGAGGGTGACTGACGGTCGTAGGAACACGCCATGGACGTAGCTGGAGGTACATGCAACACTAAGTCGACTTTCTGGTGTCCTACGCTCTGAAGCATAGAGAGGTGGCAGTAGCCAACCACAGCTGCGCACCACACATGTCGCCACGCCGCCAGCCAATCAGCGCTTGCCTGGGAACTACCTCAACCAATACGGAACCTTCCCCAGCATACAGTAGCCAATCACACACCAGGCTGAGCTTTGCGCAGTCAGCCACACCACAACTTCTACCGCGCCATTTTGACTCGGTGCACTTCTTTTACTCAATGTGTCTACCATGCAAGTTTCTTAATGCTAGTTATGTTTGTAATTTTATTTGGTAATTAGCGGTGTTAAGTAGGTGACGTGTGCAGACACCTCAGCGGTGCTACCAAAGTAGTCTGATGGAAAGAGCAAGGTGTCTACTGTCCGCTATTGGCGTCAACACTAACTCACACACATACACAATCTACAGATAATAGTGAACAACGCCGTGACGCGAGTTTCGCTGACTAGTAGAGTATGTGGTGCACTGCCCGCTATCCACCGTATTTCCGTGCCAATAGCACGAAGAGTAAGTGTCGTGTGCAACAAACGTTCTGGTTGTCTGTCACGTGTTCAGCTGTGCTGCTGAAGGGAACATCAGCCGCTGGAACGTAATTCGAAGTCTGCGTGAGAGTTGTGCTTCTCTCCAGGATGAGCTAGTGCGGCCGAGGCAGTGCCATTGGCCACAGTAAAGTAGTAATAATGTTACATATGTTGAAGTTTCATTACGCACATCATCTCTTCTTGTATGCTGGTAAATGAGCCCAATAATTGTGGCTACTTGCGTACTGAATTGTCCGTAGAACTGAATATAGGTAGGGTTCAGGCGACATCGTGTTAGGCTGCTTCCTACACAAATATCGCGTCTTTGCGCGAATGCCCGCATCTCGGTAAATGAATGTTCTGGAAACACGACTTTTCCAGGAAAGGAGGGGGAACTTATTTACAGCCGAAACTTATTTTTGCCCAATTAAATAAATTCAGACGAAAACAAATGCGGTAGTGTAAATGGTTAAAAAAAAAAAAAAAATTTAAAATCCATATGTAGGGTGGTTTTGTGCGTTTTCTGTAATATGAATGAGGAAATTCCAAAGTGGCATTTGTATCAGAAGCCGCTAGCTTATATCGCGAGTACAGTGTAGATAATATTGCCGGGAATGCAGACGAGAGTGTTGTGAATAGCCGTTGCAGTGCTTCATAACGATGAGGCGTCGTGACCTTGAGGAATGAGATTTTTTTTTTACCACCAAGTTTCGCCGCGGCCAGTCCCTAGGGGAGGGTGGTTATTCTAAGTCTTTACTTCCGACGAAAAACAATAGATTGTTTACATTTCAGGTCACAACTCTGCCCAGCCACCTCCTTGCATGTTCTGTTGTGACGGCGCGCGCCTTCTCGCCATCTCCTACTGGCTGGGGCCGCGGTCGTCTGGCGTTTAGACGGAGGTGAACTGGGTTCGATTGCCGCGCACGAATTTTTGAATGTGGGAATCGTGCCGGACGGTGCCGCTGGCGGGTTTTTCTCGGCCATCTCCCGTTTCCCCTGCCCTTGCAATCCGGCATACTGCGTGTGTTATAAAAAGGAAAAGCGTGAAAATGGCGAAAAAATTGCTTGTTTGTGCAGTTGCCTTAAGAGTTAGTAGAGAAGTGAAATGGCATAGTCGTAGTTTGTGTAGGCTTTCATAGCGTGTAATAAACTGCCTGCATTATTACAGATCTCTTACCCTTACGGTCTGCACCTCAGCGTTACTACACTCCTGTTGCCCTCCACCTCAGTAGTCCCTTATGTTCCCATTGTCACGTGCTCATGCGGCATGGCGTTCGCGCTGTCTTCTTGTCGCCCGTATCACATGCCTCAAGCGTAATTCTCGGGCCATGTACTTCTTGATCCCTCATCTCTCCACCATAATGACACTTCCTGCATTGGCCAATTCAAACAGCTTGCTCTCTTGTGTCGAACAAACGTTGTACAAATTGCATAACTAATAGCTCTCTCTTCGTCTCTACTTCCTTTCTCCGCTCATCCTCCCCTTTCTCTCAGCACCTCCTTACCACTTGTCTCATCTCTTCACCTCCTCCATATCACTTCCCTACCCTTTCTCCTACGCAAACAATCCTCTGCCATGTATTCAAAGTTGCCCATCCTTCTCTCCTCTCTCATCCTTCTCACCCTCTCCTCTCCCCTTTCTCCCTCCTCCCTCCTTTCCCTCTCCCTCCTCTCCACCCTTTCTCCCTCTCCCCCTCCACCCTTCTCCTCCCCCCTCCCACCCTTTCTCTCCTCCCTCTCCCTCTCCCCCTCCCACTCCTTTCTCCCTCTCCCCCCTCCCACCCCTTTCTCCCTCTCCCCCTCCCCCCTTTCTCCCTCTCCCCCTCCCACCCTTTCCTCTCCTCTCCCCCCCACCCTTTCTCCCTCTCCCCCTCCCCCATTTCCTCCCCTCTTCTCTCCCTCTCCCCTCCCCCCTTTCTCCTCTCCCTCCTCTCCTCTTCCTCCCTCCCTCCCCTTTCTTTCTCCCCTCCTCCCCTTCTCCCCTCCTCCCTCCCACCTTTCTCCTCCTCCCCTTCTCCCTCCCCCTCCCCTTTCCCCTCTCCCCTCCCCTCCCCTCCTCCCTTCTTCCCTTCCTCCCTCCCTCTCCCCCTTTTCCTCTCCTTCCTCCCTCCCCCCCTTTCTCCTCTCCTTCCTCTCTCCCCCCTTTCTCCTCCCCCATCTCTCCCCCCTTCCCCTCTCCCCTCTCCCCCCTTTCTCCCTCTCCCCTCTCCCCCCCCTTTCTCCCTCCCCCCTCTCTCCCCCCCTTTCCCCTCTCCCCTCTCTCCCCCCTCTTTCTCCCTCTCCCCTCTCCCCCCCTCTTTCTCCCTCTCCCCTCTCTCTCCCCCTTTCTCCCTCCCCTCCCCTCTCCCCCCCTTCTCCCTCTCCCCTCTCTCCCCCTTTCTCCTCTCCCCTCTCCCCCCCTTTCTCCCCCTCCCTCTCTCCCCCCTCTATATCTCTCCCCTCTATATCTCTCCCCTCTCTATCTCTCCCCTCTCTATCTCTCCCCTCTCTATCTCTCCCCTCTCTATCTCTCCCCTCTCTATCTCTCCCCTCTCTATCTCTCCCCTCTCTATCTCTCCCCTCTCTATCTCTCCCCTCTCTATCTCTCCCCTCTCTATCTCTCCCCTCTCTCTCTCTCCCCTCTCTCTCTCTCCCCTCTCTCTCTCTCCCCTCTCTCTCTCTCCCCTCTCTCTCTCTCCCCTCTCTCTCTCTCCCCCTCTCTCTCTCTCCCCTCTCTCTCTCTCCCCTCTCTCTCTATCTCTCTCTCTATCTCTCTCTCTATCTCTCTCTCTATCTCTCTCTCTCTATCTCTCTCTCCTCTCTCTCTCTCTCTCTCTCTCTCTATCTCTCTCTCCCTCCCTACCTCCCTCCCTTATGAAACAGTCGTCACCCGCACTCTGCAAATTAATCGATACGATCTGCAATCGATTGTCATTTACGTAAAGAAAATAATATTTTCCTTTGAAAAATGTATAAATTAACATGTTTATTTCAATTAACAGTGGCGTGACTAACAGGGATGATGGGTAGGATAGTACTATTGTATGAAGTGTCGGGTATAAATTTTATTTGTGAGCAACAGTTTGAGATCTTAATTTTATCTTAATTTTATCTTAATTTATTCTGAAAATATGAATAATTTCAACTTTTAAGTGTGAGTGTGATAACCATTTGAACTTAAACTAAACGTTATGCACGCTAAAACAATTTAAATTTTGTGTACTCTTTTAAGCACTGCAAAGACATTATGGTTGCCAAGCACTACACGCATAATTGCTATTTTGACAGACATACAGAGGTTTGAATATATTCTTGTCCAGATGCTGCGTGTTATTTTTCACATATTCTGATATCGCAATATAAAGTTTGAAGTATTATTTAAATTGAGAAAATATTTTTTATTTGCATTAAAATTCACTTCACCATTGGACGTCTTTGAGTGAAATGAAATGCTGGTAGTTAGTTTCCTCGTTTTCCCCAGAGTGTATTTGAAATGTGACGTATATATAGCTATGCGGGAGCTGTGCTAAGCCTCGATATTAAGGAAAATTGCAGATTACCAGCATGTGTGTTGGTGTTCTTGTGGTAGTTTTCAGCTTATTGCAGTGTGGGTTCTGTCACTTTCACATTCAGTTGTCTATTTGCTAACCCTGCCTGCATGGAGTATAATAATTACACCTATTAATCTACACACTTGTGCTAGTATCAGGTAGCAGTCAGTATATAATATTTCAGTGGTTCACATACGTGGGGCCTAAATAAATAAAAATAACTACCTTCTCTCCTCACTGAACCGTTACATTGATTTATACATTTTAAAATTAAAATGTATAACCCAAAATATGCCTATGTATGTATGTTTACGAAAGTCGCACGGAGGAGAATGAAATTAAGGCGGTTGATTTATTTTCTCTTGATGTTAGAAAACAAACAAAAGAATGGCGGTTGGTGGGAGCACGACAAGAGCATGCAAACAAACACTCGTTCTCGATGGACACTTGGAAGAGCATTCTTTGACGTCATTGCCGAGTGTGAGTACATGAGAGTGCGAATTTCTTGCTATTTGGAACACGGCCTTAAACGCAACCTGCAACAATCCCATGAACTTAGATAAATTTTGTTTTGCAAAAAAAAAAAAAAAAAAAAAAAAAAAACACTAGAATGTGTCTCTGCAGTAAGTATATTACAGATGCGTATAGTTGCCGAGACCATAACAAAATTACTCTTAGATTGAATGGGGTTATTGTGGGTTCCTGAAATGCTGGAGTGGCCTCTTAGACATCGAAAGCCTCCATATTGCCCCATTAGAGCTACAACTGGGTTGTGGGACACTGCAGTGTGAACAACGGCGGGATACGAGTAGTAGGGAAATACATGTTGACGGCCAACTGCATATGACGCCGGCCGGCCGCCATGTTACGTCACCTGTCCGCCATTCTGGATGTCATTGAACCCGACTATGACCTTTGACCCGTGGCCTTGACCTTGACCCCGGCGACACCTGACCTGCAAAACAAAAAATGCAAGAAAATTCTAAAAAAAATATATAAAAGATTTGTTATAAAATTTAATTTAAAAATATCTTTAAAAAGAAAAAAAAAATTGTTTTAAAAACTAATTTTTGCAAAATTTTATTTGAAAAATTTCTTGTTGAAAAGTATTTTCCCCTAACAATTTCCCTTTTTCCCCCCTCTAAATTTCCCTTATCCCTAAATTCCCTTAAAAAATTTTATTAAAAAGAATCGTTTAAAAAATACGTACGTTACTGGACGCCACCATATTTGTTTTTCGTTCGTCATTTGTATATTACTGCCTTTCTCACTTCGACCACCTTCGTTTGACTAACCCTCGCCATTGATACTGGCTAATTAGTCTGTTTCCCTCCACCCCATCACTCCCCCCCCCCCCCTATTTCTCATTGGCTAATAAGTCACATTCGTTCCATCCATTGAAATATATTTAAGTGCACAATTACCCCATCAATTATTCTAATTGGCTAATTAGTCGCGTGACAACCCTCTCATTCGATGATTGTCTCGGGCATCTGCGGAAACCTTCGTGCCACCAATCGGTGTTTAGTCGGCAAGCTTCCACCACCTCCGTTTCATCCCCTTCATTATCTTAGATTGGTTTTATAAGACGCGTCCCCGAGGGCGTCTGGGAAAAAGTTGTACCTCGCTCATAGAAATGTACGCATGTTGTCAAAGTGGCCATAAAATCCTTTCATCCATTTTAGCATTCGGAAGAGGGTTTTGGCTTAGTTCCCTGGACAAATGGGACTAGTTACCATACCTACTGAAAGAGTCCCTGCTGACGTATTCAAGTATTTACCGACGTACCTACCTACAGCTGGACGAAGGCATACGGGACTGCATCCCGTGCAAGGAAGGAGTGTATCGAGGACTGCACCACCCCAGTTGCCGACACACCACACCACAGGGGCTGGTGCTAAGTCTGCCAAGCAGCCCTGCCAACGTCCACCCCCGTACAAGTTTTTCTACTGGCAAGCAGTACCCAGCGGAGGGAGCAAGCAAAGAACAGGAGTGAACAGTGTGTGAAATAACTTCATAAAATGTATAGTGTCCGTGAAAAAAAAAGTTCTGCAACATCCAAGGGTTTCGTGTGCAGGACTCGTATGTCATCAAGCAGATTGGCATCTCATACAGCGACGACGACGAGCAAACCAAAGTGTTATCAATTCGAGGACTTAGGTGGAACGATGAAACCATTCCGTACGGGGACATTCACAAAGTGTTGGAGAAACCCACGATTCCCACCAACTACCTCATGTACGTGTATCGCCAAGAGTCGGCGATGCGCAGTGTGTGCTGTCGGGGCGAAAATTGTGAACCTCTACAGACAACGGTGTCCTCCGTTCAGGCAGCTTGTAGAGAAGTATGTCGCATGGCTTTACGACTGTGTGCGTCGTGCAATGCCCAAGCATTAAGGCTCTGGATGTGCGAGTATCTGTGCCACATAAATATTACGTTTGTGTAATGACTTCAAAGACTGAAGAATATATTACAGACGCAGAGAAGAATCTTTGTGTGCTGTGTATGTATAACAGAACAGTATTGTGATGTGTTAAAATAAATTAATGTGTTTTTGTAATTGTGTATCTCATATGTCCTTATGTAAGTTAAAAAATGGTTTCTATCGACCTTTAAAAAACACACTGTTGGTGAAGAAAATGTTTTGTACCCAGCTCTACCATATTGTAAATAATGTGTTGTACCCAGCTCTACCATATTGTAAATAATGTGTTGTTAGTAAATAAACACGGTTGGTAAAGAAAATCTTCAGTACAAGTGGTTTAAAAATACATGGTTGGTATACGTATATGTTTAAAAGATATATCATTATAAAGGTATACTGAATAAGTGTAAAATATAAAGGAAAAGAGGCAGACTTGACCTGTCACTAACATATATACATACCGTGTTTTACGAACGTAATTGAATGTTTAAAAACCAAGCGAGAGCGCGTGTATCTCCATATCGCTGCAATTTTCTTCTCAAATGCGGCGCAAGGCGCTGGCAGACAAGCGTGTCGGCCGGATACTTTTACAGCTGTAAGGATGTAACATCTTGTCGTAGCATCACGCTGGCCAGCTGGTACCGGGTGCCGGCTTGCAACAGTGCTCCAGAGACAACTCCACATCCCCAGGAACTGTGTTCATTGCAGCTCTCAATGCATGAAAAATATTTCACACTTAATGTCTGAAGCACCTGGACACTTACTAGCCAAAAAAATATATATTCTGGTGGGGGCATATAGTATAAACACAGTACAATACTTATGAAAAAAAACACTGTTCCTGATGGAAAATAAATTATTCTGGTGGGAGCATACTGAGTTATACAAAAATAGAACATAGCAACGAGAGAAACTTATACACTGTACATAACCGAGAGAAAATATGGTACAGTACTGGTGGGCGGAAAAAACACGTACGACACTATATTGTCCAGGGGAAAAAACCCCAGTTTGTTTGTACAGAAGGTCCAGGTTAAACTCCTATTACCTACCTGGTGCAATACAGGCAGGGAAATACGCACACATCCCCCTAAGGAGCGGAAAATATAACATTTAATATTTTTAAAAATGTAAACAAGTGCATTGTTCGTACCAAGAGTGCATACACAACAGCCTGTAGGCATTGGGAGGGGATATGAATGAAAGAAAGCAAAAACAGCTCAATAAAACATGCAAAGATTTATTATAGTAAAACAAATTATACATTTTACATTAAATGTTAGTTTTAGCAGGATTCTTACAACGAAATGTCCTTCTCGTCGTCCAGGAATCATCACAGTTCGAGTGACCCATACTTGCTCATCTCTAAACTTAGCCCGCCTCTGAGAGTTCTTCGATGATGGAAATTATTTTGTTTGTAGGCGAGCGGTTTCCTGCAGACTGTGAAGCGACCAAAAATCTCGTCCTATCTACCAACTCGTTCGGATCGTTCCAATACTGATAGTCGATTTATTTCTCCGCTCTCCAATTTCAGAGTCAATCACGATCCGTCAATTTCACATACCTTGGGAAACAGCCCGGCTATAATGGGTAATTTTACGTTCATCACATCCTTAAATCGCAGCGTTGAGGGAAATTCTCGGCGTAATGAGCACGACTGGACTGTAGCAGGTAGCGGTACTTGCGCAAATCTGATTCGGTGTAAAGTACGAAACGCCTACGAAACAAAAGTTCTCCCAACCCCTGCGTGATTTTCATCTTGCGCTTGTGGATCTGCAGTACACCCCTGGGTAAAAACGAAACTTCCTTGCTTCCGAGAAACCATTTTCCACCACTTTTCTGCAAACCACAAGTCTTGTTTGTAGTATGGTCAGAGTAAGAAGCGATGTAATGAGACAGAAGAGTCCCCAACACAAGTCCACCCTCCCAGGTTAGTTTCCTTTCCCGTGCACGCAATAAATCTATCAGGGGCAAATCATCTTTGTCACTAGTGATGGCACCTTCCGATTCATTCAGTTCCTGACTTCTTTTCCGTTTATGCCTGGGGGTTGGTTTTTCCACGTTGATTTCACGTTTGATATCAACACGAGCATCATCACTCGGTTCTTTTCTAATTTCGTATAGCCGGAGGGTAATAGGTTTGAGAGCCTCCTCCCTTCGAGTCTCGACGGCCATTCTGTTAGTTTCCGCGAGTAAGTATTTGGCCCGTACCGCCTCGATAGCTCGCTGAAGTTCGCTCATCAGTTAGGATCGTTTATTCATCGTTCACGGAGTGGAAAAGAATTTTCGTACAGGTGTATATATGTTAATATGTATGTGTGTATATATATATATATAATATTCATACAGCGATTCTGTAACACCAGTGGAAAAGGGTGTACCGAAAATTTTCGTTACATTTTCTGATACCGAGCGTTACAGCTAAACGACGTTTAACACAGTTAACCTGCCATTTACCGTTCACGAGGCGTGAACAAGAGTGCACTGAAAGAGAGACTGCTGCAAATAAACACATAATGTAAATGTCACATCAACGAGCATACATTTTTGGACTTATTTATGATTAGAAATAAAATGAAATACACGTGTAGAACATATAAAATAAATACTCTGTAATGCTCTTCTGTACGCCTTAGAATATTTTGTCACCATGGCAAATCCAAACATTATTCACCGGAATACACAAATGTATATGCGAAGTAAAAAGGAAAGCGGTTTGATTGCATCATATATACAACTGCCAGTCAACCTGTATCCATTAGGCAACTCGTACCAGCACCCAGGATATAGTGTATTCTGACCCAGCTTCGCACAGAGTACCATCAGCTCCGACTTCGAAGACAGCGACATCAAAGAAGTGACCATCGCCGAATTTTCTCCATTCAGGTCGGAAGACACGAGCAGGTACAGTGAACTGAATTGGGGGTACCGACGCATAAGTTTTCGAGATGCCAGAGACGTTCTGCAAAAATTCAATACTAGTCTTCTCTGTTTGCAGGGCGAAGCGATTCTGGGCATATTCGGGGTCATCGTGACTATCGATGTCGCCAAATTTGGAAATGCTTCCATGACTCGTTGTGTTCTTAGGATAAACTGATAAAACCCATGTCTGTACCTCCAATTATATAGTGTCGTCAAAAATCCGTATTTATCTTTCCAGCACAAGGAACACATATTTTGAAAACTGCAAATGTAATGTCCATATTGACCTGTTCGTTGTAAACGTGGCGTTAATTAGTTTTTTCCATGCGAAATAGCACACACACATTAGCATTATCATGAAGCGGTTAATTGGGTACGCGCGAATAAGTCTGGCTGTGGTATACACAGTCCACGTACGCATGCTGTCCCATGCTAAAATACTCCAGCACTAAAGTTTTTCTCCAGGCAATTTGTCGAAGACAAATATCGAGTGGAAGAGCTTCGCTGTGTGGTACGACGGCTTCGTCGTCGCTGCAGGGGATATATTTCGTACCTTCAACAGTACTCGTGTCAGTCGTTGATACTTCGGTTGCTGGAGGAGCAATTTCGAATTAGTGTACACGTTCTCGAGCTAAAGGCCATTCGGTTCCTTCAGCAGGCTCAGGACGTATGTCTTGCCACAACCCGACACATCAGGCCTCGTACTCTAGTAAACAACATGGCACCGTGGCGTAATTCGTGATAAATATCTTCATCTTAGTCATGAATGTGTATGGGTAGAGTTACATCGTGCTTGATAATACGTATGTTACCACTAAAACCTGGTGGAGTACGCAGGGCTGGCGGAGCACGCGGGGCTAAGTGCGGTACTGAGTGCCAAGGTGGAGCGGATTGTAATTGCAGAAAACCAATGCTACATGTTTTAGCGTGTATCTTCAAAGTATCACTCCAGGTAAACTGCCTGTGGCAGAGTTTGCATCGAAATGACATTTTCTTCATTGTGCCATTGTGCATGTAGTTATTTCGTGTCGTCGCATAAGTGACACAGCAGATGCATCATTGCATCCACACTGATCCGGAACTAGACTGGTAATGAAACAAAAAAAGTATAAAAAGAGAATATGTATCGTTTGTAGGTCAGTTTAATTCTATTGTAGGTCAGTTTAATTCGATCGTAGGTCAGTTAAATTCGATCGTAGATCAGTTAAATTCGATTCACCGTGAGGTAAAGACGGTGAAATCCGGTAGCAATATCATCATCCATTCCAGGTTCTGTGGAACCAAGCTAGAGAAATGACACAGTTATCAATGCGCTGGATGAGGTGCGAGCAAAAAAAAAAAAAACCCGGATAGTTGCATGCCCCGTAAACAAGGATCTGAACACTAGGCAGATTCCTTCTCCAACATCATGAAAGCTAAGGTGACACTAGGCGTGGAATTATGTACAAGCAAAATGTCTTCACAGAACAACCCTCGAAAGATCAAAAGGAAAGGGAAGAACGAGGTAGGGGGAGTTCCTGCCCGCACTGAGACCTGCAATCAGTGCTGTGGTCGGTATCGCCGGGATAGTCACGAATATCGTTAGTGCCGTGGAGCCATAACAGAACCTTGGAAACTACCGCCATGGGGAAAAAAGGCAAAGGACTCTTATATTCACCGCCCGTATCAGTTGATGATGATGAGGAGGATCAAATGCCCGGGGGAAGAAAATAGGGAAGAAATCGAAGAAGGAAATCAGTGGCGCTGCCTAAATGCCCACTGACGAACATGGATTTGGAACTATTTGCGTGCAAATTGAAAGAACCTAATTTTGGAGGCGTGTTTACGAGAGATACTTTGCCCGCTAAACCCAAGAGACACGAATGTGCCGTAATTAATCTGGACACGACAGCAGGGCCTGGCACGCACTGGGTAGCTTATTTAAAACACTGCAAACAAGCAATATACTAAGACAGTTTTGGGTATTTATGCCCTCCACCCGAACTGTGAAAGTAACTAAGAAATTGTAAACTGGCTTACAGCTATGAAACGGAGTACATGCCCAACACGTGGAACTGTGGACACTTTTGTCTGCAATTTTTAAGCGATCCCGATTCCCAGTGATAAACTGGAGAGAAAAAAATAGATATAATTCGCAAGGCATGTAAAGGGCTGTGTCAGTCATACTGAACTCATCAATATGTCGGGTGTCCATCAGTCGGAGTAATAAAACAGCCGAGTTGAGGGCTAGCTTTTACCCTCCCTTGGAGCTGGAGGGAGAATGGCGTGTGGGGCTAGTGGACTTAAGAATTTATAACTCCATGTCCAACATAGAAGAAAACGTGAATTCCGCATTCTGGCGCACGTAGTGGCCGGGGATGCGAAAGAAATCAACATTCCCATCAGAGCGTACGAGCTGAAGGATATGGAGTACTTCATAAAGAAATCGCTACCGCACGCCAATGCATTCGAACCGCATGGGAATCCGAATACCCCAAAGGCTGAAATGTTTTGCACCGCAAATGTAGATTTCATGGAACCAGGCCAATTTTGGGGTTCGAATTGAGAGTGAACGAAGGGGGAATGAAACACGAGTTGTCATGGACCGTAAACATATTTCCAGTCAATGTCATACACATAAACTGTAACTTGGCAAGTTGCAGTTACGTGAATGGGAAATCGAGCAGTATTATTTAAGATTTTGCTCCCACCGTAGGTCCTGGATATAAAATATTAGAATTCCCGAGAACGCTCACTTAAGTTCCGATCGTTGCTAAGAGCGTCGGCGAAGTAGCTGTTTCGATCGTAGACCAAAATGAGGAATTTATAAATTTCCGAAACGAATAAATTACACTATGATTACACCTGAAACGATGGGACTAAATTTTGCTGAAAGGCAAAAACGTATAAAAACCCGCAGGACATCGAACCCATGGCCAGTAAGCTGCGAGGTAGCGTTGTGCTAACGCCTGAAAATGCAGAGTTTCTCCGTGTTTACTTCTGTTTAAAAGTAAATTGGCATGGCAGACGAAATTCTCGATGTGGATCAGCGCCTTGAATTCGACGATAAACTTGATAAAATCGAAATCCACTGTTACGAACAATATCTTGCCAGACCTTTCACTCTCGGAAGGGAGGTTAGAATACGTATGCAATATATTTACACCCTTCCTAGCCAGTCCTTTGTGCGCATAAGAGGCAGGCTAATGAAGGTGGATGGGACTTTCCTGATCACCACCAAATTGGTACGAAATAGACTCCTGCACCTTTTCGAGCGAGTGATGTACAAGATTAATGGCGTCGCGATGGACCAGTCTCGTGATGTGGGCATAACCTCATCGATAAAAAATTACATATCTCTCACGTCCAAACATCTCTCCACAGCCAAGATGGCAGGCTGAGGAATCGAAGATGGCTACAGTGTTCCCATTTACGACGAAGGCATTTTCGAAGTGTGCATTCCGCTCTCCATGCTCCTGGGATTTTCCGAGGATTATAAGATAATAATAAGAGCGAGGCAGGAGCTGGTGCTAATGCTATCCGCATCGCATTTGGATATTGTGTTGGGAGTAAACCTGTAGCCCGTCTCTCTTACTTTGGACACCATAGAATGGTTCGTCCCACACGTGACCCCGAGCACTCGTGACCGTGCCAAGCTGTTGAATTATGCCAAGAAAGACAAACTGATCGAAATAACATTCAGAAGTTGGAGCCTTGTCACCTGCCCAGCCTTGCCCGCCGCCACGCGAAATCACTGGGTCGTGAAGACATCGTCCACCACGTGAACAGATGAACAAACAGCAGAGTATATCAGAGATGACTAGTCTACTTTCGACCACTGCAAGGTCGAAAGGGTAGATATATTTTTGAATAGCGAAAGCTACCTGTACGTGTATTTGAACGTAAACTTTGAAAATGTGCAGTACCTGCTGGTGCATATTATATGTATTCTCAATTCCAATCTTCATACTACGGACACGAGGCGCATCCCATCCTAAGCCCCGAAAATTTCCGAGACATGGCACCTTTGCTTGTATGCGTACATCGAGGCAAAACGAACGCGTGCAGAATGGCATGGTCGACTGCCGGATCAAGATAATCACCAAGGAAAATGAGCCCGCAAACACTGCTGGCTACTGCTTGATATTTCACGATAGGATTGTTCAGTAAGATTGTTTTTCCTGCCTGGTAAAAATCATCAGTTAATTACATATGTAATTTACTGATGTATATAAATAAGTAGATACGTAAGTTGTGGATACGTACGTTTCAGTCGTAATAACGTACTGTAATCTGCAAAGCTTCCTAAGCAGCTGCATGCTCAGAGAAATCTTACAATTACATCGTGACTCGAACCAATTTATGTGGGTAGACCTTTAAAAAAAAAGTCTAGTAATTTGTGAAAGTGGAGATTGTAGACTGACAGAGCGAACATGTTGTCCTTTTCTTAAAATGGTGAAATAAACTGATCATAGTTCTTTGGGGAGTACTTCCAGAAACTTCCAGAACTTCTTTATGAGTGGTATGCGTAGAGATGTAACAGATTTATATATATAATCTTTGGTGGTGTGAAATATTACATCACTCCATTAAGCGAAGAAGAGTATATAAATGGAACCCTAAAATAAATTATTCGCTAGTTGAGTACAAGTCACCGTGGGAGCAAGATGGCGCACTTTCACCCGGATACGCCTTTTCCAGCAACAGCGCGGACCAGGTTCTAGAATTCGCAGCAACTTCGAGCTGAGGCGGCTCTACGAGCATCAAAATTCACGCCCCTGACTGCTCCGCCCAGGGCGGCTTCCCCCAGAACTGCTCCACACAGAATTTCTCCACACAAAACTGTTCCACGCAAAATGGTATATGTCGGGGGAAAAAGACTACCAATGAGGTGTCGACTCAAACTGCCTCCACTAGATATCGAAGGTCTTGCCGTCGTATCGACGCCACGATGCATAAGAAAAAATTTCCAGGGGACCTGGTAACAGACTTTTAAGTGCGTCCCCGCAAACGTCCACGTCTGGCGTCACCTGCTGCAGTCGTAGACGACATGGGTTCGTCCACAGCTGACCTCAACTACGAAGGAGGTTATGTCCCGCAGATTCCCATTCTACTGCGCCGGATTGAACTTCACAGACTATTCATAATGTATGCGAATGTATTTAGACTGGCAGATTAAACTTAAAAGAACGTCTCATTTATAGTTAGGTTGTAAATTGTGTAAATAAAATATACATGTATATCAAAACCTACTAGGTTTTGTATTTTACTTAGTTTTTTTACTTCTTTTTCAATATAAAGGCGCTGGATGGCCAGCAGGAAACAGGCGTCGTCCTGTGCGCTGCGAACAGGCGCTGGACGGCCAGCAGGAAACAGGAAAAAAGCTTGCACAAAGCAATTCTCCAACATCCGTTCGACCCTGTCCTGTCACGCATGCACTGCAAACTGACAAAGTGAAACGCTACTAGAATCAATACGTGTTTCCTGGCGGCTAGCGTTTCCGCTCTTATGCATGTTATCCAGTTCCGTCAGTATCCTCTCCTGGGAGTTACTACGTGGCTCCTATGGCTAAGAACACCTACTCCATTTACCTGCCTGTGGTCGTCCCCCACGCCATTACGTTGCTATTGGCTATTGGCAGAATTTCGTCGATACAATATTAATACTTTAATGATAAACAATATGTATAAGGTTAAACAGAAAAAAAAAAACTACTATGTTAACTTATTTAAGGATCTGGCCTGTTTAGAAATAGTCGAGTTTATAGGTAATTTTTCGTGCGTTTGTGAGTAAACAAGCACAAACTGAATTGGAGGCATTCCGTGGTAGAGAGAGAGAGAGAATTCTGCCACACCTCGCCATTTTTAAAATAATTTCCATATAAATAAAAAAATATTACACATATACTTGTAACCTAAAAAATGTTTATTCTACATGGTATATACTTGAAAAAAAAATTGAAAGAGAATTATGTCTATAGGTCGTTCATGGTAAAGTGAGCACTTTTTGAAGCTGTTTCATCAGCCATAATAACTAATAAATACATTTCATTGTGGTCTTGGACATTTGGTTTTGGGTATGGTGAATATATACACTGCGTTTATTACTCACTTGGTAGGGTTTACATTAAAAAGTAGTGGGAAGGTATAAATTGGTTGAAAGAAAAAAGTAACTAGGTCTTCAAAAGTGCTCACTTTATCGTGAACTGCCTATATGCATACATTGTATTTACACACAAAACACTTGAAAATACAATATTTTACACGTTGAACATATTTACAAACTTGGTAAACACGAATATTACAAGATGAATATATATTTAATAAACATTTTAATGAAAAAAAAAGACTGATTTTCCTTACGCCCAAGATACTTTTCTCTCCTCTCATGGTGTTGTACGCTCCAAACTGTGCCAAGCCCCGTCACATCGTTCCGACCACAAGTTCAAGAGTTTGTCATTTTTATTAATTTTGTAATCAATTTCGCAATTTTCCCTGTCGTACTTGGTTGTATGTCTTTCGTCCGCAATTTCTTTTTCCATATTTCCAATGTTTGTGGGGTACTTTGTGGACGGCACAGATGAACCACACAATCGTAACTATCTCAATCTTGCACTGTTAATTCATACACCTTACCATAGATTATTCTACTTTCGAGGAGGAAATTAACATTTTCATCATATCTCTCCACGGCCACAGTAGCTGGCAGTTGGTCTGCGGCTGTATTCTGTAACTCGTTACCCTCGAAACGAATTATTTCGGTAGAACACTAGTAACGAATTCCGTAGGATGTAACGATAGTTGCGTATCGACGATGCGATTCTGTAACACCAGTGGAAAAGGGTGTACCGAAAATTTTCGTCACATTCTCTGGTACCGAGCGTTACAGCTAAACGACGTTTAACACAGTTAACCTGCCATTTACCGTTCACAAGGCGTGAACAAGAGTGCACTGAAAGAGAGACTGCTGCAAATAAACACATAATGTAAATGTCACATCAACGAGCATACATTTTTGGACTTATTTATGATTAGAAATAAAATGAAATACACGTGTAGAACATATAAAATAAATACTCTGTAATGTTCTTCTGTACGCCTTAGAATATTTTGTCACCATGGCAAATCCAAACATTATTCACCGGAATACACAAATGTATATGCGAAGTAAAAAGGAAAGCGGTTTGATTGCATCATATATACAAAATATTAACAAATTGTTTTAATACATCATACACTTTAGATTCGAATATAAAGCTATTAACGTTCTCGAATTGTAAGTTGCAGTGATAGCAGAGTTGGTTCAGGCATGGTGCAAAATCATTGTATTGTGTTGTTTTTTTGTGTTTCACGTTCAAATCCCAGCTGCTCACAATTCTTTTAAAATAATATTTTTATACATTTAAAACATGAATCTTATAAAAACGATGTATTTGACTAATTTCCTTACAACGTATTAAAATAACTCGGGAAATATTGGGACAATATGAATTTTTCTTTGCAGTAATTACAGTTATCATTCAAATAGGACATATGTGTTAAACACAACTACGAGCATACCCATAAGTTTTGTCTATATAATAAACATAGAATATGATTTACAAACTTACGTAGGCCTATAATTATATTTGTTTAACCTGGCTGATATATCTGCATAAGTTTAGTACAACAATTGTGGTTTTAGTCACATTATTAATATTGTTGAATTAAGATATATTAATCAGAATATGTTACAATATCAGTAAAATAAAAAACCTATAAAAAATATTTAGGAAGTACGTGGGATTGAACCCGCGAACCTAAAATTGTACTACACCAGACGAGACGTACGACGAGCCATGAGACTTACCACTACGGCACTACAACACCGGTGACAGTTCAAGACTTAGTCTAGCTTCTTCGTCAAGATAGGTGGAACATGGCGCGGCGTGGCACATTCTTCGCCAATTTTTTATGAGATTGGCTGCCCACCCCTCGGTCCTTACAAGTGTACACCTTAATGTTCCAGTAGTAATCGTTGATATGTGGTAATGTTATACGTCAGTGTCCCGTGTCGGGGTGTACGCTGTGCGCTGCCCCTCACGTTAACTAATTTTGTGTGTATATTTGTATTTGTGTATGTGTGTATATATATGTATGTGTGTATATATATGTATGTGTGTATATGTATGTATGTGTGTATATGTATGTGTGTGTATATGTATGTATGTGTGTGTATATGTATGTATATAAATTGGTTAACACGTGTGCCTCACATGCTCAAGGCCCTCGGTTGTGCCATGTAGTGGATTTTGAGCTGCCAGCAAAACTGGGGCAGTTTCAACACCAGAGGATACCAAAACAATAATATTCCATTATTGTCAGAAAACAGTGAAGTTTTGTTCTTCGACTTTGTCAGTAAAACTAGAATTGTGCTAGATATTTTATTGAACGTTTTGTTATTGTTTCTATAGTGTGTTTGAATGCGTAGTGTATAATAGGTTAAGGGCAAACACCTCTGTATATTTTTTTGTGACGGTAAATGTATCTCCACATCAAAATATTTCGTGTTTGGGATTTTAATTAACATTGTGTGTACATAAAATTGCCTTACAAGGTGTAAGAGCTAGCTTAAGTCACAAACTGAATCGCTTTTGTGCTTTGAAATTTAATTAGTGTTTTCAGCTTACGAGCTTAATCTGTTCATGTACACCCGCCATTTTGCAAAGTTACACGAAGCGTACACGACAATTATCATCTGGTTTTCTCTAATTTGGCTCACTTTACTCTAGTTTTTGTTTAGCTTGTAGGATCCAACATACTACTGTTTATTTACGGACTTCAGCAATACGAATCGAATCGGTAGGCTACCGAGGGGTCTCATACTCCTCGTTATGAGAACGATATTTCTCGGTTCTCTACAGCGTAGTTAACGAGCTTTCGTTTACGTACCGACATTTGTAGGTTAAAAAGAAGTTACAGAATCGCTCTTTAGTAGCGATTTTTCTCGTTAACAGACTTTACCGATCGTTATGACAGCTAACGAGTTACAGAATACAGCCGCCATGCAGTAGAGGAGATATACTTGTGTATTTTTTCTCTGGATTGATCATGTTGCCTGGACGCGCTCTGTTGTTACGAGAAGACTTGGTGAAATGTCTCGGCCTCGAGCCTAGGTGCACTTCGCATGCATACGGCGTGCGGTTGGAGGTCCAGTCCGGAAATCCTTGCCTCTTCACGACGTGGTTATGTCGATCGCATTTCTCCAGCCATTTACACACCTAATTATGTTAATTTTCTCGGAACAGTTGGTACAATACACTTTCGTACGTTCTTGCTTTGCTTATGTGGACATAGCAATTTAGTTTTACCAACTCCTCCAGTGAATAGGGAAGCGTAGAGTCTGGTCATAAATTGTACACAACCGTTTTTGCATTTGCACGTTAGTGTGTTCAGCATGTAACAACCTTCGAACTTATCGTAGCAGCATAGGCAGTGAATTGCACAGCCGCAGAATTGAATTTTTGCAGAACGTCTCTGGCATCTCGAAAACTTATGCGTCGGTACCCCCAATTCAGTTCACTGTACCTGCTCGTGTCTTCTGACCTGAATGGAGAAAATTCGGCGATGGTCACTTCTTTGATGTCGCTGTCTTCGAAGTCGGAGCTGATGGTACTCTGTGCGAAGCTGGGTCAGAATACACTATATCCTGGGTGCTGGTACGAGTTGCCTAATGGATGCAGGTTGACTGGCAGTAGCAGGTTGCCTGATGGTCGTGGGTTCATGTCCCGTAGACGACATTGCTCCTCATGCCAATATCGTGCGGATGAGCTGAAGAATATTATCTCCAGTGTCTTCTGTGTTACTTATTGCTTCTTATGTACTTGATCACATGGCTACCGTAACATATTTTTGAAAAGAAATTATCACCAGGCTCTCCCTCCAAATAGTGAGGCACAATTTTTTCCCTGAGGCCCTCGGGGACGCATCTTATAAAGCCAATCGAAGAGATTGGAGGGGAAGGAATGGAGTTGGTGGAGGCTTGCCGACTTGACACTGATTGGTCTGGTCGAACAGAGGGGAGTAATTAGCCAAGGGAAGCATTAGATCGAGCGAAAAGTGTGCAATTAGTCAATCAGATAGATTGGTGGTGGTGGTGGAGCATGCGACTAATTAACCAAGGAGTATCATTGGTGGGGGTCGAACAGAGGTTGTGGAGGCTTGCCGACTATACACTGATTGGTGGCACAAAAGTTTCCGAAGATACCAGAGACAATCGTATAATCGGGGGGAGGGGGTTGTCTTATGACTAATTAGTCAATGAGATGATTGTCACGTCACTAATTAGCTAATGAGAGGGTTGTCACGTGTTGGGGGATGGAGCGATGGTTTCCGAAGATACAAGAGACAATCATCCAATGAGAGGGTTGTCACAACATGACTAATTAGCCAATGAGAATCATTGGTGGGGTAATTGTGCATTAAAAAAATATTGCAAGTGATGGATCGACTGTAACTAATTAACCAATGAGAAACATTGGGTGAGTGGGGCTGGGGGTGGTGGAGGGGAACAGACTAATTATAATTAGTCAGTATCAATGGCGAGCGTTAGTCGAACATAGGTGGTCGAAGGTGAGAGAGGCAGTAATGCATAAACAAATGACGAACGTAAAACAAAGATGGTGGCCTCCAGTACCGTACATAAGTTTTTTTAAAATAATTTTTTAAAAGATTTTTTAAATTTTTTAGGGGAAGAGGGAAATTTCTAGGGGGAAAAAGGAAAATTGCTAGGGAAAATGGCCGCCGGGGGAAAGACATTAATAAGAAATTTTTTAAATAAAATTTTGTAAAAAAATTTTAAAAACGATTTTTAATTAAATTGATTAATTTTTTATTAATTTTTAAAACAATGTTTTAATTTTTCGAAACAATTTATGAAAACGTCTTAATACATATTTTATATTTTTTATAATTTTTTGCAATATTTTTAGTTTTCGGGGTCAGAGGTCTAAGATGGCGAACGGGTGACGTAACAACATGGCGGCCGGCCGGCTTCGGCTCCAATTCGAGATGTCGTTGGCGGTCAACATACATTTCCCTACTACTGACACGTGTATTTGATCGAGTGTACATGGACAAAATCCTTACGTGGAATTAGTCATTTAACCATTTCTATTGCACTTCAGGGGGAAGTATCCTCGTTATCTTGAGTTTACTTATTTTCTTCCATATTTTAATTTTCGGAGTCAATAACCTGGCTATGCCTCAGAGAAAACTGTTCACTCGTTTCCATCATTAAATCGAGTGTTTATTTTATTCATCCACCATGCAATACAGGGCCGGGGAAGACGGTTATAATTAAAAAAAAAAAAAAACTTATTTAGAAAAGTTTAGAACCACAACGCCCCACACAACATATTTAGCTACAAGCCCAAAAGAATAACAGCAGTGTAATGTTCGCAGGAATACAATAACTGAAACTAATATACAGCAGGGATCACACGATGCAAGATGCATTTCGCGCAAGATTTCGTACGAGAACGCCAACTAAATTTCGTACGAAACGAGTTCACACGCAGCTAAATATAAATATAACAGTTAAACACTGCCTCGCATCAATATTAGTTGATAGTCTTAGAGTTTGCCAAACAGCCGTGATGTTATATAACAACACAAAGTATGAAGTTTTTTTTTCCCCCCCTTTACAAGGTATTTGCTTCAAGTTATCGCGCCAAAAATAATTATGTATATTATGAAAGCATTGCAGTAACAAGTGTACGATGGGTGCACGAAAACTGAGCGCATATTGTGCTTTAGCGTTAGTGGAAATGTTATCTGAAGACGAGAATGAAAGTGAGCAACCTCGTAAGAAGGAACGAAAAATGTGGGTGAGAAAATGGATTGACAGAAGGAATCAAGATCGCGGAGCAATTGCAATGCTCGAAAAGGAACTGAGGCAAGGTACTGTTTTGTAATAAGCCTATATTTGGGTAGTACAGTTACTTCATTGTCCCTTTTTGTTGATTTCCCACGCATTGTAATAATTCCTGTGTGTGTGTGTTCTTTTAGGTTGGAAAACCCTCATTCTTTTAAGAATTTCTACCGAATGGATGCAAAAACCTTTGATTGCCTTCTTGAAAAAGTGAAGTCATATATTCAAAAGCAAAACACAATAATGAGGGAGTGCATAACTCCCAAGGTTAGGTAAGTAAATACAGTCGCAAAAACGACGTAGGTAATAGCAAAAATGTTTGGGTTACTTAAATTATATAAGAGTTGCACAAAGGTTAAACTTATTGAGAACAAGTGTTGTTACAGATCCATTGCAATAGTTGTGCGTGTTCGTTGATTAATATAAGTCTTAAAATTCCCTATGTTAATAAATTAAAATGAGAATTCGTTCTTTTCTGCGGCTACGTATCTCTTTTCAGGTTGGCTGTTACTCTGATGCATAGCATATGGGTGCACATACAAAGAACTGATTTATCTCGCAAGATTCCCTAATAACATACAGCATCATACTGCTTGCTTTATGTGATGCAAATTACTGATTTATTTATGTCTATGTTGGTGTAAATGGGCGAGTGAATGATGCAGGTTGTGTTTGGGAACAACACTCAGTGTAAACCATTGAAAGAAACATTAAAATTACCTGCACCACGGCCTTTGCCCGGAGGGAATGTGGATGTCCCTTTTGTTATTGTGGTGGACGATGCCTTCCCACTCTCGCCCAACATAATGAAACGTTTTGCTATGACAGGGTTGGCACACGAGAGAAGAATATACAACTACAGAGTAAGTCGAGCAAGAAGAACCATTGTTCGGCATATTGGCACAGCGTTTTCGTATCTTCTAGACGAAAATTAACGTTTCTGTGGAAAAAGTGGAATTGATAACTCTTAACTTGTTGTGTGATTAACAATTTCCTCCGAACCAGAATCATAGAAGAAAATAGTGCCCTCTCCGAGAAACTACTAGAAGAGATATGCAAAGAGATCAATGAACATTCAAGATGGAGTGGTTTGAGATCCCATCAGGGTGGAAAACATTATGATCCGAAATGAGTTCATGAACTATTTCAATGGTGCCGGAATAGTGGAATGGCAGGAGGACGCAGTACCAGGAGGGCATTTGTAGTTCTTGTAGTTATGTTGTCGGTCATTTATGTTTTATGTCCATTGTGATGGATATTACACTGTAAAATGTACATCGTAGGTTAACTTTGTTGTAACTAAAACACACATCGTGCTGCATGTGTATTATTAAGAATTTAATTTTGTAAATATCGTCAGCAGTCACAGACTGCACATTTACATATTAATAATGTCCTTAAGAAACAGTCCTGTGTATATATTCCTTAATCTAATTAATATCGCCAAATTTAATATATGTACATCTGCATTTAATGTATGTTACTAGCTTATGAAGTTTGTTTTTACCCTCAGTGTAAATACTTAAAAATCCAACGACAGTTTTGTCACACGCCAGTTTTGGTATGTACAGGAATTTATTGATCATGCAAGCTTTGCAGAAAAGTAACACAAAAGAACATAGAAATAGTCTACTTAATCCAGAACAAATAAATAAACAACATCGCTGTTACATAGTTCTCTTTCATTAGTTCTCTTTAAGGCAGTTTTAACCTGTCCATCTAAAGCTGCATTTATGATTTGCCTTTTCCACTGTAACCAAAAGTTCTGGAATTTTAATTTCATCTAATATGTATGCTATAACAAGCCCAAACCGCTGGTTTGTTGTGTAAGTAACAGATGTGCTGGGAGGTGCCTGAAGACTCTCGCCAATCATTTTGTATACTTCCTGTGACTGCTCAGGCATGGAGGTATTATTAAATGTAGATGTATTGGCTCTATTCCTAGTCTTGTTTACTTTTGCTTGTGGCTCACAATATTGTGGTGGTGATGTCTCCTCTTCAGCACCATTGCTGTTTGCTATTACTTCCCCAGTTGCAGGAGATACTGTGCATTCAATAAACTGTCAGATATGAGAAAAAAATATTAATTTCATTTTGCTAGAACAAATGTGAGTTTGTAGCTTATTGGTTAAGCACCAATTTTTCCACTTATGTCACTGACAATCTGCTCCCCAAAGCTACTCTCTATTACCTTCACGATAGGCTGGCTAAGTGTGCCTCTGTCTATTGGCTGGAGATAGGAATCATTTAGCTGTGTCTGTGACTGGCTGCAAGATGTCTGTTGGCTGGACTCTGTCTGCAATGTGGTAGGTGATCTACTTTCCACAGCATTGGGTACCACATTCACATAGTTAGGAATGAGTGAAGTACCCTCTGGATACATGTCTAGTAGGCTCTGGGATTCGTTGTAATTACTTTCACGCAGTGGTGTTGACACCAGCCCGTGGACTAACAAATAGAGACAGGAACAGCATTTTATTGTAATAGAGAGTAGGATGATAAATCTGCAAAAAAAAAAAAAAAAGCACACCCATTAATTCTAAATACGAATTTGTCTGGTGTTATTTCAAAATACAATGAAAACAACATAACCTTTACTTTTATTGTGAAAACAACATTGCCTTCGTACTGAGAAAACATGCCAGTGTTAGTTGGGTGTAACACAACTTTTAGTAGTGCTACCCAAATGGCAGCTCATTGTATTGTTTTCATTTATTTCTATGGTGTTATAGATGAAAGCTAAAGTCGTGGTACACTTTATTTAGCACAGGAAACAGCACATGCACAGCACAAACCTACATATTACAATTAAATCAGGACACCCACAGGAATGACCCAAGATGTCATTACAATTAAAAGGCATACGTACAGGAACGCCAATTGTTATTAAACTTAAAAGATGCGTGTTTCGGTCACTCAAGCAGTTTTGTATTGTCTCTAGTAATGCAAAACACAAAGTACTGTAGAACATATGTTAACACATTTTCGCACCTAACCTAAGATTATTGTGAAAACATGAACCAAAACATTGTCCCGAAAGCCTGTGCGGCTTTTAATATAAGACATTTTATGAGTTTACTGTGCCATCATATACATTCACAACACAACCACAGGCTTTGCTTGGCATCTTTGCTATTCACGCACTTGTGCAGAAATGTAGGATTTTGTTGAACTTCCTGTGTCTCTCCTGTGTATTTTACTGTGTGTGTGCTCTGCAATCAATTGTAGCGTGGCCTTAAATTTGTAATTTTAACATCTATCATACAAAAAATCACATTTCCAAATACATTGTCACGCTGTCAACTGGAAACTACAACATGCTCGGACTATGTGAATACATATTTTGGAACATTGGCTCCATCTTTTAAATATACTATCTGTCACTTAAGTCTGGCAGCTGCAGTAAATATAATGTCTATAAATAAATAATACAAAGCACAATGCAATATGAAGTGATATGTACTACGACAATAATATTAACAACTGTTTGTACTTCCATCTTCAATTCCCACTCCACTCTTCTCAGATTATCTCCTCTCCAAATTATCAGCTGTGAAATACGATCGCAGATTCCTGAATTTGTTTTTGACATCTTCAGCAGTCTTATTTGGACGGACCCGAGATACGGCTGCAGCAATTGATTCAAGTGCATTTTGACGCAAATTTTTATTGTGGTACAGAGGCGACTTTGTATTAAATAGGTCAGGACATTTCTGGTATTCGTCTAGCATTCTCAACACACTTCCATTCCATTCCACAACTTCATTCCATTTTTTAAAAGTTATTTTCCAGCAATGTTTTATTTCACTGTATTCCTCTCTGCACACCTTAGCTCACTAACTTACCTCTATAGTCGATGTTGGAACAGGTCACATGACCAGAGTATAAGGACCAATAGGATCGCAATTTGCATCGCCTTGCACGAGAAAAATAGGACCTGCTCTATCTTCTCATCTCATGCATGTTGTGCCTTGCACACAAAGTTGTGAAAGATTGGTACTCATCGTACACTCATTGCATCTTGCGATTCCCGCTTTATGCAAGTAATTGTGCTTAGGGTAGTTCTGTATGCTGCAAACATTTTTCAAATACATGATCTTACTAGAAAATTTAATTTTTGTATTTAATGAATACCTGATTTTTCGTCAATAATTGGCGAACATTAGAACACTAGCTTTGTCCAAAACAAGAATATTCGAAGAAAACAAATATGCCAACAAATTCCTAGCTGTAAGAAATAGCTAAACGTCAGTGAATAATAAATGTAACATGAATATATTGACAAAAGCCGAAATTACCATATAATTCAACGTTGAAACATACTTAAATTTTGTAGGAGTAATTATTTCATAACAAAAACTACCTGAGAGTGAGGGGAAAATCTCAACTTTTAGCACTAGCTTTTCAAAAATTACTTTCGTGGTTTTATAATACTGTAAATTATTTACACCTTAGATAACTTACTTAACACAACAAAATAATAATCGTGGTGAAACACGCTTTAACTTGACTCTGAATAGCAGTTCTTTTCTTAGAATTTTTTTTTCCTTAGCGAAGTAAATATAAAAATTCTAAGTTGTACCACCCTCAACTCACGTCGTTTACACATATGATTAACATGCAGGCCTACTTATTTTCATACTTGTAACACCCGCGTAATATTTTATATTATTTTTATGTAATTTTTTCCCCACATATGTCACTTATGTAATTTCATGTTTGTTTTCATTTTATTTATTTTTAAGCGTTACTTGTTTTTATTTCACCCATAGGATATTTTTATTTAGCTGTACGGTGGCAATCTTAATATGTTTAATGTACGAGATATGCTAGTTTACATTTTTGTATTTATTTTTATGTAAATAATTTTTTATTTTTCAGTCTTGTGAATGTTTCTGATTTTATTTAGTTTTTGTATCTATTTCGAGACCTTATACTCCTTTGAAAGTGGTTCGTAAGGGGTTTTGAAGTTTTACCTCCCTATTGGCCCACAGGTTAAAATACTGACTTTTGATTGGCTGGAACGGTAAGCCCTTTTAGACAGCTTAAGTCAATCGAGCTTAGCTCTCTCTCTCTCGCGTCACGCTCTCCTCTCTCCCCGGTCACGCTCTCTCTCTCTCGTCCCCTCCTCTCTCTCTCTCTCTCTCTCTCTCTCCCTCTCCTCCTCTCCTCTTCTCCTCTCTCTCTCTCTCTCTCTCTCTCCTCTCTCTCCCCTCTCTCTCTCCTCTCTCTCTCTCTCCTCATCTCTCTCGTCTCTGTCCTCTCCTCTCTCGCTCTCCTCTCTCGCCTCTCTTCGCTCTCTCGTCTCTCCTCTCTCTCTCTCTCTCCGTCTCTCTCCTCGCTCTCTCTCTCTCGCTCTCGCTCTCTCGCTCTCTCGCTCTCTCGCTCTCTCGCTCTCTCGCTCTCTCCGCTCTCTCGCTCCTCGTCTCTCGCTCTCTCGCTCTCTCCCTCTGCTCTCTCGTCTCTCGCTCTCTCGCTCTCGCTCTCTCGCTCTCCTCTCGCTCTCGCTCTCTCGCTCTCGCTCTCTCGCTCTCTCCCGCTCTCGCTCTCCTCGCTCTCGCTCTCGCCTCTCGCTCTCGCTCTCCTTCTCGCTCCTCGCTCTCGCTCTCGCTCTCGCTCTCGCTCTCGCTCTCGCTCTCGCTCTCGCTCTCGCTCTCGCTCTCGCTCTCGCTCTCGCTCTCGCTCTCGCTCTCGCTCTCGCTCTCGCTCTCTCCGCTCTCGCTCTCGCTCTCGCTCTCGCTCTCGCCGCTCTCGCTCTCGCTCTCCCTCGCTCTCGCTCTCGCTCTCGCTCTCGCTCTCGCTCTCCTTCGCTCTCGCTCTCGCTCTCGCTCTCGCTCTCGCTCTCGCTTCCTCCGCTCTCGCTCTCGCTCTCGCTCTCGCTCTCCGCTCTCTCGCTCTCGCTCGCTCTCGCTCTCTCGCTCTCGCTCTCGCTCTCGCTCTCGCTCTCGCTCTCGCTCTCGCCCTCTCGCTCTCGCTCTCGCTCTCGCTCTCCGCTCCTCCGCTCTCGCTCTCGCTCTCGCCTCTCGCTCTCGCTCCTCCGCTCTCGCTCTCGCTCTCGCTCTCGCTCTCGCTCGCTCTCGCTCTCGCTCTCGCTCTCGCTCTCCGCTCTTCGCTCTCGCTCTCGCTCTCGGCTCTCGCTCTCGCTCTGTCTCGCTCTCGTCCGTCTCTCGCTCCGCTCTCGCTCTCGTCTCCTCTCGTCCGTCTCGCTCTCTCTCGGTCTCGCTCTCTCTCTTCCATCAGCATCCATAACGATCTGATGTAGGCTAGGACCCTCGCCTGTAAGTGGGCTGAGTGAAGGGTTTTAATTGGATTTTAGGGTGTTTAGATATTTCCCCCAACTGCAGTTTAAGTATTGTCACTAGTATTGAGCAAGAACCGAGATTTACCCCTTTCTGCTATGTTTTGTGGTTTGGGAGGTAGAAGTATCTTCGCTATGTTAATGTGTACGAGAGCAACTATTCCACGTTTAAACACCCGGTCTTACATCCTACTTTCTTATGAGAGCAGCCTGCCAGCTTTTGTTTGGAAAATAAAGACGATCTATACATCGAGAGTAGCAAAACATCAAACTCTATAAGCTGTTATAAGTACGGCCTACATATGGTACTTGACAGCGTCGGCCAATTGTTATAGAAGTTTCGCATCAATGCCATCTTGTAATTTTTAAGTACATAGCATCCCAGCTTATTTTGCTCCGGGTAAACTACAGAAGAGTTTAGTGATCTCGCTGAGCTAGGCACAGAAGATAACTTTGACATTTATTTTTGAGAAGCGGTAACATTTTTAACACGTAATATTTTTTTTTATTGACAATGGCAAGATATGTGAAAGTTAGCATTGGGATCAATTTCAGCTAGGTATGGCCACTTTCAGCTGCAGTAGAATTTTTCTTTTGCTATCACTTCGCTTTGTCTGATTGCCATCAGGTTCGTAAAATACTTATTTCAGAAAATATTACAGAAAAATTATTCAATCAAAAGCTGAATAAAAGTACTAATACCAAGCTAACTATGTCCGTTGTTGACTGCTTTCGTGTAGAGTTGCATTCCCTGGTGATTCATTTTCTACTGAATCCATGCTAATTATTTTTGCATATTGAAATACTGATTCTGATTGGTCATATACACAACTGGTGTACATAAGTGTTGGTCTACTGAGTGAAGTGTGAGGTACGGTAAGTGGTTCTTGTATCCTGCCTAGACGTGGATTGGTCATATGCACAACTGGTGTACATAAGTGTTGGTCTACTGAGTGAAGTGTGAGGTACGGTAAGTGGTTCTTGTATCCTGCCTAGATGTGGATTGGGCAAACAGCAACTCCTACCTGGGTCTATCACACACTGGTCAATATTTATTTACAATCAAATTTTTTTTTCAATGATATTGCTACACCTCACACTACATGTGTATACTGATTTTGGTCAACAATGAGATGTCATTTGAGTGAAGAATCTAGTAAAGGTCACCCATCAACACTGCATCACGCTGTCACTCATACGTAAATACGTAATTGATTAAAACAGTTTTTATACACTATATCAAAATTGTGTGATGCATATGTGCAGAAGCTGCATCAGTCAGTGCTTACCATACTTCACTGTGGCGCAGTCGTGCGTCTCTACATATCCAATACACGCAGTTAATATACAATTGTGGCTATCCTAACGCGGTGACATTGTGTGTATATCTGTAGTGCATATTACACGTAACATCACATATGCTATACATAATAAGGTACAGAGTGTAGTTTTAAACCAATTTTATTTGAAATGCTGAACATGTATTTGACAAAATGAGCAGAAAAAACTCTCATTGTGTCGCTAATTTTCATACAGTGCCGTTCGCCGCGGCGTATTTTTTTTGTAACCATTGTTTGCATATTATTTCATTATTTGTAATTGAATTACATAACATATCTTGCATAGTCGCTTTATTTTTGCAACGAGGATTGATACAATTCTGACACATTTTGATATACGGCCTATACTAAGGAAGGTTGTTCCAAGTACATAATGTAGTGTAGGCGATAGGAAGCGACGTAGCGAGGGATAGTGCAAACAAATCGTCCTTTACTCATAATGAATCGCTACCAACATTATCGCACATGCGGAAGTATTGGTTCGTGCTCCGAGCGTGTTCGCGCCCAGAGATATGGGTAAGGTTTATTCCACTCAGGTAGGCAAGATCAATGCTTTTAGTTTAGCAACTAAAATTTTTCGCCACTGGGTAAATGCTAGTGTCGCATGTGTACCGAATTTGCTTTATTTTCTACGTTAAAAAAGGAAACAAAATAATTGCAATAATCATACAAGTATAAAATGCTTCGTAAATAAGTCAGATCTATATTTTCGGTTATTCAGGTAAGTTAAAATAGTAATGAAAAGTGAGGTTATTGGAAGTGTGGTGGTAATGGTAGCTCTATATGCAGGGTTGGCAGGCCTGAGAGGCGCCCTTGTCGCCAGGAATAGCAGCACGCGCTGTTGACGCGCCATGCCGCGCCGCGCTGGAATCCGAACCACGAGTTGTGGCCCGTGCTAGTGCCCAGCCCGCTGTGCGACAGCCGTCGCTGCCTCCTTTGCACTCGTGATTCAAACCTTCTGTTGCAACATGTTTGAGCCACTGTACAGCTGTTAAGATTGTTGGCGAAAAAGTTTGTCCATTCAGTAGCGAGCAATTCAATAAATGAGGGTATATGTGTATTGTCCTCTCTAACCTTAAGGCAAGGATGATGACATTTTTGTTTGGCGAAGAATATCATATAGCAAGGAAGATTTCTAAGAGCTGATGCTCTGTATTCTATATTTACATAGTAACGCGATACCGCGCCTCTCTTGCGATGACATCCACGATTCCCTCCTGCCATCTGCGCCCTTATGAAGTTCCAAAGACTTGGTCAACAGGCAATGGCCTAAGTCTATCTCGCAGATGAACATAGATTCCACACTTCAGGAAGGGTTCAAAAATAAAAAAAAATAAAAAACTGGCAAATTACTAATCATGCTTACATCATAAAATGTATTTTTTCATATATATTACTAGCATCATAAGAATCACTACCACCACCACTTGTTCACAACTAAAGCTCTCTGCTGTATTTGTTGCTTGTAGAGCTCGTGCTAGAATTTACTAGGGCATAGAGAGGACGCTGATTTCTATATATAAGTAGTAGGAGCTTGGTGTTTCTAATTCACTTTTGACTGATTGGATTATCAATATATCAAATCGATCGATCGGATTAATCCTTAATCCGATCAAAAAATTAATCCCCAAATTGATAATCCGATAAGTGGTGGTGGTAGTGATTCTTATGATGCTAGTAATATATATGACAAAATACATTTTATGATGTAAGCATGATTAGTAATTTGCCAGTTTTTAAATTTTATTTTTATTTTTGAACCCTTCCTGAAGTGTGGGATCTATGTTCATCTGCGAGATAGACTTAGGCCATTGCCTGTTGACCAAGTCTTTGGAACTTCACAAGGGCGCAGATGGCAGGAGGGAATCGTGGATGTCATCGCAAGAGAGGCGCGGTATCGCGTTACTATGTAAATATAGAATACAGAGCATCAGCTCTTAGAAATCTTCCTTGCTATATGATATTCTTCGCCAAACAAAAATGTCATCATCCTTGCCTTAAGGTTAGAGAGGACAATACACATATACCCTCATTTATTGAATTGCTCGCTACTGAATGGACAAACTTTTTCGCCAACAATCTTAACAGCTGTACAGTGGCTCAAAGCCTTCGTCTTCCCACAGAGTTGGATTCTAGAGATATACGCCTGGCAGTGTGCGGTGGGTACATCAACATTCAATTATTTATGACACTCGTACATTGTTTTTCTGTAGAAACAACAATAAACAGAAATTAACTGCAGCACACATTTCATTCATGAATAAGTCTTTGTCTGGGATATATCGGAATATCCCCGAGGTCTTCTGTTAAAGCTGTAACACCTGATGAATCTCCGTCTTTCTTCTTTATGGTTAACTGTCACTTTCACGGACCTCTTTCGTGCGATGTGTGTTTAACAACATGTTAAATGTTGTAATTATCCGTCATTTGGAAAGTCAAATGAAAATATAACGAACCGTAATAGATTACGTTAAGCTTCAGAACTAGCACCCTATCTCGATTTTTAATGGCCGCCGTATGGTATAGCTATGCCTTCCAGGCGGCAAAGCCTATTTTTGTTACATGGGATCCGTTGATCATCTGGCACAAGGACTAATATTACACTACGGCAGTTGACGTGTACTAGCACTCGGCGGGTGTGCTGATAAGCAATTGGTTCGCAGCAAATAGGGTTAGGCGCGGGCTCCCCTCCCCCCTCGTGAGTTTGCGGGCGTCAGAGACCCTCCTTTCCGAAGGAGACAACGACTTGATATGATGATCAAGAATTTTGTGATAATTTCCTCGTCCAAACGCGGCTTGTGAAGTAGTTCCCTGTATATAGCCTAAGACACTATAAATACGAGCGCATATGGAACGTCGCGCCGGCAGTTTGTGGAAGTGCGGTGGTTGGCCTAAGCGAAGGACAGGACATGAGAGGAGAGGGCTGACGGCTGTGGAGGATACTGTACGACAGAAAGTGTTTCTGCAGTGTGAACGGATGAGGCAGCCTGTTATACGAGTTGAAGTCCACTGTGCATGAAGGCGCTCGGAGAATTACACACAGGCGGATGGAACTGTATGAACATGCGATACAGGCTTTATAGGAAATATTGCAACTGCCTAGTATGGACGTATAATTTATAAGCTAATTCAATGTTTTGATACACTATTTATTAGGACTTAATTGAGTTATTTAATCACATGAATTTCTTTGGCGTGATTGCAAGTTGTATTTGAATTAATTGTGAATATAAAGTGACGGCAATTCATTGCGAGATATTGGTTCGAGAGTATTTTATTTGCAGTTATTGTTAGTAAATTCGGACATTATAATTAAGTAGAATTTAATGAAGTGCTACATGCCTTGAAGAACGTGACTAAAGCGATTGACTTTGAAGAGCAGTGGGCGTGTAGATGGCAAGCGAGACGTGGCTGCAGCACTGTCAAAGGGGAGGTGAGGCAGATGTTATGTGGCTGCGAGACACGAGCAGCGTGTCTGCGTGTTCATTCAATCTCCTGCCAGCCTGTGACTCAGTCAGCCCTCTTCTACATCACTCATCTCTACATTCCTCCTCCTACAGCGGAATCTCCTCCACGAAGAGGAGGAAGAGTTTGTTATAACGAAAGTTTCCGCCGCTAGAGGCGCGTGCGTCGCTGTTCCAAAGAGGTGCTATATCGAGTAATTCTATAGATTTTTGTGTATAAAGTTCGTGTTTGGCTGGAGTTGTGATAAATATTTGCCCCAGCCATAATTTTAAAATTATTAACTTAATTTCGTAACTTTCATTCACGCCCTCCAATGGTGTTTACACAGCAAATGGTAAAAAAAATACAACTGTGATTGGCATACGGCGTTTATAAACCAGCTTAATTCTGTGGGAAAACTTTACGAATTCAAGTGCGGTAATAATATAATTAGTCGCCATAAAAATGAATTTTGCACTTTTCTTCTTTCGGTTAAGGAAACTGCGAAAGTAGGTCTTAAAAGTTATATTTTTATTTATTTCACTATTATATTTCGCCACTTAATTGTGGCATTTAAATAAAGTAATTGCGTAAGCCAACATTTTGCTAAATCCAATCTGCGACAGAATGTTTAATAATATGTTAATGTATTTGGTTATATTTTCTCTCTAGCGCGATTAAAAAATGAATTATTTTACGTATATGGTCTAACACAATACAACTCGGAAGGTGTTATAATACTATACTTATTTTACGAACATTTAAATTATCTAATTTACTTGAACATGGAACAATCCGGTGGCTTAACTAAAAGCACCGAGCTTCCTTCCTAACTAGAGAAGGATAAGCCTGAGTATTACACACATCCTAACACACACCACCAACATTGTCACCAAACTGAGTTACGTTGTACGTGAAATAAAAATGCATTATTTTTAGTTTGTACCACTGCAAGATATTTGCTTCAATATATCGTACAAGGGGCTCTCCGAAAACATTATTAAATTGTTTTCAAAATCAGTTAATAGTTTATTTTTAATTAAAACGTAGGAGTATTTCAATTTACAATACCTTGGAAAGCCCATGTTGCAAACAATACAGGCAACGCTATTTTAAATACCCTAGTAATGTCTAACGAAATTATATCAAACAATACACACTTAAAATGAACATTATGTATTAAGGTGCCTGCCATACATTAGAAGTCATAGCACGTAAAGTCTTCACAAAGTATCAAATTTTGCGTATTCTGTAAAAGAATAATAATATTGCACGTAGGCTATTTGAGTTTGTGAACGTGGCTTGGCCAAGTGGCGAATGTAGATCAAAGAACAGGACTGCACCGCGAGCCTTGTAAGGAAGCAGTGACAGCAAGTGCAAGTTACAGGAGGACTGAAGCAGTCGCAGTTAAATGTCGGGAGTGTAGTTCGGTGATGGCTTACAAATATTCCAACGTTATCTTCCATGTGTAAATGATGTAGTGAAATCCAAATAATAAAATAATGCGCAGATGTCTAAAACTCGTCGGGAGAGTCCATTGCGGCTGTAGGAAAAAAAAGGGGGGGGGGGTGGTGTTTCTCAGTTCAGTAGTGACAGCGGTCGAGAACGGTTTGGCGAGAGCTGCCCTATGCGTGCATATTACCTGTCTAAAAGTCGTAATCCGCACAGCGTGGTGGTAGAGAGCGGTGTTGCTAGTTTGGTCTGTATTCCTACCTCAAAGCTGCGCCAAGACTATTTTCTCATTTGAACTCTAGTATATAAGTATGACTTGCCAGAGGTAACGTGGTTCGTGGTAAATTGCCTTCAGTACATACTGGCATTCATTACCCCAATCAGGTTGCCAGTGAATTATTAAAAATATATATGTGACTTGATGCTGTTTTCTGAATGTAATGTTTACATTTGTGATCACTAAAGTTAGTGTTTGTTGTTTTACATGCATTAGAGAACGAATGTGCATCTTCTAGTCTATTCGAGGTTTCTTCACACTTTTTCAATCAAATCTTTAAAAATCACCCCACGCACGACTTGTTTCGTTCTTTCCTAAATGTCTCGTACCACAACAGTTTTGTACTTACGTTAACATAAACATGCTGTTACAATTTTCTCTCAAGTCAGTGGGCCAAACCAAGTTCGTTAAGGGATGGAGGTATTAATTAAAAAAGCGTTGACTATAATTTCCTAATTTAGTTAACAATAACTACAAACAAAATTCTCTCGATTCAACATGTCATAATAAATTGATATCACTTACGTAATTACTTATCACAAATTACTATTACCTTAAAAAAATTAATGTAGATAAATAATTAAAAATCAGTCCCAGTAGACAGTGTTTCGAAACCTATTCAATTATTTGACAAATAATGTCAATATTTGACAGTTCCAATATTTATAATAAAATCAATATCACATTTTCATTCAGTCCCGCCCCAGTTTAGTCCATGTCCCACCAGTCCGCAGTGTTCTAGACTTCTCCAAGCGCCCTCGTGCACAGTAGGCTTCACTCGCCGGGTTTTACGCTCTTTCGCCCGTTCACACCACAACCACCTGGTCTGCCGCCGCCTCGTAGTCTCCCGTCGTCGTTTGTCTCGCGATTACAGCACTCTGCTAAACAGCTTCTATCAATACTGCCAGCAGTCCAACTGTGGCTTGTATTTATGGGGTGGTAGGTAATCACCCAGAAATTTGTCTAAATCACGCGTGGCGCCAAGGGATATAATTCCCAGAATATTATTGTGCATCCTCTACACTTGTCGGGCGTCTCCAGGAAGGCGGCTCTGTGACACCAACTAAGTTCTCGCTGCCAATTTTTTCAAACGTCTGATGGTGGTGACGAGGCAGCGAGCGGGTCCGACTAAGGGTGGGGAGAGTCGTGGTGCCCCCCCCCCCCTCGTAACCGGGCTGCGCATAACAGGAGCTCACGGCCGGTGCGAACTGCAGCTCATACCACTACCTTACCATTGGTTATATTGAATTTTATTTATATTTTACCTAGAAATAATATTTAGTTAATAGTTAATATGATTAAAATTGTGAGAAAATAGGGGTGTTGGTAATGCTTAGTAAGAAATAGTTCTGATGTAAAATATCACTACACCGAGTGCGCACGGATGCCTTGCGTTGTTCCTTTGATGTAATTTTCTATTGTTTGTTAGGCTTTATTTTTATGAGGCGGAGGACTACCCGGGAAGTATAACTTTAGCACGGGGTTTCAGGAAAGTTGTAGTAATTGTGACTCGACTATAGGAACACTCACAAATTGCTGACAGTTGCTGGCGCATGAAGAAAGTGGCGAGACCCATGGCAATGTAGATTGTAGTTGGGTGTGATGCAAGAACACAGTGTGCATGTAAATGTATGAGAAGCAGATGTCTCGGATGTTTAGTCGAGGGTGAAGTGAGGCGAGGGAGGCTCTGTGTTGTATAGGACATGGTGAGGGCCGGGGCTAAGCGGCATGGTTGCTTGTTATGTTGCAGATGAGCGGGAAACGTAGCCGCAGTTTCAAATGCGCAGTGCACCACAGGGACGGAGAGGTGAGCAGCGAGAACGACTTCCACGTGCTGGCTCGCGAGCCTCCAGCCTTGCGCAGGTCAGTTATATCTCTCTATCTCTCTTTCTCACTCACTCGCTCTGTGCCCGCCCCCCCTCTTTCACTGTACCCCCCTCTTTCACTGTACCCCCCTCTTTCACTGTACCCCCCTCTTTCACTGTACCCCCCTCTTTCACTGTACCCCCCTCTTTCACTGTGCCCCCCTCTTTCACTGTGCCCCCCTCTTTCTCTGTGCCCGTACCCTCCCCTCTTTCTCTGTGCCCCTCTCTCCTCCTTTCTCTGTGCCTCTCTCACTCTGTGCCCCCCCTCTTTCTCTCACTCTGTGCGCCCCCTCTTTCTCTCACTCTGTGCGCCCCTCTTGTTCACACTGTCCTCGCTCTCTCTCTCTCTCTCTCTCTCTCTCTCTCTCTCTCTCTCTCTCTCTCACCGTGTGCCCCCTCCCTCCACCTCTCTCTCTCTCTCACACACACACACACTCTGTGCCTCTTTTTGGCAACATGCGATGCTCGCCCTCTTGTGTGTAGGCGCAGTGCTAACACGATCCGGCTTCCAATTCCGCCCCACCCTTCCTCAACTCCCTTTCCGATGCTCTCCCGAACTCACTTCATGTCCAGTGCTCACACGGAAATGCGAATTCGTGTGGCAGGAGGCTATATTTCACATTACACCTGTTACACTTGCACGAGTAAAGTCGTCACTTGGCTCCATCTTAACCACAAAGGCTTGGCTGGAACTTATATCTGAATTTCATCCTTCAATATTCATACAAATTCATTTTGTAGTATAATTTTCTGCAATAGGTTTTATTTTTATTCTTCTTTTAAAACAATCATCAATGTACACAATTTAAAATGTTATTACAGCTTAAGTCATCCTCCATTGCACTTTCAATTATTATTTTTATTTAAAAGTTCTGCCTGTGGTCAGTGGTATCAAAAGTCCATGCAAACAAAAAATGAAGTGGTCTTAAGGCGAAGCAAATTCTCTGGAGTGGTCAGAAGTGGATGCCTTGAGGCATGCTGACTTTGAGTGCCTTAAAACCAGCATAGTTCCGACAAAACATATCCACAAAAATTACCCTCAAAACAGCCACTGCTGCTACAGCCCGACATAACGAGGCAGCTACAACACCAGGTAGAATTGAAATTTAAGTTGAGACAACTTTTCTCGAAATTATGTTCTTTCACAGTCCACCTTCGATTGCCTGCTTGGGCCCTGCTTTAACCGCCCGGCGCGGCTTATCAACCGACGTCGGAAATGTGTGCGTACTAACATCGATTATGGACACAAATTACTTAAAAGTGTGTACTAAAACTACTTAATTCTACATCTTATGATAACTCCCTACCTTAATATTACACACACTGGACATTCTGCGTTGATTTTGCTTGCAATGACAATCTGACGTCACGGAAGAATACTGCATCGCACGGCGATCAAGGACAGCCTCCGGCGACCCGACTAGATTCATGACTGGCAAACAGTGCTACGGCTGGTTAGGCCAGCGGTCTGCAAGGGCGCTGCTGTCGCGGTTCCTGGCCGGCCGGAAGTATGAACACGTGGCAGGAACTACAGCGCCGGAAGACAGTGTCATCGACCATGTGTTTGAATAGTATCGAACATAGTGGATCATTCCACGAGTCCTGGTTGGTTGAACATTCAATTTTCTCCCGCTGGGAGAGGGCCAACGGCCCAAATGTTTTGCATAAATACGTCCGGAGTTGGCTGCATCAGAGAGATAGGCACTCTTGGACTTGCCACGAATTAAAAATATATTAAATAATAATATTACCTGTAATTCCGGTCGATAGGCAAGATGACGTATTTTCCACGTGATAATAGATAAAATTTCTATTTTATTAACGTAAATGTGCTTATTCCCTATTACTGTGATCTACCAAGCTGCTTCCTGCACTTGGCTGGAAATAACCCCAACCACGGCAGTATTCGGGACAATGACACGAGCAGGGAGCTGTTAGTAAAACAAGAGAGATTCGTAACAATCTGGCGGTGCATACTTACGGCGCACAGCGCGTGGAGGACTGAAGAAGTGGCTGTCGCCAGCCAGGCGAACCTCTAGACAGCTGCCATAGACAAAAAAAAAGGGGGGGGGGGTGATATAGATGGATATCTTCTACGCATTAATCATTAACAGTGCTTGTACCTTGAACTAAATTCAAAATGGCAGACGTAGCGGGTTATTTGAAACTCAATTCTAATTGTTTTTTAAATAAGTGTTCTAAATTATGAATAGTTTTATACACAACTAGATGTGTGTATACATGTGTGTGTTTATATATGAACATATATACATACTTAAACATATATTTTTATATATGTTCATAAGTTATATACACAAATATACACAGGATGTCTAACCTGCAGCTGAAGTTTGTTGGTATAATTTACACATACCTCATCTATATACTGAACACCACAACTTACTTGGTATTATACCTTAATATTTAGTAATTGCACACCAAATAATCAGTATGCAAAAAACACAAGCTAGGAATTTTGATTATTTACTAGGAAATATGCACACCGCATTATGCAGAGCACACGAAAAAAACCACATTACTACAATTTAAAACCAGACCAGAGGTGAGTTGTGAAAATTATGCATATTTTATAAATGTTTCAGCAGGGTGAGAAAAAACAATTAAACCAACACATTTGTGCATCAAGTTATTTATTTCACATATTACCTGTACACAAAATACATCACAATATAAAAATCCGAAGGAAAAAATTTTGGAACTGTTAATCTTGTGATACTGTAAAGAATCAAATAGGTTAAAGCCTGCAAAATAATCACTAAATACAAACATAGCAAAAAAAGTTTTCTTTAAGCATAATAATAGTAGCACTCGGTTATGCCAAATAATGAGTGTTCACAAATTGTCTTGCTATAAACAATAGATTGTTGGAATTTTACAATAGTGACAGAATTCGATGAAACGTATAACTGAGGCTGAATGACTGCACAAAAAGAGATTTTCCCCCACAGAATCTTCCATTCCATTTCGAAATGATTGCATACAATTTTCCGTGCCAGTAAGATTGAAATATTCTTCTTTGATATGTCACTACTTTTGCACATCATCTATTGCATATGAAAAACAGTATACCACCTTCACCAAGCAAGACTGCGACTGTATTTAGGCGTGTTATGTAAGGTGTCCTTATAATACATCATGTTTGTGTATAAATGTACGCAAATCAAATTTCAGAAACCAACACCAGCATGTTTGTACAACTCTCACAACAGAGTAAATGAATATCGCAGCACTTTTTCTAACGGAATATAACTATACATATTTTCCCTTGCTTAAATGTGAGAGGTCCTTGAAATCTGATAATGCTACTCTATTTTATGAATGAATGTCTGAATACTTGCTATTGTATCTTGATACTTTATTAATTACTCAGGGCGTAAAATTTCAATATTCATATTTCTCATTGAGTGTACTATTTGATAGATTTCTTTAAATGGTACTCTCTCTTGTGGCATGTGGAGAAGATGAACAAACATATCTCTCCTCTTACTCAAGCCAGTACACAGACATACAAATGGATTGATGGATTTTAAAATGAAGGTACACTATTTCTCAGTGGAATAAATCTTTTTGCATGAATTGGCGAAATAAAAAACCGCACACAGGAATTCTACAGTAATACAAAATTGTTACATTTTTACTACAATATGAAGTAAAAAGTTATATTCCTCGCAATTCAAATGCAACAAACATTGACTTATTTAGTTTCGGCTTGTTTATTTAAGTATACGTATCAAATAAATTAGTTGTCGGCTGAAGCACTTAGTCAAGTATGTATGCTGGCCTCTAGTGGCTGCTGGGGTGCAGACCCGCTTTGACAGCCAGTGCTGCTCTCAAGGGGCGAATGTTACAATCACGTCCACAGTGAACGACAAAGCACTTCTCAGTATGTACTCCTTTCTAATGCTAAAACTCTCTTAAGATGCGATGTCAGTTCGTCGTGCGCATGCACAGATAGTCCAAAAACGGAGTACAAAACTGCTGTGCACATTACAGCCTTGCAACACCGCAGCTTTCAAAATACAAATGTCATACGTTCGTGGTTAATGGGATAAATAATAACTATATTAATATTAACAAATGAGAGGGAAAACCATTAAAATTGTATAACGAAATGTTCCGCAGAAAACTGGGTGTGCACATGCTCTTTAATACCGGCTGCACATGCTCTTTAATACCGGCTGCACATGCTCTTTAATACCGGCTGCACATGCTCTTTAATACCGGCTGCACCTGCATGTAAGTTTGCAGCTGCCCTTTTAAAGTTATGCAAACCACCGTCCAAAAATGAAACGTATATAAGACCAAATTTGAGGTATTAAATACCCATTGTTTTGAATAAGTATACCCACCTTGAATGCATCTACTCACTTCTATATTCTCTATATTATATTCTGACAATCTCTCCACTTTACAAGATTGAAATGTACAGATACACAAAAAAATCCTGACAAGAATCTGCAAACATACAGCAATGTGATATCATGGTGTTAAAAGCAAAATCAAATAAGTATGTCAGATAACTTGAAAGAAACGTGGCACACCATATTATTGTCTTGTTCAATATTCTTGCATATTGCTTTAGAGGTCAAATTGAATAAAGTTGAAAATCAATTTTGCACTGTCTTTTTAAATTAAATGGCCAAACCACAGAAGATCCTACCACTGTACAAGACAGTTTTGCAAATATTATTTTAAAATTTCACAAATAATAATTAGTTTCGTTATCCCAAGCAGAAGTCCATTTTTGTGAAGATATTTTACATTATGAACAACAGGTGTATACAGCCTAGCAAAAGTTATTTTGAATTATTACAATATTAATTTAAATCTCCTCAAAAAGGTGCTACTTACACAAACTACGTTTTTGAGATCTTCATGTCTTCAACTCACGGTGAACAATAGAGTATAAATTACAGTTTTCACTGCTGTATTCACACATCACAAATGTTAGAATAAATGCAGTTTCACTGGCTGATGCCAAGACGTCGTACATTAGCATGTTTTGTTTCCTTAGCAGTATTTGCAAGGGGCATGGATAAGACTTTCACAAAGATGACACACCATGCATTATATTAAAAACTGTATACTGTATATCGTCCCAAGTGCGTGATTTCATATTTACTATGAATCAACCCCAAGGATAATGTAATTTAAATGCTGTCGACTTTTAAGGCATGTTTCATTCTGCAAGAAATACCATGTCAAATTTATAATTGAAAGTACATTATTTTTTTCATAGTTTGTGTGCAGCTAACTTGCGAAGAATTCCCCATGGACAGAATTTATTTTTGTCATATCCCATCACGCTACGCTCAGGAACATACTCTTACATGCACCCATTCAGGGTCCCCAACAGTTCATTTGCAATTTCCCTGTCAATTGTTTCCAGTGTTACACTGGCGTAGATTCAAACTTGAGAAGCAAGATTAATAAAAAACAATTTTAAACCAAAGAAATAAAAACAAGAAAATTCCTATCAATATTTCCTACTTTTTCAAACCATTAACGAAAGCAAAACAGTCATCCTCACTTAGTATTGCAAACTTTAACAAACTTTCACTTTTTCAGGCAAGCAGTTAACACACTTCACTGATCATTCTAGTTTTAGTAACAAGGCCTTTAAATTGGACAAACGATATTTTGGTACACAGTTGACTAAGGCATTGCCACTTTATGTGTAACATAAGACACCTACTGTAGAAGAAATAATAAAATAACTAACTCTCTTTAACATAACAAAAAAATATATTCTAAGGGCACTGAAATTTCACAAATAAACTATGCCAGGCAATAAAATATTGCTGACAAGACTATTTGAAAACAAAATTATTGACAGAGTAATAAAATAACAAAACTTGTACAGTACATTGTTCAATTTCTGACGGCCGTTCAGAGGTAACAAACCATCTGCAAAAAAAAAAAAAAACTGTCAGTATGTAGTAGTTTAACACAAAGCAAAACAGTAACTCAAAATGTCATTAACTAAAATGTGTTCTTAAGCTTAGTCTACCAGGATACTTTAGTATTACAAAATTCAAAATTAAAAACACCACTTAATTGGTAAAAAACCTTACCCACTAAAGCCATAACAGTTACCAAGTGGCAGCATTTACGTAATGATTATGATTTCTCCCCATGTTATCTCAATATGTAAATTTATAGTCAATTTATAAAAAAATGTAAAACAAGAAAAATACTCGAGTGTCATTAGCATATCATATAAATATTATACAATGAATGTTAGTTGCTTATTTATATTTTGTATGATTTAATGACATCCCAATTACTGCACTGGGCTGCAATCTGTGCACATTGGCTTGTGTGTGTTACAGCTTCCCCGCCCCAACACATTGCACCCGTGACTCATACTTGAAAAGAAAAAATTTTAAAGGTGAGAAAATGTTAAGTAAAACATTACGAAGAGGTACAGATAAGCTGAAAATCATTAAGCACGACAAACACGAACAAGAGTGTAATGTACTTTGTTTGAATTAAATCCATTGCGATGTTGTCCAAAGAGTTAAATTGCACAAATAAGCGTTTCCTACATTCAGTACAATTTCCAATTTCCCCGTAACCCCCCCCCCCCCCCCCCTCCCCGCCACACACACACAAGTAAACACAACTCACACTTCACGCTAATACTTTCTAGCAGATACTCTCACGATGCTTACGATCATGCAATTGCATTATCTTAAAAACTAAACTGTTTGTCATTTTACAAAACAAACATGTAAGGTTAAAATAATACATTGTTCTGTATGCACTTTGGCTGTAAGAATAATTCGTTTGTAAAAACTTCCCTGATCTCGTCAGTATTATGACAGTTTACTCTATGATAAAAGCCATTTTGACAAACTAGCACTGTCTAGTAATTTAAGTAACCTTTAGGTAAAATTCATGCTGTGCTTGAAACTACAGAGCACGGTCACTATTTATTTATACAAAATATGAAAGGAGCAATTATTTTAATTCTTGCAGTCTTTTTTGCTAGTGGGGAAAAACACTCTCTCATGGACCATGCAAAGAAGTACACTAATGAAGGCATATACACTAATGAAGATGCATTGCAGAACACCAAGTATTCATCGATCGTCCAATGCAAAAGAGTGAGTGAAGAGATTTCGGCGGCTCTTAACATCGAGGTCTAGAGAGCAGATGAGGGTGATTGAGGTGAGTATGGAGCAGCACCGGAGTGAAAGGATGGGGGAAACGGGAGATCACCGAGAAGACCTGCCGACCAATGGCATCGTCCGGCACGATTCCCACATGCGAAAATCCGGAGTGACCCGACTGGGGATTGAACCTGGATCGCTTTGGTGGGAGACGAACAGGCTAACTGCTCAGCCACCGTAGCCTCCAATCCAAAAGAATTTTATAACACAAAGTTTTGTATGTAAAGGGTGATCATAAGTAAAAGAGCCAATTTTTTACACTCCCAACTTTGAGGGTTGCACACACTTAACTGATGCATGAACTGGAAAATTATCCACAAAATGAATTTTCCTGTTGCTTTACAAAGGCATATTTTAAGATAGAAAAATGAACACAAAATAGAAGGGAAGGACATTACTGCATGGTAATTTTGCTTTAAACTGATACTACTTAAGAATAGCAAATAATCACAATATTTTTCTTATTGAAAGAGTGTCAGGCGGTCAAGTACTACCGCAGTCTCCTCATGCTAGGTGGTCAACCCCAGCTACAATCTCCTCGTGCCAGGCGATCAAGCCCAGCCAAAGTCAGTTGTGCCAAGCGGTCAAGCCCAGTCCTCTTCGTGCCAGGCGGTCAAGCCCAGCCAAAGTCAGTTGTGCCAGGCGGTCAAGCTCAGCCACAGTCAGTAGTGCCAGGCGATCAAGTCCAACTGCAGTTCGGTCATGCCATGCAATAAAATGTTTACTTTTTCTTGATTTTTTGAAATGTTTTGTGTGCCATCGCCTGGATGCTGTCTGTACTGACAGGTTGTCGGCTGCCATTCACTATCTGATTTACAGTTTTACACCAGGAGTGAATAACAATTCTGCATGTGACTTGGATAAACCATTTCTTGAATTTTTGAGTATGTTTCTCACATGTGGTTAATGCTTCTGGTAATTGTTGTTGCAAAATCGTTTCAATGAAACTGCCAAATCCTCTATAATGACAAATTTTTGGAAGCAATGTATATATTTTCATCACAGATGTTTTAAATGCTTCTGATATCAGAGTTGTTGGGTACTGCATTGACTGTTTCTCTGTACAATATACACGTATATTTATCAATCCATAGTCTGGCTTAATTTCTGCTGAGCACACATGCTTCTTACAATTTATATTTGTTTTTCATTTTCTTGACAACATAGCCAGCCATATACATAATTACAGATTTATCAATGACCTGAAAATCCTCCTTCATGGCATCCCCTTTTAAAGGAATGAAATCATTGTTCTTATCTTTTCCAACATCCTGCATTACAAAGTTTCGCAAAGTGTCTAAAGCATCGCCACGATCGTCCTCTTCACAATTAGATAACCGCGGCACATAAACTGCTATTTCTAGTGGATGAAACGAACCTTAGGAAAAATGCAAGACTTGAATACATTCTACCTTAAATTGATGCCTGGGAAAACAAATCCACATACGCACATACACCCCGGGACACTTCACGTGAGATACTAATATATATTTTACTTATTAAATAATACACTAATTAGAAATAACTGGGATACTAACCTGGCAAAAGCAGTGTTGGAACAGAATTAGCGTTGAGTCTCTTCGTCCCGGGACCGAAGCAATCAGTAGTGAAGTGGCAGATGCAAATCCTATATACTTAATAAATATGCTCGTTGCTGATGTGAGCAAACTTTGGCGACACTATCACACGTTTGCAGAGCTCAAATCTCTCGGCATCACAAACACGAGGGAATCTGTGGAGACTTTCTGGCCTTTTTATAATACCCCGGCACACAGCAATTCTTCGTGTACATAGTGATGTGACGAAAGTAGGGGTCCTTTAATATAAAGTTAGTAACGTTACCGCAACACTCTCATTAACCGGATTACAGCAGTTTCAATAAACTAACTTAGCCTTTCACGAACGGTGCACAATCCAACACGTCAGCCAAGCGCCACTTTTGCAAACAAACTTGGACCGGGCACAACTAGCGCCCAGACAGACTCCCGCGGCTGTACCTTCAACTAATTCTACTGTAAGCGAATAACCCATAAGAGAGAACCCGCCATGACAGCTGCCACCTGAAGACTTCAAGAGAGCGCTCCGTGGTCACCGACTCGAGACTTGTGCACAGCAGCCTTAGACTACATTCAGGTGACCACGTTCAAGTCAGAGGCTGATTAGATTCGATATACGTGGCTTTATTTAATGGGTAATTAAATATATTATTTAACTCGCCCGAGTAAAGCAATAATTCGTACAAGCTGGGTTAGTTGTATGTTGGCTAAAGTACATAAAGATGTTGGACACAACTTGGTCTTTATTCAGACTTTACCTTCTGTGTTATAACCCCTTATGACCTGTCAGCTGTAGAAGCGGGGTCACAGCACTATGTAGATAAATGGCAGAGTAATTATTTTAATTAATGGTTTTATGACAGCCGGAACTTGTAAAATGCAGAGAAAAATAGTTCAAGCATTTTTAATACTTAAATTTGAATGTCTTCATGGAAAAAGTGGCAAGTGATGTCACTTTTAGAAGTAAGAAAGAAAACTTATAGTTGACAAATTAAATATCATTCCAATGTCAAATGTCTTTAAAATGAATATAAATTTTGTGAGTTTCTCTTTTAACCATGTGGGTTTGAAAGAATGTTTTTAATATGTCCTATCGCCCATATGTAACGAAGGCGTATAACGATTACAATTTCGAGCCCAGTAAAATTTTGGGAGTTGTTAAAATTTTTTAATGATATTTAATTCCTTACTAGGAAATGATGAGAGTCTAGTATAGGTAAATATGATGTGACCTTTAGGTTGAGAGTACGTGAAAATAAAAACTTAAATTTTGGAAAGACCAATAAAAATTGTAATTTTGTACCAGGAAAATATGTTTCTAGTCAAAGTAAATGCGAGGTGACAATTAAGTTGAGAGTACATACAAATAAAAACTTTGTCATTATTAGAAAATTTCGAGATTTATGGTAGTTAAGAACTTTTAATGAGGTGTTTGGATTTTTTCCAAATGTATTCAGGAGCTATGTATGGTATAATAATACGCCCAGTTTTAATTATCCAACATTTATCTTCCAGTATTACATTTTGATGGTTGTGGAATAGAATATTACATTCCTATACAGCGTGTATAGGAAACATGTGTACAAACTCGGGCACGTGGTTCGTGACCGGAAAATAGGAAGATTGATATAGGACACCCATGGTGTCCTATATCTCAACTACTAAGAGCTGTACAAGCCCCTAAATCCGGATGGCGACAATCATATTACGTGGGATATTAAGCAAAGTACTTGCGTTATAAGAACATAAATTTGTATACGGATTATAATTAAACCAATATCTTGGACAAAAGGAATGTATGGTCCGTCGTACACACCTCCAGACTTTGATTCATACTAATCAAACATCTTAGTTTACTTTTTTTAATTCACAACTCTGCCTGCGTTAGTCACACTTTGTAATTTTGTTTGGAATAGTACTGGTAGTACATAATCAGAAGACAAAATATCTTCAGGAGTTCATCTATTGAAAAGCTATTACTTTCTCAATGAACAGTCAATTTCATACTTACTCTATTTCAAATTTTAAGTAATGAATACTTGTACTTGATACCAAAACTGTCCATGGTAACTGCGACAATTTCCAATAAGTGTCGCACTATAGCTGTATATATCAACAATTTAAATTTCTAATTAAAACACTTTAAAAAAATATTTAATATCAAAATGGTGATTTATAATATCAGTCGATTAAACCGTGTAATAACTAAACACAGAAAACTTCAGTGAACTTTTTGCCTCATATTCTTATATAAAGCAGTCTACCAAGAAGCAATATATGTATTTATTGCCAAGCCATCCATCCCTTATCGCCGTTTTCTTGCCGTTAGTTTGATACATGGCCACAGCTCCACTGATAAATCCGTGTTGATGTGCGTAGTTGTAGACACAAGGATATGAGAGTGACTGTACAGTGCTCCGCGCCGGATGTTCCAATGGAAACGAGGGACGCCAGAGGATTATTCGCACTACGCGGGTGGCTTTGACGATACGCGCACAAATAAACAACGCATTTATAGGCTGTTCACGCTAAAGTGAGCACTTTTGAGGCCATAGTTTTTTTTCCTTTTAGCCATTTTTTTCGCTTAAACTGCCTTTGAAAATAAATATCGCTATGTAAGTAATAAACACATTGCGTATCACCGCACTCAAAGTTAACATCTAATGCTGAAATAAAATATACTTATCGACTATTGTTCCAAATGAGTTCTTCAAAAGTGCTCAATTTACCGTGAATAGCCCATACCTCAAGGTAATCGTCTTGAAGCGTGGACAATCCACGTCCATGTGTAATGGGCCTTAAACTGAGCCAAAACGAAGACTGAAGCAGGACACTCGAGGTGTGTGATAAGCAGGGTATTTATTATAGCCGGAAGACGTCTGGGCACGCTAGTTCCTAGACTGTGGCTCGGCACGGACCGCTGTGTAGCTCAGCGGCCCGCCTGTATACGCGCGGACATAAAAACATTCGGCAAAACCGGACACGGAGACTTTTTACTGGCGAAAACAGATAGCAGTGCTCTTGTGACAGTGTGTGCGTGCGTGCGCTGTTCGACAGAAGTCTATTGCTTTCCTGTTATTCAGTGCAAATGTTCTGTTTAAATATTCCCCAATATCGTATTAAAATCACGTCAGATAAAAGCAACAACTTTGGAGGTGGAATGTATTCTGTGGTTTGATGCTTCAGCAGATTACTTGTTTCGTTTCGATATTTGCATTATATGAAGACAAAATAAATGTGTTACAAACGCTTTCACCTTTATAATGGGGGCGGGGGGTACATAAATATTTGGTGTGACGATTTACGGCGTGGCATAAGAAATATCTCGACGAGAATGCATTAGTCAGAAAATATTTGTTCACAAAATATACCAACATTGAGAGGTTTGAGATAGCGTAATTTCAAGCCAACGTAAACACGTGTTACATCACAACAGTTTTACTTCTAACAAAAATACAAACAACATACAAACAACATACAAATAATAACACATAAACTCTTACAGAGCGGTCATCTATCTAGCCAATACCCAATGTAATATCCTAGCATATTCATAGTTGTTGGCACGATCTATTTGATGGCGTAGAATTCTTGAATTGTCACGTATTACTCACTTGTAGAAATCAATCACAATACATTATTTAGGTTTGGGGCAGCGAATAAGTCTAATAAAGAATAATAAATTGAAGACATCTTTAAATATAATGTTACATTAAATGGGACACGAATATTTAGAATAATTAGTGCTGTACTACAATAACACAAAATAGAACTGACAAAACATAAAAAACTAATAGTTATTTATATTTATATTCCCGCGACAAAAGTGATATATAGTTTAGCTTAAACTTCATACATGTTTTAAATCAGTGCTCAAAACTCTTCCTCCAATATCTGCATTTAATTTAGTGCAAATACAGGCAAGCGAATTCCAACCAACATGGCAGTGGAACAATCCCTTAATATATTACGTAAATTGTAAATTACAAAGTATCTCCAATGAAATAAGCAATTTTTTGTTCACCTTAAATAAGTTAATATAACCACTGACAGTGTTCTAGTTGACCTATTGACTGCCCTCTAGTGCGCAGTCGGTTGAGTGTTGAGAGTGAATGGTTCCAGTTTCGAATCCCGGGTGGACCGAGGGTGTGGTTTATGCTCGTTCGTATGGGTCATCCTTTCAAGGCAAACATCACTTCCAATACGAAAACTGCGAGAACAAAGTCGTCACGATGTTAACCCCTGGTTTTTCTTCGGGACTTGATGGATAATGTTAACATAATTTGAATGCAACAAGTTGTACATATATGTAAAATTTAATCTAGTTAAAAAGGTAAAATAGGTGTATAAATGTCAAAAAGATTCATTAGTTATAATTTTGTGCTCTTTGACCCTGTGTTTATCCATGAGAATGTTTTGTTTTGCAAACTGCTTTCTTTTGTAAAAGCATGAATGGTACTGGTTCATAAGAAAGCCTTTTGTTTTTAGTGTTAGGAAAGTTTTAAGGGATGTTCTAAAATTTTATTGATGTATGGAACTAAAAGAAGTATGAGGCTCCGATTTAATGTGTTTTACTGAAGTTAATTTAACATTGGTATTTAATTTAGAGAAGTAATCTTATTGCGATTGAATGTAGTCAAATTTAAACAATAGAAATATATTAAAAGAAGAAAGTAAATACATAATACTGAGTCGTCAGTAAAGGAGATGTCGACTACCACCTGAAGGGATTGAGAGCTTCGTCATTTGGTTTTCCGAGTAACTTGGACAATTTGTGAATGAGGTACGTCACGAGGAGTGGTTATACGTGCGGGAACAAGGTTAGCGCCGTGGCTCAGCGCTTCAGTGGTTTAATGAGTCGGAAGTCGACGCCAGGACCTTGAATGAAGGAAGGATGTCGGAGTACCTATGCCGTCACGGGATGGCGGTCGACAGGGAGTTATGATGTGTCAAATTTAAACCCAGGAGGAGAACTGCAGGTCTAGCCGTGAACTAAAAGATTTCGCATCAACAGCTAAGTCCAGCGTACACAATATTTTGCATGAACTGTTTTGCAAAGGGTAATTAGCAGTGCACATTTGAAAAGTGTTCCTGACATTAAATGGGAGCTTTTTACCTTACTTATGAATGTTCACATGGTTGACTAGTTTTCTTATGGTAAATCCATTTTCATGTATTTAATGATGCAAACTTTTAAATTTTTTGTTTGAATAAATAGGTACATTTGATTTTTCATTATCTATGAAAAACCTAAGGGACTAAGGACCATCCAGTCTTAGTCATTCCAAATTTTCTTTCACATTCTCTTTAATAAATAACATTAAGTGTTATTTGAGTTTTGGTATTTCTTCTAGAATTCTATCATGTGTTCGAATAATGTGCAGATTTTAATTTATTTAATAATTTTGTGTAATATTGACTTTAGCGCTTTATCTGGAAGTGTCTCATAGTCGAGGCAAGTAAATTATGAACAGTAATAATTATATATATATATATATATATATATATATATATATATATATATATATATATATATATATATATATATATTAATTTGTGCATACTATCATATTACTCTGTTATGCTGGATAGTTTTATGTTTTGCATATTTGATTTGTAGGAGATTGTGCCATATTTATTGTAATAGTTCAGGGTAGAGGCACTGACTGTTTCAGATTTGGCGCCGACCATGCGTGGTGCGTGAAATATAATAAGTACCAATCATTCCAATTCTTATCTGGTACAACGAAATTAAGAAATTGTGTGCTGTATAGCTGTAAATATATTTGCATTTAGTGTTGTACTTTTACAAGTAAAACCATGGATAAAGGCTGTTCACGATATAGTGAGCACTTTTTAAGGCCCTTATTATAAATTTTTCCTTTCGTCCAAGTGCCATCTTCCTGCTGCTTTTTAATAGAAACATTGCAATGTGACCAATAAACACAGTGTATACATTTCACCATCATCAAAATTTAATGCCAGAAGCTTCAATAAGATATATTTATTAGCGGTTAATGCCTGTTGGGAGGCCCTAAAAAAGTTCTCACATCGTGAACAGCCTATACAAGTACCCAACTGAATAGTTGCTTTTCTTGTAGTAAGTACATTAACCTACTAAATGGAATTGCAAGATATAGATTTGCAATATTAAAGTTACGCTTGTATTTCAATTACGTTGGCAAATATCGACTGTAAAAATATGTGCTATCGGAAATATATTTATTTGTACCACAACTGTAATACAAAGATTATCTTTAATACTATATCTAAAACAAATAAGCTACTACTTGAAATCGAACCTGCGCCTTTTTTGAGCAAATACGTGCAAATTTAACTGCAACCCCAACAAACAAATTTACTTAACGATAGCGTTAGTTTCGAATCTGTTAGTGTAGTAATTTGTCAGACATATAATTTAAACCTGTTAATGTTGTAGTTTTTAATGCTTTTCAAATAGGACTACATATTTGCACCTTTATTGTTTCATAAACGAGAACTTATTTTCTCGAAATGAACGTTGCGTTTGGAATAACACTTACTAGTATAAATCACATACGAATGTTTATTACGGACTGCTACATTTGTACAAATCAATTATTTTATCATAAAAGCCACAGAAATACTTTTGCATGGATTACACCGTGCTGTCGAAGCCAGCATAATTTGGAAAAGCATCTATACAGGTGGTATTACTTTTGCAAATGATTCGAAATTCTAGACATAATACATAATCCGACATGGTAATTAAAACCTTTCTACGTAAACGCTCAATGATTGACTACGATTTGCGGAAGCTATATAATTTGAATACCTAGGCGTATGAAGACCACAATGTCACATAAACTACCGTTTAACACGGTAAGAATGTTTACGCGCAGATTAATTTTGTGGGATTTGTGAAGTAGGTTTATAGTGTAATATGTCATAGCGGCGGGATTGTTTAATTTTTATTATTTTATTTCTTATTTTATGTAATCTGTGTGTAGACTTTCTTTATACCGCGGGGCAGTCCACTGTGATTAAAATCGCCCATTATCACAACTTTAAGGCCATAAAGTTATAAAACGTTTTTATAATTTTCAATGAAATTCAGTGGCCTAAAGTTACTGTTTAGTTTTAATTTGTTAAAATGTACGCATGAATGAATTTACGCAATATTGCACCGAGTGTTACAAACTTAGTATTTCAGTTGTATCACTTTTATGATACGTGGCCGTTCATGAATATTGTGAGCAAGTGCGATATTGTAACACTGGGGATAACTTTTCCGTACCTCTGCAAACGTCCTTCGTCCTCCATTGCCCTTTATACACCTAAGCCCGCCGTAACTGATGTTTGTGGAATAGCGGATAGCACGCCCAGACCTGCGCGCGCATCCCCCCCCCCCCCCTCCGGCAAGGCTTACCACGCTTCAACGCGTCCAGACATACTAGGACGTCTCCCAGCTATAATAGTCACGGGGCGAATTTTCCTACCTAGTGTTTGCATCGGTATGGCAGACGTACTACGACCTGTGTGAAATTCAGGTGGTAGATATTTCTGTAAATGTATTAGTATAAGTGGTTTCCTGTCCCTAACACACACAGAAGGTTAGTCCTTTTGTTTTAGCAAAGGTTTTGCAACCTGAGAAAAAGTTGGATAAGTTTTCGATAAAACAATGCCAATCCTAAGTAACTTCTAATTACTTTTTGGTTCTGAGGAGAGAGGAAATTTCACTTCAACTTGTTACGCCCCTTTAGGGCGTATCAGGGCTGACGGAAGGCAAGGAGAAGGACGCACACCATTAAAAAAAATCAAAGCATGGACATAAAAATTCCAAAATCAAAACAATCTATAGATGGGCTTCAATGTATTTATCACCAAGAACAACTACTGTGCAACTAGATTTAAAAAATATATAAATTGCATCTGTAAATTTCTGTTGCTTGCTACCAATCGGTGAACTAGGGGGAAGGGGAGAACACACTTGCACTAGAAAAAACAGAAAACCAACAATATTAATATATCCTTAGAAATCACCCAACCTGAATAAACACGTGTGAAATCCCATTTAAAAAAGGTTAAATGACTCCCTGAATAAAGCAAGCACCATCACAACTTTACTAGAAAAGTACGCCTGATGATTCAATAAAAAGTACAACGTGGAATACTAATTTCAAGAATATCATTGGAAAGGAGCAAAAACCTTCATTACATATAACCATGAGCATAAAGGCACACCTTGGCAGTAAAATTCTTTTAGCAAATCGTAGTCCAGGAGACCATTTCTACAGCACGCAAAAAAAAAAAAAAAATGAATCTACTAAAAGGGAAACACTACCCCCGGCATAACAACTACGTCCATTTCAATACTTAACTTGAGTAGTACTCATATGACGTGAAAACGCGTCAAGCATGCTGAAGTCCCGAAGTACGACTGTGGGAATAGCGGAGAGGCGCATGGAAGGTGTCAGTGTGTGTTAGTAGTTGCCAGTAGTAGCCACCAGACAGCGCTCGGCCGCTAACCTCTCTTCAGTATAGCTCAGCGCTTGGAAGCTTTCAGACATGCGTCACACTGAGGAGCAGGTGAGGGGAAAAGGGGGGGGGGGGGGCTGGGCGAAGAAAAACAAGGCAACTTTTTCTGCAGCAAAAATATTGCCTCTCCAAATAGTAACCCCTCTTCAAACAAAATAACAGTTTATTAATCTGGGCTACCAAATACAGACGTGGCAAATAACCAAGCAGACTTGCTAACCAAGTTCATTAACGTCATGTTGTTCTGTAAACACACCAACCGCATAATAGCAGCATTTAACCGTACTGCAGAAAATTGTAGCCATCACACGTCACCATCTGGCGGGAAGAATAATAAATCTTTCAGGCAGGACAGGAGTAGTACTCGCAAAATTGCTTGATGTTGCTGATTGACACACGTGTGTCACACTTGAAGCAGGGCTTTAAACTTTGTTCAAGTGGGATTTATTCCATTGCTATTGACAAGGTGCCCCAAGACCTCTGTCTCTTGGTAACTGCGGTACATTTCACTGGTTTCATAGTAGGATTTTTTTCTCTGAAAGTGTTCCAAAAGTGCTCCATGCGTTCGAAGTGGTGTTCAAAAGAATTCCCCACCACCAGAACATCATCCAAATAACTGTATAATTATTTATAGAATTATAAATAAATTACAAATTTAATTTAGTTAAATTTTTGTTGGACTTGACGAGCTCGGATACGCGCCTGGAGCCAACAGAACACACATAATTAATCCAAGAGTTAAAAAAAAAAAAAAAAAAAAAAAGTTTCTGTAATAGTTCTCTACTCACTTATAGCAGCTGTAAATGAAACATTTGAAATGAAATTATTCTAAATTATTCACAAAACTATCTCGTGTCGAATCAAAATACAGGCCGTATCTTTTGAACTTCTTAGTTCCAAGTGGCATTTGAAATAGGCAAAGATCTGAAAAATGGTTTTCAAATATTAATATTACAAAGTGAGTGAGTGAGTGAGTGGAGATATATGGGCGAGTTTTAACGTCGAGGTCTTGGAAGCCGATAATATTATAAAGTGTCTATAAAAAATTGCAATGTATTTCAGGTGGAAACACAGATGGCAGCTTTGATTAAGTTTGAGATTGATTATGCACAAAAATTGCAATATAATTAGTGGTACAATTAATACACCGGGACTTGTTACAATATTACTGTCATAAACGTTGTAATCAGAGGAGAAGCATGAGATTTCCGGGGAGGGGAATCAACTGGTGCAGAACAGTAGTAGTGCATTATTTTGAAAATACTGAAAAGAGCTGCTATTAGCTGCATATCGACATATTAACCTAGATTGTTTCAACATAATCCCTTTAAGGCATTATACTACTTACTAACATTATACACGGCTGATATGCACCACAAAGCAAGTTGTAAAAATGTAGTTTAACTCTAGGATTTACCAGCACTTGACAAGAGTCGGCGGGAGTAATTTCACCTCCATTTAACACCAATATTAATATTTACTAGCAAATTGCAAGAGAACTATTCGCTCTTTTGAAACAGTTTTCTGGACACACAAAAGGAACTTAAAACCTACAAAATAGTATTTTTTTTTTTAAGTTTAAATTATCATTTTAAATATTAATGTTTGCCACTTAAAACGCGCAGTTTTTTCTGCACAGACATGTTATACGAATAAAAGTATCTCGCACTTCACAAACTGGTCAGTGTTTTTATCTGGAAGGGCAAGTAATTTTACTTGTGATTCGAAATTGCGTTCACCATTGGCTTAGTATTAATACTTTTTAATTAAATGAACAAAATCTGTTTTAATGAATTATACTGCAAAGTACGCTTTGGACATGGGCGTGTTTTGAACTGCAGAGTATTTCACGTTATCTGAAACTTGACAGGTCGCGTGACAGCTTGACATAGGTAAGTGAACTTGCCTTCTCGTGGACAGCGATGTCTAGAGAGAGAGAGAGAGAGAGTGTGTATGTGTGTGTGTGTAAGTTGTACAGGGTTGGGCGGAGTGGGGTGCTACCACAGACGCCTGTGGAGAGTACTTGCAGTTCAGGAGGCCAGGCCTATGCTGAAAAAACCACTCGAGTCTTCGTATACCAGCTGTTTCTCCAGTCATACTTTATTTTCGCGGCGACTAGACAATAAGACAAGTGGGTTATGTTGATTTGAAATAGGCGGTAACTTTTTTGTTATATCCAACATGGCAGTGGCAGAGTTTACGTTTGGTATTAAAATTGTTGAGTAAATCTTCCAACTACAATACAGATAATCGACTTGAATAGTAGGGCATACCTACGCCGAAGCCAAAAACTTAACTAATTTACAAGTTTAATTATTTTTAAAGTGATATTTTAGAGCTATTTGAATAAAACGAAACATTAAAAAAAAAATGTGGCACAAAGAAATCTGAATATAAGAACGATTCCGTAAATACACTTTGAAAATATTTAATTACACTCACGTAATATGCTTAATGTTACTTTTCCACATTTTATAAACTGGCAAGTATACATTTAAATAATTTACACCTACAACTAAAATTCTTTAATAATGAATATAATTGATTACTTCTAGCGCTATTGAGTTATTTCCAAAGTAACTATTTTTGCTGTATGCGAAATACACGTTGTGTTTGCGAGACGAAACTGTGCGTAGAATTACGATATAATTATATATGTAGTGTTCCGAGCTCCATGAATACATTTTCTTAACAGGAATGAGCGAATATGCAGCCCCCATACGAATTGAAAACATTAATTACTGGAGTCCGCTCGCTCTCGACCGCACGGACAAAGTTCGTATACAAATCTCATATACGACTGCCAAGTTCTTGTTGAAGCATACCAAAACTGCAGTTCACTCTGTGCGGCGGGCAGTTCGTATACGAATGAGAACTCCAGCATAGGCCCCCAGGCGTGGAAATCATTAGTATCGCCTCGTTTCAAGTGTCGGCACTGTAATATTGATAAATAAATAAAATAAATAATGGATCGTCGATACAGTTCGAAGGGCAGTGGGAAGTGAAGTACTCAGCCAAATAAAAAATAGCTGAAACATTTGTAAGAATACTACAGCAGAAAAGGCAACACTACGTTTAGTAAGTAATACACACAGTTCTAAGTCTCTCATGACTTTAAATGCGTGTGTCAAAACTTAACACGATTAACCTGATTCTTCTTATCTTACAACAGTTAACTACTTTTATCGTCGATTACAATTTTCAATTCCCGGACGCACTCTTTACTTTGGGAAACTGATATCTACGATTAGTTTATTTCATTAATAGAAAAATATATACTTTTATTCTTAGTTATAATTTCTAGTGAATATAAATTTTATTACTATAAGATTAAAAATTGCGTGGAATTCAAGTCAAATTTAGCATAAATAGAAAATAAAATCAATTACTGTTATTGCAAGTAGGATTACTGTAAATTGGAATTCTAGCACAATACTCACAAGATAAAACTTAATGGATATAATGGAATTAATTTAAAAATAAAATAATCAATGGTAAATATGTTCAGGAGTGAACTGAATGAGAGATTTCGCCTGTGTATATAAACTAGAAACAGTCTGTCGAAACTAAATATACAGCATAGTTGAATGATGAAAAAGGAATTTTATACCAAGAAAAAATATTGTTGATAAGACTGCCATTTTTTCAGCCAATAATACCATTATCTGCATCACTGTTTAATATAGTGCAAAATATCGATAACGTGATTGTTATCTCTGATCGGGAATGTTTATAGTAAGATTATGAATAACTTTTGTGTTACAAAAAATAATATGGTCAATTACAAACGGCAAAAAATCGTTTTTCATCACTGAGAAAAAATTTATGTAATTAATATGGCTATATTATCTTGAATTTTTCCAAGATCCCTCTGTCCCATTCTTGAACGCCCCACCAATACGGAAAATTTATATACGTTATTGAAATACAAATAAGCCATTAAAATGATTTTCGATTAAACTAAAAATTTTATATGCTTAATTAATATAATACTTAATACTTAAGTAATAAAAATTGAAAAATAAAAGTTTATCCCAAGTATATATTGCATAACATTTTTCATAGGTCATTAGTTCACGTTCTTATATATTTCATAACAAATATCAAAGAATTTAAAAACCGTTTAGACACTTCCCGCTGAAGGTAACTGTGCCCGAATGGACGTTTTATTGTTGTGCCGTGATTATTATCGTTAGTTTAAAAAACGTTTCACTGTAAAAATTGCATTTTGAAGTGTTGTGTTCAACACTGCAGTGGTAAATAAAATAACGGGTCAAAAGTACACGCGTTTCTGCTATACCATGGGAAAGTGTCTAGCCCAGTCAGCAGTCAAAAGTAATTTTGATTTCACTTAAAAAATAGATAAATGTTTATACACGTTGGTTCAATATACTGTATTATCGTGCGTTGTTGGGTAGTTGGTTCGTAATTAGCTATGCTGTTACTAGATCTGTTTTCTCTTTATTATCTAAGTATTTAGAAAACTGCCTCTCGTCGGGCACTTACTACACACCACCAGCACCAGAATAGCTGTGCTTAACTGCAGAAAACTTTTGTCTTTATGGATCAAGCAATGTGGTTCCGGAGATCGTCTAAGGACTTTTTCCCCGTTTTGTGGTCCTGCAAATGCAGTATATGATAATATTATTCAGGTTTAGACGTTACTGGAAATCAAACCCAACACGCCTTATTCAACTATGCTGTAACTGTATTCTTGATCTCGTACAGAAAATAGTGTTGCTTAGTTGCCAAAATAATTTTTACTACCTAGCCTACGACTATAACACCTCCCTTTGTAATAAATACGTTACAGATATGCATGTTGTACGTTACGTAGAAAATGTAATATTAACATATTTTTACTTCTGGCACAAAAATTAATGATTCCGACATTTGAAGTTGGTTGTACCTATACTACGCCATTGGCTAATAGTTGATCCAAAATCAATGTACAAATTTTCCAGCCACAGTAAGTGATAAACGTGCATAGAATCGTCGAAGGGAAAAATAACATTCCAAGCATAGCGCTGATATAAAGAATAACATCCAGCTAATGTAGAACGGAAATCAGAGAAAGTAGACTACATTAGCACGGAATCTCTGGGAAAGTTTTGTAGAGCGATAACGCGACAAATATTGTTGGCTAATATATAGGTTTTGGATATATTTGGTTTGGTGTTGGACCGAAACAAACTTGAACTAAAAGTTAATCTTGGGTTAATGATGGTAATATATCACGGCTGTGATTGTGTCCACTACACCGTAAGTTTACCGTTCCCTTAATAAATGTAGTGTAATTCATGCACATTTAGTTTTAGTTTTGAATTAAATACTTATCACAAAAGTGAAGGTTTTTAGCATTCTCTCAAATTAACATCTGGGGGTTTAACATACAGGCATGTCTCATTATGCAATGCTTTTCTTTCAGGTAGTCCAAGAATGTAACCAACAAATATACGATTTCCAAAGGAATACTAACAAAATCGTTTATGAAGCAAAATGCAGAGGATCGGCACCAATGTAATACTGGAATAACAATGTTTTTTTTTTTTTAATGCTGTGGTTAGGACACGCCTCATTTTGTTAAGGTGTGCTTTAGTACACATATAACATGTAAAAAACAATTGCACACAATCAACGTGAAGTATGCCTGTCGTCAACTTATCAGGAGGATCTAGACTGTTTTGATTTTGCTGGTGACCCCCGGGGGGGGGGGGGGAGACAACATAATTCTGTGGGCAGGGCCATGATTAAAACGGGAGGTCCGGGGTCCTCCCCCGAGAAAATTTTGGTTTTAATGAATAAATTGGTGCCATTTAAATCGTTTTTGAATCTAAACATTGAATATACAGCTGTCAAAAATTGAAATATTTTTAAATATATTATTTGTTTATTCAAACTAATTGTGCAAAAATGCAAAAAAAAAATAAAATAAAAAAAACCTGATACAATTAAATTTTGATTAAAATTACATATACAGCATATGTCGTCTTATGCTGTTATTTGCAAATTTTCACCATCTTTGAACAAAAAAAATCCAAAAATTAGTTATGTAGGCAACGTTTTAAAGCTAAGAGCACAACACTGTTATCGGGTGAATGAATTATTTAAGAGAACACGAAGTGAAAAGTTACGTATCGTACCTAGACGTATCACAAATACAAACTATAAATAATGTGATTGTAATTTTAGTGCGATGCATCGTTTTAATACAGTTATTAGGTAAACTTGATTCGCAGTTGTCTTGTGTCAATATAAAACATTACAGCAACAACCTGGGGATAGTCGTTGCAAACTACATTGTTTAGTTTTCAAACGATACAACCTGAAAGATTAATTTTTCTCTTGGGAAAATATATAGCAAATCTAAAAAGTTACTAATTATTGTATTTGTAATGGATAAACCACCCTTTAATGTGAACGTACGACATTAAACAGTTAAAAAGTACCTATTTAAATAACTAGTTAATTTTCTGCAAGTGCTGTAGTTATAACTGTTAAGGAAAAGTAACTGCTTATCTCGTCACCGCTAGTTGCGACTTACTCGGATGTGGCAGGCGTGCTAATGTGGGAGTTAGTTGCAAGTGTAAGTTACGGCATTCGTCACGCCTGCGCGGGAACGTACAGAGTATTTTATAAATATTATCAATATTGTGTCGCGTTTCGTAGTAGTTCATTCTTCCGCCATGTGCAGGTGGCATTCACTGTTGCTGTGTTAATAAACAAATATTCAGTGTGCTCTCAAATGTATATAGTTTTTGCTGCATTACTAATAACTGTTCAAGAAAAGTTAAAATGCGATCAGCTTTATGGGAAATTCACTAACGTTTTTCCGTGACAAAAACATCGTCTATGGTTTATGGAGGGGTGGGGTCCCATGACTCCCATGTGTATCCACGCCTGGATGGCCCTCGTGTGATGACGTCACAGCAGTGCGCGCGGGCCTTCTATCTAGTTGGTGTGGTCCACGCAAGGTCTCTTTAGCGTTCTCAGGTATAGGGGAACAGCAAGGAGACAAACTGATGTTTACAGTGATAAGATGAAAACTTCCTTCCATTACCCATCGTTGGTGCTCACCAATCTTCAACAGCCGTGTGCAAAATGGGCATTACAACCACGATGTACCGCGCATCATTCCGGTGAGAAAAACACGTATTTCATGTCTAGTCCATCCGACTCTAAGGAAGCTCCAATGAATTTTTCACGGTACGACTACAGTTAAAAATGATCTTGGAAAAACTTGCTAACAGCAGGAAACCATTAACAGACTAGCGCGAAAAACATGCATACATAATTCTGAAACACTAGCCCATGTAAGGCGCACAGTCCAGATTCGAGTGGCAATATTTAACATATAAGTGTAATTTTCAAACAACTTAAATCGTGTACATAATGCACGTTTGCGAAATTCGTGTTCCCCAATTAGGCATGAGACACTCATGTAAAGACACAGATAATATAACATTAAATTTATAAATAAAATTACTTACTGTACGAATCCGGTGACGAGCAGTGTTGTCATTTGCAGATTATTTGCTTATACTTCAAACATATTGTAATTACATAATCATGACATTTATCCTGTATTCGCAACTTATTAAGAAGGTGTTTTTCAATACTTTGCCTTGTGAGTTATGCAAATATGTTTTAAGTGGAAATTGAAGTATCATTCTTCTGATATGTTTTTAACTAAATTGTGAAAATAAGATCAGATAGTGTATTGCTTTCGTTGTTAACAAAGAGTCGAAAGTATGAAATTTTGTTAACTAATATTTAGTTTTTTTTTTTTTTTTTTTTAATTTTTTAAATTTTTTTATTATTTTTCAATTTACCCATGTAAACACACAACTTGAGTTATATTTAAAATGAAGAGTACAAACTGACATTGCCACATCCTCTGATTTATTTTTTTCTTATACAATGCTGTCGATCGCGTAATTTCTAAAAAAATATTTTTTGAAGAGTTCTAGTCGCATGTGCAATACTCGACAAAACTGCGTGATTTTTCCTAAGATGCTTATGAAATTAAAAATAATTTTTTACAATGTCATGATTTCTGAGGATTTACATTTTGTTTGTACGTTTTGACTCGGGGGAATCTGACGTACATTATCAGTAGTAATTATTTCACATACTTTAATGACGCAAACATACGAGAACGACAACTATCTAAAATGTGTTTGAAAATATAAGGACAAGCACACGCTGCACTTCCATTAAGTAATTTACAATTAAAATTAAACATGACATTTCTTAACTTCTTAACGAGTAACAACAAGTAGATGAACTTAAGTCACATGCGTTAACATAAATACCCACTCGCAAAATTTGTTACATCATAGGTATTTTCAACATGTTAAATGTTATCTCGGAAACTATGTTCGAGGAGAAAAAGGAATAACTACACAATGCAATCTCACTAACAGTTCAACACACATGCCTTAATAAATAAATCTTAATTTACAAAGTATCCCTATTTCCGCGCGGAAATCAACTTTGTTGGTTATTAACAATTAGACAAAAGGTGGTCGATATTGAAAATCTAAATATATTTCTATGTGAATTTCGCACAGTAATTATTTAACAGACTGATATTAAAGGGGAAGCAATACTTGCAATGCTTCCATGGACACTGCTTCACCCCTTGTTGTAATGAGTGGACTCCATTGCTATTGCATATAATTATAGTGTTTCTGTTGAATTGTACAGGTTTCCACAATTGATAAAAAGAAAAGAAAATCACTTTAAGGCATTTATTTGACAAAGAGAGCATTAAAACATTCAGAAGTCGGGTACAAAAGTAAGTTCACACTTTGAAAATATTTTACTTTAACGTGCTTGGCTAATAGTATAAGTGTGTATAAATCACAAAGGGTGCTTAATTCAAAACATCATCAAATCGCCTTCACAAGCCACAACCAGCATTTACCAAGTTAATTTCCTTTAACTGCGCCACAGCATGCAAAATTTCAGAATTTGAGTACAATCATAATTCATAATATAGCACCAAAGCACGACTAGAGAATACAATAATTATGAATAACTCATTAATAACACGTGTAAATGTTAATTCAATATTCTATATGATTTGGTATATTTAAATTACAGTAATACTTAGAGTACAAGGGCTTCTACGAAAATTGAACCCTTTCTCTCATGTGAACCAATATCACAGTCTCAAATTTTATTCCAGTTAAACATAACTCACTCACTGGAAAAAACGTCATAACCCAGGACAATTGAATTAATGTAAAAGACCTATTTTATTAATATTCCTAAAATATGCTCGTAAAGAAAGTAATACATGACTAGATTAATTAATGCAAACATAAAGCACGCTATATTAAACATGTATAATGCACCTCAATAAAATAGTGGGCTGCAAGAATATTCACTCCGACGACAAATTGCCCTAATTACTGACATGCCCACAACTACATTTGAGGTTAGACATTCCTCACCAAAATATATTCGTAAAAAAGTCATTCAACATGGCGTGATTCAAATAACGAGTTGTACAAAAAACTCTTAACGAGTAACAGCCTCAAAGAATTTCATTATAAGGCTAATGACTAAAACAACCTTTAAAATCATAATAAAATGTAACTTTAAAAAAAAAAAAATGAGCGCTGATCAGGAGGCAGCTAATATTTATTTCCTAATGCCCATTAAAGCTCCAAATATAAACACATTCGCTGAAAGTGGTGGACACTCACAGCAAAAAAAATCAACATCAGGGCCGATGTTGAACAAATTGGGGCGTCAGCGCCATTGGATTATAGTAGAGTGAAATAAACAATACCCGGACATGGTTGGTGAATTCAACCAGGTTAAACCGAAAGAATTTTGATCGTGCAGACTAAATTAAACTCCAGAATATTAACACAACTACACGCCCACATTTATCGTTAGCACTAAAAAACAATACTCAATTTTATACCCCGCATGTCATCCCAATACTCCGGAAAAGACAAGTTGTATAGTCCACCACTTACCCTGCGAGTCCCCCTCGTCGGCTAACAAAAAATGATTACATTAATCTTTAAATTATTGCTGCAGATGCCAACGTGATATGCACGCAAAAAAGTCTATTTCCATATCGAAGTAAGACGTCGGCGCAGGCAGCTAGCAGGCACTTGGTGACGGGGTGCTGTCATAACTTAAAAACACATAAGTTAGAATTTTAGTTATGCATTTTCTAAGTTATGTGGTTCTAGCTTGTGTGTTTCTAAGTTGCGACGTTTCCAGGATATGTGGGCCTTACTGGTAAAAGTTATTTGTGTGCCCGTGGCGAATGTTTGCATACGGTCTTATTGTCGTCCTCGGCCTAGCTTCTTACATTCGGAGTCAGAGGCTCCGAAGCCCACTCTATGTGCGTGTTTAAATATCACATTATTCAGCTTTGTGAGTTTCCCAGTAGATGGCATTTTTGTAAGGTCGTGAATTCGTCGGTGTTGATAGATAAGGAATGGAGCAAAGCAGATCGGCTGACGAGCGATCGAGAAGTTCTGCGCCTTGTGCATGCTAGGCTATTTATCAGTAGGCCTAGATATTAAATATTTTCACTGCAAAAACGGAATTGCTTCTAAATTACCAGTTCTTAAGAAATGTCCTGTAATATACTTGAAAGTTTCAAACCTTGACAGTTAGGTTTTACTAAGAGAGATTTTATTTTTGGCAAGTAACCTTGTGATCAGTTTTCTTCAGAAATTAGTTGTCTAAAGTCGCTGTCACACTGTCATATTTTTCCGGCAAACTGCATACAATAAGTTTGGTCAAGTAAAGTTGGACAATTGACATCGTCGAAACGTCATAAACGCCTTAATTTTTATTTGAGAAAGTTGTATGGGTTCAGTTTCCATCAAAAATTAGAAAATTGGGCCAGTTCTAAAATTTGTTTGATGTTTGACGGTCTCAGCCAATCATGACAAAAATTGGACATCAAGAAACTTAAAATTACGAACAATTGCATTTGCCTATATTGCAAAGTTAAATCTGTGGACAGTAAAATGCTAGTAGACCCTACTGAATTTGCCTATACAAAATACAAGCCATTTTTTTCGGACTGCTTGCAGAATTAGGCACACATTTATTGCGTTTCATTTCACTTTTGCAAAGAAACGCGCTCCAAAAGTATCTGTGTATTTTTACCATAATAACTCGTGAAATTTGACTGTTTTATACCAGAGTAGAGAAATGTAGATGTTACTTGTTTTGATTATCGGTTACTTTTTTTGTGTAAAATCACTCCTACATTTTTTATGTTGAAATTGACCTACCCCAGTGGAGATGCTCTGCAGCGTACATTTGCGTTAAACAGTTTTTTTTTAAACCACGCGACAGCTATGGCTGGGATATCTACAGTACATCAGAATCTTACTACTTATCAGACCAGCATAGTTGTTTCAATGTAGTTAATGATAATACAAACAAATAAATAAAATGCCAGCCCGCAGCAATTCAAGCTAGTAAATGGCGACTATTAGTGAATGGAAAACTCTGCAGCAGGATTCATGCAGTTCATAAATCCGGCCTCCATTTTCATTACTAATTTCTAATTAACTGAAATATTTACATATTCATTTGGGAACAAACCGGACGTGTATTATTCATCTGCGTTGCTGTCGCGATTCGGGCAGTTATTTATTTGACATACCAACAATAGAAGACTCGTGTTCCCTTAGCAGATCAGAAACAAAAGAAGTGATCAATCACAGACAACCAAAAAAAATGTCATTGACAACTAGCCGATGAGGTACCTAACGACAGTGGCTTGAAAAAAACTTACATTCCACTATGAAGTCTAGCCCAAAAGTCTTGCACACTCAGTTTCTATTTCCGAGCGAGCTAGATTAATTACACCGTTTTAAAGTTGCCGCCCAAAGTCGGCCGTCTCTAGTTAATGTGCACTTTCGCGCTGGTTTCTGAAAGTAAATTGTCGGAAACGCGAGTGATCTGCTTCTTGCCAATACAACAGAGAAAATTTGTCTAATGGTTTCTGTTCCATCCATGCTGACAGTGCCATCTATACAATACATATGAAACTAATTGTAAACGTAAAAATTTTATCGTTAGAATGCAGTGAATGCGAGGAAACTGCGAAAGAAAAACCGCACTAAAAAAATTAAAATAAATACTTTCACTTCTCACCTTCTAAGTTATGCGATTCTGCATTGTGTGTTTCCAAGTTGTGCTCGTTCCAAGCTGCGACAGTTTCCGAGTTGCGTGTGGTTCCCGATGGTGACTGCAGGCAGGCCGGGCAGCGAGTGGCGAGTAGGCCCGTTACAAGAAATGACAGGATGCCAGTGCCTGCCTGGGTGTTGTTGAGGAGGGAGTAGGAGGCCCGAGCTGCCAGAGAACAAAGGCAGCTCTTCGCAAGGCAATCGTTATGGCAATTTTCATGCACCGATGCTGCTGCAGCGCGCAGAATGACCAAGCAGTTTTGTACATATTCTCCGTGTGTTTCATATAACTTGGGTAGATTTAGGCAGTTCTCGAAAAGTAGTGCGGTTACATTGTATCCCTCGTCCACAGTTGTCCTGTCGGTGAGGAAAATAGTATTTGTAAACAAACTCTAAGATTTCAATGGCATGCACTAAAATACTGAAAACTTAAGTCCAGTACCAAAGCTACTTTAATATCTGGTTCCCGTTCCCACCTGTTTTATTTTTATGATCAATTAGTATCCTAGTTAGGTTTCTATGTATTTTGTTGCTGGGGCGGGAGCTAGCTGTTTTTATTATGCAATGGAAACTTTTGCTGTACGGAAATAAGATTCGAATTACTTTAACTCGAAAGTTGTAACTTCATCGAAAGAACAAAACGCGATTGTCTCTCTTCTGTACCTATACAAGAAATACATGCTTTTCATTGAAGTTAAAACTCGCACATAAAAATTGGTTTTATTAATAATGAACTGTACTAAAATGGGTGTGCATTTACGCCACGTGCATTTTAAAACCTGCTGCAAGAACAAAAAGCGATCAATTATGCCACCTTTCGTAATGATGTGTGAAATGAACGAATGTAAACATTTTCAGTAAATTTAACTTCAAAGCTAAAAAGTTATTGGATTTTCAATAAAATAAACTATGTTACGAAGGAGTTTTTTTTTATGCCATGTGCATTTCAAAAACACTCACGACAGTTTCGAAAATAGCTATTTACAAAAAACACAACGTTAATGTTTACTTCGTAATTCGTAGACAAATGGAGAGTTTTGGACGATTACTTCATTAAAATTACTTTTTTTCGGCCACTGTTACGAAATAATTTATTTGCCGACTTCTTAAATTAACAAAACACTTGAACGTTTTCTTGAAATAAACAGATTTAAACTTCAAAACGTAAATACGTTATCGCTCGTGTCGCGCTTTGTGGTGGCTAAGGGACATGCCTTACAAGAGCACACACACAACCTTTTACAAAGCGGCAGACACGTGTCGGTCCATTTCATTGCGGAGACTGTCCTAAAAAGGCACCTACAACACACACAAACCACATTGAATGAAATGTGTAAATACAAAAATAATAACTGCATATATAATATTCCGACACCACCAACACGTGATTCTCGCGCGCGCAGAGACGGACATAAGTATTCAGACGCCGCTATAAAGGTAATAAAGTGGACGTGTAACTACAAAAATAAATCAATCTCGAAATGTATGTGCTTGCTAGTTAAATCGGAATCAAGTGTTTGTCATTCTTGCAGAATAATCTCTTTCAAACTTGTTTCGTTTGTGATGTGGTGTTTTACTGTTCCTGTCTTTCAGTTCTTGCCAAAATATTCTCAATGGGGTCATGTCCGGTGAGATGATGGTGGCTTTTCTAGTGTGTTGGGTGTGTTGTAAGATATTCATTAATTACGATCGTTGTGCTGTTGGAAAACAGTGATTTTTTGCAAGACGTGATTATTCAGCGCTTCTCTTCAGATGTTCTTGTATAATATAATCTTATAAATATACTTGCTCATGCTTTTATCAATGAAAGCAAGCTCACCTACACCATTGGCGCCATATATCCTCATACCATTATGATACTACCCCCATGTTTGACCGTAGCTTCCATATTTTGGGGGACCCACTCAGTATTCTTCTGTCTCCAAACTTTCAACCAGCTATTGCTTCGGGATACATATAACTTGCTTTCACCTGACCATAACACACAATCCCAGAACTCATTGTTTTTCGTAATATACTCTCTGGCTAATTATAAACACTGTTTATTATTTACCTTACTTACATACGGTTTTCGTCTTACTGTTCTGGAATTGTATTCAGTAACGTTGAGGACCCTAGAGACATCTTGCCGTGTTATTCTTCCATGTGTGCTCTGTTTGTTGCTGTTATTCTGGGATCTTGCTTTACCATTTTCACCACTGGTCCTCTATCCCTAGCAGTAAGCTCTGGCGGAGCACCATTCCTCTGTTGACAAGGGCATTCCTCGTTTTACTGCGTTGGATTGCAAACCACTCAGTGGCCGGATTTCCCTGTACAGCTTCTCCAATTTTTTACATGTTTTATTTTGTTTATACATGTTTCAGATAATTTTTCTTCTCCTTTTCTCCCCATTTTGTCCGCGACCACTCACAGCTAAAGTTAGATAGAATTTTATATTATTATGTTAGATTTACTAGAGTGATTATTGCCGCAATAACTAAGAGAATGCAGATTCCATTTTCTCCAAATGTTTTTTCAAGGCTATGCTCTATAGCTAAAAAATTGTACATTATTCATTGTTTGTGCTTTGATTGCAAGAATAAATTTGTGCATAGGTTTTGTTAAATTTCAGTGTTTCATTAAAGTTGTAAATTATATTTTTTAATGCGAGTACAATTTTTTTTTTCGTAATCACCGCAAGGATTGCCAACAGAACAACATAGAGCCCGCAACAACCATCTTCGCAAATAAGGGCGTTTACTGTCTACATGCTGTGTAGTTTGGTCACAATGTTTGTCAAAATGTACTGAACGGATATGAAACGGAGTTCATTGTAGTAGTGCTGAAGTCGCACCGTGCTACTTGGTTTCGTATTCACAAGACTGGAATTCTGGCCACGGTACAACCATCAGCGGTCTGCCAGGCTCGTCAATCTGGCCTGCCTGTGGACAAAACAATTTACCAGCAGTTATTAGATTATGCGCTTTCGATATAATTAAATAACTGCATGTGAAGGTGCGGTGGTACACTGTGTTGAACTTATTTAAGTACGAATTGGGAGGCCACCTGCCGATAAAAATTAGCAGATTAAATTATTTAATGCAATAATTATTACTCTGAGGATTGAAAACATAGTTTCATTCAAGGCAACTCTCGCTCATTATATAGTCGTGGTTCAGTTATACATAGTTTATTTACATTAAGATATGGCAAATGAAATAATATATAAATGTGTGTTTATGCTAGAGATAGTTACAGTTGACGGTAAGCTAGGAAATTGCATTCAAAATGTGTGTGTGTTTTTATGGCAGCGTTATGTAGTAAGCTGGTGGGAGAGCTCTTCTCTATCATATACAGGTACTCTGGATTGTGTTTCTTTTCCTGGCTATATAATCTTAGACTACGTTCTAAGTTAATTGTAAGTACGTGCATGCCCTCTTACTTAGTCTATTATCCGGGTACACATTCCTTGCAATTGTGTTATATGCATTGTGATCGAAGAGCACGATACATACTAGTTAGTCCGAAATGTTCATTCTACCTGAACAGTTCTATTGGAAATACAAATTGGTTGTACCGTACGTAATGGCTATAGGTTGTCGGGTACATCGTGGATGCAGATTGCAGCACACAGATACATGTTCTAATCTAAGTAGAAAATACTCGTTGGTAAATAAAGAACAAGGATCTCGGTTTACGAGAGAAACGACATGGAAGTAGATAAAATGGCTTTATTTTACGTTAAGCACAGCATACATTAGTATACAAAACGTTGAAACGTCACAACCTGTGTTAGAAGTTAGCTCTGACAATAGGAAAACTCTTTTCCGCACATTGGACGCATGCAACATGCACGGAGCTTGGCCGCCGGATGCACCCATGGCCATTGCCATGTCCCAGTACTCGCTGCATGTGAACTTCATGGCCTCTTTGGCACTACTGAACTTGGCTTGTTCCCTTTCTGTACGCCTTACGTCAGGCACATTAGTTGCAGTATTGCAGCATCACCTGACCTTCGTCCAAGTGAAAATACCACGTGTATGCTTTTACCACAGCTTTTAGACATTTCATGTCATTTATCTCGTAAACGAAGGGTCTTATACATTTTTACCAAAGGGTATTTTTTACTTAGTTTTGATCAGATTCGTGTGGATCCTGTATACTGTAAATCGCACATGAGTATAAATATAAAATAATTTGTTTGTATCCATTTCCTACATATTTGCAAATCTGAACAGGGGAGATTTTCCTTATGAAAAACAGGCATGTACCCATGAATGAGTTTAAATACTTATATTTTACTCAATACATTACTCCTTTAGTCGTTTATTCACGTGATAATAAATGGAGTTTCAGTGAAACTTAAACATACGCCGTAAGGCCTGTTTGTAATAAACATAAATCATAATTGGCTAATAACCATTCAATCCAATGGAGGAGTCTGTTGAAAAGTTGCGTTGACGTTTTCTCGACTATTTCTAAACAAACAAACCATATTGATGTTACACATTAGTTTTAACAAAGATAACACAGGAAGGACATAACTTAGATCTTCAAATTGGGTTTTTCGGAAAGCTCAGCGTGTACAAATGTAAGTACGCTACGTTCCCTGGGCACGGAGAACTATGTTTAGAAGTAACTATTTTGCCTGCAGTCGAAAAAGTTATCTGTGAACTAGCGGAAGATTCTGGATATACAGTATCCCAAATAGTTTTGCTGAATGAACTAACACGGAGTAGGACTTCGCACACTTTCCACTATTAACGTGGTTCTACATAGTGTCAAACCTAGGTTCGCTCAGGTAGTGTTCAAACTGGGACATGCCATCCTATCATTTTTCGGGTGCAGAAAATAACAAGGTCGAAATCTGGCTCCCTAGCAGCTGATTGGCCACTAAGCTAGTCTTCCATTGTATGTGTGGAAAACCAGTTATCTGGCGAACATATTGTCAGATCATAACTGCTGTGACCTCGTCTTCCGCACGCATGTCGTTATATCGGGGATCAAGAAATGAAGCAACCTGATGCGGGATCGCAAACTCGGGCGTATATACATCCATTTGAATCAGATGTGACGGGTTCTTCTACCGCCACAACTTACCACCCAACCACCACCACCTACCTACCTACCACTATCCAGGAAGAGGACGAGTAAGGGAAGCATATATCACAAACCTTTCAAAGCAGAGTAATTGATAGTTACTTTCTCTTGCTGACCAGAATGGGTGGGTGTACACACAATTGTACAAAACACGGTTTCGTTTTAGATTATTAGTCGATATGAAAGGCCGATTCTGGCTCACCTCACCCAAAATCTGAAACTTACAGAAAAACCGAGCATTTTAAGCAAAAATAGAGCTATTTTATCATTTTCAAGTAATTTTTTCATGTTTCTAGAAACCTCATTTGACTTCAATTTTTGATCCTCGAAAACAAGTGAATTTAAGCCGAAAACAAGCAATTTTAAGCTAAAATCAAGCAAATTTCCAGTTTTCTTTTAAACTGTCGTGCAGGATTGTTTTTAACAGGTTAGTTACCTTGCTAATTTAAGCCCAAATCAAGCAAATGTAAGTTGAAAATCAAATTAAATATTATATTATTCTTTATAGGTTATTCTAATATCTACTAATTTTTAAAAAACTGCTATATGCTCTAGATTTTCTCCTATTTCTCGAAGTTTATATTTATTGTCAATGTTTTCTAAGAGTAATAATTGCAAGTTTTGTAAATTTAAATGAAATTTGAAAACTAATTCTCTTATTTAGTCGGATGCGTTATCTAATCTAACTTCAAAATAGTTTTGTCATACTGAATGGTAAAACAATCGTTTCCGTTTTTTATTTATAAAGAAAAAATTAAGAGGAAAAGTAGATTTCACAAAGAAAAATGGTACAAAATCCTGCACAAATTAGAAATGACATGCAAATCCTGCACAAATAAGAATGTTGCAAATAAAATTGGCACTGAAAGAAAAATCTAATTTGCGTTTAACAAAATGATTTTTTATTATATTAAACAACTTAAGAATACATCTAAAAATTTGTATTAAACTATTGAAGCATTTTGCAGTTTCTGTAAAATCGTTTACATCCTCCATTTATTAATTAAAAATTTTTTACATATCTTCAGTAATTCTTTCTTTCAAATAATCATAAGTTATATTTCTTTGGCTAATTTGAACAACATTACAAATTGTTCCTGCTTCAACAGCTTTATCATAATCTACACAAATTATTATTATTATTTTTTAACTTCAGTTTTTGTACTTGAACAATAACATATAACTGTCTTCGCCCAAAAAAACGAATAATAGTTTATATCACCTTCAGTGTTTACAGTTGGCTTATAATAAAGTTCGTTATTTCTATATATAGTATCTAGTTTTGATTTTTAATTTCTAAAATCATAAGCAAGAAACATTTTATCACAAAGGCCATTTTCAATACCTAGATTCCAATTTTCTTTTGGAAAAACTTTATTTCTTCCATTTTAAATATAAATATTTTGTACATTACAGTGGTCAAACATAGAAGTGTGTACATACTGCTAAGCACGATTTTTTCTATTAGTTTGAAACCCTACAATTACAAAATCAGGCATGTCAAATTGTAAATTATTAAACTGATCTTTTATATCAAAATTAAAAAAACAGTTGTTCCAACAGGAACTTCTTCTTTTTCTACAAATTGCCAATAATTAAAACTAATAGACATTTTAGGATGTTTGTATATTTTTCTTTAATTACAATTGATGTTTGATTCATATTCAACTATAACTTATACTTTTTGAATAACAATTTTATCTGGATCAGTACAGCTTTTCTGAACTGCACCATCTGCATTTTTTGTTTCATAAACAAACAGTGGTTATCAAATTAATTACGAAAAAATGTACTTATATAACCACCTTTCGAATAAATGTCATTGTTATTTCGAATAAAACCAAACAAATATCTCAGTGGGTAGGCTATTTCCTTTGTTTTATCACTATGAACAGATCAGATTTTACTCGATATTTATTATCAACATAAGACATCTCTAAATTTTGCTCACTTGGTGATCTTAACAAATCATTCATCATTGTTGGTGTTATTCCTGGATTATCAAAAGCTTCAATAATATTTCCATGTTTTGAGATTTATACTGTAGAAAATTGAAAAGGAAAAAGTTAGAACAAACATCAATATTATCTAATTTTCCACATCTTGCCTTATCTCCTTCGTTATGTATTTTTAGTAATCGGTACTGTTCATAAACTTAAGTCATTTGGAAAAGAAAATCCATCACCTATAGGAATATCAAATTCAATTCTATTATTGTAAATATTTACATTCCCCCTAGTTTGGTCTGTTGGAGGAAAAGTTTGCCCCTCAAAACTCTCAATACTTTTATAACTCATTTATAAGAAAAAAAATTACATATAAATAAAAGATTTATCAAAGGACATTTCTCTAGTTAATTTACTCATTGAAAAATACAGAAATTATAAAAAGAATCGAAGCAGAATATGAAAATAATAAGATGAAAGAGCTACCTTTAATTGACGAATTACAAAATATTGGTAAAAAAAAAGTAGAGCAAGTGAAAAAATAAAATAATAATTACAACACTAATTGTAAAAATTTTGATTATCCAACAACACCAGAAGAAACAATGTTTTAAAGATAATTATTTTCAGAAAATTCTAGTTTGGAAGAGCAAATGGGAATTATGCCTTTGGACGATTCTAATATGACTCGGAAAAGAAATAACTAAATGAATTAATGTTATTGATACACAATATGGTTTACGAGATGAGAATAATTTTTTTACAGGAGGTAGAAAATTAAAGATAGATGATAAAATATTTGTTAATGATAAAGAATATAAATTAACAGAGGGACTTTCTAATTTGTTGACAAAGAAAAAGATGGTCTTGATGAATGAACTGAATATGACAATGAAAATTACACATAAATTATTTAATAAACCAATGCTGCATTCCGAAAATATAATCCAAAAAAGAAAATAACCTGGAATAAAAGTTGGAAATACATCAATATAATTAAACCAATTTATGATAACTATATAAAAGAATTACAATCAATATTAATGCCAAACACACCAGAAAGAATGATTTTTCCAAAAAATTCTAGATCTGGAGGAGGTATAAAAAATACAATTGTTTACCAAAAGAATTCATTTGGATGGATGATGTTAGAAAATTGATAGATAGATCGTTAATTATTCACGGCGAAGAAAATATTGTAAATAGTTATTACAATGAAAAAGTAAGCATTATGGATTTGTTGAATAATACATTTTCTGAATTTGTTATTAATAATCCAAAAGGAATACCGTATCTTATAAGAGATTTAATTGTAATTCCACATTTTGTTTGGAGTTCTGAACATCATGGTAAAGGTATAATAAATTGGGCACTAAACAATTTAAATTTGCCTGAAATTTATTTGCCAGGCCATAGTTATTGTAGAGCGTTTACGTATTAAACCAAAGGTTGGAAGGAGACATTGGAATAAATAAATTAGATGAAGCTTGTAAATATCACGATATTTCTTATAGAGATCATAAAGATTTAGAATATAGACATAGACAAAATTTTACAAAAAGAAGCAAAAGAAATTATGTTAAATAAGAATACACCAATTGGCGAAAAAATGCTTCTGCAGCATTTGCTTCTACTATGTTTAAAAAAAGAAAATTTTGATGGGGTATTAAAATTTATTAATTATTAATAACTTTTTCATTAAAATGAAGGAAACAAATATAACTTTCGATATACCCATTGATCAATTAAGAGATTTGGGTGTAGATAAAATTTTAACAGAACAACAACTTAAGAAAAAACACAAGAAGGAAAAGGTTTTAAATTAACTTTACTACTTCTAAAAATAAAATAAAAAATATTGAAAGAGAAATCTGGAAATGGTTTACATTATTGTGGTTTTTTATCAATTTTATTTGCAGCTTTAGGTGTACTTGGTGCTTTAGCCGATGGAGCTACTAAAACTTATAATTCTGTCGAACATACTAGACAAAATAAAAAATAATTAGAAGAACAAAAGAGACATAATTTCGCAATGGAAAATAGATCATGAAGTTGTTTAGTTGAAAAAGGGGTAGACCAAAAAAAAACTTCACTAACACACTACTATTTAATATTGATATTGAAAAATATGTAAACATACTAAATATTAAATATTTCATAAATGTTCACATGATTGATGGATTACCAAAAATAATGCATAAAAATGAATGTGGTGTGGTTAATTTTGACATTTCATCAAATCCTGGTACTCATTGGGTTTGTTATTTTAAAGAAAATAATTATGTTTAGCCTTTTGTTTCATTTCGGGTTTAATATTCCTAATAATTTAATTCATTACTTAAAGAAAGAAATGTTTATTATAATGATACTAGAATTCATAATTTTGATTTAGTTATATGTGGACATCTATGTTTAATTGTATTATATCTTTTTTCGAGAGAATTTAAGTTTAATGTTATAATTTCTTTATTATTAAATTACAGATATATTCGTAAACTATTAATCAAATCTTTAAATAAGTTTCTGGCACTAATGCTTATGCTTTAAAAAAATGTAGATTTAAAATATAAAACTATAAAACTATTTTTTCTGATTTTTGAAAAAGATACACAATTAATACTTCTGATTAAAAAAAATATATGTAGATTCAAAATACAAAACTATTGCTTCTGATTTTAAAAACAGATGTAGATTCAAAATATAAAACTAGTGCTTTTGACTATGTTAAAAAGCAAATGTAGATTCAAAATATAAAACTAGTGCTTTTGATTATGTTAAAAAGCAAATGTAAATTCAAAATATAAAACTATTGCTTCTGATTATGCTAAAAAGCAGATGTAGATTCAAGATACAATACTGTTTCTTCTTCTTTACAAGATCAAATAAGTAAAGTCTTTAGTTATACACAAAATTGAGTTTCTCTTCAAAATCATAGAATTGGTAGTTTAGCTGGCCCTATAAACGAAAAAGATGCTGTCAATAAAAGTTTTTTTGATAATAAATCACAAAATTTAAATCAGTCAGTTTTCAATGATTGTGATACACTTGTTAGCTTGAAAGTTTATATGTATTTTTTTTACTATTAAATGGAGAATACTTGGTGTTTTAAATGTAAGAAAACTACTAAAAATAATGATGTAAAGATTGAAAATACTTAAAATGAGTGATTAGTTCAGAAAAGTAAATGTTCGATATGTAATTATAATAAATAAACTTTTTAAAGAACGTTGCCCAATGTACAGGGAAGGCACAGTAAATGAATTATACAAACCAGCAAGAAGAAATTTCTCCAGAAGAAAAGTAATAGCATATGGAATGGATGATTTATGGCAAATTGATTTTGTTGGGATGGATACTGGTAATTTAAAAGGTATATCATATAAATAATGGGGTCAAGTATATTATGACAATTATTTGTTTTCTCAAAGTATGCATTTGCTATACGAATTAAAGATAAATCTGCTAAAGATGTGGTAAATGGGTTAGAATCTATATTGAAGAAAAGATCACATAATATACAAAGTGATAATGGTTCTGAATTTTATAATAAAATATTTAAAGAACTTTTAGAAAAATATAACCCAAATCATTATTCTACATTCAGTGAACTTAAAGCTAGTGTTGTAGAAAGATTTAATCGCACAATAAAAATTAAATGTGGAAATAATTTGCTTTGGATGGCAATCATAAATTAATAAATATATTAGATGAATTGGTGAATGAATGCAATAATAGAAAACATAGAATTATTGGTATGAAACAAATTGAAGTTAATAGGAAATATGAAAAAAAAAATTATACAAAACATGTATGTTTACTGAACAAAAATACAAATTTGGCAATGTTCTTATTAGCAAACTTAAACAAATTTTTGAGAGGTTATACTCCTAATTGAACAACAGAATTATTTACTATTGGTAAAGTATTAAATTATGATGCACCAATATACAAAGTAGAAGATATTAATGGAGAAGAAATAAAATGAAGTTTTCATGAATACAAAATTATGAAAACAAATTATCAAGATGAATATTTGGTTAAAGTCTTATTAACTAAAGGTGATAAAATTTATGTTAAGTGGTTAGGTTTTGATCTTTCGCATAGCTCCTGGATTAATAAAACAAAAGTTTTGTGAATTTTGCATAATATATAAAACAAAAGCAAAATTAATTATTAGTAATTATAATTTTTATATTTTTATGAATAACTTGTTTTCTTCTATCCTTCCAATTTAATAATTGTTTTGTGTCATAAGATTTTGCACTACCTGTGTGACATATTTCTAATCTACCTAATAAATCTGTAAATTTTAATTTGTTTTCGACAATGAAGTTGTCTAATACTTTAAATAGTTTTTATTGCAGATTAGATGATAATTAATCATAATCATCAATACTTAAACATTTTGGTTCTGGAATAATTGGTTTCAAAGAATATATTTCTGCTAAATGATTTTTTAGTTATATTATTGATGTAATCAAAAGGCTCATTTAAAATTTGAATTGTTAATTTTACTATCTCAAGTAAAGGAGTGTAATGTAAACAAATATTTCCTTATTCTTTTTATCGCGAAAATTGTCTAGCAACTTGTGAATTAATCTTTCTGTTTTGTTAACATCATTATATATATAATAATTTTTTTTCTGTTTAACTTTGTCTATAAAATTTTTCAAAATCATCTTAAAAAGTTCTAGATTTTAATTTTCTTCTTTGAGTTTGTTTTTCCTTTTTTCCTATATTTAATTTGTCTTGGAATTCTAAAGCGAGTTGTTCTTTTTCTTGTTGAGCTTGAATAGATTTAGTTTTTTCTATAGTGACCACATACTTTTAGATAGTTGATTAATATTTTTTCTAAGACCAAACAATATTTTCTGACTTGCTTGCATTGTTTTGTGTTACATGTCATTACAGTTTCTCTAAAATAATCTACTGTTGATAAAATCCATTTCTTTTGAACAACATTCTATGTTTTAAAGTTTTAGTTTCATTTTGAATGTGTTCATATTCTAAAGCAAGAGGGTTGTCATATTTTATTTCCATATATGGAATTGCATTAGTTTTTAAACTTAACCTATTTTCTACTATTTAATGCTATATTTTCAGGTGGTAAATATCTACCACCTGGAATATTGTATAAAAAGCTAGAACACCATTAGTAATTAATACATTTTTTCTTCAAATAAAGGAAACCAAATGTCTTTAAAGCAATTTATTAAGCTAATCTTATGAATAATAATAAATTCAATAATATTAAAACTTGAGTTCGCAACTAATTCAGTATTATTAGTATCGTTGTCTCCTAGTTTTAAGTTCTCTAATTGTTTGTCTATTGATTCAGCCATATTGTAAACATAGAGTAAGTATGCAGTAAAGTGTTTTTATTTGTATTATTGTTAAATAAGGAAATAAAAAATTGGTATAAGCCAGAGTTATGAATAAATATAGCAGATTTTACTTTCTCTTGTATATCCTCAGGTATCACCTATTTGGCTCCCCCACAATAATTCAACTTTTTATAAAAAAAACTGAAAATTAATAAATGGGAAACTATTTAAGTGAGATAAGAGAGTTACAAGAGTTTTAATAACTTCTCTAAAATCTATAAACCTTCGAAATTGTGAATAAAGATCTTCTTAAATAAGATTATATAGATTTAAGAGAAATGACAAAGAATTTAAACAAAAAGAGGGTATTGTTTACAAAAGAAACGTGTTTTAATGGAGTGCATAGATAAAGTACAAAATAATCACCCAGAATCGGAGATTATTACATCCAAAATTTTGGATATAGAATCTCTAAATTCGAAATTTAGCAAAGATGTTAATGATAGAAAAATACATTATTAAATACATTATTTATAATTACAGAAGAGAAGAATTAATATTATTAATAAAAAATTATTAACCAATATTAGAGAAACCATTTCCAGATATAGAAAACAAAGTTTCGGAATTAAAACAAATTGCAAAATATAATATAATTCAAGGATATTCGTACATTAATGGAATTAGAAATATACAAAAGAAAGATTTAATTAATTTAATATTGCAAGATAGAGAGAGATTAATAAAAATACAAAAATCTAATTTTGGAGAAGCTGTAAACAAATTTTTATAAAAGCAAAAAAATTTAAAATATATCTTTAAAATTATTTCTGTACTTTCCTTCTTTAATTTTTTATTCATATATAATGTAAAGCAGCCATAATCTTTGTTCCATCATTTCGCACAAATATTTTTTAATTTCTCATAAGGCATATCTCCACCAACAAAGTCATTATAAATATGCTTGAAGTTTGTTCCGTATTTTCTAAATATACACAGAAAATTCGTACTGTCTCTTACAAATTGCTTTGGCACTTTCGAATAAGTTTGTGCAAAACAAAATACATATATGTATTCCTGTGTCTTCCTCAAGTAAAATATTCTCTGATTATATCTTAGTTATCTAAAATGACATCAAACATAACCATTGAATAATTTTCACATTGGTCTAAAAGGATCATTTTATCATTATTATTTAAAGGTATGCAATTTTTTCATTAAACTTTTTGGATATGGCATCAAAATTATTTCATAACTGGAAATATTTTGGTTGATTTAAACTTTTTGAGCAAACATAAAATTTGATAAAATTTAACCATCCTGTTTTATAAGTAAAATTTATCGTCAAATTAGTTTTTTCCGCAGTTACTTGGCTACAATTATGGCTCTTATGTTGTCGGTAATTAAAACACAGACACCCTAATCAACTTTTTTCATTTTATAAGATAATTTCTTGAGTAATAAATGGATAGTAAAGTATTTAAGTTAACAAATAATAGTTCTGTTTTAAAGAAGAAACTTCATTATGATATAATTCATAAAGATATATCTATTGTATTGGTTAGTTTTCACACAAAATTTTGTAGCTCCTAGAATAAACAACAATACTATAACATTGATTGATAACAATCAAGTTATAAATATACTTCGTGGACAATACAATATTGAATCATTGAACGAAACTATAAATTGAACCATTTTCAACTAATAACATTGAATCATCACAGTGTCGCTTAAACTTAAATCTAAGTTTGATATTAAATTCGACAATCTATTATCCGATGTTCTTGGTTTTTAAAGAAGTATCTTATTGAAAAAGAAAAAAAAATGGTATAGGCACTAAATTACCTAATTTTGATCCATTTAAAACAAAAATGTTCATTGCAACCTCGCTTATGGAATGTTTATAAAATATGACGAATCTAATCATTTCTGAATGATATTGTCGGTTTTTCACCAAAAACGACGTATGGATTTAGAGAATCTATTATTCATGAGCCACCATATCCAATTTTTTATAGAACTAATAATGAGCAGTTTAATTATATTGTTTTGGAAATTAGGAATGAAAATAGAAATATAATTGATTTTGATGTCGCTGATATGACATTGTTTTGGAAATTAAAGACTTTAAAAATATTACTATTTTATTAGAAAATGTAAGGAGCATCTGCATGACACACCTTAAGAGGTACATAAATTAAAATTATTCATTTCGATATCCATATGATAAAGTATCAATTTTATTTTGTAGTATAATACTTTTATCACAAGGACTTAATGCTATTTTATTGACTTCTACTATATATATTTTGGGTTTCTCACTCCTTATTAAATTCATTGGTCTATATTGTAACTCTCTTGATTTGGATTAAAATCTTCCAAATATTTATTATTTGCTTTAAAACATATTGTTTGCAACATTGTGATATTCCACCTTTAATCCCCTTTTCTATCATTAGATCATATAATAATTATGTAATAAATCTAATGGTTGTTTTGTTATTTTCAACATTGCCTCCCATGATAATCCTGGTGCTGTAAAATACCATGTAGGATCTAAACCTTATGCATTTATACGTGTTTCTCTAAAATTTTCAAATATATCTGCTAATAATAATACATCACTTTGTAAATATGTCATGATATTCACCAAGATTCTTCATATTAAATTGGTTCCATACAAGTTTTGTATGCTCAAAATCGGCGTCAGTTATGTCCGATTCATTAAATTTATTGTAAAATTCACTCATTCATGGAAGTTAAAATTCCTCGAAATTCGTTCAACTGCCCATATAATCGTGTGGATAAACACCTTTTCTAATAACTAAATTTACTGTGTCTTGTGGAAAATGCTTTTGTGTATGTTTCATGTGATCTTTAGTTAAATTAGATGATAATTTATCTATACTGCTGGCCATAAACTTATGTGTGTGTAAACCTCATTTTTAAATTTTATGTTTGTTTCCCAAAACTGATAAACTTTTCTTCATTATTTGCAAGTAAATCTATATTTTATCATCATATCCTAGCGCTTTAATAAATAAATGAGCATCATAACCTGCTAAATTATGAAAATAAATTGGAACAAATTTAGGAAATTTTAATTGAGGGTTAAAATTGTTGCATGCTGGGTTAATGAATTTCCAGTTATATGATAATGGTGACGTACTTTTTTATTCAGCTTCGTATATTCGCATTCGCATACAGCACATTTTCTAGATTTATTATATATTGACTTTTCTTCTTTTGTGGATGCATTGCTTCAATTTGCGAATATATTTCTCCGATTTATTCTACTTCTTTTTTCATTAATTCTATAAACTCTTTATATGCATTCTGACCTCGATATACAACTGGTGGTTTATAATCACCATAACTAGATACAATATAATAGCAAAAACCATATGCTTCATGTAATTGATATTTTGTTGTGTATGATTCATCATTCAACTTTAAATCCATGGTATTTATTTGTTAATTTATAAGATCATATCTTTCTTTAAGAATATTCTTGTAAAAGCCATTATCAATGTCATCCTGTGTTAAAATTGGGTATTTTTTGATTAAGTTAAATTTATTTAATTCTCTTGTGTTTGGTTGGTATTTTCTTTAGAATTGATTCGAAATCTGCATATATTGTAAAAGGAACCTTCATTGTATGTTTATTTTTATATTTTATTTGTTCTTTCGAAGGTATACTGATTCTTACTGATTCCTTTTTAGAGCAGTCTTCTGTATGTTATTTAATCTTTCTTTAGAATAAAAGAATTGAAGACACATGTCGCATATATAAGTTTCACTTTTATGTTTTTTTTTATTTACGCTGAAAGCAATTTAGATAAATCTTTAGTCCAACAGTAATGCAAGTTTGTATCATTTTTGAAATAAAGTAAATTTATATGCTTATCCTTTTTGTGTTTTGTAACTTTTAGTGGATATACTATGAGCTCATCTTCAATTGAGTGTGTATATGTATGTATTTATGTGTGTGTGTGTATCAATTTGACTTTCTACTTTTGGTATATCATCAATTTTAATAGGATATTCATAGTTACCTATTACTTTATCAATATTAAGCCCCACATTTTTATATTTAGTAACTCGTTGTGGATCATTTTCTACTGAAAACAATGCAGACTATTGCCCAAAGAAAACATTTTTGATCTTCATTTTTCACATTAATGCATGCTTTTTTATTCTTAATTTCTTCTGGTAGTTGAATATAAGATGCTCACTTTAGTGGATTATACATATTTATAGCTAACTGGGATCCAATTACTCTATCTAAAGTCTATTCTGAACCTCTTCTTTGAAATTCGTATAAATGTGAAAGTATTTCTCTTTATTTTGTAAATCCTTTTAATTTCTCCTTCGTTCAATATTGCATAGTTGGGTGATTAAAATGTAAATAATTCTACTTGGTTATTATCTTGTTTGCTACAATTGGCATATAATTTTATGGTAGTTTTCAACCTTATAAGGTTCCTAAGTTGATCATTTATTACCGCAAATACCTAATTTTTTACTGAATTTAAAAAGTGATCTGGCTTTACTCAATTAAAGCTACTTTCAATGTTATATGTTGCTATCCTACTTTTAAAAGCGGTATTAACTCTGTAATTTTTATTGCTTCTGCTATTTATTTTGTTCACATATACATTAGTAGAAAATGGGAATATATCTTTTAATTTTTTTTTAAATTTCTTCTGCATATTTTGCTATCTAAAAAAAGGTAAATTTGCAAAGTTAATTTTGTTTTGTTCTGCTTTAATTATTGGTATAAGAGCTGTAATTAAATCAGCTTTTCCGGTTACATAATATTTTATTTCTAAATCTACCAATAACTCTCAACTCCTGCAATCTCTTTTCGCTCAACTCAACTGTTATATTGCTCGACGACATTTTAGCTGTTTATTTATGAAGAACAAAATATATATCGGGGTTGCATAAAATAAAGGTTAATGTTGAAATAAAAAATAATAAATATAATGGAGTGAAATTGAAACTAGTGCTTAAATTATCCTATCCTATATAATGAGACGGAGACGATCTCTACCTGCCTGTCCATCCATATTTAATACTTCTAAATCCCTTGAAACTCAACAAAATATCTTCAAATTTTTCAGAGCGAATCCTCAGGGTCTAATACAGGTAAAGTTCGAAGATCAGATTACGCAATCATGACTTTTGACCCTAAAACTCACTTTTAATTACTTTTTCCAATGAAATTTTTGTATTAATTCATAGAGATTATCGCATAGAGAGATGAAGTTAATGGAATATCATTTTTGTTTACTATAAATGCCTCGCTTCAATGTTGAGTTGATTTCACATCATTTCATAGAACTATATCAAGTGGCCACTGCTTAGTGGCCCAGTGGCTAGAGCGATCCCAAATGGGGCCACAGTGGCTCAGTGGCTGGAGGAGCACTCCCAAGTGGGGCCGCAGTGGCTCATTGGATATATATATATATATATATATATATATATATATATAAAATCAATTGGGGCTGCAGAGACCCAGTGAATAGAGATATATCAAATGGGGCCGCAGTCGCTTCTGCGTTGAGATAATTTCACATCATTTCATTATTACCTACATATCTAAATGTAATTTTTTTTTCAGTCTTTGTATTATAACTAAATTTTTCAACATTATAAATATTCTAGGCACGTGACCATACTGAAAACACGGTCACGGGCTAACCCTTAGTTGATAATAATGAAGTTGTTTTAAATTAACTTTTTGTTGTGAGGATATTTCTTTTTATAACATTTTAACATATTGTTGTATGTTTGTCCTTAGCAGTTTTATGACGAGAAAATGAATTTATAGATTTATTCTCTTTACACACTGTCCATATTTTCGTTTAATAATTATCATGTTGAATTTCATTTAAATTATCTATTGCTGTATTGTGTGATTTAGTATTTTTATGCTCTTAGAGATATGCAATACAAACATATTTTCCACATTCACATAATATTTTCTCAGTAAACATTTTTTACATTTTGTTGTGTGTTTGTCTATAATTGCTTTGAGGATAAAATGAATCGATGGGTTTATTCCCTTTACATAATATACACTTCATAGTTGAGTAATTACATGTCGAATTTCATTCGTGCTGTGTAATTTAGTATTTTTATGTTTTTTGAGATATAGTTTAAAAGCACATTTACCACATTCACATAGTATTTTCTCTTTTTTTAAAAAAACTCATAACGCCTTCTAACATATTCGGCGAAACATTTTTATAGGTGCTAATATGCTTATTTTTTGTGTGTTTACGAGATACAAAACTTTCCATGTTTAATACTTCACCACACTTTTTACAGCGTTTACATAGTTCTTTATTTTCCATTTCATAAGAGTAGCGACTCAATTGTTTGTTTTATTTATAAAAAATAAATTATATAAGATAATGAAATAAATTATGATTTTTGACCTAAATTTTCTCGACTTGCTTGATTTTGACTTTGCTAACAAATCCTGCACTACCATTTTTTTTTAATTGGAGATTTGCTTGATTTCAGCTTAAAATTGCTTGATTTCAGCTTAAAATTGCTTGTTTTTAGCTTAAATTCGCTTGTTTTTGAAGATCGAAAATTGGAGTCAAATGAGGTTTCTAGAAACATGAAAAAGTTGCTTGAAACGATAAAATTGCTTGGTTTTTTTGACGAGTTTCAGATGTTAGGTGAGGTGAGCCAGAATCGGACTTTTATATCTACTATTAGTTTAATTTTGATCTAATATTCTTTTCCTTCCGACACTTTCTTTCAATTTACAAAATATATAAGAAACACCTTGGGTTTACATATACAAACTTTTGGTTTCCAAAGAAATTCATTCACAAAATACATTTAAGATTCCAATAAAACCTAATTTTCCAGGAAAATCACTCATTAACATGTATCATATAAAAAAGCAACATCATTCTTATAGAATCAATCGCCGATGCTTCTGGTCTCAAGAAGAAAAGGATCCCAGCCGCAATATCAAAATTATTCCTTATCCCAACACAATCCCCTTCACACCAGTCCACAAACATGAGCCTGAGGGTATTGCCCTCACCGATACACCCATAGGATGTAGGTAGTGCTCACTCACCACACAAGTAACACTCGCGCGCGCGCCACACACACACACACACACACACACACACACACACACACACACACACACACACACACACACACACACACACACACACCCAACCATATGCATGAGCCTGAAGGTATTGTTCCCATCGGTACACCCAGGGTGTAGGTAGTGCTCATGCATATCCACAACATACACACAGTCATACAAAAATAACACTTATACTCTTGGGTAATTTGCGATGTCCCTAATCACCTTGTGTGTCCGCAAAATATGTCCCAAATCCTTTCTTCTTAGTACCTAAAAAACTCACATTCACCACTTATAAGGCCATGTTCTACAACTGACATTCAACCCTAAATTCATTGTTCCCATAAAATGAATACCCCATGCGCTTATGCCAGAAAGAGTCCTTCTATTCTGCAGAAAGTATCGTAAGTGAGAACGCATCACTGGCGAAGACTAAGCCCTCACACACTATTCCGCAAAATATTCCAAGTCCCGACGCACCAGTGAGAAATTACGATTCCCGACTTACACTTACCTTCTGCGTCGTAGAGTGATGCTCTTGCAGCATTTCCCCATCTGCTAGTCCATGTCCCGGAGATTGCGATCTCCTCCCCATCCGGGTCTTCTAGGCACCTGGCGACGATCTCCCAGATTCGTAAGCTACACCCCTATTTGTACTACCTGGCGGCCCTCTCCGCGCACACACCCTTTCCAGAGACCCCAGACCCGACGTCAGCGCCACTCTTTATCAACCACCTTCTTAATTAGCAAAATTACAAGAGCCAATCGTATAGTTTTCAAACATTGGCTGTAGTGACACGAGCGGCAATTCATGACACTATAAGAACGCAGAGGAAGCTGTTGGAATGGGGAATATACAACACTGGATTCTAAAGCATCGCCGCAAATATATGTACACATCTTCGCACTGGGTACGTGATGCATCGGGTGTGACACGCGCTATGCATAATGGGTACCCGAGTACTGGTGGTTTTGGGTACCCATACCCGACATAATGGGTACCAGGGCGATTTAGACGTATGTACCCACTGTAATTGGTAACTGGGTACCCTGGTACTCAATTACTTAGGTCTCATCATTAGCCCTACTTGCAACAATAGTGAATGCCGGTAACCGGACCGAAATATGCTATGTCTCGGTCTACACCACAATACTTACAGTCCATAGGTAACTGTCTTCTTGTATTTGGTCGATTCCCTTAGGCTGATCCATGTCGCAGTTTAAAAAAACTTTATAAGCTTATAAATTCCTCTAGAAAATGGTTGACTTCCCTAGCCTGAGGAAGAAGGGTGGCAGCCCACACACTGTTTGCCCCCAGCTGACTGATTATGAACTCCTACTGAACAATATAATGGTAAAAAGAGAACTTCGCTTGATAACTAATATTTTATATTCATTCATATTAAAGAATTTTAGTATGTTTCATAATTTAAACATATTACTTTGCATGAATATTGACTGTGCGATGTGAAATGTAAAATAATGTTGTGGTGTTGTACCGAGTGGTGACCCTGACAACCACAGCAACGTAATTGTTACCATCAAATACTAAATCATCGTTTTTTTTTTCATAATGAAATTTCATCCATGAAACAATTTATAAGTCTAATAAATTTGTCTATGAATCTATGCCAAATAGACTTATAAAGAGTTCCATGGATGAAATTTCACAATAGAAAAACATCGCAGATGGAGAATTTCTTGTGTTACTATGGTTTTGTGAGGGTTGCCATTACAACACAGGAAAATAATTTTGCATGTCGCATATAGCCCCTATCGCATGATCAGTATTCATGCAATGTAATCGTTAAGTAAGAAATGTACTAAAATTCTTAAATACATAAATATGAAATATCAGTTATTAAGAATTCACTTTTTACCACTTTATAACGAGATCTTACTGGCAAAACTGCAACCTTTGTATTCTGCTTTTTGACGTTGGAGATCATTTTGATCGAAGCTCTACAGAAACATAATAAAATACTCAACACAGATAGGTAGGTTTGTACTCGCTACTTGCGGTAAATGCTTCATTAACACTCGGGGCATAATGAAATATTCGGCACCAGATCATAATCAGCCCGTTGGACGGACAGACATACTAGGAAAAAATATATATATATATAATCGACTGCACATTTCCTTTGTGTTTGGACTGCCGTCCTGTTTACAGCTGTTTTAATAGATACAGCGTTGTCTCCCCCCTTCCCCCACAGATATAGCATACACACACTCAGCTGTGAACCTGCCCAGTATGTTAGCAGAAAATATTTTGCCATGGAAATAACTGTACACGCGTCTACTTTCACAACTATCAAAGTGCACTCGTATGCGAGACAGATTATATGATAGTTACCAGGATTCAGATTAGTCAATAAATGTAAGCCCATCAAAATATATTAAGTAGTTGTGATTGTGTTAACTCGCACATAAGCAGGAAAAGTGAATGTGTGTGTGGCAGGATGGTGCGCATTATCGCTGATGAATTCTTGACCGAGGAGAGGGATCGCAAGTACTACGCCGACCAGTACACATGCTGCCCCCCTCCGCTCTTCATTCTCCTCATCACGCTTGTAGAGGTGAGCATATTACGTCTCTGCTATTATTTGTAACATTACTAATCAAAACTTGTTTAATTTTCGGGGTCCAACAAATTAATGATTATATTTTTTTACCAAACTTTGTTCAACACTTACACATTAGTGATATTTTCCTTGAATAAAAAAATTTACATTTTATTTTTATTTAATACTTTGATGTCAAATTTAAATTTTTTCTCTTTTGCTGTAGCCATAAAAACAAGTACTAAGTTGTACAGATTAAAAAATTTACTAAGTAATGTAATCTAAAAATAACAGTTCATACAAAAAAGTTAAAATATGCAAACATTTCTTTATATTTAACTATTTTTTCATATATATGACTTGATATTTGGTGATGACATGTGCTGTAGCCCAGGGCATTAGTTTACTTTGTAATTCTTTTCATTTGTAAAACTTAGTATTTGTTATTACGGCTGCAGCAAAACAGAAAAAAAATTAGACATAAAATTATTTAAAAAAATATAACGTGGAAATATTTTTTTTTTTTCGATGAAAATGCCGTTGCATGTATGTGTAAAAGTTCAAGTTTGGTTAAAAAATAAAATTATTAATTTGTTGGAGTCCAACGCCCTTCATAGTGTTACTCACGTTAGTATATACTTTTGACTGTTATTTACTCATGTGTAGCAAAGGAAACTTACTTGGGATGAATAATAACGATTAAAGCCTTGACAAAGTGAAATATTGTAGAATAATTTAAACTAACAGTTTGATAGGTCCTGTGCCACAATGGGACCAGGTTTAAAATACTGTTATAAAAATATTACAGGGAAATGTGAATTTCAAAATGGAGGGAAGTGGTATTCACAGTAAAGGCTCGAGGTTGGGCTTCAGACAGTTTTCAAGACCATCATATTTCTCAGGCCGGCGTTATTTTTGCTCTGTTCTGTAGCAGGAGAATAGTATGGTCTTTGTAAAGGTGTGCTAAGGAGAATGCACAACTACTTGCGGCTTGGTGAAGCACGAGCCGATAGCATGTTGCTAAGGCTAGAAGTGAAGCGAACCTTGGTGGCTAGGCACGAACAAGAAATCAATAGTTATTTTGTGTCAGCGGGGCATAACAGTTGCGCGGTATTGTACGCCAATAAAAATCGTAGTTTTCAGAATACATAAAAACTTAATTGAAAACAGAGTTACGCAACCTTCGTTTAAGGGCAAAGGAATTGCTTGAGAAGTGTAAAACAGTAGAATATTGTAAACAAAAACGGAGTAAAGTCATAAATTTTTAAGAGCAGGCAGTAAATAACTTGGTGTATAATCGTAGGCATTTTTTTCTAAACTATGGATACCAAAAGTTATATATAGGGGAAAGATTGATTTTATCAATATTGCATTTATAATTGACCATATTTAATATGTACATACAGTGGTGTCAATTGTATTTGTTTTATAGTAAAAATAAAATTGTATAGTAGCTTTAAAATGTAAAGAAAATTTAGTAACTGCACTAAGTCAGTTAACATATAAAATGCTGTTTAAGAGTATTGTTACAATTTCTCTCTAGAAAATAAGTGGGTTATACAAAGTTCGTTAAGGCATGGAGGTCCTAATCAAATAAAAGAATTAATTATAATTTATTATTTTATTTACAATAACTCCAGCAAAATTCTCTAAACTCAAATTCTCACAATATATTGAAATCACTTACTGTTCAAAATTGACACCAATTAATAAAATATATAATTATGCCAAAGAAATCAGTTAAATTAAATATCAGTTCCAATAGACAGTGTATCAACCTATTCAATTCGATAATTTATGCATCCATATTTGGCAGTTCGAATATTAACAATAAAATCAGTATTACGCTTCAATTCAGTCCCACCTCAGTTCAGTCCATGTCCCGCTAGTCGCAATGTTCTAGTGTCCTCCAAGATCCTTCATGCATAGTAGGCTTCACTCGTCAGTTTCACACCCTCTCGTCCATTCAAGCGACGAACACCTCACTCACCGTCGTCCCGCAATCTCCAGTCGTCCACACTTCACTTCGCTAGCGCACACTCGGCAGGCGGCCTCCGTCAAAGACTGCTGGCCACTGAGTTTCAGCAGTGTATATATGTCTTAGGACACCACCTAGAATCTTCCCCAACTCGCGTGATGTGTCGTGGAGGGCTGAGGCGCCAGCAAGTCTCACCAGAACATTCTTGCGTCGTCGCTAAACGTATCGGAAACTCTAGCAGGTGAGAGGAAGTCTGTGACGCCAGCAAGTCTCGCCGCTGTCGGCATTCACGTGATTCCCAGGAGGGGAATCAGGAGGCCACGAGCGCATCGTTCCAGGAAGAGGGGAGGGCGAGGTGGGTCTCCGATTACGGCGTGGGGCAGCTGAGTCGGGGGCAGTTGCAGCACGTAACAGTATGGTTGATTGTTTATAGATACTACATGTCCACACATGTATATGTACAGTGTATGTTCCAGTATGCTCTATGCCTCTGTCTGACTTCCAAACGTGTGCACTCGATCTCCTCCAGGGTGTTCGGAGATCGACTTCCAAACGTGTGCACTCGATCTCCTCCAGGGTGTTCGGAGATATAGATGGTGGAGATAGTGTTATAGATAGATTGAGGGGATATATTGAGAAGGGCTGGAGATGGGCGGAGAGATGTGGGCGAGGAGGAGAGATATGGGCGGAGATAGATGTGTGGCAAGGGGAGATATATGGGTGGAGAGGGAGACGTGGGCGAAGAGAAATTGGGAGGGATGAGTGGTGATAAATGGGGGAGGGAGATGGGTGGAGATAAATGGGGAAGATAAATTGGGGGGATGAGATGGCCTAGATAAATGGGGAGGGGGACAGGGTGATGTGCTGAGAGATTGAAGAGATGGGTGGAGAGACATTGGGGGAGGGGAGATGGGCGGAGAGAAATCGGGAGGGGTAGAGGGTTATGGGCAAGAGAGGAATTGGGGGGATGGGTGGTGATAAATTTGGTGGTGGAGATGGGCAGAGAGAAATCGGGGGATAGGTGGAGGGAAATTGGAAGGGAGAGAGGAGATTGCAGGTGAATTGAGGAGAAAGATGGACCAAGAGGAGAGGAGGAGGGTGAAATTGGAAGAGGGAGAGAGATGGGGGAATGGAAGAGGGGAGAGGTATGGGAGGGGGAGAAGATGGTGAGAGAAATGGGATGAGGAGGGTGAGATAGGAGATAGGTGGGAGAGATGGGCGGCAGAGAGAGAGGCTGAGAGAAATTTGGGGTGATGGGCAGGGAGAAATTGGGACGGAGAGAGATGGGAGAGGGGAGCGGTATGGGAGGGAGATGGTTGGAGAGAAATTGCAGTGGGGAGCGAGAGGGAGATGGGCGGAGAGAAACTCTGTCCACCCCGATGGACAGAGTGAAATTGTGGAGGGGTGGAGATGGACAGAGTGAAATTGTGGAGGGGTGGAGATGGACAGAGATAAAGGGGGGCAGATAGGTGGAGAGTGATGGGCAGAAAGAAATTTCGGAAAGAGAGAGATGGGCAGATAGAAATTGGGTGAGAGAGAGATGGAAGGAGAGGGGTGAGATATGGGGAGGGAAACGGTTTGTAGAGAAATTGCAGTGGGGAGAGAGGGAGATGGGGGAGAGAGATGGGAAGAGTGAAAGGGGAGGGGGAGATGGGGGTAGGAAAATTGGGGGTGAGAGAGGTGGTTGGAGAGGGGAGTGATGAGGAGGGGGATGTTTGGAGAGAAATTGCAGTGAGGAGAGAGGGAGGGAGATGAACGGAGAGAAATTAGGGTTTGGTTTGAGAAGGGGGTGGGGGGAGAAATGGAGAGGGGGAGAGATATGGAGTAGGAAATTGTTGTGGGTGTGTGTATGCATTTGTGTGTGTGTGGGTGTGAGATGGTGTGTGGGTGTGAGATGGTGTGTGGGTGTGTTGTGTGTGATGGTGTGTGTGGAGGGGGTGTGATGGTGTGTGGGGGTGTTGTGTGTGTGGAGGGGGTGTGGTGGTGTGTGTGTGTGTGTGCGCGCGCGCAAGTGTAAGGTAGCTTGCGAGGACGAACGTATGAATTTTCGACAGTGCTGCGAGGACCTCGGAAGGAAGTCACGTGGTTCTCAGGTCTGGCAATGTTATCAGCTAGCACACAGGCAAAATTTGAAGTTAATCTGACGGAGTCCTCGTAATGTTCGTGGAGTTTCACACGAGTAGTGCAGCGATTATCCTCCAGGAAGTGCTCTAGTCTAATTTCTATACAAACTCTGTGTATCAGAATGGTCGTGTGTATATGTAACGAGGACTTGGATAGACACTTCTCATTTACACACTAAAGTGAATGCCTACGGTTCCTATGAGGACCTAGCTTCCGGCCAATCGGAAGAGAAAGTTTGAAATTTGAATCAGTTTGTGAACACGGGTTTTGTGAGGACCTATGTAATGCAAACCTTCCTAAAGTGCTGACGATTATTTTAATGTGAAACAATATTAGTATCAGGGTATTATTCAATCTAGAGAGTGGATATATTTTATTACCCTTAATAATTTGACAGATGCCTGATGTAGTGTTTTAGAATATTTTTTATAAGTAGATATCACATTATTAGGGGCAGTGAGTGATATTTCGAGACATGATACAGCTCAAAGCACTGTGCGGTCGTCCAGCTGTTTTGATTGGCTGAAGCATGTGCTGGTCTGTGATAACTGTTTGCGTGCCAATCACGAAGATACAGTGTTGGAGTTACGGAACCCTGAGTGGCTCGGTCAAGTGCGGAAACGACACTAGCAGCCAATGGAAGTATGGCAACAGGTGATGTGTATATATAGTATTTAAATCTACTTTGTGCTCCGAGCTATTCGCGAAAAATCAGTGGCCCTACACATTATTAATTTTCCTTGCTATTTCACCACATATAACTATCCCCTTGAGCTGATTGCAGTTAAATTATTTAAAAAAATTTGTAGCAAATGTTTGAAAAAATTATCATAACTACAGATTCAGTGGATTTTATATTTTAAAATAATTTATTCATTGTAAAAGTACATTAATAGTAATGACAGTTGCAAAACCATGTAAAAGTTTTTATTGGTAAGAAAGGAATTATTATGTCATGTACAGCTTAGCTTTTATAAAACATATGGAAATATTTCATCTCTCATAAAAGTGGAATTAATATAATCTTTTTGGAGGAACTTGGGGAAAAGACAGCTTGCAAATCACGTCCTCTGGTAGTTCCTTTTTTGCAGTGAACTTTCTGAGTCATGCGCGTAAATATTATTAAACACTAGTTCCAGTATTCTAGTGATGCTAGAATTTAGGTATTTTTGTTATTAAATTGCATCGTGTTATTGATCGTATAGAATATGTACACCACCTGCAAAAAAAAGTACTTGGAGGGAAAAAATGTTTATTGAATTTTACAAGAACCCAATGTAAACTGAATTTCCATGCCAATTTAATTATTGTGTGTGTGTGTGTATGTATATATATATATATATATATATATATATATATATATATATATATATATAATATATATAGCTAAAAAAAAAGTGTCGTCCTTTAAATTAAACAACGCGATGTTAAGAAAATAAAGCAAGTAAGTGTGTTGTATGACAGTTCCTCAGAACAATTCAAACCCCACTTCATGTGAAGAGGAATTCTGTGTTTGGTGTTCATTTTGTTAGAGAAACAGATAAATAGGTTCAGAGGTCGTGTTAAGAATACACTCAGGGCTACAAGGATCAGTTGTTGCGAGGATTATCATACGGACTGCATTTCGCGAGGACTTTCAGTTCAGTGTTCGTATAGCATTTAAGGGTTGCTGCGAGGACTTCAAACCCCACTATGTGCTATGAGGACTTCAATGTTTGAGATTCATTGTGTCGGAGAAACATTTAAATACCTTCTGATGACGTGCTCACAATACACTACTCTGGGTAGCAAGTATAAGGTATTGCGACGACTATTTAATGAAATGCATTTCACAAGGACTTTGCGTTTAGTTTGAGTGTGACGTTTCACAGTCATTGGGAGCTCCTGAAAACGTATTCCTTTTACTAGCATGTCAATTTGAGGGATTCATTTGAACAATAATAATTTACTTTATGTGCTGTGAATACTTTTTGAAGCCTCACTGCACACTACCTTTCTTTATTTTTCTAAGGCGATATTCATGTTGAAATGTTCAAGTGGTTTGGAGCCCAATATAATTTGGAGTTTCCGTCACCTTAAGCCGCTGTTCAAAACCGTGCGTCATAAAACCCTCCCTTTAACGTATTTCCACAAGAAGTTTGCAACAGAACTTGCATGGTTTTCATTGATTAATTATTCGGAGATGTCGGAAATGGTGGTCAATTATACTTATAACAGATATTGAAAGAAGTAACTAAGAGTGTATTAGATAATATTCAAATTAGATAAAATTCAAGTTTTAGATAGTGGTGCAAGTGCTACATATGATTCACCCGTACAAACTGAAAGGACTAATAAAGAATATAAGAGCTACGAAGACCTAAATTTCAAATAGAATATAAATTTGTGAAGGTTTTGCTTCAAATAGAGGAAGCCCGAAGAAAATTTTAAATTTAGCACCTTTATCTAATATTGATATAAAATTATGCAAAAAAAAACATAAATTAAACATTTCAAATGTGTTTATATGACTGATGAAGTAACAAATAAAATGTATGAAATTCAATTTGCTACTGTTAACTTAGACATTTCATCAGATCCCGACACCAAATGGGTTTTTTTTTATAAATACAATATTGCTGCTATTACTTTGATTCGTCCCGAGGAAACTTCCCTAATAAATAAATAACTTCAAAAAAACAATACTTAATACAATATTTATTGTAGTCATAACTTCAATTCGATTATCTGTAGGCATTTATGTTTAATAGTCATCGATGTATTCTATGGAGGATTTACACTTTCAAGCGTATTGTTTCTGTTACTAAATAAGGAATGTATTTGGGAAACCATAAATAATATCTTTAGGATTTTCAATCATTATTTACAAAATATTTATCCAAAATCTATTCTGAATAATCATCTTTAAAACAGATATATGTTTAAGATACAATACTGTAATTTCTTCCTTATAGCCACAACTCAGTAAGGTTTTCTTTTAGACAATTGACTGTATTTCACTCCATAATCAAAGAATTAACGTAATAGTGGAACCAACTGATGGAAAATATACTGTTAAAATGAGGTTTTTGATAATAAAAGTTAATGAGATAAACAATAAATTTGATCATGTTGTAGAAAATCTGAACTACCTACTCTTCGCCAACCTCTTGTTATTTAGAGTTACACACAAATAAATTTAAAGTGTTGTTAAATTAAAAGAATAGAAGACATGTGTTCTGTGTGTTGCAAATGGAAATAAAAAATGTTTCTTACTTCGATAACTACTTCATAATCTTTGCTAGTTTATTTTTTATACTGTTGAAAAAATTGATTTTGTTAATATAAACTTACCTTAAGTATATTATTATTGTTATTTATGAATCTGTAAATGTTAAAGTATACAGTAAACGTTTTGATTTTAAAAAGGTGATGAGTTATCTTTCAAAATAAAAATAAATAGTAAAGTTTTAATGTAATGTGTTGGATTCACAATTATAATATTCTAAAATATAAAGAAGATAAATTGTTTATGATAATTTCTTATATATGTATTTTTTTATTTATTGACTATAGAAAATTTTGCGTGTAAAATGTAAAAAAAAGGTACTGGAAATAATAACGTAGTAAAGTTGGAAAATATGAAAAACTGTAAAATAGATTTTAAATATGTACACATGTAGTATGTAAACCTAAGAAATCAACATTCATTGAAATAAGTAAATTTTAGTGTAAGAGAAGGAATAGTTAATGGAATATATATATATATATATATATATATATATATATATATATATATATATATAGTGTGTATGTATGTGTGTGGGAGTTTTCCACGAAGAAAAATGATATGGTAAAGATGATTTATGGCAAATCGATTTAGTTGGAATAGATACAGAATATTTAAAAGCTATATCTTCTATGATTAAAGGATTGAAGCGAATTCTAACAATAATTATATTTCTAAGTATGCATTTAAGAAACATTACGTGTGTGTATACATTTTTGAGTTCCTCAATTTCTCCCTAAAGCATGTCTTTGTGATAGTGAATATGGCTGAAATGGGTGTATTCACGGTCATTTTTAGGCATGAAAATTCCGGTACAAAACATTAAAAAAGGTATAGGGACGTGAGTAGTATGGTATAGTTCCTTGTTGAACAAGACGGGATCAGGATAAAGTGCGATGTTCGAGGGACCATCTTGAATTCCCGATTTCCTGCTCTGTCATTCTGGTCACCCAACCACGATCCTGGACTTCGCCATCTTTGTAGCCAGTATGCTGCCACCTTTGTAGCCAGTACACTGAAATCTTGGATCCACCATTTTGGTAGCCAGGATGTAATTTTTCATGCTCCATCATTCTGTGTTATCTCTCTATAATTCCATTTTGTTTTTTCATGCTCTTGCATTCCATTGGTTTATTCATTGTCCTTCCATTTTTCTCTCTCATTCCATCTCTTTCCTTTCTATCTTGGTTTTAATTATCTGTCTCTTACCTTTGTTCAACCAATTAATCACATTTACTCCACCGCCATAATGGTTTTTCATTTGTCTCTCACATTCGTTCGACCCCCATCTTGTTGTTTTGTCTTTTGTTTACATCGGCTGATGCTAGGGGTGCCGATGTCGCTCTCGCTCGACCACCATGTTATAGAGTTTACTGCTAGAGGTGCTGGTGTCGTATTCGCTCCACCACCATATTTGTTTATGAAGATAGCTGTTAGGGGCGCTGGTGTCGTTTGCCCACCATATTTGTTCTAGAGTTGGCCACTAAGGGTGCTGCTTTTTAGAGCTCAAAATACCATCTGGAGGAGTTCAGGATTGAACTGCTGAACCTTGGGTCGCCATGCAGTTGCCTTGGACTACTTGGCTTTCGGGACATGCGTTGGGACAAGGGTTTAAAAGAATTGTATATCATGTATACGTGGATAAAATTATTTTAGTAAAAATTGAATAAATTCACCTGCGACTTCGAGAGATAATAATAATCCTCCCTCATAAAAAACCTGCAACCCCCAAAAGAATTGCTAAAAAAATTTGTAAAAAAAACTTAAATAAATGCATTTCAATACCTCGGATTTTTATTGATTTTTCTAGAAAAAACCTTAATTTTGCTTAGAATCCCACACTCACACGACTCGTGCGAGAGTGTTCGAATCGCCAGTGTGTATATTTCTTTACGGATTTTTAGATGTAATTTTCTATACACGAGAAGTTGTATAAAATGTTATTGTAAAATACATTCCAGGCAGGACTTTGCAAGAAATATTAGAATTTTTATTTTGTATTCAGTTGCGTATATTGCACCTTTAATGGAAAAGAAACAATATAGAAAAAGGCTATTTCAGAAGATACTAGTGGTTCCTATTATGAAATAAAGGAACGTCATACATACAGAAATCGCACAGATTCAAAAGAATCTATAACCTATGCAGAAGAGTTTCTTGCATGGAGAGTAAAAATGCTGAGTGAAAATGTATTTAATAATAAAGTTATATGTATTTATGTGCTGCTACATAACAAATAACTTATTGTATTATACATTCTATAATAACTATTACACTAAGGTACCTTATTTCCGTTTTTATTCCTATAAAATTCCATCTTAATCCTCGCTATTATTTAGAATTTAACTATGTAAATTTATTAAGGTTTATTGTCAACTTAATCTTTAAATTTTACATTTTAACTATGCACAATTAAATTTTATCTCCATATGTAGGTTTCATTACATTATAGTGAAAATCATACATCAACTCTCTCGATAGATGCAATTTCGACATACCTAAATCTATAGGTTTATTAAAAGTCGCCCTTATTTGATTCACATGTATAGCTGCAAGGTTCTAATTGAGTACGGCCCTTCTTTCACTGTTTTTTTGTTTAACAATTAAATTTTCACGTTTATTTGCATCTCGTACTAATTTTATATTTATTCATTTTTAAATATTTTCCGTTATTTTACCAAAACGAGAGTTATTCATCAGCTAGTAGAAGTCCTTTCTGAAGTCATGTTTTGCATTAGTTATCTTTTGTATATTCAAATCAACGTACTTCTTTAGCCCATCGGATTGTTTAAACTGTAATATATATATATATATATATATATATATATATATATATATATATATATATATATATATATATATATATAATATATATTTTTTTCAAGTTTTAATATATTAGCTAGACACTGATTTCAATCACATTAGTGTAATTCACATTTATTTTCATCACATAATGGTCTTAACAATTTAGACAAATTTTTGCCTGAAATTCCCTAATTTTCAGAAAAAAATTAAAGATATTTATGTAATTTATGTATTTTTACGGATATTCCAAATTACCTTATAATATGTATCCAACAACTTAGCATTAACAACACAAAACAGAACAGACGCACACATCATGGTGGAAACATTATACTAATTAGCACAAAAAAAACAGGACTGGAAATTTCCTACGAAAAGACAGAATATATAGAATGCAGGCACAACTGGGAAAGATACATGAAAAGAGGACATGGACAAATAGAGGGTCGATAAATTTAAATATCTAGGAGAGTGGATCCAACCAAATGGACTGGACAACACAACAAACAAAGAAAGGGTCAGAAAATTGGAATTTGCGTACAGAATAACACAAAACCACTACAATAAGAAAGCAATAGCCGTCCAAGCCAAAATTAGACAATACAATACAGTCGTCAAACCAGAAGGAACATATGGATCAGAATGCCTGACGATGAACAAGAGGAAAACTGCGAGAACTGGAAGTAAGAGAAAGGAAAATCCTGAGAAAAATGTTCGGACCACTCAGAAACACAGACAACACGTGATCAAGAGGAAAAATGAAGACCTATAAAAAAATACCGAAAAAATTACAGAAAATGAGAAAAAGAAGACTGAAATGTTATAGCCACCCAAAAAGAATAAATGAGAATAGACTCGCCAAGAAAATATTCAACTACATCGCAAAATTGAAATGCACAACAGGATGGATGGTAGAGACCAGGAAAGATGCAGAAAAAGTTGGGATAAGGAAAGAATCGTTCAACAACAGAGAGAACATTAGGAGCGACTGATCGACAACGCAAGATTTCCGGAGGACCGACCGAAACCAAGACACAAGTGAGTGTGGACTGAAGAACAGAGACGAGCAGTTGGAGAAGATATGAGGAAGTTCTGCGAAGGAAGGAAAAAGAAGATGAACCAGAAGTCTTGAGTTCATTGCGGTTCATAGATGGCCAAATTCATAATTAAAAAAATAAAATAAAAAAAAAAGTATCCAAAACTAAAATTATAGTTAAAATCTGGATATGTTATCAATTCAAAACCACTATATGATAATTTTGAGATATTTCCCATCCATATAAATTATTCGCATCTAAGTGCATTAAATAATTAGATTCTTTATTTTTATCACATTTTTCTAAATATTCATTATTTGATCTAAACTATCGTTTATAACATTGAGATAGTCCACCCCTATCGCCCTTCATATCACATCTTATTCGTGCAAAATATCGATGGGGTGGTTTAGTCATTATTACACAGTTGTTACCCTGGAATGCGATGCTAAAAACGTACCAGGCTGGATCGAAGCAATAGACTTTCACACAAGACTTTCTAAAGTTTCCTACATTTGCTCAGGAAACGGTCAAATGCGTGGGAAAACTCCCTACTTTGTATTGTAGCGACGCTAAACATTCTATATTTGTATTCAGTTGTGTGGTATTATTTCCATTATATATATATATAATAATATATTGAAATCTTTAAATCCTGTTTAGGAAGTTTGCCAGTTTACCTTTACGAAGAGTCCATTTCGCCCGATGAAATATTACATTAGTCCAATGCAGTTTGTGCAAGGCGATACATTGAAAGAACCTACCGAGATATGTAGGGATTTGTTTACTCGGAGTCAGCCAGTGTTGTCGGCAATACATCTTGTTGCATCGACGGGCACCGATTCGACCTGTAATTATGATGAGACAGTTAATGCTAAAGACGAAATGAGTGCAGCAGAGACGGTTTGCGCAGAATGTACACTTGCAAGACTTTCACATGAAGTCGAAGAACTTCAAAATAAATAGTCTTCGGCTGTAAATACTGATGAGCATACGACACCTGCTACAAAGAAAAGGAAATTTAACGTTTGAGGATGTAACTTAAAGGAAAGATGGTCATGAAGACAGCATAGGTGAAAATGAACATGAAGACACTGATAATGCTGAAGACGATGATGGCGATTTGCTCGATGCACTGACACACCCTTCAAACACATTTGCTGCAATGAGCGACATGAAGAAAACAGAAGACGTGGAGATTAGTGACTACCTAGTTCCCGAAAACCCGAATGAATTTGTTGATAGACTCGGATAATTGATTGAGCTTCAAAAACACGGGGAGTTCTCGCGCTTTGATTAATATATTCAATCGTTAGTAAACTGGACGATAACGGGATATATCGGATGATGTGATGAACTACTTTCTTCTGAAATTGTAATTATAATATAATAATACATTATTATAAAATAATCCATTATTATTATAAAATAATCGTTTTTCCCCTTATTTTTGTGTTTTATATGCTTTTGTCCCTCACGACTTTAAAGTGGTGCTGTGAGCACTCGCCTATAAATTTAGAGTCATTATCATTTTGTAATGGTAATAATGACTAGTATAAAAATGCACGGATAGTTGACTGCATACAAAAACATTGTGTCGTCATGTAAAAATTTTCGAGACAGTTAGCGAGCGTTTTTTTTTTTATTATGTATGCATAGCGACAGACGACACACATCGATTGATGATTAATGCAAAGATTGCGAAATGTTGATGGGAAGATTGAAAGATTGATGGAATAATTGAAAGACTGTGGTTCTAATTGCAAAATATTCAAAGACTGTGGTTCTGATAGCAAAATATTCAAAGCTTGTGGTGCTGATTACAAAACAATGAAGGATTGTGGTGCTTATAATGAAGGTGATTGCCAAATATTGAAATATTGTGGTGCTGATTGTGAAGCTGTTTGCGAAAGATTGAAATATTGATGGATTGAAAGACTGCGGTACTGATTGAAATGCTAATTCGAAAGGTTGATAGAAAGATTGAAATATTTATGGATATATTGTGAAATATTGATGGTAACATTAGTAAAAAAATCAAGTCTTGAATTCTATTTATAAATTTTTTGGGTTTTTCAAGGTCAAAGGTTACCAGGTCCAGTTCAAAGGTCAAGGTCACCTGGATACAAGATAACGGCTAAGATGGCTGATAGTTAGGTCAGACACCGATCCTAGATCCCGTATATCGATGTGTCATACCCCATGCCTATAAAACCAATATGGCCACCACAGCCATGTCCGCTGATCTTCCCCGGTCTGCGAGTCCATCTATCCTGCTCTGGAAGGCTTAGTGCTTTTCTTTAAGGAAAAGCGGAAATTTTTAGGTAAATTTAGTATATTTCGAGAGAAAAAAAAGGGAAATTTGTTGGAAAAAAGGTAAATAGAAATTCCAACATGGCAGTCGGTCGGTGCCTGGCTCCTACTCGCCATTGCCTTGCGCGAGACCCACTATTTTCATTCTAGTAACAGTTAATACATCATGTAAAAATATTGCCAAACCATACATGTGCGGTAATGTAAACAACGATAATACCTGCCTCTGTTTTAGTTTACAAAATTCAGTTAATTAGTTCTAGCAATCGGGCGTAACTTCATAACATTTCCCTCTTAGGTCGTGTCACAAATTTTTCAGAGGGTCATTCGGGACGGCCGTTTGTCCCGATTTGGCAGAAAAGTATATTTTAATTTTGGATCTGTTAGCAATTAACAAAAATTTCGTTACCATGGGAATGAAATAAATTACGTGAATGTTGGGACCTGACATTGTTGACTCGTGGTGTGGCCGGTTTTGGATGGATTTTGGGCCTTGTGGTAAATAATTGGTACAAAACCAATCTCTTTTTAACAAACCAGCCCCTGTAAACAGTCCACCCCCCCCCCCCCCCCCCGTTTTCCACACACACGCACTCTCTCTCTCACTCCACTACTCTCTCTCTGTCTCTCCCCCCCCTCTCTGTCTCTCCCCCCTCCCTTCCTCCCTCCCACTACCGACCATTTATAAGCCATCCCGAATTCTTGTCAAAAAAATATGTTCACGTTAGTGTGCAGGCACTGACCACACAATAAAAATATGGTCACGTTAGTGTGCAGGCACTGGCCACACAATAAAAATATGGTCACCTTAGTGTACAGGCATGGCCACACAATAGAAATAATGATTCAATTTGTGGTAACATTTCGAGCTGATTTGTTTACGTATGTTTATGGTTTTGACTGTGCCAAGAAACGTTACGTCAACACTGAAACATCTTCGAAGCAGATAAGTGAAATGATCGTCTCCGAAAACCCGTGTATTTCTATTTAATGCAAGTAGATAAATTTCAAATTATTAACGACCGCGATGTTACTCCCATTTTCTTAATTTTGTTCCGGTATCACTGGTTTTTGGCAGAAAATTAGTATCACAACTGAATGACAGACTCAGTGTGTTCAGTTGCTTGAAACCACAGAAATGCCGACACTAGATCAATTATCTATTCCTATTATCTACACATATTCATATATACGCAAGAGTTCGGAGTTGATCAATCTTTTTACGTATATAACCGTGCTTGCTTACGTACGTGCCACTATAGGTACAGCTCGTTGTGTTTTGTGTTTTCATTTCAATCAATGACGTCGTGGTGGTGGGTAGGGTTATTAATCCGTGATGATTAAAAAAAAAAGTCACAGTCTGGGTCGTCTAGTTTGTAATACTGGTAGGTGCTTTTACACTGCAATTTTTTTGTATTAGTTTATTGTATACTCTTTAAATATAAAATGAAGGCTGGTAGCAACGGATATTTCTTTAATGTCCTTTCAGGTTTCAAAAACCAATCGAGATTACCAAACACAAAGGAACACTTAGAAAAGAGTTGTAAAGACATTACAGATTCGATTATATAATGAATGATCATATGGAGACCAGATTATATTTTTCAAGTCTTGTTTAGAAGAACTGGAGGGTGTTATATTAATTTGATACTAAATTATAGAAGTTGTCTTTAAATTACTGCTGGGAATGTGCGCATGCCTAGACAAAACATGACATTAAAAAAAATAATAAGGGAGAATGAAAATAGATTTAAAGTGATTATTATAAAGACACAAATTGTTACTAAATTCCAATTAGCTTTAAGGAAATTAGAATACTTATCCATCAGGGTAGATATAAAAAGGTCGGTCCTGGACCACCCCACATTTCCATCAAATAAATCAAGAAATTTGAGGCCAAAACAAGGTTTTTGCTCCAAAATCATAGTTTGTAATTTAAGAACTTAAACATTATAAAAAAAACAAGCAAATTTACCACTTTTTTTAAAATAGCATGCAGGCTTTGTGCCACCTTAAAAACATTAAATTTTGAGCTACAATCAAGCACGTTTCTCGCTTTTCAAGCAATTTTTCACATTTTCTATAAATATAAATTTTTTAAGCGAGCAATCTAAACATTTATGAAAAATAAAGCAAAATCAAGTAAAAAGATTCAAATCAATAGAATTGAAATATTAGAACAATTTAATATCATGTACAGATTTTCCATATTCCATTTCTTTTAAGTCTGTATACATTATAAAAACTTGTTTATCATTTATTAATTTTAAAGCATTTTTATCAAAAAGCTGTACATATCGATCAGGTAATGTCATTTAGAATGCAAGTAATTTTTTACCAAACTTAGATTCACGAATTTGAAATCTGTGGCTTCATACAATTCATCAATATCTAGATCCTGCAGTTCAATGTATACAAGCGAATTGTTCAACTTGTGGTGCAGAGATTCCATTTTTTTTATTTACAAAGAAATAAATAATTAAAGAAACATTTTTTTTTTCATTCTTTCAATAAATTAATTTTCTGAATAAATACTATGGAAACTAATTTCGTATCTAAGCAATGTAAAAAAAAGTGGCGAAGTATTAAACATAGAAAGTTTTCACACACATAAATACATGAAAGATAAGCATATTAACACTTGTAAAAATGTTGTAATGAATGACAAAAATCAATATGAGTAAAAAAAAAAAAAGCAGAAAGTAATATGCAAATGTGGTAATATATTTATAATCTACAGCTTGAAAACCATAAAAAAAAAAAAACTAAATCGCACAACACATCAATAGATATTCTAAAGGAAATTCAAAAGGAGAATTATCTAACAAAAACATGTACAGTTTGTAATGAGAATAAATATACGCAATTATTTTCTTTTAGTAAAAGTTGCAAGGATAAACGCATAACTACGTGTCAAAATTATTTTGGTGAATATCTTACGAATTATCCCCTTAACAAGAAGTTGGATATGATTTCCCAATAATTTAAACATATTTTCGATTCTATTCCACTAATTTTTTTCGTATATTCTTTATTTTGTTATTTAAAATGTTTTCCCTTTAAATAAACAAATATGGAGGCTTCGAAGATAAATCATGTGTTAGATGAAAAGACAGTGAGAGTTAAGAATTACATGTACAAGATTTGAAATGAAATATGTGCACATGCAACGGAAAACTGATTTAATTGCAGCTATTGTACCATTTATTATAAATCAACAAAGAAAAAGAAACTTTAAAAATTTACCCTTTTCAAATTACACTATAAAATATAAAAATGCTAAAAAAAAAACATTTATAGAAATATTCCCATTTTCTACTATAGTGTTTTCATGCAACCTATAGATAAAAGTAAGTGGGTAACAGAATGGATAACAAAGAATAACTTTACAAATTTACCTTTATGTGATGCTGATATAAATGAATTATATAAACAAGATAAAAACGACTTGAAAGAAACTTTTCCTTATTTTATCATTTTTAATTTTATCACCTTTAGTTATTAAAACTTTTTCAACCAAGTATTCATCAGGATAGTTTGTTTTCATAATTTTTTATTCGTAAAAACCACCTTTTTATTTCTTCTCCTTTGTGATCTTTCAGTGTGTAAGTTGGCACAACAAAATTTAAAACTTCAAAAATGGTAAATAATTATGTTGTTCAATTAGCTATATAACCCCTTTTCAAGAAATTGTTTACTCTTGCTCACATGGAAAATATCTCAACTTTGCATTTCCGGTTAGTACTCATGTCTACAAAGTCTTAAGATTTTTTTTTTAATTTTTTTTTTACTTCAGTTGGTTTCATGCCAATGGTACTATGTTGTGTGTTGTTGTATTATTTAACTAAATCATGTAAAATATTTATCCATTTATAATTGCCATTCAAAACAAATTTCTTCCAGATTTCATTCTTCATGGTACGATTAAATCTTTCCACACAACTTAATGTAGAATAGTGATTGATGTTATATTTTTGCATAAGTTCGCTAAATATTTTATTATAAAATTCTAAGTCATTGTAGTTTTGTAGATTATTTGGTTGTCTTTTAACCAATGTAGTTTCTAAAGCAATTGCTACATTTTCGGTTGTTTTACCTTTAATTGGTATTGCAAATGCATGTTTTGAAAAACATCAATAATTGGTATAATATATTTGTAACCATTGTTGACATGTGGTATCCCTTTTAAATTTCCGGTATCCATTTCTAAAAGATCAATTTTCCATAAATCATCAATTCCATATCTTATTACTTTTCTTTTTGGTGGAAAAATTTTTCATTATGGTTTACATTATTAATTTATTATGCTATTTTTTTTCTCAGAAATGTTGATTTATTAGAATTGCATATCGAGCAAATACTTTTCTGAACTAATTGTCCATTTTTTGTATTTTCAGTTTGTATATTATTCATAGTGACTTACTTGAAATTCAAACACCAAGTACAAGTATTCTCCATTTAATAGTGTGTGTATGTGTATTATATATATATAGTTAAGCTTTATATATTTCACAAATATTCCTATTGATGCCACTATGCCATCAGAATATTCAGATGTTTTTATTTTTTTATTTTAAAGGATAAATGATCAGCTTGGCAACATCAAAAGGCTTACTGTGATCTATTTTTGTACTTCCCTTAATAATAGTCATATATTTTTTGGATGAATTAACATTAACAGTAAAAACCATTTTATGAACAGTGCAATCCATAAAAAAAAGTAAAGAAATTTTGATTATTATACAAGTGGAAAATATTATTAGATTTATCCCACCTGGCATGCAAATTAAATCTGTGATATTTCTTCCATGCTTTTTTCAACTTTTTCCTTTACAATTGTATCACAATAATCCATAACTGATTGATATAAATTTTTGTAATTTAACATCTGTTTCTAGGTCAATAGCTTCTGTGTTTTTTTTTTTCAACTTTCAAATCGACATGCTTATCACAATAATTAAAAACAGATTGGCTTAAATTTTGTAATTCATCATCGAAGTATCTTTTATTGAGCGCATCTTTACCTTCTACAGGATCAGACATATAATAAATTCTACGATTTTGAATAGAAACATATTCTGTTGCGTAAACAAAATCTTTACTTATTTGATCTCGTAAAGCAGAAACGATTATATTGCATTTCGATTCTACATGCGATTTTTAATCAGAAACACTAGTGTTGTATTTTGATACTACGTCGGTTTTTAAAGTAAAGTCGGAAACAATAGTTTTATATTTTGAATCTACATCCTTTTTACTGTATAATCTGTTCTATATATTTCGAAATATTTTTTATTGATCTCGTCTTTATTATTTATAGGTTCATCTATATTAACAATTCTATGCCCTAGAAAAGAAACATACGATTTTGTATAATGAAAACAGTTGTGTGGTTTACTTTGTAAAGAAGAAACACTCGAATTGTATTGTGAATCTACATATGATTTTAATGCATGAGCACTAGTGTCAAAAATTTTATTTAAATATTTGATTAATGGTTTCCCAAATATATATGTAATTTAATAACATAGAAATTATATAACTAAACTTAAATTCTCACGAAAAAATATGTAATACAATTTAACGTACATAACCACAAATAACTAATGAGTCATAATAGTAAACATCATTATTTTCTTTAAAAATAGCAAGCCCGATGAGTACCAGGATTTACTGAAGTGTTGAAATTTACCACAGCACACTTATTTTTGAGCATTCTATTTGGCAGTTCGTCTGTCATATAAACATTTCTGAATTTTTTTTTTACTTATTTTTCCATATCGATATTAGATACTGGGGATATATTCAAACTTTTTTGGTCTTCCTCTTTTTTTTTTTTTGCAACTACACCACTTCAAGCTTTATTTTCCATAGCTAAGTTCTTTTTTTTTTGTTCTTCTGATTCTTTTTTATTTTTGCTAATTTGTTCAACAGAATTATAAATTGCAGTAGCTACTCCTGCTAAAGCACAAAGTCCAGTTAAAGCAGCAACTATGAGGGGAATATTCCTCCATGATGTAAACCACTTCCAGATTTTTATTTTAATATTTTTTTGAGTATTGGCAATGGCAAGAGTAGCAAGAAAACTTTGCCTTCTTTTAATTTTTTTTTTTTTTTGCTGGAGTTGATCTTTTGTTAAAAATTTATCAATACCCAAATCTCTTAATTGATCAATGTGTATATTGAAACTTTAGCTTTTTATCTTTATTTAAACAAGTGTGTGTGTATATATATATGTGTGTGTATATATATGTGTATATATATGTGTATATATATGTGTATATATATGTGTATATATATGTGTATATATATATGTGTATATATATATGTGTATATATGTGTATATATATATATGTGTATATATGTGTGTATATATATGTGTATATATATGTGTGTGTATATATATATGTATATATGTGATATAATATTATATATGTGTATATATATGTATATATATGTGTATATATATGTGTATATATATGTGTATATATATGTGTATATATATGTTATATATTTATTATATGTTATATATATGTGTATATATATGTGTATATATATGTGTATATATATGTGTATATATATGTGTATATATATGTATATATATATGTATATATATGTTATTATAGTATATATATATGTATATATATATGTATATATATATGTATATATATATATGTAATTTATATGTATAATATATATGTATATATATATATGTATATATATATATGAAATTATATATATATGTATATATATATATGTATATATATATATGTATATATATATATGTATATATATATATGTATATATATATTATATGTATATATATGATATTATAGTATATATATATATGTATATATATATGTATATAATATAGTATAATATATATTGTATATATATATATGTGTATATATATGTGTTATATATGTGTGTATATATATTGTTATATATATATGTATGTATATATATATGTATATATATATATGTATATATATATATTATAATATATATATATGTTATATATATATGTGTATATATATATGTGTATATATATATTGTATATATATATATATGTATATATATATATGTATATATATATATGTTATATATATAGTTATATATATTATGTATATATATATGTATATATATATATTGTATATATATATTGTATATATATATATGTGTATATATATAGTGTATATAATTAATATATATTGTATATATATATGTGTGTATATATTATATTGTAATATATATATATGTATATATATGTATATATATTGTATATATATGGTTATATTATGTTATATATATGTGTATATATATGTGTATATATATATGTGTGTATATGTATATATGTGTTATATATATGTTAATTATGTGTATATATATGTGTATATATGTGTGTTTATATATGTGTATATGATTGTGTTATAGTGTTGTGTTGTGATATAAGTGATGTGTATGTGGAATAAAATTTTAATTCCCAACCCAATTTCTCTGTGTAACATAGTTGAGGCAACAGCACCAACAATTTTTTTACTATTTGAGTATCTTTATTTAACATAATTTCTTTAACTTATTTTTGTTAAATTTTGTAGTTTCGTGTCTATATTCTAAATATTTGTGGTTTCTATATGCAATTTTGTGATATTTGCAAGCTTCATCTAATTTATTTATTCTTGAGTCTCCCCTTTCCAATCTTTCATAAAAATTTTTTAATTTGCCACACTAATTATAACCTGGCAAATGCATTTCAGGTAAATTTGAATTAATCAATGCCTAGTTTATCACACTTTTTCCATGGTGTTCAGTATTCAAAAATGTGTGTGGAATTACATTTATATTTTCTTTTGGCAAACTATTGTATTTTTTCTGTACCTTCACCAGATTTAGGAGAATTTTTTTATATATTCGTGATAAATTGGTTCATTTATTTCATTATTCTTCCAACCGATACTCGAAGCTAAGCTCATAGTTGGATCATAATTTTGATATGCTGCATTTGTTAACAAAACCGTTTCTGCGTAATTTTTATAGTCCTCATTAGTTTATTTATCATCACCAGAGGATTTATGTACACAATAATCTTTTTTTACTTTTTGTTTACTAGTGAGGCATATTGTTAATTCGTATTTTTTTTATCTTTGACAAATAGAAAATCGCAATCTATTTTTTTGTACCACCAATTTTAAAACCTTGCCCATCTCCTCGTAAACCAAATTTATTATCAATAACTTAATATTTTTATAAATATATTTTCAGAGATTTATCCTGGAAACACTGGCTATAGGTGGTAAATTTTTCAATGATACAATTCCCATTTGCTCATCAAAATTAGGAGATCATCGTTCTGCAATTAATACTCTTTCAAACGATGTTTCTTCTGGAGTTGGTGGATAATCTACTAACTTTTTTACTGCAACATGAACCAATGTGTTTATTAAATTTTTATTGTCTTCACTTAATTTTTCTACTTTTTTTTGCCAACATTTCATTATTCACCAATCAATGGCAGCTCTTTTTTCTTATATATTTCATATTCCACTTCATGGTGAATTTTGTAGTTTTTATATTTTTCAATGAGCGATTTCACTCTAGAAATATCCTGGGATTCTTTCATTTATATATAAATTTTATTCTTATTAAACGAGTTGTAAAAGTAACGAGAGCTTTTAAAGACAAACTTTTCCCCCAACTGAACAGACATGGGAAAATTTGAATGTTTACAATAACAGAATTGAGTTTGATATTCCTATAGGAGATAACTTTTCTGTTCCAAACTATGCTAATGTTTTCGAGCAGTATAGATCAATAAAGAGAGATAAGTAAGGAAATGATTTAAAATAAGAAAAATTAGATAACATTGATGTTTGTTCTAACTTTTTTCCTTTTCAATTTTTTAGAGTAGAAATTTCAAAAACATGAACAGATTATTGAGGCTGTTGATAATCCGGGAATAACTTCAACAGTGATGAATGCTTTGTTAAGATTGCCAATTAAACAAAATTATATGGAGATATCTTATGTTAATAATCTATATCGAGTAAAATAAAGCAGATGGTACAATTGATAGGGATTAGATCCAGGCAAAATTGTTATTAAAAAATTAGAAATTATGTGGCCTGTTGAATATGAAGCAAACAAAGCCATTTCAATTGAAGAAGAAATACACAAAGGACCTAAACTGCCAATTAACTTTAATTATTGACAATTTTCAGGAAAATAAGTTCCTACTGGAACAACTATCTTTGACATGCCCGATTTTGTAATTGTACACATTCATACTATTAGAAAAAATCAAGATTATCAGAGCTTACATGCTTCTATGTTTGATCACTTTAGTGTGATAAATATTTGTTAAAAATGGAAGAAATGGAATTTTTCCAAAAGAAAACTGGAATCTAGATACAGAAAGTGGCTTTTGCAAAAAATGTTTCTTGCTTATAACGATTTTAGAAATTCGAAAACAAAAGTGTTTACCGTATTTCGAAATAATGAACTTTATTATAAACCAACTGTAAACACGCATGGTGATAAAATTATTATTAATTTCGGGGGCGAAGACCATTGTATGTCATTGGTTGTTCATATAGAAAAACAACTATAGTTAAATAAAAACAAATATAAAAAATAGTGTTGATTTTAATAAAGCTGTTGGAGCTGGCACAATGTATAATGTTGTTCTAGTTAGTGAACGAAATTTAACTAATGATTACTTGAAAGAAAGGATTACTGAAGATCTATAAATGTTTAATTTTATTAAATGGAGGATGTAAAAGATTTTACAGAAACAAGAAATTGTTTCGATATTTTAATACAGTATTTTAGACTCAGTGTTGAATGGTTTCATTAAAAAAATTTACGAATTTTTGATCAAATAAAAAATTATTTTTCTGATTAAAATTTTCTAACTTCTTATAAATTTTTCAATATTATAAATGGATCAAATTTTAGAACTTTGGGATATTGGATATGAAATTATAAAAACAGCAACTTCCATTGATAAAGAATTGGACCTTGTTAATTTCAAAATTGTTTTTAAATCGATAAAAATGATCTAAGATCAAATAAATTTTCTTAATTTTGAAGACTATGTTTATGATTTGGATTGCTGTGATGGCTGGGATTATTTAATCGGTAATGGCTATGCTTCAGATTTGTCTTTAAGACTTTAAAAAGTCTTATTGGTGTTTTACCTATGATGAATAAATTCTATCAATTCTATCAATTTATTATCTTAAAATTTCCACCTTATTTTTACTTATTTTGCTTGTCTTTGTGTAAATTTTGTTTTGGCCCCAAATTGCTTGATATTTTTGATGAAAATATGGGGTTCCAGGACCGGCCTTTTATATCTATTAATAATAATAATATACTTTTTTTATTCAGCCATTAAGTTAAGGCATACTCATGGGGAGGGATATCCAAATTTTCATTTCTTTTTGGCTGGACTAGAAAACATCGTGCATTTGTAGTAACCTCGCTTCCCCTAATCAAATTATTCTCATGGATTGGGGGTCAGAGTGCTTTGGCCGTAAGGCTTGCCTTGTGCCAACTAAATCGTTGCCTGGTAGTTTGACACTTCCGAGCTGAGTGCAACCAGGGGCCTATGCGTGGGTCATTTTTGTATACGAACGTGCGTATAATAGAAATTTTATACTCCACTGCCTATCGTTATAGACGAATTTACCATTCGAATTAATTTCGGCTGTCGGTTGTTTCTTCCGTAATACTTAATTTTCGCAGTAACTAGCCAATCAGAAAAGTGGATTGTGTTAAAAAATTAGGCGTTAACTTTTTTGTAATCTAACATGGCAGTGGCAGAGAGTAGTTTTCAGATATTGAAATTGTTGAGTAAATAATACTTCCAACTACATTACAGATAATGACTATGTTTTTAATAAAGGAAATATCAACTTGAATAGTAGGTCATACCTACGCCGAAGCCGACAAAGTAACTAACGATATTTAATAGACGTATTTTGTAAACATGTCTTTATTACAGATTTTTAAACAGATTTATGAGGAAAGGAAATTACTAACAGTTTAGTTATTTTTGTCCTACTTGAAAAAAATCGACAAAATTTTAAAATTTGGTGCAGAAAATTTTATACGAAGTACGATTTTATAAATATCCAATATAAAAATCAAATTATTCTTTGGTATGTTACAGAAAAATAGTTTGGTTTTTAATTGTAGACATTCTATAAACCTTTCTATGTTTTATAAACTGATGGGTATACATTTTCATAAATAACACTTACATACGACCACAACTAACAATCTATATTAATGAATTTAATTTATTAAAATTTAACGCGATCTAGTCACTGCAACGTAATTATTACTGCTGTGTACGAATTAAGTGTTGTGTTTGCGATGCGAAATCTTTATGAAAAATTACATTATAATCGTATATGGAATGTTCCCAGTCCATAAATATGTTCTCTTAACAGATAAATACATGAATGAGCGAATATGCAGCCTCCAAACGAATTGAAAACATTAATTACTGGAGTTCGCTCGCTCTCGACCGCACGGACGAAGTTCGTATACAAATCTCATATACGACTGCCAAGTTCTTGTTGAAGCATACCAAAACTGCAGTTCACTCTGTGCGGCGGGCAGTTCGTATACGAATGAGAACTCCAGTAGTTAAAATGGAATTTCGCTGTGGCCGGCATTTAGCAGGACACTCACTAGTCGTGGACTACCGCACATGACTTCCAGGAACGGGGTTTCTCTTCTCCCTCATTCCGTTAGAAGACCTCGCAGGTAAACAAAAGTATGCGCGAACGTGGTACACTAATAAAATAATCTTAAGTAGCGTTCACGATGGACACATTATTTAATACTGCGTATATTGACCAGGAAACAGTAATTGGGCAACAAATATTTAGTATTAGATTTCAAAACATGGCATATAATTATAAAGTTTTTTTTATTGGCTTAGAATTGTTTTTATAAACATCCTAGTAGGGCAACTTGACGTTCCGAAGTGTAACAAGTTAGACAACAAATAATATCTAGTTTTTTCAATAATAACCCTAAATATTTTATTTATGTTATGCTCAACTTGTCTCACATTTACCACATGATGGCTGTAAACATTTCAAACGTAAACATTATTCAGGTGATAAAAAACTCCGTTAAAATAAAATGTTGCATTTCATGTTGTATGATTATGCACACAGTCTAAAGGCGACGGGACATTTTGTTTATAGCGAGCTTCGGACCACCAGAGTGTCGACTAGGTGCTCGTAACATTTCATTTAGGCCTATGATGTAAACTTGGTTGTTTTAGCACGCAAGCCATCTACCAGTTAGCTCAAAAATGTACTTTAAAACACACAATATTTTCTGCCAAAAATCTTTGTCGGTTTATAATCGCATTAATGATTTTAGAGGGACGGAAAACTTCAGGACAATTTTCACACCATTTAAGTAATGTACCGCCAGATTTATTAACCAACAATAATAACTTTGTTAACTTAAATTCGTTATGACTGTATGTGTAATTTCGTTATTCAAGCCCAAAAGTAATCATAAAAATATAAAAATTTGTGGGAGTATTTAGAATTATTTTCGTCTGCCTTAAAGGCAAACTGTTACAGGTATTAAAAATTTATTTGAATGTAATTTGTTTCGCTGAAGAATTGAATATTTCGGTAGGGTATGGCTGAAGTAAAATATATATGTGTTAATATCAATGCTATTTTCAAACCATTATCAGATGATAAATCATACGATCTTTATATATATATGTATGTGTATATATAATATAGGCTGTTCATGGTAAAATGAGCACATTTGAAAGCCCCGCTTAAGATCTACTTGTATGCACGTTGTGTATTCTTCCACCTTATGTAAAATTAACATTGCCATGGGCCTCACCACTTTATTCATGCGTCGGTCAAGTGAGATTATTAGAAAAGTAAACATTTTATATATCTGCTAATTTGTACACACTGAGGCGTTAAAAAAAAAAAAACCAGAAGGCGTAGGCGTAAGAAATAATTAAAATAATCACAAATGTTTACCTAACAATTTTATTCGATGTTAACATGTGTAACTACTTTCCATCTATCGTTACCAACTTTACCGGGCGTATCTCACTCAGTGAGCCCGTTAAAATATATGTAGGCAGGGGTAGCGACATTTTTCTAAGGTTGATTTCAAAAGTGCTCACTTTATCGTGAACTGCCCTTATCAAAATTTCACAGTCTGTGGCACGTCAGTCTTTATGGAAGACGAAAGACATCATCAGTACGGGAGGCGGGCATGGAAGAGCAGTTTTAACGAACATGATTTACCTACATGACATTAAACTTTTTTTAATGGCTGATATTGAAGCTAATACACGTTAGGTAACCTCAATGTTCACCTTACGCCTGAATACACGACATACTACATCAGAGATAGTCTTTGGGATCTGCTGTCAACAGTGGCAATCTACTTGTTGGCTTGTTACACCCTCGGTTATAGGCCTACCCACAGAGTATGGAAGAGAAAAAGAGATTTCACTGTCAAGCTGAATCTCTTCGCTTATTACCTCTCTACGATCGGGTCACTAACGCTTCTCTTGTGACCAACATAAAAACAAATCATTATAACATCAAGACTGATAAAATATAATTTCAGAAGACATGGCAAGGAATTTTTTTTAGCGTTAATGATTACCAAACTGATGAAATTAAATAGGTTTGTATTTTTAGTTTGTTTAGATCTTAAACGTAACAAAGGATAACTCTGCTTGATCCCCAGTCCGATCAATAAGTTATTTTACAATTGAATGACTTTTCGATGTTGGTACAAACGGAACTGTTAGTGCTCGATAAGAGCAGCCAAAGCCCTATATAGTGACTGGCCCCTAGTTACACCAGCCGTAATGATTGCTACTGCACCAGCATCACAATTACTCGGTTAATACCCAACGTGTTCCTACTAACTTTTCTTCTTGTTAAGAAGTCACGAAACCAAATACGTCTCGTCGGCAGCGAGGTCATTAACGGAACACATTGTTTAGACAAGCGGGAACGGGGAAGGAACCAGCCATGGACTGTATTAAGGAAACAAACCAAGAATGCATTTGGTGTGATTTATAAAAACCATGAAAAATTTTAATCAAAATGGCGGACTGGATATCGAAACCGGGTCCTCCTGAATGTGAGTACAGTATTTTCCACTGCGCCACCTCGCTCGGCAATGAAGGTAAACATAAGTCAGGTATATACGTTAGTAAAATACATATAACGTATAAACTGAATATTGCAATTTCATACACAATGTTCATAATGTTAGAAATTTGAACGCAGTTAAAAATAAATGAACATACATATTTATTATTGCCACTAATTATATTATAAATATAAGCTGTATGTTAAAAATTAAAGTTCCTTGAAAATACAGTTATAAAACTGTGTTACCATTTCAATATCATTTAGCAATAAAAATTATAAAATATTTACATCTTGAATTTAAATAATGTGTTTAATTCACGCTGTAAAATACATCTCTCAAACAATTGTGTGTAAAAATCCAATTCCGCGCAAACATTAGGCTCGTGATTGCAGTATAAGGGAACACAACATTCTAAAATTAAAAGCACGATGCCGTTGTGGATAAACGCACCACCTACAATACATATAATTACAGCATTTCCATTAGAATAGATGCAGCCACTAGTGATACGATTTAGACGTGACTCGTGCATAAATTTAGGCAGTCATTGTGGGGTAAAATTACACATGTGTTAATCAGCCAAAATCTATTTACTCAATTTAGACAAGCAATGCTTGTATTTTTAATATTACAAGCATTCTCTAGCACAAATGCACGCAACGGTGGAAGAAAAAAAAAACAATATTTGTAATAGAATCTATAATTTGAGATTCCAGACTCAGAAGTATATATATTTTATTTTACGTTTTATATTGGCCTATTTACCAGTTTACACAACAGAATGCGGAAACTACACTTGCTATATTGCCTTGTCGTAACGTTTTATTTCAATATTAAATCGTGAAATTATTCAACATTTTTAATTTTACAATCACAATTTCATATAATACCATACAGAAGTTATGGTAGTTTATATCGTCATAACGAAGTATTTGAAATACGCACACATTCAATTTATTAAAATAGTCCATCACGAGGTAAACTAATGCTACTCGTAATATTATAAAACTACTATAGATCAATGATATTTTACGCAGATAATGGTGCAGCTATTTAGTAGTGACTGTTCTGTTAATGTACGCAACCATTGCGAGGATAAATAATGTGCCATGTGTAAAACTACCCTCAAGTGTTTATAAATATTTATGCTCCTAATTAAGCGGTGAGTTATAAAGAAGCCTACTTTGTTTTTACACAACATGAAGTTGTGAATACGAATAACGACTGTAACATAACACGCAATGGCTTATGTAATTTTAGAGGTACAGGTGTGACATTTTTAAATTACACGCCTTGTATCTATGATTTTACAACTCTGCGTGTATCCATTTCGGTGTATTTTCACGATTTTTCCTACAGTGTCCTCTTGCAACAACATAAGGAAAAATTCGTATGTGTACATTTTTTGTTTCGTATGAATATGGGACCAAGTTGGTATGGTATTCTGATCACTCGTATCACACCACAGCGACCTGAGTTCGAATGCTAGTATGGCCAAACCCGAGTTTTTATCGGTGTGGGAACGCGACGAACATGGCCATGCACTGGTGGGTTCTCCTAGGGAAACCCCATTTCCTCTTCTCGCATTCCACCGCTTCTCCACGTTAGTGATTCATTCATATTCACACTCGGGTTAAACATGCGCCTACGGATCCCACCTTTACTTTGGTTCGTCACTACAGGCACACTCCTCATTCCGCGTGGCAGCGGTGTAGCGACTAGGTTACTCGCCTCCCACCAAGGTAATCCGTGTTCGATTTCTGGTGGAGTGACTCCCAGTGCCCGACGATGGCACTAGTTTCCTCGGGATCTCTAGTTTCCCCCACTCTCCATGACTGCTCCATGTCCACCTCTCCTCATTCCCCTCGCCGGTTCTCAAGACCATGTATGTCAAGAGTCTTCAAAATATCTCATCTTAACACTCCTTGTTCGATTATTATTGCTGTGTGATAATTAAAGTGGTCACAATAGTTTCAATGTGTCATAATGTCATTTCTGACGATAATAGTGTCTCAGTCATCTCGAGCTGAGAAATTATGGGCCAAGTTTTCAGGATATCATACTACCAGAGCAGTGTGGAGCCCTAGACAAAATCAGTTTAACGTCTGAAATGCAAACTTTTCTTCTGGATATCCAGTGGACACAAATCAGGAGCGCTTCCAGCAATAACAAAAATTACAAATTAAAATATACTAGAAAACTATCATGTACAAGTTTTACAACGCAACATCGATCACATACGCGTACAGTATTCAGTACCCCTGTGAAAAAAAAAAAAAAAAAAAAAAAACAATGTAAATGTAAAGCATCCATTAAATACCAACAACACAAAAATTATTATTTCAAATTTCACACAGATTTTAAATTGCGTTTTCAAAACAGCCAAATTCTGAAACGAAGGGAAAAAGTTATTTCGGCCTAACATAAAACGGTTTTGAAAATTGTTCATAAAGTTAATTAATAAAGACTTTACATGTGATTGTAAACAGTTTCTTTATTGTATAACTGGGGTTTTATTTCACAATCTATCAATACTTGTCAAATTTAACTGTGCAGATGGTAAAATCAAAATTATGATGATTCAGGGAATTTTGCTCAGTGATACGTCTTTACGTTTGACTCTTTGAAAGCAAAAGATATATATCGTTTGCGCATCCAGTTGGACCACAAAACGAATTAATCTTCACAATTAGTTTGTTAAAATACGCACATATTAAAATGTACTTACAATAAGCCAGAAAGAAAAAATCTCAACAAAATAAACAACCGAATTTAGTTTTTTAATCATAAGCATTTCATTTTCTCCCCTCGTTATCATTCCGCCCGTACTCCACCTTCATCCCGTCTCATCTGATCTATTCTTCGGTTGCTTTGCTTCAGTTAGCGCCAGTCTCCTCTCATCTCATGCTCTGACCCTGTCTCAGATGGGAGTCACGTCTGGATTTTCGTTTGCACGCAAAATATTTGTTGTCTGTTGGAATACAACGATCGTGGACGGACACCTTTTAGCAGAAGCATCCTAGAATAAATATGTTCATAAGTAAATCTGTGGATATGCACATAACTTTTCATTTTGTAATAGAATAACATACATAATCTATACATAGTATAAAACAGTCGTTCGGCCGGATGTGTGTGTGTATTCGGCTAAGGCTTCTAAGCTACTTGGTGGATTTTGATGCGGTTTTTAGCATCATTTAGAGAATTTCTCGAAGAAGGTTGAAGTGTATAATGCATTAGTAAATACAGTATTTATAGTAGAGAATTGTGGACGTTTTATTATTAAAGTCATAAAAAGCCACTTTTCGGGCGCTTACATGGCTTACGCTGACTAAACCATAAGATATACACCAAATTCTTGTAACTTACTACAGAATTGTAGATTTCAAAATGGTCTACAGAAAAGTCCCCGATAGCACATGTTTATCATTTGAAGGATGATCCACAGTATCCACTTTTGTCTTTTAAGATGTGATTAAAAATAGGGTTTCACTTACGAGGACTTTGTGAACAATATAGTATTAATCTTATGTTAGTTAACTTAATCATTAAATGTGTATTCTTGCTGTAAACCTAAAGAACGCAATATTTGTAAATCGTACCCGAGCGAGGCCGCAGACGTTAAAATGTGAGAGCAGCGAAATGTATACACTCTGTATATTAGTCACATCGGAATGTAATTATTTATATTAATAAGTGGCAGTAGCATACAAATTGACTGAAAATGCAAACTAAGCAGGGCCTTAAATAGTGCTCATTTTACCGTGAATAGCCTACACACAGTTAATTATTTCTGGAAAATACCATTATGTTCGGTGCGATCTCTGCGATCTTACGCCTTACATCGAGGGCTTAGTGTACAAGAAGATGTATGACGACAGTCACAAGGGGCCAGAGTGAAGAAATAAACAAGTCCTAACAACGACGGTAAACAAGGTACAGAATACTTTTAAACTTAGGTCCCAACAAAGACGCTCTGTTGTCAAGTGTGTGTAAAATGGCGATTATAAGGAATGAAAGCGCGCCAATACATGTACATATATACGAAGCCTTAGGTCCTCGTTGAGTACTACGTCCTTACAACGTCTTTCAAAATTCACAAGTCCTCGTAACATACACCTGTGGTGTACAGACGTTAAAAAAATATATTTTCTTAATTTTTTTGGAATGTATAGTATTGGAAAAAATGCCCCATCACAGTAATGTTACTTTTAATTTTTTTCGAGGAGTCCTCTCAAGGTATATGAGAGGCGAAAGTCCTCGCAGCATAGCTTAAACACAGATAAGTGTGTACGCGTTCGTTCGTTCGTGCGTGTGTGTGCGCGCGCGCGTTCGTGTGTGGGTTGGTGATTTTATTTATATATATATATATATATATATATATTATATATATATATATATATATATATATATATATATATATATATTCGCAATTAGACCGACAAACTTCGGGAGGTGATTCTTCATGAAAAAGTAAAAGGAAAACATATGTTACACTTTATACCCAAACCGAACATTAAGGAAGGCACGAGTCCTTAAGAAACGGTTTTAAACCGTATCTTTGCTAAATATCGGTAACGAAGTAAAATACAATTATAACTCTTGGAACATTATTGTATGTTATTTGGACCTTCAATGTAAGAGCCGATATTTTGCACAAATACCGTTTAAAATCTCGTTTTTTAAGGGCTCGTAACTCCCTTAATATTCGGTTTAGGTGTAAAGTGTCACTTATGTTTTCCTTTCACATTTTCATGAAGAATCGTCGGTCTTAATTGAGAATCACCCTATAGGTATATATATGTGTGTGTGTGTGTGTGAGAGAGAGAGAGAGAGAGAGAGAGAGAGAGAAGGGGGTACAGTAGAAAAAGGGCTTTTCTTAGATTTCCACGCGTAGTATATTGTACAGTATCGTGATTGATAACACGAGGGCTCGTTACTGTAATGAAAAAGACTCGGTGGTGGTAAACGATCTACACTCTCGTAGCCACGTCCTGGGTTTGTGTTTACGTAGCTAAGCAGTTGGATAGTGGCATTTCTTTAATGAAGCAATTAAAAACACAGTAAAGGCACAAACCTCTAAACCCCGCTGCAGCATTTAACACATGGGCATATTTGGGACATTAATGATGCGTGCCATCTGCAGTTTTAAGGTTTTATTGGCAGTAAAATTAATAAGTAAAGCACATGCAACAGCGCAGACCTCGGAGCGCACCAGATGCCCCCAAATTTAGCTGTTAAAATATGAAATGGGAGCCTGGCTATGGGTGAAATGTCCTGTGTTGGTGGTCTTGGAACGACTGATCTGGGCCATGAAAAGCGTACTAAATTATTTAATGTTTCAAAGTTGAGGCAATTTACATTATTGTTTAATTACTCATTTAACATTTAGCCGTTCAGGTCCGCTGAATGAAAAGAGAAATACTTGTAAAAATATGTATAATAAAATTTAAAATATGTGATAAAAGATCCATGAACACTGGATACAATGAATATTAATAGAAAGTAGAAACATTATTAATTAAATTCGTATTTGTGGTGCCGAGAGTACTTCGGACAAGTTTTTGTATGACAAACTACACATTTTTATAACTAAAAACAATGCAAATTGAATAAATTATATTGCTAAACTCAATTTGCTTAGATCGCAGCATTGTAGACCCTTTACTTGTTTTAATAGTTTATTATACAATATACTGTGCATTATAAATTATTATATACCAGTTTTAGTATTTAATATTAAAATAGCACTTGGTACAATATTACGAACATTACAAAAGTTCGGACACCTCTTTCTCGTCCAACTCTTTTCATCATAACGTCAATAATTAACTTGTAGTCAGGTGTTGGAAATCTTAACTACATAGCTAATTAAATGAGATTGTCCCATTGTTGTTATTGCGGTTTCGCATCGACAGTTAACTGACATAAGACTGCTCGTAGTGGAGTCGACATATGTGAAGCACTGTGTCCCGAACTAGTGTTCATGTTTTGAAGGCTTATGGTCAGTGAATACTGTTTGTTATGCAATTACTGTGAGCAGGTCGTGCAATCTTTCTCAAACTCTCTCCGCACATGACATTCACTCATCGTGGTTTTCGGTAGAGTGAAGCAGGAGGGAGAGGGTAGGATGGCGGTGGCAGGTCGAATTCTCGACCCTCTGGCCAGATAAAATTCGACATATCCTAAAAATTTACTTGCGAAGAATTGAATAGTGATCCAAAGTGGGGTATCAGCTGGGCAACACCCTATCGGGTGGCCCGGCCACAGTGCAACACTATGGCAGTATCTTGAAATACTTGCGCCCAGAGAGTAATTCGGATATAATTACTGCACGTGTAAATATCGACCTGTGTACCTCGCAGTCGGACGAGTTGTGCTCAAGTGGGTCACAGAGTTGAACAAGTGAAAGCGGAATTAGACAGTGGTGAGTTTGCTGTGAAGGCGCCGGGTGGACTCGGATGGACTCTGGGGATGTTCACATATCGAAACCACTGCTCTGCGAGTGCGTTTATTTCGACTGGTGTGTTTGGGATGTTCCTAAAGAACACCATAGAATATTACTCATCCATGGGGCAGTGTTGAGTGTGAATGGCTTAGAAAAACTTAATTATAGTATTGTTTAATGTAGAGCAACTGATACTTAATATGCGATTATTTTATGTTCATTATTTCCATTTAAATCGTGATAATGAATGTAATGTAAGAAGTGATATTTCTGTTATGCAAGTTAAATCAGTTTTGGTTTACTTTCATATATTGTAAATAAATCATATTCGATTTAGTTTTTAACTAACAAATTCACTGACTTAAATGTAATGCACAGAACAGAGTAAGCATACCTCCTGGCAGCACACAACAGGTTCTTACTGTAAACATCAGGCTAGCAATGGACTATCGACAATGGGTAATAGATCTCTTCGTCTGATGAATTAGTTCGTGCTGTTTTGTTGGCCGCTGGTTTGCAGTCTGGCAGTAAATAAAAACTTGAATCACCAGATCCTCAATGCTCGACAAATATTGTGTAAGATGGTAAGGGTAGTGGTATAGCGTGTAGGATCTTTTTGTGCTCAAACTGGATCCATATTAGGTTACTCTAGTTTTAAATCTGCGTGACTTGAGTATTATGTTAATATATTAAGAAATAGAGTTTAAGTTCGTCCATGCATTTCAAGTAAGTTTATGCTACATTCAGAATTTAGTAACCTGTTTTACATGATGTCCATTTCACTACTCAGGTCACGCTTGCAAAGAAAATGCTTCATGCTTTCAAAGCAAGACGACTGTCTTAAGTCTACCTGGAGCACAATGCACAGTGCAACATAGATACTTCTCATCTTCGTGCCGCAGTACATAATAGTACTGAACTGCTCTTTTGTGCGTAGTGTTCGTAGCTGAGATAAAAGCTAGGACATAATGTTCAAGGGCAACATGCTAAAAAATAGTGAATGTCGAAATTATTTGACTTATTTTCAAATCAGGGTTTGAAAAAGAAACGCTTATTTTTTAGTCTCAACCAATTTGGGTTTTATTAAAAAGCCCAGGCTAAATATAAACATGCGTATTCGAAATATATGTTTTCGGTATATTTACCTGGACCTTTATATTTTACTTTATTTAATGAAATGCCTGTATTTAGAATCTGAATTTAATACGTTTTTTTTTTAATTTTTTTTATTACTGCTAAATATTTTGTAAAGAAACTGATATAGCAATTTACATATTTTAGCTTGTACTATACACATGTACATTGTGTTATGTTATAACAATTCATGTAAGAACTATCGTGTTTTTATATTGTCAAATATCGCCATAATCTGTAATTATGTTTTTGAAAAACTCTTTTCATAAGTTGTGTAAATAGAATATATGTGCATACAAATACTATACATGTATTGTTTTGTACACATTTCTTTTTACCGAGGATCACAAGTATGTCTTTATGGATGTGCTAGTAGTGAAAGGAATATAAGTTTTCCCTGTAGAATCAAACATTTATTCCTCATCACTTCAACATGTAAGCTAAAAAGAACAGGCGTTAAAATAAATGCTTGGCAATTAAAAGTGCCAGAAATTCATACTGCATCAATCTCATCCTCGCATATCAGCAAATGTAGTTTTTTTTTTTAACTTGTTAATTTCTTATCGATACGTCCAGTAATACACTACAGTATGTTGCTTGTAACAGGTAGACAAAATGAACATTGCTCATTACCAACAGACTTCTGAGTGTGGAAAATTTGCTCGTAAATGTGATACACTTGAACTAGTTTTGTTGCTTTATCAACACCTAAACGATTGTGCAACTTTCGCCAAACCAATCCAAATGTAGAGAAGTGTGTCTCAATTGAAGCAGAATAATCTGGTGCTGAGTGCAAGCAGGAGGCACACTTAGTTTCTTCCATTCTTTATCTTTGTTGCGAGGAAAACACTTGTACGTCCTGTGCATGCATCATAGAAGCAAAATAATACTCGGGATCATTTATCTTGAAGGCCACGACACCAGACAGGAATTCAGGATGGGGTGTTCAGCTAACCACATTTCTGTGGAGTATTCTCGTTCTTCACTTAAATGTTGCCCTTTGAATTTTGGATCCTTGAGTTTTGCGAGGATATGTGGTGGTTGGAGTGCCTGTTGAAGTCTTTTCTTTAAGTGGTGATGGTAAGACTTCAGAACATCAGAAGATAGTAGGTAGTTATATTTCAACTGCCTCTGAATAACATGTTTCTTTCTGAAGCTTGTCCATTGCATTTGTAACTACATGTAACTGTCTCTGAAGATATGCTGCTTCATAGCAAATTCCCAGGGGGCAAGATCTTAGCATCATTTGGATGAAAGTCTTGGGCATTTGGGCATCGTAGGTACAGGGCGATTTCCCTGCACCTATGATAATTTGTCACAAGCTATTTTACACAGTCAGGACGAGAGTTCCATTGTGTTTAATTTGGCAACTTTGGTATCACGCAATTTTTATCCATAAGCCAACCATGTGTTTGATGAACATTTCGAAAATAATTTTGCACTTACACTATATGACGCATAACTGTTTTAGGAGATACTACAGCTTTCTCAGCGAAATTCAAGAGACGTGCTGAACAGCCATAGGTGAATAGATCTGGATATTTTCTTTCAAAATCTCCCACATTTTGCCCATTTTATTTTTATTAGTAACTACTGCAAATATGCTGCTGTGTAAGTTTTCTTGGTATTGTTTCATTGCTGCCTACATAAGTGCTGCACACTGTTCAGACATATTTTCTGTGACTCTGCATCATAGACTTTAAGAAGGCAACTTTTCTGTCCTTGTATGGTTCGGGACTGCTTGAATTGGGTCATTCTTAATGCTTGACCATCCATGCAATGTTACTGTTAAACTGTAATTTTGTACTTTTTCTACCAGACGTAGCTATATTTGTTGATCAGCATTATCCAAAAGCTTTCTACCTATATATTTTACTGAGGTGCTTTTTATCCAGATCTTAATAACTTCAAGATGATGATCCAGATATTAAGTTAAATAACTTTAAAAGGTACATTCGCAGCATAGAAAATCATTGACACTACCTTGTCAAGTTTTCTTTCATGCTCTTTAATTGTCTCAAGCACATAATCACTGATTAAATGTGTGGATGCAGCTTGGCGGGCAATAGCATAGATGCAGCGTGGCGGGCAATAGCTGGGATGTGAGCAGCATGCGCAGCGACACCTGGAAGCAGCTCTCTGCAGGATGCCGTCCCTCATGCGACATCCCGTCTGCAGTAGTAATGGGCCCCGCCCTGGCCTTGCCACCAGTGTCGATGCTCTCCTCTCCTGCCTGTCCGACCATGTGGACGCTATGTTTGCGCCTCGTCGCCGGGGTCTATGCCTGCTCACTGTGCCCATCTCATGTCTCAGCTGCAGTCGATAAGTTTTAAGTAGAAGTTGATATCCCCACTGCATATTGTGACCCTGTTATCCGCCATTTCTCAAACTCAGTTCGCAGCTGTACTTGTTTTCAGTATACCTTCACTCAATAAAGATGCTTGGCATACACATGCTGAGGTTGGAGCCCCATATCATCGAAGGAGAGCATCGTTCCCAGCAGGTCAGCATAATGGCTTATGTCCACCAAAACATTAATTTATTTTACTTCAAGGAACAGCTATTTAGGCCATTATTTATGCTAATGGTCCCCACACATGTAGCATCGAGATAAGTCCGATCGTCGGGGATAATCATTGGCTAACACAACATTTAACCACATACAAAGCTCTTGTGAGACACTCTCGTGCTTTTCTGATATCTTCGAAGAGCTCCGAGATCCTGTGACTCGTCTGCACCATCCGGGTCTTCTGTCCTTCAGGACTTGTCCTCGCTCCTACTGACTGTCAGGTCAGTGCCAGAGTTGCTTCGCCATTACGTTGTGGGATACCCAGGCCACCAACAAAAAACACTCACAACCACAATTATAATGAAAAGGTTTCTCAATGTTATTGCCATAAGAATTTTAGAAGTTTCCTGGAATTGGTTCCCCAATACAGTTGTTTATAATGCGGAAAAATATTTCAAGTTACAAATCTTATCATGCCGGTGCGACACTAGTGCCATATGCAAATTAACTCCAGTATGTACAAAAGGAACGTGACATACCACGTACTTATTTAAATTTTTATATATTCTTCCAGATCAATAGCTTGTATTAATTCCAAATATGCGAAATACAAAGTTTTCCTATGCAACATATAACAACCATTTATGATGAAAGTATTCAAAGCTGCTACTAACAGCGTTCCAAAATTAATGGTCTTGCACCTAAAAAACCATGACCCTACAAGAAATTACCAAAATGCAGAAGTGGCCTGCATACGACACTTACGGATTAATTCAAAATTAGGTTTCTTCCTTTCAATTATATTTTGTGTGTACACTCTGACACCAGTGCCCACTTGACTCCGAAAAATGTTATCATTGTATCTTTCATTTTATTTTGATGTTGGGAGCTAAATATGAATTTCAAACAAATTAAAGTTATTCTACACCGAAAACGTGAACAAACAGTTGCCAGCTCGGCGCACCTGCTTAAGGCCTATCAAAGGCCGAGAGGCAATCGCAGATTAAAAGAATATTAAAAGTGAACTGTAGGCATGCACCTACTAAGGCCTATCAAAGGTGTCTAAACAAATTCTAATTAAGACTAACACACTAACATTAAAATATAAAGTAACTAATCTGGCTGTGCTTCCAAAAGAGGGAATTCAAATACTGAGTGACTAGAAACGGGGATAAAAATGCCAGAATTTCCTTCAACCTCGAACATAGTTGGCTTTTAAAATGTTTTATTAAAAAGCCCACAGTTACAATTAATGTCCAAATCACTCGGGCAACCCACTAGCAGCGTTCTAGGCTGAGCGTCTGGCACGCCGACGACGCATGGCAACTGTCAAGTGCGCACACAATGTTAAGAGTCTGAAAACCTCACATCGATCCTTAAGTCGGGAGGATTTATCCAACAACTCTAAATTGAACATTTCGGCAATGCAAACCGAAACACATGTGAAAAAAATGCAAATGCAAAAGGTTCCAAAAATACAATTTAAAATTAATCCAAAGGAGAATTGCGATCGGGCGATCCAAACAAAACGTCACTATTAAGAAGATCAAAGTTACGTTAGCCCCACATCATTACCATTCTTAACTTTCTTTACATTATTTAAACTTTAACCGTCGGCTGCCAAACCAACCTGTCTTGTGACGAACGTCACACATCGTGTGTAGCATGGTCTCAGCACCACACCCACCTATGCCATGTGCTCGGTACGTGGCCCAAGAAGGAATAGACAGAGGTCATAGCGCACACTTGCTCAGGAGAAATTACAAACCAAGGGAGGGGAAAGCTGGTCAGTGCGCACGCGCTGGAGGGAGGGTAAAACCAAAGATATGAGGCGACGAAAAAGGGTAGGAGTACCGAGGTCTGACCTGCGGAATGCTGCGAATCAGTCAAGTAGAGCGCACTGCCTGCCAGCGCAGGTCTCGCAACGTCGACCCTTCTCAGGGGATGGCAAACACTCCCCCCCCCCCCCGGGTCACTATGCTTCGCTTTGGAGCCAGTCACTTGCACCACGAGTCCACAATGATAGAGATCAAAAGATGGCTCAAAGTGGCTAATGACAGGAGGTGTGAGTGAAGAGGCGGAGAGGGCACTTGTAGGTAAATGACTTTTCCCATAGAAAATCCATTGGCCAATGTCGATTTCCATGTTCTATTACATCTGAACAACCCCGACAAAGTTCCGCAGATAAACGTAAGTAGTAGGATTATGATGAGTTGGGGCCATCGGCGTGTGGCGCAGGAGCTGGGGAACCGCCATCTTTCATGACCTTGACCTCCCCCGACCCGTGTGACCTTTGACCCCGAGGACTTTTGACCTCAAAACACTAAAATAAAACCTTTAAAAAATTCCAAAAAAATCCGAAAAATATATTAAAAATTATTCAAAAATTATTAGAAGGATTTACAGATATTACCTCCCCCCCCCCCCCAGAAATTCTGACAGAGATCAGCGACTTCGGTGACTGGGATCAGAAACTCCGAGTCAGGTGATCAGGGTCAAGTCCTATGACATTTGACCTTTGACCTTGATATGCAAAAATAAAAATAAAATCTTTAAAAATCACTAAGAATTGATTTAAAAAAATATTATTAGAAATTTTAATTTAAAAATCGTTTTTAAAAAGTTAAAAAAAATTTTAAAAATTGTTTTCAAATTTATTTTTATAAAACTTAATTAAAAGTATTTCTTGATTAAAATCTTTAACCACACCGGCCATTTTTCCCCTTTTCCCTCGGAATTCCTCTTTCCCCCAAAAAAAAATTATTAAAAATTTAATTTTAAAACTTAAATTTCCGAAGGTTCCCCCAGCACCGCCATTAGGCACATTTGTTCCATCCCGAGCAGACGACCGACTCCCTCGCCTATACTCCCCTCATATACTCATTCCGCCATCTTGATTTTTAATTCGTCATTTGTTTACATGCTTCTGAGGTAGCCATCTTTGTTTATATGTTACTGGAGGCCTCATATGTGTTTCTTCGTTCATTTGTTTATACTTTACTGAAGACCGACATATTGGTAGGCGACGACCATCTTGGTAGGCATCTCCCATCCGCCATATTGGAAGCCAATGACCGTGACCTTGATCCCATGACTTTGAATGACCTTTAAAACAAAAACTCGAGAAAAAGTACAGAAATCAGCAAACACATTACGTTACATGCCACTATCACCATATTATATGCAGTTGACCTTTACATTGTATGTTTATATGACTAAACCAGACCCATAATACTAATAGTGACCAAATGCACGATTATGTTATAATCATGATATGGAACAGCATTTTTATAGTCTTAATTAGTGTTAAATTTACATGTCTCTACTGCCAGTTTCTTGGAGACTTAGAATGCACGAGGGCAGCTAGGGCGATAATCATTCATGCTCTTCTCAGACACCAAGCCGCCACCAATCCTCCACCAATCCTCCTCAATCCTCACTAATCCTCAGTCTCTAGAAATCAATTGTCTTACCAGATGTATCTATCCATACATATAAGAAAAAAAGATTCATCTACTGTCTCCAAAATTTGTATATGTCAACAGAATTAATGTTTAGTATGAAAATGTACGGATAGTTAATTGAATACACAAAATCGTGATCATTATATTTACGCTTCTTGACGTTTATAAGCGAGTGCTCATAGCGCCACTTTAGTTGTGCGCACAAACCGACTGTAGTGGACTCATTCCGACTTGAGCATTAACTGCGGCGCCATTATAGTCTTCGGAAAGGATACCCATCGATGTAGGAGAAGTTATTGATGGTATCACTTGCTGGTTCCCAGTAGACGAACTCTTGCAGATCTATCTTCCTGCAGTGTATAATCTTGCAAAAGCTGCATGTGGCCACTGTCTTAATGCTTCATCGCACGAAAAGGTACCTCATGTCGTCGGGCATTTTGACTAGAGATGAATAATCTAGGTGAATACTCGATCGCAGACTCGACACTGGAGGCAACCAGTTAGCGATGGTGCAGGTCGAGGTTCCAAGTTAGTTGAGGTCAAAGGCAGACCTTCGTTTTCGCAATTCATCTTTGTGGTATAGCGAGAGCGCGCTTCCAAATCGATGTTTAACTCGCGGAGTCAGAACATCTACTGCCATTTTTCTAAATAAATGTGGTTCTTTTAGCAATGAAGAGTCTAGCTTGTGGCCATATAATTTATATGTAAAAAAATGGGAGCACTGTGAGAACCCAAATACTCGTTCGCCCCAGATGAAAACATGCAGGTACTATCCTAACACTATGTAATTTACATATGGTCGTAGGCATATGCACATACTTATATATATTTAAATACATGTAATGTTTTGATATCTATACATACATACTTATATATATGTATATTTAAATTAATTTTATATTCCAATATTTTTATGTACATTCATATGTAAGGATATATAAATACATTTTATAATCCCATATTTATATGTACTTATATGTAGATATATAATTAAATTTTATATTTACATAGTTATATACCTATTCCTATACATATAAATTAAAAATAATTCTATGTTTACATATATATGTAAACATGTAAACATATATATGTATAAAATAAATTGACATTAATGTTAATGGAGATAAGATGGAGCCAAGCCTTTGCCTGATAAGGGGTCGGTGCGTTAAGATATTGCGCGTTGTTTCGTGTTTTGTGTCTGGCGATCCTGGCGGAGCAGTGGCAAACATCAGAAGCACACTAAGGAGAAAAACATTTCAAGAATTTCTCTGTATACACACTCCTTGCTCGGTCTTCTGTCATAATCGGTTATATTTTGGTAGCAGTGTGAATGGTTTAATTTTTTAGACCCTCTAAATGGTGCCTATAAATTCTAACGTTGGTGTAAACCGCCGTGCTGTAAATTCAAGCAATCGCGTTGTAAATTCTTGTGTTTTTGTCGTTGTTTGTATAAAGTCTTGTCGATGTCATCGTCGTTGGCGAGGAGGGAATTCTGGTAGTGTGCTCATTCTAGCTGCACTCTCCGCGTTGAAAAACTGCCAGTAATGTGGGTAGGAAGTTAGAATATTGTTTGTGTACGTAAATGTTTTGAGATGAAGGCGCACTTCCTCTAACCTAGTTTTAATGCCACTGAAATATACTTAAATTACTGCAAGTACTTGATTGGTATGAAAGTGTGTGTAATGCGAAATGTAAAGGAAGACTTTGGCCACTCTTGGCGATGTGACTGACAGTTGTACTGGTAATGGAAGAGTATGTGTTGACTACATGCGGAGAAGACAAAACCCTGCCTGTGGTTGGCGGAACTGCAGTCCTCAGGTTCGTTTCACAGCGACATTGACGAGTGTCAGTCACTACTAGGAATAGGGTATTTCGTTCCGTGACATTAGTTTTCGTTACCCCTGCGTTTGCCAATTAAAAGGGGCCAAATATTTGAGGTAGCCACTTTTGTTTTGTTTTAATAAATACATGATATTCATGGGGCATTTACCATAACATAAATATCAAAAATTGTTTTATAATATTCATGTCGGTAATGTGCAACAGAAAATGTTTTGTTCCTCGTAAGTTGCAGATAGTAACTTTTTTGTGTATTAAGTTCATCCCGATTCGTCGGATCGTACCACGTGCGGGATCCGTGTCTGATGTCTCGCGCATGCGTGTGTTGCGCAACGCGCCTCCAGACGACTACGTCATACGTGCTATAATATTTTGTCTGAGATCACTGATAGCGCGAATACGCATATCTCGGCAAATAAGTGTCGGCGAATACGAATTTGTGAAAAATAAATAACATGTTGTCTTAAGACCGTATGGTTTTGCTTTTATCATATTGTATTGAGAGAGAAAAAATGGGTTAGTTGTAGAGCAGTTTCCAAACGGTAGTATAAAAGTAGAGCTGTATCTACGTGTGTGGTTTGATGGCGTGTAATGAAGCGGCAATGTGATGAGCAGAGCAGAGTAGAGAGCAAGGACTGGGTGAGGTGAGGTGAGGTATGGTGTTGTGTTGCAGCTGGCCTTCTTCACGTACTACACGGTAGTGATGGGCGAGGTGAATCCCTCAGGACCCGTACCCATAGACAGCGTCTTCATCTACCGGCCCGACAAACGTCTGCAGGTGTGGCGGTTCCTCTTCTATATGGTGTTGCACGCTGGGTGAGTACTAGTCTAGTTAGCCCCCCCCCCCCCCGTCGCATCACTTCACCAGGCCAACCTTTCAATAATCACCCCATGTACGACGTGTTTGCTTATTTCTTAAATATGCCACGCACCACAATCCTCTTATACTTCTGTTTATGTAAAAGTGCCTTATTTTCGGTTAAATTTAACTTTTGCTTATACTTGAACTTTAAATTATAATATTTGGGTGGTAATTAATTTCACTAAAATACAGTGAGAAAGCCAATAGGTGTGTTGGTAATTCCTATTAAGAGTTAATTAGTTATTATGCAAAGTATAATTTTAAAAAAAGTACGGCGCACGAGCGCGGTGCGCTGTCCTTTTGATGTAAATGTATAGACAGGAGGAGGCGGAGAAATATCCAGGAAGTAGAACTTCAGCAGTCCAGGCTTCAGAAAAGTCTGAAGTGAGAGCGAGTGCAGTGTAGTTGCCGCCGCTACAATATATAGTGCGACCACTATCCTCTAGTATCTCGAGGTCGGCTCTACTGCTATATGTAGCTACACAACTCTCCACCAACTATTTCAACACTATTTCCCTCATGGATACTATACACCGCACATTTTGCACGAACTCTGTTCCTCAAGTAATTACTACGGTTCTATGCATAATATTGGCACTGTTGTGAAAAATGTTTTAACAGTCGAATTTGTCATTTTAGTTCATTATAAAAAAAATTATTACTTTCGTGGCTGAAAAGAATGAGTGACGTATTAATTTTCATTACATACGAACCGAGTAATAGTTATTAGCTATACTAGGTTTTTTTCCCAGTATGTGTTTGTATGAAGTATCCAGAATGGCGAAAAATTAACATTTTTATCAGAAATACACGTGTTGATGCTTGATTGTTAAAATCATTAAATTCTAGCAAAATATTTTACTGGTAAAATAGATGTGCAAAATAAATAGTACGAAAATAAGATTGAAAACCTGAAGTTAAAATTAAGTTTTGCATATTGTTAAGTGGGGTGCAGCAAAGCCACTCTCCTACCTTAAACTCTAAATGTCGACTGAAAATAAATTACGTTAATAATTATTACCAAAAGTTATCAGCTACTGCACAGATAAGTGATGAGACAAGTTTCTTTATCGCAGTGTAATCTGTGCTTCGTCTAGGGTGGCAAGGATAGAGTAAGACTCTGCGACATAAGACTGCGTACAATAGAACAAGTAAGCGTTACATGAGGCGACATGGCACGTAGGAGAGGACCCTGGACGTTATCTTTTGTATTGGTTTCCAATTGAACTTAGCAGATCGTGTGCATTGTTGGAATTTCCTTAAACATTAAAATACAAGGCCATGTTCCATTTTACACTTTTTGTTCAAATGGTCACATGAACCGTTTTGTCTTTAAAAAAACTCTCTGAAATATTGTTACAATTCTTTCATATTCAATAGGCTGTGTCAGGTTTTTTAAGGGCTGGAGGTCTTAATAAAATAAGAGTTAATTATAATTTCGTCATTCATATACAATAACTACACAGTAAATAACATCCACTTATTATATCACAATAAAATGCTACCACTTGCTGTTTACAATTAATAAATTCAATCGATATAATATACAATCAACTCAAAGAAATTAATCAGGCCCAAAAAACAATGTATCATTATTATGCAAATTACATATTCATATTTGACAATTTCAATATTTACAAAAAGATACATATCAAGATGTTGACACAGTCCCACCAGATGCCACTAGTCCGAAATGTAGTAGTGATCTCGGAACGCCCTCATGCACAATGCCGACTTTCACTCCATAAACATGTTGCCCGCCCTCTTCATCGATGTCCCTCGCTGACCGCACTAAGCCGAATGCCTTACCCTCCAGCTGCGGCAGTGTCGCTGGCCATAGCCCAAGTTGCGCTGAGAGACATAGTTTCCAGAATATTCTGGCAAGAAGGGGAAGACCGCTGGGCGACGTAGCGGAGAGCGGGTCTGCCAGATGAGGGTTACAGCGCAAAACCAGGCTATCGTGGCGCCCAGTGCCACAGTCCGCGCCTAACATTACGGTTTTTTCTTCCATAATTTACATTTTGTCTGTTTCGAAGCCGACAAATAACAAAATACAATTACCAAATCGCCGCCATATTAGTTCTGCATTTTTGAAACTTTTAAATACACATTTAGGCGAGGTTATTGGAATAAACGATGTACCTACTTACAGCAATTATTTTACAAACCAAGTTGCTGAAATATTCTTGAAATATGTATTTTTATATGAAACAATATTTTAAGTAACAATTTTATGTGCTATTTGTTTTATTTGGTTAATTTTAACTTTTAAACGGCCCTCTTATCAACTTTCGGGAATAATGACTGTTTATTGTAAGACTTTGGACTTTTAATTTGTAATCATAATACCTCCAAAGTAATAGCAGTATGGATGGCATACTGCACAGTTGTATGTCGTGGTGTTCCCACTAAACCTTACAAAATGCTAGATACAAATTACGAAAAACGAGACTCGAAGTGTATTAGAACACGGACGGCATATGTAAAACTTGTGTAGCGGCGACCAAACAGAACAGAGCAGTTGGTGTTGGCGGGAATTGTTATATACAGTAATGTAAGCATAACAAATTGAAAAGGTGTGTGTATGCACTTATGTTTATGATTATTGTTCACAAAATAAGATTTTCTGCTAGAAAATATGTGGAATCTCGATAATCCACTGCATATTTCAGTCACCCGCCAGTTAAAAGCGAGCCACAACAATCCGTCCTCCGTTAATCCTTCTGTATGGCAAAATTCCAGTGCGACAACTTATATCGCGATTTTTCTATCGCTGGAGGTATATTTTGGTTAAAAATACATTTTCAAGAGGGAAACTTTATTTAAAAATGTATTTTACTTATTAGAATACATACAAATTTTTTTTGCATTAATTTTTTTTTTTATATTATTTACCGCCAAAGATAAACAAACCCAGATTCACTGCCTTGCATTTTATTTCAATGTGCGTATTCTCGTTCACGGAATGTTCTCAGAAGGCGGTGGCCCATCCATCCGTGTCCGTCCGTCGATAGTTTTAAGTTTAGAAAATATTTGACGGATGGACAGATAGGAAATAAAATGGCCCTGCGATTGGTTGAAGATGGCGTGCCCGCCGGATGAACGGGCCGGTGACTGACGTATGCGACGAATGGTTGAGAGTCCACCTTGTGCTTACACATGGTCGTTCTATATTATGTTAGGTTAGGAACAAAAGTAAATAGGGCAGGATTCGCGCAGGTTAGCATTGGCGGGTTGTAGTGCATTGCGAATGGTACATCCAGAAGACGTGGTTCCATGTACGAGGACAGTCGTTATTTCGTAATTCTTAACGCGAGATTTTTTAAATTTGGAACCCAATTAACGAGAGAACCTTGTCTTGTTAATTTGTTTACCAAAGTTGGTTCTACGGTACTGCCAACGTTAGAACACACAGTACCTAAATTCTTGATATTTACTTTATGTTGGCAAACAAAAGTTCCACTTTGCCAGCTTGTTTTCTTCCTTTTTTAATAAATTTTAACGCTGTCCAAGTTTCCTGGGCAAAATTATTGATTGCGTAATTTATCGTCAGTTATTTCATACCACAGATGTATTCCAGAGAACAAGAATTGCAACCATGTAGATGAAACACTACTTTGTATGTAAATTGTCATTAAAATACACGTGCTACGAAGTAACACTCGTAAAGGCGGCCACGTATAGTCACAGAAATACTGTGCCAACACCATCAAAATGAAAGTATCTGTATGTACCCAAGCACGTGTTTCTATACTATCTAAAAGAAAGTAAATGATTGTTTGTGCGTGACTAAACCGCATCATCACTGATAAACCACTGGAGGACCAATTAAGACCATATTCACACCATTTGTTTTTGAGGTGGCGAGTAAGGTTTTTAGTTACGTTTCATTCCGATAGGTGGCGCTGGAGTATAACTTCTACATTTACGGGCCGATTTTGCTCATACTTGCAGGAAATGTTTGTTGATCCAAAAGAGAAAAATGTCAGCGATACCATGGCCAGACATCGGTCGACATACCATACGTAATAGAGAGGACTCGTTGAGAAGACAAAATAGAACGTGAACACGCGCTGCACAAACTGCAGAGGCATGAACACAAAATCGAGAAGCACACACAGCACGACCATAAGAGAAGCACGTGCACGCCAAACATATTCTAATAAAACATTATGAGCAGAAACAACACAGTTCAAACAAACCATACAAGACACACGTCGATCATACGACGCTTTACAATATCCACTTATATTATATTCTGGGAAGGAGAGGAATCGATATAAATTCAATTATAAACAAAGAAATCCAACAACAGGTGCTGAAACCGAAAAAAAAAAACTTCTATTCGTATCTATCGAATAATTACAAATGAGTTTTGTCATTGTGCAACAAAAACGTATGAAAAATCATTTAATAAGCGATGTTCAATGTTTAATTACAGATATATTATTTAAATTCAATGTAATTATAAAATGTAAAATATAATACTTTTAAATGTAAAAACAGTTATCTTTACGAAACACAATACACATGACATTTGCGCCTTGTTTACTATGACACACATTGCACATGACATTTACATTTTATGTTTTAAATTTGGCATTTACAATTTAAATACAACAGATGGCGTTATATACATATTCATTATGGATTTTATATATTAAAAAAAGGGGGAATGTTCGCCGGTATGAGCTAGTATGTATGTATGTGTGTATGCGATGCGCAGGTATTATTGTTATATAACGGCAACAGATATTTATGATGGCTAAGTTGTAAGGCAGTAGAACCTGGCCTGGGAGTAACTTCAGTAAAGGTGGGTTCACACTGTGTTTGTACTTGGTGTGTCTGCGCTGGGAAAGTTGGCCGATCTAAAGTCTATTCTACTCAGATCTTTGAATGAATAGTGGAATGTGGGTGGGTGAATGACAAGATGGAGATTTTGGGCATTCGCTATTGCGATGCAGATGTCTGTCACGGAAAAACAAAACCGAACCTGAAAAATACACAAGTTACTTGTTAAAGATAAAATAAGTATAAGTATAAATCACTGGAAAATTAAGAGGGAACGGAACGGAGTCAATTAACAGGACAGCAACTAGTTATCAAATAAATATATATGTAGGCCTATACACGACCAACAGATAACACAGAAAACACGTGCTAGAAATCTGACAGAAAAATGGGACAACATTGATAAAATACATTAGCTCCAATAATTAGGGTATTCGTCGCACTGCAATTACACAATTGAAAAGTATTAAAACTAAAATGTAGGTAATAGCATGGTGGTATGAATTTATAATAAATATAACTCATAATATTAAAAAGGCAAACAAAACAATCCACATTTTACTGAGTTAATTAGCAAAATATCCCAAAACAACCTAACAGATCTCAATGTAACCTCTAAGAAGTATTCATCTTTGCCTTATTCTTGTTATTTCAACACCGCTTTTGGCGTTCGGTACCTCGTAGGGCTACCTTTTCTTTTAATAAACTCTGCCAGTCTTCTTGGCATAGACTTCAACTTTTCGGTTCTTTCTCGTGGATTTTTCCACCACTCTTCCAACAAAGCCGCCTTTAAATAATGCTTGCTTGAAATGTGTCTTCTTCGTATATTCTGTTCCAGCACATCCCACACGTGCTCGAGCGGATTGATGTCCGGCGACTGAGGTGGGGGTCTGCATGTGATGCAGGGTGTTGTGTTATACAGTAGCCACATCCTGTTATTATGAGCCGTGTAATTTGTATCATTGTGCTGAGTAGAAACGTAGTTCCCAGTCAGACCCATATTTTCCATACTGTTGGCAAGATGGTTCTTGAGAATTTGCAGATAGCCGTATCAGTCCATCATACCTTCAACTGGCTGTAAGTCCTTCACTATTCGCACTCGTTCACCCCCGAACCTGTACCGAACCCTCTCCACGTTTCACAGTTCCTCCCTCCCTCCCTCGCTTCCATGTCTCCATTGTTTATTCGCCGCACACTCACTTTTCCATCACACTTAAAAATGTTAAGTTTACTTTTGTCCTTATTTCGGTTAGTTTTTGCATGTGCAATTCTCTTCCTTCTATTCACTGTGTTTTCATGGGCTGTTCGTCCACGAAGGCCATCTTTGTAAAGAATATTCCGTACTGTATTTACAGAAATACATTTTGCGACCTCCATTTGAATTTTCGGTGCACTTGTTTTTGAATTTTTGTTTTAGCGTATCTGACTAGTAGCCTCTTTTCCTTCTCAGTTAAGATGGACGAACATTCCTTGCAGCATTTCGGCATTTTTTTACTTGTATATAATGCTTTTCACTATTGTAATTGGCCTGTAGATAATCCACTTACTTCTTTATACGATTTTCCAGCATTAAATTGACGTTCTACGATTCGTCTTTCTTCCTCTGTTGTTTCGTTGCCGTTCCGGCCCATTCGTCCCTACGCTGTGCACTTTATCCACAACCAACTGTGCTCACTGCTCCTAGTCTCTATCTGCACCGGCTCGACTGGCTAGCCTATGTTACTGAGCGCGGACAATATTTCTTGGAGGTTACATTGACAACTGTTTGGTTGTTTTGTTGATTAACTCGGTAAAATACGATTTTTTTTGTTTGCTTTTTTAAGATTATTTATTTGAATTCGTACCACTATGTGTGTACGTATATTTCAGTTTAATAAATACTTTCCAATTGTGCCATTGCAGTGCGACGAATACTTAGTGGAGCCACTGTATGTTTATACATATTTATATATTCTTCACTACAGCATAACTGACTAGTGGCTTGCATTCTGTCGTCTGGTAAAACTGCTGTATTTGAATGCGTTTCTTTGTTGTGTTGTCCCAATTTGTTCCTACATATTTTGTCAGTGTTGTCCCATTTTTTAAACAGATTTCTAGCCTGTTTTTTCTATGTTATCCGTTGTTCAGTGGGCTAAACCAAGTTCGTGAAGGGATGGAGTTAAGTATAATTTCCTAATTTTATTTACAATAACTACAAACAAAATTCTCACTACTCAATATCTTACAATAAATTTATATCGCTTACTGTTTACATTTACTGACTTCAATTAATACAATTTATAATAACCTCAAATAAATAATTAAAAATCAGTCCCTATAGACAGTGTATCAAAACCTATTCAATTATTCTATAAATTATGTGTGTATAATTGACAGTTGCAATATTTACAATATTACCCGTGCATTCAGTCGCACCTCAGTTTAGTTCATGTCCCACCAGTCCGCAATTTTCTAGAGTTCTCCGAGCACCCTCACGCACTGTAGGCTTCGCTCATCGGGTTTCACGCCCTCTCGTCCATTCACACCAACAACCTTCGTATCGCACATAAGTTCGCGCCCGCACTCAGTTAGATGGCCTTCGCCAAGACTGCTGGCCGCTGTGCCGTGGCGGTATTTATACAACCGTAGGCAGTCATCCAGAAATTTCGCTAATTCTTTAGTTCCACAGAGTGTCCTAATTACCAGAATATTCTTCCGCCTGCTGTGCGTTTGTCTGTTTCTTCAGCGAGGGGGGGAGGAGGAGGGGTTGTGATGTTAGCCAGGTCTCGCCGCTGTCAATCATCCATGGGCTTCCCAGATGAAGGGAAACAACACAGCGAGTGTGTCGGTCCAAGGAGAGGGGAGGGTCGAGTTACGCTCCCCCCCCCCCCACACACACACACACACACACACCGCCGGACCGCGTGTAACGGAAGCTCGCAGCTCGTGCGAATTGCAACACGTAACAACATATTTTTCGTAACTAGTTGCTGTCCTGTCTTTTTTTTACTTCATTCCCCCTTGGAATTTTCCAATTTGATTTACGTATTTATTTTCTCGTGTATAGGTTACTTTTATTTTTGTATATTCTCGTGTTCAATCTTGTTTTTTTCGTGACACGGATCTGCATCACAATGGCAAATGCCCAAAAATCCATAATATTGTAGTTATTCTACTTAAGTTTGGAACAAAACGAAATTTCGGTTGGGAGAATTTAGTATAGGGGAAATTTCCGCCGTTAGGTGCGCAATGTTCTAAAACGTAACGGTTAATTAAAATTTTAAGCTACATGAATTATAAAAAAATGACACATTTTACGTAGTTACGAAGTTATTTTATATTTGAGGTATAATTATTGTAATTGTCCTGTTTTTTAACATAGAAAATATAGGAAATCTGGAACGTTGCTGACACTAGCACTTGCCTAGTGGCGCAAATTTTACCTTTGTCAAACGTTTAACATTGCTCTTCCCAACCTCCTGCAGAAGTAACATAACTTTCCGGCACGCAGACGACGAGACGCAGCGAACGTTGATATTACCCACAATTCAGTGCGTGGTAGTAAGGTCACTTCTCAGTTTGGCAAGCTCGCTCAATGCTTTTAGTTTGACAACTGAATTGTTTCGCTACTAGGTAAGAGTATTAGGGGCGTAACGATTTCACTTCACTTTTGATTTATCGTATTATCGATTTGATATCAAATTAAATGATCGGATTAATTCTTAATCCGGTCGATTTTTTAATCCGATCTTAGTCCGATAAAATAATTTTGATTGATTGATCCAATTAATTGAATTTACCAATCAATTTTTTTATTTAGTGTAAATTTATAAGTGTATGGTTTGGTGTAAGATTGCGCTAAGGGACTTAATTTAATTTTTTTTTTTGGGAGCAGCATGGTACGTCCTCACCCTTGGAGCTCTGTTGTTGTATGAGGTGTGATGTGTTGGTGAAGGGGTGTGTATAGGTATTGTGTAATATTGATTTTTTTATGTTATTGAGGAGGACTTACTTCCTGTTCACCATCTGGCAGGTGACTGAGGTAATAGTGTATTTCTGCGAAGTGAAATTATTAGGAAATAGGTAATGAAAATCAATTAAACGAAAAGAGAGGTGGGCATCATTGTTTCTCATATTAAGTGTTCTTGCTTAGCCGAAATTTGCAATTCCACATGCTGCAAGGAGAAGTTAATTCTTGGTTTCGTATATATGTAAAGTGTTCCTTGTTACATTGTTTGCTCTATACTGTAGGAATAGAACAACAACATTCCTTCTGCATGATATATTTGATTTTCTTGAATGATGTACGTTTCACGATGTGTGCACCTTGAGCTTCAAATGCTAGTCGACTCTCACTGCAAGGTAGCTTGCTGTCGGGAAGCAAATTATACAAAGGATAAAATCTTGGCCCAAAACAAACGTGGAAATCTTTTAAAGTATAATCAGGACTGATTAACGAGAAATGCCAATGTTTATCTCCGTTACACATCTGAATCTATAGTGGACTATCTTCAAGTCGAAACCACACTCTCCTGTAACCTGGAGTAACACTACTGTAATGATGTGATGAGTAGAATCTCTCAAATGTGACTGAAGCTCCAGTGTACGGTTCTTTCTGTGTATATACTTAGATTTTCTTGCGCTATGGGAACATGTTAGTTTTTTAACGGAATCTTGGTTAAATCGAAATTACAGATACAAATGTTACTCTGCCATACTTCACGGTTCCACATTCCAAAAGGCTGCATTTAAATTCAGCTACTACCTTTCATTTGCGTGATGCATTGTTTATTACATGTTTCAGTTCACATGGTAGGACTGTCGTAGAACTCTCTACTGAATTTATATTTTATTTGTCTAAATCCTTTTTCTTTGGTTACTTCTTCATTTCTAGTTTTAAAATATATATCCCAAGAAAAACAGGGTAGTTCGCTGTCTGATCGCATGTTAAAAACCGAACAGTCATCTTGTTCATAAAACAACACTCGATCTTTATACGTATTTCCTGCGAAACTTTGTGTTGAGTTCCAGTGCTCATCTCCATTGCACATCTGGAATTGGAAGTACATTTTGTTTAGAAACCCTCTTGTACATCTGTTCTGGGTTGAATGTCTCCATTTCAAAGTCTTACGCAGGTATGAACCTGTAACAAACCATTTTCCCACATTATTATCTTTACATGTAGGTAGGATGTTGATACAAATACTCTCCTAAAGTTTCTCGTTTACACTGAGAACAAAATATGTTTTTCGCACAGTGATTAGTGATAGCATTTTGCTAATGAATTAATGCTTCAACAGGCTAGATATCTTCTGATGTTTACGACTTCTGCATTAGTTAAACTTTTTACAATTTTCTTCTGCATTTTTCCAAGTATGTATATGGGATAGTCTTCGAGAAGTGCATTGTTTACATATTGGAAACGGTCTTTGTAAGCTTAACACCACAGTCCCATTTTAAATTGTGTATTTCATAAGTTTGATGTCGAAACATGATTTTCTCTTCCGGATTTAAAGCAGACCAAGACTTGGGTGATTTGAAACTTAATACTTTACTGTCGTCATTCGCATATGAAATGGCAAGTTCTTTATGTATAAAAGACTTGTCTTTATGATTTTTTGAAACTTTCTGCATTGCGCATCATTATGGTATTTATTTTTTACACTCTCAAGTTATACAATATGTACAGAAAGTCTTCAAACATTTTTTGCAAGTTCTGAGTGTTCGCCTCTGAATCCACTTCGTCAACCCCGGAATCATCCATTGGTAAATCGAGGATAATTTTAGCCTCTGTTAGCTGTTCCAACCTTTGCGACATACAATCCCTCTGCATATGCTGTTAATTCTCATCATTAACTAAAACGAGCATGCCATGAGGGCAATCTTCACACGGAAGATACAACACAATATCTTCACCTGCTCTTAAATGTTCAGGAAGGAATGGGTAGACTAATTTTATTTTGTGATCTGCAAAAGTTATAATAAACTTTTTAGGCAGGACCCACAATTGAGAATAGTCTAACTCAATAATGCTTTCGGCCCTGTCCATAAGCTAGAATCCTCATTTAATGCTTCTACACAGTCCTGGTCACAATTATCTTAATAGTGCCCTTCATGCATTATACCTGTTTCGAGATGGCGCAAAGACAAGTAATCCTTGTAGCTCTCGATGCTGTTGTGGATCGTGGTGCCTTTCTTGGTGCTATGGACGCCTGGCATAGATCTCAATGCTGTGGATGCTTGGCATTCTCAGATCTATTGTAGATGCATAACTCTCTGTACTGTAGACTCCTATTGCACTGCACACACATGCACACGATGTGACCTTGGCAGCTGATAATGTAACGCTGAGAAAATATTTACTTATTCCCTTCTCATGTAGTATTCGAATACAAAATGGCCACAGTTTTCCTTTAAATTTGCTTAAATTTGGGGTTTTTTAAAAATTTGTTGAAATATTGTCGAATTTGACATATTCCAGCTCCGATATAGGCTGGTCATGGTAAAATGAGCACTTTTGAAAGCCCTGCTTATAATCTACTTGTATACACATCGTGTATTCTTCTGCGTATGTAAAATTAACATTGCCACAGGCCTCGCCACTTTATTCATGCATCGTTCAAATGAAACTGTAAAACGATTAGGAAAGTAGATAATTAAGAAATCTGCTCATTTTTACACTGTGATGCATTACAAAAAATAACAAAGTGAAAGAAATGATTTTAAATTATCACAAATGGTTACATAACACTTTTTATTCGATGTTACGATATGGAACTACTTTCCACCCATCGTTACCAACTTTACTGAGCTTATGATGCTCAGTGTGCCCATTAAAATATACACATTCAGGAGCAGTGACTTTTTTCTAAGGTTCAATTCTAAAGTGCTCACCTTATCGTGAACAGCCTTTAGAAGTAATTTCATGCTGGATTTGTGGCATATCATTCATATTATGTCGTAAAGTAGTATTTTTAATTAAAATAAGTTTATATATGTTAATATATACATTTCTAGTAGATGCTGTATCCGAAAATCTTGTATGGAATCTTTATTTACACGTACATTAAACTTTAGTTATAAGTAAAAATTTGAGATAATGCTACATGCAAAACGTATTTTTGTCTGCTATGTTCACATATTTAACAGCTTGAATATGTACTTTTTACCTACATAAAACTTTTGACTTGTGTATCTCTTAAATCGAATAATGTGTTTTGAAAACAATGTTCTTTGAATAACATAACTTACATAAGTCTTTCGATCCTGTAAGATTTATTTAGTGAAAATATCTATTGTACAAAATTATACTCAGTTTTAGTTTCCTGGATTTCTGTGGGATTTTAAAATTTTTTTCAAGTTTAGTCGAAAACAGGATAAAATTTAAAATTTCTTCCAATTTATCGTATTAAACTTAAAATTTCTTAGAAACAGTTTATATTTTCGTTGAATTTAATGGATTAAAATTCATTTAGAACTAAATTCTTAGTGATTAGGGGAAATTTTTTCAGCGGGACTTGTGAAATATTTATTCGCTGGAAGCAAATATTCAAACAAGCTAGTGTCTGGGGTTGGAGACTACGGTTAACTGTCTTTAGAAAAGGGTCAATTCTCTGGGAGAGTTCAAAATTCCCCGTTTACAGGGGAGGGCGGTAGGCAGGCAGGGCTCGTGGTAGACAAACAAATGCTTCGGGCTAGGGAGGGAGGGGGCTGTGCAAGGGGATCTTTCTAACTGCACTTGCTGGACAGGGCAGAGAGGCCATCTTAGTTATCTTCAACCCCTTTTGTGCATACATCGATACCTGTCTGCTCTACGGTTTAGCACTTCACAGCCCGCATTCGGCAAGCTGACGGCATCCCACATGACGTTGGAGAGTATCTGGACATTGGACTCACTGTGTGCCTGACTGTTAGTGTTAAGTACAGGATTCGCTAAACGTTTATTGCAATAGATTATAGTGTGCAAATTGTTTCCTGCATCTGGAAGTTTGTGTCTATAATTTTTTTTAAATAATCTGTGCATCATTCGGTTAGGATTTCCGAAGCTAGTCAGTGTGTATTCGCTATGAGAATTTTTTAAACTTTCACTGCGATACATTTTCGATGGAGCTTGTGTTAAAATTATTCTTGGAAAACTAAGTGTTTTTATGAGCGATTCAGTACTTGTTTGCATGGGAAATCTTTATTTGCACGTTGTTTAAAATTTCAAGTGAAATAATTTTTTTTGGGAGTTTTTCATATTTCGTTAGGCGTTGCATAAATTAGTAAGGAAATAAGATACCTTTTTAGATTTTTCTAGATAAAATTTAGGATGCGTATGACTAGTGTGTAAATCGCTTCGTCTGTTGTAGGACGTAGTGTATTCAAACAGTTTGTAAGTTTGCATATTTTGAATGAGTGGTTTAATTGAAGTAGTTTCCTTCCATGTTGGACATTTAGTTAGGATATCACATCGGGATTGCTGGGGGCGGTAAGCGAGTTTTCATTTTGACGTGTAAATAGGCTCAGATGACTGTAATTAGTTTGCCATTTATTTTGTTGGGAAATATTTCTTCATAGTTTTTTTAAGCTCGTTGTTTCATCCAGTACTTGCATTGTAAATATAATTTTTATCCATTTATAATAGTCCCATAGTTGTATATTTGGACATAAATCATATTCACCTCTCTTTATTTAATTCATTTTCAGTTGGCATTTCCTAACCATTTTATTTCGCCGAAATGTTTTGTTTATTATACTTTTCCGACTTTTCGCAGTCGCTTGCCAGATGGCCTGCGATTAACATTCCTCCCGACACACAGCTTATAAGTCGCCGCAAGTCCTATACTGTAGTCATTCCTACAGCAAGCTCCCGACTAAACAAACATATATTAAAAACATTTAAGGTACGTGTGGAACTAAGGTGTGTGTAGTGTAAGTAGTGTAATTTATATATTGCTACATGTGTTCATTTGCTTTGTAGGGAAATATTTGTTTCATCTAGTATGTGTGCCGTAAACATAATTTTTTTTATCCAGTTGTCATAGTCACGCAGTTGTCTTTATTTATTCTGCTGTTTGAAATATATTTCGGTAATATACATTTTCTGGTCCATTCATTATAGTTTGACTCCTGTCTGGTGGTAATAGCATGATTGAAGTAAATGTTTCGTATTTATTACATTTGCTTGAATACTACGGTTTCGCATATCTAATCAGTATACAATCACAAGTGGCATTACCAACATCATGTTGTAGACTTAAATCCTATTCACCTCTCTTTTCGTTTAATTGATTTCCATTACATATTTCCTAGTAATTTCATTTCGCAGAAGTACGCCATTACCTCAGTCGCCTGCCAGATAGTAAACGGGAAGGAAGTCTACTTCAATAACGTAAAAAATTAATATTACACAATGCCTATATACACCCTTTCCCCAACACATCGCACCTCAGTAGAATCCCAGAGATAGAAATGTGAGGTCGTACCATGCTGCTCCAAAAAAAAAAAATTAAATTTAGTTCCTTAGCACACTCTTACACTGAACTATACACCTAACAGTTCACACAAAATAAAAAAAAGATGAATTCAATTAAATAAATTGGATCAATGAATCAAAATTATTACATTGGATTAAGATCGGGTTTAAATGTTTTTGATCGGATTACGATCGTACTAAGAATTAATCCGACCAATTAATTTGATATAAAATTGATAATCCGATAAATCAAAAGTGAAGTGAAACCGCTACGCCCCTACTACTGGTGTCACATGTGTACCAGATTTTCTCTCTACGTCAAAAAAAAAACAAAATAATTCAATTAATCATATGTCAAATATTAAATTACTACATCAGTAAGTGAAATCTTCCTTTTTGGAACACTAGCGCTTACCTAGCGGCAGAAATTTTCCCAATGCCAAACTCTGCCACAAGAAAACTCGTTTTGTTCCTAACCTGAGTAGAATTGACCTTAGGGGTGGCCACGGCCAGTAAAATGGCTACGATAGAAGACTGGGAAAGAGTCTTCTTACAATACAAGTAGATGGTGATTAACTATCGTGTCGTAGTGTACAGATGGAATGCCGCGTATTTTCAAATCACTTGCCGGAAACATACTCTATAATATGATGTTTGTGTTATAGGATATTCCACAGTTTATGTAAAAATATTGTAACTTAAGGTATAAGTTTTCAATCGTTTGAAATACGCAGGAAGACTATGCATGTATAAATAAGGGTTTCGTAGGTATTTATTTTACTTTGTATGTGCCAACAATCCTAAACATTTGTTTTGAAATTTTTACGATATCGTGTAATTATTATAAACGTTTAATTATTGTTAAAGTTGGGCGTGTGAAATATATTTAATTTAAACATATAATATCTGATACAGTTTTTAATTAATATGCATGTATTTATATTAAATCAGACTTGCATATCAAAAGTTATAATCAACTTGATATATTAAATGTTATTAATAGTTGCGCTATCTAGTTTCTTACAACATAACTAATAACTACTATAGGCATTAAAATTTCGTTTAAAGTTTAGTTGGCTCTATTGTGGTTGGCGGGGCGTGCGTAGTGTCGTGGAGGTTGCGCGGACAGACGTGTCTGCATGGGAAGTCGTGCACACGACACTTTCTTGGAAGGGCGGGGCGGAGCTCGAGAAGGGCGGAGGTTTTCATCCCGCCTAGGAGAGGCAGGTGGACCCACCTATGTGTGTGCGTGTGTGGGCGCAGTGCGACCAGTTGGAGCACCTTACCAGCACCTCGAGTCCTCGCAAGACGCACAGCAACACGCGTAATGGACGCTGGGGTCGCAGATTCGCCTCCGGAATGCTGTGGGGAATAGATTGTTGGGCATAGAGGAGGAGCTAGTATCGTGGAGTGAGTCGCCTCCATATGCTCGACTGGTGGAAGGGTAGTCCTCGCCGTGATCTTACGCCGGTGCTCTGTGTGTATGGGTGACCACAGCATCTCGCAGTGTGGTCCGCATGGTTCAGTTATACACCACCACCGCCCGGCCGTCTGTGGCCCAATTAGGAGTCCTTTCTCCAAGTCCGTCAATTGCGTAAAGCGACGTCCCTGGCGTCTGTACACACTCCTGCTAATGTGTGCAGCTTCATCTCTTCGAGACGAACATGACAGGCAGAGAATTCAGACAGTTGCTCGCCTCGTTCCCGCGAGCAGGGCAAGTAGCCTACTCGATGTCGCCAGGGGTTTAATAGTGGCAGCACGCTCTTTCTTCCTGCTCTGTACGTTAACTAAAAAGAGGGAAAAGTCACTAAAATGTGCGTGATGCAGCTGTATTGCCGGCGGCAAAATACAACACTCAACAGGCTTAGAAGACTAAGGACTTTTACATAATTTTACACGAATGTCTTCTCATGACTTTGGCATTTTGGTTAAGATTGTATCCTTCTCAATTTTATAACCGACAAAGTCCCGCGACAGTACCAGTAGAATATCGTTTGGCACTAACTTTACGTTTTTTTTTTTTTTTTTTTTTTTTTTTCGCTTCTGGTGCAGAACATCCAAACATGTTTCGCGATATTTACCAAAGCACTTTTTTGTTTTTTAAACTTTAACATAGCCTAATAGTCCGTCCTTAGGGTTCCATAGGACAGGGTTTTCTTCATATAAATCTATTAACCGCAATAATTCTTCAGCAGACAAATCCATGATTCACAACGAACCTCGCGAGCGTACATACTTTACACAGACCAACACCCGACTTCCTTTGAGAATTCCCAAAAAAAATCGACAGTTCGATAGCGTTCGGCTCGTTCGTGCGCGCCCAGCGAATGCTCACGAACTAGTAGCCTAGGTATTCACTAGGCGAATTACACGGAGCAGCGAGTGAGCACGAACGTGTCCTCGGCTGAGTATCCGCCTAGTGATGCCAGTCTTGCAGCGCAACTGCCGGGTGTACCGTCAAATGCCAATGCACCAGCATTGGATCATGCAAATACCATTCCGCACCCTCAAAAGTAGTAGGACATGGTCTGTTTGTGACGAGGATTCCAGGATGCGGATTTGCGAATTTTGGTCGCCATTTTGAATTCCGCCATTTAGGAATTTTTTTTTCTCAACATCGCTTGTTTTTACCCAAAAATCACTTTTTTCCCCTTGAAAAATTTCTTGTTTTGCCCAGCTGCAAAAAAGACACCCCAGAAACTACTTTCAGGGGGCTCTGGCCGCCATCTTGAATCTCCTGTTTTTATTGAAAATCGCTTTTTTTACCCCCAAAAAGATCGGTCATTTTCACCTTGAAATATAACTTTTATTCCAAAAATTTACCAGTTTTTCTTTTAAAAACTCCCAAAAAAATATTCAAAAATTATTTAAAAGTATAAATTTGTAAAAACTTAAATACATTTAAATATCTCGGATTTTTTATTTCCCTAGAAAAAACCTCCATCTGTCAAATTAAAAAAAATCTGTGCTTGCATGGCAAGAGCGTGTTAGCAGGTCTGCACCTGCATGGTGTCTGATAGCATTTTCACAAGCCGGCAGCTGCACAGTGTCGATAACTGCACATGTGCGTGCTTTCAAGTCGTTTTTCGCACCTGCACAGTGTCAGATAGCCTAAGTCAGCACACCCTCCATATTGGTTTATATTTACTACACATAGGCAATCTCGATTATGCCGCCGGCTATCGTCATGTACCAAATGGCTACATTGACCAATTCAGCAAAGTAAACAGTCGTATTTTTTAAGTTTTATTTGTCAACATAAGTACGTATTTTAATTTGTAATAATTTTTATATAAAGAGGAGGGTTTTTATACAAAATAAATTATACATACAAGTATTTTTCTAAAGCGATTTATTTAGTACATGGTCAATGCACAACACATTTATAATTTTAAAAAAAGTTAATATAGGCCTGTACTTCAGAAGACTGTTACATGCATGGCTACGCAGTTCTGTACTTTAGAAGACTCGATTGGTCATTCACCTCATCATAGCTGCATGCAGATCTTGTACTTCTTTAACAGTTGGTCCACGACTTCTGCCTCGCCAATGGTGGGACCACCACCAACAACAGGTCCGACATCCACAGCTCTAGGAATACACACTGCTGGGCGGCGTCGGCAGGTAGGTGAAGGTTCGTTTCACAAGCAGGAGGCAGAAACATTCGTGGTGGGTACAGCCAAATGTCTCAGGCTGACACTGTACTGGGAGATGTCTGGTCGTCTGGCTGGTAGCATTCTTCTTGGGCCCAGGATGCTCTGGATGCGTGGATGGTAGTAGGCAGCTGGGCCGAGGCGATGATTTGGTCAATTGTGTAGGGCAGCTGCTTCATGTGGAACACGACGCAGGCTGATCGTCCCGGGCAGTTCAGTTGAAACTGCGTTGGTTCGTAGACGACTGGATAATGTGCGAAACGCCAATGGTGCATACCACTACCATCGTAGGTCTCGGTGTAAGTGCGCAGATATCCATCTTCTGCGATGAAACTGTGTTCAATGCTGCCATAGTAAAGACTTGGCATTTACTTAACTTCGTAGGACAGAATGGAATTATGGTGACGATCAGACCTCTAATGAACACACAGATTGTTCCAGCTTATAGAGTATTGCAAAATTGCATGTCAATACTTAGGGGAAACATTCCTCACATCTGGAGGATGAAAAATTATGCGAACATACGTCCGCAAATGCTTTTTTTTTCTTCACTACAGCCTTTAATACATAACGTAAAGTATATGGCCTGCAGGCTGTGCCATGTTACTATGGAATGTCATCGCAGCGTTCGTTTGCATGATACACGATCCCTTACACTACGACACTACACGTAGAACAGTAGGAACTGCACAGGAATTAGTTACACGCGTGAAAGCTTATCGTCGGCACTAAAGGAAATGTAAAAAAAAAAAAATACCCTCCATCAGCACGAACATATGCATCAACCCGCCGTTGCATGGACACCGGATGCGTTGATGTAATCCCTAGTAAATTGCTGATTGTTTCGAAACCTGCCATAATACGTTACGGAGGGTGCCCACAACGTCTACTGGGGTTTTATACACAAGTGCCTTTAAATGTCTTCGCAAATGGTTCTAGTGGATTAAAATCAGGGCTCCTCGGGGGCCTGTATGGGGCTACCGATTACAGCTGCGATGGCATTCCACAGTAATATGATCCAGTCCATGGACGATAAACTGTATGTATTACAGGCTGTAGTGAAGAAACGAAGCATTTGTGGACCTATATTCATATAAAAATTTCTCATCCTCTAGATGTGAGGAATGTTTCGCCGAAGTATTGGCATGCAATTCTGCAACATTCCGTATATAATACGAATGATGATCAGGAGTGCCACCACACGAAAACTAAAATTCTTTTACATTTCGGGTGATTTCATGGCTCGTCATAGGCACACCATTTTGCACAGCAGCTGCACGTTCTTCAGTGGGCAGGTCCAGACAGGTTCTGATGTGTCAGACGTGTCGGTACTGATCGCCGTAAAGTTTCGCCAGTTTGTGAAGCTCAAGACAGTCTATGCTAGCAAGTGTCCAACCAGAACCCCTGGTCATTAAATACTTCACACTTCATCTTTGTGTTGCAACTTTTTCTCTCTTTCTACTTCAGCACTCTTCCGATGTGTATTACACCAACTCCTTGAATGTGGTGTGTCCGTAACAGTACCACATCCTTGAAAACACTATACACGGGAGACAGCCGAGAATCTCTTCGTCCTGTTGCAGATAAGCAGGTAGACACACAATATTTCATGTCGTGCATACATCGGAAGGAATTCTTTAAGCAGGTATGCGAGCTCAGTTTTTTGTCGAGTACTGCAAGCTATTTAAGCATGCCATAATTTTCACTGGACCCTCACGACGAGAGAAAGAAGTTCTCGATATTTGTAACAGTGTACACGCTGCTTTTATAGATCTAAAATGATGTAGCTAACTCTCAAGCTACCCGAATTCAGTCAGGAAAGAGGACTCTGTCTCGAACGACAGACGAACTACGAATTAGCCAGAGATCTCGGCCGTCTGCGTATATACCCTTGCTTTCCACCCACTCAAAGTCCTTATCTATTGTCGGGGTATCCACAAGTCTATCAGGAAGAGTGAGAAGGTACTATTATATTTTACACTCCACTTACAGGGAATCGGAGCTTAAATCCAGCGGCCTAGACCACTTGCATATCACGACATGTACTGGGACAAGGGTTTAAAAGAGGTATATGTAATATCGTGAGTATGGGAATGAATGAATATTCTGTTGTGGTTATTCTAAAAAACATATCAAAAGATTTTTTTCATTACAGTTCTTTTTCAGTATATTTTTAAGTTTTATTTTTTAAGTATTTTTATTACATTTTTATTTTCATATTTTTTTGGAGTATCCCAGCAATAAGTATGTTTTCCGGTATTTTTACTACAGTTTTTATTATCAGATTTTAAAATTTATTTAATGTTTTAAGTTGACCTTAAATTGTACTTGCAGTATTGCGGAACTATGAAAAGTCTATCACTAACTTAAATCATCTAGTCCCCTACCTTGACGTCTAATTATTACACGATGTCGGTATCTGTTAAATATTTACTGACTAGATTGTTTTGTAGGCATAACTATCCTACTCGGATTTTATTTAATGTGTGTATGCACGAATAAACCAAGCCCATCATACGAGTAGACCATATGCACGAGTATTTTATAATCATGGTATGGATTAGCAACTACCAACACTTATAAAATAATTTCCTATGGGCTACGAACCAATAGGCCCTTGAGACTTGGAATGTACGAGGGTGATAAGCAGTCTGTTTTCGTGCTCTTCTTGACCATCAATCCGTCAATCCATTTTCAATTCGTGGTTTTTCCTCCATCCGTGTGTATAGAAATTACATTAATTCACGAACTCTCTCCGAAATTTGTACATGTCGATAGAATTAATGTTTTGTATGCTTTCAACTATTCATGCATTATTAAACTTAAATAATTTCATAAATATTCTGTACGTAGATCTGTACATTAGTAGTCGAGTACTCATAGAACCACTTTAAAGTTGTGAGGGATAAAAGGATATGACACTCAAAAAAGAAAAAAAAATTACTTTACAATAATTTATTATTATTTTGTAATTACATTTTCAGATGTAGGCAGTTCATCACATCTGATATAACACTGATCCTTAAGGTCTTCGATAGCTGAACATATCTATATAAGGTGGAAGGCATACCCTATTGTGAATAGAAATCAAATATTTGAGTCTATGAAGAAGTTCATTTGGATCTTCGGTAAACATGTCGCCAGTATTCGCAGCTTCTCTGTCTTCTTCGCGTCACTTGTCGAAGGAAACTCATTGGTGAAATGTGTGGGAATGCCGAGGGAATCATAGTCTTCAACACTATTACTATCGCCATATTCACTATCATCAATGCTGTCTTCATGGCCATCTTCACTTCCTGTTTTGTATTCTATATTAAATTTGCTTTTCTTTGTAGGAGGTACATGGTCATCAGTAGTTAGAGCCGATGGTCGTTTATTTTGAAAATCGACTTCGCGTGCATATCTTGCAAGGGTATATTTTGCGCAAACCGACTCTACTGCCCGCTGTAAGTCATTCATGCAGTCTTTAGCATTAAATTACCCATCATAATCGCCTGTGGAAATGGTATCCATCAATGTAGCAGGAGGTATTGGCGACATCACTTGCTGGCTCCCAGTAGACGTACCCTTGCAGATCTCTATGTATGCCTTCATTGTATCACCTGGCACAAACTGCATGGGACCAGTGTCGTAATGCTTCATCTAGCAAAAATGTCTCTTCGTACAGAATGTTGTCTCATGCTGCCGAGCATGGCAGCTTTAGCTGAAGATCTTTTTCACAGAAGTGGCACTGATTACGACGTAGTGGTTCAGGTGAAGTCTCAGACGGACCTGTCGGAGATATAGGTGTCAAGTTAAAGAAGCGGGTAATGTCGGTATTGGTGTTCTAGTTACCTCAGCTGAAGAGGTGGATGACACTGTGCCAACCTCAGGTGTTGATGGCCCAGCAACCTTCGGCTCCATTATATATTTCACTGTTACTTACATGAGCTGGGACGAAGTGTCTTTCATGACTGCCACTGTCAAACTAAGCTTCCTAACTGAAAACCAGCTGCTTATATGCTCGCAAGAAGGCACCTTGACATCCAATGTACCATCCACCATAACTCAAGTTTACAGAAACTATATAGTTCAAACCAGCAGAAATGCAAACATCCTTGCCATCAGCTGTATCAACCAACCCCAGACGAAATATACCTACTCATAGATCATACCACTTACTATAACCCATGCATAACTCAACCATTCAGTCCACACTGACTTGCCAAAAATTACTTCTCATACTTTCTGCTCTAACCAGCCAATATATACTAGCCACTCTACCACTATAGCATGATACCATCCAATCATCCATTATAACCCAAGACATACTAGACCACCCAACACCCCATCTTCTATAACAAAGAAAAATTCAATTCAACTGCTCCACCCAATACACCAAGCATAATATTTATCATAACTCAAGTGCATCAAGCAACTATACAACTGAGTCCAGCCCATAACTTAACACCCATTCCATCGGCTCAGCCAATCTACACCATAGCCACTAAATGACCCCAAAAATGTTGGTCCATTGGGGTACTAATTGATTTACACTCACGCATGCCATATTTACTGAGGACACCTTTTAAATATTTTTTTTGACTTATTTCAGTAGTATCCTCCTTCAAGTTCTGCTTTACATTCATGCCTAGAAAATCTGACACTAATCCTAAATCTTTCATTTCAAAATTGTTACATAGTGCCTGTTTTGTGCTACCAATCTCTGCTCTATCTGACCCAAACATTAAAAGGTCATCAACATAAACCAATAAATACAGTTTCTGACTGCCCTTACATTTACTATACAAACAATAGTCACTCTTAGACCTAACAAAACCTTCTGAACTCATGACTGTGTCAAATATTTTATTCCAATATTTAGGTTATTTTTTTCAAACTATATATTGATTTGCTTACCTTGACCACATTATTTTCACAACTGACTCCCTCAGGCAATTTCATGTATACATCTTCTTCGATATTTGCATACACAAATGCCCCTCTTACATCTAGTTGATGAATGGGTAATTTAAGCTTAGTGGCAACAACAACAAAGACTCTAAGTGTAGCTAGTTTTGCAACTGGTGCATATAGCTTACTTACATCACAAAGGTCTTTCTATTCAAAGCCTCTGGCAACCAGTCTAGCCTTGTAATCTTCTTGTTCACCATTACACTTTAATTTGAAAACCCATTTGCTACTGATTATCGACTCTTTAGACACATCACACACACACCATATATTATTGTCTTCTAACACTTTTAAGTTCTTTCTCTATTGCCTGTGACCACTTACAAGCATCACTTCTTTTCATAGCAACACTTAATGTTGATGGTTCATTGTTTACACTAAGGACGCATGTTTTATAATCATTTAACCCAGCTGGTTTCCTTACCCTGCGCTGCCTTCGTTCCAAAGAGTCAGGATACTGTAGCTCTCCTTTCTCCCAACCACAGTCACTATTATTATTCTCTTGATTGCTCTCCCATTCATGTTGCTTTCTTGTACTCATTTCTTCTCCCTCTTGATGGCTAGTTAATTCATATTGCATACTTGTATTTATCTTTTTATTTTCACTACTACTGATTTCATGCTGCTGACTATTCTCTTCTGTGCCTTCCTCCTCTTCCCCTGATTCTATCAATTCAACTCATGCCATACTGTTGTGTTGTTCAGTGTCCCTATTCTTCTTTGAGAATATTTCATCCCTCTTGATCTCCACCTTCCTTTTCCCTGTAAAGTAAGTTCTGTAACCTTTGATGTTTTCAGAGTAACCAACAATGATGCCCTGTACAGACTTCACATCCCACTTCCCCCTTTTATCCTTAGATATGTGTACCTATACTTCAGTACCGAATACTTGTAGCTCTTCAATATTGAACACCTTCTGAGCTCAAACTTCACATGATGTTTTTCCACCGGTCCTACCTTTTCCAGTTCTATTCAAGATGAAAACTGCAGTGTTCACAGCCTCTGCCCATAAGTCTTTACTCAACTTCTTATCATGTAACATTGTTCTTGCTGCTTTTACAATTGTTCTTACTTCCCTCTCTGCACTACCGTTCTGCTCAGGTGAGTAGGCTACTGTTCTCTGATGCTGAATCCGTCTTTCTTCTAGAACTTGCTGTAGTTCATCGTTAACAAACTCTGTACCATTGTCTGTACATAATATTTTTATCTTCATTCCAAATTGAGTTTGTACCATTCGTATAAACTTTTGTACATGCAAATTAGTTTCATCTTTGTGTTTCGTAAAATACACAGTCCTGTAGTTGTAGTAGTCATCCTTTAAAAGCAAAAAATATCTTAGAACCTCCTACAGATTTAACTTCCATAGGTCCACAAATGTCAGCATGTATAAGCTCACCAGGAAAGGTGGAAACTGAGTTACTTTCACCAAAGGGAATTCTATGTTGTTCCCCTTCAAAACATGCTGTACACCGAGTTTGGGTAATTGCAGAGATATGGCTCTGCATGCATCCCGAACTCGGACGTTGTTTTCCTGGGTGGGGGAAACACGTTTTTCTTTGTACTGAGGGGCCCTTATCTCTATATGTTGCTGTTTGTAACTTGTCTCTAGTGCCCTTAAGGAGCCTGCTTGGTTGCCTGTGCGGTGTTTATAGGGGCCGTGGTGTAATGGATGTCTGTATGGCTCACTTCTGTGTCCATTCAATTACTGTGGACCGGTTGTACCTGGTCTGAAAATGCGCGTCTCTGTGGATGGTGGGGGGGTGGGGGGTGGAAATGTAGATGTTCGGACATAACTCAATGGATGTGGGCACGGTGCCGTGTGTGTGTAAGTGTTTTTGAGCATGTCTAACTGTTCTTTCAAAATGGCGATCTCCTCTTGGAGTTTAACATGTTGTGGGTTTGGTGAGGTCTGTTCAGTGTTCTGTGTGTATCTGTACTTGCCAAGGTCAATACTTTTAATGTTGTGTAGCAGCTGGTTTAGTGTTTTGTTCTCCAATGGCACAAGTTTGTTGGCAAGGGGTGGTAACAGTGTGTCCCAAATTATGTTAACGAATTCTGGCTCATGCAGTAGTGGTGTACAATTATTCTTGTAAAAAGTTACATTTTCAATGTGAGCCTGAGCACTCTCGCCTAGTTGTTGTTTTGTAGAGTGTAAGAGCTGCCTGTAGTGATCTGTTGTGTCGAGTTTTCTGAATGTGTGCAATAATTTGTCTGTAATGTGTTGCCAAGAGATTTCCTGTGCACTGGCATAATATAGATTTTCGTAAGCCATCTTTGCTGTTCCCTGCAGATAGAACTTTAGGTTGTGTCGTTTAAGTTCAGACCAACCATTAACTTCGCTTTGCAGTGTTGAAGGTGTCTAAAAATTCCTCCACATTTTCATTACTTTCCCCTGAGAAAGTGGGGATGGTTTGTGGATGTTCTAAAATAACTTGAGTGGGGTTTGGAATGTTGGGTGGTTGTGGGATTTGTACTGTGGTGTTGTGTTGACAGCGTGGTGTTCAGTTGTGTTATTTATGTTCATGTACTCTGTTCAGTAATGTCAGTATTCGAACTGGGAATGGAAATTAAAAGTTGATTTGTTGTCTGTAGTGTGTGGAGTGGGCGTGGTCTAAGATAACTGCTTGTACCAGCCTTGTTAAATGTTGAGAAGTGTGTTCAAGTGGTGTAAGATGTTCTGTTGACGAGGTGTGTGATTCTGTGTTATTACTAGTTAAGTGATTTCTTAACTGTTTGTGTATTTGAACTGCACGTTTAGCATCGCCTAAATCTATTAAGTGTCTTAACTAACTTCCTTATATTTTGTGCGGTAGATGGGTGTTCTGTAGTCATGTCGACATGTTAGAATAAAGGTGTGTAGTGTAAATGATGTCGCGCACTTTGTGTAACTTATAAGTAATACTAAATACAAAATAAAATAAAATGGGAATATCTCCAAAACTCACACAATACAAGTGGAGATTTCTTTGCTTAAAAGGGAACAGGTTGTCTCACGTGCAAAAACAAGCAGAGTACATGCATTAATTGTAAAGAAGCAAAAACAAGCAGTTGTAAAGCTAGTGGGGTGGGCGATGTGACTTCAGGCTGCTAGACTGACAAGGCTTCCTACACGGACTTCTGACTACGCGTGTGATGTACTAACCTTCCACATTATTGCTTACTTTGCGTGCCCTGACCACGCGTGGGTAACTACTGTAATGCTTGTTGGCGCTACTACATTAAGTTTTACAATCAATTGAGTATTGGAAAGTATAACAAAATAATTCCTGGAACCTGTTGTTACTAAGAATCTAATTTTACATGAACAGCTTGGTCTGGGTTGTCAATACATATCAAAGATCATAAACCAGTTCTACATAACCTAATATTCTCATGTTACCACAAGTATCTGTTAACTTTATATACATATAAATTATTCTACCTGCAGGTAGAGGGCCTCCTCGGTTTCTTGGGGGGATGAAAGGCAAAACAAAAAGGGGAATATGAGAAAAGAGAGAAATACAAACTAAGGGACAGGGGAGGGAAAGTGCACGAACACAATTACAATAAATGCATTACGCAACTACCACACTAAAATACAACAAAACTATCACAACCTAGAATGGTACAATTTGAGATGCGCTATATGCGCCTTTCTAAAAAATCGACCAGTAGAGGGTCTGACTAATCTATCAGTGTTGGTGAGAAATTGTCTAATATTATAAGGTCCCAAAAACTTAGGTAGGAGCTTGGCACTGATATCACTTCCCTGGTCAGGCAAAACTAATTTCCTGTACAGGACAGTCTCTTCCATGTTAAATTGTTGGGAGGAACATGATAGATTAAGGAGGTCTAACAGAGACCTTGGCAGCGCCCAACTAAGCGTGGACCTCCCCCAGAAGTCGACCTGGGTTGGATTCTGTGAGCACAGAGGGCATGGGAGGGATATTCCAAATGTTTAATAAGAGATGAGCTAAAGGACGGGCCAGAAAAGGTATGGATGGAGGGGTGCCGGTGGAACCATGCAATGAACTGTTGAAACCCACGTTTAGAAGATAGAGGTCCTGATCACGATTATAAAATATTGTGAGGCAGGCAATCAGATCTTTATTAAATCTTTCAACTTAATTTCCCTTAGGGAAGTAAGGGCTGGAGGTGAAGTGCTTAACTGCCCATTTGAAGCACATGTCCTTGAAGACTGTTGACGTGAAATACTGCGCATTATCAGTCAATATTTCAGCATGAGCGCTGAAAACTTTCCAGACTTGGTTGCAAAGGGCCTTCACTATAGTGGACGATTTCATGTTCCTCAGTGAAAATATTACAAATTTATTACAAACATTGCCCTTTTTGGAATGAACCAGCGGTGTCAATGTCAAGATGTACAGTTTCCCAGGGAGTCTTTGGGAACTGAACTACATTCTGCCCCACATTAGCACAACGAGCCTGTTTGAAATGTTGACACATGTCACAAGTGTGAACGTATTCGGCCACTTCGGTTTTCAATGTCTGCCAAGAAAAATTCGAGGCAATCTTTTGGAACGTTCTTCTGATTCCCAGATGTCCTCCAAATACTGAATCGTGGAAGTATGAAATAATTATGGGATGTAAACACAAGGGACCTTGATCTTGCGTGCCCTTCCATTCTTGCGTGTATAATACAGAATGTCCTCGACAACATATGAAAGCACTTCACCATTACTCAAATCTGTAACCACCTTGGAACAAAAATAGTCATCCACCTGTGCCTGACACAATTTTACACAAAATTCAGGGAAACCCTGTATCAGATCTAATAAAGCAACTGGATTCTCGACATTTTTAGTTTCAAAGTAGACATCCTCATACATGCGCGAAAGCATGTTGGTAACTTGATTTTCAGAGCTTCGAACATGGTACACCTTGAACCGAAACCTTGACAAATGGAGAACCCATCACCCAAGATTCCCTAACTGTTGCGGGTGATTCAGGACCCAACTGAGTGCCTGATACCCAAGTTACGTTCAGCCTCAGATAGGCTCCGGCTCGCAAACTCAACTAGAGCCAGGCCGTGTTCGGTCCACTGGATCAAAACATCCCCAAGAGCCAGGTGGGAAGCATCGACCTGCAGAACAAATAGTTTAGAGAAGTCAGGCAAATGAAGAGCTGGAGGAGAAGACAAAATCTTTTTAAGCGAGGATAAAGCAAGCTCCTTCTCTGGGCCCCAAACAAATTCCGCTCCCTTTTTCTTTAATTGATTCAGTGGTATGGCTATTTCAGAATAACAATCTATAAATCGGGCATAGTATCCCATTATCCGTAAGAACTTCTGAACACCTTTTAGTGTTCTCGGATGTGGGAAACCCAAAATGGGAGCCACATGGTCAGGGTTTATGAGAAGTTGTCCTTCACAGAGCAGGTAACCACGAAATTACACCCGATTGGACCCCAGCATCACCTTTTCAGGATTCACTGCAAGGCCAATCTCGCATCTTTTTGAAAATCAAACGCAAATGATCCAAATGACTCTAAATCTTCACTGTAAACAATATCAGCTATGTAATTAAAAACAAATTTAAACTTATAATTCAAATAACATGATCCAAAATACAAGAAACAACTGGACTCCCAAAATTCGATCCCATTGGAATCCGAGTAAATTCATACTGGTTCTGTGGGGGTACTGAACGCAGTATGCTTCAGACAGGAAGTGTCCAACAGACACTGATGTACACTATTTGAGAGGTCCAAAATGGAGAAAACTTTAACCTTGCAAAGATGTTGAAGGGTGCAGTCAATCGCGGGTGAAGGAAAGGGTCCTTATGTACATTTTTACTAACTAAAGAATTATTTAAGATTAAACGATACTTATTCCCATCCTTCTTCCTCACTAAAAAACCTGGAGAGCAGTAGTCAGAGGTAAAAGGGACAATAACTCCTTCAGCCAAAAGCTTATTACAAATCTCCCAAAAGATTTGCAGTTTCAGGGGAGGGCACTTGAAATATCTATCACAAACAGGAATGTCATCTACCAAAGCAAATTTATATGGCAGCACATCACACTTACCTATACGAGATATGATGCCGTCCTTAAATTCCTCGCGGAGAAGTTGTAATTCAGACTGGAAACTATCGGAATTCAAAGAAGGAGCAGAGGAATAAATAACAGGCAAGTCCTCGACCTGCAGTCAGATGAGGATGTTGGGTGCCAAGCCAGAAGACAGATTACCTTGGTCAAGTTTAAATACAGCCGTAGATATGCCAAGAAATTCAACACCCAAAATAACATCCTGGGATACACTGGAACACACAGAATGCATAGGTCCAGTAGTATGTCCCGATTTTAAAGTGGAGATCCACAACAACCTGGGATTTAACATCATCCCCATTCGCCACACACGCACGCCCACGCGCGCGCGCGCGCGCGCACACACACACACACACACACACGCTCTCTCGCTCGCTCTCGCGCTCTCTGTACTGACAAAAACCCCTGGAAATTTTTCCGCCACAGGTGATTGGGACGATGTACTTTTGCATAATGTGCTGTAGTTTTTCTATACACAAGACTGGCTGACCCATGCCCACGGCCAATCACTGACTGTTTCCCAGCCCTTTACAGGAACGTCTCGGATGTCCAATTTCACCATTGTGAAAGCAACGCCTTTCCACGAAGCTACGCTTTTCCATATTGCAGTTGGCCGCGGCATGACCCAAGAGCATTTAATTGGCACAATGCATCCTTAAAGTCCGCATGACACCTTGCAGTGGCAAAACTTGAGAATTCACACCTGAACTCGCCACTTCCTGGGCGGCGGACAACTCTACATGTATTGAATAGAGGCAGTGATCCAACCCTGAACCTAAGTGACAAGCTGTTGAAGTTAATAACATTCCTGGGGAGCAGGAAGCATGACACAATGAGCCTTAACATAGGGTGAAAAATTATCAATAATTATGTATACCAGATTAGACTCATTCAAGGACAGACACAAGGCCTCGTGATAAGAAAAAACTGAATCAATGAAATCGCAAAGGGCCTCTTCAGGCCTTTGAAAGCGGTAAACCAAGTATAACTCACACCGCTTCCTTAGTAGAGGCGGGAAAAGCACATGTAATACACGCAACTTAACCCCTGTAAGAACGCCAGTTCTTCGCTCAGAAGTTGCAACAGAAAGTCTTGTACTTTCACTGAAACAACCTTCGGTAAATGTTCATTTGGGCAGATATTCAGACAAACCACTTTGGCCACCGCAATAAAAAACTGCAAGATGAGCACTGGTTCTAAAGAACCAAGTAAAGGTACCTTATCTAGCAACATAAACAACAGTTTGTTAGTGGATGGGAAATGCTCACTCACCACCGAGGCTGACTGCATGAGGAGGTACTGCGCCATAGTTGTGGTAGAATCTAAGTCCTGCAGGCTGCGAACAGCGGCGCGCCTTAACTGTGCAACTGTGTCCTGGAACCCCACTTCGAGGTCCTGCAGGAACGCCGTTAGCTCATCGCATGCCAGGGTATAAATTAAACTTGCACTCATGGTGATGGCGAATGATGTAAAAACATGCAACAAACAAGCAAACAGTGTTAATAAACGCACAGCAGAGATAGCAGATTTGAACTACACCAGGGGTGCAATTGACAATAACAACATGCAATGTCCACTTTCATTTCATTTTATTTTCAAAACCTCTGTGAAATAACAAAATAAGCTTGATCACATTGAGAGTACAATTAAAAACTGTGAAGCAATACATATAAAATTTAAAGCTGAAGTGACACTGTATAAATACAGTTTCAATAAAACATGGCCATGTAAAACGTTTTCCAACTGACTTAAAATATTATGGCACTAATATTTAACATCTCGGACTCATTTTCAAAAGAATACTAATTATAATTTCATTTAATAAATTCTGTGAGTACAAATCACTACAATTTGACTTGCTCGGCAAAATTAAATTGAGAGCATTGCAAAAGAGCCACTTTAAACGAGGTAAAAATTGAAAATGTACACAACAAACTCATTTACCTACCCAAAAGGTTACCTTTGAGATCACGTTTGTTTGACTGAAAAAATTCTCTATTTGCAATATGCAATAATATTACGTAGTGACTTTTCCTAAAGCCAAAGGAAATCATAAGAGGCCTTAATAACTATCACAAACCACGTTATGGCAATACCACATTCATTGATAGTATACGATATGAGCTGCACCTGCATACTGCAGCACTAGATAAGTATTAAATAGCTAATTAAAAACACTTTTTAAAAAAAACGTGTACTCTACAATCAGTTGATGCACTCTCAGCTTAATATTTGAGGTTTACACAGCACTGCAAAAATTAATTGCCTTTACCAAAAATTCTTTGAAATGTAGTTATTTTTCATCAAGAAGGCCATACAGAATTAGTAAAACCCAATTATGCTTAGCCGTTTGATGGCTCAGACAGTGCCAGGGAAGTTTCAATTGACAGCTCAAAATATTAATATTACACTATTACAATAAATAATTTTCTGACATTCACTTAAAAGAAAACTCGTTCCGTCACAGCTAGACAAGCACCTTAAAGGACGTGAATTAAAATTAATTGATATCGGCACTACGACAGCCCAAAATAATATAGATATGCCTACTTAAAATCTGCAAAGGGCCTTTCCAAAGTTACGTCCGCTACTAAACTTGTAAACAGCTGATCGCAAACAAATGGGGCGCAGCATCAATGATTTAACATTTCAGCTGGTGAGGTCTAAAATCACATAGACATTACAGAAATGTTTCAGAACCACGCCAAACAAGAATTTAGATGGTGCAGGCCTAAACATAATTTCCACAAAACCTACTTCACTGCACACCCAGCTAAAACTACACACACTCTACGTAAAATACGTTAAAACTACCTTGACCTGACGCTGCAGAAAACTGCAAATAATTAAAACGGACGTCCACAACTCACAAAAAATTCTCTTCCTGTACTGGCTTATAAAACAAAATTATTTAAATTTAAAGAACACTAGGCAAACAAATTGCCGCACAAATTCCCATGACGTGATGAGCAAAAATGTCACTCAGCTGCCGTAGTATTGCATGTCTGCGATAATCCACGACTTAGACAAACGACATCCAAGGTAGCAGGCGGAGGACAGCAGAAGAAAGACTAACGGACGGGCTGCGGGCTCACGCCGCTCTCTACCCATTCAATATAAAACTTGTGACCTGTACAGGAGGGGAAGTAAGGTGGGGTAAGTGAAAGAAGGGAATCGGACACCGAGAAACCAAATTGAACATCTCTACCACAGCGAGCGCGTGGTCATTAATTGAAGCAGGAATAATTCACAAGAGATGGCGGCCACCACCGCTACGTCTCAATCTCAGCTTACTAAGTTTGGTTGAAATTTTTCAAACTGTATGGTAAACATAACAAATGAATGAAAAAATTTATATGGCCATTATTTTGAAAATTGGTGTCTTTTGCATGTACATTACATATATATATACATAGTCTGCAATAGCATGACTTACATGCCATATTTGGCAGTTATCAGTTGAGTGGTTCCTGAGATACAACATAAAAGCTTAATATGTTCATGTTGGGTTATCTTCCAAAATGGCGGACCGTGAACATCGTCGCTTTTCAAATCCAATACTTACGTGATGCACTATCAAAGTACCAACTTTATTTTGAATTAGGCCGATGGTTCGTGGTATATAAAATTTCATATTGGTAGACGTTTTGAAAATAAGCACACGGAATGGTCGAAAACTATCAAAGTATGATGTCATTACTAATTTGTGTGTGTTTGTTTGTGTGCGCATGCCCTGAGTTTGATATAATTCAGTTGGCAGGCTCAAAGACTTACTCTAAGATATTAATTCCTGAATCACTGAAGTAGATCATGTGACAAGGCATGCTCCGTGTGGTGGAGGGTCATCAGTGGCCGTGAGCACTAAGCACAAATGCTCATGTGGCATAGAAGCTGAAATGGTAATGATGTGCTCTGTCCCAGGCAAAATTTTGTTCCCAGTTCAGCTTTTTTATTTAATTTGCATGTGTTTACGCATTGTGTGTGAATCAATATTAGTACATCTTTTTATCTTAAAAGCAATGTGTGTTCTGTAAAGCACTAGTGTGTGTATATTCATATGAAGTAACATAGTGTAAATGGTCGTGGACCGAGGTGAGGTGATGTGACAGTGAGATGATGATGTTGCAGCTGGTTGCACCTGCTATTCAACCTGCTGGTTCAGGTGCTCGTGGGTCTGCCGCTGGAGATGGTGCACGGCTCCCTCAGGATAGGTGCTGTCTACATGGCAGGTGTGCTGGCAGGTGAGCTAGCTCCCTTTCTCGCCTATCATACTCTCGTTCAGTCTCTCTCGGGCTCTGCACTACACACACACTCTTTTCTCTGCAGCACTCACTCTCTCCAACTCTCTTCATTGTAAAGACAAAGTTATTAAATTATTTTCTTCGCCTGGGTAACGTTCCATAAGGTTACTCTGAGAGTAAAGTAACATAGTAACACAGAGTAATAGCTGAGGAAAGCAAGAGTAAACGTTGTTTTGGAACGAGCATGATGTAAATCACATTCTGGGTTTACAAATCTGTACTGATTAAGCAGCCAATGTAAATTCCAAAAGATATTTGATTTTCTCCAAATTATTTCTGTTACAAAAAAAAATTTCTTATATACATAAACTGCTTTTCTTACCAGAAGTTAATTGTAAACAGTATTTCTAAAAATGCAACTTTTATACAAATTAACTTTTTAATAAAATGATAGGGTCGAAAAACTGTGGAAAATGTGCAAAGCAGAGAACTTTGAGCATCAATATTCACATACCAGAATGAATCTTTAAGATCCAGAACACTCAAATATTTTGCCTTCACCAAGTTTGCAACAATCTCTCTGACAGTGGGTATTTTAACATGTTCTTTAAGAATAGCCTCATTCAAGTCCTGAGGGTCAAGGCAGTGTGTTATTGACCCATTAGGTTTCTCAACAATTTCTAACCTATTGACCCACTCAGTGGGTGTGATTCATTCAGTTATTATGCCTAGCTGACAACCTATCCAGCTCAGTTTTCATTTTTTTCTTGATTTCTGTTGGAAGTGTGTGCAGGGGATTAGAAGATGCACATGCAGTTTTGTTTTAACTTAATAGTATAGCCTTTCTCAAACTTACCAATGCCGGAAAAAACACCTCTGTACATGGTGATGATGTCTTCTTTTGACTGCTGGTGTAACGCTCACAAAATTCTTTTGCAGAATGCCTAGTTCCTCACAAGTCTGCAGTCTCAAGATAGTCACAGAATCTTCATTGACTACAACAAATGTTTCCCGTGAACTCGTGTTGTTGAGGGTAAGTGTTAGATCACTACAGCCAGCAACTTTGATTTTGGAGTTATTGTAAGCAGCAAGTGATATGTTTTCATGCTGTAACTTGACATCTTGTGCCACTCTTTGCAGACGGGAAAATTGAGTGGTAGTATGTTTACACATGCACCAGAGTCCATCTTGAAGTTGACGTTAATAGCATTTTCAATTAAGGTTTCTGGCCAGCTCATTGAAGAAGGCCTGGCATTTGCTTTCGGTTTAGACACAAAATTGCAGTAGTCCTCGTATTTGAAACTGTCGAGCTTGGAGCTTTCCGCATCTTTTACCTCAGTCATTCTCTACATTTTGTCCTGTACACGCGTACCACACATTTTCGCAAAATGGTTTCGGCGACCATATAGTGAACAAAGTTTACCTAGTGCTGGACACTTTTGGGGGTCCCTCGCATGTTGATACCAACACCACTTGCATTCAATATCTGCACCAGGTCTCTGTACATTTGATGTCTTGCTGAAACGATGGTTGCTGTTCCCTGTTTTATGTGTTGTGTCAACAACACTGACATGATTGGGGCTATTCTGAGTGGTTTACAACACCTGGTCTGCTCGAGTTGAAGCAATCTGTGCTGTGCGGAAGTGTTGAATGGTTTCTTCTATATCTAGATCTCCAATTTTCAGTACTCTTTCTTGGGTTGCACGATTACTTGCTCCAAAAACTATTCTATCACGACGGATTTCATCCACATTTTTGAATTCACAATCCCACAGCAGTGTTTTCAGTTCTGTTAAAAATGCACAAAAATGTTTACCTTCCTTTAGCTTTCAAACAAAAAACGAGCAAGCACTATATTTTTCTTTGGATTGCAATATGTCTGGAATTAGTTGAGAACAATGGCTGCAGTCTTTTGTTCTTGTCCTTTTTGAAAGTGAAGGTATAGTAGATGTCTAGAGCATCCTCCCCAATAACATTAATCAAAATGGCAATCTTTTGCAATTCTCACATTTCAGACCAGACAATTCCAGATAAATATCAAATTCTTGGGTAGATTTTTTCCAGTTTTCACTAAGACCGCAGTGCAGCGATAGTTTTGCCGGTATGTTAAATGCATTCGCCATATTGTAACTTTAACTAGAAAACTGAAAACCTTATAACAGTTCAGCTGCAAAACACTCACTTTCCCATGCAAAATGTAAACATTTCTTTAGCTCCTGCATTCGCATCATGATGACTGCACCATGTATTAACTATTTATTACATGTATCACTCGTTATTTTAATTTTTCCATGTGTGTGTAACCAGAATGTCCACATTACTAAACTTTCCACCATTTACAGTTGACCCTCTGTGTTACTCGCTGAAATAGTGTTTGTATAATTTTTACTCTTGCAAAATGTCGGTAATTACCTACTCTGCATTTTTGGGACACTGCCAATATGTTTTGGGACAGCCAAAGAGAAAAGTTTACTCGCAGAGTAAAGTTTTGGAATATTCCCCTTCAGAGCAGTATTGAAGCTCGCAAAGTGATGCATGTATCCCTACTGAAGATGAAATTGAAAACACAGGTTGTCACAATTATCTATGCTATCATGATAGTTACCATTGTCATAGTGCCACTTGTACACTTTTGAGTACAAAATGAAATATGGGTAGTTTGTATACACTGGGATTTACAGTAGTATATTTGGGAACGGTGGGAGGAATTACAGAATGGTGTTAGCAGTCAACTTGGAAATGTATACCTTCCATTGTGGTGCCAGACCTTGTAATTTTGAGGCGTACATTAAAGCTGATTCCACAATACAGTGATGCAATGCAATGCAATGCGTTCTGTTGCTATGAGCTGTAGCCAATCAGAATGCAGCAGCAGAGAATTCGTGATGCGTGTTTTGTGCAAAATTCTGGCATTGAGCTTACTGAGACAATCGACAATTGCTGATGGAGAAGAAAAAAAAGTGTTTGTTTTACCGATTTTGAAGAATAAAAGTTTGTTTTTGCTCATGTCTTTGTATTTGCATTTTTATTGTTGCTGCATTGTTGTACAAAATAGAAAACAAGGCTTCCTATACATAAGGGCAATGTCACTCCTACTCGCTGTATGCCAATGCGTTCTTTTCATCGCACATCACGTTCATACAGCCATGTATATCTTCTACATACATAAAACATAATAGTGTCAGTGTTATTTGCATGTCTTGTTACATTCATGAGGTCTAAAAATGTAATTTTCACACTTGAAATAAAGGCAGAGAAGGTTTAACAACCTGACTAAGATTGACAAGCCATGTATAATTTATGCTTAAAAACACCTGCGTTTGGTGGAAATATTCGCATTATTTCGTCTGTATGATTTCAGTACATTTTTTGGTACTTGTTCTCAAATTGCATCAAAAATTTTGGTGATTTTTAAAATACATATAAGATATTTTAAACAAAAATTACGCTTTCTATTAGTTTTCTTTCAGCAAAATATTAAATTGAATTGCTAGATTTGATGTAAATATGTTATTTTAATGGCTGAAATATACCAATTCATTGAAAAACATAATATTAATCAGTCCATGTTTACAGTACAGTACATGTCTGTGCATGTAAAATAGAGAGATTTGTGTGTGTGCACGCATGCATGTGTGTGTGCTTGTGTGTTTTTTTATAAGCAAAGGCATGATTCTCACACGGTAGAAAACTACTGGGACAAAAATCCAACTGTGAAAAACTATTCTGTAAAAGATAGATATAAAAATTTTTGGCAGAATGCCAAATTTTGAATTTGCGCAACAATTTTCTACAAAATCTTAAAACTTGGAACTTAAATAACTAGTTAAATTGTGAAGATTAATTTACATAATTTTTAAGTTATATGAATGTAAACAGATTACACTACAATATTAATTCACGTTTTCCACCACACAGCCGGTGTCGAAACAATGTATTCATCCTTTTAGATCTATGTTTATTTCGCAGCTACTATAGAGGTTAGCAAAATGTTTAGTTGCACCATCCAATGTTCTGGTTTACATGCAATGCTGTTGCTGTTGGTGAGAGTATGTTTGTGGTACACGTTGATGCCGGCTAACAGCCAGCGGCACTAGAGAACATGACGGCGCTCACCACGCATGTATCACATGTACATGACATGTACATGCACGTGCACAGAGGCTCAAATATGAACTTTCCTAATCTAATATTACTTTTGCAGTGTAAAATGTCTTATCTTATTCTAAGATTTTGAAATGTCTTAAAATGTTTTTAAGTTTGTTGCTCAATTTTAAATGTTTGGTTATGAATTCAAAGTGCGCGCTGCATGGAGATTAAGAACAGTAATATTCCGGCGTGATTGCAGTCATAAAGAGACACTAAAATAATATAGAAAATTATCAAGAAAATTCTAAAATGTAAAATAATACTTAAATTATTTGTGCCACTTTTATTTTCAATTTATAAAAGTTTTTCTCAGCGTGCATAGCACTTCCTCTTATGTGAACCCCGTAGGCAGCCATGGTAGGTCTGTGCGACGCTTGTCCCTGGGCAGTCTGTCTAGGAGGGCTGGCGAGGTAAGACGCTGTCACGTATGCACTAAAACTTTTGAGCTCTGATTTAGGTTTCCATAGTCAATTTAGTTTACCAGGTAACCTTTGCTTGCATACGTTTTGCCAGACATTTCTCCAGTGTTATGCTTCCGCTTTACTTATTAATTTCGCCCTTATGGCATTTTTCAACAATCAAGGAGACTGAGGAGAGAGAGGTCAGAGAGGTTGTGCGACCCGCGAAACTTGAATCGGGGGCCATCCGCTTCTGCTAAACGCGTTCCATCGTCATTTCTGTATTATTGTTATGTGTAATTTCAAGGGCTTTGTTTTTATGTATGTATTTAAGGGTATTTTTCATGTTTGAGTATTTTACAGCCATATTACGTACAACCACATGGTTAACCGCTGCTAAATCCATATCTGTGCCATCCTTGCGCTTTGAGAGCTTATTTGTGTAATATCATGTATGCAATAATTTATTTCAGGGTTCTATGTACTGTCATTCAGGGTTCCGTGTAACTTTCACGTAAATTGATGCTTTTGTGTTTGACCACGTGGTCACTTCAATGTTTGCTTTTGCCGCCATCAGGCATGCTACAAGCCAGCCTGTAACTGCTTTAATCATAAAGATGATAATGTTCTCAACAAGAATAACAATTTGTCAGAGTTTAATTTGCTGTTTCCATGAAGAAATATTGCAAATCCACCTGCACCACGTGGTCCGCTACAAATTTTATCCAGCGGTATCCACGCCATCTAAGCTTGTTTTCACACATGTGTGTGTTTATTGTGAAAACTCGTCTCGTGCCCCATCATCTTCTAAGGGTAGTTAATGTAATTTTGTATATGTGTACTGTAATATTACTTCCGTCCTAGCCGGCTATGTGTATAGGCCGTCACCACACTACCCACATGGCGGAGGGCGAGCCCCGACGAGTTTGTGCTAGTGATGTCAAGTAATCACACGTGTTTATAGATCATCAGTTAGTTCATTGGGTAATTCACAGTTTCCTGTCTTCAGGGAAAATCGTCAGTCCACCCTAGTGGCTGTCGACTCTCTTCGCTTGTAAAGATTGTGTTTTTATACACAGCAGTGAGATCATCCATCCAGATGTGCCCTAGAGTAATTGCGTGCTGGGGGCACCAACTGGAGACCACCAAAATTGTTTACAAAATATTGATGTCGTCATTATACCAATGTTTCGCCTCACTAACTCTCCACTGTTCAGATGCTGCATACAACCCTAAAACAAACAATACATGTACCCTTACAAAATTGAGTTAATTACAAACTCCCTGTACTTGCTGTTGCCATCTGTTCTTGCACGTTGAGAATGTCGCAACTCTGGATTCTTGGAGCCCTCTGCTCCAGACTGGAGAACTGGATGACTTCTTCCCAAGCACCATTCAACAGTCAGCTGAGCAACCACTGCATTGTCTGATGAACTTCTTTCTTGCTGCTCCTTGCTACTATGAATGTTAAGGGTGTCTGGTGGTTTCAATCTACTGGGCGAAGGCTCATCCTCCAATGTAGTAGGAAACCCATAAAATTTGCCCCCTTTCATCATCATCTGTATCCACCTGGGCAATCTTCCTTCCATTTTGAATCTCTTGGGATTCTTCTGGCCTTGTCTTGACATTAGAATCCTTGACCATGGGCCATGGCAATATTCCTTGTTTTTCACCCCCATCTGGAGGGTTCTGCTTGTCCTGGTACCTTCCCCTCAGCTGATCGACATGTCGCATCAAAACGCACCCTTTTGCTAACCAAATTTTGTAGCACATTTTCCCCTTCTTGGTTTACAATAACTGCTGGTTTCCATATGTCACTCAAATGCTTTCGCTCCCACACCAGTTCAGCCGGCTGGAACACTCTATAAACTTCTCCACTTGAGTGGGCTTACAGATCTGTCGTCCTGGGTGCAGATTATCTAAAACTGTTCTCATTCTTCTGTTAAACATAATTTCCGCTGATTTCACTGTGGCTAGCTTTGGCATGTTCCTGTGCATTAACAAATACCTGGGCAATTCTACTTCAATGTCCTTACTCCGCTTGAGTCTCAAAATATTTTTCGCTGTTTGTACACTACGTTCTGCCATATCATTGCTGGACGGATGGTATGGCGGTGTTAGGACATGCTGGATACCATTTTGGCACAGAAAACCTTGAAATTCCTGCAAGGTAAAATTTGTGCCATTGTCAGACACAATGCTCTCAGGCAATCCATGGGTAGCAAAAAGATTTCTCAAAAGTTTGAAAACTGCAGTGGCCATGGAATGTGTGGGGATGATTTCCAACCATTTGGAGTATGCATCCACTACTATGAAAGAATTTTGCCCTTGAAATGGTCCCAAAAAGTCAATGTCTAAATGTTGCCACCTGCCTTCTGGCCTACACCAAAATGAATTCCTTACATATGGCGTATTATGTCGTGACTGCTGCCACAATGGACATGAGCCCACACATTGTTCAATATTAGAATCCAACCCTGGCCACCAAATGTAACATCTTGCCACCTCTTTCATGGCCACCACTCCAGGGTGATGGCATAATCCTTGCAGAATGTGGTTCCTGAACTCTTTCGGCACGACTACTCGATTAGACCACAAAATGCAACCTCTTGATAATGACAATTTGTTAAACTGAGACTTGAATTTTCCCAATTCAGGATTTACCGTGCAATCATCTAGTTCAATTTTTCCATTTTCAATCCATGTCTTGACGTTCCTCATATGGTGCATCTTCAGATTCCAGCAAAAATATGTCAGCTTGTTGGATTTGCCACAGTATCTGTTGAAGGTAACCTGCTAAGTGCATCAGAATTTCCTATCTGGGTTCCTGGTCTGTACTTGAGTGTAAAAGTGTACGACTACAGAAATTGTCTCCACTGCAACATACGAGGAGATAATATTCCTGGCATTGGTTTGCTCTGATCGAAAACTCCGAACAATGGCTTATGGTCTGAGTATATGGTGAATTCACATCCCAACAAGTAAGTTTGGACTTTGTGAACTCCATAAAGCATAGCCAAGGCTTCTTTGTCGAACTGTTCTTAGTTGCGTTCTGCTGGTCACATGCGAAAGTTCACAACCATCCTTCTCCTTGACTGCTAAAACTGTACCCAATCTATATGCACTGGCATTACACATCAGTACAAGAGATATTTTTTATTCACTATAATATGCCAATACTGCATCTGACTGTAACAAATTCTTACATGCATCAAAAGCCTTCTTCTCTGCTGCTCCGAATTTCCAATCGATATTCTTCTTAAGCAGCCGGTGTAGGGGTTCTGCAATACGAGCCTTTCCCTTCAGAAAAGACTCATAAAATTTTAACAGCCCAAAAAATGACTTCAATTCAGTCTTGTCCCTGGGCACTGGGGCTTCATGAATTGCACGCACCTTCTCAAGGTCGGGTTGAATACCATGCTCATTCACCATGAATCCTAAAAATCTCACTTGGGGTACAGCAATTCTGGATTTGTCCGTGTTCAAAATCATCTCCACTTCATACATTCTATGAAATATTTCCTTCAGACAGTTATCATGTTCCTGTTTGGTTGACCCTGAAATTACAATGTCATCCAAATACACTGCAACCCCTGGAATGCCAGACAGTACTGTTTCATAAAGTTTTGAAATAATCCTGGGGCAGCAGAAAGACCTTGAGGCAGTTGTTTGACATATATTAACCCCCTTGATTTGCTGAGTGTTAATATTTCTGTTGTGGCCTCATCAACCAGCAATTGGAAATAAGCTTGCTTTACGTCCACTTGAGAGAAAATTTTTCCACCAGAAAGAGTTACCAAGAGTTCCTTTACTATGGGAAAAGGGTATGCATTTGGCTTAACACATGCATTTACAGTGTTACTGTAGTCTGCACAAATTCCAATACTCCTCTCTCTTTTTAGAACTGGTACAACTGGTGTGGCCCAACTTGTTGAAGAGGGGGTTTTCGGGCAGACTAATTTTTCAAGTGTAGCCAAAGTTTCATTTAGGTTATTTTGTAAGGGTATGGCCACTGATCTTGCTTTTTGAAACTTATGTTCTGCATTATCCTACAGTATGATATTGATGCGTGCCTCTTTTGGGTCTTACTGGTTACAAGGTTATGCTGACTACCCTCTCCGTTACGGCGTATGAGAGGGGAATCGAACTCCTGAGTGAGGCGGAGTGATATTATATCTCTTCCAGGAGCTCCACTATCCTCACGATTAAGGCTGTCAAAATGTGGGATGCCAGCAGTCTCAGGAGTATAAATGAAATTAAGTATGTGATTATTCGAGTGTGATGGTGGTGGTGGTGGGTGATCTGGCTGATGTGATGGGATTTATCAGCAGCGGCCTTGTTGGTCTGCATGCTGGAAAAAAGTTGGCCAGGCTTTGATTTCCACAGGGTTTGGGAAAGACCTTCGGTGGGAGTCAAACCATAACTGTTTTCCTGGATGCCAACTTTATCGTACAGAAATATTGCAAATTCACCTCAGGTGGGTGCAGTAACCTGATCAGCTTGCCGGATGCTTGCTTGATAATGCTAGAATGGGCTGGATCTACCTGAACGGAGGGGTCTGGCAGTCAGGGGTCTTAACAGGCTGCAGTGCCTCCGATTGTTCCGGATGGGTTTCCTCCTGGTCCCTCTGGCAGACACTAGCCTAGCCATCAACTTAAAGGGGACTCGTGTGGGTGGTATGATAGTATCATAACATAATGGGGTGTACTCTGATTTATTGAGCGTCAGTTCTACTGGACTGGGAGTCACACTATTAACACTAGTAGTATTCTGCGAGTGATTGGCGCCTCTCTCACGACACCTCTGGTGGCTCTTAATCCCGTCGTGCTTATTGTGTATTTGAATTTTGAGGCTGTCTAACTTTCTGCGGACGTAACAGTCTTGGGGAGTACGACTTGACAGTCGTGCCCAAGGACGTGTTGTGTGATGGACAGTCAAGGTATTGAGACGTGAGCCCAGGGGTAGGTTTATCGAGGTGCTGGAGCACCGCACATTTCTTATCTCCCTGCTTGGAGGCGATAACAATTTTAAACACCTCTCTCGGAGGCTGGCTGGATGTGAAATCACAACGTCACACGGTTGCTGCCACTTCTGGGGTTGGTTAGAACTGCTTCCATGGCTAACTTAAGAGTAGTGTATTTTCAATAATAATTATTCACTTTGTAGGGGTGGCACTCATATGCGGGATTCCGGGTGGGTGGTGCATATTGTAATTACGTGGGTTGATAACAATTACGTAATTGGCTGTCCAGGCTTGTGGAATCTCCTTGCTCGATATGTTTATTTATTTTGCCACTGTTATGACTTGCCCCTGAGCTCAGGTCATTGTAGATGGTGCGAAGTCGCCCGTAGAGAGCACATCTGCAATGCACAGCATGCTGGCATGCATCAATATGCACTGGTGGTACTTTGAGAGGCTGCAACCCTTCCTCATTAATTAATGACTTGTATGTTTGTATAATGGTATCCCTCGATTTACCTACATCTATACCATGTATTCCTTGCACAGAAATTCTCAAGTCTCCAAACCAGTTTCTGCCTAACAAACTTCGTCCAGCAGAGTCTGCTACGAATAATTGAATTTAACCTGCACAGATACTTGTCCATACACATGCACTCTCTTTCCGCCCCACACTGCAAGACTTACATTGCAGGTCTGTCTTTTTCATTTGGCCAATGTTCTCGAAAACACTATGATTAACAATAGTTAAAGCTGCTCCTGAGTCTACCTCAAATTCATGCAGTTTTCCGTTTAAATGAACCATAATTCTGTAAGGTTGAGTTGAATAGCCTCTTGTATTTACATTGTACAACTGTTCATAATGCTCCTCCTTACACAGTTTTTCCAATTCTGTTGAATTCTTATTCATGCTACAAACTTCAAACTGGCTTACCTTGTTTTCTGTAGTACTTCTACACACTCGTTTGAGATGCCCAACCTCGTGTCATCACACAGGTGCCTTGTGACCAGTGGCACCACATCAATAACATTTAAACAACACATCACTTCTACTGTTTTTCAGTTTGAACTTATTCTCTTTTTGGAAACCCATGCATTCACATCCTTGAACCTCCCATGCAGTTCCACCGGCAACATATTTAACCTCGCTATTTTGATGCAAGAATTGTCTCAATGTTTTCGTTAGCCACCTCAAAAGCTAAATGCCAATTTAACTGCCTTATTCAGGGTTAAATCCATCAGTAATTGCTTCTCAAAATCTTGAAAGAAAATTACAATCCCTTCACAGTCTCTTCAACTCCGCTACAAATTCGGAAATGGTCTCGGTATGTTGTTGCCTCTTATTCGCGAACACAAAACATGCGACTATTTCATTCTTCTTTGGGTCAAAGTGTGTGTCGAGTGCCTGATTTAATTCCTCGTAGCTACATTCGCACAATTTCTTTGGTGTGACAAGGGAAGAAAGTAGTGTCAAAGCAGATTCTCCTATTAGCGTTAAAAACATTGCCCGCAGTTTTATCACGTCCGTGATTTTGTTTGCTTCCACAAAAAATGCAAATTTTGTTTTAAAAATGAGGCTAAGTCCCTGGCTCACTAATATTCAATCCCAGAATTTTCCCATACACCATGATACTAGCTCTTGAACACTTCATAATATCTACCACTATGTGCACAACTCCAGCGCCAAATTCCGTCTAACACAGTACTATATTTTTCCGTTATTTACCTGTACTCAAATCCCTGCATCCCATCCTCGTTGCCAGATATTGTTACCCCAATACAGAAATAAGTGCACTTTTCGAATAACCACCAGTACGTGTTTAATGCCCTCGTTCCACAAAAATAAAAGAAAGAACACAAAACAGTCCTGCCACTCTTCACCTTAATTTACCCTCAACAGAAAACACCACAGAAGTGAAATGCCTTGCATATCCATACAGTGAAAAGCTTTGGAACAGTTGTATTTCAATAGTAAATAAACAAGAACAATTGTTGCAGCTCAGAATATCTGTTTCAATATCCGTGATCGTTACAAGCATAACAAATTTCTGCCCAAATGTAAATTTTTGTGAATGTTGTTTACCTTTCTAAACAACAAGAATTTAAAAATTAATTGTCATAAAAATAAACACAAACAGTTTCAACAGATTGAATTCCATGTATAATTATAGGAAACATTGTAAAACATTTTTTTACACTTTAGAAAACTGAACTGTTCTCTACAAAGTGCTTTTTAATGACATATATTGTGTAAGCATAATCACGTGTGCAACATTTTACTGGTATAAGTACTACACAGCAACTTGTTTAAGTAAAATAAAAAAATTTTACTATTTATTTTTGAAAACCGTACTCTACATATTTTTTCACATTGTTACGGGTAATGGCTATAAAATAAGGCGTTTAATACTTTATGTTGTGACCAGCTGCGAACATAAATTTAATTGTAACAAAAGAAGTACATGACTGAATACATTGCAGTAGAATGATTACAAGTTGGCCCTAAATGACAAGTGTGTAATTAGTAAGAAGTTCTTGAAGCGTTACCTTCCACATAATGAAACAGTTAGTAAATTCTTTCATAGTAGGATCAATTTTGATTCTAATTGAATGACTTTTGCAGTTTTACTTGATAATGAGTACTGCAAAATGTATAAGACCTGTGGAAAAAAAATACTCAAGTCAGATGTAAAGTTAAGGAGCTGTTTGGAGGTGGTTTAGTACAGACTTTGTAATGCCTTGGTTTATGACTACCGATCTGGCAACCTAATGATTCCCAGCTAACTTTAATCAAAGAGCTGCTATAGTGTTTAGCATCAGTGCATACATGTACATAGAAAGTCTCAAAGCAGATAGTGGTAATATAGTCCACTCAAATTGTCACGAAAATTGAAGAACGGATGCAATAATTCGAATAGTTTTGAATTTTGGATATGTTGTGTAGATCGGGTACATGAACAAATATATTCAAGTTGTCCAATTCGAGCCAGCGCCGCTGGTGCCGCCATCTTGGAAAAACTGCAGAATTTTGGACCATTTTTCTGATTTTGTCAAATAACTCCTAAACCATGCATCGGACAGAAAAAATTATACGTTGCTTTTTTAAAATAAATTTCCTACAAAATGACTGCAGAACGGGTTTTCTACTTTACGTAGTTTTTGAGATACAGCGCTTCAAATTCAGTGATTTTTCCAGAATAAAGAGAAAGGTACAGATTTTAATCCGGTTTTTGCGGTATAACTTCTAAATGGGGATACCAATTCCCAAGCGTCATACAATAAGTTGTAAACTGCAGCATATTGCCTACAATTTGGTCACATAATGGTTTCCCAACTCCTAATAGATGACAAGATACAGAACTTTGGAAAAATGAAATATTAAAAAAAAAAAATTGATGTTAATTTTTTGTTGTACAGTACTAATTTTTATAGAAAAAAATCCAAGACAACATTAAAAATTACATACATGCAACTACACTAATTTAATAATAAAAATAATATGATGAGAATATTGATCAACATTGTATTTAAAAATTTACCTAGAAACTTCTTGATTTTTGCCACTTTGAATGGCTGTTATGGTCATAATCGATGGTTTCGGCCATGTGTTCCACATTCTAGTCCATGTCTTAAAGTTCCACAGGTCGGATGTTTAAACTCTTGTCTTCCAGCTGCTCATCTATCATGTCAACATCCTGTTAGTCGCAGTCCAAAATGATGGCTGCAGTATTTTCGCATTACTGCCCAATACAATGCTTACATATTGAGGAGCACTTAAGCCCTGCTTTTCTGCATCCACATGCATTTGTGCAACCTCTTTTGCAGGCATGAGTAATGCAGTGAAGCAGGTAATCCGGAGCTGGGTCTTTTTCTTCTTTTAATGGGAATAGGCCACGTGGAATGCTCGTCCAGCCCATTCTAAAGGATTTTTCTCTTCTCATAGCCATGTCTGCACTTGGTGGTATGTCCTCGTGGCATGCAACTGTGCAGTGTCCCTAGTAGGAGGCAGTCTGGAAAGATGGAAATTTGTTTTGGCGGCTGCTTTTACAAAATTGTGGTATCTCCGTTCGTCAAGATTTTGTGACTCAGGATCGCCCCCATACAATTCAACCAGGAAATTTTCTCCAACCTCTGCAAGTTCCTCATTAGTTGCATGAGGGTTAAGGAATGCTTTTACCTTTTCTTGGAGTTCGGGATGCTTCAACAGTACCGAACAAAATTTGTTTTTCCCATGACCGAAAAGTGCAGATGTTTTATCACATCCACTAAATGAATGCAGGAATATAATAATGCTTCTAAAGTTTTAGTGAAAAGAGTCAACTAAGTAGAAATCATAATCAGCTTTACCTTTTCCGCACGTATGTATGTACACATTTTTGTTGACGCCTGCTAATCCGGTGAGTAGTACAAGAAGGTCTATGTCATTGCCAAAGACAAACACAGCATCATAATCAGGGGTCATGGAAATGGCAGTGTTAACGATAAGTACGTCAGCATCTTCTACTGCTTGTTTCACATGTATGTTTGCTTCTTCCATCACCTCCTTTAGAAGATTAATGAAGCTCCTCTTGTTGTCGTCATTGGCAAGAAATTTCTCCTGCATACTTTGAAAAATGATGGTCTTATTGAATATGATGTCTGGAGATAAACATGTAGCTCAATGAATTCATTCACAATTTTTTGTTCTCTTTTGGTCAGCATCAGAAGGATAACCATTGAAGATAACAGCCACATTAATACCATAATGGTTTTTCAAATATTTTATGTAGCTGTCCACAATTGCGCCAAAGGTGGTCTGTCAACACCATGCTAATTTGTGCAGTATATGCCCACCATCAACCATAACATATTTGCTCCCCATAAGGATTTCCTCTTTCATGAATGGCGTGAATGATTTATACAATGAAGATTTTGTCCCCTTTCGCATGCCCTCTTTTGAGAATAAAGACATGGGGTAAAGAGAAAGTTTGAACTTGAGGAGTTCCTTCAAATCTTCTTCAGATTGTTTTGTCATGCACAGCTGTGGAATAGCATAAGTGGATCTTCCATCAATTTGTGGTTTCTAACTTTCACAGTATTAGTGATGTATGCAAGGGTGACAACTTTTTTCTTGCATTTGAATTTAACATCTGCAAAGTTGTTGCCAACGTAGCCTGCAATCCCTTATTTTCCAATCTGTTTGGATAAGTAGCAATTTACTTCCTCACCTCCAACGATTCCTGTACACACAGAGATGATGGTACCGTTTTTAGGGAATGGATGGTGTTGAGAGAGCCATTTGGAGAGCTTTATGGCATCTTCTCTATCTCTGAGAATACGAGAAGGTCTCGTGTCTACATGTTGTTCCGAGGAAACTGATGTAACGCCACTGTATTCTTCAATTTCATCGCAAATACTTTGATGGTGTACCATCCCCAGTGTCCCTCTAGTCAAAACACCATCTGTGAGTCCCCGTCCAGATGTTAGTCCACCAGATGTTTTCATAATTCGCATGAGAGTCTGCTCTATGTTTTGATCAGTCCAAATGCCAGATCAGAACTTGTCTGTACGCCTGATGGTGAAACAACCACTGATGAATGCATGGTATTCATGTGGATCCATTCTTGTTTTTAAGATTAACATGTCCTGTAGATATAAATGAGCACATTTTGCATAGAAGTGCCCTGTTTGCAAAAAAATATGGCAGCATTTTTTAACAGTGGCAAGATGGAGATGCCAGTCTCCCATTCTCTCTGCTTCTATGAATTGCTTGAGTAGTGACCATACAAAAATACTGCACCCAAAGCGCAGCAGTAGGTCCACTACTTTGAAGAGAATGCAGGGCATCTCTGAATTTTGTGGTGACGATTTTGAATTCCTACTTTTTATCAACAGTGAGCAGAAAAGATGTCTCCAAATCAGTAAGCATGTTTCTCATTGCACTTTCTCGTTCTCTGTTATGTCGACTGTCTCCCAAACTGCTGTGACCAAAACAAGATGAACTAAAATATGAACTCGCGCGGCCCTAGAATATGCATGACCAGTTATCATATTTTCCACGCGGTTTTTAGCGTAAATTGTACAAAGACGCTCTTCTAGTCTGCTTCTACCCATAATAGTTCCAATGGTTCCCATTTAAGACATAAAGAGATGAAATCCCCACAATTTCTTCTGATATCTTGAGCTTTTATATAGAGGGGCTGGTTGAAGGTGACAAAACATGTATTTTAACCAGGTTCTCTACATTTCTCGCTCTCAAGTCAAAGAGCTTTATAAATTGTGTCATATTGAGTTGGTGGATTGTTGATGAATGACAAAAAATCTTGGAGCGTTGATAGTACTCATCTTTGGTTGCAGTTTCCATAAATCCATTCCACCTTGAAACCTCCACATTGCTTGAATTCTTGCCATACAGCCAAATGATACCTGAACTAGAAGGGAGTAGTTCATCATTCAAGGGCTGAAGCTCATGCACGTTTGCAATAGTGATATTTTTCAAGCCGGAATTGGTGGTTTTTTTCAAACATTTGCAGTTCAATGTTACCATCTGCTTTTTTCACCATTTCTGTTGTAGAGCAAATTTTGACACGGGAAACGTTGCTGTATGGCATTGTTAATTCAGAAAGGGCTGCTGTCATGATTCCGCCCATAGCATCGAAAGTGCCTAAGCCGTCAAGTGTGTTGGCATTAAAGTGGGCATTGTCAAAGACAAATTGACAAAATGTACCCTTCTGAATGACTGGTTTTTCAGATTGCAGTATTGTTGACAATTCAAGTAAAGATGTCAGTGTAACTTGAAGAAAAGTCCAAGGCTGACAATACATCAATGAGATGTTTTTGTTCCAAATTTTCGGTATAAATAAAGACTGATTCCATTTAGAAGGGAAGAAAATAAGAACGGGGCCTCACAGCTGATATTATTGCATGTGAAATGGCAACACACTTTTTTTCAGCCATCTAAAGAGCCTAACTTGTATTTTAAAATCACATGTTTGAAGGAATGTAGCAGTATTTGAGGGATTACAGAAGTTACATCAGATAGGAAATTGTCTGGTGGCATGTATTCCGTAACTTCGTACACCTGTGAACGAATGTCACTTCGGATAATATGAACAGTGGCTTCAATAATTCGTAGCTTTTCTTCTCGTACATCTGATTTTTGCTGCTCATAACATGATTGTGAGAGAACCTTGTAGCCCACTTTTCTCATACAGACTATGGCTTTTAGTGGCAGTTTTCTGCAATAAGCATCTCATCTCCATACTTCTGAAAAAGGCGAGACTTAATTGTTCTTTTGTCAGGGATGTAATCAACTTCAACTTTTGCGATTAGGTCATCCATGGCAAATTGGCATTCGTCTGGATTCTCCTCAAGGTATGAAATGATTTGTTCCATTGCTTCATCTATGTTACTACACGGGGTACGTCTTCTTTTGCTACCTGTTGATGGTGACCTGAACAGTTTCCGCTGACAAAAAATATGGTATTGTGCATCCACTGCTACTAGATCTCCCACACCTTTCAGTCGCTCCATTATTTCTCTCCCCCAATCATCTTCTCGTTTTTCAGCTGCCTTCAATACTCTCTCTCTCACTTGCAGTTTCTCGACTCAGATCACATTATTTCGTTTTGACACTTTGGTCTTCTTCAGTGTCTTTAAAATTCGTTTATCTCCTCTACACACAAGTAACACAGCTTTTCGAATTTAAGAATAGTACCTCCTGATCAAAGTGTTGGTCTCGCTTTTTGCTGATCTTGTGAATCTCGACAATGGTAGACTGCAATCATGTGTGGATTGTTGTATGTTTTCTGACAAGCAATGTGCACAGTAAGGTAATTTAAATCTGTCAATAAACGTTGGTTGTCCAGAAGCTGACGTTTAACACTCAATTCTACAAGACTTCAGATCCCTCTGTGTTTCACTACCAAAGTTCCACCTTCACTCAAACTATTTTTAAATACAAAACATAAATCAGTGGTGGAAGAAGTCATTTTAAATGCCAGCAAATATTCATAAAAACGAAAATGTACTTATACAACTGAGCTCAGAAAACTTTGGATTTTCAACAGGCGACAATACATAAGGGACTGAAATGAAAGCGAGTTTCGACCCCCCCCCCCCCCCCCTAAACATTTCGACCACCACACAAAGCCCTCAACAACTGTGCAACAGGGTCGTCCTGAAAAGAAGAAAAGAACAATTAAAAATCAAAATTAGTAAAACAAAAAAATATATATATTCGCAATTTAAAATTTTTTCAAAAATATAACATTTTTCCATAGTTCTGTATCTTGTGATCTGTTAGGAGTTGGGAAACCATTTTGTTACCAAATTTTAGGCAGTGTGCTGCAGTTTACAACTTATTGTATGATGTTTGGGTGTAGGTCTCTCCATTTAGAAGCTATATGGCAAAAACCAGATTAAAATCTGTACCTTTCTCTTTATTCTGGAAAAATCACTGAACTTTGCAGAACTGTATCTCAAAAACTATGCAACGTAGTCATTTTGTAGGAAATTTACTCTATTTAAAAAAAGTGAAGTATAATTGTTTCTGCTCGATGCATTGGTTTAGGAATTATTTGACAAAAACAGAAAAATGGTCCAAAATTTTGCAGTATTTCCCAGATGGCTGCACCAGCGGCGCTCGCTCAAATTCTAAAACATGAACATTTGTTCATGTACCTGATCTACACAACATATCCAAAATTCAAAACTACCAGAATTAATGCATCTATTCTTGACATTTTGACTGGACTAGGATGGTGGGATGTAAACTTACTGTGATGATGTTGGCAGGCTCGCTGGGTACATCAGTCTTCGACATGGATGTGTACCTGGTGGGAGCATCTGGCGGAGTGTACGCGCTGCTGGCTGCACATCTTGCCAACGTACTCTTAGTAAGTGGAACTACCTTCTCTCTTTTATAACTTCTTAAGCTATTCACTTATAGGCTGTGTGCTTTGATGTTGTCATATTGTTTATCTTTAATGTTGTTTGAGCAGAAAATTGATTTCTGTGTAATTAACATATTGCTTGCTTTTTTGTTGTGACATGAAATAATTATCTGGAAAAACTATCAAAATGGTGGAAAATTACTAAAAATATTAATATGAATTCTAAATATATATCATTTTTGTACAAATTTAGAAATTGAATAAAATTAATGCATTACATTACAGCTCAAAATAACAGTACAAATTAGTAGAAAGTCGTGGAAAACAAGGCTGGCACTGCTGTGCAAGAATTATTTATTTTGCAAAAGCATTTGTGTATTTCCAAACAATTATTACTGATTTTTTTTTTTAGTAAACTTAATGAAAACAGAACCACAACGACAAACAATTTACAATGTTTAAATGTCATGCACACTTATAGACAGGCAGGACGAATATATAAATTAAAATATATGGATGATAAACTACCATCCTGGCTTAGTATACAGTACAGCAAAAACTGAAAACTACTTCCTATCTTGTTTCAGTTGGCAGTGACATTGCAGCACACCCTGACCCTGTTCTCTTGTCAAGCACCTGTCTGCCTACAATGTACAAGGCCAAGCTAGCTTTGTTTTTTGTTCAGTTATTTTGCTTGGTTATTAAAATAGAATATAACATTTTGTATAGTAATGTCCTAATTATATTTATGCAAGGTAAATGTCTTGTGTTATGTTCCTCATCGTGTACATGTCGCCATGACGGATGCCCGGATACTGTTTTACTTTGTGGCTACTGCTGTTGCCAACCTAACAACTAACACTTTACCTAACTAATTCTAGATGAATACAATACACATAAATTCCTCCCCTTTTAAAATGTGACAATCGTCCAGCTTCCTTGGGGGCACATGCTGTCGTTTCGAAGCTCTGCCCGAATACATCCTTGAGCTTTACTCGCACAAAACTGTCTGAAGGGAGAAGATTCTCGGGAAGCAGCTGAGCCATTTGCCTCTTCCGACTTTTCCGGAGTAAACCACGGAGGCCCTGAAGCTTTGACTCCGCCTGCAGCTGTGTTCTGGTAGGTTGCAGCCGATGTCCCAGCACCAGTTATTGCAGGACATTGTGGGTCTCTACTGCTGTAGGCGACCCTGGGCCTGAACTGCTGTAACACACTGGTTGCTGTCTGTACCCATTTGGAAACTGCTTCCTTGGCCTTCGAATCTGACGCTGGTTGAAAACTTCTCCTTCGCAGCTGGTCTACATGCCTTCTATGAGAATTACCTTGCTCATCTGCGACCTGAAAATCAACCGTCTTTCCTCCCCACTAATCCAGCCCAGTATTCATTTGAAGCCACTCACGTAGTTATGCAGCCATATGGTCTCTATCATACTGAATTGTCGAGCCCCTGCCACTACTGCACCTGCTACCTGCATATCCTGGGAGGTGTGCCTGTCTGTCACCTGGATGCAGTTTGGCCAGAACTGTCTGTAGTGGTCACTACATTAATAACTCTGCAGGAGTCTTCCAGGTATTATTTTCCCCTTGTCGTGGGGTTGTCTGCCAAGCTAATAAAATGTGTGCCAACCGTGTCCGCCAGTCACCTTCAATAATTTTTCTTAACTTCTGCTTCACTGTTTGTACAGTCCTTTCGGCCAACCCATTGCCAGAAGGATGGTATGGTGAGCAAAAACCATTTTTATACCATTATCCTTCACAAACCCTGACATTTCTTGAGATCGGAATGCAGTTACATTGTCTGCTACAACGTCTGGCAGCCCATGGCAACTGAACATATTGCACAGCTCCTTAATGACTGATATGGCCGACTGACTTCCGACCTGCCTGACTTCAGGCCTTTTGGAAAAGCCGTAAATGACTATTAGAAATGTTAAACCTTGAAATGGGCTGCAAAAATCAAAGTGCAACCGCGACCATGGTTTCTGGTTTTGGCCAGGCAACCATTTTCAATTTTGGTGGGTTATTTTGTCACTGTTGGCCAATGTTGCAATCCTTTACCACTTGCTCTATGGCCACATCCAGTTTTGGCCACCAGAAGTAGCTTCTGGCCACTGCTTTCATATGCACTACCCCATTATGTTGAGCATGCAGTAGATTCATCACCTCTGAAAGCCGCTTGGGATGGAATGACAACCCTGTTTCCCCACAACAAACACTCTTTATGTATAGACAGTTCCTGACTTCGTACAAAATATGTTTGCATTTCCACAGCCACTTTCGCTGGCCATCCACTTGCTGTTTCTACTGCTATTTTACCTGCCTCTACCAAGACATCTGCTGACTCTTCCAACATAAGAATGTCACTAGGCACTGGTACCTCAAATTCTGGTGCCTGGAACAAAAGTCTACTGAGAGCATCTCCATGTTGCATCTGGTGTTCTGGCCTGTATTCCAACTCAAAATCACACATCCCCAGCGGTGCTTCCCAATCACCGCACTGTTGAGACTCAAGGTTCTCAGGGGTGCTGGGGGTTCTGTGCGTCTCACACCCGAATGTACTTATGATACACGTTGGCAATACTAAACTTTTACTAATCATTTTAACACTTTGTAAAAGAAATATATGTGGCTAGGACACTGTCACTACAAATGAAAGAAGATTGTTCACTGTGATTCCAATTTTATTTATACAGTTCGTACAAATCGTGCCATGAAATTAATTATACACTCGGTCATGTCTAGCTAAATCTGCTTGGATGCTCCCCAGCCCGCAAGTACTCTAGTGCACATCTGAATGGATGATCTCACTGCTGTGTATAAAAACACAATCTTCATGAGGGCAGAGAGTCGGCAGCCGCTAGGGTGGACTGATGGTTTTCCCTGATGACAGGACACTGTGAATTACACAATGAACTAACTGATGATACATAAACACTTGTGATTACTTGGCATCACTAGTGCAAACTCATCGGGGCTCGCCCTCCGGCACATGGTAGTGTGGTGATGGCCTATACACATAGCCGGCTAGGACGGAAGTAATATTACCGTACACAAATACAAAATTGCATTAAATACCCTTAGATGATGGGGCACGAGATGAGTGTTCGCAATAAACACACACATGCGTGAAAACAAGTTTAGATAGCGTGGATACTGCTGGATAAAGTTTGTAGCGGACCACGTGGTGCAGGTGGATTTGCAACATTCCTTCGTGGAAACGGCAAATTAAACTCTGGCAAATTGTTATTCTTATTGAGAACATTATCCTCTTTATGATTAAAGCAGTTACAGGCTTGTAGCAGGCGTGATGGTGGCAAAAGCAAACACTGAAGTGACCACGCAAACCAAGCAAGCAAGCTAACACAAAAGCATCAATTTACGTTAAAGTTACACAGAACCCTGAATGACAATACATAGAACCCTTAATATAATATTGCACACATGATATTACAAAAATAAGCTCTTAAAATGCAATGATGATGAAGACATAGACTTGGCGTCGGTTAGCCAGATGGTTGTACGTGATGTTACTGTAAAATATTCAAACATGAAAATTACCCTCAAATACATATATAGAATTAAAGCCCTTAAAATTGTACGCAGCAGTAATACAGAAATTCTGATGAAATACATTTAGCAGAAGCGGATGGCGCCTGATTCAAGTTTCACGGGTCGCACAACCTCTGACACATTTCTCCTTCTCCTTGATTAAGTTGAAAATGTCACAAGGGTGAAATAAATTAGTAAAGGGGAAGCATAATGCTGGGGAAATGTCTGGCAAAATGTACCCAAGCAAAGGTTAACCGGTATACTAAAAGTGCTATTAAAATCTAAATCTGTGAACAAAAAGTTGTAGTGCGTTTGTGACAGTGTCGTGCCTCGTCAGCCCTCCTTGACAGACTGTCCAGAGGCAAGCATCGCACGGACCTACCATAGCCGCCTACAGGGTTCACATAAGCAGAATTGCTATGCACGTCGAGTAAACTATTTTATTATTGAAATTAATAGTGGCACAAATAAATTAAAATTAAATATTCTTTTACATTTTATAATTTTCTTGTGTCTCTTTATGACGGCATTCACGCCGGAATATTAGTGTTCTTAATCTCCGTGCAACGCACAATTTGAATTCAATAACCAAACTGTTTAAAAATAACAAACCCTTTAAAACACTGTAAGACGTATCAAACCCTGAAAATAAAAATACCAGACACATTTTACACTGCAAAATAATATATATGTGAAAGTTTTAAAATATTGTTCTTTTTGCGCACGTGCATGTACAGGTTACACATGTGTGGTGAGCGCCGTTTTGGGCTCTAGCGCCGCTGGCTGTTGGCCGGCATCATCTTGAACTTCCTACCAATTTCATATTGTTTGAACTTGCTTACTCCAAAAACGACAGCCAGGGCTTATTTGTCCACCTGCGCATTGTTTCGCTCGCTCTTCTGTAGTGTCCTAGAGCCAAATTCTATTGGGGCTTCCCTCCCATCGCCCATTTCATGTGCCAGTATTGCTCCTACACCATACTGAGGCATCGCACGTCAGAATTAAGGACTTATTGAGGTCATAATGTGTCAATGCCTGCTGTGGCTGAAGCAGCAATGTGGCATTTTGAAATGATGAGTTTACTGTGTTTTTCTGTCCAACGCCATGGAGCATTTGCATCTAATTACCGTTGAAGTGGCTCCAACACTTCTGCCTTGTTGTAAAGGAATCTCTCATAGAAATTTAACAGTCCAAGAAAGGATTGGAGTTCCTTTTTGTTTTTCGGTCCCGGTGCATCATGCACAGCATCCACCTTACTGAATAAGGGATGAATACCCATCTTGTCGATTCTGTGGCCCAGGAATACCACAAAATCTACTCCAAAACACACACTTAGCTATTTTAAGTCGGAGTCCTGCCTGTTGCAGCCTTTCTAGAACTTGACACACCCGACTTCAGTGGTCATCCTATTCTCCTCCCAATATCAGTGTATCATCAAGCAATACTACAGTCCTTGGAATGCCAGCAAGCAGAGTTGTTATCAACTTTTGGAATATTGCTGGACCATTGCTAACCCCGAATGGCAACCTCTTGACCTTGAAAAATGCTTTCAAAGTATTAACTGTAAGCAGTTCGGCTGTTGTCTCATCTACTGCTACTTGCAAATATGCTTCCCCCAAATTGAGCTTGATGAATAGTTGTCCTCCCTCTAGTACTGCTAATGCCTCATTAACCTGAGGCAATGGATTCACACACGTGGCACATACACTGTTTACTGTTCCCTTATAATTCACACACAGCTGAATTGTGTCATCCTTTTTTACGATGGGTATTACAGGTGTTGCCCGTTCTGAAAAATTTACACGTTCATAAACTCCCTGCTGTACCAATCTCTCTATTTCCTGACTTACCTTGTCTCATTGTGAAGGGCTCTGGCCGGCCCTTTTTAAACACAGGAATACAGTCTTGTGGGACTTTAATGGTGACCTGTGGACTCGCATATTTTCCCAGTTCACCCGCTTTGAACACTGCTGGGAACTCTCTAACAAGCCAGTCTATCACGTCTTCCTGAATTTTGTTTACCTCGATCAATTTACGGAGTACTTGGTAGGGTTCCGCCTAACTGAAGGGAGCTGGGAGGGCAGCGGGGAATCGAACCTCAGGGTGAGCTTAATGGTGCCAGGAAGACCGACCTTGCTCACCGTGAAGGTTGCCAAGATTCGGGATGCCAGCTGTCCAAAGTTTAAATAAGATAATAGATTGCAACGTTGATGAACTGTGAATGATTAGTAGGTCGACATACTTGGAATGGGCTGTGGTGATCCTCCCTTGGATGTCCCTATTCAGCGTCTCGTTTATGATTGTCTCAGGGGGGATGGTTTAGTGGGTTTGCTTGCGGGATGTGTGTTTGAGATGGTGAAGCAATCCTACGTTTCCAAGTAAGGTGTGGTATCACAACTTTTATTACCTTCCTGGCGGCTGTGCGGATTGTGCACGTCTTTACAGCTGAGCAGTTGTCATTAGGGGGCGGAGTAAGTGGCTCAGTTACTGGTGTTGATGACGATGTGCACTAATAGCTAATGTCGTTGTAGCAGGGCCACGGCCAACACATACACAACACGGAATCGAGTTTGGACTCGTGGGTAGGGATTATCATAGGTGAAATGGGACGTGGTCCTGGTGTGGTGACCTCTGGTATAGGTAATAGGTGTGCAATACCCTGAGCTGTGTCATCTGTGGGTTTTGAGAGGGGGGGGGGTTGGACTTGGCTAATTCATGTTGTAGCACACACAGGGTCTTGCGACGCAGACGACTAGGACGTCCACCTCACTTCTTTGTCATTTAAGTACGAATCCCCAATACTATTACACTCTCATACAAAATACACTCAAATACACTAGGCTCTCAAATATTGCACAATATCCAATCTCGTGCCTTCCCTAGCCGTCAAGCAGTAGTCCTCAGAAAATAGTTTCTCAACCACTCAGAGACCCTACCAATGAGAACAATGGGCTAAAGTTGGAATGTGTCTGCAGGGGAGCGTGGGTGTTCCGGACCCGCCCAGATATCAGTGTGTGTCCTTTCGGACTAGATCCTTGTTGGACCCAGTGTTACTGGTGAGTTCAGTCCACTCTCACTTATCCCGCAGAGAAACCGTCAATGATAATTTGAGCCAAAAATTTATTTATAATAAAAAAAATTTTTACGTAAAAGAGAGAAGCAAGGTAAAATAAACAGTTACAAAAATTTACAATTTTTACCTATCATTTATTGACGCTTTAGAAAAGCAGTGGGGAAGACAGATTCTTACAAAGAATCTAAGTAGTTGTTTAATACGTTAAACCAGGTGAAGGCAAACCTGGATGTAACTCTTCTTGTCAAACTAAGCTTTCAGATCTCTATTGCATTTACCGCGAGTAATTACTGAAGGGGACCTAGGACGTCGCGACGGCCTGCTACCGCGAAGTCAATAATGACTAGGGTAGTGGGTTGGTGCAGACGTAGAGGTGACCTCTGGGTCGAGCTTTTCCAAGCGGCTGGTGCTGGTGTCGGAAGAGCTTTTGCAAACTGCTGGAGCTGGAGAGAGAGAGAGTTTTCACAAGCTGTAGGCTAGGAGAAGTGGTTGTCCTTTCAGACCCAGGAGAGCTTGCTGACCATTGCGGTCGGCGAGCTGATGAACTCTGGCAAGAGCATTTAGAAGATTCCTTATATAGTCTCAACTTGATCTTGGTATCTTACTCAGGGGTGCAGGGGTTTCAAGCCTCTCAACACAGGGGCCGGTTATCTCTGGTAGCAGGCGGTGTATCGTATTTCTTATTGCCCTTGGTTGAGGCTGACAATAGTTTTACCTTCTCTGCCCGAGGCTCGGCAGCTGTGACGTCACTGGGCGCAGGGATGCTGCGATCGTGTGGAAATCTTATTAACTTCCTTATTTGAGTCTGAAGGTTGGCTCGTCTGGTAAAACAATTTCTAGTTGAGGGGGTGGCGACTGCATGTCGGCATCTGGGTGGGCAGTATAATCTCATAATTAACGTGGTAATTATGCGCATGTCTGTGGTTGTCCCAGCTCGTGAAATCAATCCTGTAGGTACAGGAAATTTTGTATGCCATTGTTTTTGCTTGCTCCGATCTCCTCAGCGCTCGCTGATGGGGCAAAGTCGGCCTGTAGAGTACACAGTCGCAGCAATGTGGAATGCGTCAAACTAAAGTGAAAGTATTTGGGGACTGCTAAAATTGACAACATGCTTGATGGAGAACATTTCTAGGAAATAATTTCAGTTTAAAATTTTGAAACAAATATTATTTAAAGTTCCTATTTTGTATTGAATGAAAATATTTTTACTTGTAAACTATTATAGTCCCAGGTGGAATTTAAAATGAGTATTCTGTAAAAAAGTTTTAAAATGTTACCATTTGTTGTAAACACTTAATATTATTTCATTTCATGTGAAAAAACTGATCTAGAGGTAATAACAGACTGGTATTAGAGAGGTAGTATAACTTGGCTGTGACAATTTTTTCATTAGTTTTGACATAATAATTCACAAAATTCATTTTATGACTGAAAAGGTTTGAATAAACCCAATACGTGTTTAAAAATAAAATTGTCAGAAAACAATTTTCAGTGAACTCCTATATTATATGCAATTACACTAAATGCAGAATAACTCCGAGCTTGAGCTACGTTGCACATGAGGGGATAGCGGCACATGTGCAGAGGAGAGAAATGAGAGTTAAACACAGCAGGTAGAGAATAGTAAACTATTGGCACCACATGACATATGGAGTAATACGGCAGCTCAATGCCGCTCATTGCTCCAGCCAACGAGTTCGATGTATAAACATCACTGTTGTCAACACTGTCCCTGGCCATACTTCACTCTAACACATTAGCTGCTGGTAATGCTTGTAAGCCGGGTGGCATACAGGTATTGTTACTTGAACCCAGCGTAGCTAACACTTATAAATGTTGTTGCATCTGCCATCCTCTTCTAGTGTTCAGAAATTATATTAGAATTTAGTGTGAAGTAGTTACGCTCACTAACTTTAAATTTTATTTATGTAAAATATTTATCTCTTGGCTCCAGCAGCAAACGTTGATGCAAAACGTTTTTGCAACAATGGTATTTCACAGACTTCAGCTCATCAGTAAGCATAGCCATTTGTCTGATTTCAACAGTGTTTATATTGTTGACCATCACCAAGACGTCGAGATATTGTACTGTTTGCCACAGCAAGAATGGATGTTGAAGCCTGCAAATTTTATTGTTCACCGACCCAACAAGACTATGCAACTAAGGCACCTAAACGCTGCTAATTGGCTATACCAGTATGCTTCGCCGCCTCCTTCATTCACCAAGTCTCTCTAAGACCTGCAGCCCCTCACCCACAAGCTCACCAGCCAATGACAGCAGAGAAAGCAGACTTGAGAAGTGTAAATAGCAGGCTGCGACGTTCGCGTAGCACCAGTTTTCAGTCACCCACCGCACTCATTGCCAGATACTGACCAGCCTGCTCAGCTAAGCTCCTAGCTCTACCTTCCTCCCTTCATTGCACTCTTAGTGCCAAAGGAGTAACCTACTCCTTCGTCTCCACCGCGCTTGTTGCCGGAGCAATCCTATCTACATCTTGCGCTTAGTTTATATCATATTCGAGCAAAAGAAATCGAACCGCCACGTAATCTACACACTTAGACACTGCAACCCCTTCTGGGCAACAATTGCATAGGGAGTTAGTACAATTAAGTTTTTTTCACAGCACTCATCTACCCCACCATTGTTAGTTCAGAACCAGGTCACCCCTACCTGGACAGTATAGGTCAAAGCTTTCCTAAGCCGTTGCCAACGTAGGAGGTAGTGTGACCCCACATGTTTAGTTCCCGTAAGACGGAATAAACAGTGTTTTATCTAACTCTAGGGTTCCCCTTTCATTTAGACTTTGGACCTATCCCTGTTGACCTTACACCTCTGAATAACTAAGGTGACCCGGGGAAATTACTCACTCGAGCCAGAACACTGTCTGAAACCCCCACACACACGCTAAGCAACGACCAACCTTTCTCCTTTGTGCGCATTTTGACTGCCTCCGGGCGTTAACAAGAGCATACCCCTACCCTCATAGTGTACATCAACTAGCTCATGTCTAAGGACAAGCACAGGCTCTGTTCCATCTACTTGTACCTGTCACTCCATAGATTCCTAAGGACATATGTGAGGCCCCAGCATGTCTGAACGAGGAGATTCACCCTTGGATCGCTGAATACCTCAGCCAGCCAGATCAGCCACCAACAATTCAGACCATTTACTTGTGATTCAGATGAGTTGCTCTCCCCCCATTAGTATGGTTAAATGTCACAAGTCAGAATACTAATTTGTCTGCAGCGCACTTACGCCCTATCGAAACCCCCAAGATCAAGACAAACACAGACAGTACGTGTCAACCAGGTATCCTGCCGAGAGTACCGATTCTGAAGCGAAGAATTACTTTGCCCTGCTGCAAAGCTACCTGGTCAGTCCTCTACACTGGACTTGCACCAGTGCCATGTAGAGACTAAATTTACCAGTAACCCCGCCAGAAGTGCATGCCTGACCTAACGTGCAATAACACCATACTCTCCTTGACGTGGTAACGTCCAGCAAGCCAAGATGTCACGTGTCACTGTCTGGAAAATTGCAAGAATGTTGGCAGCAAGTAGGGAATAGTAGTACTTTGTATTAATATTGTCATTTTCAGACAATAGTTGGCTACTGAAATTTGGTTTCTTGGTTTAGACATTCCAGTGTAAGTACATATATAGGCATAACAGTAACATTTATGATTTGTAAAATTTTACAATAGGATTGGAAATGAGGCATTAGATGCATGCTAGTGTTCACTGTTGTAAACATAACCTGTGGAAGGATATATCAATGGCTTAGTGCACACATGTTGCAAGTGCAAATTTCTGTTTTTGTAGAGCCAATATTAATGTTAAAATTGTAATTAATTAAATATTTCATTTAAGGAAGTATATATCATATTGCAATCATATGTCTCCTAACAATTTCAGAGAATTGGTAGTAATGTATTAAAACTAATGTTGTATGCACTTAACTGCATGTAGTATGTGGACACGTGCAGTTATCACTTTTCTACATTATGAAATCATAAGGTAAAAAAATGTTTGCATAGTATGTGACATTGAATGCCCTCTTTGTCTTCTGAAATATTGTTTGTGCATGTTTCATTGCCAGAATTTCTTAACTGAAATGATTTTATTCATGTGGGATCACGCTGGTGCATAACAGTGAGAACAGATCTTTCGTCTTGGCTTCATTTATGGCAATTTGTGGCAGGCAGTACACAGGCTTTAGAAATTTGTCCAATTCACTGGCACTTTCTTCTGCTTCCTTTGACATTCAACAGTGTTTGCGACACTATCAGTTCCTTGAGGTCATACAAGTCAATATGGTTCATTACATTCAGTCGGTACTGACGTGGATTGATTCTGGCCCTCCTATTTCCTTTTTATCTCTTTTTTCTGGACTGAGTTTTGTGCAATTTCAGTTCCATTCTTTCAGATTCTATGGGTTGTAAGCCATCCCCAGGTTTATCTAATCGTAAAAAGATTATTCATTGTTTTACCTCAAATCATTACTGAAATTCAACAAATTTAAATGACAATTCTCTGTAGTCAATATGTGAATAAAAAGAAGCAGTATGTACCTTTGAGTTGAATACTGTTAGCACTATCATCTTGATGTGGAGCTTGATGTCCTCTCAACCAGAGCTAGTTGCCATCTGAAGAGTAATTATTGGCTGATTCTTCTTCCATTGCACTGAAGTGGCTTCTTGTGGGAACCTATAAAATATTATGCTTTCCTTGCAACACTATTGTGCAATAACTGAAATATCAAAATTTACTTTTTCATAATTATTATTCTTTCAAATTTTATTCTGGTATTGTGAGAATTCATGTGTAAGGTACAGTATATCAATAACAAATACACCATGACAAAATTTAAAGCGTAACTTTATATTTTGTATTTTAAAAACTGATCGTTAAAAATATTGTGGCTACAAAGTTCGCATGTGTAAAAATCAATGGTATTTGCATTCAACATTTGTCTCAATGTAATTTTCTTTTAAAATTTTAAAAGTGAACTACACTGGCTATGTACTTAGTGTTAACACGTTAAACATGAAGTGAAACTGTTGTTTGATTAAACTGGTTTTTATTTCTTCAGATGTAATTTTTCAGCATAACAGTTTGACTCATTTAAACTGCACTTACTTTTCAAAGACCCAAAACAATAGGACTAAAGTTAGCTCTATCTCGGCTCTATCCTTATTCCCCTACGTACCTTCTCCTTGATGCCTTTCTGGATTCTATCCTACCAACCTCCACCATACTGCCTTTCCAGATACACGCCTTCGACAGAGTCCAGTGACATGCGAATAATGGGCCAGCCCCAAAAGCTTCATGACTCATCACAGTGGAATGCTGGCGAACTCACAAGAAAAACGGGCATAAGTGGCACAAATGCACATTGCAATTAATTTTATTAAGGAAAACAAAAATCTTGACCCTGCCCAGTGAGTCATTAGTCACAGCAGTTTGTCGTCTTCGGCGTAGGGTGGGGGTAAGTAGGGGAGGAAGGATAGAGCAGAGATAGAGCTAACTACATTCCAGTACAAAACACTATAGGCCCTACAGTCCCACCCGCTATATTGCTATAGTCTATTTCATATAAGTGAGGTAAAATCTATCAGATTGACGCCAGCTAACAGCCAGCAGCACGTGTGCAATGAGGCCAATAATTTTGAACTTTCATATAAATGTTATTTTTCAGTGTAAAATGTGTTCTATTGTATTTGCAGTGTTTAATATGTCTTAAAATGAGTTCATGTTTGTTACTATTTTTAAATTGTTTGGTTATAAATTCAAAGTGCCTGCGGCACCGAGATAAAGAACACTTAATATTCCGTCATGAACACCGTCATAAAGAGACACTAAAATAATATTGAAATTCATAAAAAAATTATTGAAATGTAAAACAAAACTTAATTTAATTTGTGCTATTATATTTTCAATAATTAAATATTTTACTCTGCATGCATAGCACTACCGCTTATGTGAACGCTGTAGGCGGCCATGGTAGGTCCGTGCGATGCTTGTATCTGGACAGTCTGTCGAGGTAAGACACTGTCACGTACGCTCTACAACTTTTGTTCACTGATTTAGGTTTCCATAGTCAATTTAGTTTACCGGTTAACCTTTGCTTGCATATGTTTTTGCCAGACATTTTCCTCAGCATTATGCTTCCGCTTTATTAATTTGTGGTGTTTTTAACTTAACCGAGGGGAAAGAGAAGAAAGATGTTTGAGAGGTCACGCGACCCGTGCAACTTGAATCAGACACCATCCGCCTATGTTTGTGGCGTTGTAACTTCTGCATTATTGCTACATGCGATTTTAAGAGCTTTATTTTATGTATGTATTTGAGGGTATTTTTTGTGTTTGAATATTTTACTGCAATTTCACGTATAACCACGTGGCAGACCAACACCACGTCTTTGTATACTCCATCATTGCGTTTGAGAACTTATTTATGTAACATTGTATGTGCAATAATTTATTTCATGGTTCTATGTCAATTTTATTCAGGGTTCGATGTATTTTTCACGTAAATTGATGCTTTTCGTTCTTGATCACGCTGTAACAGTAATGTTTGATTTTACCGCCATCAGGCATGTTACACGCCTGTAACCATTGCAATCGTAAAGAGAATACTTTTCTCAGCAAGAATATTCTCTTGTCTGAATTTCGTTTGCGTTTCCACACAGAAATATTACAATTTCACCTGCACCATGTGATCCGCTACGAACTTCATCCAAGGCATCCACGCCATCTAAGCCTGTTTTCACACACACGTGTGTGTTTATTGTGAATATTCATCTCGTGTCCCATCTTGTTTCATGTATCATTTAAGGGTTTATGTAGTTTTGTAATTAGTGTACGGTGCAATTATTCACGTCCTAGCCGGCTCTGTGTATAGGCAGTCACCACACTACCCATGTGCTGGAGGGTGAGCCCCAACGAGTTTGCGTTAGTGATGCAGAGTAATCACACATGTGTTAAGGGTTTCATTTGTAATTCACAGGGTCCTGTCTTCAGGGAAAAACTGTCAGTCCAACCTAGCGGCTGTCTGCCCTCGTCCCTTGTGAAGGCTGTGCTTTCACGCACCTCAGCGATATCATCTATCCAGGTGTGCGCTGGATTAATTGCGGGCTGGGGAGCACCCAAGCGGAATTGACTAGTCATGACGAGACAATCATTATTTCATTGGCACGTTGATGTGTATGCATTATAACAATAAAAACAAGTCTACAGTGAACCTAACTCTTTTATTCAGTAGTGACAGTATCCTAGTCACATATATTTAAGTATTTATTTTAAGTGATGTTTTAGTAAAACGTTTAGTATTGCCTACGTGTTTGTAAGTACGCACAGGTGAGATGGACACACAGAACTCATAGCATCCCTGAGAACCCTTAGTCTCAATAGTCCGGTGATTGGGAAGCATCACTGGCGCTCAAATTATCAGTAAGTATTTGTGTCATCATTTGTCTCGTATGTCACCCGACGGCGTCAAGATAATGTGACCAACCTACAAACTATGTAAACAGTAAATGCTCTCGTTTTTAAAGTATTGTATGAGTTGATGAATTGCTGCAGGATGCATGTCGTTAAGTAGGCAATTTTGATGATGGCTTTGGAAAAAAAATAGTACACAGAACTAAAAGTTGTAATTTAACATTTTAATTATATTACAACATTTATTGTTTAAATTATGTTTTTAAAGCAATATTAAATTTTCTTGCGTTTTACTGACTGGACTTTAAAAACATGTTTAGCAATTATGACAGAGTATGTCGACACGTATGAACAGTAAATGTTTCCAGCCAGATGGCTAGCCATATTTGTGTTTCCAGTTTGCAGCTCGGTGGAACGCAGTTATGCATGTGCTTTTTGCTCGTTGTGCTTATATGAATATCTTGTTGGTGTCGGAATATTTCATCAGTAGTCGATTAATTTTTATTTTCTTCAAGCATAGTTGGTTGTAGGTACCGTTGTATTGCATTTTCTTGAGTGAAATGTATTATTAATTTGCATGTGTTTACAGTTTTGTAAAACTGTTCATTCGGCCGTTTTCCTTACCCCTGTCTGCAATGAAGTGACACAAATATAATTAACGTATCAAAGTTTATGTTCGTTGGTTTCAGGAAATGTGCTCAGTGTTGATTTTACTGAATGTACCTAGTGTAGATGTGGATGTGGATTTGGTTATTTGCTTACACCATTTCAAATAGCTTTATACTTCGCAAGCTTGACGTAGCTGGTTTCGGGCATCAGGGAAAAAAAGGTTTTAGAATGGATATCTGTTTGGTTCGCTGTTACCAGTTCGGGAGCCAGTGCTCAGGGCGAGCACAAGGAGACGACGATGACGACTTACTATAATCCATATGCCTGGTCTAGTGAAATGTGTTCCAGCCCCTTCCATACTCTTAGCTCACTCCCGTAAGAATTGTTCAAAGGCCATTCCCACCCCTGTAATTTATGAACTCGTATGTGAAACAGTTTATGCGGCCGTTAGGTGGCCGGAGTAAATTAAATATTATAATTCTGTTGACGTAAAGTTTATTTACTCTGCTTCCTCCACTGAGGCACTGAAATATTAAACTCCAGTAAAACGTGAAGTCCTCTGATGCAGTTAAAACGGCATGTGGCCTACATGATAATTAAGTTGTGAAAATTTAAGTCCCAGTCATGTACAAATGACCGGGTGGTGAAATGGTGCTCTCCCTGGACAAAACAAAGCTAGGTTCCAGTAATTAAATTGACTATCGATACTTGATAATATTGTTGGTGCAAAACTGTGAAGGTCCGGGGAGGACCTGCACGCACATCCACTTCACGAGAACACAAGGATGCTACTGACTGGGGGTTGGTACGGTGCCATCTCAGTGGCTGCCTTCTGCATGATGTCACATGATTTATGATTGATTGATGATGTAAATGAAAATGAAATGGCTGTACTGTTGCTTCTGAGGCTGGGAGAAATACACATACACACAACTGTATTAATCCTTCAGAAATATAAAATATATAAAATAAATAGGAACACTCAAACCTTTCGTCGGTTAACTTTCACTTAAGTTAAATGTGACTGGCATTTTTATACACGTGGCTCTCTCTCTCAGTTCATGGAAAATAATGCCTATTATGTCAAATGGTTGTGCTTCATTTACACATTATCTTAACCTACACCAACACTTGCTTGAACAAAATAATAAAAAGTTAGGTTACCTCACCACTTGGGCGGCATGTTACTGATATCATCAAGGAGGACAAGTTGTCATGTGTGCTGAATACAGGCCGGAACCACTGAACACCGTACTGCCTGATATTGACTTTTGAATTAAATGCAAATAAAATTAAATCTAGGGTGGACACATATGATTGGTATGTGGGCACTATATGTAAATATACTCTCTATGTATTGCGCTGTAATGCTCATGGTTGTCAGCTGTGGTACACAAAGTACGTATCTGCGCACGAGACTTCACACATACACGAACCCTTGTAATAAATAATTTAACACGGCACTGGTACAAAACATACAAGACACACTTCAGAAAAATATCACATAAGTTACTTTAGTGAACCCTTGAACACAAACACTTACAAAATTAACATACGTCACAATGTAAACATTGGTATTATTTTATGTGGCACACATGTTGAAGCATATAATTAAAATACACATGCCCTACTTCCTTAATAAAAACACACTAAATATTTTAACAGGCCATAATTATTATACATTAATTTACACACGCACTAAAGTAGTGCACTGATGCACTCTGCATGCGCACGTGGAACATACGCTAAGGCATATTGCTGCTCTCTGGTGGCTACTCGGCGAACTACGCGTGTTGGGCTCTGTGGTGAATGGGCTAGGACGGACGCGTGGCATACGTCAAGCTCCGAATTTTGTACATATAGGGCCTTATTCACAGTCAGAACTTTGTGCAAGGATGATCCAGTGATCTTTCTCGGAGTTTGTCTGGGGTTAGACCAGACTAAGGATGGACTAACTATATCATATTCATAAACCCTTATTAGAGTGACTAACTTTAGTCGAAGGATCATCAAAGTACACTGTTCCCAAGTTTACCATGCATGCGCATTACAGATTATTCTCTCAAATAAAACGTTTAATTTCCACTCATGACAAAATAGTAACTAGATAGCGCTAAAGGTAGTATAACTTATTTAAAATAAAAATTTTTTTCCTTTTCAAAATGAATAGTAATTTACACTAAGTGTTAATCTGCCCAAGAACAAACAAAATATAATCAGTTATATTGTGTGCTGAATTGAAAACAAAAGTTGAAGTTTTGTAAATATACGTATATCCTACAAAGTAATTTTGAAATTAAAAGGTTATATAAAAGGTCTCAACCTTTACATGGTTTTGATTATTTCCTTTCAAAAGTGATGCTCTCGATAGTATGCTGAATATTGTCTGCCTACTCTTGTAAACAAATCACACAATTCATACAGTTCAATTTACTATCTCATTATACACTCGTCCACAACATTTTGCTAAGCGAGAATGGCAATTTCGTTATTTTTTTTTACTACATTACATCACTTTATTCGTTTCAACCATGTTTTTATGAGACTCTATATTGTAATATGGGCTGATTTCATTTTATTATGCCACAATTGTCTTTATAATGATGTTAAATGAGTATTGTAATGCAAAATACAATACAAAGAGACATTTAAAAATGGTTAAAATTATATTACCCAAACAAGATTCGACCTCGCATCCTTTTCTGCATATCAACCCACGATGGTACCATTGAGCTACCAACAAATCCTTTTTATTAGTAAATACTTTAGTGTATATATTTGCAAAGAAGGATTTGTATTAAAATCCTTTATGAGTGTATTAATATCACGTCTCCTAAAAATTTGTTTTCATAGAAGGCATTTGATCGACACAAAAATATAAAAACATTGCTGTAGCTAAAAACTCATGTTTTATCAAGCTTGTAAGGCATATTTCCTTTGAATTATTATTCATGGAACATTTCATTCATTAGGTCGGCATATTTTTGCATACAAATTGACAGAATCAGCTTTAAATGTAATTTTTATGTTTTGTAAACTTTATCTAGCTTTTAATGGCATGTAATATTAATGAAACTGTCGTATTTTATGTTCGCCATATTTATTTTTGACCTTGACCATGGAGGTATTAGTCAATGGAGTGGAAGCCGAGACACGAAAGTGAATCCGAAAATGAAAGACAAGGACAGGGCTAGTAGTGGCAAAGAGGTGCATGTTTTACATTGCTTGCTATGTAACTTTTGCCACTCATAATATGGCGGCTGACGTAAACAATCGGTCCGCGCATGCGCAGTTGAAAGAAGTCAGACAAGGTATCGGCTTCACTTGATAAACGTGTAGAAGATAGGCTGTTGCCACTCCATCATCTATTACCGCCATGTTAATACTTCGTTAATGCTACCCTCAGTCCGGACTACAAGTTAGGCCATACTAAAGCAAGATGATCCTCGGACTAGCAATAAAAATGCTCTCTGAATACGAAAAATATTGGTCGGAGGATGATCTTTCCTTACTCCGGACTAAAAACTATTATGAATAAAGCCCATTATTTTGTACATACTAGAATATAATACCAGGAGTCAAGAATACAACTGAAAACAAATGTACACATATATAAAAATAGGCAAGAGTACTGCCACAAACAATGGCATCAACCTAAGAAAACAAAATGTGAAGGTATTTACAGTGATGTCAACATAGAAACACAAATTTTGTAAGAGAGCATTGAACACAGTTGTGCATATAGATACAGTAAATACCACATCATGCCAACACCGAAACTAGGTAACTGTTGTCATTAGTAAGCACAATATCATGTTCAGACTTTATTTACTACTCCACATAATGGTTAGATGATACACACACAGAAAAAGTGGCAACAACAACAAAAAAAAAAAAAAAATATATATATATATATATATATATATATATATATATATATATATATATATATATATATATATATACACACACAAAATATATATGTGTGTGTGTGTGTGCATGTGCACACGCAATGTTTGTGTCCACTGATTACGTATTACCAATTTCAACACACTCCCTTAATCTGGAGACTCAATGCCTAAGCCCTTTATACATATACTAAGTTTAGCATTAGGTAGTCCTTTGGTCAAAATGTCTGCAATCATCCTCTCTGTGGGTGCATAGGATAGGTCGATGTGCTTCGTCCTGTTGTGAAACACTGGATTATTTGCCAACTTCTGAGCCCCCTGGTTATTGAGTAACATACTATTGGTTTCCTTCCCAAGCAGTTCATGCAGCAGACTTGATATGGAAAGCCTCTTTGGTTGCCTCAGACAAGGCCATGTACTCTGCCTCTGTGCTGGATAAGGCTATTGTTCGCGGCTTCCTAGACTCCCAGGCGACAGCTGCTGCTCCTAATCAAAATACAAAACCCGTATAAGATCTTGTGTCTTGCTTTTCATTAGCCCAATCAGCATCCACGTAACCAAAGACGTAGTTTCCTGTGTTCCTCTACAAGTGGCAACCCCCACTACAAGACGAGTATGATTCACTGTTCAAAAATGATGCATGGATCCTGACTGATTCCTCTGGGAATGAAAAGTTGGTAATGAGCAAGTGAGTGTTCAAGGTGAAGAGGGGTGAAGATTGCAGTGTAACTCAATACAAAGCTCGGCTTGTCGCTCTTGCAGTTGAGTAGTTGTAAAAGCCTTTAGGTTGGCTAACCTGGAGTGAGACGATGTTGTTGCAGGAGTAAGTAAATGTGCAATGACATGCTGAGTTGTACTGTATTTTAGTAATCAAATGAGCTGTAATAAAGACTTTCTGTGAGACTGAACATGTTTTAGTAGTTATTATTATAGCAAACCTACAAGTGGAACAGTCACGAAGGGATTCACCCAGGAAACTGAGTTGATAATGGAGAGACCTTCTGCCCTGTGGTAAGGAACTAGACGAACGAGAATGGGACATAAGACCATCTGGACGTGGCCACTAACACACCTGAATACTACACAGTCCCAGTTTTTCGTAAAATTTATACCTCTCACTAGTTAGAGGATGACTCATACATTTGTTGGCTATGAAGGTTGCATCACTTGAATGTCTCTGATCCACAATTGAACATTTAATGTCTTCTGAGTGAACTTCCCATTTACAAAGTCACTTGTTATCGTGGCCCCTGAGCTTTCCGGTGCCATCACCATAGGATCATATTCGGATGGTAAGCCACTGAGCATGATGACTCCCACAAACTGGTCATCTATCGGTGCACTTATGTCTGCTAGTTGCTGTAGTTCCTTGTTTTCGTAAACACTTGGTTATCCCATGCTTCCCTAGATGTTTTCTTATGTACAAACGTGTATCAGGCAGTGAGGCTGTATCATCAAACAAATCTTTGCTCTTTCCTTTTCATCTTTCTTTGGGTTAGTGGCCACTTTTGCACCTTCATCCGGGAAAAGGCAATCCCATAAATCTTCATGTACTAGGTGGAACTCTATCAAAAATCTCCAGTTATTGTAATCACTGGTACCTTGCAACTTTTCAATTAGAGGTAGCGATCTGGAGTTCGCCATGGTAGTGAAGGTAATTGTTGCTTCGGCAGAGCTCGTGGCGATAAAGGATCCATACGCCCTCAATTACATCCAGTCATCAATGTGTATGCAAACCTCATACATTAACAATGCTTACAGAATTATATGCACTTGGCTGCATCCTGGGCCCATAACCTGTTCTAATTATGAATCACAATATCATGATAAAACTTTATTTACTAATTCTTAAGGGTTAGATGATACACACACAGAAAATGCAACAACAATACAAATTAGATGCGCCAACACAACAAATATATACAAAACACAAATGTTTGTCTACAGATTACGTATTGACAACTTCAACAGTAACCACTTGGCTTTTCACTTGCTTCAGTTGTGGACAATCAAGATAACATTCCCATAACTCTGACTGTGCAATCAACATAATTCGCCCCAAAATTGAAATTCATAGATGTGTACTAAGCCATCAATATATTGGACTGAAATAATTAGGTAGGGTGTTAGTTGCAAAGCATTAGTGTAATTTTGGTTTATAAGAATTATCTGATTTACCATTTTGGAACTGTATCCAAATAACATTAGTTATTCCCTTTTAGTTTCTGAACATTTTGCCAGTCTCCAATTTTTTACTTGCTTTGATTTTGGTTTAGAGATAAGATTATTTTTGTTCACACTTTAATAATTAAATTAATTTTGTTATTTTTCATTTCAGAACTACAATAACATGGAGTTCGGCATCGTAAGATTAATTGGAATATTCGTTGTAGGTGGGTAAAAATTATCTTTTAATTAACTATTGTTATTCTGTTCTGCTCGGGAAGTACGTCAATGACGTGCATTATAAATTTTTGCCACATAATGTGAATTGTAAAAGAAAAATTTTTCCATCACTGCTGAAGTTTTCTGATATAATTATAATGGTGTGGTGATTAATGGATCTTCTGTTACAGTTTGAAATAACAGGTGATGTTGGTTGTAAAATGTGTACATAGGTGCTTCTTGGGTCCTTACTCTGAACAACTTGATACAGGTTACACTGCTTATGGTTAACAGACAGCGACTACGTGATGTTTCAGCCAGCGCAGACGTGGGCTTCGCGGTGTACGACAGGTATGCAGCAGAGCCAATGGGGCCACCCGTGTCATACGTGGCCCACTTAACGGGAGCGCTGGCAGGTCTCACAATAGGTCTGCTGGTGCTCAAGAACTTTGAACAGAAGTTGCACGAACAACTGATCTGGTGGGTCGCGCTCGGCGTTTACGCAGCCTGCACAGTCTTCGCCATCCTCTTCAACATCTTCAACCCTAACTACTCATAAGGCAGCACATACCTGCCCATCTCCTATGATGAAACATTCTGCTCTACAAGCGAGTGCTTGCGACAAAATTCTTGCCTGCGGTCTGCGAAACTCCAGTGAAAGTACATATGTATTGTGGTTCTTTGCTCTGTGAATATGTTGTGCAGTGCCAAGATAATGAATGCGAGACATGTAATCTTTAAAAAAACGAAATCAAAATTTTATAGGTTGTGCAATAGATAATTCATAATATGCTGCATATTGCAGGTTTTCCAGATAACTGTCATTGTGTGTAGCCAATGTTCCTGCATTGTATCCAGATGTGGGTGTTGCATGGCCATCGATGACTGTTTAGTGAAAGGTGATGCATGTTAAACTGTAACATCAGAGAGCAATGCAGCATACACTCATGAAGACTGACTTGACATAGATGAGGAACAGCAATATTAAAATTAGAAAAGATTTAATTTTAGGTAAAACATTCAAGAATGGCTTTTTGTCGTCATTAAATTGGCCATTTGTGTAAGTATTTATGAAGTGCGTTTATTTAGGAATACATTTCTCACTTTAATTTTAAGTTTTATAATATTATCTTAAGTGTAAAAACTGAAGGTGATTGCACACAAAATATATGTTCACACACACTTGTATTTAGTGGACTAAACAAATATTGGTGATTCTTGATGCTAGTCAAAACATGACAAAAACAACTTCATAAAAATATATATAAATTTTGACTGATATACCTTTGAGCCATGTAAGTGGAATGGACTCGAATAAACAGGAACATAGTTCTTTGTTTTTGTTAGCTGTGTTATTTATTAGAAATATTATAAACATTTTTTCTATGTTTGACATATACTTCTTATGTCTCCATATGCTGAATAATTTATATATTACATAGAAGTGTCATTTACAGTAGTAGGATTAATTTTTGTACCAAAGAATTTTTTTTTACTGATATGGTATATTACATTATTTATTAAATGCATGATATGTTGAGAAATGAAGATGTAGTAAGGTCACAATTTAAACTATTGTGTGTTGTCATTAACTTTTCTTTTACAGTAGGTACTGAATATGTTGACTGAGAAATTACATTACCATTATTTTAATCTATCATTTATAAATAGTTATGCTTTATTTAAGAAAACTCTTGAATGCTGAACTTATTTACATTAAAAATACTATGGCATCTTATAACTTAAAAAAAATGGAAATTATGTAAAAATATTATGAAGTGTACTAAAACATGCATAGCCTACTGGCAGTATAAGTACAGGCCATTTATCTGTGGTTATTTCTAGTTGACTGTAATGTTGTGAAATATCAGCCCCATGGTATCCTTGAGGTTGTACCAACTACCATTTGAGTAATACCAAACGTTACCAAGATGTTCTGTTGGTGGCAAAAACCAAAGATCCAAAAATTTGTTTTTTGTAATAGTTCATTTTTTTCCTAAAAAAGTTGTACAATTTTCAGTTCAAAGCAGGTGCTGTATAATTAATGCTAGAGTATATTGCCATACGTAATTGGTTGATTTTACAGTTACAATGTGAACATGTTAACCTACATGATATTTGTTATTTATAATCACCATAATCCATGTATTATTTTATACAAGGTTTTTCTTAAAATCTTCGCAGTACCTCTGTAGGGTGTTAAATGTTCATAATCAAATTACAAAGGTGTTGTCAAGTGACTAGTGCTTTTCATCATGTTAAAGTTATTATTTTGTGCTGAGTTTTTTTGTGTAGCTGTGAAGGCCTCTAGTAAATTTACACTTGATGGTTTAAACATAACTTGTAAATGGGATCACTTCTATGAAGACTTTGCCTTGGTGACTGTGGTATGTCTTATCAAGCAATTCCAGACTGTCTACACTGCCAGATGTTGATTCTAGCTGAACTTGTACTGCCAATAACTTATTCCAACTCAAAACATGCTCACATTTTGCCACAATCGTGGGAACTATTGATAATGTTTAATAAACAAAAATGATCTAATAACTGAACATATCGAGCTGTAATAAAACAGAAAATATGTACGCACATTGAGTAGTTTTATTTATACAGTCCTTCTTAGTTAACATATATGGTAATTACATGAAATAAATATTTGAAGTTGATGTGGTGATGTAAAATTTTCTGGAAGATAGTTTTATTTTAGAACATTACAGACTGAATTAAAGTAGGTACTGCTGGAAACTAACTACTGCAGTATCTAATTCTTGTTACTAGTACATTACAATGATAGTAGGCCTACGACCTGCAAGAGACAATGATGCACTCTGTGGTATTACAGTAGAACCCCCTTAAAAAATGTCATGGTTCCTGAAAATCTTTACTATATTTTGCTGTTTTGTTGAATTCAAGTTTACCTTTAACACCGCAACACCAAGAAGTTGTTACGTAAATGGTTTTTTTTAATGTTATGATAGTTTTTTTATGGTACAAAATAACACCTAAATTTAAATAACTAAATACTAAATTAATACACTAGGCAGATGTTCTGCAAATAAAATGGTATTGCACAAGACTAAATGATCTGTAGTTGAGAATAGGTAATGTTTAAACATTGTGTGCGAAATTCATTTACAGAGGCCTTTTTGTACAAAATTTGGACTATTTATTAATTAAATTAAAATTTATTTCAATAGGAAGGAGTCTTCTAGTTAAAAATATATTATCACAGGGCCATAAATGACCTGAGATTAATTAGAAAATATTCAAACGTTGTGCACTACTTAAATTTTAGTGACTGCAAAAACCATTCTCATTTACTGTTTGTGTAAAAATTAATATATTTATTAAAGAAACTCAAATTTATTTCAATAAGCAGAAGTCTTCCTAACAGAAATATACATCCCACAAGGTCATGGACCTCCTCTTAGCACCACAAAAATGTAAACATTGTAGCATGTGCTGCTATGGATATATTTATAGCCAGTATACATTTATAGCCAGTGTGAAAGCCAACTTCAGCAGACACGCATGCACACAGCTGGCAAAGGATGTGCCCTTCTTTTCAAGGGCGATTGAAACAAAACACCTGCAACAGAGAAACGACATGGCTTGCAACAGAAACGGGTGCTGCTGGTACGTTGGTATTATTTACATAATGTGTTGTAGTTAAAGTCAAGAAACTTGTCAATAAAAAGCACAAAACTGAAATTCAAAATTGTAAATAAATTTGTATTCCAATAAAAAAAAATGTGTTAGCAGGTCATTAACAGGCAACGCAGTCAATTCCAATTGCAATCCATGATCAAAATCCAAGAAGAAAAGCCAAAAAATCTGTTATAATAACACTATTAGAAACACGTGTCCCGGAGTTGAACACCACACCCAGTGATTACAGAACATGACATGGTCACGAGGTAAAAGGTGCTCGTAAAAGGGAAGATCTGGAACCTGCACTGTTGTTGGCTGTAGCTGTCGCTAGGTGCACTTGGTTGGAGGGTAGTTAGGCACTCGAAAGAGGGAAGGCAGTGTTTGGCAGGGAAGGGTGAAGAACAAAGCAGTTCATGACATCTTATGTCGTACGAAGTATGACTTGCTAGGAGCCCACGCACTCAACTCAAAATCACAGCAGCTGTAGTTTTAAACAGATTTCAACCAATTTAGTTTTTTTTTGGCGGATGATTTAAGGGTATCTTTTGAGAAATACCTACATATTATTGCCATGTGTGTGTGTGTGTATTTTTTTTATTAGTTTTTCATTGCAATTTATTCCATTTTAACATGTTCAAAATTTTTCAGATTCTTTGGCTGTTCCTGTAAACCTTTACTTTAGATCACCATTTACATTACATACATGTTTTGATGGCAAGGTAGTGGAACAAAGTGGTGTTCATTAAAGATTGGGAGCGGGACAGGTAAATGTTCCGTAGATTCTCACCAACTCTTCGGCTTGTAGATGATAGGCGCCAGGTATTTTGAAGCGAAATACCAACTAGCTCGGCAGAGCTCCTACCGTCGTGATTAATACGGAAACAATTGCAATACTGAAAACCTGCGCAGTGAGATCTTAGGGTGGCTCACACACCCATATTTAGTTGTACGTAGATAAAACACTCAAAGAATATACATACTGATACATAACCCTTAATGAGTTGTGGGAAAAGGTGGGGGTCTGAGCCCCTATGGCCCGTAGGCAACCTGAATGAGAATGCACACTATTTACGTTAGATCATTGGGTTTTATTAAGACTCCTCTAGGAAGTAATTTACACACATTGCTGGGCCTAACCTGCCGGCAGGATGACACTGTACAAAATTGGCAGAAGGCGACAAAACTTTATGTGGAAACTTAAGCCTTCCCGGGCAATGCTATTCCATGGGAAGGGAGGAGTGGTAATTCTTGGGCAGCTATGAAATGTACAAATGTTCCGGTTAATTACTCTCTATTGCTGTGAAATGATTGGAGAATAAAGATGAAGCGCCGCCCAAGCGCGCAAAATGCGACCCCGCTAGTCACCACATCCCACTCCTTGATGTCACTGTCTGTCTTACTTTTCCGTGCAGCGTGCTGGCCAATGTTTGGCGGGCTGGCCAGCCATGCGGACTATTTTCTTCCACACACAAAATCCCTGAAAACACATCCACGTTACTTGTAATGATATAAATCTGACAAAAACAATTACTCTCAGCATGGAAACCCTTTAATAGACATATTAAACTCTGTGAAATGAAATGTGGATGAAACACGTGAAAATGGCAAATAACGGAAATTATAAAATACAGTAACTAAAGCCCACAGGGCATCGAAACCCTATAGGGCTCCTTTAACTTACAGTTGCATGGACGGGCATCCTTGAGCGTGCCTTACTTAAAGCTCCTTTTATTTACGCCAAATTTTGTAGGGTCTTCTTTTAAGAGACATGCGTGCGGTGGCACATGGCTTGTTCGGCACTTATACGTCACGAGCATTCTCTTCAGCCCCTGCGGCCACAATTGTAACGTAGGTCTTGGTGGCTCGACCGCTGTGGTGCACTCCCATCTGGTGCGCACGAGCGCCCAGTGAAGTGCTGGTAGCTGCTGTGGCTGCCGGCGACGGCGGGCAAACGGGCTTGGGGAAAGCGGATGGCGTCAGTTTGTTACTTAGGGATTCGACAGGACTGCTCAGGGACGGTGAACTTCACTCCGCCTCTCATCCAAGGCCGAGGCCAGTAGTTGTAGTGCCCAGGCGCCAGCCCTGTGGAGCAATGATGTGGGTCAAGGGCAGAGGGCCATGGGGATCCCTGGCATCTCTGTCGATGCTGGTGATGCTGTAGCGTTGAAATGGACACGTCTTGACACTGATTCTATTAAAACAGCTTTTTCTGTTGTGCTGATGTAAAGGGTGTTGGCCCCCTTTACATGCCCTTTTAACTACACAACTTTTACTCTGCTTAGAGACAGGACCCGTTTTGCATAACACTCCTAACACACTGACGTAATACTCCAGGATTTAGGACGCCATGCTCCGAGTTGCCCTGAAGGTAAAGACATAATAAAATGTGGGAATTAATCACACACGCTTTTATTGATGCGTAATGTATATCCATGAAGTGATTGATGCTTAAACTGAAACAAACTCAGCACTCACGGGCCTGCTGATAGCCCAATGCATATAAAAAATGGCCTAAGCTAAGAATGCAATTACTTGAAAGTTAAGTACTCGCACGTGAGTTAGGTAGCGAGTCCAACTCTTAATATGTAAAAGAATACCAAAAGGTTCTGGTAAATTAAGTCTATTATATGATGAAAAGTTTCAGGCCTAAATGCTACATACTGAGGGCGGCTCATGGAGTGAACCTCCTGTACTATCCTCCTCTCTGGGTGCTAAGTCAAAGATGGCAATATGGCGGTGACGTCCATGCCAAGTGCCCGTGCTGACATCAATTCATCACTGGTGAAAATGTGAAGTACATACAAATGTTAAAATACGATTTATACATAATAATGAGATTTAACAAGACATGTTGGTAACACCCCTGTGAGCCGGCAAGGGTCTATGGTTCCTCAATGTTGTGTGGGGAGTGTCACTGCACTTGCATATGTAATACAAAATTAGATTGCTGTGAAAGATTAACATTGATACAAAAACACTGAATACATGAGATATATTTTATAAAATAATTGGAATAGAGGCAGCCTTAAGAAAGTGTCACTTCAGTCTCTATCCTCCTGCAAATTTCACTTCATGCTTGCACTAGAGCTCTCACACAAGACGTCACTACTATGTGGTATCTCTTCATGGGGAGCAATGTGCAACTTCATTTTGCACATCTAACAAAGAGTCTTTAATGGTCACTGCCACACAGGTGGCATTTTAATGTAAGGTTGGGATTGCTATTCCTTATGTTTCGTTTCACACTGTGGGTCGCAGCACTGTGCTGTGCTGTGGCCAGCAGGCCTGATGATGTAGTACCAGTTGAAGAGTTGGAATTGTACTGCTGCACGGGCAACCCACTCGTTCCATCCAATGGCTCGATCACCTGACGGCCATGGCTTCATGTGGACGCATTGCCAAACCGCTTGTCAATTTCCCCCAAAAGTTACTTCTTGGTAGAAATTGACAAAAACAGACATTGTGAGATACGTGATTTGGGTCACACGGAAAAGCTACTTGATGATTTCGGCGACCTGCATCAATGTACTCTGTGCTGTTCTCATCGCCCCGGCGTGCAATAATGCGATAGATGACAGCGGCAGTACAAATGGTCAGGGAAATGGATGTGAATCCTGTGTTCACGTCAGACTGCAATTGCATTTGAAAGCACGAAATATTTATGGTGTGCAATGTTAATTTATTAGCTTTAATTAATGTACCAGATTATTGCAACTGAAGTTGCACCTTGCGCAACAACCTAGTAATAACAATTGTGCATTGTAGGTTGGAACTGGTGTATTGGAACCATGTTAGAACTTGAACATAGTATGAACATAGAGTATTTCAGTGGGACACATTCACGTACAGTGGTGGTTCTGCAGTTTTTTAGTCTGTTCAATTAACTAAGTGCTTCATAAAATCCTGCATAATTTCTACTTTTGAGTACATACTTCTGATACTGTCACAGTTACTACAGAATTGCTCAGAAGTCCACATGGCAAACAAAAAACTATAATTATGGTGAAAAAATAAATACAGTAAATCCCCAGAAGTTTATGAACAATTACTCTTGGATCCCAAAAATTAAGTTCAAACAAATTGCCAGTGATGTTGAATTACATTTTTCAGTTGTTTGCTGGATTATATTTTATTACAAATAAAAAAACTTGTTTAATAATTCATAGTTAGATGTCTTTCAAATAAAAAAATATCCCAGAATGTTGAGTACAACCATTCGTTCATACCAAAAATTAAGTTTAAATTTAAATATAGTGCAACGAACTTCTATTCTCAATATGCATGGCATACAACTTTCAAAAACTAAGTCGCATATTTTGTAAAACTACCAAAAAAGGAACTCGTGAAATATAGCAGTTACTACTGTAGGAAGTGTAGTGTTAGTCGTACACACCAATAAGTCACTAAGTTTTACTCTCCACACTCCCAGCCCTTGCTCAGACCTCCCAACATCTGCATCTCCAATAGCCCTATACTACATCCTTCTTTCTCACTTTTCTCAATAGTAATTATGTCAATTATGCTACTACACTACATCTATACCTAATTCTCCACTAGAACATTGTGTGTTATTTCTTCACTATTTGTACTACATATTACACTCCTAGGCATAGTTCAATACGAGTGAACTCTGTATCTGCATAACCCCACTTCCATCTACAATTCAATTCTGTGAAATTTGTTCACTGTTTTTTCCCCAGAGTTCTGACAACATAATCACTACTGCCTCTCACCAGTGCCTGTATTGGCTTTTGAAGACACTAAACTTCTCTCGCACTCCTTTGCTGGAAATCCTAGAAATGGCATCTCTTCAGTAAGGCTTGATGTTCTCCTATCTCTCTCTCCAGCTGGGCAAGTATCGTCCTCATGATTCCCTGCTACATTACTTCTCCCTTGTTGTTCATTTTGTTTGCTTGAACCTGGTATTTTAACAGTTCCCCTTTTATTAACCGTTTTTGTAGTCTGCCTGACTATTTTCCCTTCCTCTGTTCCTTCCCATACTTTTATAAGCTGCCTTCTGTTCCTACGTAGCAAGCCTTTTTCAGTAACTACCATGTATGATCTTGGTGTTTCTGCAATAGTCTGGACTCTCCCATAACAGCTCATGTTGGTGATCCACACTTTCTCCAGCCTTTAGAATAGGCAGATCTTTGACTCTGCTTTTCCTATCATATATTCTTCTTTCTCTCTCTTTAAGTGCCAAATGTGTGCGTCTAAAACCTTGTACAGCTGCTTCATTGTCCCAAATAGGTCGGAGCTGTGGCTGTATAGTAGGTAATGTATTTTTCAGCTTCCGCACAAACAACCGCTCAGCTGGTGATAAATGTAACTCCTAAGGTTTACATCTGTAGGAGAGGAGGCCAAGGTTAGTATCTTCTGATTTGGACAGAATGTGTTTGGCAATGTCTACTGCTTTCTCAGCTTCACCACTTGACTGTGGAAATCGTGGGCTAGATGTCGTATTCCTTGGCAAACTCCTGGAATTCAAATTATGTAAACTGGGTGCCCCTGCCTGTTCAAACCATTTGTGGAATTGTATGTCTGGTGAAAATATTCTTCATCCCGACTATCACTGCGCTAGATGTTGTATTGTCCATAGTTACTACTTCCAAGAACCTGGAATAGTAATCTTGGATCACTAGGTACTGCTTCTGTTTGAGCTTCATCATATCTATTCCCAATACCTCTTAAGGTCTGCCTGGTAGCGGTTATAGTTTTAGGGTTTCTACTTATTGTGTCCTGTGTTCAATGTATTTCTGGCAGTTTTCTACCATCTGCTTCATTTCAGTAGACACGTTAGGCCACCACACTGACTCCTGTGCCCGACTGCGACATTTCACAACTCCCATATGCCCTTCATATATCCTTTTCAATGTTTCTGGACGTAGCTGTGCCAAAATCAAAATCTGTGTCCCTTTCATGATCAACTCTTCGTTGCATGTCTGCTATCCTCTCGCAGACCAGTATATGGAGTCCTTGTACCAAGCCATGGCCGATATGTTCCTTCAGTTTCTGGCATGCTGGGTCTTTATCTTGAGCCTCCTTGATCTCTGCTAAGCTTTTGTCTGAAAATGGTGTTTCCATTATAATGTTGTAGATGTACAATTCTTCTTTCAGGATCTCCTTCTCTTCATTGTTTGCTTTTTCGATCGGGGCCCGAAATGGTGTAAGAGCAGCACATCAACCACATCTGTAATCTCTGAAGTCTGGCTGTAAGGTCTACAAGGGGCTTGAATGCAAATAGTGTCACCAGCAGTTTGTGATCTGTGAGAATCTGTACACAAGTATCGAATATGTATACCATTTCCCACATGCCCAAGTGGGCTGCCAAAGCTTCCTTCTCAATTTAGGCATATATGGTTTCTGTTTCACTCAGGCATCCTTGATGCATATGTTATGGGTTTCCACTGGTTTTGTTGATGCTGTTCCAGCACTGCCCCTAGGTCATATTATGAGGCATCTGCCGAAATTCTGATTGGGGCCCCATGTCTGTAAAGGGCTAGTGTCGGCTGCTGCATCGGTTCCTGCTTGATTGTTTCCATGCACTTCTTTTGTTTATCACCCCATATCCACTCATTACCATTTCTCAGCAGTTCTCTTAATGGTTGGATTATCTCGGACTACTGCGGAGTGAACTTCCGTAAGTAGTTTGCCACACCCAATATTTGCCGCAACTCTACGACATTATTCTGATCTAGAATTTCTCTAATGGCTTTTACTTGTTTGGGTCTGGCCGAACCGTTCCTTCACTTATGTGACCTAGAAATTTGAGACTGTACTACGAACTGGCACTTGGCTGCATTTAGGGTAACCCCCTTCATCTTTTAACGAAGTACTAACTGCACCCGCACATAATGTTCTCAACATTCCCTATGAGCAACCAGACGAACCACGGTTCTGCACAGACCTCCAATACTGCCACTTCAACCATGTAGTACTCAACACTGTTAGTCATCCTTTGTCTTGTTCTTTCACATACTTGCAGCACCTTTCATTGTGGCCTTTTTTGTTGCACTTCCTGTACTTCACCTTGTCTTCCGGGCACTTTTACCAAGGGTGTGAGGGTGTCACTCCGCACTTGGAGCATCTGCTAGTTGCTGGTTCAGTGTTTGGCCGATAGGTCTCGCTTGCATTTCGTGCAAACTATAGACTGCGATACTTTGCTGAATTATCTATTCTTGGTGGTCGACGAGTATCCACCTCACTATAGCGAACTGCATAGATAGACATTTCTGATGACGGCTGCACTGCCTGCTGCTGTTTTACAATTTCTGCCAGTCGGATATATATTTTTTAACGCCTCTTGTCAGTCCACTGTCCATATGTATCGCCTCCGATAGCCTATCATCAGTAACTCCGAACACCAGTACTGTTGTTAAGAGTCCTTCCTTCAGGTTTTGCAATTCACAAGTGTCTGCCAATTAAAAAAGGTTGTTAATAAACACATCTGCCGATTCCCTGTATTGTTGCCAGCGTTTAAAAAACCCAGCTCGTTCGTAAATAAGGTTTTTGCTTATTGAAGAAAACTACTCAAACATATCTTTCACTGTTTCATACGTTTTAATCTGATCGCATTTCAAGGAGAGAGAGTCCACCATGTCGTCTGCCTCGGGGCCCATGTAGTAAAGCAGTTTGTTTACTTGAGCTTCGTCCGATGCTCAAGTATGTCCCTATGCAATCCAGAACCTTTCGAATCGTCATATCCATTTGCTCCATTCCGATAGTGCTCAAAAAACAAGTTTTCAGGTGGCACAATCTGAAATTGCGTTGCACTCGCCATAGTGATGTGAGAGACTGTTTCCCACTGTCCATCCCTGTGGTTGTGACGACGAACGAGAATTTACCGGCAGTTCCTGAGACACACAGAATTCATGTTAATTACGAACGCGGCACGAGCCAACATCGCCCAAATGACGTCATTACTACTGGAAAAAACACCTGACAGCCTGTAGCGTTAGTCATACACCAATAGGCCGCCATGTTTTACTCACCACTCACAAAGCAAGTAAGATAGAGACGAAGCTCAATGCTATTTTGTTAGGCCCTTGTTTTCCTTTATGTTTGGGCTATTAGGAAGAATTTGCTGTCAACTGTACAACTCTTAAACATAATCATTTCAATTTACAGACATGTTTTAGTTACTGCTAATAACAATTTGGTTAAAATGTTATAATTAAATGCTGTATTTACACACGGTAACATGGAACTTAATGTGTGTTTAACAATTGATGGTAGAGAAGACATAGGTTGGCTACTGTGTTAACTGTACAATGGTTTATTAAAATGCTAATTGTACATATTTCTTCCTTTTAAGAAGGCATTGTCGCTGATATCAATAACTCTTGTACCATAAATTATGAGTAATTCAGCATTTGAAAATTCAATAAAATCCAATTCATGCAATTGATTGCAAACATCAACTCCACCTTCTCCGGCAACGAACATTAGAACAGAAACAAAACTCGACGCTCAGGTGCTGACAGTGCATGCCTACATAAAAATTACATATTTTATGAATGATTATGAGCATAATTATACTTAATTAACTTGTCGCTTAAGTATATTTAAAAATAAAATTATGTTGTTTATAAAATATACACCTTTCTTTATTAATGAGCATCATTTTCATATTTTCAACAGTTGGCAAAGTCATTCTAACCTATCATTTAGTGGCCCCCTGTCTGCACTCTCTCAGCCCTTGCCCAGGCCCCCCAACCTTTGCATCTCCAATATCCATATACATCATTTGTATAACTACCAAAAAAGGAACTTGTGAAATATAACGTCGATTCCACCTCGATTTCGATGCCATAAATTAGGATATAGTGATTATCAGCTTGTGCCTACAGTCAATGTAGCCTTGATGCATGCTGTACTATTGTATTATTACAAACGATTACGACTCATTTCTTTATGGTGCCAATATACCTACCACATCTAAGTGACAGTCAAACCCAGCCAACGTTTACACGAACGTTGCAGAGCGCCACAACCCTGGAGGGCGCTTCCAAAAACTTGGATACTAGGGTTGCACAAGCCAGCGAGCACATCCCCCCCTCCACTCAACACCCCACTGCCCTGAGAGCCTACAATCCATCAGCCGCCTTGGGACATAGCCGAGCATCACCGAATACATACGAAGCAGAGAGCTGACCAGAGGGTAGCTACCCCCACTCCAGCATCGTGCTAGAGGGATGTCACGCCTTTCACCATGGCCCGGCGCTGCCCTGTCCTTAGGACTATATAAGTCCATATGCGATCAGGCTTGCGAGTTATTTCTTTCTGATTCTCAAGCTCGCTCCACCACTTCTTGTACTGGGGCCTTCGACAACCTCCAAGTCTTAAGCAGCCATCAGTGGCTGCAGCTATTGCAGTCACCAGAGGCTTCTGTGACGTCAACTACTACCACTTACCAGAGGCTCTTCATTGCCGATAGCCTTCTTCTAGCAGAAGCTGCTTCTGCTAGCATCATCAACACCCTTCGCTACGGATTCCTTCTTGAACAGTAGCTACCTCTATTTGCTGGTAGGGGCAACTGCACTCCCTGCTACTAGAGCAGTGGATCCTTTTATTTAATTGTCTCGTCTAGACATCCCGAAGTTAGTTAACCACGTTAAGTATATTCTTATTTAGCCATCGACTTCTTATATGTTCTCGATTAACCTAGAACCAGGTCACCTACACCTGTTCAGTGTAAATTACCATACTGTCTGCTTGGTTAGGAGAGATCATGTGTCACTATTTATTACGTTCTTAATTAATACAGCTTTGTTCTTTTAGCTGAGAGTATTCTTCAGAGAGAGTTCTTCACCATGTCTGCTAGGAACAGCACATGTTGCGCACTGCCGACAGAGACAGGGTAATTGAATTCGAATTATATCAGGACTGGGGATCCCCATCAGGAATCCACCGGCTATACACACACACACACCCCCAATTCGACAGCCACCTGTTCTAGACCTCCGGGGATAGAACAGCAGAGCTTCAACCACTAGCAACTCATCCAACCAGGGAGAGAAAGTACACTTGAGTTGTATCCCTGCCGGAGCACCTAGGTGCTGGTGGGGGTATTTGCTCGACTGTTACGGCCTGGCCTTTGTTGCACCCTACACCCAGTAGTGGCAGGAAGGCTGCCAATACGGCTCAATGCTTCTGGTCAGCCTGCCGGTGGCGGGGGCCTTCTGGAGCACCGAGCTGCCATCAGCCACTCTTGGCAGAACACTAATAAAGGGATTTCTTTTGCATCCACAGTGTACAACCTATACCGTCAGTGGTGTCCTAACCTCTATGACTTTTAAGGAAAGGCATGGATCAAAGAGAGAATAGCAAAGGACAGCTCACCTCACTGCCAAGCAGCAGTCTGTATTGGCCCCGCCTACTTTGGGTAGACAAGCAGAGTGAGACCACGCTGCTTTAACCAGATTTTTTTATATAGGCGAACCTCTCCCATATACAAGTATATTAGCTTTCCTCCGCACACATGTGAACATCAAGAGTACCAACCCGTCCTGCACAGTCTGGCATATGGGACCGAGGTAAGACATGGGGGTTTCAACCACCCCAGGTTCTGGAGCCCGGGAGCAGCAGCCTGAAATATACGATCATGTGTTGTCCAACACGGTATCACTGACCTGCAGCCAGTGGACTGCACCGCCTGTTCCAGCCAGCAGTCATCAGCAGTACTACCCGACGGCCGAAGCAAATCTAAGTAAAGCAGGCAACCCCGACACCTTCCGTCAGTTGAGTACCTCTATAAGTAAACCCACAGTGGGAAATAAAGTACGGCAGGAAATCATCCGCAAGTCACTGGTCAGACAGACTACTGTAAACTTCGTACCGAACAACTAACCAACGTGCCTATCATCAAGGTAACGGACTGCAAACACCAGCTAAACCAATAAATCACTAATGCAGCGTACTTGGTCTAGCGTAACACTAAGCCACGACGATCGTGCCTGTTATTCCATAACCCAGCCCGCATCAGCCTTTTGAAAAATTTTATAGGTCAAATTAGACACACATTTATGAAGACAAAAACAAGAAAGACTTTTTGGTCTGCCAAGTGAAGTTTTCCCTATATTTATGTAACATTCAGATTTATTTAATTAGGCTTAACAAGTTCATATCAGTATTTGTGATAAATCTATGATTTATTTGAAATGAATATAGACAAAGTATTATAAAAAAAGTTAAACAAATGTTCTCATCTACTAAATGCAATATTTTAGGTCAACTTATGAAGCTAACCAATATGTACACAAATATTGATTATATTTAGTAATTACTGAAATACAAAATAACCTTTCATTTAGCATTGTTAAATGAAAATGCTTATACCAAACATTTTAAGTTGCAGGGACACTGGCTGACTTGCTGCTACACGCATCTTCCAAAAGATTTTCTGAAAAATTATTATTGGCATTTTTCTTGTACCCACTGTGTTTACTTAAGTTTTTTTTTTTTTTTTTTTTTTTTTTTTTTTTTTTTTTTTCCACGTTACTAGTTGTGTGACTAACACCACCTCGTGAAATTTTTGCTGAGCACAAATTGCAAAATGAGTAATTTGCATAATTTAAGTCAACTAAAAAATATTTCCACACATTGCTAGAATTTTTCTTCTCATCTTAAGTAAATAAAATCCTCAGTGCATTGTAAACTTTAACACTACCTACATTTAGAAAAAAATTATTGGAAATTTTTGGTAAAGGTAAACACAAAAAAAAATTGCTTTCAATCTCGACTACCTCAACAACGAAAATGTCACAAACAGGAAATGTGTATGGTACGAAAACTGAACCTGTTCTTTACCTATTAATTAACGGTATACTTGATAAACAAAATATATAAAAAAAACCCGGATCCTTATGCTGCCACTACTAATAACTATGGTCCAACAGACCAAAAGCCAATGCATGTTCCGCATCAGCAACCCGTAACTCTAGGAGCTTGCTGCTAACGAGAATTCTTATCTACAAACCACATCTGGTTGCAGACTGACGCCGACTTCCAGAATGCGGCTGATCAACTAACGTTGATCTCAACACTTATGCACAACAAAGTGCTATCTCCAACACTATCCGCATGTATTGCGGTGGTCTTTCATCTGTGACTGCCAGTTTTAGTGTTTCGTCTACATGAGCATTTACAGATTTAGATATTGTACGGTAGATTTACATGTGTCCCAACATCGAACTGTTTTTCTGCCTACACATCTAGCAAAAATGGCATGGATTGAGTTTGAGGTTAGAAAACTGTTTAGTAAGCAAGAGCTTTTGAACGTTTGTATACTTGCTCTAGCCAATTCGTAATGCAGTTTGATTAAGTTTCAACTGGTAAAAAGTATTTTCTTGATATAATAGTGGTTGTCACTTACAAATTAATATATAAACAAACACGTTCATCAATGTTGACAATGTGACTCTGACATTTGCGTTCCTTTGGGCTAGTTCAATGTTGGGAGATGCGCATAAGGCGAAGAAGCGGTCTACCTTATCTTTAGGCTATGACTAAATCATCTCGGAAAGTGCACAAAAGTGAAAACGAGTGGATTTTTCCCATTAAAGATGCGCCACACAGCAAAAAGTGGGACGACTGAGTGAAGTGAGCAGCCAAATACTGATGATAGCAGACTATCTCGTCCCCTGCATTAACGCGGATAATCGAGGTTATAATGAATTATCTCAGTTCTTTCATAGTCGAACCATCATTGAATGCAATTATTAGTGATGGTTGTAAATAATTTTTACAATGAATAATTTAAAAAAATATTCAAAGATTGAGAGTAGCAAACATTTTCAGCTTTAATAAATAGGAATTTTACTGGGGCCGGTAAAAGTATGTTTATTCCGGTCAACAATTGCGAGTTCGGTACAGATTTGGAAAACCAAAGACCTGTATTTGTGCAACATAACCTCAAAAAGTCAATGGAAGGTGGACGAGGATTTATAACAATTAACTGTTTCGATTCTAGATTCTACAAAAAATATGTGTAATACAAGAGGGTATCGACTTTGACGTCCCTAGAATTAAGTTTAGCTAACAAACAAAATAAATTTGGGAATTTTAGAAAAAATATTATTGTAAATGATACATAAAAACAATTTCCCCCTAAACTTATTTTAATGAAGATGTCTCAAAATAGTGATATAATTGATTATAATCGTACACCAAATCAAACTGACCTAAATCATTCAAACTTTCTGAAAATGAAAATAATTATTGGTTCAATACCATGTCCTCTGATTTTCAATCACGAGTTACACTGCTCTCGGCTCTGTGCTTACTTACCCATTATTAAACGGCAAAAGGTCTCTAATGGGACCTTACATTTTATCAGTTTATTCAAAATACTCTTGTCTAAGACGTGTTCCATGCTTCCCTATCCTAGTCCGTTCACCTCGTCAACAGCATTCAACACCCACGTACACAGAGTTACAACTTCAATGCAACATATACGACAAGGGTATGTTCATTTTGGACCTCGACCGCATCAGTGGTGTGCATAGATGCGTTATGTAAATTAAAGTTTATATTGTATTTGTAATAATTATGATGTTTTGGCCAAGTGTTAAAGCAGAGTCATTGAGTGTTTTGTATTTGTATTTTCATGTCGAATTTGTTTACATCACAATGTAAGCACAGTGTGCATTTCAACCTGTCAAAATGAGTAACGAGTATGTTAACATGCCAGGGTATAATACTTTGCACGTACTCGTAGTAAATTCTAAGAGTGTAATTGTGTTTTTTCAAAGGGTTCTTGTTCATTATTTATTGTGTCATTAAATCAGTGTCGCATATGTGTTCAAATACCATGCACCATGCACGACATGCACGGAAGGTCACATGGCACATGTAAACAAGGTAGGTGAGTGGAAATTCCACGCCTAGAATTTATAATCATTGATCAGTGTAATTGTTTGTTACTTTAAAAAGTGCTTATGTATTATTAAAATAAAATGTCATGCATAATAGTGTGTAGAATATTGAGCCAGTAGGGGACTGTATCAGTCAGTATCAAAACAGTATCGTACAGAACATTGAGGTTAGGTTGTTCTTGACCTTCAGTTCGCTGCCATAAGTCACGACCACGTGGAGAGTTAACCCCACTTTTTCATAACTTGTAATTAAGTAGTGTTTTAGATGTTTTGAATGGTAGCAACATAATCTAAGTCATCCAATTAGAGGGTTGGCCTATTAAGTTTAAAAATGGAATCATAAATTAACACACACACACAATGTGAACCAAGGCAGGTAACTTGCACACTGCTAAGAATAAGTACATGGTAAGTCTACCATCTTAAGTTTCATAAATTTTATATTTTTACTGTGGTTTAAATGTTTCCAAGTATTATGTAAGAGTTCATATTATGTTTCACACCAAAATCATTTATCCAGCATCATGATCGTCTCACCCATCGAGCAGATGTGCGGTTCGCGTCCTCACCGGACCTTCAAGTTTGTAATCAATCATGTAGAGTATCAATAGTTAATATGTAGTCTAGGGACGTTTTCAATTTTATTTCATCTGGGGAGAGTGCTGCTTGACAACCCAGCGCGTAATTAAACATCTGGGACGTAATATATGTGTAATTCTTTGTATCGGCGCTCGTGCCTTTGTATCTGCTTCAGAGTACTCTGCACTTTACTAGATCATGTGAATATTTGTGCCTCATACGAGGGAAGATAATTAATAAAATTGATTGTTGCATAAAGTGTGTAGTTTTATTTGTTCTGGTCGTGTAACGACCACTAAATCTACGAAAGTATAATATAATAAAGTCTTGGTGTAGGAAAGACCTCGACAGTTCCCGTCGTAGGCTTGGGTGAGCGTATCGAGGGAACTTTGATACCCTCGACTAGACAAGGCACTTGGATTTTATAGATAAAGGACAACATCAGTGACGTTGGAGCATCAGGGGGCCACATTTAGGGCGAATGGCCCATGATCACACTTCATCATCGTGTTCTTGGCTGAGTCAGGACTGGCGCCCACCTGGTATATATTTAATCTACATTCATGCTTCCTACATGGTTCGTAATTTCCTGATGGCCAGATCAACACCGTGTCAAGTGGCTATGTCCAACTAGGGACTTGTTCACGTCATGCCACTTAACACACTTCTCTATTGAAATACATTATTATAAATCCTCAGATTTCCCAGTGCTCCTTAAACTAAATAAATATAAAGTTTTAAAATCAAATTAATTTTGCTCCAGATACAATGAAACACCAACCTTATGGGGGAAAACCCTTAATCATAAAAGAAAACATCTTTTCAAATAATTCCGCATTAAAATATGTTTGCATAACATTTTCAGGCGAAACAATTTGCTTTGAAATACAAATTGATGACAGTCAATTTGTCAAAGAGGCGGTAGGAAACTGCCACATGTTGGGGCAGCCAATTTGACACCATAGAATGGCATGACATGGGGTTTGGTTGATGCAATATGGGCGGTGAACTTTCAGGTGAGGAAAGGTTATGATAATTACCCCGTAGGCGCCAGACGTCACCTTTGCAGCAGCGATGTTGCAGTTGCGGTACAGCTGATGACTCTTGCTGTTCTTGAGGTGCTGTGGACCAATCAGCCGGAACAATTGACGTGGTCAAAGGTGGCGCAATGAACCAGCCAATTTGATGCCTTTGGGATATTGGAAAGGGGTAAGAATGGTTTTCGGGGATTGTGAAGGTGAGGTCTAGGATGTGATTATACCCGGTTGGCACCAGATGCTATCTAAGCGACGTCATTGTGATTGCTGACTCAATTAACCTCAGGGTTACAGGCCGTCCACTCAGACCCAATCTCCTCGTCAATGTTGCTGGTGACCTCTGCCCTGTTAATTACTGCTCCAGACTGCTAAACGGTAGCCAGTGGGTCGGCAACACACAATTGTTAATCTTGGTGGGAAAATGGATTAGACATTTATTACTCGGGTACGTGGATTGTCAGGGCCAACCACACACCCATAAGGTATGGAACAATGATTACCGACACTAGCAAAATAAATGGTTAGTGTAGAACTGGATTGAGTGGGTATTATGAGGGCCCGTCCCCTGACATGCATACAGAGATCGAAAATAAATGCAGTGCGGAACAGCTCAGACTGATTTATTTCGATGAATTTACATCTCCCCTTAGGAGAGCACTTACGTGAACAGTGGGTGGCTATAACCGTCCACTATGGTGAAATTGACAAAGCATCTTACGACATACAATGAATTACGGAAAAACTGAAGCTTCCCAGGGCAATGCTAATCCTGCGAGAAGAGGAGGTGGCTTACCGGGCGGTTGAAATTGAAAAAGAAGGTTCCAGAGTTACATTACAGTCTATTGCAGAGAATGTCCATATCAAAGGTCGAAGACCATCCTGCATGCATGGGAAAATGCCGGAGCTCGCAACACTCATTCCACATCTGTCTGAAGCTACTCGCTTACTGACCTTCCCACCTGATGTGGACTCGCCGCAGCTTACCCACATGCCAGAACAGCACTAATTTTTGCTACAGCTTGCATTTCTTTACCTTGCAATGTGCTATTAAATAAATATACATATTAAAATTATAAAAATAACCCTGCAACACAGCACACATATGAATTAAATTAAAAAAACACAAGATGCGAGATGAGAAAAATGGTAATACATTAAACTCTAAACAAGAGAAACAAAACAGCCAATAAATCCTTTAATAATCATAACAAATAATGTCTGACATGAGCCCCGGACTCGTAAGTTCAATTATTATTGGGCCTAGTTTGTCTGCTTCAACCTCGCAGCATCTTTGCTTGTCTTGCAACCACCGGCTGCTCCACAGCGGTGTGCCCTTGCACTTGCTCTGCACTGCTCCTGATCGCTCCTGCGACCGGGTGCACGCTCCACCCGTCGGTAGAGCGCACTGCCCTGATGCAGTGGCATTCCATGTTACGGCTGGACAAGCAGGCTTATGGATGGGAGCATGTGGCACACGTCAAATGCTCCTTTTCGAGATAGTTTGTAGACTGTCCCATGTCACTGGCAGCAGATGCAGGCCCGGGCTGGCATGTGTGACCACAGGTGGTATCGCCACCTTTTGCCCTGCCGCACGATGCACTGCCAGTGGTTGGCCCTTCCTGCTAGGCAACTCCGGTTGCCTGCACTGGTGACACTGTTTGGCGGGTGTGCCCGGTGATGTGACTGCCGAAGGCAAAGCGAGCCATTTGACTAGCTGTCTTCCTGCTGATTTTGCAGTTTCCAGGTGCGACCCGGTTGAAAACCCCCCGTAAACACACTTTCACTTGCATTAACACCTTGCCCCTGCAATTTTCCTCGAATATGCTCATCCTGCATACACACTTGCGCCTGTCCCCCTTGCTCTACTTGCTTTACCTGTTCTAGCTCTTCTTGTCCTACTTGCTCCTGCTCTACTTGCTCTTGCTGTGCTACAGGCTCCCTGTGGGCATACTAATGCCGGTAACCCCTGCACATTCTCCTCCTTTCCTCCTGGAGCATGTCGACAATGTTTCTGTCCTGTGTCACCTCTGGTGGTGATCTGTCGTTGGCACACACGGTAGTCCTCTGTGGGCTCTCCCACCTGAAGTTGCCGCATACCTTGTGCCCCCCCTCCTGCTCTCTAACTAGCTCGTCGTGGCCTTCACCCTCATGGAGTCGGGATACACCGGGGACCGACCCTCATCGTCGACAGCACCCGGGTTAGCCGGATGTCATCCTAATGTACCCTTGCCTTCCTTCTTCCCATGCAAATTGTGTATGTAGTGGGTCCATGCATCTGTAGCATGTGATGAGGCCCATACTAGCATGATGCTAAACCTGCACAAAAATCTTTACTGTGGACTGTGTGTGCATCTGTACATACACTACTTGCCCCTCGTGCAGTCTTGCCAGCTGTCGGTTCATAAACAGCAGCCATCTTGCCGCATAACACACTTGCTGTTGCCTGACATCCCACATGCATATCTGTGCTCGGCAATTCACTGCTGTCTTCACGTTGAGGGCATTTCTCTTCTCCTTGAAGGCATAAATTGCTGCCTAACAATACTTCGGCAGATGATCTCCCTCTTTGCTCTATTTACATGTCTCCTCATCGTACAGGATATGGCAGGAATGTGATCCATCCAGGTGGTGTGTTGTTCGCCCACATGGAGTCTGAGTTGAGATTTTATTTCTTGATTTCTATGCTCCGTTGGGTTGGCCCTCAAGTGATACATGGCCGTCGTGATGTGATTAATGCCTCATTTTGTGCACAGTTCCCTCCATTTCCAGCCGGTAAACTGCATACCACTGTCCTTCAACAGGTTCCGCAGAAATCCCCAATGCGGAAAAAATTGTTCCTCAAACACATTTGCTACATTTCCAGCTCTCACCCTGCTGTTAGGGCACACCTCTGTCCAGTGTGGAAAATTGTCGGTCAATACGACCAGAAATTGCTTTCCCCTTCTCGTCTTTGGATACAAACCCATCAGATCCAGACAAACCATTTCGAACGGTTTTCTTGGCATGGGCAACTTTTATTGCTGCCTTCAGTCTGCACGATGTGCCTTGTACACATTGCACTTATGACATCATTGCACAAATTTCTTCGCACCCCTGCTAAGACCTGGCCAAACAAAATGGTCGTGTATGTTCCAGAACGTCTGTTCAACACCTGGGTGTCCTGCCATGCTGCCACAGTGCGAATAGGTAAAAACATGATCCCTCGCACACGTGGGGACATAAACTCTCCACTTCCCAGCTGTTGAGTAGAACAGGTCTCCAGCCTGCCATCTACAATGCACCATCCGGCTACTTCCTACTGCGCATATTGTCTAGCTTTATCCTGTGTAAATTTGCAACTTTTCTGTGCCTCAACGACTTCCTTTTGCAAATCTCTGATTAATCTCTCAGTGTTGCCGATTGTTATCTGTTGTACGTATACTTCCAATACTGCATCCCGTGAACTTGGCGGGAAAGTGTCCTCCCATTCTGCTTCATCCCGGACGATCACTTCATTGTTGGGATTACGTGACAGTGCATCCGCCAGTTCATTCTCCTTGCCGGGCGCATGTTCTACTGAAAAATCTTAAGCTTGTAAGTGCAACGGTCATCACGCCAGTTAACTCCTTGATTCCCACATACTATGCAACCACACTAGAACCGGTTGTTGGTTCGTAGTGTAAACCTTTGATATTCAAGTAACGTGCTGTATTTTTTTACTGCCCAAATAACTGCCAGGAATTTTCTTTCATTGGCATCATAACATCTCTCAGCTGGGCCGCGCTTCATGCTCGCAAAGTCGATAACATGTTTCTCCCCACTGTCGCTAACCTGGAACATTACTGCACCTATTCTCTCCTGACCTGCTTCAGTTTGAAGGTACAAATGTCTGCTCGTGTCGTAGAATGCTAATGTCGTGCATGACCTTAACACACACTTAATATCTTAGAATCCTATCTCTGCCTTGCTCGTCCACGGAAATCATTTCTGCGGTTAAAACAATTCGGTCAAGGGCGCTGGGATTGTTGCAAACCCTGGGATGTGCTCTCGCAGCCAATTAATAAGCCCGAAAAACTTCCTTGGTTGCTTGTGTGTTTTAGGTTGCAGATAGCTGTCCATGAGCCTTAGCTGTTCTGGATTCGGCCAGTTTCCTTCCTGATAAATCACATGACCTAAGAATATATGTTCATTTTACCCACATGGTATTTTTCAACCGAGCATGCGAGGCCATTGATTGCGACCCTCTCTAGGACTACTGCCAAATGATGCACATGTTCCTCCCAACTTTTTGACCATATAATTGCATCATCAATATACGCCAGGGTATATTCTCCGATAATGCCATTCAGTACACGTACCATCATTGCCTGGATTGTCACGGGTGCACATTTCAAACCAAATGGCATCGTACAAAAGTGAAAATTTCTACCATCTGGGGCCATGAATGCAGTTTTCGGCCTATCCCCAAGTTTACCGGCACCTACCAATTACCGCTTTTCAAGTCTAAGGATGTTCACACTTTAGACTGTCCTAAGGCCCTTAATGTGTCTTTTACATTGATGTATAGTGGAAGCACAATGGGCGAAAGTCCACCGAGAAATGACATGTTCTGTCTTTTTTTTTTGGAGCTAATGTGATAGCTGAATAAAATTGGATACTTGTCGGCTCTATTATTCAGTCATCAAGCATTTCCTGAATTTACTTCGTTATTATCCACATCTGATGCTGTAATTAACTTCGCAGGCTGGTGTGTACCGGTTTCTCATCTACTATAGGAATCACATGCTCTGCTACTGTAGTTTATTTCAATACACCGTTCCTGCCAAATACGTCACAGCGTTCGTGAAGGATCTGGTTGTCGAATTCCCCTAGTTTCACTTTGGGTAGGCTACCCATCCGACAGTGGTACAGGTTATACACCATGCATATCTCTTTCGCGCCAACATGTATTCGTCTTGCGGCTCTTTCCACGATTGTGCTTCGTTCCGTCAGCCATGTAATCCCTAAAATAGCTTCCTCATGGATGTCCAGTGTAAAAATGACTGCTGTTTTTGTTCGATGTCTTGGATTTGAACCGTTACTACTGCCTGTCCCACGGACGTACTGCAATGCTCATTCGTGGTCAACCGAATCGCATGGTCTTTATGCATTATATCTTGCTTGTTTACAAAGTGCGGTCGTACGAAGTTATGCGAGGCTGCAGTATCAAAGCGTGATACAACTGACCGTAAATGGAAACCAAAATGTGAATAAATGGTGAGTGACTGCTGCTAATCTGCTGTACTGAAGTTTGCTGTGGGGTCAATTTCGTATTTGTTGACCGAATTTAAGTGGACGGGGTGTGGGAAGCATCTGGCCCCTTACCCCTGCAACCGGTTTCCCTGCTGCTAACATTCTGCCGCTTCTTTAATCTGCCTCATTTGCGGAATTTTCGGACATTTATTGTGCTAGTGATATTGTTGGTTTGGGCAGTACATGTATGGATGTTGGGGTGGATAATCCGGATTCCATCCTTACTGTTGATTGATGACATGACCTGTTGAGTTCCAGTTGATGTGTTCCTGACGTCCACGTATCCCTTGTGCCCATTTGTTCCATTCCAGACGCATAAACCCTACAACAACACTCGACCGATCGCCATTAGGTCATGGCCCCGATCAGTGCAGGTCGACAAGAACGGCGTTTACATATTTATTGCCACCCTGCAACTTGTGTCCGTGGGTCCTAATATTTTACATTCATCACAAGAAGTAATTATCGTGATGAATTGATATGTGGCCTAAACCAGTGTGTCCCTTGAAGTCACGACCGTTCGATGCAACAGCCATTGGAGGGAACACTGGAATAAGTGGCGCTGCTTATTCCAACAGCTTTCCGATGTGCGCGATGTGGACGGACCCCATGGCCGAATCCGAAGTGCGATATGGCTCCAAGTGGTATCAAAAGACAGGGAATCACATTCCCGCAGGAAGTGTTAAGTGGCAGGCGGCTCCCTAGCTTCATTAATAGGATCATTTTTTGTAATTTTCAGCATGATTGCACCACAATTAACTAGGGAAACTGCCCACTCCAGCATAGAGAATTGGTAACATATCATAGAAGACAGCTTCGCCCCAAGTGATGAAATCTGTCTCTCATCATATTCATGTGCATTTCTGTAATTATCACCATTTTGAAATTATAAGAGAGTACATGTAATTATATGTCGATAATCAGCCACCTGAGGCATCATTTCGTTTAATATCACCCTCCAAGTGTGGTGACATACTCGTGATGTCATATTCTTAGCCATATATGGGGTTCCGACGTTCACTGGTATGTCACCAATGTGTTTTGTTTTCATATTCATAATTATGTACAATGTCAGTTTCATCAATCATGATAATTTTGAAGTTCAGCTTTTTAATGTTTTCATTTCGGTACCAGAATCGCCAGATGTACAGCGAAGCCAACACCATGTCGTTAGTCAGACTTCAGCACTCCAGACAACTGGTATGGCAGATGGTAAACTCCATATTACCACCCTCGGCACTTCAATTTAAGCTGTAACCTTTCAATTAAATAGTTAACATTAATTCCAGAAAATTTGATTACTTAGTCTAGGTAAGGTCTCCCTGCATCATGTGGTAGCATACCAGGACTTCACGTGCGAGACACATTTTTACTTGATTCTAACTTAAATCCTACACCTAATTTTCAACAGTAGTGACAACTGGAAGGTCCAGAGTGCCAGGTCTACCTAACCAAGAGTACGCATTCTCATGTGCAGCAACATTTCGTTGTACCTTGGTAATAAAACAGTCATATCCTAATTAGATATGTTTTATTGCTTTGTGTCTCCTGAGTTCATCAGGTATTGCGCCCTCATAGCAGCATCTACTTTAAAGTGTATTTCATTGTATGTTTTGTATTTAAAGGACCTGCCTCCCTCAAGCAGAGTAAATTTAAGGTATAATTTTGGCTTGCGAAGTGGCTGACAGCTTCGCCCTATAGGAAGAATTTATAATCAACATAATTTAACTGACAATTAAATTAACTCTCCTTCATATTGACCGCATACCCAGAGTCGCCATAGGTCGTCAGCCATACGACCCCATTCAACATCATTCACTCTCCGAACGTGGTGTCGGGCACCTCAGCTCCTGTTCTACATCTGCTCCCAGGCAGGACACGAACACATTGCAGCACCTCTGGAGGCGCAGCACATCACTGTATTGCGGTTTCTGATCACTGGACCCCATGGCTCCGCTCTGCTTCTAATCCTGTTTGTACATATTTCCACGTGATTGCCCACTATACACCTTTTCATGCAGTGTCTCATTATACAGTTTCTCATGCAGTTGTCCGTTGTAAATATGTGCCAAAATGATGTTTGTTTACATTATCTTCCCTCTGCTCGTGCCACCATTTTACTGTACTTGCATCACGGCATGGTGATTCATGCATTCTCTCCAAAATTATTGCAGCATGCATTAATCCCTCTAATGTGCCATTAAGCAAAGGCATTAACTAAGGCTGCTATGAATTCAGGTCTGGCTTTTTCTGCTATTACGTCGAGCACTTCTCGCCCTGGCAAATGTGGGTGAAACCGTTTAATAAAGCGATTATTTTGTGAGATAAAAGCTATTAATGACTCACCCAATTGTTGACCCTCCATAGTCAGTCTACTCTGGGCCTGTAAAGAGGTGAAGACCCCTCGAAATCCGCACTGGAACGAGCACTGAAACTCTTCCCACTGAAGTCTTTAGTGATTGAGAGATGTCCACCAAGAGTGTGTGTCTCCATGGAGTTGCGCTCAGACACAGCTGGCCCATTCATATCTGCTTACCCCATACCTGGTGAGGTGGGATACACAATTCTCCAAAAATGCCGCCACATCTTCTGTCGGTGTCCCGGCGAATGTAGGCAAAAGTCTGAACTTTTGACGGTATTTTTGCCGTGATCAGTCCTGGTGGATGTTGAGGTAGGTTGGACTCAGCAACTCTGCTTCGTGTCGCATTTTCTGGCCTTGCTGTTTGTGGCATTATTGTCCCTGTGCAGTTGGTCACGTATGGAATGATGAGTGGGAATTTTGGAAAATTTTGCAGGTAGGTTGGCATGATTGATGGGTAAACAGGCGTGATAAACATGTGCGATAGTGGCGGGAAAAATGGCATTGGGGTTTGGAATGTGTGCAGTGCGGGTGTTGAAGTAGGTTTGGATGGCCGGGTTTTGTTTAAATTAGCCACGTGTGGGGAGGTAGCATGCAGCATCTCGGTTTCGAGCTGCTCTCCTCCCATACTCTGCTGACACTCCCCTCCTCAGCACCATTCCGTTCCACCTGTCACATTGTTACTGTCCCGTGCCACTATCACTTGTGAGAGATTACTGTTTATGTTTACTGCCACATCATTAACCCACTGTCCTAACAAGCCTAACATTTGGTCTCGTGGGATGTCTGTGGTTAGATTTTGCATTCGGTTTACTCCCTGCATAAATTTTGTTGAAGTTGTGTGACACAACAAGCAAATAAATTTTAAGTCCCACGGCTGATTTTTGTTCCGTGCTGCAGAGGCATTCCTGGTGATACCTAGTGTCACATTGCATGCACTGGAGTACAATGGCACCCTGGCTATTACATAACAAGTTGTCACAACACTTGGGAAGTGTATAATTTGGAAAATGTTAAGTTTCAGATTTCACTTCTGTCGAAAAATTTTGCTTGTCCTGCATAATTTCCCTGCTACTGTCTTTTACTGTATCGTGGATGTCACCGATGTGGTTGTCAACAAGACTGGTCTTACGACGGCATTGGCAAATGTGCTGCCTTCATTCACTAATTAATCACTGGTTACCATAGAGTCTAAAACATTCAGGATACCACAGCAGCGGTGCGCTGTCAGTTATCCTGCTAGCCATGCTTTGTTGGTAAACAAAGTTATATGCACCAGAGATGAGGGTGTACCGATGCAGTCGCACGGGGTTGTGAAAGAGGGATCGCCCATTCTCTTGCATCGTGTATGGCTTGCTCGCGTGGTGCAGGGGTTATCGACCCGACGCTCGGCTGACACGCAGCATGCACGAAGGATTAGCTGGCTGTCGGCAGCAGAGAGTGCAGGGGCCGGGGGAGGAGGTAGTCTCTACCCAGTCGCTTTTCATTCTCGCTACTTCCCTCTGCTCCTCCTTCCAAGCAGCATGGTATGGCGTGGCTTACAGCGTAGCATCGCCTTCTGATTGCTGAAATGCTCCCCAAGCATCTACGCAGTGTCCCTCGGCATCCCGACACTGTTGTTGCCACTTCTGGTGCCTTGCTGTCGTCCTCACACCATTGTGGGTAGGAAAAGGCGGGAAAAAATTACTGTTTTGGAAAACATGCGGGGAAAAATTGGGAAATGCTTGGAAAATTTGTGGCTGGAGATTTGGCCACGCGGAGAGGTGTCAATTTAACGTGGTCAAATGTGGCACAATGAGCAATGGCCTCACTTGGGCCAGCCAATTTTACACCTGTGGGACGTTGGAAAGCTGTAAGAATGGTTTTGGGGCAGTGAAGGTGAGGTCTAGGATGTGATTATACCTGGTTGGCACCAGATGCCTTCAAAGCGACGTCGTGATTGCTGACTCTCTTAACCTCAGGGTTGCGGGCCAACCACAGGGACTCAATCTCCTCACCGATGATGCTGGTGACCTCTGCCCCATCATTTACTGATCCAGATGAATGATGTTTGCTAAACATTAGCCAGTGGGTCGGCCACGTACCATTGGTTGATCTTGGCGGGAAAATGGGCTAGACATTTAACACATGTGTACGTGGATTGTCAGGGCATGGAACAATGCTTACTGACACTTGAGAAAGAAATGTTTAACTTAGAACTGAATTGAGCAGGGATTATGAGGGCCCATCCCCTGACTATTAAATACACATACATATTATAAATTATAAAAAGAACCCTGCAACACAAAACACGAATGCATGGAATGAACAAAACATTGGATGTGTGATGAGAAAAATGATAACAGGTTACAATGCACTATAGACAAGAGAAACAAAACAATCAATAAGTCCTTTAATAAGCATAACAAATAATGTCTGACATAGGCCCTGGACTCGTAAGTTCAATTATTATTGGGCCTAGTTTATCTACTTCCGCCTCATGGCATCTTTGGTCGTCATGGCAACCACTGGCTGCACTGCAGCGGCGTGCCCTTGCACTTGCTCTACACTGTTCCTGATCGCTCCTGCGAACGGGCACACTCTCCACCCGTCGGTAGAGCGCACAGAGCTGCTGCGAAGGAGTTGCAGGGCATGGCCGGACAAATGGTCTTAAGGATGGGAGCACGTGGCACACATCACAATATCCCTGCAATGCTCTGCAGTTCACCTGGGGCCCATTTCACGAAACTACAATTCTACAAGTTACAAGTGAAAAGACTTGTTACTCGTGAGTAGCAAAAAATTTGTTTTTTACAAATCTATAATCGTTTACAAGTCAATTTTTACAAGTTACTTGTAAGTTTTTGAATAGTTACAAGTAGTTCGGTTTCACGAATCTACAAGCTTTCTCTAAACACTTGTGAAAAATGTCATTTTCTTACAAGAATGGAGAGATGGGTAGAAATACCTACAAGTTATAAATAATGGTTTGTTTGACGTCTAATTCAATACAAATCGCATTTCTGATTCTTTGTTCTCGTGAATAACAAACACAGAAGTTTAATAGAAATTCAGAATAAGATTAAGCAAGCATAATGAACTTGGGTATCAGAGACGTCGAAGAACATTTAGGTTAAGAGTGGATATGTAGTTTTGGGTGACTGTTCCATATTGCATATCTAAATCGCTCAAAAACCACTGTATTACGTAACCAATGATAAAAAAATCCGAGACAAAAAAACTGCTAATTACGTATCCAACCACGACTGGAAAAAGGCCGAAGTAAACTAGAAAGTTTCCCCCTGCATATCCAGCGCATCTTGAAAAGGCTGGTTTTTACCAAAAGTTTGCCTTTGCATATCCAGGTGACAAAACGTGCAAGACCGAAAAGGAGGACATTGCGTATCCAAGCAGGCAGGGGGGAAATTGGTGCTGCACCCCACTTGTTTCGAATTGCGTATCCAGCCGAGTCAGGGCAGAAATTTCGACCTACACCCAATTATTTCCTATAGTGTAACCAAACCGAAAACGGAATATAGGGTAAAAGACCCCATTTGTTTCCTGCGGTGTATCCAGGTGCCAAAAGTTTCTATTGCTAAAATTTTCCTATCGCATATCCAAAAAAAAAATTGGTTTCGCCTTTTTCTCGGCCCTGTTTAAAAATACGGGATTCACATTACATAATTTTTATTTATTTTAAAGAGCATATTTAATAATTATTAACACTTTTTTAAAATTCTAACCATTTATTATATAAAGGTTCACATGTACACAATCACGAAAAACGATACGGTAAAACAGTGTAGAGTTAAAAATTCATTTTTTATAAATGCATCAATGTAATATGTATTTTTTCACATGTTCGCCATCACTAAAAGAGTACGGTAAAACAGTGTACAGTTAAAAATTCAACTTTTTATAAATTTAACCATAGAGATTTTTAAGGTTTATATATACACCACCATTTTTTTTTTTTATAAATTACCTCAATGCTCGAAACTGGCAGTGCCAAAGTCAGTGAAAGCAACAGCGTATGCGATTGCATCGTCTGCCAGCCGAACCGGTCGTGACAGACACGACTGCGGTATGCCTTTTCGGGATCGTGAATGAATGAAATTTTTTAAAAATCAACTTACCTCAATTATTGAAACTGGCAGATCCAAGTTTTGTGGATGCGACAGATGTAAGTACACCCTTCATCGCCAGGCGGACCCATCACGACTGATTCGACTATTTTAGACTATTTTCCAGATTGCGAATGAATATTTACACAAACAGCAACTCAATTAAACTTTTTTAAACCAAAACAAACGACATGTCAATCAAACTTTTTATTAACTGAAACAAACAGCTACACTGTCTCACTCGCACCTGCAAATTAAATCAAACAACAACTCAATTAAACATTAATTTAAACTTGAACTAAACAGCAATGTAATTAAACAGTATATTTTATTTGTATCAAAAAGCTTCTCAATTAAACATTAATTTAAAGTTGAATCTCATAGCAAGTCAATTAAACATTAATTTTAATTTGAATCAAACAGCAACTCAATTAAACATTATTTTAATTTTTATCAAACAGCAACTCAATTAAGCATTTTTAAATTAACTGAAACAAACAGTAAGTATGTAAAGATTGGTTATAACTATTACAAATGTGCATCACACATTGTGCACAGCATGATACAGACTATTTTCGTGCGTGATGTTATTACAAGCACGTAAATGTACGAATACTTAATTGTAAATGTTTATTCAATAAATTACTATTATGTAATCTTAAATAAACATTTATTCATCCCTGAAATAACATGTGTTCGCTGGTCTAGCGATTAAGTTGCATGCTGTATAACATAAATCTCTTTATGGTATGAGATCGAAACTGCCGTCATGTATAATTTTTACCTTGCTTAAACATGTGAAATCCAGTTATGTGATGTTATGTGGTAAGAACATTTTTTTAAAAGCAAGCTTATAAGCTATGTACATTTGTGTTTTGGCCCCTAATAGCCTACAGTTTGGAATGTTTTGGGGTTGACTCTGTTATAGTATATTTCAGGTAAGTGGGATAAATTTTGACAGTTCTAGAAAAGTATCACTGCCACAATTTATCCTTCCACCTCAGTTGTTTTGTCAGTGAAGAAAAAGTTGTTTGCAAAGAAATGTTTGAGTCCAATGCATACTTGCATTTTCCTCTTTTCTCGTGTTTCCTGTCATGACAGGCACTGAAAGACTAACGTTATCTAACTTCTGTTCAGTAATTAAAGTAATATATTATAGCTAGGTTGGCATTCCAAATTCATGTATTTTTGTAATTACCAAGTTATATATGTTGGGGTTCTGTTTATTTTGTTTCGAGGGAGAAAGTAAACAGGGATGCCTTGATAAGGGGGAATTTGGGGGGGGGGGTTAGTTCCACGTCTTTCGTGAGACGACATTATTTTGATGTTCTTACGAGTGTGCAGCATTTTGTTTTGAATATTAGGTATTTTGATGGTGCAGTGGAAAATTTTGCTCGTACAGAAATAACATAAAAATTATTTAACGTCGAAAATTTTAACTTTAATGAAAACAAAATGCTATTTAAATATAGTACATCGCTGTTCGTATTCGTATAGATGCAGCAATACACACACACACACTTGATTGAAGTTAACCTTACACTCATTGTTTATACGATATATACATATAAACAAATATTATTCACTCACTACAAAAATATGGAAAGTGCAGCTTTTTCAGGCCATGTTGATTTCAATCATTTTACTAACAGGTTACAAATACATTTACAAAACCTGCAAACTTACTGTTTGAAAAATTCACAATCTCTTTGTGGCATCCTCTATGACTGGAGGATGCAACAAGGCAGCTGTCCAAAAGCGCTAAGTTGCCCTGAAGTGAGTGGTGCAGAGAAATAACAAAGCAGTGCCAATTCAAAGCTATTCTATAGCACAGATCCTGAACTGTGATTTGAAATATTCAATCATTTTAACTCTGCTTTCTAATTGTAGTGTGACCATACTTCACCTACTGAATTGGTGGTAAAACAGCTTACTCTAGAAATATTTCCATGATGCTTATTTGATAAACATCTACTCATTGGTTTTTCAAATAGAAAATTCATGCCTGTTATCTCTGGGTTTTATTCAGACTTCACCATAGACTGAAAAGCCAAATTAAATAACAGTAATCAGAAAACAGTGTTAGATAGACTTTTATTAAATTATGCACACTGGCAACATCTTCCAATGTAAAAAGTATGCAATGTACTGAACAGTGTAATGTACTGAACTGTAAAATAGCAGCAATCAATAGCAGGGTGAAATACAAATTCATTTCTTCAAATTATACACATCTTTAAATATCATAAAAATGGAAAAATACAGAACACTACTTATTAGTTTATTGCCCATGGTAAAATTCTTCAACAAGGCTGTCCTTGCCTATGTACTGGACAGTTCCAAGTATCATTGCAAAATTCCATACTTGTAAATTGTGACAAGTTTTGTAATATACTATTACTTTATTTTTGGTGAAAAATCCATATATTGTCATGAGAAATTTTATATTGGGCCATAACTTAAAGGCCATCAAACAAATAATATATTTATAGATTATACAAGCAAAAATTTAAACTGGGTATTTCCTTACTTGGCCACAGCCACAAATGCTAAAAGGCCAATTTTAATTTCAGTTAATAACTTATCCTTAAGAATTTTCCACAACAATATTGGATTTTTAGCCTTTTAAAAATCATTAACAGGACCATGTATTCATTAACTGTCACTTGTCACTTTAAACCTTATGCTCCATAACAATTTGACAAAACTCCTACTAGGACCTCCCATCTGGTCCAACCTGACCCTCATGCCCAAAAGGCTTAAATTTCAAATATTCAATAAAAGTTCTCAAAGTACTTAACTGACGCTGTCGTCTGATCACTGCGCAGGAACCGTCTCTCTTGAGTGGCTCTCCTGGGCAAGTATTTATACAAAAGTCACCAAAATTTGAATACGCTAAGCTCAGCCAATAAGAACAGTCTCTTCCATGTGCGTCCAATAAACGACACCAGCATATACAATCTCCATGATGGGATAAATTCTGGGAGCACCTCCAAGGAATGTCGATTCCATCCTACCACGTCTCCAGAAGTCTTGTTTGCTCGGCGAATCGCAGGGTGCCTGGGAGTCAGCCACCCACAGAGTAGCGACGAGCCTCACGCCAAACTGCTGGAAGATCTTGGACAGATTACATGAACCGAATCGCTTCAGGCGGTAGCCGACTTACGCTGCTCAGTCGGCCTTGAAGGCCTGCTGTGCGCTGAACCCACATCGCTCCGGGCAATGACCGCACCAGCTGTACGTCCGGGGCAACAAACACTCCAGCTGAACTTCACCTCTTCGTTCGTAGTGGGCATCTCGCAGAATTCTTCCAGATTATGCCAAAAATGCAAGTAAGTGAGGAATCTACGAAGACAATAGTGTAGTTAGAGATTTTTTTTTAGCAAAAAGACAAGTCTTCATAGCTCGCGTGAGCTCTGTCCAAAAGGGCTAGCCGAATTTTTCCGAACATGTGATTACCTCAAAATTCTTTGAACAATTTCCCAAAGTATGTAATAAAGTTTGCAACTAGAAAACTTGTGTTCAAAAATAATTGTGTACTAATAACTTAGTTTTAAACTGGTAGTGGGTTCCGTTTTCACTTGTAACAACACAGCAAAGAAAATGGAAAATTCAGTATGTGTTTTCACAAATAACCAACATTTTTAAAGTCTCATATTTAGCAAAAATAATTTTGATTGTTTCGGAAAAAGGGGGGGGGGGGGGGGGGGTGTTGAGAAAATTGAGACACCCTGTCTCATCTTGAATACGAGGTTTTCCATGGCTCTGCAGTACAATTCGGCGGACACCAAGGTTAGGAATATTAATCTATTCGATTTAAGACATGTACATTTCTTTGTTATTCAGCACATATTTACATAAAATCTATAATTAACATCTGCTAATATTTCTCCACTTAGCCTTGGCCAAATATTTTCTTTTCCACATACACAAATAGTTTGCTGTACACACGGGCCTCGTCCGTAACATGTAAACATCTAAATCTCACGAAGGGAAAAAAATATTGTTAAACAACATGGCCACCAACCACAATTTCTCAAATTACTCACAAAATCAACGAAAACTGTACACTATTATTTTCTTATAAAACACATATCTGTAATCATATACTATTGTGTACGAGCAAAAAAAATATGAAGCTTACTTTTCGTGTCTTTTAAGTAATGTTTTTTCAACAGATTCGTGTAATTTTAAAACAAGCAATTCTAGCATTATTTTGTTGGCATGTTGTCGACCATGCACAGAGAGACAATCGCTCGTCTAGCTTGGAGTAGGGAAAGTTGGTAAGCCGAAGATGCCCGGTTCTCCCCCCCCCCCCCCTCCCATGCTAAAACAAGTGATAACTCTGAATACCGTTTTGGATCTGACGATAATTTTGTTGACTGCGAGACAGTAGGTTCATGACGGCGTGGTCTGGTGTGGGCAGTTACCGACGAAAATTAGAATAAGCCCCCAGGAACACATAAGGTATTTGATGGATAAGGCAGTGAATCTATTCACTCAATGAGAGCAGTCTCAGCATCATGGGAGCTTGGGTTCAGGACTATAATGACACTGTACAAGGGTGTATTTATCAGAATCGCCCCTTTATAGAACTGGTAGATACTTAGAGATTATTGCTAAAGACACAAAGAGCTGTATTACTAGCCATAACAAAGTCTTACAAGACAACATCAACTGAGGCACTATAGGTGATCGCTGGAACAATCTCACTGGATTTGCTTGTAAAAGAATGAGAACAGCTAAAGCAAGAAACCCAAGGAAGAGCAGATCATGAAGAAAGTAGCCAGAAGTGTTATACTGTCACACTATCCCTCTGGTAGGAAAGGTGGGACAATTCGCAGAAGGGCAGAGTCAATTATAGAATCTTTCCAAACATAATGGAAAGATATAGCCAGCACTGGACTGTTAGAGATTATTATCTCGCCAGTTACTAACTGGACATGGAAACTGTAATGCAAAATTGTGTAGATATAATTTAGTTGACTCTCCCTTCTGCCGAATCTTTCAGGTAGAAGATACTGCCTAACATGTACTTACAGAATGTCCAAGAATAGAAGACATAAGAATTGAACTTTGTAGGAATCTTGAAATAGAATAAAATGAAATAGATCTTAGAAATAGCATTGCAAATAGAAAAACTGCCAAGATAATTGAAGAGTTTGCAAGAAATATAAGCAAATGTCTGGGAGAATTCGAATAATGTATTCGAGAAAATCCACAAGAGTTCGTGGATTATCCTCCTGCATATACAGATAAATGTTTCCATTACCTGATTAAAGAAAAAAATAGTTATACTGGAAGTGACACTGTAAAACCGCTATAAAACATTATGGTGGGAGCGGCCCCATCACACAGCTTGGGTGTTCCCAATGCACATAGGCTAGAACTTAGAAATGAAACATCAGAAGGCAACTGATGAGTTGGGAGGCCTTGTATCCCACTCGGAAAGCCCTAAAAGATATAATGAAGATCAAAGCAATGAACAAAGGACATGCGAAATTGGAATAGCAATGACCAAGGCTAGTAAACAGGATACGAATCAGGACGCTGAAGACTTAGGCTATGTATAAGGAGAAAGAGTAATGGTATGACAAGGTTCAAGACTAAAGAACCTAACTACGTGGTGAGGGGGATCGAAAAGGATTCCACAGACCCCCCCCCCCACCCCGCCAGCCCCTTCTTCGCAGTTCGCAGTTCCAAAACTGATGGCTCTAATTTAAATATTTATTATCTAATTAGTAGTAGTTTAGTGCCGCAATATAGGCATAATATAATCATCAATAGAATAGAATGTCAAGAAATTGACCTCCAAGCTGCTAGGGGAGTCAGGGTGGAATGCAGGAAAACCGCGCCACTCTCACCTTCCAGGCAACTTGGTGTAGATTGTTGTAATATTATATAAAATTGTAATCCATAAAGGTTGTAGTGGAAAAATAAAGTACCATAAAATAAAACTAATAAAAAAGGAACATCTCATACGCCTGTATTACACAGAAAGGGCACAGGTAAGAGGGTGATAAGAAAAACGTGTGACCGAACTTTGGCTGGCCACGAAAAAGAAAACGAATAGATGAGAGGGCGTAAAACCCGGCAAGTGAAGCTACTGTGCGTGAGGGCGCTCGGAGAACTCTAGAACATTGCGGACTTGTGGGACATGAACTAAAATGAGGTGGAACTGAATGGAAATGTAATATGGATTATTTTGTAAATATCGGAACTGTTAAATACGGACACATAATGAATAAAATATTGTATTATATTGTTATACACTGTCTATTGGGACTGATTTTTATTTATTTAATTGAATTGATTTCTTTGAGGTAATTATAAAGTGTATTACTTGGAGTCATTAATCATAAACAGTAAGTGATAAGAATTTATCGTGAGATGTTGAATCGAGAGAATTTTTTTATAGTTGTTGCAAATAAAATTAGGAAACTATAATAACAATTTTATTTAATTAAGACTTCCATCCTTTTACGAACCTGGCTTAGCCCATTGACTTCTGAGAGAGAAATTGTATATGTATATGTATGTATATATATATATATATATATATATATATATATATATATATATATATATATATATATATAGTCTGTATGTGAATGGGGGAGGAGAGTGTAATGTACAATTTTTAATGTATGATGAGTGTAACGTCTCGTGTGTCTCTAGTGAGATAGTATTATTTCCTGTCTGGCTAATACTGCAGACCGCCCTGCATGCTACCACCCATAAGAACTTACCACCTTTCATATTCTCAGTTGCTACAACCTGGCAGATACTTACTAAACCTCTGCTCAGCGATCTATAATTTAACAGACTGAATACAAAACATAATAAATATCTTCTGATAGGCTACTAGAAATGAAATCAGTGTCAACTGAAGAGTTTCTCGTATATTTTATAAATAAATGAAAGAAAGTTTTAGAATAGTATAATGATCAGACAATCTTTCATGTGTAGATATGGACTTCGAAAATGAAATTATATTACCAATGATACCACTTTTAATGTGTTTGTTTTACAATTCAATAAAGAATACAGGTGACTGATGCCAGCACTAGCTAGGAAACTGTTACGTCAGAGCAGGTCAAATTAAGTTAGCATTCTTGTTAAAATAATTTGATTGCAAATAAGTTTTCAAAATAAAATTTCACTCAGTTTCAAACCTCAAGATATCACAATACATTCAGGAAGTTCATGTTAAACTTTGTGCAAATGGCATAACAATTTTTCCAAGGTGCAGAATTAAAAAAATTGTAAACACAAACGAGCTGCACTGTGTAGAAATAGTTCAAACTTAGCTGGAACTGTCATATCTGCTGCTGTAGTAGTCCCGCTTCTGTTCTTGATACAAACTTTCTTCCCTGAATTCGAAGCTCATGGGTTTATGAATGTGCACATCGCAGCCCTAGAGAAAAACCAATATGGTTAGCTGTTATGATTTTGTAATATTTGATTATATCTCATTAATCTCAAACGATGTACAACATTACGTTGATAACTGATTGTCTATCTACCAAGACCATTCCATTTACAAATCCACTCAGGTCCGCAATTATACACATACACACACACACACTATACACATCTGCTAACTTACAATCACAACACCTTCCCATTTTATATGCAATTAATTACTTATTACATAACCTTGCAGCCACACACACAATTTAAGAAACAAACTTCAATACAGCAAGTCTCACTCTTACAAAGACATAAACAAATCACACTAGATCAGTTGTGCCTACATTACAAGCACTAGTCTCTGTATTTTGCTGGCAATCTAGTTTCCTGTCCGCACCCTGTGCGTACAGGCAACTTCCCATGTTCCTTCCATTTGGACAGAGCTTACTTGTTCTGCAGGTTGGTTTCCTGTGCGCTTGTTTCTAGTAACTCTTCTGTCACTGCTTCTGCCTCGTCTTCATCTGGAAACCCCTTGAAGTCCAAGTTCAGACTGGACTTTTCAGCTGCCATTTCAGCTGGAAACCCCTTGAAATCAGAGTCCAGACTAGCCCTCTTCTATGCTCTACAGGAGTTAGGCTGGATCGTAGCAAGTGTTGGGAGTTTCTTCGAATTTGCAGGCCATCTTGGTCTCGGACTATGTTAGACCTTGGAGTCGATGCTTTCTCCACAATCTCGGCTGGTTCCCATTGCCCATCTCGACGTAACAGGACTCTGGTCTGCAGAGGTAATTCTTTCTTCTCTCTTGCTCTCTGATCATACCATTACTTGCTCTTTGATTCTTTGCTCTGCAGTGCCTTGGCTACACTTTTAGGCACGTGAGGTTCCAGCAAATTTGCCACTGTGGGTAGCTTTGTCCTCACCCATCGACTCATTAAAATCTGTGCAGGCGACAAGCCTAGTTCAGCCATAGGAGTGTTCCTGTACTCCAGTAGCATGACCTGGATCTGTGCATCTCTTCAGTATGTTCTTTGCAATCTGAACTGCACGTTCTTCCTGTCCATTCGACTTTGGGTAATGGGGACTTGTTTTCACAATCTCAAAATCCCACTGCCTTGCAAACTGCTTGCACTTGTATGAGCTGAACGGCATATTATAAGACACGATAAGTTTCAGAATACTGTGAGTGGCGAACACAGACTTCCGACCTCTTATGACCGCACTAACATACTCATTTTCCACCAGCACCAATTCAATCTACTTGGAATAGTAGTCAACCACTACCATATAGCTGCTGCCTCCATAGTAACACAGATCAACACCAACATTCTCGAATGGCAGTTCAGGTATGGCATGATTAATAAGGGGCTCTGTCGCATTTCTGTTTCTTAACTTATGAAATAGAACACACCTATTTACCAAAGACTCAATGTCCACTGACACTAACATCTGCAAAGTTCCTGTTGATCTCTATGTCCAGTGGTTTCTGATCAGTGTACACTGTGACACTCCTACCATATATGTCATGGTGAAACTATTTTGGTGGCAAACACAGTGCTCAGCATCTCCTTCTCTAATTATGCATAGTTGTTTTCAGCCGGCGACAGGCTTCGTGATGCATAGCTGATTGGCTGACCACCACACATCAAGCAGCACCCCAGCCTATCTTTTGATGTATCATACTGTATAAACAGCTCCTTGGTGGGATCATACAGACCCAGAACCGGTGCCCTGCTGACCAACTCCTTGACATGTTGCAAGACTTTATTGGGCACGGGAAATCACTGCCACTTACTGTTGTCTTTCAAGAGGTCCCTCAGAGGAGTAACAATGCTGGCTAAATTCGGTAAAAACTTCTGTAGGTAACTGACGAACCCTAGCACTCTCTGCAGCTCAACCCTGTTGGTAGGCATTGATAGGGCTAGGACTACCTATAGCTGGTAAGGAGCTCGTTTCGTCCCATTCTTAGAGAATACATGTCCAAAATACTTGACTTCATCCTGTTTAAACTGAATTTTGTTTCAGTTGAACTTAACATTCAGTTTCCTAGCTCTCTGTGCCACTTGAAGCAAGACTTTATCATGTTCACATTCACTTTCAGTTGTAATCAATAGGTCGTCGAAGTAAACAATTGCACCTGGAATGTGACCAAAGTTCAGTGTATTCACTCGTTGAAAGATTTCCTGTGCACTTACCATGTCAAAGGGGTTTCTAAGACTTGTAACAACCAAATGGTGTACTGAACATCTAGTACTGGTATGATGACTCATCCAGCTCCACATGATAAAAACCATCATTAATTCTAACACAGTGAAAATAGCCATATTGTTCAACTGACAACTCAGTTCCTCTAGATTCAGTATCATCTGTCATTTCCTGTGTATTGCTTCATTTAGTTCCACTGGGTCTAAGCACAGTCTAAGTGACTTGTCTGGCTTCCCTACTACTGTTAAATTACTGACCCATCAGCATGGTTGGTTCACTTTAGCAATAACACCCAGCTTAAGAAACTCATGTAGCTTACCTTCGAGTCTGTCCCTCAATGCAAGAGGCAATCTTCTTGGAGGTTTTTCAACTGGCTGGACCGATGTGTCGACTTTCAGGCTGCACGTGTTGGTATACACCCTATTTCCCGGAACAGATCTGAAAACTCTGCTGTAAACCTATCTTCTCTTAGATCACCCTTGTATATACTGTAAACAAAATTGCAGGAAACCAGATTTAAATAGATACACCCTGGCAGTACTAGAATAGGCATTATACAGTTGCCACCTTGCACAACAACAAATTGTAACTACTCGTGGCCACTCTCAGCTTTCTTTATACTACACATCAGTTTGATAATGTCTATAGGTCTCACTATTTTGCCACCAAACCCTTCCAAGGTTATGTTATATTGGTTTAACTGGCTTGTGTTAGCCACCTGCCTCAATGCACTGCTGTATAATATTTTCCTCAGAGCCAGTATCAAGCTTGAAATTCACAGCCTTGCCTTCCATCCTAATTTCCTAGATCCACTCCTTTCGATCTGGCTTTCCACTTTCAACTCCAGAGGTTGCTTCTGCAACTTATAATGTGTTAACTAAGAACTCTTCTGGTTCAAGTGTATTTGGACTCTAAGTTCCTGGTTCTCCATCTGTCAACCTAACCTCTTCAACTTGGTTGGTGCAGAAGGCTGCAAAGTGATTCAACTGTTTACATTTGTAGCACATTTTCCTAAAGCCGGGCAGGCAGTCTTCCTATGTATGTACCATTCCACAACAATAGCAACGACACTTACAATATACGTTGGTTGTCTGCTTGTGTTTTGGTTTTTGGCTTTTCCATACTGCGTCAACCACTTGCCCTTCACACTGAAATTCAGCACTCCAGGTGTCCACACACCACCTGACTGGATTAACAACCATACTTTGTTCCACGTCTGCATGCTGCTTGCCAAACTCTGCAACCCTACACTGTTCCACTGTCTTTGACAAACTTAAATCTTGTTCTCGCAGCAAATGCTCCTGCAAACAATTGTCTCTGATACGCAGAACAATTCCGTCCTGTACAACACTGTCAGTCTGGCCCTTGTAATCACAGCTTTTAACCTGCTATTTTTAAGTTCCATAAAAACGAGTCAAAAGGTTCCCCTTCTTCTTACGAGCGACAGTTAAACTTATAACATTTAACTACAGTGTTTTTTTTAAAGGATTACAATAGTCTTCAATGGCTTCCTTTACCTTATCGAAATCCTGCCTTTCAGCTTCTGACAGGTCAAAGGTGCTGTATAACTCAACTGCTTTTTCACCTATGATGTTCAACCATATTGCCATCTTAACAGCCGACAACTCCGAGTCGTACCCCATCGCTAGCACGATGATATCAAAACTCTGTTTGAACTTCTGATAGTTTTCACACTGATTGCCATCGAGAAGCATAGCCGACGGTGGTTTAAACGACTCCATTATTACGATCACACCACCGCCTGACTTTCCATAACCTCACTACTGCTGACAACCACAAAGTGATGCGGAATTATGTTGCGCACGTCTGTAAACATTCGAACTGTCTACCGACTGCGCAATGTTATGTTTTTGAAATATTTTATTATATCTCATGGATCTCAAATGAATTACAACATTACGTTAATAACTGATTGTCTATCCACCAAGGCCACTCTATTTACAAGATCACTTAGGTTCGCCATTATACATACAAACTGTGCACGCCTGCCAACTTACGATCATAACACTAGCCATTCTTTTTCTTTTCAAAAACATTCACAAATTAAAGAAATTAACTTTCACTATTAGGTTCATATTTAACATATGCTCGCATGACCGTATCACCCCACACTGGGGAAGTTTGTCATGTTTAGAGCTAAATATAAGTAGGGATCTTCATTCACTTTGACTGTTTTCAAAGTACGGAATATAAGCTGTCCAGTCTATCTCTCCAGTAGATTCGAACCATTGCGTTTTCACCACAACCATAATACTCGATCCAATGACAATCATACTCTCAAAATACCCCGGCACAAATCAAATTTTTACGGAAAAATTTTCACTGTTCAGCTTTCTGGGTTAAGGAACTCTGTCAATTAAAATAAAGAACTCTAAAAGTCAATCCCCTTAAGAAAAAATAATGTTTCGAGTATCTATATCAAAAGTAATTAAATCTTACTGAACGGATGCTGTTTTGCTGTTCTACATGGTAGTTTTGCTTTTATAATTTTTTTTTTTTTTTTTGCCTGTGTAATGCGTTTCTGTGTAAGACACCAACACGGCATTTCACAAACAGAAAAATTAGTTATGATTATAAATATTATTAGGTTATTTTGAAATATAATATGAATCCCTTATTATGTAATATCATTACACCTAGCTAAAATGTTATGTGTTATTTTTTAATGGTTTACTTTATATTGTCATTTTGCTGTTACGCATTGTCGTTTTGCTTGTATTTAGACACAATTTGCAAAGGAATTGGCGTGGATGTTGCACAAACAACAGCAAAAGTAAATTGTTGAAGTTGCTATGCATAATTCTTCATTTTTCTGTGGTGAGAAAATAAAAGAGTTGGTAAAAAATATGAAAGGGCAAGACCAATGAGTGTTTTAGTGCATGACCATTTGCTAAGTATAAAAGAAAAAGCGCCACTATCTTTATCATAAATAAGTCATTTAAAATTGCTATGATGTATTGCAGTGTAATTTTAATATCTAATTACAGAATGTAATTATAACTTGTTATATGCCTATTAGCTTGCATTACATTTTTCATAGTGTGTAATTAAACTTGTACTGCTGATTAGATATATTACAGGGCCTCCATGGTCCTAGTATTGCCTGCATAAACAAAACACAAATAAATAAACAACATGAAATATAAAATTTTAGAGGATAATTTTTATTTCGCATATTTTTTATGAGCCGGTTGTTTCTAAAACTGTATTTTTTTTTAAATTTATATTATACCTATTTAAAATGGAAATAGTTATGTTAAAAGATGTATCACACCCCACAATAATTTTAGCGGCAGAGAGACACTTGAATAGTTCTCAAGAAACGTCTTAAAAGTTACAAGTTTTCTGGAAGTAGAGTCTCTTGTTCTTATTATCGGCCACAGGTTCCATTATCACGACAGCATTAACAGAAAAGGATTTTGAGAAAAAATTGTTTTGTGGTTAGGGCTCGCGAGCTATCATCCTTTGAACGAGTATTTCGTTCATGTGCCGCACCTTGAACAAAAATGAGAAACGATTGTAGTGTTAGGTTGGTAAGCCAATGCCAAATATTTTGTGTAGTTCAATAAACATCTCACAAAATTTTGTGTCATACATATTAATCTAACGTAATATTTCAGTATAAACTATAAAATATATTATGTGCGTTACATGTGCTATTTTGCACCACATTTTGATTTACATCATAGAGCAAATAATTGTCATTTTTTTCTGCAAGGTAGAACTTTTGGACTGATCTATTTACGTGCTTATACGCACCCTTTAGGCAATATCCATCAGTTAGATATGGTCCTCAGTTCGAGACCTAAAACTATTAAAAAATAATTTTTCTATCGAATTTGGAAGAAAAACTGGTGTTTTCACTCCGTGATGGGAGAATGTTTCTGGAATATACAATAAAGGCAGACCAGAAGTATTAAAAGAAGAGTAGCAATGAAATAAAGGTTTTGCAATTTTATTAATTTCAAGAGTTTTGGATAATTTTAACGAACTTTTATATGTGATTTTTTTTCTGTTTTCGTGCTTGTGCGTGCCTAATATGTGTAGGCATATATATATATATATATATATATATATATATATATATATATATATAAGCAATCTCCATAGGCGATATATGGTGAAGGGACCTTAGCTCGAGACACGAAATTATAAAAAATACTTATTCATTCTCTTTCGGGCGTAGAAAAAATCTGGTTGTTTTTGCTAGTGTTTCGGAGACTTTCAGGAATGTATAATGAAGACGAATTGTAAGTCTCGGGCGTCTGATATAGGAACAGAATGAGATAAGCGGTTCGAAATTAGAGTAATGACTCGAGTTTTGTAAGTGTATTAGTTATGTCTGTACATTAATTTCCCACTGTTTGGTTTTCACGCACATCAGATACTAAGTTTTAAGCAACCTATAATTGTTAGGCAAGGCGTAGGGACCTGAGTTCCAATACTAAATTTGTAAAATTATAAATTTTATCGTGGACTTAGAAACAATCTGACAGTTTTTCCGAGTGATGTGAGGATGTCTATACCGTATATAGAGCGGTGACGCACGCTGATACCTTAGTTGAGATGTTCAGACATTGAGAAGTTAACATCGATTTGGAAGCATTCTCTCGCTAGACAGTAAAGATGGAATGTGAATACGAAAGCCTGCCTTTGGCTTCAACGAACATGGAGCCGCGACCTGCATCATCGCTGCCTGATTGTCGACTGTGTCGATTTTGCGATCGAGTTTTTACCTTCGGTCAAAATGCACGGCGACATGAGGGAATCACATATACGAAGCGTCCTTTTCGCATAACAAATTATTACGATACTGGTCGCGTACATTTTATGCAAGGCGATACATTGAATAACCACATTTGCTGCAACGAGGGAAGTGAAGAAGGTAGAAGACGTTGAGAATACTCTCTGTACATGTTTCCCGAAGACCCGATTGAACTTGTTGATAGATTCAGACATGTGATCGCTTTGCAACAAGATGGAGATTTCTCACAAATTAACATCAACCATTGACGAATTGAAGATCAGGAATTATATCATATGATGTGATGAACCGCTTCCTTCTGAAACTGCAGTTACAAAATAATGTTAAGTTTTTATTACAAAATAATTATTTCTGTCTGTCGTATCTTTTTTTTTTTACCTCACAACTTTATAGTAGTGCTATGAGCACCCAACTATTAAGGTTAAGTTCCACATAAATAATATTAATGAATACTAAATACTAAATTTGCATGGATAGTGTACTGCATACGAAAGATTAAGTATGTCAACACATACAAATTTGGAGACAGTTGGTAAACGAATGTAATTTATATACTTGTGGTGGGGACAAAGTGATGGATCGATCGAAGGATCGATTAAGGAATTCAGATAGATCGAGAGGTTGATTGGAAGATTGATAGAAATATTGTGAAAGATTGAAAGCAAGATTTAGATAGATCGATGGAAAGATTGTGAAAGTGATGGAAATATTGTGAGATTGATGGAAAGATTGGAAGATTGATGATTGCGTGAGATTGATGGGAAGATTAATGTAAAGATTGCGAAAGATGGATCCACAGCAACCAGGGAAATTCCACTTCTCTTCAAATCCTCCATTGCCTTCACTGCTCGGCAGAAGTTGGGATGGTAGTATATTCTGCGAGTGCACCATATATAGCACCCAACACTTCTGGAATAAGTTTACTCACACAATTTTTATGGACCCTGAACAAGTACTGGAGAATAGCGTATGATTCACCTGATGTCAAGAAACACAAAGTAATGTCTAGTTTCGTTTCAGCAAGGATTTATTTAATCATGTTAGTATCAGCTTTTTGTATTCGCCTTCTCACTTTATCCAGTAGCCAGATGTATTGGTTTCCATTTAATCTATAAACATTTGTATGGCCCATTAAATGCAAATTCCTTCAGCACAGTGCTCTTGAAGCTCCCAGTGTTTCACACAGTTTTACTCACTCGCGTACGCAAACATTTATTTTCTTTTTTGTTTTAAATTTTCTACTAATTTCGTAACACACAATCGACGTGCATCAATGACTTGGCGGGAGTTTACACACGACTGAGGATAGTAGAGGACGGATTCGTGGGAACATCCGTGATAGTGCACTGCTTGGCAAGTTAACTACTTTTCTAGTACAAGTCGTGGAGGCAGTCGTGCACTTGACCCCGTGGGAACTCGGCTTCCGAGCACCCACTGATTCGAGCAGAAGAATTTCAGCCATATCCATACAGCTCCCATTTAAAACACACAGATTTTTCCTAACCTACTCTAATTCTAAGTGTTTGATGTACGTCAGATGTAGGATCGGAGTACTGCCTTGCGTCTCAGGAAGAAACCCTTACGCCTACAAGGGAAGGAAATCATGCAAGCAGACATGCATCGTGGCAGAGAGGGATTGGGCAGCGATGGGCAGTGATTGGGGCCATGACTACCTCCCTAAGTATACCTATAGTTAAACTATAACTAAGAAGAAACTGGGAAAAAATGCACAGGCACAGCAAAAACCCTGATGACAGGACATGATTCAAAATGGTTGCATGCATTAATCATAAATGCTACAGAACAGACTGTTTGGAAACATGATCTATTTAGTGGAGATGAAAGAACTAGTAGAGAGGGGACAGAAAATTTATTTATCCTTAGCCTTGATTTTGTGGGAGGGAGCGCTGTTCCAACCAGAGTGGTGCTTGCGCACCACTCTGGTGAGGGAAGTGGTGCTTTTGGGCCTCTTCCCCCCCCCCCCCCCCCCCCGATTCACCAGTAGAACCTGTAAATTAAAAAGAGGAAAGTGAGTTGCCAGTAAGTGTCAGTAGGGCCAAAACTTACTGGTTTTTAGATGACCGGGAAGAGATGGTACAAGCCTGAGAAGAGACAAGATTAAATTAAACTAACCTAAATGAATTATTATTAACATATGTCCTCGAGGAATTATGTCTTAGCTTAATGCTATGCTACCTCGCAGCGGCCAATCTCTGTAGCCATTGGCTGTAACAGAGCATAAAACACATCGTGCCAGACTTCCCATATATATATACACACACACACACACACACACACACACTAGCGGCGTATATAATGAATTACGTAGTATACTGCTTTACATATATTGACACAGTGGAGATGTCCATTCATATTAACGCCTAAGTTTCTAACAGTCAAGGAGGGATTTGTCTTTGTGTCACCAAGCCAGATGTACAGCATGGGAGTCGCTTTGGTTGTCGCACATAGGACACAAGAGCCTACCAGTGTTCACTTTGTTATTAATAATTTTATATCATCAGGACGGGCGCCAAATACGGGACTGTTGAAAAGTGTCAGGCCCTACTATATTTCACGCTGACGGTTCCAAGCAAGCAGTCAAATGTTTGCTAGAGAGCAGCTGGAAAATCTGCCCTCCCTTTAGTGTAGTGAGTGAGTGAAGAGATTTGAGCTGATCTTAACATCGAAGTATCGAGAGCCGATGAGGATGAAGTGAGGTGAGTATGGAGCAGCGCCGGAATGTAAGGGTGGGAGAAAAAGGAGATCCCGAGAAAACCCGCCGACCAGCGGCATCGTCCGACACGATTTCCATACGGGAAAATCCGGGGGGTTGCCCCGCAGGAATCTAACTTGGTTCGCCTTGGTGAGAGGCAAGTAATCTAGCCACTAAGGCCACCGTGGCCTCCTCCGTTTGGTGTAGTATAGTTAGTAAGATTGCTTTTTGGAAAGCTCGAAGCCTTCTTAATAAGAAACAAGCGCTGGTAGATAATATTTTGCTACACAGATCCCCATCGTAGCTATTAATGAGATGCATTCACGCCCACAATATCGTTACTCTATCCCAGGCTATTCCTGCTAAAGAATGGACAAAGATATTAATTTAGGTGGCGGCGTATTAACATCTTATATTTCGTAACAGTGAACTTTTACTTTGAGTTTATCTATAAATTATAAGACATTGTTTATAATTAGTATGAATGAAACCAGGGAGAAATGTATGTACGTATTGGTAATTCATAATGATATGGGCTGCAGCTGGCACCGGCCGCCAGCTCCTGTTATGCGTGGCCTGTGACCCACCTCGATCCTCCCCTCACCCAGGCGCCGCGCTCGCCGCTTCTCCTTCTCCCCCTGCTGAGGAGCCGACAAACACACAGAAGGCGCAATAATACTCTGGGGATTAGGACTTCGGCGCTACGCGGGATTTAGCGAAATTTCTGGGTGATGGCCTTCGGCTCTATAAATACTGCAGCGGTCCAACGGCCAGCAGTTTTGGTAGAAGACTTTTGTCTGAGTGTGGATTTCGAATTCAAGTTCGAGACGACGGCGGACGAGGTGTTAGTGGTGTGACTGGACAAGAGGACGTGAAAACCGACGAGTGAAGCCTACTGTGCGCGAGGGCGCTCGGAGAAGTCTAGAACATTGCGGACTGGCGTGGCATGGACTGAACTGAGGTGGGACTGAGTGAACATGCAATACGGATTTTATTGTAATTATTGGAACTTAAATCTAGACCCATAATTTATCAAATAATCGAATAGGTTTTGATGCACTGTCTATTAGGGCTTATTGTAACAGTCAGTGATATAATTTTATTGTGTGCTCTTGAGTCGAGAGAATATTGTTTGTATTTATTGTAAATAAAATTAGGCAACTATAAATAACTATTTTATTTAATCAAGACCTCCATCCCTTAACGAACTCGGTTTAGCCCACTGGATTTCGAGAGAGAAATTGTAACAATAATAAGAAATTGTTTCCATGCAAAATATTATCAAACTGAGTGTACGCATATGCAGTACCTTGTCCTTTCGGTGCAATTTTTTAAACTTTGTTTGCATGAGGCGGAGGAATAGCCAGAAAGTTCAACTTTAGCATGGTTGGCTTCAGAATAATTACAGGTAATAATGAATTGATTATACATAATTCAATTAAATGTATTCCAGCAAAAAAACAGCCACAACTAACCGCAATAGATATAGTGGGTATTTGTGTACATTAAGCAGGGAACCAGCATGCGGTTTCTATTCATTCAGATTACTGCCTGCCAGACATGCGGTATCTCGATGAATGATCTAACTCTTCGTCAGTTTTACTAGCGGTGGGTTATTTAAATACTAAACACCCTGCTTAGGGTTGTTTGCCGCAAAATTAAAGACTACAAGAATGCAAACTGGCCAGGCTTTGGTGATTTTCTGGAAGAGTAAATAAATCTGCCAACTCAAATTAGCACCCCTTCCTCCCCAGGAATTATAATCCACTGTTAACCACATCACGTAGTTAATTCAAAACAGTATTTAAGACTATGTATCGTAAAAATCCGCATACCCGCGCAGATACTTTGCCTGAACACATTAGGGTGCTAATTTAACGGGAAAATTAGCTACGCAGATTCTCTTCTCGGTTTACAAAGAGACAAACTAGGGCTGAATAAATAAACTTAGTGAACTGATACTGAAATATCACTCTGGCAGCAGATCTCTGGAATAAAAAATTGCCCTAGTTCTGCACGTACGACACCAGTCTCTGGCATATGACTACGACATTTATAAAGAAACGCGATTCAATCCCGCCTCTTCGAGGCAGTGCAGACATGACCAAGACGTCTCAACAAAAAGCTGTGACTGTGGCCGTTCATTTAGAAGTTGTGTTTCAACCTAACGTCAATCCCTGGACCCATCTCGCGTGAATTGCGTCTATACGGACCTAGAGTGTGTTTACAGCTGCCTTCAGCTCCAGAGCTTGAATTTATGCGTGCTGACGAGGTCGAGCGCATTATACAACATACGAAACCCCACAGAGAACCGGGAGTCGTCTCCCTGCGGGCTATAGTTCAAGCAGCTGCCTGACAGAGTGATCGATGCTATAGCCTAGTGCATCAATGTAAATTGTAGGCCTACTCGTGCACACGTGCTTACTTCTTGGACATGAGCCACTGTCACAGTGTACCCTGACCCGACTCAACCTCAAAATTACCGCCTTTTGAGCCTGATCAGCTCACTCTCTAAGATTCACGAACAAGTTTTATTGCATCACTTAGAAAGTCATATTCGTGAAGCGAATATTTTTCTTGGATATAATTCGGCTTGAAAAAAATAATGCACACTACTGTGTTTGAGATCGTCTGATTATCTGAACATATTATAAATACCTTTAACTGGTGCCACTATACAGTAGTTAAGTTTTTAGATGTTAAAAGGTATTTGACTGGATTTTCCACAAGACTATTGCATAAAATGTTAGAGAAACAGTTCCAAGTTTGTTATGCTATATTATTGCCTTCATTTTTAAATAAGCGCTCCGTTGTTGTTTTAATTGATGTAACTACTTCCGAAAATAAAATACGTAATTAGAGCTGTAGTCCGACATGGCAGCATCCTAGGCCGTCTTATACCCGCGCCCCCTAAATGGCATCTAAAACTACTGTAGGTATTTCTGCAGATGTCACAAGTCATCTACACGCGATCCTGCAGTGCTAAGCATGTCACTCAGCGCTCCCAGGCACAATTCTATGAGCTAGAAATTATTTTTTTGCCCATAGAGAATTAAAATAAACGTTATTATAGGCCATTCACAGTTATTTGAGCATTATGGATATTAACATTTTGAAAATGTCACTGCTATTATCTGCGTGTATTTTAACGGGCACACTGAGTGGCCAGCGCCCAGTCAAGTTGCTGAAGACGGAAGGAATAAAGTAGTTCCACGTCTTGATGTCGAGTTAAAACGTGTCAAACACTTGTGAATACTCGAATTCTTTATTATGCGTTCTATTCTGTTAATGCGTATATGTGTAAGAATTAGGAAATTTGTGACATATTTAGATTTCTAATAATTTCACTGTTTCACTTGACTGACACGAATGGCATTGTAATGTTAAATCCAGTGGTAGCATACACGATGTACTTACAAGTATATCTTAGGAAGAGTTTTCATAAGTTGCTTGGTGTACCGTAAACAGCGGATAATTGCGAGGCGGTGGTCTTCACACGCCGCAATATTCCCCCCGACCACCCACTAGTTACTCTCTTCTGGGATTGTGAAATACCTTGGATTAATAATGGATATAATACTGACATGGCAGCACATTGTGGAGACTAAGATAAAACTTGCATATGGCCACATGTCAGCATTGTATCCTGTCATAACTCATGTCTCGCTTCATTATGACATACGCTGCCTCAACTTGGACATACTGTGATAGATTAGCACCCACTCATTTTTATGTACAATACCGCTGATATGCAAATTAACCATACGTGGCTTGGAACTGTCTTAAATTTAATTTTCCATATAATGTATTACCTTATTTTAATTTGAACCCTCTTGAACACTTTTTTTTTTGTAATTTTCTTATGTATTTCGTTATTTTTCATGTATGAGATAATTTAAGAACCACCATTAGTTTCTCTAGGTTAAGAGAGTATCTTATTCTGAGTAATATTGACTTAACTATGTTAGGTTAATTATTTTTCACTTGTGAATTTTTATATTGCAGAACGTATTATTTTTAAATATAATTTGTTTATTATGTTTGAGAGTTTAATTTGTTTTTAATATATAAGTAATTAGTTGTATTTGTGTGACCGGATATAGATGAGTTCATGCTTGTACGTATTTTAGGAGGAGGCCGAAAGTAGGCGGCTTCTGGATACAGACATATTGGTCCTTGGACGCTTTTTATCGCAGGGATTTTTCTATTTTTAAAATCCCGTCATCAACCTAAGTTAGTTACTTTATTTTGGTACCAGAAGTGAGTTTAAGTTTTGGCTAACCAAGTCAGTTTAAGAAGGGGGCTTGAGTTAAGTATTTACACAGATTTTATTAGTGGTAGCTGAGAGACGACGGCGAGCAGTATGACACCGAGGCTCCATGATGACAGTATGTGCGACATTAAACTACTTAATGTGACGCTACCCAGTTCTGAGTTCTTAGACTGTGGATTAGTCTCATCTCTCTACTGAATTTTGATAATACAGATTTTGGGTTTTAAGATACATTAATTTTGATGAAGATTAGTTGGTGATTAAATTAGTTCTTGACTGTCACATTAGCCAAGCGGTACGAGATTTAACGACACAGCTAGTGCCAGAGTCAATTGCAAATTTGGCTAAAGAATATTTGGAAGTGAACTTTACATTTGAATTTTCCCCGAGAACATTTACATTTTTTAGAAGTAATTTTAACTTTTCAATTTAATGTGAGAAAGTACTTGGATTTGACTTACAACTTTTATAAATGGAGCTCCTCATGCGTACGGCTAATTGAACGGCACACTTAAATACACATCACAGCAATTAAATCTATTCGGACTATAATTTATTTTGATTCTAAACAAGCAGCTTTGCCGAATTATTTTATTTTTCATTTTCAATTATATTTTATGTGAGTATTTATTTCAGTTCGAATGGCGGTAATATTTTAATTTAATTCCTATTTGCAGACAAGAATCTTAATTACTTTTTTTCATTTTTTCCATCTTAAACAGTTTCACTTAATTTGTTTAATTTGGCCATTTTGAGTTTTAATTAGATAATCATTTTGAACAGCAGTCATTTTTCTTTCCTTTATGTTCAGTGGTCTTGACGTTTTCATAGTTAAAGGAGTTAAAATTTATGATTTCTAATATTATTTCATGGTGTATTTTGAGTGCTAGTTCCTTACATGTGCATAATCTAGAGTTCCTGAGACTACAGCAGCCGGAGTGGAGTCTAAGTTCATTGCTAAACGAATCTATTACAATTACACACCCAAGCCCCAGTCCCACACATGTATGGGTAAATTGAAGTAACTTCTCCTACAGTCTACGATATTTTACAAAATCCCTGTATTCCACAATTTTATTCAATCTCGTCGCCATTTCTACAGTAATCTCCTCAATACTATACATAATCACATCACATAAAAAAATTATACTAGCCGCAGATGAACTCGGGTATAAAACAAGAATTATAAATAATAACAACAATAAATGCAGCAATACATTTCACAAAATGTCGAAGTAGTTATATGCTTCTGATGAAAAACATACTTCTTCTCCAGTAACTTATATTGTAGATTGTGATATTGGGGAAATGCAGCGTGATAATAGACCTAAATCGCTTCTAGCACATTTTGTAAGCCTCGAGACCTGCTCAGAACACACTGACAGGCCTATCATCATAGCGTTTGAGAGGCCTGTAGACTAATTAATTTAGTATTAATCAACCTAAATAAACATGCTGTCATGTTCTGTGCACTTCACTGGCAGCATCAAAATAGCCTGAGTAGCTGTGGAACAACGCGGTAGGACCAGCGGGACTGAAAACCGTCCCAGAGCGAATAAGGAATTATCGTTACATTATAATTTATTCTTGCTTCTTGGCTCCAGATCCAGCTCTCATCCCTGGCTTGTGGTTGCAGTCTGAGGAGCCCTGGAACACGACGGACTGTTCCAGCGAGCTGAAACCGTCCCGAGAGGAATGAGGTTTAGTTGAAGTTTAAATTATCTAGTTGTTTAGGCTTGGAATATTCATGACTCGGAAACAGGTGTTGTTTGCGTCCCCGGCCTGAGGGCGTAGTCTTCTGAGGATCACTCCAACCGAAATAAAAAAAAATTCGCCCCCTTGTGAATGTTGTTGGCTGATGACGTCAGAAGTCTCTTTCTCTCTCTCTCTCTCTCTCTCTCTATATATATATATATATATATATATATATATATATATATATATATATATATATATTTATTTATTTATTTATCTCTTTTACACACATTTCGTCGCGGTCACTATTCTGTAAATAATTTTATACTATTATACAGCTTATTTACAGTGTGTATATATATATATATATATATATATCGGTTCGTACAGCGGGATTGCATTAATCATTTTCAGATGGTGTGTGTGTGTGTGTATTGCGCCACTCTTATTTACTGTTGTGTACCTACGCGCGCTATTTACAATGTTTTAAGTCCAGTGCAATATTAACATGGTGGGCAAGTGTCATGAGTAGCTTGTCAGTCATCTGCAATGCACTCGCAAAACTGCTGGGCGAATAGGGTAGGTAGTACTGGCTTGGCGGGCCTGCAGGTGTGCGCGGCAAGGTCGCGGTGGCGTTAGGAATGCCAGCGAGGCTGGCAGGACAATGAGTGGGGGATGTTTGGGCCACCACTGCAGGGCTTGACCAGCGAGGTCCCGGGGCGGTAATATAGCGACTGAGGAGATTTGAAAACGATATGTGGTTTTTCTCTTCATTTTTTGGAGTAGGAGGGAGATGTTTGTGAAAAACTAGTAGAAAAGCGGCGGACTTCTTTTCATTGATTTTGACGCTGGCTTAACCAGAATAATGTATTCACATCACTACGGTGAGCGGTGTGGCATAACCCCCCGCCCAAGTCCAACGGCCCCACTGCATCGCAGGAATTACCATTAGATTCTTGGGACATTGGAAACAAAATAAACTTGCCTTCCAGTCTTAAGTTATATTACATTATAATAACTTAGGTACTTAATGGTAAATATCGGCCGCATATAATGTCCATAAGTAGCATTTTAAAACAAACTACAGTATGTGTATATAGTATGTCGGTATGTATCTAATGACATCTTTCTCCTGTAGCATTTCTTGTTTCTTCTTAAAAAGTTCTGTTATTTTTCGAGATTTAAAATAAAATTTGTATAAACGCATTACATAGGCAAAACAACACTGTTCAAAAGGAAAACAACCATATAAAACAACAAAACAGCATACATTGAGTAGAAATGAATTACTTTCGACAGCGGAACTCAAAACATGTTTTCTTAAAAGAGACTTAACTTTTGTAGCTCGAGTGACGATATAAATGTCCACAACTTACCATACAGACGTTTAGGTTAGCAGTTTGGCTCCGAGTTGCTGAAAATATTTCCGTGATTTTTCATGTCATTGTAATATGTTTCTGATTATATATTAGCATTGTATTATCTTGATCAATATGATCCCATATGAGCCTATGTTATACATTATAATGTAATGCCATATTTGTTTGTGTTCATGCTCATTCATGCTCAATGATCTCATTTGAATAATGTAATATTGTGCAGTTTAATGGTATTTCTACATTTCATTTGCACATAATAACAACATATGTAGTAAATCAATAAAATTAAAATATGAGGACTAAACAGGTTACATTATTGTTTCAGTGATATGAAATTATTAATATCGTAACGGCTGTACTGGAAAATACCATGGAAATTCTATTTCTGCTTGAAGCATGTGTGTGTGTTTTAGTACCTTCGGGCTTATAATTTTATGCAACTAAATGGGAAATATGGATAAATAACAATATCGATATGTTTTATGAGTATCACTTATTTTCCAATTTTTGCTTTTTCGAATGTGCTATTTCACAATGTGTGAAACTGCTGAAATTAGTAGATACAGTCAGAATACTAAGTCTGGGTGAATTTTGTTAAATAGTTTAATAGAGGTAACGTACTAATCTAAATTACTCATATAACAACCATTTATAAAAATTCCTGTCCCACTTAGAAAAAGGCAACTTACATGACCTACTGTGGCACTCAGTGTGCCAAATTTAGAAGGAAGCGATTGTTTGTTTCCCGAGATATGATATTAAAACTGTATTCACGTGATGCTATCTTATAAAATGGCGGATAAAAAATACTGTGTAGGCACATTATATTTTTAATAGATACGCTCAGCATACAATTTTAAGTTGAAATTTGTTACATTGTTTCGTAGATATATAATCATAACACACTAAACTAAAATGTATATAAGACTGTCATTTTGAAAATAAGACTCTAGCCCACTTAAAACACATAAATTGAGATGACCAACCGTAGTTATAATTGTCTGCATAAATTGGGAGGAATCGGTTAATTGTTTTCCGAGATATAAAAATCTTTATTTTATTTGTTTTTTTCTTGTGGCACTATCTTACAAAAAGGATTTATAAGAGAGGTTCGGTGTAAACACTATTTATTTATTTAATTAATTTTTATGTTTTATTCAACCACATACTGTTAAGCTACAGTAAACGTCGGTTTACAAAAATGTGACACACACACACAATGTAACATTGGAAGAAATAAAAGTATACTTAGCAAAATGTAATTATATAAACAAATATTGTTATCCTACTTACATTACAAACAGTCCATTCTAATCCGGACTACCTGAGACATGGTTAGTTTTCCATTACACATATATCAATTACGAATTACTCATTAAGGAATATCCATAGACCTACTACAGCGACGTGTATATGAGTTTACTTTGATTGGATTCTAATTCTGGCCGCTAGTCATTCCAGAGTTTGCATGCTACATAGCTATATACATGAATGATTTTCAGTAACTAGCAGGACCATGAATGGGGACGCTTAGATTGTCTTTGTGAGGAAATGTCTGTCAATAGGTGTAAGGTGCGTTTATTCATCCAGGAGATATTTTGGTTGTTTATACCTTCCTTTGTCTGACATACCCAGCCAGCCAGAGCTGGTGATATGCTCTCTGCTCTCTTGTCTTAAAATCAAAGGCGAATGGAAGACAAGCATCCAGTAGGTAGCTCAAGTATTCTATATTTCAGAGAATTTTTTATTCTTATAAACAGGCCTGTGCAACAATTAGAAGTAAACAGAACCAATAAGTAGGTCACATATGTAGATGTTTTGCTTGTCAGTAAAATATGTTAGAACATTTTAACGTACTTAATCCATAATCCCTCAAGGTTTATTTAATTACTTTTTTGTTTACTGGATGCACTTGTGTCTTCTTGCTGGCCTGTTATGTTCAAATTTTAATGTAATAACTTTTATTTGGATTTATTGTAAGGCTTCTTTCGGCCTACCACGTCTTCATTCTCTGAAGAGTTTCATTTATTATTTATACTGTATCCAGTTAATCATTCGGCGAGGATAAGATGTACAATTTGCTGTCGTCTGTATATTGATGACATGGAAGGTACACGTGGAAGGTCATGTGCGTGTTGTTGTGTGTATACATATATGTATAGAGAAACAGAGATAGAGAATAAAATCGGCCAGAAGAGAGATTTCTGTGGCACTCCATCCCTGGTGACTTCCCCATCCTAGCAATTTATTTCATCAAACGTTATTTATTATACAATTTGATTTATGAACGACTATTAAAATATTTTTTTCGCCCATTTAACGGAAAAATGTTTAAAAGCCCGTGCTGCTTAATTTACCCAGTAAGCTTACATACTTTATGGTATCGAAGGCTTTAGAAAAGTCTAAAAATATTTTTAATGTTGTGATAAATTCGTAACAGAGGTTGTAATTAATAGAGGGAAAATAGTTAACACTTGGTTACTAAAGCACCACGCACGGGCGCCACTGTAATAAATTTTGTATGAGTAAGGACTTATAGCAGGAAATATGTAAATGTAACAACCAAGATATTCGTAAGTAGGGAAACTTTGATATCTTGTGTTGTGTAGGCGTGAATACCATAGGATTATTACCATGTATGACTTACACTCGTGTAGTGCAGTAGAAACTTCTGGAACACTAAAATACCTTGAATTGTCTTTCAAATAAAGAAGCACTTCATCTAAATATTTTCATTTAAGTGAAATAAAATTTTCATTATTCAACATTAAAAATAAAAGAAAACCAATACTTCCAAAGTCTTTTAATTGAAATGAGAAAAGAGAAATTAATAACTTAAAACTGTTTAGCTGTGTGAAAACCAATTAATTAAATTATACTCTGCAAGTAGATTAGATTACCGAAACACTGTCACCATTCGAACAAAACATTAACTAATCAGAAACAAAATAAAATAAACTGACAAGTAAAATATCTTTAAAACTGCTTTCTGTAGTAGAAAAAAAATAAGACGTAGTTCAAATAAACTGTGTTAGACTTGAAGTGTTTTTGGTTTAGTGCCTCGAGCTCCATTCAAACTATTATGTTCACCGTTCTGATTCCTTCCCCACATAATAATTAGAATAGCAATTCCTTTGAGAAAAATAACCTCAACAGTAAACATCCCCAGCTCTTCGAGCATCTCCACCCACCAAACACAACCGGCTGCACCTCAAACACGACAGAAAAAACAAAACCAGTTCAGATTAGTGGTTCCTGACGCCACTAAATACAACTTACTTGTTCAGAAATTGCGAGCCATTGGTAGGGACGGGTTCTCCCTTCTCCCCACTGCTCAGGGAACGCAAGTCCTCACTAAACACTTTGATTTCTACACAGCTGCTCGCACAATGCTCGCAGCAAATTACATCCATTATTTCACTTTTTGCCAAGCTTCCGAGCTCCCACAGAAAGTAATTTTTGATCTCCACCCAACAACTGACATTGCTGACATCAAGGCAGATCTGGAATGCGCCGGTTACTCAATCCAACACATCTATCAATTTAAAAAACGTATCACAGACCACACAGACCCGAACAAGTTCACGTTGGAGCCGCAACGTTTTTTCTGTGTCACGGCGGCGCAGAACACTTCTCTCCCTCCTCTGCTCTCTGCCACGAGGATAAAAATGACAATTGTTCATCCCCGACAATACCAGAAACGGCCGACAGACGTGGCACAATGCCGTAATTGTCTCGCCTTGGGCCACACCAAAAATCACTGTTCAATGCCGACAAAATGCCCTAACTGCGCCGGCCCTCACCCCGAGAGTGCTTGCAAAATAAACGAAACCAACTCCAAGCCCACATGCAGCAACTGCGCAGGCGAACACACAGCTCTTTCAAAAGCCTACCCCAAGTTCCTGGACTTGGTGCAGAAAAGAACTGCTGCTGCGAAAATCACACCAAAAACTGCAAAACAACCTCCTGCCCCGTCCAGGTTCACGGTCAGGACATTATAGCCCGGCAAAACGTATTCGCAGGCACTCTCTACGCCTATTCACAAACCAGCTCCCACACTTGACACCCCAGCAATGCCAAACACACCACCTCAATCCCGCCCTCGCCAGCGAAATTCGCCTGGAGAGATGCGAGGCGTTATGCAGGATTTTCATGAATTCATGGAATTCCTTAGAGCATGCTACTTCGCCTCGCTCATTGCACATTTCCACCCCTACATCCTAAAACTCCGCAACATCACAGAGAAACAAGAGAGAACCTGGCTACTTCTCGAAGCCATGGCGTCGTTTGCGGGCCCCTAGCCCGTCAACTAGACCCGCAAATACCAATTTCCCCTACTCTGTACTGGAGCGACTCCGAAACACATTACATAAATATTAATCACTGTGACGAGCGAAAAAATAGCGTATATTTTCTAGTCGTAACCAACTGATGCAGCACATAGTTTTGCATTGTTAAACAAAATTTTTTCAGCCCTCAGAAAAAATTGTAATTGCTTAAATAAAATAATCGATTAATTGATGCTACTGGAAAACCTAGATACTTCCAATTTCCTTAAAAATTTAATAAATTTAATTAAAACAATTGATTATTGTAGTGAACATCACTCGATTTTCATTTAATTACAAGCCTTTAAACGGCCAGAAACTAACTTTTTAAGTTTTGCAGCACTAATTATTCATTTAAGACGATTTAATAACTTTAATTACAACCGCTTTTAATATATTTAAATTTTTCCGTGTCAAATAAAAGCTGTTGACGGTAAAATAACGACCATGCTGCCACCTCTCGAGCAACTTAATAAGCCCCGCCCCACCAAATTCTCTCGGCCAATCAGAGCCCTCTGGCCAATATTACTGCTTAGCTTCACTCACGCGACGTGTTTTCCAGGCTCTGCTTTTGAATTTTACAAGTCTTAATAATAAACAACACGGAATATAGTTCAAAACAACTTTAAAAATATAAATTCACGCCTTCAGCGCAATTATACCGCCCGATTTCATCGAAATAAGGCCCCGAAACTGGCCGGAATTTTCCGATTGGTCCGGGACAAAAATCGACCACGTTTAACAAAACTAGTTGGCGCTAGCATCGCGCCAGCCATATCGCTCTCGGACTTCCCCGAGTTAACATGTTTTACATGACTTTTAGTCGCTCGTCACAGTACATTCAGACATGCATTTACTCACCAATCAGATTATTTAATGGTTTTTAACAATAACTCATAAGATATGAGGTAAATTACTGAAATAACTACACTGATTTAAATTCTCGCGCAACTTAAATTCACCACTACAATACACATATAATTAATTTAATTATAATAACCCTTGCCACTCCAGTCATGGGAAAGCTACTTATATCGATAATTTAACTTAATTTGGCTATTAACCTCCGCTTTTTATACCAAACTGTCGCTAGCTCTCTCACAGGGAGCTCGTGACAGTACTTCACAAGTCCTGAACTTTAAAATTCCGCGCTGATAAATTCAATTAACTTCACCACTCTCTTTTATCCCGTACAGGCAGGGAAAAAGAGAGTAAAATACAGCTATGGAAACAGCTCCCAGGCGCTACCCTGGGAACCATGTAAAAGAATGTTTGCTTTGCAGCATTAAGTATGTTTGAAGGGTGTGGAGGGGGGAGGGGGTTATCTTCTCCTCGCCTCCACAAGCTAACTGAGAACTAACTGGGTGGCCAAGGTCCCTCACAAGGGATCGATCCACCCCCGCGCTGAGGGAGTAGCGTCCCAGTGATGGAAAATGGCGGTGTCGATACACAATACAAACTTAAAGTCGAAGTAATTAAAAATGTTGTTTGCGATTTTCGTAAAAATGCCCATCTTGTTATGTAAATCATTGTAAACACCCAAAAATGTGTTTTATAATTATGTTTTTATTATAAGCAAAGGCCTTTATATTACAATTTCATTTTAAACAAAAAAAAAAACACGTTTTCTTTCTTCGCAGATAGCAATTCATTGATTTACTCTTCACATAACATTCGTTCATTATTTCTTTAATTTTGACAAGCCAAACTTACCAAAGCTCGATTCGGTATACCGAAATTAAAGTCGCCTTACAGTAAAATTCATCGCACATAACCTCTGATTCTCGGCAAAATGGCCGTTTGACTTTTGACTTTACGTTTCAACTTTTCGATATCGTGAAGTCAAGAGTGGTTGACTTTATCCTTGACAGTACCATTGCGTCAACCTCCATAGGAAACATGTCGAGAAGCAAACTTACAGTCAAAACATAAAGTCAAATGCTAAAGTTTTCTATTGTGTTAAGGTTGTTAAACCAAAAAATATTTACTTTCGATGTTGGCAGACAACACATGTCTGCCAATTTTTTTTATGCTGGTCTAATTTTTCCGGCCAAAATGATTGATTCCGTCATATATCCGTAGTTATTTCACACCACAAATATGTTTGTGAGAGTAAGAATCATAATCTTATGGACGAAACACTATTTTATTAACAGATTCATGCAAAAATTCACAAAAATGCATGTGGCACAAACTAACAGATTAGAGAGACACGTAGAGAAATACGACTGTGTCCCCTCAAAATGAAAATATGTAACGAAGCACATGTTTCTACAATATCTAAAGAGAAAAACGACATAATCGTTTATTGTATATCTACGCGAAGCGCAAGTAGTAAATATCATATTTAAACCCGAAACAATTTTTTCTAATGTCGAAGTTGAAAGACCGTAGAAGCTAGACTCCAGGTATCTTTGGTAAGGACATGTTTTTCCTTTGAGCTGACAGGGCCTGCTGTATTGTGTTGACAAAACGCCGGGAAGCTATTCCGAGTACCTGCAGATGGGGAAATAGGGAAGGAGGATCGGTCAAGCATGATGATCGTGCAAGGAATAAAGAACGAGGGCGTTAGGAGGGGGGGGGGCATGAAACGATACTATAACTGAAATATTGGAATGTCTGCCTGGTGGACGGTGAGCAGGTGGCTTTGCTAGCTATTGTCATGTTCGAGTGTTTAGTCTTGAATCTTTACGGATGCACAGAGATAAACACTAGTATAACACACTGTGTTTTTTTTTTCTTAGCGCAATTCTAATAAACTCTTTATTTGCGTAAAAACTATAGTTTCACATGTCTTAAGATCATAATTTCAATGACACATAGGCAGTTTATCTACACAAACCATACTGGAATAAAAGTAAACCTAAATAACTGCAGTCCGTAATTTATAACCCCTCCCCATTGAAAGATAAAGAAACAAACACTGCAAATGCTATTACTAAATACAGATATTGAAATATTTATATTCCTAGCTAGTAATAGTGCTTATTGACATACTAAAATTATTTATAAAATAAAAGTGCGGTACCAAAATAGTAACGTGACATAAAAACAAAAATTTATAATAACACACTAAATTACACAAATTCAGATTTAAACGATTAATAACTCATAACGCATTCTCATACAATGTCATTTACAGGTTGGAAGTATTATATATAACATATATAATGCGTATGTGTGTCACATTATATATATATATATCGTGTGCACACATGCATGACAACAATGTTGAAAACTAAATATTTAGTTTACATTGTGTCATTGTGTCTAACTTATATTAGCATATTTAAACATATTTATAACTACTTTGCTACTATACCCTCCAAATTAAACGAACTACTGAGTGATGCTACCGAGATCGAGTGGTATGAAATTTTCTTTCGCCTATATATATATATATATATATATATATATATATATATATATATATATATATATATATATATATATATATATATTGTTATAGTGGTTCACTACAGCAAGTTCAGTATTTTTTTAAATTAATGTTGATATGTCATATAGGCCTATGTTTTGGACTTTACCATATTTTATTTATTTTTACATTTTTCTGTGAATAATAATTTTTAACCCTTACCATTTCATTTTCAGTAAAGTTAAAATTACGTAATAATTATTTTCTAAACTCCCCATCCATTTTCTTTTATTAAGTTATATCCTATGTCTCGAAAGTATTCTGAGATATGGTATGTTCTAACCTAAATACTTGAAATGTTTTTCTTGTCCAATTATTATTATTATTATTATTTTTTTTCAATTTTTAAAGTGTAATTATTTGTTGCTCTTTTTTTTGCTGGAATTTAATATTTTTGCTCTTTTATTACTTATTTCTACCGGAAGTAGTACTCCATGTTAGGATAGTTCGATAGATAGTTGCCGGAAGTCGCTGACTTCTGAGCGGGACCTTTAAACAAGCTGCATACCTAAATTTCGTTAGGATTTTATCCTTAAAATCCCCAGCGCCATTGTAAGTTTATGATGAAGATTTGGTCCCAGAGGTTAAAGTATAGGTTTTGGAACCAGCCAGGAAAGCAGAGGGCTGAGTTTCAAAATAGGGAGATATATTTTGAGTGGTTCCAGACTACCAAAAGACGCCGAACAGCGAAGCGCCGGCGCCATGATGGAGGTGTGAGACCAGCAATTCACACAGGTGACGCCAGATCTTTACTAAAGCTTGAGGCGCACATCCTGGCCAACCGGTGTGATACTTTGGTACACCGAGGTTCAAAGTTCATTGATCATGAATGTTAAAGAAGTACTCAATCTCATGAATATTTTAATTTGGATGATAAACCAGTGGTCCACGCTCACAAGACTGAGTTACTGTCGGAGCATATTATTTGACAACCCTAAGAAAGTTATTATAACATTTTAATTTCAAAGAAGAATTATCGTGAGGAGATTTTAAATAAGAAAAAAGTTGCACTTTTTCTTAATTTTGAAAAGTAAAAATTCTTCACGTACCCTTTTTAGTTTCGTAGAGCTCTAGAACATTTTCCATACTTAATTTACGTGAGGTGAACTATCTTTAAACATAAATAACTTTTGGAGAACCAAGAAGCAATAATATATTTTATTTTACTAATATATTTTAATTAGTATTGTAAGGATTGTGGTATCTTGTAGGTATAAAACTGCTATTTGCAGTAAAGCTCAGGTAGTTTCCTCGTAAATTAACCTCAAATATAAAGGTAATCATCATGCTCAGTTTGTTCTCACCACATGTGCTTACATTCAAACACACATATAATGACTGATTCTAATAAAATATGTTAGTTGCAATTATCTTTTGATTTCAGTTGTGTTTGGTGTGTAATGTTTATGTATGGAATTGTTAGTTTAAGCTCATCCGACATTCCTGGAATGCAAATTCTATAAGGGTAAGACAGAAGAGAGTTATCTGTCCTCTGGATGACACCAGATATACTCTATTCGCGGTTTCTTCGCCTTTTTTGAATCAAACTTTTGAAAAATCTCCTCATGTATGACGTGTTTAGTTATTTCCATCATATGCCATATATTACAAGCATTTTATACTTGTGTTCATTGGAGTTACTTTTTTCCTAATAAATTGAAATCTTACTCATATTTTATCTAAAAATTACAACGCTTCATTTATAAATAATTTGAATTAAAAATAGTGAGAGAACTTATGTGTTGGTAGCACCTAGGGAGAAATAGTTCTTATACAAAATACTATTATAGGCAGTTCACGGTAAACTGAGCACTTTTGAGGCCCTTGTTACTTTTTACTTTCCATCATTTTTATCCTTTAACCACCTTTCCTAAGTAAATAGGTCCATTTAAGTAATGAAAATGGTGTGTATATTCCACCGCACTCGGAAGTTAACATTTAAGGCAAAAATAAAATATATTTATTTGCTATTATTCTAAATGAGAAGGCTTTCAGAAGTGCTTACTTTACCAGGAATAGCCTTTACACTAAGTGCGCACGAATTCGGTGAGTTGTACTTTGGTGTAATTTTACAGACTTAGTTGAGCTTAGTTTGCACGAGGTGGAGGAATATCTTGGAAGTAGAACTTTAGCAGGGCTTCAGAAAAGTAAGTAACCGTGAATGGATTATATACATAACTGGATGCAACTTTGTGATTCAGCCATAGCTAAGCTTCACAAAGAAAAAAAAAACTAAATGTCTGTGCAGCCGATGTTGGCAGAAACCTTACACATTACAAGCAAATAAGTAGGCGCAACAGTTCAAAATAAAATTCTAAAATAAAGTATTTCTGACCGTCAGAGCACTCTTATAATGCGAATATAAACATGTGGGGAATACCCCATAAATCAGGAGCAATGGAGAATAATATTAAGCAAATGAGTTCAATTATTTTGCTAAACGTCTTAAATCGTTAATTTACTAATGTCAATTGTAAATACCAAGGCATACGGAAAAAATACTTACAATGTATTTCTATTTCCAACAGAACATCTAGTTCAATTGAGAGATTTGGACAGCTCTTAACAACAAGGTCTTGAGAGCTGGTGGAGGTGAACTGAAGTGAGAATGGAGCAGCGCCGGAATGAAAGGGCGGAGAAACGGAAGATCCCCAAGAAAACCCGCCAACCAGCGGCATCGTCCGGGCATGATTCCTACTTGCGAAACTCCAGTAGTGACCCGACCGGGAAATGAACCTGGTTCGCCTTGGTGGGAGGTAGGCAGGCTAACCGCTCAGCCATCATGGCCCTTCCTATACACGTCTTTGTACTCTTACGGAAGGCAATATATTTTGAGAAGTGAAACCAATTCTGGAATAATGATAATGAAGTTGAAGGGCTATGCAAGTAGTAGATATTGTATTATGTTGACGAATTTCACTGTTTGATTGGATTTTATTATTTTTAATTTATCGGTAACATAAAAAAGAATCTCAAAAACTTGTTGTCCTACAAGGGCTAGTATGTTTAAAGACTTTAAGAGCTGTCTGCAAGAATTTCTATTTATCTTGTTGCATGAAATCGTAACAACTTTTTTTGGAGGGGCAATATTTTTTTACTGTTGTTTGAAATGGCCCCACAATGTGATACAGATGTTAACACAGTATGAAAATAACCTGAACGCACTTGTTTGAGGGATGCTTTGGTTATCAATATTGACAGATGTGTTAAAGAATAATATGATCTTCTAAGTCTATTAGTTCTGAAATTTGTGTATTATTTCCAATTTTAACGACTTTCAAACTGTAGCCCAAGAAACTTGATTAAAGTAACACTTTCATAGATTATTTTCATTACAGATTATCAGATTTTCAGGTCTAAGTATATTAGCCGTAAGAAACTCCATGCAATTTGTATTTTTCTTGTTAAGAATTAGCATTAGAGTAAAGAATTAGTTAAGAATTATAACCAATAAGTTAGTTTGTGTGTGTGTGTGTGTGTTAATTATAAAAAAAATTTGGAAAAAGTAAAATTTAAGGGTATACGCCTGTAGTTTTCTGCTATCGCCTTTTAAAAATATCAGCTTGATGATGGTCGATATGTAGCTACAAAAGTGTTTCGCTCTTTTAATTTAAAAGGTTATTATAAGACATACGATCTCTCATATTATAAACTGCTACTTTTCCTAAATCTAAAAATTGACAAGTTCAAAACATCTCATGTACATGCCCTGTTCTTTTCACTTTGTATAGGTGTGAAAGGCTAAAAATCCCAACTCTATACACAGTAACATTTTGTAAATGACCTGATACCGATTAGGAAGCAATGGGTATGGACTGAATCTGAACGACTCAATAAATTTATAGAAGTAATTCCTGTAGTGGTGCAAGCCAATACCGTATTTGTATGGATATTAATGTGGGTTTCCTTAATTCTGCGCTTTGTATTTTGAAACTTTTCATAATGCGCCTTAACCCAAGCAAAACAGATGGCATTCTGAGAGCATCGATGATTTTGAAAAGAACAACTTTTTTATCATAAGTATCGTAGTGTATAGAGCCTGCTGTAGGCTGTATAGGCCTACATATTGGGTCGCAATCAACAATTCTGTAAAAAGAAACTGTGCAGATGAAGGTTAAAATTTCTACTCCATTGAGAAATTTTAAACAACAACGTTGTACGGAAAATTAATCTACGTATTCAGATTATGAGAGTGGAGATTCAAAAGACTGACTTCATAACTTCCTCCATTGAAGTGTGTTTTAATACCTTTTAAAAATACTTAAATATAACTGCTACAATAAAAACATTATTCCTTTTTCCAGCAGCGCAACTGTATTGCATGCTGTCCACGGTAAACTGAGCATTTCTCAAAACCTTAAGATCTACTGTATGCACATTGTGTATTCTTCCACCATACGTACAATTAACATTGTCACGGGCCTGATCACTATTTTTATGCGTCGATCAAGTGAAAGTGCAAAATTATTAAAAAATATTTTTTTTTGTAAATAAGTTAATCCTTACACCTTTAAGGAAAAAAAAAACAGAAAACCAAATATATAATTTCAGCATTTATTGATATATAAAAAATACTTTCCATTTGACTTTTAGTCACTCTGTACTTCCCCTCTATCGTTCCAAACTTTACTGAGCGCATGCCAGTTAATGTACCCAGAAAGATATATACTGGTATCGACAGCGACATTTTTCAAAGGTTGATTTCAAAAGTGCTCACTAGCCGAGAACAGCCTGTACCACTTGGACAGATATAGCTGCTTACTGCCTATGCACATGCAGCTCTTGCAGTTCAATATTTATTTCCACATGTTTAGTTTCAAAGGAATTCATTCGCTTTTAAAATAAGTTATATTGATCTTACTGTTGTTAACTGATAAGCCTTGAAATGCTGAAAATCCGTTACCTTTCTTATGTTCGCTGTTTCTTACATGCGAATATATTTAATAACGTAATTATAGTTATTTATATAGAATCCCCCCCCCCCCCCGACAATGACTTATTTTGCAGAAAACTATTCACGCAATATGATATTCTGCTGTAAATGATCAATTTTATAATTTAGCTTCATTAATGCCGGCTATATTTATTCATAGTTACTTGCTAATGTTTACAGTACGAAAAAATGTTAATTTCCCATATAACAATGTTCTAAATGATAAGATGAAATAAGTTCTGTTGTCTTCGGATACAAAAACTATTTACCTACCTAAATTTTTTGTAGATTATATGAGCTTATAAAAACATTTAAATTGCTGATCTTACGCGACATAAACGAACATACCGTAAACTTTACAACGGCACTTGAGTCATGTTCAGCTACCAAACTGGTTTGATTCACTATATTCTCAATTAAATACGCAATAACAATATTCCGATGATTACCAGATATGCTTACATATTTTGTTAACAACTCGGACTATGGAAGTTATGTTTAATTACAATAAACAAAATTCCGAAGCAATATCCTACAATCACACGCTAAATAAATAAATTGCATTATATCAATAAAAGCATTTCTGCACAAAAGTGTTTTCGGAGCATTGCATTCACGAAAACTCGGAAAGATTTAGAAAAGAAGTGGGACATAAATAAACGCTAAATACATTTGTACGCTTAATTATTTGAGGTCCACAGGTTCTCGGAAACCAATCTCGAGAAAACAAATAAGAACAGCTCTACGCATAAGTTATTGCCAACTCTGTGAGAACCTACATAGTTTGTCAGAGCGATGCATTACTGAATTTACTCTTTTTGAAGCTGTAATTTTACGTGTAATATTATATATTACGTTAAAGGAATTGCTCACTCTTGTAAAACATTTGCTCAAAAAGTTGATACTGGTGTGCCCACCTTTAACACTTCAAGTCATACTAGTGCATTTATTTACCGGCAATGCCTGTACTGTTGCTACCCACACTATAATAATTTACAGGTATTCACTTCAGCGACTTACCCCGTAAAAATGTATTAGAAATGTGCTAAATAATTATTACTACCCTAATTGGTGCCGTAGCCTATGCGTAATTACGGCACATTTCAAATTCAACCCCGACTCCTCCTCCTTTCCAGTACAACAATAACGCAGTTCAATTCGATCAGACACTATATTGTGGTGTGTTTTATCTTTCTTTACAGAATTGGAGCCCAGAATCCCGCGTTGAAAACTATACATTCTGGGCAGAGTTGTCCACGCCCATCGACAGAAATTTTGGGGCCTCGTCACAGATTAATATTTCCAAGCCCCCTTCACTAGGGCTCTGCCCTTCACTAGTGCTCTGCACTTCACTAGGGGTCTGCTCTTCACTAGGGCTCTGTCCTTCACTAGGGTTCTGCCCTTCACTAGGGTTCTGCCCTTCACTAGGACCCTGCGCTTCACTAAGGCTCTGCCCTTCATAGGTGTAGTTTTTACTACCGTAACTTCGAGTGACTTCCCCTCCTCTGTTCCGGTCATTTTTCCATCCCGCGAGTCTTCCGGCCCAGGGTAAATGCCCTTCCCCCGCCCCCTCCCCCCCCCCGCCCCAAACAACTCGAGGGAAGATCATGCAGTTGTCGGTGATTCTTTCGGTGTTGATTAAACTGGAAATGCCGGACGTTATGAATTGTGAATATATTAAAAAAAAAAAAAAAAAAAAAAGCATTACGAGTAGTTACTAGTTACATTTTATTTGTGCTTCACAATGAGTTTCAATTGTGTGTGTGTGTGTATATATATATCACAGAAATTTATTAGTTTTATTTGTGTTTAATATGTTATGTACGGTATAATATTTTCAACAAAAAGTATAGAAAATGGAATAAAAAAACTTTGAATACTTTAATATGATACCATAATGTGAATAATTTCCTGATGCTCTTAGAGGTCCAGAGTTATCTTCCTGGAACTTGAATAATGTAAGGACACACATCAGTTTCCCGAATAATGAATTTAAAATGTTTTCCTGAATCATGAGTACAAGCACCAAGCACCAGAAAATATATGTTTTAGCAGACTTGTAACGTTACTGTACGCACTCAGACGTAGTCATTCCAATAGAACAGTAGCCTGCGTATCACAGTCATAATAACTAGCAAATTCCGTACATATAAATTCAATACATAAAGGCCTACATTGCTAAAATATTCATGAAATGTGTATTTTTTATTCACATTACTTTATTTTGTGATAACATTGTTCCGTACCTGCCATTGTATTTTGAAAAATTCAAGCGTGAAACCACTGCATACATTACAGGAAAGAATTCTATAGAAAAAGTTCCAGTGTCAAAAATTTTTTCTCTAGGAACCTTACACGATTACAACAAAAATTGAGAAAAAACAAAGCTAAACGAACTGGAACATAGTCCCAGGGATATGATAAGAAATCAGTCTTCGTCTTGTAGTAGGCACTAATAATGCACATTAAATAACAGTTTGTCTGCAATACCTACTAAAACCCTCTCATGTCATGATTGTTTTAATTTTTTTTATTATCTAAGTGTGTTTAGTAGCGTGTTGATTGACTCACTTTAATACTGCAATTCATAACAATTAGGAACCACGATGGATGAGCTATCATCACGCTCGCCTCCCACTAAGGCGAACTGGGCTCTATCTCCGGTAGGGTCACCGGATTTTCGCAAGTGGGAATCGTTCCGGACGATGCCGTTGGTAGGCGGGTTTTCTCTGGTATCTCCCGTTTCCCGCCCCTTTATTCGGGTGTCGCTCTATATTAACATCAATCACACTCATCGGCTCTCAATACCTCCCTGTTGACCCGCCCAAATCTCTTCATTTCACATAACAATCAATATATATTTATATATTATCTTACATAGCAATCTTAAGTCTTAATTTTTTTGATACTGCAATTAAATTAATTCTGTATTATGCAGATAGTTATTTTAATGACGGAAAACGATTAATTTACTTTCCTTTTTATTATTGCGATTTGGAATGTGCAAAGTCTTAATTTAAATATTATTTTAGGAAAAATACTCAAAGCAAATGGAAACACGTACAGGAAACCTGTGGCGACGAATTTATTCATCAAGATCATAAAGTTTCACGCGATAACATCGGCACAAATTATGTCTAGTGCTGTGAGCATCGTTTGCATCTAGCACGCCATCTAACGAAATTATTTATAAGTTATTATCGCTGAATGCGACAACGCTCTCTGGCGAGTTGAGTGGTGTACTATGTATAGAGCATAATAAATGTGGACTTACATGGTCAATGATACAAAAATCGTGAGAAGAATTCTGGGGGGACTTCGTCTCCGGGGCAATTGTCCAGAGGGGCACATTTCCCGCTTCTACCTGAGCTGAAGAGAAAAAGTATCTTTTCCACATGGGAATAATTCCGGCGACCCAGTCGACACACGCAGTTAACAAGCAACATGGCAAAATTTAGTAATTGTCAAAAAATATGTTTAGGTTAAATGTTGTCGTTGGCAAATTGTGTAAATTATTTAATTAGAGTGATTTCAACAACAAATTGAAGGGGTAGAATGGAGAAATGATGTTTTCTGAGGGCGCTTCTGGCTTAACCATTCACATAATATCAAAAACTTTTATTTCCATCAAAACAGTCCTAAAAATAATTTTTTATGGAGGTGCTAGAATTTTTTGGCTTCATATTTTGGAAGGGGAATTGTTATGGAACACAAAAAAATTTTGTTTCATTAAATGTCAAATTGTATGGCGATAACTGGTGATAAAAATGCTTATGGCACAACATGCGACACGAATATCGTTAGAAGATTACATATGCAACATAATCTACAAACACTTGACATAGATCACAGTATTCAACTTGAGCACTGCACGATTGCATTCGCGGAGAAAATATTAGCCATATGGAAATGTATAATGAACTTAAAAAAAACACAGGGAAGAAAAGCATGTGATGGTAGGATGGTGGAGCAAAAGTGGTCAACTTAAAGGTTGGGAGATGGGTAGGATATTTACCGGCATTTCTCACCAAACCTCAGCTGTAGATCTTGGGCAGCAGACATTTCTGTAGTGAAACATTAAGTTGTAGGTAGAGCTGACTCCTTTCTACGGGTCGTGTGTCGACAGTCCCTGTGGTATCCTTCCTGTGGTGCTCCGTCCATCATAGTTAATAAAAATATGTTACCAATATTATGTGTACTGCATAGTGAGTTATTAGGGTAACTCACACACCTGTCAATTAGGCAAACGAAGCTACAAAAACACTGAAATACACGTAAAAGCACTTGACATAGAACACATATGAATTGGCGGGAAAGGTGGGGACCCGCACCCCTATGTCCCGTAGGCAACTCGAATGAAGACGCACATGCATGTAAATTCACTGGGTTTTATTCAACATTACTCTAGGAAACAACTCACAACAAGTTGCCAGGCTTAACCAGCCGACAGGGTAGCACTGTACAAATGGTATGTGGCCACAAAAGTTTATGGTAGAATGATGCCTTCCCAGGCAATGCTAGTCCTGGAAAGGAGAGAGGTGAAGGTTCTTGGGCAGCTAAAGACACAAAAGGTTCCAGTAAGCTAAGAGTCTATTGTAGTTAAATGATTGGTGAAAAAGTTTGATGCACCGCCCAAGCACGTGAAACACGACCCCATCGGTCTGCACGTCCTCCTCTACAAGACACTGGAGTATGACTAACTGTTCCAGCATGGTGTGCTGGCCACATTGGTGGGTAAACAAGCCGGGCAGACTACTTTCTTACACACTAAAATCACATTAGACTTGCACATGTTGCTTACATAATAACATAACAACCCTTTAGTACATGGCAAACACTGAATGGAATGAGGTATGGATGAAACATGTGTAGAGTGAAAATAATAGAAAATAATAAACAAGTACACTGAAGCCTGTGGGGGTACTTAAATATTATAGGGCTTTATGCAATGTCATTGCATGAATGGGCATTTACTTCACTTTTGCATTGCTCTTGCTCACGACATGAGGTCCGGGACAACTTTATTCTCCCATGTCTATTTGCTGTTGCTTGTGGTGAGCTGGGCTGTCCAGGTTGTTCTGGTTGTCTTGCTCGTTTTGCCAGGGACTTTATAAGTGGCTGCCCAGATGTCGTCCCTGTGCATTCTGATGATTTTCCTCCCCACTCTCGCCAATTAGGTTGTCCGTCAAATCGCCTTGATCATGCGGTGTGGCCCCAACCACCTGGATGCAAGTCCCATGCATAAATGCTTCCTTGCAGACGACTGTGGATGTTCTTTTGTGTAGACAATCTGACCAGGTATGAGTGCTTTTGGTGGTCTGTTGCTTTCAGGCAGCCACCGGACTGCATACAGTACTTGTTCTTCTTGCTGCTCGCATTACATATGCCAGCGCCTCTCTCCCATGCGACACTGGTCTCGGTTACGCTGCTGTCCTTTGAATGCGGGCAATTTCGTTCGCAAGGCAGGGTTATGTTCTTTCCCAACAGCACCTGTGCTGGAAATTTTACCATTGGAGCCTTTACTCTGTGGCAGAGCGTGAAGAGTGCGGCGGGCAGGTATTCAGCCCAGCTGGTATGTTGCTCACTCACACAGAGCCTTTAACTCTTGGTTGCACCGCTCCATGGGGTTACAGCAGGGTCTTACACAGTAGTTTTCAGATGCTGCACTCCCAGGCCGTGCATAACTCTTGTCAATGGTTCCCTGTAAATTGCGTCCCATTATCCGTCAGGAATTCTCTGGCGTAACCCCAGCGAGGGAAGAATACACTCTGCAGGTATTTCGTGTTCTGTCCCATTCTCGCACTGCCTATAGGGTATGTTTCTACCTACTGTGAGAAGCTGTCCATTACCACTAAAATAAATCGCTTGCCACCATCTGATTTGGGGTACGGTCCATCAAGTCCAAACATAGTGTTTCGAATGGTGTTCCTGGCTGTCTCGGCTGCTGTTGTTGGATGTCGTCTGTCCTGCATGCTTTGAATAAATAGCATTTATTACACCTCCATACTTAGTTTCTCATGCAATGTGTTAGGACGGGCCACAAAAAGTGTTCCAATACATTCTTAACTGTTTGTTTGGTCCCTGAGTGTCCCGCCGTTGTACTGGAGTGTGCGTGCTTAAAAACCTTTTACCGGCATGCCGCTTGTACATAGAGCTTACATGTTGCCTTATCGCGGGGCGAAAAGGTCTCCACACATCGCTCCATTACTCGCCATCCTTCGACCTGTTCCCTCTCGCAATTTTCTTTCACTTTCTGGGGAACGGAGAGTTTTCTTGTGCTGCTACTACCTCCTTGTACAGCTCCGACACAAACACGTCTTTTTCCACTATCTTTACTTTGTTCATGTTCGCTTCAGTGAGTGGTTCCTGCATAACAGGTGAAAACACTTCCTCCTAATCTACATCGTCGGTTACCGTAATGATCGAGTTAGGTTTCCATGACAGCGTGTCAGCGAGCTCATTTTATTTATCTGGTATGTGCTCGATAATGAAGTCATAAGCTTGCAATAGCAGTGCCCATCGGGTTAGTTTGCTACGAACCTCTCGCATGTTGTTCAGCCAATCCAGGCAGTGAGTGTATGTTTTTAATGTGAAGTGTCTGTACTCAACATACGGCCAGTACTGCCTCACTGCCCAGATTACTGCGAGGCATTCGCATTCGTTTATATCGTACCTGCGCTCGGTGCTGCCGAATTTTGCGCTTGCAAAATCTATTACACATTTTTCTCCCACGTCACTGTACTGGTAAAGCATGGTGCCCAGCCCCTCCTGGGTGACATTGGTCTGCAGGTATAAGTGGCACGCTGGGTCATAACTTGCTGTGCGGGGCACAATCGAAACTTTTCTTTGATTTTCTGAAATGCCTCTTCCTGTGCGCTACCCCCACATGTACCACTTTTGGTGAGACAGCAGGTCCGGGAGAGGTGCGGTGATAATGGCAAAGTGTTCGATGTGTTCCTGCAACCAGCTTAATAGGCCAAAGAATTTTCATTTTGTTTATGTGTTCATGCCACTTGTTGACACTCAGTAAGCCCCAGTTGTTCGGGGTTTGGCCTATTGCCTTTTACACTAACCACGTGACCATGGAATTCAAGGTAGGTTTTTCCCAAATGACATTTGTTCAAGGTGCATGTTAAATCGTTGATGTGAAGTCTTTCCAACACAAATTAAAAATGATGCAGGTGTTCCTCCCATGTCTCAGACCACATTACCACATCGTCTAAATAGGCGAGCATAAATTCTCCTATCAAACTGTCCAATACTCTCACCATCATGCTTTGAAATGATGCCGGTGCACATTTTAGACCAAAAGTCATGGTGCCGATTTGATAATGTCGACCATCCAGGACTGTAAAAACGGTCTTCTACCGGTCTTTATGGCATACTGGTGTATGCCAGTAGCTCCTACACAGGTCGAGTGACGACATTATCATGGCCCTCACTAAGGAACTTAGTGTGTTTTTGATACCATTGAGGGGGGGGGGGGGGTATTGCGCTTCACATGACCTCATTTTTTGACCTGAACTCGATACAAAACCTCCAGGTCCTATCCTTTTTCGGGTCCTAACGTGATAGCGGAGTTATACCAGCACCGGGTTGGTTCTGTGACCCCGTCTGAAAGCATCTCTGCGATTTGTTCTTTTATGATAAGGGCCTGGTGAGGTAGGTAACTATGTGGACTGCTAAAGATTGGCTTTTCTTTCGTTAAACGAATAGCATGTTCAGCAATTGTAGTCCTATGTAAGGTATCATGCTTTGCAAAAACCATTTTCCTCTTGGTCAACAGGTGTTGGAAAACAGCTTGGTGCTCTACAGGAATTTCGTGCTCAAATTCTAACTATTTTACCTTTGGTACTTGTTCATTTCTATGGCTGTTCATGTTATAAACTGCGCATATCTCCTTATCCCGAAAATGAATACGTTTGCTCGGCTGACTCCACGATCGTATTCTACTTTGTCATCCAAGGCACTCCCAAAATGGTATCTTTGGTTATCTCATCTGTTACTATTGCGGTTGTGATTGTTTCAAGATCCCTAATTTTTATCATTACTGTGGCCTGTTATACTACTGATTTCGTACACTAATCATTTGTAACCTGGATCATATGTCCAGTTGAGGTCATGTCACTACTGTTTACAAAGCAGGTTTGACACGCATGATGGGATGCGGCTATATCGATTAGGACATGATATAATAGACCATTCTCACGTACAAGAACTCTGATGAATTTGGCACTCTGGCTTCTGACCTTACTTACGTATGCTGTGGCGTTAATGTCGGACTGTTGTCCTGGGAAGGGGTAAAGTTAACAGCAGGTGACTTTACCCCTACGAGCCGTTTCCTTGTTGGTATTCGCTGCTGGCAGGCCACTGCTGTGTGGTGCAGTTGCTTCGATGGGGGTTCCTTGGGCAGACATTATGCCTGTGGAATAACTGTCCCGGGCAGTACCAGCATGGCATTGGAGATGGTTGCGACAGATCCCACCACGCAAACCTGTTCGCATTCCGGTATGCACTCACGTTTGGCATGTAACCGCTGCCTCGTGCAAGGTTCTGAAAACTGTTCACATTGTTCACACTTGGTTGTTCCTGTCTTCTCGGCTGGTTGCCGTGTCGATTCACTCGGTTTTCGCCACGGTCATTACCAAAGTTGCCAGGTCCTAGACGCACCAGTGCACCTCCTGTTTCACGTCGCGGTATACCGGTGCTATGTTCAATGATGATTGCAACGTGCATGACTTCTGCCAGGCCGCTATTCAGTAGCGGGATGATGACTGGCTGGTATTCGGGTACGGCAGCCTCTGCGATCACTTTCAGGACCTCGCATTCTGTCAGTCCCAGGCGAAATCTCCGCACTAGGTGAGTTTTGTGATTAATGAATGCCGTCAATGTCACTCTTTCCTGATGTTCTTAAAGGGTTAACTTGCTTTGCGCCTGTATTGACACCAAGGTTCTTCCAAATCGACACTGATATGCATGTAGGAATTCTCCCTAGACGAACCCATAGTTGTTCATCGACTTCCACCACTGTCTTGCTTCCCCTTCCAGCTGTTTTCCTACACACATGGAACACTTGTCCTCTGATACGCCATACCGTTGTAGGCGCATGGTAAAATTCCGGACGAAGGCGGGTGGATATTCATTCAACTGCCCGGAAAATGTAGGCAGTGTTTGGAAACGAGTTGGAGTCGATCGAAACTGCGGATCTGTCCTGTGGCATCCACTGGTGTTGCTTCTCCAGCACTATTGACAATCGGTAGTACATTAGGAAATGGTGAGGATGTCGGGAATTAAATTTTGCATACTGGGTAATAATGCATGATAGTGCAGGGTGTTGTAGTAGGTCTGAATTGGTGGAATGTAGGGTATGATTGGTATGGGTGGCAGAGAGGTGTATGAAATGGTTGTTTCGGATGTTGGTTGTGACTCGGTTGTAGACGTTCCTGCCAATACCGCATTCATATTATGAACATCTGGTGCAGCAGGCATCTCCTTCTTCGTGGCCACGCATTATTCACACATGAATTTTTCATTCTCTGTTGTTTGCTGCTCCATCTTGGTCTGACACTTTTCATGTACCCTAACATTGCATGTACTCCAATTATAAACTCCTCCGTTTGAATTTCCCGGGTACCCTGAACGATCGCACGTATTCATTGTTTACTGCAATTCACCAAAGAAAGTGTTCCAATTGTATGGAACATTCCTGGGCGGAATTGGTTGTATGTTGCAGTGTCTGCATAGAAACATTAACCCATTGATGGTTTGCAGTTCATTGCCGTCCAAGTGCTCGGTGTGATACCGGTTATTACACTGTTTACACTTTAAGAGAAGTGTGCCCCGCCCTCGGCAAGGTAGATCGTGGCACCAATTTACTGCTTGATTGTCCGAAAAGTTTGTACTAAATTTTTGTTTCAGGATTTCTGAGTCTGTGTTTTGCCTGTCATCGCTTACATGGTCGATCGCAACGTGGTTGCTCGCTGGGCTGGTCTGACGGTAGCATGATCAATACTTCAGGCCTTGCTCGTATTTAGCAATTAAGTCTTGTGGCAGTGGGCACAGGCAATAAGGACACCGAACGCAGTTGCGTCACTAAGTGTTCGGCCAGTCATGTTGTTGGTGGGTGAGTCCACGTGGTCGCAGAAGAGCTGATATGGGTGCACGATATGTGGACCCACAGCACAGATGACATCATGGCATTGCAGATCTGCACAGCACGGCACGAGGCAGGGCAAACTGTCAGCAGGCACGCAGCTGACCGCTGGCGCATTGTTAGCAGGTAGCGCAAGAGGGAGGTGATTTTCTTCTTTTCGTTCCCACCATTCTTTTTTCTCCTCATCCTCCTCGAGTATGTGCAACTTGGACGGCAGGGTTGGGTAGGTTGGGGGTCTTGGATGGAGCGTGTGGCTGGTGCAGCATGGCTGACATCACAGTGCACCAAGATGGCCACTATCTGCTACCCTTCTCGCTTCTCCTTTGTAGTTACTGTGATGGCAGCATCAGATTCTGTGTTCTTTTTCACATTGACCATGTGTGATGTTTCTCCAGCATGCTGGGGAATCGCGACGATTTCCCATTGCTCTGGTTGTGAGCAGTAGTTCTTTAGTACACCTCATTGGTGTTGGCGTTGGTCAGGGAAGGCGGGAAAGCTTCTAACAGGTATTTTAAAATTAAAAAAAATGTGGGAAACATTAAGAAAAATTTGCAGTTTGGTCCGATGCTAGGGAAAGTTGACAGAAGGATATCACTACAAGGTTGGGCAACATTTGACAGGATGGTGGAGCAAAAGTGGTCAACTTAGAGGTTTGGAGTTGGGTAGGATATTTACCAGTATTTCTCACCAAACATCAGTTGTAGATCTTGGGCACCAGACATTACTGTAGTGCAACATCAAGTTGTTGTAGGTAGGGCTCACTCCTTTCTCCGGGTCATGTGCCGACAGCCACTGTGGTATTCTTCTGTTGGTGCTCCGTCTGTCGTAGTTAATAAAAATATGATACGAATTTTATGCGTACTGCACAATGACGTCTTAGGGCGATTCACACACCGATCAATTGCAAACTAAGATACAAAAACATTGAAATACCGCGTAAAAGCACTTGACATAGAACACTTATGGATTGGCGTGAAATGTAGGGGCCCACGTCCCTATATCCCGTAGGCAACCCGAATGAAGACGCACATGCATGTAAATTTACTGGGTTTTATTCAACATTCCTCTAGGAAACAACTCACAACAAGTTGCCAGGCTTAACCAGCCGACAGGGTAGCACTGTACAAACAGTATGTGGCCACAAAAGTTTATTGCCCTCCCAGGCAATGCTAGTCATGGAAAGGAGAGAGGTGAAGGATCTTGAGCAGCTAACGACACAAAAGGTTAGCTAAGAGTCTATTGTAGTTAAATGATTGGTGAAAAAGTTTGATGCACCTCCCAAGCGCATGAAACACGACCCCATCGGTCTGCATGTCCTCCTCTACACGACACTGGAGTATGACTAACTGTTCCGGCATGGTGTACTGGCCACGTTGGTGGGTAAGCAAGTCGTGCAGACTACTTTCTTACACACTAAGATCACATTACACTTGCACATATTGCTTACCTGGGCGCAATCGTTGGAGAAACCAATACACTGAACATAATAACACTTTAGTACATGGCAAACACTGAATGGAATGAGGTGTGGATGAAACACGTGAAAAAAATTACAGAACATAATACACAAGTACACTGAAACTCGTGGGGCACTTAAACACTATAGGGCTTTATGCAATGTCATTACATGAACGGGCGTTAATTAGCATTTAGTAATTAAGGCTTACTTGCCTTGTGTCCTGTTTCACTTGGTTTACTTTTGAAATATGTTAATGCTGGTGCACGTATTTGTGCTGCACCCTGCTTCACTTTTGCATCGCACTTGCTCTCGACATGAGCAATGTTAATTGGCACCCCTGGCTGCACTCGTAACTTAGCTTCTTTCGGTGTAACCGATGCAGTGCACTACTAGACCAGCATGCACTGGCATCGCGTATAGGTGCTCCCTGCAGCGGACACTGTTAATGATGGGCAAACGGACTTGGGTAAAGCGCATGGCATCACATGTTTTCTAAACAAAAAAGTAAGTAAACACAATATTAGGTTTTTTAAACTTCGTATGTAGTCACAAAACTTATTAACTCTTATAATATACAATATCATGTATCTTCCTTAACATAAATAACATCACACACACACACACATCTCAGCTTATCTGATACTATGTCGCATCATTAAAATTTTACTATCTTGTCTGCTAAAAATATGTAGTTGTCCACACATTTATAACTAAATATCTCACTTCATCAATTATGAATTAAATGGCTCTCCATGTCCAAACGTCGCAGTACAAACATAATACCTGCCAGTTGTTGTTTGTGTTATAACTACTACAAAATATCAATCTATTTTAGATGGAAATAACTCAATTCACTGCCACTTCAAAACACACTAGTGCATGTGAAATCATTTGCAACTTATGTGTCCGTCTGGTCGAGAACACCTTGTAACAAATTATTTCATAGGCCACTGTTGTTCGGGTAGTGGGAGTGAAAATGTGTGGCCCACTTGCATTAGGTGTATTTAATTGCATTTGTGGTCATGGGTGCAAATGCAGCACAGTTTTTATTTGTGTTGCATTCCACCAGTGCAAATGTTAGGTATTTAGTCGACCCCCTGCAGTTTTATAAAATAGCCTGTACTTCTAATGAGTTCGCAACTTATAGGATAGAGCTTAAATGCACAGTAGGTTAGAAATCACAACAGCACTTGTAAAAATTAAACACACTACAATTGTTCATTTACAAATATATGCAGATAACACATCACTATATACATATTAATTGTGTGATATCTTAAACATACACATTCCATGGTATAAACTGGCGGCAGTATGGTGAAACGAATGTGGTTAACTTATTGTTGGGAGTTCGGGTAGTAATTTTACAGTGATTTCTCACCAAGCCTCTAGTATTGATCATGGGTGCCAGACATAGCAGGATGCTATGCCAAATTGATGTTGTAGACGGCCACTGCAATATCCTTCCGTTGGTGCTCCGTCCATCGTGATTAATAAAAATACTTTACCAGTACTATGCTTACTATGCAGTGAGGTCTTTGGACGACTCACACGCCCATTAATGAGTTAAACAAAGATACAAAACACTCTGAAATAACACATAAACACTTCACATAGTACCCTTATAAACTGACAGGAGTTGCCTACGCCCCTTTAGCCTGAAGGCAACCCTAATGAAAACGAATCTCGTGTAGGTTCAATGGACTTTATTAAATGTTCTTCCAGAAAACAACTTACAAACACGTACCGAGCTTAACCTGTTGGTAGAGTAACACTGAAAATGGCACATTGCCACAAAGAATTACGTTGAAAAGTTAAGCCTTCCCAGGCAATGCTATTACATGGGAAGGAGAGGAGTTGTGGTTCTTGGGCAGCTAATTAAACGAAACTCTCAGCTTCAAAAGTCTATTGCTGTTAAGTGACGAGTTCAGAAGGTTGATGCACCGCCCAAGCGCACGAAACACGACCCCTACGGTCAGCACACCCACCTCCTCGAGACATGGTAGAATGACTAACTACTCCACCACAGCATGCTGGCCAGTTTGGCTGCAAACAAACCGCGCGGACCATTTTCTTATACACAAAATTCAACAAAAAATCATACATGTTCCTCTACTGCTTGCAACTCTTGCATTATCAACAACACTAAGCATAACGACCCTTTCATGACATAATACACTGGATGAAATGAGACTGGGATGAAACATGTGAGTATTGAAAAGTACAGAAAAGTAGAAAAGAGTACACTGAGATGCACGGGGCACTTAAAAAATATTAGGGCTGTTCTTATGCATATTGTTAATGGATATTAACTTACATCTGATTTCACAATATCTCCTTTTGAAACACGTGCATTCCGGCTCATGTGGTTGCGCTGCCTTGGACTCACTTGCTCTGCACATATGCTATCGCCATGAGCGCTTAAATGACCATACTGGCCGCACTCACGAAGAAGCTGATTTCGTTAACTGATGAGGTTCACTGCTAGACCGGTAGAGTGCGGTTCCTGCAGAGGTCACTCATGACGGCAGGCAAACGGGCTTGGTGGAATCAGCTAGCATCAGACGATCCCCTCCTCTTTTCGAGTCCGTTTGCTGTCGTCCAGTCACTCGCAGCAGGAACACTTCCTATGCTCCCTGCAGTGACGACATAGTGAATAGGGCTCCCTACGTGCTGGCAGTCTGCTGATCTTCTGCTGCTGCTGCAGGTGAACATGCACTCTGTTGCGTACTGTGGCAACACCGCATGTGTGGCAGTCCCATGCTGAATGTCTTCTCCTCTTTGACAGCCTGAGAAGTAGTGAGCCGACCGACCCGCTACTTCCGCAGTCCTCTCCACTACATGCTTCGTCACCTCCCTCGTTGCCTTACTGTTGTTGTGTCCGGTTGCGACCCAGTAACTTTTTTCAGAAGGCCGATCTTGATTCTCGACCTCCAGATCCCCATCCTTACCTTGCTGGTAGAGAATGTTTCCATGAAGGGGGCCAGCTCCTCCCCTTTCACGTCTCCCGGCGGTAGTATCGAGGCTTCCTCCAGACTTCTAGTCCGAACAGTCGCGCTTGATGGCGCTGTGCCATCAGATTCCTGGACACGGGTCAACGCCTCCGCTGTCGTAGGGCACCTGGTCGTCCTCTTCCTCTTGCTGATGTTCTGCCCTTGCCTGCTCACTATTTACACTGGGAGTTTCCTCTCCTACTCCCCTTACCATGTCGCCATCTGTGGCGGATGTTGCGACCTTGTCCCTTGTGGTGCTGGCTTGACTCGGACCCCTGGTGAACCCCATTGGGTTCGGCATCGAAGTCTCGCCGGCATCTGATGGTCTTACCTCCTCCTGAGGTCCGGGACCACTTTCTACCTCATTTGCGACTTGCAGTTGCCCGTCGGAAACTTGGCCATCCTGGCTGATTTCCTCCTCGTGCTCGCTTTGTCCGGGGACATCTTCGGCGGCTGCCCGAATATCGTCACGATGCGTTAGGATCATTTTCCTCCCTATGTTGACCAAGTAGGTTGTTGGACCAATCACTTGCATTATTTGGTGTGGATCTGTCCACCTCGTCGCTAGTTCTGTGAAGAAGTTCTGTCTTGCGGCCGATTGTGGATGCGTCTTAATAAAGACAACCTGTCCTGGTACTAGTGTGGCTGGTGGTCTGTTGATTTGTGGCAGCCATCGGGCTGCATTACGCACCTGTTGTTCCTGTTGCTCATGGTATCTGCATCTGTGTCTCTCCTCTCGTGCACCACTGGTCTCGGTCTTGCTGCTATCTTTGGCATGTAGACAGTTTCGTTCGCTGAGTAGCTGGATGTTTTCCCCCAAAAGTACTTGTGCTGGGGATTTTATCGTGGCTGCATTTACTCTGCGGTGGAGCCTGAAGAGTACAGCAGGCAGGTGTTCAGCCCAGCTGGTATGTTGCTCGCCTACACGGAGCCGAAGTTGCACCTTCAAATCTTTCTTGTGCCGCTCTGTGGGGTTCATGCGGGGATGGTAAACCACAGTTTTTAAGTGCTGCACTCCCCAGACTGTGCATAGCTCTCGCCAATGCTTCCCAGTAAACTGTGTTCTGTTATCCGTTAGGATTTCCCTGGGAAAATCCCATCATGCAAAGAATTCGTTTTTGATGATTTTTGCTATTTGTCTTGTACATGCACTATTTATTGGGTACGCTTCAACCCATCATGAAAAGTTGTCAGTTTTGACCAAAATAAATTGCTTATCCCCAGCTGATTTGGGGCATGGTTATATCAAGTCCAAACAGACTGTGTCGAATGGCTTTCATGGCTGCCTAGGCTGTTGTTTATAGCCATCGGTCCTGCATGTCTTAAATAAGTTGCTTATTATCTCATTTGTCATGCAATGGGTTAGGCCAGGCCAGGCCAGAAAAAGTGCACTAAAATATACTTTACCATTTGTTCGGCCCCTGGGTGACCCACTGTTGTACTCGAATGCGCATGCTTGAAAACCTGTTCTCAGCTTCCAGGGACAGGTAGAGTCTCCACGTCATCTTGTCACATGGCGAGCACGTCTCCACACGACCCTCCATCATGCGCCATTCTTCTACATGTTGTTTTTCACATTTCTCCCCCATCTCCCAGGCGAATGCGATGTTCCCTTGTGCTGCAACTACTTCGTTGTACAGTTATGCTACAAGCATGCCATTCTCTACAATATCTATCCTGTTTAATACTGGCTCAGTGAGCAGTTCTGTGTACCAGGAGGTAAGACTTCCTCCCACTCTACTTCGTCCATTACTGTAACCTCTGCGCTCAGAGTTCGGGACAGTGTATCCGCGATCTCGTTCTTCCCTGGCACGTGTTCTATAGTAATGTCGTATGCTTGCAATAACAATGCCGACCTGGTTAATTTGCTTCTAGCCTCTCACGTGCTACTCAGTCATATAAGACAGCGATTATCCATTCCAATAGTGAAGCGTCGGTACTCTAAGTACAGTCTGTACTTCCTCACTGCCCAGAATACAGCGAGCCATTCTCGGTCATTTACGACGTAGCGTCGTTCTGCGGTACCCAGTTTTGTGCTTGCAAATTCTATTACGTTTCTCCCCCTCGTCATTGTATTGATACAACACAGTGCCCAGCCCCTTCTGGCAGGTGTTGATCTGCAGGAACAAGTGGCGTGCTGGCTCATAGATTGGTAGTGCGAGGCACGATCGGAACTTTTCCTTAATAGACTGTAAGGCCTTTTCCTGCTCGCTACCCTATGCATACCATTTCTGTGGTGACAGCAGTTCTGTGAGGGGTACAGTAATGATCGCAAAGTTCTTGATGTGTTCCTGCTACTAGTTTATGAGACCAAAGAATTTTCTTAGCTGCTTACGTGTGCGTGGCACTTGCTGACAGTCAGTAAGTCCAAGATGTTCGGGGTTTGGCCTATTACCTGACTCACTCACTATGTAGCCTAAAAACTCTAAGTTAGTTTTACCTAAAAGACCTTTATTCACCGTGCATGTCAGACCATTTATTTCCAAACTCTCGAGAATGAGTTTTTGGAATTTTTGGAATTCGTGCCTGTCGTAGTAGTTTACTTCAGTTTGCCTTGTTTCGGTTAGCTACGCCGAATCAAATGTTAAAGCTTTAATATTTAAATTTTTTGGTTTGCATTGCCATATTCATTTTTATTTATGCAGAATGCTTCTGGAGTATTTTCCCGGTGTAGTTTAATCCAGTGTAATGGGGCATGTTAATTATGGTGACATTTCTCAGATCACCAAATCCTTCCTCTGATTTTAAGTTTCAGTTATGTGATCAGTTCCCAATTATTTGTGTCTATGAATTTTGATGAATCTCGGACAGAGTTTTAAATGGATAAATTTCACATGTTGAAATGAAAGAATGTTGAGGACCCGAACTGTTGTGAGAAAGAGTTGAGATTGATTCATCAGAGTTTTGTATCTTTTAAGTCGTGTCAATTGAGTATTTTAGCAGGTTGTGGTGGACAACCTTTGATAGGCGTCTTTGTGCGCAGTTCCGTCATGTTCCAGATTTTTAATATAATATTTTTTCATGTTATTTATCGTGGTCACGTCCATGTGAGGAAACGGGTCTGAAATGCAATGGGTTGTTTTAATATCAAAATATGTAATGTTCCGATTTGTACGCATGGAAAGTATATGTCTTTATTTGTGCGTTCGTAATATGTTTACTTCGTAAATGAAATACATTAGTGAGTTTGCAAATTATTGGCAAGCAACGGAGTATTCATTAAAGAGAGACAGGAGATGTGGAAAGTTTTGGCAGTTCCGACTGTCTGGTATGCATCAAATTGGCCATGCAAGTGGTGTTGACTCGTTCGCTTGTTTGCCTGAAAGAAGGGTGCTTGAGTCAAATGTATATCAACCTTTTATGAAACTTAATTTCTATAAACAGAATTTTTTTTTATCAATGTCAATGTCGAGAAAACAGAGATTGAAATAATTGAATTAATAGTGATTTTAAGGGTTTTGAAATGTATAATTTTTAAATTATAATTTTAATGAATAAACTAGGAACCCTAGGAACGGCACACAATACTACTGAAAGATGGTGTAAATGCTCGTCCCATGTGTCCTACCAGATGATGATATCGTCAAGGTACGCTATTGCATAGTCGCCGATTAGTCTGTCAAACTCTCGTCTATTGGATAGTGGCCTGTGTAAACTTAAGCCCAATAGGCATGGCACAAAATTGGAAATGAAGCTTATATGGCGCTGTAAAGGTGGTTTTTTTCCCAGTCATCCAGATTTACGGGAATTTACCATATCCATTCTTAAGATCAAGTGATGACATGAACTTGGCTCGGCCGAGTGAACTGAGTGCATCTTTAACATAAATGAACGGAGGTAGCGAATTTTGTTTTACTTGGTTGAGCGGCCTGAAATCTACACAAAAATGCTACGTACCATATTTTTTTGGTGCGAGTTCAATTGTTGAGTTGTACCGGCTGTTAGTAGTTTCAATAATACCGTCGTTCAACATTTCCTATATTTGTGCTTTAATTATTTTAGTTTGATGTGGCAAATAACTGTGAGGGCTTGTACTCACAGGTTCTTCCGTTAACGGGATTTCATACTCCACTATTGTTGTACGTCTGAGTACATCATGTGTGGCAAATACATCCTTGCATTCATTTGATAAATTTTGAAATGCTGTCTGATATTCTGCAGGAATATTATTATCAATATTGCTAAGTGTTACTGTTGGCAAATTTTCTGTAGGTTATTTATTTAAACTATACACTGTTTTCCACTCCTTTGTACCAAAATGTATCCTGTATGCTTCGGGCTCAACGATATTGTTTTATTCTGCGAACCATGGGACTCCTAAAATTACATCTTTAGGTATTTCAGGTATGACAATTATGGTAGTGACAGTCTTGATATCTCTTACATTAACAGTGATTTTTGTTTGTCCCAATGTGGCACTACTTTGATCCTGTGTTGCCAATTTAATTACGTAATTATGTGGCATAACTTCCCAGTAATTTACAAATTTAGGTTTTACAAAATTATGTGAGGCGCCTGTATCTACTAGAACATGACATAGCTGACCATTGACATCTACAAGTATCCTGATTAATTGTTGGTCACTGTTACTAACCTGCTGAATGTAGACTTGTTGCGGTGTCTGACCTGGTGTTTGTTGTTGCGGGTCTGGGGTAGAAGGAATATCTGATCCCTTCAACCCTACACCCTGTTCCCCTGCTTCCTGTTGGCTGCTGTAAAGACATGGGTTATTTTGGCACCTGCTGTGCCAATGATATTGCTCCATCGCACAATAACGACACGGTTACCACGGCGGTTGTGATGGGTCCCATGCACACACTTGACCTCCGGCACAATTAGTCGCACCTTGCACTTCTCGTAGTTTCGTGTTCTGGAATCTAACCGGATTGCACTGTTGAAAGTTCTGCATATTTTGTTTAGGTTGGTCGAAATGTTTTGGTGGTATGTTGTTTTGCACTGTGACTTGTTTTGGTGGTTCCCATTGCTCATGGCACCAGCATCCCGAAGCAGTTGTTCGCGGTTCCTCTCCAGTAAAATTGTGGCGTGCATCACATCTGCAACTGTGCCATCTAGCAATGGTATCAATGCTGCTTGATACTCCAGTTGTGCTGTCTCGGCAATTACTTCCAATACTACTTTTTCCGGTAAATTTGGATGCAGTTGTCTGATGAGGAGGGTTTTCCATGTGATAGATGCGGACAGCAGTTCCTTTGGCTGTTGCTCCTCTAACGTAAGCTTGCGCTGTGCCTGCAGTGATACAAATATTCCCCTGAATCGGCTGAGGAATGCCCTGGGGAATTCTTCCCACTGGAGCACTTAGTGGTTAAGTGATCTCCACCAGAACTGCACGTCTCCGTGGAGCTGCACACCCATGCAACTAGCCCATTCCTCACAGCTCACCCCATATCTGGTAAGTCTGGTAGTACAGTCTTCCATGTAGGCGGTTGGGTCTTCCGACAATGTTCCTGAGAAGGTAGGCAGCATCTGAAATTTGGTTGGCATCTTTGCATATGTGTTTTCTGGTGGGTTAATGTTGTTGTTATTGTTGTTGGGCCCTGCGAGGTCCTTCTGGTATGTTGTTTCCATGACTGCTGGTTGCATTTGCTGATTAACAACTTCACTGTGACTGGTTGGGTAAGGCGTGATTGACACTAAGGTAGGATAGGGTGTTTGCAATGGTGGTAAGACTGGTGGATACATTGGTGTCTACACATTGGGAAGTGGCTGAAAATACGGGTTGACGGGTAAGCATGGCATAGGTGTGGCATTTAAGGCAGGTTTCAGAAGGTTCGTCATACCTAGTGGTTCCTGTGCCTGCTCGCTCACCACATGCATCCAGCTAATGTTTTGTTGTTGCATCTCTTCCCCTTGCTGTGGTGCTGGGTACGTGGCACTTTCCTCTCCTTCATTCCTGATTTCTTCCTCTTGCTTGCTTGTGGTTGAATAATCTGCATGAAAGTTATAACAGTACGTTAAAGTTGGTCTGTCTTCTTGTCTTCCTATAGTGTTAAACACCTGGTCAACATATTCTCCAAGTACTGCACTGTTGTTGTTTTTTTGAGATTGCGTGTGTGACACGCGAGACACTCGAAAACCAGTCAACTAATGCTTGTCATCTCCCTCTCATTCATGCATTCCCTGTGATAGTTTGCTTGACACTCTTTGCAAATGAGTACGATTACTCCCTCTCCATCGCACAACGAATTGTACATCAAAAAGAACAGAATAAACATTAATGCATATGTTAGCAGAAATAGAGACAAAATTAATGAAACTGCAGTGATTAAGTTTCTTAGCTTAAACGTATACAATTGACATAAATAAAGATCTCACATTGCGTATATTTGACATAAACTAAGTTCAGCATGTTTCGCCCTGCAGAGTGTTGCAGAAGTCTTGAACGAAGATACAGCAATAATGGTATATTTAGCATATTTTCATTCCATCATATGTTATGGCATGGGCCTAATTTTTTTTTTGGGTAATTTCACTATCAGCAAACAATCGTTTCACATGCAGAAGAGAGCTGAAAGAATAATCAATGGCAAAATAAAGTCAGACTCATGTAGACCTCTTTTAAGGAACTCAAAGATTTTAACATTCGTTTGTGAGTACATTTGGTTATTACTATATTCATGCCCAAAAACCTTTCATAATTATGGCACTAGAATAAAAAAAACACGTACATGTGGCTTCAGTTAGCTTGAAATTTTTCCAGGAAGGGCCATCCTGCCTCAGTAGGCAACTTTTCAATAAGTTACCACAACACGTTCAAGAAATTTGCTTCTCGAACCAAACATTATTTAAAAACAGCTAAAAGATTTTTTTTCTAAAATAACATTTTATAGTGTAGATGAATATCTAAACTACAAAAATTAAGAAATTATATTATATCAAGTCTTTGTACGCATTTCTTGTTCCGGCCTTTCTCGTTTCCTTTTTGTTTTGTGTAAGAAAAACGATGACGCCCCACAGCATGTTGCAGGAGGATTGGTCGAATTATGAGGTAAAGATGTTATGCGTGAGTGTAGTCCGACATATGTCAGACTACAGGTACATGCATGTTTACAATGCCCAGTGTATAAATTTTGTATACTGTAATTTGACTTGTTCAATAACTTTGTACAGCTATGTACTGAAAAAAGATCTTACGGATTCAATAAAACAAAACAAAAAAAAAAAAACCCTGTACTTCTTCGAAGCAACTGCCTGGCAGCGAGTTGTTTGCATCAAATATGACGGCGCATACGAATAGGTTTTTTGTATTTTTACAACAGCGTATACTGGGAATTTGAACAGCGGTACACGAAGATGTCACTTCCGGCGACAAGTTCGCACAAGAATGCAATTTTTGAAAATTCAGAAACAACCATAATTGCACCTATGGTTATGGGTATAAGTGTAGTGGAGTTGTATTTGCGTTGCTTTAGCACCAGTGCTAATTTTAGGTACTTTTTAATCAACTCGCATGGCCTGGCTCGAATGTTTTTTCACTTATTAATATTAGTTTTCGTTCGTCACCGAATTAATCAAATATAGAGAGTGGTTTTAAAGCGTTAATACATGCCAAATTGTTTTCACAAACCCAAGATAACACAAATTTAGAGAAAATTTGAGACAACCAGTTAGTTGATAAAGCTCTAGCAAGGCTATTCAATGTAAACAAATTAGTTGTATTGTGTGTCTGCAGTGATCTCCAGAAAATTGTTGCCCTTATTTTATTTCTCTTTAGCAGATAACTTCAACAGCGTTTATCGGACGGTTGTGTAGCCTGTACCGTAATTTTTACTAGAGCGAAATCGCATCTTTCCATGTTGGCTACACTGAATATTTGTTAAAAACACGGAGTTGTGTTGTGTTTTGATACGCGAGATTAGAGGTTATGGGTTGTATGTGATACATTTGGAAATGGGGAGTCACGTTAACCTAGATTTAAGGAATAAAGTCATCGAAGAACTAAACAGTGAATTTGGCAGTGACGTTAAAAAAATAGAAAAATGCCGAGAGTTATGCAAGAAATTGCAAGAAGAGAAAGCTGGCATAGAACAGTCCGTAAGTCAAAAGGAACACAACACAACTTACTGAAAACATATAAAATACTAATACCTCTAAGCAACCGAGTGAATTCACGGAAATTGAAATAATTGTAGAATATCTAAACAAAAAGTGACAGGTTACAATAAAAAATATTACAGTTCTGTGTTGAAATTCGAGACTATGATCTCATCTAAAGCCTGGACTACGTTGGCGACAGCAGGCGCACAGACAGAAGCTGAACACGTACTAATCGCTGCCTCATTGACGCACAGCACATGCACAGGAAAACAGCAGACGCAAGGCACTTACCAAGTTAACCAATTTTTAACTTGGTAATTATTAGGAATAGTGAATTTTTCTAAAACAAAAGAAAAATTCACGGAAAGTGATATAATTTCACTCTATTAATTACACAGAACACGAATTTACTAGTGCATCAACATATTATCAATACACACCACACAATACGATAGTGGGGTAGGCTATGAAGATTGGGAAATTGTGTGGTAAAATACATAACAATTAATTATAATTTACGTGAACAAATTTGGTTTGCTGCTCTGTATGTTTGCCTAGGAAGACCTAACCTAACTTCATGTAAATTGACAATATGCTGGAATCACAACAGAATGTGTGTGTGCCAATGCACTATTGCATGCCCTTCGGCACACACGCACTATGAGTGTTTTTATGGAAAACTCCAAACTTTACGGCTGGAAGAGTGCGTCGTGCTGTATACCTGCAAAAAACAGCCAGTTTGCCTTGAATCACTGTTTTGGGGATTTACTCATCTACTGGCGCTGGAACGCTGGCTCAGTGCATAATTTTTGGTTATGCTTGAACAGTATTGTGGCGGTACTAACAAGGAAAATTTATGTTTTTATTTACTCTTCCAAGTTGAAATTTGTGTTGGTAAATACTTTGATCATTTTGACGAGTAACATCCTGTCAAATTGGAGACTAGCATGTTAAGTGAGACTGTTTTTTTAGGGTGCTGAATCAGGCACACCCTATTCTGATGGGAGTTCGGCGATGGAGTCTAATCGTTGCAGGGTATAGGTGCATGCCCAGTGTACAGGACTGGCCTGGTAATTCTCCACCAGGGCATAAAGTCTGGTTCTGGCAAAGTGATTTTGCGCTTAAGGTTGACTGACTTGGCTGGCGTACTTGGGCGTTGTTCTTTACTGATTCCTGGGCTGACGATTGGTGGAATACTAGTATATGGCAGCACTGCAGGTATTAGCGTTGGACATCGACTGGATGTTGGTCGTGGAAATGTAGCCAGAACAACCGGTGTGAGAAACCTACGTTGGGTGGCTGGTCCGGTTGGTTGAAGAAGGTTGCAACCCACTTGTGTACTTCTTGGCCTACGCGGACTGGCTCCGGAAACAGATCCTGGGCCATCTCTGGTGTAACTGGGTCCTGTAGGTGTCTGATAGTTTGAGCTTGTTCCCTTGGGCTAAGTTGTGCGATAGAGGCTACTAAGGCAGGGGTTAGCTCGTGCAGACGCCCAGAGATGGGTCTATTTCACTCGTTCCTTCAATACACGACACTTGGAGTAAGTCATTTGGATAACACGACACCTTTCACGTCTGTGAGGTGAAGCCAGGTTCCATGTGACTTTATGGAATGTTGAACCACGTTGGGCCGTCTTCCCAACTCGGGGAACGCTCATTTTCCGGCACAAAGTGCGGTGGAAAAGAAGCGAGCACCGAGTCAACAAGCTGGTCTGGGATCTGTGTACCTGTGTGGGCTCTGCTGTTATACCTATGACGTAGATAGAATGGGTGGGTAAAACTGTATGCTAGCTTGTCTGAGTTGATTCCTGGGATCACCTGCGTTCCGCTTACTTATAGAAATCAGTTAAAAAGTTGCTAAGTCTACAGGAAGTGTTAGTACTCAGGGTTCCAGTGAAACACACCCACGTTTCATTTCCTTATGACGGGAAATAACATGTGATGATGTACTACCTCCTACGTCGGCAAGAGCATGTACTGGGAAGCTGAAAGTAAACACAAGCTGGTTGAGATGACCAGGTTCTGAACTAACAAAAGGCGGGGTATCCTAGTGCAGTGAAAACAACTTTAACTAAACTGACCCCCTAACCATTGTTGCCCAGACGGGGCCACAGTGTCTAGTGTATGTAGACGTAACGGCAGAAAGGCTGGCACGGTGCTTGGGTGACTAAACAAGGCATAGTAGGATAAGTCCCAAGCTGGGGCTTAAAGGATTGGAGTTTCTTTCTGGTACTAAAAGTACAGTGAAGGAAGGTAAGAGCGAGGAATAAGCTAGAGATAACCCAGACGGCTAGCGCAGTGGGTGAGAGCTATCAGATTGGTCGGTGGGTGACTGAAGACTGCTGTGGAGTCAAGCCAAGACTCTCTATTTATACTCTGCCGGGCCGCTGCCACTGAACTGGTTGACTGACATCTTGATAGTGAGGGGTGTTTGCAGATTGGGGGTTGGCAAAAAACAGCTCTCTGGCATGACGGCACTGGCCGGCTGGAGAGTGAGAAGGAACAAATGAAGAACCTTACTAGAGGCACTTTCTAGCGGCGAGTAAAAGTACTTGTTGTCTGAGATACATAGTTACGGTGGGCTGGTGAATAATACAATCTACCCTGTCTAAACGGTAAACATTACAATCTCATCATGTGTCAGGATTAACAGCAATGCACACTTCTAGGACTCAAATGCAAGTTTATGCGTAGGAATGAGCTGAAGTCGTCAAATCACCATTGTTAGAAAAAGTGTCAGGCATAAATTTGTAATGTTTACATCTGACAGCTTATTATGTAGTAAATTTGATTAGTGCTTGGAGTGTTTGGTGCCACGTAAACAGTAGTTGGTTTTGATTGATATTATGTGGGGTAGGTTAGGAAGAACGGTATAGAGAAGGCCCCCTATTATATTTCTACTTTCAACACAAGCAGAAATGTAAACTGGCCTATCAACAATATTTTTTGATTCTAATATTACCAACACACAGATACAATTTACTGAACATAGTTACCTTTAATTTTCAGACTGTTTTGTGTAAACTTCTATTGTTTCTGTGCATGTGCTATTTTGATTGTTTTTATCAAATTTCTGCTATAAGTGTGTTCTGTGCATATGCTCTGCGTTTATCACATAAAGTTCGTGCACATACTTTCAGCCTTCGTAGTTAAGGCCACTACCTGTGCAACACAATCCTCGACTGCTGCTTGTCACAATTGCTCTAGAGCATCAACTCTTGGAGGTGACACATTAAGGCAGTCCACCTTATAGTGGACCAAGAAAGATTTAGAAACTATGCTGGCGACTGGAGAAGATTCAATTGGGATTCTAGGCATGCCCCGTACCTCCAAAATTATGAGTTCCTTATTGTCACCATTGCCTATGTTATATGAACATTGCTAGTGATGATTGTGATTGAATGAAGATGGGTGCGGGAGCTAAACCAGCTGCTGGTGTTAAATGGTAGGAAAGCTGAGCCAACAGGAGGTGCACCAACCCTGGCATTAGAGGATTATTGTGGAAGTAGATTTGTCTAAAGGCTGTTCATGATAAAGTGAGCACTTTAGAAATGAACCTTAAAAAATAGTCACTACCTCTATATGCCCCGGTATTGTAATGGGCGCACTGAGTGACACTTGCCCAGTTAAGTTGGTAACAATGTGTCGAAAGTAGTTCCATATTTTAACGTTAAATAAAAAGTGTTAGGTAACCATTTGTGATAGCTTAAAATTACTTCTTTCACTTTCTGGTTTTTTGATGCATCAAAGTGTAAAAATGAGCAGATCTGTAAAGTATTTATTTTCTTAATAATTTCACAGTTTCTCTTGACCTATGCATGAATAAAGTGATGAGGCCCATGGCAATGTTAATTTTACATAAGGTGGAAGAATACACAATGTGTATACAATTAGATCTTAAGCAGGGCTTTCAAAAGTGCTCATTTTACAGTGAACAGTCTATAAGAATGTGTTCATGAAAGTAGAGCAACATTAGCTTTAAAATATTAGTGCCACAATGGTACTGGCCCCAGTGTGGGTTCACATGCTCTTTTAGTCTCATGTTTGTTTACTGTGTTCATAAGTACTGCTAAATGCCCTGTTCTTTGAGGTTCAGATTTTAGTGCTGTTTTGTGTGTACTTCGTAAAAGTGGAACGGTGTTTATTCGTTGAACAGTCAGAGGTATTGGGTGGTTACAATGTTCTCATGTACACACGAGTGTTGCACGCGAGAGCTCATAGTGAGAGCGAGGGCAGTGCAGTGCGTGTTGTGTGTGGCAGCTGTCACTGGCGAGCAGCGAGGTGCCATCGAAGGTGAGTGCAGCAGTGCAGGAGGTGGAGGAGGTGAGCGCGCACCTAGCGAGGATGGGCTCGCAGTTCCTGTCTGTGAGTGCGACGGTGCGGAGCTACCTGCAGGACGTGGAAACTGCCACCAGCGACATTCAGGAGTACATGGAGCACATTGGCCAACTAGAGCACTGTCGCACTTATCTCCTGCGCATCAAGGCTGTGGAGGATATCAGGTGGGGGTTTCCTGTAGTATAGTGTGAGAGATGTTTTGGTACCTACTTTGTTGTCTAAGGAACTGCACTTGGTAAGTTATGTCTAGGTAGTACTGTATGTTGGATATGTTTCACCGAGCACTGTTCAACGTGTAGACATGACATGTAATTAATAACATTTCTAGCAGATAAAATTATTATTCTTTTGTCTTTTGATAGTTACAGGTTCAAATCATAATATAACACTTTAAAAACACTAACCCAACCAGTAACAAGAAGAAATTACTGGTATAATGAATGAGGGAGCCTACTTTCCTACACATGGGCGCAAATAATTTTCACTGAACTTCTTGCTTGAAATCTTATATGGTAGGTACGCTTTTGTGTGTCATTGACAGTGCATTGTTAGAGATGAAACCAGAAACATATGCAACAGTAGTGAGACAATTACAAATACACACATGCCTTACCCGGGACCTAAACCCAGAAAACCTCGTACTATAAGCTAGCATGCAATTTACTGCATTGTGGAGGTTGAATTTGGAGCACCAACTTCAGATTTAATCAGGCTAATGTTGCAAATGATAGGATATATTAACCTTAAATGTTTACACAGCCTTTACTTTGAAAATAAGTGACTCAGCCACATAAAAATGTAAGTTTACATTGCCTACCGTTGTTGTGTTTAAATAAAAGACAATAAAATTAATGTCTAATCAGGCGTTAAATCATCTTGGTTCTCCAAATTCAACTGAAGTCCTTACACATTATCAACACTCATGTATCTTGTCGTACCAACCTCTGGATAGGCAGACGTACCAACTACATAAGTTTATACATAATACAACCATAGCGCTACTTGTGTGAAGAATTTGATGGAAATAGGTTGTTTGGTCCCTGCGATATGACATATAAAAATGAATTTCCTTATTTGGTGCTCTCATACAAAATTGTCGGAAAAAGAGGCTCTATATACAATAATTTTAATGTATACTGTTTACATACATATTTAGGTTGAATTTGGTTAAATTGTTTATTTCAAACTCAAACTTACCTAAATGATTTATGAATCTGCTATTTTGAACACCTTTGTCTGACCCATTTAAATAATGATAGTTTACATGGTCTTCTGTAGCTTGTATGGTGTGCGCAATTTGGTACAAATGTTCCAGTGTAACATTTGGTGGGAATGGGTTTATTGGTCCTAGAGACATGGCATCAAACCTCCATAATTTTCATGTTGTGATCTTCATAAATGGAGGAGAAAAAGTAATGTAGTAGAAATTTGAGTTTCAATAGTGAGGTGATTGGGAAGCACTTCTGGCTCCCATATTACCAGTAAGTATTTGTGTCATCGTTCGACTCGTGTCTCACCCGATGGCGTCAATAGTTTCGACGACATAGTATCCTAAGTTAAATATGTGTATATGGCCAGCTTTTTTTTAAATAAATGCCTGGCATTTTTAAAACATACCAATTGACATTGTCTGCCTCAGTACTACTTGTTTGCCAAATTTGATAGGAATTGGTCAATTTTTGCCCTAAAACTTCATTTTATTCACATGGTGCTATCTTACACAATTGTAGACTAAAGATGCTCCATGTAGATACAGTTGATAGTTGTAATGTCTTCTGCCAGCATACAATGTTGTGCCGGAATTGATTTCATAGTTTCGACTATATTGTTACAACGCGTATTTTTGGGGTTAAAATTTTTGTTTATTATTTTGATTGAGTTTAGTTTTTTTATTAAAATATATACCAGCAGTGGAATATTTAATAGCGCTTTCTCCCTTTTTTGTTAGGAAGCTCTTAATTTTGTGTTCAGAAAGTTTTCTCTCCTTTTTTTCATTATTATGCGATAGGTCTATCTTTAAAAAATTATTTTCTTTTTTATTTTCATTTGGCGTTTCCTTCATTGGAGGTTAGGTTAGGGAATTAGACAGTTTTGGTTGGGTTAAGCCCTCCTTATGACTTGTTCATTAATTTTTTTGTGTATGTGCAGAGGTGAGTGTTCTTTTCTTTTTCTTTAATAAGTAACGTGGTGATAAAGAATTTAATGATTTTATTTCTAAATTTGGGTTGTGAAGTCAGTTTCGAAAGTCGTTTTGTTTTGTTGTTCGGTTGTGTCGGGCCTTTTGGCCTTAACCTAGATACCGAGGTTTTAGTTTAAAGTTAACTGTTAGTGTCTCCTTTAAGAATTTATTCCTTAATTTTAATTTTTTTTTTTTTTTTGTTTAAGCTGAAATTCTTAATTTGCTAAGGATTTTAATAGTTTTGTTTTTCTTTTACGGTTAGGTCATATAAGTTATGGTGGAATTTAAATAGAAATCAGTTACTTTACTGATTTTTAGTTTTTCTTTAAGAATTAAGGCCTTTTTATTTGACAGTTGACGTTCTTCAGGATCTGAGGTCACTCAATGTTTTTAATTAGAAAGAGTTTCGTCACCACTAGTATCAGCAGACTTCTACAGAAGCGACGACAGCTGGCCGTATTGTCCTGGGCCCAGGTGCTCGTTAAAGTTCCCCTTCAGCAGTTCGGAGGAACTGTTTTGTGTTATCTCGTTCGAAATATAGGGCGCAGCTGTGTGCTGAGCCGACACTTTCCCCGGTAAAGTAGGGCTGTTATGATTAACACGGCACTTTGCCACTAGACTAATCTGGGGAAGGGGGCATATGCTGTCGGGCTGTCGAATTATCAATCGCGGCGGTGGCTGGCTCTGATTGACGAGCCATGATGTTGGCCATGGCCATGACATCAGGGGCGGCAGATGGTGTTTTGGATTTAGTTGACGAGGTCAAGAGAGGTGTGTGCGAACGCAGCTCGGCGCTGGTGTGCAGCCGGGAGGAGGCCGTGGCAGCATGACCTTATTAAGTACAGGTTAAATTTCTGATGTGCGTGGTCGAGACGTTCTTCCCTCCTTTGCAGGAAGAATGGTCTTGACCATGCCTTTCTGTAAGTTAGTAGTTTTTAGTAAATAAGGAACAGATCGTTGAAGCCTTTCGGGTAGTGCATATCATGTATAGAGTGTTGGTGTAGAAGGTGTCGAGAGAACATGCCAGAAGCTCGACTGGTAATTATGTCTTGCTCATCAGCTCTGGACGAGCAGCTATTAAGGTTATGTTTACTTTGTTATAAATAATTACCTTTGGCACGGGATGGAACCTTAGTTATCGCAGTTGTTTTTCAGACCTCTTGGAGGAAACTTAAAAGTAAGGTTATTGGTAATGGTAGTACCTTGTGTTTTAAATGGCTCCGCATTCTTTTTGTGTTTGTACTTGGCAGAGTTGGGTTGGTACTACTGCTTTGAAGTAAACAGAGGTCTAGGTTATGTTTCCCGGTAACTTTTGACTGGTTCCTCCCTAAAGATAAATTTGTGTGTTTTCAATTATTAATTTTAGAGTCGTTTTGAACCTTTACTTTCTTTGATAATTCTTGTTAAAGTTCTCTGAAGCTTATTCCAGTAACCAGGCCAATCAAACTATATTTCAATAACTCTTTCAAGCAAACCTAATCAGTTGTAAGATTACTGGGTGGTCAATATTTGTGAGTTTCTGCCATAGCTAATTTCAGTTACTAGTGACAGGAATATACTGATGCATGCCCCATGATAATTTTGTTAGGTAACTCCACATTTGTGAAAATGAATATTTACTGTTAATTAGCATGTTTGTTGTCTAATCCACTTGCAGTGTGTATATAAAGGGGATAGTCTACCCCATTTCGTTTTGCAGTAAGAAGCTCCTGTGTTTGATTTTTTTTTAAATTTTTTAAATTTTTTTAGTTTTGTTTGTACTCACATCTTGGTGAGCTAAACCATGAGTATTAGCAAGAAGGGCATCCTGTTAGCCCTACAGTGAATTCTTTTTTTTTTTTTTCACTTCTCCAATTGACCACTGGTTAGGCCAGTGGGTTTCCTGGTTGTAGATCATGTGGTTTATTAATTAATTTTATAAATTTTCATGTGATGATTGTAATTAAATTTTTCTTTTGAGTAACCGAAAAACCATACTGTGTTTACGGTTTTGCTCTTGCAAAACGCAGTGATTTCAATACTTAATTATTTTGATTAATGAAACATAACTTTAACTTTTAAATAGATATATTGATGTTTTTGTTATTAACTGTTTCTCTTTTTATTTATATTTATTTGTTGGAATGAATAAAACTGTTTATTCTTTTTTAAATATTACTTTTACTTTCTAGCTTCTTAGTAACCCTTGACGTATTGAAAGAAATATGTATTTAATTGATTTATTCATTTCAAACAAAACAGCTCTCGACCTTCACTACTAGTGGGATTGGTAGCATAGTATTTAAGCACTGGATGCTAGGTAATAGGTGGTTTAATTAAATAAACTACCTCAAAGCATTGCTTCTTTGTCATTGTCAGACCCATGAAGTGGTCTGGGTATCTTCTTTTGTTTCCTTTTGAGTAGAACCCCACACCCCCACCTCCCCTTTTTTCCCTTTCCTTCTTTTTTTTTTTGTTTTTAGATTACTGAGCCATTTTATTGTTTTCAAGTAAGTATTAAGGGTATATGGTATCATGCTGGCCCTGCTGAGTTTAACTTACAGCACGTGGTGGAGGCTTCACAGGTTATGTTTTGTGTTGACTCATTTTTCTTTCACTTTAATTATAAATGTTATCCCTCCCTCCTACCTCGTACTAACAATATAGCATTCTAAGCTAAAATGGCTGTATGGCCACCATTTTGGAAATAAGTGTCTGGCATCCTTAAAACATGTCACTTAACACCATCTGCATCAGTACTACTTGTTTGCTAAATTTGGTAGGAATTGGTTAGTTATTTACTGAGTTATGACATAATAACTTAATTTATTCATTTGGTGCTATCTTACAAAATGACTAACAAAAGTTGTTATTTGTTGGAGTATATAATGCTCGAAATAGGTACTTTCAGTATATAAAATTTGTTGAAATTAGTTAAATGATATGGAAGATATACTAAATAAACTTAAAATATTTGTGTTTCTTCCATTTTGAAAATAAGTAACAAATCAAGTTTAATAATCTAAGTTTACATGGCTTACCATAGTATTACTTACATGCCAAATTGGGTGAAAATTGGATTAATAGTTTTTGAGATATAATGTAGAAGCTTTATTTCTTCAAATGGTGCTATCATACAAAATGGCAGACCAATAACAACATCCATCTCAAAATTTAATTCTCACACATTGGTCTGCCAGCTTACAGAATCTGGTTTAAATGTGTTGAATGCTTCCTGAGATATGGCATGTCATGCAAAAATTTAAATGGTGGTCATTTTAAAAGTAAGTGCACTACGTGGTCGAAAACTATAAAAGTCAAGTTTCATTACTAAGTATTATATGTTTACCAACGTTGGTGAAATTTGATTGAAGCATTCAAAATTGAGAAAAGGGGGATACACACAGACAGGAAAGTGATCTCATAAGCCTTTCTTTCCTTCGGAAAGTAGACTAAAAAAATCTGTGTTTCATCTAAAACATTAAAGTTTACATGGTCTTCTGCAGCACTACTTACATGTAACATTTAGTGCAAATCGGTTTATTGGTCTCCGAGGTATGGCATAAAACCTCAATTTTTTCGTGATGATATTCATAAATAGCGGACAAAAAGGTATTGTACAGCCATATTTGATGATTGTGATAAATACGTACTACCAGCATATAACATTCAGTTGAAATTGTTTGGGACGTTTGGCATACTACACAAATATATTTATGTGACAATTATTTTGAAAATATTTACTAACTGCTTAAATCATATAAAGTTTTGTGGAATATGAAATTATAACTTGTTGCATGAATTTGGTGGGGAATATACAATTGTTTCCTGAGATAGGACATAAAAGATTTAATGTTTTGTGTAACGCTATCTCTAAAATAATTGTGAAAAACTAATTTTTTAAACTTAATATTAAAATTCTATTTTGACTTTCATTGCATGATTGATTAAACATTGACGTGTGACGCCCTGTCGACTAAGCGTATGTCAAATGTAGGTGGGAGAGTAATTTTTGTTTGCATGCTAAGTCAGGAACACCATTAATATGGAGGTTCGTGATTCAGTCAATCTCTAAGTGGAGCCGGTGCTAAGTGAATCCCTGTGTAGAGTATGAGCCTGGCAGCTTTTCGGCAAAGGAAATAAGAACCTGTTTCACCTTTTCCTTACGACCACTGCGTCTGGAGAAAAGCATTTGGAGTCGCACACACTCTCATGTCCGTGCAATGAAAAGCAGGGTTTGTGGTTTTACTCTACTGTGTAGTCACTGCTGACAAGCAGATACCCAATCTTGGTGCTCGATGCTAAGGCTATATGAGTTGATAAATATAGGCCTTGCAGTCTGCAGTTTCACACATGGGTGGTGTTTTTGTCCAAGTCTTCTCAGTCTAGGGAACGTCCCCTCTGGCACAAAGGTGCGATGGAAAGGATGAGCACCAGACCGACAAGTGAGTCCAGAAACCGTGTACCTGTGTATGCTCCCCCATTTTACCTATCAAATTAGTGTATGTACAGAGGTTGTCCAGGCGAGTGCTTGTGGGTAAGCAAAAATGTTTACTGGTTTGAGTCCAAATCCCTGGGATCACCTACGTTTCACTCAATGGTGGTTATCTGGGAACAAGGTGCTATGTCCACAGGAACGTGGAAATCGAAGGATAGGTTTCAACAATGGTTTATTCCATTTTACGGGAAGTAAACACATGGTGGCGTACTCCCTCCAGCGTTTGTCAAGAACTAGACAGGAAGCTAAGCTACGTAGTTCAGGTAGAGACTTCCCATTTCTAGGCTAGTGAGCATTGGGGCAGAATAGCACTGTGAGAACAACTTGAAACTAAAGTGAACTCCCTAATGCATTGTTGCCGTGATGGAGCCGCGGTGTCTAGTGTGGATAGACGAGTAGGCACGATGCAAAGAAAACTAAGCAAGGTGAGATGGGATAAGTCTAACAATGGAGCTTAGGGAAGGTATTCCTTGTGGCACAATGTTGTGGTGAAGGGAAGGTAGATATAGCGAGGAATGAAGCTGGCAAGTACTTCAGCGGCTAGCGCGGTGGAGACTGTCGGGTCAGGCTGGTCAGTTCCTACAGCTAGTGCGACGGATGACTGAAGACTTGTCTCGAATCAAATTCTTGCTCTGTATTTATACTCTATTGGGCTGCTGTCTCTGTGCTCATTGGCTGGCATCTTCAGGGTGAGGAGTTGTCGTTGAGGGGGGTGGGGTTGAGAAAAGTATAGCTTTCTGGTGTGACGTCAGCCGGCTGTAAGAATAAGACAGATGAACGATGAAACGTACTAGTGGTGCCATGTAGCGGTGGTTAGCAGTTCTTGTTGCATTGAGGAGCATAGCTTTGCCGGGCCGGTGAATAACAGTATCTCCGCAGGCTGGAACGTCCATTCTTGCAGGATAGATAGAACAATCTTGACTTCTGATGTGGTCAACGGTAATGCAAACTTTGTAGAAATCAGACGTGAGCTGGCTATGGTGATGAGCTGAAGTTCTCTAATTACCATTGTTGAAAAAGCATCATGCATCAACATATTAAAATTACGTATTATTTTGTGAAATTTATCTAGTCCTACATGATTATCTACTAAGTGATCATTTTCCACTTAGCTATACAGTTATTTGTTTTTATAAAAAAAAATTACCAAACAAATTATCTATGTTACTATAAATTGTCGTGTCATTCTACTATTGTATTTCATCTTTTAGTGTTTTACTTCCCCTTTAGAAGCTAACTCATATTGTGGATTACATGTTTATATTCTTGTATATAGCCTTAGTATTACAATTTTTAATATAAATGTAGTTACAGTTATTTGTTAATTAGTCACCAATAAATAAAATAGTCATCTGATTACATTTAACCAATCAAAACACTGCATCTGTCAAAGTGTGTGCCACAGACTAACATTACAGCTAGACTAGTTTACTGACAGTCGGTCATTGAGCAATTTTTAAAATTCATAACCCTGTAGAGAATCGAACCTACCCAGCTGATTGCGTAGTGAACTGTGTTGTTAGGCTGATAATTTAGGAACAGAATGATGGCACAACTCTTTATTTTTTTAGGTACAATGTCTTAGAATATATATCGAGTTGGATGTACTGTTTAACTCAATGTCTGATAATTCACATTGACCATGTAATCCTCCAAACTTTTCAGCATATTATGTGAAAACTAGGCAATTCATTACAATTCTGCAACCATCATGTAACATTTTCTTCCTTTCTCTACATTTCGTATGTTTTCATATCCCATCTCTCCCTTTAATCAAAACCTTCAATGCATTTTATTTTTTACGCTGCAACATTTCCAGAATTTTGCACAAACATTTAGTAAATGTATATATATTTTTCCAAATTCTTATGTTATTAAAATAATAATCCATCAGTGATGATAGGGAAGAACTGTGCATCAATCCCCAAGATATGAAAGTTTGAACGAGTGGTTTCAGAGAAACGGCTTGATAGGTTTATAAGTTTTCTGTGCACTTATGTCATTTTCTTCTTGCCAGTTCTTCATTCAGTACTGTCAGGAAATAAGTTTCAGCCGGCACTACACACGTTGTGGAGGTATAAAAAAATTTTTCCTTTTGTTTGCTTTTCACATTAACACTTATGTTGGTAAATATTATGAGTTTATTTCAATGTTTACATCTGTCAGTTTAATATTTTCATGTTTGTTTACATTCTAAATGATTGTAGAAATTTTATCTTTTGTTTATCTGTCTTTAATTTTTCTGAATTTTAAGTAATTTAATGTTTTAATGTTGCAGATTTATGTAATTACTAAATTTTATTTCATGTAATTTCTCCTTGTTAAACCAGATTATTGTATTCTGATAAGTTAGGTCCAACGAGATCACAAATATTAACTTGTAGATAAGATTCTTTTATCAGGAAATTATTTCATCCTTTATTTTATTAATCAGGAAAGGGTTGCACATTAGCAAGCCCAAGGACTCTCTCTCTCTTTCTCTATCTAGATATGATTGCAGTCAGTCATGTAAAATTTTCTCTTGAAATAATTTATTTAAATCTTTTATCAGACCGCCCATCGTAAGTCAGGCACAATATAGGAGAACCATTGCTAGTTTTGTAAATATGTGCAGGCTATTGAAAAGGCCTAAAAGCTCTAGATTAATAATGTGTAATCCAATTTGCAAGACTTTAAGATTAAGCCTATGGATGATTCGGACTGTATGATCATGAAGCTTCCAAGAGTAAGCTTGTACAAAAGGGTATGGTCAAATAATTCACTTGAGTTCATAGTTAATTAAAACAATTTAATTGATTCCATCAGAAGAAATGTCCACCAAAATGTTTTTTTAAAAGGGCATAAACCAGAGGTCCTTAGAGCCTGTGCTACACCCAGCGAGTCAAGATGGAATTTTACTTATTTAAGCTACACAGTTTAATAAGAACTTGATTCATGAACATTTTTCCCAAGAAGAAATTTTGTTAGTTGAAATAATTAAATTTTCTTGTAATGCTGTCTTTGGAATCTATTGCTTTAGGGAGAAAGAGAGTTACTAAAGCTTTAATGCTCTGAGAAATTTCAACACCTGATTCATAGTATTTTAATCGGTAAAAATGTAATTGAAAATTATTATTTCTGGTAATTATAGCTGTTCATGTGTGTCTAATGTTGATTTGTCTGATATTTCTTACCACAGTAATAAATGTCCCCTCCTAATCAGTGTACGACTGTATGATTTGTGTAGATTTGGAATTTAATCATTATTTTAAAGTTTTTTTTTTGTGTTGCATTTGGATATGTTTGTCACATCACATCTCTACTCCAGTTGAAAAGTAAGGTAAATTTCCTTTCACTTACATTTTTTAATAATTTAAGATTTCTGTTAAATTATGATTTGACGCGTGACGTATCCGGGAGTAAAACATGTCGCGGAGGCGAGGTCTTTTTGTCTAGGTACTAGACCGGGCGCTCCTATATGCTGAGGGTCTAGTCCTGACGGGATACTGGTGCTCATCTGTTATACAGGACTGGTCTGGTTGCAGGGTACAAAGTAGGGTTTGGATAACACAATCTTGTGCTTAGAGGCAACTGCCTTATTAGGAATACTTGGGCGACAGAGCTCAGTGGGCTTGTGTGCAACAATAGGTTGTGAGTAAGACGGTAAAGGTGATGCAGGTCTGGGTTGAGGTACGAGCCGAGGAGTTGGGCGAAGTATAGCTAGGACCAAGTATGCAACGGCCGGTTTGGGTGGTCTCTATCTGGTTGGCTGAGTTGGTCTTGTAACCACCACAGTTACTCTTCCGGGCCAGTGCATACAGGGTTGGCAAACAAGATCCTCAGTGTCTCGGGTGTCACAGGATCCTGCAGGTGCCCCAGGCTTGGGCCTGTTCCCTGGGGTTGAGCTTGGTGAAGGATACAATGAGAGCAGGGGATAGCTCGTGCAGGTGCCTAGAGGCAAATAATGTCTTGTTTACTCGCTCCTTCAGACCCCGCCATCTTGAATAGGTCATCAAGACACGCAAACACCTTCTCCTCGTCCGTGAGAAGGAAGGCAGACTCCTTGTATTCCAGAATACGTGCCGGACCACGTGATGACTATAGACTGTGTGGACACCCTATTCCAGCACCTGACGCGGAAGCACAGTACGCACTGGAGGTCAGGCCGCACCATCTCGGGTCACACATGTGGGTGTTGCCCTAGCAGAGAGTCTTCCCAACTCAGGAGATGTATGTCTTTCCTGGCATGGAGATGCAGTAGAAAGGCAAATGAACACCCAGCTGACAAGCTGGTCCAAGGTCAGTGTACCTTTGTGGGCTCCGCCTTTCTATCTACATTTTAGATGTAAAGGATTGGCACTCTAGGTGTTTATGGGTAAAAACTTGGTTTTTTTTGGCTCGTGTGAGTAACCTTCCCAGGATCACCTGCGTTCATTTTTTGTGAGGAGTCGACTGGGAGCAAGGCGCTAAGTCTACAGGAATGTGGTACCCAAGGATTGAGCTGGTACACGTTTATTTCAGTTTGACGGGAAACACATGTGTTGAAGTACTCTAACTCCTGCGTTGGCGAGCTATCACTGAGAAGCTTGAACGTACGTTAAGATCCGGTAGTGGCGACCGGTGTAAAACAGCTGGGGTAAGGGGTGTGTAGCGCTGAGTGAACAAATGGTAACTATACAATTTCCCTTTCCGTTGTTGCCTGTGGAGTCCTGTGTGAAATGACTTTACACTAAGATACTGACAAGACACTTGGACTATTAAGGTGGGATATAACAGGATGAGTCTTGAAAAGGATTTTAAGGAAGGAATTCCTGGTTTCTGGCACGTCCATGCAGGTTAAGAAGGTATGGTTTAGCAGGGTTTGTCATGAAGAGAGACACCTGTCTAACATGGTATATGAGTGATTAGACTACTCGTAGTAAGGGCTTAACTATCAGTTTCGAGCAGCGAGTGCTGAAAGACTGGAGCATAGAAGTAGTTAAGTGTGCAGGCTGGTCAGTGTCTGAGCAACAAGTGCTATATTACTGAAAACTGAGGCAGTTTAATCCTTCCCGGGTGGCTACCGTGGTGGGATTAAGAGAATTTGCCAGTAGTTGAAAACTGTCCTCTCCTTTTATACTCCTTCGGGTCACTGCCTGATGCTTATTGGCTGGCATCTAGAGTGCGAGGGGGTTAGCGAAGGCATGACTGCTAACGTGATGTCACTGGCCGGCTGGAGGATGGGAATAAAGACAACAATCTATACTATCTAGAATGTCCATCTGACACCGTAGATAAAACAATCTCATCACAAGTCAGAACATATGATAATGCTAACTTCGAAGCTCACAAGCAAAGCTATGCATAGGATGGTGCAAAGTTTTGTAATTACCGTTGTTAAAAAGTGTCATATGTCAGATTTTTCACAAAATATTTAATGTGGTGACAAATTTGTGTGTGTCTGGCTGCCCCACAGAATAATGAATGGCACCTTATGTACTAGGCTTCTGTTTCCCACAAACACTCATTTACATTACAAAATATTAAAACTAAAATTAAACTTTATTTAACTTCTAACAGTACTATTTCTATAATTATAGCAGCAGGGCCTTTTGGAGAGACCAAGTTTTATGAACAAAAAATGTGGGATTTAATAATCCCAACTTTTAAGCCACCCGGTTCAAGGGGAAACTGCTCCTTGTACCTGTAATGTTGGCGGAGCACTGTATCACTTAGTGTCGATGATGTGAGGGATAAAGATAAAACCTCGTTTGCCATCATGTGTATGACACAGGGGATGTACACCAATAACAAGTCGTTCATCTACGGAGTCACCTGAGGGGTCGCACACATGTCCCAGTCTAGCGGATTGTGGGGTTCTTCCCACGTTGGATGGGGAGGCTATGAGATGAGGTATCTTGTGGCAGGTTAGGCCTATGTGTCGACGTAGGGATAGTAACTCTGACAAACAACTCAATCTTGAGTGTGCACTCGTACACGGTACATATACGAGAGGCCTTCAAATACGTGGACGCAAGCATCACATAAAACATGCCCTGGGGGGAATTATTCCTGCTTGGGCAAGGAAAGAGTATATATCGTGGGACGTGTGGGTTTGCATGTCGGGACAAAGTTATTCATACTGGACAACACGCAACACAGACGTGTTACCTGTGGTGTCGCTGGCAACGGAGCTCTCCTCTGCTTCGTTGGTGGTGCTGGGGCAGCTGGCTGAGGAACAGTGGTCAACTCTGGCTACGGTGGTGTGGTGCTCGTGCTGCTAGGTGGGATGTAGGAAGGACGTGGAGGGATGGCTGGATATTCGTTTGAGAGTACTGATGTATCTATGCCTAATATGGTGGTGCCAGTATGCAGTGTAATTAAATATTCAAAGGGTAATTTACCCGTAGTCCAGGTTGGTAAAGAAAATAGTGACTCACTCTCTTGTGGCTCTGAAGTGGAATTATGGTTTATCTTCTCCTCGAGGAGTTTCAGATTACATTTAAAATGGTTTTTAGTGCCACTCTTATAATTTTTCAGCATGAGGCCGAACTACAACAATTAAATCGGAATGGTGTGGAATGCAAAAATAAAGATGTGTACGTGCCGTGAAGCCGGCTATAGTTAGCTGTCGCTATAGTGTGCATCCAGGTATACGACTAGATCCAACGTGTCTTGCCACTTAACCTCTTCTGGCTATTCACTACCCCAAAGGGTTATACAGAAGATCGCATGAGCAGTCGCAGTACTAAGATGTATTGAGTTCCTAGTGAAGGGCAATACCCTGAGCGTTACCTTGGCCAAACTCAAAATACCGCTCAATGTTACTTGGATTTTCCATTTAGCTATTTGCGCATGAATGGCGTTACTTCATGAACACACAGAAAATGTTTACGCAAATAAATTCGGATTGGTCTTTACACATACTATGGGCACAAGATTGATTACTATTAGGATTAAAAAGTCCTTCCAAATTCAATGGTTTGGTGGTTATAATAAACTCACGTATTTTAAGACAATAAGGTGAAATTAAGATAATCACTGTAATAGATTTTACCATGGAATAATTCACTTCTAAGTAATACTAATACAATTAATTGTGGAAGTCATCAGTATAAAATAATATAAAATAATTGCATGTCATGTCGAGGTTACCTGTTAGATTTATGTTACGTTTGAGTAAATTGATGAGTAATTAAATGTAATTAGTTATTATCCTAGCCCAGGAATCCTAACTGAATTTCATGGGGAAGTTCAGAAGGGACCTCCTAGTAAGCACATGGGGTTCTCTACTCCACTGATAGAGTTGGATGAGGTAGAACCTTAAAAGGGGGATTATCTTCAGGAGACTACATCGCGGTGACCTAGGGTTACCTGGAAGGTCTGGGGTTAGGATGGTTTAGGTAGACATAGGAGGTGCTTATTGTGGAGACGACTGGAGGCGCTGCAGAAGTGGCGTCCTTCTGGGGATGATGGCCTCTGGAGAAATGTTGTCTTCGTGGTTTGCGTCACGGTTGCAGGACGCCCAGCCCTTAGTCAGAATTCCCTCGGCCTTCACAGCCAAAGAGGGCGTAATAAGACTCTAGTACCGCAGATGTCAACTCCGGCTTTCACAGCTCTAGGAGTGGATGAGTGACTCTGGCAAACCACCCCGAGCAACTTTGGAGGCTTGGACGGTTCACCTTTTATAGTGATCTCGTCCAACCTTAGGTGCTCCGAGGGGTGCGGGTGCTTGGCCCTGCCTCTTAGGGGTTGAGCTTGTGACATCACATGAATGGATTAGGGATGCTTATCGTGCCTGTCGCTCGGCACCTGGTGAGTAAATCTCTGAGCTCAGGGCGCTTGAGTAGGCCATAACCCTTTGGTGATTGACTCGTTTCTCTCTGCTGCTCCAAATTCAAATGGTGCGGTTTTCACTTAGCGGGCATGGTGAAGTGAAATAACTCGGCTTCGGGGAGGGCGTATATGTGATGGTTTTCTGTAGATAGTGTAAAATATATCATGCGTCGATAAAAAAATGTATGTTGTGTGTGTACAAATTTTTTGAGGCGACTGGTGACATTTAATTGCTGTGTAAATTGTTTGTTCCAAGTGAGTGAGCTTTTATTAATTGTGTATTCCAAAAACTTTACAGTGGTAATTTTGACACAAGATTATACAAAAAGTTTGGAATGTAATGTTATTTATTTTCTGGAAATGATGTATATCTAAACAATGGAAAAAAACTAAATTAAAATTTTTTGTCTACTGGTGCTTGTGACACTTCAGTCATGTTGGTGGAGGACATGAAAATTGTCTCACATGTGTGAAGTGGCAATTTGACTGCTGTAGTATTTCATATTTGATTGACTAATTTGTGTATTGGAAGTATGTATTGTGTTGTGAACATTAGAGGCAATTCCCATCTTATATCATACTAATTTTGCACCCTTTCTACAAGTACCATTCAGGCAATAACTTATTGGTTGTATCAGTTGTTCTATTAATTTAGTAAAATGAAAATTTTCTATATTGTTTGTGAAACTTTTACTCAAGCATAAAAATACATCAGCAGTAATTTAATTCTTCAAAATAAACTGAAACATATCTATGTATATGACCTATACTTTCTAATATAGATCCTGTTAAGCCTCCTAATGCAGATGAACATATGAAACCTTTGTATTTTTTCAAAATTTTTATTACGAAGACAAGTAGGTACAAGTAATTTATTTTGTTTTTATTTCCCTCAAGTATTGTAGCGTAGTTAATTATATCAGCATTAATTATATCAGCCTTTCTGACAAGGGAATAATGTGAAATGCCCCAAAAATAATTTAATTCTTTGTTTTGTTACTACCTACCATGGTTGTCATTGATTGCAGTCAGTCAAGTGAGCAGGGCTGCATGTTGTTGCAATATAATGGATATGTATACCCATACAGACTGCAGTGTGTGGCATTGGACCTCTAGTTAGTGTAATGTTGTTCAAAATAGATGTTGATCATTTTATTTTGGTACCAGTATTGTGAAGGTCCTTGAATGTTTGCAGCATGACTCAAGGTCACTGACTGATTATTTAAGTATAAATGGCCCAAAGTATTTCTCAACTAATAAATGAGCCATTAAAACAGGTGTGCATGGTGCAGAAAGAATGTCAGCCTTGAGAGCAATTGAATAGATGTGTGCTGACCCTGTCACAAGAGGTTTAGAAAACAGCAGTACATACGAGAGAGTTAAGAATACATGCTTCATTAAGTTAAAGTTAGGAGATTTGGTGTTGTGGTCCCACTGAAATAGTACCAAGTTGGTTAGATTTATCAAGTCTAAGGTTGTTCATGATATGGATTATCTTCATTTTGTGTTTGACCATCTGTGAACTTTTTGTATCATACATAAGATTGCCCTAGGCTTTCAAGTGTATCGTCAAACAGTTGCTCCAACATTTAGAAGGTCTCTGAGGAAGTTATAGTACAATTATTACAGTATAAAATTTGACAGGCTTTGTCATCATTTTTTCATAGGTCTTGTAAGTTGCCATTTATTCAAGATTATAATCAGTAATCTGCATTGGCTTACTAATGCTATAGCTGTATGTAAGGGAGCTGGTGCTGCATTGAACTCATACACTCATAAAAAATAATTGATAACCATGAACTAATCACTTGGCTACAACAAAGGTTGCCACACAGTATCTTCATAGACTGACATGTGTCCTACTTGCATTTAATGCAGTTTGCTTGCATGAATGTGCAACTAGGGATCATACACGTCCCTCCATCATTCACAGCTATGAAGTACTGAATAACCCTTTAGTAGCAGCGTTAGCAGTGTGAGCCTCAGAGCCAAGTTCCATGAACACAATAGTATGCCCTGACGGTGCATTCGACAAGCCTTTGCCCAGCTGGGTGAGTTTGAGAGATGCCGCATTGTCTGCCTCTGAGAGGCAAGTTGGACATTTTGGTGGAATAGCTCGCCACTTGATGAACCATTTTACCCACACTATGATTCAGTGTTGGCTGCAGTGGAAACAGGAAGGTAAAGATATCCATCGATAGTATTGAGTATCACATGAGAATATCCAAAAGTATGGAATTTTAACATTAATTTTCTCGCCCATAGTTAGGGTATGATAGTACCATAACTTTTGGAATGTGCACAATAATTCTGAAAAGTGTACCATAACTTTTGGAATATGTACAAAAATTTTGAAAAGAGAACCATAATTTAAGTACAAGTGAACTACAATATACCGTAATTCATTCATAGCATAATATTCACAAAGCTGCGAGCACCTTGAAGTGTTTTTAGGCAACCCATACATAATACAATTATGATTTTTGACGTTTAATTTTTTGATACATAATTGAGGTTATATATAAATGGGTTGAGAGTTGCGAGCAAGCGCCAATAGGCGCGAGTGAGCAGCGTGAACCGTTACTGTACACCCTACTGTACACCATACCACAATTATATGCTGCACCAAAATTTTTCATTTAATTCATTTTTATCCCATTAATCACTTTAATCGTATATATTTCAGGTACAATAAAAGCAAGTAGAGAGTTGCGAGCAAGCGCCGATAGCCACAAACGAGCAAATTGAGTAGTTGTTGTACATCCCAGACATACCGTAATTATCTCATGCAATTGCATTATTAAATATTCACAAAAATAAATACCATAATTTATTATCTGATACACCTGTTGTGGCCTAGCTCGCATATTCAGTGGGCTAGGCCACAATGGGTGTATCAGATAATTACAATATTTATTTAACGTTACAGTAATTTCCTTAAAGTTGCAAAATAAAATAAAATAACTGCTAAATCACAAAAATTAGTGTGTACTGAGCTATCAATTTCCTCAAAGTTTGATTACAGCTTTTACTGTGGAAACGCGATTCTATAGAATCGAAGGAGACTGTCGGTTTATCATTGGTTAAGGACGTTTGGGTTACAAGCCATCCACCATTTGTTTCCAGTATAAAGTGGGTTTTTATATAGTTTCAGTGTGTGTCAACGACACTAGTAAAATAACAATTTTCTTGACAAGTTGTTTTGTGCTCATGACAATTTTAATTTGGTATTGAGAAAAGTATCGGTATCGAGTATCGTGAGAATGGTTTGGTATCAAAACTGGTATCGAGTATCGAGAAAATGTAGTATCGACCCATTCCTAGTTGTAAGCACTTCCCGGACATAGGTGTGCACCATACAGAGACAAGTCACAGCAGCTGGAGATACGTCTGTGTCCACTAGTATCATATCCAGGTGGCTAGCAGAGTGGGATCAGTTATAGTAATGTCCCTTACAATGTCTACTATTACGACTTGAGCATCGCCGTGCATGTGTGACCTGTTGCCGGGAACAGGTCACACATGGCAGCTTGTGGATTGGGGACGAGTGGTATTCAGTGATGAATTAGGGTTCTGTATGGAGACAGATGGCTGGTGAATTCTAGTCTGGAGACGACGTGGCCAGTGCCGTGATTCACGCTACATTATAAAGTGGCACACCGCCTCAACGAGAGATGTCATGGTGTTGGGTACTATTTCCTCTGATTCCACTGCCACACTGGTGTTGATTGAAGGAACCATAATGGCTCAGCAATATTTTCCAGGAAATTGTGCTAGACCACATGCGCTTTCCTCCCTGGTGCAGGATATGTGCAGCCTCAGACAGTGTGCTTATCTCTGCCCTGCCTTTGTGATGTGTTTAGGCCGGCCAGGTCTCGCCCATTGAGGACAATTGGCAACTTTGGCTAGCTGTAACTATGGCAGATTTAGAAGGTCATTTGTGCCAGCTGTGGCAGGAATTTCCTCAGGAGAACATCCAACGTCTGTATACACCTCTATGCTCCACTGTATTACTGCCTATCCCCATGCTAATGGGTGTCCTGTAATACATGCTTGTTGTAATACTATAATTTGATGTTTTCGCTACATCTGTGACTGTGATCGCACATTCAGGGTGACCAATTTTATATTGCAAATGAGTGTATATTTTCCCAGCTGTGGAAGCTGTGTCAGATAAAGCTGCAGTGGGTCACGGTTGCATGCAGGTGTGTTTGCAGGCATGATGTGATGTTGCAGTTGGCAGCTGGAGGAGGCACTGGCAGAGGATGATGCTCGCTGTGTGCATTTATTTGTGTCACTGTGTGCACTAAGCCAGGAGCTAAGAGCTTCAAAGTGCCAGCACCTCCTCGCCTACATTGCCGCCACAACACACTTCTGGCACAGCATCCTCAAGGAGCGGCTGTCCACGTGAGTTCTGTACGGTCGCATGTGATTTGGTTTTTTACAATACTTCCAACGGTAATTCTTGGGTTGATTACACGCTGTACTACTGTAGTGAATTTTGATGACAAAACTGAGAAATGCTATTATGTCTCGCAATGTGGATTATTAGGGCTATCCACACGCCTATACAGACATAATGCAATAGAACACTTTACAAATGCTTACATTTAACCTTGCTGAAAACACTTGCAAAGATGAAGGCAGGTATTGTTAGGGCCCGTCCCCTTAAATGCCTTGCGGCGACTGAAATAACATACTCGCTGATCAGTTCTCAGGGTATTCATTTGGTTGAACTAACCTTTCTCTCAGGAAAACACTTTACATGCAAAGATGACTTAACCGGTCATCGTGGTTACACTACTAAAAAGGCCTACGCCGTACACATTGAAATTATGGCGCTTTAAGTTTCTCTGGGCAATGCAGACCACGGGGAAGTGAGGGTGGTGTACCGGGTGGCGAAAATGAAATGGGTCCTAAAAGATTATGCTATTGTAGTGAAATGATAAGTCCATAAAGATGCATGCTGCCCAGTGCACGGGAAAACACGGAGATTGCGAACACGCGCAACCATCCTCGACGATGCTGGATGCTTACTGACTCCCCCCTGGCACGAGAGTGGCTGAAGCTGGCTTGCGTGCCAATTTGGGGAACTACTTCCTGCACTTACATGCCAGCATGTAGGTTGCAGGGTGTGGGGAGAAAGAAGCAGAGGAGAGAGTAAAAGAGAGCGGTGGCTACTTACCCTCACGTGCCAGGTGCTGGAGGGGTGGAGAGCTGTGACATGATGTGAAGCAGGTTGCGACGCAATAGACTGCAACGGCTGGGCGCCATCCGTGACTTGAAGGTGTCCTGTGGTGTGTACGGCGTAATGGCTCTTGTTAGGAGGGGGTCGCAGCTGTGGCGAGGCTAGTTGAGAGAATGATTTAAATTGTGGTGTGTCAACAGCCCCCTTCCCCTTCCTTTCCATTAGCTGGAGTCACAGGCATGAAGAACATACATCCTCTCGAAAGCATCTGGACTCGTGATGGAAAACTGGAATGGTGCTCCCATGTGCTTATCCCATGTGACCAGTATAGGCAAAGGGTGTAGGAGTGAAAATGGTTAGCATGACCAAACAGCGTATGCTTACGGGCGTGGATGTGAAGGATTCTTATCCCTATTCTCAGGTACGGGACTGTGGTACAGATTAAGCTGAAGGCCTGGTTACGTACAATTATCGCAGTTGATTATGTTGAAGCTTTAAATGGGATATGCTGGTGAAAAGTTATTTCACAGCCCATTGCAAAGCTAGTAAAAAAGTAAAATAATATCAGAATTATATTAAGTCCTAGCCTTAAAGGGAGTAGCTAAGTTCACTGCAAAACTAACTATGTTCGCTCACTGTGCCCGTAGGCAAAAGAAGTTGACTGTGTAAATCTCAGACTATTGAGAAAATTGTCTTTTTTGTTGGCAACTCCTACGTACATCGAAAATGGAAGCTGCTATAGGGTACGAAATTTGACTGGTTACACTTCTAGATACACAGAAGAACAGTTATAATGGAGCCATTCAATTGTTTATCTTGAGGTAAGTGTCCATGTAAAATTTTCTCTTGCTTTACAGTATTGGCTTGGGTAAAAGAGAAAAATTATTATGTGCAAGAATTACACAAGGTTTACATGTTACAGTGACAAGCAAATTGACAATGTGAATAAGGTAAGTTGCACAAAGGTAAACGAGTAAAAACATTAGGTGCAACGTGAGTGTAGGTAACAGTAGCATTGTGCTGTGAGGTAATGTAACAAGGTTAAACAAGATTTTAACACAAGAGATTTAGGTAAAATGGTACACTATAAAAAGAGTAAGAATTAACTTGAGCAAAATGCTAGTGAGAATTGCAGTTTAAGACAAGTGAATATCTCAAAGGAGTTGTACAAAAAACATGTGAATACAAATGTGATTGGGAATGGGCTAGTCATTCAAATGTGAGGCACATTACTAAACATTAGTAATAAGAAATAATTAAGAGTGAGCTAAATCATTGTTGCGTGAGGCGCTTTATGATACCATAGCAAATTACGATGAGTGGTACGATAGTAGTACAAGGGTGGTACACAGTTGTACAAAAATGATTGTACCAAATTTGTATAAATGTGGAGGTTGTACACAAAAGTACACAGAATAGTTGTCACAAGAATACTAACTTGGCTTCCAGGCATACTTTCGTCTAGGGTATATTACATCCTTGTTGGGTCTACTACTTTATATGTGCATTAACTTTACTGGTTAACTTCTGGATCATGGCCTCAATTCTCAATGGCAATTAAGCTGCATAAAAATTAGTTGCAAACTTCAAAGCAAAAACAAAAGCAAAACAAATGACTAAAAGAAAGCAGAAACAACAATATAGTACTTACATTCTTCATGAGCCAGTGCACGTTGTGGAAGCATAGCTAGTACCTTGGTCTATAGCATTAATACAGAAATTGGCTGAACAGACAAGCTGTACATTCTTGGTTCACTGAGCACAATACAGAACCTGGTGTTTCCTTAGCTTGCAGGTTTATTGACGTAGCACATACTTAGCTAGGGGGTACTCTGCTTTGAATTAAGTAAAATGGGGATTTTGCTTCTGTACATACTTTCTACTCGAGGCTAAACTAGCTAACACATACACTTAACTAGGGCTAGCTGAACTTACTCTCACACACTCACATGTGGTCGGTCCACTTCACATGATGAGGTGTAGACTCTCAGCAGGTGTGGCGCTGCCTGGACTGTGACACACACAGTGTCTGATGGCTGGCTGTAAGTGAACACTCCACTCACACAGATTTTTTTTTGAAGCTGGCCATCTGAATGTGAGCAGGCGGTGCCACAGCATCTCCTTGTAGCACCTGGGTCTCCCTTTCATTCTCATGAGGCAGGCTCGCCAAGGCTGCACTCTGTGCTATGGTAGCAGGTAGCGTGGCTCAGCTGGTGATGCGGGTGGCACCGGGTGAGTGGGCCAGGGTCAGTGACTCATGGCACGAAAGCTGCAGCCTCTGGGCTCAACTGGCTGGTTGGAGGGGTAGTAAGCATTTCTCCTTGAGCAGTAGACTCTTTCCTCGTCTCTGTCTCTGCTGTGGTGGGTGCAGAGGGTAGCGCTCACCGGGGGTGGTGCTACCCCTGCTGGTTGGTGCTGGTACCGGCGACTGTGGCGGCTGGTAGGGGCAGAAGCTCGTGTGTTGAGATGCGGTTAGGCGCGTGGCTGGCGCCGAGAGGTCTGTGGGGTCAGACATACTGCTTGCTTATGCTCTGACTCTACTTACGGTGGCGTGGCAGCGTTGCTTTGCATAGTTACCTGTGGGTCTCTGGACTGCTTGCCTTCTTTACGTGTGTTATATGTACTTACGTCATTGTTGCTGCTGTTTCCACCCACAGAGATTTACTTGTTTTTCCAAGACATTTTAGGGGTTCTTCCCATTTCGGGTGGAATCCAGTGTAAAAATGTGCAGCTTTGCTGCTGAGGGGAAGTGTTTTCAACCCAACGCTCTCTCCTTCATGTATTGTTTTCTTCCGGGCAGTCGTGTAGAGCCAATACTTGTGTTTGATGTAGCAGCTTGGTGTGGCAGATGTAACATCCTTTGCTTCATAGTTTCTCGGTAAATTTCTTAGACTTGCGAGATTTTGACCGAGCTCCTCTTCCCAGTGTGACGACCGTGTCATCACTTTGGTCTGGTTGCAAATGTTAAGTTGGTAACACTCAGTGGTGATCACCAAAATATACTGATTATCCTTTGGGTTAGCGGGTAGGGTCCTGTTAGGTCGATGGTGATTTGTGTTCATGCTTGTGTGGGCCGTCGTGCAATGCCTGTGGTGCGCAGGCCCATGTGCCTTGGTGCTTGCGCAGATTTGGCATTGGTTAACATACACCTCCACGTCCTGGCTTACATAATTCCAGTTGCATCTCTGATTGAATTCACGGAGTGTTTTCTTAACTCCGGGTTGTCATGCATAGGGTTGCTGGTGGTTGTAATAGCAGATATCCGCTTGGAGGCTGTGTGGCACCCACAATTTCCAATCTTCTGTGTGTGTGTGTATGGGGACAGGGGAGACGGACCCATACATACCTGTGTTCTTCGAAGCACTTTGGGTATTTGGCGAGTGGGTTACGTACTGCCGGGTCAGCCTGTTGTTGCTCTGTGAACATGGCGCGACTGGTTTGTGCCTCCAGTAACTGTACATAACCTGGTTTTTCGTTTTCCTGAAGTGGAGTGTATTCTGATGGGAGCATCCTCTTCCAGTCTTCCAGGTTCTCAGTCTCCTGGTGGGAGTTGCGAGCTCATGATAATGCATCGGATGACTCATTCTGTTTCCCTGGGCAGTGTTGAGTGGTGAAATTGAACTCCAGCAGAAGCAAGGCCCAGGCAGCCTATTTTGTACTTGGTTGCACTGGCTGTGTGTAACCAGGTGAGTCCATGGTTTATGGTCAGTATGATGACTGGCACGTCTTCAAGATGGTAACGGAACTTCTTAAGGGTACAGATGACAGTGAAGCATTCTTGCTGTTCGAGTGATACCTTTTCTCCGTTTCTAACAGGAGTGTGCTGGCGTAGCTTATTGCCCATCAACATCCTTCTGGGGTCTCTTGGTGGAGAACAGCTCTAAGACATGTCCTTTTGGCTTCTGTGTGTAGGGTAATTGGTAGGTTGAGGGAAGGGTAATTGGTAGGTTGAGGGAAGGGTAATTGGTAGGTTGAGGAGGAGCCGATAAATCATGTCTGGTCGCGTAAACTGGTTCCAGAGTTCTGGAAAGAATTTTCTTCCTTCTCTGACCATTTCTGGGTTTGGTCCTTTCGCAAAAGGTTATTTAACAGACCCATGAGTTTTGCGACGTTGGGTGTGAAATCTTGAAGCCATTTACAGAGCCCTAAAAATGTCTGCAGCTGCTTCTTGTTTCGTGGTGGAGTGGCTTCTGCTATGGTGCGTATTTGTTCATTTTGAGGGAAGTTGCCTTCTGGGGTGCCTTTTGGTGTCCCAGAAAATCAATTTCCACCTTGCTGAAATGGCACTGGACAAATGATAGGTGAGGATGTGGATTTAAAATCTCTCCAGGACTAACTGGATGTACTGCTGGTGTTCCTCTCAGTCTCTTGAGAAGATTATGATGTCAAGTATGCGTAGCAAAATTTGTAGATGTAGTCTGTTAGGAGTGATGCTGCCATGAGGCGTTGGAAAGTTGCAGAAGGTTCTTAAGGCCAAACAGCATGATCTTGAACTGGAAGGCCTCTCCGTTGCGTGTGGTAAATGTGGTGTAAGGCCTCGACTGTGGGTGGATGAGGATTTGCCAGTACCAACATCTAATATTGAGGGTGCTGACAATTTGAGCTTCTCAGAGCACCTTCAGTATGTGGCCCAGGTTAAAGGCTGGGGAAGTTACTGGTTGGGTGATCTGGTTCAGGTTGTAGTAGTTGACGCAGAATCTAAGTGAGCCATCTTTCTTGGGTACCAGGACTATCTAGCATTGTAGGCCAAGTCTGAGGGCTCAATGATGTCCAGCTTTTTCATCTCTTCAATTTATTGCTCTATTATGATCTTGCATTTGGTGTAGCCATTCGTTCAGTCTTTCCGATGAGTACTGTTATGCATGGCGGCTGTTGGAGGATTGATTTTTCTTGCATAAAAGCAACTTGAAAGTTCTCCCCTTCTACTTTGCCGGTGCCGTGGCCACATCGGGCTTCCCGGTTCTTGTGTTTCCCAGCTTGCTAGGGCTTTTCGTGGCATTGGTTGACTCCTTCTTGGCTTCAAGTGCTCGGGTTAGTCCCGCCTGTCTACTGTGGAGTTTCTACTGCAGGACCAGGCAGTCTCTGTGAAAGTACCTGGAAGGGAGTATTGTCATAAGTGCAGTAGTGGGTCCCGACGTCCGTTCATGTGTGATGGTTTTGGTAACCAGAGTCTTTCCTGCTGGAGCGGGCATGGCCTTGACTTTGGCGTGTGACTTGCAGATGTCCACCAAGTCTATTTCTCATATGCAAGCCCATTTCACCAATACTTCCAGCGTTGCTGGTTCTGGTTTATGGAGTTTATGGTAGTAGGAGCCTGGCGATATGTTCGACAGCATTGAGCTCATTGCAGCCTGGATGAACTTGTTGGTAGATGAGGGTTTATGCCGGATAGAGTTCAGCCTCTTCATTCTCTCTTTGGGTTTGGGCTCAGAGCTCGTTTGTCAGCTGCACGACAATTCAAGGTCCTGAGAAGTGCATCACGAGTCTCTAGGACAATTCTTTACAGTTGGTGACAAACTCCCCGTACTTTCCCCACCATTTTTCCACATCGCCTTGAAACTGGACCTTTGTCTTCACTACCCACAAGACTTTGGGTAGGCCTTTCCTCTCAAACTCAGCCTGGCAAGCTTGGAGGAAATTGTGGGGGTTCTCTTGGGTCTTCCCCGAGTACTCTGGTAACGGTAGGGGCTCAAGTATTGGAGGGTGTTCTTATAGTGAAGGATCAGTTCTGAGTGGTGCCCATTCAGGCATCATTCTACAGGTTGGACATCTGAAGTATAGACAGTCTAGGTCTCTGGCTTTGTCTGGCCATCCAAGCCAAAAGTTGTAATACGTGCGTGGGGACAGTCGGCTTAGTCACAACAATGTCTGTCCCTGCAGATTGGACAATGGTACTATAACCCCTGTGTGTCGCTTTCCTGTTCTTCCCAAACTAGGCAGTCGTAATGAAATAAAGCATTGCAGTGCACGCAGGATATGAAAAACTGTCCTATGCCGGAGCATTACTCTAAGGCTCTTGGCTGTGGCCATTCTGGTGCTGTTAATGGGAATTGGGCACCTCGGCGTGTTTATGTTGACTCCCCGAAATCCAGTCAGTGGTTGTTTTGTGGGTGCCTAAACAGGCTTTTCTCAGGTGCTTCCCGGTCTGGAAGAAGATGGCTGAGGGCCTGTATTTCTCCACTGGCCCCACGTTGGCTGCCAAGAAAGAATCTTGTAGCCTCGTCGCTCACCCATAGTGGGAATGGTAGTTGGAGGATGAGGCCGAGATACTTCTCCTCCTGGGCGACGGCGAATCAGTGGTCACCTCTTGCACTGGGTTTTTCCTAGTCCTGGCAGTGCTGGTTTTGGCCACTTCTATAATCGAGCGTTGAGCCGTGGGTGGCATGCTTGCAAGTGATGGGCGAGTGGGTACTCTGGTAGGGGTATAAGTGGGTGTGACGTTAAGGGGCCTGACTGCCTTGGTGACTTTGGATGGCCGGACGAAGGTAGGCGCCTTCTTCGGTGGTGTGGCCGGCAGCGGAGATACTGTACGAGGTACGTGCCTGATGAGGTTAAAGGTAGAGCTGGACATACTGGTAGCAGATGAAGACCCTCTCTGGCGTGCAGCTTCCTCTATCTTCCAGGAGTATACCTGGTTGCCAACTGAACTACTTCCTTCCAGTGCCCCAGTCTGAAATAGCTCCTGCTTGGCAGCCTTGCCCTGCCTAGCCTTATAGTGAGTCATGAGGTGGAGTGGAGTTACTAGATAGGTCGTTAGCAGGTGGTCAGTAAGGGGTAGACACAGCCTAATGGAGTGTAGGATGGGGAGGTCAGGTGAAGTTGGAGGCATGTTCTACTGGCCTTCAGTCCAGTGACTTGGCATGCGGGACGTCGCAGTCTTACTCAAGTACCAAACTGGAAGTTACAGTAGAAGGCAGGAGCATCCACTTCCGTGGTTTCCTGGTATGTGGAATGTTGCATTCTGACACATGTGTCACAAAGGGCAGGGCTCCTGTTGGTCGTTGGTCTATAGTTTCCAAGCAGGTGACTTGGTGCGTGGGACGTTGCGGTCTGACCCAGGCAATTACTGGAAGGTCGATAGCCCAAGAGGACAACTGCTCTAGTGGAGTGTAGGAAAGCAAGTTTCCCAAGCTGCACTCATTAGGAGAGAAAAGGATCAAGGTTTTGGCTCGTGGCTATTGCTAGAAGAGTCTTACTAGCACTGGTGATGAATTGGAAATGGTGGGTGCAAGGTGTAGGTAATACAGAGTACTGGAAGAGACAACTGAACCAAGTCAGATTTATTCCTGTTTAATTGATTGCTTAATTAAATACACATAAACCAGCCTGTATGCTGACTAAGTTGCCAACTAATATTATCTAGTCTCGGGAGACGTGGCAGTGTGGGTGAGGGTGAACCAAGTCAATGGTACTTGTACCCGTGATAGCTTTAGGGGAGATACAAGGTAGCTGGAAGTGCAGCGGCTTCTGTCTGGTGGGCAGTGAGGCAGTGTCGTGCTGAGTAGAACTCTCGACAGGATTGCGAAAGGCAGTAACAATTTTAGAAATTTGATGGATGTTCGGGTAGCGTGATGTTCTGCAGCTAGACTGGCATGAGACAGCCATCGGTGTGCTCTTACGAAGAGTAACACTGGGCAACTGGACTGGCGTGAGACAGCCTCAAACTGAGGATTGTGCGTCCTATTTATACTTGGTGCACAGAGTCAGCATGTAGGTTGCAGGGTGTAGGGAGAGGGAAGTGAAGGAGAGGAGAGAGTAAAAGAGAGCGGTGGCTACTTCCCCTCACGCACCAGGTGCTGGAGGGGTGGAGGACCGGTGACGAGATGTGAAGCAGGTTGCGGCACAGCAGACTGCAATGGCTGGGCGGCATCCCTGGCTTGAAGGTGTTCTGTGGTTTGTATGGTGTAATGGCTCTTGTTAGGAGGGTGCCGCAGCTGTGGCGAGGCTAAATGAGAGAATTATGTCATTAGTGGTGCTTCAAAATTCATGCTTTGAATCATGGGTAACATCAGCTGTGTTTGCACAAACAGTGCAGAGAAATGTACGTGCTAACACAACTTTAGCAATTTGAGTGTGTTTATTATCACTAATTTAACTGATTCGGTGTTGATAAATGACTATTTGTACAAACGGCACTCATAGATATTCTGTCTTCATTGAATGTGTAAGTGATACCCCATGTGGTGGATAAAAATATTTGGTATGGCAGGGAAATTATCAGGTATTTTTGCCTGCATTCTGTACAATTCTGATAGTAATTACATATTTATAGAAAGTATTATATACAAGAACAGGGGTTTACATCCAACTGGCCAAACTAGTTCACATTTTCTCATTTTGTGATAAAATCTCGTTGCCAGAATGGCAGAAGCCTGAATTACATTTTCTCCAGACACACCACATGTTTCTGGGTATGTTGAATAATTTAGCCAGTTTCACAACAAATGTAGCACAGCTGAAGTAAAATACTATAATATAAAATATCTATTAATCAAACATTTAGTCAAATATAAGCAAATATATTAAATGTTTGCGGTGTTAAAAACACGAGTTCTTATGAAACTCAACTTCTTCACAGTATTGATGACTATGGTAACAATTTTGAATATGTATTGAAATGATACTGAATGAACTGAAACACTAGATGTGATAATAAACGAATAAATTATGTTTTAACACTTATGAACATGATATATAAGATCGGTTTGTAGTTGGTGGGATATTACATTTATTATTCATAGTACCTTGTTTCATAATAAAACCACATAGCTAGTAACATTTGGGAGCCTCTATGAATACGTACCTAATTTCACCTAAATGAAACCAACATTAAATGTAAGTAAATGGAAAGTGGTCAAATTAAGTACCCCAATTACAATTAAAAATTAATTTCGTCCTGATTCCCAACGTTACTTGACCCCTACAAATTAATACTTGCTAATATTGGCTCTAATACGATAAACAGCTAAAGAGATGTGCACAAAACTATAGCTGAATGTGATAAATGTTCCAAGAATGTTCCAGTTAGGGTACCAAGCACTGTAGAGGATGTTTCTTTTTACTCAAAATGAATGATTTACTATATATGGTTCTATATTGTGGTCAGTACCCCACAATGAAATTATGTATGGATTGTGACACTATCGTATCGCACCATTACAGTACAACACTTTCAACCACAATTTCTTAAAATGTTGTTTAAATTTTTATTAATGTAGAAAATTTTGCTTGGACATACAGATAGCTTGCACTTGTAGGCTAAAAGAAATCTGCATTTTAGATAAATTATTACTTTTGGTTTCTGCAATTTCATAACTTTGTTGTAATACGAAGACAAGCGGTTATAAAATGTCATCATTCAGTGAGAATTAAGGTATATAAACTTTTTACAAAATTTAAATCAACTGATACAGCTCAAACTGCAGGTGTGAAGGGATGGGATTTTCTGCGTTACTGCTTTTGTGTCAGAAAATTGCTAGAAGTATGACATTGCTATTCTGTGCGAAAAACATAATCCTTTCATTTTTAGGTGTAAATCACTGTCACAAACATGCTGGAACGTGGAACCTAACAACAGAACAACCAATGTTTGTGCAAAAAAAGTTGATCGCTCCCAACATACACTCTGAGCTGAAGTCACAGGTCAAGCCGTATATTGAACTTAAAGTTGTAAAGGGAAATATTTCCCAAATATATGAAAAACATAAATAGGTTGTTAATGACCTGAATGTTAAACCAGTAGTGTACGTTTATGTTCATGTATTACATGAACGTTTCTCCAATTAGCCTTATGAAGTTAAGTGTAGGTATTAAAAGTCAGTAATGAAAATATGTGTGGTTGACTGAAAGTTGTTAGAGAGGAGGAGGTTTGCGGGGTAAAAGTGGAAGGGGGAGCGATGTCACCCCGTGACGTAGCTGGGAGCAGTCCCTCCCGCATTTTGCAGCTTTACCCTGGCCTTACTGCTGTAGTATTCTGCACCAGACCATTTTACAGGCTAATGTACCCAACATTTTAGAAAACAAATTACAGGGAATTTTCGTGAACACTGGCAATTTACTATGTAAAAACATAACTCGATGTTTACTGGTATTTATCTTATAAAGATATACATTTCTTGTAACATTAGAATCTAAATTACACAAAGTGTTTTTCCCTCACATTTATCACCATAGTGTTTTAGATAATGTGTATCGTACCAAGGAATGTTTTGTTACTTAAATTTTCCTTACGTAAGGCCATGTTCCAATTCACACTTTTTTTGCTAACAAAATGGTCACGTAACCCGATTTTGTCTGCATAATCGATTTCGTGTTTTCATGGTTTCCGTTTTGACACATTTGAAACTTTCAAGTAACAAATTACCATTTAATCACTGTCATATTTGTTTTTTGGTTGTTAGCTACTGTGGGTGAAATGATTGCCTACTTTTAATCGTTCTCCTTTTATTTTTACCTCCTACAATTTGTAACATCATTACAGGACATAGATTTTTTACCTAACCTATTCGCGCACTGTAATTTTTCGTGGTATAACTTTGCTATCATAACTCCAAGAAGCAGTACAACATTAAAAAAATTACAAACAAACTGTTTCCTTTGGAAGTTACAAAACGCAATTTAGAAATTGCTAATTACCAAACTGAAAACCAATTGGAATATGGTGTAGGTGTAATGCAAATACTCCAAATGAAATAAATGTGAATCAAAAAGTACTAGATAAACATACATTTCTATATATTTCATTTTGCAATCTTGTAGCACTAAAATATTAGTCTTAAATATCATAACAAGAATAAATTTAAAAACATGAACATTGCTTACTATTAAATTGTGAACAATGATGATTTTTACAAATATATAAACTTACGCATTTGAAATATACTACATTACAGCTTACATTTATGAATGTTTATAGGCTGAGAGATTATGCATTTTTACTTTCAAGACCGTATGAATTGCTGCTTCTTTCTCTGCTCCCTTTTTAAACTGCTACTTTCTTCTGGTTTACTATTTAAATGCCTAAGGTGAAAAAATGTTCTTGTTTAGGCATGCTTCATTAAAACTTTTGGGCTAGTTTCTGGAAATTTTGTCACCAGAGAATGATAAAATGTTTGTATGATGTCTGCCTCTGCATGTCTCTCCTCGCATTGGAGATGCTGAAACATTTCCTCTGCTACTTTCGCAGTATTTAGGAAGGCCGGTGATGAAATAGTTAGACTACCTCAACTAATTTTTTCTATCCATTCATCTAAACAAACACCAAAAAAAATTCCATAAGAAGTGTATTTACTGACAATCATTTAATTAATTAAGAGTGTATCTCAGCAAATCAACATAACTTCGTTTCCAGGAATATAAGATGTGAGACTTCTGTTGCTGGTGCTGTGAGCTAGGTAGCCAGCAACATGACGCAGTGCTTCATTCTCTTCTGTTGTCATGTCAGGGAAGGACACGTCACAGGATTGATGCTCTGTTGTATTTTGCACTCATTCCTCTTGGCAAGTGTTTAAAGAAATAAACATTTGGCTTATCAAATATGGCTTGTCAGCCAAGCTTTCATCACTAACACGTGCACCAACTGGCAGAGGCATTTCGCATCCTAGCAACAATAAGTGTAGCCTGTATTTGTAGTCCACGGCTGTAAGGTTTTGGTTTCCATGTCTGAAACTTATAATCTGCAAAAAAAAAAAAAAAACTTTCCAGAATGTCTTGGTTGAGACGGGACGTGAGGATGCACTTCAATGAATATCTCACATTTAAAAATTCACGCAGTTCACTAAGTGAGTTTATTATTACTAATATGCCTTTCTGGAACAGCATTAGACATTTGTGTTGCAATATTCTCATGATTGCTGTTTCATTTTCCATTACTTGTAAAATGCTAAGTTGCCCATCAATGAAAAGACCAAATGCACTGTGCCACTGTTTTTTTTGAATCTTTGATGAATCTGGATTTCATGACATCAAAGAATTTATCCACTGTTTCAAAAATTTGCCAGATTTCTGGCTGACTTTTGTAATGTACCAAAAGACGCATAGCAGTATGATGTGAAAAAAGTTGCACCGCATATTTAACATTTTGCATTGTACTGTGTTTGATGTTTAAATGCACATCCGATAGCTTGGGACATAGCTTCAGTTCCTTGTCTTTTATTATATTGCTTATGTGCTCTTTGCGTATTACTGTTCCATTACGCAACTGTATGCCATAATCAAGAAAGTTATTTCTCAGTAATTTTATAAGATGCGGAGCATCAGTAAAAACCCACACATTTCTTTTTACGTCCGACGGGTTCAGAAACTAAACATTTCCAACCAATCTACTTAAACTTTTCCACAGGCATTGATTATTACCACCCATATCACAGACTGCTTTAACATGAAAAAGTAAATCCCGAGTGACCTTGGTGTCAAAATCATAAAATATTGGTTGCTGCCATTTGGAGGCGAGTCCTCCTGCCATTATCACTTGCACATTTTTGCGTGGATGAAAAATCTGATCGTCTGTTTGATCATAACAACACCTTCTGTCGATTTGCATTTCATCCAGAGAAAGAACTGTGAGCCGCTCAGAAAGAGTCGTCGTTTGTGACTTTGCATGCAGAACAGTCAAAACTTCTTCGAGGACTCCTGGAGCGCATTTCACATTTCTCATCCATTTCCGTAGATTCGACAGACCAGGAAGAGGAATGCCAACTTGCTTCCGTAAATAAGAATAAACTTTATGCGAGATAGAACGTAACATAATGGCAGTAGCTGTGTCTCCGTCTTCCCACCACCCTTGCCTTTTGCTTTTATTTAATAGTTTTTCTGTTTGTTTAGGAGTGAAAATGTTTCCTAAAATCTTCCTTAATTCTTGCCTGACTGATACTTTACATAATTTGTGGGTAAATTTCAGAGCAAGTGACTTCAGAACTTCGTTTTGCTTTTGTAACTTTAGCTAATTTTCTTTTCTAGTCTCAAGCTGTTTTTCTAAAGTAAGAATTCGCTATTTAAGTAGGTCTATTTCTTTCTAAAATTGTAGATCTGGTTTATAATTAAGTAGGGAGCTGCTTCAGTATTAGCAGTAATACTTTCAGTTTCAGAGATTTGATTCTTTTCCTGTGATACTGTTTCATTTCAGCAGTTTTCTTCTTTCCTCTCCCATTAACTCAGCACGCAAATCTCGTTGGTATTCATCGTCTGTGAAATGCTCAGAACAAATTCTCACGGTTTTCTGGTTGAATTTATAATTTCTTGCACACAGAAAGATCCACTTTTTCGAAAGATCTTTGTTTTTGGGGAATCTAAAGTAACTTACAGATCCGCCTGTTTTCTCTTTGTAGTTTTTTACAATTTTGCACGGCACAGCCTGGCATATTTTAAAACTAATAAAAATAGTATCTATTTACACTACGCACAGTTCAGTAAATAAATAAATAATTAAAACGGACACAAGAAATTAAAGTTATGGACAAAAATGTTCATGATACATGTTGCATATTCCTGGTTCAGTTTTACATAAAAAAACTATTACTCATTAAGCCACTATTTACGGATTATTCAGAACAAAAAATATATAAAAAATAAAATGACACATTACAACTGGCATGTAGTAGCAGAGCAGCGGACAAGCATGGGCCGGAGCACAGGCACGGCACGGGCGAGTGACTGTCTGCTCCCGGCTATGTTACCTGGCTCTCCCTTGAGTACCGTTACGCTCAGGCCTCAAATTGGCGCCCCCCGGTGGTTGACTTGTCTGCCCAGTAAGAGGAGTGAAAGACTACATGGTAATACAGCAGCAATGTGTTGGGATGACATGAGGCGAAGAGAGAGTGTTGTGTGTGTTGTTGCAGGCAGTTTGAGGAGGTGCTGAAGGCAGTGCGCTGGCCGTTCGTGGGAAGCAGCGTGTTGGGCGTGCCCACTTCGGAGAACCTGCACAGGTTGCAGCTGTTAGTCGAGTACCTACTGCAGATACAACTGCCGTGAGTACGCATGCTCGTAGCGCATCACCAATCCTCTATCTATCTGTTAGTTACCACAACTATAGTCTATTCGCAGTTTCTTCACACTTTTTGGACATGTTTAGTTGTTTTCCTAAATATGTCACATATAACAAGCATTTTGTACTTTTGTTAATATAAAATAATTTATTTTTCATTAAATTTAACTTTTACATGTATTTTATTTATAAATTATAATATTTATTTTTTAATTATGTAAATAAAAGCTGGGAGAAAATAGGTTGGTTGGTAATGCCTAGTATAGACGCGTGACGCCTATCCTGACTATGCTAGATATGACTTGGCCTCATCTGAACATGACATCACATCACCCCCAGGCGAGGTTGGAACTGCTAGCTACTCGAATGCATACAGGGTTATGCCCCTTGTTGCAAGGGGCTCTATTACAGACACATCAGCTTGTACTGTTCACCCAAAATCAGATGTCATGTCAACCTCCATGAAGTGTGATTGTATTCCCAAGGTCACTTACTTCCACAGCGGACCAAGGGATGACGCTAGTAGACAGCTTCGTTCAGGCTGCAGACAATGCTCATCACCCAACCGCACCCCCGCATCTCAGAGGGTCCACAGACAGGGAGAATGTATGTCCGTTTGCAGCCCAGGGACCTCAGTTGTACTCTGGCTCTCTTTAGAGCTAGTTAACCCCTGCAGCTCTCTCCACTACCTCCAAGTCCTAGCGACCTACCAGAAGTGCTTCAACACTACTGCAACAACCCTCGAAGACTCCTTCAACTTTTCTTGCCTTGCTTACCCTTCTGGTAATGGCAACCACACTGCCCCCTATGGCAGTGTTGACTCCACCACTCCACTACCCCCTCTGGTAGCAGCCTCTGAAGGTCTCTTCTAGACACACCACCACAATCTCGTTTGGTAGTGTTCTCCGCAGATCCCTTCTGACAATGATTAGAGTTAGTTAGGGTCAGTTATTTTCATAGCTACCTTTCCGCATCGCCTTGTTCAGTTTAGGACCAGGTCTCCTTCACCTGGATTCATGTATTCTAACTTCCGTTCAGCACCAGATAGTTGGGAGGTAGTGCGGGCCACCATGTTTATTCCTCACAAAATAAATACGAGTTTCTCTTAAACCTCTGAGTACTATTTTCTAGAGTGACTGTTCAATCCTCAGTAGAAGATGATCCGCCGGAGTAAATTAGGAGACCACATACTTGACTCTCAATTTACTGAACCTAGAGTAGGACTGCGGCCTCCCTTCACTGAACGCACATACGTCGAGAACATACACAGTCAACACCCGTACTGTGCACCTGGTGTGCAGTAAGGTAGAACCCCAACCACTAGTAACTCAGTCCAAGAGTCATCGGATCGCTAGTCCAGTTGATCCACTCCATCCACCACGTTATACTTTTGCCGGATGGAGTGATAAACTGTGTCTGGAGATTTACCCTCACTTGGACCCACACCCACTGTCATCTGGCACCCAGAGAACACCCAAAGCTCTATAACCACTGCGCCTCATGTCACCGGTTAGAGGAATGCCGGGTATGACTTTGGTCTGTTCATCTGTGGCTTTGGTTATACACATAGCCAGGGAACTTTATCGCCTGCGCTCCTCTCGTGTGGCTGTCCATTGCACCTACCTTATGCCATACACCCAATGGAGTGTTACCAGTTGGCGTGGGAGAAATGAAACTTCTACAACCAATGCCAATGGGAGCTACAACATTTTTCCAACTGCGCTTGGCAGTGTAACCCCACAGGAATGAGTTGAAGCCGCCTGCCAGCTGGAGAGGCCTCACCTCTCAGATCCATCCCAACAAACTTGTTTTTAGCCTCTCATTAAGACAGCCGGCCGACCTCACCCAGTGGTCACTGACATTTGTCAGGGAAGTGATGTATCACTGGGACTCGCCAATCCCTGGTTCCAGCCCTCCACAGGCCCAACTCAACTCCAACTCCAGTCGACAGGTGCCACATCTGCAGCAGACCAAGGAGTTACCCTGGGCACCATCAAGCACAGGTAAACCAGTGTAAATTTGTCAGCCCATCTGTCAGGCTGTTCAAACCCCTACTGACTTTATACCTTGCCGCCAGGCCACGCCACTGACATTGTACGCCATGTCAGTCAGGGCCCAGTCAATCGACAGTAAAGTCAGTAATTTTAACTCCCCCAGGCCTCAGACCTGCACGATAAATCCTTGTCAGACAGTGATGTCCCCTTTCAGCCAAAGGCCGTCATGCATCATGTTCTTAAGCTAAATATTACTACACTGAATGCAACAAATGTGGTGCACTGTCCTATTGGTGTAATTTTATAGATTTAGTTAAGCTTTGTTTGCATAAGGCGGAGTAATATTCTGGAAGCAGAACTTTAGCAGGGTGTCAGAAAAGTTGGAATTAACCATGAATGTACTATACTGCAAATATTCAACAAATAAATTATTCACAATGCTAGACAGATGTACTAAGCAATAATGTAGTGTCCTATACACTGTCATACTGTTTGTAAGTTAGCTTTTGTACTATACTCTATACAATGTTTTCAGTTAATGAAACATATTTGAAAATGCAAAGTTAGTGGTGCAATAAAGCTTTAAGAAGATACTTATAGCGGGCATGGCCTCCCTTGTTTGCCAGTCAAGTTTCCGGTCAGTGAGAACCTGGGATGGACATTTGAAGAGTACACACGTCGCGATTGCTACTCACACCAGCAGCGTCCGTGATCTTTTTTTTTTTCCATTATATTTAGGAATAACCTAAGCATATTAAATTATATCCGCTCGTGTGAGGGGTCATTCATTCAGGGCACTGGGGCGAGTTCATATCTGACTGAGTTACAAGTCAACAACTTTGCCTTCCCTTTTCTACACGAAAGGAAGGAATAGTTGACGCATGACGTATTCCCGTGCTAGAGAAAGTGCACTACAGAAATGTGACTTCGCCCCATCTGAATATGGCAAGCCACATGGGCAAGTCTCCCACAGTACTGGCAGCAGGACACAGGGAACTCCAAGAAGTTGGCTGTGCCTCTATACACCTCCAACCCTGTGCTCCTAGCTTGTACTGTCAACCAGAATCCAATGAAAACCGCCACGTCTTTGCACTTCCCGAACCTATGTTATTTTATTTCACCGTGCTCGCCAGCAGATTAGCGCACCAGTTTGAATTTGGTGCCACGGGAGAAACGGGCCACCGAAGGGTCACAGCCTGCTCGAGCGCCCTAAGTTGGAGTTCTACACATCAGGTACCCAGGAAAGAGGGGAGATAAGCATCCATGGTCCATGCATGTGATGACCGAAGCTCCACCCATAGGAGGCTGGGCCAAGCCCCCCGCACCCCTGGAAGCACCTAAGATTGCCAGAGATCACTATAAAAGGCAAACACACCCACACCTGTGCAGATGCCCAGGGTGGCTTGCCGGAGTCACTCATCCACTCCTTAAGGGCTGTGAAAGCCGGAGTTGGAACCTGTGGCAGTAATTGAGTCTTGCTATGTCCTCCAACTGCAAAGGCTGAGGACATCCTGACTTAGAACTGGTTGTCCTATACCTGCTCCGCTGCCACGACGACTACTCTCTCCAAGAGGTCATCTTCCCCTGAAGGATGTCACTTCAGCAGCACCTCCAATCGTCATCGCCTCAAGCACCTCCTACGTTGACCTAACTTGTCCTAAACCCCGCACCTTCCAGGTAACGCAAGGTCATGGCAATGTGGTCCCCTTAAGGCCTTAGTTTGCTGTCAGATTCACTGCACTCGTTCTGCCCCTCCTCACATCTTCTGTATGGTAGCTGAAAGGGTCAATTTCTCCGAGCATTATGATACCAGAGATTGATTACTGGCCCAGGATCAAACTCACTTTCACAACATGACTGCAACTGAACACACATAGGTGAAGACAGTGTATCATTTAGACAGTTTCGTCAGTCTGTCGTGATAAACTCTATTAGCAAAAATCCTCCACGATCTGCAGTGTGAGCAGGCAGGGACAGCACATGATCTACGAGCAACAATGCATTTGGATAGTCACTGTGATATTTTAGTTTTATGTTACCCCAGTTGGCTTTACATACAAGAATATACTGCTGATACACTGTTGTTTTTAGATCTGTCCATTCTAGCACAATCATCTCGCACCTACCCCATTGTTTACAAGACGAGGGGAAAAAAAGTGTATCAACTTAATGATAGAACTATCACCAAACTCAGTATCATTGTTTGAAAGCCACATTTTAAAACCACACAAATGTGATAAATCCGGTAATTCACAAATTTCTCTTTGCTTGTCTCCAAGGCAAGATTCCAAATTTTCGGTGATGGTATTTATAGCAGTTGTCTTCTTAGTTGTCTGCAACACATAACCTCTTTCAGTTGCTTACCTTCATGATGCCGAAAACTGTAGTGCTGAGCCGATACAGATTTTTACAGATACCGGTACAAACTGATACTTCCTTGCCGATACAATGGACATGTGAGTAATGGACTGAAAGACTTCTACTTGCGCTAAAAGTATTTTGGGAAGCTGATGAAAATCTGTGTTAGTCAGTCTCACACAATGTACTATTTGATGCTTTAAGTAAAAATACAAAACATTAGGAAAATTAATTTCACATTAATTCTTCAAAATCAGACAATAATAGCAGCACTCAAAATATACTTAAGTAATTTGTTTTAAAATTTAGGTCTTGGAAACTTAAGCAATTTATGTTTTAAACTTATGAAATAAAAAATATTTAATATACAAGGTCGTGTATCACATTTCTCAGCATAATTCAACTTTGTTCATATTCAGAAAATTAAAAATCATTAATATTTTTAGTTTTTAAACTCAGCACTCCCTTATTTATAGTGTGTGACTCCTGCAAAGCTGGTAATTCGGTGACCCGCAATACAAGCCCAAGATGATTATCTCTTTAGAGTGTGTGTCACAGCAGGTCACAGTGCTGTGGGAGCGGCATATATATATATATATATATATATATATATATATATATATATATATATCTCTCTCTCCCCTCTCTCTCTCTCTCTCTCTCTCCTCTCTCTCTCTCTCTCTCTATATATATATATATATATATATATATATATATATATATATATATATATATATATATATATATATATATATTATATATATATATATATATATATATATATATATATATATATATGATTATCTCACAGCTGGGTAACATCTCCCTTCCTCCCTTTTTCTACCTGGTGTGACAATCTGTTTGTTTAATACTTGGAATAAGAACGGCGACTGGTGACTCAAAACGGCAGCAGTTGAGTCTGTCTCACTCCAACATTGTCACCCTGGCTAAGCTTTAAAAAACTGCCAGTGAGTGCTTCATTACATACCTGTCCGGCGGACAGGTGACATGAAGTTTCTGCCTGCCCGGACATGATTTTACCTGCCCCAGGCAGGCGGACAGGCCTTAAAGTCGAACCCTGTGTGTGTGTCTATACATATATATATATAATTATCAACAGTAAAGTATTCCAGGTAAAATGAATTATCATGTGATGCATGATACTTTTTGATAATGGTAATTATAATGACTTCAGCTCCATCCCTAGGTCTTTTGCCACAAAGTTTGAATGTAAATTTTATCCCATTGGCATGAGATTGTACTGTCTGCCTTTCAGATTATTTTATCAACTGGCCCACCGTAACTATTAGGGCTTGGCCGATCACCAAATTTGCCGATCATTCCGATACAGATCATCAATGCCGATCGTCGGCGCCAATTAGTGCTGATCAGAGCAGCTAAGAAAAAAAAATCTGTACCTTAAAAGTTAATATTCAAAAAGTTAGCCTATATCATATCATTTATGTAAACACTTGTGACAAATGTTTTTTATTGGAAGAAAGCAAAAACATATATATTTCTAAATAATGCAGACCTTCCTGCAAACCAAAATATGTACACAAAATACAATAAAACTTATATGACAGTTCTCGATGAATGACTTTTAAAACAAACAATAGCAATAATTAATAAAATTTTATAAGTAAAGAAATCTTGCTGCAAACCAAAATACACAAACTACAGTAACACGGATTAAAATACAGTTCAACATAACCAAGAACTTTCATATTATCAGTAGTACTAGGTAACTTCCTGTACAACCAAATCTGATAACCAACTTCAAACTTGATCTTCTTACGAGAAAACAAACTTCCAACAAACCACTTCCAGCTTTAGCAGTTATACCTTGCAAGCCAAATCAAAACATGAAAGACAACAGAATGTAACTCTCTTCTGCATCAACAACATTAACACTCCATTCAGTATCATCCTTATTAACGTCCTTCTCAATATGATGAATATTACAATATACCTTCCTGGGATAATACCTAGAAGCTCGGATCTGTCAACGATTCATAGTAACCTGTGAACAATGTAACAAATAATTACCTATACATCAAATATATCATGTAAACAACACGTAAATTATGTACCAGCAATGCATACATACCTTCATAAACACCCACAAACAAAAATTGGAAAAAGTCCGGAACTCTTCTGCTCCTACTACTCAATCTACTCTGGGCGCTTATAACTCCTCGGCAATGCTCCGTAGACCTAGGCGTTTCCAGCCCCAGATTGTCAGTATCAGCAGATGTACTTCCGCATGTATGGTGCCGTTATCTACAAACCACATCCGGTTGTGCAACAGTCAAGGTCATAGAGCTCGGCGCGGCGGTGTGCTTATTAACGTCCGCTAACACACATCTGATTGAATGCAACACTCACAGAAGTGTGCAACAGCAATCTAATACATAACATTACATAATCAGCATTATTACGATCTGTAAAATGGTCAGTTATTTTGACCCGTGATGAATGCAGTGGTTAGGTTGCTGTATACTGATCTGCATTTAGTGATCGACAACTGGCTTGCAGATCATTACCGATGGCGATGTGTAAAAATCGGCTGATGACTGATCGGTGATCGTTATCGGCCCAGCCCTAGATAATGCTTATAAGACTGTTAATGTCACAGAGGCAAGCCATGCATTCACACCCCCACTCAGCGACTACCTCTCACCCTAACGGGATCAGCCAATCAGTAACGGGCAGTGACCCGCGATGGCGGATAGTGGCCCGTGTCTCGACACTAGTCCCTATAGCCATAGTACCTTTCTGCAGTTACCCTTGTGTAACACATTTGCATGTAATCTTGGGGATTTTACTCAAACGGGCCTGACACTGTTTTATATAGCCCACGCACTAGTATCAACCCCCCTCCCCCTCAACCCCATAGGATTGAAGGAAAGGAGGAGCCACACCCAGGTACACTGTCCTTGGATCGACTTGTTGGGCTGGTGTTCATGAACCTCTCCGGAGCAGACTTTGCTGGCAGAGATTTGTGTCCCGTGGGTTGGGAAGACTGGGACGGGGCCATGCACACCAGTGGTGCTACACGTAATTCTGACCAAGGTGAACTACAGGCGTGCTGTTATTGTATATGGGTAAATCTCAGCTTTCCATTGTCCTTCGCCCAAAGGAGGGGACTGAAGAAGAAACTACGACAGACACTTACTGCAACAGGTCGAGCACACTAGCTTCAACCCGCCTTAGTAAAGCATATAGCTAATCTACCTCCAAGAGAGCAGGCGCAAGTGCTTTGGCACCTACAAGAACCAGCTGAAACTCCTGTACCTCGCCATCTCTTCACACCACCTGAGAGGACCAGCCATGCCGAGTACCCAGAGTAGATACGAGAGTATCTACAATAACCTGAACAGTCACCTGCACCTGTCATCACCTACCTCATTCCAGCTATACTTCATCCAACACCACATCGAAAACCACAGGACATTGAGCACCATACCCCTGTATCTGCTAACACTACACCCAGTGCATGTACTGTTCCACTCAAATGTCACCCAGGTATCGCCCAATTAGTAGTGGCACCCAAACACAGAATCATCTCATCCACGCCAGGTTTTGTCCAGCACCCACACGAAACTGAACCCCCATATCAACCTAGAAGCACCTGGCCCAACTTCTAAACAAAAGTAGGATCCGGCTTTCTCTATGAGTCCTAGAGTGAGTATAAGTTCCCGGTATGTCACGAGTCAAATAGAGCAACTCCCGTACCATCAAACTTTTTTGGCGCCAACGTGGGGCATAGTGCTATTACTGCCCGAGTAGTGTGCTACACAGGGCCTCTGGAGAAACACCCCATAGGCAAAAACCCTAGAACTTACCTTGCTCCCAACGACCCCGTGCAATGGACCACAAACAACATAATGGACCAGTTGTGACAAGTGGGGATTACCAAAGGTTAGTAGATAAGCTACAGGGTTGAACACTAGCCCAGTTCGGCAAACTTACACTTTCTTTCACATAGAATAACTAGGTCTGCATAGAAAAGTAAGTTTAACTCATTTGTTTCAAAAATATAAGATAAGTACTAAAAGGTGATTAAAGAAATTATTAAAAATAAATAAATTAAATTAGATATCATCTCCTAGTGACACTTACTTTATTTACTCAACCAAAATAAAACTCAGTTGGAATAACAAAAATTCATGAATAATAAAATAAAAACTTGTTTAATAGGTTACATGTATCATTGTTCTTAAGTTTATTATATTCTCATATAGAAATTAATGAGATCCCGATAAAATAAAAGGTTTACTTGAGATATTCATCTCTAAACTTCAAACATAAAGTTAAACATAAAGTTTACATTTTTATAAATGATAAGGTGACAAAAGCCCCTGAAATTCAATTAATTTTGGTTACATTTTCTTAGTTATAATTTTCAATATTTCAATGTTCAAATAAATGCCATAAAATTTTTGGCCTGAAAGCAGCTGTAGGAGCATGTTGGCAGCCCTGGACGGTCCTTGGAAAGTAGATCGTCTACCAGTCCATGTTGAGAGCGACGATGGAAACCAAAAACGAGATTGTCACATCCTAGGCCATGTTAAGCCCTACTTGGGAACCGCTAAACAAAATAGCATAAAACAATTAAAATAACCATGGCCTGCCTAAACTAAAATAACAAAAGTTGCAGCGCAAAAATGGCTACAAGCCACACTTAGTGCTAGTTTATCAAAGGATCTTGAAGATGCAGGTGAGAACAATTTTCAGAAAGTGTCACGCCATAAGTTAACGATGAAGAAGGCGGAAACGTGACTGACTGAAGTGGTCGTAGACCATGTATCGATTCAGGCAGTTATGGCTACAAATGATATATCACATGTTTGCAATAATAAGGTAAATAGTCATGTGATTTAAATTTAATGAACTGACAAAAGTAAGGTAAACAATTAGTAATATGTTAACATAGTACAAAATTCTGAGAATGGTATTTCACATAAAATGTGATGTTTTTTTTGATATTGTATCATTAAAGTTACTTAAGTAATTATTAATAACATAAACAATCTTTTGTTAAAATGAAAGAAACTTTACCAAATTTCTGGCCAATAAAATAAATTGACGAAACAAATTACAAACATGAAAAATTATGCAGAAAAACAAATGTTTTAACACAAATGTTGATCAACAATTAATATAAACATCAGAATAACCTACTGGGTCACAGTAACAGTGACTATCAGAAGTTAACAGTGAAACCGAATTAATGACATAACTACACAAAAAAAAACAAGCAAATGAAAGGGCAAAATGGAACACAAAAAAAGGAGACTAACTCTCAATTGAAGTAGTGGGAGGTGATAATGGAACCATCATGCAACCTTCAGGAATAACTGCAGGTTGTGGACTGGTGTTCTTACAAAATTTGGATTTCAACCAAAACACAACGATGGCCACACAACAAAGTACAGCAACTGGAGACTCTGTAGTGGTGATGAGATTAGGGTAGGTGGAAGGCGGAGAAGGACGTGATGCTAAGAGGTTATCTAATTCTTTGACAAGATAGTCATTCGTGGTTAAGTTAGGAAAAGTTAAAACATTAACATGGGAAAGTTTAGCTACCAGTCTGGAATGTGAATAATAGGCAAAGACATGTTATATCGAAGAGCAGCGTTAACCATATCGAAAGTTCTAAAAGGGTGGGGGGGGAGGGGGAGCTCATCAGGTCACAGTGAGTAGCATTGTTAATCAGGCCAGAACCTGATATTGTTTGTATGAAAGGCGAAATGGTCTCAGTGGTAGACCTACACAAAAATGTGACATCTAGAGTGGCGTTAGTAGCAAAATTCCAGTGTGAATTAGTTTTTCTTTAAAATGGAATTTTTAATTCAATCACAGACTTCTTACAAAAATCAAAATATGCTCTTCCAACAAAAATATTGAACTTGCAGTTATCTACACGAGCATCAACAAAAAACGGGAAAGTTGCGGGGCAAAGGGTGATTCCATGAGTGTTTCACTTGCTGAGGGAACAGTGATTGACAGATGCAAAATGTTTTTTGTCCAAACTGACACTGAAGTACTCTACTACATTGAGGTGAAGATATTTATTCAACTTTGGAAAAAGAAATGGAACTGGATAGACATGGTATTACTCAAATAAACTATCTTTGTTTGCTAGTGGGATGTTGATCACCACATTCAGGGATGAGTTATACACAACAGCCTGGACATTGTTTAAACCATAGTACATATAGAAATTCTCATGGACAACAGGCGCTAACATGTATAAAGGCAAAGTAAGATATTGCTGGATGTGTTTCAGAATAATCAGAAAGGAATCTGCACCCATTAAGGTGGTATCAAGCTTACCACTAACACTGGTTTCAATGGCGTGTCTAAGGTAAATAATTTCCAAACGAGCATTGGTGAGTGCCTCACTTATTCTAAGTAGCATACCATTTATATCTATATGATAACTCAAAATAATCGTAGCATCAAGACTGTCATGAAGAGTGAATGAAAATATTTTTAAATAGGGTATTATAGTGTTCCAAATATAGTTGACTTAATTTTTTGATGTACGCAGTGTTGTTGGTTACTCTGTTTTCCAAATTTTTTATCAGAATGATCTGGTTGGCTACACTAATTGAAGTGTCATCTTGACTGTCTCTTAAAGTAGTCTAAACATTGTTCCAAAACTGAAAGATCATCACTGTCCAAAGTTCCAAACACAGTTTTCAAAATTTTTCTACCTAAATCAATTAATGCTCGCTTTGCCCGGGAAGGCAACAAGGAGGTAAAAGTTTGCAACTCAGATTGGAAGGTGCGGAAATTACTCTTCAATTGGCTAATGGTGTGATCAAAATTCTGCTCAAAACACGACGTATCGCCGGGATTCTTAGGATCTTGCTGACGAACAGAGACAATGGTTTCAATCATCTCCTGGAGTTCATTGCATTGATTGTCTAAAGAAATTTAATCGAAGTTCAGCACCACAGAAAAGGTATTGTCCGAAAAAGGGAGATCGTCCTAAGGCTCAAAAACCACCGCTGAGTCCAACGGTGCGACGGAAACTGAGGCCAAAGCTGTGCTGGCGACAGCCAAAACTGTAATGCAGGTAAACAACATGATGGGAAAGATCACTAGAACAGACAACACGATACGCTCACAGAGAGTATAGCCCGAAGGTAAACTGTCACTACAAAATTAAAATAAATGACTTGTTACTAGACAACAACCACAAACAACCCAAAGTAACCTCAAACAAGAGAGGAAAAATGCCCAGAAGAGAAAAACCCAAAGGAAAATCTACAAATTCACCCATAAAATGCAGATTATTACCCATACTAATGGTAAAAAAATATTTTACAAAATTCCCAAGTTTAGATATGATAAAAAATATTTCTTAACCTATTATTCAAATGACTTAAATTACCACCTATGATTTTTTTGCATTTATATAGCACGCAAACAAGGATGACCTCAAAACGACTCAAACAAGTGGGTGATTAGGCCACTCATCAAACCAAGTCAAGGTCAAAGAAATTTTCACAAATTGGGGAGGGTTATGCCCCTAATGAAACATGATTGTGCCTGGTGAGGCCAACAAAATTATTACAGAAGAACAAACTACAGTTAGGATCTGCAGTTCCTAGATATGTAGAACCCACAAAATTTATTTGGACACGTGAAATCTTTTCAAATGAGAGATGTGTGCTCTGTTTATATATTTACCAGAACTAGGGTCAGCAAAACTGGCAGTGACTGGCGTGAGAAAATGCTGGATCTGGTAAGGACCAGTCCAATGGAACAAAAGCTTAGCCATTCTCTTGTCAACTGGACTGCTGACGGGGTGAAATTTGCAAAGAACTAAATCACCCACACAAAATGGATTGTCAACTCTTTTCTTATCATATTTGACACAACTTCTAAAATGGGCTCTCTTGAGGATTTTAAGGGCAGCTGCCCAGACCTGATGGATATCCTTAGGATCATCCGGCAACAAATCCTCCAAACTCCACAAATTCGACAAAGGATTATTGGGTTGATAAGTAAAGACAAGGTAAAATGGAATATTCTTATGTGACTTATGTTTAGCAAAATTGAATTCCATTTGCAACCAATGGAGATTCCTATCCCAACTAGAATGATCCAACGCATGAAAGGCTATAAGGGCTGAATGAAGGTTTTTCTGTTGAAATGCTCCGCATGCGAAGGGGCCGGTTTGTACGGAGACAACGTGATGTGGTGAATTCCAAATGAAAAGCACATGTCATGAAAATTCTTGGAAGTGAATTATGAACCATTATCATATACAACAGATGTGGGTACACAAAAATTTTGAAAAACACGGCTTCGCAAGGCTTGAACAGTTGACACTGCAGAAGCTTTTCTCATAGGGATGAGCCATACAAATTTAGAAAATGCCTCACCACAAACTAATAACATATTATTACCAAACCTGCTTCTAGCAAAGGGTCGACAAAATAAATGAAAGTTTTTTCATGGGCTTCTCGGCAACATCTGATGACATGAGACCTAAATGAGTGTTTTCAGCAGGTTTGCTCAAAGCATACAACTTACAACATTTGACACTTTCTGCGATTTTGGTATCCATGCCTTACCAAATGAAATGTTTTCTAATGTCCTGAATAGTTTTACGGGCTCCTAAATGGGCACCAAGGGGTGATGAGTGGAAATATAAAAAAACCATGCTCGGCAACACAGCACGTTTAAGATTATCCCGAATTTTACAACACAGTACACCTTTGGATAGGAAATACGGTTTTTGTTCAAGACCTGACTTCAAATTTGAGATGATTTCTTTTAAATCGTCATCTTTCTCTTGATATTCCTTGATATCGGTAAAATCCAAAGGGAAATTCACTAAGAGGTTACAGTTTGGTAGAACTGTGGTTTCGTTACAAGATTTAGTATCCTCGAACATATGAGAGAGTGTATCAGCCACAATATTTTGCAATCCTCTAATATGTTGGACTCTGAATTTCAAAGAAGCAATTCTAACAACCCAATGACCAATTTTTCCCAGTTGTCATGGGTGAGCCAAAAGCCACAACAATGCCTCATTATCAGTTTCCAAGAGGAACTCTGCCTGTTCCAAGTATTGCCTGAATTTGTCAATGCCAAAAACCATCGCTAAACACTCTAGTTCATAAATGGATTATTTTTTCTCCTGGGGTGTAAGTTGTGCGAGAAGCAAAAGAAATTGGTTGCCTGATGCCATCAGATTTTAGACACAGGACCGCTCCCACTGCCAAACTGGAAGTGTCCGTATGCAGAATGAACTCTTTTGAGAAATTGGGCATCCGAAGAACAGGAGGGTTCATAATGTGATTTTTGAGTGTATCGAAAGCTTTCTGTTGTTCTTCGCCCCATACAAAACAGTACTGATTTCTTACGCAAACGATTAAGTGGGCTGCCTTTTCAGCTAGGTGGGGAATGGACTTGCAAAAAAACTGAACCATGCCGATAAAACGGGCAATGCCCTTAACACCCCGAGGTGGGGGAAAAAATCTCTAATACATCTGGTTCGCTCAGGATCAATGAAGATACCTTGTGCCGAAATTTTATGGCCCAGAAAAGAAATTTCTTGAACAGAAAACTTAACCTTCTTAGGGCTAACTGTCAGGCCTGCTTTTTGTAAACGAAGAAGAACTTCTCTCAAATGTTCTAAATGCTGTTCAAATGACTCAGAGTATATCACCAGGTCATCCAAATAGTTGGTACACATACTTAAATTTCACATCATGGAAAATTTTGTCAAGCGTATGCATGAGAACTTGGGCACAAGTGGCCAATCCAAAAGATACGCGAGTGAACTGATACAAATTCCAAGGTACAACAAAAACTTGAAATTGGTCTGGAATTTGTAGATAGCAAAATTTGGTTATGGGCTGAATTGAGATCAATAGTGGTGAAAAATTTAGCTTTACCAAACCAATTAAATGCCAAATGTAGGTCAGGAAGGGGGTTAGACTCAATTTCAATTTTTGTTAACCTTGCGGTAATCAAAAACCATTCTATGTTTGTTATCGGGTTTAGGAACCAAAAAAGCTAGACTTGCATGTTGGGATGTGAAGGGTTCAATTACTCCCTTTTTTAGTAGTTCCTGGACCTGTTCCCTCAAAATCTCCATCTTGGGAGGGGCTAGCCTGTAAGGGTGGCTAGTGACATACTCTCTTTGTCTACTAACTTAATTTCATATTCTAAAAGATCGGTAACACCTAATTCCGGAGTAAGTACTTTAGGAAATTCATTGCAAAGATTTTGAATGACAACACGTTGTGGGGGTTCCAAATGTACAAAAGGGTCCACAGACAAAATGGGCTTAGTACTGACCTCTGACGAGAAGTGTTGAGTTTGGTCACAATCAACAGAATCAATTTTTTCATTAGGGCAAAATTTAAAGAAAATATATTGTACTTGCATGTCTAAAATGAGCCCAGTGGAAGCCATCAAGTCAGCTCCCAAAATAAAAGATAAACCAAGTTTTTCTGAACCTAAACATACATGTACTCAAGAAAAACGTCCAATTTTTAATTTAAACTTAACAGAACACAAAACGGGTAATTCTTCACTAGAAGCAGTATGATACTTAATATATGAAGGCTCAAAGATTTCCCTATTTTTAATTCTTTCAGAAGATTAAAAATTTCACCTGAAATAATAGTATGGGCTGATCCCGAATCTACTAGAGCTTGAACTGACAAAGGACCTAAATTCACTCGAATGCGAGGAATGGGTAACTTCTGGACACCTACAACATTGGGAAAATTCAATTGAAAGGAGTTATGCTGAGTTTTAGGAATATCAGCGTCGTAAGGGCCAAAAAGACGGAAGCGGTGTCTTAGTTTAATAGTCCTTACCATGTGAGCATTGAGCTGTGAATTTGTACTGTTGCTAACATTGCAGGAAGGAACACTCACTTTTCGTCCCCGCGGGACTTGTTTTTTGCTAAGAACTTGGGACAATTAGCTATCAGATGGCCAGTTACTTTGCAGTAAAAACATGCTCATGGGTCGCTGTGAGAAACTGTTGGGGTATCTACTCTACTCTTTTCTTTACTATTATTACTAGTACCCATAGCATTAGTGTCAGGACCACGTGGCTTACTTTTCTTGTCAACAGTGGGACCGGACATCTTACGATGCCTGTCTGGGGCAGAAAATTTGTCTCGTTTCTGATCCGCATATCTAATGTTTTGTGAGTGAATAAAAATGTGGTCTAGCTCAGAAAATGGGTTTGGCTTGTCCAAGAAAACTAAGTGCAAATGCTCCTGCAGCTCCAAGCCTTCTAGAGAGTTGTTTACAATCTCACTTTCACATAAGTTTAGGCGCATTATGACCACAGCTTCCCTAATGCTGCTAACATAGACTGACAGGCTTTCATTATACTATGTAGTCTGTTGAACATGCGTGACTGCAACTGTGTGAGTAATCGAGATGGGATAAAATAGTGAAGTATGTCGGCATGATGCTGATCAAAGGTGAGGTGATTTGAGATGGACTCCCTGGTTCTTTCACTGAGGGGACCCTGCGTGAACAGGTAGATAATTTCCAAAAGTTTATGTTCAGGGGCACTATTGCTTTGGTGCAATTTTATTATAAGTCTCAAAAAATCATGAAATTTCTGAACATGTAAAACATTTGTAACAGGGAAATCACGCAACAAACGCTCCAACGGATGGGTAATTTTGCCAAATGTATGTGATGCCAGGGGTTGAGAGGATGGTGTCACTGAGGGTTTCATGAGTGAAGTGGTGGCAGAAACAGAGTGGAGATGAGTAGGAGAGGATGTCATGGGGATGTGTGCTAAGGTAGAGGAAAATGTGACGAGTGGATGAGGTTGGGAAATGGAGGACAAAGTGACTAGACTGTTCAACCCAGGTGTGGTTGGTGAAATAGTGGTGGCAGAACTGCAGCTCATGTTAGCCAGCTGTTCACTGACTGTGGTAACATCACGATGGTGGGAAGTTTTTGCACTTCACCTGCTTTCAAATTATTTGCAAGTTCAAATAAGGATTGTGTCTGCGCAGTGACATTTTTTAAAGATTGGGACTGAGTGTCTGAAAGCTTGTCAATACAGAAAATGAGCAAATTGTTTGCCCTAGAAATGGGATGAGTAAGCCGGCCGGTACTTAGTAGGACTAGAGTCATTTTCAAGGTTTTCAGCTATTTCCTGAAGGGAAATAATTTTCGTGGCACACACACGATACTAGTCCTCAATCATTATGTCTGAAAAATACTACTCAATTATGGGAGTACCAGTATTGAGTGTCACACTTCTACATGCCCAGGACATCATCCAGAGCAGTTAGCATCTACAAGGTCTAGCCACCTATGTCGAGCCTGCTCACCACCATAACCATGGTCATCCCGGTTTGTGAGGCCGACCTAGCAGCACAGTCTACGCTCAATGCTGAGACTGTTGTCTTAAGAGTATCTGGAGCTGCCCATGGTAGTGAGTATCGTTCAGGAGGAAAACTATGGTAAACTCGAGGAGGCAACTCCCAAGATTTTTATTACTCATTCTAAAGTTGTTAGTCCTTGTGTTCCCTCTGTAAACTGTGACCTGATTATTTCCGACAGATCCGAGAGTCTGAACCAACATGGACGTGGAGGGCAACCTGCCGGAGGACGAGACACTTCCCCACTCCAGGCCTGCCACAGGAGCCACGTTAGTACAGTCAGCACTCCAGAGACAAATCACCAGCTGCCTGAACGAGCATTCGGATTGGCTGCTGCCGCAGACCAGTCTGCAGAGAGACCTGCAGCAACCAACAGAGAGGAGACTGCCAACCTTTCCATCAACGAGGTCTTACTGCGGAGGGGCACACCTTGTCTCTCCCTGGATCCAGCTTCCTTGGCCCACCACGGTGGTATGGCCAGCTCACTCTCCATGTCGAGCCACCCATACCACTAGTCAGTTGACTGACACCAGCAGTCACCAGTAGAGAGACGACGACAGCCAATTCAGCAGGCCACCCCTACGTGTGCAGCCTACACGTGCCTGCCGAGCCCATATTACAGTAGGGCACTAGAAGGAGACGCCATGGCTGCCGTCTTCTATATTCCAGTGGCCGCGTCACCCACACACTTCTCCAAAGAAACGGGGATAGCCTTGCAAGCTGAGTCACATGACTCGCCAGTGACTCTAGTACCAGGAGGTACTAAGCAGTGGCATCAGAGCTGCTGTAATGAGATAAAGCTTGCCAACGCCCTTGCAGGAAGCAAAATGCAATGTGCAGCAATCATCCTAGAGGCAGTGTAGACAGTAGCCCACCCCAGTGATACGTTGATCTGCGCTACGAGGCTTGACACCTAAGTATGAATCTCTCGCTAGATAGGATTTTGTGCTCATACCGATTTCATAATAAATCAGTACTACAATGGCTTCAAGAGCCCTCACCATGATGACTCTTTTAACAGGTTGGTGTGTCGCGTGCTAGGAATAACTTTTTGATATTATTTCCTTGCACATCCTAGGTTAATCTATACGTAAATATTACCTTAGCTTTTGTTTGCTTTGAGAGTTGTGTAATGTAACGTTAAAAAATAGGGCAGGGTAGAGAAGCAACCAAAGACTGAAACTGTGAGAGCAGGTTGCGATAAGATAGCCTTTGTTAATAAATAGTTGTTTTTTTGTGCCATGTTTGCCGATTACGTAAGGGTAATCGTATTTTTTGTGTAACTGATTTCAGCAAGCAGTTATGGACTTTATATGAGAAAGGTTATGAGTAGATAAAAATGCAAAGTAATACACAAAAATAATGCCTTCTAATCAATAGCGACGGGTAAAAGAAAGGTCTATTTTGAAATGTGAGATAATTTCTGCCAACAGCATGGGACTAGCTGCGAGAAGAGAAACTGAATTGGGTTATACTTTTGAGCGTATTCATGCCTTTCTCCTTGTATATCTTTATCTATTTCCATTGTAGTGATAAAAGCACTTGTGTATTTTGTGTATAGATTATATCCCTCTGCTTCACTCTACAAAGAACCCCCTTAGACAGGAGACAGGTCTGAAAGCGCCCGGCTGTATGGAAAATCCTTAGTTTGAAGTAGCAAAGATGTAAAAATAGCAAGCTGTGCGACACCAGTACCATAGTAAATCTTCCATGTAGCCGGCCACATTGTTGCTGCAGGAGAATTAGAGAGTGAAATGCTTGTAATGGTGACATAAGAATTTTAGGATAATCTGTCGAAAGATATTTCCTTCCCAGTTGATCCTTTCGCGTGCAGATCATATGTTTATTTGTTGAGAGTCACCAAGAGTAAGAATCAGCTGTGGCTGCACATTGTAATGAAAAGAGGCCTGCGAGACACCACCGGTTAATCCCGTAAAAAGAATTGAACGCAGACAAGAAAAAACACCTTGTAATTTGAGACGCAAAAGGAAAACAACAGCGCATTTCTTGATGCCAGGTGGATAAAGAAAGCTGTCCTCCTTGTTTTTTCCTCGTAGCGAGAGAGAGCGAGATAGGGGTAGTTCCGCGAGATAGGGGTAGTTCCATGTGTCTGAGCAAGACAGTGAGTCTCCCCCCCCTTTTTTTTTTTTTTTTTCATGTTTTTGTTGCGGGCACGTAAAAGAGCGTTTAAACGCCAGCTGTGCAACCTACAGAAGCCAAAGAAGAGGAAAATTGCTATTTAGGGGACTGCTTAGCTTCTCCGTAAAGGAATTCTCTCTTCATTTCATCATCCCTTTGAGATTGGTGGCTGAGAGAAATGTCGATTGTGACCTGAGAAAAAAACTTTCTTTTCAGGCTGTTGGCAAAAGTTGAGCAGAACATTAGCTCCTTTTTTACAGCTTTGGTTTCTGACAATGAATGTGTTCTGTCTCTGCGGATGGATGTATGCTTGATTGCCTGTGACGGTGACTAGTAGAGGAGGATACACCCTTCCTCTCCAGGGGAAGGGGGGTCTGACCTTTTCCCTACCTTGCAGCAACGCTAGTCAAGTGGGGTGTCGGAGGTAAATGGAGTAAGGCAGTGCCGATAAGAGCCGACTATCTCCACCTAAACAGACCCAATCATCAGTATACCTCTGTAGATTGGACTACTGAGAGAAAAGTAGAATTCTTCCCTTCAAATCTTCTTCCATTTTCTTCTCAGAAATGAGCTCTAATCTCGTGTTGTTCAGACGGAGGCCATAGAGGAAGTGTGATATTACTCTACAGAGAATATGCCTTCCCACGACCTGTTTTGATAATGGTAATTGTAATGACTCAAAGCTCCATCCTTAGGTCTTTTGCCGTGGAGTGTGAATGTTTATTTTATCTCGTTAGCATGAGATTGTCCTGTCTGCCTTGCAGATTTTTTTTTTCACCGGCTTACAATAACACGGCTTAAATGACAGCGAGTACATTTATTCCCCGCTAGATAGCGTTAGCAGTAATCATCACCTGTCTTTTGTTTCACATCCCCCTTCCAGCCAGCTGGTGACATCACAGAGGCAAGTCATGCATTTGCACCCTCACTCAGTGACACTACCCTTTGCCCTAGTGGCATCAGCTAATCAGTAACGGGCAGTGACCCGGGATGATGGACAGTGGTTCATGATGAGTATAAAAGATGAGACGGTCCATGTCTTGACACCTGTCTTCAGCTGTCCAGCACCAGCTGCTCAGACAACAATCCCCGTTCTTCATTAAGCGACGCTTGCGATATGGTTTTGTAAAGCAGAACAAGGCTAGCACGACCCCGCAAACCACTAAACTAGTCGGGAGTCAACCCGAAACCAGCCAGACTTTGGGGAGTCTGTAAAGACTCCGTGGAACTCAATTGTAAGTATCCGAGATGTCCGAATCAAATCTGAGCCATGTTTACCAAGGCAAAGCTGCCACCACAATGAACAGAGCCATTGGCAACTGAAGGGTACATCATACCTAAATGCCCCAGAGTAGGCGTGAATTTCATTAGTTGCACACACTGCCAGAATAGATTCCACTACCTGTGCTTGGGGTGGAATGGGGAGCCCCAGTACACTGATGGGCTGGAATACCGTTGTTACAAATGTCGAACCCGCCAGACTGTGTAGTGGAACTGGCTTACTTGAATTGGACAAGGGTGGAACACAGCAAAATATATTAAATGTGCGCAAATGTTTCACCACCTATACATTGGCTGGCTGAACGAAAGGACCACGAGACCGGCTTAGTGTAAAGGTGTGAGTTTAACAAACACATAGCAGAATACAGACCAAATAATTTCAGCACTCACCACAGCACGACGTCCACCCAGGGTAGCAACAGGCCTCAACTACCAGAATTTGCAGGAAGACCCCACTAGGATTTACCCAGGAATGCGAGAGGGAGTTTAAAGAAAATGGATTCCTACTTAAACAATGGGGAATTCATTTCAGAATGGGGCAACTTTGATCACATCTATCTACCCAGCTCTCAGGAGAGGAAGTATTACTGCATTTTCTACGAAGTTCCACAGTCGAACCCAGGCCACAGAGGAAGAGGCCAAAATATTTATCAGAAGGAAAGTGCAGGTATATCGCCAGATTTTCCCCGAAGGGAACGAGGAAAGTTGTGTTCGTAATATTATGCATATGCTGTTACCGAAATTACGGAACCCCCGAGGGGGTACGTGGATTTTACCGTCTGCCCTGCTGGTTGTCTGGAGTGCTGAAGTCTGACTAATGGCATGGCGTCGGCTTTGCCTCACGTCCGGCGAATCCGGCACCAAAAATGAAAACATGAAAAAACGGAACTTAATAATTAACATGATAAATAAAACTGACATTGTACATAATTATGATTATTAAACTAAAACACATTGTTGACATACTTGTGAATGCCGGAGCCCCAAATGTGGCTAAGAATGTGACGTCACGAGTATGTCACAGCACTTGAAGGGTGGTATTAAATTTAATGATGCCTCAGGTGGCTGATTCTCGAGAGATGATTACATGTACACTCTTTTATTAACATATTAAAATCGGAGTGTGTCGTAATGGTTATAATTACAGGAATGCGTATGGATGTGATGACACACTGATTTCGTAACTAGGGACGGAGCTACGCCCTGTCTTTTCTGGTATGTTATCTATTCTCTGTGCTGGAGCAGGCAGTTTCCCTAGTTGATTATGGTGCAATCACTGCTAAAATGATGTTCTAAGGTGTGTTGAAATATAATGTCAAAAGATCCGCAACACACCAACCTGTTAAATTTGTCGTTTGACAGCTTATATTCATCCATAGTAACACTGATTCAATGCATGTCGTGAAGAATTCACTGGCTATTCTGAATAATGGTGCTGATGATGTACTCACTGGATTGGCATTGCGCTGCAGTGCACTGTCCAACAATATTAAGCACTGAGGTAGCTAACTAGCTAACACTGACACTTGACTGGTGTGGGTGCCTGTCGACACATTGCTGGCGCGCCTCCGTTTCCTAGGAGATGCGTTTGGGGAATGTGGTCAATGGAACTTGGCAGATGGCCACCATGGAGTATCTCGGTACTGCCCTGTCATGACTTGGGCATGGCAGGCAGGGTGGCTGGACTCAGTGCTGCTGTCTCTGGAATCTACGTTGCCATCTCGTAGGTTACTGGCAGTGTCAAATGCTGGTTGACTGGATGCACTGCTTGCCCCAGGTGGCAGCGCTCGGGATGCCTGGTCCGAAAATGTTGCTGGGTCCCCCACAGCGGTAGACCTGGACAACTGGATATGGGGCAGTTGCGGCCTAGCCTCTAAAGCTAATGTCAGGTCGTCGTCAACGTTGTGGGTGGCAACTCTCTCTGGGCTGGAACTGGTGGTCTCCAAGGCTGACTGGACTGCGGCGGGTGCTCCGGACACTCCTGGCTGAAGGTAGGGCACCTTAGGGCTGGTAACTGCGCCTGCCATCTCCTCGGGACTGGTTTGGAACGTGGCTGCTGTGGGGCCTCCAGCTGATCCTCCTTCACGTCCATGAGGGGACTCCGGTTTCTCGTCCTCAGATCTGTCTATAACACAGTTTACTGGTTTAACACAAGTACTAACTACAATTGAATTAATAGGAAAATTCCCAGCGGGATTAGCCTCGGGTTCACCCTGTGTATAATCCCGGAAGCTGTCCTCGGTGCTAGGAGGCTCTGGATACTAGAAACTGGGTGCCTCCACATTGAGTGTTGAGTGTGCAGCGAGGGCAGCCGCACGATCAAGGGTGACCATGGCCTCTGAGGTGCATTCGTCCAGCATAGGCGATTGGACCTCGTGGACTTGGGTTGCTCGGAGGTTGAGTGGTAATCACTGACTGAGTTCTTCTGATGCCAGCAGTTGGGCAGAGGCGCTGCTAGCTCATTCTCTAGGTCTGCGGGGCTTCTCCATGGTATCTCCGTAGTGCTCTGAGTCCACTTCCCTGGGTGATGAGCGAACTTCCGGCGAAAAACTGAAGGTGTGGACGGTGCAGTCCTCTCTGAAACTGCTCCTCTTTCTGGGTTAGGGGCCCCTGCCCTAACAGGTACTGAGTAGTCACTCATCGTTACATATTGCTCTCTCTTGTTCATCCTGGTGGGTGGAGATGTCCGTTCTTCCGGGCAGGCAGACATTGAGACTTGTTCCTTGGCATCGTCCGAAGTGTCGGGAAGTAACGACGGCTGGTTATACTGAGCTGGTGCCAAGGTGGATTCTGGATATGGGCATATGTGGCTTAGGGTTACTTTCCTTATCTTCCTGTGGCTATCCTCAGCTCCGTAAATGTTATCCTGGTGCCCTATAACCTTGTACCGTCCTTCCCACTTGCCAGTTAATCTGGTGCTAAATTGGTTACCTCCTTTACTCAGGAGGTGGCTATGAAGAAGTACAGTTTCTCCAATAGCAAAAGGCCGGATTCCAGTGCGGGGAGGAGGGTATTTACAGCTCACATATTCCTCCTGTTTCTCCCGGGCTTTTTCAAAGTTCGGTGGCTTGGCTAATGGCTTCGGGTTGTGACATAGCAAAAGGGGTGTAATCCCATTGCCACTCCCCCGGGCTTCGAAGCATGTGTCCTAGTGAAAGCTGGCTCGGGCTAGCATCTGTGGCTACGCTTGTCCTTTTGTGTAGGGCAAAGAGCATCTTAGGCAGATGGCGGTCCCAATAGTGTTGGCTTTCCTCCAGATTCAATCGTAGGTGCTTCTTAAGCTCCTGGTTACGCCATTCTGTTGGCTTGGGAATGGTACAGTGGTGTTGTCCAGGCCTCAACTTCTCATCCTTGACAAGCCTTTTTCCATAGTGTGCTGGTAAATTGGGTGCCATTGTCCATAAGGATACTTTGAGGATATCCCCATCATGGGACTACCTCCTGCTTGAACTTGGCAATTATGTGCCGGGTCTGTTGACTAGGTAGGGGGAATGCTTCTCCCCAACGCGAGAACATATCAGTGATCACTAGCATGTGGCAATTCCCTCGGGTACTTCTGGGGTAAGGTCCCATAAGATCTGCAACAACTCGATTCCAGGGTGTGTAGGTCTTGCAGGGTTTCGCAGTGTTCCACTCGACTGGATATGCTTTGTGTTGGCAACATTTGGGGCACTCACTAACGGTCACCGGCGGACGTCACGGCTCATGCTATCCCAGACGTACCGGGCACTGATGTTAGCAAACGCCTCCCGAGTTCTTGGGTGTCCTGCACCCGGGTGATCATGGAAATTATGGCAGACATCTTTCCGTAGAGCTTGAGGTATCCAGATTTTTCATGGGGTGTCTGGTTGGCGATTGCGTGACCACACGACACTGTCACGCATTTCCTACCATTGCGGGTATTGTTGGATGACACAGTTAACCTCTGGATCAAGCTGCTGATGTAGTTCAATTTGACTGCGAGTTAATTGTAACTGCAGTAGCCAGATTTGTTCTTTAGTCTGGAGTTTTGGCGTTTCTGAAGGGAGCGTTCGTTCCATATTTTTGTCTGGTTTGGCGTCCTCACTGGAGCTGGACTGTCGGGACAAAGCGTCTGGTAGTTAATTCTGTGTCCCTGGGCAGTGCTATATTTTGAAATGAAATTCCGATAGTAGGAGATCCCAGCACCCCAATTTGACCTTGTTGTCTCTGGATTACCTTAGCCATTTGAGTGCCTTGCTATCCCTTTGGAGAATGAAGTGGTTCCCTTACAGATGATAGTGAAACTTCCTTATTGCCCAGGCGATGGCAAGACATTCTTGTTCATTTATATGATACAGTTCCGTAGGTTTCAACCGAGTGATTGCGTGAGCAATAACCAGGGGTTTCCTTCAGGAACATCCTGGTATAGAACTGCTCCCAACCCATTCTTGCAGGTGTCCGTTTGCAGAATGAGGGGTCTCTCCGCCTGTGGGTGATGTAGGCAGTCAATGTGTCGGAAACTGGTTTTGAGAGCTACAAATGCCTCTCTGTGTTTCACTGTCCAATTCCACCTGATGTCTTTTCTTAGCAGTGGGTAACGGGGTGCCATTATCACTGTGATATATGGAACAAAATTCCTGAGCCAGTTACAGAATCCCAAAGAGAGACGAAGTTGCTTCTTCCTTTTGAGGTTCCTCAGCTTCCTAAATGGCTCATAGTGATCTGTCTTGCAGGTAGTTTCCCTTCATGGACCTGACATGGCCTAGGTACTGAATGGAAGTTCTTCCAAAATGGCTCTTTGAGAGCTTGGCTGTGAGTCCACGCAGTTCCAAGCGTTCCAATACTCTCTGGACATGGGAGAGGTGCTCGCTCCAGGTCTGAGTATACTATGATGTCATCTAAATAGGCAAAACAGAACTGGTCTGTGTATCCGGCTAAAACCTCGAACATCAGGCGCTGGAACATAGCCGTTGCATTCTTGAGTCCAAAGGGCATAACACTGAACTGCAATGTTTCTTCATCTGGTGACGTGAAGGCAGTGTAGGGCCTGCTATCAGAATGCACAGCTATCTGCCAATAGCCTGATTGCATGTCAAGGGTGCTAAAAATCCGGGCTTTGCATATGTCACGCAGTGTGTGTGCGAGGTCGAGAGCCGGTGGTGGAGTGAGCAGAGTTGTATCTTTCAGTGCTTTGTAATTCACACAAAAGCGTAATTGCCCATCCTTCTTTGGCACTAGCACTACATGAGAATTGTACGGAAAAGTTGAAGGCTCAACAATCCCTTGCCACTTAATTTCTTTTAATTTCTTCTATTTGCTCCATTATCAATCTCCCATGACTCACTGAGACACTGTATGGTCGGTTATAAGTAGAAGTGGAGTCATTGAATAGGATCTCATGTTGCTCAATTCGTGTTTGGCGTAGATTATCACCAGTTCCAAAGGTGGCCGCATGTTCGTCCAAGACCTCCTTCAGCTACTGAAACTGGTCTTCCGTTAGGTCGTGTTGGATGTTTTCAGCATCAAGGATGGTGGTGTCTTGCTGTTCAGCCGGATACTCACAGTGTAGCGTAACTCATCATTTGTCACCCAGATATACCTTATGCTTCCCGTGATCCATAATGCACTGCTGCTCGCATAGCCAAGGGTGTCCATGGATAACGTCCTCTTCGATATCCTGAGTGACAACAAAGTCTGCTTGTGCCGTAAGGCTTTGAAGCTCGTATTGCAAAGTAATGCTTTCGTCAACGGCGAGGGTGCATTCAGGTTTGGAATTCCAGTTCTGTGTGTTAGTGGTACTGGAGTAGATCATGACAAATGAAGTTCCCTGATACTGCAGAGTCCAATAGGACTAAGGCATTTCTGCAAATAATAATGCTGATTTCAATGTAGGGTGCTATGGATGCTTCCGCCACATCATCTACGAGCTCGACGGTTGATCCCGTTTGGCCAACAGAATCGCCCCCTTCTTCTCGCCCACGTTGCCATTGCCCTTTGACGGTTTATTTTGTGGCGGTGTTTCGACTTGGATAAGTCGCGGCATCCGGTTTGAGTCCCGCGATTTTGTGCGTCTGGGTAACTGCTCTGGTCTCTATGGGCAGACCCTGTTAAAGTGGTTCCGCGGACAGTTCCCACATTTCGGCAATCATCGGGTCTGCGGAGGAGTAGGTGGGGGAGGCTTGGTGCATTGTTCCCCTATCTTCCCGTCATCAACAGGCTTTCCATCAGTGTATCGAGACTCATTTGCTCAGACGAGGCAGGTATAATGGTGCTAGAGACTGCAGTAGGTGCATGGATGTGATGTATTCCCATTCTGGGGCACCCTGGTCACAAACAGCGGTTGTCTCCAGTTGTGACCAAGTTGGCCTCTTCAATCTCGGGCTCGCCAATTGTGGCAATTGACATATTGGCTGTTCATATGGGTGCACGGGGTGTTTCTGGAGACTCCCCGAAGTCTGGAGGTGCCAGGGGTTCTGTATATATGTAAAGTTGGCGGTCATGGCTGGCCTGTTAGAGCTACTTCGTGCAACTTTGGCAGCCAGGCCCCGCATTAGGCGCCAAAGGTCTCAGTTCGACTCCATTCTACTTGACACATGACATACACGGGAATGGATACTCCCTTGTCTTAGGCAGTAGGCAGGGTCCATCTTTTGGCTAGGATATACGCCAAGTGCTCCTATTTAACTGGGGGTTTGCAGTCCTGGCAGGACACTGATGCCTTCCCGTTGTATAGAACTGGTCGGTTACTTTGCAGCAGGTCACAAAATCGGGTGCGGGTAGAAACACTATACGTTTAGGTGAAACTGGTTTCTTGACGATACCTGCGCGACGTGCTATGGGAGTTAGGTCAGTGCTAGTAGTAGATGTCGGAGGTGCGGCACAGAAAGTTGGTCTGAACTGTGGCAGCGGGCGAGGTAAGGGACAAAGTACTTCAGGAACCAGGTAGGCTATGACAGGTGCCGCAGGTTGCTCTGGCTGGTTCAAATGTTCTACGATCCACCAAGGTAATGCTGCAGGGCCGGTGCTCTCAGGTGCGGTGAACACATCTCTGGGAACTTCCGGTTACACTGGGTCTTGCAAGTCCCTCAGGGCCTGGGCTTGAGTTTAAGGATTAAGGCTAGCTAAATGTGTTACCAGGGCAAGAGACCAGAAGCCAGGAGATACTGCCTAACACTCTCCTTGACTCCTTTCCTCTTGGAATAGCGTATCAGGATATAGACTTACCCTCCTACTACCATAACACGATGGCAGGCTCCTTGTACACAATATTACATGTGGCACCATGTGCAGGCCAGAGACTGGCGGACACCTTATTCCAACGTCTGACACATAATGCAGTTCACGCTGGAAGTTAGGCCTCACCTGTCCAAGGTTGCACATGGTTGTGTGATCCTGTCTGAGTCTTCCCAACCCAGGGAATGTCAGCCTCTCTTGGCTCCAAAAGCAGTGGAGAGATCAATGGACACGAGCTGCTAAGCTGGTTAACGATAGTGTACCTGTGTGGCTCCTCCTTTCCACCAACCAAGATTGACGGGAAGGGCGACCTGGCTGAGTGCGTGTGGGTAAAAGTTACAGTGTGATGGCTCAAACGAGTATGTATCCCGGGATCACTTGCGGTATTGTTATTGAAGAATAACGACGGACAAGGTGCTAGGTCTACAGGAAGCGAACTCACAATAAAGGCCAACCTACGTTTATTTCCGAATGGAAACACACATAGTGAATGCACCCTAACTCCTGTCAATGGTATGCGTCTTGGCCGGGATGCTAGAGTTCAACAGTGAATAGGCAGGAAGCAACTGGTGAATAACTGGGTGAATTGGGGGGGTAGGAGGGTGATGTGCAAACGTCTAAGCAATCTCCTCTTGTATTGTTGGATGTGTTATTTTTGTACGACAACGTTATGTACAGATACTGATGCATGGCTTGGAATACTAAGCATGGCGGTGTCATGATGAGTCCTGAGAAGGACTCCAGGATAAGGATACCTAGAGACACGTCCGTGTACGGTAAGGCGGTCAGGGTTTACAAGGTACAAAGCAGGGAGAGATCCTAACTTTCATAAAGCAAGTTGAATTCCGAGCAGCTAGCGCTGGAAACAAAACCTATTCGTAAGTGGGGTTTGAACGAAGTTCGTGTAGTCAGTGTCCGAGCAATCTGGTCAGTACCTGAGCGACCGGTGCTAGGAATAAAGTCTGATTATAAGCGAAGGCTTATATATTTCTAAAGGTGTAAAATAAAAAGCAGACAAAACTGAATGACAACTGGAAATTGTGCATAGTATAAAAGTTTAAGTTAAATTACAGTGGAAGGGTGATATAACTGGGTCCTTTATAATAACACTCTGCTTGACATACAGAAAATAAATCAGATAAATAGATCAAAATGTTTTCAACATCTGCAGCATAAGTAGCATCGCATCATCCCCTTTACATCCTTTTGATGCCAACATATGGTTAGCTGAGAAGAGTGAGAGATGAAGAATAATGAAATCTGTTCAATGGTACAGAGAGATCTGTCAATTACAAAACAAGAGGAAAAAGTTACTTCAAGATTTTTATGAGACAGAAGAACTTGCCCTGCCCTTGTTCCCACACTCAGTTTACCTGTACCTGCTTCCCTTCACCACAGAGATCAAACTGTCTCCCCTTCCTTCTGCCCTCTCCCTCTCATAAATACCTACCGTATTTCGGCGTGTATAGGCCGCACATTAACAAAAAACAAATGACTACAGAAAGTGGGTTGCGCCTTGTATACCAGACACTGGCATTAAAAAAATTATTTCCCCAAAATATATTTGCAAATTTGTCAGCATACAGTACATTTTAATGTTTTAACTTGAAGGAAGTAAGGAATGGAAGAGGAGGAAGAAGATGAGGAGGAAAAAAAACAAACTTTTTCCACTCTTGCCATTTTCTGTTCACTCTCATTCATAAACAAAGAAACCTTCATCCCGCACGTGTAAAATGCAAACATGTTGGAGCTCGGCCATAGATGCTGTAAATGAGAAAATAATTTCTCTGCTGTACAAGAGAAACATATCTTACGTAGTTTGCACGCCCACCGTGGCACTACGAGAGCACAATGATACAACACCATTTTGTGTAACATGTTGCCGTGATTTTGCTGTGTTGAGTCACGTTACCATCTGCGGAATAGTAATAACATGATGTATATTTGTAAACGTTGCAACATAATACAAATTTTCTGTCACAAATGTTTTATGGAGGAGAAATTAAGTCTGGATTTATTATGTGTCTACAGATTCATAACTTAACAATATTTATAGGAATACAAAAATTCAGTGTGGCCTATACTTGAAATATAAACCATCCCAAATTTTTCATCAAAAACTTCTGGTGCTGTATATACATGCCAAAAGATGGTATGTTCCTCACACAGGAGGTTGGCATTTGGGCCTCTCCCTTTCCACAGAGCAACAGTTATAAATGCTTGGGGCAAAAACAATACTCTCCATTGCCTACCTGCAAACTATGAAAGTTGAGGCATGACGTTGGCTGAGCTGATGGCAACGTCACTGTCAGATAAGGTTCTATTGTGCCGGTCAGAAGCACAGGCTATATAACTGTACTAACTTACTGGCTGCTGATTGTTTCCTGGCTACGAAACAGGCTGGGGTGTGTGACCTTGCGGCACAGTACAAAATCAGGTGTGGGTTGCACAATTCTACACACAGTTGGTGCGAACACCGTCATTGATTTACCTGCAGGGCTCGGGGTTTGGCGTAGCTCCTGGCTCAGCCGCTGATGCTGCTGCTAGCTGGAACTAGGGCCAGATCCTTGGGCAGTAATGGTGCTACAGCTGGCTAGTGTTCGAGGTGGGCTGTTTGTCCGGATGTGTCTGAACCACAGGTTGGCTATACCCAGTGGTACTGGAAGTTCCTGGCGAATGTTCACGACAATCAGATTCACCTCACCGGCGGTCTTGTGGGGTGCCTGAAAGAGGAAGTGTGGAGGGACTGGGAGGTGAAGTCTCTTCAGTTGTCAGGCGCAGCTTGAGCTCGTTCCCATGGGGATAGACTGCAGAGGGAAGTTGGCACTGTGTTGGCTACTTTCAGAGACAGTGGCTGCCATCTGAGCTATGCACTTTGCACCACTCCTATAGGTGAAGGGCACAGAGGGAGGTACTATGGTTTACAATGCTAAGGAAGAGCAGGTGATGGAAATCCCTAGCTATGCATGCAGCCAGTCGTGACTAGGCCACCCAGACTCAGTACTATTGTTCCAACTGGCAAAAATAACACGGTGGATGGAGGAATGGGCTGATCTGGATATTTAGTAATGTCGTGGGTGTGGTCCAAAAGGTGTCAGACCTCCAGAACCAGTCTTCCACTCCAACCAGTGAAAATAACAATACGGTAGATAGAGTGAATCAGCTGGGCTGGCTAGCTAGTTGCCTTGTTGATTGAGTTTCTAGTGGTTGTGGCTCTACCATATATGCACACCAGGTACCTTTGCGTACCTGGTCTGCAGTATAGGTGGCTGTCTAATGTGTGTTTTTTGCAATGTACGTGCGCCAAGGGAGTCTGCAGTCCTACTCTAGGTATGGCAAAGATGGTTTCAATGGTGCTGTCTCCTGCTTTTCCTTAGTAGGTGGATGTCTATTGGAATTGAAGTCCAGTCACCCTATGAGGAATAAACACGGTGGCCCATATTAACTCCTAACTATCAATGATCAATCACCCTAGCTCGGGTGTCACTACCAAAGTGGTAGTGAGTGTAAACGGGGGGTGTTGAAGACTTCTTTGGGGGTCTAGAAGATGTCTTAAAGGTAGCAGTGGTCCTTTGTGAGGAAGGTGGTAAAAGCAGAGAACGCCAGCACACAAGGTGGTGGAGCGAACTGCTAAGTATCAACAGGAGCTGTGCGCTCGCTTATATGGATGGCCAGCAATGTGTCCTTTGGCCGGTCGGGCTGGAGCTCGTCCTTTAGCGGCAAAGGCTGCATTCTTTTGGGTGAGACTGGAAGTGTGCATTTCCTTATATGCAAGTTGCATCACTCCGACGAGCTTAAGGGTAGTGATGGGCTGCTTGGACGGCTTCTATCACACGCAGGGGTGGTGTGACGCCTGACAAGACGGTCTTGGCTGTCTTGTCCTGGGTGCCCCTTGCCTAGGGGCATGCTGGTTGCCTCTGGTAGCAAGTCGTCCAGGGTTCAAACCCCGCCTGGGGTGACGTGATGACATCTGAAGATGAGGTGAAGTCATATGTAATAAATATGTCAGTACACCTCAAGCATCAATTCCCCCCCCCCCCCCCCTTTTCCCCAACCACATTGCAACGTAAACATCTGGTAGAATGCTGTGGGTACAAGTGATGTAGAACTGTCACAACTGGTACTATTTTGTAGGTGGGTGGGTAGGTAGGTAGTGTCTCTTTTTTATTCTTGTTTTGTAGCGGGCAGAGTAGGAGAGCATTTAGACACCATCTGTGTTGTGAATGACCTTAACCCTATCCCAGCTGTTAGGAAGAAGGTCAAGTTTAATACAAGTAGAGCGGCACGCTGTGTTGCAGCACATAGAGTGGCACTCTTTACAGAAGTGTGGAAGGAAGGAAAATTACTGTTGAGGGGACAGCTTTGCTTTCTTACAAAGGAATTTTCTTCATGTCCCCCCATCTCTCTGAGTGACTTGGCCGAGAGGAATGTTGATTGACCAGAGAAAACTCGCTTCAGTTGCAGGCTGTTTGGCAGCACTATTTGAGTGGAATAGTTACTCTCCGCCAGGTACGCTGATACCTGATGCGTGGAATGTATTCTATCTCCGGCTCAAGGGTGTCAGTTTGATTTTCTGCAAAGGTGACTAGTAGAGGGAGACGCGCTCTAACTATCCATGGGGTCGTGTTACGGCTTGTCCCCATGCAGCAATGCTAGTTGAGAGGAGTCACTGTGAAATGGGATAGCATGGCAGGCACTGCAGAGAACTGTTCACTCCCACTTGAGCAGTATCAATCTCCTTTTGAATGGAAAGCTGAGCTGTCTTGGGTGAATTGTCTTTCATCTTTCCCCAGGGATGAGCTTCAGTTGCAGCGGAATGGGGGTGAATTGGCGCAGGAAGCTTTTTCAACAATGGATATTAGACGACTTCCACTACATCCTTATGTCAGTTTTGCGTATGAGTCAGAAGTTTGCATTTACATTTGTGTACTGTCTTCCATCATGCAGATTGTTTTATTCACCAGCTTACCGTAGTAATGCTTAGAGGAGGCAAAGAGTTCTTTTACTCCCTGTTAGATAGCACTATTAGTAGGAATATTGTTTGTCTGTGCTTTTCATCCAGGCAAGTCATGCATTTACTACCCCCCACTCTGTGACCACCCCTCACCATAGTTACACAAGTCAATCAGCATTGGGCAGCGGCCCAAATTATATAAAAGAAGAGACAGCCTACGTCTCCACAACGGTCTTCATTTCCAGCACTCGTTGGTCGGATTTGACCAGCCTGCACCCTTTTAGCCTTCACTTATAACCAGACTTCATTCCTAGCACCGGTCGCTCAGGATCTGACCATATTGCTCAGACACTGACCACACGAACTTCGTTCAAACCCCACTTACGAATAGGTTTTGCTTCCAACGCTAGCCGCTTGGAATTCAACTTGCTTTATGACAGTTAGGATCTCTCCCTGCTTTGTACCTTGCAAACCCTGACCGCCTTACTGTACACGGACGTGTCTGTAGGTATCCTTATCCTGGAGTCCTTCTCAGGACTGATCATGACACTGCCATGCTTAGTATTCCAAGCCATGCATCAGTATCTGTACATAACGTTGTCGTACAAAAATAACACATCCAACAATACAAGAGGAGATTGCTTGGACGTTTGCACATCACCCCCTCCCCTCCCAATTCACCCAGTTATTCACCAGTTGCTACCTGCCTATTCACTGTTGTACTCTAGCATCCCTGCCAAGACTCGTACCATCGACAGGAGTTAGGGTGCATTCAGTAGGTGTGGAAACTTATGTTGGCCTTTACTTTGAGTTCACTTCCTGTAGACCTAGCACCTTGTCCGTCATTATCCTTCAATAACAATACCGGAAGTGATCCCAGGATATGTACTCGTTCGAGCCATCACACTGTAACTTTTACTCACTGCACTCAAACAGGTTGCCCTTCCCGTCAACCTTGGTTGGTGGAAAGGAGGAGCCACACAGGTACACTATCGTGAACCAGCTTGGCAGCTCGTGTCCATTGGTCTCTCCACTGCTTTTGGCGCCAAGAGAGGCTGACATTCCCTGGGTTGGGAAGACTCAGACAGGATCACACAACCATGTGCAACCTTGGACAGGTGAGGCCTAACTTCCAGCGTGAACTGCATTATGTGTCAGACGTTGGAATAAGGTGTCCGCCAGTCTCTGGCCTGCACATGGTGCCACATGTAATATTGTGTACAAGGAGCCTGCCATCGTGTTATGGTAGTAGGAGGGTAAGTCTATATCCTGATACGCTATTCCAAGAGGAAAGGAGTCAAGGAGAGTGTTAGGCAGTATCTCCTGGCTTCTGCTCTCCTGCCCTGGTAACACACTTAGCTAGCCTTGATCCTTAAACTCAAGCCCAGGCCCTGAGGGACTTGTAAGATCCAGTGTAACCGGAAGTTCCCAGAGATGTGTTCACCGCACCTGAGAGCACCGGCCCAGCAGCATTACCTTGGTGGATCGTAGAACATTTGAACCAGCCAGAGCAACCTGCGACACCTGTCATAGCCTACTTGGTTCCTGAAGTACTTTGTCCCTTACCTCACCCGCTGCCACAGTTCAGACCAACTTTCTGTGCCGCACCTCCGACATCTACTACTAGCACTGACCTAACTCCCATAGCACGTCGCGCAGGTATCGTCAAGAAACTAGTGGCACCTAAATATATGGTGTTTCTACCCGCACCCGATTTTGTGACCTGCTGCAAAGCGACCCGGCCAGTTCTATACAACGGGAAGGCATCTTTGTCCTGCCAGGACTGCAAACCCCCAGTTAAAAGGAGCACTGACGTAGCTCCTAGCCAAAAAGATGGACCCTGCCTACTGCCTAAGACAAGGGAGTATCCATTCCCATGTACGTCCTGCTCAAGTTATCTGAATTCCATTAACTATAGCATGATCAACTAATGTACATCTTCATATGAACACATACAATTATGTCTTTTCTTGAGGCATGCTCATTTACTTGCTTTTGGTTAATGTCTTAGTCAATGTCAGTACCGTCACCTGTAAAATACCTATACATAATAATATTTCAAATATAAACAGTTTTCTTTATCACTTTGTTAGTTCGTCTAGAATTCTACCTAGAGAAAAAATTTCATTTGACTTTCTCCGAGGAAGTGAACAAATACTGATGTTGTTTGTAGGAAATGAAAAATATGAAGGAAAGGGCTTGCGAGCAGGAGAATATGTGTCCGTGCTCATCCCTGAAATGCCACTTGATCTCTGCAGTTCATCTCCGGCAGCTCACTCTCCACCACTTTTTGTGCTGGATCTATATGCCACCTTCAAAGTCCTAGCGATCTACCAGAAACTCTTCAACACTGCTCCAACAGCCCTCTAAGATGCCTTCAACATTTCTTCTGGTAACGGCAACCACACTGCCCGTTCTGGCAGTGTTAACACCACCACTACCTCCATTGGTAATGGCCTCCAAAGGTCCCTTCTGGACATTGGTTGGAGTTAGGGTCAGTTATTTTCATAGCTACCTTTCCGTATCACCTTGTTCAGTGTAGGACCAGGACCCCGTCACCTGGATTTACCTAGTCTACCATACTGTTCAGTTCCTGTTAGTTAGGTGGTAGTACATGCCAACAGGCTTATTCTCCATGAACTAAATAGGAGTTTCTTTTAATTTCTTGAGTACTATTTTCTAGGTTGACTGTTCAATCTTCAGTAGACGATGTTCCACCGGAGTAAACCAGGAGACCACGTACTTGACTCTCAATTTACCAAACCTAGTGTAGGACTGCGGCCTTCCTTCACAGAGCGCACGTACGTCGAGAACATACACAGTCAACACCCATACTGTGCACCTGGTGTGCAGTAAGGTAGAGCCCCAACCACTAGTATCTCAATCCAAGAATAATCGGATCGCTAGTCCAGTTGATCCACTTTGTCCACCGCGCTATACTGTTGCCGGATGGAGTGATAAACCATGTCTAGATATCTACCCTCACTTGGACCCACACCCACTGTCGTCTGGCACCCAGAGAACACCCAAAGCTCTATAACCACTGCGCCTCATGTCACCGGTTAGAGGAATGCCGGGTATGACTTTGGTATGTTCATCTGTGGCTTTGGTTATACACATAGCCAGGGAACTTTATCGCCTGCTCTCCTCTCGTGAGGCTGTCCATTGCACCTACCTTATGCCATACACCCAATGGAGTGTTACCAGTTGGCGTGGGAGAAATGAAACTTCTACAACCGATGCCAATGGGAGCTACAACATTTTTCCAACTGCGCTTAGCAGAGTAACCCCACAGGAATGAGTTGAAGCCGCCTGCCAGCTGGAGAGGCCTCACCTCTCAGATCCATCCCAACAAACTTGTTTTTAGCCTCTCATTAAGACCACCGGTCGACCTCACCCAGTGGGCACTGACATTTGTCAGGGAAGTGATGTATCACTCGGACTCGCCAATCCCTGGTTCCAGTGCCGCCGGGCCAACAGCCCTCCACAGGCCCAACTCAACTCCAACTCCAGTCGACAGGTGCCACATCTGCAGCAGACGAAGGAGTTACCCTGGGCACCATCAAGCACAGGTAAACCAGTGAAAGTTTGTCAGCCCATCTGCCAGGCTGTTCAAACCCCTACTGACTTTATACCTTGCTGCCAGGCCACGCGCCCGACATTGTAAGCCATGTCAGTCGGGGCCCAGTCTATCGACAGCAAAATCAGTTATTTTAACTCCCCATGCCTCAGACCTGCACAATGAATCCTTGCCGGACCTTAGTATACCCCCTCACACGTCAACATGGACTACTATATTGCTACTTGTGAAAAATTTGGTGGAAATCTGTTGATTAGTCACTTAGATATGACATAAAAATTTAATTTACTTATTTGGTGCTATTTTACAAAATTGCCATTAGAAGAGGTTGTGTATAATATCCTTCTAATATGTACTGTCTGCTTAAAAGTTTAGTTATATTCAAATTGTTTTGTATATATTACAAACTTATGAAAATAAAAGGTGACCATGTCCATAGTCAATGTATGACGTTCTGTTGCATGACACATTCTGTGCTTCTAGTAAGTGCTCTCTATGAAACGATTTTGTCCTATCTTGGAACACATTCATCCTTATGGGCAAGTCACATCAATTAAAACATTAATGGAGGCAGGACACATGGTCTTCTAGATAATTAGCAAGCCCAATTTGATACTACGGACATGTCTCAGCTTTTACTGTTCACCGCAACTTGCCAGAAGCAGTCACGTCAACACCCCTCTGTGAAGATTTTACTATCTACAAGTTCGCCGCTCCTACCAGGACGGTTGCGCCAGTTACACAGCGTGCCGCTGTAGGGCAGCAGGCATTCAAGTGGAGAATCACAGCCTTAATAAGTGTGCAATATTACATTGTAAATCAGTGTGTCTAGAAGCACACAGTAGGATCGCAGCTTTTACCCTGCTTTGTCTTGGACTGTATTTTTTTTCCTTTCAAATGCCTTGTACCAGAAAAGGCAGAAATAAAAGGAAACTTAAACTGATATTAAAAGAAATAGAGAAGGAATTATCCAATTTACCCCTGCCAGAGACGATGACAGTAAGGCATTATTTCAGCCACCCAAAAGAGGTCCAGGAGGCTCACAGTTTGAGCATATTTTAATTATTCACTGTGGAGACACTCTCCTAGGGCTCTACCACAAGTGGATCAAATACCCCTTTCTAGTCCCTCCACCTTCCCTACTCCAGGAACTCCCCTGCGGTCAATGCACCACTCCACCACAACCAGCGTCAGCTGCTGTGCAGCTGCCAACCACCTCTTCGAGCCAGATGTCAAGGAGGAGTGTGCCGCTGCCTCACTGTCAACAGGTAGTGTGACGGAATAAAATAGTGACAGCAATGCTTTATTTTATCCCCACTTGCAAACCAACCAGACCAACCCTGTACACAGGGATATTTCTGAAACGATCTTAGAGTTCCTAGTAATGCTCCTTGCAACACTGGTCTGACCATTGTTGAAGGCCTCCTCTTGTACAAAAACGAGATCTTCCTAACAAAGAATGAACGTAAAATTTACTGTAGGGGTTGAAATACCCAGTCCCTAGTCCCGGATATTCATACCCAAGCTCTCTAAACAGTAATTAACCACGTTTTTAATCATGCCTTAGCCAGAGCATTCTAATCATGGGCATGTGTTCGACCTCCAACGACGTTAATGTCCTAGTGTCTACGATTTTCTCTCCGTATAGGTTGATCTTGTTTAGTGAGGTTTCATCCCTTGTGTAATTAATGATTAGTAAACCACTATTCAATTCAAGTGAATAACCGTAGAGGAGCTATGGAGATTCAATGCATGGCACCCAATGTGGGACACATTATCCTCACCAAGGCAATTAAATAATTAATTAGATTGTTATACCCCTAGGAGCAGGCTTCACTACTTAAAACATACCTGTTTACATCACCTGCCAATATACTACTTGTCTGCTGAATTTGGTAGGAATAGGTCTATTGTTTCCCCAAGATATTACATAATAATTTGGTTTTCATGTAATGCTAATGGCCAACAAAGTGACTTTGTGTAGTCACATTTGATGGATATAGCATTTACTGCCAGCGTACGTAATGTTCAGGACAAAATAATTTGATATTTTGATGCATGCAGCATTTCTAAACCGCATACATCACAACAAATCACAAAGATTTGATAAGCACCAATTCTAAGTGGTTCATTCTGGAATGAAAGCCCTCTTCCAGATGTTGTAATAGCATACCTATGCCACAGCAGCTGTTCCACTGACAACCATCCTCGACCTTAGTACAAAGTACTGTAGCGCCCCAAGGGCAACAAGCCTCACATATACTGCTGATACTGTTGGCATTCCAAGATTGGTATAAAGAGGGCACAAAATCTAGGAAAGTTTACGAACTTGATGTGGTTGTAAATACTGTGCTGAAAAATGGACTAATTGATGAGCTACTGAAAATATGTAGGCTTAATGCACAGTGCGCTTTGTGCATTATAGTTCAAACTATGTGATATAGTTATTGTTTGGAAAAGGGCAATATTCTCATTGAGTGTGCTTTGTTGTAAGAGTTTATCTGCAATCTGAAAATTAGTTGGTGATTAACCGTATTCACAGATGAATATTGTCACCTCAGGTGATGTAATTTTATGATTGTTAATCTTAACCAATACTGGGATTTCATTTCTTGTTATCTAATGCAGCAGGTAAGTGAAATGAATGATTCCCTTTTCTGTGTATATACATAATATTTGTTTCTAGCCTACACAATTCACGGTAAAGTGAGCAGCTAACTTTTGTCCTTCTGCAACTTTTTAATATAAAAAGTGCTGTCCGGGTGGGACTAGCAGTCTAATGAACACAATGTTTACATTACACTGCTTTCAATAGTTAACTTCTTAGGCCACCATAAAGTATATTTATTTATTTTGTTTATGAGTATGATATAGGCCTATTGCCCTATCACATGATGAGATTATCACTGCGCCCACTAATTATATTAAGTGATTTCATAAATAATCCTACCAAAATATTTGCATCAATTATTACCAATTACAGTTATCCGAGTTAATAATATTTTTACAACATATACAATCATGCAGAAAAGTGTTTTTGTGTAAGAATATGTGTTAAAAAATTCTCAAACATCAACAAAAATTTTCAAGGTTTTCATTCTTTTTGTTGTTACTCTTATACAGCATTGTAAGATTATCTAAATACATTTCAACACAAATTACTTTAATGCTTTATATTCTTTGCACATATCATTGTAAATCATTTATCAATAGTTAGAGACCCTGCCATTTCGAGTTATAAAAGAACAATCTCGCTAGACTTCACAATCCTGTGCATCCTAGGGTGCTACAGTACAGATAGTTCATTAATTGGTTGTTAGATGAGTGAAGGTCCAATGACGTACGTGATAACAGAATAAACTTTAATGACATGTAGCCCGCTTCTGAATTATTTCAAGAACTATTTTGCTATTATTGTGCATGTAAAATCAATTGGTGTTATTTCTAGGTAAGATGTGCAATAAGTATGAATAAATGGTATGAATAAATTTGGGCAGAAGAAATTATTTGGGGCTGAAAACAGAAAACGGAAAACTGAAAATTATGATAAAATTAAACAATATGCGCCCAGCATTGATAAATCCTTGTTAACTATTACATCAGCTACCCCTGCAAGTTCAACGTATTGTGACAATGTCAGCATCAACAATTTTCATAAAGAAAATCAGGGCATAAGCATCACTGGAAACATGTACAGAATTTCCCCTTCAGCAGAACCATTTTCCCAAGTGAGTTTGAAGCTTTTGGAATCCATGCATAACCAAACTCTCTTGGAGAAAAAATTAATCTAGTTCCAAAAGAAAGTGAAAACCTATTTGTCCGATCCAGTGTTATGGCCTAGTTTTGCAGCCTTCAGTTATAGACATGTTTTTTTTAACTGGGCCACGAGAAATAAGACACTGTGTTTCTGTTAGATGCAAATAAGCGTCATGTTTATATAAAATATACAATTAGGAAGGTAGATAATGGGGAAAAGTTGAAAAGGTGATGGCTTGTGTATTCTAATAGTTCGGACTGTGCATTGTTCTTTTGCTACAAAATATTCAATAGGGACTGTAGCTCAAAACTGGGAACAACTGGTTTTGTGACTGGAAGCACATAAGCTCATAACATGAAAAGTCACCAGATCATATAAATGTGTACTGCAAGTGGATTGAGTTAGAATCCAAACTTAGTCTCAATCGAGGTGTTGATTCAAAACATTAACAACTTATATATGAGGTTCAACACTGGAAGTGTGTGCTCAAATGCCTTTTGTCATTATTATGTTCTTGGCCCAGCATAATTTGGTTCTCAGGAGAACCTCAGACAAGCTATTTACAGAGAATAATGGAAACTTTCTTGGTCTAGTAGAACTGTTGGGAAATTTAGATGATGTTATGCATGATCACCTAAAGCATGTTTCAGTCACGTCATTACATCAAATGACCATTATTGCGAGAAAACTATACAAAATTAACTTATGAACATTTTAGACGAAGAAGTAATCGAAAACAAATACAAACGGCTCAAAAGGCCAAATATTATTACATAATTTTAGACTGTGCCCCAGATATATCAAACTGAAAAAATGTCTTTCACATTAAGGTTTGTGGATGTAGAAGATGGTGTATTTAGGATAAATGAACAATTTTTGGGATTTCGAATTGCCAGTAATTGTGTAGGAGAAGGCTTGTCAGAACTATTAAAAACTTAGCCTAAAATGGACTAAGATTAGAAGAATGCCATGGCCAGGGATACGACAATGGTGCCAATATGAAAGGTAAAAACATGTGTTCAAGAAAAAATTTTTCAAATAAATCCAAGATCATAATTTTTGCCTTGCCTCATTATTTGAATTTATTAGTTTCAGATGCAGATTCGTCATCAACTATTTTTATCACACTGTTTGGTGTTCTGCAAAAAATATATGTACCGGTATGTGTTGCTCTCGGCTACTGTTCAATGTTGGGAAATTATGAAAGTACCATGCGATCAGCCATACTATGAAGTCACTAAGTGCTATACACTGGGAAAGTAGAATTGGTAGTGTCAAGGCAATTAGATATCAGGTGAAGAATGTGTATGGTGCTGTAATTGCAGTGTTTGAACCTAATTTGGCAGATGCCGGTTTGAGTTACGAAGCACACTCTTTAGCGGACCAATTAATGATATTTGAATTTTTGATTTCTCTTGTTATACGGTGCAATATTTTGTATCAAGTAAAAATTGTGTGCAAATCAATGCAAAATCCAGAAATGGATATTTGTACTGTCACCACTTCAATCAAGAGTTGTATGGAGTATGCGTCTTCCTACAGAAATGATGGCTACCAAAATGCAGTTATAACTGAAAAGAGCTAGCAAGAACATTAGGAGCAGATGCTTTGTTTGAATATGAAGGCCTTGATGAGTCAGCAAATGTTAGTCCAGAAAAACAGTTTAAACTGAAATTTTTCTTTGTCACTGTTGATGCTACACTTACTTAATTGAAACAACGGTTTGAGCAACTCGAAGAACACAAAAAGATTTGGGGATTTTTGAATGTCGTGTGCCAACTCCCAAAAGAATTTGATAATCCTGAAACTGCTGATAAGGCTTTATTGGTCAAGAGTATGGTATTGCAAACAGCTCTAACAAACACTGATGGAAGTCATTCAGATATTAATGGTTTGGAGCTTTGGGAAGAATTATAACACTTTCAGTGTTTTGTACCATAATTCCTGAAGAGTTCTTCTAAGACAGTTTTACAATATACAGAAGACACAAATATGAGCACTACATTTTCTAATATATGGATATCACTTCGAGTATTGCTGTCTTTACGAGTGACAGTTGCAAAATGTGAACACATTTTCGATGTTAAAACTGATCAAAACTTATCTTTGATCTATGACTGACGAACGGCTCTCATCGTTGGCAATATTGTCCATAGAGAATGACATAGCTCGCAAGAGTGACCTTTCTTCATTTACAACCAAATTTGCCAAGGCCAAAGCAAGAAAGGCCCAATTTTGATAGGGCAAGGAAGTGTACATAAATGTTCAATTTGATTTGTATAGTGTCATTATATATTTAATGGTAGATCTTAGTGAGTCTCTTCTTCATTGATGTTACAGTGATTGCAAGAAAGTTACAGGTCTCGTTTTCACAGGACCAAAAGAACATTTGCTGACTGTTTCTAATATAAGTTCATTTTCCCGTTGCATAGTAGTTGTGTGTGTGAGAATTATTATGGAGCCCCAGTTCTGTACTAACAAAGTTTGGTGACAGCGAAATGATATACGGTGAATTAGGCAAGTTCGTGACAATACAATTAAGAAATTATGGTGATTACATAATTGTGAAATTTGTTCTGTGTATCAACATTACTTAGTAAATGATAGTCATTCAAATTTTATTTGTAAGTTTCTTAAATGAAATTGCATTTATATTAGAATCATTTAAATTTTAAATTATAAAAATGCGGGGGAGAATTAATATTCCCTTGCCCCGGGCGTCGAATGGTCTAAGGTCGGCCCTGGACTTTCCCCCTCCACAATTAAGTCATTATATTATACCTCGCCCAGCCTGGAGGAGCGTAGCTCTACTTCGTCAGAGGACGCCAGAGACTTCACTTTTCTGACTGGGACCATGGTACTAAGAAAGGGAGGAGGTAGAGGCATGCACATCCATCCCTAACCACATTCTTGCAGTATGACGTCATGTGGAATACAGGCTTGCTGTGGCCTTGAGAGTGGCATCCCTCTGCTCTACTCCAGTTGTTGCGCACGCAGAGAATAACTGGACTGGGGCAAAGGCTAACTTATAATACGACTAGTGGTTGTTGGAAAATGTGTTAAACAACGCAGAAGCCATAAACAACAAAATATCACATTGTGCGGTATTTGGGTGCAACAACAATAGACGGAACACAACGGATGTTAAATTATTCCGCTTCCCTGCAAGCAAAGAAGACGCAAAGAAGTGGGTTGTTTTATGCATGCGGTCGGATAGCATGAACACAAAAACAGGTAACTTAATGTAGAGAATTGTTTCACATATATTTTGCTGTTTAAGTGATAACATGTTTAATACCAATACCATTTGTTTTCTATATTTCAGCACGTGTTTGTTCTGTGCATTTTGAAGAGAACTCATATTTCAAAAGCCTGAAAGAACAACTTCTCCAATATTCCCCAGTAAACTCAAGAAAGTTGAAGAAAGATGCTTTACCTACTTTGCTGTTTCATAAAAACCAAAGGTGAGACAACTGCGAATACAGAACGCCAAGAGCACCAGAAAATTCGAGCAAGGAAGAACCTTTTATGAGAAATATTACTAGAACAAGATGCATCGATCAGGTAATATTGTTATTTATATAAAGAGCAGAAATAGCTGATTACTTTTATTATTCGAGTTGAGAGATTGAGCTAACCTAACAACTATGGTTCGGTGCGAGTGAGTGAGCGGGTTTTGGGTTTTACGGCACCTTAACAGCGTAGGTTTTTAGTGCCAATGAGGGTGAAGCAAGATGAATGGACAGCAGCACAAATATCCATGCTCTTACCGGGATTCGAACCCGAACCCCGTCGCACCGCATACCCGTGCGCAAACGACCATGTCATGGAGGTCGGCTATAGTCTTGAGAGCTGATTAGGGCGATTAAGGTACTATGAAGCAGTGCCAGAAAGGAAACGCGTGGGAAATGGGAGATCCACGATAAAACCTACTAACTAAGGGCATCATCCAGCATGATTTTCACATGCGAAAATCTTGGAGTGGCATTATGTATATTTTTGCAACATTACTCAATTTAAAAAAAATACTGTGTTGCTCTTATTTAAAATTATTATTAACATAAACAAAACTATAGATGTACACCTTCGATCTGCAAATTTTGCAAATCATGCATCTTGAGTTTGTCTCTTTCAAATAAAACTACTTAGAATTCAGTTTTCTAGAAGCAAACTTTACTATAAATACTGTTTTATAATACATATGAAACAAACAATATATTGAAGAAGTTATTCCTAAATTTTTATTTTAGCCAATTTCGGAAATATATTAGGTTTTGACACATCTTTGGCAAACCTACTGGCGTAACAATACTTTGATTAGTTCAATTTATTTTACAGTCCACCAATAAAGAAGTCACATACAGAGGAGACTTCTGCGCAGCCTCCCACTGAAAACGATGTACCTTTTGTGCTAGACGATACTGTATGGAAACTGCAGGAGCGCATACAAGAACTGGAATCTCAGGTAATGGAAATAGTGATAAAAAATGAAAGCCTTGAGAAGGAGACGTTTTCTTTGAGAGAAAACTTAGAGACATTAAAATCAAGCTGCAGCAAAGACGTGGAATTGGAAGTAGAAGAAATACTTTCTTGTTATTTTACTCCTGGTTAAATGCATTGTATGTTACAATAAGAAAAACACATTTGTTGGTCACCAGAAGACATCGCAGCTGTAATTTCTCTTAAAGGTGTTAGTTCTAAAGCCTACAGATACCTGCGTAACAATCTTAAATACCCATTACCAGATATCAGCACTTCTGAGAAAATGGGTGCGAGAATTTGAATGCGATGCTTGTATATTGCATAAAGTTGTCGATCTGATGAAAGCTAAGGCTAAAGACTTAGGAGAGTTTGAAAAAATTACAGTTTCATCTTTTGACGAAGTAAAGGTTTCTAGTGACATTTGTGTCAACAGATAAACAGGGCAAATATTAGGTCCCCACAAGTTAGCGCAAGTATTTATGGCACACAATTAGCTTGGCAAGTGGAAACAACCAATCTATTACTATTTTGATAGACCCATGTCTGAGCAGATACTGAAGAGTATAATAACTGAAGTACAAGGGAGTGGTTTCCAGGTCGTAGCTGTGGTTAGTGACATGGGCGGTGGAAACAGAGCTGTATGGAAACAGCTAGGAATTAATACAGAGAAAACTCATTACCAACATATTTTTGATTAATAAACAATCGACACTCATTAATATGAAATAAACCATTTAATATTTTAAATAATGAATTTAATATTCTATTAAGAAAAAATAATAAAGGAACCACACTAACATTAATTGCATTATTTATAATAATTGCTACAGGTACAGGTACAGGATGGACATTATATCCTCCATTAGCAGGTTTAACAGGACACAGAAGAATATCAGTAGATTTTCTGTTTTTGCAAATGTCCCACATTTATTCAAAGTGGCACGAAACTATTTTTTAGATAAGGGATTTGTTACAAAGAATGGAGAAACGATAGATAAAATGTATGTCCAACATCTAATTGAAAAATCCGCTCACAATTTGAAATTAGTACCTAATTTAACCCAGCATCATTTAGACGTGAAAGGAAGTGCTAGACAGAAATTAAAGACTGCTGCTCAGCTCTTTTCGAACAGAGTTTACGAGGCATTAGTTTATATGGATAGAAAGAATGCAGGCCTACAAAATTCCGCAGCAACGGCAGAGTTCATTAAGATGCAATTATTGGTTCAATGTTATGAATTCTTCGCTACCTGCCGATGGGTATGGCTCAAAAAGAGAGCAACAATATGCAGTTATAAATAAAATGGTTGCCTTGATGGAAACTGTGAGAGCAAAAGGAGTAAAAAATAAGCTGCCCTTTCAAGACGGGATACAAATAAGTAGTGTCATTACAAAATATATTTGACTACTTGAATACATTTCTACAAGTCCGTTACATAACAACTATAAAATTAAATCAGGATGTCCTAGAATGTTTTTTTTTCTTATATACGAGGTATGGGACATAAGAATAATCATCCCAGCTTGATAGATTTCAAATACAGAATACATAACTATACAGTATGTCCCAGCATTCACCTACCATTGTGAAACACGTGCAGTATGTTAAAACAAAGACAATATTTATCGACGTTACAGAAAACCGAAAGATACATGTCTGCCATTTGTGACAACATGCACAACAGAATCATTTCTTGAATATTACTCCAGTGAGATGACGTCCGCCCTGGTTTACACATTCACACACTCAATGCAGCACGTTTTCCATAAACTGCAACTATGCTGCTGCCGGTGTAGCGTTAATTTCCTCGGAAATACTCTGTTTGAGTGTGTTCGGATCTGGCAGGCATGTTTGAAAAACATGACTTTTGAGGAATCCCCACAGGAATAATCGCAAACCAACAGATCAAGTGAGTGGGCAGGCCATGGATTGTCTCCAAAGCGCAAAATTATTTGATGCTGAAACATTGTTCTTAAAGTGTCCATTGACAGGCGAGCGGTGTGTGCTGTGGCTCCATCTTAATGGAAATAAATGTTTGCAAGGTCGCTGTTGAGGTCACATAATGCGCAGTGTGCAGGTGACTACCGCTTAATAATGCTTAATGACAATGGCATCACTTGCCGGACAGATCTGGCCATATCACGCTATCCCCACCCTAGGGACACACGAGTACTAGGCGAGTCAAAATGGTAGGTGAATGCTGGCAAAATGGTAGGCAAATTCTGTAATTTTTTTTTCAAAAGCCAACACCGAAGACAGGGCAGATGAGATATGCTTAACTTACACAGATAAGCAGACTTCTAAAAACACCATAGGCCTCGCAGAAACAGGGGAATTACTTCTTTAAAAAGAAATGGATGTTATTTGGAACTTACCAAACACAGGTAGAACAACATCTGTAAATGATTCTGTTATGTCCAATTCACCGGAATCAGAACTACCGAATGAGTATTTGTCACAGGAAAGTCTAAAATATATTGCAGGTTGTGTCGCCTATCGTTTCAAGAATAAGCATCCACAATTAGGAGACCAGTCTGTGCCATTAGCAGATGACAACTTGATTGATCATCTTTTGCGGGGAGGCCTGATATACCCAGTCCCAAGCTTTTAGAAGCGATTGAGATTTCCAAAGAAAGATTTGTGGTTATGCACGGAGATTACTTCAGCAAAAGTAAAAATGTATTTGACTCACTTACAAATTACATAATGAGTAGAACTTGCAATATTTCAAGAGAAGCAATCCATTGTTTTGTTAGAACAAGAACCTACATCAGATAAGAGAGCTCAATAGGAAAACTAAAAACATTGAAGATGAAAAAAGGAAATCCATGAACAAGATGAAAAAAATATGTAACTAAAGGGACAGACACTAACATATTCTCTCAAAGTGTACAAAATAGTTTAGATTAAGTTTTTTCTAACTGACAACAAAGTTGTACATATTTTAAGTGTTTAAGTGTATTGTTTGAAAACATAATGCACTCCTACATACTATATATTTTTTAGTATTTTGTGTCAAGAAATTACATTTCGTAAATTATTAAAACTGCATACAAAAATCTGAATATTTAAACTTTGTATGTCATGCAATTTTAAGAACTGTACATATTTTAAATGTTTGTAAATTTACTTTATGATAACTGTATTAAAATGTAAAATAATTTCAAAGTGCAAATTACGAATGCTTTGTTGATTTGTAATTTGTGAAAATATTTACACACCATATAAAGTTTAAAGATAGTGCAAAAAAGTCTTAACATATTTTAATTTTAAGTGCTGTGTTGCTTAAATGTTTATCAAACTATTGTTGCCTAAAAGCAGGTTTTCAACCACTATATGAAACCTTTGTTTCAGAGGTGCTTTGTATACAAAATTGAGATAGGATGTGTCAGGATAGTTTTGTCTCAGTTTTATGTCTGAAAAAGAAACTATTTAACATTAAGGAACTTGTTATTTGTGAAATATTGCATAATTTTTGTCAAAATATATTACTTTCAATAAACTGTCTTAACAACCGAGAAGAAAGTTTATACATGACTAAATCATTTTTAATTTCAGTTCCTTAAAATGAAACTGTTTTTTAATGTTCTCTTAGTCATAATTTCATTATTTGCAGTGCATGTTTTTTGACTATAGTACACACCAAATAGTGTTAAGACTACATAACATTATTTTCTGTTCTGGTTGGCGAAATTGACCTTGTCATGCAGGCGGGTGAGTTAGTCGGATTTTGTCAGAATCCCAGGGCCCTGAATTCCACGTGACTTCATCCGTAGCAGTGCGCAATTCCGGATGGCTAATGCCTGCCCCCTGCCTGGGACGACTCAGCCAAGCTGCGCCCGAGACTTCACTTTTTCACCACTGCATTAGTACTCATTATGAGATGGTTTCATGTAAAATTAATGTTTTATGTCATTAACCACGCCAGCTCTCTCAACATCGCCAATTAAGTAAATCAGAAATGTTATTTGTAAGTTTCAGTGAGTTATTGTATTAAAATTACGAATTGTAAACGCTTTATTTCTTATTGAGTGTTTGTGCTCAGTCCTATACCGCTGGAGCACCACTAACTGGTGGCAGCATTTTGTATGTTACTCCAAATGGCTGTAACTGCAACCCACTCTGGAGGGTTATAGGTTATTATTGGTGATAGGTGTTAGGTCATGAAACTTGTGCTAGGTTGTTCCCCGACTGTTTAAAGTTTTTTTCCCCTCTTCCAGTTCTTATTCGCACAGTGTGTTATGAACGTGAATTGTGAAGTCGTGATAGATTTAAGCAACGTTGCAGAATGGCAATTTCTAAGGTGTCCTGAAGCATTCAGGATTGTTCACATTACAGTTGACGATTCAGTTACAATTTGCACAGATTTGCAGGACTACAACGAACACGTTTACTGTAGGAAATCTTATCGCTTTGAAGTTACGTATGTTCACGGACCTATGAATAATAGGGTAACTGGAAGCATTGATTGTCATGTAGATCTGGAAGAGACTACTCCACACACTTGGGTTCAAGTTGAATATTGTAGAAACTATCTAGGTTCTGCCCCGCTTCTTTGCTGCATTCTGCAAATCCATTAGAGCGTTATGCTGAGACACTTACTATTTCACAGGCAAGAAGGAAAAATAGTAGACTTTACGGTTGTAACCATCTATGTTATTTTAACCAGTAGTACTGAAGCATTGAAAGACTTGTAAGATTATTCTTACCATTTAATACATAAATTCTTTCATAAACACACGTCTTTTGACCTGTCCCAAGTTGAGCCATTTCATGCTAAATTGAATGCTCTAGCTACAGGATCGGGACTAGAGATAGCTTTCACAGGAAAATCAAATTGGTCTTTTCTGACACCGGCGTATAAAGTGTACGAATACAAGAATTCATCAGGATGTGTAGTGTTGGAAATCGAAGTGCGTATAGTGCGTAGATTCATACCCAAGGATCGTGTTTATCCTGAATGTGAAATAAAGAGGCTTGGATTCATTTTGGAATATGGAACCTTCGACTTCTCAAAGTGTGAAAGGCAAACCAGAGCAAGCAATAGCTGGTCCTGCACGTACGGACACAATTTCAATTCCACAGGGAGACAAATTAAATATGATCCATGAGAATGAACATCCACTTGGTGATTCGCCTTACGATACTCCAAAGAAACGGACTCATGATCGTAAGACTTGGCTTCCTTTTTCAAAATTGAATGAATAAACAGTAGTCAGGCCAATATACTGTGTTAGTTAACAAGGCGAACGAGAGACGTCAAGTTCGTCAACCAGCTCCCGCGATACCAACACTAGTGCCAGCTCAAATTAAAGACTTGGCGGTCATTTCATTAGTACAGAAATGGACTGGGGAAAAAGGTTCATTGCCGATACACGACTTTCTAGAAAGCTTGGAAAGCGCAGTGAGCCTGGGAAATCTTTCAGATAAGGACAAAGTAAAATTTACTGAAATGAAGTTGAAAGGTCTAGCATCGCGTTTTGTCGCCACCTGTCCCCGTTTAAGAGGTGGTGTAACATTTAAAATGTTGAAAGACGAGTTGAACAACAGATTTAGGGAAAATCAGCCATTTCAATTTCACTATTACGTGCTGCACAGTGTGAGACAAAAACACAATGAGAATGTGCAGACATTCGCTGATAGGTGCTGTCAATTATGTGAGAAAATCGTTCAGCAGTTAGATGATCCAGGGAAGCAAGAAATTTTAAATCAGGAAGCCAAGAAAAGGTTACTAGCAGCATTTACTGACGGGTTAAAAGGTAACGTAGGTCAGCAGTTGAGATATAAAATTCCGCAAACCATGGACGAAGCCGAGCTCTAACATTAGAGGTTGCAGAGGCGCATCAGGAACGCAGAATAAAATATGATGATCCTATTAGAAGGAAGAAAGTATATAACATAGTCTCCCAGCAAACAAGTGTGACACGGGGTAATGCGAAAAGTGGTGAAAAGACTTTCTTTAACAGAGGTTATGGAAGAGGTTATATCTCATGTTACAGTGGTTCAAATGATAACGGTAGAAAGAGTTTATTGGGATTAAGTGTTTCTCCCAAGAACACGAGTTACAGACAAGAGCAAGGTAATAACTGTAATAGTATATGTTTTCACTGCGGACGTTTTGGGCATGTAATTAGGGAATGCCGAAGTTTGGGAACCCCACAATGACCCCAAGTACCTAGGAACATAAGGTATGGCATTAGAGAAACTGGCGAGAATGTAGGTAATAATCGGCCAAACGCGAGACGCCGAGTGTCAACCCCGGGCACCATACGGCAGTAATTACAGTTATAGGGGGAAATGAGACTTTAGTATTTGTTCTTGTCGAGGGCCAGTCTCACTCGTTCTTAAATGACACAGGATCCTATGTATCTCTTGTGTGACCTAGTGTAAGGAGGAATATCACCAGTGTATCTCAGTTAGGAGCGAAATGCGTAACTGGAGACTCTCTCCAGATCGCAAATACCCAGAATGCAGAGTTGTGTGTAAATGGTCAATGTTACCATATTGGTTCCCTGTGTGCACATCAGAGCTTCCTTTCGAGGGAATACTTGGAACCAATTTTTTTAGTTTGTATGATGCCAGAATCAATTTAAAAGAGCAAACATTATATCTTAAAGATACAATTGATCTAGATACATACAATTTATTTACATGTATAATTGAGGGAGAAGGGAAACAAACTGAGAACCTAGCCAACTCTGAACTTGGATCCGGAGAAATTGTTAGTGATCAAAATTTTGAAGCAAAAGTAATGTAAAAGATGATTCTGCCATCACAATAGGAGATTATAACAGAAGTTGCTTTGCACATGGCGGGTTGGTACGCTGACCCAAATTGTTTCTCAATGAACCGACACTGACGAATGTACCAGGCATCCATGTAGCAAGAGCAGCGTGTAACTTAATTCTTACCGGTAAGAACATCATAGAGGACAAGGTGTGTTAGTTAATGTAGGGACGTGTGATAGATTCAATGAGACAAATCTGATAGGCAGGGTGAACGACTGTCAAGAAACCTGTGCAGTTTCAAATAAGGTACTTATGAGGGTGAGTGACTAGTGTGATGTCTCCTTTGTTTCGTGTCGAAGGGATGTGTCCCAGTGTTTTGTTCCTCATCATGATCACGTTAAAGGGGGCAAGAGGACATGGAGTCCTAGTCGTGCGGAACATGCAGGAGCGACATGTAAAGTAGGCGGTCATGTCGAGAGGACTACTGACAGGGTGGGTGAAGAGTTATTTGAGGGTTCAAGGAAACCTCGCAGAATGTTAAGATACTCAGTGAAATAACCATGAACATTACAAATGAGATGCTTGTCATGCTAAAGGGTACAGCAATAGGATTTTGCCACACATGTCAGTGACACTGCTGGAGTGCTATGTCTTGATAGTAGTGTACCCCGAATATCCTATAGAAGTTGTGTTGGGTCGGAACATAAAAAGTTAGTGTCACCACAAATAGAACCACGGGAGAAAATCCTTACAGATGTCCCTAGAAATAATGATGTATAGTGTTCGCTTCCATGCTCCGAAGCAGTTAAAATTCCCTCAAGTTGTGGTAGCCATAGAGTGAGTGAATTAGTACGCGAGGTCATGGAACAGGACGAGATGTGCCTCTGTGTCCATCAAATCCACCAAAATAGTGTCTGCAGAGAGGAGGTAGTTCCAATTCAAAATGAAAACTCAGAGTCCTGTCGTAGTAATTAAAAATGTTATGAAAATTTGACATGTCAGAGAAATGTGAAAAGTTGTAGAAACAGAAAAGTTAACTTTGAAAATATGTGCGAAAATTTAAGATCTGTACCGATGTCAGATAGTTCACGTAAATTGAAAAAAAAATGAGCTAAATTGTTTAGTGACTCAAGGTAGTCAGAGTTTTGAAACTCACACAGCGAACAGTCGTAAATCAGTGAAGCAGAAGGGTAAAGTGTTACCAGAACTACCTAAAGAGGAACTCGTGGAGGTACCTAGAGAAAATTGTCAGAGATAAATTGAAACATTGGAGTAAGAGTGATTTTAATATAATGTTCCCAGTGTTAATGAAGTTTGCGTATATATTCCAAGTAGAAGGTAGTTCGAATTTTGGGTATACAAATTTATTGGAACATAAAGATAGGTATAGGAGAGGCAAGACCAATAAAACAGAATCCATGTAGAGTGCTTTGAAACCAGTGATTGCAGAGCAAATAAAAGACATGCTAGATAAGGATATTATTACAGAGAGTAAATCACCGTGGCAGTTTTCAGTAGTTATTGTAAAACAGAAAAATAAAGGCGGTTCATTTAAGATGAGATTTTGTGTAGATTCCGCAGCTTAATAAAGGTACAAAGCAGGATCTTTATCCTATTCCGATTGTCAGATATTAGATTCCTTGCATGGGTCTAAATATTTTTCATTATTGGACTTAGTGAGTGGCTTCTTCCAAATCGAGTTAGAAGGAAGTCATAAGAGAGAAGACTAGTTTTGCTACATTCATGGGGAAATATGAGTTTTATAGACTCCCGTTTGGTCTGAGTAATGACCCAGCAATATTTGAGAGGTTAATAGAGAAGTATGTTCTGAGAGGTTTGTTTATATCTTGATGACATCATAATATTTAGTAGTACAGTTAGAGAATATGCAGAGCATATGAGCAAAGTGTTGAAAATATTGGAGGAAGCCGATTTGCGAATTCACCCCAATAAGTGTTCATTTGTACAATATAGTGTAGAATATTTAGGGCATGTTGTAAGTTCAAGAGGCGTAGAACCAAATCAGAAAAATCTGCAAGCAATTAAAGAACTCCCCAGACCTAAAAATGTCACTGAAGTTCGCTCAATAGTTGGTCTATTTCAGTATTATAGTAAGTTCGTACCGAATTTCGCGGACATAGCCAGGCCGTTAACAAAATTGACAAAGAAAGGTGAACCATTTCATTGGGGGACTTAGCAAGAAGAAGGTTTTTAAAATATTTAAAGAAAAATTGATTTCATACCCACTTCTTGTATATCCAGATTTTTGCAACCCTTCATTGTGAGTACAGATGCTAGTAATTATGCTTTAGGTATTGTTCTGTCTCAGATGAGGAACGGACATAATAAACCAATTGCCTATGCTAGTAGACAACTAAATTCAGCTGAGAGGAATTACAGTACAACAGAAAAAATATTGTGTGCTTCAGTTTTTGCCACAAAACAATTCAGAGCTTATTTATATGGGCGTAGGTTCACAGTTATCACTGACCATACTGCATTAAGATGGTTACTGAATCTAAAAGACCAGAGTTCAAGACTTACTTGATGGGCTTTTCGATTAGCAGAATTTGATTTTGAAGTAATCCACAAACCGGGTAAGAAACTGGAATGCAGATTGTTTGTAGCGAATGGTAAATGCAATCGAGTCAGTGGATTTAACTAGCAAAAATATTAAGAAAGAACAGAATGAAGACGAAACATGTTGGAGCATAATTAATCGGACAGGTAAAGGAAATTTCTTCATTGATAAGGAAGGTATCCTATATAGAAGAGAAGGAGAGAAAATGTTGGTAGTTGTCCCACAATCTCTCATAACCAGAGTAATTAGTCATCAGCATATCACTCCCTTTACTGCTCACCAAGAAGTGAAACGAACCCAGAACCTTTTAAAATTGTTGTACTGGTGGCCGACATTAAATAAAGATGTAGCTGAATACATTGTAAAATGTGACGATTGTCTGAGGAGAAAGAGCACGAAAATGACGTTGGGTTCTTTACCGCAAGTGAGTTCTAATTTCTAGTTGGTATCCTTAGATATTTTAGGTCTCTTGCCAATGAGCGAGAAAGGGAATATGTTTGAACTTTTATTCATTATTTCACAAGGTACTTTGAAGCGATACCAATCCCTGATCAAACTGCAGAGACAGTAGCAAAATATTTTGTACAACAGATTATTTTAAGACATGGTTGTCCACAAAGTTTGCTTACAGATCAAGGAAGAAATTTTGTGTCTAGATATATGCTAGAGACTTGCAAGTTGTTAACAATTAAGAAATTACAGACAACCCCTTTCAGACCGCAGTATAACGGACGTGTTGAGACACGTCATCGAACCCTAGCGGACATGATCTCTCATTATGTCAGTGAGTACAGTAGTAATTGGGGAGAATAATTACCTTGTGCAGTTCACGTATGTAGGACAGTCCCTTACTCAGTAACAGGTTTTAGCCCTCGTTATTTATTGTATGGAAAAGCTGTTACATTGCCCCCTTTGGGTGAATTACAAGTAGCCAACCCGATACTTTAGAGAGAGTTTCTACTGCCAAGGAACACATAGATATTTTGAGTAAAAAGTTAAAAGAAGCACATGAGATAGCAAGGGAAAGAAATAAGATAGCTTTTGATAAACAGAAAAAAATATTAAGTTAAGAAAGCTAAGTCACCAAATACTGAGGTAGGTGATTACATGTGTGTACACACGCCAAGTGTTAAGAAAGGCAGAGTATCCAAGTTTCACAAGTACTGGTCTGGACATTACAAAGTTTTAAGAAAACTGAGCTCAATCACATTTGAAGTGTTGTTAGATAAGAGGAATGTTATTGTGTACAGTGATAGACTAAAGTTGTCAAGTAATTCCACATAGCAAGAGAGTTCCTGTCTTAGTAAGAAAGACAAAATATATAGGGAAAGTGCCCCTCAAGTTATTGATGAATTAGAAAACAAGTGTGATTATAAAAATAATGATGAATCAAGTGAGGAAATTAATTAAGTAAATGTAGGCTCAAAGTTACGCTCAGTTATAGCAGATATAACAAGAGATAGTAGAAATAGGTGAGGTAGGAGAAATATGTGTTGAAAGCCCTAGGGACGACAGCACATTAGACGATAGTGGTAATAATGTAGAAAGTGACGATGTTTGGTAACCGTCGCGTTATCTAAAAGGGAAAATTCTTGAAAATATAAGTGAACAAAGTGTTAGATATAATTTGCATTCAAATGTAAGAAACCCCTCAGTGGAAGAGGAGGAAATAGGAATAAGTGATGTGTAGTCTCAAAGCATAATGCAACCTAAATTTAGTAACACTTAGGAAATCCAATGCAAATGACTAAATGAGGTATATTGGTTTGTATTGCAGATCACACAATAGGTGCAGGTGTGATTCTGGTCCAAGAAACGGACGTTGTGTTAACGGGTGACAGATGGACAATAGTACCTTCCCATCAGAGAAATGGAAAAAAATTACAGAGGAATTTAGGAACCAGCTGGACATAATCAAAGGAAGTAATTTTTCCTTGGGCCCCTACATAATTTGCAGTTCTTGATAAGTTAATTGTAAAACTAGAGGAAGAAGTATCCAAATTGATTTTGATATTACCTAAAACTTCATCTCGTGAAAAGAGAGATTTTAGATGCAGGTGGTAAAATTCTGAAATTTAAATTTGGTACACTTACAAATGATGACTATGTCAGCATCCACCATGTAATTATCAGATTAGGAGAAAAACAAGACAAGTTGATTCACATAGAGAAACAACTAACTTTCGTGAAAGGGATGAATGCCAGGGTGGATAAAAATTCAAAGGATGTAGAAATCTTTGCGAAAGAATAAAAAAAAAAACATAAAATTTATAGGTGAAGCGATTAAAGCCATTAATTCAACGAGTGGAGCAATTTATAAAATAACTTTTAACATAGAGAAGGTAGCAAAACACAATAGTTTAATGAGAGAATTAATTGATTCTTCAAATTTACAAACAAGAAGTGATGAAAATAAGAACAGCACTCCACATTATAGCGACTGTTAAGTTGCCCACTTCTTTTTTGACTCGTGGAAATTCATCAGAAATTATTAAGGAAATCGCTCTTAAATTGCCCTCAGATAAAACTTTAATAGCAGGAACTGATTTAGATCAGGTGTACAATTATTATGAAGTAACAACAGTACACGCGCTTACTACAACTGATAGTATACAGCTGATGATTGAATCTCCGTTGAAATCCACGAACAGGTATTTCACAATTTATAGAGCTAACCCTTTCCCATATATGAAGAACATTTAGGTTGATATGCTCTAATAGTACCAGATAAGCAGTACATAGTGTTGTTAGAAAATAGACAATTTTACGTGTTCATGACCGAAGCTGATGTGAGTCAATGTAAAGGTGGAAATAATATAGTTTGTCCAGCTAATGTACCAACATTTTCTATAAAGGTTCCAAATTGTTTGGTGAATATGATATCACAGTCTAGTTACGATTATACTTTATGTAAGAGAGAGGTTCTAAGTAACTCGTTCATGCTAGTATTTATTAGATCTGTAGATGGTGATAGTTGGATTTATTCAATACTAGGAAAGATGAAAATGACTAAACTTTGTCCCAATGGGAATCGTGAAACATGTGTGGTGGAGGAGTGGATCTCAGCGCAGGGAGTCATGTCCCAGGTAAGCAATTACATGTTAATTATTGGAAAAGTTCAGTTATTACCACACAGCAACAAAGTAACTCATTTGGAGTATAACTTTGAGGTAGTTAAGTTTCCAAACGTTGAGTCACTGTTGACACGTCCAGAGCAAGAATTCCTTAAATCAGTAAAATCAGATTTCAAAATTAATCTGTCAAACTTGAGTTCAGATGAGGACATAGACTTGAAACATCTCATGTCATAGATACAAAATTTAAAGCACCAAAAAGTAATGAGTAATCACGTCGAGCTACACAGTAACGTCATACTAGTGGTCATCACTTTGGGTGTCTTATACTTGCCTTCTGGTTCCTGAGACGATGTCTATGGGGGAAGCTGACCTAGTGTTCATGTTACACTGTTCCATGTCGAAGGGTGAAAGGAGCCAGCGTCGCAGCACCTGCCCTATGTCCCGAGGATCAAGCAGAAGCCGTGGAGATGTGTACGAATTCGAGCCCAACTGCAGTTCCGCAACATACTTCGGAGAGGACGACCACTACATCATGCTGCAAATATTCAATCATACGTCAATGTGATTGAAACTGTGCTCAAAGCAGAGTAAAAGTGTTAGTGTTTAAAAGCAGAGTGTGGTGCGCGTAAAATCTCGATTATCAAGTGATAAAGTCTAGCAAGTCAGTAATCTCATAAAGCAACAAATGGAGAGGATATAATATGTTTATTGAATTTATTTATGTTGGTGTAAATAAATAATACAATTTATGTAACAAGGTATATATGGAAAAAAAATAAAAAAAAAAAAATTCTTCAGACTAAACATACACGTATATAGAGGAACTTTAGTTCGGAAATAACACTTCTTATTCAAGTATATTATAAATTTCATGATTTAATGAGTTTCGTCAATGCAAAGGAACTTTAGTATGCAAGATATGAGACACTGTAATAAAATATTTGTAATAAGTGTTTGATGTTCAAAGTGTGTATCATGTATGTAAGAATTTGTTTCAGCTGTACTTCAAAGATTTACAAAGGCAAGTTAAACTCAATATTAAATTATGAGGAAGCTGACATGGTACTACACCTTTTTGAGTCTAGCTAACTTAAGAGTTTTGTTTTATAGTGAGATAATATTAACTTAATTCCTCTTTATTAGATTTATACTTTTGTTGACCGCGAGTATGGAAACCATTTCATAAAACTTCAAGAAACGAAGACTCCTGTGTCAACGCATGTTACATTGGTTGCTACAGTCAAATTAACTGGAAACCTGAACTTCCGTTGGTGGCTGACTCCACATCCTGTTGTTCCTGATAGAGCAGTTACACTTTCAGACTCTATACTTCAACCAATTATAGCTTTAGCCAAATACCTTTCTAAAGTTTTGCTCAGCCCGAACGAAACTTTTCTAAAATAGGGAGGGATGTAGTGCCCCGAGGACTACAAGCCTCGAGCAGAGAGAGAACTTATCAAGCTCTGTGATTCTGCAGACTGAAGCTGTATCCGTTCTGATACTGCCTGCCGTGATTTCTGCACTACTCGATTGTGATTCAAACAATTTTGTGACGGGAAATACGTCCTGTCCACAATATCTGCTCGAGGATTATTTTCTTATAATATGGCCTTCTACATTGGGTTTTAAAATATGTTTTGTATTATGGAATTGGTTTTAAATTAAAATTCTGTTTATCTTTTATCTTGTCATACGTTACCAGAAAGCATATATTATATTAGGATTATTGCTAATTATGCACCTACAACAAATTTTCTTTAGGTTTAAAAAGTTAACAACTCTTTGCTATTATTGTGACATTGAAACTGGTGTACAGTAGAATACTTTGGTACTGCTAGTACTTGGGTCCAAACTCTGGATTTTGGTGTTCATCAGGGAGAATCTGGCTGCGGAGCCAGTGGTGTTGTCCACTCTGCTGACAGACTTTGGCTCGCTGACACTGCCCATGACCTTGCTGCTGCGGCCACTCAGGAAGAGGTTTGTTTTCCACTTCTCTGGTGTGAAGCAAACAAACCGGCCTGACAAGCCGGAGTGGTTCCTCACCCAGGTGCTCACTTGGATTCGGGACCATGAGAAGTTTGTGGTCAAGTGGGTACAACCAGCATTTGACCTGCTGGACGTGCAACATGGATCCGCCAAGGTACAGCCTTCACCATATAACACTACCAAAAATATAATAATTTAAATTTAGTAACTGAAGATATTCCTGTAAATTATATGTTACTTTATTTGTGACCCATATGTCTAAAATTGGAGGGAAACATACTGGAAAATAAATTGATTTCACTTTTTTGATTGCTGCACATTTTTCTCATGGTGAGCGATGTACTCAATATCTAAAAGTAGATACCACCCCTCTTAGGTTGCCAACGCTAGCCAGTATCTATAGACTCTGCTCACCCTTCACTTCTCAATGTTTATGCAACTACCATCACCCTGCCATTGTGCTCTTGCTCGCCTGCTTTCCAATGTTGCTTGTGTTATTACAACTTGCATTTCTCTTGGTTTTTGATTACTGTTTACTGACCACTTATTAAGCTGTTATGGTTATTTTTTGTTGGACATGGCATCAGCAACATGGCTCACTCACAAGTACAACTCTTAACAGTAGTGCAAGTGTTATAACAAGTTTGCTTCTGTGCGACACTACTGCAAGTCTTTCTCCCCTTGTGGCCTCCCCCTCTCCCCCAGACCATCTTACATTATGACAGACAAATACGTTCTTGCTTCCTCACTTCCACACTTCTGTCCTTCTCCCCCTCACTGAATGGGGTGGCCACGCAGTGGTAACTCACTCGACTTGCATTCGGGAGGACCTGGG